>CM062928.1:21691977-24191977 GCA_031878705.1 Tapirus indicus
TCTTTTTTTCTTGCTTGAGGAAGATTCGCCCTGAGCTAACATCTGTGCCAGTCTTCCTCTATTTTGTATGTGGGTCGCCACCAGAGCACGGCCGCTGATGAGTGGTGTAGGTCCATGCCCGGGCACTGAACCTGGGCTGCCAAAGTGGAGTGTGCTGAACCTAACCACTAGGCCACCAGGCCAGCCCAGGGGAGTTGTTTTTTAAACGAACACGGAGTTTCAGGAGGGGATGATGAAAAAGTTCTGGAAATGGTCACACAACAATGTGAATGTACTTAATGCCACTGAATTGCACACTTAAAAGTAGTTAAAACGGTTAATTTTAAGCTATATATATTTTACTGCCCTCCCCCCATTTTTTTTTAAACTGCTAAGAAAGGGGAGTCTGAGATCCAAGGCCGGCCTGCGTTTCCCTGGATCCGCCCCGCCCACTGCAGCGTGTCTGGTTCTGTCCCCTGAAGGCTGCTTTCCCAGGGAGACCCTCGCAAACCTGCCTCCAGCGCCCTGCGGTGCAAGTGCTGGCTAGCCCTTCCTGACTCGACTTCAAAAGGCAGCGAAGTCTCCGGAAGGTGCTCCGTCCCTTTGGAGCCCGTTAGGAAGCTGTCGTCATTCTTGAATTTACCAAAAAGGCCACCTTCTGACTCACACCTCAGGAGCGGATGGATGACATCAATTTGTCCAATCTGGGGATCAGCTTTGGGTTTCTGGTAACTACGCTCACGTACAGAATGTCCCCGAAACCCCGGGACAAGGGCTCAGGGAAAGCACCTTGGCTGAGCACCTACTCTGTGCCAAGCTCCATGCCCGGACCTCTTACACTGCCCCACCAGGCAATATTATTAGGCCCATTTTCCTGACCAGGAAACTGAGTCTCAAAGAGGGTCTCACAGCCAGTAAAGGGGAGGGGGGTTAGACTTTAGAACGGGCTCCACTGGACTCCAAATCCCGCTTGTGGACCTTCTAGCTTCATAGCTTCATGACTGGCGGGGGTGGGGTGGGGGGCGGGAGGGGGAAGCAGGCTCTGGGAGCTTGGTGGCCGTACAGTCCTTTCTCAGAGATAAGACGTGGCATGGAGAGAGGGCAAAGTCCACTCTGAGAGACCTATCAAAATAGAAGTCCCGGCTCCCTCCATATCCTGCAGGAGTTCTTCACCCAGAAGTCTGTTTGGCAAAGGAGGCTTCTGGCTAGAGAGGTTTTGGGTGTCTGCCACAGAATATAGCTCTCCTCCTGCCTTTGCCTGTCTCCCCACCCACTGCCAGGGTCACCATGACCCTTCCCAGCGAGGGAAGCCTTGGGAAGAAAGAGATAGTGTATGTCTGTGTGTGTGTAGGGGGGTGGGTGATCTTGATGGCTTGGAACAGGGCTGAGAGTCGTAGGGCGGGAGAAGAGGTGGGGGCCCTCCTGGTGGTACTAGGAGGGGAAAGAACCCTGGAATGAGCATCAGAGTCTTGAGTTTTAGTCCTAACTCAACCTCCACCATGCTGTGCAACCTGGGGCAGTTCACTTCCCCTCTCTGTGCTTCTGTTTCCTTATCTGTACAAGGGTGGGGTTGGAGTTCATGAATACTAAGGGTTCATCCACAAATATTAATTGAGCCCTTGCTCCAGCCACCAGCCAAGGTCTGGGAACACAGAAGACAGACCTGCCCCCTGCCCTCCTGGAGTTGAGTCTGGTGAAGAAGACAAACACTGATGAGTAATCAGAAGGACACGATGTGCTGTGGGGTTGAGGTATGGGCGGCTACAGAGACCCGCCACTGACAGATTCAACCCTGCCTGGAGGACTGGGCTCCCAGGACAAAGAATCAACTTGAAGAAGAACCTGCCTTCTGCCTGGCCTTTTCCTGGAACCCCAACTAGCTCCCCCATGCTCCAGATCCCATCACCTGTGGTCGGTACCTCGGGGGCACAGGGATCCCAGAAGAGGGCCCCCCAGCCCTGCTTTCCTGATGAGTCTGCGGAGAGACAGGAACTGTCATTCTCTGAAACCGAAGCTCCTCACAATCAACCAGCAAGTGCTGAGAGGAGCTGCGGGCAGAAGGGCCTGCGGCAGAGCGGTTTGCAAAAGGGGAGCAGCTCAGGCTGTGGAGATTCCAGAGACTCTTCCAGCGGGCGAAGGCAGAACTAACGCGACTTAGCAGCAGAGACGTGGGTCCTGCCAGCTCAGTGGTTCTCAACCTCGGTTGCGTGCTGGCATCGCCTGGGGAGGTTTCAGAGCTCTCCGTGCCTGAGTCTAAGCCCCCGAGATTCTGCTGTAATTGGCCTGCAGTGCAGCCTGGGCAGATGATTCCAATGTACTAGATTGAGAACCAGAGACCTGGCAGAAGGCTGGGGTCTGCTCAGAGGCCAAGGAGGGGGATTCAAGGAAGCCAAAGAGATCAGAGGGTGGCCAGCTCTGTCCAGGGGACAAAACAGGCTGCGTTCTGGACAGCGTGGGGACTCGGGTTCCCAGAAAGGCCTGCTTGGTAGTGAAGCAGGGATTAATTCCCACTCCACCCCTGCAGTCCTACCCCAGCCCCCCAAACTCCCCACCTAGGATTGCCAGATAAAATACAGGATGCTCATGGGCCAGCCCCGGTGGCCTAGTGGTTATGTTTGGCACATTATGCTTTGGTGGCCGGGGTTCGGTTCCCAAGCGTGGACCTATACCACTCGTCTGTCAGTGGCCCTGCTGGGGAGGTGGCTCATATACAAAAAGAAGATTGGCAGCAGATGTTAGCTCTGGGCAAATCTTCCTCAGCAAAAAAAAAATAAAATAAAATACAGGATGCTCAGTTAAATTTGAACTCCAGATGAAAAATAATAATTCTTTAGTATAAGTATATCCAATGCAATATGTGGGACACACTTATACTAAAAAATTATTTGTTGTTCGTCTGAAATTCAAATTTAATTGTGTGTCCTGTTTTGTTTTTGTTTTTGTTTTGCTAAATCTGGCAACTCTACCCCACCCCACCGCTGAGCTGGGAGTCAAGAGCCCCAGTTTCAGGTCTGATTCTAACACGTCGCGGGGGCCTTGGGCGACTCACGGCCCCTCTCTGAGTCTTGGTCTCCTCAAGACTTATAAAACCCTCCCGCCTCGGGGGCCAGGCTGACGGTTTCCAAGGCAGTAAGCATGAGTCACAGGTCCCCGGAAAGGCATCGCGTTGTCTGTAAAGGAATACAGGGCCTTCTCACTAGGAGAGCAGCATTCCCCTCCTGTGGGTTTGATCCACATGAATGGTTTTCAAGACTCTTCTTGCCCTGGGGATGCTGCTGAAGTGAGACCGAAGCTTCGGGCAGAACCTGGGCCACGGTGAGCTCCCACGTGGAAGTTTCTCTCTCTCCAGTCTCTCCTCCTGTATTCTTCCTTCCTTCTCCTCCCTCCTCTCCTCACTCTCTCCGACGTCCTCACTGCCCCCAGACAACTCCCCCTCCTTATCAAACAGAAAGAGTTCATTCAACATGGAGCAGGCAGCTGCTGTGGGCCTACTATGTGCCAGGTACTGGGGCTGAGTGCTGAGGGCAGAGCGGTGACCCAGTCCATGCCACACGGAGCTTCTAGTCTGGGGCAAACTCAGCCACTTAAATGAATGTCTTCATGGCAAACCTTGACAAGTGCCCCAGAGGAAAGGAACAGGGTGCTTAGAGAGCGCGTCAGTACCAGGGAACCTGACTTGAGGAAGCATCCTGGGAACTGATATCTAAAGAGTGGAGGAGGGGGAGGGCCATCCCAGCGAGAGTCTCACACATCCCAGGAGGTGTTTGAGGAGCAGCACGGCTGGAGGGTGAGGGCAGAACAGAGAGTGGCCTGAGATGGGGGCGGACACGTTGGCGGGGCCAGACATGCTGGGGTGGTGGAGACCATCAGAAGAATGTAAGTCTTCAGCCCTTCCTATGACCCAGCAATTCCACTCCTAAGCATCCACCTGTATCAGTTTTCTATGGCTGCTGTTACAAATTGTCACACACCTGGTGGCTTAAGACAACACCAATCTGTTATCTTAGAGTTCTGAAGGTCAGAAGTCCAAAATGGGTCTCACTGGACTAAAATCAAGGCGTTGGCAGGGCTGTGCTCCTTCTGGAGATTCTAGGGGACGATCCATTTCCTTGCCTTTTCCAGCTTCCTGAGGCTGCCTGCATTCCTTGGCTCATCTTCAAAGCCAACAATAGCTGGTCGAGTCTTTCTCACGCTGCCATCTCTCTGGCTCTCTTGCTCAGCTTCCCTCTTCTACTTATAAGGATCCTTATAATTACATCGGGCTCACCCAGATAATCCAGGATAATCTCCCCATCTCAAGGCCAGTTGATTAGCAACATTAATTCCACCTGCAACCTTAATTCCCCTTTGCCATATAATCTAACATATTCACAGGTTCTGGGGATTAGGACGTGGACATCATTGGGGGGCCATTATTTTGCCTATCATACTACCCAAGAGATATAAGTGCAATATCCACCAAAAGACTTGTACAAGAATGTTCCTAGAAGATTTATTCATGAAAGTCCCAAACTGGAAAAAGCCATGTATCCATCAACAGCAGAAGAAACAAATTATGGTATATTCATCTAATGAAATATTACACAGCAATAAAAAAGAACGAACTACTGATTCACACAATAACACAGATGAATCTCACAGACATAATGTTAAGCAAAAGGAGCCAGACACAAAAGAGTACATACTATGTGATTCTATTAGCAGGAAGTTCAGGAAACACTAACCTATGGCATAGAAGTCTGAATAGTGGTTACTTCTGAGGTGGTGGGTATTGACTATAGAAATGCACAGAGAACCAGAAATGTTCTGTATCTTCATCTGGGTGCGGCCACAGGTATATCCATGTGTAGAAATTCATTAAGCTGTATATTTATCTGTATATGTTATACCCTGAAAAAATTGGAATCTGTATTTTAGGAGCAATGAGAAACCACAGCAGGGTTTTAAGCAGTGACATGACATAATCTGATGTTCATTTATAAAATGTCACTCTATCTGTTGAGGGGAAAACAGATGAGAAGTGAGAGCAGTTACGAGCCTGTTGCAGTTGCCTTGAAGAGAGACAAAGGTGACCCAGACTTGGATGGTACTGATGGAAATGGACAGAAGTGGATAGTTTCAAAGATATTTAGCAGGAAGAATCTACAGGACATGATCGAGGTGATAGGTGGATAGATGGATGGACGTGTGGATGAGTGGATCGATGGATGGATGCATGGATGCATGGATGGATGCACAGATGCATGGATGGATGGATGGATGGATGCACGGACACATGGATGGATGGATGCATGGACACATGGATGGATGGATGGATGGATGAATGGATGGATGAGTGGATGGATGGGTGAGTGGATAGAGGAGTGGGTGGATTAATGAATGAGTGGATAGGTAGGTCATTGGGTAACAGACAGAGTGGCTGGAGGAATGCATGAGTGGATGGCCGGGTGGGTGAAGAGGCAGGTGGGAAAATGATTGGGTGGGTGAATGGGTGGATGAATGAACACCCTCAAGAGGACAGACTCTGCTCTTGTTACTGGTGTCCAGATAGTGCAGATGAATCACACTAGTCAGTAAGCACACAGGCTTTCCCCTGAGACATCTGTGTTTACACTCCTATAACTCCCTAGTGCCCCAAGGAGAAACAGTAGTTACTACAATGCCCACCAGGGAGCAGACACTTACAAATAGGCTGGTTTAATGAGATGTAAGGATCCTCCAATCCTCTGGGCATTACAGCGAAAGTGTTAGTGATACTCAAGTGAATGGAGGATAAGTCAGGGATGGGAAACCTCCCAGAACTTCCCTTTGGAAGCCATCAGTCCTTTTTCTCCTCCCTGTCATCACCACCACCCAAACCACCGTCACTGTCACCTCCTCCAGCACCTCCACCATCACCACCCCCATCACCACATAGATTTGTTGAGACCCTGACTGCAAATTGTGCTCACTCAGGTAAAAGGTATGGGCTCCTAGGCTCCCCTCTGGTGGGAGGGAACAACTTGCCTCTTGCACAGCACATCCCAGTGGTGGCTGATCTTTTAATCTCTGGGTGGTCCAGCTCCCAATTCCAGGGTATTTGCCCTGTGACCCATTCCTGTATCTCATGGCAGGAGGAACAAGGAGGCAGGGAGAGCAGCAGTTTTCAGAGGGAAGAAGGGCTGAAATCCTGCCAGGAGATGCCCCGAGTGATCCAGAGCTGACTCCAGGCTCCCCAAACCCCAATTCGCATGCATTTCCTAGATCTCGCAACTGGCTAATTTCTCTCCCTGTGGGAGTCTGACAGCTCAGCCTCCCCAGGCAGGCTGAGTTTGTGCTATTTGGGTAAACAACATTCCCCTTGGTTGTCAGATGCAGACTTATTTACCTGGTGGCGGGACTGAGCAATTCCTTCCCACCCACCCCATCACGGGTACCAGGACTCAGGGTGGGAGCAGGCAGCCGACAACACTCAGGGATGGGAGACCCAGCCTCTGGGGGTGGGCAATGATCTCACATAGGCTACTGGGAAAGTCGCATTCACTATTCCACTCAGGGGCCTCTGGACTTTTGCATCTGGGAACAAGTTCGGAAAGTCACCGTGCCCCAGAGCTGTGATTTCATTGTCATTCTATACCCTGCATCCAAGCTGAAATACAGTCATTGGATCTCCCCCGGCCATGAGCAGATACTTTACACTTTAAAACTCTGCATGCCTTGAATTCCCCCAACCTTAAGCCTGCGTGCCACGTTGGCCCTCCTCGGGCTGTGAGGAAAGCCGGTCACTCAATCCTTGGGACCACGGGGCAATGCAGTCAGGGGGTTGGTGCCCAGCTCAGGAATTCTGCAGTTATCTTTCTGCAGGCAGCTCTACCCTGAAGCAGTCACTGGCCAAGCCATCCCGTTCTGCAGCTGCTGGGAGCCGAGAGTCTGGGGCAGGGCACAGCTGTGCCAGCTGTCAGAGATGGATTACGCTATGAAGCTCGGCCATGACTCACATTCCAGTACAGGGGAAATGCGCAAAAGTCATACACTGTCTTTGCGGTGTCAAAAATCATCTTGGTTTTGTCTTGCAAGATGTTCAGCTTGCAGAGCGTGGGGCAGACGGAGGAAGGGGGTGGGGAGGAGGCAAGGGGAGCAGATCTGTCTCCAGTCGACTCTGCCTGTCACACACCCTCCATTGCTCTAATAAAACACTCAGCATTTAATCAGCCCCTTCGTGGAAGTAGACGATGTCACACTCCTTAATTAGCTAATGCGCACAGCCCCCCTGGGAGGAGGAGCTATGTTATTATCCCCACTGGGACCCAGAGGGAAACTGAGGCCAGAGTGGGAATTTGGCACCGAGCTGAGGGAACAGAGCTGGGCAGCTGGACCAGGACCAGTCTATGGCTTGTTGCCCATTCTAGTGCCCTCACTCCTGTCCTCCTCCCCAGCTCCAGTCTGCTCACAACACTGGTGGTTGTTTCCAAAGAAACAGTGGCTGACCAAACTCTGGCAGAACTGGGCCTGAAGGCAGTCAGAGGGAAGGGTGAGCACAGCGGAGTGGAGAGGGTGCAGCCTGGTAGCTGCACCAGGTCAGGCCCCCAGGGAATATGTGCTCTGAACCAGACACCTGTTATGGTCTGTGTCTTCCAAAGGGTTTCGGAACTAGGGGTGGAGGCAATGATGGGGACCCTCACCATCATCACAACGTCTGCTGTTTGCTTCCGGTTCAGGCAACTCCGGGTTTTTTATTGTCTGGTGGTTTTAGAACAGAAAGGAGGGACATTTCCATCAGGAGGCACAATAGTGGTTCCACTGAATTGGAAACCGAGACTGCCACCAGGGCATTTGGGGATCTTTATTACACACACACACACACACACACACACACAGACGAGAGGTATGGGTGGAGCCAGGGTCCCCCTGGTGTACTTCCTACATCATCGTGCCCAGTGGTAAACATAGACGGGAGCCTGCTGCGATGCTTTACAGCCCGGACCACCAACAGCTCGGGCCCTCAATGATAAAGAGTCAGTTCGGTCCACCAGGCAAAGAATCCTGACCAAATGAGATGGAGGCAGGAGGCAAGTGGAACATGGAGTAAGGAGTCAGAGGTAGAAAATCATAAACACCTTTTAGGAGTTTGCAACCAGTTGCAAAAATCAAGACTGTAGCCTCTACCTGTGTTTTCTTGCTGCTTACTAGAGTTGCTGAAGATGAAATATGCCTCCCCTTTTCTTGTTAAATAGGAATGATCACAATTAACAAACGTTTTTCACCTCTTTCCTCTTCCTTTCCCCCCAATATTTATAATAGCAGTGCTTCTCAGACTTTAATGTGCATACAAATCTCCCAGGGACCTTATTAACTTGCTGAGATTCTCGGGCCTGGGATTCTGCATTTCTAACAAGCTCCCAGATGGTGCCAATGCTGCACTTCGAGTAGCAAAAAGGACATGGTGGTGGTGGTTAAATGTACCCTTTAATTCAGTTGTTAAATGCCTAGATGCCATTGCCACAGGACTTGAGGAGAAATGCACATCACTTTGAAGATGGTAGACTTGGATCTTGATCAGGACATCAGGTCTGGAGGTGGCTGACCATGGAGTATTGGAACTTGTTTGGTGAGGACAACTTTGGATGAATAGAAGGAGGATGTGTGTGTATGTGTGTGTGGACACGTGTGAATTCGTGTGTGCAGGGCAGCTAAGGGATACTATGATTATAGTACTATGAATGTAGCTGCCACGATTGGCCATGGCCCATGCTGGACCAATAAGATTCTCTCTTCTGGGAATCTAGAACTTTGAACCAAGAGATGTTAAGTTTGGCAGTTTTGATTCTGATTAATTGCAATGATCTGGAAAGAAGGTCCCTAAACTGCTACTGCTACAGTCAGTCCTTGAAGTCACCCTGATCTCTGCCTCCTGAGGCTGGGAGGGGTCATCTCCTCCTTGAAGGTATCCCACCCACTATGGGTCCCTCCTCTATTTTCTTTGTTTTACCTAAGCTGGACTTTGCCTTCAAAATAACCACAGTCATCCAGAACTCCTTCCAGAAGTAGCTGCCACCTGCTTCCACAGAGGGGAAGGCTGCTGTGGATTCAGAGTCTCACTTTAAACCCAAATGTCCAGGTAATTCTCTGGCCTCCACCTCGCCACCCTTACACACAGCTCCTTATGCACCGCTGGGGCTCCCACTTGCACCCAGCTGCTGCCGACCACCCTGTTTTCTTGCAACGACCACAGGGCCCCGGAAACATTTTAGAGGCACTTCCCCAGCCCCAAACACACTCCATACACCCCTTTTTGCCTCTGACCTTTGAGACCCAACTGGGTCATCTAGGCCTCCAGACCCAACGCCGTCCCCCAAGGCTGGCTTAGGTGCACCTTCTAAGAGTGCTGTCAGCTCTCTCCGCTTAGCTCCTATCCCACAAGCACCCTGTACTGTGATGGTCTAGTTCCTGTAGACTGAGCTCCTTGAGGGCAGGGCCCGGGTTCCTCTTTTCTTTGTGCTCCCCCACTTCCCACCCCCCAGCTTAGCACAACGCAGGACAGTAGTGCTCCCTGCTCAACAGCAGCTCTCGGAGAAGGTGTGTTAAATGATTTACAGCTTGAATGAAAGGGCGTGTGTGACGCGGAAGAGGAGTGGAGATTTTTTTTATTTTCCAGGAATTCAAAATGGATCGAGTGCCCTTTGGATGCCAGGCACGATGCTGGGCACTGTGGGCGTGGGGTATGGGGGGAGGACACAGATGATGAAGAAAGCGCTCTGACCCCTCAAGGCGCGCCCAGTCAGCCGGAGGAGGTGGAACCCATCCCTCTTCTTCCTCCCCGCAGATGAACCAGTTCACCAGTGATCCTCCTTGCTTTTTTGCGTCTCCCACGCTAAACCCGGTCACGCGGGGGCCGAAGGAGGGGGACCCAGGCGCTCCCTTCCCCGCACGCAGCGCGCCGGGTCCTGCCCCTCCCGGCCGCCCACCGAGCCTCTGTGGCGGTCAGAGCCCCGCGCCCACCGCCCCCACGCGGGGCCCGCGCCCTCGGGAAGCTCCGCTTGCTCCGGCCTCGGCGCCGCTCCCCTCCCTGGCACCAGGGGGCGCTGCCGCCCCACGGCCGTCGCCATGGTCACCGCTGGCGGCGGTGTGGGGTTTACGTAAAGGACGCAGCGTCCCCCGGGGGGCGGAGGCGGCCTTCGCGCCGGCGCCGGCGCCCTGCGGAAGCGGCGTTAGTGAATCGGGGCCTTGGGGAGCCCAGGATGGAGGTGGCGGTCGCGGCGGCGGCGGCGGGCCGAGCCCTGCGGCGGGCGGGAGGTAAGGGGGGCCGCGGGCGCGGCGGGCCGGGCTCCGGGCGCGCGCGCGGGGCGAGCGGCGCGGCGGGCCGGGCAGTGTCCAGGGCGCGCGGTGGCCGGCCCGACGGGTCCGCGGGCGGAGGTGCGGCTGCCACGCGCGCCCGCGGCAGGTGTGAGATCCGTGGAGCCCCAGGCATCGGTGTGGGGATGGTGACACCCGTGGCACGGGCGTGGGCAGCGTGGGTCTGCCACGGGCAACGTGGTTTTCCTGGCACGGGTGGCAGAATACTCACCCCCACCTTGGCGTGGTGGTGGCCACCCAGGTGTGAGGCGGGCGCAGCCCCCTGTGCAGGTAGGTGATGGGCGCAACACTAGGACTGGTTCTGGGGTGGCAGTGGCTAGCTCGTGGGCGCATGGTGGTGCCCCGGCAGGGGTGTGAGGAAGTGCTGCCATTGCTGGGGTGTTGGAGGGTTCTGGCCTTGGCATGGTCTGGAGTGATGGCACCTGGGGCTTGAAGTGCTCTCAGCATGGCAGGAGTTCCTAGCGTGACTGTGAGAAATGGCCTTGGCACAGCGTGGTGCCAGGGGCCTCCTGGCCCTGTGAGGGGCGAATCTGTGGCCTTAAGACCCTGGTGGATGGGAAGAGTAAATCCCCATTCTCCCATTCTGGTGAGGATGAGTGACATTGCCTCTGTCATGGGGCTCACCTTTAATGCCTGTTGGGTACACTGGACTGAGGAGGGTAGAAAGCTGGGAACAGGTTGGCGTCCTTCATAATGGATGTGAAAAAGAGACGCCAGGAGTTTTGCTTCTACCACGAGGACCCTGATGGTGACCCAGACAGAGAGACCTGTCCAGGTACTAGCATTGTTCTGGGCTCATGAACTCATCCAGCTTTGGGGAAGGAAGGAGGGGTGGATGGTTCTCAGAGGTGATCACTATCCCTGCACATGTGTCAGGAGAATGTGCAGGGCTGAGAGTGACCTGTGTCAGCGGGCCGGGAGCGGTGTGGGGCACCATCTCTCTGTCGTCCCCGACAGAGAGAAGGCCCTGCCTTCTCCTGGGGTTGATGGTTCCCTCCAGGGTGTCTGGGAGTTGCCTCTCTTCTTTGATGCTTGGAAGTCTTTGGGTCCAGAGGGCCATTTGGGGGCTGCTTGAAAGATGAGCCTGCAGCCATGGGGAGTGTGCTAGGATTGCGCCTGCCCACACCAGTCCTTTGGGAAGCCTTGGGTGAGGGTTTCACTCAGCATCACCTGGTGTTCTACTCCTCAGAGGGGCAATTTCCAGACCCCCAGGGAAGTCTTAGGTTGTGGGGGAAATCTTTAGGTCTTTGTGGATCTCCTGGGTAAGTGGATTCAAGGGTAGAAGAATGAATGGGGTGAGCTTGCGCTGGGTCTAGAAAGGCCTCAAGGAGTCCAGAAAGACGATGTCGAGGGTACAGGAGACCAGGGTGGCAGCTTCTTTGCCAAGGTGGGTGCTTGGAGACGGTACTGAGGTTCCTTAAAGCTGGAGTGTCGTCCGGTGCATTTGGAGCCAGAAAACTTAAATTCCAGTCTTGGCTGTGTGACCTTGAGCAGGTGACTTGACCTCTCAGAGCCACATCACCCGGTGGTGGTAGAGGATGAAAGGAGATGGCGCATGTGGAAACCCTTTGTAAACAGTGAAAGGCTGTGCGAAGGTCAGGGATTCTCGTCAGGTGAAGGGACCAGAGAGGGAAGCGATAGGAAATGGAGGCGTGGAACGTGACTGGGGAAGAAGGCAGCCGGAAGGTCGAGGGCCTGTCATAGGGAATTAGAGGCTCTGAGCGTCAGGGCTCCTGGTGGGGGAAAAGTGGGATCTGTTGACACTGTGAGTCAGCTGCTGAGCTGGAACCAGGCCCCAGGTCTCCCGAGGACGGTCCCCAGCATGGCCGCAGTGACTGTGGAGTCCTGCAGGAGTGGCCCGCAGGAGCAACAGGGAGCCCTTTGCTCGGGCTGCAGACCTGCCTGGTGGTCCTTGTGGGGCTGGAAGGTGTCCGTGGCTGACACTCCGGGGTACCTGTGTGGGAGGGAGACTTGGAAGTGTGTGTTTTCTCTTGAGAATTTGGCTCGGGGTTCTGAGGATGGGGGTGGGGCACTGCCGCATCAGCGTTTTTGAGGCTGTGCCCTGAGGACAGAGAAGTGGGTCAGGGCCCCCAGAGTGGATGCAGGGCTGGGTGGTCCTGCGAGGGAGGTTGAGGCTGGATGGCAGGAGGCTGGGGGCAGTGGGGGATGCCCTCAGACACATGGGGCAAGGTGAAGGGGCTGTGGGCACCCTCAGAGGGATCCTCCCAGGACAGACAGGTGTGGCACGAATTCGCCAGGTCATCTCTCCCCCCACGAGTCCACTTCCATCTGAAGGGCTTTCCCAGATGAGGAAGATGAGGGTGGCTGCAAATTGCTTTTCTTTCTGCCACCAGGGGCCTAGTTCCTGACAATGGGCTGTGGAGTCTGAATTCTAGACCCCGTGGTTAGGAGGCTTCACACTGGAAGGCCTGTTTCTGTCAAACCCAGGCCCGCTTCTCGAGCATTCCACGTATCTGCTTTAGCCGGCAACCCGTTTCACAAGCCTGCTCCCCAAGGCAGAAAGTTTTTGCCTGTGTCCAGGCTGCAGTGTCCAGCCATGCGGGTAAAAGAAGGACCCGGCCCTGCCAGGCCCAGGGTGGCGAGCTTACTTTTCTGTGCTGAGGGACTCGCCCTGCCTTGTGGCTGTCGCCTGGACACTGCCTGGCATTGCAAGTGCTTCCTTGGCCATAGGTTCCCAGGTCGTCCGAGGGGCGCTTGAGGCCTGTCCCGCTTGCTCCCCGCAGTGCCTTTCTCTTCCTCTCCAGGAGTTGCCAGCGCTTCAGCTCCTGCTTGGAAAGCTCTGCTAAGTGCAAGTCCATTAAGAGGAAGCCTCAGACCTCCCCGTTGTGAATATTCAGCATTCACGTGCCCTCAGCTCCTCCTGCACACCTCCGCCTGTTTGTTCTGATTTGAGGCTCAGCCTTATGGTTTGGGGGTCCAGGAGCCCTTTGCAGCCATCCCTTGCCATCTGCTTGGGCGGCTGGGATTCTGCACAGCAGAGCTGGGTGGCAGGTGGGGCGATCGGACACTCCGAGGAGTGGAGTCGGCTTCTTTCCCCCAAAGCAGAGCTGAGCTTCTCTCCGAGTCCTCAGGGTTTGGGAGCCTGGCCAGATCACCACCCCTCGTCGTCGTGCGCAGACGCTGATTCTCAGCAGAGTCCAGCTGGGGCAGGGGGAGTGACATAGGAGTGGACATCAAGGGCAGACGGCTCCCTGGAGTTGAGATGTTTTTAATGTTGCTCCTCAGTCCTCTTCCCATTTCTTTGTCCATGTTTTTCCGAAAGTTGCCGAAGTCAGCACCTGGCAACCTTTCCTCCGTCAGCTGCCTCATCAATCATGGTGCCCGGCTGCTCTGCTTCAGGGGTGCCAGGGAGTCGAGCATCTCTGGACTGAGGGTTCTGGACCAGAGCTGAGAGCACTAGGCCAGCCAGCCACGGCTGAAGGCACAGCCTGTCGGTGGATGCCACTCCTCCCTCCAGCCGCTCTCCCCGGGACCAGAGGGGACCTCAGGGTTTAATCACCTGTTGGCCCAGCGCTCCACGTGAGTTCAGTGTCTCGCTGGAATAGTCGCGCATCACGCTTTAGTGGACCCGGTAAATAGCGCTGGGGGAAGTATCAATGAGCATGTGGTCAGAGGAAGATAAATCTCTTAGAACCGCAGAGCCCAGGACATCACAGGATGTGGTTACCTTCCCAGCGGGCAGGCCTGAAAACTGTTTATCTCCATCTTTTTTCCTTTCTGATCCCGACTCTGGCTGGGCCAGATTTCTCTGGGGTGGACGGGGGAGTGTGTGTGTGTGTAGGCGAGAAAGACACAGGAACCTTACCCGTGGGGACCTCTTGGCCGCCGAGGAAGGAGTCCAGGGAGGTGACGTGGAGGGGAGCGGGGTGGCCACAGGTGAGGGTGTTTGGCAGGAATGCCCAGGTCCTCCCTGAGATGCGCAGGGGTGGGGCTGTTACTGCCTCAGGGCTGCCCGGGGATGGCACGTGTGTGAAGCCACATGTGCCCGTATCGTTTCTGTGGGAAGTGAGGGCTGAGGGGGTGTGGAGCGCCTGGCGGTGTGGGAACTTGTGGGCTTCTGTGTCTGGCTGGCCCGGTGTCAGTGGGTGTGTGGAGCGGGGCGTTGCTGGGCTCCTCAAAGCGGGAGAGAACAGTGGGAGCAGGGGGGAGGCGGCCTTCCAGCCCTGGGAGGGTGGGCGTGGGGGTTTCACATCTCCTGTTGTGGTTCTTATGAGAGGAGGCGCTCTGCTTTCTCAGTATTCCTTAGAAGGAAGCTCAGGCTGGAGGTGTGCCTCCCCAACGCCCATATGTGCTCACACACGCCTGCTTACATGCTCCTCCTCAAGCCCACCTGGGAGTCAGCTGGGGACAGTGCCCCCGGGTGACAGAAGATAGCATTATAGCGCATATACGGGCCTTACAACTCTGGAGTCACCCAGACCCAGATTTGAATCCTGGTACCTTTCTACGCCTCAGTTTCCTCATCTGTGAGATGGGCGCAGTGAGACCTCCCACGAGGATGGTTATAAGAATTCCACGACCTAACACACTGGCAAGTGGAGAGATCACGATGAGGGCAGGCACACTCAGGGAATGTTTTTGCTCTGGCAGTCAAAACCTTTTCCACAGAAAAGCAGTTACATCATGATCTGCATACTTTAGCATACATTAGGAAAGATGTCACAGCTCCTGTCCCTTTTCTTGACAAGGAGAGGTTAGCTCCACCCCGCCCTTGGCATGGACGGAATCCTGCCTATCTGTGAGCAGAATCACGCACAAGATAACGTCCTGGCCCCTGGGGAATGTCTCCACGAGGATTCAGTGGATAGTTATTTCTTGAGCACCTACTGAGGGGTGGGGTTCCTGAGGCCGTTGGACATACCAGAGCCTGTAGGGTGTAGTTTCTGCCCTCGAGGTGTTCAAAGTCTGTTGAGAAGCTAGGAGACGGACATACAGGTCTGTGCTGCAGTTTCAGGAGGTGGGTGCCACCGGCGTCAAAGGAGAGAGGGACTCGAAACTGGGAGATCTTGGGAGACGTGGGTGGTGATGGCCTTTCATCTGGGCCACCCAACCGATAGTAGAGGAACCGGCAGCAACGGGGGAGGGGGGGATGCGTCTGGGGAAGCAAGACGCTGACCATTTGTGGTCTGGCTTGAGTGCAGGGGGCACAGAGTAACGAAAAATGAGGTTGAGAAAGTGAGTTAGAGCTGAGTCCCTGAGAGCCACGACTGCAGGGCTGGAGGTTTGGTCTGTGGGAAACGGGCAGTCGCTGAAGTGTTCTGAGCAAGAGTGTGGGGGCTGGCGCTCCCTGGGAAGAGGCATCCGGCAGCAGGTGCCAGGGGGATCTGGGGGACAGGAGTGAGGAGGCCAGCTGGTGAGGGCTTGACCCGGGGCCGGGGCCGCCCTGGGGAGTGGAAGGGGAGACCAGCCTGATTGATTATGGAGGGGCGGCGGAGCTGTCAGTTTATCAGTGAGAGGTGGGGCCTCCGAGTCCCGGCCTGGGATGTGTTTCTCACACTTGACTTTCACCTGCTTTGACCCCGGTGGGTTCCAGGCCAGCAGTGGGAGTGGGAGGCTTTCTGGGATCCCCACGAGACTATTCTCATCCCCGAGGATCCACCAGAGGGTGTCCAGTGTTCCTAGCACTTATTTCCAGGCATTTGATCATTTTCTCACCAAATTACCCCTTGAAATTTTGCCTGCCTGAGTTCAGCCCAGGAGGTTACTATTCTGGGAAGTTTTATCAAAACCCTTTCAGCTGTGAGAGTTTTCTGAGCTGGGGGGTGGGAGGGAGGAGAATGGGGCCTGTCTTCACCTGGGTTTCGGGAGCTGCTCCTGAGACCCAGTTCCTACACCTGGAGATGCCCCTGCCTGCAGAGCCTGCGGCCCCGGCTGGGGGAGGGTGGGCATGGCTGTGTAAGGTAAGGCAGGGCGCGCTTCTAATTCATCCCGAAGAGGCCCCTTGTCGTTGCTCTCCTGGAGCCATTTAATTAATTTATGATTGATGTTCCTGGACTTACTTGAGGTTAATTTATTATTGATGTCCCTTCATTATGCACAATCCACCCTGCACCTCCCAGCACATGGCTACTCCCGCTGGGCAGGCTGCACGGTGGGGTGGGCTCTGTGGGGGGCACCTCTGGCCCCTGACCCCAACCCCTGAGGACAGAGCCCTGCACTTGGCTTTTGGCACAGCCTTCCAGGTTTGGGGGTCGGGGAAAGCCTCAGGATGTCTGTCTCCAGGAGGCTTTGCTCAGCCACAAAATAACAGTAATAGAAACAATAGTTTCCATTTTGTGAATGCCGAGTAAGGAAACCCGGCACAGTGTACAGTAGTCCCTGCTTATATGCGGTTTTGCTTTCCCTGATTTCAGTTACTTGCAGTCAACTGCAGTCCAAATATGTTAAATGGAAAGTTCCAGAAATAAACAATTCATAAGCTTTAAATTGCGCACCGTTCTGAGTAGTGTGATGAAGTCTCTCGCCATCCAGCTCCTTCCTGCCCCGGATGTGAATCATCCCTTTGTCCGGAACATCCACCCTGTATGCTACCCGAGTGTTAGTGACTTAGTAGCCGTCGTGGTTATCAGACAACGGTCTTGGTATCGCAGTGCTTGTGTTCAAGTCACCTTTATTTTACTTAAATGGCCCCAAAGCGCAAGAGCAGTGATGCTGGCAATTTGGCTATGCCAAAGAGAAGTTATTGTTGCTCACCTCTTACTGTGCCTAGTTTATAAATTAGACTTTATCGTAGTTACGTATGTGTGGGAAAAAACATCGTCTATATAGGGTTCGGTACTGTCTGTGGTTTCAGGCATCCACTGGGGGTCTTGGAACGCATCCCCCTTGGTTAAGGGGGAACTACTGTGTAGAGGATCCCATTACTCCTTGTAAGAGATGCTCCCTCCACTCCCCCATCCCTCCAACCCCTGTCTTACAGGAGGCTTAGAGAGTTTGAGTTTCCTGCCCAAGGACACACAGCAAGTAGGTGGGGAACCAGGGTTTGAACCCAGGACCCTTCCCTCTCCGAGCCCTCCTTCTCCTTCAGGCCGCGCTCTCTCCCATGACACCTTTCTTCATGTCCACCGAACTCCAGGACTGTCCTATCTAACATGAGGGGGCGTAGCATCGGTGCCCCCTGAGAGCGTGTGTGTTCTTAAATGCTTGTGACTTGTTCCCTCGCTAATACGTATTGTCATTGAAGACTAACAATAATGGCAAAATAAGCACTTACTGAGCATGGATGCCGGGCCCCATGTGAAGCACTTTTCCTACATTAGCTCATTTAATCCTCATAACCACGCGGAGAGGCAGGAGGAATTAACCCATTTTATAGGTGAGGTTTAGAAACGTGATCTAGGCACTCAGCTAGCAGATGCCGGGGCCGGGATTGGACCCCAGCAGCCCTGAGATACAGGGTCCTTGTCTGATTCCCCCTGTTCTTCCCATCTCTCTCCATGTCCTCGGGCCTGCATGTTTGTCAGATATCTGTGTATTTATGCAACAGCCTCATCCCCTTTCACCCATCTGGCCTGATGGTTGGCGTGTGTTGGCCCCCTCCTCTGTCATGGGGACCAGGAGCACCCACTCACACGGGGTGGGTGATTTTAGGGAGACAGCGAGGCGTGTGGAGGATTGGGGCCCGGATTCTCCTTGGTCTCTGCTGGGCAACTTCAGATGAGTCACTCAGCCTTTCTGAGCCTCAGTTGCCCCATTTGTGTAACAGCAGCGATGATATTTATTCTCTCTCCTTCGCTGGCTGTCCCCATGCTCAAAGGTAATGCTGGATGGGAAAGACACTGTGCTAATCAAGGGTTGGACTTGCTTGTGTGTGAGATTCAAGAGGCAGCGTGAAGGCCAGGAGTGCTTGAGGCCAGATACCTAAACCCAGGCCAGGGCATCTGCACCCACCCTCTGAGCTGCTCGAGCAGGCTAGTGAATTCCATGGCTTGCCAGCTGGCAAAGACTTGCTCGAGGACCCTGCTCAGCCAAGAGCTGGGCAAGAGGTTGCTAGAGTGGGTGCCAGGCCCCAGTCTGGTGTCCTGGTTGGCTGACCAGTGCCTGGGTCCTTGGAGGCAGTCCCTCCTGCTCTGGGGCCTTGGGCTGTGGGGAAGTGCCAGGGGCCCGCCTGGGCTTCTGGGCCCCGCCGCCCGCTCTCGTCTCCCACACTCCTGGGCAGCCTAACTAGGTCGATTCAGGCTGGGTTTGGTGAGGAAGGAGGATGGCTCGCCAGGCAGCCGCCTGGACCTCCCCTCACCCCTGAAAATATGTGGAAAGCCTGGTGAAGAGGTGAACTCTGCGTCTGTTCCGGAAAGCGGTGAGGCTGTCAGCCTCTCCATGGCAGGGTTCCCAGGGCGTTGGCTAGGAATCCTCTGCTTTCTCATCAGCTTTGCTCCGAGCATGTTTCAGCGCCCAGCTGGGCCTGGGGAACTTGACGCGTACTGCCAGGGCTTCCCCCGGGCCCCGAAGAGGAGGGCAGAGGCCTCGGGTTGTGGGTAGGGGTGAGGCATGCCTGGCATTGCTGTTGAAGGCTGTGGCTGGGCTGCCGTTAGGTGACGTTTTGTTTCACATCCCAAGTTTCCGCCTTCTGCAGCCGGGGATTACGTCAGGCTCCGGGGGCCGGCCCGTTAGCCAACCCTCCCTTCATCCAGGCTCCCACACTGTACTGCCCTGGGACGGCTGCCCCGCTGCCTGCAGAATCTCTGGGCAGCCCTAGACCCGGCAGCTGAGGGGACCGTCCTGGCCTTTTCAGTCTCAGCCACAGGGGCCGTCATCCCCAGTGCGCTCCCTCCCATGAGTGCCTGCCCACCTCCCCCACTCGGGACTGCCTGGTCTCCAGGACCGTGCACCCCACCACCCCTTAGTTCCTTTGATTACCTTCTTCTGATTCATTCTCTCTCTTTAAATTCAGCACAGCACAGGCCTGCAAGCATGGACTTTAGCATAAAGACGGAGCTTCGTCTGAGTCCACTCCTACTTGGGCAAGTCACTTAACCTCTGAGCTTCAGTTTCCTCCTCTCTAAGATGAGGGATCTAGTGGAATATGGCTCACTGGGCTGCTGTCGGGGTCAAATGAGACACCGCCTCGGAAGTTCCGCCCAGCGCCAAGAAATCGGAGGTTCTCAACAAGCGTTACCTACTATTGTTAATTATGGGGATTTCTCTCGACTCTCTCCTGTCAGCCCAGGCGGGTGCTAAGCTGAGAGGACGCTCCATTTCCTGAGGGTGAGGCTCCTCTGCACCCGGGCAGCCCTAGCGCCACTGCTGCGGCGCAGGCCGGCCCCTCCGGCTTCCGGGCCGCTTCTCAGAGCTGGCTGTGTCCCACTGTCCCTCTGGCATCTTACCCTGTTCCCGCCCCAACCCTTTCCGAGACTGGCCCCAGCCCCCGGCTCCTTTTGGTTCCTCTGCTATGTTGGTTTCCTTCCCTTTGGCACCTCTTCCATCCGGCTGCCTTTTCTTTGTCCACCTTTTCCTCCCCTGAGGACTTTGGGGGAAGCCAGTGTCCTTCCTTAGAGATTCTCTGACCCTCCCGTGCCAAGCGGCGGCCCCTCGGGCCCTCCAGCTCCCCTCGGCTGTGGGAAGGGGGCCTGTGAGTCAGATCGTGCGTCCTGAGAGTGGGGGGTCACAACTTGGCCTCACAGCCAAGAACACTGGCAACATTGACAAATCCAGAGTCCTGTCGCATCCTCTCCAGCCCCTGGAGCCTGTCAGTTGGGGCAGCCTCTGCGGTGACTGGACAAGGAGGCCAGCGCTTCTGAGGGGAGCTGGGCTGGCGGCCATGGTGAACCCAGCCTGGGGGGCCACAAAGCCCCAACTGAGGTTTGACGTTCCAGTCCCGGCAAACCCTCCTCGGTTCCAAGGACGTGCAGACGGGGAGGGCCAGAGTCCATCCCAGTGTCCCAGAGCCAGGAAACCTGCCGCATCTGGAGTCTCTTTCCTCCTGGAAAGTCAAGGAATTTTTCTGAAGAGCTTGTTTCAATTTCATACCTTTGGAAAGAACTTGGTCTTCCTGGGACACCTTCCCTGGAACAGGGCCAGACTGTGGAGCAGAGAATAGCTTTGCCACTTTGTAACCTCCCGTCCACCCGTTAGTGCAGGGACATTTATCAAGTCCCTACTACAGCGTAGCTTGTGCCTGGAGCTGGGAATCAGAGAAAAGTTACCACTTGGTCCTCAGGGAGCTCCGGAGTTAGAGACTGACACATAACAGACATTGCAAATGTAACAACAGCAACAACAAACACTTCCTGGGAGTCCTCTCTGCCGCCCGCTCTAATGCTCTATGCAGTAATTCATCAGAGTAGTGCCAGTGCTCCTTCACTGGGCACTCGCCCCGCGCTGTGCTCAGGGCAGTGCCCACCCACCCCTGGGAGGGAGGCACGTGTTTCACAGCAGAGGCATAGATCCAAGACCTCAGCTTCCTTGAAGAACTGAAGGAAACTGCGAGAGGCCGTATAGTTGCACCTGGCAGACTGGGACTCAGACCTCCTTCTGTCTGGCCCCTGCTCTCGGGGTGTTCCTTCTTGCCCCGCCCCGCCTTGCGTTGGGTTTGGGGGACCCTGTGAACCATGGGAGGAACAGGTTCCTACAAAGGAAGGCCGCCTTTGGCCACCCTGTTGCTGAGGGGACCAGCGCCCCCCGCTCCCAGGAAGCGCTGGCCGTTCCCCACGTGGAGGCCATCCGTGGCTTCCGGCCCCCTCAGACCCCACGCCTCGCCCGTCTGGGCAGGCAGCTTCCAGGCGCACGCAGGGTTGTTCCTCTCACCCCACGTCCCCCCTGCCAGGAATGTTGAACACTTGCGGATTGTTCTCCTTGCTGCCTGCCTGCCCTGCCATACAGTTTAATAAACAGGCTCATGGGGGGCCCCTGTTCTCTGGAGCCGCCCTCTCTATTTCTTGGCCCCTTTCGAGAGCCTGACCCCCTCCCTTCTCCAGGTGAACCCCATTCAGCAGGCTTCCGGCAGCAGTAACTAAACCAGGCTCCCAGCCCACCACCTGCTCAGTACTTTATAAAAGTTTAACCTTAATGGTGTAATGAACTCCCATCATAAAGCCGCTGGAGCAGTGCAGCCTGGGATGTATAAATTATAGGAGCCCTCTGAAGTTGTAATTGGAAATGGCAGCAACTGGAAGGTTGAAAGAGGCCGGCCTCGTTGGGCTGAGCACAGCTATTCTCTATTTCCTTTCAGAAGGCACACAGATCTGAGTCTGGCTGCGAAAAAAAGAATGTCCTCAGACCAAACCGAGCTCCTGGTTCCTCTGCCCCACTTCCCACTTCCTGCCCCCGACTGTGTCTGCAGAGCCTGCGGGCTTTGGAGGCGGGACCCCCACCCAGGCCCTGTGCTCTGGCTCTGTGCCGCAGACGGAGTGGGCCGGCAGGGAATGGACATGGGCATGGACACAGCCGACGGGGCAGGCTCCAGGTCCGCCGTTTCCCAGGGAGAGCGTCAGAACAGTTGGCCTGATGTCCCCCGTCTCTGAGGTCCCATCTGTAAAGTACAGAGTTCGAGCCCACCTGGCGGAGCGCTTGTGGGGATGGAACGGGAAGCCGCAGGGGGCGTTGGGATGCGGGGTTAGGAGTTAAGGCTCTGGAGCTGGACCGGCTGGTTCCGTGTCACAGCTCTTGCTGGTGGCACTTATGAGGCCTCACAAGTCATTTAACCTGTCAGCTGCAGTTTCCACCTGTAAAATCAGGGGTGTCATTGACCTACCTCTGAGGCGTGTTAGGAGGATGGCGTGGGATGATGCTCATCAGGACTCAGGATAGTACTTCTTTGATGGGCACGCAGATCCCCGGGGAGCTTGCCAGTGCAGATTCCCACGTTCCAGTCCCGGCAAACCCTCCTCGGTTGGGGCCCCAGATCTGCTCCTAGTGAGGTGGCTCACAGATCACAGCTTGGGTGGCCAGGGCACAGTGTCTGACCCGCTGGAAGTGCTTACTAAGTGCTGGCCGTGATTATCCATCCAGGCAAAGTGCCCGTCTCCTGCACCTGCCCGGCCTCTGCACACGGGGCCCACGTGGATTTAGCCCAGTGCTCCTGAGTGTGGCTCATGAGCCAGAGCAGCATCACCTGGGAACAGGTTAGAAATGGAGACTCTCAGTGCTCCCCCCACCCCGGCCATCAGAACCTCTGGGGAGTGCAGCCCAGGGATCTATGGTTCAGCCAGCTCCAAATGCTTCTGCTCCCTCAAGTAGGAAAATCTCAGAATCTCCAGGGGTTGGCCGTGGTGGGGCTTGCTCAGATATAGGATCCTGGGCCCTACCTCAGACCAACCAATTCAGAATTTTTGGTAGGGCCTAGGGATCTGCATTTATCCATCTCCTCACTGACCATTCCAGTTTGAGAGTCACTGGGAATGACTCACTGCCCCCGAGAGCTACCCCCACTCCCTACCCTCCTCCCACCTTGGGCCCAAGGCTTTGCCTCTGCTGGGGGAGAAAGCACTAGAAGGGTCAGAAGCCCCAGGCTCCAGCATGTCCCACCTGGCATCCAGGAGCTGTTCGGCCTCGGGCCCAGCCTCAGGGACTTTCTCACTGTGAGAAGAGGGAAATAGCCTAATGGCCTCCAGTAGGGAATTGGTCAAATAAACTCACGTACACCGTGCACATGGACTTCTCTCTAATAATGAGAGAAGATTGGGAAAAATGTTTAAGGAAGAGAAATGTTCACCTTCTCTAGCTCAGTGAAAGAAAAGTGATAGGTACAGAACGATCTCGTATTTGGACAGAGGAAAAAGAAAGACTAGACAGACGTTAATAGTTGTTAATTTTCCTAGTGGGATCATGGGTGATTTCTATTTTCTTTCTTTTTCTCTCTCTCTTTTTTTCTTGTTTCTATTTTCTATAGAGAACATATATTTTGCAAAAAGAAGAAAGAAGTAGGCGTAGATAAGCTTGTCTGGTCCAGGGGCCTTGGGTCCAGTGGCAGGCCCAGACTCCCAGGACAGTGCTCCCCCTGCTCGACCTACCCGCTGGGTGACCTTCACCATGGTCCCCCTCCCCTCTGGGCTGTGCCTGGTGTTCCCTAGTCCTGCGCACCGTTTCTCCCACTTTTTTTCTTCCTCTCTGCTTTGAGTCTTTCCTGGCGATGGCGAGGGCACCTCCTTCACTTTACACAAGAGGAAAGAGCAGGGAGGGGAGAGATGAGGGATGAGAAGTCCCCCGACTTGCGAGCCTCTGGGGCAGAGTTCAGTTTTCATCAGGCACCTAGGTGCCTAACCCTAAGTTTCAGAGTCTAGGCACGTGGGACGTGCTCGAAGTAATGGTTGAATGAATGAGGCTTGGAGTGCAGCCAAGGAGAGGACAAGGACGTAGCTGGGTGACCTGGGACATGTCACCTTACTGCTCTGGGGTTAGGGTCTTCATCTCTAAGATTCAGGGAATCGGGGAGGCTTGAACTCTGACTCCCTTGGGCCCTTTCAGCTCTAATCTCTGGGGAGTCACGTACCTTCCCACTCCTGCCCCCTTGTCTGGTTTCTAAGCAGTTTGTGCTGTCCAGGAAGACCCACCTGTCTGTTCCAGCTGCCCAGTGAGTGTGCGCAGAAGCAGCTGCTCAGGGCATGGCCCTCCAGGCAGGGGCGAAGGGAGGAGCAGGAGGCAGGGAGACCCGTGGTGCTGGAAACGAGAGTAAGCCACCAATAGCAGAGGGCATGCGGGCACCCGCGCATTCCCAGATCTGACATTGGCCTCCCGCAAACCCTTTGTAGCCTTTGCATTGCCTGTGGTCAGGAGTTTGCTTTTGATCTTCTCCTGGCCAGAGCTGCCTTTATCCCAGGGCCCCCTGCCCGGCCTTGCAGCCAAGACCCCGTTTCCGTCAGGCTGCCGCAGCCCCGAGTCTCCTGCCCTTGAAGCTGCTCCTTTCCGTCGAGTGGCTTAGTGGGGAAGGAAGGAGGGGGAAATCCATTCAAGCCATTTGTTTTAAAGACATTTAAGTAAACCCATGGGGTTTGTGTGGTCACAGCTTTTCAGTCTTCTTTCAAAGAAATGGATGGGTTTCTGGGTCTCTCTCACCACCAGCTTCCCTGCCTGGGAAGTGCAAGAGGCCTGGTCTTCTGGAAGAAGCATGGAGAGGGGAAGATCAAAGCTGGGGGGCTGGGGCAACCTGAACTTGAGCTTCCGTCTCCCCCACCTGTGGAGGGGCTCTGGATACCTGCCCAGGTAACACCAACTGTGTGTCTGCCTGCGATGCCAGGGAAGCAGCCCCACCGGCCCTCTGTGCACTCACGCGTGTGTTTTTCCTGGCCCAGGGAGCCTGCAGGAACCAGTGTGCCAGCAACCCAGAGGCAGGAGTTGGGAGCTAATGCTGGTGCTCAGCACGGAGCCCTGTGAGGGCAGAGGCGAGAGAGGCAGGCCTCTGTGCTGGCTGGGATCCGGCCCGTGCACAAGGTACATCCTCTTAAGGGGTTCTGGGGGGCTTTTGTGTACGGGGCGAGAGAAGAGCAAGCAAGCCTTGCTTTCCCCTTCTTCCTGCCTGCTGGTTCTGAACTCCTGCTCAGCCGTCAGTGCCCTTTAGGAAGCCTTTTCTGTCTGCTTCGGGCTGAGCAGCTGTCCCTGCTGTGGGGTCCCTGGCATTGTAGCACGTGTACTCGCTGCCCTGCATGTGGGTTTCCTTGTCGTTCTGCACTGTGAGCTCCTCGAGGATGGGGCTCGTCATCTTCATGTTCATATCTCCAGAAGCTCCTTCTTAAGGTCCCGTTGAGGGCATCTGAAGCCTCGGCTGGGACTCCCAGGCCCTCGGTCTGCTCTCCCCCGGCCCTGGTCTTGGAGCCCACCCAAGGCAGTGGGTGGGGTGTGCTCAGAACGTCACCCTCTCCTCGCTCTGTTCACCTGCGCCTAGAAGGTGGCCCTACCTGGGCAGGTGCCAGGCTGGAAGGGAACGGAGTAGTGGGGTGGGTGACGTTCAACAGTGAGGCACTGGCCAGAATGTCCCAGGAGACGGGCCCAGCTGGCAGTTGCCACAGGCAGGATCTTGCAGGCAGCCAGCAGCAGTGAAGTGGCCGCTAACACGGACCGGTCTGGCGGGTTTGTGGGGACCTGGCCTGGTTTCTTGAGGGACAGGAGATCCTACTGGAGCAGGCTTTGTGCCTGTCCTTTCTGTTCTTTCCCTTTCAGGGCGTTCCCTTTTGCTCTTCTTTGCCGCTCCTCTCTCCTCTCAGGGAGGGCCTCGACCCTGCCCTTCCTGGGGTCCAGGGCAGCGTGTCGTGGGGGACCTGGGCAGGAGACAGAGGCCAGGGCCCCACAGGAACGAGGTAGTGTGTCCACCACCCCCGCCTGTGAGACCCTGGGGGTGCTGAGGCCCTGAGAAGCAGGATACCGAGTCACCGCAGTGATAGGCATTGGGCAGGGACTGCCAGGGCCCATGGTGACCATTCTCCCACCTCCTCCCTCACTGACCTGCCAAGGCCTGAAGAGGCCACAAAGCAAAGCCTAGGACCTGAGCCCTCCGGTAGGGCTCCTCCCTGCCCCCAACGCCAGGCTCCCCTCTCAGGGAGCAGGAAATGGGGGTGGGGGAGCCCGGGTGTTCCTCTCACCCTCTGCTGGGAGGGGCTGGGCACCCCACTCCGTAGGTGTCAGCGGAACTGTCACCCAGCGGCGGGCGCCGGGGCTGGGATTTCCCTGGCTGACTCACCCGGCCCGGCTGTGCCTCAGCCCAGGCTGGAGTCGTTTGTGAAGGTGTCTGGGTAGCGACAGCAACTCACACGGAGGGAGTCCCGGGAATAGGGAGCCGTTGCCAGGGGGTCCTGTGGCCAGCTGTAGGCAGGGCCCCCCACAGAGCTCAGGCCCCCTGGCCGCCTTCCCCCCGTGCCTGGGACACCTTGCAGCCCTCTCTCCATCCTGCACAGCGCCCCCACTTCCCAACACGGGAGGAGCAGTGAGGCGTCGAGGGTCCTGAGCACAGTGGGGCTGCTCCCTAAAAGGTCCCCCCAAGGGCGAAATGCCCTCCCTCCCCGTCCCCCGCCAGAAGAGGCAGAGAATAGAGGAGCCATTGATTTTCTTGATCCCCAGGCACTTCACAGACAGGGCGCCCTGGTGGCGGACTGTGAGAAGCAGGAAGTGGGGCCAGCACAGTGACCCGGCCAGGGGCCAAGGACCCTTGCAGAAAGGGAGAAAACTGTAGCTCTCCCCCTGGAATAATTCACACAAGTCTGTGTGCCATTTCCCAGCCCCCGGGTGCCCTGGAGCGCATCTTCAGGCCCTCCCGGCCCCCAGCTGCCTGTGCCGCCTCCGCTGAGAGCAGGCAGTGGGATGGAGGTGTCGCAATTACGGTGTGGAGGGCTGGGGGAGGACCGAGCAGACAGAAATGTGGAGTGCGCGGCTTGCGAGCAGGCCTGTGGGGGCGGTGGCAGCAGAGCCGCGTGGGGCAAGCTGGCTTGGAGGTGGGATGGGATGTACAGTCTGGGTGATTGCCCCAGAGTCCCTTCCTTTCCTTTGCTGACAGGAGGGAGAGTTGCCCCTTGACCTCTCCAGGCTGGAAGAGCAGGGGCCAGCAGCCCTCTGGGAGCCATGCTGCCAGGGCTGGGGTTCTCAGGGTGACTTGTGGGACCCTGGCACAGCTTGGTCTCGGTGGGCAGGCTTCTCAGCCCCTTATCCACCCACCTGGCCTGGTGAGAAATGCAGCACTTTCTGTTGGCCGGGAGCCATGGGGCAGCTCCAGTGTCCCTGATGAGCAGGCCGCCTAACCCCCCACAGTCACGTCCGGCCCTGTTGGCCATGCTGATCCCTCTGTGAGCAGGCTCAGGGCAGGGTGGCCTGGGGAAGGAATGTGGCCCGTGGGCCCAACCTTCTGAGCCATAGGGCTGGGGGCACAGCCAAGAGGGCAGGGCTCTCCCTACCCGGCCCTCAGATCGGCCCACTGCTGTGGTCAGGAGCGTCGAGGCTGACTGGCTGCAGCCTGAGTGGGCAGGATGGACAGGTGGGGCACGAGGGAGGCCTGGCCTGACCTGGGACGGGCCCCCAGGCACACCTCAGCCCTCCAAGGGCAGCTCTCTGTAGAGGACAGAGGACAGCCCTGCACGGGATCCTGCTGAAGTTCTGCTCCTGGCCTGCTGCTGACCTCGGTGTGGCCTGAGGCACGTCTCTGCATCCTTGGCCCTCATCTTCCTTCCTAAAATGAGTGTGTGTGACTCAGTGGCTCAGAAGGTGCTTTCCACCCAGATGTTCCATTGTTTATTAAGCCGGCTTTAGAGGACAAGGCAGGGCCCGAGGACCTTCTCCTGATGGGCCTCGGTGGCCAGGTGCCTCTGCAGTGAGGCGCGGGGCTGAGGTGCCCTCTTGGACTCTCCATTTCCTCCTCCCTCCTCCCCAGGTCATGGGTGAAGTGAGATCATGGCAAGATGTTCCCAGTACAGGGCCTTCTGGCAGGTAGCTGGGCTCTCGTTAAACAATAGCTGGTGTTGTTGCCCTTATTATAATTATGTTTATTATCATCATTACTGTGGCGCAGCCCCAGAGCCTGCGGGGGGCTCCTTGGAGGAGGCCGTGTGGCTTGTGTCCTGGGCTGACATCCTTGTCCCCCCTTCTCACCCCGGTCTGCTTGAGAATCAGGTCAGACGGGGGCAGCGGAGGGTCTGGGTGGGCAGGCGGGGGCTCCATCACCTCTCGGCTTGGCTGAGCTGCCGGCTTCCATCTGCAGAGGGGCGGCCCACCCTCCGCAAGTTGGCTGGGGGACCTCGGAGCCGAGGAGTGCGTGTTCTCCAAACATCTTGTTCGCAGCAGATGGCAGCCACAACTCCCTTCTCCCCGCGGTTCCGGTTGCACTTCCCTTTGCTCACCCCTCCTGTTAACTTGGGTTTCTGCTTTTGGAGATGGGGAGGCAGCCGACAAGCCCCCAGAGCCGCCCCTGACTGTGGTGAAGCTTGGCGCTCAGAGCGCGGACAGTTTCCAGAGGAGAGGAGACCTCCAGCCAGCACCGGCTTCATCGGGGACGCTCAGACCTGCCTGGGTTCCTGCACACTGTCTGAGGCTCCTTGGCACAACAGGCCAGCAGGGTGATCTCAGAGGAACTCGGGAGCTGGGCCCGGGGCCTGGTTTCTTGAGCAGCTGTATGGCACCAGGCGCCGTGCCGGGTGCCGAGGACGTGGGCGCTCTGGGAGCTCCCAGCCCGGTGGGGCACTGGGGACCCAGGGCAGGAATGGAGGGGCCCTGATCAGGTCTGCCTTGGGGTTGGGGAGGCTTCACTGAAGAGGTGGTGTGTAGGCTAAGCCCTGAAGGCGAGGTGTTCCCAGGAGAGCTAGATTGGGAAAGGCATTCTGTGCAGGGAGCAGCCTGTGAATAGGCACGGAGGCCTGGAGAGCTCTGACCCTGCAGGGCACCCGACCGTGGTGAGTAGTGGAGCAGATGAAGGCCAAGCTGCCACATCAGCGTGCATGGTTCAGGCACAAGGTGGGGTCTTCCAGGAGGAGACTGTGCTGCTTTGACTGCCTGGGGGGTGTGGTCAGCCTGAGGCAGAAGCCCTGTATGGGGGCCAGTGGAGGCACAGGCCTTTCTCAACTGGAGGGAATTCTGGGACCCGGCTTATGGCTGCCCTGAGTATGGGGCCAGCAGGAGCAGCCCCTGCTGGTGGAGCAACCCCTGCAGGTGGAGCAGCCCCTGCTGGTAGAGCAGCCCTTGCTGGTGCAGCCATGGGTTAGAAGGCCTGGGGCCAGAGGCCAGGGGGTCAGGGAGCAGCTGAGGGAGCATACCCCTGGAGGGTGTGGTGCCCTAGTGCCTGGACTTCCACAGTGCTGCCCCTCATTCTGTGACCTGCCCTGGCTCCACCCCACATCCATGTGGCATTGGGCAGAGCATCCACATATTGAGACTCTCTTCTGTGCCCCACTCTGCTAAGTGTTCCCACACGGAACTCGTCCCATTTAACCTTGACAGAGCCGTGCACGTGGGCATCACTGGCCCCAAGGTCCTGAGACTTGTTCAGAGTCACTGAGCTAGGATGTGGCCAAGCAGAGGCTCCAGACCCAGGTCGGCCTGAGCCTCCCCAGCATGCCTTCTGCTGGGTTATCTACCCTGTCCCCTAGAGAAGGCTCAGAGTGCGTGGGAGGGTGACACCAAAGCATCGGAAGCCCAGCTCCCTGAGGACTCGTGCCCTGTCCATTTTCCTCTGTTGCTGCCTTCCCCTCTGCCTCACACTCGGGCTTCTCTGGGGGGTGGGAGGGGAAGACCAAGTCGTTCCCCTGAGGCCCCAGCGGCAGCTGCAGGCGAGGCCACTCCGAGCAGCCGAGTGCCGTCCTCTTGGGCAGCAGGCCCAGCAGAGAGGTGCCCACAGTGTTTGCTTTTCTCAGCCCTGCATTTGCTGTGCCTCTCACACCTGGCTGACTGTTTGCCCAAGGATTTGCCCTCCAGGAAGGTGGGTGGGGCTGGCAGGCAGGTAGTCCACTGCTTCTGCCTAAGCTTCCAGCTTTTCTGCCTGAGTAGGGTCGCAGTGCCCATGAGTACCACGTCCTGCAGTCCCGGCTGCTGCCCCAGCAAGGGCCTGGCCTCGCCTGTGCACAGCATGTGACTTTGCAGTGCTGGGCCTGACATGCCTGGCATGCCAGGGCGGCAGTGGCAGTGGCAGCTGGACAGTCGGCAAGGAGCAGGAGAGGTCCCCAGAGCCCTTGTGTTGGGTGCTGGCCCCGGGCATGGGGGCAAAGGTCGGCATCAATGGGACTTTTGTGTGGTCAGGGGCAGAGGAGCACATGGCCCAAGCCAGGAGTGTCGCACGCAGGCACATCTGCCCCTTTCTTTCCTGGAGCTGCCTTGCCTGTCCGTGGCCCCCACCCTTCCTCCCAGCGAGGAGAGCCTGCCTTGTTTCAACCAATCCCTGCCCTGCCCTGCCCTTCGCCCCCTTTCAGATGAATCAGCCCCAGGAACTTGGGGATTTCTTCCCCGGCCCTGGCCCGCCCCTCAGCCTGCTCTCCTTCCAGCATCCTCTCCCTGGTCTGACTGAGCTCGCCCCTGCGTGGGCAGTCACTGACCAGGGAATGTGCTGGCAGTTCCTTGAGGCCACGGATCTGGTCCTTGGGACTGAGGGGAACAGATTAGGTAAACAGAGGCCAGGTGGATCTGGCGTTCCAGGGAAGAGGGAGCCCTTCCTCTCCCAAAGCTGGGACCCCAGGGAGACGCCTGGGTTAGCTGGGCAGGGAGCTGGGGCCTCCCTCCCTGCAGTCCCGCCTGTGACCAGCCACATGGAGTGGCTTTGGTCCTGGGAGGATGAGGAATTTCGGACCGCCATAGGGTGTCCACCCTTCTTTCACTATGGTCTTTAGCAAACCCATTGCTCTGGCCTATGGTCTCTCCGCCAGTCAGTAGCTCTCAGACAAGCCGTGAGGATGAGCAGGCTGTCACCAAGAGGCAGTACTGCACCCTCCACGGGCAAAGAGCTCTGTAAACAGAGGGCAGCTGGGAGAGTGTCATCGCTCAGGCTTGGGGACAGCCCTTCCAGGTGGACACAGCTATAGGAGGTTGCCTGGTTACTCCCATACTGGCCGTGTCCTGCGGCTGGGGAGGCAGCCTGGCCTGGTGAGGGTAACCTCTGGCTCCCGGCTGTGGGGACGCCAGGTCCCTCTACCACCACCTCTTAGCGGAGAAGCAGGACTGACGTGGAAGAAGGGGGGTGCTAGTCTCCTGAGGTTTGTAACTCGTCTAAGTCACTGTGGCTGCTGGGCCCTGCACAGCCATCTCTCCTGCTGCTGGTCAGGGCTGGGTGCTGGCCTGGGGACGGACACAGAGTCTGCAGGCCTGAGCAGCGTTGCTATAGCCCCATCCTCAGGCCTTTCGTCCTACAACCCTCTACTCCCGCAGCAGCATTGAGGACCCCTAATGCGCACAGCGGTCACGCAGCCCCCTGCCAGCGCTCAGCGTCACTCTTCACAGTAACACTGCGAGGCTGGTACCCTCGCCATCCACATCGCAGGTAAGGAAACTCCTTGTGTCACACTTCAACCAACGTCACTCAGATGTGATTTACCCCCCTTTTACCGGAATTGGGGTTCCAAGAGGTTGCGACTTGCCCATATTGTTAGTGGCCAAGCCTAATGCCAAGCGTGGATTCTCTGACCCCAAGCCCCACGTATTTCCCACTCTGCTCCTGCAGCAAACTGGAGTGCTAATAAATGAGCACGTTGACACATAATTCATCCCACCCTGGATCCCTCTGGCCATTTCTCTCCGAGGAGCTCCGAGCATGTCCCAGACGTGACCGCAAGCATCCTCCCAAGGCCCAGAAGAGCTGGGAGGACAACCCTGAGGGCTATCGAGGGGCCGCATGGAGAGGGCTGAGGGTCTAGAAACCAGTCCCCACTGTCTGGGCAGCCCCTGCCACACCCCTCGGCCCTCTGCCTCTGTAGGGGAGAGGCTGGGGCGGGGCGTGCCTCCCGCTGCCTCTGCTCTCTTCGGATGGCGGGATGGTGAGATGGCATGATGGTGCAGGTGTGAAGCCAGGAGAAGGCAGGAAGCTGGGAGAATCCAGATGAGGCCCCAGGGGGCCGGGATGTGGAAGCCCAGGGCTCTGTCTTAAAGGGAAGTAATCATATTGCTGACGCTTTTTATAGTGCCTTCCTCTTAAGAAGCCTCCGCTGTGTCTTGTTTGTTCTCACAATCCTAGGAAGTTGGCGGAGAGCAGATCAGGGTCACGGGGAGGGAGGCAGAATGAGGATCTGGAGGACAGGCTCTTTACCAAGTAGTCTCTGCTCCTCCAGCAGCCCAGGAGGCAGCTACCGTTCCTGTCTGCATTGTCTGGAGAGGAACCGAGGCTTAGAGACGCCCGAGGTCACGGGCAAGTCGGTGACGGGTTAGGTTTTGAACTTAGTCCTGACTGATTTCACAAATTGGTGCCCCTAAAATGCTGGGCCGCAGTGTGGTAATTCCTGGCCTGTCTCCCTCCCGGGGTGGCCAGGAGATGGTATCAGTATTTCTGAGTCTTCCATGAGATTGTATTCCTTCTGCAGAGGCTGGAGACTCTTGGAGCATTCAGGGGGAATAAAAAAGTGACTCGAGAGGGGAAGTCATTTCCCAGTTCCTCCCTTTTCTTCCGCTGACAGCGGGCCTGGGATCCTTGCTGAGCCCCACTGGCAGTTCCGGGCTGCAGGCCAGCCGGCTGGTCCCACAGGGGGCCCTGGCGCTGGGAGAGGGCAGGAGTGCCCGGCCGCATCCCCTGAGCTCGGCCCTCGGTCTCTCCCCGGGGAGATGCTCCCTCCCTCCAGTGGCCCGTTTTGCTGAAGTGGACATCATAAGTCATGCTCCCACAGACGCCGGGCGGGGCTGGGAGGTGGAGGGGAGCAGACTTGTCGTGCTGTGGAGCGCCTCGGGCAGGAGGACTTCCCCAGATAACTGGTCACCGTCTTGGCTGTGCTGCTTACTATGTCACCTCAGGCAAATCACCTAACACCCTCGTCCCGCCACAGTTTCCACATCAGCGACACGAAGATGCCACATTTCTTCCCTGCCTCGCCCACAGTGTGGTCCTCGGGCCCAGTGAAGTCCTGTATGTGGTTGTTGCTGCAGGAGGGCGTTTCAGGATTGAGCCTGGGGCCCCGGGCACGGGACCACGGAGGGTGTGGAAGAGCCCGGGGCTAGGAGTCAGGAGCCCTGGGTTCTGGGCTCCGCTCTGCACCGGCTCCCCCGGGCCATGCTCAAACACGGCTCCTCCTCAGGCTGCAGGGACTGGGTGGGCTCCTGCCACCTGCCAGGCCCTTTGCTGGGTGCTGGGGACACCGTAAGGAAGAAAACGGGCGGGGCCTCTGCCCCAGGAGCCACACCTGGCGGGGAGGGGCAGATAGTACACATGTCAGCAAATGAACAAACCAGAGAGTGTTCGATGGTGGGAAGTGCCGAGAGACACACAAAACAGTAATGTGATGGAGAGGGAGAGGGTCTGGGGGCACCTGAGATTAGGCAGGAAGGTTGAAGGAGGGACATTGAGCTTGGAACTGAATGACAAGAGGGGGCCAGCAGAGATGGGGGGAGCATGTGAGGGCTTGGACCTTAAGATAGGACAGGCTCTGCTGTTTGGGGGACAGAGAGGAGGGTCATGAGCAGGGGCGCCGTGGGAGGAGAGGAAGGCAGGCAGGCCAGGGGAAGAAGGGGCGAGTTTTCAAAGTGTGCTGTGCTCTGTGCAATGCCTGGAAATGGTGGCTGGGACAGAAACATCCTCTCTCCGAGCCTCCGTTTCCCCTCTGTGGGGTTTGCATCAGCTCTGAGATCTCCGCCTGGGTTAAGGCCCCGTCTGCGTGGCCGTATTCGTGGTCACAGCCAGGTGGCAGGAAGAGTAAGGACTTCAGGCTTCAAGAGGAAATGCCTCCAACCTCCGGCTGGTTGTGGGGAACCCTCAATTGTGGGAGCAGAGCCCAGTGACCACCCCGGAGCGGGTACCTGCCGGACTGAGGCCCAGGCCTGCAGCACACCTGAGGAAGTAGTCGCTGTGGAGGCGGGGCAGGCTGCCCCCAGCCTCCGTTCTTGTGGCTTCCTCCAGGATTGGGCAATCAGGACACAGTCCATCCTCCCCTGCCTGCAGGAAGAGACTGAGCAGGAAGTGCTCCAGGGCGCCTCTGCCTGTCCAGTTGCCCGGGCCATTAGGCTGGGGCGTCCTTGACAGTGCCCTCTCCCATACTGCCCCATCCCACTGTCACCATTGTCTGCTGCATCTCAGTCTGAGCCCCCGCTTCTCTCCACCCTCCTGCCTGCCTTGGCCCCCAGTTTCCTGTTGCCCTCGGGATAAAGCTCAGACTCTGGGCCTGGCTCACGAGGCCCCGCCGGCCCTTCCGCCTGGGCCCTCCTCTCTGCTCCTGTCCTGCTGGTCTGGTCTTTGCTCCGTCCTCCATGGTCCTCACACAGGGCCCTCCTGCTGAGGGGCGTCCTTCGTGCTGTCCCCTGCTGCCCTCTCCTGTGGCCTCTTTACTCCAGCTTGTCCTTCAGATCTCAGCTCTGGCTCCCGGTTCTGTGAGCAGCGGCCCTCACCTCCCTCCTCGGGCTCCAATGGGACCCCTCTTCTGAGTCGCGTCACAGAGTTTTTCATTGTTGTCTGTGAAGATTAGCTTGAAGTCTCTTTCCTTCCTGCCTGTCGGCTCCTGAGGGCCAGCCCACGGCGGCTTTTATTTATTGCCGTGGCCCCTGGTGTGTGGTTGGCGCTCTGATTATTTGTCGGATGGATGGAGAATGGCTGCCTGCGTGAAGTTAATTTTAACTCGATTTCACCTGTGTTCACACCACCCAGGACCTGCCCCTGGCGCTGTGTCCAGCTTGTCTCCCCTCAGATCCTGGCCCTGCCCTCAGCCAGCGGGTCTGGAACCACACCCTGGCCGCATGTGAGGCTGGTGTCCTCACAACTTCCAGGCCCAGGGCCACCTCCTGTCCTGTGCTCCCGGGCCAGCCAAGCCTGGGGTCTGGGGCCTGGGCCTGTCTGCGGTCTCTCGGGGAGGGAAGGCCTCACTCAGAAGCGTGCTACCGACTAGAAGGGTGAACAGCCGGACGCCCTGTCAAAGTCGAGTGTGTCCCGGGAGGCTTCTAGGTGGTGACAAGTTTGGAAACCAGGTCGGAGTGCGGAGGAACCGTGGGACGGAGACGGTGGGGAGAGGCCGGGGTCAGATGACTCTGGAGCCTTTGCCCCTGAGCTGGAGGCCGGCGCTGCCCTGGGTGGTCTCGGGCCGAGCTGGCAGCCTTGGGTGCCACGTCTCCCCTGCAGGCCGCCAGGCCTTTTGCTCCTGGGGGGCCCGGTGTCCCCTGCACTTGCCGTGAAGGTAGTAGAGATGCAGGTCGTAGGAGACTCGGGCTTGGGAATCCACAGCTGTCTCCTTCCATGTCAGGGTTTTCCCGTTCCTGGCGGGGTCCTGCGTGCCTTTGGGGTGGGCTCCCGGGCTGCAAGGATGTTCTGGCCAGGCAGCTCCGTCTGACACCGGCAGGGAGGGTGCACCCAGGAGGCCCCAGAGCCCAGAATTCTAGGTCACCTCCTGCAGCATCCAGAGGCAGGAGAAGTATTTATAGCAGCCAGTGGCCACTGAGGGAGGGGAAGTCAGCAGGAGCTATGACGCAGGCCGCCCCCCCAGGTCCCCCAGCTCTCACTGACTCCCTCACCGCCACCCCCCCCCACCCCCCCACGCCAGAGCCTTCCTGGGACGAGCAGGGAAGGGCTGGGCCTGCTCAGGGAACAGGCGTTGTCACACTGCCCACCTCAGCCCCGGAGGAGGCGAGGTGCCACTTTCTGCCTGGCAGGGGCCTCGGCCTCAGCCAGTCTGGCCGGGACCTTGTCTGCCTCCTCCGCCCCAGGTGGGCATCCCATTAGCACTCAGCGCCCGGTCCTGCTGCTCTCTCTCGACGGCACTGTCAGCTCTTGCTGAAAGGTTCGTCCCCTGGCGTCACAGGCAGCTTTGCCCACCTCCTTGGGGCCGGCAGGGGTCAGCGAAAGGCCTGTCTGGTCCCACTAGCCGCAGGCAGTTAGTGGGGCCGCGGGCCCCTGCCCCAGGTTGACTGGGAGGAGGCCCCGCCAAATGCCTGTTACCTCTCTGCTGTGACCTTGTTAAGTGGCAGTGAAGTGCCACTCGGGGCTGGAAGGGCAGCAGTCCCGGCCTGTGGTCACCAGGGCTGTGCCGGGCACGCGGCCCCAGCTCCATCTCCTGCCACACCCAGGGAGCAGGCCAGGAAGCAGAGGCCACAGAAGTGACAGTGTGACAAGGCTGGGGCCCCAGGCCCTGAGGGTGAGTCCTCTGGGAAGGAAAGTGATGCCAAACTCTGGAGTCCGAGGTGGGCCGGCCGGGCCCTGCTCTCTCCGAGCCCCTGCCCACCCAGATGCAAAGCGGGTCCTTCTGTCCTACCCAGGCATGAGCGGGCAGGAAGCTGACGTTTATCAGGTGCCTGATGGAGTTGCTCCCATTGCGGGGGCTATGCTTCCCTCTTGGGCTCCCCCCCAATTCCAGTCTCTGTTGCCCAGAGCCTCCATGCCCATGCCCCCAGGCCGAGAGGGGAGCCGGCGGGGGGGTGGGGGTGGGTGCCGAGGTGAGGCAAGTGCACAAGGAGCCTGCAGGAAAGTGGGTCCTGACTTCACCGATCAGTCGTGGGCTGATCAACCAGGGCTGAGGCCTGAGGCCAACTGGGGACGGCCCCGAGCCTTCCCAGGAGGAGCCCTTGAAGTGGGTGGGCCATCTGGAGAGCAGGAAGCACCCAGCTCCCTTGCTCTATTGATGAGCAGGTGGGAGACGTGGATGGGAGCAGGAAATGGGCTTGGCCGCTGGCAGGGACGGAGTGGGGCCGTGGTTGGTAGAGAGCTTTATAGCTAATGGTTGGGAGTTTTAATCTTATGTAAAGGGCATTTCAGAGCCGTAAGATGCTTTTGAGGAGGGGATTGATTTAATTAAATGGTAAACTTTGTGTGCGAGTAGCTGATGCTCTCAGCACTTTACAACTTTGAACTCACTTTGTCCTCACAGCAGCCCCACATGGGAGGCACTGTCATCACCATCTCTGTTTTCCAGATGACAACATGGTAGTTGGTTCGTCCTGGGAAGTGGCTCCTGCGCTGTACTCTGAAGGTCGTGGTTTAGTGACGTCTGTGTAAACAGAGGCACTAGGACAAGAGCCGGGTCTAGCCCTGTCCTCTACCCAGTGGCAGAGGGCCTTCCGAGTCCCCACCTCTTCTGGGAGGCCTGTGGTCACCTGTGTTTGGGTCCAGCTTTGTCATGCCCGGGGAGGGAACGAGGGGGTCTGAAGGACAGAAGAGTCAGCCATGGTCCCCGTCTTCGAGCTCCTGGGTCAGGGTTTTCTGTGACCCCTTTTGCCCTCGTGGCCCAGGCCAGAGCGGGAGACACTAGTGATGGCTGAACTAGCTTGGGCTCTTGCCTGGAGCCCCAAGGCTCTCCCTTCGGCCGTCCTGCACCAAAACAGCAAGTGGGACTCTGAAAGTCAAGGCCAGAGTGGACCTGAGAGGCCATCCGGTCCAGTGTCTCTCGAACATTTTTAAGCATTGAGACTGTTGAGTTCAAACGTGATGTTACAAGGAACCCCCATGTGAACAGCAGCTAAAAGCTGCTCTGAGTGACTGCCCGCAAGCCCCCGCCTGCTGTGACCACCGCCCGTCATCTGGGGATCCTGAGGGTTTCCCAAAACCCACTTTGAAGAGCACTGACACCCCTCATTGGGCACAGGAGAGGAGGCCTCAGGGGCAGCGCCTGGGCTGGGGCTGTGTGCCACCTCCACCTGTGCTCTGTGGGGCAGGGGATGGTGGCCCGTCCTGTCACATACGGGAACTCTGCAGACCTCCTCCCCTGGGAAGGAGCTTGTGTTACGCAGTCACTCGATCCCTGCCTGCTTCTGCCATGCCCGGGGAATGGCTGAAGTGAAACCCAATAGCCCGAGCGGCGGGCCTGTGCCCTAGATGGCCGTGCTGCCCAGGAAGGTGGCTCCTCAGTGGATCCGTGGCCCATGCGGCCTCCTGGAGCCTGGGAGCCATTTCCCCCAATGCAGGCCAGACCCCAAGGCCCGGCCCACAACCTGAGGTGGCACACAGGACGACGGTGGCACAGGGTATGCTGGGCGTGGGGGTGGGGTTCCCAGAGGGAGGTATCAGGCTAGGTGTGCCCACTTAGCATCCTCATTAACGGCCTCACTGGGGGCCCCTGATGAAGTGGAAGGTGCTAATTCCTCTCGGAGGTGTTGCCAGCACCCGGCACAGGGAACCTCCTCTCGGGGAAGCTCTGAGAAGCCGAGACTGAGTAGTGCAGATGCACTACCTGGCGGGGGGCTCCCGGGAGAGCAGAGGCCCTGGGGGAGGCTGGGCTGGAACAGGAGGGACCGGGTAGGATGCTGGACTGGGCAGTGGGCAGGAGCGGTGGGCCTGTGCCCCTCAGGGCATCCAGAGTTTGAGCTTGGAAGGGGCCTGCCATGGGACGCCCTGAAAACTCAGAACAGACAGATGTGGGGCATTCCATCGGGAGCAAGGCGTGGCCCTGGGCCAGACCTCCATGGTTCGAGCTGACCCCTGGGATGGTGATTCCATCTCACTGGCTCCTTGTGGATGAAGGAGGCAGGGTCACCCAAGCCTCAGCCTGGGCGGGTGGGGCTCCTAGGAGATGCCGCCACCCCTGCCCGAGAAGGTAGGTCAGGCCATTACGTAGGTTGGCAAGGGTGAGGGCAGGTGTGGGTCAGCCTGGTCACCAGGGATAGAGAGCAGGGCCTTTCTGTTTGGTAGGGTTGACTTAGATGGTAGAGAGATTAGTGTCCCTGCCACACTCGGGGGCAGGGGCTCGGAACAGTGAGGAAAAGGTCTGAGCACTCTTAGAAGAGGTGATTAATGAATAATAGTGATGCCACTAATGCTTTCCATGAGCCGAGTGTTCAATATGCTTTATTTCATTTACTCCTCATGACCCCCTGTGAAACAGTAACCTCATCGTCCCATTTTGCAGATGAGGAAACTGAGGCTCAGAGAAGTGACAGTCACAGACAACGAGAAGTGACGGATCCAAGATTCAACTCCAGGGCTGCCTACTCCAGGGCTGGGGGGAGGGTGGCGGTGGGCTCTTTGGGTAGCCACCACCATCCAGGTGCTCGCCTCTGAGAGAGGGGTGTCCTGGGGGAGTGGAACAGAGATGCATTAGGGTGTGAGGGGTGTGAGAAGACCACAGGGCGGCGTAGGAAGGACTCCGTCCGAATAGAAACAGACCTGGGACAGGTGCCTACCCACCCGCCCGTGTCCTCCCACAGACAGGCAGGAGGAAGTGGCCTGGGGCTTGAAGACCCGGGTGGCCAGGCAGCGCCCATCACGAGGCCGGCCGAGCCCGCCTCTCTGGGCTGCTCCCGGGCACCTCAGCCCCGGGCACTGGAATGAGAGTGGGATGAGGGCCCATTCCTAGGTTCAGGAAAATAAACGGTCTCCAAGGGAGATTCAAAAACAAAACCTGGCCTGGCCAGAACCTGGGGAACCTCTTCCACTGTTGGAAGCAGATCCATTCCGGTAGGACTGAGTGAGCCCTGGCATGAAGCCCCCGAGGGAGGGCGGTGGTGGGGGAGGAGGGCCTGCCTGGCTGCCCCAGAGGGTTCTGCCGCCCTCCCAGCCCTCCCTCCCCTTCCCCAGCAGCCAGCCGCCCTCCCAGAACAACTAGCAGGAAGCCGATGGCCCCAATTGATTCCCAGGGAGTTGGCTGGTGTCAGTGTCAGGGCCAGTGGCAGATGGCAAATTCTGCTTGTTGTAGACGAGTGGAAAATAATTAGCGTGAGAACGAGAAGCTGGAGTCCCCGTGATAAATGGAGCCCTGAGGAGGGTTCCTCAGGAGAGACTAGTAGCACAGACTCCCGCCTGTGGCCTGGCTCTGCCGCTTACTAGCTGAGTGACCTCGGGCAACTTACTTAACTTCTCTGGGCCTCATTTTCCCCAACCGTAAAATGGGACTAAGAATAGCACTTACCTTATAGGGTTGTTAAAAGGATTAAATTAAAGGAGGTAGTATCTGTGAACGGCTTGCTACAGTACCTGGTGTGTGGCAAGTGCTGTATAACAATTTTTAAAAATTAACAGGCGATAGAATAATTGTTGGAGCTGTTTCCGGGTGCAGCCCAGGATGGCCGATGGCGTGGCTGCTGGTAGTTGGGGCTGCTTCTTTCCAGCCTCTTCCCCGCACTCTGCCTGGCCCTGGATCTGCAGGGAGGGGCTCTGACCACAAAGCACACTGATGCGGAGAGAACATAACAGACAGACCTGGCTTCAAAGTCTCACTTGGCCCCTCACTCACTAGGTTATTTAACCTCTTGGAGCCTCGGTTTCCCCATCTGTGACACAGGAACAGCCATACACACTCATGGGCTTGTAGAGAGGGGTGTAGGAGGTGCCTCCACTGGTCCTTCGAGGCCATCCTGGCAGGGAGGGTGGGTGCTTGTAAGTCTAACACCCTGGGGGGTGGAGGGGACCAAGTGGTGGTGGGGTCCCCGTCCTGCCCTCGGCTGCACCAGGCATGCTGTTTCAGTCCCAGGGCCTGGGCATCTGAGGACCCACCTTGTGCTGAAATCCGGCCCCAGCCCTGGGCGGGCTCGGCTCTGCCTTCTGCTCTGGCACAGCTGACGTGTGAAAAGCGACAGCTTTCGGGCCCCTAACTTGGGTTGCGCACACCCGGGCACAGGCTGGTGGCTCACGCGGCCCCCAGCCCACGCATGCTTTCTCCCTGTCGCCTCCCTCGCTGCCTTCTCCCTTCTAGTGTCTTCCAGAGCCCAGCCTCTGTGTGGGGCCGCAGACCTGGGAAGGAGAAGGGGCATCCGGGACGGAAGGAACGTGTGGGTCTTTGTCTGTGTGCGTGGGAATAAGGAGTCACACTGATGGGAAGAGAGATTTTGTCCTTTCGAGTAAGTCAAGGAGGCTCCTGAGATCCCAGCTCTGCCTCGTCCTTGTTGTGGGATCTTTGGGCAAACCATTGCACCTCTCTGAGCCTCGGTTTCTTCATCTGTGAAGCCCGATGAGGCTGGAAGAGGTGACATGTCAAGTGTCAGCTCTGTGCTCGCTCCTGGCTCCACAGCCGGCTCACCTCAAGGCAGGACTCCCCTGGGCTCAGTTCCGGCGGTACCCACCCCCTGCCGCGCGGTGGTCTGGAGCCAGAGGAGGGCCCAGAGCTCTTCATGGTCCCTAAGGAGCTGCCCCCTCACTCCACGAGGGGACGTTTGAGGCCAGCTTCTGGGTTCAGAAACAGGCATTTAGCTGAATCCTGCTCCTCAGAAGCAGCGTGTAGCGGTTAAGACGCCGGCTCTGGAACCAGGCTGTGTGACCTGGGCAAGTCCCTTCACCCGTCTGTAACATACGGTGACAGCAGTGCCTCCTCACAGAGTCGTGAGTTATGTTTGTAAAGGGCTTAGGTGAGGCCCAAGATGTGGTGCAGCTGACAGATGCCAGAGGAAGCGAACGATGGTGTCCCCAGCTTACAGGTGGGCTGAGATGTGCCCGCCATCACCCGGAACCGCCCTGCAGTGTGGTGAGCGGGTCCAGTGCCATGTGTCCGTCCCTCCTCTGCAGGTCCTCTCCGTGTGAGCCTCGCGAGCCAGCAGAGCTTCACTCGCTCTCTAGCTCGCCCTGCGGCTGAGAGGGGAGGAGCCCAGATGCGACGACCACTGCTAAAGAGCAGGAGTCGCCTGCCAGCCCAGGCAGGCGAGAGGGTGACCCGCTGGTGAGCCCGCCCCAGCTAGGACGGAGCCTCCACTCACCCTGCAGGCTGCCGGGGCCCAGCCTCACTGCGGGCAGTCCCCCGAGTCAGATGCCCCTGCAAGACTAGACAAGCCCCAGTGCCTAATGCAGAAACAGTCGGAATCAGACCGGGAGGGCCCAGCAGGCAGCAGTGCTTGTCCCTGTCCCCTCTTTTAGAGCATCTTCCAATTTCAAAACCTTCTCACACAGGGAATCCCCTTCATCATGGGAACGGGGGTCCTGGGCCCACCCCTCAGGGCACCCAGGATCGGAACACCCTGCTAAACACTAAAAGAGCCCTTACAGACTCCCCAGTTTCCCTTTTTACTTTGGCCACCAGGAAGTTCGGTCTAATGATAGTTTTCCATGTAGCTCCTGTGTGGGCCTTTGTTTCTTGCACATGTGGGCAACAGATTCCCCAACCTCCTATTTTAGTTTACTTAATTTTTATTCTAAATTTTGTTTTTGTTTTTGTGAGGAAGATTAGCCCTGAGCTAACGTCCGTTGCCAATCCTCCTCTTTTTTTTGCTGAGGAAGACTGGCCCTGGGCTAACATCCGTGCCCATCTTCCTCTACTTTATATGTGGGACGCCTGCCACAGCATAGCTCAATGAGCAGTGCGTAGGTCCGTGCCCGGAATCCGAACCTGTGAATCCCGGGCCGCCGAAGTGGAGCATGCGAACTTGACCGTTACACCACCGGGCTGGCCCCAGAAGTTTGTTTTTAGATGTATACTCAATCTTTTCATTGTTTGTGGTTCCTATAAGGCACAAGCAGTCATTGGTTGGGGACACAAATAAATACTAACAAATACAAAAATACAAGCCTCCCGTTATTCCGGGCTCCTTGATCTTCAGAAGAGGAAACAAAGGCCTGGAGGGGCGGTGGCTTTCTGGCCTGGGGACGCTCCTCTTGGTCCAGGACTGGCCACTCTGGGATGTGGCTAGACCTGGCCCGGTCACCAGCCTCAGCAGGCAGGGGTGAACTGGGGGTCAGGGAAAGTGGGCTTGGGTTTGGGGGTCTCCTGTCCCTCACTGGCTGAGCTGCAGAGTGATGGGGACCCTGCCCAGGAGACCAGCCGTAGGTGCCTCTGTTTAGCCATGCACGTGGTCAATGTCCTCTTGCGGACTGACCTCCAGGAGGGAGCTCCTGTGGGTTTGCTGGCTTCCGAGAGACGGTTGTGCATCTTCAAGAGCGTGAAAGAGGGGCTCTCACCCAGGCTTCCTGGGGTGACACTGTTCACGGCAGTGTCTCTTGGGGAGTTTGCGGAGGGCGTGCCGCAAAGAAGCAGAAAGCAGCGGACTGATTCGGGGACTCCGGGGCTGTGTGTTCAGCCCCTGGTGGTGACGCCAGAGGCGTGGATGTTACGGGAAAGTCGGGGGCCTCTGGGGCCTTTCTGAACCTCAGTTTCCTCACCCAAAAGAGGGGGCCCCGGTGGACTGTTTCTGAGGCCACTGGTAACTCGGATGTTCCTGCGTGAGATGGGGGCTCTGGATGGCAGCAGGAAGGACCTGGGCCTCCTGCCTGCTCAGCCTCCTCCTCGGAAGGTATCAAAGTCCCTGAGCTTCAACCTCCTCGTTTTTCTGGTAATAATGATGGAAGAGCGCTCACTGTGTGACAGGTGCTATCTTAGGTGTGTGACTTGTTGAACCCCCGTAACAATTCTGAAGCAAGTACTGTTCTTAGCCCCATTTTAGAAATGAGGAACTGGGGCACAGAGAGGGTTAGTAACTTGTCTGAGGTCCCACAGCCAGTACGTACAGAGCTGGGACTCAGACACAGCCCGTTTTTAGAGCATGTGAAGTGAGAGGGACACTGTTACCCTGCATCACTGCCATGAGGGTGAAGGTGATCAGTCCAGGACCCAGGACACAGGAGGCGCTCAGCTGATGTCAGCTGTATCCCCGTGCCTGGACCTGGCTGTCCTCCCTTCCTTCAGGCTTAGTCTCATCCCTGGGCCTGGATGCCTGAGGCCACGTCTGCCAGGTGGGAAATCTCATGGGCTGACCCAGAGGCTGGAGGTGGCAGTGGACGGGCCTCCCATAGCACATCATCCTGTCCTCCATGGGCGCCAGGTTCAGCCTGACTCCTGTGACCTGGCCCCACTGCAGGCAAGCAAGGTGATCTCCGTCTCCCAGCAGCCCCAGGCCGGAACTATCTCCCGGGCCATCTGCAGCCCAGGCCCTCCTCCCTGCCCTGGGGGCTCTCGGCACCCTGCTGGCTGGGACCCACAGTCGAGGGGCTCTTCTCCCCGAAACCTGCTCCCAGGGCCAAGCCTAAGGGGACATTAGGATCGGGATGAGCCCCAGGCTGGGGCGCTTTAACCAGCAGCCCCCGCAAGGCCCACGGTGGGAGCGGGTCACCCAGGCAGGGCTGATATCTGTTCAGGCCAGTCCTTTCCGATCAGCTGGAGCCAGTCGTGGGCATCAACCACCTGTCCAGACCCTGGCACCCCGTCACAGATCACCCTGCCAAGAAGCCCCCAAAAAGCCCCTCGGGAGCTCTGTGACTATGACAGCCACCACGAATGGAGCCTTGGGGTCTGCCAGAACCTGTGCAAACCCTTCGTGACATCATCACAGTCAGTTCTCCATACAGCCTGAGGGGGTGGTGCTGTCCCCGTTTTGCAGACAGAAGAAACTGGAGCCCTAGAACAGTTAAGCTGGCCTGAAGAGGGGAAGATGGTTCCCCCTGAGCCATCACGGGAGGCCCTGGGCTGGGGCATTTCCCGAAGAGCAAGAGCGAGAGAAGGATGTGAGCTGAGAGGGCCCTGTGACAGGGCGGGGAGCTGTTGCCGGCCTGCTGGTGCGCCTGCTTTGGGGGGATGGAGCGGCGGTTTGGGGCAGGGCCTAGGCTGCTCCTAGAAGGGCTGGGTTTGAGGTTGGCTGGGTCACACTCCAGGGGCCGGAGCGGGAGTGTGAAGACGGACAGTGCTGCAGGACCCTGGCCCTCAGGGGCTGTCAGTTGAGCTGGGGCAGGAATGGGCAGCAAGGAGTCAGCAGGTTCCCTCTAAGACAGTGTGCCCGGGGCCACACTGGGGTGAGGGGTCTGGGGTTCCGTAAGGGAGCAGCCTGTCCCGCCTGAGAAGGGTGGGGTGGCTGTCAGGGAGTGTTTCAGAGAGGAGGTGACTTTTGGCTGGCCTAGAACAGTGAGTGGGATTTAGCCTGGCAGAGGAACTGGGGCAAGCAAAGCATGGAATCTTCCAGTGAGATGTTTTTAGGGAGCAGCAAGTTCGGGGGGGTTGGGAAAGGAGGATGGGACAGTGTGAGAAGGGACTGGCGTACCTCCCCAGCCAAAAGGAACGACCGGCTGGGGGCGGGATCTGTGCTGGAGTCTGTCCCCATGTGCAGTGCGGTGGAGAGTATCTTCCTGCTCCAGGACTCAGAGAGGGCAAGGCACCTGCCCAAGGTTGCACAGCCTGCCTGGTGGTGACTGAGGCCCTGAGCCACTACCTGAAGGGCTTGGACTTGATCCTGCAGGCTGTGGAAGCCATGGATGGTTTTAAAGTAGGGGACAGCATGTGCATTTTTAAAAAGTTTTGTATTTTTAGAAAGAGGAACTCCCAGAATGGTTACTGCTTAACCCAGGGGCCTGAATCACCAACAGGAAAATTGGGCTTTGTGGGTGGGGAAGAAAGGGGCCCCAGGGTGGATCAAGTCATTCCCTCCACGTGAGGGGGGTCCTGGCTCCCCATTCACACCTGCCTGGGCTGGGGGACCCCCAGCAGAGCCCCTGTTGTCCCCTGCTGGAGGGGGTGCCACGCCTGCCCTGGAAGTGCCACCGTCTGGGGTAAGGAGGGGTAGGCTGTGTGCCGCCACTGTGGTGGTTGGAAGGCACCGGCCCTGTGCCCTGGGGGAGGAGGGCCAGGGGAGGTGCTCTGTGGCCGCCCTGGACCAGGAAGGAGCCTCCCCGTCCTGAGACATTTCCTCCAGATGAAATCACATCCCAGCAGCGGAACAGGCCCCCATTGTGAAGGGCTGGGGTCTCAGAGAAAGGGCGCCTTTCAGACCCTTAAAAATAGCAGCCCTGAGATTTATGAGCCCGCATGGAACAGCGTTGTCTCATCCTCCCCCAGCAGTGGCCCGGGCCCCGTCACCCCCAGCCCAGACCATGACCTGTTGGTGACCAGCTGGAGGAGCCGCTAGCCAGGGGGGGCGGGGTGGCTGGTCCACCAGGGGGCTCACCGCTCCCCCTCTGCCTCACCCGCCCCCTCTGAGAGGACGCTGGCATTACTCAGCAGGGCCAGGGCCTCTGCAGACCTTCCCTTAGGTGGTCCTCACCAGAACTTTAGCAGGTGGGCATAATTGACGTTTTTACAGCTAAGGAAACTGAGGCACGACTAGTAAGTCACACAGTTAGTGGGTGGTGGAGCCCGGGTTTGAAGCAGGCAGCCTGGGCTCCCAGCACTGTGCCTAGGATTCTGCAGTGGCGGACCGGCCCCGGGCGCAGGCCAGAGGGGGCAGGGTGTGGTCGCCAGGCCTGGAATAGGGCACCCGGTGGGGTCAGCCTGCAGGAGCGCCTGCCACATGATCTCGGTGGGCACTGGCACTGACCACAGTTGGGGCAGAGGCTGCCATGGTGTTATCACTCCGGTGTCTTCACAGATCTTTGGCCGCCTCTGCAGGGCCGGGTGCCAGGCTCACCCCATTTCTCCCGCCTGAGAGCGGGGATGGCGGGGCCGTGTGCACGTGCGGGGCTGCGTGTGAGTTTCAGGGTGTTGCGTGAATGGTACATGTGAATTGAGGGGGTGTTAGCTGCTCTAGACTCTGAGAGGTGAAGGGTGGGGCTGAGAGGTGTGTGCCTCTCAGGACCATTGGGAGGGCCGCCCGCGGGGCACACCCGAGAACGAGATATTCTGGGCGGCTGGCAGGGGCAGGACCCTCGCCCGCCAGCCCCACGGGGACGGCACTCCCCTCCCTCCGCCAGGGTCTGGCCTAAGTAGAGGGGGTATGGAGCTTCGGCACCTGCTGGGGTCATGCTGGCCCCAGACCTCTCAGTCATTCCATTCATGTGGGGGCCCCTCAGCCTCCCACCATGTTCCATCTTACCCTCCAAGAGCCACCTGGAGACGGGAGGGGCTGTAGAGAAGTGGTGGCTGAAACGCCAGCTGTTGGCAGCGCCGTCCTGCCCCAGCCCTGCTGCCACCCACGATGTCCCAGCCCCTCCCATCCCATCATTTTGAAAAGAAGCTGGTGCTGTCACCTGCTTGTCACGGACACACCGCTGGAGCCCCAGCCCCCTGCAGTCCCAGACACCCCCCCCCCCACTCCTCATGTGGCTCCCGTGCTCTCCATCCTTCTCTTCGCTTCCCAGAATCCGTGCTCTGACTCCTCCTTGGAGAGAGTGGGATGATGTCACTTCCTGAGGGTGGGGGGAGGAGTAGGCACGACCCCAGCAGGCTAGCCCGCCAGCCAGCCTGCCCACCAGGCCGCCAGCTCCCTGGGAGCAGCCTGGCAGCGGCTGGATGAAGTAGCTGCACCAGGGAGAGGGAGACGGAGACGGGTCAGGCTGGACATGCCGGCCCGCCACCCGGCCCCGCGTCCCCTCGCCCACTCTTAAGGGACTTGGCCACTTCCTTCCTGAGTGATGCTGGTCTCTGCGGACACTCGTGTTCCCTGGACTTACTGCCCGCCCCTGGACCAGGTGCCATGTAAGCCCCTGCCGGCCTGGGGGCAGCTGCCCACCAGCGGGGCACCCAGCCCCCCGCAGCAGGGGTTCCTCTGAACAGTTCAGCACAGGGCTGCCCTGGAGCCCCTCTCTGGGATCTCCTGGATCAGCCCCTTGTGGGGGACCTCCCAGCCCACACCTCTACCCTTGTTCCTGGGGCTCTGGGGCGTGGGGGTCCAGATTCCTGGGCAGTCCTCCCTGAGCTTGCCTGTGGCTGATTTGAATTCAGTGACTTCAGAGAGTTGGGAAGTGGGCAGTAAAGGCTCCCTGGCTCCGGGTGGCGTGGGAGGTGTGGTTGCCGGGAGGGTGGGTTACCCTGCAGGGCTCGCCCACTGCTCTTCCAGCAGCAGGGCTGGGTGCCCTAGCCATGCTCCTGACCTTGTATTTCAGCCACGTCCTTCCCTAACAAGACGTGTAGCTGTGGTTGGGACTTCTGTCTGACGGGTGCAAAACCAACAGAGCGTGCTCCCAGGGTTCCAGCAAAGCAAGACAGTGAAGACCTCATTCGACAGATATTTACTGAGCACCCACTGTGTGCTGGGCGCTGCCAGCCTTCATGCTTGCAGCCCCATGCATGCCCTCACCCCACCTTCCCCACGGCCTTCAGCCTTCCACCCACCCTGCTCGGCTCACACTTGGTTTGGGAAACCCCCACCCTACCCCCAGGACTGCACACACTGGGCCAGGTGTCCTTGAGGAAAGGCAGTAGAGGGCCTGGGGGCTCCTCTGATCCAATGTAGAGGAGGCAGGGGGTGAGCCCAGGACTTGAATGGAGCCGAGCGGTTACTGTGGGGGTGACCCCAGGCAGATCCCAAGGGGCCAGTGCCAGTCTTGGGTGCAGGAGAAACCTCAGGCCGAAGCCAGTGTCTGGCTGCTGAGGGGTGGACAGGGTGGGGGATGGGTCCCGCCCAGGGATGGGTCAGCATTTGCAGTGGACTGGAAGCCCCTGGGGCCTGGGAGAGAGGCCTGTGCTGCTGGACACACCTAAGCAGGGGTGTGGTGGCCCTGGTGCCACAGCGGCCCGGGCAGCCATGGGGTCCTCTGCTCTCTCTCAGGAGGTGAGCGTCAGGCCCGTTGAGCCTCCGCAGAGCACCAGCCATGCCCGGGATCGTGGTGTTCCGGCGGCGCTGGTCTGTGGGCAGCGATGACCTCGTCCTGCCAGCCATCTTCCTCTTCCTCCTGCACACCACCTGGTGAGTCTTGGGGCCACGCCATAGGCCTGGAAGGAGGCACTCTGGCCATCTGTCCTGACCCTGTCATGCTCCCAGGAGGAGGTGTCTGAAACACCCACCCCCTTAAGGTGATACCCACATGGGCAGGGCCTGCCTGCAGGGGCCATGGGAGATGCGCAGGCTGCCTGGCCCTCACGCGGGTGTCCCCCCAGGTTTGTGATCCTGTCTGTGGTGCTCTTCGGTCTGGTCTACAACCCGCACGAGGCCTGCTCCCTGAACCTGGTGGACCACGGCCGCGGCTACCTGGGCATCCTGCTGAGTTGCATGATCGCTGAGATGGCCATCATCTGGCTGAGCATGCGCGGGGGCATCCTCTACACAGAGCCCCGCGAATCCATGCAGTACGTGCTCTACGTGCGCCTGGGTAAGGGCCACCCGCCTTGGGTGGGGGCTGCTCTGGACCACCCCCACCTCCACCCTCCTGTGCTCCATCATTCATTCAGCCAGCATGTGTTGGACACATGCAGTGGGCCAGGCCCTGTGCCAGCACCGGGGTACGACAGCGAGCCAACAGACTTACTGGGTTTACATTCTAGACAGGAGTGGGCAGACCACCGCTTGAGGGCCAGATCTGGCCCGCCATCTGTTTTTGTAAATAAAGTTTTATTGAAACCCAGCCCCACTCGTCCATTTATGTGCTTATGGCCTCTGGCTGCTTTTTCATGACAACACCAGAGCTGAGTAATTGTGACAGAGAGTGTGACCCGCAAAGTCTAAAATATTTACTCCCTGGCCCTGTACAGAAAAAGTTTGCCAATCTCTGTTGTAGGTCGTGCACATCTCTTTAGCTGCTTTGTGATCCTTCCCCAAATAGTCCCCTGTCCTGGGAAGCCCTCAGCGGCCTGGACCAGCTCCCTGGAGGGCCAGCCTCTGTCCTCTTCCTGGGCTTTTTGTGGTCATTCCTAGTGAACACATCTCCTGTGCTTCTATGAACTATACTAAGCACTTTTCCCCCTGTGTTAACTCAGGGGGGAGCTGTTATTGGTCTTGTTTTATTTTACAGATGAGGAGTCTGGGGCCCAGAGAGGTTATTCAGTTCCCTCAAGGTCACACAGCTAGTAAGGGTGTGAGTGTCAGAGCTGAGATTTGAATTGAACCGGGTTGTCTGGCCCCAAAGCCTGAGCTCTTGGCTGTACACTGTGCTGCCTGTGGAGCTGGGGCTTCCAACGCTGCCCCAGTGGGGTGCCGAATCCCCCTCCTTGACCCCATCTCAGCCCTGGGCTCAGTGCTCCGGCCTGAGCAGGGAGCAGCCGGCTTCTCCCTCCCTCCCTCCTCCTGCCTTAAGTGTGGAGACCTCTTCGTGGGAAACAGCCACTTCCATGAAACGAACGCTCTCTCATCTGATTTGCACATAGTCCTGTAATATAGACATTGTCACCCCCATTTTATAGACAAGGAAACGGAGGCTCAGAGAGGTTGGTTAACTTGCCTAAGAAATATCTGATTCCGGAGTTCATGGATGTAATTCTAAAATCCTGAAAGAGCAGGGAAATGCCTCGTCATCATCCAGTCGCCTTCTCGGGGGGCATCAAGGGCCTGAGGGCATATAAGCTAGAACAGGAGGCGGGCACATCCTAACAGGACAGAATGGTGGCAGGACAGCCACTCCCGGGGCCTGCTCCCTGCGAGGTCTGTGTGGCAGGGGCGGTCGGGCGTCTGTTGCCCCTGCTACCCAGCTGGCTGGGGGCCCTGCAGTAGGAGGGGCCAGGCCAAGGTTCCAGGGCCCTTCCACGGCGGGCGGGCAAACGGTGGCCGTCCTCCAGCCAGGGCCCTGCTCTCCTTGCAGCCATCCTGGTGATCGAGTTCATCTACGCCATCGTGGGCATCGTCTGGCTCACTCAGTACTACTCCTCCTGCAATGACCTCACTGCCAAGAATGTCACTCTCGGTAAGTCGGCTGGCCCCGCGGTGGAAGGGACAGCGTCGGGCACGGCCAGAGGGAAACAGCTTCTGTGAGGATGCCCGGCCGGTTGGCTGGGTGGGCTGTGGACTTCATCCTAGTGGTCTGCCAGCCACCCTCAGGGGACCCTGGTGTGGGGGCGCAGCAGGAGGCACAGCTACCCAGGGCAACAGTTTGGGGCCCCTCAACATCTCACTGGAAAACCACAGAGCCGTGCACTCTGTGCCACGGGGGGGCCTTGGGGTCCTGGTCCACGTGACCAGAGGCTGGGGCTGGGGGCTTCTGAGCCTTGCTGTTGGGTCCCAGAAGCAGTTGGGGGTCGGGAGGCTCCAGCGCCCCTTTCCTCAGAGCTGGTGAGCCAGGGAGGGTCCCCAGCACCTCCCTGTCCCATTCCCACTGCTGCCCCCGCAGGGATGGTCGTCTGCAACTGGGTGGTTATCCTCAGCGTCTGCATCACTGTCCTCTGTGTCTTCGACCCCACGGGCCGCACCTTCGTCAAGCTGAGAGCCACCAAGAGGAGGCAGCGCAACCTGCGGACCTACAACCTGCGGTCAGTCGGCGCGGCGCTGGGCGGCCCCGGAGCGGGATTTGCGGACAGGCGGGCAGAGGCTGGCCCCACGCCTCCCGAACTGCATCTCAGCCTGTGTGAACCAGGGGTATTGGTCAAAGGCTCACCCTCTCCTGGCCTCAGTTTCCTGGTCTATAAAGTGGGAATAATGACAGTTCCTGCCTCATGCTGCTGTCGTGCGATTTAAATGAGATAATACGAGCACAGTGGTGACCACAATGCTCCCATTTGGTACCTGCTCAGTAAACGGTAGCCATTGTTAGCACTGTCATCATCTGCGGTGCTAATAACAGCGGTAGTAGTAGCGGGAAGCATAGCTACACAGACCAAGCCTTGCACATATTAACTTACAATAGCTCTATGAGGTAGCTGTTATCATCCCCAGAATACAGATGAGGAAACTGGGGCACAGAGAGGTTATGTGACTTGCCTGACGTGACACAGCCTGTAAATGATGGGGCTGGGATCAAGCCCAGGCAGTCTGGCTGGAGAGCCCTTGCGCTTAACCACTAGGCTAGGCTGCCTCTAGGATTAAGGGAGCTGGAGGAGGTTAATCAAGGAAGGCTTCCTGGAGGGGGTAAGTTTTGCATGGTGTTTCGAAGAAGGGGGAAAGCTGTGGCGCGGCAGAGAAGATGAGGGAGGGCGTCCGGGCAGGGTCACAGTAATTCCTGTTTCCTGAAGGAAAAAGAGAGAGGGGCTTCCAGGGTGGGTCACAGTCACTCCCAATAATCGAGCTTCTACTGTGTTAGACCCCCGCGCTGAGCCCCTTCCATGAGCAGTCCGCTTCTTCCTTTCGCCAACCCTGGTGCTGTTGTGAGACTCATTCCACGGATGAGGAGTCTACATCCCAGAGAGGGCAGGTCACACGCCCCAGGACACATTGGCGGCGGCACTCCTACCCAGCCCCCGGCAGTGGGGTCAGGAGCCATCAGCCAGGGCAGCAGGTTGCCCAGCAGGAATTCCCCCTACCCCGCCCTCTGCTCCTCCTCCTTTGGCTCCCCCAGGCCATCCACGTCAGCTCAGCGCTGCAGCCAGAGCCACGCCTGCGCCTGGGCTGGCCACCTCCCAGCCCGAAATGCCAGGTCTCGGAGCCCGTTTTCCCTCCAGACGCAGCTGGCCACCACCCGTCCCACTCTGCTCGCTCTGAGCACACGCCCCCACCTGACCTGGTTTCTGGGCTCCTGGGGCCCTGGAAAAAAGCCTCCCCCCCCCGACTCTGGGTAATTGCCTTTGGGGGCCAGGACAGCCAACGCCTGTGCAGTGGGGGTTGGCAGTGGCTGTCATTTTTATTCGAAAGTTTCCCTGCGGTCTCTGGGCCTGACCTGTTGCGGTTTCTCCAGCTCTTGGGCAGGGCCAGGGCGGGCAGCCCAGGTCGTGGCTTGGTTAATGTGACCCCCTCTCAGGCTGTTCTCCAGGGGCCCTCCCTCTGCTCTGAAACCAACAGACAGTTTTTCTAACCAGGACGTTTTCAAGCCCGCCAACCCTTCATCCACTTCCAGGTTTGGGGGCATACCGCCCTGCTGCACCTCACCAACAGGTTATTTTAGTTTCTGGAAGTCAGGAAGATATTTGAGTCCTTGGCCCTTTCTCCTTCCAGTGAAATCTGGTGGGAGTTGGGAGATGGGTTATCTCAGGCCTAATTCCTGGGATCCTTGACCTTGGATCTTTGCAGAAGTGTCTGCCCTCCCTTCATGTTACCGAGACACCGGACAGAGGAGTGCTGGGTCCGTGAACGTTATGTCCAGATTTAGTATCTCTCTCCCTTTCTTGGTCTCCGTAGCCTAACTGATGCATTAGGCCAAACCTGTTACCGTCTCCACCTGCCCCCTGGTGGGCATACAGGGTACTGCAGTAAAGTGTACAGTCAGCACTTCATCAGCCCAGTGGGAACTTCTCTGTGAATGTTTGAAGCCCCGTTAGGTTAGAAAGGGTTTAAGAACGTGATGCTCTGGGAGCCTGGCTTGGCTAGTGTGCTGTCCCTTCATCAAGCCCCTGGCTGGCGGGATGTTCGTTTAGGATGTAAGGCTGCCCAAGTCGCTTAGGGCTGGCAGGTCCCTGAAATAGCAATTCCTTTGCACCCTTTCCTAACTGCCTCCTGTAGCCCTGGAAGGCCCCTTGGCTCTCCCTGTCCTTGTCACCCGCTGCCTTGTGGAACCAGGGTTGGGAGCAGCAAGCGACCTAGTGCCGCAGAAAGGAGCCAAGAGGCTCAGGAAGGAGGGCCCGGCCTGTCACTCCTGATGGATGCTAAGTGCCTTGCGTGCATTTGGGGTCACCCGTGCCTTTCCCTCCTGACCCCCCAGTATCAGGCTCCGAAGGGGCCGGCAGGAGGGCACATGTCACAAAAGCAAGTCAGCCCTTTCTTGCTCAGTCTGGAAATGTACATTTTTAATGCTGGTTCTGTTATCTTTATGCTCAAAACACACTGGCTTCTGGGCAGCCGGCATTGGAAGGGCCTCCGTGGGTAACTGCCAATCGCCCTGCCTTTGGGTGCAGACTCCTGGATACCCCGACGCCCCATCCAAGCAGCCAGACTCACTGGGGCTGGGGGTGGGGTGGGAATGGACAGGGCCAGCCGTGTCCCTCTGATAACAGATCCAAGGAGTTGGAAAATGCAGAGCCTCCTTCAGCCGCTTAATCTTCCCCCGCGCACAGAGAATGTGAGCATCTGAAATCCTTTCTGAGGGAAGCAGGTCTGTTCCAGGTCTTGCAACCAGTCAGCAGAGAGGCCCAGCACCTGCTGCCATCTCCCAGGGCTCTTGGTTTGAGCCCGTGGACATCTGCGCTACAGAGCAGCCCCCACTTTGGGTTCCCAGCTCTGAAGCCCCAGGGCACGCTGGTGTTCAGTCTGCTGAGAGCTGGGAGCCGGGTCTGGCCTTGGCCAGTGGCGCACCACCTTAGGCCAGCAGGAGTGCCCCCGGGGAGTGCTCTGCTGGCCGACAGCCAGGTCAATGGCCACACAGTTTGGCCAGACTTGGGCCCTGTTCTCCCCCACACCCCCCTGCCAGGGAGCCCTTTGGTGGGGTCCTGGGAACAGGCCGCCCTGTTTCTGTAACATCCAGGCCCCGGCTCTTCTGATCTAGCCCTCTGACCTCACACATGGCAACTCTCCCCCTTTGTAGGCACCGCTTAGAGGAGGGTCAGGCCACCAGCTGGTCACGCCGGCTTAAAGTATTCCTCTGCTGCACTCGGACGAAGGACTCCCAGTCAGTAAGTACTGGGACGTCGCTTCCCTTGGGCTCACATCCTGCTCTGGGTTCCTCGAGAGCCGGCTGGGGCAGGGCTGCTGGGAGGGAGCTGGGTTGCGAGCAGGCGCGGGGGGCAGCCTGCCCCCACAAGGACCTGTAGTCATCGACCGGCTCTCTCCTGCATGTGAAACCACGACCCCTTGCTTTGTCAAGGGAACAGAAAGGTCTGAAGACCTTTCATTGACCCCCTTGGAACTTAGAGTCTAGTTTAGGAGAAGAGAGACTCAAAACTCAGGATGACTGGAGACAGAAGCAGCGAATCACCGGCTGCAGATTTCTCTGGAAGATCCACTGCAGCTATGGAGTGCTCAGTGTGGTCCTTGATGCGCGGTCAGCCTTCCGCACCTGGGCACCCTGAGGAGTAACCAGAGGGGCCAGGCTTCTCAGTGCCAGGGTGCTGCGGAAGGAAGGCAGGGGGCTGGGGCGGCCCCAGGGGGAGGGGCCAAGGCAGGGCCCTTGGGTCCTCCAGGCGGAGCCCCCAGCACTGGCAGGGCCCTTAGAGATCATCTAGTCCCACCCCTCATTTTGCAGATCAGGCAGCTGAGGCCCAGAGAGGTGGAGTGACTTGCTCAGCATCCCACAGCTAGTTAGTGGCAGAGCCAGTGAGGTCAGAAGACCACTCCTCCCTGAGACAGACAGCAAAGTGCCCTCCGCGGAAGCCACCGGAAGCCTTGAGTGGCTCTTTCCCACCAGCAGCCCCTGGTGAGCCGTAGAGTGAGTAATCAAGTGTTAGAAAGCCCCCTGAGGTCCCCTGGTGGGTGGGGAGCACCCCCACGGGCCTCTCTGGGGGGCCTGAGGGGTCAAAGCCCAGGGCCTGGGCCACAGGCAGACCAGGCAGCAGCCCTGTGGCCCCTGCCAGGGCCTGTGGGGACATGCCCACCCCTCTGGGCGCAGGACAGAGTCTGGTGTTGGAATGTGGTAAAAAGGCAGCACGTCCCAGGGGGGCCCAGAGCCTGGGTCCCGTCAAACACCGACGGCCCGGGGGCCAGGTCCAGCCCAGAGCACGTTTTGATCAGCCTGTGCTGTGTTGCTTCAACGTTTGAATTGGACGCCAACATTTGAAAATCAGGGGCGTTTGTGTAAACTTCATATTCCTGGATCTCTCAGCGCGGGCCGCTTGCAGGGCTGGTCGGCTGGAGCTGAGCAGTAGCTGCTTCTGTGTGGCCCTGTTAGGCGTTTGAGTTTGCAGCCCTGGGTCTTTTTTCTCTTACAAGAGGCAGACAGTCAAGGGAGGAACCCGGCCAGAGAGAACCAGTGGCCGTGAGTCTGTTCCCATCACGGCCTCTCCAGCAGGTTAGGGATGAGGTTCCGGCCTCCAGGTTGGCGTGAGGCAGGAAGACTCGGGGCACAGGCCAGCAGGGCTGCCTCTGTCTGCCTTGCCTCCTGGGCAGGGCTGGCTGAGGACAGGGCTCCCAGGAAGCCAGAGGGGCCACTGGCTCAGCATCACACCCTTCTCCAGCACATGTCGGGGTCCCTGAGCCTGCAGCCGTGGGCAGGTGTGGGAGGGGGCCTGAGACCCAGGAGGCTCCACAGAGCCTTTGGGGGGCCTTTCAAGGTCACAGCTGGCGGGAGGTAGGAAGAAACTCAGTGGGGGGGGGAAGCAGCCAGGAGGTTAGTGCTGGCTTCTCTGCTGGAGAGAAAGCTGGAGGAGGAACAAGCCGGCCGGGCAGGCCTTGATTCCTAGTGTCTGGGGAAAGAACAGGAAGTGGCTCACGTTGGCATCTGTGCGTGGTAGACGGTGAATGCCGTAGGAGCTCCAGGACAGAAGAGGGCCGGGAGGTAGAGGACGGAGAAGGGTCAGTGGTTGTCCCAGATGGCCACTGCCAGGTCTGCGGGGGCCCAGAGCCCAGGACAGGGCGCTCAGGGTCAGGGCTGCAGAGGGCCGCACAGGGTCAGGCCCAGCTGACGCCGAGGAGGTGCCAGGGTGAACCTGGGCAGGGAGCCCGGAGCAGACACCCAGCCCTGTGGGTTCACGCCTGGCCTCTCGTCCTCTCTGCTGCTCCCCTGCCACTGCCTCCTGCCTCCCTGGACCTCACAGGATGCCTACTCGGAAATCGCCTACCTCTTCGCCGAGTTCTTCCGAGACCTGGACATCGTGCCGTCCGACATCATCGCTGGCCTGGTGCTGCTCCGGCAGCGGCAGCGGGCCAAGCGCAATGCCGTGCTGGACGAGGTGAGCGTCCGGCCCTTCTCCGGGCAGCCTCCCCACACCAGCCTCCCCCCAGGCCCCTCCCGGCTGCCACCTGCTCCCCAGGGTCCTTGCACCCTCTTGGGCCCTGGAGGTCACCTGTGATGCTCGCTCCCCTCCCTCCCCCAGCTCATCCCTTCACCCAGCCACTCATGGCTCTTGCTTGAGTGACTTCCCTCTGCTGGGCCTCGTGTGGCTGCTGCCTGGGCCAGCCACAAGGGACGTCTAACCACAGGGGCCTGATGACTGTGCAGCTGGGTGCTCAGCCATCTGCACTTGCCTCTCCATCCCAACCCCGCCCCTCCCCTGCCAGCACACCAATCCCAGTTAGTCCCCCAGCATCTCATGCAAAATGCGTTTCCCCCAACCTGGGCTAGGAACATCCCTGGGGGTTGATGCTTTGGACACGGGGGAGCAACTGGAAATATGAGGAGCCTCAGATTTTGGAAAACTGGCTGGGTCGTGGAAGAGCTAGAAACCGCACATTTCTTTGGGTTCCTCAGGCCCTTGGAAAGCAGGCAGAGTGCAGAGCCCCTTTCTCAGCCGTGCAGCTGGGCCTGGGCAGCCACCTTCACACCCCTGTCTTACAGGCCAACAATGACATCTTGGCCTTCCTGTCTGGGATGCCAGTGACCAGAAACACCAAGTACCTCGACCTCAAGAACTCGGTGAGTCAGAACCACCCCCCGCGCGTCCGGGTCCCTGTCTCCCTCTACCAAATGACCTAAGCATCATGGCATTGGCCACACCTGCTCTGTCCCGAGTCCCCCCTCAGCTCTCCGGACAGCCTCTCCTGGTTCATGCCCCCTTCTTCCCGAGAACCGCCCCCATCATGCTGGTTCTATAAACGAAACCCCCGAATCTGCCTAACCATGCTCAGAACGTCTGGTCCTGGCCTCTCGAGGTTACAAACTGCTTCACGAGGGCAAGCTGCTGTTATTATTGCTGTGCTGGTTATTGTTATAAAGGCAGCGAGACATAGCACTTTGGTTTCCAAGCCTTTTTAAGGAGCAGAACCTCTTTGCAGGCACCTTTAGTGGAAAGCCAGTGTGTGTGTCCCAGGTAAAGCGGGCCGGTCGCGTGGGGGAGAGCCGGCCCTGCCTCAGGAGCAGAGCGATGTGGGTATGCGCAGCTCCACGCCGTGACCTGAGTCCCTGATGCCCTCTGAGCCTGTTCCCGCAGGTGTCAGGTGGCGCTGGGCACACCTCCCGTGCAGAGCTCTGGTGGGGAGGAGGTGAGGCTGCCTGAGTCCGGTTCCCAGCAGGGTACCAGTAAACGATGGTGCCTGTCGGGATGCTGCTGGAAAGGATCCACTCCTCGCATCTAAATCCCCTGGGAAAGCCTCAGTTCTCCATTTGCCCCCACCCCCCAAAGCAGGCGTTTGTGTCCCCCCCTGCAAACAGCCCGTCCCAGCTGACCGAGGCTGCCCGGCTCACTCTCACCACCCCTCCCTCCGCCCCTGACCTGTGGGGGAGGAGGGGACTGGCAGCTGAGCCTTGGGCTGCCACCTGAGAGAGGCTGCCCACGCCCCACCCTGCAGCTGGAGCCACAGGAGGATAATTACCTTCTCCAGCTCGTTCCTGAAGAGCAGACAGGGCCGGCTGGCCGGGGACGGTTCCACCCCTCTGGGCCCTGATTAACACTACCTGTTTCACGTCACAAGATGACTAATCGCCCTCTTTAACTTTTACAAGGTGACTAATTCCCTCTTAAGTGCAGGAGTCCTCCAGTGCCTGGGGCACCCTGGACGCTGGCAGCCGCTCTGCTTGGGCACCTGTGCCTCCCGCCTCCCTCCAGCCCGTTCAGGCTGATAACAACAGCCACTGGCCCCAGACGCTGGGTTTCCAACTGGCGCCTCTCTCCGCGAGATCCCAATCTGCCCCAGACGCCCCTGGGGAGCCTGTGACTCCATGAGACAAGCTGGAGTCTCCCTGTGTTTGCAGATGGAGAACCTGAGGGCCGGGGGGGTTGGCGACGTGTCTGGTCGCCCAGCGTGTCAGTCTCTCTGGTGTCCACTCAAGACCTGGACACGCCCAGCTGGAGGGCCCAGGGCCTCTCAGGGTTCAATTTCCCTTCCTGGGGCCTGATGGCTGAGGCGGGTGATTGCCACTCGTGCCTCCCTCTCTCTTTCCTTCTCAAGAAAATGGGCAAGAAAATCGATCCAGTGCTCTGAGTATTTTTCTGTCCCCAAATCATTAATTCTGAGATTGGAGCAACAGCACAGGTCCCCAGAGGGTCTGTGCCCTGGTTGCATGGAGATAATTAGGGAAACGCAATTCTCATCTGGAGGAGCGGTCCCTCCTCTAGGGCTGGGCGCCGTGGGAGGGTGGGGTCTGCAGGCCATGGGGAACCTCGGAGGGCAGCTCCCTCCCCCATCCAGGGGCGTCCGTGGGCCCTGAGGCTGCAGGCGGGAAGGGCAGGAGGTGACCGCCTTCTGCTTCCTCTCTTCCAGCAAGAGATGCTCCGCTACAAAGAGGTCTGCTACTACATGCTCTTCGCCCTGGCCGCCTACGGGTGGCCCATGTACCTGATGCGGAAGCCCGCCTGTGGCCTCTGCCAGCTGGCGAGGTCCTGCTCGTGAGTACCCACCCCGTCCTCTCGGCTGGCCAGCGTGTGCGGACAGGCTGAGGTCGCCGGGCCTGCCCCTGGGAGGCTCTCCCTGACCTGCCTGTGCCTGCTGCCCGCGCCCACCTCCCCTGCGGCCTGCGTTGCTTCTCTAACGCCCCATCTCTAGGCCTCGACCTTTCTAGGTGGAGAAGAACGTGGGCTTCGGAATTACCCGGTTCTGGCTTTGAATCCAGACTTTGTCACTTGCGGCCTTGGGCAAGTTAGGCTACCTCTGCAAGCCTCAGTTTCTTTATCTGTTAAACGGGGCTGGTGAGACCTACCTCCCGGAGTGGTTTCGAAAGGATTCAGTGAGATGTTGCCCAGTATCTGGCACTGCTGGTTCCCCTCCCGTCTCTCTCCCTGCCCCTCTCAATCCCTCCCCTCTGCCCACAGCTTCCCTCCTCCCGGCTCCCTTCCAGTGCTCTGCTTTTCTGAAAGAAAGGCCTTTCCTGGTAGAGGTCCCAATCCATGGAGGCCTCTGGAAGGGTCTTGTGAAAGGCTCTGATCCTCTTCGCCAGGACTTGGCCAGGCCTCAGTCCCAGACCTGCCTGCGGCCGGGCACCGCCCGCAGCCCAGCCCCCGGGGCCCGTGGTGGCCTCTGCTTTCCTAAGTGGGCCAGAGGAGGGCACAGTTCTGGGAGGGCCCCTCCCCATCCTTGGTGACTCCGCCCTCTGCCCGGCCAGGCAGAAGGAGGACAGCTCCCTGGGCTCCCTGTTCTGGAAAGGCTGGTCTGCTGGGCAGGCAGCTTCTGTCCACGACACCCCTGCCCTTGGGGCCCACAGCAGCCCACGCCCCTCCACAGAAAGTGGGTGGCTCTCGGACTTTGTTCTCACCATCCCCCAGCGATTGACAGAGCAGACCGGGGCACCCCATGTCCCCTCCCCACCTTTACCGGCCAGCACACAGCTGGCATGCCTCCCAGTGTCTTTGGGAGTCCCTGCTGTGGCTGAGAAGCTTCTCAAAATGAGCACTGGACAAGGAGTCCTGAGACCTGGGCTCTGACAGGCCCTGTACCATTCCTCCCCGGCAGGGTGGGGACATCACTGTAGGCAGTGTCTGTCCTGCCTGCCCATAGGCTATTTCAGACGCCAGGGAGCCACTGGCAGGCTGGGCCCTTGAAGTGCCCTGCAGACAGGAGGGACGTTGGCGTTTTGTATTGGCTTCTCACTGCTGCAGGGAGAGGGAGCAGACGGTCCTCAGACTCCGTGAGGGCTCAGCCGGGTCCCCGCCTGGAAGAACCAGGTGCCTGGGGCACAGAGGAGGCAGGCCTGAAGTCCAGGCCTGCAGCCAAGAGTGTCAGGATGCAGGCCAGGGGGCTTGGACCCCTTCTCCGAGCCCCAGCCTGCCCACAGCAGCCCAGGGGCCCCGCAGCAGAAGAAAGGAGGGCTGTCCGCCTGCCTTGGGCCCACGCCCTTCACCTGGCAGTGGTCTCCTGTCCCATGCAGAGCATGCAAGCCAGGCCTGCCTATGGCCCTGCCTCCCTCGGGAGACCCCGCTTGGCTCCAGCCCTGCCCCTGCCCCGGGCATGTGCTCGGTCTCCGGTGGGCCTCTGCCATAGACCAGGTGGGTGCTCAGGCTCCCTCGGCCTCCTCTCTGTAGGAGTGCTGTCCTCGAAGATGCCGCAGGCCCCTCCCATCTACACTGCTGGCCCTGCTGCTCTCCTCCGTCCCCCAGCCCTCAGATCACTGACTCCGGGGCAGCCTTCTGGCTGGAAAGAGGGGGCGACCGTTTACGGAGAGCCAGGCTCTTGCTGCATCGTGGGCCTTGGGTCTCACACCAGCCTTGTGAAGTAGCTGTCAGCAGCTGCTCTTCCAGAGGAAGAGACTGAGGCTTCGGATGGCCTAGTGCCCCCGGGGCCCTCGCAGTCAGGAAGGGTCACATCAGAGCAAGGGTTCGAGCCCGGGTCTGTCTCCAAAGGCCACACCGTGGTGACCACGTGCTCAGGGCCAGAGGTTACAGAGAGGAGACGGCTGCCTGAGAACGGGGGCCCAGCCCCAGGCCCGCCCCCACTTGGCCCAGCAGTGTTGGGCGCCCCTCCCAGTGTGCACTGAGGTGGTCGCCCACCGCAGGCCCGTGGCTTCCCAGACTTGGTCTGACCCTGGGTTTTCTCATCAAGGCCTCTCCCCGTTCAAAAGTATGTGACCGTCCCTCAGGCGCCGCTCAAGTGGAGACAAACCTTTCAGCATCATCGAAATTCATGATTCTTAATAAAATCTTAGCTATCATCTCAAGACAGCTGGCAGGCATGGGTCACATGCTCTTGGGGCTCCAGGGCCACATCTGTGGCGTGCTGGCTCCCTCTGGTGGCTTGAGGAGCAGCTGCACCCCCAGCTGGGTGCCCAGCTCAGATGCTTACCCATTCATTTTGGGGGAGCCTGTTGTCTGCCTGGTACTGTTTTGGTGCTGGGGACAGAGCTGTGAGCAAACCCTGCCGTGTGGAGCGCACTGCCCAGTGGGGAGCACAGACCAGGAAACATGGCCATCGGAGCAGAGGGTGATTCAGAGAAAATAAAGCGGGGTGCATCGTCGGGCTGGGGAACACTGGGCAGGGGGCTGGCTCTGTTAGACAAGGTGGCCAGGGTGGACCTCACTATAACATAATGTCTGAGCAGAGACCTGAAGGAAGCAAGGGGTCGGGCCATGCAGTGTCCGGGAGAAGAGCATTTCAGGCAGAGGGAACCGCCTGTGCAAAGACACCAAGGCAGAAGCATAGCCGATGCGTCTGAGGGAAGGGAAGAAGGCCGGTATGGCCAGAGTGGGGTCGGAGGCCGCTGGCCAGAGAAGCAGGGCCAGATGGGGCAGGGCCCTCAGCCCCTGTGAGGGCTCCGGGTTTTACACTGGCCAGGAGGGCAGGGTTGTAGGGTTTTGAGTGAAGTGGCTTGACTTACATCCTGAAGGGTCACCCTGACTGCTGAGCTGAGAATGTAGGGGCAAGTGTAGACGAGGGAAACCAGTCAGGAGGCCACCGTGACACTCCAGGGCGGGCGGGGCGGGGAGCAGTTGGAGTCAGGTTCTGAATTTGAAGGCAGAACGAGTGGATGTGCTGACCGACTAGACGTGGGGTGTGAGATGGGACGAGGACCCAGTGTGGGGCTGAGCAGTGAGCGAGTGGGCGTGGCATGGAGGACTGCGGGGAGCACGCGGGCGCGGGCCACCAGGGACTGGGACCTGGAGAGGTTGCGATTCCGTGGGACATCTGAGAGGACACATGGGGGTGCTTGGGTGGAAGCACCTGGTGGCCAGAAGCAGGTCTGGGTGGGCTCTTTAGCACACAGGTGGTATTTAAAGCCTGAGCTGGATGAGGCCCTGCAGGAGTGAGTGTAGCTGGAGGGAAGAGGGGGACCAGGGCGGGTAGTGAGAGGCGAGGCCGAGGAGGCTGCCAGTGAGGGAGAAGCCGTCCAGTAGACAGCTGCCTCCAGCGAGTGGGGAGACTGTTTCCAGGGGGAGAGGCGCACCCGGTCACCTGCTGCCAAGAGGCCAAGTCGGGCGAGGGCTGGGAACCGCTGGTGGAACTTAACAAGGGAGGTCTGGAGATGGGGGAGGGGGTGGGGGGCTGGGGGGCAAGGTGCTGCAAGAGCAGGTTCCACAGAGGATGGGAGGGGGATGCTCTGTTGGGGGTCCCTGGCCCTGAGCCGTCTGCCCCCCACCCCAGGTGCTGCCTGTGCCCCACGCGGCCCCGGTTCGCCCCTGGAGTGACCATCGAGGAGGACAACTGCTGTGGCTGCAACGCCATCGCCATCCGGCGCCACTTCTTGGACGAGAACATGACTGCGGTGGACATCGTGTACACCTCCTGCCATGACGCGGTGAGGAGCCGGGCGGGTGTTTGTCCTTGGCAGGCTGTGGGGGGCAGGCAGGGCTGGGGTGGGGAGCAGGCAGCTGGGGCGCTGAGCTGTCCTCCCGGGCAGCAGGGGCCTGCAGGCCTCCCCGAGCTGGGCAGACAGGGGGGCCCCTCCTTCTCCCGACTCCCTGGCCTGCACCCCCTCTGGGGCCAGAAGTGGACCCCGGCCCTGCACCCAATGTTGGGGCTTCCCGGCCCCAGCTTTTTGGGGAGAGGGAACTGGAAGAAGCAGTGAGGCACTGGGGAGGGGCAGCCACCCTGGACTCCACAGGCAGGATGGCAGAATCAGGGCTGCCCGAGTCAGCGCGGCTGGGAGGCCAGTAGGCTGCATGCTGGTGGAGGCATCGACCATGACCGCTGGGAGCCCTGCAGGCTTGCAGGGGCCCAGTGGTGGGTGGACTCAGATCCCCTGGTCAGGACGGAGACCTGCTCAGGCCACTTCCCCAAGTCTGGCCCCATCCCAGGGGCTGCTCAGGCTCACAAGCCGCCTCCTCCTAGGTCTATGAAACCCCCTTCTACGTGGCAGTGGACCATGACAAGAAGAAGGTGGTGATCAGCATCCGGGGTACCCTGTCCCCCAAGGTACCCTGCCCATGGCTCCTCACCCCTGCTGTGGACCCCCTCACAGCCCCCAAGGGGTGCCCACCTCCCTCTTCCTGTTCTCCTCAGCCTCGCCCCTCCCCTGTCCTCTCTCCCCACAAGGACGCCCTGACAGACCTGACTGGTGACGCCGAGCGCCTCCCCGTGGAGGGGCACCACGGCACCTGGCTGGGACACAAGGTACCCCTCCTTGTGGGCCCCCAATGCCCCTTGCCTTCTCTCCTCCCTGCTGCACGCACACCTGTCCTGTGGTTGGGGTGGGGGCTCCTCCCTGCTCACTGGGCTCACCAGGAGAGATTGGTCAGAGAGGGTGGATCCTTCTGGAAGGTCCACTGCAGCCCACCCACTGGGGCCCCCAAAGCTCTGCGGGGCCCGAGTCCTGTCCCAGAAGAGCCTGAGGAGGCAGCTGGGAGGACGGCACACTGTTAGTTAGACACACAACCCTTGAGCCTCAGTTTTCTCATCTGTGAAATGGAAGCGATATGATAAAACGTCCACCAGCCCTACAGCCAGATGGTTATGCAGACCAGAGGGGAAAACGGTTAGTGAGCTGCTGGTCACTGTGGGTTTTGCTGGTCCCCAAGAGGCTTCCTTCCCTCCCCAGCCCCTCCCCGAGACACCCACCTCTCTTCCTCCTTACCCAGGGGATGGTCCTCTCGGCTGAGTACATCAAGAAGAAGCTGGAGCAGGAGATGGTTCTGTCCCAGGCCTTCGGGCGAGACCTGGTGAGGCATCTTCCGTGCCACCGAGTCCTCCCCACGCCTGGCTCTCTCTCCCCCAGGGCAACAGGTTGGGGACAGGATGGGCGAACAATGGAGCCTCCCCACAGGCCAGGCTTCTACACTCTCCTTTGATTCCTGGCTCCCAGCCCCCTCCTCGCTCGGTCCCTTCCACCTTCTCTGACCCCTTCCTTTTTTGTACCAGTTCCTCCTGGGCCCCCTGCTCGGCCCCACCCAGTTATGCACACCTGCTCCTGCCGGGCACTGGAGGCACAAGGATGATTCGGGCCAGGGGCTTCCAAAATATAGAGCAGAATGACAAAGAAAATAACTACAGAGTGGATAGAAGGGGTGCTGTTCTGGTTGGGGGCGATCCCCTGAGGTGCTGCCAAGTGCCCTTCCCAAAGCCAAGTAGTCTCTGGTCTCAGGAGACCCCAGTCTAGTTGTTGGGGCACAAGGATGGGGGGAAGGAGACCAAATGATTATCATAGAGTGTAATTACTGTATGCAAAGGCCCATCCCAGTACAGAGGCAGTGTCAAGGAGGGAGTGAGCCTCTCCTGGAAAACCAGGGAGGGCTTCCCCAAGGAGGTAACCTCTGAGCAAGGTTTTGAAGGATGAGGAGGAGTTCGTTAGAATAGTCTCCCCAAGAAGTTGCTCTGTGGGGGCCTAGCTTGGCTTTTCCTCTGCCCCAGCAACCATACAGCATAGACATGATCCCAGGACTCCGGGAAGACCCCTCTGCCTCCCTGGTATCAGCTAAGACAGTCAGTTTGGCAGGCAGTGGGGCAGGGCTCTCAGGCGTCTCTCGGTCCCCAGGGCCGCGGAACCAAACACTACGGCCTGATTGTGGTGGGCCACTCCCTGGGTGCAGGCACCGCTGCCATCCTCTCCTTCCTCCTGCGCCCCCAGTACCCAACCCTCAAGTGCTTCGCTTACTCCCCACCGGGGGGCCTGCTGAGGTGAGCTGCCTGGGGCCTCAGAGTTGGCTGGAGCTGGCGGGGGCTGGGGCTGGACAGGGCAGTCTGACTTCGGTCACATGGGGGCCTGGGAATGGCCTGGTCAGTGGAGAGGGGGGCTCTGTCAAACACCAGGTGGACCCCGTGGTCTACCCCCTGCAAAGCCCTACTGGCAGGAAAGGTGGGGCCGGGAGCAGGCAGCCTACCTGGCACCTGCGAGCCCCCCAGAGGCCCTGAGCTAGGAAGCTAACCCCAGGACTGCTGGAGCAGGGCCCTCCCCTGCCTCAGTGCCCTCGGCTTCCCTTGCAGTGAGGACGCTATGGAATACTCCAAGGAATTTGTGACCGCCGTGGTTCTGGGCAAAGACCTCGTCCCCAGGTGAGTTGCTCCCTCTCTCCCGCTGTCCTGGCCTGGGCTGTTCCCCCTCCTCAGGGACTCACCCAGGCACCATGTCACACTCAGTCACCCGTCTCCTCAAGGGACCCCAAAGCCCCCTCCCCGTCCTCAGGGGCTCAGGGTGAGAGGACAAAGGGGACCCGCCATGCCTGGCCTCCCCATCCCTGGGTCTGGCCTGCTGAGCTGCAGACTCCTCTCTGCCCACCCTGTGACCCTGCCGGCCTGGTCTTCTTGTTCCCGGGGGCCGGGCGTGGGCCTGCCCCAGCTGCCCCCCACCTGGCACCTCTTCTGGTCCCCGGCCAGCCCGGCTGACGCCCCGTCTTGCTCCCTCCACCAGGATCGGCCTCTCCCAGCTAGAAGGCTTCCGCAGACAGCTCCTGGGTGTCCTTCAGCGGAGCACCAAGCCCAAAGTGAGCCCTGCCCTCCCTCCTGCCTGGGCACCAGGCTCCGGGCACCCAGCTCTCTCGCGCCCTGCCTGTCCCCCGGTACAAAGCACAAGAGGTCCTAGTCACGCGAGGCAGGCTGGGGTGTGGTTGGTGTCGTGGGAACCTCAGGCTGTCAGACTTAGCATCTCTGAGCTCCTCCTGTCTACCCCTGCCTGTCCTTGTACAGACAGGGAAATGGAGGCCCAGAGTACGCAAGCGATTTGCTTTTGCTCACACAGCAAGTTGTAACTGAGTCAGGACGGGACCCGAGGGCTCCTGAGTCCTGGCTCCCGTCACACAGCTGCTTCAAGTCAGGAAAAGTTGTCCCCAAGGCTCAGTGCTTCGAGTGTGTGGTGGGAAGGCCTCTGGCAAAGGCTGCTGTGATTACCCAGGCTCAGGGAGGCTGGTGTCACCTGTGGAGGGGGTCTGGGTGCAGTTCGTTCTGGTTTTCCGCGATGGCTGAGAGGAGAGGACCAGCCCTTCCTCATTCCTCATTCAGGTCTTCCAAGGACACTGCGGGGCTCTTCTTGTGGCAAGCTGGCATTCAGTATGCCAGCCCGGGGGGTGGGGATGCTGTGGCTAGGTGCCCTGAGGGAAGCAGGAGGGCCCGACCTGGACCAGCAGGTCCTCTGTGCCCCCCAGGCCAGCCTTCACCCAGTTCACTGTCTCGGCCCAGTTTGGACTGTTCTCAGCCTTGGTGCCCACAACCCTCTGGCAGGCAGGGCCCTCAGCCAGGTGCCAGGGGTGGACAGGGCAGCACAGCCTTAGGGGACCATGTCTGCCTGGAGGAGCCTAGTTCTGGGATGTAGAGCTGCTCCTGTCAGACCCGTCCCGGGTACCTGTCAGACCCAGGAGCCTGGTGGCTGGGAACCAACCCAGATGCTCCAGGCCTGGCGGGTGCAGCTAGACTGGAGTTCGGGGTCTTTTCTGCCTCTGACTTGTGAAATGACCCAGAGCAAGTCCCTTCCCCTGCTGGGCCTGTTTCCCCATCTGCTAGGTAAGGGGTTGACTGGTCTGCCAGCCCCTTTCCAGCCCTGGAATTCAACAGTCCCATGTCATCTGTCCTTGGCATCTTTTTGGCCATGGTGGCTGCCATACATCTCAGCCACTGCCTCTTCAGGTGGGCACTGCCCTTCCCTCTGCCCCAGGGCTGTCCCAGCTCCCACCACTCACCCACGAGCCCTCCTCCTGAGCACCCCTCGGCCCGTGCCCACCCCTCTAGCGCTGCTCAGCTCCGTCCCCATCTCCCCGCTGCCCGCACAGTGGCGAATCATCGTGGGGGCCACCAAATGCATCCCCAAGTCGGAGCTGCCCGAGGAGGTGGAGGTGACCACCCTGGCCAGCACACGGCTCTGGACGCACCCCAGCGACCTGACCATCGCCCTGTCGGCCAGCACCCCGCTCTACCCACCCGGCCGCATCATCCACGTGGTCCACAACCACCCGGCGGAGCAGTGCTGGTGGGTGCAGTGCGGAGCTGCAGCGGCCGGGGCAAGGGCTGTATCCTCCAGGGGAGTGGGGGACGGGCCGGCCTTCGCTCTATCTTGCCTCGGGGCTGGGGGCAGAGGCTGGGAGACGATGGCCCAGGGCCCCCATTGGGGGGTTGCCCCAGCCTCAGGCCCTGGAACAAAAGGCCAGTCTAGAGTGGGACTTCAGGCTCCTCTCTTGACAGTGTCAGCCCTTCCCTGTGTCCTCCCAAGACAGCTCTCCCCACTTGAGGTCCATTTAAAAGCGGATGCCCTGGAGGGGTCACCCTACGGCCCTGGCCAGCTGACACCCTAGTTGTCACTTAGCATCACTGTGGCGTTAATTTGCAGACAGCCGGGAGCGAGGACGGGTCGGGGGCAGGAGGGAGAGGAGGAGTGGGCGAGTACACAGACTTCCCCCACTCCTGCTCCTGGTGGGCTGCCTCCCCTGACAAATGGCCCGTGAGCCGGGCCCTGCCCGGGGCAGAGCAGGTGGAAGGCTGTGTGGGGCCGTGGTTGAGGCTCCGGGTCAGCCTTTCCCAGCCTCTGTTTGGCATGAGTGTTCTGGCTGGGCTGAGGGCGGAGGGCGAGGCAGGAGCAAGGAGCCCGGGGCCACAGCCCTGCTGGCCAGGCTGGGCGGGGGCCTCCACATCTCCCCCACGCCTGCTAAGCAAGGGCAAGGGGCAGAGCCAGGGGCCGGGGGGCGGGGGCCAGGCCGTCACCCACCCTCGGCCCCTGTGCCCCTCAGCTGCTGTGAGCAGGAGGAGCCCACATACTTCGCCATCTGGGGCGACAACAAGGCCTTCAACGAGGTGATCATCTCGCCGGCCATGCTGCACGAGCACCTCCCCTACGTGGTCATGGAGGGGCTCAACAAGGTGAGCTCCTGCAGCCCTGGGCGGGGACGCCTCGTCCAAGCCCCGCGGTGCCTTGAGCGCCGGATCTCCGTCCCCATTTTACAGAGAAGGGTGTGGCTGCTCAGAGAGGTCAGCCAGCGTCCCCAGCTGGGCTGTGGCGGGGCTGGAAAGCCCACTCATGCCCTGGCGTCCTCACCCCTGTCTGTCCACGTTGCCATGGGAGGAGTTCAGGAGATTCCTGGGGACCTGTCCCCGAGGCAGGCTGAGGTCAGAGGCCCTGAAGGCCACCTAGTACTTGACAGAGGTACAGCCAAGCAAGGGCAGCCTCGGCCATCACCTGACCACGGAGAGGCTGACCATAGGCAAGGAAAACTCCAACCTGGCCCACCTGTGGGGTGAGGCACGATCACAGGGCCAGCCCCAGGCCTTCCTGGAGGAGCAGGGACCTGAGGGAAGAGGAGAGTGGGGCCTGGCTGACCCCAGGAAGCTCTATTTGTCCTGAGGGGCCTGGCCTGCTGCCCCGCCCCCACATATGATCGTCACCCCTCCACCATCACCGGCTTCCCCGTCGTGTCCCCAGGTGCTGGAGAACTACAACAAGGGGAAGACAGCCCTGCTCTCTGCTGCCAAGGTCATGGTGAGCCCCACCGAGGTGGACCTGACGCCCGAGCTCATCTTCCAGCAGCAGCCGCTGCCCACGGGGCCCCCCGTGCCCGCCGGCCTCGCCGTGGAGCTGCCCGCCGCAGACCACCGGAACAGTAGCGTCAGGCGAGTCCTGCCCTCCCCGGGCCCCCCAGACGGTGCATGCAGGGCCCACGAGTGTGGTTTCAGAGGGGGTCTGCTTGTACACGTGTGTGCTCACGCAGCTCTGCACACATGCATGGGAGGGGTGGAACTTGCCCCCTCTGCTTGTTCTCTCTCTGCTCCCACTGCCCCCAGCCTGCTGTCCCTGAAGCCCACATGGGTAGTGGGCATTTAGGGACGCACGGCCCCCCAGCCACAAACACACAGATTCACTCATACCCATGTAGACCCAGACAGATGGACTTATGTGTCCGTGCACTTATACACACACGTGTGTATTTACATTGGTGCCCACACGTGCATATACATACGCTCACAAGTAGTAGTTCTATGCATAGGTAGTCACATACAGACACCCTCGTGTACAGGACACACACCAAGACAGAGGCCGAGACACACGTACACAAGGACACGCTTGGACGGGCAGCCATGCGTGTAAATGCACGAATGTACCTGTGCCCAGTCCCAGCCACACGGACACACGCGGGCTGGCTGACATACAGACACCTAGTCCACACACTGTACACATACACCCAGAGGCCTGCACACATGCTCCCAGACACACACACCCCCCACATTCACACACACTGTTTGGGGGATCAGGCTCTGGAGGGGTGGCTCCTCCACCCTGACGGGGGAATCCTCCTGCCTCTCTGGGACCCTTCCCGCCCGGGTCCTGAGCCGGGTCACTGATCTGGCCAGGAGGCCGCTGAGAAGGGTGGTGGCTGCTTCGTGGCACCTGGTGGGGGCACCTGGACCTCTCTCCCTCCGTTTGTGCATTTTTTGTGGCTGTGTGACCAGAAGAGGGCGCCAGTGTCCACTCGTGGCCGCAGTAACGGCTGCATCCCCCCACACCCAGCAGGCTGGTGTGGGGAGGGAGCCGAGGGGCTCCAGGGCTCCCTGTCCAGCAGAGGCCACGACCCACCGGAGAGCCGGGAAGGACCCCAGTGTGAGGGAGGGAGTGGGAGCTCTGGGAGGGCCAGAGAGGGGAGCCGGCCCTGAGGGTGGGAGTAGAACTGGTGGGGGGCTCTGGGTAGTTCTCTCCCCCCCTTCCCGCCCTCTCCCCCACTTCTCTCCCTCTGCCCCCCTTCCCTCCCTCCCATTCCACATTGCCTCATGAGTGACCTGGGCCACCAGTCTCTCTGGGCCTCTGTCCCCCACCCCAGTACAGTGACGGGGCCCAATGCCTTAGGCCCTCAGGGCCCCCATCCTGACTCGACTCAGCCTCGACCCTTTTGTCTTCTGTCTTGGGTTCTTGTGAGTTGTTTTTTTAAAAATCTGAGTTCCCTGCCCCAAACCATTCAACAGCCACTAGGTTCACGTTCCCCCTCCCCTCCCCAAGTTCCCTCCAGCCATGAAGCTGGGGGTCGGTCTCTGCCCCTCCTGAGTCCCACACCCTCCCTGCCCTGCCTCTGCAGGAGCAAGTCCCAGTCTGAGATGAGCCTGGAGGGCTTCTCGGAGGGGCGGCTGCTGTCCCCAGTGGCCGCGGCCGCGGCGGCCCGCCAGGACCCCGTGGAGCTGCTGCTGCTGTCCACCCAGGAGCGGCTGGCGGCGGAGCTGCAGGCCCGGCGGGCGCCGCTGGCCACCATGGAGAGCCTTTCGGACACAGAGTCGCTGTACAGCTTCGACTCGCGCCGCTCCTCGGGCTTCCGCAGCATCCGGGGCTCGCCCAGCCTCCACGCTGTGCTGGAGCGCGACGAGGGCCACCTCTTCTACATCGACCCCGCCATCCCCGAGGAGAACCCTTCCCTGAGCTCGCGCACCGAGCTGCTGGCAGCCGACAGCCTGTCCAAGCATTCACAGGACACCCAGCCCCTGGAGGCGGCCCTGGGCAGCGGGGGCGCCACCCCCGAGCGGCCCCCCAGCGCTGCCGCCAATGAGGAGGAGGAGGAGGGGCGCGGCGGGGCGGCCCCTCACGGGGAGCTGGCACTGCACAACGGGCGCCTGGGGGACTCGCCCAGCCCTCAGGTGCTGGAGTTTGCGGAGTTCATCGACAGCCTCTTCAACCTGGACAGCAAGAGCAGCTCCTTCCAGGACCTCTACTGCATGGTAGTGCCCGAGAGCCCCACCAGCGACTACGCTGAGGGCCCCAAGTCCTCCAGCCAGCAAGAGATCCTGCTCCGCGCCCAGTTCGAGCCCAACCTGGTGCCCAAGCCCCCGAGGCTCTTTGCCGGCTCTGCCGACCCCTCCTCGGGCATCTCCCTCTCGCCCTCCTTCCCGCTCAGCTCCTCAGGCGAGCTCATGGACCTGACGCCCACGGGCCTCAGCAGCCAGGAGTGCCTGGCAGTGGACAAGATCCGGACTTCTACCCCCACCGGCCGTGGGGCCAGCCCCGCCAAGCAGGATGATCTGGTCATCTCGGCTCGCTAGCACCCCGGGAGCAGCTGTCGCCTGAGGCCCGGGTCAGAGCAGGTGGCCCCTCGGGCTCCTGGTGGCTACCCCCAGGGCCGGGCAGCTTTGAGGAGAGGCCCCCAGGGGGCCAGTTTAGCCTCAGGCATGGGGCACTGCTGCTGAGCTGGGGGCCCACATCCCTACCTCAGCTTAGGACCCCCAGAGCCAAGGCGACTGGGATCTGGGCCCTCCAGATGGGGGGGGGGTGTGGAGCAGGGAGGAGCCTGGGGCAGCCTGCCAGGTGGGCAGGGCAGCACTCGCCCTCTCGGCCTGATTGCCCCCACAGGGGCGTCCTGGCACCCCCTCTTCTAGGACGTGCTGACTCCCCGTCACTGCCCTCTGGCTGCTCTCCCAGGGCGGAGATGGAGAGCAGCGCCCTCCCCAAATATTTTCACCTGTGCTCCAGGCTGGCATCTGCCCTGGCCACGCCCCAGATCTGGTGCCTGCTGGCCAGCCCCCTGGGGAGACCCCCCACGAAGGTGGCCCACAGTGCTGTGTATGTTTACAGAAGCTGCTGGGCTGGGCTCAGGGTGTTTCCTGGGCTTGCAGGCCCCCAGATCATGTGTTCGGTAGCCCCGCTCTGAGCAGGGCAGGGGACAGCCTTCACAAGGCCCAAGGCAGCCAAGGGGCCTGGAGGAGGGTGGGGACGGGATGGCCCCTTCTCTGCTGTGTCCCTCATGCTGGTCCCTTTGTCACGGGGTCCTGGGCACCTAGGCCTGCCCCACCTGCCCATTACTTCCTGGTTTTCCTTCTACTCCCGGGGATCCTGGCCACTCAAAGGGTGGAAGGCACAGTGTGACCACCCCTGGCTGCAGAGTCAGTGCCCTGGGAGGAAGGAGGGCACCCTAATTCCCCTTCCCTTGAGGGTCCCATGTAACCCCATTATATCCCCTACACCCCATGCCTGGGCAGCCCGGGCCCTGGGATCGGAAACCAAACCCACCTCCGCTCCCCTGGCTCCCCCTCCTCGCTGGCTCTCTCCTGGGGGTGGGGCTTTCTCCCTCCCACCAGCAATGTCCTGTTGTCAGGAAGTGGGGCCGAGAGTGTAGTGTTGTGGGACCTGGCCAAAGACCCTGTGCCCACCACCGCCGGGAGGGGTTCTGGCGCTGTCCTAATTTAGCCTGAGGCCTCCACAGCCCCCACCTGAGGGGTTCCTTCCCTGCGGGGCTGGGAAGCAGCGGGGAGGCGGCGACCTGGCCTTTCCCTGGAGGCCGAGTGGGGAAGGAGTGCATGCTGGAGTGAGGCGTGTGTGTGCATGTGCATGACTGTGCGCCCTTCCTGAGGAAGGGGCTGCTGGGGCGCCCGCCCCACCCTACCTGCCCTGCCTGCCTGCTGCCCCTCCCGGGCTGCCAAGGAAACATGATGGGGGCCTGTGTGGGGGCACGGGACGAGCTCAGTGTCAGACGTCACCCGTTCCCCTTGTCTTGCCTGCTGCTCTGACCCCCGGTTTGGAAAACTGGTGTGTGCCGAGGCGTAGATCTCCCGCTTGTGCCTTCGTCTCCTCGGAGGCATGCTCCCGCACTCTGGCCCCACCCACGGTCTCCCCAGTCGGCCAGGCTCCCCTGACCAAGACCCCCCATCTCATGACCACTGGTATCTGGGGCCTGCATCCTGACCCTGCCCCACACACAGCTGGGACTGGCCCGGGCCCTGCCCTGGGACCCCTATCCACCCTGACAGATGGGGACAGAGAGCTGGGAGCTGGGCCTCCCTCACTCTCTGTGACTCCCACCCCTCCCCAGGCTCCAGGACCCTGCTCCTGCTGAGGGCCCCGCTGCTGGCCTAGCCTGGGCCCAGCACAGAAGCAAGATGCAATCAGTGGCTCTTAGAGTTAAAAAAAAAAAAAAAAAACATAAATCAGAGTCAAGTTCCAAGAAGCACCCTGACCAATAGCAGGGAGAGACTTGGTGCCTGGCCTTTTAATTCTTCCTCTGCCAGGGTGGGCCCCGGGACCTCTAAGAGGGTGTGGTGCCCACCCCTGCCCAGGACTGAGCCATCAGGGACAGACTCCTCACCCCCAAGGCTGTAGCCACACCGGGTTACAGGCTTGGGGCTGGGGCAGGCTCAGACTCAGCCCTGGATGCCCCGGGGCAGCCCCCCTACCTGCCCCCTCCCCACCTCGCCCCTGCAGGGTGGGCCTGCTGTGGCTCTCTCCCCTTCTCCCCACACCACACTTGGGGGGGTCTGAGCCACCCCCCTCAGCCCAGCTCGGCTCAGACCGACCCCTACTCTGTCCCCTGGACCTGCAGCACAAGCTCTCCCAGCCGTGCGTTGGCCTGTCCTCCCAGGGGCCTGGGGGACCTCCATATGCAATCGGCGGCGAGCAGCCGGGCCCCACAGACACTCATGCACTCAACGTGCCATTCTCCCATGACTTTTTTTGTACTTAATGTATGAAAGATCCAAACTAATATTGCTGTAAAAAGGAGAGACAAATTAATATAGCCTATTCTATAAATATATCTGTATATAAAGGTTTCTGTATATTGTATAGAGCTGTGTATAAACTGGATGTAGAAGCATGCTGGCTGCCTTGAGTGACCTCTCTTCCCAGCGGGGGGCGAGGTGGGGCTTGCTGCTGAGGTCAGTGGCAGAGTGGCTGGAGGGGACCTCTGAGAGTGGCTGTAGATGCCCTGGCCCAGGACCACACTACGAGTCACAGCGAGGGACCAGAAGACTCTCAAAGCCCTATTTGAATGGGGGCAGCCCCTTGCTGAGCCTGCTCTGTGAGGTGAGCCCGGGGATCCGTCTTTGTGACCTCACTAGGGCCCTGAAAGATGGGGCTTGTTACCCCTTTCTCCTTCCTGAGGAGTCTGGGGCTCAGAGAGGCTGAGTAAGCTGCCCGAGACCACAGAGCCAGCGATCGGGGTACCCGGCTGGTCAGACGGTGCCCAGCCTTCCCTGCAGTGCTGAGAGCTGGGGCAGGGGGAAGGACTCCACTAAACCCCGTGCGGGGAGCCCTGAAATGCAGGGGCCGCTGGGAGTCTTTGCGGTGGGCTTCCTGACGAAGGTGCAGAATACCTGGCCAGCACCCCGAGGACCCCAGCCCAGCGTGGCTCCAGGACAGTGAGGCCCGGGGAGCCACTACAGGGCTGCGGTGGGCGGGCAGCTGGGGCTCCTGCCAGCCGCACGCCTGGGCCTGCCCCCTCCACACAGCAGGTGGCGCTGTTCCTCCGGCCAGTCCCACCGTGACCACAGTCTGGCCCAGGCACTGACCCAGCCAAGCTTTGACCTGACCTTGATCTTCCCCTTCCCCACATCGCCCATCCTCCCACCCCACGTCCAAAGGGACCCTATGTCGTGACGGGTTGGGGAAAGTGACAGAACAGCACCTGTCTTCACCCACGGCCTCTTTGAACAGAAGAGGAAACTGAGGCTGGATAGGGGCAAAGATCTGCTCAAGGTCACTCCGGTGGTGGGGACAGATCTAGGACTCTGGCCTCCACCTTCACCTGATGGTTTTGAGAGGTTCTTCCCACCCGATAGTCTAATTTGGTTTGCAAATTATCCTATCTGGTTAGTGGAGGACAAGAGGAAGAAACTGAGGGCCAGAGAGGTTCTGTGACTTGCCCAAGGTCACACAGCTGGAGTGTGGCATGGAGGGGGCTCTCACAAGGGCTAATTCTGGGGAGGGCTGGAGCAGCACTCAGCGGGGAGGGAGGTGGGAGAGAGGTTAGCCTGCAGGCCCCCAGACCTGGGGTGTGCTCTCTCGCCCCAGTCCAGGGAAGCTGTGCCCTCCGCCTCTCTGACTCGCTGGGTTCACACTCACCACCCCTTGGGCCGCCTTCTCTCCCTCTGCAAATGGGCCGATGCCAGGGCTGTGTGGGCCCCTGGGAGGCCAGGAGTCCTGCGGTAGGGAGCCCTGGCAGCCTGGCCAGTAGACTGAGCCCCACCCTCTCCTGGGCTGGCCTCCAGCCCGTTACTCATTAACCCTCCAGTGCCTGGGTCCCTTTCCCCAGCGCTGCCTCCTCCTGGCCCTTCTGTCACTCGAAGGCCGGTGGTGGACGCTGGGCGCTGGGAACTGGCCTGCCCTCATAGGAAGCACCATTTATCGATGACTTTCCTGGCACTTTCCCCACACGGTGACGCGGGAACAATGGGCTGATTTACAGAGACCTCCAAGGACCAGAGGGCAGGCCTTGGAGAATGGTTGAGCCGGCCACAGGAGACAGCCACGTCTGCTGGACCAGGGCCGGAGTCTAGGTCCCGCACTCACTGTGGCTTGGTGGGGAGAGGGTGCAGATGGCGACTCCTCTCCATGGATGGGACCCTCAAGGCCCTGGTTATGCAAGGCTCCCTGGGGCTCCCTCCCCAGCCCCAACCACCGCCCAGCCCTGGCCTCTGCCCCAGCCGTGCTCGGGCCCCAATTTCACGATGGAGTTAGAAGGCAGCAGCCTCGACTCTTGGCTGACCCCTGGAGTCTGGTACCTTTCAGTCACCCCTCTCCCCCAGCCAAGAGTGAAACCCCAGGGGACAGTTGCTCCTTTGCTGCATGGCCTAGTGGAGTCAGGGGAGATGGCAGGACCAGACTTAGCCAGGTCAGCTCCCACGGGATTAACAGGAGCCTCCATCCCACCACATCCAACTTGAAGGCTACCGCAGAGACTGAATCCAGCCTGAGGAGTTGGGGTGTTGGGGACAAGATACACATATCCCCCCATCCTTTGATGACCAAGACAAGGGCAATGCTTAGCTCATTGAGATGGCCTTCAAAAGGCGGACATTTCAGGCTGGCCTGGTGGTACAGCAGTTTAGTTCGTGCTTTGGCAGCCCAGGGTTTGCGGGTTCGGATCCTGGGTGCCCAGCCGATGCACTGCTTGTCAGCCATGCCGTGGTGTCCCATATAAAGTAGAGGAAGATGGGCACGGATGTTAGCCCAGGGCCGGTCTTCCTCAGCAAAAGAGAGAGGATTGGCAACGAATGTTAGCTCAGGGCTGGTCTTCCTCACACACAAAAAAGGTGGACATTTCGGCACCATGTGGGATATAGCGGAAAGACCTGTGGGTGGGGGAGGCTTATAAAAAAGCTGGTTTTCCAGCCGGTCCCTGGCAACTCCTAAAACAAATTCATTTTTAAAAATCACACGGCGTGGGCAGGCCTGACCCAGGTGGGGGGGGGGGCAGAGCAGAGAATAACAATTGTCTTAAGGGAGGCTGTGGAGGGGGAAAAACCTCTGGGGTGTATCAGCTGGGAAAGAATGGGCATCTCAGTGTGGCCTCTGCCTCCTCTCAGCCCGGCCCCTGCGGTGGTGGGGGGGGGGGCGCCGGTCAGCACACACAGCTGGGGCCTCCAGTAAAATCCCATTCTATATATCTAAGAGCAACAACTCGGAGAGCGGCCCCCGGAGGGACAAAACCCCATTGTGAGGGAGCCGCCGGCCCGGGTGCCCCCTCCCCCAGCCCCAGAACTGTTGTGGCATTGACCCTCCTCCACGGGCCACCACCGGCCTGCTGACTGGGCCACATCTGGGCTCAGGCACCGGCCTCCCCTCCCCCATGGCTGGCTGCCGAGGAGGGGGAGGGTGGCCCGGGTGGGAGCAGCTTCGCAGGCTCTCACCCCATCCCCGCTGGGCAGCCCAGCTCGGCCCCCACTCTCCTCTGGGGGGCCACTGGCAGGCAGGGCTGAGAGCTCTGGCTGGCTAGGCTGGCATCTGCCAGCAAGTCCTCTCACCCCGCTGGGCCTCAGTTTCCTCGTGTGTCAAACAGTGGGGGGTGCGAGAGGTTTTCCAGCTCCCACTTGCGTATCCGAGGATCCCGAGAGGCTGCAAGTTGAGCCACTCTGTGGTGAGATGATTCGCTGGGTCTGGGATTCCAGAAGTCTCTGCTTCCAAGGTTGCAGGGTCTAGGATTCAGCAGTTTGAAGATGCATCGTCCATTCATTCAACACACATTTACTGAGCACCTACTGTGTGCTAGGTAGTGTTCTTGGTGTTGAAGCTACAGCAATGACCAAACCAGAAAAATCTCTAACCCTCATAGGGCCTCCATTCTAGAGTAAAGAGAAGGATAACAGCAAAAACAAAATACAACTCTTTTACAGGGAGAGAAAGAAAGGCTTAGGGAGGAGAAACTGCTTTAGGTGGGGTGGTCAGAGAGGTGATGAGTGAGCTGAGACCTGACTACTGAGAAGGAACCAGCCTTGTGGGGACAAGCATTGTAGACAGATGGAACAGCATGTGCCAAGCCCCTGTGGCAGGTGTGGGCCTGGCATGTTTGAGTAATGACAAGAAGGCCTTGGTGGCTGTGACTTAGTGAGCAAGGGAGAGAAAAGTAGGAGCTGAGGTCAGTGGTACAGGCAGGGGCGGATCATTCAAGTCCTCAGAAACCAGGACAAGAGGTGTAGAAATTGAGTGCAAAGGGAAACCACCTGTTTTAGCAAAGGAATAAGACGATCTGATTTACGTTTTAAAAAGAATGATTTGGGAGGACTGCAGAAGAGATCAGTGAGGAGAGAGGCTGTGCGGTTGGGCGGAACAGAGATGAGGAGGTGCTCACAAGGGTGGAGGCAGAGGGAAGAGGTGGCGGGTTTCCCGCGGATACACTTGGCGGTAGAACCTTCAGGTTTGGCATTACCGCACCGGGAAGCAGTGGCTGAGAGGGCAGTTTCCCAGGCCCCCCAGGATCTGGCTCCGAATGCTGGCTTTGACCCTAACTTGAAACCTTGAGACCCACGCTATCCAACACCGTAGCCGCACAGGGCTACTTCAATGTGAATGAATTAAAATGAAATAAAATTGAGAAGGCAGTTCCTCAGTCACACTAGCCACCTTTCAAGTGCTCCACAGCCACATGGGGCTAGTGGCTCCCGGGCTGGACAACACAGAGCACCCTTCCATCCTCACAGACAGTTACACAGGACGGCACTTCCCCAGACGGTACTGCGCACCACGGAGCCTCGGTGTCCTCATCTGTAAAATGCACGTAATAGTATCTCTGGGCAGGGTACCGGAGAGGACTCAATAAATAACACCTGCCAAGGGCTCAGGCCGGGCCTGGCACATAACGAATGTTCGGGAAATGCGGGTTATTCTTATTGTCGTTGACATGGAAGGTGGGTAAGGGGAGGAAATAGTGGATGTCTCTGAGGTTCGCTTCTGAAAATCTAAGAGTCAGAATCTTCCCCTGCCCAAGGGGAGGATGAGGACTGCGGGGCACAGAGTGGCCGCTGACCCCAGCCCCAGCCCCTGCGACCCCGCACGCCCTTCTCTCCCCGCGCCCCCACCCCGGGCAGGACCCCGCGCCGAGCGCCGCCTGGAGGAGCCGCGCGCGCCCTGCCCGCTGCGGGGCTGCAGCGCGGGGCTGGCCGGCAGGGGGCGCTGCGCCGGCGGGCGGGGCGCGGGGGGCGGGCGGGGGCCGGGCCAGGGCGGCGCGGGGGGCGAGCGCGGCGGCGGGCCGGGCGGGACCGCAGCCGGAGCCGAGCCGGGACTGTCGCGCGGGCCGCGCCGGCGATGCCGCGCCCCCGCGCCGGGCTGTAGCGGGGCCGGGGCGGAGTGCGCGCCGGGCGGGCCGGACATGGAGGTGGTGGACGAGACGGAGGCGCTGCAGCGCTTCTTCGAAGGTGAGGACCGCGGGCCGGCGGGGGCGGCGACCGCTTGCGCTGGGAACCCCCGGCCGATCACCCCGGGCACTGGGACCCTGACTGTGCTTTCGCCACTCTGGCACCCCCGAGTGCCTCCCCTGGGCTGGGGCCCTCCTCCAGGCTGGCACCAGTCTGCCGGACTGGGAGTCTCCTGGAGGTTCCTACCCACCTCCACGGAAGTTGGGCTCCCTCTCTCTGTCCCCAACACACAACTTCTTGGAGCTGCGTCCTCTTCCATGCTCGGTCCTCCTTCATGCCTTCCGGGACTGCGGCTCCCCCTAGATTCTGACACCTCGCACCCCCCCGCGCACTCCCTGAGTCTGGGAACCCTCTACCGTGTTCCCCTGGAAGCCCATCCAGGCCCAGACCCCCTTTGAGGCTCGGACCCCCAGCACACCTTCTAGGATCTTCCATGCCTCTTAGACTGGCACCCAAGCCCCCACTGTGCCTCCTAGAGGCTGGGACCCCCGTGTAGATACCCAGGCCCCTGTGTGCCTTTCAGGTTGGCACCCTCCCGCCAGCCTGACTCCAAAGAGCTGGGACCTCTCCCCACTGTGCTTCTGAGACTAGGACCCCTTTTGAGACTGGGACGCCCTTCAAGATGGTCACCCACCTTCCGCAAGGCTGCTCCCTCTCCCAAGGCTGAAATTCCCCCTTGAAGCAGCTCCCCCTCCCCTACCTGGGGCTGGGAACCCCTCCCCAGCATTCCTCCCTGGGCTGAGTGGGCCGGATTCCCCCACTCCCTCACCCCGACTGGGCTGCTCTCCTTGTTCGGGAACCTTCTTGAAGTTGGCATCCCTGTGGCAGGCCGCCTCCGCACCCCAAGACCCTCCTAGGGCTGTGAACTGCATCCCACTAGCCCTCTGAGGCTCCTTAGGGCTATGTCACCCCCCACACATGTCCCTGGGGCTGTGTCTCCTCTGGCTGTGCCCTGCACCCCTCACCTTGGCCCTGAGGGGACACTCCCAGGGCTGGGATCTACACATACCCTACAATATTTTCTTGTACCCACTTCCCCACCCCCACAATGGTTTTGGAGGTCTGCTCCGACATCTAAGCAACTTCCCTCCCCTTTTCCTGAGTAGCATCCACGCCTCCTCCAGGGCTGTCCCCCTCCTCCTGGGTGCTGGCTTCGGGAGGGATGAGACCCAGCGAGCGTGAGAGGGGGAGGCAGAGGTGCAGGTTGACATCTCCCAGCCCACTGCGCTGCTTCTCAGACCCTCTCACCCCTTTAGTGCCCCTCTCTACCAACTTGGGGAGCCCAGCCTCTGCCCCCACCCTCTCCCCAGTCCCTAAGCCCACCTCCTGCTCCTCAGTGCATTCAGAACCCAGAACTCAGTGATTCAGAACCTTTCATTAGTGCGAAACTGACCCTGGGGGCTGGGGGTGGCCCACGGGGCACCCTGTGCTGAGACTGTGGGGCCGCAGGGTGGGGAATCAGGGCCCAAGTTTCAAGCCCAGAGCCCAGATCCCTTGGCAGCCCATGAGAGAGAGAAAGCCTTTCCTTGCCTCAGTTTCTCCCTGTCTGTGACCTGGAAGGCGGGAGCCTTTGTCCCTTCCTGCTTGCTGAGGAGCCCAGGTAAGGGCAGCCACACACCTCAAGCCTCACCCCTCCAGGATTCTGGACACCCCAGCAGACCCAGATCCCAAGAAATCAACTTTGGATTAGATTAAATGGTTGATCCTGAGGTCGTTGGGCCATTTAAGGGTCCTGGGCAGCCCCCCATCAGTCCCGGAGACTCTTGTTCTCCCCAAACACTGTTCATCCTTTAGGAGCCCACGGGTGGTCTTATGGGGACTGGAGGCCCCTGGGGAGGCAGGAAGGGGACACTAATCCTTGCTTGGGGGATACTGTTTTGAGGGTGCCCTGAGCTTGCTGACCACGAGCCAGGCCCCCTTGCTTCCTTCAGATATCCCCACAACTCCTCTCCCAGGGCCTGGGCCCCGGGCAGAGGGGTGGGCCCGCTGGCCCGGCTCCCTGTCTCCTGAGCCAAACTTTCCCTCCTGGCCGTGGGTGGGGGGTGGGGGCTGACGCCACGGCTCAGCCATGCGGCCGGCCTGGCGGGGAGGCTGCGCTGCTCCATCCAGAGAGATAAGAGGAGACTCAAGAATGTCTGTGGGGAGCAGGGGCGGGTGTGGGGCAGCCCGCGAGGAGGGCCCGGGGGAGCCAGGGCTGGAGAAGTGTTCCCAGAGCCTGAGATGGGGGAAGATGGGGTGGGCGCTGCGGGCTCGGGTCTCTGGGGCCACTTGGGAGGGGAAACCCTGGAGGGGCATCGGGTGGGCAGCGGTGTGAGGGGAGCCTGGGAGTGCCAGGGCCACGTGTACTTGTGAGTGTGAAAGTGAAAGGGGGCGGGGAGCTGTGCTTTTGTGCGTGTTGGATGTGTTATTCCTGAGCCTGTGGGAGCAATGTGTGCTCTCGTGCTCCCGGGTGGGGACACCTGAGTTCCCCCTGCTCGGCCTCCGCCACTCCCTCGGGACAGTGGGTCCGGGAGCAGGGCTATGCTTTCACCTCCGGGCTCGGAGACGGGAGAGGGCTTTGCTGAAAGGGCAGGGGCGCGCGAGGGCCCTCGTCTGACATGGCCCACACCAGGCAGGTGTCCTGGGTCCTGCCCTGTGCGGGTGGGCCAGGCAGTGCCCCGCTCCAGGGTGGTGGGCTGGGGGCTAAGGCGCTTTGGGCCTCGGGTGGGAGGCTGGGACAGGGCGGCCCCCTCGAGGCTGGTACAGCCGGGCCCCCGTGACCGCCCTGCTAATCCCCTAGAGGGAGGCTTCGGCCGCCCAGCTCGGCGGGCACAGGGCCTGCAGAGAGGGGACCCTCCGGGCAGGATGCACTGGCTCCCAGCAGGTAACTGGGTGGCGGTGGCAGGTGTACTCCTCATCGCCTTGACCGGCTGGGGCCTTGGACTCCCAGACCCTGGTCAGGGACAGGGGCAAGGCAGCATCGGAGGATCCCGATGCGACCTCTGAGGTTCTGGTGCCGGCTCAGCCTCTGAGAGCTGTGTGACCCTGTGCAGAGCTCTCACCCTCTCTGGGCCCCTTTTCCTCAGCTGCAAGACAGGAGGGGGTGGCAGAGAAGGTCTGTGAGGAGCCTTGGCTTCCAGCCCCGGGAAGGAGGGACCTTTTAGAGCGTGGAACAGGGCGAGTGCTGGCCCGTGGCTCCAGGGGCGTGTGGCGCTTGAGTCAGCAGCCAGTGACCCCCAGAAAGCAGGTGGGTGTGAGGGAAGCCTTGGAGGCTGAGAGGAACTGGGCTTCTAGCAGATGCTGGAAAGGCCACTGAGAGCTTGGGGACCTCTGCTCGGCCTCTGGAGCCCCACCAGGGCTGGGGGTGTGGGGCTGGGTTTCCAGCCCTTCCAGACTGATGGGAGGCTGGGGCTGGTGACTTCCCATCTCCTCCCTCCCCTCCCCTCCTGAGGTAGGCAGGGGGTTGGACCACAGCAGGGCTTCCAGTGTGATTCTTTTTAGCCACCCAACCAAGACAAATTCATGGCCTCCCGATAGCACCTATCCGCCGGACACGGGGCCCCCAGACCACCAGGAGCCTGGTTTAAAAGCCACCTTCCCCCAGCTCTGGATGGGGGAGGGAAGGCGGTGACATTGGCCCCCTTTCCCAGGGGCCAAGACTGCGGCCGAGAGAATGGAGTTAGCCAGAGCGGACACCCAGCCCCCAGCTCTCTCCTCTGCCACCAGGGCCTTGGGAAGGAGGGCGCCCTCCCTGCGGGGACAGAAGCTCTTCCTCCAGACGGCAGGAGGAGCCCCGGGGAGAGACCGCCTGATGACTTGTGGGAGAGGATGCCCACCCTGAAAAGGAGTCTGGGGCTGAGCTGGGGTGTATGATGGGGTGGCCCTGGGCCCCGCATCAGCCTGTCTGTCTGTCGTGCACCCAGGGATAGGTAGATGGGGGATGCAGCCAGACCCCTGCCTCTCAAGGATATGAGATGGGGTACCTCCTGGGTCCACCCAGAGCCCCTTGGAGGACTCCTGTCCCAGCCCCACCTCCGCAGTTCCTGAGTCCAGCTGGAGGGGAAATGTAGTGGGGGGTCTGACTCATCCCCATGTCCCCAACACCCAGCGCAGGGCCACACAGGAGGTGGGGGAGCAGGAAATGTTCTCAGGGTCAAGGGAGGCAACAATGGCTATGGGAACAGAGGTGGGGAGTGGGAGTGCACCCCAGGAAGCTGACTCAAGGTGTTTGGGGAAAGACAGACCACTCTGGGCCGATCGGCCTCCTCCTGGGGACCTGGCCGCCATTCCCTGACTCCCAAGGGCTTACAGGACTGGGGGGCCCTGGCAGCAAAGGCCACTGGGTAACAGCCCAGTGGGGCTGCTGATTGGCTGCTGCCCTTGGACTTTGCCCTCCTGATACGGACTGGGAACAGAAATCATTAACCGAATCATTAACCGAGGTGGCCCCGCCCCACCCAGGCTGCCTGCCCTTCCTTTCCACCTTCTTCCTCCTCACTGCCCCTCCTCTGGGCCTCAGTTTCCCTCACAGCCTGGGTGCATGTATGGGGGGGCCTCTTCTCCCATCTCGAAGTCTCCAGCCCCTGCTGCCATGGGCGTGGGCAGCCCCTTGGCTGGGGGCAGGGGTCAGACGATGTCTTGGTCTTCTGTTCTCACCGGGGCGGCTGCCGGCTCTGTTGCCAGCTCTGCCACTTCCCCATGGCCCTCCTCCTGGGCATATCGCTGCACCTCCATTTTCTCATCCGTGAAATGGGAATGCAACTGTAGTCACAGTGCCTGCCTCTGGGGGATTCTGTGGGGATTAGGTAAAGGGGGCCTGAGAGGGGCCCAGTACAGGGCCTGTGCGGAAATGCTCCATAAATGTCCACCTGGGTTGTGATGATTATCCCATGGGGCCGGCACAGCCCAGGGGGCAGGCTCACAGCCAGTATGATGCTCCCCATTTTGAGGATTTATTGGTCCACAGGGTAAGTCAGTCAGTGCCCCCAAGCCTGGGGCTGGCGCTGTGTGCCTTGGGAAAGCCCCTCACCCTCTCTGGGCTCCTTATTCCAGGGATGAGGGGAAACCGTCAGCCTTGTTGAGCACGCTCTGCATGCAGGGGCCGCTCCGTGGCAGGTCTGGCCCTGGTTGGTCCTGATGCCCGCCCCTGGTTCCTGGCCCCTCCAGCTGGGCCTGCCCCACCTCCCTCTTCAGAGAGGCGGAACTTGGGCCTGGGGCAGGCGGGCAAGGGGGAAGGGGCTTGACCACCGTCCTTTGTCTCCGCCTGCCACACCCAGGGTGGAGGATTTTGCGTATGTTGTCTCCCTGGAGTCCTGGAGTTCTCTGGAAGCCTGGGTGGTGTCCCCTCTTTTCCGAGAGGCGGGGGCTGAGGCAGGAGAGGAAGGGGACATGTCAGGCCCACTCAGGGCAGCCACAGCAGAGCCGGGATGGGATCCTGGGTCTCTTGACCTGCAGCCGGTCACAGTGGGGACCAGGCTGGAGTGGGGCCGGGAGGGGGCCTCCCCTCCTCCTTGCGTGCTGAGGGTCCCCATCCACCACTGCTGGGTGCTGGGTGACTTCCATCCCACCCCTTGACCTGTCTGGGCCTCAGAGCCCTCACTCAGAGGGTCAAGGTTGTGTGCTGTAAGCAGGGAGACCCCAACAGTGCCAAGGCCTGGAATGGGAGGGGAAGGAAGGGCAAAACCCTGGGTCCAGAGCCCCCACTGACCTGGACTGTGGACAAGGGGCTCCAGGGCATCTGTCCTCCTGCTGTCTCTAGGCCCCACCAATGGAAAGTTCTCCCTCCATCTGACCTACATCCCTCCAGCCCCTGTAATGCACAACCACAGCCTCTGTCTCTCTGTGGAGTTTGGGGACCCTCCCGCCCTCGGGGCGTTCCCTCCCTCCCCTCTTCATCATCTCAGTCCCCTGTGCTCTCTTCTCCCTCTGTGGTCCTCCCTCTGGGGTCTGTGGCCTGGGGGTGGGGAGGAGAATCCCCATCCCCTGCTAGCTTGGAGGGGCTACCTTTGGTGGGATGGTTGGATCTGGCTCCATCTAGAGCTGATGGGGAGGTGTGTTGGGCTGGGCCTGCCATTGGGTCAGTGAGCATTTGTGTGCACATGTGTACGGGTCTGGGAGGTGTGCTGAGATGTGAACATGCACAGGCATGTTCCTGCCCCAGGGCCTTTGCACCGGCTCCCCACTGCCTGGAATGCTCTTCCCAGACATCCATGTGGCTCACCTCCTTCCCATCTTTGCTCAGTGAGGCCCTCCCTGACTATCCTATTTAAAATTGCAACTCAGCCCTGCTCTCCTGGCCCCCAATCCCCTCTCTCTGCCTTATCTTCTCCTTAGCCCCTCACCTTTTACAATGCTATGGATTTTATGGATCCGTCTTGTCATCTGACTCTGCCTCCAGAACATCAGCTCCATGTGGGCAGGAGGTTTTGTCTGAGTTGTTTGCTGCCGTATCTCCAGAGCCCAGCGCTGTGCCTGATAAAGAGTGGATGCTCAACAGATAACTGAATGAATGAATGAATGAAGGGAGGAAGGAAGGAGCACCTAGGGAGGATGCTCGTGGGTGCACATGTGTGTCGGTGTGGGAGGGGGTGCCACTGCGTATATATGTGTGTTCTTATGTACGTGATCACCTGTCAGTGGGTGCGTGCCTGGGGGTGTGCCCTTGTGTACGCACATCCGTGTGGGATGTGCTGGTGTGTGAATGCAGGTGGGCGTGGGTGACCCTGGTAGGCCTGCCCCCACCCCAGGCTGCAGGGTCTCTCCTCTGCCTGTGTGGGGAGGGCTCTTTCCCAGCCTGCCTGCCCTGGTCCCTGTGGGAAAGGGCTGGGGACATCGGGTGGGAGTCAACTCGGCCCTCTGAGTCAGGGCTAGGGGCCCCCAGGGCAAAGCGGAGATCCCGGGGGACCAGTGTGGGTTCCCTGAGAACAGACTGTAGCCGCTGGGCTCAGTTCTATTGGACCTGGCCTGGGAGCATCTTGGGGCTAGAAGGTCAGCCTTGTGTCGACCTGGGGACAGGGTGGCAGCCGTGTGGGGACTGGGGGAAGCCATAACTACAGCCCAGGAGTGGCTAAAGACTCCAGGTCCCCTGGAGGAGATGGGTCTCTGTCGGCAGGATGAGGGGCTCTTTTGCATTTTTGGCAAGAAGTTGAGAGGGAGCAGAGAGAACTGTAGGTCAGGTTTATTTAAGGACCTGATGGCCAGGTCCTTGTCATTCAGCCCCAAGCTAACTGGGGATTTGATGCAGAGATGCAAGGGGTAGCTTGCAAAATCAAGCATCTGACCTGAAGGCATTTTGAGTGAGAAGACTCTGGTTGCAAGTTGAAGCCTGAAACGGGACAGCTAGCAGTTACCATATTAATCATAGGTCATATTCATAAAGATAGAAAGTGCAGACCAAAGGAGGTGAGAGCCCACTGTGCCCCGTCCCAGTGTGAACTAGTTTGGAGTGTGTCGATTAGCTCAGTCAGTGCTGGGAGACGAGCCGCAGCACTGGGGGCCCCCTGTGACTGGGGTGATTGAGGAGGGGCTGCCCGGGCAGGGAGGGAGATGGAGTCTGGAAAGAGCTGGAAACAGAGCAGTTAACATTGATTGAGGAATGGCCTCCCAGGGGTGAGGAGCTTTCCTACCATCTTGTTGAAGGCTCATGACGACCTCACGGTGCAGGGATCCCTGCTCCGCTCGACACAGAAGGAAGCCGAGGCCCAGGGAGGTCAGGTCACTTGCCGAGGGTCACACAGCGATGACGGGGGGCCCATGTTAGCAGCCAGGCCTCTTTGACCCCTCCCCTCAGATACCTGGGGTGGACACTCAGGGCAGCGCGGGGACAGGCTCGGGCCCTGTCCCCTGTCAGCCCCAGGTTCGGACCAGCTAGGCCTGGGCAGCATCCTTAGGCCCTGGCCCGCCATGCCCACAGCCACGTGGCTGACGGGATTTCCGCCATGTTTGGGGCATGAATTGACAAGTGCCCCATTGACGGGTCGGGGGGAGGGTGTGGGCAGGGCACAAGCCTCCCACTGTGCCGGGTCCCCACCCTCCCCCGTTCCCTGGGACAATGGCCGAGACTCAGCCAGTGGCCACAGCTGGTGGGGGGGGGGGCATGAGCACGAGGCGGGAGGGGGGGTGTCCAGGGTGGAGGACCACCTGGGCCCCCACCCACCCTCATCCTGCACCTGGCTTATGTCCCTTCGGTTCCTCTGCTGCCCAGGTGGGTGGCCTTAAAGGGAAGAGGAGAGAAGAGGGGAGGGGCTTCCTTCACAGCCCCGACCCCAGCCGGCCTGGGAAGGGGCAGTGTCTGGCTCCTGTTAGAAGCAGGTAATAAAGGGCCTAATTAATGAGGAGCAGCCAGGGCGCATAGCTCAGCAGGGCAGGGGCGGTGCCTGGAGGGGCCCTGTCTAGCCTGGACCCTGACCCACAGCACGGCCGGGTGGAGGTCCCCAGGCCCAGCCAGGCCTGGCTCCAGTGTCCCGCGTGCCACTCTTCTCATTCATTCCGTGGACATTTATTGCGGGCCTACTGTATGCTTGATGCTTATATCCCAGCGAGGCAGAACAGGGCGGGGCTCTTAGCTGGCTCCCACACCTGTAAGCAATGGGCAAGGCCTTAGCCTTTCTGAGCCTCAGTTTCCTCATCTGTAAAATGGAGACCCTACCCCATAGGGCTGTTAGGAGAATTAAATAAGAGCCATATGAGGTGTGTGGCATGGGGCTGGGGACAGAGTGACCACTTGATGCATGTGAGCTGTGGGCAGTGGGTGAGCAGTGGACAGACCCTGTGAGGTCTGTGCTAGGCAGGAGAGTAAAGAGCCTGATGAGAAAGTAGACGGGAGGCCGCCACTCAGGAGATGGGAGAGTCAGAGATGGCCTCTGGGAGGAACTTATATTTAAGCTGAAACCTAAAGAATGAGTAGGAATGGGCTTTCTCTAGTGTAGGGAATAGCATGTGCAAAGGCCCTGAGGTGTAGGGGGATGTTTGTCCCAGGATGGAGTGAGGCAGGGGCTGGACCATGGAGAGTTGCTGGGAGGGAACCTGGGGCAGGCTGTGGGGCAGGCAGGGGGCCACCAGCGCCAGGCCTTGGACTGTGGAGCGCTCCGGTTATCCTGAGCCGTGGGAAGCGGTTGAAGTGTTTGAGGAGGGGGAGGGCAGGGATGCTGGTGTGTGACCTGGTGGTGCCACTTTCTGGTTGTGGGACCCTGGGCAGCCTCCCCGCCTCCCAGGGAGGTCCTGAGGACCAGCAGGAGACACGCTTAGCTTCCTGCCTGGCAGGTGTCTGTCATTGGCTCAGCGATGTTCCAGGGCTCTTTGGGGAGCAGCGAGGGAGGGGGGACCCCCAAGAGTGTGCTAGGGGCCCTGCCTTCCTCCTGGGCTCCTGGGGGCTCTGCCCCCAGCCTCAGGAATCTCAGGGCTCCAGCGACCCCCCACCCCCAACCCTGTCCTCCAGGAACGTCTGGTTAGAAATGTCCAGTGTGGTTCGTGGGGCAGGCTGGGGGCATCTGCCTGGTGGCTGGACCCTTTGGGCCGGGCGGTGTGGGGAGAAGACCAGGTAGGCCTCGAGGGCTCCCAGAGAAGGAGAAGAAGGGGGATCAGTGTTCCTCAGAAGGCCCACCAACCCCGAAACCCTCCAACTTCTCTCCCACTCATCGGCCCACCCCCACCCTGCCCCAGTGGCTCCCTCCTCCCTCTTCCACCCTCCCGTCCGCCCAGCCCCTGGCACGGAGGGTCTCTCCTCCCCTTAACCACATCTGGTTCTTGTTAGGGTCTCCCAGGATGCCTCTGCCTGAGGCCCCCCTATCCCGGGGGAGGTGGGCAGGAGGATTAGGGGTGATTAGGAGTGCTTCTGGCTAGGGGAGGAGGAGGGGGCGGAGGGGGCCTGGCCTGTTATAAATAGCAACACCATGACTCCATCACCCCATCATTCACTGTGGATTCCAAGTTCACTCTCAAAAACCTGCAGCTTCAGCGGCCGGGGAGGGGGGTGGTGGTGGTGATGCTCCAGGTCACCCTCCCTCCCCATCCCCTCTGCTTGATTCTCCCTCGGGAACCCCCCAAGGTGGGGTGGCCCAGGATGGCCAGGAAATCTCAGCGACTGACCACCAACCACACCTTCCCTCTTGGAGTTGGGCCCCTGTGCTTGGGTTTGACTGCTCCTTGCTGTGTTGCCTTGGGCAAGAGACTTGACCTATCTGAACAAAGGGGCTGATGCTAACAACACCAAGTCTACAGGGGTGATCGGGAGGTAAACCTGTAAAGCACTCAGCATAGTGCTGGGTCCTGGTGGGCACTCAGTGGCCGCTGTCACCATCATGGTCGTGTCCTCATGGTCGCCGATACACGTTGGGAGGTTGAAGTGTCACACTGCATGTGAAGAGCCTGCGGGATGCCTTGCATATAATAAACTCCTACAATTATCAATTTACTCGGATCCAGAGTGCCTGGCACACAGTAGGCGCTCAATAAATGGGACCTGTGTTTAACAGGGAAGGATGGGGTGGGGGCCAGAGCATAGACAGGAGCCCCAGCACCTCGGCATGCAGGCTCATCATTCCTGGCTCGAGAAGCTATTCTTGCCCTGGCCAACAGGGCCCTAGATGGCCATCGGTGGTGCTTGGTGGGTGTCCCTGGTTCCCGGCTGGGTGAGCCGGGAGTGGGGGCCAGCAGGAAGGCCTGTCCCAGGCAGCGCGTGACTCCTAGGAGGGCTTAGCCACTCATTAATCACCTAAGCGGGGCTCAGCATTCTTGAAATGCCAGCCGGGGCCAGGGAGGGGCCTGGGTTGGGGGCTCCTGGGGACCCCAGGGCTCTGGGGACTGGGAAGTGAGGATAGCCACTCCATTTGCTGAGCACCCACTCTGTGCTGGGCACCTTACCTACCTTAATTTGTTTCATACTCAAAACAACCCTGTAAGGTACTGGCTGTTCATGTCCCCATTTTACTGAGGAGACTGAGGCTCAGAGAGGGTATGTGACCTACCCAAGGTCACACAGCAGGGAGTAGGTGAGCCAGGATTTGTTCTTGGACCAGTCTGAGCTCTGTTCCCAGGGCTCACCAGGGGAGGGGGCATGAGGTGCAGACCCCAGACTCGAGGCTCCAGGGGCCTGTGGGAGGGGTACCTTGTGCCTCAGTGGGGCTGGCCAGCCCAGGTCAGCAGTGTGGGTGGGGCCGTCCTCCATTATCAGGGTTGACGCATCTCCCACGTCAGCCCCCTTATCACCCCGCCCTCCAGCTCCCCCCGCAAGGTGACCCCGGGAGGGGAAAGGCCAGCGCCTCCCCTTCTCCTCCCCTGCTGATGCCCAAGAGCATTGGGCCGCCTTTTCTGCAAGTCCCTCCCCTTTGTGGGGCCGGGGCCAGCAGGGAGGGCCCAGGAGAGGCCGGGCAGGGCCGGTGGAGGAGCAGAGCCCAGGCCACCATCGTTCCCGCCATGAGGCCAGGGCAAGCCCTTACCTCTCTGGGCCTCGGTTTCCTCCTCTGGAAAACCCAGGCTAAGCGCCCCAGCCCCTGTTACGGGGGTGATGGGCTGGGAATACCTGATTCCCATCCCCGCCCCTTTGCATCTGCAGCAGGGACCTGGGGTGTAGGAGGCTCCCCCAGCCTCTTGGGCCCCCAGGATCTGTGGACCAGCCCAGCCAGGCCTCATGCTCTCAGAGGACCCCCAGCTGGGCTGTCTGGAAGAGACCGCTGAACACAGGGCAGGACATAGTCATCGAGTCTGGCCCTGCATCCTTGAGGGTGGCGGGCATCCCCTGGGCACTCAATAAAGCACCTCATTTGCTTCTCCCGGCACCCCATAAAACAGGGGGACAATTACTCCATTTACAAACGAGAGGAAGGGACTTGCTCATGTCATGAAGCTAGAAAGGGCCGTGGAGGCGCAGGAAGCGGCTTGTCTGTCCCAGATCTGCGCTCTGGGCCCCTCCCCTCCTTGGAGACTCCAGGTGGCCTTTGTGGGCTGGGGGAGGCATCATCAGTGCCTCCTGGGGGGGGGGGTCTCAGGTGGTGGACGAGGAGGGCCTCTGCCCGCACGTAGATACACAGATGGGGAGGAGCCTGGGGACATAGGTGTTGGAGGGCCCAGCCTGGGTGATGGGAGGGCTGGGCCCAGAGGCCTAGGACTCCCGGGGAGCTGGATCCCGCGCCTAGCTCACTTCTGCGCCACCCTGCAGGCCACGACATCAACGGTGCCCTGGAACCCTCCAACATCGACACCAGCATCCTGGAGGAGTACATCAGCAAGGAGGATGCCTCCGACCTGTGAGTGGCCCCCCACAGCCTCAGCCCCACCCCCAGCCCCTCTGGCCTCCACCTGTCACCTGGGAGGCGTGGCACGGCCCCCTCTGAAAGCTGCTCCTTATCCTCTCCCAGCGCGGACCCCTCTGCAGTCTCCACACTGCCCTGCGGGTGGGGGCCTGGGGAGGGGCTGGCGCTGAGCTTCCTCCCTTCTCCGCAGCTGCTTCCCCGACATCTCTGCTCCAGCCAGTGCGGCCTCCTACCCCCACGGGCAGCCAGCGGTCCCCGGCTCCGGCGGGGTCCACCACCTGAGCCCCCCTGGGGGTGGACCCTCCCCGGGGCGCCACGGCCCCCTCCCACCCCCGAGCTACAGCGCCCCACTCAACTGCAACAACAACAACGGCATGGGCGCTGCCCCCAAACCCTTTCTGGGGGGCTCTGGGCCCCCCATCAAGGCAGAGCCCAAGGCTCCTTATGCCCCAGGGTGAGTGAGAGCAGGGAGTGGGGAGTAAGGATGCAGGGACCCGGGGGGCCGGTGGGGGGCCAGTGACCGAGGGCCTGGCAGTGGTGTTCGGCTTGCCCTGTGGGCCGGTAAGCTGTGGGGCAGGACGAGGGCCAGGCTGAGGAGGGGCTCTTGGCTCTGTTCTGAGGTGGTGGGCCGGCACGGTGGGTTCTGGGTAGGGGAGCGATGAGGGCTGACGTAAGTGCTAGAAAAATCTCTGAGAGCTGTGTGAAGAGTGGACGGGAGGGCATGAGGCTGGAGGCATGACTGTTTACGTTCACGGGAACACCTACACACATGTGCACACACACGGCACACAGACTCCCCTCGCCACCCCAGCCCGTCCGGCTGCTCTTTACCGCGGCCACAGGGAGTCGGCCCATGGCGCGCAGATGTGGTTCCTGAAGATCCTCCTCCCCAAGCCAACCTCCCAGGTCCTTCCCTCGTCCCTCTGAGGGGTCCACACTGGCGGCCTGACCCAAGAGTTCAGCCTGGGCCTGGCTGGGACCAAAGGTTCCAGGTGGCCACCAGCCCAGCGGACTCCAGGGCAGCTCATGGACACATGCTTGTGGGGAGAGGCAGGGAACATGGGTCTGCTGGACTCTGCACAGGAACTTGGAGAAAGTTCTGGGTTCCCCAGCCTGGGGTGGGGGACAGGAGACCCTGTCTCTGGGTGGAAGAATAATGACCACTGGGAGCATGACACTGTCCTGGCAGCCTGGCTCCCTCTGCGGCTCCACCATTTCCCGGCTGTCTGGCTTGGTAACCCCCAACCTTGGTCAGGGCCTCTGCCCCAAATGCCCCCCCCCCCAGGTGATTGTGGAAATAAGGAAGGAAGCCCAGAGGAAGTGCCGGGGGGACAGTAGCTGCTTCCTGGCTTACAGGGAGAGGGTGGTAGAGGCAAGCTGGGGTGCCCGGGGTGGGGGGAGACTTTGCTGCAGAGGCTGTCCCTAAGCCACAGACCCCAAAGGGCAGGGGCAGAGGGGAGAGAACAAGCATGTAATAAGCACCTGCTGGGTGCCCGCTGTTGACCACATACCTTTGTGTGTGTGAGCTCACCCACCTGCCCCAGTAACCAGTTCCTGGGGGAACCCAAAATCAGCCGGCCTGCGAGGAAACCTTGGCTGCCCCTCACAGCAGGATTCAGAGAGAGAAAGGGCCTGTCCAGAGCCACACGGGGACACTGTGGCTGGGGCTGCTCCAGGGAGGGACTGCGGCCTCTCACTGCCCTCACCCCTGCCAGGCCGTGTTCTAGATGGCAAACGAGACATGCACATCCCCCCTGCAGTGGATCCTGTGGTCTAGTTGGGGAGGGAGGTATTAATCAATAAATCACCAAATCGAGGACTGATGAGTGCCGTGAGGAGTTATGAGGAAAGGACCCAAGGTCCCGTGGGCTCGGGGCATTTGATTGCAGGGACTGGAGGGTGTGGAAGACCTTGACACACTTGAGAAACCCAAGGCCACTGTCAGGGAAGTGCAGGGAGCAGGTGGTGGATGCCGAGCTGGGGAGGCCTGGGTCAGCCCGCCAGGCCTTGAGGGCCGCGGTGAGGATTGAGTCCCCATTACTTTCTTCTGTCGTCCTCACACGGCCTGTGGGGTGGGGTGGGTGGCTTGTCCAGGCGAGCACTGGGACTCTGGAGTCAGCCCACAGCCGTGTCCACGATGGCTTGGCTGCCTCAGGCAGCTGCCTGGGCACCGTGGTGGGCAGTCTCTCCAGACGTGGGCACCAGGACAGCCAAGGGGCCAGACCCCTGCATGGCCACAGCCTCCCCCTCACTGGGCGAACGCAGGGTTCACGCAGGACGTGCTGACCTCTCAGGGTTGAGTTTGTTTTTTTGCCCGAACCACTGATAAAACAAAACCTCCAAGAAAAAAATAAACCCAGGCCCGGCGGAGCTGGCTCCCTGCCCAGCCCACACCTGCCCATGGTGGGGCAGCCCCTCGGCGCCCCACTGAAGCTCCCCAGGTCCAGCCCCCAGGGCCCCGCGATTCCAGAAAGTGGGGCTTCTGTGGGTGCAGGAAGGGAGGAGCTGACCTGGCCCCTCGGTCTGGGGAGGGTGTCCTTGAATCCATGTGACATCCTCAGGGACACTGGTTACTGGCCCCCAAGAGCCCATTAGGTCTGAGGGCATGCTGGGCAGGAGCCCACGGCCCCCTACCCACAGCTCAGCCCCGGCCCTGCCAGGGCCCCCACGGCGGCTGGTATAGAGCAATGCCCCTAAGGGGGGGTGTGAGGAGACCGTGATGCCTCTGGTCTCTGGGGTCTCTGGGACCCTGCCCTGCAGAGGAGCTGTCCAGCTTGAAGGCAGGGACTGAGCTGCCCGTCCAACAGTCCCTTCCTCCCGCTCCCACAGCACGCTGCCGGACTCGCCCCCAGACTCGGGCTCTGAGGCCTACTCCCCCCAGCAGGTGAATGGTGAGTCCAGCGGGCACCGCCCTCCCCCTCTGGGGTTTGGGCAAGTGGTTGGGGCGGCCTTATCGGGGAGGGAGGGAGCGAGGGAGGGAGGGGGCCAGCGGCCGCCCAGCAGGCCCAGATTATCGCTGGTCAAATACTCCCCGGCGCTGGCTATTGTGTCCCCACGGGCGGGTGGGGAGCCTGGCCCTGCCTCTGAGCAAGTGTCCCTGCCGGTGATGCCACCCTCCTGCCCGCCTGCGCCATCATGGACGCGCCCTTCGGCGGTAAGTGGACGGCTGGGGAAGGCTGGGGGTGCAGCCTGAGCACAGGCCTCACCGGCGGCCCGGCCTGCCTCACCTTGGTGGGTGCTCAGGGGTGCAGCGGCCCCCAGGTGGCCAAGAGTAGAAGGCCCGCAGGCAGCTGTCTCCCCACAGCACAGAGAGGGGTCAAGAGTTCTGTTTATCTTACCAAAAACATCTCTGGAATGCCTCCTGGGGAACAAAGGGAGTGGGGGCCTCCCCCCTCAGGCTGGGGGGCTGGCCCCTGGGAGCCCGGTAGAGGGGCTGCCAGAGGGAGGAGGGCTGCCGCAGGCCTGTGCTGGGGGTCTCAGGAGACTCCTTCCTGAGGCCCGGAGGAGGTTCAGGCCAGAGAGGAGCTGGAGGAGAACTTTGGGATACGGGACCCCCACCCAGGGAGCTGGGCCAGGCCCAGCTGGGGAAGGAGCTGGCTAGGATGGGGCGAAAGGCTGCTCCTCTCCTGGACAGGGTCTGGCCTCCCTGCCGAGGCCTCTAGTGGCCAGCCTCTAGGCTGCCCAACCCTCCTCCCACGTGAGGTCAGTGGGAGGGCAGCCCCCAGGCTCGGCCCAGGACACGGGGTGGGAACCAGGAGGCTCTGTCCCCAGGAGAGCTGGGGCCCCCGAGTGAGGTAGGTCTCTGATGCCCACTCCCATCTCTCCTACAGACCCCCATCTCCTGCGCACCATTACCCCTGAGACCCTATGCCACGTGGGAGTGCCCTCCCGCCTGGAGCACCCGCCCCCACCTCCAGCCCACCTGCCAGGCCCCCCGCCGCCCCCGCCGCCCCCACCTCACTACCCCATCCTGCAGCGGGACCTGTACATGAAGGCTGAGCCCCCGATGCCCCCCTATGCTGCCATGGGGCAGGGGCTGGTGCCCGCCGATCTCCACCACACCCAGCAGTCCCAGATGCTGCACCAGCTGCTGCAGCAACATGGAGCTGAGTAAGCCCTGGGCAGCCGCCCGCGGGGGTGGGGGGCAGGGTCAGGGCAGCAGCAAGCAGTGCAGAGATGGAGGTAGGGACTGGGGGATAGAAGGCCCTGGCCCCCGGAGATGGGTGTCGGCCTATGTATCTGTGCCCTGCAACGTGTTAGGGATTTACAGCCATGGCTGAGTGCTCACAACTGCCTTATTTGGTGGTCATGGCCAGCCCCATTGCCCAGATAGGTAAACTGAGGCTCCGAGAGGGGGAAATGCTGGCCCAGATCGTGGAACCAGGAAGAGGCACAGCCAGGACTTGAACCCAGGGCTGTCCTCTTACTCAGACCCCAGCGACTCCAGCCGTCTTGTGGAGTCGATGGGTTCCTGAGAAGGTTCTAGGCGTAGACCCAAGCTCCTGGCTCTGACACCAATCCACGGAATTGTCTTTTTATCTGTTTTACACGTTGAGATTTCATGAAAGATTTAGTTCAAGGAAAGATTCCACTGCCAAAATTTTTTGTAAACCAGAAGGGGAAGGGGTGCTGTGCAGCCCCCCAAATCTTCAGCCCCCTCCCCCAAACTCTCCTTCCCAGCCTATAAAGGGTGACACTGAGAGTGACACCACAGGGAAGGGACCGACTCATTCTTTCTGTCAATGATTCTGAGCACTCTGTGCACCAGGCCCGTTGCTGAGGACATAGACAAGTCAGGTGTGGCTCCTGCCCTCCTGGATTTCACATTTGGGGGGCGAGGGAGGGGTGACAGAAACAGAATGACAACACGGAGTGATGGGGGAGCTCTGAGATAGCAAAGCCCGCGGGCTCCCTGCAGGAGGTGTCCTCTGGCTGGGCATATCCTGCCAAAACAGGGTGGAGAGGGAAGGGGCGTTACTGCCCAGTGAGAGGGGGCTCAGGGAGAGCCAGCCCCCCATGGCTCACACCTCTGTCCCCCCAGGCTCCCCACACACCCCTCCAAGAAGAGGAAGCACTCCGAATCACCCCCCAACACCCTCAATGCCCAGATGCTGAATGGAATGATCAAACAGGAGCCCGGGACCGTGACGGCCCTGCCCCCGCACCCCGCTCGAGCCCCATCCCCACCCTGGCCTTCCCAGGGTCCCCTCTCACCCGGCCCCGGCTCCTTGCCCCTCAGCATCGCTCGGGTCCAGACACCGCCCTGGCACCCACCAGGGGCACCCTCACCAGGTACATGGCTGGCCTGCTCGACCCCGCAGGGGGCCTACTGTTCAAGCTGGGGAGTGGGGCCTGGGCCCACATGGGTGTTCCCTCCCTCCAGGTCTCCTGCAGGACAATGACAGTCTCAGTGGCTCCTACCTGGACCCCAACTACCAGTCCATCAAGTGGCAACCACATCAGCAGAACAAGTGGGCGACACTGTACGACGCGAACTACAAGGAGCTGTGAGTGATCTGCCACTCCCCACCCCGCCCCCCCGGCCACCCCATCTGGAGCCCCCCAGCCCCAGTGTCACCGTCCTAGAGCAGGGCCTGGGAGCACACTGGGTACAAGATGGTCCCGTTGTACAGCAGAGCAGACAAGCTCAGGGCAGAGCCAGACTTGGCACTCAGGGTTCCTGACTCCTGGGCCAGCCCCAGGCCTCCTTAAGAAGGTGGTGTTGGCCAAGGAGGGGCCGGTGGGGGCCAAGTCAGGGAGAAGTGGGTGGATGGGTGTTTCTTGGCTCCTCCTTCCCCTCCACCTCCTCCACTCCTCCTTCGGCATTCCAGGAAGGTAGCAGGAAGCTGAGTGTCAGCAGGGCCCCCTCCCTGGGGAGGAGGGACGAGGGGGTGGGGGAGGACTGTGTCAGAGGCTGCCCGGGCATTCCTAGCTCTCCCTCAACACCCACATGGGTTCAGCTGCATCGCTCAGGCCGGGAGCACTCTGGGACCACTCCCGCCACTCGCGCGGAAGGCCAGTGTGGGGTGAGACTCACCTTGGACATTGCCAGGCCTGGGCAGGGGGGCTGGACTCAGCCCCTCTCATGGCTGAGACCAGCCTCCCAGAGTCGGGCACCCCAGGCTCTGTGGGATTCTTAGCCAGAAGCCCTCAGGGCTGGGGGGTCCAGCTGCTGTGGTGGCTGAAGGCTTGAGGCCCTGCCAGGGCTTGTGGGGAGGTCTTTGGGGATCCAGCCCATATGGCCTGGTGAGGACCCCTACTCTTACTCCTACACTTCTTGGGCCAGCCCTGCCACCCCACGGCCCAAGGCCAGGAAGCTGGCAGCTGAGGCCCCCAGTGTGGCCCAGGTGCTTCCTGGGTGTTCCCCTGGGGCAGGCAGGTGGGTGGGGCCCTGAGGGGGAGAAGTGGTGAGCCCTGGGCCTTCCTGTAGACGTTAGCCAGGCACGAAGGCCTCTCCCTACAAGTCTGGAAACATTCTCCCTGCCTAGCCTCCTCTGGCAGGCCCTGGGCATCCGGGGCACTCCTACCTGGGGACCTGGGTGAGGGTGGGCCAACAGTTGCCCCCTTTCCTGCCATCTGGAGGTCCCCCAAAGGGTCCAGACTTGGAACACTTTCCCAGCGACAGATGGGTAAACTGAGGCCAAGTTGAGGCTGCCCAGAGTGCCCCTCTCCTGACCCGGGCAGACGGAGGAGTCAGAGTGAGGACATCTGGGGGCTTGAGCAAGCCGGTGGGCAGGGGCTGGGCCAGGGCAGAGCCGGCGCCTGGTTCCACCGTTTCCATGGCAACCAGCTGTCAGGCGCAGTGAGGCTCCGCAGACGCATCCCCTCTCACCCCATCTCCCATGAGGGAGGGGGCTTCAGGCCATGTTCTGGGAAGAAGTCAAGTGTGGTCAGGGGCCATCAAGCCCCTGCCTCAGGAGTTCCCTCCCGTCTGATGGGCCTCAAGGGTCCTGCCCTGCCTCCCCCATCAGCAGGGCCCGGTGGTCCCAGGCACGTAGAGGAAAGAATATTGACTGAGGAGTTGGCAGACCTGAGCTCAAATCCTCCTGGGGACTCAGTTTCCATTTCTGAGAAGTGGGAGCAGCCCCATGAGTGGTTTGAGGATGGGGGTACCGGATAGGAAATTGCTTTGGAATGCAGGCATGTGGGAGGGACTGTGGGGGCCGGCCTGTGGGGGCTTCGGGTGAATGCCTTCCCCTGCCCCCAGGCCCATGCTCACCTACCGTGTGGACGCCGACAAGGGCTTCAACTTTTCGGTGGGCGACGACGCCTTCGTGTGCCAAAAGAAGAACCACTTTCAGGTGACAGTGTACATCGGCATGCTGGGCGAGCCCAAGTATGTCAAGACGCCGGAAGGCCTCAAGCCCCTCGACTGCTTCTACCTGAAGCTGCACGGAGTGAAGGCAGGTTTGGGGGCTCGGCAGGGAGGGCCGGGCAGGAGGGCCAGGAAGGCTTGGGGGCGTAGAAAGACCCCCAGGAGAAGCTCCTCCTGGATAAGTCCAGCCCCGCCACCCTGCCCTGCCCACCTTTCCTCCCCCTGCCTGCCCCTGACTGTCAGCCTCCTTGGCCCTTTTCTCAGTTATGTTTCCTGTTTCCTCCTCTACCCGGGTACCCCAAGTCTGTGCCCCCAGCCAAGACCCCTCTCCTGACCCCTCTGTCAGCTGCCTCAGCTCCACATCCCCAAATGAACTCCCTGTGAGCTTGCCCCTCCCCCTGGGCGCCCCTCTCAGGGAATGGGGCTCCAGGGCCCTGGTTATCCAAGCCACAAATCCGGGGGCCCGCTTGCCTTCGCCTTATCATGCACCAGGCCCCCCAGAACATCCCTCGACCTGGTCCCCTCCTCTCTTTCCCTCTGCCTCTGCCTTGACCAGGCCATCCCCCCTCCTTGTCTGGATGTCCACAGCAGCTTCCACTCTGGATCCCAGCTCGTGCTCCACCTGAGACACGGGGGGCACGACACGCACCATTCTTCCAAGGCGCCCCATGCCCTCCCGGCAGAGCCCTGACTTCTAAGTTTAGCCCCCAAAGGCCTTCGGTGTCCAGCCCTTCACTCCGGCCCTGCCATTTGCTGGGCCCCAGATACGGCCCCTGCCTTCCCTCTGGCGGCTCTCTTTCTCTGGGATGTCCTCCGGATGCCCATTCCCTCCCTCCTCTCCTGGCTGACTGCTCCTTAACCTTCACTGTCCACTCTGCTGCGATCTTCCTCCGGACACCTGCCCCGAGGCCCATCTCCACTCTTAGAGGCCGCTCCCCTGCGCAGCTCTCCCCGCCAGCACAACCACAGTGGCGGTTGATTTTGAGACCATGAGCTCCCTGGGGACATGGCCGGATGTGTCTCCTTCATTGTCACGAGGGACCTGGCGCCTCGGCATGGCTCAGCCAGTGCTCGTGGAGGGGTTGAGGGGACGTGGGTGTGGGAGAAGGTCTGGGGAGTGGGGGGTTTGGGTTTATGGAGGCCAGTTTGGGGTGTGTGCTCAGAGGTGGGGGGAGTGTGTGGGTGTGGATGTGGGGGCTGTGAGGGTGACTGTGGAGTGTGTGTGGGTGCACACAGAAGCGGGGGGAGCGATGTGGGTGTGCAGCTGTGTATGAGACAGCACCTGAGTTTGTGGGGAAGTGAGGCTGAGGGGAGGGTGGTGCCCCCCTTTCCTCATGAGCTCCAGCTGGGCCAGGCCTGGGCTGAGGCTGAAGTGGGGGGCAGGACCAGGTGGGAAGCGGGGGCCCTGAGGTGCCTCTGGGCTCTGCTCCTCCCCCAGCTGGAGGCTCTGAACCAGTCCATCAACATCGAGCAGTCGCAGTCAGACCGAAGCAAGCGGCCCTTCAACCCTGTCACGTGAGTAACCCCAACGGTGGTGGTGCTGGGAGGGCTGACCCTGGAGCTGGCTTGGGAGCTGGGGGGCACCACGCAGGCACCCACAATGTCTACCTGCCACACGCTCCTGACCTGGAGCCCCCCTGCGGCCTGGCTCTCCGAAGCCCCCCTCCCTGCCCCCTGAGTACCCTGCCCCTCCTCTGCAGGGTCAATCTGCCCCCTGAGCAGGTCACGAAGGTGACTGTGGGGCGGTTGCACTTCAGCGAGACCACCGCCAACAACATGCGCAAGAAAGGAAAGCCCAACCCTGACCAGAGGTGAGCAGGCTGGACCCTGCCCCATAGGCCCTCCATTTGTGAGGAGGAGGGACACCACCCTGTGTCGTACAGAGTCCCACACACTGACCCATTTTACAGATAAGGGACCTGCGACTCAGAGCCCTTAATTGACTTCAGGATGGGCGAGCAGAAGCCTGGCTTCTGGATTAAGGAACAGCTCTGTGGCTTCCTAGCTGTGGGCCCTGGGGAATTTCTGCCCCCTAGTGGAGATTCAGGTTCCTCCTCTGTAGGATGAGGCATCAATGCCCACTTCCTGGGGGTGCCGGGAGCCTGGGGGAGATGACTGAGGGGGCAGTTTTGGGCACTGTACGTCTACCCAGAAAGGGTGGCTGGGGGCCAGGGGCAGGTGGGGCAGGACCCTGGATGCCTCTAAGACCCCTGTGTGCCCCAGGTACTTTATGTTGGTGGTGGCCCTCCAGGCCCATGCACAGAACCAGAACTACACGCTGGCTGCCCAGATCTCGGAGCGCATCATCGTGCGGGTGAGGGCCACCTCCTCCCAGGGGGTTGAGTGGCCTCCCCAGAGCTGGGAGAAACAGTACCCAGGAGAAATACTGGGGTGCTGGGGAGTCAGGAGCTGGAGTGCTGATCCTGCTGGGCACTGGCTGTGTGGCCTTGGGCAAGGTTCCCAACCTCCCTGGGCTGCAGTGTCTCCTTCACAGTAAAGCATGGAGGTGGACAAGACCTGGTAGCCTTCTGAGATCCCACAAGTGACTGGAAGTTGCCACAATGGGAGGGACAGTTTAAGTTGGGCATGTTGGGGTGAGGAGACCTGGCTGGAGCTGGAGGGGTAGCTGCGGGGTTTCCCCTTTCCCAGGGCGCCGCAGGCCCCCATCCCTCAGGACTGATCCAACCCCAACTCGCACTAGGCCTCCAACCCAGGCCAGTTTGAGAGTGACAGCGATGTGCTGTGGCAGCGGGCACAAGTGCCCGACACCGTCTTCCACCATGGCCGTGTGGGCATCAACACGGACCGGCCCGACGAAGCGCTGGTCGTGCACGGCAACGTCAAGGTCATGGGCTCGCTCATGCACCCCTCAGACCTGCGGGCCAAGGAGCACGTGCAGGAGGTGGGGGCGGGGCTGTGGGGCCGATCTGCGAGCGGGAGGGGCTGGTGGCGGGGTTGGGCGGCGAGGGGCGGGGTTGCTTGCGTGGGCGGGGCTCGTGGAGAGGGCGGGGCCAGATGGAAGGGCCGGGCTGCAGGGGAAGGAGGAGGGGAAGGCAGGCCCTGGATCTCTGGATCGCCCACCCCGGCAGCAGGGTCCCCACTCCACACGGCTGCCTCGGGGTTCCGTGGCCCGCTCGGGAAGGGCCCAGGAGAGGAGGGGTTCAGTCTCAGCCCTGGCTCCCGTGCAGGTGGACACCACGGAGCAGCTGAAAAGAATCTCGCGCATGCGGCTGGTGCACTACAGATACAAGCCGGAGTTTGCCGCCAGCGCCGGCATCGAGGCCACCGCGGCCCCGGAGACCGGTAGGAACCGTCCTGCGCGGATGGGGCTGGGGTCCGGGAACCTAGTAATCACGGCCCTCAGTAACCCCGCCCCTGTCCTCTGGCAGTTCTGTGTCCCTGTCTTCTGGAAACCTTACTCCCAGGAAACCCTCCCCTTGACTCCTGGAACTCCGCCCCCGAGAAGCCGGCCCTCTAGAAGTCCCGCCCCTCAGCCCCTGGGAAATCCGCTCCTCCCCGAGTCCCGGGTACCTTTCCCCTTGACTCTGGAAGTCCGGGAATCGTGGTCCCGGGATCCTCGCCCTTCCGCTCCATAGATAAATCCTGCCTCTATCCTCCTGGATCCCTGGCCCCTTCCTCTGGGATCTTTATTCCCAGGGATCCGCCTCTCCCCGCAGCCCGAGAAACCCCACACCTTGACCCCTGGAACTGCGACCCTGTGAACACTTCCGTGGGAAGTGGAAGCCCCCCGCTTCAAGGCTCCTTGGAACACAAATCTCTAGCCCTCAGAACTTGACTGTCTCCAATCCCTTACCCCTCCTTACATTGGGGTGCTGTGGGTGGTCAACCCCCCCCACACACACTTCCCTTGTCCCTCCCCAGGTGTCATTGCCCAGGAGGTGAAGGAGATCCTGCCTGAGGCCGTGAAGGACACTGGAGACGTGGTCTTTGCCAACGGGAAAACCATAGAGAACTTCCTGGTGGTGAACAAGGTCTGCAGGGTGGGGGAACTGGAGGGAGCCCAAGGGGCAGAGGGGTGCCAGCTGGAGGGCACTCACCTCCTCCATAGAGACCGGGGTGGGGGGGGGGGAGGCACTGAAGTGCAGAGGCAGGAGCAGCCCAGTCCTCTCTCATGCTGCCTCCAGAGCCCCCTCCTCACCTCCCAGAGAAGGGGGAGAGCTGGGGACTTAAACTCTGTGGCTGTATGATCAAGGCCAAGAGCAGCCTCGCTGAGGGTCATTTTCCTTCTCTGCAAAAGGAGGGGAACAACAGTAACCAGCAAGACCTTCCCATGCGGTTACTGCAAAGCTTACACATGTGGTTTATCGTGAGGATGACGTGTGTAACTTACTGGCATGAGGCTGGGTACCAAGGAGCATGTAGTATGTTTTGGCCTCAGCTGAATAACAAAGTGCTGAAGTCTGAGATACTGTGTTCATCGGAGTCCAGAGATCAGAGGGCGGGAGCCTCCGAGAGTCAGAGTGTTCTGATGGTGGGGGGAGGGCTGCTCAGGTAGGCTGGATGGCTTGAGCAAAGCTGCAGAGGTGGGGATGCTGTTTGGAGGCACACGGAGCCATGGGAGCTGCGCCTGGACTGCAGGAGAGGCTGGCCTGGGTAGGGAGGCTTCGAGGGGCTCCTCTTCTGCTCCCCGATGGCCCTGTAGCCTGGGGCTCCCAGGGGCTGACTGCGCCCTCAACACTGGCCCATCGGCCGCGGCAGGAGCGCATCTTCATGGAGAACGTGGGTGCCGTGAAGGAGCTGTGCAAGCTCACCGACAACCTGGAGACGCGCATCGACGAGCTGGAGCGCTGGAGCCACAAGCTGGCCAAACTGCGGCGGCTCGACAGCCTCAAGTCCACCGGCAGCTCGGGCGCCTTCAGGTGGGGGCGGGGGGCGGGGGAGGGCAAGACCCCCTTTCCAGAGGCACCTCTGACCCTGGCTCTCTTGCTGTAGCCATGCAGGGAGCCAGTTCAGCCGGGCGGGCAGTGTCCCCCACAAGAAGAGGCCCCCCAAGGTGGCCAGCAAGGTGAGGGTGGGCAGGGATGGGGGGCAGGTAGACCAGGGGCTCCCCCATCCCCTCCAGCCTCCCGTTCCAGCTCGCATCTCTCCAGGCTCACTGAATCCAAGCATTTCCCCTCCCCTCCTGACCCCCTGGCCCTCCCAGCCCCCAGTTTCTCCTTCTCGCTCTCTGCCCCCCCCGGGGGAGTGAGTAGACCTTGGCACCCCCACCTCCAGCAGAGCCCACAGTGGATAAGACCATGGGCTCCCTAAGTCTGGACTTTTTCTGCTTCTTCCCCTTTTCCTCTTGGTCCTCAGTCATCGTCTGTGGTCCCAGACCAGACCTGCATCAGCCAGCGCTTCTTGCAGGGAACCATCATTGCCCTCGTGGTGGTCATGGCCTTCAGGTGACTTGTCCCCCAGGCTCTGGGGGTGGCTGGCTGGGGGTGTCGAGCTGCCCACAGGCCCAGGCCTGGGGGAAGAGGAGGATGTGACCTGGGAGACCAAGTGGCTGACGTCTTGGGGAAGGAGGTGGGCTGCCTCGTTCTGTTTTGTCCCCCTGGGGCCAGTGAGACTGGTTTACACCTGGGAGCCCAGCCCCTGGGGCCAAGGACCACAGGCCCTGTCCTAGAGAATGGGCACTGGACAGTGGCTCCAGCTCTAACTGTGGCCCTTTTCTGTGGCTCCCAGCGTGGTGTCCATGTCCACACTATACGTGCTGAGCCTGCGCACTGAGGAGGACCTGGTAGAAACTGATGGGTATGTCCCTGGAGGCCTGGCTGCCCGCCAAGCCGCCAGGCCAGGCGGGGCTTCGGTGGGCCACCCAGGGTCAGAGGAGTCAAGGAGACTATGTTCTCTAAAGGAGGTTCCACCTCAGGGTCTCAGGCTGCTGGGGGCTTGGAGGGCTAGGTGGGAGGGCCTCCCTAGAGGGGCCAGCTGTTTCCCAGTCCCTGCTGAAGCCGATGTTTCTCTGTGGCCTACTCAGTGCTCCTCTGGGTAGCTGGGCCTCTGAGAGTCAGGGGGCATCTGAGGGACCCAGGTTGGAACAGGGTTGGGGGAATGAGAGTCAGGGTGGGACCTTAGGGTCTGCCCACTGTCACCCTCAGCTCCTGGGCCATCTCTGACCGTGTCTTCTCTTTCTCTCCTCCCCTGCGCCTGTCCCCCCTTTCCTCTCTGCTGCCCCTTAGCTCTTTTGCCGTGTCCACTTCCTGTCTCCTGGCCCTGCTCCGGCCCCAGCACCCTGGGGGGAGTGAGGCCATGTGCCCATGGTACGTGTCTGGACCAAGCCCCCTCCCTCCGGCCTCTGGCTCCTGTGCCTTTCTTTGTGCCTCCTTTCCACCTTCCCTGTTCACCTCATCCTGCCCCTCCTTCTCCGGGACTCCCAGGTGTCCCTGCTCAGGCTCTCCCAGCCCCTCTGAGCTCAGCTCACCTTTCCCCAGCAGGTCCAGCCAGAGCTTTGGGACCACTCAGCTCCGACAGTCCCCTGTGACCACTGGGCTGCCAGGCACACAGCCCTCTTTGCTGCTGGGTGCGTTCCTGGGGTGGGTCTGGAGATAAGGGATGGGGAGAGGTGGCTACGTTCTGGGTAGGGGGGCTCTGCTGCTCCCCTCCAGCTCATACAGCCTCTGGCTTCCTTCCGCAGTTACCACCGGCCTGACCAGCTCGGCTCCAGGTCCAGCCATCCGCACCTTGGATCTGTGCTCCAGCCACCCCTGCCCAGTCGTCTGCTGCTCCTCGCTCACCCCCAGCCCTACCGCTGACCCTAGTCTTGGCCCCAGCTTTAACCCCAGCCATGGTCTCAGCCCCAGTCCCAGCCCCTCCACCAACCGCTCAGGTATGGCTGTCTCGGGGCCAGGCTTGGGGAGTCTAGAGAAAGGCCCCCAAAACTCACTGGTGGGAGGGTCTCCTGGAGCCCAGAATGAGGCTTTGGAGAAAGCCTGGGGGGGCTGCACCTGAGGGGGACCTAGAGACAGATGGAGGTTACCCAGAGTCTAGTGGGGCCCTAGAGACAGCTAGGCAGGAGGCAGCTAGTTCCCTCTTCTCAACCTGTCCCTGGTTCTATCCACAGGCCCCGGCCAGATGGCCCTGCTGCCAGTCACCAACATCAGAGCCAAGTCCTGGGGCCTGTCAGCCAATGGCATTGGCCACTTCAAGCATCCAAAGAGCTCGGAGCCTGTGGCCAGCCCTGCAGTCCCCTTCCCGGGGGGGCAGGGCAAAGCCAAGAACAGCCCCAGCCTTGGTCTCCGTGGCCGGGCCCGCCGAGGAGCCCCCGAGCCTGGCTTGAGCCCTGCTCAGCCCACTCAGGCCCGGGGCCAGCCAGGTACATGCTCTATACCCACCCCTCTCAGCCCACCCCGGCAAGGCTCACTGGCCAGGGCCCGTTTCAGCCCGGTCACATGAAGCCCGGGGTACAGAACTGTCAGTCAGCAAACATTTGCTGAGCATTACTAAGTACTCGGAATCAGGCCAGGAGCCTTACACAGATCGCCTCATTTCATCCTCGCAACACTCCTGCAAGACAGGAATTGTCCCTGTTGCTTAGAGGAGGAAACAGAGACTTAGGTGAAGTGACTTGCCCAGGGTTGTACAAGCTGTGAGTGGCAGAACTGGCATTTGACCCCAAGTTGGCCTGACTCCAGGGCCTGGCTCCTTCTATGTCACCATGCCAGTGTAAGGAGGGTGCTGTACAGGGTCCCCAAGTTCTCCAAATCTCAAACCTTTGGTTTTAACAAAGCTAGAGAATGCTTTATTGCAGAGGTTTTCAAACCGGCTTCCTCCGAGGTGCCCCAGGGGAGGCCTTGGAGGTTGAAGGGGAGGCCAAGAGCCTTCGTGCCTTCAACCGGCAGTTCTGCCCCAGGTATTGGGCCTCCTCATCAAATTTCATTTGGTGGGTTTTGTGGCTTAAAAAAAAAGAAAGCTTCGAAACTGTGGCTTGCCAAGACTGAAGTTCAAAGTGACGGGGGAAACCCCATGGGGTGGATGCTCACCAGATGGCTGTTTCCGGGGCCTCTGCTCGTGGCTGGCTCTGGACAGGGCACTGGGGGTGATGAAGACAGACACGCCCTGTCTCCAAAGAGCTCACAGACATGAAAACACAGCAGTGTGAGAGGCTCCGAGGGGACGCGCAGGCAGCTTGGCAATTGTTCAGTGGCTAGTGACCCCAGCGTCCCCTTCCTGGGTGGGATGGTCAGGCAGCAGCAAGCCTGTAGGTGAACTGAGATGAACAAGAAAGCTTTGTCCCCCACCCCGCCATGTCACCCTGCAGTCCCACCCAGCCGGCCAGTCTGTGGTGGGTTGGTTCAGAGAGGGCCACAAGCAGTGGTGTGCTGGTGTTTAACAATCAGCTCTCAGGGTGTTGGGGTGAGCCCTGATTTGCATGTGTGAATACTGCCACCATGGCTGATTTCAAGCTAGCAAGTAGACATCACTGAACCCAGAGTTGGGGAGAGATGTGTGCAATTAGGAACAGAGGCCTAAAGAGTGGGTTCCTCTACACCCCTGGCAAGGGATGTGGAAGACCCATCCCTGCTCCTGGGTGTTCTGGTTCTGTCAAGGAGGCAGACCTCGGGCTCATGGGAACTGGCTAGTCTTGGGGCTGCTGGGGAAGAGGGTGGTGTGACCCCAGCTATGGTGGGGGTCTGGAAAGAATAACCTGAAACTTATTCATACTAAGGTGTGAGTGACTGATCCAAGTCTGGCAAGGAAAGGCTTGGCTGCTTCTCATTTGTGTCCTGCCTTGTCACCCTCCTCCCTGCCCCAACAGCCTCTCTCCTTGCAGACCCAGTGCCCTCCCTGACCTCCATCCAGGTGCTGGAGAATTCAATGCCCATCACATCCCAGTACTGCGCTCCAGGGGATGCCTGCAGGTGGGCTTGGCTCCCTCCCTTCACCCCAAGGACAGGTTCCCTCAGGTGACATGAGCTCAGAGAGTACAGATATCCAGATCTTGTCCCCCTCAGGGAGGAGCTTTCCCCTGCAAGGTGGGGCAGCTCCTTTCTAGGCCCTTGAAAGGCTCCAGTATAGACTGGGGGCTGAGGAGTCGATGTGGGGGGCTTCAGCAGGGTGGCCTTGGGCTGAGGAACCAGCGTTGCCCTTTCAGGCCTGGGAACTTCACCTACCACATCCCCGTCAGCAGCAGCACTCCGCTGCACCTCAGCCTGACCTTGCAGATGAAGTGAGTGCCGGGGAGGGGAGGGACATGGTGGTCCCAGGCAACTTGGGGCCGGGGGCTGAGGAGGGATGCTAACTTTATCACGTGCCCCGTGCTTCACTGGCTGTGTGACCCTGGCAGTCTCTGGGCTTCGGCTCTTCATCTGTGAAATGGGCGGCTGCCTCCGAGGGGTGTGAAGACCGTGTAGGATAGTAGATGGGGAAGGGTTGGTAGCCATCTGGGACCCTGACTTTTGTATCATTTTCAGGCTGTGTGGGGATTCGGTGGTTTGTTTCAGCGGGGTAGGGGAGGTGGAGTGGAGGGCTGAATGGGAGGGGGCTGGCACTGAGGAACTCGGAAGCCCACTTCCCTGCTGACTGGCCTTCCCCCAGCTCCTCGTCTCCTGTGTCCGTGGTGCTGTGCCGCCTGATGTCAAAGGAGGAGCCGTGTGAGGAGGGGGGCTTTCCGCAGAGCCTCCATACCCACCAGGACACCCAGGTAGGGGGCAACTGGGAAGCTGTGGGCCAGCCGGGCCCCAGAGCTTCCTCTCCCCTGGCACAGCTGGACCCCCAAACTGGTGAGGGGAGGGAGCCCGGAATCAGAGTGAAGGGACACTTCAGGGCCTGGGCCTCTGTGCCCCGGGGAGGGGGGCGTGCATGCACCTTACTGCTGAGCATCTCCGGCCCTGTGCCTGCTCTGTCCACTCCCTGTCCCTGCCCTGACAGACCTGGGAAGAAAACAGCTCCACAAGGACTAACCTGGCATGAGTGCAGGGGTGGGGACAGAGAGGGTGTCCTTGGCGCCCACGGCAGGGAGAGCTAAGCTGGTCTGGTCTCAGGGTCAGGACAGCCTCCCAAAAAAGCCATGTTGAATTAACACGAGACTTGAAGGATGATTTGGGGTCAGCTGGGGAAAGAGAAGAGGACACTGTCCCAGGAGAACAGCACGTGCAGAGATCTCGAGGTCAGGGAGAGTGTGGCCTGTTGGCAGGGCTGGAACGGTGCGAGGGCTGAGTCAGGGCAGACAGGAAGGAGCCTGGACCTCAGTCTCCGGCTGGGGAAGTGGCATGGTTCCAGCTGCGATTTTGGAAGATCCCTTGGCCTACACGTAGAGGGCTACCTCCTGCTATGGGGACCAAACGGCTGGGTCCCTGTCACTGTCCAGCTCCTCACTGGCCATGCGACCCCAAGTTGTGACTCTCAGCACAAGCTAAGGGAATTTCTTCTCAACCATTCCTGTGTTTATTCAACAAATATCTATTGGGCCCCCTCTGTCCCAGGCCCAGTGCTGAGCCCAGCTGTGGGGAGACAGAGGTGGGGGAGACACAGGCTTTGCCTTCCAAGAATGCACTCTAGCTGGGGAGAAAAGATGTGGGGAGAATAAATTGAGTAGAGGATGGAGTGAGCGACAGCCTCAAACGGGGCCCAGGCCCTGTGGCCCCACAGAGGAGAGAGCACCCGAGAGTGGAAGGAGAGCCCGGCCGGACGCTCCTTAGACGGGCAGCTGAGGCCTGAGCCCACATAGTATGGAGGCGAAGCCAAAGCCTCAGGTAGGAGATGGGCCAGCTGCCACGCTTCCCTGCAAGGGCGAGAGCATGTCAGGCCTGGGTGTGAATCCAGCTCTGCCATATGTCCGCCGTGTGACTTTAGGAAAGTAAAAAGTTCCCTCATCTAGAAGCAGCATCACCTTATTTGGCTATGGTGAGGATGGGGTTAATGAAATACTTGGATGTGCCTGGAGTATAATGGGTGCAAGGGAGGGGAGGCAGGGGCCTGGGGGCACGGCTGTGGACTTGTAGGTACCTGGCAGGGAGTCTGCATAGAGGGTGGCTGCCATAGCTCCCAAAGCAGAACATGCTCCTTCCAATATCTCTTCAGAGCTCCCTGCTTTTACCCTTCATAAAACTTGCCACAGAGCCCAGGGCTGTGATGGCCATGGTGAGGGGGATGCTGGTTGGGATAGTGGCAGGGGCTGTTCTGACCCTCTCCCTTCTCTCCAGGGCACTTCCCACCAGTGGCCAGTAACCATCCTGTCCTTCCGTGAATTCACATACCACTTCCGGGTCGCACTGCTGGTGAGCACAGATACCCGACCTGTCCCCAAAGGCCTGGGCACCTGTATCTCAGTGTGGGCCTTGGGGGAGGGATGGGGGGGTTGGCAGAGCACATGGCAGGACTTGCGGCATGGTGTCAGGCGATGTCAGCAGGGGGAGTGCCTCCTGCCCTCCGCCCCCAGAGCCGCCTCATCCATTCCCACTGCCCTTCCACCCAGGGTCAGGCCAACTGCAGCGCGGAGGCCCTGGTCCGACCGGCCACAGACTACTACTTCCACTTCTACCGCCTGTGTGACTGAGCTGCTTCCTCAAGGCAGCACCACACCAGGGCCCGGGGGCCCCCGGGCACCCCTTCCACACTGGATGCGATGGTGTTACACTGGAGCCTGCCGCCCGCCAGCTCTCTGCCGTTCACCGGCACTCCCTCGGAGAGACTGACCTGGGCTCGGCCCTCCCAGAGACTGGTGAAACTGGAAGTCCTCACACTGGAGTTGCTGTTCCTGCTGGTCGCCCCTCACACACCACAGAGGGAGCCAGAGAGAGACCTCCTGGGGCCAGACAGGACCAGTTCACATCTGTCCAGATATGGTGGGTGCAGGGCTGGCTTCAGGTGCCCTGGAGGCAAGAGGAAGCCCGTGACTGTCCAGAGCCCACCCTCCCTGCCTCTCCTTTTGACCAGGAGCCACCCCCTTTTGGGGAGAGGACCTGCCCACCTTTGAGATCAGTTGGGGGCCTGGATCGAGCCTTAAGAAACTTGGCTGGACCCATGGGTCGGTGGAGGGCAGACAGCCCTCACCCTCGAAGCTGCTCCCTGGGGGGTGGCGAGGTGGTGGACTTTTTGGGGTTTGACTGTTACGCTGGACTTGGACTTCTAAGCTTTAAGTGTGGCCCAGGAGGTCTCTTCTCCCTGGGAGAACTTGGCTCCCAAGAGCTCCCAGGACAGCTGAAGCCAGCCCTGGATGGGCTGGAGAGACTGACCATGAGCCTTATGTACACTTAGTGCCTGGCTGAACCAGTGGGCCAGGTGAGCCTTGGACCCTGGAAGCTGGAGTATCTGGGAAGGAAGTTTCCTATGGGCGTACAGATGGTGGTGTGGCCCCCTGGCCTGGACCCCTGGGAGCTTCCAGTGCTCACAGTAGTGTCAGTGACCCATCATTCTCTCTGAGCAGAGGAGCAGGAATCCCTGCAAGGCAGCAGGCCGGCCTTGGCTGGTAGGGGATACAAATAGCTTTTGATGTTATTAATGAAGTGATTACTAAAATGCACTTAAACCAAGGGCAGGAGTGGAAGGATGGAGAGCCCAGAGTGGGCCAGAGCCCTGGGGGGATGCTTGCAAAGACAGGGCCCTGGCTCTGATCTGTCCCAGGGAACCTCAAGACACCCACCCACTCCTGACCACCAAGACTGGCCTCTCCCTCCACTGTTGTCTGCTGGTGGCCTCGTCTCCCCAAATCAAGGGCTCCCGTGCTAGGCTCAGGCAGCTAAGCTGGAGGGACCCATGCTTGGCAGTAGGCCCCATCTCTGCCCTCCAGTCCCAGGAGCAGAGCGGTGGGCTTGGGTTATGGAAGGTCTTATCTCAGGTGCCAGTGTTAACCTTTCTTAGTGGGTGCCTGGAGCATTTTGAGGCCACATCCAGGCTCGTGGAAGGGGTGTGGAAATCTTTCAGCCACGTCTGCCATGGGTTCAGAAATGGGGACAGCAATTGCCGTCCTTGCCCTGTGATATTCTGCCACCTCTTTGGGAACCAGGCCTTGGCCCTCTCCTACTTCTCATTCTCTGCTTTGAATGGGAGGCCTTTCCGTGGGGGAGCTGAATCTGGAAGCCTGTGAAGTGTGGGCCCCCTCTGCTATAGATCTCAAAGCACTTATCCTCAGGATAGGGAACAGCAGGGGAATTCGGGTACAGGAGGGGTACCTTGCTTCCTAGCCCCCTCCCCCACGTGGCTCCACTCCCTCATTCTGACATAGGAATTACATGGCTCTGCACACCTTGCAGGGGCTGAGCCTACTTAGGACTCTGTTCTCCCTCCTCCCAGCGGGGGAGTCCTCCCTATAATGCCTTAAAACTGCTGAGCCCCGCCCCTTGTAATAGGATTCTCGGGCTTCCTCGGTGGGGGTGCGTGTTCTTGGACTGCCGCCCCTCAGTCTTTAACTGGAAAGTGACCCTCCGCTGCCCCCTGGAGCCCATCTGGACACAGTGCAGCCCCAATCTGGTTAGCAGCTGGCTGTTTCCATGCCTGGGGAGGGGGTCCTCAGTGCAAGGATTGGGGTCAAGCTGGGGCTCCAAGCTGCTTGAGGGGGGTCAACCTTGGACCAAAGTTGCCTTAAGCCCAATAAGGTAAAAGGGCATCAGGGAAGGCGAGTGGGCCACCTGCTGGAGGCTGACAGCTGCCTAGCTGGCGCTACTGAGTGGGTATCTTGGCTCCATCCCCTACCCAGGGCCCAGCAGCCATCCCTCCCTTCCCCTCTCCCCTTTGGCGTTTATTCCCATAGCCACTGGGCTAATCTCCCCCAAGCTTCAAGCTGTACATAGGGCCTCTCACTGCACAGTCCCCTGCCCACATCATTTTCCCTGCAAAAGCCTGCGTGTGCATAGAGCAACCCCTCCCTCCCAGTTAACTCCCAGTTCCTGTCCCTGAGCTTTGACTCATATTTATCGTGTACCAACTCTGACTCTGGAGCGGGCAGAGGGAAGCAGCCCTGGGCCTGCTTGCTTCCTGTCCCCTGAACTGTCCTTTTCTTCTGAAGTAAATATACGTATATAAATAAATGTATAAATACTGCTTTGTATCTGAGCTTGCCTCCCTGTCTCTTCTTGAGATTGTTCTGGTGGGAAATGGAGTCGCCTGTGGGGTTAGGACCAACTGGAATCTCTGGTGCCCCTGAGCCAGATGGATGCTTTGTCCTCCATTATCCTTCCTAGTTTCATGCTAGGCTTGGGCACAGGACTCAGCAGTACCCTAGCTACACCCCATGGACCTACTGCTGTCTGACCTGGGTTCAAAGCGACCATGTTAGGGAAAAGCCTTCTTAGGGGACAAGCTGAGCCCCTCGAGGGTCCCCAGCCCAGAGAAGGGTGGCTACATTTAGAGGGAGGGGACTGGCCCAGGGCAGACGTGATTGGTGCGGGTTCCTAGAGAAGTTTGCTCTAGAAACAAAAGAAGAGGGTAGGCCTGGCCCCTTCCTATCCACGGGTAAGCCTTCAATTCCAAAGACAAGGCACCCCTCCCACCCCCCTCACCCCTCACAGGTAGAGAGCAGGGCCTCCCAGCAGCAGGAACCATCTGAAAGGCAGAAGAGAAACGGGAAGGGGTGGGACTGGCGCCCAGCACCAGCACCACCCCCACCCCACAGAATGGGCACCAGACAGGACTATCACACATCTGCCTTTATTGTGAGCAGCAGGTGGGACACTTCCAGCAATAGTAAAAAAAATTAATTTACAAAAGCAGGGATTCAGTGAAGCTGCCTGTGTGGAACCTGAAAGAGGAGAGAGGTATCAAAATGAGCCCACTGACCCTTGTTTGCACCAACTTTTCTCACTGGACCCCTATGCTCCTGGGGCAAGGGCTGACGGCCACACTCCTTTGAAGCTGGGCCACCGGAGCCAATTCTCAGTGACCTGTTTGGTGGATTATCAGCAGCAAGGTTGTTTTTTTTTTTCCTTAATCACTTAGTCAAGATTTATTTCAATGACTGAAAACATTGAGACTAACCAAAATGTTACCCCTTGCTGCAAGTTTTAAGTCCCAGATCCTGACCCCCTTCTAGCCCACTCCCCAGCAGTCTCTCTAAGACACTGGTGTGACTTGTTAGAATGCAATTGTGCCTGAGGACCTGCCGATGTGGGTGTGGGGAGGCTTCTCCAGTGTCCCACCCCGTCACAGCTCTTACCTGTGGGAGCTCATACATAGATGCCGACCCAGAGCAGCAAGAAGAGGACTCCAAAGCCCATGAAGAGCGAGGCCACCAAAGAGATGAGGAGCTCTTTGTAGATATCCCGAGTGTACTTGGTGGACGTGACCTCATAACTGGCAGGGCGATTAAGGAGAAACAAAGGGTTGGACTGCGCAGGGCAGGGAACCTGGCCAGTGCATCTCTGGGAGAAAGGTACAGGCTAAGGGCTTTCTGGGAGGCTTGTCTGGCTCGGTGCAGCCAGGCAGAGAGGCCCAAGAGATGACCTGGACTCTGAAGTTTTGTACCACCACCCCCCCCGAAGAAAATAAGGCCCAGAGGGGTTAGGTCACTTGCCCTAGGTCACACATCTAATGAGCGGCAGAGCTGGGACTAGCCCTCAGATCTCCTGACACCTGAGTGCACCCCACCTTATACCACTTTCCCAACTTCAGGTCCCCTATCCCCAACCCCCAGTCCAGCCAGGACCTCTTACTGTCCTGGAAATCTGAAGAGCATACTAAGCTCACCTGAATTTAGAAAACGGGGCCACAACGTGACCTTGGACATCAACAGCCTTCCCTCGACCTCCATCCTTCCCCCATCTCCAGGCCAGAACAAAATGGACAGGGTGTGTGTACCCTGCACGGTTTCTCTCTCAGTTTCCCACATCACCAATCCTGGCCCACTGGCTGCTCAGTGAAAGGATACACGAAGAACCAGGCGGTAAAGAACATGCCAATGGCCAACAGCACCACCGTCAGATGTGGGAAGACAGCCGGGTTCACTGGGCTGGTGTATCTGCTCATGGCCTCGAGCTCCTGGGGGACGACACAAGATTAGAACCATCAAAGAAGCCCATGACTTCAACCTGGGGGGGCTACGGGGTTATCAGGGAGCCTTGTGTTGCTGTGACTGCGAAAGGCCTGTTTCAGCCTGGGAAACATGGAAATCCTTCAGAACCAACAGCGGGTGGTTCAGTTTGGGAAGGACAAGAATTACAATTATATCTTACACTTTGTCTTTTGATAAGAAGGGCAGCTGAGAATCAGAGGCTGAAACACAGGTGACTGATTAGCTGTAGATCAATGGTCCTTAACATTATCTGGGGCCACCCACCACTATGAAAAAAATGTGATAAAAGGTATGAACTCCCTGCCTGGGAAAAATCACATATTAAAAAAAAAAGTTTGGGGGCCGGCCCGGTGGCGTAGCGGTTTCGTCCGCGCTTGGCAGCCCGGGGTTCGCAGGTTCGGATCCCAGGCGCCTGCCGACGCACTGCCTGTCAGCCATGCCGCGGCGGCGTCCCATATAAAGTAGAGGAAGATGGGCACGATGTTAGCCCAGAGCCAGTCTTCCTCAGCAAAAAGAGGAGGATTGGCAACGGATGTTAGCTCAGGGCTGGTCTTCCTCACCAAAAAAAAAAAAAAAAAAAAAAAAAAAAGTTTGCCTTGGGGCCGGCCCTGTGGCCTAGTGGTTAAGTTCGGTGTGCTCAGCTTCGGCAGGCTTGGTTCAGTTCCTGGGCGGGACCTACATCACTTGTCAGTGGCCATGCTGTGGTGGCGACTCACATACAAAATAGAGGAAGACTGGCACCGATGTTAGCTCAGGGCGAATCTTCCTCAAACAAAAAGAGGAAGACTGGCAACAGATGTTAGCTCAGGGCGAATCTTCTTCAGCAAAACACAAAAAAACAAAAAGTTTGCCTATAATTTTAGGAGCTTTACGGACCCATACCTATAGACACCAATCTAAGAATCCCTGCTGTAATTCACAGAGCCTGGACTGTTAACCAGATCTCAGCTTCTAATTCTACAGCCTTGTCACGACACTATTATGGAATCTCAGGATCTACAGGCACAAGACATCAGTTAAAATCCGGCTCTACTGAAGAACACGAGTCTCAGTAAAGTAGTTATAATGATATCCATCTCACAGGGTTGATGGATGATTTAAGAAAGATGACGAACGTCAAAGGATCCAGCTCACTGCCTGACATAGAGTAGTTAATAAGTGTTTGTTTCCTTCCCAATGTTATTGGGAAGATTATGAGATAATGCCCGTGAAAGAGGGCTGTAAACGTAAAGTTCTGTGCAAATGTTAACTTCCATTGTCCACCCACCAGCCAACGCTTCTAAAATCCAGAACATAACAACTCTGGAGAAGTAAACTGACCCTATTGTTCTAAGAGACACTGGAATTCAGTTCAGTACACATTTATGCCCCCCTAAAAATGATAAAGACAATCGCTGCCATTTATTGAGCCTCCCCTTGCAGGCCCTGTGTTTGGCACTGGGAATACAAAGATGAATAGACATCATCCCAAGCTAGCTGCACGTCAGACGGTGGTCACTAGGAGGCGTGGCCGATAACAAAGAGGTCCATGACACGTCTGGTCTGTACAGGGGTTGTGGGAGCTCCCAGAAGAGAGCGGCCAAGTGCCTGAGAGAGTTGGAAGTGCTTCACCAAGAAAGTGACATCTGCCCAGGGCCTTGCAGGATGAATACGAGTTCGGCAAGGGGAAGGACTTTCCAGATAGAGATAGCTTGAACACAGGTAACAGAGATAAAACTTTGAAAATATTAAAAATGCACCTCACGCCCCTCACCCTTAAAAACCGCGAGATCAAAACCTCAGCCTAAAGAGTCCATGGCAAGAGGCTTCCCTTCCCCGCCCCTCAGCCCAAGCCGGAGGATTCAAGAGCCTCCCGCTCTCTGGATCTTGAGCGTCTGAGGTCTCTGCGAGAGAAACGGGGTGTGGGACGGGCCCCAACGAGTCCTCACAAGCCGGTCGGGAACTCCCCTCAACCCTCTCACCATTTTGCCGGGCTCAGGGTATCCGCCGCTCCGCCACCGGAAGAACACGTCGGCGGGAGCAGGCGCCCTGTTCGGCCGGAAGAGGAAGTGCACCCGCGCAAGTGGCATTGTGGGACTTGTAGTCCTATGGTTTCGGGTGTAGCCGGAGCTGGGGCCTGCGGGGGCCTGGTATGGAGTGGGGGCAAGTGATGGAGAAGGGTAGGGCTGGGGCGCTGAGAGAGTCCGTTCACCCTGGCGGGACTGTCAGCCGTGAGAGAAGCTGGCCGAGGCGGCCGGGGCCGGCACCACACTTCCCAGGAGGCTGTGCGCAGTGGCGGGTCACGTGACGGGAGCGCGGGCTTTGGAAGGCGGCGAAGCGAGAGGAGACCGGCAGCCGCGCTGAGCGGGAGCTAGCTGAGGCCTGTCTTGGGCGACAGCGGACCAAGCGCTCGCTGCCGAGGCCTCGCGCTCCGGAGCCCAGGTGAGACCCCAGGGGAAGCTCCTCCGAGGGCGGCGGGGTCGGCTCCGCGCTGGGGGCCGTGGAGGGCCGTCTGCCGCGCGCGGGGCCGAGGCCAGAGCGCCGTCCCGCCACTTTCCCGCCGTGGGACTCGGGCCGGTCGCGTAACCTCGAGCGTCTTTCTCCATGTGTAGAAAGAGGATAATAGCTTCCACTTTACGGGGTCGTTGTGTATTTTGGCTAAGATCCTGGATGAGAAACATCTTTTAAACTTGACCCCTTTCCTTCGTGTCCCTGTGGGATGCTGCGAGAGGATAACGGGCTAACAAGGCATTGTTCTCTCTGGACACTTTCTAGCAAAGCAGCCGGCTTGAGGCATGAAACGAAGGATTGAATGGCTTCTGTAGAAGGAACGTTTGCAGAGCACCTGGTGTATGTCCGGAGTTTCTCATCTGTTATCTCAGTTAACCCTGGCAGTAAGTCTGCAAGACAGGCGTGGTTATCATCTTATTTCATATATGAGAAAGCCAAACTTCACTGCCTTAGTAATGTCCCACAGTGAATGACATAGTGATGTTACACCGATGGAGAATGGTGGCGCCTGGATTCAAGGCCACTGCCATTCACGGGGGAACTAAAATAAGATGGACCTTGAAGAAGGGGCTACGGGATGGCGGGAGGAGGGCACAGCTGAGCGAAAGGGAGAAAGGGCAGGCCTTTTCCCAGCCTTTCTCTTGGGTTCTGGGACTGTAAAAGTAGGTTGGGAACCAGAGCTTGGACGATCTGGATGCCATGCTGGTGTTTGGACATAATTAGAAGAAGGAATGTATCAGGATCACTTATACTTTAGAAAGAACCCTGTGAAGGAAGAGTGGGAAGCATCAGGTGGCCTAGTATAACATTTCTTAAGAGTGTTGGACATGTGACTTTAGGTGGCACCCCCCAAAATCCTTTTTTTTTTTTTTTTTTTTTGGTGAAGATTAGTCCTGAGCTAACATCCATGCCAGTCTTCCTCTATTTTGTATGTGGGTCACCACCACAGCATGGCTTGATGCATGGTGTAGGTCCGCACCCGGGATCCGAACCCTTGAACTCAGGCTACTGAAGCGGAGCACGCTGAACTTAACCACTATGCCCCTGGGCCGCCCCCCAAAATCTTTTTTAATAGTTACATATTTAACACATTAAAATATACCTGATATAACACAGATATGATTGCTTAAGATGAGTTCTCTTTTTCAACTTCTCTTAGTTTTTAAAAAATGGTGTCCATTTAAAGAAAATATTAAGTGAATGAAAGTACAGGTTTTAGTTGGAAGTGGCAAAAATTATGAGGGTGATTTGGGCCTACCTGAAGTTTGGGAAGCACTGCCCTAGGAAATATTTGTTAAGAGGACTGAGCCACAGAAGTGCAATCCTGAGCTAAGTGACTACAGCATGCCTAGATCAGGGCTGGGGTGGGGTAGGAGCCAGAGAGGTCACAGTTCAGGCTTAGTGATAGAGAGAAAAATAACAGAAGGAAAGTCTTAAAACTCCTAGCAACATCACAGAAGTGGAAACTCTTAAAGTGCTGTGGGGATTCTGAAGGGAGATTAGAGCAGTGTGAGAAAGCCACATTACTCCTATGCAGATATGTTATTTTTGCCAGTCCTTCTTCAAGGCTGCTCTATCAGTCAGGGTTCTCCAGAGAAACAGAACAAATAGGATGTAGGATATGGATGTATTTAGAGATTTATCTTAAGGAATTGTCTCAGGTAATTGTAGAGGCTGGCAAGTTTGAAAATTGAAGGGCAGTTCCGCAGTCTGGAAGCTCAGACAGGAGTTGATGCTGTAGTCTAGAGGCAGAGTTTCTTCTTCAGAGAACTTCAGTTTTTGTTCTCACTACCTTTCAACTGATTAGGTGAGGCCCACCCACATTATGGAGGGTAATCCCTTTTACATAAAGTCAACTGATTATAAACGTTAACCACATCTACAAAATACCTTCACAGCAACACCTGGCTCAGTGTTTGATTAAATAACTGGGTACTATAGCCTAGTCAAGTTGACACACAAAACTATCACAGCTGCTAATAGGAGGTGAGTGGGAGGAATGAGTTGGGGATGTTCAATGACTAGTATAAAGGTTCAAAGGAGGAAAGAATGTTGCTCATGAATTGGCAAGAAGATAGCTACTCATGTTTATCTGACCACTTTATACATTCAGCCCTGTATTTTGGTTGCTTTTGTTATCTGTCTCCTCTCACCTTTGTTTTGCCGGTATCTGCCTGTCCTTCAGGGCTCAGTTCTGCCTTTATGATCCCTGGACTCCTTAAGCTGGGCCAAGCACTCTACTCTGGACTTATCTCGTCCTCGATGCAGACGTCTATCATAGCTCTGCACACTAGCCCTATTGCTGCCTTATCCACAAAACTTGAAATCCATCCCTCAAGGATATCAACAGTGTCTTATTCCTCTTAGCACCCAGTTCAGATCCTGATACTCTGGAAGCCTTAGTTAGTATTGAGTGGACTCCCCTGCTAACTGTAAGTTTCTTGAGAGTGGGAACCTTGTCTTGTTCATCTTTTCATCTTCTGCAGTGCGGACGTGTTCTTTTTGTTGTGCTAAATTTGTTTAGCTGAAGGCATGAAGTTGGTGAGATAACACCAATTACAACTCTTGCTTCTTTTGCATCCTTGAAGTTCCTCCTTGTCTTACTGGCCTTTCTTTTTTAGCTGACCCTCCCCTGTATTGCTATGGGAATTCAAGGCCTGGCCAAACTGATTGCTGATGTGGCCCCAGGTGCCATCCGGGAGAATGACATCAAGAGCTACTTTGGCCGCAAGGTGGCCATCGATGCCTCCATGAGCATTTATCAGTTCCTGATTGCAGTTCGCCAGGGTGGGGACGTGCTGCAGAACGAGGAGGGTGAGACCACCAGCCACCTGATGGGCATGTTCTACCGCACCATCCGCATGATGGAGAATGGCATCAAGCCCGTGTACGTCTTCGATGGCAAGCCACCACAGCTTAAGTCAGGTGAGCTGGCCAAACGCAGTGAGCGGCGGGCTGAGGCAGAGAAGCAGTTGCAACAGGCTCAGGCTGCTGGGGCCGAGGAGGCGGTGGAAAAGTTTACTAAGCGGCTGGTAAAGGTCACCAAGCAACACAACGATGAGTGCAAGCATCTACTGAGCCTCATGGGCATCCCGTACCTCGATGCGCCCAGTGAGGCCGAGGCCAGCTGTGCTGCCTTGGTGAAGGCTGGCAAAGTCTACGCTGCAGCCACGGAGGACATGGATTGCCTGACCTTTGGCAGCCCTGTGCTAATGCGGCACCTGACTGCCAGTGAGGCCAAGAAGCTGCCCATCCAGGAATTCCACCTGAGTCGCATCCTGCAGGAGCTGGGCCTGAACCAGGAGCAGTTTGTGGATTTGTGCATCCTGCTGGGCAGTGACTACTGTGAGAGTATTCGGGGCATTGGGCCCAAGCGGGCCGTGGACCTCATCCAGAAGCACAAGAGCATCGAGGAGATTGTGCGTCGGCTCGACCCCAACAAGTACCCCGTGCCGGAAAATTGGCTCCACAAGGAGGCCCAGCAGCTCTTCCTGGAGCCCGAGGTGCTGGACCCGGAGTCTGTGGAGCTGAAGTGGAGCGAGCCAAATGAGGAAGAGCTCGTCAAGTTCATGTGCGGTGAAAAGCAATTCTCTGAGGAGCGAATTCGCAGTGGGGTCAAGCGGCTGAGCAAGAGCCGCCAGGGCAGCACCCAGGGCCGCCTGGATGATTTTTTCAAGGTGACCGGCTCTCTCTCTTCAGCCAAGCGCAAGGAGCCAGAACCCAAGGGATCTGCTAAGAAGAAGGCAAAGACTGGGGCAGCAGGGAAGTTCAAAAGGGGAAAATAAATGTTTCCCCTCATTATGCCTCCTTGACCCCAGAATATTTGCCTTGCTGTACCCCCAAGAGCTAGCGCTAAAGAAACTTCCATGAGGGCAGGGAGGGGATTGCATCGCTTCTCTAGCACTACCCTCCTCAGTAGTGCTTTTCCCTTTTTTACTTGATCTGATGGCAGGAAAGCCACAGAGGTACTTTGCTTTTCTTCTTTTTTTGCTCAGGAAAGTGTGTCAGGCTCAAACCACCTCTCAGGCAATTTAATGGACACTGAATCCATTGTTATGTGAAAGTGACAGCAACAAGTTTTGAAGAAGGGAGACAGATAAATGGCAGAGACTGTACAGAATGGTCCTTGGCTGGCCAACTGGTGGCTGGTGGGAGGTGATGGTGGAACCAGACTGCGCTTCTCTCTGGTTCGGCTTTGGCTCACCCTAAAGGATAGTCATCAGGAAGACCCAGTCTTAACAGACGGGAAGAGCCAGTGGGGTCTGAGAAGTAAGACAGGCAGAGAGCTGGAGTCCCTGGAGTTGGCAGCAAGGGTTTCATTACTGGGCATGTGTCCTGGGGTGGGCAGAAACTTGAACTTGCTATGTAACTTGAGTCTTTACAGTGGTTATTCAGAGGAGTAAGGTGGCCTCTCTGAGGTAATCAACTGAGTTGAGACTTTGGAGTAAGATGCTGTTGTCATGTGCTGTTTTTGTTTTAAAGGTTTGAGAAAAGAGTCAATAAAACTATAAAAGTAACCAGAATGTCCTGTTCTTTGAGAACACTTGAAAACATCCTGAGTGCCCTAGGCTTCAGGCAGACTGTAATGACATGCTGGAGTTGTACCCTATTAACAGGTGGTTTGAAAGTGGCCACAAGATGGCGCCATAGCCTCTAGAATGGCTGCAGCAGCTTTGGTGGTACTTCAGCCATTTGGAGGAGGGGGCCTAGTTTATGTTACTGGGAGAGGAGTTTTAATAAATTGAGTGGATTTCTAGTTTTACACCTACTGAGTGAGATAAAGGAACTTCTTTGAGACAGCCTTACAATTTAGATCTCCTAGCATCCAAGCATTTACTTTATCAGTTTGTAAACTGAAAGCTGCCATTCAAAAATCACTTTCTTGTTCCTTTTGTGACATCAGATTCAGGTTGCTGTTTCTCATGGAGATGGAATGTTCTTGTACTTTGAAAGTTTTATAGTGCTCATAAAACTTGGTGGGGAGCTGTCCTGTTTGACTTTTTAATTGTTTAGCATTTCTGTTACTTACTGCCATTTCAAGTTAAGGCCATGTAAGTAAGCAGTCTGAAATTTAAGTTGACAGTGTTTTGACAAATTAAGCAGGTAGAAGACTAAAGACCAGTGGTTTTCAAAACTTTTAATGGAGCAACCTATTTTTCAAGTGAAATCTTACGTGGAATCTCAGGACATAAGAGCTCCTCTGGTTGAGGCAGGAATGGGATATAGTCCACCCACAATGCCCTCATAACTAGGGGACTCTGAAAACCACCGGTATAGACAGAAAGTTATCCTGAGGACAAGGATCTTAGTTTTGTTCACTGCTCTGCCTCCAGCACTTGATGACAAATGAAACCGATTTTCCCAGATTGAACCAAGCCACACAATTTATTTGAGCTCTATTTTTTTATTTTAAGCCTGTAGTAATGGTGATGGGCCCTACAGGCAGTTAAGACTTCTACTTAGGGGTTATAGGTTTAGTGCAACAGTTCTAGTTAAGGGCTTGTACCCTGCGGTCCTCAAGCATGTAGAGTGGTTTGTTTTCCTCTGATTTTTTGAAGTTGAGTTGCCTGGTCTTTTCTAGAAGTTTATTAACCACTGCACACTGCAGGGAAAATCAATTCTGCAAATTCTTATTTAGCGTGTTCTAATACCCTTGTTCAAAGAGAGCTGTTCTAGTAGGATGGAGGTAAGAAAGGCATTGCTTTGCAGTCCAGCTCTGGGGCATTGTGCCTACAGAGAAAGATTTAGGAAAAAGGAGACTTATGGGGACTACCCACTGCGATTAGAAATGAGTTACAAAGGGTGAGGGCATTACCTCATGATAGGAAGCAACGCATGTAAAACCTGGCTAAGTGAATCTAGGCAATGTAGCATTTGAACTTACAGGTATCATGGGAAGGGGTTGGCTTTTCTTTCCCTTGCCATGGACCACCTGTGCCTTGGTGTTTTCCAGAGGGTCCTGGTGTTCCTTCCTCTGCCCAAAGGGCTTACGCAAAGGGGAGTCTGTGCGGGGACTTGTGTTCAGAAAGAAGTTAGAGCCACAGAGGTAGACAGTAACAGCAGAGGCACAAGAAGTCCCGTCAACATGTGCAGAAGAGCACTGTCGATTACAAGTAAATAATAGCCTTCATTTGGGTCAAAATCAACTTTTATTTCTTAGCATTACTTCATGGGGATGTGGTGACAAAATTGGCACACACAAAAAGAATACTGATATCTGGTCTAATTCAAGAGAATGCCTCCGGCTAAGTGGTAGAAGGACAAAAGTAACAAAGATAAACAGAAGCTGGAGTTCTAAACAGTGAGTTAAAATGTTAGTTCTGTCACAATCTGTGACTGGAGGTGACTTGTCCTTTCTAAGCCTGTTTTCTTGTCTGTCATTGTTTGGATTTGAGATTACTCGTGTTACCACTGTAACAGTCTGAGCTTTTTGTCACTGGTGTGTTGCTTTGTGGCCATGTGAGACCACACTGGTCTAGGCTAAGGAGAGAAGGCCACAATGGTTGAGGTGCTTTGAGGACCTGAACTTTGGCTCAATAAACTTCACTGGGTTTGCTCAGATTGGGTAGCCTGGGCCCACAGCCAGGTGGCTTGACAGGCTGGTGACACCACACCCAAACCTTAGGTAGCAGGGAACAGGGATGGGGAAGGATCAGCACCTGTTCTCGAGTGAAGAAGCCAATGAAAGTAGAACTCTTCAGTTCTAAGTTTTCTACCCAGGCTGTTTTAAACCAGGTTCTGCCCAAATGGGAAAGATTTAAATTCTGCAACCTGTTCTTCATCATCTTTTTTTAAAAATCTTTTTGTCTTTGTTTTGACAAATCTCTTAAGTAATCACCACAGCCTTTCCACAGGTGGTGCCTTAACCCCATCCCAACATGCCTGAGGACCTTCATCTCCCTGATTGCCATTGTCTCCTAAAACTAAATGTGAACTCTGGGGCTCTGCTTTTTCCTTCTAGTTTGAGGTTCTTTCCTCCCTGTGTCCAAAATGGTCAATATGCTTTAATAGATGCTGTTGAACAGGCAGGTAATCCCCTCACCTGAACCGAAAGGCTGTGGGTGGGGAGGGAAGAGGGTGTGAATGCCAATGACAAGCCCTAGGAGTCAAGGTGAGACTCCTGGGGCACATTCGTATGTGTGCTCTCTAGAGATGGGTTAAACTTTTTATTGTTTAAAAACCAGGAAATTAAAAAATCATTTTAGACTGATATACTTTTTTTTGTGAGGAAGATTGGCCTTGAGCTAACATCCCTGCCCATCTTCCTCTATTTTACGTGGGACACCTGCCACAGCATGGCTTGACAAGCAGTGCGTAGGTCCGCACCTGGGATCCGAACCCACAAACCCCAGGCCACCAAAAGCGGAGCGCGCGAACTTAACCACTACGCCACCTGACTGCCCCCTAGACTGCTATACTTTTAAAGAAATTATCCTAAATTCCTACCTGGTCTCCAACAGAGAAAGATGCCTAACAACAATGATCACAAACTTCTGTGTTTTTATCTTCTTATTTCTGGTTTAGAACTATGAAGTGATTATATGTAACCCACTGCTCCTACTCAGAAGTAATGCTATAACATAATTTAGGTTATAGAAAATTTCTTAACAGCCCTTAACACTCTTTATGACTGAAACTTGTGTTTTCCTCATGACTGGTAATTGAGTATCTCCCAACTTGGTCACTTGTGCCCACTGACTGCTATTTCATTAAACTTGGAATTACAGGTAGGGAAGCAAAGGGGAACCACTGGGAGCCCCTTTTGTTTCTAGGGAGCAGACTGCTCACTTGTTTATGGCGCAAGAAGTGGACTCCCCATTCCGGGAGTGTTCTTTTCCTTGGGTGGGGGTTAGAAGAAGTGAATCAAAAGCTGAAGGGATTTTTAATGGCCAGCAACTCTCTCTGATAGCTGTTTTGACATGACCTAGGATCTAATGCTCTCTCAGTACCCTGAATGGAACATGAGACCAAAATCAGTAGTGCCAGGATCCTTTAGGGTCAGATGTCTCCAATAACCACAGTCCTAGCCATTGCCCTGCCTGCTTCTTAAAGTGGGAAAATTGCTTTTCCAGGAGCCTGAGGCAGACATAGGTCACACACAGCCCTGGAGAGTGAGCTGAGCTCCCAGGCACTGTATTGTGCCAGGCCTCAGAATCCTAAGCACTAACGTTTCCGTTCTAAATCTTGCTCAAAAGGTTCAGCTGCCCTGTCTCCCCTCCAACCTGTGAACCTCTGAGATTTGCAAGCAAGGGTGGAGAAGGCACTGAGAAGTGGACCAGTGAGATGAGGTTATCCCTTTCCTGGGTGGAATTTCAGTGCTAAACCCCTTCCTGATTTCTGGGCTCAGTCGGTCCTCCCTATTCTTCTAACACCCTCCTGACTCCCTCTTTGCTTACCAACCATCTGCATCCGCCCAACTAGAAAAAGGAAACAACAAAACTCTCACATCCCTACCCCAACAGCTCTGTCCCTCCTTCCAGGGGGCCTGCCTGTTCCCCCACCTCTCTTTGGGTCTTAGATCTGTGCCTAGAAGATAAAGGGGAGGAGTTTGAGTCAGAGCCTTTATCTCCTCAAACCCACCCCCTCTGGATATTAGGAGTGTAGTGGCATTGTCCCTCAAGCTCCCCTCGGCTTTGGCTCCAGAGGCTCCTCTTCCAGATGGGGGCTGCTGTTATTGGTGAAGATAGGCATCTAGCCAGAGCTGCCCGGACTCCTTCAGTGAGCTGCCGGGACAAGAGGGGAGCAGGCAGTGAGGGAGACAGGGCAGAGCTGAGCCAGAAGCCAAACCACCCATCAGAAGTGCAGTAGTGAGACTCTAACAGAGGTATAGAGGCCCCCTCCACGCGAACACTGTTCTCCCCTTCACTTCTGAGAAGGCTTGGGCCATGGCACTGAGAGCAAAGGCCTGAGCTGGCCACAGAACCAATGGAGCGCCCTGCCTTTGCCTCAGTGACCTCCATTCCAGATGGCTGGGGGACCTTCCTGTGGCTCCCACCCCACACTTCCCCACCAACCCCACTGCCCCGCCCTCTTCACGCCCTCCCAGTATCCCTCCCAGGCTCACATACTCACTGGACAATGTCGGCAAAGGCTGAGAGCAGGGGCTTGGACTGGTACTTTATGCCATGCTTGGCACACAGGGACTGCACCAGGGGAGCCACTTTGTGGTAATTGTGTCGAGGCATCGTAGGGAAAAGACTTCAGGGAGAACAGGGCACAGTCAGTGGCTCCTACTTCTCTGCTCCTGTGCACATGTGGACCCTCCCCAGGACTCCCCACTTACTGGTGCTCAATCTGGAAGTTGAGATGTCCACTGAACCAGTCATTGAAGGCGGACTTGTGGACGTTGCATGTTGCCTGGAGCTGGAGGAAGAGGTCAGGGGAGAGCATGGCTCCAGGTACAAGATGGAAAGGCTAGACCAGCCTTCTTCAGGTAACGGTGGCTGAGAGGAGGGGGTGTGGGACTCCCTTCTCCACATGAAGCCAGGAGAGAAGCTTCAAGCTAATGAGGCAATGCTATTTGGGACTTTGGTGTTACTGCCTCTCACCCCCTACACCCTGTGTCTGTGCCCACCCATCCTTTTTATTAGTTGTGTTATGCCCAGGTCTTCCAAGTGACCGTCCCTTACCTGGGTGGAGAACCAGTCCCTGTTCTGGTCACGATCAATGTGCATAGGGATATGGTTCATCTGTGTCACCCACACAAACCAGTTGCTTTCCAGGAACCTGGTGGACATGGCACACAGACAAAAACAGTACAAGCAGAGCCCAGAGTTCTTACTCTCCTTCAGATAGCTGCTCCAGCCTGGCCACCGTCCTGAGCCAAAACCTGAAACACCCCCAGCTACCTGAAGCCCCAGCACAGCCCCCAGACCAGACAGGTTACTCCTAAACATCTGCTTTTCTCTGCCAATCCCTACTCCCCAATCAAGTACTACCTGACCATGAAGAAAAGGCCCAGGAAACCTTTCAGTCCCAACAATGGCACGTAAGTGAGGAAGATGCGGGCGTAGAAGGTGATCATCCAGGCCAAGTCCTGCCATGAGAGGCAGAGAGCATTAGGACTGCCACAGAGCACCTCTTCCTCTCACTTCACCTATTTCTTTGCGTGGTGCAGCCATTCTCCTGGGTCCCCAGACTGGAACAGTCAGTCACTGTCAGCTTCTCTCCGTTGACCACTCCTGCAGTAACTAGCGCCACTGCTCTTTCCTTCCATTCCTAGTGGCACCCGCCAGCCCTCCTTGTCTGTTTCTTTCACAGGTGCCAAGGCCTCCAGTGTCTCCCCGCCTCCAGCTCCTCCCAACCCATCTAAATCCTTCATCCCTTCGTCATGCTGCCAAGCAGATCGTCTGGGACCATGGCTCAGTCTGTGCCAGTGCCCTGATCAAACCTCCAATCACTTTTCTGCACCATACTCCTCCCCTGACACTTGAGTCCTCTACATGTCCAGGGGCCAGACTCGCCCCTCACTTCCCAGCTTCTCTGCTCGGAGTCCATCCTCACCCTAACCCACCTCTGCCTGCCCTCCAGGGCCAGCTAGCTTTTCTGATGCCTCTCATCCAGCCAGATGCAGTCAGGCCCCTTTTGGAATTCCAGAACCTTCTGCCTGTACCTCTTCTCTGGTGTCAACCACATCCTGCTCCATCAGAAGTTTCCGAGAGTAGGTGTCATCTCTTAGTCATCTTCCCCACTCCCCAGCCCAGCCCCTGGCTTTATGCCCAGCACAAGAACCTCAGGAGATATTGGCTGAATGAAACAGGGCACTGGGAGTCAGGTTGCCTGCTAAGCCCAAATCATCCCACCTAGAGATAAGGAAGGTCTATACTGATTCTATTACTTTGCTCTAAATTAGGACTGGAGTGAATTTCAGTGGAATTTCCCCTGGAGACCCCCTTTCCCCTCCCTCAGGGTCCTGGAGACAAAGGATGTGGGACTATTGGGCCATGGATACTCACCACCCACTTCTTCCGCTGGATAACAAAATAGAAAATATACCACTGGAAATAGAAAGGCAGCAAGGCTGGGGGCCCAACTGGGGAGGAAATGGAGACAGGGAGGAGGCGTGAGCAGCAGGAGGGTCACTAAAGGGCCAGCTGGTGCTTGAGGGATGACCTCTGGCATGGGGCTGCCCCTTGTCATCTCCTCCCGTTGCCCCTCCAGCTGCCTTGGCACCCCAATCTGGTGGAACCGGCAGGCACTGAAGGCGGGCATGAATGCAAGTGTGAGGAAGACACAATCTCCCAAGAGGATGCCAGGGGATGAGGGGTGGGAGTGGCTTTCTTTTCCAGTGGAAGAGGGCAGCTGGGGAAACTCAGGCTCCACGCATGAAACCTGCTCTTCTCCCACGCCTTGAAAGGGCCCTGCTCATACTCCTGGAGCTGCCCTAGCCACAGCCCTGCCCCTGCCAGGGGCCTTACTACTGGCCCTATGCCTGCCCTTGCAGCCATCTGCCCCGTGTTCCTGTCTGCTCCACCATGTAGGTGAAGGGACAGGAGCAGGAAAGTGTGTGTTGGCATTGGAGGGACAACCCTGCTGATCCTTCACAGGCTGAAACCTCACTTCCTTGGACTAAGGACATAAGCTTGTGCCACCCAACCTGGAACCCTGGAGGTCAGCTGTGGACAGGGGCAGAGGGGTTTTGCTTAAAACTGGGAGTTGAAGAAGTGGATCCCGCCCTCTGTGCCATCCCATTTCCTTTTCTATGTCCCTTCTCTGCAGGACCCTGATGCTGCTTATAACCCCTGGCATTACAATGCCCACCCATGGCTCCTCTATCCTGATGTGCCATGGATTCTAACATTCTTTCTTCTGGACATTTCTGCTCCACCCTCTACCCCATCTCCCTTCCTTTAGTAGGAATGGTTGGTAATAGGCAGTTAGGATAAATTCCGTTGAACTAAAACAGGATCAATGGAATTAACCCCTCCCTTCAATTTTTAAAACTCAAATTTTAGGCATTACAGGGCAGATTTTTAAAGCAGGGAATATATAGCAGTCTTCAGAAAGAGCTTAAGACAACCACAGAAATGTCTTCTCCTTCTCAGCTCCAACCATTCCTCCACTCCCTCTTTGGGTCCAATCCTCCCATAGCTGTGTCTACCTTTGTCCCCCTGGGGGTTGGACTGCGCCCCACTGGGTCACATTGGCCCAGGTCTCTGTTTCCCACAAGGTTTAAGGTTTAATTGGGATGGCCCTACCTGACCACTCAGTTCTCTTGTAGAAGCCAGGGTGGGACTAGAGGAACTAGCTTGCCTGTAACACAAATGACAGTTGACTAAAAATTAGCCTAACTGTTGACTTGGCTCAGTTGACCCGGTAGGTTGCGGGTGGGGTACTTTCTTCAGCCTTTACTTAAAATACCATAATCCCTTGGGGGTCATTTCCTCCTCACATCCCTTCAGCACCTCTTCCCAAGGTAGTCCCCCTGTGTTGGATGAGGACACTCACTCAGGAAGAAGTATTTGTGCTGGTGGTTGTACGGCATGTACTTCTTCTTCTGTTTCCCCAGCTGTGGAGAAAAGCAGACACAAATCAGCACCCACACACCAGTCCCCCATTCCCCTCCCCTGTAGCCTTGGCTTTTCCCTGCTCGGGAGTTTAGGCCTACTCCAGGGGCTGTCAGCTTGTGGGTGCTATTGGAAGGCTCCAGCAGGCCCAGCCTTCCCTCCAGCACCTGGCGCATGAAGCCCTGGGCTGCAATCTGCCATGTGCGCCCCATCATGGCATGCGGCTCAATGGCCTGTGACCATGAGGCACGTGCACAGGTCTGCAGGTCCCCAGCATTCCTCATTTTCATCCAAAGACACCTTCATTCTCAGGTTTCCAGGCCCCTCCACCCTCTCCCCTTCCTTTCTCCTATCTGGTACTTTTTTGACCTCAGAATCTCCATGGACAACATTTTCACCCCTACACAGGTCAATATTCCCTGTACATCCAGCCCCTGATCTTCTCCATCAAAATCTTTTGGTCTCTTGACTTCAATATGAACTTTATAAAATTCCTTGAAGGCTAAGCAAAGTCTGGCAAGTATTTGAGGAAAGGACACCAAGAACAACTTGACATTCTGAAGGTTCTGGCAGAGTTTTTCCCAGGGGATGGTGGTTAATTTGTAAGCTTAGCTGCTGAAGAGACAGGCTGGGGCCGCCAGGTCAACCAATCACCTGGAACCTCCTAGCATGGGTGCACAGAAACATGACAGCAAAGCTCTGCTATCTCACTTGATGGCTCCTTCTGCTCCTCTTCCCCTAATTAGTTCTGATGACCAGACCATCACAGGGCACAGGAGGAACTATACCCCAGAGCAGAATGCTGGCTTATCCTTCTTTCATGCATCCATCCACTGTTTTGACAGGTCATTTATTGAGAGCTTATCCTGTGCAAGGCACTTCCGCTAAGTGAAGCATTCTTTCTCTATTAACTGATTAATTAAACATGTATTTATTGAGCACCTACTCTGTGCCAGGCACTGTTCTAGCCGCTGAGAATACAGAGGTGAACAATATAAAGTTCCTACCCTCATGGAACTTGTAATCTCAGGATAGGTTGCTGGTGATAAATTTGTAAACAGAGCTCATGGTAATTACAGATTAAAAACAGGAAAATATGACAAATTGAGGGAGGCAATGTTTTGGCTAGGGTGGTCAGATATGGCCTCTCTGAGGTGCTGACAGCTGAACTGAGACCCAAATGATGAGAAGGAGCCAGCAGTCCAAAAAATTCAGGGACGAGCATTGAAAACAGAATAGCCAGTACAAAGGCTTGGGATGTTCAAGGGACAGAAAGAAGGCCAGTGTGGCTGGGAATAGTAAGCAACGGGAGAATGGTTGATAAGGCCAGAAAACTAGGGATGGCTAAATCATGTTGACCTTAGAGAGCCCTCCTAAGGCCACTGCTAAGGCCATTGGAGTCCGGGTTTTATTCCAATGGTGATGGGAAGCCACTGGAGGGCTTTCAATGGGTGCGGCATTATCTACTTTGTGCTTTGAAAGGCTCACTCTGACTGGAAGTGGGGAGAATGAACTGTAGGGGGCAGGTACAGTGGCAGGGAGACCAGTGAGGAGCTGGAACAATAATCCAGAGCCCAGATGGACAGACCAGGGGATGGGAAACAGTGGAGATGGAGAAGTTGATGGGTTTGGGATACGTTTTGGAGGCAGTATTAACAAGGCTTGCTGATGACCTGGATGTGGATGTGCAGTTCACCTCATCCTAAGCAACATTAGCTGAGAGGAGAAAACTGGGAGAGGAGCATCTGTCTTGTTTGGTGGGCTGGGTGGGCAGAACTCTGGCCTCCTATTTTGGAACTGTTATGGAAGGGAGCCCCATCCACTGCTGCCTCCTTGAATGGCAAGCAAATGCCATGATGATCCAATCACTGCCCCACTGTGTTTCAACTCTCAGAGGCCAGAAAGGTTGTATTTAGGGTAAGTGTCCCCTGCATTTCCTTTTTCTCCAGGAGAGTTGGAAGGCACTGATGTGGATGCCACTGGGTCAGCATGGGGATCAATGTCCACTTAAACTGTTACCCAGAGGGGCTGAACCAAGCGCCAAGCCGCCTGTAGCCCAGGCATTTGCTAACAGGCCACCCATCCTCAGCCTCATAACCAGGCAAAAAAAAAAAAAAAAAAAAAAGGCTATTTTGGTCCGAGATCATTCTCTATTTTTAGTGTCTGCAGACAGAGGTTTCCTGAAAACCCTAGAACCAAGAAGCAATAAAGGCAGTGGTGTGAGAGGGTTCTCTTCCACTTAGACTCCTACCTTTTTTTTTTTTTTTTTGGTGAAGATTAGCCCTGAGCTAACATCTTTGTCCATCTTCCCCTACTTTATATGTGGGATGCCTGCCACAGCATGGCTTGATAAGTGGTGCATAGGTCCGCGCCCAGGATCTGAACCTGTAAGCCCTGGGCCCCCAAAGCGGAGTGCACGAACTTAACCACTACACCAATGGGCCGGCCCCGACTCTCACCTTTTTTTAACCCTCTATAGTGGCAACAGAAGTGCTACCAAGAGCCCCATGCTTTGCCCAATAAATAACCCACACTGCCCTTGAAGTAGCCTCCTGAACCAGGTGGGACCAAGGCTGGTTCATCATCCGCACACCGTTGACCATAACACAGTGTTGGATGTGTAGCAAACCAAGACAGTCCCTGCCTAGGAGGTGGGAAGATAGGACACTATGCACAGGTAGGGCATAAGCCTCAAGCTAGGGGCTCCTGGGGCCAGAACAGCCAGTGCTGCCAAAGCCTTTCCAGAGTTCTCATGGCCAGAGGGGACAGGAGAGCCAGGCTACCTTGAACTCAGGTCTGGAACCAAATTGGGTTTAATGACAGTTTAATTCTTGGCATGCTGAAATGTCATAAACTAGGGGAGAGGAACCTGGCAGAATTCTGACTGCAGCCTAGAGCCTCGGGACAAAGGGTTTTAAATTAACTTTTCGGAGAACTCTGCTGGCCATTCAAAGTCTCCTATTGCCTTATTCTCACCAAAAGCAGACCAGATCTCCACTCCCATGCCTTCTTCCTTTAGCAGCTGCATTACAATTTTTGCTCACAACCTCAGATGACAACTCAAACCCAATGCTGACCACCCAGGAAGTCAGACTGGGATCAGGTGGGTGGGAAGAATTACTCAGTGAATGAATGTTCTAGGCACTGGGCATCAAAGAGAGTAAGACAGCCCAGCCCTTGATGGGGAAGACTATGACACAGTAGGATATCAAAGTGTGAGAGAGAGGAATACGAAGTGCTGGGATGTTGACTGCCTGGGGTAGAAGTGTAAAAAAGCACCCCCCCAAGGAGGGCCATCCATCACCTTTAAGGATGAGCGGGGGTTGGCACAGTAACCTCCTGGTCATCCTTTGGATCCCTCGCAGCACGTGGTACCTTTAGGCAATAACTATTTGCTGACTTGAGCTCACTAGGGAGGACAGGTGATTCTGTCCTGGGCAGCCCGTTTACTGCCTCTTGCCTTCCACGGCTTCCAAACAGCCAGCCAGCCTGGCCCTGGCCCCCCATGTCTTACCCACACTGACAGCATTGTGAGCATTTCCCCCAAAGCCCTCTGTACTGGCTGGTCCCCATTCTCCAAGACCTTTTCACTGATACCTCCACTCACCTCCACAGAGAGGATCTTCCCCAAGGCAAAGAAGAAGGGGTGCATGTTGATGTCGGGGTCTTTGCGGAAGCAGTTGGGCTTGGCATGGTGCTGGAAGTGCAAGTGGTTCCACCAACTGGCAGGGGCCCCCTACGGAAAAGCAGGGACATGAGTATGAAAATCTAGTGTTCCCCCTACCCACAGACAGCCCTTCATTGGCTGGAGTTTCAGAGAGCCCCTCATCCCATTGACCTTCAGTTGGCCAATCACAAAATGATGCAGCAGGTGGTTCCATGTAGAGGTGCTGAAGACTGACAGGTGTCCCAAGTCATGCTGCAGCCAGCCAGCCTGGGCCTGGGAGAGAACAGTTAGCATTGAGAGCAGCCACCAGCCCAGCGTCCCTCCCACCGACCTCAGCAGCTCCTTCAGCCTTTCCCTCTTCCTCCAGCCACCTAGACCTGTGATGGCCGCAGCACCCCAACTGAGCACGTCAGGAAAGGAGTCAGGACGCCTGGGTCCTAACTCTGGCTCTGCCACTAACTCACATGAGAGTTCCCTTCCCTGTTCTTCAGTTTCCCCAGCTCTGGAGCTCTGTGATTTATGATGTCTACAGAACTGAACATCCAGACTACAGAAAAGGACAGAGAAGGACAAACTCAGAAGGCTGGGCAAATGGATTCTGACAGCCAAGTATTAGGGCCCAAGCATATTAGCGTATTGGGCAATGTTGTGGTGGGAAGGAAGCCAAGCTTTGCTAAGAAACCAGAATCTTGATTCTTGGGAGATTTGCGTTGTGGCAGAACCTAAACAGAGCTTCAGAGGAGAAACTCCACAGGAAGAAGGGAACCCTTGGAAGCGAGTTGGAGAGGCAGTGAGAAATGAAGATGAGCATGTGGCTAACTAGCAGATAAAAGCCACAGACAATGAAATGTGTGTTCTCTTTCTGCACTAACTCTCCCACATGTCCTCAACTCTGTCCTCGTCAGAAAGCAGGGCTCCTTAGCTTCCTCAGTGGTACAAAGAGCTTTCCCCAGGGATGCTGAGCATGGCTGTGCTCTTGACAAGCCAAGGGCTCTCACCTGAACTGTGCTGAGCAGCACCGCACAGAGGAGGAAGGGCACGAAGGACGTCCCAAAGACCCAAAGAGTGAGCCAGGCAGCAACATCCAGCAGCAGGATGTGCAGCAGGTACAGCAAGAAGAAGACGTGGTTGGGCTTCATGAGCCCCATCCGCTCCACTGTGGCCCGCAGCTCCCGGAACTCATTGGTTAGCTCTTTCTGCGTAGAAGAGTGGAGGGGGTGGGGCTAGTATTCTTCCCAGCTGAACCCAGCACTGCTGGAGACAAGGGCCCTCTGTTAGGCTCAAAGACCTCCCACTAAGGTAGCCGTGGGAAGTCCACAGTCCTAGGTAAGGAGTCCTCACCACACTGAGGAAGGAGGACAGGAAGAGGTGCTATGGGGTCATGCCTAAGAGCAGGTGGTCTTTGGAGTTAGACTTGATTCAAGTCCCTGCTCTGCCATTTACTAATGATGTGATCCTTGGCCATGTTGCTTAACCTCTCTGAGCCTTGGTTTTCCCATCTGTAACTATGTGAGGATTATATGAGGTTACGCTTGGCACAGAGTATGTGCTCAATAGATAGGTCTCACATTGAGATGATGGCACTGGTGGTGGTGGCAGCCTTGTGAGAACCATAGCTTCCAAAGTCCTGCTCCCTTGGGCCTGTGACCCAGTGACTATTCGGGAGAAGCTGGGACCTCAAGACTCCCAAGAACTACTGACTGTGGTCACCCGTGATCCTATCTAGGCCTTCCTTCTACCCCTCGCCCCTCAACAACCACAGGGTCTCCAAATAGCAAACCAGGTCTCACATTCTTTGTGGGCTCAAGGCTCGGCTGCTCAGGAGACAGTTCTCCAATCAGGAGAGAGTTCATATACTTCCTCACAAGGCCCTTGTTGATGTGGAACGCCACAAAAGGATCCTGCAAGGATGGGAGAAGGCAGAACAGTGAGGAAACCAGCCTACCCACTCCTGGACTCCTGGAGGGCTCACACCAAAGGCCATCCTCCTGATTCAGCAAGAAAGCTGTACCCAAGTTCAGACAGACACCATCTGCCTCCAGCCAGCTGCCCTTTGAGGGTGCTCAGACCTTTCCCAGGTGTCCACAGCTGAGGATGACCCAGCATCTGTGTTCTAGTAACAAGGGCACCACACTAACTAATAGGAAGCACAGGTTAAGGGGGACCACAGAAAGACCTGCCTGGGCTGGCCTTTCCTCTGGGCGTCTCTAGGCACAGCTTTTGCACTTGAATTTAGGTATAGGTGAGAAACAACAAGAAGGGATGGCTTGGGCTATGAGAATTCTCTTTTTGTGGGACTTTTAACAAGCCCCTCTCTTGAGTCAGCGTTCTCCATAAAATGTGATGAGGGAGATTCTTATGTCCGAACTGGGGAACTTTTGCATTTTTTTCCCCCTTCTCTGCGGCTGTTAGGTGGGTTCCATATTTCCCCTAGCCCTCTGACCACCCCCTGCCCCCAGGGAGGCTAATTTTGATTATGCGAGGTAGGGTCTTCTCTGTAGGTCAGGCGGCCCCAGGCCCTGTTGGGAACCGGCACGCGAGGCGGGATGGAGGGCGGAGCCGGCGCCCGGTGGCACCACATATCCGGACCAATAGCGGTCTCCGCCGCGGCCACCCCGGCCCCCGCCCCAAATCACACTGCAGGAAGCCCCGCCGTCTGTGCCTGCTCCGTCTGCTCATGCGCCGGTCCACGCCTTAGCCTGAGGCCGCCGTCTCACCGCCCCACTGGTCACTCGGGGTGACCAGCGCAGGCTCTGGCCTGGACCCCAGGCCGGCCGCGTCAGAGGGAGAGGCAGGTCCTCATCCGGAAGCGTCTATGCTCCTTTGCGACATAACGGGAACCCCAAGCTCGCTCCGGGATGGCAAGGGCGGAAGATGCGGACATCAGAAAGGATTACGCTGCTGGGCGCGGGATGAGAGAAGGATGTAGGGGGAGGGGACGCGGCGAAGCGAACGCTCCAAGCTTTGGGTCCCAAGGGGTGATCCCCGACTCTCCAACCCAGCAGGAAGGCGCCAGGTGCCTTAGCTCTGAGAACAAGTTGTCTAGAAAGGGAAGCAGCAGTACCGGGGCTGGGGCGCGCGCTGACCTCGAGGTGAGGCCCGAGACAGGAAGGACAAGACCCCTACTCCCCAGGAGTGCAAACAATTGTCTGCTGCGGCGAATAGCTGGAGACCCCGCTGGCTTGCGGCTGAGTGACTTCCCCACAGGATTCGAGGACCGCTCCCGGGGTCCTCGCTAAGTGTATGCAGATGCAGGCCGCCCACCTTCAGCACGCCGCTCCCATTCCCCTCTGTGCACCAGCAGCCGCTAGCCCTCTCCGGCCGGTGCGGCCCCTTCCCGACCCTCCCGTCTTCACGCTGTGCGGGGGTTCCCAAGGCAGCGGACGCCAGGTGGCTCCCGCCTCAGCCCTATCCCCGAGTGGCTCCCTCTCTTGCTCCCGCTCGCGAATGTAGCCCAGCACGCTCAGTACGGGCGCAGCTGCGCTCCCCTCCCGGCCACCGAGACAGGTCGAGACTCCCTTGCCCTGCCACCGATCCCCTCTTCCCACGGCCTCGGCAGCACCGCCATCCCCGGCGCCCTGCATCCTCGCGTTCCTGCCGGCTAGCCCTGCTCTCAGGCCTGCCCACGCTGGAGACCGCAAACTCAGGGCCACAGACGGAATGCATGCACGGGCTGGGCAGCCCTTTGTGTGTGCACGTTGCGGTCCTCCATCCCAATCCCCCAGACTCCAGTTTTAACAAGCCTCTCTCATGCCCTTCCGTGCTCGCAGCACACCCAGTCACCAGGCAACAGGTATGCTCGGGCGACACCGGCTTTTCCCCGAATTAGTTGGTGTTCGGCCGTGGGTGCCAAACTTCCGGTCTCGAGCACTGAGCCTCTGGCCCCAGCCGCCCGGCTCGGCCTCGTCCCGCGTCCTAGTCTGGAAGCACTCACCGTGGCATCCTGCCCGGCGTAGTGGCTTATGACCCGGGAGCCCCCGGGGTGCCGGCGGGTGAACTCGCTGATGTTGTACACCTTCCGGTCGATCACCAGCCACCGCTCCTTCCCGCGCCCGGAGCGCTGCGCCACCTCATCCCAGGTGAAGTAGCGCGGGGTCGGCCCCTGGGCCGGGGTCTCGGGAGCCATCGGGGCCCAGGGGGTAACGCGCGCCGGCCTCGCTAGCTTCGGGAGCCGGTCCGCTGGCGCGCGTCCGCAGGGGGCCGCCCGCGCGCGGGGTTTTCAGCATTCTCGGCGCGGCCCGCCGAGCCCCTCTGCGTGCGCTCCCATTGGTCGAGCCCGCGGCGGAGGGAGCGAGCGCCTGCCTTCCAGCTCGGCCGGGTGCCAGTGGTGCGTGGGCTCCGCCGCAGGGCTGTGGCAGGACGGGAGCGGGCGCGGAGGCGCGCCCCCTCGCGGGCTCCTTAGAGGAGTTGCCGCTGGATCCCACTTCCCGATCTGTGGCGTTCACTCTCAGTGGGCGCAGCGGGCGGATAACGGTTCTTCTGGAGGCTGCCAGTGCGGGGGCCCGGCTCGCGGGGGCGGCTGCCCCGAGTGCGCGGACGGCCATAGGGTTCTGGGGTAGGAGTTGGCTAGGCCAGGGGCGGGGGGCGGCGGCCGAACCGGTGAGTGGGTAGATGGAGGGGCGGGCGGCAGCCAGGGAGGCCTGCTGGGCTGCCGGGGTTGGGAGTGGGGTGAGGCTGGGTGGAGAGGGGCTGTCCCGGCAGCAGAGGTGGTCCAGGCGCGGAGGTTGTTCCGGCGGTCGAGGCTGTCCTAGGGGGTTCATCTTTCGACTATGGACATCCTCGCCAGGCCCCGGACGCTCACCCTCCAGGGATCCACCTGATAAAAACCCTCACCCCCTCGCCACGCCGCTCCAGGCGTTGAGCTGCCTGAAGTAACAGTCTGAGAACCCGTGGCAGTTACCTTGTGAACAGCATAATTATGGTTTATTGGGTTGGGGGGGCGGGAAGTGTTAATGCTTGTTTGCTCAATGTGACATTAAAAATGCCCCACAATTTTTGTAGCCCTGTTTGCCTTTTTTTGTTTTCATTTTTGTTCTGTTTTTAAATTTAACTGGGATCCTTAAATAAACGGAAGTGGGCCGGCATCTCCTGACCTCTAGGAGGCCTTGGGTGAAGAGCCTGGGTCTTCAAGCTGAGGTATCTCCTCTCCATCCTGGAGGCACCTGGGAACTGTAGCAGGCCTTAAAGTAGAGAGGTTTGGGGCTCAGATCTCTGGGCTTTAGGAAGGACTGGGGGCACCAGTCAAGAAGCTGTTGCAGTATGAAGAGACCCAGAGTTTATGTGCTGAATTTTCATTTATTTATTCAACAAACACTTAAAAAGCACTTACTATGTGCCAGGCACTATTCTTAATGTTTTACAAACATGAACTCTTTTAATTCTCATAACCCTGTGAGGAAGAAACTATTATTAACCTCAGTTGCAAATGGAGAAAGTGAGCCACTGAGTGGTTAAGTATTTTTGTCATGGCTAGTATGTGGCAGAGCCTGGATTTGAACCCACCTGTGCTCCTTACCCCTAGGGTCTGCTGTCTCTCCTCTGATTACACTAATATTTGGGCACTTTGTTAGGACTCTGCAGCCAAGGGAAAGGCAGTGGAGCTTTATCCCAAGCACTGAGCTAGAGTCGAAGCCCCTAGGAGTCAGGAGACGGTGATACAGAACAGACTAGGAGAAATACGGCTAGGTTTCTGGTAGAAAAGGACCTTAATCCATTCAATCCAAATCCCTCATTTGACAGAGAAGAAAATTGGAGTTCAGAATGGGGAAGCTCAGGTGTTCTGGCTTCTAATTAAGATGCACCTTGCTCGGGAATGATGGTCCATGCAGTTACCTCTCTGTACAGCCAATTTTCCTTAAAAAAAAATCCTTGCCCAAAAACTTGGGGGTGTGTAACAAGATAAATAAGGTGATTTGTACTCTTTAAGTAATTTTACTCTTGGGAAAGTAGGAGGTGGGAGACTACAAAGATGTTTAAGCAAATTTAATAGCAAAAACTAGAAACCACTGCAAGTCTTGATAATAAAATCTTCAAGCTCACAGGCATATGTTAGCACAATGAGGATGCAGAGTGATTAAAAATGACCAGCATGGGGCCGCCCGGTGGCGCAGCGGTTTAGTCCGCGCTTGGCAGCCGGGGGTTTGCGAGTGCGGATCCCGGGCGCCCGCCGACACACTGCCTGTCAGCCATGCTGTGGTGGCATCCCATATAAAGTGGAGAAAGATGGGCACGGATGTTAGCCCAGGGCCAGTCTCCCTCAGCAAAAAGGGGAGGATTGGCAACGGATGTTAGCTCAGGGCTGGTCTTCCCCACAAAAAAAAAAATGACCAGCATGTGAACTGTATTGGTAGGTGGAAAATACTTTGCAGTGAAAAAAGTAGAACCTAAAGTAGTATGATTACAATTATGTAAGAAACTCATGGAATGGAGAAAGGGAAGTTTCTTCAATAAATGGTGCTGGGAAAATTGGACAGCCACATGCAAAAGAATGAAAGTAGAGCATCTTCTATCACCATACACAAAAATCAACTCAAAATGGATTAAGGACCTGAAACTATAAAACTCCTGGAAGAAAATATAGGTAGTAAGCTAATTGACATCGGTCATAAAGGGGTCCTTTCAGATTCCATGTCTACTCGGACAAGGGAAACAAAAGAAAAACAAGTGGGACTTCATCAGACTGCAGAGCTTCTACAAGGCAAATGAAAGCAGGATCAAAATGAACAGACAACCCTCCAGCTGGGAGAAAATATTCACAAATCGTATATCCAACAAGGGATTAATCTCCGTAATATATAGAGAACTCACACATGGGGCCGCGTGGTGGCGCAGCGGTTTAGTTCGTGCTTGGCAGCCTGGGGTTCGCGAGTTCGGATCCCGGGCGTCCGCCAACGCACTGCTTGTCAGCCATGCCGTGGCGGCATCCCATATAAAGTGGAGGAAGATGGGCACGGATGGTAGCCCAGGGCCAGTCTTCCTCAGCAAAAAGGGGAGGATTGGCAACAGATCTTAGCTCAGGGCTGGTCTTCCCCCCCACGCCCACACACACACACACACACAGAAAAGAACTCATACAACTGAGCAACAAAAAAACAAACAACCTGATCAAAAAATGGGAAGAGGATATGAACAGACATTTTTCCAAGGAAGATATACAGATGGCCAACAGACACATGAAAAGATGTTCAACGTCACTAATCATCAGGGAAATGCAAATCAAAACTATGCTAAGATATCACCATACACCCGTTAGAATGGCTATAATCACCAAGACAAAAAACAACAAATGTTGGAGAGGTTATGGAGAAACAGGAACCCTAATTCACTGCTGGTGGGAATGCAAACTGGTGCAGCCTCTATGGAAAACAGTATGGAGATTCCTCAAAAAAGTAAAAATAGAAATACCTTATGATCCAGCAATCCCACTCTTGGGCATCTACCCAACGGACATGAACTCAACCATCCCAAGAGGCTTATGCACCCGTCTGTTCATTGCAGCATTATTCACTATAGCCAAGAAGTGCCATATATATACAATGGAATACTACTCAGCCATAAAAAGACAGAATTGTCCCATTTGCAACAACATGGATGGACCTAGAGGGTATTATGTTAAGTGAAATTAGCCAGAGAGAGAAGGACAAACACCACATGATTTCACTCATATGTGGAATATAAATGAGCACACGGACAGAGAGAACTGGTTGGTGGTTACCAAGGGGAAGGGGGCTGGGGGATGGCCACAAGGGGTGAAGGGATGCATCCACATGGTGACAGACAAATAATAATGTACAACTAAAACCCCACAATGTTATAAACTATTAAGACATCAATAAAAATGAAAAAAAGAAAGAAAGAAACTCATGAATATTAAATAACAAAGGAGAATCTGCCATGATGAGAACATTTCATAGTTTAACATTCTTTAGTTTACTTTTCTGTAAAGTTGCTTAATCTCATTAAAGAAGAAGAAGGAAGAGGAAAAAAAGACCTTTATTCCTGTCATTAAGTGCTGTGGAATCAGAAGCCCTGTTATACTTCTCGTAGGAATGAAAATTGATTAACCTTTCTGGAAAAATGGTTTGGCAACATTATTTAACACCTTAAAAATGTACCCAATAATTCCATGTTTAGAGATATAGTCTAAGGAAATGTTTTTAGAAAAATATTTATAAACAGAAAATACTCACTGAAGCAATATTTATGATAGCAAAAAATGGCAACAATCTAAATGCCCACCAATGGAATATAATGTAGACATTAAAAATAATGTGATGAACTTTTTTTTCTTTTTTTGTGATGAAGATTGTCCCTGAGCTAACATCTGTGCCAATCTTCCTCTATTTTGTATGTGGGATGCCGCCACAGCATGGCTTGATGGGCAGTGTGTAGGTCTGTGCCTGGGATCCAAACCTGCAAACCCCGGGCTGCCACCGAAGCAAAGCGCACAAACTTAACCACTATGCTACTGGGCTGGCCCCAGTGTGATGAATTTTTAATGGCTGAGAACATAATCACCGTATAGGAAAAGACTAGAAGGAATTGATAATAGTGATTATTTCTGGATAGGTAGAGCAAGATGATTTATATTTTCTTCAATACTTTCTAAATTTTCTATTATGAGCACATATTACTTCTACAATCAGAAAAAAAAAGTTTATTTTTTTTAAATGCCTCTTTAGGATGATTCTTTGATTAACCCCACCTACCTGAAACCATTAAGTGTTTCATTCAACATTTGTGGAGTGTCTGTTCTTTGTCATTTACTTCAATAGGTGCTGGGAATACAAAGTCCAGTACCATGAGAATCATGCCCAGCTAAGTCCACTGGAGAAGACCAACAGACCACTGATAATAGGTCAGTAGGACAAATGGAAATTACTCCTCTTTCTGATTCTCAATATTAGGCAGTTTGTGTGAAGTGAATTTGTGTTCATGTTTTTTTTGCTTTGCAAGTGTCAGGTATTTTGGCTCCCTCATGACTGTAATCTGGGGCAGGGACTATGGATTCTGTTTAGTTCTACCTGATAGGTATCCAAAGTACCCTAGTTTGGTTTCTGTGTGGAATCAATAAATTTGTTGAACTAACTGATGGTTTCAACTTGAAAAAAATACAGGTTAGGAAGCGTATAGGTCACTAGTCAAATGTCCCATTGCCCTCTCAGGTCCCTATCCTCCTGCACACATGGCCATGCATGTAAAAAATCCACTTCCAGGCCAGTGTCAGGGGCCAACTGGACAAATCCTTTGCCTCGTGGGCTCTGTTGATCCTAAGTTAACTTGCTTGATCCAGGAAATGAATCACATGCTTAATTCCAGGTTGGGACTTGTGAATACTCCTGATTATTCTGGCTAAATTTACTAAGGGAACAGAGAGAAATCAGCTTAACAGCCTAATGCCAATTCTAATAAGACCGTATTTAAGTAACGTAACTGCTGATGACTACTGGAATAACCTGAGATATGAGTTCAGCTTTTGATGTGTTTAGGTGAGGGATCACAAATGCAGTAGACAACGGACTGGAGCCTTTACAAAATCAACAAGTGTAGGAAGCAGGTTATGCTCAGCTCCTGCTGCAGCCTTCTCTCAATTGGCGCCCTTCAGGCCATTAAAGAGTAAAGCCGGGGCCGGCCCAGTGGCACAGCGGTTCAGTTCGCTCTTGGCAGCCCGGGGTTTGTGGGTTCGGATCCCGGGTGCCCGCCAACGCACGGCTGTCAGCCATGCTGTGGTGGCGTCCCATATAAAGTGGAGGAAGATGGGCACGGATGTTAGCCCAGGGCCAGTCTTCCTCAGCAAAAAAAAAAAAGAGGAGGATTGGCAACGGATGTTAGCTCAGGGCTGGTCTTCCTCACAAAAAAAAAAAAAAAAAAAAAGAAAAGTAAAGCCATTTTCATAGTACCTAAGTTTCTGTGAAATTAGGTAACTTATGGGGACACAGTGAGCACAATGCCTGGCACACAGTAGGCACTAATGAAGTTAACTGAATCAGTCTATGTTTTAAGAAAAATCATCTGTAATAGTTCTCTAGGTTAATGTCAGGTAATATGTTATTACAAAGTAATTTATGGCATATAGTGCTTAAACTAAAGAGAGAAAGGATCCTAATATCATACTTCTATTAGAGGCAAAGGGAGAACTAGAAACAGGATTCTTTCATTTTACCCCATTCTAAGACCATGGGAGGTGGGGGATGAGGGGCTCATGGAGGATGAACTCAAGGAATTTCCTTAATGCAGTCTTCTTATTGTTGTATAGAGTATAGACACCTTACAAACAGGTATATTAAACCCACTATCTTATACATAAGGTGACTGAGATCCAAAGAGCTGGAACCACACATGAAAAATAGGAGCTCTGGGGCTGGAATTTATTCCAGAACTCATTTATACCTTTTAGTTCCTCTCTGCAGGAGTTCCTAAACAGCGGATTCAAGAAATGTGTTTGAATAGAGGTTAAAACTGTGAAATCTAGCAGCCACTGCCTGGGTTCAGATTCTCTCTCTGCTCCTTGCTAACTAAGAAGTGTGTTTGCTATAAGTCCACCCTGGTTCAAAGAAGAGATGGCAGGGTCAGTGTTGCTCTCCTTGCTTCTCTGGGGGACCTTCTTCCTCCCTGGCCCTTAGATCTGCCTCCATAAAATGAGAGAAGGCAGACCTGATAGGCCCCAGACGTTCAGATTTCTTCTGGAAATTGGTCTGCAGTGCCCCAGGCATCAATGTCAGCTTTTTGCTGGCCTTTCAGTGCAACTTTACAGTACAAAGGATCTCTATTTAAAATAAAACAAAAAGGCGAAGCTTGGAATACTGATAATGAGAAAATTGAATACTTCACTGTAGCAGGTCATCGTATACATATACCCTAATATATTTAACCTTTTCCCTATTGTTGGACATTTGTCTAGAAGTATTTGCTTGTATAAATATTGCAGTGATGAACATTTTAAAACATAGATATTAGTTTATATTTTCTAAAGCATAGATATTAGTTTATATTTATGAGCATTTTCTTAGGATAAGTTCTACATGCATAATTGGTGGATCAAATGATAAGAACATTTTTAAGCTCCTCTTATTTGTTGCCAAATTGCTTGTCAGCAATGTTTATTTATTGAGCACTCACTATGTGTTCTGTAGTTCCACCGCAGCTGCTGTCACCAGAACAGAAAGGAATGCTGATCTGTCGCTCCCTAGCCAACTGGCTCCCCACCGGTGCTGTGAGCTCTAAACATAACAGGAATGAAGCACAACCCCTCTAGATCTCTCCAGGGGGTCTCCCAATCCCCCCCCCATTCTATCCAAATAATTGTAATATCAAACTACAGTCAAATCCAATTCTCAATGCATTTCAGAGTTAGAGAAGGATCTATTGAGTTCTAACAGGGTGTAGCAAGGAAGAGAGGCAATGTGGTAGAACAGAAGAATGGACTGGTATTTGAGAGGTCCGGAACCTGCTTCTGCTACTCCACCTACTGACATGTAATGCTGGATGTCTTAACCTGTCTGGTCTCAGATTCCTTATCTAAAGTGGAGAAGCCAGATTCCTTCCAGCACTAGCAGCCGATGTCTTTTTTGATGAGTTTTACTCAAGATACCAGACCTCTGGTCAGTGTCCACCTAGAGATAATGCTTTTGATAATAGCTCTGTTTCTCAGATAAGTTTACCCAACCTGTTATTTAAGGCAACTAAATTTGACATCCTTATTGTTTAAGCCATTTTTGTTGTTGAATATTATTGACTGTTTTTAAAATAGTTGTGACTTTGTCAATGCAAAATAATCAATAACCATTTTATAGATAAGAGAGGTAAGGTGAGTTTTGCTTGAGCCAAACTGAGGATTATAACCTGGGAAGCCAGTTTCCACAAAAGGAGAAAGTGTTCTGGAGAAGAATGGTTTTCAGTACAGTCTTAACACCTTTTTAGAACAAAGAACATACATTTAACATGCCCAGGATACATATTCATCAAAGTTTCTAAGAGGTATTCAGTTGCAAATTAGCAGGTCAACATGAAGCTGAAGTCAGGAAAGAGACTAATAATAGGACTTTATGGATACTGGCTACTGGTGTAGGAGGGGAAATAGGCATTCTTATTTTAAGAGAATGCATTCTTTAATGGTTAAAGCAGATGTACAATGTGTGTTTGATAGGCCATAAGTCAGGCTTCTTTAGTTCAAGCCAAATCAGTTTTAAACCTGAACAGTTACCCTGTATACCTCAATATGTGAAAATCTCTTGTCATTTCCCCTTTTGATCATTAATCTTTTGATAGAAAGTGCTGATGATCAAAATATTGCTCCTTGGTGCCAGGGTGGTTGCTGCCTGCCCTGGGTCCGTCATGTCACTAGGTGCTAGGCTTTTCTTTCATTGATTTTCCCAGTTATCCACATTGGGGGGAATAGTCAGATATACTAGACAAGCATAGAGGGATATATTAACAGGGGAAGCATTTCATAGGTTATGTAATTTGTCAATTTTTTTTTTTCATGAGGAAGACCAGCCCTGAGCTAACATCCGTTGCTAATCCTCCTCTTTTTGCTGAGGAAGACTGGCCCTGGGCTAACATCCGTGCCCATCCTCCTCTACTCTATATGGGATGCCGCCACAGCATGGCTAACAAGCAGTGTGTCGGCAGGCGCCCGGGATCCGAACCGGCGAACCCCAGGCTGCCAAGCACGGACTAAACCGCTGTGCCACTGGGCTGGCCCCTCAATTATTTTTAGATTATTGCACAAACATTGTACATGTGCTTTTACACGACTTTCTATAGTTACATTGTTTATAACAATTATAGAACAGATAATTCAATACTTGATTAGTTGCAAAGTGAGTTCTTAGGCATAGTCTTTATCAGAAAAAGGAAATTCATCCAGGGTTGTAAGATTGGTCAGCCATCTCAAGTTGCTGAGCAATCTTTACTCTATCCTGCATGCCAGTCTCACAGCACTGAGTAAAAAAATGGTAATTAGTTTGAATATTATGACTAATACAAGAATTCGAAGGAGTAATAGGAATAGGAATTGCAACCCATATTGCAAAAGGGAGCCAATACTGGTAGGGAGCCAACTAAACAAATCAAGACTAAGTGTAGGATTGCTTAGGGCATTCACCTGCTTTCTCGTATGCTTTAGCAGAGATGACACATTGGAAGATTAATCAGGTGTAAAAACATAGTATTCAGTTGGAATGATTGCACACATACCACCTTGGGATGCAGTTAAAATATCTAAGGGCATTCTATTTTGAAGGACAGTTTTTCTAATTAAAGACATTTCAGTATTTAACAAGGCTATTCCTGCTTGACTACCATTAAGGGCTTGTTGAGTAAACTTAGTCAGAGCTTCTATATGTGATATGACATCTAGCTCCAAGGAAGGAACAAATATAGCTTCTAGATGGCCATACCAGTGGAACACTGAAAGACCCCATCTGGCCTTAAAGAGGAAGATTGGCAACAGATGTTAGCTCAGGGTGACTCCTGCCGTGCATCCAAGGGAAATCCAGGGTGCACTGTGGTAGCCATTCAGATGGTAGCCATTGAGTTCCATTAGGAGCTGGCCTTCAAGACCAGTGTGTACCAAACCCTTAAATGGAACAATTCTGAAACCCTTAAACGGAACAATTATAAAATGGGTATATGGTTTAAGGATTACAAGGGTTTAAATGAGGAGCTATAAAGTTGGGAATGCAGGCCTGGTCTGGAGTCTTGGGACAGCTGTCTGCAACAGATGCCATCTTCTTCTCATCCTGGTTTGGAGGTATTTGTCTTGGTCAGTTGAAGACAGGCATCAGAAACAGGAGTTGAAATCCACTCAGGCAGAGGAGCCTTTTGCCTGAGATGAGAATGTGAGATAATGAGATAATGAGAAATGTGAATCCATGAATCTATGCCCTTTAATTTTGCAGTGCATGGATTGGTTAAAGGTACCTGATATGGTTCTTTCCAGCGGGGCTGCAGAGAGCCTTTTCTTTGATAACTTTTCCAGTAAATAAATTCTCCAGGTTCTAGTCCATGATCCTTAAGGTCTTCATCTCCCGGGAGCTCTCTGAAAGGAATCAGCTACCAACCTTTCATTTCTTCTAAGCACCTCAATGAGACCCTGACAACAACATAATATATCTCCCTTCAGCGAAGTTGGTTCATACATTTCTTCATCTAATTGCATAGGCCATCCTGTTATTATTTCAAAAGGGGACAGCTGATGTTTACCAGAAAGTGTAGATCTAAGATTGAGAAGTACTAGAAGAGCTTTTGGCCGTGAGAGATTAAATGCTTCTGAAAGCTTTGCCAATTGAGTTTTGACTGTATTGTTAGTTAAAATGTTGCATTACTGGCCAAATGTCACAAATAGATTTAATTATTTGTCTGGTGGAATGAGTTCCCTGGTCACTGAATAACTCAGTAGGAGCTCCCCAAACAGGAATTATCCTTTCCAGGAATTTACCTACTATTAAAGCCGTCACTTTTCTGTAAGGAAAGGTCTCAACCTGATGTGAGAACACACAGATTGTTACTAAGATATTTATATCCTCGCGATGGTGGCATTTGAACAAAGTTCAACTGCCATACCTCAGAATGTCCCTTAGGAAGGGGAAAGTGATCTTGCAACCCATAAAGCATTTTCCTGGGATTATATTTAGGGCACATAGTACAACGAGCATATGCTTTATGAGCCACTGTGAGAGAAAGTTTCCAAAACTATTGTTTTCACCATAAAATCATCTTTTTTGGTGCCCAGTGGGTTAATTGGTGTATATGCCAGAGTAGTAGCAATTGTGCTCCAATAGGCACTGTGTTATTTTTTTTTAATTGGGCCCAAACCACATCTGCATGGTGGTGTCAAAAGTCCCCCTTTTTTGTTGCCACCTTTGCTTCTCTACTTTTGTGGCAATTTCTTGAGCCTGGAGGAGGAAATCTTTCACTGGGTTAGCAGAGTCAATAGAAAGCAGGGGGCACTCTCGAGGCTGGACAGCATATCCAGCTTGATAATGTCCTTGCTTATTGTTTAAGTAAAACCCATCTGTAAACCAAATTAGATAATAGAATGCAGTCGTGGTCATTTTCCTCCTGTAGTACTGATATCAGGGTTAAGATAGTGAATAATATTTACCTATGTGATGTAAGAAGGTTTATCATCATTTACTTGACAGTGCTTACCATGCAATTTAGCACACCAAACAAGCCTAATTAGTTTAGTAACTCCCTCTTTGTAGGAAGAGAGAACACATTTCTTTGAGATGTCCCAAGGACCCTCTGAAAATCTCAGAGAAATTTTCAAGTCAAAAGAAAGACTTCATTTAGGATTTGAATTTTGGGGAGCTTGTCAAAAATATCAAAAGGTTTTAAAACACTTGGTCAAACAAGATCAAGTGTTTGCTGATCTTGTGTCACCGTGAAACAATGGTTGCTATGAAAAAAATGCTTGGTTATCCATTTAACCAAAGTGAGACTCACTCATAAGTAAAGGAAACCTTTTGTAATCACTTTATCAAGAGCAGACTAAAAGTCCAGGAAAATTATCCTTTTAAGAAAGAGAAAACCGAATTCTTTTTTTTTTTTTTTTTTAATTGATGTCTTAGTTTATAACACTGTGGGGTTTTAGTTGTACATTTTTGTCCGTCACCTTGTGGATGTAACCCTTCACCCCTTGTGCCCCCCCCACCCCCCTTCCCCTTGGTAACCACCAATCAGTTCTCTCTGTCCGTGTGATCACTTATATTCCATATATGAGTGAGTTCATGCAGTGTCTGTCCTTCTCTCTCTGGCTTATTTCACTTAACATAATACCCTCTAGGTCCTTCCATGTTGTTGCAAATGGGACAATTGTGTCTTTTCTTATGGCTGAGTAGTATTCCATTGTATGTATATACCACATCTTCTTTAACCAATCTTCAGTTGAGGAACACTTGGGTTGCTTCCACTTCTTGGCTATAGTGAATAATGCTGCAATGAACATAGGGGTGCATACGCCTCTTGGGATGGTTGATTTCACCTCCATTGGGTAGATGCCCAAGAGTGGGATTGCTGGATCATACGGTATTTCTATTTTTAATTTTTTGAGGACTCTCCATACTGTTTTCCATAGAGGCTGCACCAGTTTGCATTCCCACCAGCAGTGAATGAGGGTCCCCGTTTCTCCACAACCTCTCCAGCATTTGTTGTTATTTGTCTTGGTGATTATAGCCATTCTAACCGGTGTAAGGTGATATCTCAGTGTCGTTTTGATTTGCATTTCCCTGATGATTAGTGATGTTGAACATCTTTTCATGTGTCTATTGGCCATCTGTATCTCTTCCTTGGAAAAATGTCTGTTCATATCCTCTGCCCATTTTTTGATCGGGTTGTTTGTTTTTTTGTTGCTCAGTTGTATGAGATCTTTGTATATTACTGAGATTAATCCCTTGTCAGACAAACGATTTGCAAATATTTTCTCCCAGCTGGTGGGTTGTTTATTCATTTTGATCCTGGTTTCATTTGCCTTGTAGAAGCTCTTTAGTCTGATGAAGTCCCACTTGTTTATTTTTTCTTTTGTTTCCCTTGTCTGGGTAGACATGGAATCTGAAAGGATCCCTTTATGTCCAATCGCAATTAGTGTACTGCCTATATTTTCTTCCAGGATTTTTATAGTTTCAGGTCTCACTTTCAGGTCTTTGATCCATTTTGAATTGATTTTTGTATATGGCGATAGGAGATGGTCTACTTTCATTCTTTTGCATGTTGCTGTCCAATTTTCCCAGCACCATTTATTGAAGAGACTTCCCTCTCTCCATTGTATGTTCTTTGCTCCTTTGTCGAAGATTAGCTGTCCATAGATGTGTGGTTTTATTTCTGGGCTTTCAATTCTGTTCCATTGATCTGTGTGTCTATTCTTGTACCAGTACCATGCTGTTTTGATTACTGTAGCTTTATAGTATATTTTGAAATCAGGGATTGTGATGCCTCCAGCTTTGTTCTTTTTTTTCAGGATTGCTTTAGCTATTCGGGCTCTTTTGTTGCCCCATACGAATTTCAGTAGTTTTTGTTCCATTACCGTGAAGAATGACATTGGGATTCTGATTGGGATTGCATTGAATCTGTAGATTGCTTTAGGTAGAATGGACATTTTAACTATATTTATTCTTCCAATCCATGTGCATGGAATATTTTTCCATTTCTTTATGTCCTCCTCGATTTCTTTCAATAGTGTCTTATAGTTTTCATTGTATAGGTCTTTGACCTCCTTGGTTAAATTTATTCCCAGATATTTTATTCTCTTTGTTGCAATTGTAAATGGGATTGTCTTTTTGAGTTCTCTTTCTGTTTTTTCATCATTAGTGTATAGAAATGCAATTGATTTTTGTAAGTTGATTTTATACCCTGCCACTTTACTGTAGTTGTTGATTGTTTCTAGTAGCTTTCCGATGGAATTTTTGGGGTTTTCTATGTATAGGATCATGTCGTCTGCAAATAGTGAGAGTTTCACTTCTTCATTGCCTATTTGGAGTCCTTTTATTCCTTTTTCTTGCCTAATTGCTCTGGCCAGAACTTCCAGTACTATGTTGAATAAGAGCGGTGAGAGTGGGCACCCTTGTCTTGTTCCTGTCCTCAAAGGAATGGCTTTCAGTTTTTCCCCGTTAAGTAGGATGTTTGCTGTAGGTTTGTCATATATGGCCCTTATTATGTTGAGGTACTTTCCCTCTATACCCATTTTGTTGAGAGTTTTTATCATAAATGGATGCTGGATCTTGTCGAATGCCTTCTCTGCATCGATTGAGATGATCATGTGGTTTTTATTCTTCATTTTGTTAATGTGGTGTATCACGTTGATTGATTTGCGGATGTTGAACCATCCCTGTGTCCCTGGTATAAATCCCACTTGATCGTGGTGTATGATCTTTTTGATGTATTGCTGTATTCGGTTTGCCAATATTTTGTTGAGGATTTTTGCGTCTATGTTCATCAGCGATATTGGCCTGTAGTTTTCCTTCCTTGTATTGTCCTTGTCTGGCTTTGGTATCAGCATGATGTCGGCCTCATAGAATGTGTTGGGAAGTATTCCATCTTCCTCTATTTTTTGGAATAGTTTGAGAAGGATAGGTGCTAAATCTTCTTTGAACGTTTGATAAAATTCTCCAGGGAAGCCATCTGGTCCTGGGCTTTTATTTTTTGGGAGGTTTTTGATTACTGTTTCAATCTCTTTACTTGTGATTGGTCTGTTCAGATTCTCTATTTCTTCTTGATTCAGTTTTGGGAGGTTGTACGCATCCAAGAATTTGTCCATTTCCTCTAGGTTGTCCAATTTGTTGGCGTAAAGTTTTTCATAGTATTCCCTAATAATCCCTTGTATTTCTGTGGTGTCTGTTGTAATTTCTCCTCTTTCATTTCTAATTTTATTTATTTGAGTCTTCTCCCTTTTTTTCTTAGTGAGTCTGGCTAAGGGTTTGTCAATTTTATTTATCTTCTCAAAGAACCAGCTCTTTGTTTCATTGATCCTTTCTACTGTTTTTTTGGTTTCAATTTCATTTATTTCTGCTCTGATTTTTATTATTTCCCTCCTTCTACTGATTCGGGGCTTTGTCTGTTCTTCTTTTTCCAACTCTGTTAGGTGCAATTTAAGGTTATTTATTTGGGATTTTTCTTGTTTGTTAAGGTGAGCTTGTATTGCTATGAATTTCCCTCTCAGGACTGCTTTTGCTGCATCCCATATGAGTTGGTATGGTGTATTTTCCTTTTCATTTGTCTCCAGATAGCTTTTGATTTCTCCTTTAATTTCATCAACGACCCATTGGTTGTTCAGTAGCATGTTGTTTAGTCTCCACATCTTTGTCCCTTTCCTAGTTTTCTCCTTGCAGTTGATTTCTAGTTTCACAGCATTATGATCAGAAAAGATGCTTGTAATGATTTCAATCTTCTTAAATTTATAGAGGTTTGCCTTGTTTCCTAATATATGGTCTATCCTTGAGAATGTTCCATGTGCACTTGAGAAGAATGTGTACTCTGCTTTTTTTGGGTGGAGTGCTCTGTATATATCTATTAAGTCCATTGCGTCTAGTTTTTCATTTAAGTCCATTATTTCCTTATTGACTTTTTGTCTGGATGATCTATCCATTGATGTAAGGGGCGTGTTAAGATCCCCTACTATTATTGTGTTATTGTTAATATCTCCTTTAAGGTTTTTTAGCAGTTGTTTTATGTACTTTGGTGCTCCTGTGTTGGGTGCATAGATATTTATAAGTGTTATGTCTTCTTGGTGAAGTGTCCCTTTTATCATTATATATTGCCCTTCTTTGTCTCTCATTACCTTTTTTATCTTGAAGTCTACTTTGTCTGATATAAGTATGGCTACTCCTGCTTTCTTTTGTTTGCCATTAGCTTGGAGTATTGTTTTCCATCCTTTTATTTTGAGTCTGTGTTTGTCTTTAGAGCTGAGATGTGTTTCCTGGAGGCAGCAGATTGTTGGATCTTGGTTTTTAATCCATCCTGCCACTCTGTGTCTTTTGATTGGAGAATTCAATCCATTTACATTTAGAGTGATTATTGATATATGAGGGTTTAATGTTGCTATTTTATTGTTCATCTTCTGGTTCTTTTGCATTTCCTTTGTTTCTTGTCCCTTGTGTTTCGGACTGCAAATTCAATTTGGTATTTCTGCATGCTCATTCTCTTGGAGAAAACCGAATTCTTATTTTTGTACCAGCTTACTTTTGATATTAAAACTTATTCACTTAATTAAATTTATTCCAGTCTTAGCTCGACCAGCCATAATCTCTTTTCTTAAAGTTCCTTTTTCGCAAACCTTGTATAACTTTCTTTTTACATTCAGATTTTGTCCTATGCTTTCCCTCCTTTCTAGTGCTTTAGGACAAATTTACCTTTCTTAACAAAACAAACAAACGATCTGCAAACATACATCTTACTTTTCTTGTATACAGAGAGTTTTCCTTATTATTTTTTTATTAGCATCTTGTGGAGTGGCAGACCCACAAATACTTTCTAGAAACATGTGCTTCCTCAGAAAATTTCTCAGTGTGGCACAAAACTTGTTGATTAATATACCCAAGTATTTTCTAGTTTCTCTGTAATAAGAAGCCAAAGGTACTATGTTTAGATTAATGTCTAATATTTTATCTAATGTGAAAATGATCTAGATACTCAATAAATTTCTGTCATTTAACTTGATTTAACAAAACTCTAAGATTTCAAGTGACCAAAAGGTTTTGAAGTTAAGTACATACATCATAACACAATTATTGTTAGAAAGTTCACCCAAAAGTTTTATCCTTTCACATCTATTTAGTTTGTTTCCAATAGTTAGGTTTAGACTGCCTACAAAAACTTCATGAGACATCAGACAAAATCAGCTATCATTCTAAGCTATTTTGCTAACAAATTTTTTAACAGAGATAGCATGAGCTTATTTGGCTAATAAACCCAAGTAGCATGAATGTTGCATGTCTGCATCACATCCAGTGGTGATAACTCTGGAGACATGTTTATTTCAATCAAATTGACAAACTGAAATAAGCTTTCATTTACCAAAGATTATTTTATATCACGTTAACTTGAAAGGCACTTGGGTTACTTTTTATTACACTTAGAAATAATTTATGTAAGTGCTTACTTTAAGCCAATTAAATAGAGCTCCTTTAGAAATTGTACCATCCAGAGGTAGAAAAACATCACACACATAACAAAAATAACATATATGTAGACACACATGTAAACACACAGACAGATGCTACTAAGATTTTATAGCCTCTTTTAAAACTTTTCCTTAGAGTTTTCAGCAAGGGTGCTTTCCTAGCAGTCTACATCTCCAAAAGCTTCCTTTCCAAAATTTTTTTCTTTCTTTCAGTCTTAGCAATCTGGGATGGTTTAGATAATAGCTCTCAGAGAGGTCACAATTTTTTGAGATTAACAGGGGAGGTTAGTTTCTTATCAAAGGGCTGACATGACCATCCAGTTACATTATTCTTAATTTGCTTCTTTGTCTCTGGGTACATAGTCTTATCTTAACTTAGGGAAGGCCTAAAAAAAACTCCTATCAGGCTTTGAATATCAGCTTCCAATTTGGCCAAATTTCTGATCATAAATTACTAAATCCTTTCAAATATCTTGTCAGATTCTAGCTGGAACAAACAGTAACTATTCCTGACAGCATTAAACAACTCCATTAATTTTTAGATTTTAGTTTCCCCTCGACTGTTTAAAGATAGCAGTTTCGGGGCCGCCTGGTGGTGCAGCGGTTTAGTCCGCGCTTGGCAGCCTGGGGTTCGCAGGTTCGGATCCCGGGCGCCTGCCGATGCACTGCTCGTCAGCCACACCGTGGCGGCGTCCCATATAAAGTAGAGGAAGATGGGCATGGATGTTAGCCCAGGGCCAGTCTTCCTCAGCAAAAAGAGGAGGATTGGCGAAGGATGTTAGCTCAGGGCTGGTCTTCCTCACACATAAAAATAAAAATAAAAAAACATAAAGATAGCAGTTTCCCAGAAAATCTCTCAGAGTCTTGTTAACCTTGGGAGGGGCTCATATTGGCTCCTCCTTTGAACATAGCCATGACTTAATAAGTGAACTTCTTAAAAGATCTTATCTAATTGGAATTTCCTTCTAATGGCCAATGTACAAGTTTTGGAGGCTCAAAGGAGCCCCAAAGTAGCCACTGTATTTTTAAATTATCCCAGGTTATCTGGATCCAAAGATCCAACCATTTACAGTTATCCCCATTTTGTTGAGCACTTGCAAGTATCCACTCCATACGTATTGTGCGTGAAGCCAGCCAGAGTTCCGGGGGGAGGCTGCCCATTCAGGAGCTGGTCGGCCTGAGAAGTGTGATTTCCCATTTTCTATTAGTTTCATTTTACTATAAAGCCTGAACAATTTCTAAGTGTAGTGGGTCAGAATTGTGCTATTTTTGAATGTCACTCCCTAAAAAAGGTCATGAACACTCTCTTATGTGTCTGAGTTTCTCTCACCAGCAGTTTAAAACTACCATGGGGGCTCAGAGCACTGAACAAACAATTTATTCAGACGTTATAGGCAAATCTTTTCCAATTTAAAGCCAGATTAAAGAGGTCAGCCTGGCCCATCCACTCCAAAGTTCTCTCTAGGCTCCCCTGGCCTAGGAAATTCCCCCTAGATTTCTCTTACCTAGGAAATGTACTGGTACCCCCTTAAGACAACTCGTCTTAAGACTTGAAACAGCTCACGTAAAAGTCAGGACCTACAACTTAAATAAGGAGGTGTGGGTTTCAGGAGAAACTCACTGGGGGCACCTAAAGAGTGCCATGAAGCTGGAAGAGCTCAATGGGCCCGAGGGGTACTAAGCGCTGGGTCAAAGTAGATTCCAGGTGGTCTCTGGTGGGTTTCTCTGAAATCCTGCCGTACTACGCCAAGAAATGTTGCGCAAAATAACCAACAACCATTCTATAGATAAGAGAGAGAGATGAGCTTTACTTGAGCCAAACAGAAGATTATAACCCAGGAAGGCCTTTTCCAGAAAGGAAGAAAGCATTCTGGAGAAGTGTGGTTTTCAGGACAGTCATATCTTTTTAGAACAAAGAGCATACATTAAACACGCCTAGGATACATACTCATCAAAGTTTCAAAGAAGTATTCAGTTGTAAATTACCAGGTCAACAGGACCCTGATGTTGGGAAAGGGACTAATATGGGCATTACCAATAGGGCATAGGAGGGAAGTATGCATTCTTAAGAGAGTGCATTCTTTACTTTAATGGTTGAAGCAGATGTACAATGTATGTATGATAGGCCATACGTGAGGTTTCTTTAGTTCAAGTCAAATCAGTTTTAAATCCGAGTTACCCAATATACCTCAATATGTGAAAATCTCCTGTCAACTTTCACCACAAATTAAGAAATTGTTATCTAGTGAGCTTGGTTTAAGTAGTTTGGCCTGAAAAATATTGTTAGCTAAGATAATATATGTATGGTATTTTCACACACCTTGTGTCCTTTATTCCTCATTATTAAAAAAAAAAAAAAAAAACTAGGTGAGATAGGACAGAAATTCCCATTGAAGGGGAGAAAGAGCATTCTCTACCCACTCTGGGCCCTTTCTGGCTGGGCTACAAATTAAACTGACATGAGGCCGAATAGCAGGAGAAAATCAAACAAAGCTTTATAACGTGTACATGAGAGAGATCCAGGGAAACTGAGTATGTCTTGACAAAATGGCAGAGGTTCTCCTCTTAAATAGACAAATGAGGATATTGGGGATTGGGTCAGTTATGGGAGATTACCAGAAAAACACAGTGGGTTATTATGCAGATTTAAGGCCTTGCCTTCCACACTGACAAGTTTCTAGAGATGAGGTCATTCGCCCCTCTTCCCAGTACAGAGAAGGAGATACCTATACAAATGGAGATTTGCCTTACGAATGTAAATGTCTGGTAAACAGAACTTCCATAAGAATGGGTGTAGCAAAGACCCTCCCAGTCTATTGATACCCAGAGTTATCCAAGGTGATGGCCTATCCCAGGGACAGGCCTTCCATCCCAGATCCCTTTAGACAGTTGGAACGGGGGAGGTCAAAGCCTCCTTCAGAGAAAACAGACATTTGAGATGGCCAATTCTGATCCCCCACACCATTCTATCCCGAGGAAACTGAAAGTCAGAGAGACTCTGAGACCTAACCTCCTGCAGTTATGTGATAGAATAGGAATACTAATGTGGCAAGTGATTGCTTTTGATTTGTGACTTCCCACAAGAGGGAACAGATGCTGTTCCCCAAACCCCAGATCCCCTCTGGATTTGTGACCTAGGCCCAGCCAAACAGCATCTCATTCCTCTGGCAACAGTAATTGGCCCAAGGGTTAGACATGTGACCTCAAGCCCGTTAGAGTCATTTCCTGGGATTAATTCACAGAAGCAGGGAATGGGGAGCATTCTTCCTGCTAGGGTTGATTAGCAGCCACAGCCATGTTTTCTGTTACGTGGAGAAGACCTTATGCAGTAAGAGAGAATCAGGCCAACAGGAAAAGAAAAGCAGAGACAAGTAGAAAGTGTTGAGTGGCTGCTCAGAGGCCCTGGTTTCTGAAACTGGTTGGTTCTATGACCTATCTGGCTAGTCTTCTGGGCTAGGTAAGCCAATAAATTTCTGTGTTTCATTACATTAGTTAGAATTTCTTTTTTTGTTACTTGCAACCAAGAAATGAACCCAGAACCTCTGACTCTCAGGCCAGGGTTCTTTATTCTAATGTTAATAACAGCAGTGAGTAGTTGAGCACTTTCAAAATGCCAGGCAGTGTGCTAAACATGCCTCTTATTTACTGTACCAAAACATAAAGTCCCAATCCAGAAAGGCTAAATATGGAAACCTGGAAAAGAAAAACTCCTTCCCCAGGTACCATGGCATCTAAACTATGTTTTATGTTTGTTCGTTGGTGAGATTAGCCCTGAGCCAACATCCATTGCTAATCCTCCTCTTTTTGCTGAGGAAGATTGGCCCTGGGCTAACATCTGTGCCCATCTTCCTCTACTTTATATGTGGGACACATGCCACAGCATGGCTTGATGAGCCGTATGTAGGTCCATGTCCAGGATCTGAACCTGCAAACCCCGGGCCTCTGAAGTGGAGTGTGCAAACTTAACCACTAGGCCACCAGGCTGGCCCCTAATTTATCTTTTTTAAGAGCTGAGGAGATTAGAGTTTTTGTAAAAATGTGGCCAAGTGATTGTGCTCTGGTAGAGAAGGACACCTAACTGGGGGGAGGGCTCCAGACTGCACCATTCCCTTCTTCTACAAAGGAGGAGCTAGTTCTTCCAGCCTCCTCCTTCTAAATGCTTCCTCATTTTTATCAGCCATTCTGACTCCATCATGTGCATTGTGTTTTTGAAAGTCCTGATATAAGGGCAAGATCTTTTCATTGCTAAATCATTAAAAAAAAATTTCTAACCCATTGCTCTTTTTTTTATTGAAGTATAATTGACATATAACATTATATTAGTTTCAGGTGTACAACGTTGATTTGATATTTGGATATATTACAAAATGATCGCCACAATAAATCTAGTTAACACGCAAATAATTTTAGGTTGTGAAACTGTAATTGTTCACCTCAATTTAATTACTCACCTAAATTTAATTACTGTCTGTCTTCATGGTGAAAACATGAAGAGCATTTCCCATTAAATTATACGTTTAGTCCAGACCAGTCTTTTGAACTTCTAAGTCTCATATCCAAAGCCTTCTTACCACTTCTGTTGGGATGTCTTGCTATCACTTCCAGATTAACATGTCCAAGCCTGAACTTTTCATCTCCCATTTCCCTTCCTAAACTTGCTCCCCTCCCTTCAGTTGTATTCCCCACCATTATAAATGCTCTGTTTACTCAATGGGACAAGCTAAAGACCTGGGAGTCCTTTGTGAAACTTCACTGTCCATGAGCTCCCACAATTGATTCATTACCAAGTCCTGCCAGTCATACCTCCAGAAATATCATAAATCTCCTCCCTTTCCTCATCAGCAGTGTCTCCACTCTACCCAAACTATTGTCACTTCCTGCAATAGTCTCCTAACCAGCCTTCCTGTCTTTATCCACAGTTGACTGCCTCCTATCCATTCACAGAACAGCTAGAGTGATCTTTGAGAATTTAAGATTATGTCAGTTTCCTGCTGAAAACCTGCCATTGGTTTCCCATAGCACTTGAAATAAAATTCATACTCCTGTGGCACCTGCCTACCTCTCCACTCATATGTAGCTCTTTTCCCCTTACTAAGTACACTACAGCCACAATGGTCTTTGTGTTCCTGAAACATGCTAAGCTCATTCCTGAATTAGAGCTTTTGCATATGGCTATTCCTTCTGCCTGAAACATGATCCACTGCTCCTCACATAAGGTCTCCTTCTCAACTACTGTCCCCAACTTAAATTTCATTTCTTCAAATGCTCCTTCCATGACTACCACTCTTTCTAGGGAAGATACTCCCCCATTCTCCCTACTGCTGCTCACTCATAATTTTAACATCCTCTTTGTTCTTACAGGATTTGTAATTTTTTATTCATTCTGTGCTTTCTTTGCCAATTTTCCATCTCCTTGACTGGATGATAAGCTTAATGAGGGAGAGACTTTGTCTTGTTCACTGTGTATCCCTAATATTTACACAGTACAATTAGTTGGATGAATGAATAAAGTCAATAAGAAAAAAATAAACCAAAATGAGTGAGACCAACAGGAGATGATAAGAAAAAATGTTTAGAGAGTGTTAAAAAACAAAATTCAACTGAGTAAATTTGAAGATCAAGATCTTTTTTTTGAGGAGAGTTTTTCTACTTTATTACAAAGAGAAGAAGACTTTGTGTGGTCAGAAAATACAAAATAGATCTTTTTTTCTCTTCCTCTTGATGGGGAGAAAGAGCATTCTCTACCCACTCTGGGTCCTTTCTGGCTGGGCTGCATATTAAATTGACATGAGGCCGAATAGCAGGAGACAAATCAAACAAGGCTTTATAAAACATGTATACATGGGAGAGACCAGGGAGTGTCTCTCAACAAAATGGTGGAGATTCTCCTCCTATATAGACAAACAAGGATTTTGGGGGGAGTTGGAAGTGTCAGCCATGAGAGATTGCAAGAAGAGCACAGTAAGGTTATTATGCAGATTTAAGGCCTCACCTTCCACATTGACAAGTTTCTAGAGATGAGGTCATCCACCCCTCTTCCCAGGACAGAGGAGATACCTTTACAAATGGAGATTTCCCTTACAAATGTAAATGTCTGGTAAACAGAACTTTGGTAGGAATGGGCCTAGCAAAGACCCTCCCAGTCTATCAATACCCAGAGTCATCCACAGTGAAGGCCCATCCCAAATCCCTTTAGAGAGTTGGGGGGGGTGAAGGTCAAAGCCTCCTTCAGAGCAAGGTAGAGAGAGACACATTTTGAGGTGGCCAATTCTGATCCCCCACACTATGAAACATTGCTGTTCAAACAGTCAGAGTGAATTGTTTCAGTTCACTTCTTTAAGTCCCATCATATTCACTTGGGTATGGATTTCCTTGGCTGCTGGAAATCTGGCCCTTTAGTAAACAGGGCAACAAAGTTCCCTGACCAGCAGTTCCAGAATGTCCCATTTCCCTATATTGCATCCCTGTACACCTGCTAAAAATGAGGTACAGCAGGGCAAACATTTTCCAAAATAAATGTCATATATGTAATAAATACACATTCATACATACATACATACCTTTATTCATGTGATGTCCAAAAAATTTTTTTTAAGTGCGCATTTATTACAAAATTGTAACAAAGACTGGACAGTGTTTTGCTCATTCTGGAAAGATAAAGCTTGGTAATGACACAACCCTGGAAACCATCAAGAGATTGTGGGAATATCTTTTTTCTAAACAGATATTCTTGTGGTAAGCCTGGCTAAACTGCCTTTCAAAAACAGAAGGGGGGGGCCACCCGGTGGCACAGCGGTTTAGTCCGCGCTTGGCAGCCCAGGGTTCGCGAGTTCGGATCCCGGGCGCCTGCCAACGCACAGCCTGTCAGCCATGCCGTGGCGGCGTCCCACATAAAGTAGAGGAAGATGGGCGCGGATGTTAGCCCAGGGCCAGTCTTCCTCAGCAAAAAAAAAAAAAAGGAGAAGATTGGCAACAGATGTTAGCTCAGGGCTGGTCTTCGCCACACACACACACACAAAAAAAAAAACAGAAGGGGAAGTAAAATGAAGGAAGCAGAACTTGCTCATCTTTCCAAGTGAAATACAAGAAGGGTCTTCACATAAAAATGCACAAACATTTGTTGTCTTATTACCAATAGTGCTACAATGAACAAGGCAAATTTTCTTGAGTCTTCTGTGGGTTTTCTTTTTTACATTTTAGAAACTAAATGGTAAACTTTTGTTAGTATGCTTGCTTGTCTTTACAGACCCAAGTCTGTCTATTGGCAAAAAGATCCCCTTTTGATCAAGATCTTTCTCTGAAAGCATCGCTGATCAACAGTCAGATTTTCTGAATTCAGTAGCCTTCGTCCCTCGGTTCCAGGAAGGACCTTTCCTGGGTGTCGTGACCAACATTGGAGGGAAAGTGCGTGGATGGAAGCCGCTTGAGGTCACATTTGAATAAGAAGAAAGGGTAGCAGGGAGAACTCTCAGGCATTTTGTATTCAAGGTCCTATATTCAGTAGAGGTTGTAAGCTTTGGAAATCATCTCAAAGTGCTGAGTTAGCATCACCATTTTGGGTACCTCATTTATGAAAAGCTCCACAAGCAACAGGTACAGAACTTAATAATAAGCATACAGAGCAGAATTAAAAATGACCTAACAAAGCCAGTTTGTAAGATGGTTTTGAACCAGGAGCCCATACCTGAAGGTAACCAGCCAAATAGATTAAAAGACAGAAGATTGTCAGGTGAAATTTGTTGTAGCCAATATCCTTGTTCCCTAATTTTGCGCAATTGGGTTTCTACTTCTCCAGAGGCATTTATCCATGTGCAACAGGGGGTGTTTGCTATTGCACAGACACCTCCTTGCTCAGCAAGTAGATAACTAAGGGCTATAAAGTTACCCAAAACTATTGTAGCCAATGAGTCAAGCCATCATTGCTGAGCTGAAACTGCTTTGGCTGTGAAATAGGCCAACTCTCCTAATGTTAGGGAAAGATTTCCTATCATTTGTTCATTGGCACTTACTTTGATCCTCAGAGAGAGAGCTCTTTCTGCGGAGGCAAACCCAGAATCACGCGCGCCCCCAGAAGTTCTTGTTTAAGGCAGTTATAGAGGTTTGATGGGATGAACCAATGAGAGGCTTCCGTTGTGTTGTGGAGAGAGACTAGAACAGTGAATACAGCAAGGGCACACTGTCCTTTTATTCTCCAACTGTCAAGGAAATAAGATGCCCAGGCTTAAAGGCCATCACCAAACCTTCACGTATACAGATGTAGCTAGGAGGTGTGTATAAGGCTTCTGCATCAGTGACAACATTCAGGGATCTATTCATTGGTATGGTATAGAGGCATAAGCATTATTCAGCCAAGACTCAGATATTGTATTATAACATATTAAATGACTACCTAAATATGGTGGCATTTCGAATTCTAGAGAGGTTACTTAGGGGGAACTAAGTGGTCATTGCTGTCTTGGTTTCTGATGACAAATCCAACCATCAGAGAAGTCTCTCCCTTTTGCACTAGATTGGGAAATGTGAGCAACAGCCTTGTCCTTCCAAGAAAGAGAGGGAGAAAATGAAGTAAGAAACCACAGTGAGGAAAGAGTGTGCAGGCCTGGTCCAGTCATCTTGAGAAAGCTGTCTCCTTCAGCTGCTGTCTGCTTCAGTTCCTGGAAACTTTAAATTTCAGGTCACCAGACAGTATGCAGGTCCAGTCGGAGATTGGTGCCTTCTTTAGGTATGACACGTGAATCCAAGAGTGCGCTCCCTGGAGTTGGTGGCACAGGGGTTAGTCAACAGTACCTGATGGGGACAGTGATAATTCCAAGTAGTTTGCAAAGCTTTCATTAAGTCTTGTATAATTTGCCCAATGAAGTGGGTTCCTTGATCACTGGAGATTGTGGAAGGTATATCCCAAGTGGGAAGCACATTTTCTAACAGTCTCTTTGCAACTGTGTGGGCATCAGTCTTGTGATAGGGAAGGGCTTCAACCCTTCTGGAAAACATACATATAGTAACAAGAACATATTGATCACCCGTGCTAAATGGCAGTCAAATGAAGTTCAGCTGCAGGTGTTCAAAGGGTCCACAGGGAGGAGACCTGAGGCCTCTGGGGACAAAAATAGTTTTTCCAGGATTATGGACCTAGAAAGTCAGACATTGCTGGTAGACTGTTTTTGCAATTTTGTAGAAGTCTCCCCACCAATGTCGATTCATAATTTGAGTCATTTTAAATGTACTATGGTGGGTGAAAGAATGCAAAAACCAAAAAATGGGGTTTGCCAGGGAGCTGGGAAGAACCAAACAGCTATCTTGTGTTTCCCATAGCCCTGGCTGTTCATTTAATTTACAGCCATTGTCTATCCATTCTAGTTTCTCTGACTTAGAAGCAGACTCCTGCCATGTTACAAGGACATTAGAATGGCAAAAGTCTGACAATGCAGGGTCTTTTTTTTTTTTTTTTTTTCAAAAGCAGAATGGACTTTATCCACATGTGCTATGATCCTTATAGGTTCTGTTGCTGCTGTCTTTGCATGAAAGTTATCTAGGGCATTTTGCAGAAGAGAAATCTCTTTTCCCTGGGAAAAGGTCTCAGATTTAGTCCTTTGATGTGAGTCTCAATTTTGATGACAGAGACTCGGTTGAGTTTTATGAGTTTTCTTTCTATGAATCTTCTTGAAGATGAACCATCTTTGCAAAGGCATCAGAGTAACTATAAGTGACAAAAGGTGAAATAAAGATTTATTATAATGCAACTAACAAATAAATTTGGTTATTTCTATGACATACAACATTTTAAGATGATAACTAGAATTACGACTGATAACATTATACCAGGATGTATCAGGATTTTAGGAACTTCACACAATTTCTAGAACACTTGTATGCCTATACAGACACAGCATACAGGAGGATTCCAATCTTAGCCAGTCCTGACTATACATAAAATTCCTTTCCCATATTATTTCCAGTAGTTTTAGTTACATATGTTAGAATTTTTAACCCTTAGAAACCTTTAATTTCTAGTGAAAACTAAGAAGTAAGCAATTATGAACTGTCTCTTACATTAGCATTCTGTGGATTGGCAGAGTTAGAAATACTTTCTATAATGTCTAGAAATAAGTACTTTTTCATAGAAAAATTCTCAGCATGACATAAGATATATTTACCAATAGACCCAATTTAATCTTTAGTTTCTCTATAATAAGTAGATAAACCTATGTTCAGTAATTATTTTTCAATATTTTATCTTAGTAGGGAATGATCTAGATATTTGATAAGTCCTTATCATTTAACTTAGCAAAACTCTAAAGTTTTAGGTTGCCAAAAAGATTTGGGAAACTTATTTGAGGAGTTCACCTAAACAACCTTTTATTTTACTTGTGATACTAATCTCAAGTTCGTGTGCTCAACGTGCAATAAGCCAGTCGCTGAGACACCAGGTACTTGGAGATGGAGAAAGGTATATTAGAATTGGCCAAAATGAGAAGGCAAGAAGAGAGGTTCTCTCAAATGCCCCTTAATGAAAGAATAAAGCAGGGGGTCTTTATAGAGCTAAGGGGCTTGGGAGGAGGAGTGTCAGGGAAACAAAGGGGAAATCTGAGTTTCTTTCACTCCAGATAAGCCCTTGGGCAATCAGACTTCTTGGCATCAATGGCAGCAGGGGGGCTGGTTATCTAGTGCTTGTAACTTCCTTGAAGGCTTTTTTTTTTTAATAAAAAATATTTTATTGAGGTCGTATCTGTTTATAACATTGTGTAATTTCAGGTGTACATGATTATCTTATCAGTTTCTGTATAGACTGCATTGTGCTCACCACCAATAGTCTAGTTTTTATCCATCACCATAAGTCTGTGCCCCTTTACCCCTTTCACCCTCCCCCTCCCCCTTCCCCTCTAGTAACCACTAATCTGTCCTCTTTATCCATGTGTTTGTTTATCTTCCACATATAAGTGAAATCATACAGTGTTTGTCTTTCTCTGTCTGGCTTATTTTGCTTAACATAACACCCTCCAGATCCATCGATATTGTTGCAATTGGAACAGTTTTGTCTTTTTTATGACTGAGTAGTATTCCATTGTATATATATACCAGCTTTTCTTTATCCATTCATCAGTTGATGGGCACTTGGGTTGCTTCCACGTCTTGGCTGTTATGAATAATGCTGCAGTGAACATAGGGATGTATAGATCTGTTTGTATTGTTGATTTCATGTTCTTTGGATAAATACCCAGTAGTGGGATAGATGGATCGTATGGTATTTCTGTTTTTAACTTTTTGAGAAATCTCCATTCTGTTTTCCATAGTGGCTGCACCAGTTTGCATTCCCATCAGCGGTGTATGAGGGTTCCTTTTTCTCCACATCCTCTCCAACACTTACTATTTCTTTTCTTATTAATCATAGCCATTCTGACAGGTGTGAGGTGATATCTCATTGTAGTTTTGATTTGCATTTCCCTAATAATTAGTGACATTGAACATCTTTTCATGTGCCTGTTGGCCATCTGTATCTCTTCTTTGGAAAAATGTCTGTTCATATCCTCTGCCCATTTTTCGATTGGGTTTTTTATTTATTTTTTTGTTGAGTTATATGAGTTCTTTGTATATTTTGGAGATTAACCCCTTCTTGGATATATGATTTGCAAATATTTTCTCCCAGTTGGTGGGTTGTATTTTCATTTTGTTCATGATTTCCTTTGCCTTGCAGAGCTTTTTAGTCAGATGTTGTTCCATTTGTTTATTTTTTCTTTTGTTTCCCTTGCCTGAGTAGACATGGTATTCAAGAAGATGCTGCTGAGGCTGATGTCAAAGAGTGTACTGCCTATGTTTTCTTCTAGGAGTTTTATGGTTTCAGGTCTTACATTCAAGTCTTTAATCCATTTTGAGTTGATTTTTGTGTATGGTATAAGATAATTGCTACTTTCATTCTTTTGCATGTGGCTGTCCAATTTTCCCAATACCATTTATTGAAGAGAAGTTCCTTTCTCCATCGTATGTTCTTGGTTACTTTGTCAGAGATTAACTTTCCATAGATGTGTGGTTTTATTTCTGGGGTTTCAATTCTGTTCCATTGATCTGTGTGTCTGTTTTTGTGCCAGTACCATGCTGTTTTGATTACTATAGTTTTGTAGTATATTTTGAATACAGGGATTGTGACGCCTCCAGCTTTTAATTTTTTTCTCTGGACTGCTTTGGTTATTTGGGGTCTTTTGTTGTTCCATATAAATTTTAGGATTCTTTATTCTGTTTCCATTAAGAATGTTGTTGGGATTCTGATTGGGATTGCACCAAATCTGTAGATTGCTTTAGGTAATATGGACATTTTAACTATGTTTATTCTTCCAATCCATGATTATGGAATATCTTTCAATTTTTTTATGTCTTCTTCAATTTCTTTCAATAATGTCTTATAGTTTTCAGTGTATAGGTTTTTCACCTCTTTGGTTAATTTTATTCCTAGATATTTTATTCTTTTTGTTGTGATTATAAATGGGATTGTATTCTTGACTTCTCTTTCTGCTAGTTCACTATTAGTGTATAGAAATGCAACTGATTTTTGTAAGTTGATTTTGTACCCTGCAACTTTGCTGTAGTTGTTGATTATTTCCAATAGCTTCCTGGTAGATTCTGTAGGGTTTTCTATATATAGAATCATGTCATCTGCAAACAGTGAGAGTTTTACTTTTTCCTTTCCAATTTAGATACCTTTTATGTCTTTTTCTTGCCTACTTTCTCTGGCCAAAACCTCCAGGACTATGTTGAATAGGAGTGGCGAGAGTGGGCACCCTTGTCTTGTTCCTGTTCTCTGAGGGATGGCTTTCAGTTTTTCCCCATTGAGTATGATGTTGGCTGTGGGTTTGTCATATGTGGCCTTTATTATTTTGAGGTACTTTCCTTCTATACCCATTTTATTCAGAGTTTTTATCATAAATGGATGTTGAATCTTGTCAAATGCTTTCTTTGCATCTGTTGAGATGATCATGTGATTTTTATTCCTCATTTTGTTAATGTGGTGTATCACATTGATTGATTTGTGGATGTTGAAACATCCCTGTGTCCCTGGTATAGATTCCACTTGATCATGGTGTATGATCTTTTTAATGTATTGCTGTATTTAGTTTGCCAATATTTTGTTGAGGATTTTTGCATCCATGTTCATCAGTGATTTGGGCCTGAAGGTTTCCTTCTTTGTGTTGTCTTTATCTGGCTTTGGGATCAGGGTGTTGTTGGCCTCATGAAATGAGTTTGGAAGTGTTCTATCTTCTTAAATTTTTTGGAATAGTTTGAGAAGGATAGGTATTAAATCTTCTTTGAATGTTTGGTAGAATTCTCTTGAGAAGCCGTCTGGTCCTGGACCCTTATTTTTTGGGAGGTTTTTGATTACTGTTTCAATCTCTTTACTTGTGATTGGTCTATTCAGATTCTCTGTTTCTTCTTGATTCAGTTTTGGGAGGTTGTATGAGCCTAGGAATTTATCCATTTCTTCTAGGTTGTCCAATTTGTTGGTATATAGTTTTTCATAGTATTTTCTTATAATCCTTTGTATTTATGTAGTACCCATTGTAATTTCTCCTCTTTCATTTCTACTTTTATTTATTTGAGCCTTCACTCTTTTTTCTTACTAAGACTTTGTCAATTTTGTTTATCTTCTCAAAGAATCAGCTCTTAAGTTTCATTGATCCTTTCTACTGTTTTCTTTTTTTTTTTTTTGGTCTCTATTTCACTTATTTCTGCTCTAATTTTTATTATTTCCCTCCTTCTGCTGACTTTGGGCTTTGTTTGTTCTTTTTCTACTTCTGTTAGGTGCAGTTTAAGATTACTTCTTTGAGATTTTTCTTGTTTGTTAAGGTGGGCTTGTATTGCTATGAATTTCCATCTTAGGACTGCTTTTGCTGCATTCCATATGAGTTGGCATGGTGTATTTTCATTTTCATTTGTCTCTAGATATTTTTTGATTTTTTTCTTTAATTTCTTCATTGATCCATTGGTTGTTCAATAGCATGCTGTTTAGTCTCCATGTATTTGTCACTTTCCCAGCTTTTTTTCTTGTGGTTGATTTCTAGTTTCATAGAATTATGATTGGAAAAGATGCTTGATATGATTTCAATCTTTTTAAATTTGTTGAAGCTTGCCTTGCTTCCCAACATATAGTCTTTCTTTGAGAATGTTCCATGTATACTTGAGAAGAATGTGTATTCTGCTGTTTTGGGATGGAATATTCTGTATATATCTATTAAGTCCACCTGGTCTAGTTTTTCATTTAATTTGATTATTTCCTTGTTGACTTTCTGTCTGGATGATCTATCCATTGATGTAAATTGGGTGTTGAGGTCCCCTACCATTATTGTGCTGCTATCAGTTTCTCTCCTTAGGTCTATTAATAGTTGCTTTATGTGGTTTGGTACTCTTGTGTTAGGTGCATATATGTTCTTAAGTGTTATATCCTCTTGGTGGAATGTCCCTTTTATCATTATATACTGCCCTTCTTTGTCTCTCATTTTTTTTTTTTTCGGTGAGGAAGATTAGCCCTGAGCTAACATCTGTTGCCAATCCTCCTCTTTTTGCTGAGGAAGACTGGCCCTGGGCTAAGATCCATGCCTGTCTTCCTCTACTTTGTTTGTGGGATGCCTGTCACAGCATGGCTTGATGATCAGTATGTAGGTTCATGCCCAGGATCCAGACTGGCATACCCCAGGCCACCAAAGCAGAGTGCATGAACTTAACCACTATGCCATCAGGCCAGCCCCTCTCATTGTCTTTTTTATCTTGAAGTCTGCTTTGTCTGATATAAGTATGGCAACACCTGCTTTCTTTTTCTTGCCATTTCCTTGGAGTATCATCTTCCATCCCTTCACTCTGAGCCTATGTTTGTCTTTAGAGCTGAGATGTGTTTCCTGGAGGCAGCATATTGTTGGGTCTTGGTTTTTAATCCATCCAGCTACTCTGTGTATTTTATTGGAAAATTCAATCCATTTGTATTTAAAGTGATTATTGATATATGAGGGCTTAGTACTGCCATTTTATCTCATTTTCTGGTTGTTCTATGTTTCCCTTGTTCCTCTTCCCTTGTATTTCTGACAGCCATTTCAGTTTGGTGGTTTTCTCTTTATCTGTGATTTGTGGCTCTGCTCTTGTTTTTGTTTAGTGGTTACCATGAGGTTTGTATAAAAGATCCCATAGATGAGATAGTGCATTTTCTCTTAGCCTCTTATCTCCATTAGCCTAAGCAGGTTCCATCCCTTTCCTCTTCCCCTTCTGAGTTATTGCTGTCACAAATTGTTCTTTTCTGTATTGTGAGTTTGTGACTAAATTGAAGTGTTTATAGTTATTTTTGATGCTTTCCTTCCCTTTGTCTTTTATGTTATAATTGTTTACTGACCCATTCTGGTATAGAGCTGCAATTTTCTGATTCTATTTATCTCCTTGCTTGTGGTTTTGTAAACCTTTGCTTTTTAGTTTTAGATGGGAGGGCTCCTTTCAATGTTTCTTGTAAGGCAGGCCTAGTGGCAATGAACTCCTTCAGCTTTTGTTTATCTGGGACGCTTTTATTTCTCCATCATATCTGAGGGGTAGTTTCACTGGATAGAGTATTCTTGGGTGAAAGTTTTTGTCTTTCAGTATTTTGAATATATCATTCCATTCTCTCCTAGCTAGTAAAGTTTCTGTCGAGAAATTCACTGAAAGCCTGATAGGGGTTCCTTTGTATGTTATTTTCTTCTGCCTTGCTGCCCTTAATATTTTTTCTTTGTCATTGAGTTTTGATGGTTTTAATAATATATGCCTGGGAGAAGGTCTTTTTGCACTGATGTAATTGAGAGTTCTATTGACTTCATGTGCTCATAAGTCCAGTGCTTATCCCAGGTTTGGGAAGTTCTCAGCTATTATTTCTTTGAACAAGCTCTCTGCTCCTTTCTCCCTCTCTTGTCCCTCTGGAATACCTATAATCCTTATGTGCTTTCCAAATTGAGTCAGATATTTCTCAAGGAATTTCTTCATTTAAAAAAATAATCTTAGTTCTCTCTCTTCCTCCACCTGAAGAATTTCTATATTTCTATCCTCTAAATCACTAATTTTGTCCTCCATAATGTCAGCTCTATTTTTTATGGATTATTTTTTATTTCATTAATTGTGTTCTTCATATCCAGAATTTCTGTTTTTGTTTTTTTTTCCACCAGAATTTCAATCTCTTTGGTGAAGTATTCTTTCTGTTCATTAATTTTATTCCTGAGCTTGTTGAACTGTCTTTCTGAGTTTTCTTGTAACTCGTTGAGTTTTTTTTTATGATAACTATTTTGAATTCTGTCATTGATCTCCATGAGTTCAGGATTGGTTTGTGGAGAGTGGCATTTTCCTTCTGCTCTGGGGTGTTAATGTAGCTCTCCATAGTATTTGAGGAAGTGATCCTTTGCCAGTGCATTTGTGGTAGTATCAGGTCACAGATTCCACCTACCACTGCTGTGGGGCAGGCAGGAGCTATGTTGTCTGATCCCGCCCCATCTGCTGGAAGTTGTGCAGTTAGGGCAACTCTGCATTTGCCTGGGCTGGCTGCAGCTACTCTGCAGGTTGTGCTCACATGGGCTGGGCCTCTGCACTGGGTGGGCATGTTGGACACCATACGCAGGGCCTCTGTGCTTGGCAGGGGTCCAGCTGAGCTGTTGTGTGTCAGGCAGAATGGGCACCTATGTAGGGGCTGAGCCACCAACTGGTGGGTCTGGTGGGCTGCTGTGGTCCGTGGGTGGGGTGCCTTCTCACCTGCCCTGTGCTAAGGGCAAGGGGTGCCCACACGGCTGAGCTGCCACTCAGTGGATCCCACATGCTGGTGTGCTCTGTGGTTGGGGGCACCTTGTGAGTGGATGGGGCATCTTCTTGCCTGTACTGTGCTAAGGGGAAGGAGTGCCCAGTCAGTGGCTGAGCTGTCACCACTTGATGTAGAGGGTTCACATGAGTGGGGCCACTGCAGCACATTGGGTGCTACCTTGGACTGGGCTGCAAGTCTGCAAGTGTTCACGCAGGTTGAGCTCTCCTCACTTCCTCTTACAGTCATGTGTGACTGCTGTGTGAGGATCCATGAACTGGCTCACTGCTGCTGGGGAGGGGGAGGGGTTCACCTACTTAGTTCCACTGCCTCCCAGGGATCCAGTTCACCCACCTTTAGATGTATCACTGTGTGGATCTCTCAGAAGTCCTGTTGTGCTGTGCAGGGAATCTTCTGCTAGTTAATGAATGTCCATTTAGTTGTAACTTAAAGGGGGGGTGGACTGAGGGAATTACTCACTTTGCCATGATGTTGACGTCTGAAGGCATTCTTTTTCTTCTGCAAAACAAGCTCATAAGTACTTATGACACTTGAGTCACTCCTCAGGTTAAAGAAAACACCAAATTAACAAGATTAACTTTTTTTCATCTGTGTCTGTGTTGGGAACAAGGTCAAAGGGTAATCATGTTCTTATTGAATATTACAGTAACCCTCAGGTACCCAGCTTCCCTTACATTTATTTAGTTTACTTGCTCTTAAAAATTACGTTTAGATTACTTATGAAAATTCAATCATACTGAGTTATTTTTCTTCACAAATTTGTAAATATAGGTAGAATTAAAGTATTATATTTAATGCTGATAATTTAATGCTAAAGACATGTCTGTTCTATTAAACCAATGAACTTAAAGTAGCTTTTATTTACTAAATATTATCTTAGACCACATGAACTTGAAAGAACATTTGGGTTAGGTTTTTCAAATATTCCTGAGAACTTTAGAATGTCCAATGCTTACAAGCACTTGCTTTCAATCCAACTAAATAGAGCTCTTTTACAAATCAATTTTAGCAATATCATTCAGAGATAGAAAAATATCTCACATTTACAACATATATATGGATATACACACAGACCCACAAACAGATGCAAATAGAGATCTTATAGGTTTTGTTTTTGCTGGTATTTGTGAAAAGGACATTTAAGATTTTTTAAGCCCAATTTCCAAATATTTTCCCCCTTTCCAATGAGAAACATTTGCATTTCAAAGAATGGCTTTTAAGTTCTAGAGAAGATGAGGGTAGACAATTTACATTCCAAAAGCGCAGATTAAATGCAGGACAATTCTATTTTCAATGTCCTGATCTTTCTAAGCATTTTGAGAGGAATAGGAGAGGTCTTGGGGATTGGCAAAAGGGTGAGTAGACTTTGAATTTCTAGAGCCACATCTTTGGCCCTGCAGAGATTTGCAAGAGAAAGATACTTGTTTCCAGTTCTCCAAAGAACTGGATTGCAGCTTGAATGATAAAGAGGCTGATCTGCCCTTCCAATTACCTTACCTCCAATTTGTTTCTTTCCCTCTGGGTACATAGTTTTATTTTAGCATAAGAGAGAAGGCAAAAAAAAAAAAAAAAAAAATTCTATCAGGCTCTGAATATCAGTTTCCAATTTGGCCAAATTTCTGATCATAAAGTTATTAAATCCTTTTAAATATCTTATCAAGTTTCAGCCAGAACAAACAGCAAATATTTCTGGCAGATCAAATAACTCCATTAATTGCAATTTTAATTTCCCCTTGGCAGCTTAAAGGGTAATGTAGCAGTTTACCAGGGAATTCCTTAGAGTCTCATCAACCTTGGGAGAGGCCCATATGGGGGCCCTCCCCTGGAGGTAGATATGAGGACATTCAAGAATAATTTGCATAGGACCTGTCAGGGCAATCTCTTTTCCAGTGTCCCAGTTGATCACAATTCAGACATCAATCTTTGGACCAGCGTTTTTTTGAAGAGGGGCCCTTAGGTGGTGCAATGTGGGAGGCTTTGGTGTTATTTTGGGTCTCTGCCTTGGAGTTGTTGTAGGTATATAGGTATTAGCTTGGTGGATTTCTATTTGTGATCTTGCTCCAGGATCCTTTCAAAATGCTCAGCTATAGTCACGAGTTCAGTCAGGACTGTGGCTTCCCTAGGTTTAGGAAATTCTTTGCCTGTAGCTCTTAGTTCAGTTTTTGACTAAAGGGTGAAGGACACCTGAGAGAGCTCATCTGCTGCCTCGGGTAGTTTTATTTTAAATGTTAATTGTTTAATAATCTCTTTGACTAGAAAGACAGTTCAGACAGAGAATTAGTAAAACACGGGTACCCAGGTGTAAAAGGACAAGGGGGGCAGTTGGAGTCACATCTGTAGTCACGTCAATCCTATTGTCTTTTGTTTTAGGTACATTTTGTCTCTTCAATTTTTCATTAGCTTTTTCTAAGGAATCTTTTAATGAAGGTATTTTGGAATCTTGAAGCCTTTTGCAAGCTTCTGCATGCCAAATAAAGTAAACATCTCATTCTGTCTGTTCATACTCTCAAGTGCATTTCTTAAATGAGCAATTTTATCTAATTGGAACATTCCTCATAATAGCCATTGTAATTCAAGGTTGTTTTTATCAAAATCTTGCCATCTTTCTAGATATCTGCAACTTCCAGGACTATAGTTCTATCAATGTGAAATAACCAATAACCATTCTATAGATAAGAGAGATAAGGTGAGTTTTACTTAAGCCAAACTGAGGATTATAACCTAGGAAGGCAGTTTCCACAAAGGAGGAAAGCATTCCGGAGAAGCATGGTACTGTGCAGTCTTATCCCTTTTTAGAACAAACATATATTAAACACGCCCAGCATACAAATCCATCAAAGTTTCAAAGAGGTATTCAGTTGCAAATTAGCAGGTCAAGATGACCCTGATGTCAGGAAAGGGACTAATAATAGACCAATACTGGCTACTGGTGTAGGAGAGGAAGTATGCATTCTTATCTTAAGAGAGTACATTTTTTAATGGTTAAAGCAGATGTACAAAGTATGTTTGATAGGCCATAAGTCAGGCTTCTTTAGTTGAAGCTGAATCAGTTTTCAACCTGAATAGTTACCCCATATACCTCAACTGAAAATCTCTTGTCAGTTCTTAAACATAAAATAAGCGGGTGTATCAGAAAGTGGCACATTTAATTCTTTGGACATAAAGGATCTCATTTCTTTAGCTAGTTTTTATCCACACAAAACAAGACAAACAAACCTGTTCACCTTAATATATCGATGGTAACCAAGAGATGTTACTACGTCCTGGCCAAAAGAAGGCCCTGTGTGCACCACCAATAATTCCTACAGAACCTCAGACTGGAGAAAAGAATTGAACCAGCAAACTCCAAAGAATGGGGACTGTGGACTGATTCCAAACAAAATGGAGAATTGCAGCTGCTACCAACAGTTCCCAGTGTGAAATTTGGGGGCTGATCCCAAACAGAATCTGGGGACAGAATTAAGGGCTGGGGTTTTCCACTCAAAAAGTCAACATTAACCAAGAGATGTTACTGTGTCCTGGGAATTGTGGTCTGAAAGGAAGGCCCTGCAAAGGAAACCCAATTAGACTGGGAGCTCAAACGCAAATAGAGAGCAGAGCTTGAACTGAGAGGAAATTACCAACAGCCCCTGGGAACAATGAGAAAGACTGTGAACTCAAAAAGGTTCATGGACACTATGCCTGTGTTTCTTGTTGTCCCCGAATGTCGTCAGAAGTTTGCTTTGGATCCCACTGCTGCCACTAGTCTGTTAAAAAACAAAATTCAACTGAGTAAATTCAAAGATCTAATTGGCTTTATTAAATGATTCCTGAATTGGGCAGCATCTCATCTGGCAGGCAGAGAGATACTCCAAGGGGTGATGCAATATGGAAGGCTTTTATAGAAAGGAGGATGGGACAAGGAAAGAAAGTCATCAGCAAGGAAAAAATGAAACTTCATTGGAGGAAAGTAAAAGTTCAGGTGATGATGGCTTCTTTTTGGCTGAGCTGTGGCATTTTCCATCTCCTAGGCTTGTTGCTGGGCAAGAAGGAAGTTTTTCTTTCTCCTGCTGGAACAGTAAGTGGTTGTACTTCCTGTTTGGGAGTGCAAGGTACTCTCTTCCTGTTGCAGTCGGTAACTGATGCTGAAATTAACTGATACCATAATTGATGTCTTCCTGTTTGGGGTAATAGATGTCAAGTGGCAGGGCATGAAAACTCCTTTGGGCTTTCTGACTCCAATTTTAATTGAGGTTTCCTTTATTAATTTTAACAAGAGCCAATAAACAGAAGAGTATGCTCAAACTCTGTCCCATTCTTTGTCCCATAATTTAAAAGGGGGGATGGCACTTTTCATGTATCAGATTGGCCAGATTTAGAGGTTTGGCCACATCTCTTAGGCTTGGCAAGAGTTTGGAAAAACAGGTTGTGGGATGGCAAATTAGTGCAGTGTTTTAAGAAAGCATTGGCAATATCTACCAAATTACAAAAGGCATATATCCATTGACCCAGGAATTCCAGAGATAGTATGCAAAGAAGAATGGAAATAAATATGTTCCAGAATGTTTACTATAGCACCATTTATAATAGTAAGAATATGAAATAATAATAGCTAACATTTTTGAGTACTTACTGCGTTCCAGGAACACATTTCACATAGGCTATCTCATATACTTTGAAGATCAACTCTATGAAGTGAATGTTATTGTATCCCATTTTGTAAGTGGGGAAATTAGCTGATAACTTCCCCAAGGACCCACAGTCAGTAAATGGCAGAGCTAGGAATTTAACCCAGAGCTACACACTTCATCATTATGCTACACTATCATTTAGAACAACCTAAATGTCTGTCAAAGTAGGGAACAAGTTACATACATATATTTGAAATTGTACACCGTGTGATCCTCCCACCATAAACAACTATAAAACTGGACAAAATATATGATGTGACTGTGTTTGAACATTGTACAATAGGCAGTGCTAGATTGTGATCCCCAAGTGAAAGGAGACATATAAAGTGAACACCACAATCTCCCTGGATTCCTGCCTGATGGCAGTTTCTGATGCTGTCATGAGGTGGAATCCAGGCAGAACACAGCAGAGATTAATTTAACATTTCAACTGTTGAGGCAGCTGAGATTTGTGGCTCAGGGTATTAGAGAGAAGGATGTACAGAAAAAGAGCTCCAGAAATCTGTATATGGGTCTTCTTAGGGTTTTTTTTTTCTTTCTTTCTCTCTTTTAAAATTTTTATTGATGTCATCATAGTTTATAACATTGTGGGGTTTTAGTTGTACATTATTATTTGTCCATCACCGTATGGATGCATCCCTTCACCCCTTGTGCCCACCCCTCACCCCCTTCCCCCTGGTATACCAACCAGTTCTCTCTGTCTGTGTGTTAGTTTATATTCCACATATGAGTGAAATTATGTGGTGTTTGTCCTTCTGTCTCTGGCTTATTTCACTTAACATAATACTCTCTAGGTCCATCCATGTTGTTGCAAATGGGACAATTCTGTCTTTTTTTGTGGCTGAGTAGTATTCCATTGTATATATATACCACATCTTATTTACATCATTTTTTTGTGTGTGTGAAGAGACCAGCCCTGAGCTAAAATCTGTTGCCAATCCTCCTCTTTTTTTTTTTTTTTTTGCTGAGGAGGACTGGCCCTGGGCTAACATCCATGCCCATCTTCCTCTACTTTATATGGGATGCTGCCACAGCATGGCTGACAATCAGTGTGTCGGCCAGTGCCCAGGATCTGAACCTATGAACCCCGGGCTGCCAAAGCATGAATGTAACTGCTACGCCACTGGACTGGCCCCCTTCTTAGGTTTTAGCCAAATACTAAAGACATAATTATGTGCAGGGTGAGACTCCACAAGCCTGGCAGAGAACAGCTACCAGGTCTCACAGCACTGGGAGACATAGGAGTTCCTATTAGCCAGAATCAAGAGATCTCACTAAATACTCTGAGCATTCAATTGAGACTCCAGAAAGGCCATGCATTAGGAGTAGGGCTACTCTAGCCATGGGCTGTGTGCCACTCTAGACCTTTCCAATAAAGCTTAAAAATGAGCCTCAAAAGAATCAAGCATATCTGTCATTAAATTAACTGTCAGCCAGAACAAAACACAACATCCATTAAAGAAAGGCAACAAAACCCTGACACTCAAAAAATTTAGTATTCACAATGTCCAGCATAAAATGTAAAATTTATAGACATGAGAAATTCAGGAAAATGTGACCCTTAACCAGATTAAAAAAAAAAAAGACAATAGAAATAGACACATAGATGACAGAGATGTGGAAAGAGCAGCCAAGAACTTTTAAACAGCTGTTATAAATATACATAAGGATTTAAAGGAAAAGATTAACATACTGGGTAAACAGTTGGAACAGCTCACTAAAGAAGTAGAAACAATAATAAAGAAATGGAAATTCTAGAACTGAAAAATATAGCATATGAATTAATACTGGGTAGAATTAATAGCAGACTGGAAACTACAGAAGGAAAGATCAGTGAAATTGAAGATAGGAACATAGGAATTATCCAGAATGATGCTCACAGAGGGGGAAAAAAGGCTGGAAAAAAAAAAGAAAAAGGAACAGTGACTGTTGGACAACATCAAATGGTCTAATATATGTATAATTGCAGTCTTAGAATAAGATGAGAGAAAGACTAGGGTAGAAAAAATATTTAAAGAATTAATGGCCAAAATGTTTCCAAATTTGAAGAAAAATATCAATTCACAGATCCTAGAAGCTCAATGAACCCCATGCAGGAAAAATACAAAGAAAGTCACACCTAGGCACAGCATAGTCAAATTGCTAAAAATAAGAAATAGAGAGAAAATCTTGCAAGTACCTAGAAGAGGAAATATACGTTACAGACAGGAGAACAACAAGAATTACCACTGACCTTTCACCAGAAATAATGCTATCCAGAAGACAATGGACAAAATACTTTCAATCTAGGAATCTATATCCAGTGAAAATATTCTTGAAAAATGAAAGCCTATGGTGGTGGTGGTGCAGGGTGTTCAAGGGGTATATAGGGACTCTCTGTACTTTTCATTCAATTTTGCTGTGAACCTAAAACTGCTCTAAAAATAGTCTATTAAAACAATGGAGGCAAAATAAAAATATTTTCAGACAAAAAGTTTGAGAGAATTCACCAGGAGACCTGCACTACAAGAAATGAAATGTTAAAGCAAGTTCTTCAGGTTGAAGAAAAATGATGTAAGATGGAAACTGGGATTTATACAAGGGAATGTAAAGTACCAGAAATGGTGAGTATGTGGGTAAGTAAAAAATACTTTTTTACTCATTTATTACATTTCTTTAAAAGATAATTTAACTGTTTAAAGAAGAAATAATAATACTATATTGTGAGGTTTATAGCATAATGTAAGGTTCTTGCATTACATGCAAAGTGATATATTAACTCATGGTAGACTGTGGTAAATTATGGATGCATATTGTATTCCCTAGAGTAACCATTATAACAGAAATGTGTAAATAAAGGCTAGTGGAGAAGATAAAATAAAATACAAAAGAGAAAAAAAGAAAGGAGAGATAAAGGAACCAAATATAGATGAGACAAAGAGAAAACAAATAGCAAAATGATAGACTTAAATCAACTATATCAATAATTACACTAAATGTAAATGGGCCATATATTCCAGATTATCAAACTGAATAAAAGAGCAAGATTCAGTTATATACAAGAATTGTACTTTAAATATACTGACATAGATAAGTAAAAGAATGGAAAAAGATATGCCATGCAAATGCTAATCATAAGAAAGCTAGACTGACTATATTAATTTATATCAGATAAAATAGACAGTGATAGGGGCCAGACTGGTGGCATGGTGGTTAAGTTCACGCACTCTGCTTTGGCGACCCAGGGTTTGCAGGTTCAGATCCTGGGTGCAGACCTAGGCACCGCTTATCAAGCCATGCTGTGGCAGGCATCCCACATATAAAGTAGAGGGAGATGGGCATGAATGTTAGCCCAGGGCCAATCCTCCTCAGCAAAAAGAGGAGGATTGGCAACAGATGTTAGCTCAGGGCTAATCTTCCTCACCAAAAAAAAAAAAAAAAGACTGTGATGAAAAGTATTATCAGAGGGATTTTCATAATGAGGAAATGATTAGTTCATCAAGAAGACACAAAAATCCAAAATTTGTATGCACCTAATAACAGAGTTTTAAAATACATGAAGCAAAAATTGACAGAACTAAAAGGATAAATAGACAAACTCATGATAATAGTTGGAGGTTTTGATACCTACTCTTAGTAATTTATAGAACACACAAAAAATCAGCAAAGATATAGAATATTTGAACAATACCATTAACCAGCTTGACCTATTGACAGTTATCAAACACTGCATCCAACAACTACTGAATACACATTCTTTTCAAGCATACATTGAACATTCTTCAAGGTAGACTATATGCTGGGCCATAAAATAAATATATATCACTAATTATAAGAGGACTGAAATCATACACAGTATATTCTCTGACCACAACAGTGTTAAATTAGGAATTGATTACAATAAAATGTCCAGAAAATCCCCAAATATTTGGAAATTAACATATTACCAGATAACCCATAGGTCAAAGAAATCACAAAGGATTATAAAATATTTTGAACTGAATGATGATGAAAACACAACATATCAAAATTTGTGGGATACAGCTAAAACAGTGTTTAAAGGGAAATTTATAGCTTTAAAAGCTTATTTTAGAAAATAAGGTATAAAATCAATTAAACATAAATTACAAGTAGAGAAAATCAATACAGTAAAAAATTAGTTCTTTGAAAAAAAATGAAACAAAATGGATAAGTCTCCAGCAAGAATGATGAAGAAAAAAAGAAGACATAAATTACCAAAATTAGAAATGAAAAAGGAGACATTACTACAGAACTTACAGACTTAAACAATAATAAGGGAATAATATGAAAAACTTTGTCAATAAGTCAACAGCTTAGATGAAATGGATAAATTCCTTCAAAAACACAACTTAATAAAATAGACATAAGAACAAATTTAAAAATCTAAATATCCCTATATTTATTAAAGAAATCAAATTCATAATCTCCCCACAAAACTCCAAGCCCAGATTCTTCGCAGTTAAATTCTATCAAATGTTTAAGGAAGAAGTAAGAGCAATACTACATGAACTCTCTCAGAAAATAGAGAAGGGAAAACTTTCCAAATCACTTTATGAAGCTCGCATAACTCTAACCAAAATCTGACAAAGACATTACAAGAAAAAAAGTTACAGACAATATCCCTTATGAACATAGGCATAAAATTTCCTATTAAAATATTAGGAAATCAAATCAGCAATATATAAAAAGGATATGAACATGTGGAGTTTATCTCAAGAATGCAAGACTGGTTTAAAATTTGAAAATCAATGCAATTCATCACATGAACAGAATAAAGGAGAAAATCTATATGATTATTTCACAATAGATACAATAAAAGTACTTGACAAAATTCAACACCCTTCATGATAAAACCCCCCAACAATCTAGAAATAGAAAGGAACTCCCTTAATATGATAAAGGCATCTATGAAAAACTTAGAGTTAACATCAAACTTAAGGGTGAATGACTAAATGCTTTCCTTCTAAGATAGAGAAGAAGGCAAGAAGGTCTGTTCTCACTACTTCTGTTCAACATTATACTGGACAGCCTAGCCAGTTCCACAGGTACGAAGAAGAAATAAAAGACATACAGATTGAAAAGGAAAAAAATGAAACTGATTATTCACAGACAATGTGATGTGTGTAGAAAACTCTATGGAATCTACAAAAGCAAAAGGCCACAACTAGAATTAATAAGTTAACTTAGCAAGGTCACAGGATACAAAGTCAATATATAAAAATCAATTATATTTCTGTATACCAGCAATGAAAAAATGGAAAATGAAATTTAAAACTACCATTTACATTAGCACCAAATATATGGAATATTTAGGGATATATTTTAATGAAAGACATACAAAGTTTCTATATTGAAAACTATTTGACAGCTGCATGTGAATGTCTAATAGGTATTTCAAACCTAATGTTAAAAATAAGATTCTTGATTTTTCATCCCTACATCCACCCCACTCCCCCATCTTGGGAAATGGTATCCTTATCTACCAGCTGCTCAAGCCAAAGGCTAGGAGTCTTTGATTTCTCTTAATCCTTCATCACCACCCCTGCCCAGGGACATCCAATTCATAAGTAGGTCTTGATTCTACCTCCAAAAGATTCTGAATTTATCTACTTCTCTACATCTCCATCACTTCTGCCTTTACTGAAGCCACTTCTATCTTTTGCCTTTCTTTACAACAGTCTCCTAACTGGGCTCCATATTTCCATTCTTGCCCCTTTACAATCCATTATTTACACATAAGCCAAAGTAATCTTTAAAAAAAGAAGCCAGATTGTTCCTCTCCCCTGCTTAAAACCCTCCAGTGGTTTCTCAATGTACTTAAAGTATAAACACCTTTGAGATCTTGAGTGATCTGGCTACTACTTCCCTCTCAAACCTCATTCACAACTGGTTCCCCCTCAGTAACTGTATATTCCAACCACACTGTCCTTCTTTTTGCAACACAGACACTCCAAATTCACCACCCTCATATTGTCTTTTCTTGGAATGCTTTCCCCTCAAAATTTTCAAAGTCTGGCTCCTTCTTATTCATTTCTTAGAATAAATGTGTTTGTCTCAGAGAGGCCTTCCTTGTCTTCCTGCAATGTTCCAGATTAGATTAGAGATTGGCAGGAAGGGAACACACACACACAAACGCAGAGACATACACTCCTACTATAAGTCTTTAATTTATTGAACCAATGGTACAGGATTGTGGGAAGTGATACGGCTACAGAGCAGAGCTGCACATCTGTCTCACCATCTGCCTGCTCCCTGATCTCTCTGCACAAGAAGGGTCCTGCCAGAATTGAGAAAGAAACCAGATTCTTGCTAGATCACTGCTTTTTCAAACTCGGGCTTATGTCACACAATCTGTGTGCTTCCATTTAAGGGCACTGTTGTACACGCTGGGCTCTGCTAGTTCTTAACCACACTCAGCACCAGCAACACTACATCCTCATCTAGGGGAGTGAACCCTATCTTTGCTTGTAGCCTTTTAATACTCCATATAACCTGTCTCCTCATGGTACCCCATCTCTTCCTGCCCTCTGTCAGTTACTCTCTATTACCCTACTTTTGTTTCTTCACAGCACTTATCACTCTCTGAAGTGACTTGTTTATCTGTCTCCCCCACTAAAATATAAGGACTGCAAGAGCAAGACTTTTTTCTTTCTTGTACATGGCTGTACTTCCAACATGTGGAACAGTGTTTGGCATATAACAGATATTCAATAAATATTTGTTGAATGAATGAGTGGTTACTTCCTACCTCCAGTCTTGCCATGTTCTAATCCTCTTTCCACCCGTAGTCAATCAATCTCTTGGCTTCTCACTGACCTTAGATAAAGCCTAACTCCTTAACATAACTTGTAAGGCCCTTTGTGAGCTATATTTGCTTGCTTCTCCTGCTCTACCTCTCACTCTTCTTGCCTGAAATTCTCCTTTCTACTTCTCCACCCATTGGCTGTCTCTGTGCTCCAGACCTACTGAACTTTCAGATCCTCAAAACTGCCAAGTTATCTCTGACTTTTGTGGCTTCAGGAATCTCTTCTCACTTCCAGAAACATTTTTGCCATCCCCATCCCTCAGTCCCTTTTCATCTGTCTAGCTCCACGCAAACTTCTTGGCTCTCAGGTCACTCTAGAACCTGTATCTCTCTTTAATGCTTAGCCCTTAACTCATTGTCTTGTATTATGTATTGGGTGTGTCCTCTGCATACTGGGAGCTCCATGAGACCAGGGGCTATTCCATTTGATTATACACGTGTTTACACACACACACACACACACACACGAATCTTGAAGAAGGTACACAGTGCTACTAAAGTAGTTTGCTTCTTGGTGGACAGGATAAACATATTTTTTTTTTTTTGTATTTTAAAACACTTATCTGTATTTTCTGATTTTCAAAATGAACATCTCTTGTTTTCTTAATAATTAAAATAACAATTTCAAGACTTACTATAAGGCTACAGTAATCATAACAGTGTAGTATTGGCAAAAGAATAGACAAGTAGATCAATGGAACAGAATAGAGAGTCTGGAAATAGACCCACACAAATATAGTCCACTGAGAGAGTAGCAAAGGCAATCAATGGAGAAAAGACAGTGTTTTCAACAGATACTGTTGGTCCAACTGCAAACCCACATACAAAAAAAAATGAATCTGGACACAGACCTTAGACCCTTCACAAAATTTAACTCAAAATGGACTATAGATCTAAATGTAAAACACAAAACTATGAAAATCCTAGAAGATAACATAGGATAAAAATCTAAGTGATCTTGGGTTTGGTGATGGCTTTTTATATACAACACCAAAGTCATGATCCATGAAAGAAATAATTGTTAAGCTGGACTTCATTAAAATTAAAAACTTAACGGTCTGTGAAAGACTCTGCCAAGAGAATGAGAAGACAAGTCACAGACTGGGAGAAAATATTTGCAAAAGATATATCTGAAAGAGGACTGTTATCCAAAATATACAGAGAACTCTTAATACTCAAAAGTAAGAAAATGAATGGGAGAAAATATTTGAAACCATAAGGGGTTAATATCCAAAATATATAAGGAACTCATACAACTCAATAGCAAAACACCAAATAATCCAGTTAAGTAACGGGCAAAGTGCCTTGTGAGATAATAGAAAATATATATTGGTCTCTGCCCCTGGTTCCCGCCACAAGGCTCCTGAAATCCTTGTAATTTCCTGAGTGACAGGATTGTCTTTTGTTCTAATGAGGTGACTCTGGGTTGGCTCCTGGATAGGAGCCAGTCACCAGAAAGATCAAGGCATAATTAGAGGTTTGGAAGTTTCAGCCCCACCCCATCCTCCAGAGAGAAAAGAGGGGCTGGAAATGGAGTTAGTGATTGATCATGCCTATGTGATGAAGCCTCTATAAAAATCCTAAAAGTGCAGGGATTGGAGAACTTCCAGGTTGGTGAACACATGGAGGTGTGGGGAGAGTGGTGCTCCAGGGGATGACATGGAAGCTCTGCACCCCTTCCCACACACCTTGCCCTGCACATCCCTTCCATCTGGATGTTCATCTATATCCTTTATCTTATCCTTTTATAATAAACTGGTAAACAGTAAGTAAACTGTTTTCCTGAGTTCTGTAAGCCTCTCTAGCAAATTAACTGAACCCAAGAAGGGGGTCCTGGGAACCTCTGATTTATAGCTGATGTTCAGAAGCATAGGTAACAACCTGTACTTTCAATTGCCATCTAAAGTGGTGGTGGGGTGACAGTCTTGTGGGACTGAGCCACTAACCTGTAGGATCTGTTGACACAAAATAATCAATAACCATTCTATAGATAAGGTGAGTTTTACTTGAGACAAACTGAGTGTTATAACCCATGGAGGCAGTTTACACAAAGGAAGAAAGCGTTCTGGAGAAGCATGATTTTCAGTACGGTCTTACACCTTTTTAGAACAAAGAACATACATTAAACATGCCCAGGATACATATTCATCAAAGTTTCCAAGAGGTATTCAGTTGCAAATTACCAGGTCAACATGAATCTGAAGTCAGGAAAGGGACTAATAATAGGGCTTTACCAATGCTGGCTACTAGAGTAGGAGGGGAAATAGGCATTCTTATCTTAAGAGAGTGCATTCTTTACTTTAATGGTTAAAGCAGATGTACAATGTGTGTTTGATAGGCCATAAGTCAGGCTTCTTTAGTTCAAGCCAAATCACTTTTGAACCAGAATAGTTATCCCATATACCTCAATACGTGAAAATCTCTTGTCAGGTCTGATGCTATCTCCAGGTAGATAGTGTCAGAATTGAGTTAAATTGCTGGTGTCCCAGAATTGATTGGTGTAGGGAAAACCTGCTCACATTTGGTGACCAAAAGTGTCAGAAGTAGAGTTCTGTGTAAAAGTAAAGGAGACACGTAGGAAGAAAGGACTACTGGCTTTTTCTAATATAGACCTGAATAGACATTTTTCCAGAGAAGATAATCAATTGGCCAACAGGTATATGAAAAGATTCTCAACATTACAAATCATCAAGGAAATGCAAATCAAAACCACAATGTGATGTCACCTCACACCTGGTAGGATGTCTGTTATCAAAAGGACATGAAATAACAAATATTGGTGAGGATGTGGAGAAAAGGGGACCCTTGTACACTGTTGAGAAGGTAAATTGGTGCAGCCAGTACAGAAAACAATATGGAGGTTCCTCAAAAAATTAAAAATAGAACTATCGCATGATCCAGCCATTCCACTTCTGGGTATATATCCGAAGGAAATGAAATCACTATCTTGAAGAGATATCTGCCTCCCATGTTCAGTGCAGCATTATTCCCAAAAGCCAAGACATAGAAACAATCTAAGTGTCTGTTGACAGATGAATGGATTAAAAAAATGTGGTATACATGCATACAATGTAATATTCAGCCATAAAAGAGAAGGAAATCCTGCCATTTGCAACACAGAACTTGAGGGCATAATGCTAAGTGAAATAAGTCAGACAGAGAAAGACAAATACATGTGGAATGTAAAAAAAACTGAACTTATAGAAACAGAGAGTAGATTGATGGTAGCCAGAGGCAGGGGTAAGGGAGGGTGGATGGGTGGGGAATAGGTGGAGGTGATCAAAGGGTAAAAACTTCCAGTTATAAGATGAATCAGTTCTGGGCATCTGATGTACAGCATAGTGACTATATTTAACAATACTGTATTGTACACTTGAAAGTTGCTAAGGGAGTAGATCTTAAATGTTCCCACTATACACACACACATACAAAGGTAATCATGTGAAGTTATGGGTGTGTTAACTAACCTAACTGTGGTAATCTTTTTTTTTTTGGCAATATATACTTATACCAAATCATCATGTTGTATACCTTAAACTTATACAATGTTATGTGTCAAATATATCAATAAAGCTGGAAAAAAGAAAACGAACTCAATTAAAAAATGGAAAGAAAACTCAGACACCTCACCAAAGAAAATATACAGATGGCAAGTAAGCATATGAAAAGATGCTCAACATCATATATAGTTAGAAAATTGAAAATTGAAACAACAACAAGCTACCACAACATACCTATTAGAATGGCAAAAATCCAAAACACTGATAATATCAAATGCTGACAAGGATGCAGAGCAAGAGGAATTCTTATTCATTGCTGGTGGGAATGCAAAATGGCACAGCCACTTTGAAAGACAGTTTGGCAGTTTCTTGCAAAGCTAAACACAGTCTTACCATCCAATCCAGCAATTGCACTACTACGTATTTACCCAATTGACTTGAAAACTTATGTCCACACGAAAATCTGCAACCAATGTTTACAGTGTTAAAACCAATATTTGGCTTTATTCATAAGCACTAAAAACTGGAAACAACCAAGATGTCCTTCAGTAGGTGAGTGGACAAACAAACTGGTACATCCAGACAATGGACTATTTTTCAGCACTAAAAAGAAATTAGCTATCAAGCCACTAAAAGACCAGGAACCTTAAATGCATATTGCTAAGTGAAAGAAGCCAGTCTGAAAAGTATTGTGTCTTAGTCCATCTGGGCTGCTATCACAGAAATACCATAGACTGGGCAGCTTATAAACAACAGAAATTTATTTCTCACAGTTCTGGAGGCCGGAAAGTCCAAGATCAAGGCACTGGCAGATGGGGTGTTTGATGAGAGCGTCCATTTCCTAGATGGCTGTCTTTTTGCCTTAACATCACATGTGGGAAGGGTCGAGGGATCTTTGTGGGGTCTCTTTTACAAGGACATTAATCCCATTCATGAGGACTCCACTGTCATGAGCTAATCACCTCCCAAAGGCCCATCTCCAAACACCATCACATTGGGGATTAGGTCTCAACATATGAATTTTGGGAGAGACACAAATATTCAATCCATACAGTATACTGTATAATTCCAGTTATATGACATTCTGGAAAAGGTAAAATTATGGATACAGTAAAAAGATCAGTGGTTGCCAGGGCTTAAAGTGGGGAAGGAGGGATGAATAGGTGAAACATAGAAAGTTTTTAGGGCAGTGAAACTAGTCTGTACGATACTGTAATGTAGATACATGTCATTATACATTTGTTAAAACCCATAGAATGCACAACACTAGGAGTGAACCCTAATGTAAACTATGGACTTTGGGTGGTAACGATGTGTCAATACAGGTTAATCAGTTGTGACAAATGTACCACTGGTGGGGGATATTGATAGTGGGGGAGGCTATGTGCGTATAGGGACAGGAGGTATATGGGAACTCTGCACTTTCTGCTCAATTTTGCTGTAAACCTAAAACTGCTCAAAAGAATAAAGTCTGTTAAAATATTTTTAATGAGAGACCTTAAAAATAAAAACCTATCTGTTCTGTCAGATGTAATCCCATCTTGAGTCAAAATGCTAGATGATTTCTGAAGTACCTACTTTCCAACTCCAGGATTTTGAACAAGTCATGTGACCACTCTAGGGTTTGATTTATTTTCTACTTGAAAATAAAGAAGAGTTGGGCTAGATCAGTGGTGCTTGTGCTTTTGAGTTTTTCTTGAAGAAGGAAATTAAAAATAGAAATCAGGGTAGGGTTGTCAGCTTTTCATTTTGTCAAATAAACATATTTTTAAAACTCCACCATCGACTGTTACCATTTCATTATAAAAAACATTTTAGTACAAAAAATCAGGACACAGTTTCTTAATAAAAGGCAATCATTTAAACTGAATACCCTTAGTTTTATGGAAAAATTCTACATTTTCCTTTATTTTTCTAATTTTTCCATTAACTACTGAAAACTCTATCATATCTGGTACCAGTTTGTGGACCAGCACTTGGGCTGACTAAATGATATCTTCCAACCCTGATATCCTGAGACTTGGTGCACAAGTATTTTTGTGCTGCAGAAAGGTCCACAGTAGATCTCTTCTGTGTTGGTCCTAAGCAAAACAGTTGAAGAATAACTATCAGTGCTGAAGACCCTGCTATGTATGCTAGGCATATTATTGCTAATACTTAACCCTATGGGGTAGGTATTATAGATGCTAGAACTGAGGCTTGGAGAGAGTAAGTAACCTATGCAGAGTCCCACTGTAGTGTGGCAACACCAGGACGCAGACCCCAGCCTGTCTTGACTCGAAAGGCCATTTTGTTTCTGCCCTCAGATTCTGGTTTTCCACGTAGCATTCTCTTTTCTTCTGGAAGCAACACTCCCCTCTCCTAAAAATGGCTCCTTCCCCTACTCCACCATATGGATTACTCCAGGTCAATCTCCAGGCCATAGTTGATTCATCCATGTGTGGGAACTTGTTGCAGGGAAGGCATGCCAATCGGAGTTCTTCCTCATGCACTTGAGCTTGCAACTCGAGAGATTAGAATGCATTACATTCCAGTGCAGTAAACCATAAAATCCAAGATTCAGTCGTTTTCAGCAGTCTGTCCACCAGAAACTGGTCTGCAAGGGGACAGAATGAAGTGACATCAAAGAGAAACAGAGGAGGGAGAATGCTGGCAGCTTTTACATCCCTAGACCCACTTGTTCCCGAGGCTCCTCCACCCCCGTCTTCCCGTGATTAGATTGTTCCACCTTTCCTTGAATTTGGTGAGGCAACACGTTCCTCCTTTTTCCTGAGCCAATTCAGGCTTTGTCACACACAACCAGTATAGCTTAGATCTTAGTGCCCTCATTCTTCTTCTCTGGGAAGGAGGCAGCACTACATCATGGCGGGAAGAATGTGGACTTCAGAGTAAGATCCTTGACAAGAGGTGGACAAAACAATGCTTCATGGTGTTAGAGCTTTAGAAACTGTCAGAGCACTTATATTGAGCCACCGCAGAGGGGACAAGAGACTGGGCTTTGTCTCATACACCAGATGGTACATTTAGGAGGTCATTGTGCCAGAGGACAAAGGTCTTAGATCTGTTTGAGTGAGGAACACAGAACAAGCCTTGTATGTTCATTTTCAGTTCAGTGACTTTTGAAGCAATAACAAAAAGTACAGGTTATGAACTAAAACTCTCTTCTCCGCCAGTATGCTTTGTAATTTCAAGATTTTACAATTGTACTTATTTTTTAGACTATATTATGGACATTCATATGGTTCAAAATTCTAAAAGCCCAGGGGGCCAGCCCGGTGGCGCAGCGGTTTAGTTCACGCTTGGCAGCTCGGGGTTCGCCGGTTCGGATCCCGGGCGCCCGCCGACGCACTGCTTGTCAGCCACGCCGTGGCGGCGTCCCATATAAAGTGGAGGAAGATGGGCACGGATGTTAGCCCAGGGCCAGTCTTCCTCAGCAAAAAGAGGAGAATTAGCAACGGATGTTAGCTCAGGGCTGGTCTTCCTCACCAAAAAAAAAAAAAAAAAAATTCTAAAAGTCCAAAAAGGAATACAGTGAAAATTCTCACTCTCATCCCAGCCCCTGCCCCAGTCCTCCCTACCCTGCCCCAGGCAACCTATGTAACCAGTTAAGAAATCTATCCAGAGATACTTTTTGCACGTATGTGTTGGCTTTTGCTGCATGACAAGTCACTCCAAAACTTGGGGGCTTAAAACAAGGAGCATTGTATTTGCTCAAGACTCTGTGGGCCAGCTGGGCTGTTCTTCTTTTTTTTTTTTCCATAAAGACATCTTAAACCTTTTAATTTTTTTGTATGGAGTGAGAACAACCCTTGTTTTAGAGGTTTCGTTTTCCTCTAACATTGTCTTCCTTTTTTTTTTTTTTATTGATGTCTTAGTAGTTTATAACAGTGTGGGGTTTTAGTTGTATATTTTTGTTTGTCCGTCACCACATGGATGTAACCCTTCACCCCTTTTGCCCACCCCCCACCCCCTTCCCCTTGGTAACCACCAATCAGTTCTCTTTGTCCTTGTGTTCATTTATATTCCATATATGAGTGAGTTCATGCAGTGTCTGGCCTTCTCTCTCTGGCTTATTTCACTTAACATAATACCCTCTAGGTCCATCCATGTTGTTGCAAACAGGACAATTGTGTCTTTTCTTATGGCTGAGTAGTATTCCATTGTATGTATATACCACATCTTCTTTAACCAATCATCAGTCGAGGGATACTTGGGTTGCTTCCACTTCTTGGCTATAGTGAATAATGCTGCAATGAACATAGGGGTGCATACGCCTCTTGGGATGGTTGACTTCACGTCCATTGGGTAGATGTCCAAGAGTGGGATTGCTGGATCATACGGTATTTCTATTTTTAATTTTTTGAGGACTCTCCATACTGTTTTCCATAGAGGCTGCACCAGTTTGCATTCCCACCAGCAGTGAATGAGGGTCCCCGTTTCTCCACAACCTCTCCAGCATTTCTTGTTATTTGTCTTTGTGATTATAGCCATTCTAACGGGTGTAAGGTGATATCTTAGTGTAGTTTTGATTTGCATTTTCCTGATGATTAGTGATGTTGAACATCTTTTCATGTGTCTATTGGCCATCTGTATCTCTTCCTTGGAAAAATGTCTGTTCATATCCTCTGCCCATTTTTTGATCGGGTTGTTTGTTTTTTTGTTGCTCAGTTGTATGAGATCTTTATATATTACTGAGATTAATCCCTTGTCAGACAAACGATTTGCGAATATTTTCTCCCCAACTGGGCAGTTCTTGCCCAGTGGGGTGAATCGTCTCGAATAGCCTTAGTCACATATCTGGCAGTTGGCAGGTTGTTTGGACTAGGGAGTCTTCACATATCTGGAAGTTGGATCAGTGTCAACTGCCGTGACCACCACACACCTTCCGTCATGCAGCAGGCTAGCCCAGCCTCACTCGTGTGATGACAGAAGAGTTCCTGGCAGGAAAATAGGATACACTCTAATGCACTAGCACTTTTCAAGTGCTTCATTTGCTGTCTTCATTGTATTTGCTAATGAACCTTTGGCCAAAACAAATTAAGTCAACACAAATGGCCACGTCCAGATTCAAGGGGGCCAGAGAAATAGATTCCACATCTTGAAGGAAAGAGCTGTAAAGTCACATTGCCAAAAGGCATACATGCAGGGTCGAGAAGAATTTGTGGCATTTTTTTGCAGTCTACCACCGCATATGTTTGTGAATATGAGTGTATGTATGTATGCGTGCATGTGTGTATATACTTTTCCCTATTTTTTACATAAATGGCAAGTTACTGTTTTATGGCTTTTTATAAATAATTAAAACCTGTTTTACAAACTTTGATGTCTATCAAAACATAAAAGTTATATTTTAGATAGTAAAGAAAGATTGTAGTCAAACAATTTGACAAGAAAGTTGTTATCTCTTTGTGTCAAATGGTAGGAAAATAAAATGGGGGGACCTGTAATTGACAGTAGAGAACAGAACAGACTTACCTTTAGTTTTACTTAGTCCTTTTGCTCGAGTTGATTCATCAGCTGATCAAGGATCTCGGTATATAGTGTAGTTCTCTAAGATTAGGAGGTCAGCTTCTCACAGAAGTACCCACACAGTATCCTAATAATCAAAGGAGTTTTTGGCACAAGGAGTCTCCATTTAATTCAAGCTAATTCTCTTATTGAAAGAAGACTCATTTTTCAGTTATCTTTTATCCAAGATGGGGCTTGTATTGTCCTCCTTCAGGTCTCAAATGTCACCTTTTTTGGAAGGCCTTCCCATTCAGTATGAAAGTGTACCCCACTTCAATTCCTGGCTTTCCCCTGCCCCTCTCCAGCTTTATTCTTCCGGTGGAATAGCACAATCACCACCTGACGTACTATATATTTATCTGTTTATTTGTTTATCATCCATCTACGCCTTGCTCTAGGAGGTAGGGACTTTCTCTTGCTTACTCTCGTATCCCCAGCTCCCAGAGCAGTGACTGGCACATTGATAAGGCCCTTGATAAATATTTATTGAATACATGAAAATTGTGAATATTTCCACCTGTTATTTACCTTTCTAAGTCCCAATGACCTCATCCTTAAGATGGAGGTTTTTAATACCTCCTTCATTAGATTTCCATGCAGAGTAAACGAGTTATGTGTGTACAACACCTCATATAATGTATGACGTCTAGACAGACGTCCATCGCTGTCAATCAGATGTGCTCACAGCTTTCACTTACACAAGGGATAAATGTTCATAACAGCAAGTAGTACCTCCCTTGGGACATTTGAACTTTGGTGTGGATCCAAAGCCTGTAAAAAGAAGAAAGTTAGCCTTTTATAAGGTTACTCTGGACTTTCCTTGCAGTATAGCAAACTGAGCATGTGTGTTTGTCTCCCTCCTTCCTGATACTCCATTAAAATTAGAAAAAGAAACAGAAAACTAAGCTCATAATACTGAGGAGAATAGGATGGGCCATCAGTAGACAAGGGATTTCAACGAATTTCTGGAAGATATAAGAAAGGTAGAAAAGTTTTGATGGATGAAATGGAGTGGAGGAAACCACAGCCAAAAGCACTGGAGCATACAGCCAACCTGCTGAGCAGAATCCCAGAGAGTGGGGTACCTCTGGGCAGAGGGTGGGAGTGAGATGGGAAGGCCATGTCAGGGATTAATGAAAGTCCATCTGTTGAGCAACTGCACCCATCAGCTGCTCACACTCCCATACCTTCTTCCTCTACCCTCACTCATGTGCCAGTAGATACCCATTTAGCCCTAGCCAAAAATCCAGCAAGAATATTCTCCAAAGAAACTGAGTCAACTGCAGCTAAAATGAGTGTTGATGCCCCAGAGGAGAGCCCCCTCCATTCTGCCATTTAACGTTTTCCACAACTCAGGACTAGCCCCTTGCCCATTCACCCTAAAGCAACACATGCAAATCAACAGGCCCCACCCAGGTACAGATGGACCAGTCAGGAGAGAGGCTTTGTGGGGAAAGAGGAAATGCCCACTTGTTACTAGAATAATTAACCTTGTCTTCCTTAATAAATGTAAAACGTCAAGCAAAGATGAAGATGAGCAGGATGGAAGAGAAAGACACACCATTCCCGTACAGAAAGCCAAAGTTGGTCATTCACTTAGGCCTGGGACAGACTTCTTAGAATAGGAAAGAAGACACACAACAGGGAACGAGGAAGTGAAGGAGACAGAGGACACATTTATTAAGCATGTACACCTGCCCTCAGGGGGGCAGAGAAATGAGTGAGATCAACCCCTCACTCATACTCATAGGGATGGAGGAGGGCCTCATAGAGAGGATGTCTGAGGGATTCTTGGATGGCATGATGGTTAATTTTATGTGTCAACTTCGCTGTGCCACGGTGCCCAGATATTTAGTCCAACATTATTCTGGATGTTTCTGTGAGGGTGTTTTTTGGATGAGATTAACATTTAAATGAATGGACTTTGAGTAAAGCAGATTGCCCTCCATAATGTGGGTGGGCCTCATCCAATCAGTTGAAGGCCTTAATAGAACAAAGACTGACTTCCCCCAGGGAAGAGGAAATTCTGCCAGCAGATGGCCTTTGGATTTGAACTGCAATATTGGTTCTTCTGTGGGTCTCCAGCCTGCTCACCCTGCAGACTTTGGAATTGCCAGGCTCCATTCATATATACATGCAAACACATCCTGTTCTGTTTCTCTGAAGAGCCCTGACTAATACAGATGGGTATCTCTGGCCCTCTCCAAGGGTGCTCCTGGCCCATTTTGCTCATGGAAAAGATGGGTGTTTGCCAGTAGATATTAGAGGGACAATAATGGACTGAGTTGAGATAGTCATTCTATGCTGAGGAGGCAGAAATTGAGCCAGGGAATTGCTTGTCACAACAAAGATGGCTTGAGAGCAAGACAAGTACAAGCACTGAAGTGCCATCTTTGCCACTTTTCAGCTGGGGGCTCGGGCACTGATCACAGGGAATGTGGCGATGAGCAAGACTGTAAGGAGGAAGATGTTAAGGCCATAATTGATTCATTTCAAATGTGGCAAATGCTTCCAAGGAGAAGTGTGGGTCCTAAGGTTGCTGAGAGGACCATGCCTGGTTGGGAGGTCAGGGAGGGTTTCTCTGAGGAAGTGGTATTTAGCCAAGATCCAAAGGAGGGGTAGGACTCAGCTAGGAGTGGGAAGAGCCTTCCAGGTAGAAGGAACAGCATGTGGGGGAGCCTGGGCTAGGAGGAAGTTTGCAGAGCTGAGAAGTCCAGCATGGCTGGAGTGAACTGGGTGAAGGAGAGAGTGGCAGAGCTGAAACTGGAGAGGGAAGCAGGGGAGGTGGGTAGAAGCCTGTAGGTCAACATAAGGAATGTAGGCACTACTTTAAGGCACGTGGAAAATGATTGCATGATTTCCATCAGGAAAGTGGCCTGATTATTTCTTCAGCTACTTTTTTTGTCCTCTCTCCCTCCTCTCCTTCTGCAACCCCAATAACACATATGTGAGAGTGCTGGATATTTCCACAGGTCACTGATGTTCTGCTCATGTTTCGTCAGTCTTTTTTCTCTCCATTCTTTATTTTGGACAGCTTCTATTGCTGTGTCTTCAAGTTCACTGATCTTTTCTTCTGCAGTGTCTAATCAGCTGTTTATCCCATCCAGGGTAGTTTTCATCTTAGATGTTGTAGTTTTCATCTCTAGAAGTTCCATTTGGGTCTTCTTTATATCTTTGATGTCTCTCCTCATCTGCTTCCTGTTTTCCTCTAGCTTCTTGAACATATGGAGCATATGTATGATAGCTCTTTTATATCCTTGTCTGCTAATTCCATTATCTCTGTCAATACTGGGTCTGTTTCTATTCATTGGCTTTCCTCCAAGAGATGAGCCATATTTGCTGCTTCTTTGCATGCATAATACTATCTAATTGGCTGCCAGACATTGTCAAGTTTACATTGATGGGTGATGGGTTTTGTTGTATTTATTTAAGTAGTGTTGGGCTTTGTTCTGGCATTCAGTTAGTTATGTGGAATCAGTTTTGAGACTTGCTTTTAAGCTTTGTTAGGGTGGGTCCATAGCAGCCTTTAATCTAGGGCTAATTCATTCCCGCTGTTAAGGTGCTGCCCTGGGTTGTGAGGTCTTCCTGCTCTGGCTGCTGGAAAGATTCCCAGCCCTGTGTGTGCTCCAGGAATTGTTCGGCTTACAGCTTTCTGGTGGTTCTTTCTCTGGCCTCAAGTGGTTTCCTTTCGTGTATGTTCCGGTCACTCCTCAGCCAGAGGCTCAAGGAGATTCTCCTGCAGTTCTCCTTGCAGCCCCTCCTAATAGACATGGGACTTTCTTGTGACTTGGTCAAGATGAGTTCAGGATGGAAACGGCAGTACAGTCATGCATCACTTAATGATGGGAATACATTCTGAGAAATGCGCTGTTAGGTGATTTTGCTGTTGTGCCAACATCATAGAGTGTACTTACACAAACTTTGATGGTACAGCCTATTACACACCTAGGCTGTATGGTATTAATCTTATGGGACCACCATTGTATATGTGGTCTGTCATTGACCGAAACATCGCCATGCAGCGCATGACTGTATTGGTTCCCCTCTCCTGCTCAGAGGTCTTGGCCAGGCCCCCTGGCATATAACTCTTGCTGTCTGTCGTCCTCTGCTCACTTTCTCATTTCAGCAAGAAGATGTGGGTTTCCAGGAATGAGATATCATGGCTCATGAAAGTTTTTTTTAACCTGGAATAATATTGCTTAGATGAAACAACAGAAAATAGCATTTTAAGTAATCTCTGTCTAAGGGGTCTCCTCTGTAGTTTGGTCTTGGAATTCTTCCCTGAAACCCATAAGCTGAGTTTTGACTTGTGACCCTTTGCCTCTGTAATAACACAATGGAATCTGATTTTCTGACTTGTTCTAACTAAAACCCATGGAATTCAGTCATGTGAGAATCCATGAACATCACATTTTAAAACAAATTTCTCCAGAGGAGTCATATTTTTTTCTCCTTTTTTTTTCTGTGGCAATGGTAGAGCCAGCGATATAAGACTGGGCCACACCGGATACTCTGCAGCACCAAGATTTAGGGCCCAAGGTCTCAGATCAACATGTCAGAAACTTCTAGAGACAGATTATTGAGGAAAATTAGCAGAAGGTTTATCTGTGATAGAAAGCGAAATCCCTTGCTGTCTTAGCAAGGGTGTCAGTGGCTTGACAAAGCAGGGTGGGGGGAGCCACAATGCCCAGCCTGTTAAAGAAGAAGCCCTTTTCTTTTCTTTTTTCAGTTGAGGTAACATTCACATAACATAAATTTTACCGCTTTACAGTGTACAATTCAGTGGCATTAGTACGTTCACCATGTTATGTAACCATCACTTCTATCTGGTTCCGAAATGTTTTCATCACCCCAAAAGGAAACCCTGTACCCAGTAAGCAGTCACCCTCCATCCCCTACCCCATCCCAAGCCCTTGAGAGAAGCCCTATTTTGCACAAGATTTCTGAGTGGCAGGGTTGGCACTAAGAATATTTTTTTCTCAAAGGCTTTGAGGCATGAAGGAAAGAGCATGTGTGGGCTTTAGGGTCAGACATGGCCAGGTTCCAGAGCCAGCTTTGTCACTTATCTCTATGACCCTGGGATACTTGCTTAATCTCTCCAAGCCTCAAGTTGGGGGTAATATCTACTTCACATTCAGGGTTGAAATATCTGGAAAGGAATATTTCCTAAGAATTGAAACTCCGGTTTTATGGCTGCTGGTCCTTGGGTATGTCAAGGGGAAGCCCTCCATTCTCCAGGGTCTCCATGGAGGGCTCTGGAAAGCTTAAACTTGGTCCTGATGTCCTTCCATTAGCCTTTAGCAGCAGGGAAGCCTTGGGGACTTACATTCAAGCATATTTCAGGACATCAGTCTCTACTTTCAATACTTAATACCATGCTTGGCTCGTAGATACTTAAGAATGAATGAACACATGAAGTAGTCATTGCCTACTCAGGCAATCTGGAAACATGTTGGGAACTGAATCTGGGTGTTACTCTTGGGTCATAATTGTAGTTCTGTGGGAACCATGGGCCCCTAAAAGGGCAGGTGGGAATAGCCTTTTAGGGTTAGCAAGCAATGTTACCCCTTTGGAATTTGCTGCCTCTTAGACTCTTCCACTGGAGGATTATGATGGCAGAGGAGAGTGAGTGGGAACCCTGGGCATGGGCCAAGTTTATCCTGTGGGCTTGGGTACCCTCAGAGGTACCCCAGTTTAAGAGGCACAGCTATGGAAAAGTCATTTGGCTCCCCACCCTTCTCTGAGGTGCAGGAAAACTCCCCCCTACGTTCTCAGGGCTCTCACAGTAGGCATTGGTCATTACTGGTCATGGTGGGGTCTGCGCGTTTCTGAGTTATAGCCTGTGAACTCTGTTAGTGGATTTTGAAGGTTGAGGACAATCTGGTTCTGGGATCCTGGCTGGAGGAGCCAAGCCTATAGGCTGTGGGCCTCTTGAACACCTAGGAGTGATAAGGTCTGCTCTCCTGCATTCAGTCCAGACAGTTGTTTCCAGTTCCAATGGTCAGATATAACTTGACCTGCTTAAGCTATTCCTAACGAGAGGAGAGGTTCCAGGAGTTCGGACAAGCTGGAGCCTGTTTCTGTAACGCTGGTAGAGTCCCAAGAATGTAGTTCTGGGGCCTGGGGAAGCTTTAGGGGTCAGCAAATCTGTGACTCATTCAGAAGACATGGTTTGCTGAACTTCAGAGGTTCAGGAAGAGGAGGCATGGGTTTCTTAGGGGTAGGGTAGGAAGGGGTGTGGCAGGCTTGGCTAGATCCAAGGTTAGGGCAATTCCAGTGTGACTTTTGGAGTTCTCTTTTATTAGAGTTCCCCCAAATCTTGTCAAAATTCAATAATACCTCCTCACTATTTTCTGGCAGGTTAGCCACGGCCCACTGATGCTCATTAGCCAGAAGTCTGAGTAAGGCAGCATCATTAGTCTTCCTGAAAGCTCTTTGCATTCCAGAATGAATGCAGAGATGTCATCAGCTACGGTCGAACCCCTTCCCAAGCCTTGGGCCCATCTCTGGAGACCACCTCCAGAAGGAAAGGGGAGCCAGGGGCCGTGATGACCAACAGGCCTTGGTTTGCCCACTTGTGTGAAAAAATGACCCTAGACCTTCTGCTAGAGAAGCAAGGGGGACTTGCTTCTCTTTCTCTTTCTCTCTCTCTCTCTTCTTTTGCTCTGTCAATGGACTTCTGGAGAAATGTGGGCTTTTTTTTTTTTGTCCAGGGATAGGTCAGCCTTGGCATCTGTTCTGGGAGTTTCCCATGCAGGGAGGAGTTTCCTCTGTGTAATGGGACAATTTCTGGAAAGCAAGGAGGCAGTGAAGGAAGGCACACAGTACCGCATGGAGAAGCAGGGGACACCTAATCACTTAGAAGGGGAGGCTGCCCACTCTGGAAGGGGATGTTCAGTAGAGAGGGCTGGAGGCAAGATGGGAGTAACAAGAAAGAACCTGAACATACAGATTTGCCCTGGTTGATAAGCCCTGGTCAGAGATTTGGATTTTTTTCTAACAGAAATGAGAAATCTGAAACAATTTTAAGTAGCAAAGGGGCATGATCGGACCCCTGAAAGACCCCTGTGGCTGCAGCGTGGGGAGGGTTGGCGGTCTACGTGGAGGTAATGGCGGTGGAGTCAATGAAATAGATGGATAGGCCTCAATGTTGACAGAACATGGCAAGGCAGAGAGCAACCCATAGTGACTGTTTGTCTTGGGCAAACAGTGGTGCCTTGGCCGGGAGAGGAAGAGGGGATACAGGAGCTGGCGGAGGGTGTACGATGAGTTTAGGTCTGGATATTCTGAGTCTGAGAAACTTGTGTGACATCAGACAAGTTTGTCCACTCAGCTGCTAGAGAGAGAGCTCTGGTCAGAGACAGATCTGGGGGCCTTTGGCCCCTAGCTGGTGAGTGAAGCCGAGGAGCAGCTGAGCTGCCTCAGGAAGACTGGAGAGTGAGAAGGATGTCCTGGGACAGAGCCCTGAGGAAGGTCCACAGTGCTGGGCAGAGGAGAGGAGCCAGCAGAGGAGACTGAGAAGAGGCAGCCGGGCCGGAAGGAGGAAAACCAGGAGGGTCCGGGGTCATGGCAGCCAGGGCAAGAACGTGTTTCAAAATAGGAGAAAGTGGGCGACAGTGTTAAATGCTTCCAAGAAGCCATGAACAGAGTCCATTGGATTTTGCAACATGGGACCATTGGTGATGATCTTACAACAGTGGTGTGATAGAGGTGACGCAGATGTAGTAAGCTGAGAGGTCAGGAAGTGGAGAGAAACACGCGGGAGCCTTTGGGAAGTTCAGCTGTGAAACGAAGGCAACAGGGCTTCACTTGGGGGCGTGGAGTTGAGGGGGGCGTTGCAGACATGATAGACGTCAGTATGTTTATATGTTTATGGAAAGGACCAATCAGGGAGCGGGAGACTGACCGGCCCCCATTGAGGACATTTGGGTGTTTCCAATTATGCTCCAATAATCACACAGCCTTGTATGTACATCCTTATGCATTTGTCCAATTCTTTCCTTGGAATAAATTCCTAGAAGTGGAACTACTGGGTCAAAAAGCTATATACATTTTAAATTTAGTTATGTATTATCAAATTGCCCTCCACAAACTTTGAACCAATTTACGCAACTATTTATTTGTAATAACGTCCTCATAAACTTTGAATATTCTCCACTTTTAAGATCTTTGTCCATATGACTGACCAAAAATACTTTTAATTACTATTTTATATTGCATTTCTTTGGTTTCTAATGAAATTGGGCATCTTTTCCTGTGTCAATGACTTTTTTTTTCTTGAATTACCTGTTCATATCTATTGTCCATTTTCCTAATAGAATGATAGTCTCTTTTAGATGATAGTCTCTTTTCATTTGTTTGTAAGAACTCTCTACTAAGAATATTAATTGTAACATTTTTTACCTATAAATTCGTTGTTTGTCATTTATCTTTACTTGTGATATTTTTCCCTACGAAAGTTGAAACTCATTTGATAGGCAGCTCTACCGTTCTTTCCTCTTGGTTAAGAAGCTAGTGCTTCTGGGGCCGCCCGGTGGCTCAGCAGTTTAGTCCGTGCTTGGCAGCCTGGGGTTCGCAGGTTCGGATCCCGGGCGCCCCCCGATGTACTGCTCCTCAGCCATGCCGAGGCGGCGTCCCATATAAAGTAGAGGAAGATGGGCACGATGTTAGCCCAGGGCCAGTCTTCCTCAGCAAAAACGGGAGGATTGGCGACGGATGTTAGCTCAGGGCTGGTCTTCCTCACAAAAAAAGAACCTAGTGCTTCTGCTCAGCTCCCATAGCATTTTGGCAACCTCACCTTCAATCAACCTCTTGCCAGTCAAGCAAGAGTTTCACCATATTTCTTTTTTTTTGGACTCATCTCTTCTTTTCAAGGCCTCATTGGGGTCCACAGTTTTTGCAGATAGAAAAAAAAGCCAATTACTTTTTGTGCTGTTTTCTCTGGTGTCTTTGAACCTTTTCTGGGGTGAGCAGGCAGACTGTGAATTGGCTTTCCTTAGACTCTGGCCGCACAACTTCTACATGGTGGAGCGGCGAAGGCTGTTCAGTCCTGGAGGTGAGATCCCAGGAGTGAACAGTTTCTACTCCCTGCAGAAAGTTTCTGAAGCACAGGTTAGGCCTCAACCTGTGCTCTACCACCCCCGGGGAGGGCACAGCCATCCCAGACACTGCCTTCTCGAGAAAGTAGTATCATGAACCCTTGTGTACTCATGATTGAATTCTCTGAGGACTCAGGAGGTGATGGGTGTCAGCTGTCAGGCAACTGTCTCTTGTTTACCTTGCAATTCTCAACTGCTTTCCTTTCTTGCTGTCCTTCTGTTGTCTTCTTCTGTGACCTTGGTGCTTGGATTACAGACCGAGATTAGATGTTGTCAGAGAATGTGATCCCCATTGTTGGGAGAAAAGACGTCAGAGATTAGCTTGTGGGAGAAGAGGAAAGAGTAGTTTTCACTTTATTGTACCTAGACAATAGCAGAGAAAATAACATGATGAACCCTGATGTACCCATCATCTAGCTTCAACAATTTCCACTTCCTGGCCAGTTTTGTTCCATCAATATCTCATGGACTTCTCTAAAGTATTTTGAAGCAAATTCCAGACATCATAAAATTTTATCTGCAAATATTTCATTATGTATCTCTTAAAGATAAAAAAACCCCCAAGATCATTATCACACCTAAAAATAATTAACAGTAAGAGAAGACAGTTTTTATGTGGATGGAACATAGGATAAGGAGTCGGAAGATCTGTTTTATTATTTTTTTTCTGAGGAAGATTTGCCCTGAGCTAACATCTGTTGCCAATCTTCCTCTATTTGGTACGTGGGTCACTGCCATGGCGTGGCTGCTGATGAGTGGTGTAGGTCCGTGCCTGGGAACTGAACCCAGCCCGCTGGAGTGGAGCACACTGAACTTAACCACTAGGCCACGGGGCTGGCCCACAAGATCTGGTTTTTTAATTCTAATTTATTGCACAAGATCTCAGGCAAGACAGTTAACTTCCCCATACCTCAGTAGTTACTTTCACGAAGAAATAGGAGTATTTGCCTCAAATTAATAACATTGGTCATATTTACAGAAAGGCTTTCTTTGCTAAAAAGTTCTTTTTTGTTGTTTGGGTTTTTTTTTTTTTTTTAAACTGAGGAAGTTTTTCCCTGAGGGAGATTTGCTCTGAGCTAACATCTGTGCTAGTCTTCCTCTATTTTGTATGTGGGTTGCTGCCACAGGATGGCTGACAGGTCGTGTAGGTCCACACCCAGGATAAGAACCCATGAACCTGGGCCACTGAAGCAGATCATGCCAAACTTAACCACTACACCACAGGGCCAGCCCCTAAAAAGTTTTTTTAAAGAATAGTTTTATGTCTCGAGCTCTCAAAGTATCTTTATCTGGCATTTTATTTATCTTTATAACTAAGGTAGGGAAAGGTTGTTATTTTTCAGATAGAGAAACTGAGGGCCAAAGTGATTGAATTACTTGTTCACGGTTGTAGGAAGTCAGGGACAGAGCCACAGTTAGAAAGGGCTCTCGAGGGACGCAGGAAGCCTGCAAAGAGTGGAGCATGAAAAGAGGGCCCCCCCAACACTCTCCTCTGAGTGCACCCTCGACTCAGAGGAGAATTAGAGGGGTAGAGGCAGCCCCTTGGGGCATCACTCACTGTGCCTTCTGCTAACCAGGAGGGCAGGGTGGGCCAGAGTGTCCCTGGGACAGTGACTCAGGCTGTCCCACACCTCCCATGCCTGGTAGATTTGGCACACGATCAGTAACACTGATGGAACAGAAATTAAAAAAAAGAAAAACACAACAAAAGAATAGAAAGAAAAAGAGCAGGAAGAGCCTTGACATTTTAGTGCTAAGGTGGAAATTGGAGATCAGAAAGTCCAAACTCCTTTTGCAGTTAAGGAAACTGAGGTCCAGGCAGGGGGAGTGACTTTGCCAAAGTGGCATGAACCAGGGCCGATAAGGCCTTCCCACTGAGTCTCTCCAGCTTCTGAGCTCTAATTGGTGCTCTCTGGGGTGACAGAGGCGATTTGAAGTCACCAGAGAAGAGGAGGAGGGGATTTCTTCAGTGTCTCCTTCCCCCAAAGCTGGTAAGATGCCAGTCTAGTCATTTGTGGCCTGAGGGCATGGGAGACAGCCTCTCCCAGCCACTGTGGTGACCCAGGTCCCTGGCAATCCTGCCTTGAGCCTTTCTAGCAGGCTTTCCGGAGATCCCTCCCTCCCCCAGAAGTTCTGGCCTCAGAGGGGCAGAGAGGCGAGTTTTGAGTACCTCCTAGAGGACAATGTCTTTGATGTTGAATAAGGGTTTCTGCTTTGTCTAAGATTGCCTTTTTATTTCACATTTGCATTGGCCATCCCATTCATTTCCAACCTTTTGGGGTCATTTTGTTTTCGGTGAGTCTCATGTAAGCAACCTCTAGTTTGACTCTCATTTTTACCCCATTCTGAGTTTTTGCCTTTTTATTAGGGAAACTTAAACATTGATAATAATTGCCATAACTGATCTATATGTGGTCTGCCTCCCCCAAACACATTACCCCAGTCTAATCAAGAGAAAAACATCAGATAATTCCCAATTGAGGGGCATTCTATGAAATATCTGATCAGTGTTTCTCGAAACTGTCAAAGTTATCAAAAACAAGGAAAGTCTGAGAAACCGTCACAGCCAAGAAGGGCCTAAGGAGAGATGAGGACTAAATGAAATGTGGTATCCTGGATAAGATTCTGGAACAGAAAAAGGACATTAGGTTAAAACTAAAGAACTCTGAATACAATATGGACTTTGGTTTTGTTTTTGTTTTTAAAAACAATCTTGTCCACAAGAAAACTCTAGGGTCAAATGGCTTCACTGGTGAATTCTACCTAATATCTAAGGAAAATACACTGTCAGTTCTACACAAAATCTTCCAGAAAATAAAAGATGAAGAAATGCTCCCCATATTAAAAAAAAAATTAACTGTAAAAGAATCATAAACCTAAATATAAGAGCTAAAACTATAATAACCTAAAACAAAACATAGGAGAAAATTTTAGTGACTTTGAGTTATGAAAAGATTCCTTGGCTATACAAAATGGCATGGACTCTAAAAGAAAAAACTTAATCAATTGGACTTCATTAAAATTCAAAATGTTTTCTTTTCAAATAACACTGATGATAAAATGAGATGTCAAGCTGCAGACTAAGAGAAAATATTTGTGAAACATATATCCATCAAAGGACTTGTACACATAATATGTAAAGAACTCTTACAACTCACTTATAGGAAGATAAAAACCCAATAAAAAATTGGCAAAATATTCCAAAAGATGCTTCACCAAAGATTTTATATATATATTGGGGTTTTTTTGTGTGTGTGAGGAAGATTGGCTCTTAGCTAACATCTGTGCCCATCTTCCTCTATTTTGTATGTAGGATGCCACCACAGCATGGCTTGATGAGCTGTGTGTAGGTCTGCGCCCGAGATCTGAACCTGCAAACCACAGGCCACTGAAGTGGACCACGTGAACTTAACCACTACATCACCCGGCCGGCCCCAGTTTTATATATATAGACACACACACACACACACACATATCAAATAACATCATTAGTCATTAGGGAAATGCAAATTAAAACCACAGTGAGATGCCTCTATACCCACTAGCAGAACTAAAATTAAAAAGACTGACAATACCAAGTGAAATTCTTATGCACTGCTGGTGGGAATGCAAAATGGTCCAGCCACTTCGGAAAACAGTTTGGAGGTTCTTATAAAGTTAAGCATAGATTTACCATATGACTCGGCAGTTCCACTCCTAGGCATTTGCTCAAAAGAGAGGGAAGTATTTGTCCATATAAAGACTTGTACATAATGTTCATAACAGTGTTAGTCATAATAGCCCAAAACTGGAAATAATCCAAATGTCCAGCAACTGGTGAATGGAGAAACTAATTGTGGTATATCCACATAATGGAATACTACTCAGCAGTGAAAAGGAACAAATTACTGCTACAGACAACAATGTGGATGAATCTCAGAAACATTATGCTAAATGAAAGAAGCCAGACACAAAAAACTACATACTATATAATTCTGTTTATATGAAATTCTAGGGCAGGCAAAACTACAGTGATAGAAAGCACATCAGTAGTTGTCAGAGGCCAAGGGGTAGAAGGAGAGATTTGACTGCAAAGGGGCGCAGGGAAACTTTTAGGGAAGATGTAGGAATGTTTTGTAATATGATTATGGTAGTGGTTACATTATATGTGTTGGTCAAAACATAAAATTGGTTACTTAAAAATAGTGAATTTTCTTATATGTAAATTTTACTTCAATAAAAACAAAGAACACTGGGCAAGGAGCTATCAAAAGAAGCCCTCAGTGGATTACCTAGGTGCCAAATATATTTTTCCCTGCCCTTATTGTGTAACGAAAGTCCTACCTCTTCCTGATGAATGGGGGCAGATACCCCAGCTGGGATGGTGACTTATTTTCTCGCTTATCTGTTGGCATGAGGATCTCAAAGTAATCAGGAACAAACTGTAGCTTACAGCTCAATGGGACTGTTGCTGAGTCTTCTGGTGGCAGTGTTCTGCCTCTGGGAATCAGTACATCTAAACCCACATTGCTTCGAGTTCCAGGATTTGGATACACAAATTCCTCAAGTTGGGTCACTGGGAGTGGTGGTAAGCAGGTCCTCTCATACTTCTACCTCTTGATTTTTGGACCCATGTATTCTACCTCTTGGGAACATAGCACCTCATAAAACTCATTGATGTAGAGTGTATACTGCATCCTGGAGGATGGCACCCCATCCTCGTAGGCTACTGCCTATAAGCTAGTAACTCAGCTGTACCTTCAAATGGCTGTGCCATCACTCTGTCAGGCTACCACCCTCTAGGTGGTGCCCTATATGCTAGGGCTAGTGAATTCCATGGTCATGTGCCCACTGTCACACCTCCTTTGCCCCAGCATATGTTCCTTAGTCCCATGCTAGATAACGTGAGGTCTTGTGGCAGTAGATTGAATCTGTTAGCCCTCAGATAATATTGCTGGGTGAGGCTCTGTGGGCAGGAAAGGCCCTGATATATGTGTCAGTTATGGTCAAGATAAATTGCTAACCCTTTCAAGGTGGAAGAAGTCCAACGTAATCAACTTGCCACCAAGGGGCTGGTTGGTGTCCTTAAGGGATAGCGCCGTATCAGGGGCTCAGCTTTGGTCTCTATTCAGTAGTATGCTGGTAAATGTTTAACCACCTGCTCTCTGAGCAGGGGGAGGGATCTGTGAGAACTCTCATTTGTAGCATCTGCTGATTTCTGTGTTGTAAATACTCCCACCGTGGCCAATTTGAAGCTACCAACTTGATGTCAACTGACTTGCCAAAGTCCTGAAAAGTGAACGGTTGACACTCCCAAGCCAGTACAGGCTTGCTCCAGCACACTACTGTCTCTGCTGGCAGGCTGGATCTTCAGCAGTGGCAGTAGAGGGTGACAGGTGAGACCACAGTGTTGAACTCATATGCAACCTCCATCTTGGCCGCCATGGCTACTCTGTTCATGCAGAACTGTGTCAGCACTGGAATGGCTGATGACAGAGGCCGGTTGACATGAACTGGCTGAGTCGCTCTGAATCCTTGAGTGTTTGGTGCCTCTTCCATGGTGGATGCTCTCTGGTGGATGATAACATGAGACACAAAGATACACCTTGTGCTCACTACCACAGGCTTTCCCACCTGCCTCTTCCCCTGACTTCTTTGTCCCTGATATTCCAATATCCCCCTCCACCTCCAGACCCAACGACCAACCAGTCAAGCCATTCACCACTGTCCATGAGTTTATATAGGCTCTTATCCAAGGCCACTCCTCTTTCCACACAACATGAAGTTATGCCCATTGGGAGGACTTCCCCTCACCACTATCTGGAGAAGTGGTACATCAGAAGTCCATTTTCACTTTGCACCCACACATCAAGCTGACCTATAGGTGAACTGGTGGCCATTTTCCTCCTCCATCAGCTGCTCATAAGGGATGCAGCACGGAGCCATACGTGTGAGCTAAGGAGAGATACTGGTATAATAGTCCCAAATGACATGGGAATCTGGGTAATTGGCTCATTCAGCTTATTTGTGCCCATTGGTCCTGCTTCTACCTGATCCTGTCTTATAACGCAGTGCTGCTGGGTCCACATGACCTTATGACCCAGTGGCTTTGACAGGAGCCAGGTCATGATGGGCAGTTGTGGCCACATGGTTATTTGATGTTTCATGGTCAGTCACTCCATCTCTACCAGGAACCAATGTGTGCCAGGAGCTGATATTCAGATTCTTTGCTGTAGGTGGCATAGCCTTGTTTCAGAACTCTAGGAGTCTATATTGGGATTTGGCATAAACCCCACACATCTTTTCAGAGCACAGATACCTCTACTATTATGGGAGAGGTCTGCAGGTTGGCTTCTTGCACTTCAGCCTGGACCTACTGCAGAAACCTTTCCTTCTACTGAACCCCACTTAAAACTAGCCATCCTTCTATGTCACACAGTAAGTGGGTCAGAGTAGTATTCCCAAGTGGGGAATATGCAGCTTCTAGAACCTGAAGAGTCCCACTAGGCATTATGCTTCCTTCTTAGTGGTGAGAGGTGCAATTTTTTACTTCATAAAGGAAGTCGTAAAATGCCCCAGACCACTGGACTCCTAAAAATGTCACTGATGTGATGGGCCTTTTTTTAAAAAATAGACTTTACTTTTTAGAGCAAAATTGAGCAGAAAGTACAGAAATTTCCCAGATACCCCCTGCTCCCATACATGCACAGCCTCCCTCTTATCAATATCCCCCCACCAGAGTGGAACAGTTGTTATAATTGATGAACCTATATTGACACACCATAATCTCCCAAAGCCCATAGTTTACATTAGGGTCCACTCTTGATGTTGTACATTCTATTGGTTTGGAGAAATGTATAATGACATGAATCCAATATTATAGTATCATATGGAATATTTTCACTGCCCTAAAAATCCTCTGAGCTCTGCCTCTTCATCCCTTCTTCCCCCTAAGCCCTAGCAACCACTGATATTTTTACTGTTTCCATAGTTTTGCCTTTTCCAGAATGTCATGTAGTTAGAATCATACAGTATGTAGCCTTTTCAAATTGGCTTCTTTCACTTAGTAATATGCACTTAAGTTTCCTCCATGTCTTTTCATGGCTTGATAGCTTGTTTCTTTTTGGTGCTGAATAATATTCCACTGCCTGGATGTACCACAGGTTATTTATCCATTCACCTACTGAAGGACATCTTAGTTGCTTGCAAGTTCTGGCAGTTATGAATACAGCTGCTATAAACATCTGTGTGCAGGTTTTTGTGTGGATGTCTTTTCAACTGGGCCTTTGACTCTTCACAGGATTTGTCTCTCATCCTTTGAAACAAATATGTCTGTCAAGGCCTCCAATATCCTTGCGACTTTGTTCATTGATAGTGGATGCATTCTGCAGAATGTCCAAATGGTCCAAATCCTTTTGGTCTTTATTATGACAGAGGAAAGAAAGTTACCATAGCCCTGGGGCAAGGTCACAACGTGTGCTGTTGTCCATCCCTTGTGAAAGTGAACAGTTTCTGGTCCTCCTTCCTGGTAGGGATAGAAAAGAGTTCATCCACCATATCAATGGCTGCATACTACATACCTGAATTGGAATGACTCCTCAGAGTTGACTTGAATTGAAGCAAGAAGACTGGGCCTCTGTGTCGCTGCCTCGACCCATCAATGGATTCAGGCTTCCCCAGAGAGGGGCCTTACTTTGGGTCAGGCGGCTCCTTTCAGCTGAGGGCAATTCCTGGCGAGGGACTCATCTGTGAACAGCCAACACAACTGGCAGCTGGGAGAATGAGTGCCTTGGTCCTGAGGGGGAAATATCTAGGCTGCATCCCACAGCTTCTGCTATAGATATTAGCCAACCAAGTGGAGATGTGGAGTAGGCAGGTGATTAAATGAGTCTGGAGTTGGGAGAGATATCTGACTGGAAACAGAAAGGTGGGAGAGCGCACAGCCAGGAGCAGCAGTGGTGATGGTGGTGGTGGCGGTGGCAGCGGAACTGCGGGCAAGCGAAAGGCCTTGCAATGCTGAGCCTGCCGCCTACCCTGGAGCCATAGAGATGGGCACCGAGATCAGCTGCAAGATCCGGAGTGCCATTAAGGGGAAACTGCAAGAATTAGGAGCTTATGTTGGCTTTATGGTGTATTAGATAAACTGCGCTCTGCCACAACTGCCCCTTGTAGTCTAAAGTCTTCTGATACCAACATCTTTGATAATCACATGCCTTCCAACAAGAGCGGTTTCAGTCAGGGAGATGAGAGAAGGCATGGAGCTACAGTGGCACCCCTTGCAGTTTCTAGAACTAGACCTGAAAAAAGAGATGCCAGAGTTTCTACAAGTTCACAGGAGCAGAGAATCACTAATATCAGCCAGACTTATGATGATGGAGCTGCAACCTGACTAATGTCAACAGGGAAACCTCTGAGGGAGCCAGCACCTTCTGAGGGTGTGATGGATATTAAGCCAGAACCAGATGATCTCATTGATGAAGACCTCAATTTTGTGCAGGAGAATCCCTTTTCTCAGAAAAAAACCTACAGTGACCTTACACATGGTTCTTCTCACCCTGCTATTGAAATTTATCGAGCACCTGCAAGTCGAAATGCAGGCAGTGGTGCTCATTTAAACAGGTTGCAATTTCAACAGTAGCAAAACAAGATTCATGCTGCTAAGCAACTCGATATACACAACAGCCACGTATATGAAACAGGATGTTTGTGTGAACCAGGAGTGCTTCACAGCTTAGAAGAGACTTCTAGTCCCTTCTCCAGAAACAACTCAGAAAAAAATGAGTATTGAGGAAGAAAACTTTCAGAAGAGAGAGTTGCCTGTGGTATGTTCAGTTGTTAAAGTAAAAAAATTCAACCATGATGGAGGAGAGGAGAAGGAAGATGATGATTGTGGGTCCCGTACCGGAAGCATCTCCAGCAGTGAGTCAGTGCCAGCAGAGCCTGAAAGTGTAAGTGAGCATAAGTGAGGCCTCTTGTTACACTAAATGGCCCCAGCCCCTCCTCTGTGTGACTACTCGCTGCTCTGCACATGCTCCAAAAAATTCACACGCTCTCCTGATTTATGGCCTCCGCTTATGTAGGTACTCCCCAATAGCTTGATAAATTAAAAACTTTGTTCTATGAGTTTCTATCCAAGATCAGGCTGACCACAGGCAGGAAACACACCTGCAAGGTATCCATCACAGCTGACAGAAGAATGGAACAATGTGATGCCTGGAGCCCATCATGCCTGGAGACCAACAGCCCTGGATCCCCCTCCTTACTGCCCATTTTCCCAGTATAACTGCCTCCAGATTCTGTAATCTTTGAAGATGGTTTTTTGAGATGTTAGTCTACCATCTTCCCGGTTATGCGGGCTAATCGAATTAAAACTTCGTTTCTCAATTCCCTAACTCATTGTGATTAATTGGCTCTGATCACAGCTAGCAGAGTGAGCCCATTGCTCAGTAACGAAAGGAGACCTTCACTTCCACCTTCTAGACAAGCTAACAAGAATCTAATTTGGAAGGCTAAATCTGAAGCTCAAGAATCTGTAACAAAAACAACAAACTGGGGCCGGCCCGGTGGCATAGCAGTTAAGTTCGCGTGCTCTGCTTCTGCAGCCCAGGGTTCACAGATACGGATCCCGGGTATGGACCTACGCACTGCTCATCAAGCCATGCTGTGGCAGGTGTCCTACATATAAAGTAGAGGAAGATGGGCATGGATGTTAGCCCAGGGCCAATCTTCTTCAGCAAAAATAAGAGGATTGGCAACAGATGTTAGCTCAGGGCTAACCTTCCTCACCAAAAAAAAAAAAAGAAAGAAACAACAAACTATTCTAGTCTCTCAGAAACAGACACTTCCAGTTGCTCCCAGAACTCAAAATTCTCAAGAAGGATTGCTAACAGAAATGGTCCAGGAGCAAAGCAGGACACCCAGAATAAGCACCCCACCCCATTAAAGAAGAGGAAACAAAAGGAGATAATGTAGAAAAAAGTTAAGGAACTCAGCAGAGGCAATTGTTATCCCAACTGCAAATTGACCCAGTAATGGCAGACACTCTGCAGATGAATCAAGATTACTATGACACAGAATCCATGGTCTATGCAGACACAAGGTCATTTATTCTAAAGAAGCTGAAGCTGTCTGAGGGAATAGTAGTGGCACCAAACCAAGAGTCGGGACGAAGACTGCAGATACTCTGGGTACTTTCAGGACACCTTGTGCAGACACGAAATCTTGTACAACCAGATAAACCTGCAAGTCCCAAGTTTATAGTGACACTGGATGGTTTCCCCAGCCTCCCAGGATACGTGTCAGGTCAAGAGGGGACATGGGCTTTGAAGGAATGAAACCCATAAATCAAACAGCAGCCTCAAACAAGGGACTCAAAGACCTCCTCCACCTACAGCAGCTGCAGCTGATGAGCAGGCAGCTTGATGACCTTGCATTGCAGCTTTTCAAATGCTGAGATGAGGGAACCAAGTGTGGCCCAGAAACCAGAAAAACTTTTGGAACTGGCTGTAAAAATGGGGATGCGTGTGCTCACTGTCATCCTGTTTCACCTTGCAAAGCCTTCCCCAACTGGAAGTTTCCTGGAAAATGTTTGTTTGTTCATCCAAGTTGTAAATATGATCCAAAATGTACTAAACTAGATTGTCCCTTCATCTGAATAGAGGAATTCCAGCACTGCAGCAGTTACAACACCAGCACCACCTCCTAGTAGTCAGCCCTGCCATTACTTCCCTGCTTGTAAGAAAATGGAACGTCCCTTCTATCATCCAAAACCCTTTAGAGTGAACACTCAGTATACAAGACCTGACTGCATGCTTTATCATCCCACCGTTACTCTACTGCCATGACCTCCCTTGAAGAGGATTCGACCTCAAACCAGGGAATGACACCCAGTCCTACTTGGCACAAGATTGTGGAGTTTGAAAGTTTCTGTTGAAGGGGGGGAAGACTATCCTCTACCCGCTCTGGGTCCTTTCTGGCTGGGCTACAAATTAAATTAACATGATGCTGAATAGCAGGAGAAAATCAAACAAAGCTTTATAACATGTGTACATGGGAGAGACCAGGGAAACTGAGTTTTCTCAACAAAGTGGTGGAGGTTCTCCTCTTAAAGAGAAAGACAATGGAGGATGTTGGGGGTGGGTCAGTTACGGGAGATTACCAGAAAAGCACAGTAACGTTATTATGCAGCCTCACCTTCCGCATTGATAAGTTTCTAGAGATGAGCTCATCCCCCCTTCTTCCCAGTACAGAGAGGGAGACACCTTTACAAATGGAGATTTCCCCTACAAATGTAAATGTTGGTAAACAGAACTTTGATAAGAGTGGGCTAAGCAAGGACCCTCCCAATCTTTCAATACCCAGAGTTATCTTTGGTGATGGCCTGTCCTGGGGACAGGACTTCTATCTTATATCCTTTTAGGCCGTTAGTGGGGGAGAATGTCAAAATTTCTTTCAGAGAAAATAATCAAGGAAAAGAGACATATTTTGAGGTGGGCAATTCTGATCCCCCACACTATCTACTGATGACAGACATTCTACAGAACTTGTCAAATCTTTGAAACTTGGAATATATTGCTTTCATTATATAAAAAAAAAAAAGAAAGAAAAGAAAGGTGGGAGTCTTTGTCATAAAGATGTTCTCTAGAGCCATGAGACCAGATGAGATCACCAAGAAAGCGAAAGTAGATTCAAAGAAGAGAGAACAAGGACTGAGCCCTGGGGCCCTCCAACACTGAAAGAGAATCCATGAGGGCAGAGATCTTTGTCCTTTTGTTAGCTGACGTATCCTGAAAGCTTAGAACACAGTAAGTGCTCAATATTTGTTGATTGAATTAAATAATGTTGAGGAAAAGAAAGTGTAAGATGGAAAAGGGATTCAAAATCACGTCATGTATCTGGGAGGAATTATTGCGTGTTATGGACTGAATGCGTCCCCTGCAAATTCGTGTGTTGGAGCCCTAACCCCCCAGTGTGATGGTATTTGGAGATGGGCCTTTGGGAGGTAATTAGGTCATGAAGGTGGGACCCTGGTTGGATGGGATTAGTGCCCTTAGAAGAGAGCTTGATCTCCCTCTGTCTGTGCAAATGCACAGAAGAAATGCCCTATGAGGACCAAGTGAGAAGGCGGCCCCGTCTGCAAGCCAGGAAGAGAGCCCTCACCAGAACCCCACCATGCTGGCACCCTGACCTCGGCCCTCCAGTCTCCAGAACTGTGAGAAAACAATTTGTTGCTCTTTAAGCCACTCCGTCTCTGGTATATTGTCATGGCAGCCCGAGCCGACCCATATTTTACAGATCCTGAGACATGTACTGACCCTCCCCCAAGAAAATCTCAGCAGGAAAAACAAATAAAATTATCAGCAACCAAGAGCAGTTGACTGTTAATTTCAGGCCAGGTCCTGTACAAAACAGATTCCAAAGAGCACGATGGGGGTAACCAGAGGACCTGGTGAGCAGCCCTGGCCTGCCAGAGGGCAGTGGTGTCATCTTGGGCAAAGCACTCCTGCTTCTGCCCCCACCTTTACTACCCACCAACTGAGAAGGTTGGACTCTATGAGGTTTGTGAATATGTGCTTTTATTATTTTAATTTTATTTTTATTTTTGTGAAGAAGACTAGCCCTGAGCTCACATCCCTTGCCAATCCTCCTCTTTTTTGCTGAGGAAGACTGGCCCTGGGCTAACATCCGTGCCCATCTCCCTCTACTTTATATGGGATGCTGCCATAGCATGGCTGACAAGCAGTGCGTCTGTCCACGCCCCGGATCCGAACCTGCGAACGCCGGGCCGCCAGAAGCTGAGCACTCAAACTCAACCAATAGGCCACCAGGCTGGCCCCCTATTATTTTTAAATATAGAAGTAGTTCATATTCATTTTAAAACTTCAACCACTGCAGAAATATGTGGAGTAGAATATGAACGCTCCCCCTGCCATTCTCTCTGCAGAGTTAACCACAGTCACCAGCGTAGCATTCTTCCTCTCAGACCTTTTTCTGTTATGACCCTGATCAAATTTTTACCCTTGCATGAAGCCTTCCCATGTCCCAGGTCCCATCTTTCCCTTCTATTTTTTCCCGGGCATTTTATATGGGAAGACAGAGGTTAAGGGAACTGGAGGCGAAGCAGAGGAGCTGCTTCTGTGAGCAGGTCATGGAGGCAGCAGTTCAGCGCATCACACGCTCCAGAGCAGGAAACATCTGAAGAGCCATTTATGGAACCGTCCAGCCCAGCATCCAGCTGACAAAGAGAGCAAGTATGGCTGGGATGCTACCATGGGTGGGAAAGGAGAGTCACAATGTATACCTTAAAAGACAAATTTTGAATGTATTTTGTTATTTAATTGTTTTTATTGAGGCATAACACACATAAAGTACACAAATCTTAAGTGTACAACTTGGAAAATTTTTACACGTACACACAACCCTACGCAACTACCACCCAGACGATGAATAGTTCCAACACCCTGGAATTTCCCTATGCCACTTTCAAAGCAATCCCTCCATTCCAAGGTAACCACTGTTCTGACTTGTATCACCGCCTGTTAGTTTTGCTTGTTCTTGAACTTCGTCTAAATGGAATCACACGGCGTGTAGTGTTTTATGTCTGCCTTCTTATGCTCATCATTATGTCTGTGAGATTCCTCCAAATCATTGCACATAGGAGTATCTCGTCCTTTTTTATTGCTAAGCAGTCTCCCGTTGTACGACTGCATCTTGATTTGTTCATCCTTTCTACTGCTGATGGATGTTTGAAGTGCCTCCAATTTGGGGGCTATTGTGAATAAAGCTGCCCCGATCGCGTTTTCTGATGGGCATATGTGCTCATTTCTCTTGTGGATCTACCTAGGAGTGGGGTTGCTGACTCACGATTTGTTTCTTAAGGAAATATTCAGAAGGATTTGCCCTGGCCGTGAATGCTGAGGCCACGGAAGGAGCTAAGAGAATATTTGTGAAATGATGAGATGCACATGTGCCTGACAAGATCATCCCTCTCTGGAAGGGGCAGCAGCCAGAGGCTGACCTAAAGAATCCCAAGACTTGGGAGAGATTATCTTGCCCAATCCCCACGCCAGGAGTGAGGCTACCTGGCTCATTCCAAGGTCAATGTTTGACTGACCTCCCATGCTGTTTTCTGTGCCTTGTGCCTTGGCCCCCACGGTTTGATGAGTGACGGGGGAATAAATTCACGTTTTCAGAGCTGCAGACATGCTTGCTCAGCTCAAGCGAGGGTCCATTCCTGCCTAGAGGAGGACTTTGAGTTTGGGAGAATTAGCCCTGATTAGCAGGAAGCCAGGGAACAAATCAGCAGCCCCAGTCCCAGCAGGACCAGAGCTCCTGAGGAGCTCAGCTGGTGGCACCACCAGGGCCAGCAAATCAGAGTCCAAAAGCAGAGGGGCAGTAATCCCTGAGAAGTCAGATAGAGATGGCCTCACAGCCGTCTGGGCTCAGTCTGGGATGTGGAGACTTCCAGCTGCACCCGAAACCTAGTGAGCACTTTTTACAACCAGACACGTCATGGCATCATTGGAATCCGACTGGAAACAGTTTACGAGACCATTTACTTACAGTCGTCTGTCCCATGGCACCCGGGGCAGCCTCCGGGCCTCTGCACAGCCCCTGTACTCATTCAAAAACAGCAAGAGGGAATGATCAGTGGAGTGGCATTGGACCAGGGCCTCCCAGCCAGGACAAGTCCCTCCCTTGGGCCTCCTCATCACCCTGCTTCCCAGGCAGAGAGCAGAAGACTGCAGCACAACCTAAGCCCAGGAGGGCTGGTTTGGGGGTGGGGTGGGGTGGCAGGGGCACCCTGGGCACACGTGTGATCAGAGTTGTGGAGAATCAGCACAGGAAAGCATGTGCCCTTCAGGGCCATTGAGTCATTGGGTTACCAATTCCACAATTATCAATGTCTGTTTGTAGATGAAAAAACGTGCTCAGAGGTTAAGAAATGTACTCAGAATCACAGTCATCAGCAGTGCTGGAACCAGGACCCACTCCTGTTCTCTGCCCTCTGAGCTCCATCTCTTTCCACTGCCTCTCCTTAGCAGCACCAACTCTGATGGAGGCTGGCTCAGGCAGGAGACCACGTGAGACCTTCAGAATGGGGTTGGAGATCCACGAGTCCTTGTGCACTGGAGGAGGTTCTCAGGCGGGCATGCTGGCTACTGTTGCAGGCCCACACCACTTCTCCAGCCTTCTCCTGACCTGCACCCATCCTCCATGCCAGCCAACCTTCTCACCTTCAGGCCCCTCTCAAATGCTGCCACCTCCAGGAAGTCTCTTGATCTCCCCAACAATTTAAGTCATCTCTTTTAGATCTCCCATAGTTTTCGTTTGGTTTTGTTTTTAAAGAAAAACCATATGTCAGAGGTTTACGTAACTCGTTAATGAGGGAACCAGCAGGATAGCAAAGATGGCTCCCAGGAGAATTTGAAGAACAGGGTATTTATAAAAATTGTTAGAATAAGATGAGTGGGTCGAAAATAAAGAGAAAACCAAGAGAATGAACATGCAGAAATACCAAATTGAATTTGCAGTCCGAAACACAAGGGACAAGAAACAAAGGAAATGCAAAAGAACCAGAAGATGAACAATAAAATAGCAACATTAAACCCTCATATATCAATAATCACTCTAAACGTAAATGGATTGAATTCTCCAATCAAAAGACACAGAGTGGCAGGATGGATTAAAAACCAAGATCCAACAATCTGCTGCCTCCAGGAAACACATCTCAGCTCTAAAGACAAACACAGACTCAAAATAAAAGGATGGAAAACAATACTCCAAGCTAATGGCAAACAAAAGAAAGCAGGAGTAGCCATACTTATATCAGACAAAGTAGACTTCAAGATAAAAAAGGTAATGAGAGACAAAGAAGGGCAATATATAATGATAAAAGGGATACTTCACCAAGAAGACATAACACTTATAAATATCTATGCACCCAACACAGGAGCACCAAAGTACATAAAACAACTGCTAAAAAACCTTAAAGGAGATATTAACAATAACACAATAATAGTAGGGGATCTTAATACCCCCCTTACATCAATAGATAGATCATCCAGACAAAAAGTCAATAAGGAAATACTGGACTTAAATGAAAAACTAGACGCAATGGATTTAATAGATATATACAGAGCACTCCACCCAAAAAAAGCAGAGTACACATTCTTCTCAAGTGCTCATGGAACATTCTCAAGGATAGACCATATATTAGGAAACAAGGAAACCTCTATAAATTTAAGAAGATTGAAATCATTACAAGCATCTTTTCTGATCATAATGCTGTGAAACTAGAAATCAACTGCAAGGAAAAAACTAGGAAAGGGACAAAGATGTGGAGACTAAACAACATGCTACTGAACAACCAATGGGTCATTGATGAAATTAAAGGAAAAATCAAAAGCTATCTGGAGACAAATGAAAAGGAAAATACACCATACCAACTCATATGGGATGCAGCAAAAGCAGTCCTGAGAGGGAAATTCATAGCAATACAAGCTCACCTTAACAAACAAGAAAAATCCCAAATAAATAACCTTAAATTGCACCTAACAGAGTTGGAAAAAGAAGAACAGACAAAGCCCCGAATCAGCAGAAGGAGAGAAATAATAAAAATCAGAGCAGAAATAAATGAAATTGAAACCAAAAAAACAGTAGAAAGGATCAATGAAACAAAGAGCTGGTTCTTTGAGAAGATAAATAAAATTGACAAACCCTTAGCCAGACTCACTAAGAAAAAAAGGGAGAAGACTCAAATAAATAAAATTAGAAATGAAAGAGGAGAAATTACAACAGACACCACAGAAATAGAAGGGATTATTAGGGAATACTATGAAAAACTTTACGCCAACAAATTGGACAACCTAGAGGAAATGGACAAATTCTTGGACGCGTACAACCTCCCAAAACTGAATCAAGAAGAAATAGAGAATCTGAACAGACCAATCACAAGTAAAGAGATTGAAACAGTAATCAAAAACCTCCCAAAAAATAAAAGCCCAGGACCAGATGGCTTCCCTGGAGAATTTTATCAAACGTTCAAAGAAGATTTAGCACCTATCCTTCTCAAACTATTCCAAAAAATAGAGGAAGACGGAATACTTCCCAACACATTCTATGAGGCCGACATCTTGCTGATACCAAAGCCAGACAAGGACAATACAAGGAAGGAAAACTACAGGCCAATATCGCTGATGAACATAGACGCAAAAATCCTCAACAAAATATTGGCAAACCGAATACAGCAATACATCAAAAAGATCATACACCACGATCAAGTGGGATTTATACCAGGGACACAGGGATGGTTCAACATCCGCAAATCAATCAACGTGATACACCACATTAACAAAATGAAGAATAAAAACCACATGATCATCTCAATCGATGCAGAGAAGGCATTCGACAAGATCCAGCATCCATTTATGATAAAAACTCTCAACAAAATGGGTATAGAAGGAAAGTACCTCAACATAATAAGGGCCATATATGACAAACCTACAGCAAACATCCTACTTAACGGGGAAAAACTGAAAGCCATTCCTTTGAGGACAGGAACAAGACAAGGGTGCCCACTCTCACCGCTCTTATTCAACATAGTACTGGAAGTTCTGGCCAGAGCAATTAGGCAAGAAAAAGGAATAAAAGGACTCCAAATAGGCAATGAAGAAGTGAAACTCTCACTATTTGCAGACATGATCCTATACATAGAAAACCCCAAAAATTCCATTGGAAAGCTACTAGAAACAATCAACAACTACAGTAAAGTGGCAGGGTATAAAATCAACTTACAAAAATCAATTGCATTTCTATACACTAACGATGAAAAAACAGAAAGAGAACTCAAAAAGACAATCCCATTTACAATTGCAACAAAGAGAATAAAATATCTGGGAATAAATTTAACCAAGGAGGTCAAAGACCTATACAATGAAAACTATAAGACACTATTGAAAGAAATCGAGGAGGACATAAAGAAATGGAAAAATATTCCATGCACATGGATTGGAAGAATAAATATAGTTAAAATGTCCATTCTACCTAAAGCAATCTACAGATTCAATGCAATCCCAATCAGAATCCCAATGTCATTCTTCACGGTAATGGAACAAAAACTACTGAAATTCGTATGGGGCAACAAAAGAGCCCGAATAGCTAAAGCAATCCTGAAAAAAAAGAACAAAGCTGGAGGCATCACAATCCCTGATTTCAAAATATACTATAAAGCTACAGTAATCAAAACAGCATGGTACTGGTACAAGAATAGACACACAGATCAATGGAACAGAATTGAAACCCCAGAAATAAAACCACACACCTATGAACAGCTAATCTTCGACAAAGGAGCAAAGAACATACAATGGAGAGAGGGAAGTCTCTTCAATAAATGGTGCTGGGAAAATTGGACAGCAACATGCAAAAGAATGAAAGTAGACCATCTCCTATCGCCATATACAAAAATCAATTCAAAATGGATCAAAGACCTGAAAGTGAGACCTGAAACTATAAAAATCCTGGAAGAAAATATAGGCAGTACACTAATTGCGATTGGACATAAAGGGATCCTTTCAGATTCCATGTCTACCCAGACAAGGGAAACAAAAGAAAAAATAAACAAGTGGGACCTCATCAGACTAAAGAGCTTCTACAAGGGAAATGAAACCAGGATCAAAATGAATAAACAACCCACCAGCTGGGAGAAAATATTTGCAAATCGTTTGTCTGACAAGGGATTAATCTCAGTAATATACAAAGATCTCATACAACTGAGCAACAAAAAAACAAACAACCCGATCAAAAAATGGGCAGAGGATATGAACAGACATTTTTCCAAGGAAGAGATACAGATGGCCAATAGACACATGAAAAGATGTTCAACATCACTAATCATCAGGGAAATGCAAATCAAAACGACACTGAGATATCACCTTACACCGGTTAGAATGGCTATAATCACCAAGACAAATAACAACAAATGCTGGAGAGGTTGTGGAGAAACGGGGACCCTCATTCACTGCTGGTGGGAATGCAAACTGGTGCAGCCTCTATGGAAAACAGTATGGAGAGTCCTCAAAAAATTAAAAATAGAAATACCGTATGATCCAGCAATCCCACTCTTGGGCATCTACCCAATGGACGTGAAATCAACCATCACAAGAGGCGTATGCACCCCTATGTTCATTGCAGCATTATTCACTATAGCCAAGAAGTGGAAGCAACCCAAGTGTCCCTCAACTGAAGATTGGTTAAAGAAGATGTGGTATATACATACAATGGAATACTACTCAGCCATAAGAAAAGACACAATTGTCCCATTTGCAACAACATGGAAGGACCTAGAGGGTATTATGTTAAGTGAAATAAGCCAGAGAGAGAAGGACAGACACTGCATGAACTCACTCATATATGGAATATAAGTGATCACACGGACAGAGAGAACTGATTGGTGGTTACCAAGGGGAAGGGGGGTGGGGGGGCACAAGGGGTGAAGGGTTACATCCACAAGGTGACGGACAAAAATGTACAACTAAAACCCCACAGTGTTATAAACTAAGACATCAATAAAATAAATAAATAAAAAAAAAAAAAAAAAAAAAAGATGAGTGGGTCGAATACAAAACTAGTGTCTTTGGAATGATCTTTTCTACCTGAGAGAAATCATTTGCACTCTGCCTGACAAAAATCTATGAGTCGGTATGGAGCTTCACAGACCCAGAACCTTTAATCGGTACTCAACAGAAAGTCAAATACAGATGTGGACTCCTAGATCGGTAGTCAGCAAACAACAGCCCATGGGTCAAATCCAGCCCTCTACTTGTTTTTGTAAATAAAGTTTTTTTTGGAACCCAACCCTGTTCATTTGCGTATTTATTGTCTATTATTGTTTTCGTGCTACATTGGCAGAGTTGAGTAGTTACATAGCTGTGACAGAGACCATATGGCCTGCAAAGCTGAAAATATTTGCCATCTAGCTCTTTACAGAAAAAGTTTGCTGACCTCTGATCTCTCGTGGGTTTTTTTCTTTTAAAGTTTTTTTTGTGTGTATGGTAAAATACACATAACAAAATTTGCCATCTTGACCATTTTTCATTGTACAATTCAGTGGTACTAAATACATTCATATTGTTGTGCAACCATCACCACCATCTGTCTCCAGAACCCTTCATCTTGTAAAACTGAAACTCTATACCCATTAAACAGTAATTCTCCATTCCCCTCTCCCCTCACCCCTGGCAACCGCCATTCTACTTTCTGTCTCTGAGAATCTGACTACTCTAGGAACTTCATATAAGTGCAATCATACAGCATTTGTCTTTTTGTGACTGGCTTATTTCACTTAGCATAATGTCCTCAAGGTTGATCCATGTTGGAGCCTCTGACAGGATTTCCTTCCTTTTTAAGGCCAAATAATATTCCATTGTATGTATAGTCTACATTTTGCTTATCCATTCATCCATCAATGGATACTTGGATTGCTTCCACGTTTTAGCTATTGTGAATAATGCTGCTATGAACATGGATGTAAAATATATCTTCGAGACCCTCCTTTCAATTCTTTTGGATATAAACCCAGAATTGGAATTGCTGGTTCATATGGTAATTCTATTTTCAGTTTTTTGAGGAACTGCTGTACTATTTTCCACAGCAATGACACTATTTCACATTCCCACCAACAAGGATTTCAATTTCCCCACATCCTCACCAACACTTGTTATTTTCTGTTTTTTTGATAGTAGCTGATGGGCTGGCCTGAAAACAGGGCCACCTAATATGGCCGACTTCCCACCCAAGATGGACGATTTCCCACCAAAGCACTGGGAGCAACAATGCCACCTGAAACTAAGGCGGGGAGGAAAAAGACTTACCACAAAGAGACTCCCCAGATAACCCGCTCGGACTTTTCAAACCCTCCCGCTGGCCAATCACGATTGACCACGTTTTTCAAACTCCCCCTGCTGACCAATCACAGTCGGCCAACCCCTACCTAAAAACCCCTGTTGCTTTGTCTGGCGCGCAACATCCTCGACTCCAAGAGTCGCGGAACCTCGCCCGAGGGTGCTCGCAATAAACTCGTCCCACTGCCCATTCTACCCTGTGGTCTCCATTCGCCCGCTGGTCATTACTCCTTCCGAAAACCTGACAGTAGCCATTCTAATCTCCTAGGTTTTTGTATTTACTACCTACCCCACCCACCCCCAACAGTCTCCCTCACAGGCACTTGTGTCCTTATGCTAACAAGATGGTCAGATCCTACAAGCATGGACAATCATCTCTGCATCCCCTTCAGTGACCACCACACTGGTCATCTCGAATGGTCCCTGATTTCCAGGAGCATACACTCTACAGAGGGAAGTAAAAAACCTACTCTACATATGCCCAAAAGAGCAAAGGAAGAGTCCCAGGCTGGTCATGGCTGGGAGTACCTTAAGGCCACTAGCAGGCGATGGCCGCAGTGGGCTCCCTCCTGCTGGTCTCTGCCCTCTCTATCATCCTGCACACCCTCTGCCCCGGAGTTCTCCCCAAAACATGGCTCTGATACCACAACACCCCTCAATGCCTCTTTGCTCAGAAATAAAATATAGACTTCTTAGAAGGTCAGTGCAAGAACAGCCTATTGTATCACCCCAGCCTTGGCTCCAGTGAGTCCCTTATGTGTCCCCTCGGTCTCAGGACTGTTGGACACCCCCATTTCCTGAGCGCACACACACTGTGCCCTTCCTGGCCTTCAAGGCCCAGCTCAGGGCACCTCATCCACACATCCTTCTCCCAGCCAGACGTCTTCACCCTCTCCTCCGAGTTCCCAAGGCCCATTCAAGTTTTCTGCTGTGGCGTGTGTCAAGCCTGGTGCAGGGGAAAGAGCATGGAGTAGAAATCTGAAAGATGAGTCCAATCCAGCCTCTCCCGTCAGCTGGCTTTTGTCTTGGATGAGTCACTTCACCTCTTGTTTCTCTGTGTTTATAAAAAGGAAATTGGGCCAGGTCATCTGGAAGTTTCCATCTATAGATATAACTCAATAATCCTCAATTACTTGTACTCCCCTATTTCCATGCTAGACTGGATGTCCTTTAGGGCAGAGACTAATTTATTCTTTGATCCCCGCCCCTAGCACCCGCTGTAGAACTTTCCATGTCGCAAGTGCTCAGATATGACTCTTGGATGACTGAAATAATTTCAAACAGATTTCAAATGTTTCCCCCCCATCAGGCTACTGTCCATGGGTAGCTCTGGGGCCCCATGCTGTGTTCTGCTTCTTGGTCACAACATGCCCTCTTTCCTCCCCACCTTCTAGCTGACAAACTCTTCCTCATCCGCAAAGAGCCAACTCGAATGTCATCTCCTCTGAGGCCTCCCACATTCCTCCGAGAGCAGGCCTTCCCCTGAGCTCCCGCAGCTCTGTGTCACTTGTCACATTGTACCTTCTTTGCTAGACTGTGGACTCCGGAGAGGCACAGTCATCTCTTCCTCATGGTCATCGCTGACAGTCCAGGACACTTGCCAGCTGTTTGCAGAGGGGAGGAGGTGGAGTTGGTGGGACTGAGCATAAGGGAAACATTGTGTCCATGGGATGCTCAGAATGTTCTGCTTCCGTTCTGGCTGTGCAGGGTTGTGGGATCTTGCCTCACGGAGCCCAAGCCCAGTGCCTGTAGCAGAGGGGTGACGTTAACTCCTGTCTCCCGTCTTCTCCCTCCGTGTTCATCTGGAGGAGGCCATTGCTCTCCAGGAGCTCTTTCTCATCCATGCCCCTGGCGGTTCCTGATGAACGTGGTGGCTGCATCCCTCTGCTCCTGCTGCCACTTGGGACTTGGCAGGGGCCGCTAACCAGATCTGGGAGGTGAAGGGGAAGTGGCCTGCCAGTAGAGCTCTGAGGAGTGAGCCTGAGCTAATGTGGGGATTGATTCCCCCACTCAAGAGCCTTTATGACCCAGCACAACTTCCTCCTTCCTGCCCCCCGGGGCCACAACCTGAATGACCATGCTGCGCAACCAGATGTATGCAAAAACAGACAAAATGCTGCAGCCTGCCCCAGAGGGCTCCCAGGCTCCAGGGATCCGGAAGCTGAGAGGCTAGGGCAGCGAGACACCCTGGAGGCAGTGGGTAAGTGGGAATTGGGGCAATGCCTTGAGAGGGAGCCTGGGGAGGATGGCAGACTGTGGCAGTTCCCCAAACCTGCCCGGGCAACAGAAGCACCTGGAGGCCTTTATTTTGTTTTGTTTTGCTATGAAATAGTATGTTTTCTTCCTGTAGAGCCATAAATAAAATAGAGATCGATAGTAATGTCTTAAAAAAAAAAAAACCTGATTGATAGGGAAAGAACAAGCAGATTTATCCATCAGCCTGAGGTCCAGGTGAGCTCAGGTGTGATCAGAGTAAGCAGTATGTCAAAGGCAAAGAGCAATCATTCAAAGGGTGATCAGGGACGAGGACCCCAGCTTGGGCAAGTCAAGAGACCACGGGGTGTGTGGTCCACGGGGGCCGGCAGCGAAAGCTGTAAGACCCCGTCTCGTGGCATGGAACTCAGCATAGACACAGATATCCTCATTGATGGTGGCGAAAGTTGGGGCCTGAGGAGATCGGGAGCCAGGTTCCACGTCATCGTACAAGAGGAGCAGAGGAGAGAAGCCTTTTGTTTGTTTAAACCATAGACTCCTGCGCTCTTGAATCAGTATCTCCAAAAGCAAGGTTCCTGATTCCCAATGTAGCCAGCCTGGCACGGGTCCAAGGACAGGTGGTGTCAGCCACCGGGATAGACCAAGAGCACTGATAAGAGATAAAGAGCTAAGCTGTAGACCCAGGTCTGCCAAGTATTAGCTGTGTGATCTTGGGCTGCTTAGTTCACCCTTCTCTTCATCTCTACAGTATTTCTTCATGTGATCAAAATGGAGATAATAACACTTCCCATAGAGCTTTAATGGAGGAATTAATGAGATAATGGAGGTGGAGATGTTTGTTGGCCCGCTGCTGCCCGCGGCATGTGGACTCAGGGGCTATCAACCCCCTGCCTCTGCTAATCATTAAACCTCAGGAGAAGATCTGTGTGTTTGTGATTCATAGGGGGTGAGGTGGGGCGAGAGTGGGGAGGTGGCCCAGGCCTTGAGCCAGATGCCCACACCATCTCAGATGACACTGGCAAAGTCTACCTGGTTTGGGTCCCCCAGGCCTTCGGTAACATGTCTGCTCCCGTTTCATGATGGTCCTGCCCAGAAAGAGGCAGGGGTATGAATGCCCAGGCGTGGGCACAGGGTTCCTGCAGGGTGCAGGATGTCAGTACCCTTCCCAAGCCTCCAAGCCTGGTGGATGGCCCAGTGCTGGCTGCCCTGAACCGCTGAGCCGGAGGATTCTAGAGGCAAAGAGGGTCTTAGGAACCTCATTACTCAGAAAAGGACCTGGCGGTTCATAGAGGGAACGGCTCCCTTAAGGCCACAGGACAAATTAGTGTCAGAGCCTGTGGTTGCCGGAAACCTCCCCGTTGCTGAACTCAAGTCTGGCTGGGGATCAGCACAAGTTAGGGGTGGGGAGAGGGTGAACATTCTTTCCTGGAAGCTGCATGCCCTACAGCAGAGGAAAGGCAGGCTCTATATCTGTGGGATCTGTAGCCTCTCACCAGATGAACCCATGACCTCTCATCTCTGATCCCTTTCGTGCCACAGGTAAATTTAGGGAACATTCAGACAAACAAGCAGGGGGGCAGGCATTGCTCTTTCTAGATTGGCACTTTCTGTGCCAGGGAAGGACAAAGGCCCAGCTGTAGGATCCCCTCCAAGAGAGCCAAGCTAAGCCTGGGATATCTCAGGTCAAAGATTATGTCCGTGCCATTGGCGTCATTTTGCTGCCCTCTGTGTTGCCCTCAGGGACCCCGGGAGAACCCATTTGCTTGTTCTGTCTGCAGCTTTGCAGGAGGAGCCACAGGAAACCGTCCAGATCTCTGCAGCAGCCCTGGGGTCTTGGCAGAATCAAGCACCACTGGCCTTGTTGAGACCCTTGGTGGGCACCTTGGTGGCAAGAGAATGTTGGCTGGGGGCTAGAGGCAGGCTCAGCCACCCCCTGGTTGCTGGCTCAGAAAGACTCCTGGTTCAGGAAGCATCTGTGCTCACATCTTATCTTTCCAAGGCCAAGGAGAGCCTTTCATTTAGGAAACTCCCAGAAGTGAAGATGGTCATTCCTCCTGCCCTTCCACCACCCCCCTAGCATTATCAGAAAATGCTTTTTGAGAGAGAAGTGCTTTTCCCTTTGGGGGGAAGTGCCTCTCCGAGAGGCATTGAGAACAGGCAACGGGAGAAAGAACTCGGAGCCAGGAGTCTGGAGATCTGGATCCTAACCCCTGCTGGATGACCTTGAAGCAAGTCAGTCTCTGGGGCTCATCTTGTAAAATAAGGAAGAAGCCAGCTGGCCTAGATGACCCACAGGCGGTTGTGAAAATCAAATGGGAAGTCAATGGACTTGTGTTACAAAGTGTGAAACACTATCCAAATGGCTGAGAACACCACTGTCCTCAGCTCTGGCTTGTTGCTAGGCATGTTCTACCACCCCTGCCCTGGCACCTCTGCCAGTCTTCCTGGGCCTCAGCTCCTGCTGGCACTCTGCACGGAGCAGGGGGCAGCCCTGCAGAAATAAGGAAGGTGTATAGGACTCTCCTAACACGTCAAAACTCGGCTCATGCTTTCCTCACAACTCTACTGCTTCTCAAGTCTTCTCTACCCGAGGAACAGCATCTCCATTGGGTAGCCACATGACCGGCAACCTGGACATCCATTCTAGTAGATTCTGAGGCTGTGTCTCACTTCTCTCTCTATGAGGACAGCAGGAAGTGAGCTGAGCAAAGAGTCATCAATTTTCAGAGGACTCCCCAGGCTGAAGAATCTGCAGGGAAAGGAACCCCAGCAGCTGGGACTTCATTGCTCTTTAGAAAAGGATGGTGCTTGGAGAGGAAGGGGACACCCAATGGGGAGTGTCTGGGGGGAGGGGCAGAAGAGGAAGAGTTCGGGACGGAGGAGGCCCCTCTAGGGGTCACACTCTGAGGTCTGGGCAATAAGGAATAAAGGAGCAAGGAGAGCAGATGGGAGGGACAGGCCCCCTCCCCACCACCGAACTCTACAGCAAAGACCTGCTTAAACCTTCAGAGTTTTGTTTGGGGAGGGTGAGGGGTCAATATTTGGAACTGGTAGAGAAATGGCCAACATACCGTTCCTAGGTGTACCGATCACCCCGTGGACGTTACTGATGCTCTCCTTGTGGACTACATATCCACATAGGTACACCTTACAGGGCCCCTGTGTACCTCCCCGGCCCCATCCAGAGTGGGCTGTGGTTGGCTTGGCTTCCTTCCAACTCCAGGTTGCAAAGCTCCCTCCCCATCAAGCCTTCCCGCTGCCTTTGTCTAGAGCACTCTCCTCCCCACTCTTCCCACAGAGGCCCTACCTCACCATCAGTTCTCACTTAAATATCCCTTCCTAGTCTACCTGGGAAATGAGGCTCCCTCCCTGCTCCTCATTATTCTTTACCTCCACATCCTAACTGAAATCCAAGTAACATGCAATTAACCTTTTTTTTGTTGTTGTTGAGGAAGATTCACCCTGAGCTAACATCTGTTGCCACCTCTTCCTCTTTTTTTGCTTGGGGAAGATTCTCCCTAAGCTAACATCTGTGCCAATCTTCCTCTATTTTGTATGCCACAGCATGAATGACGAGTGGTGTAGGTCCACGCCTGAGATCCAACCTGTGAACCCCGGGTCGCCGAAGCAGAGTATGCCAAGCTTAACCACTATGTCATGGGGCCAGCCCCAACTAACCATTCTGAAGTGTACACTTTAGTGTCATTTAGTACATCTACGATGTTGTGCAACCATCACCTCTATCAAGTTCCCAGACATTTTCATCATCCCGAAAGAAAACCCCATATCCATTAAGTAATCACTCCCCATTCCGCCTTCCCCTTAGCCTTTGGTAACCACTACTCTGCTTTCTGTCTCTGTGAATTTTCCTTTTTGGCAGTTTCATATATACAGAGTCATACAATACGTGACCTTTTCTGCCTGGTTTCTTTCACTTGGTTTAATGTTTTTGAAATTCATCCACATGGTAGCATGTATCAGTGCTTCATTCCTTTTTAATGCTGAATAATATCCCAGTGTGTGGACATACTACATTCTGTTATCCATTCATGGACTTTTGGTTTGTTTCCACCTTTTGCTGCTTTGAACATTCATGTACAAGTATTTGTTTGAATACTTATTTTCAATTCTTTTGGGCATATACCTAGGAGTGAATTGCTGGGTCACTTGGTAATTCTATGTTTAAGTTTCTGAGAAATCATTAATTTATTTTTGATGTCTTCCTTACCCCTAGATGTCTAGATCCACACCATCCAATATGGTGTCCACCAGCCCCATGCAGTTATTTACATTTAAATTAGTTAAAATTAAAGATTTAGATTCTCAGTCACACTAGTTATGTTTCAAGTGCTCAGTAGCCACATGTGATTAATGACACTGTATTTCCAGCACCCCAGAAAGTGCTGATCTACACTGTAAGATCCTCCTTGAGGGCTGGGACCAAATCTGTCTGGCTTACTACAATATACCCAATGCCTAGGAAAGTGTCTGGCACATAGGACCGTTATTTTAGGAAGGAAAGAAGGAGAGAAGGAAAGAAGGGTTGCTTTCAGAGTCGTTCCTTCATTTGATCTTCTCTTCTTAACAGATCTGTAAGGGAGGCAGGAAAAGAATGACTTTCCCTTTTCTGCAGATGAAGAACAGGCTCAGGGAGTGAAATACCATACCCATCGTCATAGAGCTGGTACAGATCATGGCCCTAAACCCTCCCACAGTCTAGACCTTCAGTGACTCCCAAGACATTTGGACAGAAGAGCAAGTAGGCAACCTGGAGGCTGGAAAACTCCAGAGGCAGCAGACAAATCAGTCTGGCTCTAGTCGAGTTAGGACATCTTCTACCTGAAAAGGGCTCTGAGCAAGACTTTATCCACTCTCCGTATACTGTAGATAAGGAGAGAGGGCGAAAGAAGTTATGTGTCCACAGGGTTAGTTAAGAGGCAAAGAGGCTGGGCGGGGAGGGTGAGGCCGAAGCTCTGGGGGAGCCACTGAAGGGCTTACAGCAGAGACCAGTTTTGTAGCCTCTTAAGGTCCATCTGGTAGCATCTGCAGGCTGGACCAAAACAAACAGACTGAGGGAGAGACTAGTCGGAAAGCAACTGTAACCTCAAGCCAGAAGGAGGTGGCAGAGATGGGTGGGAATCAATGAAATTTGAATAATATGAAAGAAAGAATATGGGGGGAGGGTGATAGACAGGGAAACGGGGACCTTGAGTTTTTGTGACTTAGAGCCAAAAAATATGATAATACTGGCCAGAAAAGAATTCAGGAAAGGAGCTGGTGTGTCCAGGAAAGTTAAAGTGAATCCTAGATACGATGAATGATTTACTTATGGAACATTCGAGCTAGAAGGGACTCTATAAAGTGATAAGTAGTTCTACCTCTTTGTTTTATGGTTGGGGAAACTGAGGCCCAGAGAGGTGAGGGAGCTGGCTTAAAGGCACACCGTGTGTGAAAAATAAGACTGGACCTGAACTCAGGCCACCTGGCATTTAATCCAATGAGGTTTTCATTCCAAGCCACTGAAATTCCTCTAATCTCATTTCACTCCAGCCAAGACCTCCCAACATGCATCTGCTGGCTGATAAACAGACATTTTTTTGACTTTATTAATTTTGAATCCTCTCTAGTGAAATCTCACCTGATCATCGATTACATAGTGTATGTCCAAATGTAATCCAAAGACAAATCTTTTATCATGTATCCTAAGGGCTTAAAAGCACAACCTGTTTTGATGAAGAACTCTTAATGGGTTTCCAGTTAATACCTTTGTGGTTTTGGGCACGCTATTTATTGTCTCTGAGTCTACATTTCCTCATCTACAAAGTGGAAATAATAAAACCTACCTCACAGGTAGTGAGTAACTCATCCATGAGACAATATGTGGAAAGCACCCAGCATAATTCTAGTATATATTAGCTATTTGACACTCTCTCTATTTCCTTCCCTGGAGCATAGCATAGATGGTTAGACTGGCTAATCATAGCATTAGGTTGGCTGAATCAGGGAGAACAAAGACATGAAAATTCCTTGACAATGGAAACCTTCTGGTGTTGCTAATAGCACAATGAATTAGCATGGCTGAATCAGGTTGGGGGGATATTTTTCATGGAAACTGGGTAGAAGTCATGACAGGGCCTTGAAAAGTAAAGAGCACACTTGCAGTGCATGGGTTTTGCTAACCTTGCCGGCACTGTAGGAGTGGTGACCCCTCCTGTCCAGCCGTGGGGACATATCCACTGGAGCAGGCAGACGAGGAATCATCCTTCCTACCAGCTCATTGAGCAGGCTTCCCAGGGAAGAGTTTGGAACTTATCTCCCGGGTTAATTATCAATAGGTTTTGTGGATGATCAAGAATGTGAAGTCCCCCAGGGTCACACAGAGTCTATACCCTGGAGAAGATTGGGCAACACCTTCTCTGGCCTCAGCCCCTTCTTGTCACCTGCCCAAGTGGATCCTTAATAGCCGTGCTGGGGCTTGAGTGTGGGGTGGGAGGCCCAGTGGAAGACAGTCTTCCAGTTCCTTGACCATTTACATGTATATTCATACCAGCCTGCTCCTTCTTACTGCACGGTGTTCACTCATGCATGCATTCACTCACTCAACAGGTAGTTACTGAGCCTACTATGTGCTGGGCCCTCTGCTAGGGGTTGAGTAGACAGTAGTGGGCAAATGGATCTAGTCCCTGTTCTCAGGAAATTTCCAGTTCACTAGGAAGAAAGGTAATAAACCAGTAAACAAAGCGTGACAACTGCTATGAAAGAAAAAAAAGAGGATGGCAGAGAATAAAGGATGGTCGGGGGTGGTTGGGGAAACTCCTCTGAGGCATGACGTTTGAGTCAGACATGGGCAGGGGGAGAGGAGGAACTTATTTAGGAAAAGCCAGTGGCTTGGGCAAAGGCCAGGAAACAGGAAAGAACTTAACTTTTCTTTTTTTTTGCTGGGAAAGATTCGCTCTGAGCTAACATCTGTTACCATTCTTCCTTATTTTTTTTTTCCCTCCCCCAAGCCCCAGTACATAGTTGTATATTCTAGTCGTAAGTCCTTCTAGTTCTTCTATGTGAGCCACTGCCACGGCATGGCTACTGACAGACGAGTGGTGTGTTCCCACACCCAGGAACTGAACCGGGCTGCTGAAGTGGAGCACGCCAAACTTGAACTACTAGGCCATCATGGCTGGCTCAGAACTTGACTTTTCAAAACCAGAAAGCAGACTTGAAGTGAGGAGTTTGGGCAATGAGAAAGGTTTTAAAACAGCGGGAGAGTGACAGGGTCCAGTGTATATTTTAAGCTCCTTCAAGCTGAAGGGAGCAAGGCAGGAGTGGGGGCTGGGAGGTGTCAGGAGGCTCCTGCGGGGAGGAGAGGGAGTTTGGAAGTGATGCTGCTGCTGCTGCGGAGAGACTGTCTGCGGTGGGGGGTTGGGGGGCCGGGTCCAGGGTGAGAAGGGAAGAGTTCCTCATTCAGTTCACGTGTCCCGAACAGCCACAGCCTTGTGGCATCGTCCTGGAAACTGCTCTGAGAGCAGAGACTTGGCTCGTTCGAGCTCACCAGTCTGCAGCAGCCCTCTTAAATTCTCTCAGGTGGTGCCTGGCAGCTTCTGAAGACAACTCAGAGATGGCAGTAAGCCAAGGGGTGACATGTGGACAGGTCAGTGCTTTGGAAGAGACCAGCTGGCGCTGAAGAATGCAAGCCCGGGAAGGGCTGAAGCCTCCTGACATCCCAGTTTGCAGGGTGCTCAGGAGTTTGTTGTCACTAATAATGCAACCTGGACATGAGTGGATATGAGCAGATTTCACTGACTGTTTGCGTCTGTCTACATGACGGCAGGACCTTGGACCTTCCAGGTTGAGGTATCCAAACCCTTTTTTCATTATCATACCCCTAAGGACCCATTTTAAACATTTCCCCCCAGTCGTAACCCCTCATAAGAGTTTAATATCACAGAGAGCTGTTTACACACTGTATCCATATCTGTGTTTCTATATAGAAAGAGCAAGATTTTTTTCATCCCCGAGAAACAATTTTTGCCCCCGTGGGGGTGACCTGCCCCACTGAGAATGCATGCTGGAGGTCAAAGTTTCCCCCAGTTATTACGGGGCCCACAGAAAGTATCTCATATGTCTCTCCAACGTGTCCACTTTGCTTCCTGAAAGAACTTGCTTTTCTGCTGCGGCTGCTTAGCAAGTGCTGTGCTGTACAAGACCCTGTGCTTCCCGAAGTTACTTTCCCAAGGTCATGCTCCCAAAGTAGCAGAAGCCTGGAGGAGCTAAATGCACCAGGCTCCCTGCAGACCTCACTGTTCCAAGCCCTGCTGATGTCTCACAGAAAGGAAGCGCATGCCCTTCTCCCTTCTGCATCCTTCTGTGTCTCCGGCCTGGAGACATATCACCCGCGCCCTCAGTCTCAGAGAGATATGAAAATAATCCTTCAGCCCAGGCTGGCCCTGAGGCCAGGTTGAGCAAGACACCACTGTCTCTCCAGCTCCATGTCTGCCCCCAGGGCTCCCAAAATGTGCTCCTTGAAGAGCCCTCTTACCAACTACAGATCAGCAACCACAGCCAAATCCCAGCTTAGGCTCAACTGGTCTTTATCATGCAATGGAAAGAGTTTACAAGATGCCCACAGTAATGCGTGTCACCTTATGTTCTGACAGCGCTCCATTTTACAGATGAGAAACCTGAGGCCCAGAGAGGGTCGGACTAGAAGCAAGGTCACACAGTGAGTGGCTCCAAGGCCTAATTTCTTCGTTCTGCACCAGGAGAACCAGGGGTCTCCCTGGCGGTGTTACACACGGGGGAACTGGTGTACCGGGTGGAGTGCGGGCCTACTCAAAGTTCGATCCACACATCAGCACCTGTCGACAAGTTGTTTACCTGTCCGTGCTGAGGTAAGAACAGGAATTGAGAGTCAGCATTTAGAAGTCTTTATAGCAATTTGATGGAGAAATGTTTTGCCTACTAACTCTAATAATTCACAAGAGAGTCTCACATATTGAGGTATATGGGGTAACTATTCGGGTTCAAAACATCCGGCTTGAACTAAAAAGCCTGATTTATGGCCTATCAAACATACATTATACATCTGCTTAACCATTAAAGAATGCATTCTCTTAAGATAAGAATGCATACTTCCGCTCCTACGCCCTATTGGTAACACCCAGATTAGTCCCTTTCCTGACATCACCGTCATGTTGCTTGACCTGCTAATTTGCACCTGAATACCTTTTGAAATTTTGATGAAATGTATCCTGGGTGTGTTTAACGTATGTTCTTTGTTCTAAAAAGATATAAAACTGCACTGAAAACCATGCTTCTCCAGAACGCTTTCTAAGGTCTTCCCGGGTTGTAATCCTCACTGGCTCAAGTAAACTCATCTTATTTCTCTTATCTATAGAATTGTTATTGGTTATTTTGCATGACATGGTAAAAAATTGACCTTGGACATTGCATTTTTTTGGCTTTCATTTTTCTAATGATTCATTCTTATTGTATTTCATGAAAGTGTCGAGCTGTGGTTGATTGGCAATTTTTTTTTTAAAGCTGACCCTGCACCACCGACAGTTTGGGAAGCGTGGTGTAGAGGCTGCGTGCCTCCCACCTCCCACACGTAGCATGAAAGGTCTTTGACCTCAGGATTAAAGAAAGAAAAATAACATATGGTTGTTTGGCCAAGCTAACTGGTGGACCGAGCCCAAAGGTCTCTCTTTTAGCCTGGAGCAGACACAGCCTCAGGGTCATTGGAGCCTGGCTCTTGGGTGGCTTCTGGATTCACTGAGCCATGTCCCAGAGTCCCTAAGCCCATGGGGTGTGCAGTGAGTGGCTCCGTGCACCGTTTACCTGGGAGTTTGCCCGATCAGATGTTTGACAGAGCAGTTGGAATCTTGAAGATCATTTAATTACCCCTCCCCTCATTGTACAAATGGGGAATCTGGGACCCAGAAGGGGGATGACGAGTTTATTTTCCTGTCTCCAGGGCCTAGGAGGATGCCTGTCATAGAGCATCTGGTGGAGTTCCATCAGAGGAGCAGACCCTCCGTGAGCCATAGAGAATAATGGGTTTATCACAGGGGTCAGAGCTCCCGCACTGGGGGAGCTGGTTCTGCAGACTGTCAGGTGTTGTTCCTGTGTCTCAGCTGGGCCAGCTGGGGAGGGAAGATGAACGTGGAGTGGGGACGACGAGGGACAAACTGGAACCACGTCTGCTGTCACCGCCTGCGATCTCTTTGATGTGGGTGACCTGTGGGACAAGCTGGGATCCCTCACCCCCAGAGCCATACCCACCTGGCCCAGGAGCTGGAGGAGCTGTGGGCCCAGCGGCTGCCCCACACTAAAAGGTGGGCCAGCAGAGCAGCAAGTGTGCATGAGTTGCCCCCGCATCTGCCCTACACGACCTTCAGATCATAACAAAATGGCTGTGCTTCACTTGTGCCTTCCAAATCATGCACACATTTCTCTCATGGCCAGCCCTCACCCAGGACCCTACAGGGAAGGGATTTCTGGGAAGTGCAGATCAGCTTAGCTAAGGTGATTCACTACAAAGCCACCACAACGCCTACAAATGCTTAATGAAAGAATGAAGTGACTTGTCCAAGGGCACACAGCAAGCAACTGAGAGGCAAAGGTGGAATGTGAATGGGAGCCTGCTAGCCCGAGGGGGTGGATTTCCAAACCACACTTCCGGAGAGGACCTGGCTGCTCAGCCCAGCAAGGGGGCCACAAAGCAGGACACCCCGCTTCTCTGGTGTGAGTTCCGTCGCTCAGACCTCTCCTTTCCCCAGAGCTCTCCCTGGAGCTTTCACAAATGTTTAACTAGCACCCAGCATGTGCCCCACACCAAGGAATCAACTCTGAGTCAGCCTCTTCCCACAGCCTACACGTGGGGTGATGGAGGCAGAGGTACAAATAATTGTGACGCTACACAGTCACGCGACGCTTAAGGATACGTTCTGAGTAATGCATTGTCAGGTGATTTCATTGTTGTGCGAACATCACAGAGTGTATTTACACAAACCTAGATGGTATAGCCTACTACACACATAGGCTATATGGTACTAATCTTATGGGACCACCATCGTATATGTGGTCCATCGTTGACCAAAATGTCATTATGTAGGGCATGACTGGACACATAAAAAGCGCTTTAGGGGCACAGAGCGGAGAACTTTTGACTTTGCCATGGTGGAGGCAACTCAAAAACTGAGTCTTAATGTTGGCTAGGAGCTGCAGGCAGACAGTGGGGGAAGCGCACTCTGGCCAGGAAATGAGCATGAACTACAAGCCAGGAGGACAGGGAGGTCATGACCATGCTTGGGGAATTTCCACATGGCTGGAGCGCAGGACGACTGGAGGGGAGAAAAGAGCCAGGAAAGTGAGCTAGGCACCAGATCACCAAGGGTCTAATGTGCAGCCACAGAGCCCTGGGCAGGGAGATGAAGGTGGTGGACCAGGGCAGTGCCTTGGTGGGGGAGGACGTACACTTCCGAGATCATTAGGAGGTGGGGTTGACCTGGCAGAGCCATGGGATCTCTTTGAGGGTGTGAGAGAGTGTAAGTTTGAATTTGGGCACTTAGAAAATGGCCAACTGGGAGGAGAAGCCTCTCCCTGAGCCACCACCAGTGTCACGACCGAGGGCAGGAGGTGAGGAGAGGTGAAACTGGCAGCCTCTTTTCTTCAGGACAGACATCTCTGACGGGCATGTTTTTAGTGTGTTTGCCCGTCTGCCAGTATCAGTCCAGACAGGACTTCCAGATGACTCAGAAGCCTGGCAGGCAATTCCTCCCCGCAGCCAGCACTGGGGTTGGGTTGGCCCCTGCTCACTTTGCCCCGACTGCCTCCTCAGCGCGGCCACCTGGAAACAGGGGAGGTAGTGCCTTTAACTGGAAGCAACCTATCACCTTTGGAGAAAGCAGAATCCCAGATTAGAAGGGAATTTAGAGATTATCTACTGAAAACCATTTTCTTTATAAGAAAGGAGAGCCAGGAGGTGCAAAGGGAGGGCGATGAACTTGGGCCTATTCTGCTCTCGTTTGGTATTCTTTCTACAGCACCCCAGTAAGCTGGTTGTCCCCTGCTTTGCTTGACCTCAGATAGAGATGGCTGAGGACATTAAATTGTGGTGCCAGGGCAGGGCATCACCTCCCCTGGGGGCAGGATCCAGAGGAGGGGGATGCTGCTCCATTGGCACAGACACAGGTCATCCAAGGTCTGATGAGCCTTTGCACAGCTGAAGCAGTTGGTGGCTGCTGCATTTTGGGGATACTTTATGTATTTCATCCGGGATTTTTAGTTAAGTTCATTGAGGGCAGATCCAGATATCTAGACCACTCTATTATTAGAAACAGGAACCTCTCCAATTTCCTAACTGCTGGGTGATTTTGGACAAGCCAATCTCTGGGCCTTAGTTTCTCTATCTTTAAGATGATAATTACCAGGCTCCTCTCCACCCCAAGATACAGCGTTCCTGCGACCCTGTTGCATCTTGGCCTACACCTTGGGCTGTGTACCCCAATGGGGCTCCTGCCTGAGGGTGGCCACACTCCTCCTGGGTTTCAGCTCTGCTCTTGTGGCCCCTGAGACTCCCTGTCCTGCCAGTGCTTCCTCTGCACCTCCTGGGCCTCTCAGAGTTGGTCATGCACCAACTGACCTCCGAGGACATCTGCCCCACCTGACAGTGAACGTGGGAGGAGAGCCGTTGAAGCACAGCAGTGAGTTTCTGCCCAGCTCTGCTGACTCCTGCAGGACCCCTGGGAAAAGAGCCTGGAATAGAAACCAAAAGACATGAACTCTAGTCCCGGCTCTGCAACCACCCATGGTGAAAACAGATGATTAGATTATATGCTAAATTGCCTCCAGCTCCAACATTATAAATACATGTAAATATCATGTCTCTATCAAGACATGCATGTGCATTATTTAACCTGCGTTGATAACTATCTAAAAGTGCTTTTCTGTCCATTATATCGAGTGATTGTTACAACAGCCCCTTGAGGTAGGCAGGATGTGTATGTATCTCTTTTTCACAAATGAGAAAACCGAGCATCCAAAGGGTTAAATGAGTTGCCTGGAAAAATGCTAGTTTGGAAAGAACTTGCACTTTGGAATTAGACCTGAAAGTCAAATCCCAGTTCTGCCAATTACTTAACCTCACTGAGCTTTGATTTCCCCGACTGTGAATGGGGACATTAAGGTCATGCCCACTTCTCAGTATGCCCCCACTTTAGGTCACCCCATGTTGGGGCACTAACAGTGAGAGCCAGCTGCATGGTGACCTAAAGGCTGGGGGTGGGAGCTGGAGACTAGCCTGCAAAGGCCCCACACGTCCCTCCCTCAAGCAGAGTGGAGCCTCCTGACCCTGGGTCTCTCCAAGGTGAGGAGAGAGGACCCAGATGCAGCAAAGGGTGAGGGCAGGAGGAACCTTCAGGGTCCAGCCTTTGAATGCCAACCCTTTGGTGCTCTTAGACTCAACGTCACCCTCAAACTCACGTGTGTGTTTAATGATGTTGGAACAGCTCTTGCCATGTGTTTGTCTTGGCTGTTGTCGATAAATAGATCACAGATGAAAGAGCACTGACCTCTGAGTCAAAACACCTGAAATTCTAGTCTTTGTTCTTCCGCTAATTTACTACGTGGCCTTGGTCAAGACCCTCAATCCTCGTTGGGCCTTAGCCATCTTGTTGGTATAATGAGGTCCTTCCAGCTCGAAAAACTATGACATTCTAAAAGGAGCAAATGCACTTGAACTTGGTAAACTTGAAGGTCTCCGATGCAGCTCTTCCTCTTAGCAGATCCCCTGACATTGCCTGCCTTGTTCACTCTGAGCCTGGCATTAGTAGGCATCCAATAAATAGCTGTTGCATGAATGAATGAATGGTTTAGGCTTTACCATTTGCCATTTAGACACCGCTCTCAACAAGGCAGTGCAATTTGGTGGAAAGGGCATGGGCTACAGAATCAGACAAATTCCATCTCTGCCTATAAACTGTGGGACCCTGGGCATGCTATTGAACCTCTCTCAGCCTTACTGTCCTTAGTGGTCCTTGCAGGATTAAAATAGATAAGAGGATGAAATAGTTAACAGCGTTAAAATAGATAATGGATTTAACACAGTGCTTAGTGCATAGTAAATGCTCAGGCAATGTTAATTATCAGCACTGGTAGCCAAAGAAACAAACAGTGGCAGTGGCACCAAAGCCTGGCACTAGTGATATCATGACAATAACAACAGCAATAATAATAAATCTTTTATATTGGTTATATTACTTCATAGACTAAGTGTTTTTAGTTTTTATTGTCTTTGTCTGATTTTATCTTCATAACCCTGTGAGGTTGGTATCACCTCCGTTTTACAGATGAGGAGACTGAGGCTCAGAGAAATAAAGTGACCTGGCCAAAGAAGGTCACATAGCCAATAGGGGCCAGAGCTGGGGCTAGAATCCAGGCATTCTAATTCCAGAATTCTCTGGGGTCTGGCAAGTGGTCCATCATGCCACCATCCTTCCCCAACAGGGACACAGAGGGACACGTTGTAAAAGTGCACAATGATTTTATCTGATGTGAGAATCAAAGATTAGACACACCCCACCCAGCCTGGGTTCCTCAAGTATTCTAGAACAGGCATCATCCATTCTTTCTTAGACAGTTTTCCCACTAGATAAAGTAAGTCTTCTTTTCATATGCCTCTCGAGGAGGTGCCTCTTATTTTGGTGTTCTAGGATTAGTGATCAAGTCTGATTGCCCCTTAGCCCTTCATTATTTCTTGTTTCTCTTTAATTAATTAATCTGTAGACTAATGAGGAGCATCCTTTGCAGTAACACATCCATCTCCTTAGTCATTAGTTGGCTTCATGATCTGAACTACTTGGGATGTTCCTACCATGACTTTGTGCAAAAACAAGGTAATTTCCCCCCAACTTCCTCTCTGATGACACCCTCTATTTTTTTAGCCTTTTGGGTTGGAGCTGCAGGCAAGGCCAATGTCTTCGGGGAACACTATTAATATTTACAGGCTTTCCTTCGTTGCCCCACTCCTGCTTAATTCTCGTTGAATTAATTGGGCAGGAGAAGTCACAATAAGAGCTGAGCTTAGCAAAATGACATTGTAGCAGTGTGAGCAATGGCTGAGTGTTGGGGACCCCCACAGAATAAAAGGGGCGGATGGAAAACACTGATAGAGGAAGAATCTGTCAAACACAACTTTTTTGCAAGGGTGGGAGGCAAGAGAAGAGAAGTAAGAGACATTCTGGAATTCGGAGACTGAGAGAGAGGAAGGAGAAGAGTGGTGCCATTAATAGAAATGAAGAAGTTAAAAGGAAGAGCTGATTTTTGGAAGAGAAGATGACAAATTCAGTTTTGCACTAGAACCAGTGAAGGTTAGACCTGGAAAGCTCCAAAGAACACATCTGGTGAGACCTGTCCCTTGACTGAGGGAGGTTACGCTGAGTTTGAGGTGCTAGTGGGACATTCCACTTTGCATGAGGAGGTAAGTGGATGTAGAGTTGAGATATAGAATCAGTCCAAATGTGGTCCCTAAAAGGGAAAATATCGAGTGAGCCAAAGGCCAAGAACATTTAAGGGGGAGGAGGAAGAGAAACAAATGGAGGAGACATAGAAGGGGTGGTCCAACAGTAGAATTGGGACTGTGTATTGTCAGAGAACCAAGGGAGCTTGGTATTGCAAGAGGAGAGGGATGTCAGCCTCTCAGATACCTCTCAGAGGCCTGAGAAGGGATGATTGGACTTGCTGGTGACCTTTCAGAGAGGGTTCTAGAAGGCTTGATGGGAGCAGGGTCTGGGGTTTGCGTTCTAGGACTCAGTCTACCATCTGCCCGTTGAGGGGCCAGACCTGTTATCTCTTTGACAGTCCGTGTCCTCATCCGCAACGATGGAGTAATAACACCTACCTTTGGCCTTGTGAGGAATGAAATCACAAGAACCACCAGCAACCGAATGCTTATTCTGTACCTGGCACTGTGCCAAGGGCTTGTCCACCATAGGAGAGTCCTTTGCCCACCTTAACCTGATAGGCCCACGGGAGGGATTGTTGTCACTACTGTTAGAATTGGAGAAGATTGTAATGATGCGAGAAATGAGTGGGAGACAGAAAGTAGACCCAGAGAGGGTTGACTACGCATTCACAAAATTTGACAATAAACGGACAGTGAAAGTTGGGGGCCACGGCTTGAGAAAAAGTCAGCTTTAAAGATTTTTAAAAAATCAGGGGCGACTTGGCCATATTTGTCAACCAAGGAAAGGAGGAGACAGAAGGCGCCAGGAAGAGCATTCTGCTTCGACCAGCTGGCCCTCTGCCCATGAGGTGCTCTGTCAGGATCATATTCTTTGTCTTTGCTCCAGTGGCTGCTCCCTTTGGGCGCCTTTACCTTTCACGACCCTATGATTAACCTGCATCTTTGGTTCCATGACCCCACCAATTACCAGCAGACACCAGAGACTCCTCGCGCGGACAAGATAGAAAGCTCCTCTCACCCGTTCTGTGGGAATTGGTGACGCAGGCTCCATCCCTCCGGGCTGTCAACCAAGCACCTCCCCACTCTGCCTAGCCTTTCACCCACTTGGCTGGCTGAGAAGACCTGGGCTCCAAGCCACCCAGGCTGGTCTCTTTTGTCTCTGATAAAGTGCAATGTCCACAGTGAGGTCCTGGCAAGATCCCCAGGAAGCTGTGGTCCGTGGTACTGTTGGAGGTGGTGGGGAGGGATTCTGCGGGGCAGCAGGAAGCCATGGGAACCTCGTGCCTCTCTAAGATCACTTGTTTTCCTAAGTGACTCTGGGGTCAGCTGGCATCTATGGGGTTTTCTCTAAGGGGACAGTCTCATCAATCCATCCGAGCAGTGAGAGCAATAAATAATACAGCAGGAAGAGGGCAGATGGGGCAAGGCAGTGTTTGGTTGGGCTCCAGCCTTCTAAGGTTCTCTTAGTTGGGGCTCCCTCCTCTTCTCCCTCCTGGAGCACTGTGGTAGCCTTTGAACTGATCTTGCTGCTTCCAGGGTCTCTCTCCCCTACATCCCACCCCAGCCCCAACTTGCCTCCCAAGTTCTCTTTTGACACCATAGATCTGGTCATAGCAGGTTCCTGCCTTGTGAAATAGCCCACCTCCTCCAGGATCGAGTCCTCCATCCCTACCAAGCCATGAGAGGCTTTTCCCAGTTTCAACCCTGCCTACAGCAGGTTGCAGACATTCCTCACTGTTCATTCATTCATTCAGTCTTCAGCAAATGTTTTTCAGGGCCTACTTTGGGTCCTGTTATGCTGGATCTGCTAGGAACCCCACGCCCTGGCGGGTCCACACTTCTTGCCCATCCCAGACACGCTTGCTGCCTTTTAGGGCCTCCATGCCTTCTCACAGGCTCTTGTCTCAGTCTGCAAGGCTCCTCCATGAGCTAATCCCTGGGTCTCCCTTTCAGATATCACTCCTGAGCTCCTGACTTTTAAAAAATTTTCATTAATCTATGTATTGTGTTAATCCCCCCCTTTGACAAAATAATCATAGTTATCATTTCAGCAAACCTTTAACAGGCATAAAAGTCAGTTTATTCTCCCAGGGTGCTTGCTTCATCCTCTTATCTTGTGAGCAAGGCTTTTTGGTCTAGAGGTCTGTTCCGGCTCTTCAAAGCCAGGGAGGCCTTGTTCTCTTCCTCTCTGGAGTCTGTGGCGTGAATGAAGGACTCTGGGGACTGATATCAGACTGATATACTGGGGTCTAGAGGAGGCGGACCACTGTGGGATCACCTCCCCCACTGCCACGCCCCCACCAGTTTGCAAGCGATCTTCCCTCCCCTCCTGCATCAGGTTGCTCCCCAGCAAAATTTCTACAACGGTTTCTTTCCACTGACCGCATTAGGGGAGAAGCAGTGTGCTGTCTGGAAGGCGCCCAGCTGTGCCACTTGCTAACCATGCGCATATGGCCGGTTCATCTTCCTTAAACCTCAGCTTCTCCAGGTTTAAGTTAGATATAACAAATATGGGTCCTGTTCACCTCACACGGTTGGGGTGAGAAGCTAATGACGAGAGCGTGCCACCACAGTGAAGGATCTGGAAATCATCCCATTGAAATATGAGGGCCCCTTATTAACTCCTGATTCCCAAAGCCGTCCTCACCCCCCTCCTCCTCCTGTTCATCCTTACTTCCCACTTATCCCCAGTCAGCCTTCCGGATCCAGGGCCCTGGGCGAACCCTTTCACTTGGGGCACTGATCCTAAGCAGCTCCATCCAGCTGGGGTCTGGGGGCCTGCCCCTCCACGTATCCTTTTGATACCCCCATCTTTATTTCCTGGAGCCTGTACAACACCACTGCCCAATTAATCGTATGCGGTCCTGTAGTGCTTCCAAGTTCCGTCTCCCAACTGAGTCCAGGGCAAGGACCGTGTCCTGTCGCGCCCCCGCTCCTCCCACCATGGCGCCCCCCTCCTCCCACCACCATGGCGCCTAGCACAAGGAAGCAGAGCAGCGGTTCCGCAGTTCTTTTCCAAGATCGTCTGATTACAGGGTTCAAAGCCCTGGACGAGCCCGAGGCCGGCTCGCTTCTCCAGGGAGATGCAGGAGAGCGCCAATGTGGAGAGCGCGGACACCGCGGAGATAGATACTGGAGAAGGGGAAGGGCGTCACCTAGCCAAGCCAGTTCCAGAGTGGCTCGCCAGCCCGGAGGCTCGGCGCCACCCGCTCGCCCGCCAGCGCCGGCCGTTGCGCGCCGCGCGGGCGAGCCCTCTTTGTGCCGGCATCAGGTGCAAGCGTCGCGAGCGCGGGGCGTGCGCGCCCCCGCTCGTCCGTCCGGCTCCGCTGGGATCGCCCGCGCCAGGGGCTGGAGCGGGGGAGGGAGGAGGTCGGACACGTAGCTGGCCTAGCGGCCCGGCTCAACTCCGCGCGGGCGGGGGAGCCGGGGACCGCTGCTCCAGCCCGCTAGCCTTCGAAAGATCCTCCTGGGCCAATGGCAGGCGGGGCGACGCTTGCCGATTGGTGCAGACGCTCTGCTGATCACTGTGGAAACCCGGGCGGTGGGGAACGCGGGAGGATGCGGAGCCCCGGGCGGGGGGAGCCGGAGGGGCGGGCGGAGGAGGCGTCGAGGCCCTGAGCTACCCGGGAGTTTTTACCCGAGGCAAAAGTCCATCGCGGGCTGGCGGGCAGAGGGAGGGGCGGAGGAAGGGGACCGCTTGGGGGCACTGGGAAGCCCCGGATACTCTGGAGGGAAGGCAGGGATACTCCCAAGCGCAGGCGAGGAGGCTGGGGGCGGGGGCGCGGTGGGAGGCGGAGGAGGAGAAGACAAAAGCCGAAAGCGAGGAGGGCCCGGGCCGCACACACCGGCAGCCGGCGCAGGGAGGCCGCAGTGCACGGGGGCATCCCGGTCGGCAAGCAGCATGGGGAAGGGGGGGAACCAGGGCGAGGGGGCCACGGAGTGCGAGGCGCCGATGCCCACGTTCAGCTGGGAGGAGATTCAGAAGCACAACCTGCGCACCGACAGGTGGCTCGTCATTGACCGCAAGGTCTACAACATCACCAAATGGTCCAGCCGGCACCCGGGGGGCCAGCGGGTCATCGGGCACTACGCGGGGGAAGATGCTACGGTAAGGGTCTGGGAGCTCTCCCGCCACCTTTCTCTGCTGCAGGCGGGAGTCAGGAGCCTTGGGTCCCAGGGCGCCAGACCGACCTCTGGCGCTGAATGAAGCTTGGGGCGCCAAGGAGGGAAGGAAAGTGCGTCTGCTGCGTTCATCCCCCGCCCCGAATCGCAGTCCTCTGGGACAGCTGGGCCAACTTGCTGTGGGGGTCGGATTTTCGAGCCTGGGAGGCAGAGCCGCGGTGGAGATCCGAGCGGTAGAGAACCGTGCAGGATCTACCATGCTCACTGGGACCCGCCGATCCGCTCCTTCCGCCGGGTTCACCGGTCCAGGGACTTCCCAAAGGGGGCACTCGGGCCCTAGGGGTTTGGTGCCCCCAGCGTGGAAGATGGCCGCCCCTGGGCGCCGCGGAAAGGAGCCGGAGAGGAGCCAGGTGTGGGACTCGGCGCGCGTCCCTCACTCTCCAGCCAGACTAGGGGGCGGGGAAGGAAAGCTTGTTCCCGCTCAGGGCTCGCTCCTGCTTGGATTCTTGTCTAAGAAGGTCCGCAATGGCTGCCCGGGAGGGACCGCCTGGTCCCTCCTGTTCCCACGCTTTCAAAGACTAACAGGACCCACCCCTCGGGCCGGCGTTCTTGGGGACCGGGGTGGGGAATTGGAAGGAGAAAGGGCTGGAGTTTGCAAAGCCCAGGTCGAGAGGGATCTTGAGCTGCTTGGATTTAGCAGCACTAGGCTGGCTTGGCAACAGGTCCAGCTGCACCCGAGGTTACTCTGGGGCGGTCAACTCAATGGTCGTCTGTTTTTAAATCCTGCCAGGAATGCCCTTCCCAGTTCTTGCACTCCTAAAGGTAGTCGGGCCAGGGGGCCTCCTGGGAGCCTCCTGGGAGACCGGGCTGCCCATCCTACTCGCACCAAATGTGTGGCCCTGCCATTACACAGCACCCCATGGCGTCCCTCAACCCCCAGGCTGAAATCCTTGCATTTCTTTAAGATGCAGTTGGACCCCCATGGACTCAAAGGGGTGAGAGGGAAAAGAACAAGTCAAGGAGAGAAGAAAGGGGCCTCTCTTAGTGACAGTGAGCTGGGGAGAGAGAGAAGCCCGGGAAGGTGAATAGAGGCAAGGCTGTGGGAGGGATAAGCTTGACATAGCACATTCCACGTGGGCTCTGGCATGCTGACCTATTGGGCTTTTGCTGTCCAAGCTGTTTGGGCCCCTGTCCTCCGGTGGAACTCTTGACCTTCGTACCTCTTCCTCTCACTGGGACAGGCCCAACCAGGGGGACCAGACCAGGCAGTCATGATCTAGGCTGTTGATTGGCTCTCTGCTTTGGTGAGCAGGGTTCAGTCATATTTAAGATTGAGAAGAGGGTCAGTGATAGGCTCCCTCGCCTTTATCTGCTTGTGAACGCTTAAGCCCTTAGGGCTCTGCTGCTAATTGTGATACTTAGGCGACTATAGGTTTGTATACACCATCAGTACATCTCACTTGGACTCTTCCACACTGGTGTGAGGAGGTTGGATAAGGGAAATTCCTAAGTAAAAGACCTTTTGACTCCTGGTTGGCGGTCTTTCCACTAATCCATGTTGCTGGACTTTTGCTAGCCTGGTCACCATAGGTGAATTCTAGACGGTTCCTACCCTGGTCAGCCCTTCACCAAAAAGTTTCCTAGAAGGAAAAGTCAAATACGATGGATTGGTCTGATTATTCCCTAGTGTTAAATAAACATATTTTCTTATGTGGAGAAATATATATTTTCTTATGTGGCAAAGCACTTCGTAAACTGTAAGCCGTGGATAAGTGCAATGGAGAATTATCAGGCACATGAGAATAAAAGTGAGGATTATGGAACAGCTAGAATGTAAAGTAAACAATGAGGAATTTGGAGGAAAAAAGTTTAAATCTATGCCAGCTTTGTTTTGTGTGGCAAGACATAAAGACAATTTCTATCCCCGAGGCTTACCACCTTCCAAGATAAGGTTTTAGGGCCTGAAATACACTAAGTGGAGGTATAGTTGAGTAATGGTGGAGGGAGCGACTGGATTCTCTCTCTCTTTTTTTTTTTTTTTGCTGTCTGGGACCAGGTTGGTAAAGGCCATTGAAGTATGGAGTGTATGGGAAGGGGGTTTGAAGCGAGAGGCACTAACAGGCTAGGAATCAAGAGATCCTTGTCTTTGGTCTGTGAGCAGATGACTTCACCCCCTGGGACATGGACTTCGTCCTCAGAGCTTGGGGAATGACAGAGTCTGTATGGTCCCTGCAAGTTTGGGGAGGGACTGATGGTGGGTAGATGTTGCATCCCGTGGAACACCCTGATGCATTGTAATGAGCTGATCACAACGCAGGAGCATCCTCACAAGAGGCTGGAAGCCATTCTTGTGACAGTTCTGGGCCTCAGTAGGGGATTTTCCTCTTTCTGAAGAAGACTTCAGGAGTCAGGACCGCCTCTTCCCCAGAGCCATGACCTTGTCATTTGGTCCTTCCGCAGCAGTTAGAACTTGGCTTTGCCTGTCAGAATAAAAGTCGCTTCATTTGGGCAGCTCACAAAGCACATTCATACATATTGCCTGGTTTAGCCCTCGGATCAACCCTGTAGGTGTCTCTCATTGCTCTTAGGTTTAAAAACCTAGCTTAAGCGCTCGGGCCTAAACTTAGGATCTTGCATCCCTGAGTCCTCCCAGCCCACCTTCCGTTTCTCCCTCCCTTCCTTCCTGTTCCACCTCTGATCTCTTTCCCTCTGGTCCTCTGGCACTTCTCTGGTCTTCGTCTTGCTCTGGGCAAAAGGAACCCTCACCCGTGTCCCAAGGATGTCTGCTCTTTTCACGGCAGGGTCCCACCACTGCAAAACTTTCCCCACTCGGGACTTTTAATCTTCAAAAGTGATTCATACACATTTATTCAGTGTCTCCGTGGTTCTGAGCTGGGCCCTGGCACAAAGATGAATAATTCACAGACAGTGACCACATCTACCGGGTTTGCTTCCTTTCTTCCTTCCTCTCAGGCTGGGACTTGAATCCAGACCCTCGGCCTCTAGACACCAGCTCCCCCGTGCCCCCACTCGTGCCTTGTCTGGGCAACTTTTCCTGCCCTTTCTGCGTGGGTGGCCTCTTTGAAAGCAGGGAGGTCAGGATTCATTCATCTTCCAACCTGCTCCTGTGCTGTTCTTGTGAAAAGGCAACAGATTGAAGATGGAATCTTCATCCTTCTTTAGACAGGGCAGGTCTCGGTATTCTGAGGCTGAGGACTTGGGTTTGCATCCCAGCTTCAGGAATTCTTAGGCCAGGCACTTCCCCTGAACTTCTCTTTCCAGGTCTGTAAAAGGGGAAGGTGATTGATTATCAGGCTCAAATGGGCTGTGCGTGGGATCATTCTTTAAACTCAGGACTCTTGCAGGTGTGAGGGTGCGTTCCCAGGTGTCCCTTAGCCTTGTGTGCATTTCTGTGCATGTTTCCAGCGTACATCAGCAGGGACATTCTTGCCCACAACCCTTTGGCCACAGAGCACCATCTCACCAGCCTCCATTGCTTCTTTCCCTTCGAGGGGACATGGCACAGGGGCTTCTAGCCCTGCCTGCATCTTTCTGCTGTGGAAAGGAAGTCAGCGTCCCTATCTCCACCCGAGAACTCGGGGTCCCTCTTCTGCTTCTCCCTCTCTAACCACTTATTCCATGGAGTCCCCATTGCCAGGGCTGCTGCCTGCACCATTGTGTGCCCTGAGCTCGCTCCTCCTGCTCTTTTTGAGTCCTGGGCCAAGTGCCCAGATGTGCAAAGCTGAATGAGAGACTGGCCTTGCTCTGCAGAGAAGGTGGACACAGCCAGAACAAATCATGGCACCAGATGCTCAGTGTGGGGGCAGGGGCGGTGATTCACTGGAGTGGGGCCGAGGCAGGGAAGATGTCTTCATGCAGAAGTTGGCTGGCGTTGGACTGGGCGATGGCCGAAGCAGGGACTGGTGAAGGCCAGGAAGTGTGACGCACACACGTCTTCCATTTGGCAATCTGGGTGTTCTGGCCTTCCCTCCTGCAGCCTGACCTCTCCACCCCCACCCCTACACCTGCCCTCCTGGGGGTGGGTTCAGCTTTGCTCTCAACCTGTTTGCCACTCCCTTCTCTTCACCTGTGCCCGGGCCTTCGTCCTGGAGAGTCTTTGGCTTTTCTCCCTGTCAGACGAGACTAGAACCTGGTTCCAATTCTTGTTCCAAAAGCAACGTTTGAATTGGCTCTGTCTTGCCTTGCCCCGTGGCCTACCTTGTGCCAGCCAGCTACCTCCGTGACCGAGCAGCAGCTGGGAGCCTCCGCAAGTGTGTGAGGCGCATCTGTGACACTTGGAAGGAGGAGACACAAAAAGTGACCAACTCTCAGAGCGGGGGAAGCTTATTTTGACTGAGGCCTTTGTATTAACAGCGGAAAACTCTAGAGTTAGACACACCTGGAGTGTGACCCTGGACAAGTAGCTTCACCTCCCCCAGCCTCTTCTCATCTCCGAAGTGGGACCTGCCTCACAGAATTTGGTGAAGACGAGTGGCTTGTGTACGCAAAGCCCGTGGCTCCGGGGCTGACCTACATAATCTCAGTGTGGGGCGGCTCTACCGACCACCAACGTGTGGGTGCTGGTGTAGGTGAAGAGTTCTGGTGTTCCAGAAGCGTAAGCCGAGTTGTACAAAATGGCAGAAGAGTCTGAACATGATTGCAGAGCGGAAAAGCCTCCGAGGATTGGAGGGTGCGCAGCCGTGGGGTCCCGGGTCGCCGCATTCACTTGTGAGACCTCCCATTAGGCACTGTTGGAGGCACCGGGGTTATTGCAGCAAACAGGACAGGCGTGGCCCTTATATTCCAGCAGGGGAGACAGACAAGAAAGAAGTGAGTACAGAAGGTCGCTTGTGACCTTGATAACTTCTATGAAGGAGATAAAACAGGGCAATGTCCTGGAGAAAGCGTGGGGCTGGAGGGTGGCTATTCCAGATGGGGTGGTGGGGAGAACCTCTTTGAGGTGCGTCCCAAGTGGAGCCGGCCACGGGATGCTATGGGAGCAGGGCTCCAGGCAGAAGAGCCGAGCCAAGGCCCAGGGGTGGGAATGAGCTTGGTGGATTCAGGGGTTCCCACCAGGCCTGCTCCAAAGGCTGCCGGATCTGCCATGGACAAGCAGACAATCAACAGCTTTCAACACTGGCAGGAGGCTTGTGGTGTGTGTGGTCCCTGAATCAGGTGAACCTGGATCTGCTCCTGGTTCTGCCACTTGGAGTGCAGGATGTCACCTTCCTGAGCTCCAGTGTCTTCACCTGCAAAGTAGAGCCTTGAGGCTTCAGGGTGGGAACGTAAACAGTGCTCCTGGCTCCCAACCTGGAATGCGGCCCTTCCCTTCGCCTGGCTTCAGGGAGGTGAGGCCTCCTGACAGCCCCCTGGAAATGACCAGGGAGTGGCTTCGGTCAGGACAGGAGTCTGTCTGCCTGCTCCACCAGGTTCTTCAGCTTGGGCAGAGGCTTGGAGGCATGACCTGGACCTGGTGGGGGGCAGTGGGAGCTGACTGCAAGATGAACGTGCTTGCAGACTGTGGGATTTTACCTCTCCATGAAAAAGAGCAAGTGATCCCTGGGAAACTGCCTTACCAAGGACTGCTCGTTCATTTCTCAAAAGCCATGGTCTGACGTGAGGTGGACCAATGAAAGGGCTTTTTTAGGCCCTGACTTTGGAAGACAGCTGTGCTTACCACTATACCACCTGCCCCTGGGCCCTGACTCTGGAAGCTTCTGCTGAGCTTTTCCCAGACTGTTCGAACAACGGAGCTGGGACGGTCCTCACTTTGCAAAGGAGATTGAGGCTGGGGTGGGGGCGGCTGGCTCAGTGTGGGCAGAGCTGGTCAGCACTGGACCCAGTCCTCCTCACTGCCGGCCCAAGGACCCTGGAATAGCTGTGCGTCTCTGAAAATATACTTGATCTGATCCTCTTCGACCATCTCTTTCTGTTCAGCTAGGGGAGGGGGACACAGACTTTTTTTTTTTAAACTCTGGGCCCAGTTTTCCTCGGCACAATGTGTTGCTTTGTGAGTCTGTTCTAGACACAAATAGAACAAAGGCCAGGCAAAAGGCCTTGATGCCAGGGATGCAATAAGAAAATGGAAGAAGACTGGCAGTGACCGTTTCTAGATACTGTGGCGGGGGAGAGGATGAGGGTAAAAACATTTTTATGAGCTGCCAGCATTTTCCCCATTCCTCCCCCATTTTTTTTTAAATTTTGAAACTTTCTGAATGTACAGAAATGTTGGAAGAATAAGTGAACACCTGTGTATCCTCAACAAAAATTCGCTCATCTCAACATTTTGCCACATTTCCACTCTTCCTGTTTATGCTTGTGCAATTGTCTTTTGCTGAATCCTATGAAAATATGTTGCATCACTGTGCCACATTCATTCCTAAATTCTCCACCATCTTCTAAGAATAAGGACACTCTAACATAATCATAATACCTTTGTCATATTTAAGGAAATTAATAGTAATTCCTTAATAGGATCAGTTATCCAATCCATATTTAAATTTTTTCATTCAACCCCAAAAATGCCCTGTATAACTGCTGGGGATTTTTTTCCCCTCCAAATGAGAGCATTTCAAATCAAGTATTGCAGTTTTTATATATTTTTGTTACATCTTTTTCAGTCTCTTTTACTCTGGACCCCCTCCCACACACACGCACCAACACTTTTTTCCCCACTATGTTGGTTTTTCTGATTGTTTCTGTTGGTGTCATCTGACTTGTTCCTCTGTCCTAGCAATGTCTCACAGCTTGGTGCAAGGCAGGGTAAATGGCTGGGACATCATACTGAATCCCATCAGGGGATCTGGTGCTGGCTCATCTCTAATGGAGATGCTACATTTGTTATGAGATAATTTATGTAATATACATAATATGTATAGAAAAAAACTGGAAGGAAATATGCTAAAATATTAGCAAAGGTAGTCACTCTCTGGGTGGTTTTATTTTCCTCTTTTTTCATCCGTCCATTTTCTAAATTTGCCCAAACTAGGCACATTATTACTTGATAATCCGAAAAAAGATTACAATGCATAACATTCATTTTTTTTTAATTTCAAAAGCAATATAACAACGTTCAGGAAAGTTTGGACAGTAATGAAAATAAAGCAAGGCATAATGCCACCACCTGAACACATAATTTACAGCCTCTCATAAAAATGTTTTTCATAATTTCATACTTTTTCAAATTATGAAAAAGCTTTTCTCAGAAAGACCTTTTACCTAATTCTGCTTTTGGTTTTGGTTTTGCATTATTGCCTAAGCACATTTTCCATGCCGGGGGAGTCGCCAACCATGTTCTTTTTGTTGATAGCCGTGGGCACGGGGTGGTGGGTGGTGCAGTTTGCTGGGTACTGGGCACCCAGTGGAGACTCATGTCCTTCCCGGGCCCTGCGCAGCCCTGTGCCCGTGGGGTGCATCTCCCCAAAGGGGTGCATTTTTCGGCCTCGCCCACAGGCAGCCCACATGTCTATCCACACATCCTTGGCAAGCTCAGTGGCTGTTCCTCAGGGCGGAGACTCAGATTCCACCACTTGTTGGAGTTGGCCACTGAGGATCGGTCCCGGATGAGGCCCGAGAGAGCATTTGGGGCCCACTCTTGGCAGACCCCGTTCTGTTTTCGGGTGGGACACAGAGAGCTTCTGCTGGTGATCCCTGCCCTCCCCGGGCGGAGGCGCAGGCCGAGGTCGGGGTCCCACACTCAACACCTGCCCCTCTGCTCCCCAGGATGCCTTCCGTGCCTTTCACCGCGACCTTGATTTCGTGAGCAAGTTCATGAAGCCCCTGCTGATCGGCGAGCTGGCCCCGGAGGAGCCCAGCCAGGACCGCGGCAAGAACGTGAGTCCAGGCGACAAGGAAGGAATGGAGGGTTTGTGGGGAGAGGGGGTCCCCACCCTGAGATGGAGAGTGCTGGGCGTGGGGCGGGGGAGCCCTTATGCCAGTCCGAAGGGCGCCGCTGCCCATCACCTGGAGTCAGGGAGGACTCGGAACCTCCACTGGCCCTGGAGAGCCCCTTCCTCTTGTGCCACCCTGGGCTGGCTCCTCCTTGGAGTAATGCTGTCCCATCCTCTCCAGCTCCGGGGCCCCCGAGGAGCCAGGCTGAGCACAGCGTCTTTCCCTCTTGTCCAGTCCCTTCACCTTTGCATCTGGCCTTCCCCTTGCTGGAGCTGACCTGGGGTTCCATTCTGCCTCCTTCACACTTGGCTCCATCTTCTACCCCCTTCCACCCTCCCCAGTCCCCTTCCAGGCAGGCAGCTTCTCTCCCCTCTGCTGCGTCCTGCAGGCTCCCCACTTCCTGATCGTCTTCTCTAGCTCCCACCCCATTGCACGCCTTCCACTGCTGCTGACGTGGTTGATAGCCACTCTTGGGATTCTTCACCTCTCATCACCCAGGCTCCCAAATCCAGCTTCCTCCACCCACATGCCTTCCTGCCTGCCCCTCAGAGTATCCTGGGTATGGCCAGTGGATGCCCTCAGCTCCCTGCCCTCCTGCCACCCAGCTTCCTCCCTTCTCCCAGCCATGCCCTCATTTCCCCAGAGCCGCCCTTGACTCTGCCTCAGTCTCTCTGGACCCACGTGCCTGGTGCCCACCCAGTCCTCCTGCCTCCCTGAGCTCTCGGCGCAGGGACTTGTCCTGCCCTGTTTTGTGTCTCCCCCACCTCAACCCCCTCACGACCCGCTAGGGTGCCCAGAGCAGGTGGTGCAATGTCGGGTAGTGGAAAACGTAAGCTTTTTTTTTTCTTAATTGTGGTGGAATACACATAACATAAAATTAACCATTTTTAGGTGTACAGTTCAGTGGCATTTTTTTTTAATTTTTATTTTTTTATTGCAGTAACACTGGTTTATAACACTGTATAAATTTCAGGTGTACGTCATTATACTTCTATTTCTGCATAGATTACATCGGGTTCACCACCCAAAGACTAATTACAATCCATCACCACACACCTGTGCCTAATCATCCCTTTCACCGTCCTCCCTCCCCCCTTCCCCTCTGGTAACCACCAATCCAATCTCTGTCTCTACGTGTTTGTTTGTTGTTGTTTTTATCTTCTGCTTATGAATGATATCATACAGTTTTTGACCTTCTCCCTCTGACTTATTTTCCTTATCATAATACCCTCAGTGTCCATCCATGTTGTCACAAATGACTGGATTTCCTTGTTTCTTATGGCTGAGTAGCATTCCATTGTGTATATATACAACATCTTCTTTATCCATTCGTCCCTTCATGGGCACTTGGTTGCTTCCAAGTCTTGGCTATTGTGAACAATGCTGCAATGAACGCAGGGGTGCGTGTATCTATACGTATTGGTGTTTTCAGTTCACTGGCATTAAGCACTTTCACACTGTTGTGCAACGATCACCACTATCCATCTCCAGAACTTTTCCATCATCCCAAACCGAGACTCTGTCTCCATTAAATAGTAACTCCCCATTCCCTCCTCCCCCCAGCCCTTGGTAAACACTATTTTGCTTTCTGTCTCTATGAATTTGCCTATTTTAGGCACCTCGGATAAGTGGACTCACACAATGTTTGTCTTTTTGTGTCTGGCTTAATTTCACTTAGCATAATGTCGTCAGGGTTTATTCCTGTTGTAGCATGTGTCAGAATTTCCTTCCTTTTTAAGGCTGAATAACATTCCATTGTTATTCATAAACCACATTTTGTTTAGCCATTCATCCGTCAGTGGATATTTGGGTTGTTTCTACCTTGTGCCTGTTGTGAATGTGCCCCTGTGAACATGGGTGTGCAAAATGCAAGCTTTTGAGTCAAATCCTTTCTCTGCCACTTAACTGGCTGTGGACACACAGTCCCCAGGGCTGTGCCAGGGCCACGGCAGGCACGTGGGAACAGCCGTGGTTGTAGTGCACGGTGGCCTGGCTCCCGAGGGGCATAGGTTGGTGGATTGGTCCTCTGTTGCCACGATTTCCCCAGGCTGTGCAGTGGGTGTGGAGAAGACATCGGTCCCTCCAGAGTGGCTGAGTGGCTGACTCCTTCCCTGTGTTCTTGCTCAACAGTCCCAGATCACCGAGGACTTCCGGGCCCTGAGGAAGACGGCTGAGGACATGAACCTGTTCGAGAGTAACCACCTGTTCTTCCTCCTCCAACTGGCGCACATCATCGCCCTGGAGAGCATTGCGTGGTTCACCATCTTTTACTTCGGCAATGGCTGGATTCCAACTGTCCTCACGGCCTGTGTCCTTGCTACCTCTCAGGTGAGGCGTGACACCCTCCTCTGTCACTTGAAGCCCCCTGCCCCGACTCCCCCAGCTCGCAGAGGCCCAGTGCACTTGTGCTGACGCTGTGAGAACATCTGTGGCCCTCTCTCCCCAGGCCCAGGCTGGATGGCTGCAACACGACTACGGCCACCTCTCTGTCTACAAGAAGTCCACGTGGAACCACTTAGTCCACAAGTTCATCATTGGCCACTTAAAGGTAAACATCAGCAGCCGGGGGCTTCCGTCCCATTAGCGGCTGGCGCAGCGCCATCTCACGTTGAGACCAGGTCCCTTCTCAGGTCAGTGTCCTGGCTGGGCTGCAGGACTTTCAAATTGCCCCACTTCTCTGACCTTCTGTAGACCACAAACCAGTGTACTAGTTCATGCCTTTTTCATCTATTGACTCAGGTGACTGAATTGTTTGCTCCTTATCTAAGAACTTATCTAATAAATTCCTTTTAGTTTAGGCCAGTAAAGGAGCAGTCTGTCTTGATGAATTGGTATGCTTCCCTCCACTGGGAATGTGAGCAGTTTAAGACATCATGTTCCTCTTTTTTTTTTTTTTCCCTCCCGTGCCAGGAAACACAAAGCAAGATTTGGAACAGCAACTGTCCTGAGTCCACGTTTTTGTTCTACATATCTTTCCCTCCTGTTACGTCTCATTTAAGCCTTTATCTTTATTTTAACCATTCTGTTATATACACGGTCCTTTATCATAAGCCATCTTTGGAAGGATATGGGATATGAAAAGGAGATATTGTCATCATGTAAGTCTTTGGATAAGGGACATCAAACCGAGTAATGATTAACTGAGCTGAAGGATAAGAGTTGTTTAAAACTTAGAAGGTGAGGTATTTCTCCTCTCACCGCCCTGCAGTTGAGGAGGCAGACCTGCAGAAGTGTTACAGCTCGCCAAGTATCTAAAAAGGCAAGCTGGGGGGCTGGCCCAGTGGCACAGTGGTTAAGTGTGTGCGCTCTGCTTTGGCAGCCTGGGGTTTGCAGGTTCAGATCCTGGGTGTGGACCTATGCACCACTCCTTAAGCCATGCTGTGGCAGCATCCCACATATAAAATAGATGAAGATTGGCATAGGTGTTAGCTCAGTGACAGTCTTCCTCAAGCAAAAAGAGGAGGATTGGCAACAGATGTTAGCTCAGGACCAATCTTCCTCACCAAAAAAAAAAAAAAGGGCAAATTGGACCTGCCCATGACCTTGTGCTGATCTGATAGGCGTTATCGCCTTGGTTTTGGGGATAAGTCCTTGCCGACTCTCTGAAACAGCCCATCCTCCACCCCAGCCCTTTCCCAACAGCATCCAGCTGCTTCCTAAGAAAGGCTGCATCCTGATGACTTCCATCCCTCCCTGCCCTGGCTTGGGAAGAGCTACATGTCTGGGTTAGGCTTGTCCCCTCTGTGACCCAGACCGCATTGAGCCCTTGGTGGGCCGGCTCCGGTTCTGGTTGGGGGTGAACTACCATGGAACTGGCAACAAGTGGTTTGCCTGGCCCTGAGCCTGAAGCGGTCTGAGAACCTGGTTTCTTTCCAAAATTTCAGGGGTGAAGGGAGAGGGCGTGCATAGTTAGTCGAGTCCTTTGTTACACTTTATACTGTTTTCTGTTGGATAAAACCCTCCTCAGTACTGGAAAGTAACATTTCCCTCCCGACCCATGTTATCCCCACGCACTCCACAAAGATGGGTTGTGTCCTGTTTCCAGATTCTGGGCGGGGGCCAGGAGGGCCTTTCCAGCCTGATGTCCCTCGGTCCTTGGAGCACAGCTCCTGCGTCAGACAGAAGACAAGGCCAGGACAGAGGACTGGCCCCCGTGGAGAATGAGGTTTTACGAAATTGGAATGCTGGGGTGACGGGAAGACAGGGTATTCGGGCTTGGAGACTAGAAGAGGTCAAGGACGTGGGTTCCACTTATGGCTCTCCAGCCCCCTGCTCGCTGCGTCCTCCGTGCTGTGTCCAGGCTGGTGGCGTGGCCGTGCAGCTCACCTGGGGTGCCCCAGAGCCAGGAGCATTGCAGCTTGTCTGAAATCGCTCTGGCTCTCGCTGGTCACACAGCTGCAGGCAGGTCGTGTAAGTCTGTCTGTTCCTTTGGTCCCTTTCTGGGAGTCAAAGGGGCTGGCTGCAAGGGCGTCCTTAGGTGCCCTGCCGACTCGGATGTTCTAGCACAAGCTGGTGAGGACAGTGAGCAGGGTGTTGGGAGCCCTGAGGGGCTGGCACCTGCTTCTTATTGTCAGCCTGCGCTGCTCCCCGCATCCCGACTTCCCCTTTTCCTTCAGCCCGTGTCACTTCCAGTGGACAGTTCTTCCAGAGTGTGATCTTGTACAAAAACAATTCTGAGCAGTGGCACCTCTGCTTAAAACCCTTTTTAAGTGTTCGGCACTGCACTTAGGATCAAACACAAACTTCCAGGCCCAGCGCCATCGAGATGGCGCATCTGGAGATGGAAATCTAGAACTCAGCCAGCCTTTTCACCACCTCATCTCTGGCCACCAAGGCCAGGACTAGGGTGAGGCAAGTGAGGCATTTGCCTCTGGCGCAGAATTGAAGGGGACAGCAAAAAAACTCAATTATCAAGATAAGCAGCATTTTAATGCAAAGCAGTTGTCCCTTGGTATCTGCAGGGGCTCAATACTAAAACCCTTGACTCCTCAAGTCCCTTATACAAAAGGGCGTAGTAATTACGTATAACCTACACACATCCTCCTGTATCCTTTAAATCATCTCTAGATTACTTAAAATACCTAATATAATGTAAATGCTGTGCAAGCAGTTGTCACACTGTATTGTTTAGGGACTAAGGACAAGAAGAAAAAGTCTAGACATGTTCAGTAGAGACATAACCATCCTAGGTCCTGACCCGCGGTTGGTTGAATCCCCGGATGCGGAACCCGACTGCGGATACGGAAGAAGGACCCAATTTAAAAAACAAACAAAAAAAAATTAATGCCAAAAAAATCCACAGTGAACAAAATATCAACATTTTCAATAAAGATCAAGACTGTGCAGAGCCATATTGGAACCGGAGGCAAAAGGGAAAACTTGTGCCCCTATATACATGTTTGTATTTTTTTAGTGGTTGATTTTTCTTTTCCTCCAGGACATTAAAGTAGTTGAAAAATATTTAAAAATTGGAAAGTTGGTGTATTGATAGTCCTAACATTAAGTTTAAATATACTATTTATACCAGGACAGAATTTATCACTTTACTTCAGTTGGAGTTAATTGAAAATTATGTAAGATCATCCCTTGGTTGAGAGACATCATCAGACTTGGCAATTCTCTCGGCTGAAAACGAGCTGAGCCAAAAGTAGATTTTGAAAATATTGTGGATGAGTTTGCATCCACTAAAGGCAGGGTGCACATTTTTTCTTTTCCCTCAGGCTGTCATGTGGCTCGGCCCAGCACTGCTGGCCGTGGTCCTGGGTCTCCGGCCCAACTGAGGCGCCTTCCTTTGGCTTCTAAAACAGTCCACAATCCCACTCTCCTCATCCCCCAAGGCCTTCACCGAGGCTCTTCCCTCTGTCAGAAAAATACCCTCACTCTGCCTGGCCCCCTCCTGCCCCACCTGCAGATCGAATGCGGTCCTTCTGAGTGGCCTCCTGCAGCTTCTCCAGCTCCATCTGCCCCCTCGGTGTGGTGTGATGCTCGACTCTCCCTTGCTAGACAAGGGTTCCCTATCTTTCCCCACTTCATCCCCAGGGCAGGCAGCATCAGCACCGCATTCCGAGAACACAAGGGCTGGACCATTGTCCCAGGGCAGGCAGGGCTTCATGGTGCCCGGGAAGGAGGGATTCGTGAAGGATAAGTAGGGCTTTGCCTAGTGAAGAAAAATGGAAGAGAATCACAGCAGAGGAATAGTACTCCCCAAAAAATGTTTTGTCATTACATCCAATCCCTAGTATAGGGACATTACCACCTCACTGACTCTTCCCCGTGGTGTTCACAGCCCACCTTTCTCTCCTTCGTTTATTCATTCAACAAACATCTCTTGGTTAGTGCATTCTAAACATCATACTTACTCATAACATGCTTGGTCCCTTCATGTTTTTGTGCCAGAGACTTCCATTTTGTTCTTCGCAGGAATTTGGTTCCTTTGGCTAATACGGTGAATGTGTCATCTGATTCCCCAATCCTCTAAGCTCTCACTGGCTGACATCTTTCTGCTCTGACGGGTTTTGAGGCCCGCCCGCTTACAGGGGCCTGAGGTCACCCACCGCAAAGGCCACAGCTGCGTGTAGCTATTCCCGTCCATGGCTGTTAGCGTCCAGGGACTGTGTTTGTGCCAAAAGTATCTTCCAAGTAAAATGTTTGTTTTAGCAAATCGGTCTTTTTGTAGATGGTCAGACCCTTGGTCAAAGGATTGATTGACCCAGCAGCAGTTCATCAGTAAAGTCCACATTGCTGAAGAGTCAGAAAAGTTTGTTTTTTTCTACGTGTCACTGGGCACCTTTGTGGAGGGACATTGCCCTCAAAATGTGTCAAGAGCTTGAGTTGGTGAGAGAGAAATTCGTGGCCTGGAAATAAATACTCATGTAACGCTTCTTGTCTCCTAGAATTGTAATTTTATATTTACCTGTTAGGACCAGGAAGCTCTTACCTGTTCACGTTGGCGCTTGTTTATTAAGCTCTCCTGAGAGCTTTCTGGGCGTGATGTGACTTAGTTCTCAATGTGTCTGGCTGTCGGGCTGTCTCTTGTCAACTACTCTGTGGGCCATCTGAGAACAGGGACCACTTGTGGTCTTCTTTTTTGTTTTTTTTAAAAAAGCTTTATTGAGATATAATTCACATAGTATACAAGTCACCCATTTGAAGGGTACAAATCAATGACTTATATGCGCCATCATCACAATCAATTTTGCAACATCTTCATCATCCTCAAAAAGAAATTCACACTTCAGCCACCACCTCCCAACGCCTGCATCCCTTGCATCCACCCCCAACCCTAGTTCTAGGCAGTCACTAATCTTTCTGTCTCTATAGATTTCCCTATTCTGGGCATTTCATATAAATGGAATTGTGACTGGCTTCTCACGTAGCTTGATGTTTCAAGGTCCATCCATGTTGTAGCGTGTTTCAAGACTTCATTCCTTTCAATGGCATGGCCAAACAGTCTTCCATTGTATGGATCTATCCCATTTTATTTATCCATTCATCAGTTGATGGGTGTTTGGGTTGTTTCCACTTTTTGGTTATTTTGAATAATGCTGCTGGGAACATCTGTGTACAAGATTTTGTGTGGCCATGTTTTCATTTCTCTTGGGTGCACACTTAGGAGTGGAATGCTGGGTCACATTGTAGGAGCCACCTCTTAACTATCCCCGAAACCCCAACTCCTTGCACAACACGGGCACACAGGAGACGTGTAGAGGGTGACGGGCGTGGAGGCTCACATCTGCTGACGTGCTTGCCGTGTGGTTCCTCACTGGCATTTTCTTGCCCACCATCACCTTGCCCGCCGTTACCATCTTATAGGGAAACAGGCCCAGAGGGATGGAGTGACTTGGCTCCATTCAGAAGTCCTGGCCCAGGGGCTGTCTAGCGCTCTGGACTCAGGACTGGCAGGGCCACATTCTGACTTTCGGGGCCCGAGGCCCTGTGTGTAATGGAGAAGTTGACTCTGAGCGTTGGAGGTGCTAGGAACTGGTCCTGAGCAGCGTCTGTCACAGATGAGCTCAGGTCCTCTGGCAGACTGCACTGCTCACCCCATTTCTCCCCCTACAGGGTGCCTCGGCCAACTGGTGGAACCATCGCCACTTCCAGCATCATGCCAAGCCCAACATCTTCCAAAAGGATCCAGATGTGAACATGCTACATGTATTTGTCCTGGGTGAATGGCAGCCCATTGAGGTAAGGTGAAGGGGATGGTGTTGATATGAGAAGTGTTTGGCCTGAGCGGGGAGCAGGGAAGGAACTCTGAAGGGTGGATATTCAGCCAGATGCATCTGCGTCTGATGTTTACGCAGAAACCTTTCCAGGACGCCCTGAATTATTAAAGCTGGAATTTATATGGAATGGCCTCACGTGTAAATAATGCACACAGCTCCTCACCAGAATGTTAGATGCCCTTCTCTCTCCCTTTCACTGGCCAGGTTGTTTCTTCCCACAGCAGAGGGAAATCTGGTTCCAGTTTGGCAGGAAAGCACAATTCCAGGGCTCAAGCTTGGTCCCCAAAGGCCAGCTCAAGGATACCTTGTTTGGAGAGTCACAGTGCTCGAAGTTGGGAGGGACCTCTGCATGGTCTGGTCCAACCCGATTCACCAATAGATGACAGAGCTCAGCGGGAGGAGGCGATGTGTTCAGGGTCACAGAGTTTGGTGGCCAGTCTAGGATGAGGCGCCAGATCTGACAGCTAGGCCATTTCCTTCCACCCTACCACACTGCCTTATTTTAATATTAGCCCATTTTTTATTATAAATAGAGAACACGACTATTATAAGCATTTAAATAACACAGAAATATACAAAATTTAAAAATGAGTCTCCTATTATCTCCGCCATCCCTCCTTTGTTCAATGGGTGACCACAGTTGACAACACACTGTATATCCTTCCAAATATTTTCTGTGTGTGTGTAAACATGCATAAATCTGTTTTTTAAAAAACAAAACATTCTATTATGCAACTTGCTGCCTCACCAAACATGGACCTCTTTCCTAGAGTCTGAGTACATTGCCCCCGCCTAGGGCTGTCCAGTGCTGTGTTATATTTCCACACCGTAATGTAACCCACCCCACGCTGTTGTATAAGACAGGAGAATTTGATGTTTTCCAATTCTTAATTTCCTTTTAATAAAAGTGCCCCCAATGCTTTAAAGAATTTAAACAATGTCCTCATTTAACACATTTTTTTAAAAAAGTAGAGTCTCTATGGGCCAGCCCTGATGGCCTAGGGGTTAAAGTTCAGCATGCTCCACTTCGGTGGCCCGTGTTCGTTTCCTGGGCACAGAACCATGCCACTCATCTGTCAGTGGCCATGCTGTGACGGCGGCTCACATAAAAAAAAGAAAAAAACAAAGAGGAAGATTGGCAACAGATGTTAGCTTCAGGCAAATCTTCCCCATCAAAAAAAAAAAAGTAGAGCCTCTATGTTTGGGTTCCATTTACCAAAAAAAAAATCTTCATTTGGTTTGCCTTTTGGAAATACATTGCTGATGTAAACCGAAGTTTAGAAGATCCTTGTTGCTTTTATGCAGATCTTAAGTATCACAGCATAGGGCTCAATGAGCATTTGTCGTGTGGGGCACATTTCCACTCAGTAAGGAGCAACGTCTTAAATTTAGTTCTATTCCCAGCAGCTTTGGCCTCCAAGGCCTGCAACAGGGAGAGGAGAGAGCCTGTTCCTCCAATTCTGGTTTGTAGCCCGTCTCTCCCGTTTCATTTCCGCCCAAGAGATTATCTGAGCGAAACATGGGTTTTCTGTGACATTGACCATTCAGAGGAAATTAGGCAAAATTCAGTACTTTGGAAGCGTGGAGCCTCTCTGGCCGGGCAGGGGTTTTATTCTCCATCTAAGTGTATGCTTGTGTTTTTCTTCTAGGAAACAGTGTTTTCTAGCTTTGATTCAAGGTGTCCAGAGAGCAGAACTGATTAACGCGGGGCTGTCTGATAAGTGAGGACGAAGGCTTCCCTTTCTCTTTCTTCATGTCGAGCTGTTGGCTGTCCTGACAGATGTTCTCTGTGTCCCTGACAGCAAACACTAGTCTCACCAGCTATGCTGGCGAGAAGGCGTCTTTGCTGTCTGTGTGGCGGCCAGTGAAACCGCTTCCAACACTTCCAACATCTCTCCCTAGACACTTCTTGAATGCCAGCTTTTGGGGGGGGGGTAGGGGGGTGAGGTTTAGGGCATCTGGTTATCCAGTTACTAATGGCATTTGACAGACCATGGCCGGGGCCACAGTGCTCCATGGAAATCTTCCTCTCTCACACACTCATGGGGGAAAGAAAAGGCCGGTTGTTTCTGGGTTCCTGGTTGAGCTGCACCCTGGTGTCCACAGGAGCCTGCTGACTTGGAAGGGACCCTGGGGACAATGGGTTTGATGGCATTTGCCCCATGCCTGGCCCATACACCATACCAGGGCCACCCACCGGCCCTGGGCAGCCAGACCTTGGGATCTTTGAGCCAGTCTTTGGTCTTCAGAGCAAAGAGGCCAGGCACAGGTAAACCTATCTCCAGGTGCCTCCTATCTCCAGGCAAAGGTAAACCAACCAGCCCAGCCAGGTGGCTCCAGAGGGCTGCCCAGCCCACAGAAATGGGAGCAGGGGTCTCACAGTGAAGCCCCTTTCCAAGTTAGTTTTCTGCCTTTTGGTCTTAGTTAGGACTTCCGGGAGGATTTTGTTGTTTTATGTAGCAAGATGTGTTCATTTCTTCCCCTCTTTTCTTTTACACTCAGAAAGTTCTTCACACATATTATTTTCAGAGTTTTGTGGTTTCACTTTGGATTGTTTTAACTTTTGCCAAGTGGGACGTGGGTAAGATGCTGTTCCACCTTCATGCTTCTCTGGAGTCAGACAGATTTCCCCCCTCGGGCCACACCGCCACTTCCGTGTGGCAGAGCGAGCGCCTGGTCTGGGCTGTCTGTCCTCCCACGGGGCGCTGTCTGGGTGACTTGGGCATCACACCCATTCATCCTTGGCCCTTAATAACTCACTGAAAGCTTGTTGCGGGCTTTCCTCTTCTAGAAAGAATTTACGTTGTTGTGGTCAGCCTTTCCATCCAGGAATCAGACGTCTGTCTCCATTTACTCGTCTCCTTTTCTCTCTTGGAACGGCTTTATACTTTCCTTTTTATGTGTTGTGGATGTTTCTTTTTCAATTTTTTCCTAGCTGTTTTCTATTTTTGTTATTAGGATTGGGGTTTCTCCGGTATTCAGGAAAGCCGTTGCAGTTTGGCTAGTGATTTCATGTCCAACTAGTGTCCATTATGTCTTCTCATGATTCTAGTTGTTTTTGAGTTGATTCTTTTGAGTTTCCTGGGTGGACAATCATATCCTTGAAAATAATGAAAATTTAGACTCCCGTTCTCATAGCTTCACACTCTTACATTTCTGGTTTGGGTTTTATGGCTTTACTGGAACTTCCAGAACAGGATTAAATAGTGGTGATGTGAGTGCTGGTCTTATTTTGCTCATTTCTTTTTTTTTTTTTTTTTGTGAGGAAGACCAGCCCTGAGCTAACATCCATCCAATCCTCCTCTTTTTTTGCTGAGGAAGACTGGCCCTGGGCTAACATCGTGCCCATCTTCCTCTACTTTATATGGGACGCCACCATGGCGTGGCTGACAGGCAGTGCATCGGTGGGCGCCCGGGATCCGAACCTGCGAACCCCGAGCTGCCAAGCGCGGACTAAACCGCTGCGCCACTGGGCGGCCCCTCATTTCTTTTTTTTTTTTCCTTCCTATATCATGGAGGGAATCGGAGGCCATTATCCCTGTAGCATTGCCAGGGGGCTCACAGAAGCCAGGAGTGTTTCTGCCTCCCTGCCTGAGATTCCACTTTTCCTCCCATCTGGGAAGCTCTGCCTGTCCTCAGCTGACCCTCCAGGCTTCCTGCTTCAGGCAGACCTTTGTGAACAGGCCAAGGCGACTAGTCCTCCCTTGGAACCCCCATGGCCCTCCTCTCAGGGCCCGTGGACTAGACTCTTCCATTCCGCGTGTGCCTGGTGTGGCCATGTTGCTCATTCCCAGAGGCGAGGACTGGGCTTTGTGACAGCTCCCCTCCCCCACCCCTGAACGGACAAGGAAGGCCCTTGTCGTTCCTCAGACATTTTGTTCCAAAGATGAAAAATCTCCCGCACATGCCCCTGGCACCCCCTCAGCCTGTAATCCAAGCCTGGCCTTGTGGTCCGTGGAGAGGCGGAGTGCGGGAGGGTCAGCCCGGCCAGGGCCAAGGGTTGTGGGCCTCTGGGAAGCCAGGCCAGCAGGGCTGGCAGCACTCCCCCTCCCTCTGCCCTTGGCCTGCTTCCCATATCAGCCTCAGCTTGGGAACATGTCAGAGTGAGCCCTGTGTGTGCCACCATCTCCTGCTTGGGGTCTGGACACAAGCCACCTGTACCCTTGCCCGAGTGAGGGCACCCTCTGTCTTTCTTGCATCTCCCCTTTGACAGCCCCGCGCCCAGCTTTCTCCCTGTGTGCGATGAGGACTCTCCCGGAGGAGAGAAGGTGTGTGGGGTCCTCCAGGCCCTGCAACGCCCAGTGGGGAGGAAGGCAGACTCTTCCTGAATGAGTCCGCGGGCCCGACTCTGCGCTAAGCACTGCGTACAGGACATTACTTCATCCTTTCTTAACCGTGAGGCAGGAGCTATCATCAAACCCATCTTGTAGATGGAATGACTAAGGCTGAGAGAGATGAAATAACTTGCTAGAGGAGACAACTAGAAAAGGCAGCGCCACCATCCAAACCCAGGCCATCCGGCTCCAAACTGGGTCTGGGTCCTGTGGGACCCTGCCCAGGGCCACCACCTGGTGGGCACTTGGGGAAATGTGTCTGCAGGATCACTGCAGCTTTCTGATGAATGAAGAAGCCAGGAGCGCCTCCTCCTAGCTCTGTACCTTCTGAAATACCTCTCCCCATCCCTTGCCTGCGCCCACGACTTGTACAGCTAGGTGTTGGCAAAGAACTGAGCGTGTGAAAGACAAGAAGAAAGCCAGCCACATGCCGGGCTTGGCATCCCCAAGCCAGAGGGAAGCTAGTGCTGTGGGTCAGTCATACGCTGAGGTCGTCAAGATGGGGACACACGTGCAGTGGCATCTTGGTGTGTCACCACACACAGGTGCACGTGTGACCCTGCTTACCTTTCATTCACAACCCCAAAGTGCTTTTACAGCCACTTGATGTCCCTCAACAACCCTATGAAGTACCCATCATAGCTCCACTTGGCAAATAAGGAACCCAAAGCTTGCAGGCAGGGGGAGCAATTTGCTCAAATAAATTGTTTCCAAATCCCGAGTCCCTGCCTCCCGAAGCCTGGGAACCCTCATGGGCTGATGGAGAGGCCTATGCTGCCCCAGGCAGGGGTTCGTCGGCTCCTGCAGGCCGTCTGAGGCATTGAAGGGGCGTGCATGGGAACCAGCAGTGCTCACCGGCCAGGGGCAGCTGGGGGAGCATCAGCCCCCGTAATCTCTGTCACCCCCCTAAAGGTCACCATAAATCAATGAAAACGGCGTGCTTGCTGTGCAAATGCAGCTTCAAATGAACTCCCCAGGTGCCCCCCAGCAGTTTGGCCACCCCTAAGTCCTTCTATGGGGACCCTCTAGTTTCTGCTGACCTGCCTGGGCTGCTCACTGCCTGAGTAGTGCCTGACCGGCCCAAGAGGGTCCTCTGGGCCTGGGGCGGTCTCCTGGGATGACCCGTGGTGCAGCTCCTGTCTCAGGCTGGGGAAGCCTGCAGACAGAGTCTGGGCCTGTGGGCCTGTTTCCTGGCTTCTGGGAGGAGGTCAGAGCTGGATCCAGGGGCTTGTTCTGTGACCACATGCTCCCTGGGACCCCAGGAAGCTGCACTCCCCCTGGAGTGGCCTCTCAGGGGGTGCCCCTGCCCCTCCCTCCACTGGGAAATCGTCCAAGACTGCCTCTGCCTCCCTGGCTGGGACCTCTCCAAGGCCCACCTCAGTCCTGGACTTAATAACAGCCTTCCTGCAAATGGACGCACTTTCTGGGGACCATTGAGACCCCTGCCGAGGCATAGGAGGCCACACGGAACAAAGAGATCGATTCTGGTGGTACTTTGGCCCGGGGTGCCATGACTGTGGCTGCTGACATCAAGATGCATGTCCTGGGGACGGGCTGGGCTTTGCTCCCACCCAGGGCCCTTCCTCACGGAGTCCGTGGGCCCTCCCTGTGATTTCAACAATGACTTCCCTCTCTGTGTTCTTGTGGGGAGAAGAGGGGAGCCGGCCTACACAACATCCAGGGTTTCTCCGTCTCTAACTCGCTTTGATCTCCTGACTGCAGTAAGTAGGAATGGACACCTTCGGAGGAGGACGGCTCTGGCCTTCTGATCCAGGGAGGGATGGAAGAGCGGCAGTGTCCCGGGGGTTAGCACCGGGCGCTTATGGCCATGTTCTCATTGGTCATCTTAACAACCAATGGTTTGGATGCCCAATGAAGCTCCAGGGGCTAAGTGACCTGTGCAGGGTCTCGGTGCTGGTGACAGGCAGCGAGAGTCCAGGCCTGGGCTGCCCGCACAGCCCCCAGCGCTGCAAGCATGACGAGTGGATGTCTCTGCGAGCAGCGTCTTTTGGTCTCAGTCCCGGAGGAGCAGGGTAGGGTGGTCCGCAGGGGGCTGGACCCTGGAGTTAAAGGGCTGCAGGGATCCTGTGGGGCAGTGGCTCCCCACCAGCTCATCCTCAGAGGGGCCTGAGCAGCTTTGTACAGAGGATGCCCAGGCCCCAGCCCAGCCCTTTTCACTCAGAGTGTCCGGGCACCAGGCTGCCCAGGGATGCAGGCTCTGATGGAGAGGGAACTGGTGCCCTGGGTGGGATTAGATGACCCGGTGTGGCCCAAGGAGTCCATGTGGTGGCCTCTTCTCACCTGCCTGTGTCCTCAAGTGGAAGATATCTGCCTGAGAGGAGTGATTAGCTTTGGAAAATTACAGGAGGCTCCAGGGAGGCTGGTGCTGCCAGTCTGGTGACAGTGAACTCTTCTTGTGGTGACTGTGAATTGTTCTCTCCAGGGAGCTCTCCAGGGTGACCCCGGAGTTTTTCTCACTCCCAAAGGGGTGGAGACTGACCCAGGAGCTCCCTCTGGGTACCTGTGCCCCCATGTAGGTTATTCAGTTGTGCATTCACTCAACAAACATTGATTTAGTGCCTGTCGCTTGGGCTCTGAGTCAGCTTCCTTGGGTTCAGATACCAGCCGGGCCCACGTCTTGTGTGGCCTTGGGTGGTGACTTAACCCTGAGCCTCAGTTTCGGAAGCGCCGGCCCCTGGGCTCTCGGGGGAGCGCCTGCCTTGAGGCCTGCAGGAGATGCAGCTCGGGGTCAGCACGCTCAACGAGGACTGAGCAGATGTTGGCCACTGTTAGCCGGAGCAGCCAGGAGCCCAGAGGGCTGGAGGGGCCCAGCCTTGGCGCGCCCAGGGTGCAGATTGACCGGAGACGGACAGAGGCCTCCCGAGCAGGGTGCAGGCATGGGAGGCTGGGATCCGAGGGCCCGGTGGTCACGGTCTCTGCTCTCTCCTCAGTACGGCAAGAAGAAGCTGAAGTACCTGCCCTACAACCACCAGCATGAATACTTCTTCCTGAGTGAGTGCTGGGACGCCCACAACCTCCTCCTGGGCCCCTTGTCCCCCACAGAGTGGCCATCTATCCTCCCCTCTCCTGACACCCTTTCAGACCCAGAAAGTGACACTAAACCTGTTAGAGAGGGGGGAGCCACAGCAGCCACCCCGTGCAAACCCCTCTGAGCCCGTGATCCAGACGGGACGCAGAGGTCCAGAGAGTCCCACATACTGGCCCAGGGTCCCACCCTCCAAGATCCCTTGGTAGGGTGTGGGGTGGGCATGCTGTCCGCTCCCAGTCTCCTCCTCGGGCACCAGGCTCCCCGGCCACCTCTGGCGATGGGCTGCAGAACCAGGCACCACATGCAGGGTTCTGCTCTGGCTCCTCCTGATCTTCCAGCCCGGGCCGGGGGGGATAGGGCGTCTCCAAGCGCCTCTGCTCTCTCCCTGCAGTTGGGCCTCCACTGCTCATCCCCACGTACTTCCAGTACCAGATCATCATGACCATGATCGTTCGCAAAGACTGGGTGGTGAGTAAGGGGCCCGGAGTCGGGGAGGAGGGTGACTGGGGTGGGTGGACCCTGGCGTCCTGCATTGTGCCCCCGTGTGCCTTTGTGGGGTCTGTGGGGCCCCAGGCATCTCCTCCCGGGGTGGCTGCCTTGTCACTCTCAGGAAGGGACATGCTCTGAGGCTGCCAGGAGCCAGCAAGTCCAAGCACCCCACTCTTGAAGATCCCCCCCACTCACAGCAGGGTCCATTGGGAGAGCCACTGCCTTTGCAGAGCCCCCTCAGAAAGTTCCTGAAGGCAACATGATGAGAGCCAAATTTGGCCCACCCATCCAAGGCGCCACTCCAGCCATTGCCCTCCTGTGTCCCCACGGGGCCCCTGAGGCCCTGTGAACCAGGTCACACTGCACTCCGCTTGATAAATGGAGAGCAGCCGGGCACTGGCTGAGAAGACAGATGTATTAGTTTGCTAAGGCTGCATAACAAAGTACCACAAACGGAGTGTCAGTTCTGTGAGACACCAGAGTTGTATCGTCTCAGTTCTGGAGGCTAGAAGTCCAAGATCGAGGTGTCCATGGGGTTGGTCCTTCTGAGGGCTGTGAGGAAGGATCTGGTCTGGGCCTCTCTCCATATGGATGGCCACCATCTCTTCTGTGTGTCTCTATATCATGTTCCCTCCATGGGTGTCTATCTGTGTCCAGATTTCCCCTTTTTATGTGGACACCAGCCCTAATGGGTTAGGGCCCATCCTAATGACTTTGTGTTAACTGCTTACATCTACAATGACCCTATCTCTAAATAGGGTCACGTTGTGAGGGCCTGGGGATTAGAACTTCAACATATGCATTATAGGGGACTCAATTCAACCCATAACACCAGGCTTGACAGAATCTCCAGATTCTGCCTCCAGAGACGGAGAAAGGGACCTGGAGGCAGCAGGCACCATAGGCAGAGCCTGCTTTAGGCAGAGTGGGCTTCACTGGGACAGGGACAGGGCCCCTGCCCTCAGGACCACGTGGACAGTCACTTAGTAGGTATTGCTGGTCTTTTTTTAAAACTCGGTTTCATAAATGAAGATATGGAGACTGAAAGTTTGGGACTTGCCAAGGTGACACCGAGGTGGGGTCAGGCACTAGAACCCGGGCCTCCTGATGCAACATCCTGCACTTGCCCCCACACCCCAGCCACCAATCTCTCTAGTAACAATACCTCGTATTTGTTTAGCATTTTAAGGGCTTCAAAGTACTTTGTCTTACATTCTCTCGTTGAAATTGTGGGCAAAGGGGCCTTGCCTGTTGATTCTGCTAAGTGGACGGGGACCGCGACTCAGGAGCTGGTGGGAGTGGTTGGGGAGCAGGTGTGACTCTGAGAGTCTGGAAGTCGGCCAGCCCCGTGCTGGTAGAACCTGCCTTACTCACTTCTGGGACATGCTATTTTCCCCAAAATGAGCATTTCGTCAGTACTTACTGTGTTCCAGGAACAGTTAAGCACCACCACCTGCATCGCGTCATTCAACCTTGTTTGACGGACGAGGCAGGTACAGGCTGGAGGGATGGAGTTTCTGGATCAGTTAAGTGGTGGGAATTTGAACCGGATCCCGTGCCCTGTGGTGACTGCTGTTTCCACCGGGGTTCACTTGGACCCTAGGAGGAGTCAGAGCTGAAAAGGAAGGAGAGGCGTGCAGTGCTGGGTGGGTGATTCTGCTGCGTGTATTTTAATCAGCTTTTATGGCATATGACTCCTGACATGAATATTTAATCTTTTTTTTTTACCATTTCCTAAGGGACAAAGCATTAAATAGGGACATCAGGAAAGGAAATTAGACTGTCTACCTGACCAGGATCAGGCAGCAGAGCTGGAGAAATTTGATAGGGCCCTTAGGCCTGGCGGTGGGGAGTCCGGTGGCCCTGCCCTTGCCCCTGCCAGGGAGTAGGGTTCAGCCTCTGCGGGAGGGCCGGGAGTCCCGACTGCCTCCAGGCTCGGCGCTGGGGATTCAGGGTGGATAAGACCCAGCGCCCTGCTCAGGGGCCTGTGACCGTGTGGGGCAGAGGCATGCCCCTCGATGTGGTTTTCTGATTCACGGTAACAGCAAGCTTAAGGGCAAAGTGCGGGTGTGACCTGGGGCAGTGGTCTTCAACAAGGGCAGTTCCCTTGTGCCATTTGGCAATATCTGGAGACATTTTTGATTGTCACCACTCGGGGGGTGGGGATGGAGTTCTACCGGCATCTAGTGGGCATCAAGCCAGGGAGGATCCTACCGTGCTTAGGACAGCCCCCACAACAAAGAAGAATCCAGCCCCAAATGTCAATCTGGTGAAGGTTGAGAAACCCTGGCCTGGAGGAGAGGAGTTGACATGCTCCAAGAGTTTCAAGGAGGGAGGTTTTTACTCATCTGGCAGTTTGCCAGTGGCCACATCCTGGGGATGCTTCCCAGGCCTCACCTTCCGGGAGGTCCGCCATGTCTGACACCACTAACCACTCCTTCCTGAAATTCTCCCTGCCGGCTTCCAAGGGCCACCTCCGCTGGCTCTCCTCCACCTCTCTGACTGTTTCCCTGCATCTCCTTCACTCCCTACCCCTGAAACAAGTGGTCCTGTGGTCGTGGATCACTTTGCACAAAAATTAATAAGCAAGCATACACCCCCATTAATATATAGGTACTTATTACTGCCCTACATACACCCAAAAAGGAAATTAAAATGAATGTGATGAGGGGCTGCCCGGTGGCGCAGCGGTTTAGTCCACGCTTGGCAGCCCGGGGTTTGCGAGTTCGGATCCCAGGCGCCCGCCGACGCACTGCCTGTCAGCCATGTCGTGACGGCGTCCCGTATAAAGTGGAGGAAGATGGGCATGGATGTTAGCCCAGGGCCAGTCTTCCTCAGCAAAAAGGGGAGGATTGGCAACAGATGTTAGCTCAGGGCTGGTCTTCCCCACACACACACACACAAAAATAAAATAAAATAAAATGAATGTGATGAAAAGTAGGAGTAGAATTTGTGAGATTTGCTTCTTGCACCCTCTTAAAGACCACCTTGTTGGTCCCAAGGTCTTGCCCTTGGCCCATTCTGGCTCTTCGGACTCCCGTCCCCGGCTGCTCCCCTCCTCTTTCCTACTCAGCCGGTGGCACCAACAACAGGGACCAACCTAGATTCCTCACAACCAAGCAGTCCCCAGATGCAACTGCCTGTGGCTCCTAAATAGCTCTGGAATGTTACCTCCTCATCAGTGCCGTGGGTCCTGGTTTGGGCCTCCGTCATTTCCTGTCTGAGCTACTGAAATAACCTCATCGCTCCATCCCCGTTGGCAGGGATCTATTTTAAGATCCAAATGTGACCGTGTTCCTCTGTTGTTTAAAGCTCTCAGTGGTTCTCCATGGCCCAAGAGATAGAGGTCAGTCTCCCCAGGCAGACATGACCTGGCTTTGGCCTCCCACCCCCACTTCGAGCTCTTGGACTAGGGTATGCAGAACGTAGAATCTGTATGTAAACGTACCCCCTGCCCGCTCGCCTCCCCCGGCACACACTCTGCGGTCTCGCCTGGCTGGGCTTTTCTCCACAGACTTGCCTCTTCTGCAAAGGTCCTTCCTACTGCTGGCTTGGCTGACCTCTGGTGTATCCCAGCCCAGGTACCACCTCCTGATGGAGGCCTTTCCTAAACCCCAGGCCTTTCCTAAACCCCTCGTTCCCATTGCCCCGTCCCTATCTGGCCCCTTCCATGTGATATCGAAGGAATCTCCTCATAAGTCTGTCTTCTGAAGGGCCTCCTTTTGCTGCCAGCACCTAACTCAGCCCTTGATATAGAGAAGGCATTTGCTGACTGTAGAGCTTAACTGAACAGAGCTGGATTAAAAGATGGGTGTGCTGAGCAGATAAGGGCAGAAGGAGCCTCCGGGTGGATCCAGCCTGGACACAGACACTGCAGCGAGACAGCGCAGCCTGGCCAGGTGCATGAGGGTTGGGAGACTGGCTGCAGATGAGGCCAGGTCGGTGGGCAGGTATGTGAAGGGCCCGTGCAGCCTACCCTGGGGGCTGGATTTTTTTTTTTTTTTTGGTGAGGAAGATTAGCTCTGAGCTAACATCTGTTGCCAATCCTCCTCTTTTTGCTGAGGAAGATTGGCCCTGGGCTAACATCCACGCCCATCTTCCTCTACTTTATATGTGGGACGCCACCACAGCATGGCTTGATAAGTGGTGCATAGGTCTGTGCCTGGGGTCCAAACCTTCCGAAGCAGGGTGCGCAAACTTAACTACTATGCTACCAGGCCGGCCCCCTGGATTTTATCCTTTATCCCCAGTGGGAAGGAGGCCAGTGATGGCTTTGAGGATGGCAGGGGCATGATCCCATTGGCATGTGAGGGAGCTGTCTATGGTGGCAAAGTGGTGCAGGGACCGGATGGGTGTCATCTGGGGCTCAGACTTGCAGGCCACAATGATTGTTGGAACACACGCTCAACCCGTGTAGAGCCTTGGTGGGGGGTTCCCTCCCTGTCCTGCAGATGGGGAAACCGAGAAACAGCTAAGGATATCACCTATGGCTAGTGGGTGAATTCCAGTGGAGCTGGAGTGAATGCAGCAGCCTGGCCCAGAGCCTGTGCTCTGATCAGTACTCAGCCGGGTCTCTGGGGAGAAGTGATGGGGGATCCAGCTATTGCACGAGCGCTCCTGGCAGAGGAAACAGTCAGTGCAAAGGCCCTGAGGTGGGAACAAGCTGGATCAGGATGACTGAGGAGAGAGGGCTTCCTGATGCTGCAGAGCTCTGTTGGCTGCTGTGGGTGGGATGGGAGGGCTTAGCAGGGGAGAGATGGGGGCTGCTTTGTGCTAAGAATGTCGCTCTAGTCCCCACGGGTGCATGAGGGAAGGCAGGAGACTGATGGGAGGCTACTGCTATGGTCCAGCCAAGGCACGTGGACTCTGGGGGCAGAGCCTTGCCAGGCTGCCGTAACGGTTGGAGCAGCTGGGGCAACCTGGGAGGCACTTGCCCAGGAAGTGGGAGAAGACTTGCCAGCTCAGGACCCTGTTACCGCCACCCATGAAGGGCAAGAGGGAGAGGGGACGGGAGAAGAATCGGCCATGGGAAGAGAGCCAGCAGTGTCAAAGGTCGCCCGGAGAGCCCAGAGGTAGGGGACAGATGGTCCCTGGCCTTTGCTCTCCTGTGCGTCATGCTGGAGTGACAGTCGAGGGAGGACAGCCCAGGTGCTGATGAGCGCGGACAGGGCTGAAGGGCAGTTCTGGTGTCGGGAGTGTGTGCACATTGTGTGTGCACCTTCAGAACCCCCAGGACCGCAAAAGGCTGCCCTTGGCCGAGGTTTCCTGGTCCCCGTCCCTGTTTCTTTCCCTGAGAGCAGACCGCACAGCCCCCTTCCTGCTGCTAAAACACCCAGCCTTTCCCTAGAAGCAAAGAGAAGTGCACACACCCCGCGCGAGCAAGCGTCGCGTGCCGAGTGGGCCTGGTGCCCAACTTCCTAGAGGCCTGCTGGGATTTCTTGGACACCGTTGCCTGGCGGGGAGCGTGAGGTGCTGTGTACACACCTGTGGTTGGGGCGCGGTGCCAAGCAGGGTGGGGCCGCCCCATGTCCAATCGTGTTTCTCTCTGCAGGACTTGGCCTGGGCCATCAGCTACTATGCCCGATTCTTCGTCACCTACGTCCCTTTCTATGGCATCCTGGGAGCCATCCTTTTCCTCAATTTCGTCAGGTGCCCGAGCTTCGCTGGTTAATCCCTGGGCTGAGCACTGGCCTTGACGGGGACTTGGACGTGAGGGCCCCGGGGGGAAAGGCTCAGGGGTCCCCACTTCCTGCCCTGGGCTTCACGTCCTGGCACCTCAGCAGGGGCTGCAGTCCCCCCACCCCGCACCTGCCCTGGGCCCCTTGTGGTTGGGAGAGAGGATCTGTCCCCACGTGGCCAGGCCCCGGTGCTGAGCTGTGCTCTCCCCCAGGTTCCTGGAAAGCCACTGGTTTGTGTGGGTCACACAGATGAATCACATCGTCATGGAGATTGACCGAGAGCCTTACCGAGACTGGTTCAGTAGTCAGGTGAGGGCAGCAGAGCTGGTCACCAGGGCCCCGCTGAGCCTGGACCCGAGGTCCTCGTCTTCGGCCCCCAGAAACGTGGCTGCCTGGTGGACCCAGCGCTGGGCTGGGCTTCCCTGGGGCTGCTGTGTCCTGCTGGTCCGCACAGGGCCGAGAAGAAAGGCTGGCGGGAATCTTTGGGAGGGATGAGCGGGGAATCTGGGTGGGCCGAGGACTCCAGGCAGGATGATATGACACAGAGGGGTGGCCCTGAGACCCCGGGTAAGGCTGGGGAAGGGGCCCTTCCTTCTCTTACTCCCGGCCACTCATCCCGCTTCCGCTCCACAGCTGTCAGCCACCTGCAACGTGGAGCAGTCCTTCTTCAATGACTGGTTCAGCGGGCACCTCAACTTCCAGATCGAGCACCAGTGAGTGCAGGCGCGGGCGGGGCTGGGGACAGGCAGGTGACATACTGTGGCAGGGAAGTGGCCACCAGCCCCATCTTTGCAGAGGGCAGCACAAGGGGGCCACCTCTCTCTCTCCACCTCTCTCTCTCCTCCCTGGTGAGATGCCCCCAGCCCCCAGCCTCAGAGCAGGAGAGGAGCTCCCGGTGCTGTCTCCCCCGGGTGCATCAGTGCCCCAGCCCTGTGCGACACGGTCATAGTGACAACCATGCCTCACGTGTGGCCCGAGCTTTGTAGTTACAGAGAGTTGGCACTGTGAGCCTAGTGGGGCGGGGTGACTGAGCCCTTCACTGCCAGGGAAACCGAGGCCCAGCCAGGTCAAAGAGCTTGCCTGGAACAGAGAGAGCTGAGGGACTGCCCCCAGACCCCCACTCCCCTGATGCCCCTCAGCCTCACCTCACCCCTGTCACTGTTCCTTTTCCCCTTGCGCCATCCTCTCCTCCCCTCACCCTGTCTGTCTTCTCCCCCCTTGCGCCATCTCTCCCCTCCCCTCCCCTCCCCTCCATCTCTCTCCTCTTCTCACCACTCCCCCCTCTATTTCATTTCCCTTTTAGATAAACGGGACATTCTGTCTCTGGCCATCCAATTTCTTTCCAGCTCCCCAGAGCACAAACACCCCTGTCCAGGAACAACCCCCACCCAGAGGTGCCCCCCACTATGTGCCAGCCACCCCAGTGGGCACACAGAGAGAGCTGCAGACAGGGTCTCCCTGGGCCGCAGCCAGCCTCACGTGGGTGCGAGAGGAGGTGGGGGCATGCTCACGCTCGGCCCCCACGCTCTCTGCAGCCTCTTTCCCACCATGCCCCGGCACAACTTCCACAAAATCGCCCCCCTGGTGAAGTCTCTGTGTGCCAAGTATGGCATCGAGTACCAGGAGAAGCCCCTGCTGAGGGCCCTGCAGGACATCATCAGGTAAGAGGGGGGAGTCTGCGGGTGCTGGGGTCCCCAGGGCACCGGGAGGGACTGAGAAGCACACAGCTGGGACCGCCCATGGAGACCGCTGCTCCAAGAGGGGCCAAGCCCTGCAGACACAGGTGCCCCCACCGGGCCACCCCCCTTACTAGGAATGGCCTGGCTTCTCTCTGGGCTGGATGAGGACCTGCCCTTTGTCCTCCACAGGGGGTCCCCTGGGGAGCCCTGAGCTAGCAGCCCTGCAGGCCCCGGAAGCCGTGGCAGCCCCTGGTTGAGAGCTGAGAGGAAGCACTGAGCCCCCAGTGTGGCCTCCCCAGCCCGTCCTCCCCTCCTGGTCCCTGACTGTCCCCACCCCTCTCTCTTCCCAGGTCCCTGAAGAAGTCTGGGGAGCTGTGGCTGGATGCCTACCTCCACAAATGAAGCTGCAGCCCTTGGGGTGCCCAGGAGGATGGGGGAGCAGGTGGGGGTGATGGCCAAGGGAGGGGCGGGGTTTATTCTGAGAGGTAACCATGAGGCTGAGGGTACACGCCGGCTCACAGACCTCAGTTTTGGTCTTTCTCCTGTTTTCTCTCCTTTTCCTCTTCACTTCTCCCTCCAAACCCCTCCCTCACAGGGCCTGCCCTCTGTCACCCCGGCTTCTCCCCACTGCCTCCCAGCCCCTTCTTCCAGGAGCAGAGAGAGACGTGGCTCCATTCCTCCTCCACCCTCTGCCCCTAACATCTGCCAGACGGGAGGTCCTCAGAGGCAGCCTGTGACCCCCGGTGCAGCCTGCCCCATCTTCTCCCTCAGATGCTCTTGAGGTCCAGGGGGCTGGGGCCTGTCCTATTCGGGCAAGATAGCTCCCTGAGCCTGCAGGCCTGGCTCCACCCTTTGATGGCCACACACGGTCTGCCCTTCCGTGGGAAGGTGTCCTTCCTACCGTCAGATCGGTACTTGGGACCTCCCTGCAGGCGCCACTTTCTCTTCAGATGTCCAGGGCCCAGCCCTGACTCTAGGCTTCCTTTGCCTGCAACGCAGCCAGCTCAGACCTCAGGGCCCAGGGAAATGTCCTCCTCGCCCCGCTGGAGCCCCCGACCCAGGGTTTGTGCAGCTCCATCCCACCACCTTGCACCGTCTTCCCGACGCCAGAGCCCAGGGAGCAGCCCTGGAGGTGGGCTTAGCAGAGGCAATGACCAGGCCGGGGGTCAGCCCTGTCCCCCGCCCCGTTCAGCTGTTGGTCCTGGTTGGGAGGCCTAAGATTCTGGAGCAATCGGACCCTTCTCTAAAGTGCTCCGTTACCTGCCGGGCTGTGCCAGCGGGTCCCTGGCCACTTGGCCCGAGCAGTCTTGGGCCCTTCAGGCTGCAGGAGGGCACTGGGGCCCCAGGTCTCATCACGGCCCCTCCCCACGTTAGGGCTGCCAGCGGACGTCCTTTCTCACTGTCTTCCGCTCTCTCGTGTCTTTTACTGTTTTTTAACCTTTTGCTACGGGATACTTTGTGATGGGGGTGGCAGCGGGGCTGGGCCTTGTGACAATCTGCCTTTTACCACCTGCCCATCGCAGCCTCCCCCAGGCCCTGCAGTGGGCTGAGCTGGGCTCAGCCACTGAGGCCACAGTGGCCCTGACTGTCGGGAGGGCAATGGGGGCAGAGGGGGAGGGAGTCCCAGAAGAGGTGACCCTGAGGAGCCGGGGGACTGGGGGGGACCTAATGAGGGCCAAGTGGGAACTGAGACAAAGAGGAGTTTGGGGCTGGAGGCCAGGCGGCTGAGGGGACTGGAAAGTGAGAGGGGACGGAGGGGGAGCCCGCCACCACTGGGAGGGGTACAGAGCTGCCGCATTCCGGAAATCTAACCCACTAATCAATATTTAGCTTCAGGGGAGGGCGGGGCAGGAATGAACTCAGAGTGGGGGCCTTTGGGGGAGGGCTTCTAGCCCCCCAGCTCTGGCCAGCCGGGAGGGACCAGCATCTAGTGGACAGACCTTCGGGTTGCTGTGGCAACATGGGCCTTCCAGCTGAGAACACACGGGCGGAGGAGCTGCTGTCTCCCCAGAGGCAGAATGGACCGACAGGGAACTGATCTTGGTTTTTATCATGTTGCTCCCCCATCTCTCCATTTTTTGGAAATAAAAGAAGTAATTTTATTCTCACTTCCCTGATCAGCGGTTGGTCTTGTGCTCCTGCATGCTCCTGCTGGGCGGGTGTGGGGATGGAGGAAGGGGCCTCACAGCAGGAGCCAGGGTCTGGGCGCCAGGAGGAGGCCCGCGTGGGCACGGGCAGCCTCTCCCTCCCCTGGGGTCATCCACCCCATCCCCCTGCTGCCTCTGCTCATGAGACAACTTCCTCTCCCCTTCCCTGAAGGGTGCTCCAGGCCGGGAATTTTGGGCAAATGACCCAGATCAATGGGCCCTCTTTCCTCCTACTGGGGACTCTCGGCACCTTACCCAAACCAGCTCCAAAACACCACTGGAGCCATATGAGGCTTTCTGGAAGGTCTCTGGATGGCAGCGAGGGGCGGGGGGCTGGTACAGGCCACCTTCCTGACATCCTCGTTCCCCATGTCTCTCATCTTCATCCCTGTTCCAGCTGTCTGCCCACAGCCTCACATCAATTGGCTTTTGCTGGACTCCCCTCTGCCCGTTTCCTGGCCAGTGCACAGGACGCTGGGGGCAAAGGCAATCTCAGAAGGGGCCGAGGAAAACCCTGGAGACCGATGCTTCCATCTTGTGGCCCCTGTGCCTGTGCAGTGGCTCCTTCGGTCCCTACAACCTGGGGGCAGTCCCAGCCCAGCGTCACCAGTTCATAGGCAATGCACAGAGACCGGGTCCTCAGTCTCTCTGACCCTGAGCCTGGGAAGAGCCCAAACGAATGTGCTGGGGCCTTTGTACGGTTTGCTTCCCACTGGCCCTCACGCTGCTGATCCCACTGATCACCCGCCTCTGGGCTGGCTCAGCTGGCAGGTCCAGCTGGGTGTGCCAGGGAAGGGCCAAAAGGTTCAGGGTGGTCAGCACCTCAGCGGCTCCCTGCCTGGCCTTGCGTCTCCTCCCAGCAGGAGTTGGGGGGTCTCCAGAGCAGACCCTTGGGCCCCTCTTGCTTTGCTTGTGACCTCAGTGTAGCCGGCAGGGACAACCAGCTGACCTGGGTAGGGTGTGTGTGATCCCCAGTGGGTGCAGGGACTCTGGGGAAGGACCTCAGGGGGCACAGACCCACCCGTGGCTCCCTGAGTGGCCTTGGGTGACTCCTTTGCCCTACCCAGCCCTCTCGGCCGTGGTCTCCCCATTTGTACAGTGAAGGGACTGGGCTGCAGGGATGCTGTCATCTCAATACCTGTCAGCACTTGGCCTTGCCCTCTTGGTAGACCCATTAGAGGCCCTCAAGGCTGAAAGACCTTGGGGAACATACCTTCCATCCCTCTTACCTGTGCCTGTGTTCCACCTCCTACCTGGGCTGGGCCTGGCACCCCGACTCCAGGATGGTACAGTACAGGCCCCCCCGGCGCCCCGCCAGCTGGAAGTCCAGCGCCCATCACCAGGGACAACCGGGATCCCGGGGAAGGGAAGAGTGGTGGGAAGGACTGATGGGCCAGGTGGCTGCTGCAGCTCTGAGGGCACCAGCTGAATCTCCAGGTCAATGGGCACTTGCATTTCTCTGTGACTTCTTCCCCCCACCCCCGCCTTGCCCTGAAATCTTACCATGGGGCAAGCAGCCAGGGACCCCACACCTGCTCCCTGCATAACCGCCCCCCATCTCCAAACTCCACTGAGGCTTTTGCCCAACACAGAATTATCCGCACCCCTTGCCAAAGTCATGACACCCTAAAGAGCAAGGTCCTCAGTGGTCACAAGACACAAAGCTTCCATTCATGGGTGAGGAGGCCGAGACCAGAGGGGCCAGGACTGGCCTGAGACCACTGGGTGACAGCAGCTGGAGCAGGGCATGCGCGCGAGATCCCTGCTCCTCACCCAGCCCTCCACCTGCCATCTCTTTCACCCCCTGTAAGGGAAGGGCTGTTTCCCAGACCAAGCATCCGCCTGCCCCATCATGCCAAACGTCAGACTGCTCCCAAGAGGCCCAACGGCTGACCAGAGCGGGCAGAGACAGCGAGGGAGTTAGTCCCTGCAGAAGAGATAAGAGCTCACCCATGTGTGCTTGCTTCCCCGCTAGAAGGCTATCAGCTCGATGGGTGGTGTGGGTGTGTGCAGGGTGCCAGCCCCAGAGGAGGGGCTGGCAGAGCAGCCTGGGCTGTGTGTGGACCTGGAGCCCCAGAGGCGGTCAGTGGCCTGGCAAGTTCCTTGGGCACCCGGCAGGACACTCAGAACCCTCTTGGCTCCTTGGGAGGAGAGGAGGTCTTTGGTGAGAAGGGGCAGGCGGAGGTGGCAGCCACCTGGGCGGGGCTCAGACTGCCCTCGGGAGTGACGGCCATTGCTCATGTGACACAGCAGCTTGAGCCAATCAAGACTCCTCAGCTGTGTCAGCTGCACCATCCCCGGAGAGGTGTGCCCTCCGGACAGGAGGTAGCTTCTCAAAGAGCCCCTGGTCTCACATCTGAGATGGATCCTAGGGGGCGCCACAACCATCTGTGAAAAAACTGACGCCTGGGCGGGGAAGGCGGGCCCGCTCCAGTGTTCTTTGTTTCCAACCAGGCTAGCTCACGCATAAGCAGAACCAGCGGTGCCCTAGCATGCTAGGATTTAAAGCTTATGTCTCCACGGTCCTCCGCCATCATAAACACATTTCTCTGAGTTTTGAAGGCGTTGAGGTCTTTCTTCCAAACCACCTGGTTCAAGAGCAAGTATCCAGGAGAATTAGCGACAGGTACCCGGAGCTTGGAAAGGGCCACAGAGCCCGAGGCAGCCAGGTGCTCCAGGACACGAGTGGGGGCGGCTGTGTGGGAAAACCCAGTGAAAGATCCACTACCTGTCCTGTCACGAAGAAGTCTGTCTGTCATCCCCGCCAGCCACTCCCAACATTACAGCAGGGGCTGGCTCCTGTGAATCTCCTTTTCCACCGCCTGCCTGGGGAGAGGCAGCCCACGGGATACTCAGTAAATGCTGGTTGATCGAAGGAATGAATACACCAGTCATGGCTTCTCTCAGAAGTTTTGTTTTCCCTCTGAGCCCAAGACTGTGCAGCCCACAAAGCAGGGACATGGGGTTTCTCAGAGGCTCCCCCACGCCCCTCCCTCCTTTATTTTACAAGCCCGGCCCGTGCTCCCTAAGTTTTTGTTCCCCAACTGCATGAGAAACCTACAGAGAAGGGGAAGCTCAGCGGCTCTAGCACAGGGGACAGGGTGCGACAAGGACAAAGATGACCCGCCAGTGAAGGATTCCAGGCAATAAGGAGAGATCTAATGGGGGCTGCTTGAAGCCAGGGGACCCTCCCAAGGGTCTTCGGAGCAAGTTACTAGGCAGCTACCAGTTTGCCGACGGGTGGGCGCACTCCCCTTGGCCACCACCAGGGGCAGCACGGAGTGGGACCTGCCCCACAATGGTGCAGTTACTCCGGGCACCCCTGGGTGGCGCTGCAGGCCCAGCGTTCCTGCCGGGTGGGAATGCGCTTCCCCAGGGAGTCCGGGGTGTTAACATCTGAGAAGCGCATCAGAGCGACTGCAGGAAATGCACTGACCGTCCGCCCAGGCAGGGGATAAAGGGAATGTCACGCTAGGGCCCACATGGCACAGGAAGGGGGACTAACAGCTGCGCAGGGGCCCTGAATACGGGACCTGCTCTGGACATAACGAGTTTGCTTTCAAGGCAGGAAGTACCTTTCAAGGAGGAAACAGGCTCAGATACAGCCCAGGGTTTATCCCAGGTCAGAGCAGGTGGTGGCCCCAGGGCGTTGGACCATGTGCATAAATTCTTTTTTTTCCGGATTGGCTTTTAAAAGAAATTTTTTTTTATTGAGGTCGTACTGGCTTTTAACATTGTGTACCTTTCAGGTGTACATTATTATATTTCAGTTTATAGACTGCATCGTGTTCACCAGCAATAGTCTAGTTTTTATCCGTCACCATACACATGTGCCCCTTTACCCCTTTTACCCTCCCCCCACCTCCTTTTCCTCTAGTAACCACTAATCTATTCTTCTCATCTATGTGTTTATCTTCCATTTCTGAGCCCTGTTGCTGGGCCCTATGCAAAGAGCCTTCCACACAGCATCCCTTTTATCTTCCATTACCCTAGGAGGTTTACACTACCGCCCAGAGAAGGGAATAACTTCCCCAAGGTCACACAGCCTTGAGTCCTGGCAGAGGCAGGACTTGCCCCCTGGACTCCAGGGAAGAAGGGATGGAAGCCGCGTGGAGTGGATCAGGGTGGGGCTGGGGGTCCCGGGAAGGATGGAACCAGAATTACAGCAGTATTTGTGCCCCTTCCACCTCCAGGAGGGAACCCAGCGCAGGGCAACAGGGGCCCTGACAAAGAGCGGGGGGCAATCCTGCAGCTGGTGGGGAGACTTCAGCTTCCTCTCCAGAAAGCTCCTCAGAGAAACCCTAACTCTGCATTTCAAGTATTTTTTTTTAAGCTGCTGACACGTCTTCAGATGAAACCTTCAGCTCAGCCTGGAGCTGCTGAAGTGCATGGGTGCTGGGAGCGGGGGGTCCAGCAGCCCAGTTCTCCCTTCTTCCCACCTTCCTGAAGCCCTAAGAGGCGACTCAAAGCCCTCCCCAGAACTGTCCGAAAACCACAGGCCCAGGCCAACCACATCCACTTTCCAGATGAGGAGCCCGAGGCTTAGTGAAGGACGGCACCCTGCCCAAGGGCGAGCCCCCAGATGCCGCTCCCAGACTCCAGGGACAGAAACGGCACATCTCAGAGTTCCAGCTTATTCACTGCAGCCACTGCAGGCCAGAGCCTGGCCCCAGGAGGGCACGCGGGAGATGCGGTGTCACCTCCTGTGGGCACTGAGCTCAGTCAGGCTGCACCCCCACCCGTGTGGTGCCAAGTGCAGTACCGACATCGGCAGGGGGTCCACTGCCCGCGGCCTCTGAGGCCCCTCATCACAGAGGCTGCGGGACGAGGCAGTGCGGGGCTGGGACATACAGGCTTCCCTCTCCTGTGCTCTGGGGGCGCCTGCAGACACGGCCCTCAGCCCTGAGCCCTCGTCTGCTGACCAGCCCCTGTCCCCCCCGTGCAGAGGAGCAAACTGAGGTGAGCCCAGCGTGACCTGCCCAGGTTGCTAGTGAGTGGGTAAGGAACAGGGAGGGACCAGGCCCTCAGGCGGATCCCAGCCCGGGGCTCCCGGACCCAGAGCAGAGGAGACTCCGAAAGCCACCATCCTCCTCTGCCCCCCCACACCCTGATGGCCAAGGGCCTGAACTCCTCTCGGGGAGTCTGGGGCGGACTCCAGCTCCAAAATTCAGGCAAATTCAGTACTCTACTCCACGATATATCTGGGTTTGTTTTTATATAAAAATAACAGTTTTCCCTAAACTTTGCTCTAGGAAAACATGCTATGCTTACTGTGTGGCTTTATGTACCATCCCCCTAGCCCTGGTCCTGTTGGGCGGAGAGCCACGGCCTTAGGGCTGCCCAGCAGACAGGCGAGGGGGCCCGAGGGGAAGACAGCAGGATGAGGAGGGTGGCGGGGCCCCCAGGCAGGGGTGGGGGGTGTCAGCCTGCCTGGGCTGCCTTGTGGTTGCTCTCTTCACTGGTGGAGGTAGGCTTCCAGCCAGACGTTGCCAGACTTCTTCAGGGACCTAGGAGGCGGGGCGGGAGCGGGTGTTGGGGACTCAATTGCAAGATGAGGAGAGTGAGTGGAGACATCCCCATTCCCCTGCGAGTCCCCTTCCCCTGGGGCAGGCAGGTGGGTGGGGGCGGATTGGGAAAGGAGGCCACACTCTCTCATTAATAGGTGGGGGAGGGGGACAACCAAGGCCAAATCGAGGCAGGAGCCAGGGTGGGACTGTCCCTCCTCCACCCAGCTCTCTCTTCTCTGCCTCCTTCTGCTGGGCCCTGTGACCCAGAGATTTGTAAGGCATGGAGCCCTCCTACCAGGAACCCGACCTCAGGCAGAGGAGCCAGAAATATCAACAACTTGCTAGGAAACCCGGTGCCAGGTGTTCTAAAGAGTCATGCCAAGTGCTCGGGGCTCAGAGGATCGGGCGGGGAAGGGTCATGCGGGAGTTCAAATGCCAGTACACAAGGAAGGGCATCCGAGTAAAGGGAACAGCATGTGCCAAGGCACAGAGGTGGAAGAGCTCTGGCTGAGGATCTGACCTCTGTTCCCCACCATCCTGGCTGGTGAGTGAATGCTGGGAAGGGAGGGAGGGAGGGCACAGGCTGAGGACAGAAAGCTGGAAGGAAAGGCCTCGAAGGCCAGCTCTTAGAGAGGGACCCATGTGGGCTCAGAGAGCAGGTGCTCAGGATGGGGCTGATGGGGACAGTGTGTGCAGGGCCCCAGGGGAGCCACCACGAGTGGAGGGCTTACCCAACGATGTCCACCAGGGCGGTAAGTAAGGGCTTCACCTCGTAGCTGAGGCCGTGCTTTGCACACAGAGCCTTGACCAGCGGGGCCACCCTGCGGTAATTGTGCCTGGGCATCGTGGGGAAGAGGCTGTGGGGAGAGCGTGTGCTGGCACCTGGGGTGGGGGGGTGCCAGAGGGAGCCCCGCCCACCCATCACCACCCGGGTGTCTTGGTCTCCCCGGGGAAGGACTGGGCAGAGAAGCTCCTGGCCAGCCCCTGGGCTCAGGCCTCACTCCCCGCCCCCCGCATGGGGCCCCCCGGCCTGCACTCACTGGTGCTCGATCTGGAAGTTGAGGTGCCCGCTGAACCAGTCGAGGAAGAGCGAGGGCTCCACGTTGCAGGTGGCTGCCAGCTGCCAGGAGTGGGTGGGGCAGAGGTGAGGGAGGGTGGCACGGAGCCCTGACCCCGTGGCATCCTCTGAACCTGGCAGCCCCGTCAGGGCCCCCATCCTCCCAGCTTGGACCCCACCCCCACCCAGGATGTGCCCTGCCCAGCCCCATGCCTGCTGCCCACCTGAGAGCTGGTCCAGTCCCGGTGCTTCTCATGGCCGATCTCCTTGGGGATATGGTTCATCTGTGTGATCCACACGAACCAGTGGCTCTCCAGGACCCTGCGGGGGAGGCTCAGGCATTGCCCCATGTCCAGCTCACCACTTAGGCCAGACCTGGGCCTCAGCTTCCTCAAATGGACAATGGGATTGCAGTAACCCCTCCCCTGCTGGTGAGTGGAGCAGGGTCCACTGCCCGGCTGAGCCCAGAGCAGCCCTGCTCATGAGCGCGGACATCCACGGAGCCGCTTGCCAGCCAGGCCACTTCCCCCAGATCCCGCCGCCCCTGGGATCCCGTTCCTCTCATGTTGGATCCCTCGACAACCCAGGGAGGCCACACTGCTGTCCCCATTCTGCAGATGGGGAAACGGAGGCTCTGAGGATGGAGGGCTGTGCTCCGGGTCCCCAGCTGCCCATGTGTGGCCTCCCCACTCCCAGCCATTCCTAATCTGGCCTTACCTGACAACCACGTAGAGGATCACCGCCCCAGGAACGCCATAGAAGGGGATGTAGGACAAGAAGAAGCGGAAGTAGAAGCTGGTAGCCCAGAGCAAGTCCTGCAGAGGAGGGTGGAGGAAGGCAGAGGCCTCGAGGCAGCTGGAGGGGGAGCCAGGGTCATCCACCCCTTCTGCTTGATGTGCCTCAGGGCCCTGGACAGGTCTCTGCCCTCTCTTGATTTTCTCAAGGTAAAGGGACGGGGTCCTTGTCCTGTCAGCTTCACTGGGCTGAGCACGGAGGTGAAGGTGCTATGGAGGGGGCGAGATGGGGGAACCCTTTCCCCGGGAGACAATGTCCGGCAGAGTTGGCCCACTGGATCTTCCCCCAGGGAGGAGACCCACACTGTACCCTGCGCACAGTCGCTCTCTCTTGCACGCACACACACACCTGTACCACACCGTCACACGCCCACATGCACACCTGTTCGTGTTCATGGACAGGGGCTGCCCCTGGAAGCCCCGCCTCCCCCCACCGCCACTGTATGCCCGGGGGCCTAAGCAGGGCCCCACTCACCGCCCACTGCAGGCACACCAGCATGTAGGCCAGATTTTCCACCTCAAAGTTCACCAGGGTGAGGAGCGGAGGGCCGACTGCAAGGAGGGGCGTGAGAGGGCTCAGGAGAAGGGTTGGGGGGCCAAGCAGGGGGACGTGGGGGGAGTGGTGCTCTCTTCCTCTGGGGATGCCAGTGGGACTTGGTGCTGGTGCCATCCAGCTGGGATGACTCAGCATCATCCACATTCTTCCCTCAGCGCTGAGCCTCCCCAGCTGGCCCTTGCCCCACCGCCTCCGGTGTCCCTTCTGCAGGTGAGGGCTAGCCCTACTTGTCCCCACCCTTTAATCTTCACCCTGTCCGCGCAACAATGGCCAAATGCTCTAGGGCTCTGGATCCCCTGAGGCTCAGGCAGAAAGGAATTCTGACTGGGATCTGGGAAAGCTCTACTGTGGAGCCGGGATTGCCCCTGGCCAGAAGGCACCCCAGGCAGAGGCCTGGCAGTGGGAGGGAGCATGGGCTGCAGGCTGGGGCGCCCAGGGCAGAGGCTGGGAGAGCTTGGAGGCGACCTGTGGAGGGAGGGTTAACAAGGCTGCCCCTTCCTCAGGAGGTGGCCTGAAGCTGGTCAGTGACAGTGGGTGTGGCATGGCCAGTGCAGGCTCAGGCGTAGTCCCGTCCCAGCCACGCCCTCCCCCCCCAGAAGGACAAATGGACACTCACTCAGGAAGAAGTATAGGTGCTGGTGGTTGTAGGGTAAGTATCTGCGTTTCTTCTTGCCATACTGTGGAGACAGGTGGCAGCTGGGAAGAGCAGCTCTCCGGGCCTTCCTCCCTTTAGGTAGGGTCAGGGGGCCAAGCGGCAAAGGCAACGGGGCCCATCGTCCCCAGCAGGCTGGGAGGTGGGGGGGGGGGGGAGACCCCTGGGGCCGGGGTTCAGCCTGGAGCTAGAGTGGGGGGCTTGGTCAGGGGCTGAGGCTGGGCCATAGTGGGGCCTCAGCGGCTACCGGTCCCCCCTCAGCTGCAGGCCCAACCCGAGCATGTCCATGTCCCCCCCACGCACCTCGATGGATGACTCCCCCAGGAGGAAGACGGGAGCCACAGTCACATCTGGGTCTTTGTGGAAGATGTTGGGCTTGGCGTGATGCTGGAAATGGCGGAAGTTCCACCAGTGGGCAGAGAAGCCCTGTAGGGGACGAGGGGGGCTCTCAGGGGTGGGGCCAGGCTGTGTCCACAACTCCATGCCCGCACACGTGGGCAGACCCAGCGCAGCACCCCAACTCAGCCCCTGGCTGCCCCCCACCCACCCCACGCTCACCTTCAGCTGCCCCATCACAAACTGCTGGGCCAGGTGGTTCCACCGGGACTTCCTGAAGACCGACGTGTGGCCCAGGTCATGCTGCAGACACCAGGACTGAGCCTGGGGAGAGAGGCAGGGTCAGGAGCCTTGGTACCTGGGCTCCGGCCATGGAGGAGGGTTCTGACCACCTGGAGGCCCAGTGAGCCCTTCCAGCTCGCAGGGCATGCCCACAGTGAATGTTCCCTTTTTAGACCCTTGTGGGCCAGCTTCCTCTTTTTACAGACGAGGACAACTGGGTTTTGGGAGGTCTAGGGGCTTACAAGTCTGCCATGGAGCTGTGGGACAGCAGCCCTCCGGCTCCTTGCCCAGTGCTCGCTCAGGGTTTATTAAATAAGGAGCTTCCTTAGCTCATTTAAAATGCAGCTTGACCCACATATGCATGCTTTAGGGGGCTTCTGACTCATTCATTCATTCAGCAAACACGTCCAGACTGTGTGTGTGTGCTGGGCCCCGTGTCTGCTGGACAGTTCAGGTGGCTGTGCTGGGGTCACCTGGGAGATGGCCAGGATGAGGGCGGCGAGGGTGCTGGGCACCCAGCCGGGGCCCAGGAGGTAGACCATGAGCCAGGAGAGCACCTCCATGGCCAGGATGTGGCCCAGCAGGAAGGCGAAGAAGGTGGGCTTGGCCTCAAACAGCTTCATCTCCTCGGCTGCCTGGCGCAGGGCTCGGAAGTCCTCGATCAGCTGGGCCTGCCATGGTGGAGGGGCGGGTCAGCCGAGGAAGCGAGGCCCCAGAAGCCCCCCACAGCTCCCCATGCCTCGGCCACTCCTCCTGGGCTGTGAGCTGGGGTGTGAGCTGGCTATGACGAAGGCTCCCCCCGCAAAAGGTGTGGGGCACGTCAGAAGCAGAGAAACCTGGAGCAGGGAAAACCCTTGGAGTTCAGCTCATCAAAATCCTCATCATAGATGGGGATGCTGGGCCCAGGGCAGGGAAGGGATTTGCCCGGGGACTCACAGCAAGTGCTGGCCCAGCCAGATCTGGGGCCCTGGGCTCCTGCAGGCGTCCCCACAGCTCGACCTACAACTGCCTGCCCAGGAAGGGATGGCAAACCTAGCCTTGGCCCCAGCTCCCCTTGGGCTAATGCAGATGGAGCTGCTCCTGGCAATGCCCCCAGCCCCTCCAGTGCCCCACTGGGGGCTTCTCCTCCACCAAGGCCCGGCTCACATTCTGGGGTCCATCCTGGCTGGGCTCCTCTGGGGCCAGCTCTCCAATCAGCAGCGGCTGCAGGAACTTGCGTACAAAATTGAGGTCCTGGTGGAAGGCGCGGAAGGCATCCTGAAGGAGAGCAGACAGTCAGGTGGACAGACAGACAGCTGGAGGAGCACCCAGAGGCAGCAGGCAGAGACAAGGTGGAAGGACTGTTGATGGAAGGGCAGAGCAGACAGACAGACGGACGGAGAGTCAGCTGGTTGTTCAGCGGTCACAGAAATAGGACCACTTGGGTCAGCCTTGCCCATGAGCTTCGAGTGGATCCCAGGTCTATCTTCCGGGAAGTCCATGCCCGCCCAGGATGCAGCTATCACTCAGCCCTGCCTCGGTCCCTGGAAACCTTGGAGTGGCTCCTGCCCTGCCCCCCAGCCTGGCCACGAGCTCCGTGGAGCAGCTGGTTAAGGGGCCGGAGTTGGGGGTCTGGAGCCAGCCTGCCGGGGATGGAATCTGAGCCACCACTTACGAGCTGAGTCTCGAAGCCACAGACAAGATGCACCCCCCTCATTCCGCATTTTCTCATCAGGAACCACAGGCGCCCATCTCCCGGGGCTGCTGAGAGCACTAAGCGCAGGTAGAGCACTTAGAAGGGGCCTGGCGTCCATCACGCACTCCACAGCGGAGCTCCGACCCAAGCCCCCACTGGCCTGGTGCTCCCTCCTCCTGAGTCCACTCAGGTTGAGTGCCTGTGGGCGTGGGGTAGGAGAGTGGAATGCGCCCTGCCAGTCAAGTCCTGGCCAGCCCGAGGCTGGGCCACAGGAGGGGCTGGCAGCCGTCTTCCACCCCAGAGCCACAGTGGGAACGGGAGCAGCTGAATGTTCCAGATCAGGAAGGGAGTGGGGCAGGGAATGGAGCAGGGCTGCTGGGGGCTCAGGTGGCCTGGGTCTGCTCCTTAAGCCCTTACGGACTAGGCAGCAGTGGGTTATGTAGATGGGGGTGGGGTGCGGGGAGGTGCCTCAGAGGACACCCCGGGAACCCCTCCCTCCCTCCCTTTCCCCAGTGAGAAGATAAAGGGTCTCATGCCCAGCACGCCGACGCTCCTTCCCATCCTCCTCCTGGCGCTCCTTGTGGGAGGCCAATGGGGAAGCCCTCTCAGTAGTATCCCCATTTTATAGATGAGGAAACTGAGGCACACAGATCTGAATGTGGCACATCCAACCCCCCTCAGCACAGCAGAGCCCAGCTCAAGGATACACGCCCCCGGGAAGCTGCCCCTGTGCCCCCTAGTGTCCCCGGTGACGGGCCAGCACACATGTGAGGGCCTCCTCCACCCAGCACCCTTTGCCTCACAGGTGTCACGGACCCAGCGGTGGCCCCGAAGCAGCCAGGCCCTCTGGCACTTGGTTCTCTCTCTAGCCCTGAGCTCTGGCTCCTCCCCACTTTTCATCAGAAACCCACGGTGGCTTGGGACCCTCGGGAAGAGACGAGGAAGGCTGCCCGTGAGCTTAGGCCACCAGCGTCCCCACCTCTGCACACTGTGTTCCTGCCCAGTGCCACACAGTCCAGGGAGGGAGCCGGGCACTGCAGCTCCCCTGGGAAGGGGCCTGGGTGGGTGGGGACATTGCAGAGCCTGAAGAGGTCACACTGCACGGGGAGTGGCCATTAGGTAGTGGGGCTTTCAAGGCACCAGAATGTGGGCTCTGGAGCCAGGTCATCTGGTCCATGGCCAGCCCCCCTCCACGGCCCCACCCTCACTCCAGAGCCTCAGATCTGCCCTGCCCCTCCCCAGCTCCCACCTGGACACAAACCCCACCCTCCACACCCAAGGAAAAAGGCCCTGCCCTTTGAGGGCCCCAAGAAGGTCCCTGACATCACCCCATTCAGCTTCAGTCTCCTTGTCTGTGAAATGAGCTGAGTACCGGCCTCATAAGGCTGTTGTCTGAAGACCACACTGAACTAACCTTAATGGCTCCTGCTGGGGCACCTGCACCCACAGCCTCTCTTGCCCTCTGCCCTGGCCACGCCTGCCCTTCAGGGCCCAGGTGAATGGCCACCTCTTCCGAATGGCCTCCCCTGGCATAGGCAGGTGCCCATCATCTCTTCCCTTAGCCCCCTGCCCTTCTCCTGGGAGACTCTACCTTCCCCCTTCCCATTAAGATTTTTCTTTTCTTGGGCCGCCCGGTGGCGCAGCGGTTTAGTTCGCGCTTGGCAGCCCAGGGTTCGCAAGTTCGGATCCCGGGCGCCCGCCGACGCACTGCCTGTCAGCCATGCTGTGGCGGCGTCCCATATAAAGTGGAGGAAGATGGGCACGATGTTAGCCCAGGGCCAGTCTTCCTCAGCAAAAAGGGGAGGATTGGCAACAGACGTTAGCTCAGGGCTGGTCTTCCCCACAAAAAAAAAGAAGAAAAAAAAAAAGATTTTTCTTTTCTTTTCTCTTTTCTTTTTCTGAGGAAGACCAGCCCTGAGCTAACATCTGTGCCCATTTTCCTCTATTTTGTACATGGGACGCCGTCACAGTTTGTGTTGATGAGCGGTGAGTAGGTCCACGCCCGGGATTCGAACCCGCGAACCCCGGGCCGCCAAAGTGGAGCACGCAAGCCCAACCACTACGCCACTGGGCCAGCCCCAAAGATCCTTTCCAATGTATGTCAGATTCCCCCCACTTCCCTGCTCTGCCCCGCAAGGGCCCCTAAGAATAAAACCGAAGTCCTGCTTCTGGAAGAAGGGCCCTGCAGGAGCCTCCCGCTGCCTTGGGACCTTACTGCCTGCCCTCTCCCCACCGCTCTGCTCCAGCCACAGATAGCCCTGCTGCTCGGTGAATGCCCGGGGTGGAGTACGGTCCCACCTCTGAGCCTTTGCTCTAGCTGATCCCTCTGCCAAGGAACTCCCTCCTTGCCAATGTTTTGTTCCAAGCTCCGTCTTCAGAGGTTAGAAGAGAGTTTGGCATACAGGAGATGCTCATTGAATATCGGGTGCTGGGTTTAATGATTCACTAATTGAAGAATGAATGAGCAAATGGAATCCACAGCTGAGACGCAGGGTAGCATGTGGTTAAGAGCATGGGCTGTGGATTCAAATCCCAGACCCACCACTTAACTCCCAGTCTCTCTGCCTCTCTGAGCCTCAGTTTTCTCATCTGTAAAGTGGGAATAACCATGGTAGGACCTGCCTCATAGCGCAATCTTGAGGATTAAAAGAGAATCTATAAATCAACTGCCGAATTCAGAGCCTCGCGCGTAGTGGGAGCTTGGTGCCTGGCCCTGGTAGACTTCTGCGCAGTGGTGGCCGGCCCTTTCATCTCCCTGGCTGGCTCCACTGGTTTCGGGCCGCCTATGATTCTTAGACAAGCCTGGCCCACGGCCCAGAGCACGCTCCCCAGGGTACCCGGCTTTGTATCCCAGGATGGCCACAGGCTGACTTCACGGCACAGGAACTCTGGGAATTTCCTGGCAGGAAGGTTTCTGTTGCCTGGACATGAGAACAGCTGATGGGCTGCCAGGGCTGGTGAAAGGTGGCTGCGGGAACACAGCCCTGACAACACGGCTGCCCCAGCCCCACCTGTGCTCCGGGGCCTAGATAGGATGCCTGTGGTCTGGGCTCGACCACATGAGGCAGTGGGCTGGTCCAATCTCTGGTCTGCCTTATGGACAAAGTCTGGGGTCCCCCACCCCCAGCCACCTCATAACCCCTTTGGCCTGAATAGACCAGGTATTTCTGGCAACACCAGCCCAGTGTTTGGGGCCTTGAGGAAGCTAAGAGATGGCCTAATGTAACTCCTTCCTGTTACAGACATGGATAGAACCAAACAAGGTCACCCAGCAAAGGAGTGGCTAGGCCATGGCTGTTCCACTGCACTCTACAGTTTGTGGGGCACACACACTCATCAGCCAGCAACATATACTGACCAGGAACCACTACATATCAGCCCTGGGGCCACGGAGTTAAGAAGGCACAGTCCTGCCCTCAGCTGGCTCACTGTCTGGCCTAGCTGTCCCCATTTTACAGATGAGGAAACTGAGGCTCAGAAAGAGTGACATGCCTGGTTGAAGGTCACTCAGAGCCTCCAATAGCAGAGCCAGGTCCCAGCCCCAGGGAGCAGACATTGTTTTTTGGAAATGAAAAACAGACTTTATTGGTGATGAATCAATGAGAAAACTGTCAGATGGAGGTCTCGGGGTCAAGAGCCAAGTGTATGATGGGGTTCTCACAGGGGAGGGCCCCCAGCATAGGCCTGGGCACCAAGCAGGAAAAGGTGACTAATAAATGCTCTTTGTTGTCCTTCCTCTCATCTGCCTCCACCCTGTACTATAGGTCAGAGGTTGAAAAAGGCCAGAGCAGGCACCCATGGGATCCTTGAGGGCTCAGCCAGGCTGAGGGGGAAAGGGGCTGTGTCACCTTATACCCCCCATACCCTGGCAGAAATACACACACGTACGACCACGCACACAAATGCATGCAGTGTTCACACACATACAGGTCACACACGCATTGGCCCACGGTCAGCTTCAACTCCGTGGCCACCGCCCGGCCCCTCATCACCCACAGACAAAGCTTCTGTCAGTTTCCAGAGTTTCAGGAGGCTTCTGACCATAACCCCTCAACTTCCTGGGGTGGAAGTGGGGAAGAGAGATTTTTTTCCCTAAAAGAGTCCTGTGAAGATTGCCCAACCCATGGAGAAGGCGGAGGGCAGACAGCAGGCAGCCCTGCTGGCAACAGGGACATGGACCCTCCTGGGACAGGACACAATCTCTTCTGCTGCCCAAAGCTCTGCCAGTTAGGGATTCATCCCCTGGAATCTTGAAGACATTCCTGGTACCCAGTGGGGCCAACCTAGAATTTTGGATGGTCAAGGACAGGACCACGGAGACACTACAATAGCAATTCCTCTTCTCCCGGTGGGGGACTGAGGGACAGGGGCTGGTGAGGAGTGTTATCCCAACAGGCTGCTTGGCCACTGGACTCCAGCCAGACGGTCCCACTGGACCAGGCCACATCCCTCCTTGGCCAAGACATGTCTAGACATGAGCTGGGAAGGGGAAGTTGGGGTCCCCAGAGGCCAACCTGTTCCTGGGGTGACTGGGCTCCCCTGGAGGCCCACCCAGCCTGGCTAGCCAAGTTCTCCCATGTGCAGCTGCCAGCCCAGGAGAGGTGAGTCACTCCTCCTCGGGGCCATTTACAGCAGCTCTCGGGAAAGCCACAGACCTCCGGGCCCTGCCCAAGCTTCGCTGCCCAGTTCCCAGCCTCTGATGGCACATCTTTGCATCCCCTGGGGACCTCGCCCTACCTCTGGCACCGAGCAAACACCCAGCATGAGAGACCTGGTCTGGGGACTCAGAACAGAAAGGGGGAACCTTAGAGCAGCAGGGAGGGCCCTCACCTAGGACAGGCTCCTTCCACCAGGACACACCCACCTCGGAGACCCCCTCCCTCACACCCAGCCCTGCTCCAGGCCAGCCCTGGTCCAAGGCCAGGTGCGGGTCCTCCACGCAGGGACGTGGCCTCCTTACCCCGCATCAGGCCCTGGCTAGTGCATCCCAACTCTGGGTCCCTGGCCTGGAGGTCAAAGGTCAGCGAGAGTAGAAAGTATGCTAAGACCCCGCAGGTGGCGCAGGGCACAGTGCCCACGACCAGGCCCCACCGCGTGCCGGGCTCCACCCCGCCAGCGGTGGGCTTCCTTACCGTGGCGTCCTCCGCGCCGTGGTGGCCGATGAGGCGGCTGCCCCCCGGGTGCCGCTGTGCCCAGCGGCTGATGTCGTAGACGCGACGCTCGATGACCAGCCACTTGTCGCCCGGCAGGTTGTGCGAGCGGATCTGCTCCCAGCGGAAGGTGGGCAGCGGCGCCCCCAGCTGAGCGGGCCCCTCGCGCCGCCCCGGCCCCCCGCCGGCCTCCCCGACGCCGCCCATGGCTGCGCGCAGAAGTCCTCGGGAACCCGGGACCTCGCCGAGCGCCGAGCGAGACCCCGAGGGGCGCGAGGGAGTCTTCCCGGGGGCCGCCTGCGCCGCCACTGCTCCTCCGCGGCCCCGCCCTGCCGCTGCGGCCGCCGTACGAGCGTGCGCCTGCCCGGCTCCCGGCGCAGGGAACTTTTCCCTTCCTTATAACCGCGCTGACAGCGCGGCCTCGCCTCCCTCCCTCGTCCCGGCCCCCGCCGGCCGGCCCCGCGCCCGCTCCAATCCCGGCGCGGCGCCTCGGCCTCCATTGGCTGCGCCGCGCTCCGGCCGCCGGGGAGGGCGGCGTCGAGGGGCGCACGGCCCCCGCGACCGGCCCCGCCGGGGGGCGCAATCCGTTCTCGGGCTCCCGGCTCGGCCGGGCAGGGGTGGGAGCCGGGGGCGGGAGGAGGACAAAAGACCCACAGCTGGTGGCCGCCGGGCCCTCGGGGGCCCAGGTCTGCGCCCCGGGCCTGGAACAACAGTCTGCGAGTAATGGGCTTCCAGGCGCGCTCCTGGCCCTTCAATTCCGAGCGCACAGAGATGGGACACTACCTGGGGCTGATTGTAAACCGCTTTCTAACAATGGCCCCCAGCGTCCGCGCAGTGAGGCCGCCGTCGGGGCGGAGGGACTGGTCCGGTCCCCCAGGGGCCACGCGGGGCGGACTGTGCGGGCCTGGGGATGCCGAGGGGTGGCCACTGGGGTGGAAGGGGAGCAGGGGCGTCGGAGTCGGCAGCAGGGCCCTGTCGTTCACCAGGTGCTGGCTGGGGGGCTTGCTTATAAGAGCCTCTCTCACATATTCGAGTTAAATTCAAGTCCTTTTGAGTGGTTTGCTCCCCAAATTGTTTTGTATTTTTGGAGATGAAGATATCTGTTCTTAGAAGAGTCCACACCCAACGCGACGTGAAATCAGGCTGAGGTTATGCTGCAGGGCAGTGGTGTCAAACATGAGGATCACCAGAATCACCGAGGGCTTGCTGAGATAGGCTACTGGGCTCAGCTAGGGCAGGCCTGGTGTGGGGCAGAGAACTGCATTTCCAACAAGTCCCCAGGGGATGCGATGTGGTGATGCTGATGTGCTGGTTTGGGGAAGACGTTTTGAGAACCCTAAGTATATTTCTCTGTGTTAACATTTTATCTTGGTTTAACAATCTGTAGGAAATCATTGTAGCTACTGTTTGTGGGACAGATGGGCCAGGGCCTGAAGAAAGGCTGAGAGGGCCTCTGGGTTCTCCTTGGTACCAGAAGCACCTGCGTTCGGTTGCCAGGACAACAAATGGCCCTGCCAATACCTCTCCCTGGGCTGCCTGAGCCCTCTCCACTGAGGGGTCCTCAAACCCCCTTCCCAAGCTCTTGTGGGGGTGGGGGAGGCGGTGCCGAGGAGTGTAGCTGGCAGCTGAGGTCAGAGGTGACTGCAGATACCCCTGCCCCCACCACGTTCACACCTGGGCACAAGGATGGAGGGGGCAGCCTCTTGGAGGAAATGAACCTCCTGCACCCAAATCCAGCCCCCCACAGGGAGCATGGCCCTCACCCTGTCTTCTGCAGCCCTCAGTGGTCAGAGGCTAACCCCTGGCGCCTTCCCTGGGCCCTAGCCTCATCTCAGCTCCTGTGTGAGGCAGTGGGGGTGGGGTGGGTTAGAACCTCCAGTTGCCCCAGCTGCTCCCAGAGAGATGAGGAAGAGGAAGGCCTGCATAGAATCCCCCAGGAGGTAAAGCAGGGACAGGGCTGGGGGTCACGCCACCCCTCCAACCACTTCATCCCAGCAAGGGGGGGAGGGGTGTGTCAAGCCCTCCTGTCACCTGAGGCTGTGTTCTTGTAAAGGCTGAACTGTGCCTCCTCCCCGCAGCCAAAACAACAGCTTCTAACATGATTTCCCTGCAGGCCTTGGGGCCCTACACAGGTCACTTTACCCCTCCGGGCTTCAACTCAGTGGATCTTACAACTCTCCTGGAGTCAGGGGGCCTGGGGGAACTCGGGATGACATTGTTCCCCAACTCCCATCAGGGAGGCCTCTCGGACCACTTGGAGAGGGACAGGCACCACTTGACATTCCTGAGCTGCCATCAGGCCACAGGTTTAGGCAGGGGGAGAAGGGAACTAGCCAAAAGGCAAGGGAGGGTCTGGACAGCTGGAACATTTTTGGGGGGGAAGGGGGGCGCTTGAGGCTTGAGGGGAGCCTCAAACCACTTGAATACAGCCCCTGTCCCAGCCTCTACCGGGTTTCTCCCCGCCACGAGCTGCCACACAGGCCTCCTGTTAGGCAGACTGAAGTCTCCACCCCTGTGAAGCTGCCAGGCACCGTCCTGGGGCCAAGCGATGCTTGTACAGGCCGGCAGGGCTCCTCAGCAAGCCGCAGAGGTGCAGCAGTGGCCCAGTCGGGCAAATCTGTGAAAAAGCTCTGGGCCTTCCAGAAAGAGCAGTCACAAAGCCCAGGCATTCGTTCTGTGGAAAACACACAAAGAGGACTCAAGTCGGAACCGTATGATCAGACTTTGAGCAAAAGCTCACCACACCGCAAGCTCGGTTATTAGGCCCTGGACACAATTCTTCTGTGAAGGAGGGGGTCTGGGGAGGGGGGTGCTACAGAATGATTCAAGAGCTGAAGCCCTACAAGACTCTCCCTGAAGACATCGCCGTGACAGCACAGTCAAACTCCTTAGAACGCCCCTTAGTAAAAAGAGGCTGCCTACAGATGGCCAACAAGCATATGAAAAGATCCTCAACATCATTAATCGTCAGAGAAATGCAAATCAAAACCAAAATGAGATATCACCTCAGAGCCATGAGGAAGGCTATTATCAAAAAACAGCAACATAACAAGTGTTAGCCAGGATGTGGAGAAATTGGAACCCTTGTGCACTGTTAGTGGAATTGCAAAATGGTGTAACTGCTGTGGAAGACAGTAGGGAGGATCCTCAAAAAATTAAAAATAGAACTACCATATGATCTAGCAACCCACCTCTGGGTCTATACCCAAAGGAATCGAAAGCAGAATCTCCCACATTCATGGCAGCATTAGTTACCATAGCCGAATGGTAGAAGCAACCCAAGTGTCCATCAGTGGGTGAATGGATAAACAAAATGCGGTCCATTCATACAATGGCATATTATTCAGCCTGAAAAAGGAAGGAAATCCTGTCATATGCTACAAAATGGGTGAACTTTGAGGACATTCTGCTAAGTGAAATAAGCCAGACACAAAAAGACAAAATACTGGATGATTCCACTTATATCAAGTATCTAAAGTTGTCAAATTCATAGAAACAGAATGTAGTACAGTGGTTGTCAGGGTTGGGGGAGGGGAGTTGTACAAGGGGTACAGAGTTTCAAATGAGCAAGATGAAAAAATTGTGGAGGTCTGTTTCACAACAATGTGAATATACTTGACACTACTGAACGTACATTTAAAAATGGTTAAGGTGGTAAATTTTATGTATTTTTTATCATAATATTAAAAAAATTAAAAAACGGGGTGGGGGGACCCTGCAAAGGTCATTTAGTCCAATCTTCCCAACTCACAGATAAGAATACTGAGGCCCAGAGAGGAGCAACTTGCCCAGATACACAGCCCTGGCAGGATCCAATCAGGACAGGCTTGGCAGATTGTACAGGTGGCCCAGCAGAGCGATGTGTAAGGCCAGTGTGGGGCTGGGTTCAGGCTCGATGGCCATGGTTGGTGCTAGCTTTTAAGAGGTGGCCACACGTGCCAGGGGCACTTGGAGAGCTCCCAGTGGGTTATCTAGAAAATCCACTTAAGGGGAGCAACTCCTACGTGGCTGATGTCAGCTAACTGACATCAACTCCCAACTCCAAGAGCCGAAGCCCTGAGCCCTTCCAGAGAGAGAGCCCCCCGCCCCCGAGCCTGCAGAGCAGGGGTGGGGGCAGCTGTAACGAAGTAAAAATGTGGGAAACAGACCCAGATGGCAATCCGGCTCTGCCACTGCCTGAGACTCAGTTTCTACCTCTCTGGAAAACAAGGAAGAGCCCCATTCAGCGCCAGGCACGTACAAAGGTTTAGTAGAAGGAGCCTGGATGCTGGTTAATACTATGGGCTCTGGAGCTGGCCTCCTTCATTCCTATCCCGGGGCCACCATTTCCTCTGCGTGACCTCTTGGTGGCTCAGTTAATTCATCCGCAAAATGGGAAAATTGTACCTCCCAGGGCTGCTGTGCGGATTAAGTGAATTGCTTCACTTAAAGGGCTTGGAACCAGGCCTGGGATGTAGTAAGTACTCAGATATCAGCTCCTGTTAGGAGGTCCTGGGGACAGAGTGTGTGTCCCTCGGTCCCTCGGACGCATCCCCGGGTGTCTCAGCTATTGTTTGCTCATGGTGGCTCCACCTGGGCCTGACAACGGGAAGTGTTACTGCAGGGGCAGGCAGAGCGTGTCTGGGGTGTGGAACCCTCTGGCAGGGCTCTGAAATGTTGCCCGGTGACTCCTTGGCCCTGGGCCAAGGGTACAGAAGCCGACGGCAGGGACGGGCAGCTCCAGGGCCCAGACCTTCATTCTCCTTTGTTCCCCGGCTGACCCAGGATTGACCGAGAGTAGGACAGAAAGAGCCTGGGTTGTAGGAGAGGATGTTGGGGTCACCCCATGCAACATGGCAGCTCACGCTCCTCCCTGACACCCTCCATCGCCCTCCTTGCTTGACTTCCTCCAGCGGACACCCCGGACGGCTTACCTGTGCATTGTTTTCATGGCCGGTCTCCCTCCCGAGATTCTCAGCGCGAACACAGGTACCTCAGCACCAGGGACAGTGTCTCGCACACAGGAGTGGCCGGCATTTGTGGAGTGAATGAATGGATGGTCTGTGACAGGAGGCCTAACCAGTGAACATTGGAGGGGGCTGGGAGATAGGGAGGGCATTCAAATCACAGATGGAGCCGGGCAACAGGGGGACCTGGGGGGCAGGAGACCAAGAGGGAAGGGCTGCTGGCTGGAGAGGCTGACAGGGTGGGGACCTTGACATAGAGTCCTGGCCAGCCCACAGCCGGCCTAACCTACCAGCTGAGTGGCCCTGAGGCCTCAGGTCGATAGGGAAGACCCCTTGAGGTATCACCAGCCCCAGTGGACACTGACCCACAAGTTGCTATGCCCCCTGCCTCCTGGAAGGACACCCACTGGCCTGGGCCTACACCCCTACATGGGGAGGGGATTACACACCACAAGACACCTCCCCAGGTCCACCCTGGGTCCTCAGGGACCCACCTTCTTCTGCCTGTGACTACTGTCCCTTGCTAAGAACCCATCTAAAACAAGGGCTGGGAAAGCCAGAGCTGCCACGGTCCCTGCCTGTGCTGGTGGCAGACATCACCAATCAATCCTGCCACGTCCCGCATGCGCCAGGCAGCCTCCACGCTTTGACTCTTAGCTCCAGGCTCCCGCTAGACTGAGGCAGGGAGACTGGAGGGGGGTCTCCCTGAGGCCCCCCAAGAGGCAGCGGCAGAGCCAGCCTCAGGCCCCAACAACCCAGCCCCACGGAACACCGGGGAGGACTCAGGTGGTATTCCGTACAGCAACCCCTTCAGGATTTGGGCTTAATCCCAAGCACGAGGGCGGGCAAAGAAAGGATTTGGTTTCATTCCTTCAGATTCCCAGGCCTTGGCGGAGCCCCAGGGCGCCGGAGTGAAGGCGTGTGGCTGCCCAGCCTCCACTGACAAAGCCTGCCTTTATTAAATAGAGATCGCGTTACACTCCATTCAAAGGAGGAAATCGGACGTGGTGAGGGATGTGTCCAGGTTGGACCCCAGTCCTGAGTGGGCTGTGAGGGGTGAGGAGGGCCCCGGGGCCTGCCCGCCCCACCCAGGTCCTGTGCGGCGGGCTCGGTGACCTCAGCCCCCGTTGTCTGAAGGGCCTGAAAACAGGCATGGGCGTCCTGAGGCCCTGTCTGTGTTTGGCTTTTCGAGAAATGTGTCCCAATCCTTCCAGCGATGGGGGTGGGGGGACAGGGTCCCTGGAGCACAGGGCTCAGATGGGGGGGTGAAGAGTGAGGGCAGGAGGAGGCGCCCTGATCCATCTTAAGAACGCTTCGGGGCAGTTCTCCAGCAGACACAGGGTGGAGTGGAAGACAGTCCTGGAGGCCCTGCCAGCCCCCACTCGCCCGGTTGCCCTGTGGGCACCTGGGATGGACGGCCCATTGGGGCAGTCTGACTGGGAGGCCACCTGGGAACAGGGTGTAGGATGGCCACAAGGGGGCGCTGGGGGTCCGGGGCTTGGGAACTGGGGTGGTGGATACCCTGCAGGTCTGGCCACGCAGGATGGTCCCTTTCTGAGGACAGGGCAGCAACAAGGCACCTGCAGGCAGCAGCTCCTGGGACCAGGGAGGGGTGCTGGCTGTCCCAGGTGTCACCTCGCAAGGGCTGAGCTCCTGAGTACAGCTCCAAGCTCCTTGGTCTTTGGTGCTTTCTTGAAAGTCTCCTGGTGGCTGTAATACCACTGGGGCAGAGGAGGTCACCTCAGGAGTCCTGTCTGTCCTGGGATGGACATTTGGTGCCAGCTCAGTGCTGCCTCCATGGCCTGGCCATTTGTCCCTCTGTTCAGCTTCTGGCTCAGGGCTGGCTCCAGGACCCTGGCTTGCTGTCTGTCTGTCTGTCCGCTCTGGGGCAGGTGTTGGGTTCAGCTCAGAGCCCCTCCAGGCCTGGGCCATGCCCTAGGCCTCCTGGGGGAAGAAGCCGAGCTTGGCCAATGACATCTCCTTCCGCAGCCTCATGATCTCCCAGAACATCGGCTCCGCTGCAGGCAGAGAGGGTGGACAGCTTGGTGACAGTTCAGGGTCACCTCAGGCAGACGGCCTGGCTCCCTCTCCTGGCTTTGGGCTCCCCAGGTCCCCCGGACAGATGAGCTCAGCGAGTGGCTGCACCTCTCTGAGGTTCTGCTCTGAGGCCTTGCAAACTGTTGAGTGCTGAACACCCTTGAGGGATGCGCACCACGCTGGAAGAGGTGACGGTCACCCCCAGAGCCAGACACAGACATGCATGTGCACACTGCCACACGCTTGACAGGCTACAAATGCTTCCCATCCCCATCTCCCTGGGGTCTCACAGCGACCCTGAGCAGTGGGTGGGGCCACAGCGTCAGTCCACGGACCCGGGAGGAGGCAGCCCCTCAGGGCCCATCCCCTGGCCTGGCCTTGGCCTTCCAGGGGGAAATGACCCCCACGCTGGGGAGGAGAGGATCAGACTCCAAACTGGTTTGGAAGAAAACTCATCAAGGAACAGAGTGTGGTGGCGGAGCAGGAAGCTAGGCCTTGCAGAATGGGGGGAAGGGAGACAACGGGGGTTGGCGGATCTGCCGGGTGAGGGCGCAGTGGGAGGCAGAGAGCCAGCCACGTGACCGTGAATGAGGCGGCCACACCCGGAGGGGAGGAGATTCACAGGGGAGACCCCATCACGCAGGGCCTCGAGTGGCAGGCCAGTAACAGCAATGCTGTCTCTACAGGCCCGGGGGTTCCGGAGAGGTTTCTGGGTGGGAGAAAGCAGCGGACCCAGGGATGCAGGATGCGTCAGCCTAGCTTTCCTGGTGAGGCGGACCCATCAGGAGGCTCTCCCTGCAGCTCCTCTCTCCACGGAACTCAGCACCGGGAGGTTCAGCAGCCCTCTGCTACCCCGCCACCTCTCCCCTGGCAGAGTCCTCCCTCGGAGGGGGGCAGCAAAGCACGCGGGTTGGCCCGGCGGCCGCTGGCCCGCCCCTTTCCAGGCGCCACCCCCCGCCGGCCACCAGGGGGCGCTCACCATCCTGCCGCACGAGGCCCTGCTGGATGTAGCGGATGTAGGTGAAGAAGTTGCACACTGCCGTGATCTGTGGGCACAAGGGGGGGGTGTGATCAGAGACCAGAGCGGGAAGCCCCCACGCCCCATCAGAGCCAGATGACGCTCCTTGAGTCGAAAGGAGCTGGGCTCTAGAGTTATAATTAACAGCAGCAATATATTGCTACTCCTAATAAAAAATAGTGGCAACCGATATTTGATCAAGTACAATGTCCAATGAGGCAGACAGGCGTAGCATTCCTATTTTACACGTGGGGAACACGGAGGCTACAAGAACGAAGCCACCTGACAACAGTCGGGGAGGTCACAGAGCTAATAATTGGCCAAGCAGGAAAAGGAAACCAGACAGCTGGCCCTGGAATCCACGCTCACCCGGACAGGCCTGCTTGTTCTGGATGCCGGAGAGCCAGGCCTTAGCCAGGTGCTGTCCGTAATGCCAGGAAAGGCGAGGGGATCAGAAGCTGGTCACCTGGCTGCCCTGGGTCCCCATGCCTGAAGCCCCCAGCCTGGCCTGAGTTCTGCTCCATGCCAGGCTGTGTGCTGGGCTGGGACCCCAAGCTGGCCCAGACCTGGGCTTGGCCATGAAGATTCCCATCCCGTGAAGAGGGCACTGCTGTTGCCCTGCCCAGGCCCCTTCCCCAGGCTGGGGCCCCATCTCCCCGCTGCTGAGAGCGTTGGCCAATAATGGCCCATAGGTGCCCTTCTGCATCCCCCACCCCTGCAGACCTCAGCCAATGACTGACTGGCGTAGGGGGTATAAAAGGCTGGCCCCCTTGCCTCAGGGTGGAACCCACTCTGGGTTCCAGAGCCCCCCACGGATCAGGCTGCAGCCAGACTCCAGCTGAGGCTACACCTTGCTTTGCGCCCCCCCCTTCTGCTTCCCTCACTCTCCTCCTGAGAGTTGCACAAAATCTCCCTCTTAGGCTCTCCTTCTAGGGAATCCAACAGAACAGAGTGGAAGGCAGCTGGCAGCTGTGCCCACGACAGCCCCCACTGACTATCCAGCGCTCTGCGGGGGACGTCAAGTGTGTGGGGGCCCACAGGCTGGGGAGTGGAGGAAGCTGCAGGGAGGGGACGATGCTCCTGCTGGGCCTTCAAAAGAGCCCTTTCCAGGAGGACAAAGTGGGTGCAGGGAGTTGGTGGCCCTGGCAGAGGTGGGGGTGGTGTGAGAGAGCATGGTCAGGTCAGAGAACTAACTCGCTGTGACTGGAGCGCTGCCTGGGGTCACGGAGGAGGGGCTGCGGTCGGTGGGCAGAGGCCGGGGAAGGAGAAGCTCTAGTGTCAGGCCCTTGTGTTGCCCCGTGGCCAGTGGGCCCCGCTTGGGGCTCATGAGCAGGGAGTGGCAGGGAACACTGCGCTTTGGGGACAGAACTCTCCTCTCTATGGACGCCACACCCCTGGTCTCTTCAGGGCAGGGACCACACCCTTCTCATCTCTTCTCCCACCCTGGCTCTGCCCAGCACAGCGGACACGCAGGCCTGGGAGAAACAGTCCTGGATGTAATTTTGCTAGACAAGGGAATGTCCGGCGTGGATCCTTCTGTTGAGCCCTGGTTGGGATGGGAAAGGGCAGAGGGGTCCTGTGGCCACGGAACAAGGCTCTGGAGACAAAAGAGACTGGATTCAGAGTGGGGAGACCCCAGGTCTAGGCTGAGTGGCCCGGGCACATCCTTTCCTTTCTAAGGCTCAGATTCCCTTTGGGTAAATGGGAGCCCAGCTCGCCGCTGGGGGGATTCACCAGGACAGCACCCTTGGACACCCTGCGAAAGCTGTCAGGACCAGACAAGCTGCCCTCACCGTTCAGTCTGCTGCCTGACGACGGGGCCGTCTATCCACTTCAGTCCCCATGAGAAGCCTCTAGTAGGTCAAGGGGAGGAGAGAGGGCCTGTCCACACCATGTCACCTTTGCACCAAGCCTCAGAGTTTTCCAAACACGTCCTCTTTGGTTCCTTACAACCCTCTTCCCAGTCTATGGGGGGACAGAGGAACGGGGACCACCCCACCCTTAACCCCCAGCTCAGTGAGGTCCCCTGATCCAGCCTAGGTCACACGGCAAGTGAGGGCAGATGCTGGGATTCCTCGGAGGGCGTCACTCATTGCTCGTGTGACAGACACGCTTCAGAACCTTCTCAAACGCCTGGGGCCAGAGCCCGAGCTGGGATTCAGGAGCCTGGAACTTTAACCTGAATCTGGTGTCACTTCCTTGATGAGGTTATATTAAATGACAGAGTGATGGGTGTCACTGCCACGATTATGTTTCTGCAACCAAGAAAGCAGGCACCTCAGTCCTGCAACCACAAGGAACTGAATTCTGCCAACAGCCACGTGAGCTTGGAAGAGGACCCCGGTCTCCGGAAAGGACGCAGCCGGCTGACACCCTTACTGCAGTCTGGGAGACCCTGAGCAGAGGACCCAGCTCAGCTGTGCCCAGACTCCAGACCCGGGGAGACTGTGAGACAGTAAATGGGGTGTTGTTTTAAGCCATGAAGTTCACGGTAATTTGTTAAGCAGCAACAACAAATTCATGCACCCACCTTGGCTGTGTGGCCGGAGACAGTCTCTGTACCTCTCTGAGCCCGTGCCCTGCTCTGTAGATCAAGGTTGTGCTCCCAGGCCTGGGGCCCAGAGTCCCAGCCCAGGGAGCCCCTAAGGAGCCAAGTGACACCCCCATTGGATGACTCACCCTGGCCCGGGAGGACGGCGAGATGTAGTAGTGGCTCTCGGAGTCCCCAAGCCGGATTCGGTGGCGACAGGCGCGGGCCAGCCCGCTCAGGGCACATGTACTAGGGGAAAGCAGAGGGGGCCATGGGGGGCCGGCTGGGGCTCGCCCACCCAGCTCATGCAGGAGGATGCAGCAGCCAAAAGGATGCATAGAAGGAGGGGCAGGCCAACAGACAGGGGAGTGGGGCCTGGCGTCCTCTCCCCCAGCCCCAGCTTCCCAAGGAGGGGGCAGCCCCAGAAGCCCCTGGGACAGACCTTCAAACCAAACTGGAGCCCACCCCTAGACCCTTCACCTCGTCCCTGCTGGGCAGGAGAGCTCGGTCAACTTCATGCCAGCTGTGCCAGTGCTCCCCCCGCTGCAGCCCCTAAAAATGCCCCCCTACTTTACTGGGGCCCTCGGACCCAGTCACCCCTTTCCCCAACTAAGCGGGAGTCTGCTCACTCTTCCACTTGGTCACCAACTCCCCAGGCTAGGTTGTGCTGGATCCCCTCAGCTCCTTCCAACCAGCCCTCTGCCTCATCTCTCCCCTTCTTCTTACAGCCAGGGGCTCCTCCAAAAACCCACATCTACCCCATCATCTTCCCCACTGTTTTCCTACTGCCCAGGAAAGAGTTATGGAGAATCCTGAGTCAAGGCAGGTTAAATAGGCTCTCTGGCTGCAGGACTTATCAGAGCCTTTGCTGCCTTCCGATTCACTGTGACTGGTTGGACTGGGAGCCCTCTTTTCAGGAAACATCTGTTGATGATTTGTGAAATGCCGACCCAGTGGGTTAAAGCCCAAACCTCATTCAAGGCACCTTACATTCTGGCCCCAAACACCCTCTGTGGCCTCAGCCCCATCTCCCTGCCTACCCCACTGCTCTGCCCACCGACCCAGTGGTGTTTCCATTAATACCCCCGTTTCTCATACCTTCACTCATTCTGTTCCCTCTGCCTGAAAGGTCCTTCCCTACTTGGCAAACTGGTATTCATCCTTCAAAACCTGGCTCGAATGTTCCCCTCCGTGACGAGGTCCCCACTGCGGGGCCTCCCTCGCAGGCCAGATCCCGGGCTGCGGAGGGGAAGTGCTCCCCAGTCTCTGCCCCTTGCTCCACGCTGACTACTTTGTTCTGCCGCTAGCCCTGCTCAAGGCCAGCTGAGTAGCAGGGAGGACAAGATGCCAGAGCCATTTGCTTATTTATGAGTAGAAGGCAGAGCCAACAACTGACGTGACTTACGTGTCAATCGGGGCCCGGAATCCACTGTGGGAGAGACGGGGAGTGGAAGAGGGATGCGGTCAGCCCAGCCAGAAGGAGGGGCCCCCGCTCCCGGACTCCCTGGAGAGTCTGGGGGTCCACGACTAGAGGCACGGTTTCTGCCAATGATGCCACCTTGCCCTTCGTGCGGGCAGCCACTGTCCTTCTCCTGCCACAGTGCCCGCCCACCCTCGGGTCCCACACCAGGACCCCAGCAGGCAGGCCTGAGACTCAGTCGTCCCTGGCCACCCCCTTGGCAGGGCCCAAGGCCAGGTGGGGCTTCCCAAGCGGGCGGGAAGGGGTGAAGGGTGCTGAACTCACTTGGTGCTGCCACACTCGACCGCGGCCACCTTCATGGTGGGCAGTGTCTGCGAAGCCACGGGCTCGATGGTCAGCGTGTTATCCTCCACGGCGGCCCGTACCAGCGCCGAGAGCTGCGGCAGAGTGGGGTGGCGGTGGGGTGGGGTGAGGGGCTGGCCTCTGGGTGAGGGGCTGGGCCCCCCGGCTGGCCACCCTCCGCGCCCCCTCACCTCCTGCATGGTGAAGTCCAGGCAGGGGCCCACATCCTCCCGGTACACCCTTTCCAGGAAGGGGCAGGTCTTGTCCAGGGTGGGCGACTCCCTCCAGGCCTGGAACTCTGCAAACAGGACTGTGTCCACCTGCGGGGGAGGGCGGGCCGGGTGGGGTGGTCAGGGCGCTCGCTGGGGGCCAGCACGGCAGAGACGGGCAGAGGTGGGGGGCCAGGGAGGATGCAGGCCCCAGCATGCCAGCAAGTCTGTCCCCGGTGGCCGTGCAGGGGAGCCGAGTCCCTTTGCACCGAAGAACTTAGAAGTCAAAATTTCACGTCCAGGTGTGTTTTCGGTTTCCTGGCACTACGGGATTACAGACTTGGGTCCAGGCTTCCTCCTGAAGACCCTCACCGCCTCCTTGAGGAGGAAAAGAGTGACCCCGCAGGCACTCACAGGCACACGCAGATAAACCCAAGTGCATGCAGCACACACGGGAGGGAACGCACTCAGGCCACCCACTCCGGACTGGCCGCTCGCTGGCCGTCCTGGGGCGCATGCAGAGTGAGTGAGGCCGGGAGGGGGCAGAGGGGCGGCCCCTCTCTGGAGCATTACCTGCCGGAAAAAGGAGAGAGAGGTAGCGGAGGTGGGGGCGGCGGGCAGCTCCCCAGGGAGGAGCTGCCAGGCCGGCTCGTAGGTGAGGTGAACTGCCTTGCTGGGGACCACGCAGAGGAGCAGGGAGAGGAGCGGGGGCAGCCCGGGCTGGGCAGGGGGCCCGGCGGGGCAGACAGACAGGTGCAGAGAGACAGACAGGAGGAAGGAGATGTTAGTGTCCGGTCAGAAGCTCAGAGCTCAGCACGGGGTCAAGAGGCCTGGCCTGCGGCTCCTCCGTGGAAGTTCTGGAGACAGACAGGAAGGGGCTGGGGGCTGCCTCGTGGGCGTTCGCTGGGTGCAGCCCTGAGCTGAGCTCCCGACATCCACGACTCAGTTCCTCCCGCTGCCCCTGGAGGCCCCATTTACATGAGGAAACTGAGGCACTGACAGGAGGCCTCACTTGCCCAAGGACCCACGGCCAAGGACATCACAGCCCATTGCCCAGCCTGGACCAAGTTCCCCAGGTCCCCAGCTGAAGGGAGAGGGAGGCAGCCCCCCCAAAGGCCATGCTTGTCTTGGTACTACAGCCAGAGGGCACAGAGAACCCTCAGTCCAGGGGTGTCACAGGGGCTCCTGGCCTCAGGGCTGTGGGCACACGGGGCCCAGGCAGCTTCTCCCCAGAGGCCGAGGAGCGGTCTCTTCAGGGAGAGGGAGTGTGTGTCTCTGCAGACCCCCGAGGGCTGGCCCTCAGGTGCAGAGAACACCCCCTACTGCTCGGAGGGGTGGGGAGGGGTTGTCAGGCCCCCCAAGACTGTACACCCAGAGGCTGAAGGCCGAACACCTCATATCACAAGGAACATGCCCAGCTCTCACAGCCACAGACTACAGAGGCCCAGAGAGGGCAGGCCAGGCTCCAGGTCACACAGCAAGGGGTCAGGCCTGATCCCCACTGGGTCCTACTGCCCGGCTGACAGCGGGCACCACCTCCCTTTCCTGTGTCCACTGCCCGCCCACCACCCCTCACCTCTTTGCCCTCCTTGTCCGGGGTGAGGGTGTGTCCCGCAGCAGGGCACACGGCGGGGCAGAGGGCGCTGCTGGTGCTCTTATGACGCAAGTGGCCCTTGCGAGGCCCGGCCTTGGTGGGGCTCAGGAGCTGGGGGTGGAGCTCACGGTTGGGAGAGGCTGGTGTGGACGTGATGACCAGTGTCTTCAAGGCTGTCACCTCCGCCTGCAGCATGTCGATCTGGCCGGGAGGAGACAGCCGTCAACCTTAGCCCATGGATGATGCTGCCCTGCCTGCCACCCTAGCTCAGGACAGCCAGACCCCAGGAGCCACTAGCACCCAACCACCCCCCCTCACATTACAGCCTTTGTGGGGGCCGAGACACCCATTTTCCAGAGAGGGAAACTGAGGCACAGACATGGCCCGCCTGAGGGTCACACTGTAAGCCAGGCCTCTGTGAGATGCGCGTGTCTGGGAGCTGGCTGGGCCTCCCACTGAGGGGCCCCCAGAAGCCAGGAACATTTTACAGCTGGGCAAATGAGCCCCAAGAGGGGAAGCCATTTGTCCAGGCTGACGCGGCCTGACTGAGGTTTCTGCTTTGTAAAGGGGGTATGGGAAGAGGGAAAAGAAGCGACAATGACCACAGGATCCTCCCAGCCCCTGGAAAGCCCCAGAAAGGTCTCTGTGGGGCAGTGGACACACTGCTGGAGGCCCAGGGAGCTGGGCTCACACCCCAGTGGGCCACATTTCAGCCGCGTCGTCTCAGACACCTCTGCCCCACCTTCTGGGCCTCGGTTTACCCATCCCTGCCGGCCCCACCAGGCCACGGGCGGGTCCGACTGGGTAGCGAAGGCCAGCGCTTGAGGGTCTGGGCTGGCCTGGGCACGGGGGCCCTCACCTTGCCCCGCGCCTCCTTCAGCTGCTTTTCTGACGCCGCCTGTTTCATGTTGGCTTCTCGCACCATCTTGTGGGCTTCCTGGGAAGAAGACAGGCTCCGCGTGAGCGGTGGACGCCCAGCAGACCCAGTCCCCAGCCTGCTCCCTCCCCCGGGGCTGGCCAGCCCCCGTACCTCGAACAGGCTGGCCGTGAGCTCCTCCAGCTCCTGTTCCAGCTGCTCCCGCACCTTGGACAGCCGCTCACACTCCTCATCCTTCAGCTTCAGCTCCTGGGGGCCACAAGGTGGGCAGCTGTCAGCCCCAGGGGGGCCCCCAGTCCTGCCGGGACCGGACCCACTGACCAGGCTCCATTCCCCGGGTCATCTCACGTGGGCCTCTGGGCCCTGAGCTTGCTTCCTCTGCTGCCCCACAGTTTGTGATGCATTTTCTATTTGGCTCACAGCACGAGGCTGAAACCCCAACTATCAGTCCACTGGAGCTTGGGACAGGTGTTCAGAGACGTCAAGACTTCTAAAAGTCATTTAAAAGTCACAAGAACTGATCTCTCTTTGTGCTTCCCACATGCCCAGCACAGGCCTGACATGCAGTTGGCCGTGACAGGTGCATATCACTCTGGGCCTTGGGTGAGAACCCATAGCTCTCCCAGGCGGGCCGCTGGTGCCCGAAGCCCTCTCCCCTGCCCTCAGACCCCACCTTCTGGGCTTTGTGCAGCTCCTCCTTCAGGAACTCCGAGCCCTTCTCGCGGATCTCCATGGAAGAGCTGCGCAGGCGCAACACATCCAGCTGGGCGGCGGCGGGGTCCTCCTCCCCTTGGGCCTTCTCCCCTCCAGAGGCTTCCGCCAGGCCTCCCGGGGGCTCCCTGAGGTTTTTGCAGGGGCCCACACTCTTCCAGGACACCGGGACAGCTTCCAGGGGCGGCGGGTGGCCCTCGTCCGGGTGGGGTTGGCTGCGAGGCAAAGAGCAGATACAGCATGGGGCCCCAAGACCTGGGGAGCTGAGCCCAGGGACCAACCCCGGGGCAACGCATCTGCCACTCTGGGTCTCAGTCTCCCCATCTGTAAAATGGGGACACTACCAGTGTGGCTATCACCAGGTTGTCACAAGGGCAGAATGACCAAGCATGAAGTCTCTTGGGGGCAAGGACAGGGCTCATTCATCTTTGTCCATGACCCCCTCCAGCCCAGGGTCTAGGGCTGTGCTTGGCACACAGTAGGTGGTCAGCGCACAGTAGGCGGTCAGGCTGTGTCTGTCCAACAGATGACTGTAGAGGCATCGCTGTGGAGAATCTGGGTTTCCACTTCCATAACATGGGGACAATCCCAAAGGCCCCACCTCCAGGATCACTGAAGGGATCAGAGAGGTGCATAAAACCTTGGCACATAGGAGGCACTTCACTGGGAACTGCCTTGGTTGCCATTGTTAATGCAAATGTTATGCAAATTCTACCCCATTTCGGGCGGACCAGAGAGGCAAGACCCAGCCAGGGCAGGCAGGGCTGATGCGGGAAGATTCTGAGAGCTCTACCTCCTGGCCCCCGGACCTTGAAGGGAGCAGCCCCAGCTCTCTGCTGGTCTGCCTGGTGACCTCAGGCAAACACCCCGTCTCTGGGCTCAGGACTCTTTTCTCCCTGAAGTTGAAGACCCTAGAGGCAGTGTGGGGAGGGGGCCCCCAGCCTCTGCCCTCACTCCGCGCATCCACATGCCCCCCTTGGCAGCAGACCCTGGGGAGGGAGGGAGGGAGGGAGGGAGGGAGAGTGCTCGGCCTGCGTGGTTTGTGCCAAGACAGCACCTCTGGACTTGCTCACTCAGCAAAAGCTGGTGGCTCCTGAGCCAGCAGCTTCTGAGCTGCAGTGGCTCTGCTGAGGGTGGGGGCTGGGCCGGGCCCCTGATAACAGTGGGGAAGTGGAGGGGAGGGGGCTCAGAGGGGCCCACATGGGAGGGGGGAAAGACAAGGCCAAGGAGGCCGTGGGATTCAGGATTGCCGAGGGGAAAGCGTGAGAAACAAAGCTGGGGACTGGTCCCTCCTCCCTGTCCTTTGGACCCTGGGATGGTCACCAAGCAACCCCTGAGCCTCGGTTTCCCCCTAGGTGCCACAGAGGCACTGGGCACCCAGGGACCCCAGCAATGAGCCCGTTCCCGACCCTTCACATGGCCCTGTCCAGCCACTCAGCCCAGCCCGCCCTCTGCTTCGGAGCTGGCCCAGAGGCTCCTCAGGCTGGATCCTGCCCGGCGGGGATGTGGGGCTTTGATGATAAAGTGGCAAGACACGTCCATCACCCCATCAACAGTGTTGATGCCACACAGGGATCTTTCCTAATACCCCTCTTGAGGGGGGGCAGTTTCGTTGGCAAGGGGGTCCCTGAGGCTTGAGGGGCTTAGCAGCACTTTGGCGCCCCGGGCTGGGGTCTGCGTCCAGGGGACTCACACTGTGCCAGACACTGCACAGGCTGCTGTGCCCGTGTCTCATTTAAAATAGCACCCGTGGTCTTGCCCCCATTCTACAGATGAGGGACGGAGTCTCAGAGGGGCGATGGAACTTGTCCAGGGTCACACAGCCGGTGGGCGGCATGCTGGGATGGGTGGCCAGGTCTCCAGTCCAGGCCCAAAGCTCCCTGTGGGTGAAGGTGTGAGTGGTAGGTCAGTGCATCTGCCCGGGGATCAAGGGCTGTGAGCCCCGGGATGTCAGGAAGCTCCTCCTTGGCTGCAGCAGGGAAATCTGACCCAATTCCTGCCCGATCTGGCTTCCCAGCCTCTGCTCAGGCCCAGAAACTGCCTCCCGGGAGAGAGAGCCAGGCTGGGGGAGCTGTGGCTGACAGCAGAGGCCAGAGTCGGCCAAGCCCGGGGTCCACGCCAGGCTCTGACCTGGGGTACACGCGAGGCCCTGGGACTGTCACTGCAGTTCTCTGAACCTGCTTCCCCACCTGTCCGATGGGGGTAAAAACCTGCAGGAGGTGCACTAAGAAGCAAACGAAGAAGTCACTGCAGATGGCACCAAGTAAAGAGCGTGCAGTCTGTGGCCACGTTTGGGAGACACCCCCGCCACGCCTGCCCAGGCTCTGGGTCCCAGAGCTGAAATCACAGGCCCCAGGGGGGTGTCCCCGCTGGCAGTCTGGAGGCCTGGGGCCCAGCCCCACTTCCTCGGGTGAGAGAGGAAGGCCACAGTCAGTCAGGCGTGGTGGGGGCGGTAGACCCTGCCTCGGGGGCAGCCCACTTCAATAGAATGAACAAGAACTGTGGGCCAAGGGTGGGAGGTGACCCACAGGGATGGCACAGGACACAGGGCAGGATCCCAAGTTTCACACACCCAGCCTGAGTGCCTTTCCTCTTCAAGGACCATCCTGCCATTGCCTACGCCCCCTGCATAAGAGGAAAAGGCCGCCAGCCTTGCCAGCCCCTCCCGCGAGGGCCGGGCTTCGTCCACCAGTGTGGTCTGGGCCTCTGGCCACAGGGGAAGACTCTCACTCTCCTGCTGGTCCCAAGGGCACAGGCTGGGGGTGTGTCCAGACAGTCCCCCATCATTTTCCCAACAGGCTCTCACTTCAGCCCACTGCCGGGGGGGATGGGGCCCTATTTTGCAGCCAGAGGAAAGAGTGTCCCTCGGAGGCCTGAGAGAGAGTCTCAGTGACATCTTCCCCCTCCCCCTGGTGGAAAAGCCTGATGGGAAAATCCTAAGGGCAGAAAGTGTGGGAACAGCAGGACGACCCATCGTCACCAAAGTCCCAACGCCTGGGCCAGGGGTGCAGGAGCAGGAGGAAAAGAAGGGTCCACCCTGTACTGAGGGGAAGCTCTAGCCTACAGACCCTGTCTCCCACCCTTCCAGGCTATGAGGCCAGCTCCGGTGAGTCAGAAATTTCAGAGGAAGGAGGGACCCCAGACCCCTCAGGTCCAGTCCAAGCCAGAATCTCCTGTCTTCCACACACTGCAGCCTCCCAGGCCAGAGGCCCCAAAACCTGGCTGTGAATGCCCACAGTGGTGGGGGACTCACTCCTTGGATGAGCACAGGCTACCACTTAAGTTCTTCTGCACTATGCACCCCGCCCCCGAGGCCAGGTCTATGACCTCGGCTCAAATCTTCTCAGTCCCCATTCCCTGCAGAAACAGAATCCAACGTCCAGGATATGCTGCAGGCGCCACTGGGAAGGGGTCTGCTCAGGGGCAGGAGATAGTAAGAGTCAAGGTCAGGGGTAGATGGGGGCAGCCAACATCCCCTGTCCTGAAGCTGGGTCCTTAGCATAGAGCCCACAGCGGTTCACACAGGAAAGACCCAGCTGGGTCACTTCCCCAGGAAACACACGCGGGGCGGGGCGGGGCGGGGGGGGGCAGCGGGAATGCGCACCCCCCCCACCCCAGCCTGCCCTAGAAGCGCCAGCTGGGCTTTTGTCCCTAGCCACAAAAAAAGGCAAAATGAGAACAAGGACTCCTGGATTCTATGGTCCCCAGACACCCAGCAACCCCCGCTGGGCCAGTGTCCAGAGCCCACTTCTGGGGCCAGAAGGGCCCAACTAGAGTCCTGTGTGCCCCTCCCCAGCCCAGGCCTGACCAACCTGAGAGGACCTCTTTCTGCCCTCGGTCTCTCCCTCCCCACCCACCAGTGCCCAGGTCACCTCTTGAGTTAAAGACCCCTGTGCTAATGGGCACAATGGGTTCATGAAGCAAGCAGAGCAGGAGCCAGCAAGGGATGCTCTCAGACCGAGGGAAGACAAGGGCTGGGAGGGCACCCTGGGACCCCTCACCCTCTGCCCCGGGCCAACAGGCTCCTGCTCCAGGGTGGCTGCAGCTGGTCTGGTCTGCAGGGAGCTGCCCAGCTCTGGGGCTGTGCCACGGCACAGGGGCCCGGTTCAGGACCACGCTCACGCACTCACAGGCAGTCCAGTAAGCCCTGAGGGCACTGAGGCCGACAACCAAGTGACTTGCATCCAGGAGCCAAGGGGGTCCCAGGAAAGTTTTCATGTGTTGGCTCCTTGACGGGCCTGCAAGCCCAGCCAGACTCAGCCTACAGAGAGGGGCCACATCTTCAGCTCCAAACCCACAAGCATGTTGAGTCCCCGAGCTCCCGCCGCCGTCCATGTCAGCCCCCCCCCCCACTCCACGCGTCCACAGACATCATCCTGCGGGAACCTCACCGTGCCACTGCAGGGAGATGCTCTCCCCGGCCGGTCTGAGGTTCAGAGAGGGATGGCAACCTGGCCGGAACACACAGCAAGGAAGTGACAGGGTGGGAAGTGAACCCAGAGTCCAGGCACTAAAGCGTCATGTGACCTGTCACCCAGAAAAGTCCTGACGGGAGGAAAGAGGATGAATGGTGGTTTCAGAGAAATGCGGCAGGATGCAGACGGGGTTTGAGGAAGTTTGAGACGGTGCCCGCGTGGTGGTGGTGGCGGAGGGGTTCCACCCAAGACTGCTGTACAAGCCAGGCAGGCCTCCGGCCAGGAGGGGACACGCAAAGGGGACACGCAGAGATAAGAGTCTGAGGAGGAAATCTTGGGAGAACCAGGGGCTGGATAGAGGGACAGAAAAAAAACTACAGTAATTAACTAAAATAATTAAAAACCAAGGAAAAGGTGAATGAAGAGAACAGTGGAACCAGGATGGAAATGAGGAACTGGGAGGGGGTCTTTCAGGGAAGGGAAAGGGGGTGGCTGAGGCGTTGGGGAAGTGGTACATCCTGTATGCAGCTGGCGGGGAGGCCCTGGGCCCAAGGGAACAGCCACGGCCTGAGCCTGGATGAGGGATGAGCGACAGAGGAGCGAGGGCCAGAGAGCCGGCCTCTCCAGGAGGAGCCATCACAGGGGTTGGAGGGAGGGTTCCAGAAGAATGGGTGTCATACACGGAAACAGAAGAATGCCAGAGAGGCAAGCAGCACGGGCCCCCGGGAGTGGGAGAGGGGGGGCCTGGACCACTCCAGGAAAGGGGAGGCAGGAGTGTGTGCGGGAGGCCTGCACAGCAGTGTCTCATAGGAGAACATGGAGCAGGAGGAGGGTCAGGAACAGCCTGGGGAAGGTAAACTGGGAGGTCAGAACACCTGCAGCAGGTGGGCCAGGCCAAGCCTCTCCTCTCCACAGCCCCAGGCCTGCCCGCCCAGCCCAGCCCTGATGAGGGAATCCAGCCCCGTGTCTCCACTGGGGGCCGGCACAAGGCCTGGTGGGGGCGAGGGGGTCTCACTCTGTTCTCATGCACACAGCATGTGCCTCAGACCCACCTGTTTAGTCCTGGAAGAATCTGACACCCCATGACCTCAAACATCCAACTCATATATAGTGAGCACCTATATATGCTCGTGCCAGGCACCCCACCAGCCCTGATCCACCCGATCCGCACGACCTCACAGATTCTGGCATTGCCGAGCCCCCTTCTCACCACATTCTTATTCATTTTGTCCCCCCCCCCCCTTTTTGGGCACAACCATTTGTGAGGCACAAAACCTGTGCAGGCGCGGCGACAGTCTAGGACAAGCCGGACTCTGACAAGAGTCTGAGCACGGCACACAGATGTGCTGATTAAGGAAGAGCAGGAAAGATATCTCCCCCTGTTGAGGGGCCGGGGTGGGAAGTTAGATCATGGCGGGCTTCCAGGAAGAGGCAATAGGGAGGGTTGCACAACTCCTTCCCAACGAGAAGCCTGGGAAGCCCTCGTCTTCCCAGGAGCCCCCAGGCCATACTTCAGATGCTGTCTCAAGCCTGTAGTCCCCGATAACTTGGGCCTTACAGGCAGGAGCACATAGATCCAAGCACTTAGGGGAGCCGAAGCCCAGAGCAGTTAAGTGACTTGCTCAAGATCACACAGCCCTCCCCAGCATCCCGCCTGCTGCAAAGATACAGTCTCCCATCCCTGGGAGGTTGGAGTGGTCTCATCTCACTCCTGAGCAGTCCATCAGAGCCTGCCCCTCCCTAGAGATAGGCAGGATTAGCCCCATCTGTCAGATGGGTAAACTGAGGCTGAGGGGCTGCACCAACATCATGTGTCCACTTAGGGGCAGAAAACTAGCCCAGAACCCAAACTCTGGCCACTGACCAAGTCTCAGGCACCCAGCACTGTGTTAGCTGCAGAAGTACCCAAGATGCCGTCCTTGCTCCATCACCTCGGAGCTGGCTTGACACCCAAGATTATGGACATGGGAAACTGTGGGAGATGCGGGGGGAGCAGCCTGCTGTTGGGGAAGCTGCCTCTGGGTTCAGACTTCAGGGCCCACACTCAAGGAGTCCCAAGGAAGAGGGTCCACCCAAGCTCCCGCAGAGTCCTGCCACTGCCGCCCACCCCAGGGGAGCAGCCCTGGGTCCAGGGCCAAGGGGGTGAACCGGCACCGGGACCTGGCTATTAACAGAGCAGTCGCCCAAGAGAGACACCTCAGTTCACCTTACAGGCAAGGACACTGGGCCCCAGAGCCATCAGTGGTTCAGCCAGGGTCACCGACTCCTAAGTCCAGACTCCTCCTAGTCCAGGATGAAGGGTCCCGGGTACCCACCCACCCAGAGTGGTCAGGAGCTACTGGGGCCACAGGCACAAGCAGGGCAGTCAGTTACCTGGGCAAGTGCGACCCCCAGTGGGGTCCCTCCCAGCTGCTGCTGGGGTCTGGGCAAGCTTCTAGGACACCAGGCCCCCTGTGGGTGTGGGCGGCTTGGCCCCTGCTCTTTCAGTCCCTGCCCCGGATATCCAAGTGAGGGGTCCAAGTGGCAGTGCTCAACCCCAAAACTCTGCCTTTGACTCCCCAGGCGCTCAGCTCCTCATTCTGCCCTCATACTTGCCATCCACTGATGAAGCAACTACCACGTGCTCTGCACCCGGCTAGGCCCTGGAGGATCCAAACGTACAGACAAGAAGTGAGCCATACTGAGCATCGCGGGGGTCAGCCTGGTCCATCCAGAAGGGTCCTGGGAATACGGCAGGGAGGCTGGACCAGGGGTCTTCTCCAGGACCTTGAGCCTTATTGAGTCTGTCCTTAAAGAGAGCGTCCATCTACTGGTGGATTTCTGTCTGTCTGTCTGGCTCTGGCCGGGATGCCCCCAGGGAAGGACACTCTGGGCCTGGATCACTCCTCACCCCACAACCTGCTCATTTCACCTAGAGGCCCAGAGTAGTGAGGCCATATCCTCAAGACCACACAGCAACTCAGTGGCTGTGTTCTGCCTGGGTGCACCCGACACGAGGGGGCACGAGCTTCCTCCAGACCAGGCCGCTCCTCAAACACAGGGGGGACTGCCCTGCCCTCTCCAGGGACCACCAACCCACCTCGACCACTCCCTAAACTCAGTCTCCTTCCCCAGGGGCACAATTCCAAAGAACACAAGTGCTGCTTCAACACTCTCCCTGGAGGAGTCTCAGGCCTCTCCACACCTCACCCCTACCAGGAGCCCCTTCTCTCAGCGGCCCTGCTGGGGATGAACTTCCCCACTCCTCCCCCGGCATCTCAGCTCAACTTTGCTAGGTGTAATGGAGTAAGGTGGATTCAGCCTGTATCAGAAAACTCTCCAGCTCTCCCCGCCCTCGCCAGCCGGGGCTGGGAAGGAGCCTTGTCCTGGGACCACCCATCTGGCCCAGTTCTTTACAGGAATGCAACCCATCCCCACTCTGGCCACATCTCCTCCAGGACCTGGTCTTTCCAGGCCGTGGGGAAGAGGAAGTGTTGGCTCAGCTCCATGAGAAGACCACAACCTTTCTGCACATACAGGGCCAGGGTCCCACACCAGGTCAGCCAGGACTGGGACCACCCCTGAGAGCCAATGAACAGATATGGGTACTGGGGCCACTAGCCCAGGGCCCTGAGTCTGTGCTGCCCCCTCCAAGCTGCAGGCAGGTCCCACCCCACACCTCTGAGCCCGGTGGGCTCCAGGAGCCCCGGATGGAGGTTTATCAATTTGCTAACTTCCTTGGCAGGACCCAGTCCCCTTTTCCAATTGCACTGTCTTCCACGGTTCATCCAGCCTGGAGGGCCCTCCTCTAGGTGGGGACCCCAGACTTACTCTGGCCTGCACCCCCCCCAATCTCACTTGCATTCCAGATGAGCTACGAGGAGTTGGCGCTGTCACTTCGGAACGGTCTGCCGCCCACCTTACACACTCCTCACCCGCGGAGACACCCCCTGACCCTTCCCCGTGGAGTGTCCTTCCATCTCTGGTGGCGAGTGCGCTCGCCTGTCCTCGTGCTACTACGCGCTCCGCAGCCGCGGGCCGGGCTGGCGACGCAGAGCGCCTCCCGGTGCCGGGCGCACGCTCGGCAGGGACCCCCCCCCCGCCGGCGGCAGCGGTGGCCCGAGCCGGCCCCGAGCCGCGAGCGCGCGCGGACCTACCCGCTCCACATCCCGGCGCCTGGGGCGCCCGGGCGTCGGTCCGCCGCGCCGCCGCCGCGATGTCCCCGCGCCACCCCCGTGCCCGCCGGCGACTCCGCCCCGGGCCAGCCGGCCGGCCCGCAGCCTGTCAGTCCCGCCCGCAGCCCGGCTGTGCGGCCCCCGCTGGCGCCCCGGCCCGCAGCCCCGCGGCGACCCTGCCCTCGGCGGGTCACGTGGCCGAGGGGGTGGCCCGAGGACACGTGCCCGGCCCCGCCCCTCGGCGGCCGGCGCTGGGAGCTCCCGCGCGCTCCCGGGGACTCGGGCCGCCCGCCCCGGGACAGTGCGACGGCGGCCGGAGCGGAGGGATGAGCCCGATCCCCGTCGCCCCGCGGCCCGCGCTGCTCGCAGACCTGCCCGCTGACTCCTCTGCGGTCACCCGCCGCCCCAGCGCAGCGCAGCGCCCACTCGGGCAACCCCGCTCAAGAACCTGTGGGGGCTCCCGGGCTTTCAGCTCCTGGGTTCTGAACGGGTTGTCACTCAAGGCCCGCAGACACCTTCCCACGCGCTCACCCAGTCCTCCAGCCATCACTCCTTCTCTGGGCTCCCTGCTCTGTGCCTGTCCCTGCACAGCGTCCTGCCTGCTGGGAAGGGGGGCAGACCCCAAAGAAGTCTTCTTGGTCCTACTCTCTCAGTGCTTATCTCCAGGGAGGACCCATTTTGGGGCCACATCTCCAACCCCAGCCTCTCCTCACAGGGGCCTCCCTCTTGCTCTGAACACGCCCTGCCCATCCCTCCTTTGCCCACCATCTGCCCTCTGGGGGGGATGCACCCCCTCCACACACCTGTCTAGTCCCACATCCTCTGCAAAACGTTTCCCTGAATCCCAGACCACTGGCGGTCCTGTCCCTCATCCTTCTGTCCCTCTGTCACCTATCTTGAGCCCTGACCGTCAGCCTCAACTTCAGCCTGGGTCTGGATCCAGTGAGACCGTCACTCCTCTTCTCTCTTGCCAGGGACCGTGGCTACAGGCGGCCTGGGAGGCTGGGAGGAGGTACTTCCCTTCCAGATGTTACCAGAACTCGGGGCACTACTCTTCCAGACCCACAGAGTGGGGGCCTCAGTCTTGAGTTTGTCAGATCTTCATTTGGGGACACATATTTCATTCATTCATTCATTCAGCCATCCCTTCTGAGCACAAACTATGGACCATACAAGGGCGGGGGACCTGAAGGGAAAGTGCACAGACACAGGCTCTGTCCTCCTGGGACTCCAGTATGGGGGGGAGATGGGATTGGGGGACATACTTTCAAGGACCTCCACTTCCAGGGCTACTGCTTGCCCGGCACACACCTTGCTAAGTGAATGGTGTCTGTTCAAAATAGAAAATAATACTCCTTTCCTAAGCGAGCACAACCTACGCCAAGGTACAGGACTTGGTGACTGGAGGGCAGGCTGGATTTTATGCCTCGCTTGCTTGCTTCCTTGGCCAGCACCTTGTGCAGTGAACAACCTGGGCAACCCTCTGTGTCATCCCTTCCGACTTTCCAGAACCATTCTGCCCAGGTCTCCCATGCCCTTCACTCTGCCGGGCAATTGTTGCCACGACTGTGGTTCCCCAAGGGCAGGGAGCAGCTCCTTCCTGGCACTGTTTCTCCACCCACCCCCAGCCCAGCCCAGCCCAGGCTCCAGCCCACAGCAGATGTCATCATATGTTTGTTGACGACCATCCTTCACCCAACAAGTCTTGAGCAACTGCTGTCTTCCTGGCTCTTTCTCTGTTCACTATTCAGGAGAAGGTGAAGAAGATGACACCAAAGGAGCTCAGGACAGAGCCCTTACCCTCCGCATCCTCAGAAGCCTGGGCAGGAGATAAGACCTGGCCCACGTCGTGGTAACCCAGACTGGTGGAAGATAAGGGGTGGAGGGGGTGTCACCCCAGGGCTGCGGCCCCAGAGGAAGAGTCCTCAGCATGGGAGGGCTGGTGGGCTGTGGAGGCCCTTGAGGGAGGCGTCGAACAAGTGTGGGGTCACCACTTCTGGGAGCATTGACATCCCAATAACTAACCAAAACTACCCCATCATCTATGCATCCAGTTACCTTGGACTCCCAGGCCTCACTAGCTCCTCCAACAGTCCCACAAGCTCTGCTCCTCAGCTGAAAAGGATGGGGTCAGAGAAGGTAAGGAACCTGCCTGAAGTCACACAGCCAGGGGTGGTGGGGCTGAGATCCCTTACACCAGTTTTATAAAAAGACAGTCCAGAAACCAGTCAGGCAATAGGGGTGCCTACTAGGTGCCCGGCTGGCCGGTGAGGAGAGAGAAATAAAGGATGTGTACTCTGCCCCCAAGCCACTGCCGTCCCCAAATCTACCCTCTTCTTCCCCTGCCATCCCCATCTCCACCCGGCAGCCTTGGCCACAGACCCTTGGCTGGAGGTAGATGAGGAACAGGAGACTGCCAGCCTGGACGACCCAGGCCCTGATTCTGGACTTAGGTCTGCTCTTGCTGTGTGACCCAGGATGAATGTCTTGCCCTCTCTGAGCCTGACTCTACACCCATACAACCACAAAGTTGGACAATCAGGGCCACCCCCGGGTGCTGACCTTGTAGGAGGCTCATGAAATTCCTGAGTTCCACGTCAGTCCCCTGTCAGGAGCCTGGCTCCTGCAGAGTGGCAAGATTCCCCCGTCCCCTCCATGTCCCAGGTCACTAGCTCACCTGTCTGTGTCCCAGGGCTCCTCTTTCAAGTTCCGCTCAAGTGCAAGGCCCAGACCTGATGAGGCATAGCGGACAGTCCCCGAGCTCATCGCCGAGAACATGGGGCATGTCCCTCGGGCAGGGCACTGGGTGGGCTTCTCAGGGGCGTCCATGCCTGAGAGCCAGATCGAAGGTCCCTCTGGAGACCGCCAGGAGGGCAGGTGGCAGGAGCCGTCTCCCCACCCCCAGGCCGAGCCTCACACTAACCTTTGCTATCTCTGAGGAGCAGCGGCCTGGGAGGGAGGCGCCTCCCAGAAAGGCCTCTATCTCCTTAAACCCCACAATTATTAACTCCGGTGGCTCATCGCGCAGCAGAAGACGCTGGGGCCCTCCTTCCTGGGCTCTGGGCCAGGGAAGGTGAGACACCTCGAAGGGAGGTGGGGGCATTTCTCTACAGACCCAAGGCCCCAGGCTTCCACTCGGCCCACAGATGGGGCTGCCTGTCCCCTCCCCGTCCAGGTTGGCGAGTTGGAAAGAGCCTGTCCAGCCCTGGCCCTACACTAGCTGGCTGTGTGGCCCCTGTCTCCCCCTCAGTCCCTGGCCTCGATATCCCCTTAAAACTTTTAAGCACCAACAAAAAGGGACCACTTAGTGTACCAGTTGCGAACACAGGCCTGGAGTCAGACAGGCCAGATTCAACCCCACTTCCAGACTGAACCTTTGGGCATGTCAGCCTCTCTGTGCCTGTTTCCTCAACTATAAAATGGAATCTCACCCTCTAAGGCACACCAGGCCAGCTGCTATTGCCCAGACATGCCCTACACTCCCCTTTCCTCATAGTCTCCCCTCCGTCTGCAGCCTCCACCCCATCCCACCCCCACTGATAAATTTCTCTTTTGCTCATACGCCTCCTCCAGGAAGCCTTCCCCTGTGAATTGTTTTTTTCCTCTGCAGCCATCGGGCTGGAGCCTTCAGACACGTGGTTCGCCTTGTGTCATGATGAGTGCCCCATGGCACTGTTGGACACCCCCACAAGAACTGGGTGACCCTGTGGGTAGAGGCTGGCCCACGCTCATCACCAAGTCCTCGATGTCCCCTTGCCTGGCACATGGTCAGCCTCAATTCATCCATGGGATGGTTGGAATGCTCCACTCTGTCTCACTGGGCCTGAATTCTAATCCTAGTTCTGCCATTCCCTGCCTGTGTGACCTTGGGCAAGTCACTTCACCTCTCTGGGACTCAGTTTTCTCATCTGTAAAACAGGACAATCCTCCCCTGTTTAGGTCTGAACGCCAAGGAAGAAACATTCATGACGTGCCCACCGCAGTGGAGAGTGCAATGAGGGTTTCCTGCTCCCTTCTCCCTCGCCTTCCCTCTTCTTTCCTGTCAGCCCCTGCGTCCCACTGGGGAGAAGCTGCCCGTTCCTGACTAGGTCAGGCCCGGATAACAACATCTCCCGCTCAGGCTTGAGCTTCTCTCTCAGCCTAATGCAAACCAGATGCTGGCCTTCCTTTCCTGGCAATGAATTTTCCATGGCCTGCTCCCAACCCCTTCCTGTTTTTGCTCCTCACTGGTCCCCCTGCTAAATTCTCCTGTGCCCCACCTTCCTCTGCAGGGCAACCTCTGGGCCCACCTGGAAACAATTAATGGAAAACAGGATGTGTGAAAGGGGGATGGTCTCCCCATCACCCCGACACGGCGGAGGGGAAGGCGCTCAGCCCGGCTGGTGAGAAAAGTGTGTGGAGATGGTCCCTCCCTGCCACGCCACCGCCAGCCCCTGGCGGGGAAACCAAGTCAGAGTTGCTCTGGGGACTGTATAGAAAAATGTGCTACTTTCTGGACATTTTGGCACGGCTGGGACTGCACGGGGAGCTATGAGGACCTTGTCCTCGGCTGTGACTTCTGAGAAAAATCAGAGCCAGAAGAGGCCCAGCCCCCTGCTGTTGCAGATGAGGGAACCGAGGCAAGGAGACTCATCTAGGGTCACTGGTGAGTCAGAGCCAAGAGGCAGCCGGGTCTGGGACCGCCTGCCAGTAAGAGCTGCTGCCCCAAGTCACCCCCTGGCTTGTTATCTCAGCGTCATCCCTGCCCGCCCTTCCCCCACCGCCACTGCACTGAGCCCAGTCACGAGGGGAGGCTCACAAGGCCGCCTGCCCGCTGCCCAGCAGCCTCCTGGCTGCCAGGCGTGCACACCTGGCCCGGCAGACCTGGATCTTCCCCACCAGGGGCTGGGCACTCCCCGGAGAGAAGCTCTGGGCAAGCCCAGGGGTGCGTGTGTGTTGGGGGCTCTTCCTTTAACCCCTCAGAGCAGCCGGGCTCCCCAGGGCAGTGAGGACTGCCATTTCCATGGAAACAACAGCCCGAGGGCTCCCTGAAAGCCGGCTGGGCTGCCCCTCCCTCCGCCAGCTGTGCAGAGTGTTTGGACAACTGGATGGAATGTTTTGCAGCGAGAGTCCTCCCTGGATCCCTGAGCTCAGATTTCAAGAGGGAGGGAGGAGAGGATGCTGGATTCAGGGAGAGAGGAAGAGGCTCCAGAGGTCAAACGTGGGCTTGGAGGCCCCCACCCAGGCCTGACCAAGACCGCTGCCCGCCCAGCCCCAGCGTGGTGGGAGCTGGAGTCAGGCCCGGGCCACAGGGAAGGACGGGACGGAGGGTGGAGGCTGCAGGCTGCTGAAAGGTATCAGAGACTTGGGGTGGAGCGAACTGGTGAAGTCAGGCCCTGGGGGGAATCTGGGCTTGGGGAGGGGCCGGGCCCAGGGCACTAAGATTCCAAGATAGAGATCAGTTCATCCACCACCACCCCCATTTTACAGATAGGACAGTTGGGGTCCACAGGGCGCAGGCACTCACCCCAGGTGGGTGTAGAGCTGTGCAGGTGCTTGCAGCACGCTGGGCCCACAGCTGGGCTGGGACCCAGGCTCCGGATGCTAAGCCTGATCCTCTCACTGTCTGGGCTGCCCCCACCCTCCCCATCAGCCCCCAAGACACACACCCCTCCCAGCCAGTGAATAGTCATCCTTGCTCTTCCCCAAAAGACACAGGCAAAATAACCGGCTCAAGTGCGGTACCCTAGGGCCACAAAGAAAATAGACACTGAGCTCCCCACCAGCCTTCGAGAGGGTGGCATTAACCCACTGTGGACAAGGGGTGGAGGCCCAGAGAGCCAGGAGTCCTGTGCCATCTCCTACTCTGGGGACAGGGCTTCCCCAGATGCCTACCACGGCGGCCCAGGCCTCCCAGAGCCCCTTGAGTAAGGCTGAGAAGACGCATGAGTTCTAACCCAACTATGTGGGAGAGAGTTGCACCCTCAGTTTATTGATTTTAAAATTGGGAGGATTATCCTTGCTTTACCTGACTCATCATATTGTGGGTGCTGGTGGCGAGGGTTGGGGGGGGACCGGTGGGGTGGCCCCTTTGGAGACTTAAATATTTCCCAGCAACAAAACCATTGGAGCTCACATGAAGGAAGGAGGGAGGGGATTCCTTTGGGCCCAGATGGGTGTGGAAGTCCCACCAAGGGGCCTGGGGGGATTTCTGGAGGTAGAACCTGTTTGCCCAACCGCAGCTCCAGAGCAGAAAGGCTCAGCAACTTAATGGAATTCAAGAGCCAGTTGAACCTTCAAGGACAGATATGACTGGAGGGGAAGAGGATGACCCGGACAGCTGGTGACTCCCTTTCAAAATGGTAGAGTGGGGCTGGGGTGGAGACTATGCTAGAATCTTTACATTTGAAATCAGACTTAGTACACCCTCAAAACCGCCATATGGGGTCCTTCCTTGCTTTCTGCTCCCATTTTAAAGATGAAGGAACTGAGACTTGGAAAAGTTAAAGGATTTGGCAACAGTGAACAAGTGAAGGAAGTAGGTTTTGTTTTGTTTTTGCTGAGAAAGATTAGCCCTGAGCTAACATCTGTTGCCAATCCTCCTCCTTTTTTTTTTTTTTCCTTGAGGAAGATTGTCCCTGAGCTAACGTCTGTGCCAGTCTTCCTCTATTTTGTATGTGGGTCACATACAAAGCATGGCTGATGAGTGGTGTAGGTCCACACCCAGGATCCGAACTTGTGAGCCTTGGCCACCAAAGCAGAGTGCACCAAACTCAACCACTAGGGCACGGGGCTGGCCCTGGAAGTAGGATTTTAATCCAGCTTTATCTGACTCCAAAAACTCATGTTCTTATCCCTCTACCATTCACCCTCTCAGGACGAAGGGTAAGGTGAGGGTTTTTTGAGAAAGGAGGACTTGAAGAATAAGCAGGATTTAAATATATGGAAATGGAGGATGGGCATTTTATGCAGAGGGACCATCAGGAACAGACACTGGGAGGTGGGACAGAGCAGGGCACAGACAGAGAGAAGCTCACCCTTCACTTTGACTGGAACAGTAAAGAAAAGACTAGATGGGCAGGCTCAGGATGAATCAAGAGAGGCCTTGGAGGCCAAGTTAAAGAGTTTGGACTTTATTCTAAACACTCCAAGGAGACAGTTAAACATTTTTGAGCAGAGGGTGACACAATCAGAATGCTGCTTTGGGAAGATTAAGTGGACAGCAGTGCAGCACAGAAAATAGAAGTGAACACTTATCTAATATCCAGAGAGGGAAAGACTTTCTAAACTCAGAAGCGTTTGAAGAGACCTCAAAAGAAAAAAATCAATAGATCTGTTTACATTAAAATTTAAAACTTCTCTATGTTCCTCCCTTCACCGAAAAATAACCCAAATTAAAAGGCACCTAGCCTGGGGAAAATATTGCCAGCAAATGGCAAAGTGTTAACATCTTTAAATATCTAAAGAGTTCACAAAAATCAATAAGAAGACACTGGGAGCCCAGTAAATGTGTTTATTCATTCATTTGACAAATCTTTAATGAGCACGTGTGCCAGGTGCTGAGGTGATATTAGTGGACAAGACAAAGTTTCTGCACACATGAAGTACACAGTTTGGGGTAGGGGTGTGTAGCGGGGATTCAGACATCTAATTACAGCACTGTGTGACAGGTGCAAGGATGGGAAGTGCATTGAGGAACTCCTAACCTAGACTTGGGGTCTGGCAAATGTTCCTGAGGGAAGAGTTTGGGAGTGGGAAGGGGATTATTGAAAGAGATGAGTCTGGCAAGGGAGCTGGGGCCAGATCACGTGGAGTCATGCATGCTAGGTAAGAAGTTCAAACTTTAAGGACAAAAGGGAGTCATTGAAGGGTTTAAGCAGGAGTGTGGTGTGATCAGATCTACATGCAAAAAGATGTCTCCTATGGAGGTGTGTGGAATGGGTTGGAGAATTTCTGCTTCTGGTGATGTGGTGAACTTGGAGCGGTGAGGAACATTCCTGCTACAGAAAAAGAATATCCTGCAAATAGAGGCCATGATTCTTTAAGGCCCAGTTATCTACCTAGATCTCCAAAACCACTTCCTGACCCAGAAGGAAAGTTAGAATGAAGCTGGGAGTTTGGCCAGGAGGAGGTGGGGGAGCCGAATCTTGGGCAACTATGTTAAGAAGACAGGGCCCTCGGGGCTGGCCTGGTGGCATAGCAGTTAAGTTCGTGTACTCTGCTTCAGAGGCCGGAGGTTCACAGGTTCAGATCCTGGCCACGGACTGATGCACTGCTTGTCAGCCATGCTCTGGTGGCGTCCCATATAAAGTAGAGGAAGATGGGCACGGATGTTGGCTCAGGGCTAATCTTTCTCACACACACACAAAAAAGACAGGGCCCTCAAGGAGGGCTGAAGTGTTCCATGTGGTGGCACCGCCTGGCTCCTGGCAAAAGCAGATGGAAATCCCTTTGGAGGAAAGTGTCCAAACTTAAGTATGAAGGTTTCCCATTGATTAATATTGAGCAGTGAGCTCACAATCAGAGACCACCAGCACAGGAGTCTAGCCACTGTGAGTGAGAATCAGCAGAAGTGACACACAACAGATTCAGATGATATGGGATTCCGGATACTCAAGTACTACATGTGATATAGAAAGGCCATGTATGAATTTAAGATGAATAAGCAATGAGAGATTATCAAGGAGAACCACGCAGATTTTTAAATGATCAAATGAAACATACATATGTGTATGTGTATACACACACTTATATCTGCAAAAGAATGAGTTTAAATTAGGCATAGCTAAAGAGAGAATTAGAGTCCTGGAAGATATGTCTAAAGAATTAATCAGAAACCAGCGCAGACAGGCACATACAGAGATGTAAATTTAAAAAAAGAAGTTAAAAAGAGATATAGAGCATAGATTTACAAGGTCTTTACAATCCAAGAATAGAAAATAAAGCATGGAGGGAGGCAATATTTGTTTAATGAATACAGAGTTTCAGTTTGGGAAGCTGAGAAATGTTCTGGAGATGGATGATGGTGATGGTTGCACAAGAATGTGAATGTACTTAATGCCACTAAACTGTACACTTAAAAATGGTTAAAATGGTTTTTAAAACACACGAACCTGACACACCTAAGCATAAGGATATGGAAAGGTTGAGATTGAAAAAGTTATACCAAGAAAATACAGAACAGGGCCAGCCCAGTGATGTAGTGGTTAAGTTTGCCTGCTCTACTTTGGTGGCCCGGGTTTCACGGGTTCGAATCCTGAGCATGGACCTATGCACCGCTCATCAAGCCATGTGTGGTGTCCCACATCCAAAATAGAGGACGATGGGCACAGATGTTAGCTCAGGCCCAATCTTCCTCAGCAAAAAAAAATCAGAACAAAAGAATGGTGATATACCTATATTAATAACTGACCTTTAAGACAAAAAGCATTATTAAGGGTAGAGATGGCCACTATCCAGTTATAATAAAATGATGACCATGTTAAGAAAAATAAAAGTTAAATTCACCAGAAAGATATAACAATTCTAAACTAATATGTGCCTAATAACATAGCCTAAAAATATTTAAAGCAAAAATCATGGGGGAAATCAGACAAATCTGACATGATAGTGTGAGGTATCAACAAATCTCTCTCAATTCTGAGTCAGTCGAGGAAGCAAAGCCTCAGGAACTGGCGGCAGCAGAGACTTCTAGCTTTGGTAGTAGAGGGTAAAACGTGGAGCTCTAGATCAAAGCTGACTGAGAAACAATCAGATCCCTACATCCCCTCCCCTACTTTGTGCCACTGACCAACTTCCTTTTTCCGAATCTGGCACAAGACTGGAAACTCAGTCTCTGGAGATGGTAACACAGCAAGTCTTTGGGCCAGTAGTGGACTGAGGGGATTAAGTGATTGTATACAAGATGAAAACTAAGGTTCCCCAACCCCCTTCCCTTACTTGGCAGCCAGATCTTTACCCTCCAGGCAGCATGTTGGAAGAGCCTTCCCTAGCGATTCTGGTGAGCCCAAGTAGAGACAATTAAACACCCTAAGATTACTGTAACCCACGAAATGCCCAGCCAGAACGTCGTACTGTGACACTCAAAGCCAACAGGCTTAAGGCTTCCCATCAATTTTTGAGCTCCCATTCTTAGCAATGAGCAGACAACCAAGGACGATTAGCAACTAAGGAGAACCTCTAAGATGAAAGAAATCAAACCAAGGAAGCAGAAAAAAAGCAACTTGTGAGAAACAGAAACTCTACAGGGAGAAGAAAACACCCCCTATCATTAATATTCCTCAGAGAGAGAAAAAGAAGGTATTGCATTCATGAAATAAGAACATGATTTCATAAAAGTAAACACTCAGAGGACAAAGAGAACTCTTGGAAATTAATATTTTTAAAAAACCGTGATGGCTGAAATGAAAAACTCTGAAGAAGGGTTGGAAGACAAAGTTGAGGAAATATTCCCCAAAATAAACAAAAATAAAGAAAGAAAAAATGGAGAAGGGATTAGAAAATTCAAGGACAAACTTAGGATGCTCAATAACTGAATAATAAGGATTCCAGAAAGAGAGTACAGAAGAAAATGGAGAGGATAAAGCATTAAATAAATAATTCAAGATCATTTCCCAAAACTGAAGGATATGATTTTTCAAACTGAAAAGGCCCACTTTGTGCCTATTTGAGTCAGTGAAAATACTAAGTTACATTAGTGTACGTTTTCAGGAAACTGGAGATAAAAAGAAGATCTTACAAGTTTCCAGAAACACAAAAATAGTCACAACAAAGAATCTGGAATCAGAATGAATTTGGACTTCTCAACAGTGATGTAAGAAGCAAGAAGACAAGGGAGAAATGCCTTCCAAATTCTGAAGGAAAAGTATTTCCAGCCTAGAATTCTATGCCAACCAAACTATCATTCAAGTATATATGCAAGGTCTCAAAAATTTAACTCTCACATACTCTTTTTCAGTAACTGCTGAAGGATGCACGCCAACAAGATGAGGGAGGAACCCAAGAAAGAAAACCCATAGGTCAGGAGACTGAAAAGCCAACACAGGGCAAAAGGGAAGGGAATCTTTAGGATGATAGTGAGGGCAGATGCTGGGATCCCGTGAAGGCAAAGATGGCAATCAGTCCAAAGTGGAAGAGAGATCAGGAGGTTGGCACATTGAGGGCAGTCATCACGGTTCTTCTGCCACTGTACCATCACTTTGAACTCATGAACTATAACAGGGTGTGTTCCCACCAAAACGGAAGAGTAAACCATAATAAGAAAGACAGGGGATACAGGAAAACAAGGACTTCAACCCAGGAGACTAGGAAAGATTATTCTAAGGATAACACCAAAGTTCTAGGACAATGGCTGTGTAGCAGCATGGAGAGTAACTGGCCAGATGGAGAGGGGAGAATGATGGCCACTAGGAATAATGTCTCCAGGGAAAATCATTGAAACGGATAGATTAACTAACATGACTGAAGGTGTGAGAAGAATTAGCAATAGGTACAAAGAAACCTGAACAATTGAAAAAAAAAAAAAGCATGACAATTACTAACTTTAGGGAAAACCAAAAGTATAAAATATAATCCTAGTTTCTAAAGTGCTCAGCTATGAATAATATGGGTAGGCATAAAAATGTAAATGTCAAATTTCACTTAACCACTATTGTTTTAACCCATAGAGGTATCAGAGAATTAAATCCTCATCTCCCAAATAAGGAGTTGATAGATTAACTGGTTAATAAAAAGCTGTCAGTATACACCTTATTTAGAGATATGAAGATGTGTAAATCCCAAAGGAACAGCTAGAGGGGGACTGGAGGGGAGGGAAGGATGGAGCAGCAAACTGCTCCATTTTATTATAAGCCTTTTTGTGACTATTTGTATTTTAAAATTATATACACATGTTACAACTTTGATAAAGTCAAAATTAATTTTAAAAAGAAAACTACTCCATCTCATTCTGTGAGGCCAGAAACCCAACAAGGAGAGTGTGAGAAAGGAAAATTATAAGCAGCCTCTCCAAGGAACATATTCTAAATAAAATGTTAACAAACTGAATCCAGCAATGAGCACAAAATATAAACAAAACCTGGTTACTGTATATTATACCACGAATTCAGTCTTGGTTTAGCATTAGACAATCTTTAAATGTCATTCACGGCTTTAATAGATTAAAAGAAGAAAGGATTATGTTTACCTAGATAGATGCAGAAAAAGCATTTGATAAAATTCAATTCCCATTTATTTTTAAAAAACTTAGAAATCTGGGAATAAAAGGGAACTTCATTAAACTGATAAAGAGTGTCCACGAAAACACCACAGCAAACATCATTCTTAATGGTGAATGCTAGAAACATTCTTTTGAAATTAGGAACGAGACAGGCATGGCTGCTACCATCATTTCTATTCAACATGGTACTGGCGATTGTAGCCAGTGCAATAAGACTAGAAAAAGAAATTTAAGACATAAAGATTGGAAAAGAAAAATCGCAACTGTCATTTTCCACAGATTGTCTACATAACAAATCCAAAGGAGTCCATAAATAAATTATTATGATTACTAAGAGAGTTTGGCAAAAAGGTTGGCTATGATATCAATATAAAAATCATTTGCAGTTTTGTACACTGGCAATAGTTGGAAAAAGAGAATTTTAAAAATACACTATTTACTATAACGATAAATGATAAACACATAATAAATCTAACAAAATATGTGCCAAGACTTGTTAAAGAGAAAATTTTAACTCTGGATACAAATTATAAAATTACAATCATGATAGTATAAATTATTACATATAATCTAAATTATTTTAATTATAAAAATATCAAAACCAGATGCAACAATAAAACTGGATATTTCAAAAAGATGTCAATTTTATCCAATTTGATCAATGGATTAAATGCAAATGCAATCAAAATTCCAACAGAGATTTTTTTGATTTTAAAATTTATATAGAAGAGTAAGGGTCAAGAATATCTAAGATATCCTTGAAGGAGAAAAATGAGGCAGAGTTGCTTACTCTCTAGCTATCGGGACTTATGAAACTCTAGTAATAAAAACAGTATGCTATTAGCTCAGGAATAGACAAATAGACTGATGAAATCAAATAGAGAAATGAGAAAAAGACCCATACATATCCAGAGCTTTGATATGCATGGATGGCCTTGCTGATCAGTGAGAAAAGGTAGGGACCATTAAATACATTACAAGAGAATAATTGGTCGTCCCTACGTGGATAAGATAATTGGAACCCTACCTCACACTATGCAGAAAAATTAATTCCAGATAGAGTAACAATTTAAAAGTGGAAGGCAAAACTCTGAAGAAATTACAAGAGAATATCTTTTTTATTTCAGAGAAGGGAAGGATTTTTTTTAAAAAATACAGCATAAAAAGTGCTAACCATAAAAGAAAAGATTGATAAACTACATTAAAATTGAGAATCTCTTTTCATCAACAGACACAATAAAGTAAGTAAAAAAAATAAGCATAACCAACACAGTTTTGTATCTAGAATATAAAAGGAACTCCTATAAGTCAATAAAAAAGATATAAAATAATTCATTAGAAAAATGGGCAAAGGACATGAACATGAATTTCACAGAAGAGGCATTACAAATGGCCAAAAGGAGTTTGAAAAGATACTCAAGCCTAACCGCTTTGGTAATCAGGGAAATTCAAATAAGACTACAATGAGATACCATCTTACATTCACTAGGATTGGCAAAAATTAAGAAATCTGACAATACCAAGTGATGTACAAAATGTGGATCAACAGGAACTACAGTGCTGGTAGGAGTGTAAATTGCTACAACCACTTTGGTAAACAATCTGGCATTACTTTGTGGAATTGAACATATGCATATTCTGTGACTAGGCAGTTCCACTCCCAGGCATATGCACTAGAGAAACTCTAGCACAGTTGCACCAGGAACCATGAACAAGACTTCAAACAGCAACCCAAATGTCCAATGAGCAGAGACGGGATAAATGCCTTATGTTATTGTATTAGTTTCCTATGGCAACTGTAACAAATTACCATAAACAAAGAGGCTTAAAAGAACAGAAGTTTATTTTCTCATCATTCTGGAGGCCAGAAGTCCCAAATCAGTGTCCCTGGCCCAAAATCAAGATGTCAGTAGGTCCATGCTGCCTCTGGAGGCTCCGGGGGAGAATCTGTTCCTTGCCTCTTCTGGCTTCTGGTGGCTGCCAGCATTCCTTGGCTCGTGGCCATACCACATTACCTTCTCCTCTTTTGTCTGTCAAATCTCTCTCTGCCTCCCTAAATGCAAGGTGATTGCATTTAGAGCCCATCCCGATAATCTAGTTTAATTTCCACGCTTCAAGATCCTTAACTTAATCACATCTGCAAAGACCCTGTTTCTGTATAAGGTTATATTTATAGGTTTCAAAAACTAGGATCTGATGTCTTTGCAGGGGGGCAATTTTCAGCCTCCCAGAGTCTTCCCTCTGGCCCCAAAAGATTCCCTTCCTTCACACACACCCCATCCCAACATCCGCCAAAGCCTTAACTCATTATAATATCAAATCAAGTCCAAAATCTCATCTAAATACAAGAGCTCAAAACCCCAAATCTCATCATCTAAACCAGGTATAGGTGAGACTCTGGTAAGATCCATTCTGGGAAAAATTCCTCTCCATCTCTGGAACTGTGAAACTAGAAACAAGTTATCTGTTCCCAAAATATGATGGTGGGACAGGCACAGTATAATAGTTATGGACGTTCCCATTCCAAAAGGGAGAAAATTGAAGAGAGAAAGTGGTCACCGGTCCCAAGCAATTTCAAAATCCAACAGGGCAAATTCCACTGTTTTCAAGGCCTAAGAATAATCATCTGTCACGCACAGATTTAGCCTCTGCATGTTGTGGCTCTGACTTCAGGCGCAAGGCTCTGCCCTCTGAGCCTCAGGCCCCTCCCTTTGAGTCTTTCTTCCTTTCTTTAAAGATAAGCACATGTTGGAAGCTAAGTAGTTTGATAAGCCTATTTCCTGCCTGTAGAATTTTGTGAGACCAATAGCCTTCCTTCATTTCATTCTGTCTCTATCCCTTTCAGTTCAAGCCAGCAGTATTTCTTCTGGTATATTATTCTTGAAAACCTTGTGGGTCTCTTGTGTATGGCACAAGGATTCACATCATTAAACTAGAAAGTCCTCCACAGATCTTTCCTGGATAATTCCATCTTTATTTCTGGCTTCTGCCGAGATGGTTGGGTAGATCTATGAGTCACACACCTAACATCCTCAACACTAGCAAAAGGCTGTCCTACCACATCCATGGCCCTTCTCTCCAGAGCACAATTTCCTAATAGTGAATCACCCAATTTTAGCATCTTTTGCAATCCAGATAGACTGCAGATTTCTCAAATCGTCAAAAGCTGGTTCCTTTTTGCATAACAGTTCTTTTCTCAATAGATCTTTTTCCTCTCACATTTTACTACAATCAGCAAGAAGAAACCAGGCCACATCTTCAACATTTTGCATGGAAATTGCCTCAGCGAAAATACAAGTTTATTGCTCACAAGTTCTGCCTTCCGTACACCGTAGGACACAATTTAGCTAGACTTTCTGCCACTATATAATAGAGATCTTCTCTCCTTCAATTTCCAGTAATATTTTCCTCATTTTGTTCTGAGCCCTCACTGGCAGAGGCTGAAACATCCATATTTCTACCAACAGTCTGTTCGAGGCAATCTAGGCCGTCTTTCTGTCATGCTTCTCAAAATCCCTCCAGCCTCTACCTGATATCCAATTCCAATGCCATCTCCGGATTATTGCTATTTGTTACAGCAGCACCCCACTCTTGCTTCCAAAATCTATATTAATTTTCCATGGTGACTGTAACAAATTACCACAAACTAGATGGCTTTAAGCCACAGAAATTTCTCATCATTCTAGAGACTAAAAGTCCACAATTCGTTTCAATGGGCCAAAATCAAGATGTTGGTAGGTCCAGGCTCCCTCTGGAGGCTCTTTGGGAGAATGCGTTTCTTGCTGTTTCCAGCTGCTGGTGGCTGCTGACATTCCTCGGCTTCGCTCCAGTCTCTGCGTCCATTGCCACATTGCCTTTTCCTCTTCTGTTCCTGCTCTGTTCCTCCCTTTTATAAGGACACACGTGATTGCATTTAGGGCCCACCCTGATAATCCAGAATAATCTCCATGTCTCAAGATCCTTAACTTAATCACACCTGCAAAGACCCTGTTTCCCTATAAGGTAACATTTACAGGTTTCAGGGATTAGGATGTGATATCTTTGCGGGGCCATTTTTCATCCTACCACAGTCATGGTCTCATGATGGAATATTATACATCAGTGAAAATGAATAAATATCGCTATGTATTTTATTTCTATCCCTTCTAGAATGTAAACTCCATAAGAGCAGGGCCTGGTTTTACTTATTGCAGTATACTCAGTCCCTGGAAGAGTGACCATCAGGTCAACATTACCTGATAAATATTTGCTGAATGAACCATGAAAATAGATATTTATGAATAATAATACATATAATAGAAAATGTTATGGTATAACATTAATTTTAAAAAATGGAATGCAAAATTTTATATACCAAATAATTACTTTTATGTCAAAATATTCTATGCTAAGAAAAAAGACTGGGGATGTCAGAGAAAATGGAGTAGGCGACTCCAAGAGTTCCTTCCTTCACAAAAGCAGCTGATAAACTGGCAAAACTGTCGGAATGAGCTTTATCAGAACACTGGAAACTAATCATAGTTTACAGCAACCAGGTGAATATTTAGTCAAGGAATAAACAGCTGACTCTCAGTAAGAAAACTTCATGATATTGTGACTTATGCTGGCTCATCCCCCTGTCCCCAGCCCTGCGGCAGCCTTGAAGACAACAGCCTGAATTCCTGGTATAGGTTCCTAGTACTGGAGGGAGCAGAAAAGAGCTTCTATTGAAAGAATTGTGGTTGTTTTGACCTGTCTGGTGCCTCCCTGAAGGTCTGGCTCAAAGGGCTTGCCTTTATTTTGCCTAATGAAGAACCCTCCCAGGGTTGAGGTGGCTACCTGGGGGGTCATTTGTTGAAAACATATAGAGGCAATTGGATTAGCTGCTGCCCTCTGGGATGTGGGATAACATTTGGGGAAAACAATAAACAAACCAAAAAGTTTAGGAGGAAAGGCTGCGGAATGAGATGCTTCAGGGAATAAAGGCTTTGAAAAGCTCCTACATACTCCTCTGAATAGAAGTCCACACACATGCCCAGGGCTGGGTGCATGCTCAGGAAAAACCTGCGCAGGCCCTAAGCTCTCACCTGTGGCTGATCTCCAGACTCTGTGCAAGCGGGAAATGAAGGCTGAGGCAGAACTGTACACTGCCTGACTGAGTGTTGAGGATATATCCCAACACACATGCAGAGCTCTTCTGCAAAAACCAGGAGATTTTTTTGTTGTTATTCCAGGCATTCGAGGAAATCGCTGTCAAATCACTAGCTGACCACTCAACTGATGGAACAGAGACTTCAGTGGCCACACACAACAAAAAATATAGACTTTACAAAATTAGTTCAGAAAAGTCACTAAACTAACAATCAACAATTTACTACTACAAGCAGCAATCACAAACCTTAGGGTGCTGGAAATGTGACTTGCAGAGTTGCTGCATTAAAATATTCAAGATGTCCAGTTCAGAACAAAAATTATGATGCATGCAAAGAAACAAGACAGCATGGCCTATACATGGGGAAAATACTGTCCTTGAGGAAGCACAGATACTGGATTTAGTAGACAAAGACTTTAAATCAAATATTTAAAATATACTCAAAGAACAACAACCAAAAAAAAAAAAACAGTTAAAAAATGGTCAAAAGGTCTGAACAGACATTTCTCCAAAGAAGATACACAGATGGCCAACAGGCACATGAAAAGATGTTCAACATCATTAACTATCAGGGAAATGCAAATCAAAACTACAACGAGATATCACTTCATGCCCATCAGAATGGCCATAATTAACAAGACAGAAAACAACAAGTGTTGGAGAGGATGTGGAGAGAAGGGAACTCTCATACACTGCTGGTGGGAGTGCAGACTGGGGTAGCCACTATGGAAAACAGTATGGAGATTCCTCAAAAAATTAAGAATAAAACTAGCATATGATCCAGCTATTCCACTGCTGGGTATTTATCCAAAGAACATGAAAACATGAATGCTTAAAGATACATGTACCCCTATGTTCATTGCAGCATTGTTCACAATAGCCAAGACTTGGAAGCAACCTAAGTGCCCATCAAGGGACGAATGGATAAAGAAGATGTAGTATAAATACACAATGGAATACTAGTCAGCCATAAGAAACAGTGAAATCCAGCCATTTATGACAACACAGATGGACCTTGAGGGTATTATGCTAAGCAAAATAAGTCAGAGGGAGAAAGTCAAATACCATATGATGTCACTCATAAGTAGAAGACAAATACAACAACAAACAATCACACAGAGACAGAGATTGGATTGGTGGTTACCAGAGGGGAAGTGGGGTGGGAGGAGGGCAAAAGGGATGATTAGGCGCATGTGTGTGGTGATGGATTATAATTAGTCTTTGGGTGGTGAACATGATGTAATCTGTACAGAAATCGAAATATAATGATCAACACCTGAAATTTATATAATGTTATAAACCAATGTTAACACAATAAAAAAAAATTTTTAATAAAATATACTTGAAGACCTAAAGGAAACCATGTGCAAAGAATTAAAGGAAACCATGAGAACTATATATCACCAAGTAGAGAATATCAATAAAGAGACAGAAATTATAAAAAGGAAACAAATAGAAATTCTGGAGTTGAAAAGTACTAACTAAAATGAAAAATTCACTAGAGGAGTTCAACAGCAGCTTTGAGCAGGCAGAAGAAAGAATCAGCATACTTGAAGATAAGCCAAGTGAGATTACCCAGTCTGAGGAGCAGAAAGAAAAAAAGAATAAAGAAAAATGAACAGAGCCTAAGAGACCTGTGAGACACCACCAAGCATACCAATATATGTATGAATGGAAGTCCCAGAAGGAGAGGAGGGAGAGAAAAGGGGAGAAAATATATCTGAAGAAATAAAGGTTGAAAACTTCCAAACTTGACAGAAGACATAATCTACACATCCAAGAAGCTTAGTTAATCTCAAAGAGGATAAACTGAAAGAGATCTACATCAAGACACAATCAAACTGTCAAAGGCCAAAACAAAAAGAGAATCTTTAAAGCATGAGGAGAAAAGTGACTCATCATGTACAAGGGAACCTCCATAAGATTAATAGTTGATTTCTCATCAGAAACCATGGAGGCCAGAAAGTAGTGGGGTGATATATTCAAAGTTCTGAAAGGAAAAAAAGGGTCAACCAGGAATTTTATATCTGGTAAAACTATCCTTCAGGAATTAAGGAGAAATCAAGACATTCTCAGATTAACAAAAACAGAAAGTTTGTCACTAGTAGAGTTTCCCAACAAGATATGCTAAAGGGAGTCCTTCAGGTTGATATGAAAAGACACTGGACAGTAACTCAAATCCTCATGAAGAAATAAAGAACACTGGTAAAAGTAAGTACATAGCTAAATATAAAAGTCAGTGCTGATATACCTTTAGTTTGTAACTCCTCTTTGTTTTCTATATGATTTAAAAGACCACTACAATAATTATAAATCTATTGATGGGAACACAATGTGTAAAGATGTAATTTGTGCCAATAACAACATAAAGAACAGGGGATGGAGCTATAGGGAACAAAGTTTTTGTGTACTATTGAAACCAGGCTGGTATTAATTTGATCTAGATTGTTATAAATTAAGATGTTAATTGGAATCCCCAGGACAATCACTAAGAAAATAACTAACATATACCTAGTGAAAAAAAAACAAGAAGGAGGGGGCAGCCTGGTGGCATAGTGGTTAAGTTCACGCACTCTGCTTTGGTGGCCCAGGGCTCATGGGTTCAGTTCCCAGACACGGACCTACACCACTTGTTGGTGGCCATGTTGTGGCGAAGACTCACATACAAAATAGAGGAAGATTGGCACAGATGTTAGCTTAGGGAGAATCTTCCTCAAGCAAAAAGAGGAAGATTGGCAATAGATGTTAGCTCAGGGTGAAACTTCCTCAGCAAAAAACCAAAATGAAAAAGAAAAGAAAACAAATAGCAAAATAGCAGAAGTAAGTCCTTACAGTAACTGCATTAAATGTAGATGGATTAAATTCTCCAATTAAAAGATAGAGATGAACACACATGATTCAACTATATGCCATCAACAAGAGTCTTTCTTTAGATCAAAAGACTCAAATAGGTTGCAAGTGAAAGGATGGAAAAGATATTCCATGCAAACTAACAAAAAGAGATCTGAAATGACTGTAATAATATAAAAAATAGACTTTAAGGGAAAAACTATTACCAGGACAAAGAGAGACATTATATTGTAATAAAAGTCTCAATCCATCAAGAAGATATAACAATTATGAACATATGTTCACATAACAACAGAGCCCCAAAATATTTGAAGCAAAAGCTTACATTTTTGAAGGGATAAATAGACAATTCAACCATAATAAAGACTTCAATACCCCACTTTCAATAATGCATAGAACTACTACAAAAAAGATAAACAAGAAGACTTGAACAACACTATAAGCCAACTAGACCTAACTCCACCCAACAACAGCAGAATATACATTTTTCTCAAGTGCACACGGAACATTCCTCAGGACAGACCATATGTTATACCACAAAACAAGTCTTAACACATTTAAAACATTGAATTCATATGATGTATCTTCTCTGATCACAATGGAATGAAACTAGAATTCACAAAAGAAGGAAAACTGAAAATTTTGCATATATGTGAAAAGTAAACAATGCACTCCTAACTGTGCAATGGATCAAAGAAGAAATCACAAGGTAAATTGGATGAGATGCATGAAAATGAAACTCAGCATACCAAAATGTATGGGATGCAGTAAAAGCAGTGCTCAGAGGAAAATTTATAGCTGTAAACAACTATATTAAAAAGAAGAAAGATCTCAAATCAGTAACTTAAACGTCTAGGATTTTTTTTATGAGCCCAAAGACAATTTATTGAATCATGTAACAGTGTCTGGGAGCAGGACTTGCTTCAGGTGTGGATTGATTCAGGGGCTCAAGCACTGTCTTCAAGATCCTGCATCTCCCTTCTTCTCCCTGGCTTGACCATTTTCTCAGACCAGCACTCCGTGTTGGTAGCAAAATACCTACAGCATCTCAGTCTCAAAGTTCTCACTTCAGCCCAGCCCTAAACTTCCAACTTAAGGAACTAGAAAAAGAAGAGCAAATTAAACCAAAAGCAAGCAGAAGAAAGGAAATAATAAATATTAAAGTGGAGATAAAGGTAATGCAGAATAGAAAACCAACAAAGAGAATAAACGAAAACAAAAGTAGCTTTTTTGAAAAGCTCAAAAAAATTAATGAACCTTTAGTCAGACTGATCAAGAGAAAAAAAAGACTCAAATTAGTAAAACTAGGAATGAAACTATGGACATTACTATCAACCTTACAGATATAAAAAGAAAAGAGAATACTATGAATAATTGAATATCAACGAATCTGATAACCTAGATGATAGACAAATTCCTAGAAAATACATATTACTAAAACTGACTCACGAAGAAATAGAAAACTTGAATATACCCATAACAAGAGACTGAATCAGTAACCAAAAAAATTCCAATAAATAACAGGCTAGGACCAGATTGCTTAACTGGTGAATTTGCTCAAACATTTAAAGAAGAATTAACACCAATTCTTCTCAAATTCTTCCAAAAAAATATAGAAGAGTGTGCTCCCTAATGTAGTTCATGAAGCCAGCATCACCTTGATGCTAAAGCTGGCAAAGACACCATAAAGAAAGAAATCTACAGACCAATATCCCTTATAAATATAGGTGCAATAATCCTCAGTAAAATACTAGAAAATTGAACAGCAACATATTAAAAGGATCATACATACATCATGGCCAAGTGGGATTTACCTCAGGAATGGTTTGACATATGGAAATTAATCAACGTAATAAACCATATTAAGGAATGAAGGGAAACAACCACAGGATCATCTCAACTGATACAGAAAACAATGTTTATGAAAGCCAGCACCCTCATGGATTAAACTTTGGGGCTATTACGCTAAGTGAAATAAACCAGTCACAAAAAGACAAATATTGTATGATTCCACTTATATGAGATACTTACAGCAGTCAAAATCACAGGGAAAGAAAGTAGAGCGGTTGTTGTCAGGGCCTGGGACGAGGGGGGAATGGGGAGTGAGCGTTGAACAGGTATAGAGTTCCAGTTTTACAAGACGAAAAGAGCTATGGAGCTGGACGGTGGTGACGGTTGTGCAACATTATGAATGCATTTAATACCACTGAACTGTTTACTTAGCAATGGTTATGATGGTAAATTTTATGTTATGTGTTATTTTACCACAATAAAAAAAAAGTTGGAAAAAAAACCCCAACACCCTTTCATGATAAAAACATTATAAAACTGGGACTAGAAGGGAATTTCCTCAGCTTAATAAAAGACATCATTGATAACACACGGTTAATATGATACTTAATGGCGAAAGACTGAGCACTTTCCTCCTAAGATTGGAAGCAATATAAAGACGTCTGCTCTTGCCATTTCTATTCAACATCTGGAAGCTTTAGCCAGGGCAAGAAAAAGAAATAAAAGACATACAGATAGGAAAGGAAGAAGTAAGACTATCTCTATTCACAGACGGCATGATCTTATATATAGGAAGTCCTAAAGAATCTACATAGAAACGATTACAGCTAATAAATTTAGCCAAGTTGTAGAATATAAGATCAACATAAAAAATCAGTTATATTTTTATAACTAGCAATCAACAATCTGAAAATTAAAAAATTTAAAAAAGCAATGCCATTTACAATAATATCAAAAAGAAAAAAGTATTTAGGAATAAATCTAACAAAGGAATGCAAGACAAACACTGAAAAGTATAAAACTGTTGAAAGAAATTAAAGAAGACTTAAATGAAAAGACATTCTATGTTCGTGGACTGGAAGACTTAATATTGTAAAGATAGCAAAGTGATCTACAGATTCAGTGCAATTTCTATCGAAATTCCAGCTGCCTTTTTTGCAGAAACGGGTGAGTTGATCCTAAAATTCAAATGGAATTGCTAGGGACCCTGAATAGCCAAAACAATCTTGAAAAGGAAGAACAAAGTTGGAGAACTCACACTTCCTAATTTCAAAACTTCTACAAAGCTACACAACCAAAACAGTGTGATACTGATGTAATGATAGACATATGATTAACGGACTAGAATTGGGAATCCAGAAATAAACCCAAACATCTACTGTCAACTGATTTTCACAAGAATGCCAACACCATTCAATGGGGAAAGAATAATCTTTTCAACAAACGGTGCTTAGACAACTGGATATGTGCATACAAAAGAATGAAGGTGGAGCTTTACCTCACACCATATACAAAAATTAACTCAACATAGGCCACAGACCTAAATGTAAGAGCTAAAGCTATAAAACTCTTAGAAGAAAACGTAAGGGTAAATTTTCATGACTTTGGATTTGGAAATGGTTTCTTAGCTATGACACCAGAACACAAGCAACAAAAGGAAAAATCGATAGACTTCATCACAATTAAAACATTTTGTGCATCAAATGACATTTTCAAGAAGAGGAGAACACAACCCACAGAATGGGAGAAAATATTAAAAATCATTTCATATATTTTATAAGGATCTAGTATCCAGAATATATAAAGAATACTTACAACTCAACAATAAGAATATAAATAATCTGGTTGAAAAATTGGCAAGGGCTTGGAGAGACATTTCTCCAATGAAGATATACAAATGGCCAATAGGCACATGAGATGTTCAACATGATTCGTCATCAGGAAAATGCAAATCAAAACCACAATGAGATACCACTGCACACCCACTAGGATGGCTGTATTAAAACTAAAAAGAGGAAAATAACAAGTGTTGGTGAGGATGTGGAGAAATGGGAGCCCTCGTACGGTGCTGGAGGGTGTATAAAATGGTGCAGCCACTGTGGAAAATAGTTCGGCTGTTGCTCAAAAAATTAAGTATAGAATTACCATATGACCCAGCAATTCCACTCCTAGGTGTATTCCCAAAAGAAGTGAGGACAGAAGTTCAAACAAACACTTGTACATAAATGTACATAATAGCGCCCCCAAATGGAAACAACCCAAATGTCCATCGACTGATGAATGCAAATCGTGGTATATCCACAAGTGGCATATTATTTCAGCCCTCCAAGAAATGAAGTACTGATCCATGCTACAACATGCCTGAACCTTGAAAACATTATGCCAAGTGAAAGAAGCCAGACACAAAGGGGTATGCTGTGTCGAGAACAGGCAAACCCACTGAGGAAGAAAGCAGATTAATGGTTGCCAGGGATGAGGGAGAGAGGTGAATGGGGAGTGACCGCATGAGGACTGAGTTTCCTTTTGGGGGGATGAAAATGTTCTGGAACTAGACAGTGGTGATGGTTGAATGAACTAAAGGCCACTCAGTTGTACACTTGAAATGGTGATTTTACGGTGTGTGACTCTTACCTCAATGTTTGAAAAAAAGACTGGAAGGAAATACATCCAAATGATAACCTTTGGTGATTGTTGTCTTTTTACTGTGCTGTATTTTCCTCACTGTTTACAATAGATATGTAGTACTATAATAAACTTGAATCTCTCCTGGCATTGTCTGAAGCAAACCTCTCTTAGGGCATCCCTGCCAGGTGTCCTCACTCCAGCCCCGCGGCCAGTAACTACAGGCCAGGAGGCATTCTGCACAGTGGGTACGGCAAGGGCTTTGGACCAGGCAGACTGGGTTTGAGGGGGAACTTGGGGGAGTCATTTAACTTCTCTCTAGGCCCTGACTCCATCTGTAACAGGTGGCTACCGCTCCCTATTCCCCGGTTCTCACAATGAGGTGAGATCATTTCTAAAAAGGGCTCAGTGCACTGCCTGGCACCCAGTAGATGCTCAAGATATTGAAGAACCGTTGTTTCTTCTCTTCTTCCCCCCCGCAGCGCCCAACATGATGCTAATTGCAGCCGGCATTTAGCGTGTGCTTGTGGAAATGAACTGCAGTGAAGAGACCCCCAGCTCTGACCTAGACAGTGACTTGCTCACACCTCCCAGCCCCAACTCTAATTCTTGGTGACTTGAGGCAAGTCGACTTCCTTCTCGACACCTCCGTTTTTCTGCCTGCAAAAGAGCAGCTGGATGAGAAACCACCTTCTCTCACAGCCTGGCAAACTGCTAACACGCCCATTCAACAGATGAGGAAGCCGGAGGCTACTGACTTGCTGTGAACGTGTGACAGCATCCGGGTCTCACACCCTGCAGTTCTCCAGGAGAAGCCTCCTCCTCCTCACCTGCCCTTAAGTCCCAGCTCGGAGCTGGTGGGGGAGGGGGTGCGGATGGGGTCTGTGCCTCACCTGGCTGGCCTCAGCGGGGCAGAGTCCATGGCAACAGGGCAGCTCAGAGATCCCAGTGTTCTCCCCAAGGCTGTGATGAATCCTCTCGCCTTGCACCTCTCGTTGGGCTGGTGCCGGCCTATTCCGTGCTACTTCACTGTCATTGCCAGGACTGGGCTTGGTGAAGCTGGACCCAGGCGTGTCCCAGCCTCTCGCTGCCTCTCCTGGTCCCCGTTCTCTTTCTGCAGGAGCCAGAACTTATGTGTTCATCTCTGAAGGTTGATCAGGGATCAGGGCTGCCTGGCCCCAGGGGAAAGGTGCTGTCATCTGTCTTGATTCCAGGCTCCGGGCTCGCAGTATCCCTCCCCTCCCCTGTCCAGCGTGCCAAACCTCCTTTTCTTTCTTGGCTTCTGCCCTGTTTGTTCTGTGACTGGCCCAAGAGAGGGGTGTGGGCTGGCAGGTGCCCTACATAGAGCCTGAAGGCCTGGCTGGCCCCCCCCAGGGCCCCCTGCCCACTGCCCTCAGCCAAGCTGGGTCCCCTTCTTTCTGCCCAGCTGAGGCAGGGCCTGGAAGGGCACAGTGGTAGGCCCTCTGTGATGCTCCTGTTGCCATGGGGACCCTGGATGAGAAGGTCATAGTATTCTGCTTCTGGAACCTCCACCCATCTGCCCAGTTCTGCTCTGCCCTCGCCTAGAGATGGCTCTCTGCTGGGAGGCCCAGGAGCACAGACTCTGCTGCTGTCAAAGTCTCTCCTGTGCATCCCCCATCCCTTGGACCTCCGTTCAACCCCAACTGAGACCACGACCCTAACAGGTAAGACTCCACCCCTCCGAAACTGACCTCCACTGGAGAGAGGTACTGGTGGGTAGTGGAAAAGGTACAGGATTCAAAATCAGAAGACCCCAGATCCCAGTCCCAAGCTGGCCCTTTATAGCTGTGTGACTTTGGACAGGCAGGCTTTGCACTTCAGCATCCTCCTCTGTAAAATGTGGATAATAATGCCATACTGAACTGTCCCTCAGTAACGCCTCTGTGACTCTTCACTGGCTGTTCCCCTAATACGTAATGCTTTTCCATCCTTTTCAGCTCAGATGAACTCCTACTCATGCTTCAAAACCCAGCTCAAATGCTCCCTTTTCTGTAAAAGTTTCCCTGACCTCTATGCACTTGGCACAGATATTAGGCCTTAACATTCTGTGTTAGAGTTATTCAAGTGTTGCCTTGGTTTTTATTTGACTATGAATTCTTGAAGGCAGGAATCAGATTAGGCTCAGCGCAGGTATCAGAACTGGTTTGTTAAATGACTACTTTGTGGAATGGAAAGCAAAAGAGGCCAACTCCGACTGGGTTAGGCTCCACCCTTGCAGAGGTCAATCCCGGGGTCCTTTGTCCAAGTATGGCGTGGGTCAGTGAGGGCTTGCTGTGGCCTTTCTGGGTGCCTGAACCGTGCCTGACTGGCTGGGGACATTTTCATGGCTGAGACCCAGTGGAAGAGATCATGACTTGTACCCGGGGTGTGCCTGTCCTGGTGCTGGGATGGAGACAGGAGCAGCTTCTCATGGGGTGTCTCTGGGGATACCCTGGGGCATCTGGGAGGGGAAGGGGAGCTGGGGCAGCACAGTCAGCTAGTCCTGGTGGGATTTGGGGGATATTGCCAAGGAACCTGCGGTTCAGGGGAAAGGGAGGGAGGACTCCAGTGTCTCCCAACTCCCTCTCACGGCTCTACAGCTGCTGGTCAGGGTCAAAGCGATGAAGGAGCCATCCGGCGCCAGCTCCAGGGTCCACACAGAACTGACCAGCGGACTAGGCTTCAGGGGCCAGAGCGGAAGAGTCAAGGGCGCCCTCCAGTGGCCAGCACAGGGGAGGCAGGAATCTGACCCCACAACAAGGCAAGTTATTTCATTTATTCCTTCAACTAATACAGAGTGAGCATCCGCGTGCCAGGAGTGGTGCCAGGCACATGTTTCAATTTTAATTAAAAAATATATTTATGAATCATCTGCTAAATGGAAAGCTCTCGCCCTGGTGTTGATGTGTGTTGGTGGCGGAAGAGGGAGTAAATACAAGGTAGGGAAATATTCCCTTACAGCACTGATTCTCAACCACGCTGTCCATTAGACTCACGTGGGGAACTTAAAAAAACGCCAGTTCCTGGGGCCCGTCCAGACCAACTGGAGCTGGAGGGGTGGGGCGGAGGCACCAAGGTTTGTAGACTTTCCCCAGGAAGAGTTAACAGGCGGTCAGGCACGAGAACCGCCGCTTTGGAGACTAAAACGTTTCCCATCCATCATTCTCACCGGCTGCAGAGATAGGTGTTATTGTCCCATTTTACAGATGAGGAGACTGAGGCTCAAGTGAACCTGCCCATTTCCCCGGTTCAGCACAGGAGGCAGCAGAGATGCAGCAAATACTCCTACAAAGCTGTCCCTGATCTCTGGAGACTCCCTCGTAATAGCAGTGGCGTTGTTTGCTGTTATTTAAAAAGTATCCAAGGCCGTTGTGAAATCATCTTTTTTCCAAGCAGAGAATTATAAAGGCAAAAATGATATGCACAAAAATCGCCTGCAATCTCAGCATCGTTAATGCCTAGGAGTACGTCAGAGAGGGAGAAGGGAGGGAGGGAGGGAGTGGATTTATTTTAAGGTTCAAGGTCTCATTGTAAATCAGCAATTCTGAACGTGTGGTCTGAAGACCACCGGCTCATAACCCTCACAGTGCTTGTTAGAAACGCAGCATCCTCCAGGTGGCAGAATAACTCTGGAGACTCTGGAGAAAGATCCTGAGAAGCTGCACGTTTCATAAACATTCCAGGTCATTCTTATGGCCACTGAAGACCAAGAGCCACCGCTGCCTCGAGCTTTTACTTAATGCAAGAGGAGCGTGTCCTAGACGCCCATCACTTCCAGCGGCTTAGGAGGGCCCTCACCTACGGATTGATGTATTAAAATGTATGGAAGCAGCTGCTGAGGTATTAACTAGCTGCCCTTGGGGACCTGGGTACATGCTCCCATTTTGCATGAGCTAGCAGCATAAACACCGGAGCTGCTGTGTCATCCGGTGCCAGGCCCAGCCCCCACACGGCAGCCCCCTGCCCCCCTTCTCCTTCCATAGCTCTGAACCAACCCACTAACTGGGTCTTGCCAGCCAATCACAGCCCGAATAACCTATGATGTCACCAGCAGCCAATCAGAGCCCCTCACCAGTATATGCAGAATTCTGCCCCTCTTACCGAGCTGATGGAATTCTAAAGCAACGCCATCCTTTTCCGATAGGGACACTGAGGCCTAGAGAGGAGCAGAGGCCCACCCAGGGTCACTACACACAGTCGGCAGAGCCAGGACTTGAAGCCCGGACTCCTGACTGGGGTCCAGTGTTCTTTCCACTGCCCATAGTGCTGCCAACGCCCCGTAGGGCCTGGGCAGGGGCTCCCCCTCGGGGATAGCTCCCCACGCAGGAGATGGAGCCCTGGGCCGGTCCCCTCCTTCCCATGGCTCTCCCTGCAAGACCTCAGGGGTGAGAAACGGATTCCTCAATCTCTGGATTTTACGGTTTTCGAGAAAATGGCAGGATTGGCAGGGCCCATGATGGAGGGGGGTTGCCCCAAATTCCAGCCCTGGTCTCAGCCCCACGCCCCCCAGGAAGGGATTAGAGGGGTCCTGTGTTGGCTGCTGCTTACGGGCAGATTATGAGGAGGGGCCAAGACAAGGACTCCTTTGTGGCCCTGGCTTAGGGAGTCAAGTGACTGCTTAACACACGTGGGCAGTGCCAGCCCCTCAATGTGAGCAGGGGCACTGGCCACAGGACCCCAGAGAGTCCCACCAGTCCAGTGGCCAGACCTTTTGTGGGATCGCCTGACAAGCCTTGAGCCCCCACCTGTGAGTAGGGGTTGCCCCAAGAGGGCTGGGCTGGGGCTTTGAGGGCCTTTGGGGTGGATGACTGTCCCTGCCTACGTGCACGGGATGTATACACAGGCAGCACGTGTGCAGGTGGGTGGGCACCTTTGTGTCTGTGCAAAGGCCCTGAGGTGAGAATGAGCTTGGTGTGCACCAGGTACAGAGAGACAGCCACTGCGGCTGCATCAGAGCAAGTGGGGGAGGGTGGGTGTCAATCATCGCTTCAATACATTTTTATTCAGCACCTCCTATGAGAACACAATAGAAGCTTCCATTCAAAGGAGGGAGTAGGCAGCAAACAAGCAGACAGCCTGCAGAATATGATTTCAAATACAACATGATAAATGCTATGTAGAAAAATCTAGCAAGGTGAGGAGGCAGAGAGTGCTGGTGGCAATGGGATGCTATTTCCTGGTAGGGTGGTTGGGGACATCCTTTCTGAGAAGGTGACCTGAAGTGGGAATGAACCATACGGTTATATCAGGGAGAGCATTCCCCCAGGAAAGAGGATCAGCAGGTGGAAATGCCCTGGGGCCACCATTCAGTAAGCATTATTTGACCATCTCCACCAGCCAGGCTCTCTTCTGGGCACTGGGCACAGGGCGGGGGACAAGACTGACCAGGCCCCTTACCAAGTCTTGCTCCAGGTGGTTGAGGGAGCGTGGGGAGCCAGTGAAGATGGGCTCAGAACACCGCCTGGCTCAGAGGACAGAGCCCAGTGTGAGGACGCTGCTGTTGTCATCACCTTTGTCATACAATTTAGGGGCACAGACCTATTTGTGAGCAGCCTCTGGGCTCCCGTCCCTGGCTTCCCACCTCCCACAGGCAGTCACAGCCGGAACGGCCTTAGAGGCCACCTCATCCCCTCCCAATGTCCAGACGGGAGGCCCAGCGCGGGGAAGGGTCCTGGCTAAGGTCACTCATGAGTCCCAGACTAGCACTGACCAAGGCCCCTGCTCCCTCCTGGCCCCCCATCTGTGTCCCTGTCTGTCTGTCCACCAGGACCGAAGCCCACCTGCTGCAGCCCGGTGCCTGGTCATGACCGTCACCTACTCAAGCCAAGTGGCTAATGCCCGCTTAGGCTCCTTCTCCCGCCTGCTGCTGTGCTGGCGGGGCAGCATCTACAAGCTGCTGTATGGCGAGTTCTTCATCTTCCTGCTTAGCTATTACACCATCCGTTTCATTTATAGGTACAGGCGGACGGGCTGGGGCCGGGGCCTGGGAGGGGTGCAGCTGGGGCTTGGAGCTCCTAGGGGGCCTCCCCGCCATCCAGGGGGCCAACACACCAGAGACATATAAGGCTGAGCTGAGCTCATGGCCGAGCCCTGGGGGCTAGGGCTGGGGTTGGGGGCCTGGGGAGGACAGATAAGGAGGCAGACTGGGAGCAGGTCTCAGATACCCTTTCCTCCAACCCAGGGAGGGGCCCGGGACCCAGGCCTTACCTGCTCCCACTCAGCCAGCCTGTTTGCCTGAATCCCACACAGGCTCACAGGCTCGTAGTGTCCTCCCCGCCCCGCCACAATAAAATATAAAGACAGATATAATAGCATTTTAAACGGAAAAAGCATCCGTGACGGTAGTGGATTGAAAAATATCAAATACGTAAAACTCTTGAGTTCATAATACTACTACTAATCACAGAGCACACTGGTTTTCTTTGGTTGTTACTAGGACACCAGTATACTTTTCTAAAAAACTAGAGTTTATATTTTAGAGCAGCTTTAGGTTCATTGCAAAACTGAGAAGGTACAGAGAATTCCATATACTACCCCCGCCCCAATCCCCCCACAATCAACATCCCGCAGCGGATGGTAGATTTGTTACAACAGATGAACCACATGGACACACCATTATCACCCAAGGTCCACAGTTTCCATTAGGGTTCCCCTCGGTGGTGTACGTTCTGCGGGTTTGGACAAACGTACAATGACACGTATCCACTACCATAGTATGGTACACAGCAGCTTCACTGCCCTAAAAACCCTGTGCTTGGCCTGTTCATCCCTCCCTCCCATACATTTTTTAAAGCCCAAACACCCCTTGTTTCAATCTGCTTTTAAACAACTGCCCTTTGGATCCTTAAAAAGGGTCAGTGGTGCCTAAAACTGACTCCTTCAGCAGGATCTTCTTTCCTACGCCTCACAGAAAACCTCCCAGGGGGCCTCCTCCAGCCATGGGCACAGGCCCTGTTGGGGTTTCGGGGTGCAGAGAAAGAGTGGGACCTGGTCCAGGCCAGAGGAGGGGCACCTGGCTGGGCCAGTGAAAGGGACAGGGAGGATGTGGGGCAGCACAGAGGCAGCCACACCCCTGCCCTGCACCTGGCTGGACCCGGGACCAGTCTCAGCCATCTCCCCCCGCCCCCTTCCCCAGGATGGCCCTCACAGACGAACAGCAGGTGATGTTTGAGAAGCTGACTCTGTATTGCGACAGCTACATCCAGCTCATCCCCATTTCCTTCGTGCTGGGTGAGGTCCCCCTTGTGGGCGTCGGGGTCCCGGTGGCTGCTCCAGGCTCCAGGGAGCAGACCACGAGGCGCTGCGGGAGGGGGAAGGCCAGTGGCATGTCAGTGTCTCTCTGTAGTTCAGGGAAATGGGGAGACTGCAGCCAGAGGGACTGAAGGTAGACATTAGGCAGCACTCATGCTGTGAGCACGCAAAACCTCGTTTTCTTTTCTTTTCTTTTCTTTTTTTTTTTTGTGAGGAAGATCAGACCTGAGCTAACATCCATTGCTAATCCTCCTCTTTTTGCTGAGGAAGACTGGCCCTGGGCTAACATCCGTGCCCACCTTCCTCTACTTTATATGGGACGCCGCCACGGCATGGCTGACAGGCAGTGCGTCGGCAGGCGCCCGGGATCCGAACCCGCGAACCCCGGGCTGCCAAGCGCGGACTAAACCGCTGCGCCACCGGGCGGCCCCCAAAACCTCATTTTCTGAGGGCAGCGCTGACCTTATGGTCCCTGGAGGCTCTGCGCAGGAGAGGAGAGGTCTGAGGGGTTTCTGGGATGGACGGGGGGCCCGTGAGAAGCTCTCGCGCCTTCGTGCGAGCCCCCGATGCTCTTCCCCTCGCGAGCGCCTTCCAAGAGGGCTGAGGCTGGGCCAGCTCCCCTTAGAAAGATGGAGAAGCCGAGGCGCGGCCCTCGCTGGGCTCTGGCCGCAGCCTGGGCCCTCGCCCCTCGCCCCCCGCCCCTCTTGCCCAGGCTTCTACGTGACGCTGGTCGTAACCCGCTGGTGGAACCAGTACGAGAACCTGCCGTGGCCCGACCGCCTCATGAACCTGGTGTCGGGCTTCGTGGAGGGCAGGGACGAGCAGGGCCGGCTGCTGCGGCGCACGCTCATGCGCTACGCCAACCTGGGCAACGTGCTCATCCTGCGCAGCGTCAGCGCCGCCGTCTACAAGCGCTTTCCCAGCGCCCAGCACCTGGTGAAAGCAGGTGGGCGGGCCCCGCGGCGCGGGGCGGGGCCGGACACTGACGGGGGCGGGGCCGGAGCTGGAGATGGGTGGAGCCAGAGGCCCCTGCGCTGAGGATTGGGTGGGAGGCCGAATTGGGCGGGGCGGAGTCGGGTGCCTGAAGGTGGGTGTGGCCAGGAACCGACCCTCGGACGACAGAGGTCTGAGACAGGGCTAAGGACCCCTGAGGGATGAGGGAAGAGCCAGGCCGGGGACGGTGGTGGGGCCTTGGGAACTGGTGAGGAACTAGGGTCTACCTCCTTCTGCCCTTCCTCCTCCTGTTTGCGGTTTCCAGTCTGTACGTCTGCGACCTGCGTCTCTGGCCTTCCCTGGGCCTTCCTTACCTGACCTGGTCCTGGTTAATAAGACAAACCCCTCTCACGTGCTCAGCCTAAAACAGCACATAGTAGGTACTCAGTAATTATTTGTTGAAAGAAAGACGATGGCAAAGGAGCTCCGAGGTTCCCATGGGCTCAAGCAGGGACTTTGGGCCTGAGCCTTGGGCCCTTGCAGGGCCTGGCCTGGCCACCGGGCCAGCCACTCCTCCTGCGGGTTCCCCCATCCACTGCCTTCTTCACAGGCTTCATGACCCCCGCGGAACACAAGCACTTAGAAAAGTTCAGCTTGCCACACAACACGTTCTGGGTGCCCTGGGTGTGGTTTGCCAACCTGTCAGTGAAGGCCTGGATTGGAGGTCGAATCCGGGACCCTGTCCTGCTCCAGAGCCTGCTGAACGTGAGCCCACTGCTGCGGAGTGGGAGGGTCATGCCCCAGATGGGACGAGGTCTCCTACAAAGAGAAGGCTTGAGCCCCTGAGGGTCTTCCTAGAGGCTGTCTTGGGATTGTAGGATCTTTTCCAACAGGATTCCACAACCAGAGGTGGCCTCCCATCTCCTCTCTAAAGGGAGCCTCTGAGATCCTGGTTCCTTTTTGATAGATGAGGAGGCTAAGGCACAGAGAGGTTAAATGAGCAGCCCATGACCACACAGCCAGGGCTGGACCATGAGCACCAGACCTTGGTACTTGGGGAAGAGCTGGGGGGTGAGCCTGGGAGAAGCAGGTAGTTGTCAGAAACCCAACCCTCCCTCCTGCCCCCCAGGAGATGAACACCTTGCGTACTCAGTGTGGACAGCTGTATGCCTATGACTGGATTAGTATCCCGCTGGTGTACACGCAGGTGAGGACTAGGCTGGTGAAGCAGTCCCTTTGGGAAACTGAGGCTGGGAGGACCCCGGAAGCAGCCTGTGATGGGAAGGGCTCACTTAGAGGCTGAGGGAAAGGCTCACCCTGGAGTCGGGTCTGGATTCTTAGGTTCTGTCTAGAGCCAAGTTTGAAGGGCCCAGGCTCCTGCCTGTCCAGCCGGGTGGAGGCAGTGTGATTATCCCCATTTTAAGGAGATCACAGAGACTCAAAATCACATGAGTGTGCAAATCGGAGCCTGTACTCCCAGCCTAGGGAGCTTCCTGACCCCAGGTCCCCACCCAGCCTATTTCTGCCACCGCCTCCCTTCCCCTCCCAGGTGGTGACCGTGGCGGTGTACAGCTTCTTCCTGGCTTGCCTAATTGGGCGGCAGTTTCTGAACCCAGCCAAGGCCTACCCCGGCCACGAGCTGGACCTCGTGGTACCCGTCTTCACATTCCTGCAGTTCTTCTTCTACGCTGGCTGGCTGAAGGTGAGCCTCTCTCGGACAGGGCTGTGGGCGGGGCCAGGGGAAGCGTGGCCAGCCAGGGAGGCGTGGCCAGCCAGGGAGGCGTGGCCAGCCAGGGAGGCGTGGCCAGCCAGGATAGGAGAGTCTCAAAGGTGGTGGGCCCCAACCACGACCCTCTGGTCTCCTCCTCCCTCGTGTTTTTACAAATGAAGAAAGTGAGACCCAAAGAGGAGCACGACCCGGCTGAGGCTTGTGTCCAAGGCCCGGAACTTAGCAGGCCTGACAGACATAGGGACAGTTCGGTCGGTCTCACCACTTGATGCCTGCTCAAGAGAATGTTCTCCAGGTGTTCCTCCAGAACAAGGGGGATGCATGGAATGAGTGGCAGTGGCAGGTCCTGCTGGTGAGGCAACTTCCACCGTCTCCAGCCATTGGGCTCTGGTCCCAAATTTGTCCCCTCTGCTTAGTACAACAAAAGCCCTGGGGTTAACTATCTACCCCCAGCCCCCACCCTTTAGAAGGCACCACCTCTCCTTCCTCAAGATGGCTGTTGGGGGGTCGCATCCCCACCCAAGTGGCTTATCCAAGTGTTCCTTTCCACCCCATCCACTACTCTTCCTATCAGGAGTTCTGAATAACAAACTTTTCTCTCCACCTCTTTATCTTTCCGTCCGTTTCCCGCCCACTCTCCCTCTTTTCCTTTCTTCCTTTATTTTTTGGTAGTGGTGGTGGTGGGTCTCCCTCTCTCTCCCTCCTGTCCACGTTACACACACACACACACACACACACACACACACACAGAGTTATTCCCTCCCTTCTCCCCCTAGTTATCTTTGGTTTCTACAGATCACACCATTTTGCTGCTTGGAAATTCTCCAGCGATGCCCAGTGGCTTGCAGGGTGTCCCCTGAACCCCTAGTGCAGCTCATCGCCACTGCAGGGCTGTCGGGGGATTTTAGAGGTTCATGCCCAGGACTCTGCCCGCCTGGCCCACCCTTATTCAGCACAGCCTCAGGATATGTCTCTGTTGCCTTAGAAAATAAAGAATAAATGAATGTCTGGAGACGTGAATGAGTCAATGAACAAATGCATAGAATTAGACAGCTCCAGGTAAGATACAGTGAGGGAAGGTAAAGGTGGTGGTGACTCAGCGGAGGAACACACTCAAGGACCGCTCTGGGTATTCAGGGAGGGCCAGGAGAGTCAGAAGGGCTCGGTGTCCAGAAGGGAAGGGGAACGTGGGTGGGTGTCCACGTGCATGGGTGGCTGGAGCCCTTGGACAGTGGCTTTGGAGACAGTGGTCAAGCAGGAAGGGCATCGTGGCTGGAGGGGGGTGGGAAGCAAGGCTGCAAGGAGTGCTACCTGAAGATTTCCAGAGCCTCACCTACCCCCAAGGTGGCAGAGCAACTCATCAACCCGTTTGGAGAGGACGATGATGACTTTGAGACCAACTGGATAGTCGACAGGAGCTTGCAGGTACGGAGGGAGGGATGGAGCCTGTCCCAAGGACCCTCCCCAAACTGGACCCAGGGAGGGGATCCCACAGTTCTGTAGGGAGGTCTCACAGTGACCGCCCCCTCCCGCCAACCATTCACTCACAGGATTCTCACCCCAACTTTTGAGGCTGTAGGTAAGCATCAGTCTCTCCATTTCACAAGTAGGGAAACTGAGGCCCAGAGAGAGGGAAGTGACCTCTCCAAGGCTTCTGGCAAGTTCAGGGTCCTGCTTGGGCTGACCTGTCTGTTGGACTTCTCCTTCTGTCCGCGGCGACTAGGTGTCCCTGTTGGCTGTGGACGAGATGCACCAGGACCTGCCCCCGATGGAGCGGGACATGTACTGGAATGAGCCAGAACCACATCCCCCCTACACAGCTGCTTCCGCCCAGTCTCGTCGACCCTCCTTTTTTGGCTCCACCTTCAACATCAGGTGGGCAGTGCCAGGAACCACCCAGTGGATAGAAATCCCCAACTACAAGGACCTGCCTTAGAACTTAGGTTAGCACTAGTTAATACGTCGGGTGCATACTGAGTGCCGGGCGCTATACTAAGCTCTTGATATAACTATTAATATTATAGAAGTAGAATATTATAATATTACAGAATTCCTGATATAACTATTGATATTAACTATTTTTTTCCTCCCAATAACCTTGGTTTGTTATCTCCAGTTTACAGATGATTAAGTCTGGGTTCAGAGAGATTAAGTAAGTTGCCCAGCCCAAGGTCACATAGCTTATAAGCGGCACATGTGGGCCAGGTGTGTCTGAGTCCACCTCCACACCCTTACTCCTTACCTTGACCTGCTTAAGCCCTCCTAAAGCTGGAAGGGCTCGTAGGTCCAGAGTTGGAAACTGAGGCCCAGAGAGAGAAGGGACTTATTCAAGGGCAGTCAGTGATCAGTGATGCTGGTGGGATGTCAGGGCCTGATTCCTGACTCTGGTCTGGAACTATATTTTCTGATAAGCCAGGGTGTTTGGATGGGGAGTAGAAGAGGGGTTCCCTGGGATGCAGGAGGGTCTGCAGGCATGTCCCAGCAGGAGGCTGGGTCATCACAGGTACCTTCTGGGTAGACTTTGTGCTACAGAGTAAAGGCCTCAGGTCACACACAGCAGCCAAACTTTCCTCCGCGTGGGTCCTGCTTCCCTGATTCAGTCAGAATCCCTTTTGAGCTGAAGGGCTGCTCCAGGGAGCCCTCTCTCCCCAGGATGGCAGAGAGGACTTTGGAGAATGTTTGGTGCATGTCAGGGTCCATACCTTCAAGGTTTTCTTCCACAGTATTCAGCCCTGTTCTCTTCTTGCTCTTTTAAGAACCAAATATCCTATTAAGCTGTAATTAGAATTAGCTAGAGTTCCCTAATTGGTGTGAGGAAGATTTGGAAAAGTGATCAAATGAAGAATGGAAGCTTGCTTAGGTCTGAAACATCTTTGGAGGTTGCCTTTGAGTTCTACATAGTCTGTACTCCAGCAGCTGAAGGTTGGGGCAGACAAGTAACAGAGAATAATAATGCATAGACCTTGCCTCCGGGGAACACACAATTTAGCGAGGGAGCTCAAACCCAAGGCCCAAACTCTGGATACACAGTACAAGGTACTGGACGGCTGGGAAAGGGACAGAACATGGAAAAAGAGATCACCTTTGGCCACCCCGGAGGTAGCCCCCAGGCAGGCCTGGGGTTGGACCTTGAAGCGTGGGGAATTTGGACACTGGCAAGCACAAGCTACTCTGAAGTGGCAGACAGGTCACTTACTTGCAGAGTAAAGGCCTTGGGCTCCCAGGAAGGCAGACTTCTCTGTGGAGGCTGCTTCCCAGTTGGAACTGCAAATCCCTGGCTTACCCAGAGTCACTCCTGGGCCTCATCTGACCGTCTATACATGGGCACCAGTAGTTCAGATTGCCTGGAGTGAGGGGTGTTCAAGGGAAGATGTGGGTGATGAAGAGGAAGCCCTTAAATGCCAGGCTGGGGAGTCTGGATGTTAACGTGGGCAAGAGGGAGCCACAGAATAGTGAGTTGGACCGGGAGGGATTCATCGGTAGGTACAGGATGGATCAGGGGAGAGGAGAGTCGGGGCATCGTAAGGAAGACTGTGTGTCCTTGGCCTTAGGCCACAGGAAGGGAGAGGAGAGGGGTAAGGGGGGAAATACGTTCAGGCTTCGGTCCCCCACTCAACCCTGAGTCTCCTGCTTCTCTCCAGTCTGCATGAGGAAGAGATGGAGTTTCTGGCAAATCAGGAGGCGGAGGAAGAGGGCGCTCACCCTGGCATCGTTGGCCGCTTCCTAGGGCTGCAGTCCCATGACCACCATCCCCCCAGGACAAACTCAAAGACCAAACTGCTATGGCCCAAGAAAGAAATCCTTCTGCATGAGGGCCAGCTCAAGAATCTCGGGGGGGCCCGACAGAACTCTAGGGATCAGGAAGACAGCCAGGCCTGGAAGATTAGGGGGGAGGATGCCTTCAAGTCCGCCGCACTGTATGGGAGGTCAGGCTACCACAGTGCCCCACAGACACCGCTCAGCCACACCCCTATGGTCTTCCCACCTGGACAGTCAGCGCCCTCAAGTCTTTGCAGAGTCTCAGGCATAGATGGCGCAGTCAAAGACCAAAGCCTACAGCCTGTGACTCCTGGGACCAAGAAGAGTTTTGAATTGCTCCCAGAGTGCACTGCGGCCTCAGCGGAGCACCCAGAATTGTGTCACATGAAGAGGAAAACTGTTGAATTTAACCTGACGGACATGTCAGAGGCCCCCGAGTGTCATCTCAGAGAACCAGGTTTGGAACAATCGACAAGCAACATACACACCATACTCAAAGACCATGGAGACCCCTACTGGGCACTGGAAAACAGGTCTGTCCTCTACAAACCCAGGTCACTGCCCTCCCCTCCCGTGTTAGCCCTCACCAGCTTCCCTTGCTCTGAGCCCACTCTTCTTGCACCATTTCCTGTGGTTCCATCACTGCCAGAGCATGCTGGACATGTGCCCAGCACTGGCTTGGGGCACACACCTGGCCACATACCTGGCCACCTCAGCAAGGGCCTTGGGGAAGTGTTGGAGACTTTTGCTCCTTCACCAAGAGCCTGACATCACCAGGACTTCCCTGGAACCCAGAAGGAAGATGAGGGTGCACTGAAGGGGTGATGCTGGACAAAGGGCAGGGCTTTAGATGTTATGATTGTACACAGCTCACTTTGAACAGGGGTGGCAGACACAAAACCATGGGGCAGAACTGGAGGCTCTAGGCTGTGGCCCAGAAGGCAACTCACTGCTCAGGCTTAGCTGGGAGGTTGTGTATGAGCGCTCCCCCATAACCACCCAGTGGTCTGGAAGCACTCCTGCAAAGGGTGCCACACGCCTGGGAGCTGGCAGATGGTGAGGGTTCAGGTCCCTTGGGGGTATCTTACTGCTTTGGGGAGCTCACCAAAAGGTTTCTTGAATGTGCTCTTTATGCTTCCTTGGGGTCAGTCCAAAACTGTCACAAAACCCCCAGATGTTTCCCTTTCATTTCCTGGATACTCACCTGATTAGATCCACCCTACCCCACCCCAATCATCATGTGGGAGGGGAAGTGTAACTTCCTATTTCTAGATTCTCGGTTACTTCTGCGGTCAGAATACACAGCACTGTGATTGAAATCTTCAAAGGGCTACAATCTTGTCTTGTTTCCAGGGCTAGGAAAACTTACAGATCACCTTGGCTTGTTTAGGAAGATGTTAAGTTGTTAGCAAGGACAGATGGTTCTGCAGTCTCCTGACATACTCGTTTGTAATATTTAAGATGTCTCAACTTTTGCCCTTTAATTGCAGCTATTTTAGTATCGAAATAAGGTATTTTCCATACTGATGTTGTGAACTTTCTCAAATTCTCAGTAGGGATGAAGCACATTGCTAAGCCTGTTTCCCATGGGAGATGGACACTTCACCAGCCTGGTCCTACCTGTGTGTACACCGTGGGACACTGATCCAGTCATAGTCATGTAGCTGTCCACACTGAAGAGTATGTTCCTATGACAGCCTGAATTAAATGGTTAGCTTAATGGACAACAAAAATCAGTAGTTTCACAACTACTTAACCCTTTAAATGCCTTTTGCACATAAAAATTGTGAAAGCTAGAAAGAGCCACTGGAAACATGTAATTCAAAACACGTGAATTCAGAATCAGGAGTCCTTAAGACCTGTCTGAATTCACTACACCCAAGCCTTGGTATCTGTCTCAAACTAAGTTGTTTAATAAATGCAAATCCTCCTAGGTATCTCATTTTCACTAGTGTGACTGAACTGTGGCACTTCAGACTTAGTAAAGATGGCCTAGACACACTTCTAGCCCATCCCAAGAACTCAAAGACAACAGCTTGGGTACCAAATCACTTTATTTGAAGGAATGGTACAAATCAAAGAACTCAGGTATTTTGGTACAACTTATAGAAAAGGTCAAGGTAACCCCAACATGCATGCACTGCCTCGGTGGATCAGGGAAGTCACCCGGTGGCCAGGGGACGCCAGCCTGAGACTTAGCTCTCGTCACCGTCTCCCAGGGTGTGCTTGTCAAAGAGATACTCCGCCAGGCCAGACTCAGGGGCCCCCATCTTGCGCAAGTTGGTTACGTGGTCACCCAATTCTTTGATGGCTTTCACCTGCTCATTCAGGTAATGAGTCTCAAGGAAGTCACACAGCTAGAAAACAGAACGGGGAAGAAAGGTCTGGGTAAGCTTTCCCAGCTGGGAAACGATTTCCTTCAGTTATTCCCAAGTTGCCAATACTCACATGGGGGTCATTTTTTTCAGTGGCCAGTTTGTGCAGTTCCAGTAGTGACTCATTCACATTTTTTTCCAAGTGTAATGCACACTCCATTGCAGTCAGCCCATTCTCCCAGTCGTCCCGGTCTGGTTTCTGAATGAGAGATGGTTAGGTCAATGCATCTACAGTCTCTACCAATTAAATCACAAGTCAGCAAGCACCTAACATGTAACCACTGCGCTTCAGCAAGAGAGACATCCACAATTCCCGACGGCAGTTTCCAATTTAACATCCTTGCCCATTACTGTTTGCCTACCATGGCTTAAATGGTAGGCCTAAATAAGCACAAAACACAAAAGCCGAATATACCCTCATTTTATAAGGGCAACTGTCAGTCTCTGATTTCTGACACTTGAGGAGTGCTAGGGAGATTATGGTCATGACATCCCTAGGATCTTTTGTTCACCTTGATATCCTGAAGGAAGATTCGGCCACCTCGTTGGTTCTGCAGCTTCATCAGTTTCTCAGCATGTTCCCTCTCCTCATGAGATTGGTGAAGAAAATATTTGGCAAAGTTCTTCAGAGCCACATCATCGCGATCAAAATAGTACGACTGAAAGGGAAACATCAACATGTTACAGTAGGGCTTCCCACAGGAAGGCAGTCTGCTAGCCTAGCCTTCATCTCTCAAAGCCCAGCAAGAAGGGGTCTGTGCCTAAGGAGATTGGGGGCAGGTTGTGCTCCCGGATTGAACACAACAGTAACTACTTTCTACTCTACAATACAAAGATGAAACTTGGTCTTTGAAATTTAAAGTTTACTATAAGGAACCTTTAGGATGTCACAGAGTTGCCTCCAACATGAAATGTCTGTCTTAAGGATCTGTATTAGTGCAAAGTAAACTTCTTACAGCCAGTGTCAAATATGACTGAAGAGAGGATTGAAGTATCTACCCTGCACTGTGAGTACCTGTGCCGCCACCTCCTCCTCCTCCATCAATCCATGTTAAAACATGAGCTTGCCAACTTACAGCAGATTGATGGATTTCTAAAATTAACCCACTAAGCAAGGTGACAATTGTGGGCAATGCTAACGTGTGTAAACACGATACCAGTAGAAAGCAAGAATGATTCAGTTTTAGACACTTGCTGTAGTCAGGTGTTCCTGGAATGGAATGGCCGTTCCCAGAAATCCAGGCCTGTTTTCAAATCCATCTGGAACATGTCTATTCTTGGATAATTTGCACAATCATAAGACAATCCTACCTAAAACTCCCACCTAATCGCCTACAAGCAAGATTTTTGAAAACGAATTCCACTGCTTACTGCATGGAAAAATTCTTTGCCCAGTAACTGTTGGTGGACTTTATCCAAGAACTAAGGCAATTAGAGGGCCACAACTCTTAAGAGTTAGACACAGAAAGTATGAGGAATTAAGGACCCAGGCGCACAGCCGGGTGACTGAGACAACTCTGTCAGCAGTAAGGAAGATATCTATAGAGATATGCTTCAATTCCAGTGGGACTTCGAGATAAGCAGAGCAGAGGGGTGGAGACAGCTGCGCGGGAGCGGCGGGCCCATAGGAGATAAACCTAGCACTAGCCCCCAAGGTTGCTATTCGACGCCATTACCCAGCAGGGTCCGCCATACCCGGCGGATGGGAGCTGGACCTCTTCTCCCCCCATCACCCAGCAAACGGAGGGTCTCAGGGGCACGTGATCGGACGCAGAGAACGGGATGAACATACAAAAATCCACCTTCCCAACTGCAGGATGGGACAGCGGGCAACCCCGGGATTTCAGGAAGCCAGGCTCTCTTCAGACATAGAAGAGGTGCGCAGAGGCGGCCCCCGCAGCGGACGATCGGAAAGAGCGAACTGCCCAGAATTTCCCCGCAAGACAAGTACGGAGATCTCGGGCGGCCTCCATCTTCCCGCAGGGCGCGCGCAGGCGGGAGAGCCCGCCCGTTAGCCACACCCCCGCCCCGCCCCGCCGCCCCGGGGACCGCGCCCGCCCCGCCCCCGCCCTCACCATGGACAGGTAGACGTAGGAGGCGTAGAGCTCCAGGTTGATCTGGCGGTTGATGGCGGCCTCCGAGTCCTGGTGGTAGTTCTGGCGCACCTGCGAGGGGAACGCGGTCGTCATGGCGGGCGGCTGAGGAGAGGCGGTGGCGGCGGCTGCGCGGCGCTGGAGCGGCGGCGGGGACCTTGCGGCGAGCCGAGGGCGCTGTGAGAAGGTGGTGGAGGACTGGGTCTGTGCGGCCGGCCGGGGCGGGGGACGAGCGCCGGGTTCCGTTCAAGCACTGTTGAAGCAGGAAACCGCGGCAACTCCGACGAAGACTGGCGCAGGTCGTCGCCCGCCGGGCTTTTATAGCGGGAGCGGGCGTCAGGCCCACCCCAGCCAATCACACCGCCCGCCCGCGCGCCGAGCCCCGCCCCTTCCGGGGGCGCGCGGCCCCGCCCCGCGGGCGGTGGGCGGGGGGCGGGGCGGGGCTGGGGGGGCCCGGGCGCCGCGGCTCGTGTCCCGAGTCGGGGTCCGGGGAAGGCATCTGAGCTCTGCGGCGCGTTTGGGGGGGTTGGAGGGAAGCGTGGGGAGGGGCAGGAACCCCAGCTCGGAGTCCTGACCCCAGGGACGTCCCGGGTCGTGGAACCGACGGGAAACCGCCCCCGACCCCGGGGGCGCGAACGGGCACCCCGAGACCCTTGGTCAAGAGCACATTCAGAATCAGAGCAGTTACCACACCCCGAGGTGCCTGCCTCGTGATGCAGATGGGGAAACTGGAAGGTGGCGATGTGGGTGCTAAGAGGCCGAGTGAGTCAGGGTTCACTTTCTCTTCCTCAAAGTCTAGGGAGGAGAAAATGGGGGCGGTCGGCCCCCACCCCGACTCTTGCAGCCCATCCGCCTTCTGCTGAAAGCAAAGATGGCTCCTTGTGCAGTTTCTACAACAAAGGCTGGGCGGGCCTTGTTTCCCGAGACTCGGGGAGACGCGGGGGCCGCCTTCCCCGAGGGGGGCGTGGGGGTGAGCCACCGGGGTCTTGAGAAAATCGCCGGTGGCGCGTTGGAAAAGAAGGGAGAAGCCACTTGGATCTGGAGACGATGCCGAGAGGCCATTTTGAAATGGTCTCTTTTATCTGCCTCAGTCACAGGAGCCTGGCTGAGGAGCCCCTACGGGGAGCCACCCCCCAGGGTTGTCCTTGCAGGGAATCCTCTGGGGCTGAGCGCGCGTGCAGATGCCAAGAACCCTGGAGGCGCAGGGCCACTGCGTGTGGCTCGCAGCCGTGTCCCAGGCACGGAGCGGGTGTGAATTCGTGGGTGGCAGGACTGGAGCTAGGCCCGAGCACCTGCCCTCCAGCCTGCTGGCTTCGGGGTTCACTCTTCTTAGCCAGGTCTCTCAACACATAGGTAGGAGACCTACCCAAGACCCTTTCCACAGTGTTCACAAACGTGCAACTGGAAGCAGGACTTAAAACCTTAAAAAAAAAAAAAAGAAACTTTGGTAAAATATTAAAACAAGTTGCTGATGGAATTATGGCGATTTCTCTTTCTTGGATCTTTATTCGTTTCAAAATGAACATATGTTCCTTTCAGGACATTAAAAATTTTTTTTAATTGAAAAATTACATTTAAAAAATTTAATGGGCTAGAGCTATCATAAAGTAAGCAGAAGAGAATACAGACATATAATGTCTGGGAGATGTAATGCTGGGAGAATACAGACAAGGGATACCCTACCCAGTCTGGGATAGGAGATCAGGGAAGGGTTCCCCAAGAAAGTGACACTTAAGTCTGAGGAAAAAGTTAAAAGGAAGGTGAAGTGGAGGAGGGAGATGGGAGAGGGAATCCCAAGCCGAGAGAACAGCATTTGCAAAGGTGAAAAGGTGTTGGAAAGGCATGGCCTGTCCAAGGTAACTTAAGAAAGTGTGTTGCCCTGGAAAGTAGAGTCCCTGTTGGAGAATGCTGGAAGGTTGTATAGGGCAAGGTCAGGAAGGTTGTGCGCCATAAAAAGGGGTTAAATTTTATCCTGGATGATGTGGAGACGCTAAGGGATTTCTAGCCAGGGAGATCCACGTTAGTTTCGTTTTTTTGATAGTTTTACACTGAATCAGCAGAAAAACTGTTAAGGGTAAGAGCACAGCAAAGTCGACAGATGCAGAACTTTCCTATAGAACAGCAGCCACCAGTTAGAAAATGTAATGAAAGGAAAAGAATTTTTTTTTTCATTTACACTGGCAACAAAAGTTTGAAGTATCAAGAAATGTATGAAGAAAACTATAAATGTTTCTGCGGGACAGAAAAGAAAACTTGTATAAATAAAGAGACACCATGTTTCTAGATAGCCAACTTTAGTTTTGTAAAGATGTTAATTCTTCCCAAATAAACCTGTAAATTCAATGCAATTTCTGTAAAACGCAGTGCTTTTTTGGAACTGGACAAAATGAGTCTAAAGTTCATTTGGAAGAGTGTGTAGAATAGCTGATAAGCATTTGGGGGAAAAAAGCTTACAAGGGTAGATTTGCCCTCTCTGATATTAAAAAAAAAAAAAAAGCGCGAGCCAGCCCTGATGGCCTAGCGGTTAAAGTTTGGCATACTCTGCTTCGGTGGCCTGGGTTTGGTTCCCAGGCACAGAACCACACCACTCGTCTGTCACGAACCTTGCTGTGGCGACTCACATGAAAGAACCAGAAGAATTTACTAATCTACACAACTATGTTCTGAGGCTTTGGGGGCCGGGGGGCGGGGGGGGGGGGAGAAAAAAGGAGGAAGATTGGCAACACATGTTAGCTTAGGGCGAATCTTCCCCTGCAAAAAAAGAAGTGCTGTAAAGTACTTACTATAAGCAGTTGGTACTGGCACAGGAATTGATGACTGGAACAATGGACTAAACAGTCCTACCCACAAATGTATGGGAATTTGGTAGATGCTAAAGTGGCACTTGAAATTAGGAGAGAAAAAATGAGTTCAGCAAATGATGTTGAAACAATTGATAGTCACGCGAAAGAAAGTGACTCACTCTGTATTGCAAAATACATCCCAGAAGGATTAAAGATCTTAAAAAACAAAACAAAAAGCTGTGAAGTTACTAGAAGAATATATAGAAGATTATCTTTTAGAATTTTGGAGTAGAGAGTGTTCATCTGAGGCTGTCGGAAGCCAGGAAAGAACAGTTGGCAGATTTGACTACAGTTGGCCCTTTGGGTCTGTGGTTTCTCCATCTGCTGATTCAACCAACTATGAATCAAAAGGCCTATGATGGTAGCGTCTGTCCTGAACATGTACAGACTTTTTTCCTTGTCATTATTCTGTAAATAATAGGTATAACAACTATTTACATAGCATTTACATTGTATTAGGTATTATAAGTAATCGAGATGGTTTAAAGGATACAGGAGGATGTACGTAGGTTAGTTACATGCAAATACCATTTTACATAAGGGACTTGAGCATCTGTGGATTTTGGTATCCGCAGGGGTCCTGGATATGAGGGATGACTGTACCTAAAAATGAAAAGCTGGGAGCCTGAGGGGTTCAGGATGTGGAGAGCAGGAGCCAGAGGGAACCCTGGCCTCTACAGCGAGGATGGCAGAGGAAGGAGGACCAACTACAGAACTTTGCCAAGGAAAAAAGCCACAGTCTTCAGAAAATAAAGAATCTGCCAAAGAGAAAAATCAATGACACTCTTAAAGAGCTCCAAAACGTAACAAGATTGCAAAAAAGAATGTTACTAGAGAGCCTTAGTTATCAGCCGCATTTGATCACAGGACAGAGATGAATTTAGACCAGAAGTGGTCTAAATGGAGAATCCAAAATTTCTGGGACTTGTAGTGTTGACGTTAGAACGGTTTGTCTTTTTCAACCAGTAAAAAATAAAATCGAGAAATACTTTCAGTGACAAAGGCTGATTAAGATGAATCCTCAGGACAATGACCAGATCGAGGGGGCATGGCTGTCGCATGGTTGGTTAAATGTGTGAATAGATAAGGTAGTTCCTAGGAAGTCCTTTCAGTTGGGCAAAGCCTCAGGGAAGAAGAACAAAGGGTGTGGTCCCACAAAAGCTTGATAAGCTCACAACACACATAGTTCAATCTTTGAGAGGGGCATCTTTAGAAAAAAAAATGGTGGTTATAGTTACTGCAGTGTGAAGCTGACTGGAATCAAGTAGGTAAAAAGCCAACAAAATTGTTCTTTTCTTTGCAAAAATGAGTGATTTAATTTTTAAAAATTAAGGTCTAATTAACATACAATAAAATGCACGGAATCTTAGGTGTTTAATTAAATGAATTTTGACAATGGAATACAGCTGAAACAAGATACGGACCGTTTCCATTATCCTAGAAAGTTCCTTTGTATCCCTTTCTGGTAGATTTCCCCCATATCCCCCAAGACCACTCTTCTGATATATTTCAGTATTGAGTAATGAACTTCTCATGTTCTAAAATTTCATATAAATGAAATCATACAACAAAAAAACCCAGAAAAGCTGTAAAACAAAAGATGCTATGAACAAAGTTAAAATACAAATGACAAATTGAGTTGATATTCGTAGCTCAAGTAATGAAGATTAATAACCATACTGTAGAAGATATATTCATATGCATAATTGTATATTATATAGATACAAATCCCTTTTTGACTATCTTCCCTGCTCCTGTATTCTGTAAGCTCCTGGCGGGCCGGCATTGTTTCTGTCTTCTTCATCCTTCACTTCCGACATTTTGCAGGATGATTGATACTTGGTGCTCTGTATTTGCTGAGCGAACAGATGGATGCGCGACTGAATGTGGAGGATGAATTAGGCAGGCAAGATAAGGTGGCTGGGTACCTGTTGGGAGGCAACAGGCCTGGTTCTCAGAAAGCAGATCTGAGAGATACAGAGAAGACAGAACAGGCAGGATGAGGAGGCTGGTTGGGTATCAACGGGAGCTGGAGGTGAGGGATGGGAGGTGGGCAAGGGAGCCCCCCAGCTTTCTGGCCTGGGCAGCTGGGTTGCTGCTGCTGTGCACTGAGAAGGGGAGCACAGGAGGAAATGCAGTCTGCCGGGAAGGTGGTTGGGGAAGGCCAGCTTGTTTGGGGACTGGCTGTGTGCTGTTTCAGGGCCTCCAGGACATCCAGGAAGACAGAGCCAGCATGAAGCTGGACCCACCTAAAGGAAGTTGGTCTGTTGCAGAAAGTAGGTTTCATGAATCAATATTGGCTCCATGCTTGGTTAAACACACACGCAGCTGCAGACACCAACATGGGAAAACTGAGGACAGCTTGGGCTGTAGGAGGTCACCCAGGGAGGCCGGCTGGGAAGAATGAAAGGGAAATCTTGTGCTGGTGTGCGTGTGTCTGTTTGCTTGGGTCTGTTCCCCATCTGGGAACCCAGGGTGTCAGAACTGCCATCTCCAGGCCTCTAGATTCTTCGGAAGCCGTGGCCTGATCTTTGGACCTTTGTTGACCATGATTTGGCCTCCCTCCCCTCCAGCCCCACCTCCTCCTCGTGACTTCGAGGAGGCGGGGAGTTTGGCTCACCTCCCGGGACAGCCACCTCGGCGGGAGGAGCTGCAGGCAAGAGAAGAGCCAGGCCGGAAGTTTCTGACCGGCTTAGGCCGGAGCTGGAGGGGGAAGAGGTGGGGTTGTCCGGGAGAGCTGCTGCCCCACCATGACTCAGCACTCTGCTGGTCTGGAGGGGTTGGGTTTGGGCTCCAAAAGTGCTGTGTCATCGAGGTGAGGGGAAGACTGGAAGGCTCGGAGGGCTGTGGTTTCACTATAAGGTGAGGGAGGGAGAGAACCCCCATTTTCTAAAGTGGCTGGCCACCCAGGCTGGATCAAGAACAAAGTGGTCTAGGTCACCCAGCCAGGCCAGACTGTGTTTTTGCTGGAAAGGGAGGTGTCACTGTCCCCCCTTTCTCTTCCTGAGTGCCTTCCCGCCTCACAGATGTTGAGTCTCTCTTTCCCTTCTAGAAATTGTAACTGTAGGGTTACACTCTAGGATTCCATAGCTGGGAAATCACAGACACTTAGATTGTTAGGGCTTGGAAAGGATTTTAGAGTTTCCAAATCACCGTGTTTTACATATAAAGAGGTGAGAGGCCCACTGAAGGGCCAGGGCTTGCCCAAGGCCACAGTCACAAATTGAAAATGTAGGACAGGGCACATGTCCCGAGAGTGTATGGCAAGGTCATTAAAAACGATCAATTTGTTGCAGGAATGTGTATATGAAATGATGTTATGCAAAAAAGCGGAGCCCAAAATGGTTCACGCAAAGCTGATGACAACGCAGAAAAATCCCAGGGCTGGAAATACAGATGAGGACCGGGAGAGACTGGGTCGAGTGATGTTTTAACTGAACAGCTGTTTTAAATGTCTGGGATTCCCCCTGAGGTTCGGTAAAGCAAAGTGTGCAGGAAAGTAGAGTTCAGAAACAGGAATTGGAGAAAACAATGCTGAATCAGATTCGGGTGCATTTCTGGATGATGCAACCGTGGTTCAGAGAGCTCGTCTTTAAGCTGTTTCTTGACAAGTCACGAGGCAATGCAGACTCCAAGTCTGGGTACTCGGGATCCCTCTTTGCCAGCAGGTTAAGGTCAAAAGCCAAGGCCTGGGATGTTAGAGGGTAATTGAGAATGGAAATCGCACTTCTTTCAGGCAGCTCAGACCTCACTGCTGGGCACGATGACGTGAGTGGAGCCGTACTAACATGGAGCCAGAGCAGCCACGTCAGAGGAATTGCCATGTACGTCTTGGTTTCTTTATCTTTCAAACCGGACCAAACCGCTCATCTTCCAAAAGTCAGTAAGGACAAGAATATCCTGTTTGTATGGACTGATGGAACTGGACTTTGCTGATGACCGAATTGCTAACCAATCACCAAAGTACAAGTCTAGCCTCTTACCTGATGACCGAACCTCAGGCCAATCTATGAAGTACGGACCTAGCCTGACCTCCCCCGGCACCAATGAACTCTTTAACACAACTCACCTCATCCTCCTTTTTTTCCCATAAAAACCCTAAGCGCCTCTCCTGTAATGGGGACACTATTTGGGTTTCTACCTGAATCCGTGCTCCCCAGATTGCAATTCTTTGATCCCAAATGAAGGCTTCGCCTCTTAAACTAGTTCCTGTTTTTGTAAGTTGACACTGCCTCTGTGGGAGTTCCCGCTGGGAGAGCCTTTTACACCACACCTCTCTGCCAGAGTCCTTGTCCCAGGGGCCCTGGCTGTTGTTTGCTTGTCTGCCTTCCCACTGGACTTTGAGCTCTGTTTTGTGCTGTGTCGCGGGACCCTAGCACGGCCTGGGGAACTTTCCAGTTCTAGCAGTTTGCAGCCCTAGAGCTCTCCTCTGGGGTCATCATGCCCAGTGGAACATCTGGTCTCTACCTTCAGGTTGTGGGCCCCTGGAGGTCCAGAATCTTGCCTTTGAAGGTCTCCTGCTGTGTCCTTCTAAATGACCCCCTGGGTATCTGCCCACATTCTGGATGCTTCGAAGAGGCCACCTGACCTTTCTGAACTTTGATTCCTGTAGTTATTTACAGTGTCTGGAGCCAGCCCTCCCCCATGCTACCCTGGGTGCCCTCATCGCCACAATTCATGTTGCCACCCCCTGACCCGGTACCCAGCCACATGGCATGCCCACGTCACGCAGTGCCGGCTCAGCCATGCCCATCCTGGCCAAATCAGGAGAGGCCAGGCTCAGCAAAGGTGGCAGGTGGGGAGCAACAGGCAGCAGCCTCAGAAAGAGAAAGAGAAGGGTGATGCTCTCGCCTTGGCAGGGGCCGGCAGCCAGGGGCCGGGAGCGCCTCCTCGTGGACATGGAGACTGTGTCTGCCTCGGCCTTTCCAGATGTGGACACTCACTTTGCCTCCACCTGGGGGAGGCTGCGTAAGCCCAGTCCCTTGTCTGCTGGTGACGGTTGAGGAGTTGAGGGAGAAGCTTGAGCTTCAGGCTGCACAGAATCTGGGATTGGGGATCCCAGCCTCCCTTGTAGGGGGTGGGGAGTGGGGGACAAGACAAAGAAGCTCATTAGCCAAGTGACTTTCCTGCCACCAGTGAAGGTCATCAGGGTGCAGTCTGGGCAAGCTAGTTTGGCTGGCTGGGTCAGCAGAGGCGGCCCAGTGGTCAGCGGAGGGGAGTCCTGAGTGTCCCATGGGAGGGTCAGGACCCGAAAGGCTTCAGTGTTAGGATGGAAGAGGCCCCAGTCAACGCGTGGCCACTATCAGTGTCCCCAGCTCCTTATTTCCTGCCTGCACTACCACTGGCAGCCTCGCCTTCTCGAACTGTCTCTTTTCAGCCTGTCCCAGCTTTATGAAATGCAAAGGTAAGCACTTCCCTCCTCCCCCTAAATGTCCCCAAGGGCTCTCCCCTGCCCTGGGGATGAAAGTGTAACTCTTCTGTGTGGCCCAGGCCCTGCCCGTTGCCTGCCACTCTCCTGTCGGGCCTCTTCTCCAGCCGTTCTCCACAGCCCCACAGCCGTCCCCTCACACCTCGGGGACTTGGCCCAGCTGCCACCTCTGCCCCGATGGCCCTTCCTGGCTTTTCTGCCTGAAAAACAATCCAGCCTTCAACACCCAGCTCTCATATCGTCCATGAGGCTTCCCTCGCTCCCCCGGCAGAGTTGAGAATGTCCTTTCTGTTTTTTTAAGTGTATGTTAGTTATCTTTTTTTAAAAATTATTTTATTGAGGTGCTATCGGCTTATAACTTCGTGTCAGTTTTGGGCGTACATTATTATACCTCAGTTTCTATATAGACTGCATCCTTTCACTGTGCCCTCCAGTGCTCTGAGCATTTCTCTGCGGCCACACCGCGCTGCACTGACCTGCTGTGCTCCTGCCACCCACACTGGACGGGGAGCTCCTGCCCTATTCGTCTCGGCAACGCCTCTCCCTTCCCCACATCGGTACCCAGCAAAGCCCAGGCTCACGGACTATCAAGAACTGTGTGTTGGATTTCATTTAAGAGCCCAGCTCTTCTGCACCTTTCCTGTTATTGAGGGATGCCTCACAGGTTTGCTCTTTCCACCTGTCCTTAAGTAAGACTAGCTCTTTCTACCTCGCTCATGGAAGATGCAGAGAATAAGTGAGCCTCTCTGTGGTCTGGGGGGAGACCGGGCAGAGACCTGAGAACACAGCAAGGCAGTGGGGTCTGTGACCAGTGGGGCCATGGGGATAGTGAGGCCGTGGTCACTGGCTCTCGACTCTGAGGACCAGTTCCCTTTGCCCGCTTCTGTGGCCACAGAGTGTTTCCTCTACTGGAGGAATTCGTGGGAAGTCACAAGGGGCCAGGGAGGAAGTACAGAAGGATTGATGCTCTCTACTAGAAAACGTGCCGTGTGCTTCTTGGAGATGGGACTAGAACATCCTTAAAGTCGTTATCATCCCATGAATATAACATGCCAGAGAGTTTACACGAGGTAAGTTGACAGCTTATTGTGGCTGAAACCAACAACACCTCTGAGGAGGAGGTAGGGCAGGTAGCCGCGCTGTAAGCAGAGGAGAAAACTGAAGGTCAGAGAGGTCCACTGACTGCTTTGCCTAATGTTGCACAGCTGGTTAGAAACAGGGCCGTGACTGGAACCTGGAGTCTACTTGTGGGATAATTTGCCAAATCTGGGGCCCTAATGCTCCCACTGCAATTCTGAAAATCAGCACGGCTGATAGTGCAGGACCCTTGGCCACGAAGTGTGAAGGAAGGAGATCCAGTTGCCTGGAGACTGAAATATGCTTGTAGGTGGAGAGCAGTTCCCACAGCCCCAAATCCAGGCGAAGGCAGGTCACCACCCGCCGTTGACCAGCTTTAAGGCAGCCAGGTTGGCAGTGGGCACTTTCAAAGTGGTTGCTGTGATTCCACCAGCAGCAAAGCTCTAATGGGTGATTTTCAAAATCAATAGGTTGATATGGTTAGTAACCGGAGTCCGTTTGCTTGGTGGGCGTTTCGTGGTTCTTTAGGATCCTGGGGATCCTGTGGCAAGGCTCAGACCGTGGACTTGACCTCAGGTTATCTCCTGAGGTTTGTGCTAGTGGCTGGCAGGCCTAGGAGATGACTGGGAGGCCTGCCGACCCTTGGCTCTTTGGTGGCGTTCCTGAGGCCTGCCCTGCCCTGGCATCCCACTCCTGAGACCTGCAAGTACTTCTAGAACATACTATTAATAGGGACCAAGGCTGGCTCCTCAGACCAACACTGCTCCCTGTGGGCCTGGAGGCCTCTTCTTAGCCACAGGGGGACACACCAGGATTGGGAGCTCACAGCCCCTCATTCTCCTGTGGGATCTGAGAATCATGCAGACTGTCCCCAAAGCCTCTGGGTCGCTGGAGCTGAAGCTGACCACACATGGGGGCCCATAGGATGACGCACTTCCCAAGTGGGGCAGTCCCGCTCCTCAGCACGGCCTTCACCCACCCTTAGCTTTCTCGGTGGCGGACTTGCCCACCTTTCTCACAAGAGCTTGTGGTCCAGGACAGATGCTGAGAAGGAGCCTGTCTGCCTGAGTTAGACCCTGGAGGGCCTTCCCAAGGGAAAGGGGCCGACATGCTCTTTCCTTTCCCATCTCAATCTAGCTGCATGGATGACATTCCAACGAGCTTTCAAACATCCCTGCCTTTTGTAATTCTTTGGAGTCATTAGTTGGAATTAAGTAGCTCTAATCTTTTTCCTACTCGTTCACCTGTCCAGCTGTCCTTTCAGTATTGTGGGTGTGTATGGAGGGATAGGAAGAGGAATCCAGATATTTTGCTTTTTCTGGAATTGGTGATTTCTCCAAGATCCACACCTACTTCCCAACATCCATCCTCCTGGATACTAGATCCAGATTTTCCTCTGGGGAACCACTTCCTTCCCTTCAGTCCCTGCTACGTGCTATGATCAGAATGGCCTCCATCCCCAGATTCAGGGGTAACACATGTTTTCTGTCACTTGCAACAAATTTTTTTCGATCAACTTATCTTTTAAATCGTCTAAATGGCAACTAATTCCTTCATGGGTCACAGAATTTTCAAGCCAGGAAGGTGCCTTTGAGACTCTCTAACCAATACTCTCATTCAGTCACTCAACTAACATTTTTATTTTTTTTTTTTATTATTTTTTTTTTTGTGAGGAAGACCAGCCCTGAGCTAACATCCGTTGCTAATCCTCCTCTTTTTTGCTGAGGAAGACTGGCCCTGGGCTAACATCTGTGCCCATCTTCCTCCACTTTATATGGGACGCCGCCACGGCATGGCTGACAGGCAGTGCGTCGGCGGGCGCCCGGGATCCGAACCTGCGAACTCCGGGCTGCCAAGCGCGGACGAAACCGCTGCGCCACCGGGCGGCTCCCTCAACTAACATTTTTAAATGCTGGCTTTGTGCCAGGCTCTGGGCCAGATGAAGAGACTGAAGCCCAGAGTGGGGAGGGGACTGACTTGGGGTTACATAGAAAGTTAGTGGCCGAGACCAGGTCCAGAACCTGGGCCTTCTGACCCGCAAGCCGGCATTCCTTCATTATGTCCCTCTGCTTCCTGGGATTAAATTCTGATGGCAGCGTTTACATATGGTTATGTAAGCATGAAAAAGCACAACAGGGGACTATATATGCTAAGCAGTTGTCATTGGTTTCCTGGGCAAGGCAGAGGTGGTGAGGTTGCAGAGAAAGGGAGAGAGGAGGAGAAAGGAGAGGTAAAGAAAAAAGTGTCAGTGATAAAAGCAGCATTTATGAAAAATTTAGCGCACACACTCATACATGAAAATTACACACACACACACACAACTTGGCTTGCATACGTAGAGAAGGACTGGAGGGGAATGATTAAACAATTAAGTTATTCATTCGACACTGGGCCAGGCCGGGGAGATTCAGTGATGAGTGAGACTGTCCGCCCTCGGGCGCCCCCAGCCACGTCCAACACACATTCCCCGGGAACGCCTTTAATGACCACCTTGCTGCAGAAGCTGCTCTGGGTGCAGACGTCACCTCCCCGGTGGGCCCCCGGGGCAAGCAAGCAGCAATTAGCAACTGTGAGTGGGGCCTGAAGAAGCACTGCCTGTAACCGATCAGCACAAATTCCAAATGCCCTGCGTTTCTAACCAGGAGGCAGAGAGAGGGAAACAGGAGCTGCAGTCAAACCAATTAGGGAACCTACTGAGAGGCATCTAAGTTCCGCATCCTTGACCTGGCTCGCCCCTGTCTGTCTGAGCTTGACCCACATTTCAGGGAAGTTGCTACCAGCAGCTGCCCCTGTGCCAGGCACAGTTGCCTGACAGGTGGCAGAGCAGGCTGGGGCTGCAGGAGGTCTCAGTGCCACCTGGCATCGCTCCTGCTGGTCTTGTTGGCACTCTGCTTCATCCATGCCAGTCCCTGCAGAGCCCCACAGCTCCTGTGTGGGCCCCACCTCTGTCCCTGTGCTTAAGTCTTTCCTCCCCAAAGCTGCCCCCTCTACCTATCAAAGACCTACCCTTCCTGCAAACTCCAGTCCCAATCCTGCCTCTGCTGAGGAGTCTTCCGGGATTCAGAGCTAATCTCTTTCTTCTTGTAACATTGGTCCCTTCAGCCTTTATTAAGTGACAGTCGGCACTTGTGCCATTGCTTCATCATTTCTCTGTTGCCACGGGGAGACCGAGGGCTCAATGGATGCAGGAACCTCGTTTCCATCTCTGCTCCTGGCTCACAGCAGGGCCTCTGAGCAAACTCGGATTGGATGTAATTGACTGGATGTAACTGAGTTGTTGTGAAAAGGGGGAATCCTTGCCCCAGAGGGTTCTCCGTTCCTTGAGTATGGTTCTCTGCACTTAACTAAGTGTAAGGGAGGGACCCTCCTGTGGTTTCTTCTTAGGAGCCCTGCCGAATGGGAACCTCAGAAGTCAGAATTGGTCTCTGGAGTTTGCCTTTAGTCCAACCAGCTTAGTCAGCCCTTTAGCCAAAAACTCCCATATTCCCCGGTAAGGCGTCCTCAGGCCCGTCCAGCTGGGTGGGTTACATTCAGTCCCTTTTCTTAAAAAAGAATCCAACAATAATAAAAATTAATGATTAATAATAAAAGCTAATACTTTCTGAGCCTTTACTATATACGTCACACATGCCATATGACAGAAGAGGGCACTGAGGCACGGGACTACACAGGAAACTTGCCCAAGGACACCCACAGTCCGAATGAGAGCCCACCCTCTCAACGCTCCTCATCCCCCGCCCACTGCCCAGATCCCACTCTTCGCTCTGTTCCAGCTCGTCCTTGCCTCATCACTCCGCTGTTTGCCCAGGACCCAGCATGGGGCGCCCCACACGGGGGTTTAGTAAATGCTTACGGAATAGGTGAATGGAGTTTGGGAATTCTGTCTGGTTACCAGGTTATCCCTAGGAGGGCATGGAGGGCCTGAGAGGGAACAACAAAAATGGTGGATGCAGCAGCGCAAACACTCCCGCCCCAGGGCCAGCTTCCTGGACGCTGTTACTCTGCCACATCTAGGAAGGGGGATGTTTCTGAAGATTTCCCAGATTTCAGATTGGTTCTCATCACTGTTAGTGTAAGATCGGAGGGCATGAGTGCAGTTGCCCCTTGGCCAGCTCCTGTGAAAGTACTCCACGGAAAAATCACCCTGGAGAGCAGTGGCTTCTGAGGTCGTACCCGAGGTGGACGGATGAGAGAGCTGGGAGGTCTACGTCAGTCAGGATGATTTTGGTTTCAAGCAACAAAACCCAACCCACACTATCTTAGCAACAAAGGGGATCTATTGGCTCATGTGGTTGAGAAATCAAGAGGAGGTGGACTTCAGGCATGGTTCCATCAGGGCTCTGGTCCCATTTCTCTATGATTCTCTCTTGGATCTGCTCCCATCCATGGAGCTTCATCCTCAGGCTATCTTCCAGCAGAATCCAGGGTTGCAGGCCTCCTTCTTCTTCCAGGGGTGATGTTAGACCCCCTCCCCCCATCTCACAAGCATTGCCTGACTGGGTCTCACTTGAGACTGTACTTTCTCTTGGCGTGTCTGATTCTAAACGGCTGCTTAAGCAAACCAAGAAGGTGGAGTTGTTGAGTGTTTCTAAGTGTCATTTGGGCCCCAGGGCTCACTGGAGACAGGAGCTTCTGCCAAGTGCTCTATGGTCTGACTTGCTGGTATCTGATTTTACCAAATAACACAATTATCTCGGTGGCAGGACATTGCCAGGTCTGTGACCTTAGAGTTCACTACCATACGTGGGTCTGTTTGAAGACCTATGAGGAGCCCAGCACTCAGATTTGGGGGGCCCCACTGCAGATCACAGCAAATACATTAAAATGTGCCTACATCCCATATTCAACATAATCGAAAAATAATTTAAAAACGTAGTTGAGCTCAATTGCAGTCGAGTAGGTGACAGTGTTGCTTTTGCCGTTTTCTTTTTGAATTTAGGAGCCAATACATTTTCTTGGGCCCTTGCAAAGCTCACAAGCACTAGGCCTGAGCCTGTTGTGCATAATGCAGAACGAGCCTTGTTGAGGGCAGCCAAGGTGATTTGTGTGCGTGCGCCTAAAAGAACATCAGGCCTGGAGTCAGACCTGTGGAAGCTGGTCCCAGCTCTGCCCATAACTAGCTGAGTGACCTTGGGCAAGTTGCCAACCTCTCTGGGCCTCCTTGTGGTTAGTCGTCAAGTCAATTGGCCATGAGGATGCTTGCATTTTTTCCCTTAGGGGCATTCCTTCCAGCTGGAAGAGCAGAGGGGATTAACTAAGTGTTGCTGTAGAGCCAAGTAAACCCAGTTCCTTTGGGAGCCTTTTAACAGACACCAGTTGATGCCCACTCTTAGCCAAGCCCCTGCCAGGTGCTGAAGAGGAGGGGCTTGCTGAGCCAGCACTCCTGAGCTCACAGTGGTCTGGGAAGACAGACTTGGAATCAGCAAAGACGTGAGGTAAGAACACAGAGGGATTCAGGAGAGCGGGCTGGGAGCCTGACAGTGGAAGTGCCCTTTGCACTTGAATGAAGGTCAGTTCCTTCGCAAACCAAGTCAATTCAGCAATGCTTGGGGAGAGGCCTGGGGGATGCAGAGGTGAAAGGGCAGGGCTGCCTATGCCTCTCTTAGCTCCCGTGCAGTGACTCCCTTCTTTCTTGGATTTGCCCACGGCTGCTTTCACCGTGCATGCGGCTGCCAAGGGCTCCAGGGCTGGCCTGGGACGGGACCAATCTTGTGCTCAATCCACCAGGCCTCTTCTCCTGGGCTGGTTAGTGTGGGGAAGGGTGGGGTGACCAGCCCAAGGCTAAGGATCGGCCTCTCCAGCACAGGAATCACTTAATTTTTTTATTATGGTGAAAAACACATAACGTGAATTTACCCCCTTCATTCTTAAGTGTACGTTACAGTATTAACTCGATGCGTATTGCTGTGCAGCAGATCTCAGGAACTTTTTCATCTGGCGTGACGGAAACTTTGTACCCATTGAACAACTCCCTGTCCCCCTTCCCGCAGCCCCTGGTAACCTCCATTCTACTTTCTGTTTCTACGAATTTGATTATTTTAGACAACTCGTATAAGTGAAACCAGGCAGTATTCGTTTTTTTGTGATTGGCTTATTTCACTCAGCGTCATGTCCTTCAGGTTCATCCGTATTGTAGCATTTGGGAGGATTTCCTTCTTTTTAAAGGCTGAATATTATTCCATTGTGTGGCTAGACCACATTTTCCTTATCCGTTCATCTGAGGATGGACGTTAAGGTTGTTCCAGCTTTTGGCTATTGTGAATCATGCTGCAGTGACCACGGACAGGAGATATTTCTTTGAGATCCTGCTTTCAGTTCTTTTTAGTGTATCCCCAGAAGTGGACTTGCTGGATCATACGGTCATTCTGCTTTTAATTTTTTGAGGAACCTTCCTCATTCTTTTTATGGCTGCGAAGTACTCCATTGTGCGGATGTACCATTGTTTGCTCTGCCAGGCCTTACTGATGGGCATTTGGCTTTTTTCTAGGTTGGCTGTTACAAATGGAGCTGCGGTAAACAGCCTGGTCCCCGTGTCTTTTTGTATTGTTTGCAGCATCTCTTTAGGATCGATTCCTAGAAGCGGGATTACAGGATCAAAGGGCAAATATATGTGGAGTTTTGTCAGGTATTGCCACATTCCCCTCCACAGGGACCGTACCATTTCACATTCCCACCAGCGAAGTGTGAGAATCTCTGTTTTCTCACATCCTGGACAAGCGAGTATTTTGTTAAATGTTTGGATTTTGGCCAATCTGCTCAGCAAGAAACAGTTCCTTGGGTCAATTCGCATGTCTTTAACTATAAGCAAGGTTGACCATCTTTTCATATAGTTTTGAAACATTTGCCTTTATTTGTTTTGTTTTTTTGCATTTGCCTTTCTTTTTCTGTAAACTCTTCCTATTTTTAGTGTATTTTTCTGGCATGTCGTTGGCCTTTTAATTTACACTAGAAGCTCTTTATATTCTAAGAATATTAACGCTTTGTGATGTAGGCTGTGACTCTTTTTTGACCAATCTGTCAATGTCTTTTATTATTTGGCTTATTTATTTATTTAAATTAAATTTTACTTTTTTACCATACAAAACTTCAATTCCTTGAACCTTATTAATCTTCTGGATGTTGAGTCAGAATTAGAAAAATCTTTCTTCCTCCAAAATTATAGAAAAATTTACCCATGTTTCCTTTTAGTACTTGGATGACTTCATTTTTACACTTAAATCTCCAGCCCCTTTGGAATGTATCCTGGTGTATGAGAAAAATGCTCCAATTGTCTCTGACCCACAGGGCTCTCCTGTTATCCTAACACCAACTGTTAAATCATCCATTCTTTCTCCATGATTTCCGATGCTGCCTTGTCATATACAAGCTTTCCATAGGCAATGGGGGCTGTTTCTGGATTTTGTACTCTGTCCTCCAGGGGAATCATTCACTTCAGTCACCACTGCTCAGGACCCTCCCTGGCCAGGTTCCCACCTGCCAACAAAGCCCTCTGCTCCAGGCTCAGAGGTCAAGCTTTGGAGGCAAACGCTCTTGAGAAAGAGATCTGTGGGAGCCAAATTCATACTAACCCACACTCTGCAGAAAAAGAGGTGTTTCTAGAGAAGCACCTTTAGAGAGGCGGGCTCTCTGGCAGTAGGAGACCCCTATTCTGTCCCAGGGGAAGGGATGGGTGGGACCAAACATTCTATGCTTACAACCAGCGCTGGGGCCGAGGGAGAATCAAATGCCTGGCTAATGGTGGTCCTTGAAGGATCATTTTTTCATGCAAAAGACAGAACAACCATTTATCACTCATCTTATCAATATTAACTTCTACTTCATGGCAAATATCATGCTTTATGCTGTCGGGGAAGAGAGTCAATACACTGTTCTTGCTTCGTTTGGGGAGATGAGATCAGAAACTCTGAGAGCTAAAAGCATCATAAAAAGAGGCGTGGGCCTTGTTTTCTGAGCAGTGGTCAACACATCTGCTTAAGTAAATCAATGTCTCTTGTCAAAACTCTACTAGCTAGCAGTATGAGTTCTAGGAGGAGGAGAGACCAGAGTGGAAGGGCTGGGATATATTAAGCTATGTTTTTTTCCTTTTGCTGAGGAAGATTCGCCCTGAGCTAACATCTGTGCTAATGTTCCTCTATTTTGTATGTGGGTTGCTGCCACAGCATGGCTAAGTGGTGTAGGTCGGCGCCCTGGATCCAAACCCGCAAACCCAGGCTGCTGAGGCACAGCAGCCGAACTTAACCACTACGCCACGGGGCCAGCCCTTATCATTTTTCAAATAGACAAGCAAAGCAACAAAAAATACTTTCTGAAAGATGGGCTTGAAATTTAGAGGGGGAGAGATCACTTCCAGTTTGGGGGCCCTAGGGGGAATTTGTTGAATTGATTTTGCTATGAAGTAGAAGTTAAGTAAAATATTGATAAGATGAGTGGATGGGTCGGGGGAATAGGTAATAAATCAATTCAATTTGCAAATCAATCCGTAAATTGATTTTGGGGGGTTGGTTTTCATGAATTGGTCTGCCTCCAGCATGGGCTCTGGGTGTGGAGGGAGTCCTCTGGGGGCGTCGCAGCTCCCACTTCCCTCCAGCACCTGAAAGGCAGGCCCTGAAGGTCCAGAGCAGGGTAGGACCACAGGAGGTGGAGGCCCAACTCACTCTTGTCTCTGGACACTACATAGTGTCATACCTACTCTGCTCATCTCACTGTGTTGCTGTGAGGATCGACGTGTGTGTAGACACTGTATAATCTGACTTATAGTCAAGTGCCCCCCAATACTATTATCGTTCGCATGCCCTAGATTTTGCAACCACAGTCCCCACTGCCAAACTGCCATTCATAGCTTAGCAACCCTGACTGCTGTACCTCCCTTAGCACTCTGAGGTGACTTTGAAGCCCCAGTTTCATAGAATCAGACATTGTTTAAGGGTTAAAGTGGCCCTAGAAATCATGGTGTCCAGGAGTCTCAGTGTTGGAAGTGTTTTGGGGGGCTTAGGTAAAGAACAGTGGCAGGTGTGGATCCTGCTGCCCACACCCACCTCTTCTTGAGACTTAACTTTCACGGGAAGCTGGGGATCCCAAGGGAGCATGTCCTGCCCTTCAGGTGTGGGCGGAGGGAGCATTTGCCCAGGTTGTCTGCTTCTGGTCCAGCCTGTCCCAAGTGCAGGCCTCATCCAGATCCAGGACCAGGCTGGCGAGGTTCACCGGCTCTCCTGGGCTGCCCCCTCGGGCCAGGAGAGCCAGAGGCTCAGCATGGGCGGAGTGGGGGGCTTGCCACCTGTGGTAGCCCCTTCCTCTGCTGGGCTGCAGTGGCATTGGGCCGTTCTTTCTTAGAGTGAAGTGATCTCTGCCCATTCCCCGACCCCTGGGGAGTCACACCCTCATCATCTGAATGCCCCCTGCCGTGACGCCCGCCCACTCCCCCCCTCTCTTCAGGCTGAGCCTTAGCTTTCTTTGCCTCTGTCCCACGTGGCGTGCCTTCCAGCCTCTTCTCTGTCCTGGTCCCTCACCAGCCTTACTCTCCTGCCTGCCAGAGTGGTGCTGGTGCAGAGGACAGAGGGACAGCCATCCCCCCGACGTGGGGTCTGGGCCTCTCTTCATGTTGCCTGTGGTGGCTGGTGGAGAATCGCTTTGAAGATCAACAACCTCCATGAAATGATGAAACCAAGTGGACATCACCCTCTGACTTGAGAGGGTTTGAATGATGCTCCCTCCCCCTCCACATAATTATTATGACTATTTTCAGAGAGAAAACCAAGCCTATGAGATGGAATCTTACAGTCCTGGTGTCTGGAGTTAACTCAGGCATGTAAGCTGGAGGAACGAGAGGGCGACACTGGGGCTCAAAGTTCCCAAGTTTGTCTGACCTATCACTGAGACCCCTGGGCATCTTTCTGACCAATTAAGTAAACTAAACTATCGTGAGCCAAGCCAGTGACCAGGCAGCTCAGAGGCCAGTGGAGAAAGGAAGCTAACTTTGGGGCCCAGCTGAGTCACTAGGTAAGGATGCCCTGGGCAGGAGGCCTTGGCAGGAGGCCTGCTGGGAGGTTAATCAGTATCCCGTCTGGCGCCACATCTCCTGGGAGAAGAGATCAAGCCCCGTTCCCTCCGCTCTGAGAGGTGTTTTGGACCTACCTTGCCAAAAGCCCTGTTTTGCTTTGTGAGTTTTCAACATATTTGTGTGTCCAAAGAGAAGTAAGTTAAAGCCTTTGCACCCAGTCAGGAAGTTTCATCATCCCCATCCCTGCCACGCGGGAGTCAGCAGTCGGGACAGAGAGTGACCAGTACATGTGACTCCATGAGGCACTAAAAAGAGCACAAGGCTGTTCTCTGTCCTGAAAGCTTTGGGTGACTGTTGAAAACCTTGCCTATCTTCTCGAAGAGGAGACGCTACCCCAGTACACAGCTCTGCTTTGTCAAAATGACACTCAATGTAAATGGGTATAAACTTCACGTAGATATGTACGATTTCCTGCTTCCATGGTCATCCCTGCAAAGAGCCAGAGGAAAGGGAAGACAGTCCCATGAGATTCCCCAGAGATCTCCCTGGTGCTCCCGGTTCAGCATCTTCAATGTGCCTCAGGACTTGTGCATTCCCTCTTCCCTCTGCCTGGATGTTCTCCCCCTAAATCTTTACTGGACTGGCCTCTTCTCAGCACTGATGACTTGGCTCAAGTGTCAGCCTTCCCTGACTCCTTCCCAAAGTGGCCCATTCCCCTAAGACTCAGTCTCTCTCTAAGCCATTACTGTTGTTGTGTTTTTTTTTATGGTACAGTCACACGTTGCTTCACAACAGGGACATGTGCTGAGAAACGAGTCATTGTTTGAACATCATTGAGTGTCCTTACACAAACCTAGATGGCCTGGTCTGCTACACACCTGGGCTGTATGGTACTGATCTTATGGGACCACCCTCATACAGGTGGTCCGTCACTGACTGAAACGTTATGCAGTGCATGACTGTAGTTAATACTATTTCTGTTTAATATACTTACTTCTCTTTCCAGCCTCCACTGACCAGAATGTGACCTCCCTGAGAACTGGGCCTCATTGTGGTGACCACTGCCCTATCCCAGTGCCTGGAACGGTGTCTGGCCCCTGGTGGATGTTCAGTCAGTATCTGCTGAATTGGTGGGTGGTACTCGGCTTAGATGGAGAAAGGAAGAAGATGGCTTGGAGGGAGACGTGGATGCGCAGGGAGAAGATGGCCTTTCCTTTCTGTCGGCCTTTCCTCTTCGTATGCCTCTTGAGGGGCTGATCACGTGAGGAAAGAGGCATCCCGCCATCTCTGTCTCTTTAAGCACCTTCACCAACAAGGAGGCTGACGTTCCTCCTTGGGCTGGCGTCAGGCACATGGACCATCCCCAAACAGAAGTGTTTCTGGGGCAGCAGGATTCATACCTGCCACTGCTCTTTACCAAAATCAAAACACTTCCAGCCCCACGAGCAAATCCGTTGGAAATTCTTCTCTGTGTGGGACTGGAACCCAGGAGCCCCACGCTGGAAAAAGCGGGGTAGGCCCCTTTGACTCGCTGAACTTTAAAAGTAAGTGACACAGGTGGGAGCAGCTTGAAGGAGCCAGGTTTCCTTCTACCTGGCCTGCCCACAAGCTCCAAGTTCTAGCCTCCAAGGTCCCCTTAACTCTGCCTTGTGCTGGCCCTAGTTGGGTTGCGTTCCTCCGAGGCAGAATCTGAGATAGGCTTTTTCTGTGAGCAAATGATCTATTGAGGGAGAACTCTCAGGATGAAAACAGGGCGGGGCAGGTGAAGAAACAGAGTTGTTTTCAGCTCAAGTCTGACCTCAGCCTGACCCCATGGGAGCTCTGAAGTGTGAATAGCACCACAGAGCTGTTCCACCTTGGCACAAGGGGATGGGCCTTTGTAACTCTGTATCACACCATCATTGGCTGCAGGTCACCCCCTGGGGGCTGGGGGGATGGGTAATGACCGGGTTATAGCTGTGGGCCGGAAGCAATCAACATGGACAGCTGTTGGGGAGTGGGTGCACCTGCAGGTGATGGGGATCTGGGTGGGGCATCTCTCCTGTCTCCTACTGCCCCAGCGTGAACCACACCCCTCCCCCAAAGTGCCTTTGCTTCTGCCATCTCTCCTGCCTCCGAGGTCCCCTTCCTACTCCTCTGAAAGTCCTCGTCGAATGCCTACTTCACACCCTTATTCCTATGGTGCTTACTGACCCCAGTCATGGCCTCCATAGTCCACCCTTGCATCCCGTCTCCACATGCCCTTGGAAGGCAAGGACCACCCCATCCTTCCCTCTAGTTCTCTAACAGGGTCGCACAGAGCTGGGCATCTATGCAGTGACTCAGAGCGGACACAACAGAACTCAAAGGACCCTAAGCTCAGAAAGCCACGGCCCAGGGCCCGCCATGGTCTCCCGGCTGTAGGCAGAGCTGGGATTAGAACCCGTGACGCCACTCAAATCTCCCCTGGTGCCAAGTCCAGATGAGAGTACATGTTTTCTAAACTCATCACCTGGTCTCAGTGTTCTGTGTTTCCGGGTGTTAGCCTTGTCAGAACTGTAACCTTTGCTGTCCCCGGTCAGAAAGCTCTGTGTGTGTAATCTTACTGAAGTTGACCCACTGCTCAGAAAATCCGTGAACCAAAGCCTCCAGGGAAGTTAGGATATACACATATCACAGAGGCCTCAGAGGTCGAGTGCGTGGGATTTCCAGAGGAAATGAAAGCTTGACTTAAACACTAGCCAGGATGTCCAGACCAGCTGGCTGGAGCCCTCCCCTGTAGCTAGCTTTGCCCTGCAACCCAGAAGAAGCTTGTTTTTCCTGAGCCCAAGCTCACAAGCCCCCCAGTAGACAACAGAGCTGGGCCACTTGTCAGCGCCACTGCCACGGTGTGTCCCCTTAGGATCTGGGAGGCGTTAGGAAGATTCTGGGGCCTGGCCATGGACATTGCACTTAGAAAGCAAATAGGGTCAGTCTCTCTCTCTTTCTCTCTCTCTCTCTCTCTCTCAAATAAGCAGTTGCTGTAGGATCCAGTCCTAGGACACCCAGAAATGGACAGAAGGACAGACAAAAGGCAAAAAAGATGTTCCCAGGCCAACTTGGAGGCCAGTGTTGTACCTTTCTCTTACAGTGCTAAGAAAGGACATGCCCATTGATGATAATTTTGAGCAAGAGCCAAGGCAGCAGCTGGCTGTGCCTCCAAACCAATCTGGAGGAAGAAAATAGTGCAAAGAAAGATGTTATTTGGGGCCACGAATGGCCTCTCTCTCCTGCTCAATCTCCCCCTCACTCTCTGAAATTCTTCTTCCCACCCACAGGCACCAGCGTTTTCTGTCCCATGATTGGTACGTGGGGGGAATGGAAGAACAGGCTGCTTGACGCTGCCTGGCCAGCTGGCTGCAAATTGTAGGTCATGGATGGAGCACAAGGGGATCCAGGCTCAGAGCGATGTCCCCCAGACACCATCTGTCAGCCCTTTGGTGTTTTCCATTTGCTGCCACTCAGGGGACCAAAGATTTTTCTGTCCCTCAAACCATACGATTGGACTCAGAGCCTTTTCTTTCAGGAGGGCCTATGGGGGTTGATAGGAAGAGCACCTGACAAAATATGGGGGCCACCAACTTCCCCAGGGAGAGTGACTTCTAGGCCAAGACCTTGTAGCATCTAATTGTGTTTATCTGACTTGGATAGTTGGTTGGGATGAACAAAAGGAAAGCAGTTTTCAGTGTGTGTGTTCTCCTGGGCAGTAAAAAGGAAGGAACTGTTGATACACACAACACCTTGAAGAATCACAAAGGCATTAGGCCGCGTGAAGGAAGCCAGTCCAAAAAGTCCTATGCTGTAAGATTCCATTCATATGACGTTCTTGAGGACAAAACTCTAGGGAGGGAGAAGAAATTAGCGGTTGTCAGGGGCTATGAGTGGGGAAAGAGAAAGGGACAGCAGGGGGCAGTTTTGGGGGAATAATGGAACTGTTGTGTATTCTGATTATGGTGACAGTTACATGAATCTGTACATGTGCTAAGATTCAAAGACTTGTACACCAAAAAAAGTCAATTTTACTGTAGTGATAATTTTTCAAATAAAAACTTAAAAAGTTAATGGTGATAATAATGGCTGACATTTGCTTCCCACGTACCCGATTCCGTGCTAAGTGCAGTACATCCATTACCTCATTTATTTCTCTCAATAAGCCCATTTGTCACTCAGGTTATGCAACTTGCTCAAGGTCGTGTAGTAAGTGGCAGAGCTGGAACTTGAACCCGTGTCTGACTCCAGAGCCTGAGATCTAACCACTGTGCAGTGGTGCCTCATTTGGGGCAGGCGTGGGAAATGATGACAGTGGTTAAGACCATGGCTTGGAGAGAACACCAGCGAAAGTCAGGTTCTCTTCTAATGGAGGGAAACTGTCAGGGGGTGGGGGAGGGTTAGCCCTGGTTATAGACGGGGCCACAGGGTTGAATTTACATCCATCTGCTTAAGATGGTTCTTGGAGAACCAACCCCATTTCCCTGGTTCTCTCGCAGGGTTGGGGGCTGGGTAGCTGAGTAGAGCCACCGTCCACTGGAAACCACACCCACCCTGAAGGAAAAACGTGGCTGGATCCATTAAAGCCTTCTGCCCAGGGCCGGGGGTAGGGAAATGGGGATTGGGAGATAAGGGGGCATTTTTCATTTTCTTATTTATGTGTCCCATAAATTGACTTCTTTTTCTATTTTGTTAAAGAACGTTGCATTTGTTGGACCACACAGGTGGGTGAGGGACAACAGCTGGGCTGCCTGCAAATTATTGAAGCTGTCCCGCAGAAGCCAGTGGACCTGTAGAGTCCTATAGAGTAAGTGGAAGTTACTCAGCTGGGTACGGTGTGTTCGAAGAAGAGGAAACACCAGATGCAAAGCCCCGAGGTTGAAGGGGAGACGCACGTGTTTAGCAAACTGAAGATTTCAGGATAGCTGAACATTCAGCTTAAGGAATAGAGCACGGGAGCTGAGCCTGGAGAGCGGCCAGGGGCTCGAGCATGAGGGGACTCCTGTGCTGACCAGAGGACTTTGAACTTTATCCTAAGGGCAGTGGACAGGCAGCGTAGGGGTGACATTTAGAAAGAACCCTCCAGACTGGCCAGCGGGAGTGTGTTATATCCAGGTGTGAGTTGAGGGGGCCTGGAGCCTGGCAGTGGCAGGAAGGACATGTGGACGGGTTCGAAAGGTATTTAGAGGGCAGGACCAATGGGCCTGGGAGATGGGTCTCCAGTTGTCTCAGGGGAGAGCCGACCTGGCGATGCAGGCTTGGGAATGACTAGCACATAAATGGTTCTAAGAAGCCTGGGGAGTGGACAAGCCGACTGGGAAGAACTGGGAAGACTGTAGAGGGAACCTGGAAGAGAGCCGAGAAGACGGTCAAGACAGAACCTCAAGACTCCCCGCGTTTGAACTCAGTCATTCAATACCACCCTCACTACATTTGCCGGATCAGCACCCTCCCTCTATTATTTTCTATTTAATATTTTTCTTTAAGTTGTCTCATTTTCAACTTAATGAATTTATGTACGAGGAAAATTTACATAACAGATGAAAAATCAGCCTCATTGCTGTTACCGAACCAGCTCATTTTGTCCGCTGCACAGTATGCTAATCACCAAGATGACGAGCTTGCAGCTGAGAGAGGGTTTTTTTTTTCACAAGGCAGCCAAGTGAGGAGATGGGAGGAAAAAGTCTCCAATCCACCTCCCCGAAAATGGGGATTAGGGATATTTATGGGATAGAGGGGCAGCGTGGTCTGAAGTGTGGGAATAGATGATTGGAGGTAAGAGAAGTGGGGTAATTGATGATCTGCGCAAGCGTAGGCAAACTTCATGCCTCTTTGTAGGATGCACATTTACAAAATGGTGGCATTAGCATGCTCTGAGGATGGAGTTTCCCGCCCCCTGACGTCAAAGGGTCACCGATTGGGCACTTGCGCAGGCCCAGTTGATGGGTTTGTGGTCTCAACCAGCCTGAACTGGACTGGAGTCAACTCTCACTTCCTGTAAAACAACTTAAGCAACTGTTACCATGGTGATCCAAGCATCAGAGATGTTATGTAGAAAGAGCCAGGTGGGAGTCTGATAATATATTGCTTATCTACATGACATTTGAGAATAATCATTAATGGCTATCTGGCCACCGGTTTCATTGCCATGAATAGACACTGATGATAAAAATAAACACAATGAAGACAAAACAATACTACACAATTCTCGCGAGATGCTGTTGCCTCCTTTCTTTGTTGGAAAAGACCCGCAAATGTCAGACCTGCATTCAGGACGTACCCACGCCCAACTAAGACTTGCTCCTGGAAGAAATCAGGATTTGGAGAGAACCGAAAAGGGAATAATTTTCTTGTCAACACCTAAATTCAGCTTAGATCTCACCTAAAACCAGCTCACATGGCACCAGTGGGAGCCATGCCCTTTGTTTAAAGCAGGGGTCCTCAACTTTTTTCTGCAAAGGGCCAAATAGTAAATATTTTAGACTTTGAGGGCCACTTTCATCCCTGTCGCATATTCTTCTCCTCTTCCTCCTCCTTCTCTTGCAATCCATTCAAACCATTCTTAGTTCCAAGTCATATAAAAATAGGCCCAGGGCTGGAGTTGGCCCACAGGCTGGAGTTTGCCGACCCCTGATTTGAAGGATGGATCGAAGAGCAGAGTCCAAAAGAGATGTTGTCCCAAGGGTTCCTAGGCACTGCATTCCTGACCGCAAATCATCATCCCCACCCCAACCGTGAATGGCCCTTCACTGACCACAGGGTAATTCCCTCCCCATGAGTCTCATGGGAGATTTGACCACACCTCTTCTGTTGATAGTTTCACAGGATTAGAAGCTCAGAACCCATTGTTCAGGGACCCACTCTTGGCTAGGTCAGCATTTCAGTACCAACACCACCCTCTGGACTCCACAAGTTCCTCTTCTGATGTCACTCTTTGCTCACTTCCTTCCTTGAGGGGGATCTCTGTGGCTCAGCCTAAGGCCTCACTGTTCCTCCCTCCCTCACTGAAGATGGGCCACACTGAGATCACAGTATAACCTCCAGATGGCTTATGGCTGCCATCGAGTCTTCCCTCCCTCCTGTCATGAGATGGAGTTCAGTGAACCCTCCCCCACCTTGGATGTTCTAGGTCTTCCATCTGAGGTAGAAGTGATGTTCTAGGTCTTCCAGGGCAAGGCTATAAGAAGCCTTGCAGGTTCTTATGGAACGTGTCTTTGGGACACTTGTTTAGGGTGAAGCCAGCTGCCTTGAGAGAAATTTGACGATCCTAAGACCACCATGCTGTGAGGAATCCCAAGCTAGTCGAGTGGCGAGAAACTGTGGAAAGTGATGCTCAACATCCTCCAGCTGTTTTAGCTCACACTCTGGAGGCACACATTTAAGTAAAGAGAACTTCAGATGGCTCTGCCCCCACTGCAACTTCATGAGACCCCAAGTAAGACCTGCCTGCTGAGCCCAGTTGACTCCCAGACCATGAGAGATAATAGTATATTATTCCCTTAAGCCACTACATTTTGGGGTGGAAATGTAACACTACCAGTGGGAAAACTGGAACACCACTTGAAAGTGACATCTCATCAGGAAGTTTTCTTTCACACTTAGGTGTGGGGTGTAACCTCTTTGTTCTCCAGTCCAAACCAGAAGATCTTTTCTCAGCTTTGCAGGTCAATCTTTGGTCCCCTCGCCAGAAGATCGTATGAATTTTGCACCCAAGTCTAGTTGCTCAAAACCAGGAGTCCTTGAGCTGGTCAGTGTGGCAGGTACTTTTGGTTGGCTACCCCAAAGTCATTCCCAAACCCTTTCTTCCTGTCCTCCTCTCACTGTAAAGCCTGGGATGGCTAGGGACACACTTTCTGGCTTTGCTGGGAAGGACCTTATAACCCCTTTTTAGCCAATGATGTGAGGAGAGGTCAGCTGTTGGGTTCTTGAAAACAGTCTTTGGTTGCTGATAAGGGAGAAGCTGGGAGAAGAAACTCTGCCTGATATTACCTCCTGCTTCCTGCTTCTGAAGATGGTATGAGGATGCGATGTATGGGGCTGCTGCAGCTATCTTGAAACCATGAGGGGAAAGCTAAGTGGACCAGAAAGACCACAGCTCAGAGCCCAGTCATCTTCTCATATGAGAAAAATAAACAACTATTTCTTTAAGACGTTGTTGGTCGGTTTTCTATCATTTGTGACTGCATGTATTCCTAACTGTGACATCAATCATGTCCACTTTAGAGACAAAAAGTTCTCATTTTTCCTTATAAAAGGAGTTTCCTTTTGGAGTCCTCCATGTTGAGCTAAGTTTTTGTCTCCTGGAACTGGGGATTCAGGTGAAGGAGGAAAAACATCCCTCTGCCTGGGGCTTGAGCTGGAGATTGGGGGGTGGGGTGGGGTTTCTGGCAGTGAAGTCTTGGGGTACGGCTGATGTGTGGTCTCCCCACTGTGGAGCCCAAGGGCCTTCCCTAGCTTCAGCCCTGGGTCTTAGTCACATGAGGAGTCAAAGATGCCACCCCTGAACTGAGCACCAGGGAGCTCCCCTGACACTAACGGTGGGCAGGGGCAGGAGATGCCAACAACCTGGGGCAGTGAGTCAAATCAAGACACTGGGCTCCAGTCGCAGCTCTGCCACTAACTGCCTGTGTGTCCCTCTACCTCAACCGACTTCCTGAGGGCAAATGCTCTGAGCCCTCATCCATGGCACAGGACACTCTGTGTTCATAGGGACCCAGCTGTCCCCAGGCCTCTCATCTCTGAGCCTCTTCTCTGATACACAAGTAATCTTGAGCGGTGGGAGGCCCACCTCCAGCAGTCAGCAAGTGCCATTCTGGGAGCCTCCAACTTAACACGTCCTTGGAAACGGAAACCTGAGCCCCTGGGGGGCTGAGAGCGGCTCAAAGGCACGGGGCTTCCTGAGCACAGGTGCAGTGGAGGTCAGGGGGTGGGGTGGGAGGCAAAGATGATTCAGAGGAAGATCCTGCCTTGAGCAACACAGAATGAGGAAAGGATCCAAGTTCCTAAGCCCACAGATCTGCTGCCAGCCCCCTCCAGCTTGCTTCCTGCTCCTGGGGCACTGAGGTGGGAGCCAGACTACACAGTGGAGGTCGGGGGGGGGGCGTCCCAGAAAGCTGAGAGTCCTGGCCTCTGGACAGGCATTGTTTAGGTTTTCTCTCTGGCTCCCCAGGAGGCTGAGCTTCTGGGAAGTTCCCACCAGTCACGGTGGTTTTCTGGAAACTTCTGTAGAGCCAGCCAAGAAAGGATCCACCCACAGGCCCCGGGAGCTACAAATCCTCTCTCTCCCCTGCACCCAGAGAGGACCCTCCTACCTCTCCCCTGGGTGAAGGCCTTCAGTGACTATGATAACAACAGGAGTATTATTGCGGTTTAGGGAATGCTTTTAGAGTGCCGGGCCATTTACACACACTTTATCTCATTTAGTTCTCTCAACAAGTTGAAGAAGGATTTTGTTGGTTTAATAGATGAGAAAACAGGAGCAATGAGGCTGAGTAACCTCCAAGGGGTCACACCTGCCAAAAAGTGACATGGCCACAATTCTCACTTGTCCTCTGCTTCAGGTTGACTGCCTGGAGGGTAAAATCCATGCTCTGCAGCACAGCACACAGGGCCCTGTGGGGTCTGGTCCCTTCTAATGCTTTGGCCATGCTGCATCCCCTAGACCTCCCTTTGCATGTGCTGTTCCCTCTGCCAGGAAAGTCCGTGTCTTCCCCCGCAACTCCTCCTTATTCTTCTTGGTTCATTCCTATCAGGGCCTCAAGGCTAGTTCCTTCCTATGGGCTTGCATCTTAGGTGAGGGTTAAGATGCAAAGTTAGGGGGTAAGGTGAAAATCTCATGTGGGAGGACATCATACCGCTCCTCCAGGAGCCAACTCAGCCAGTGCTCCCTCCATCACTGTGACCGATTGCCCTTTCTTCTGTTGAGCATCAGCTGAGGGTGTGCCTTCCCTTTAGGGGCCATGTCATATATTAGAATTATCCTCCACATGGTGATATGCTCTCCCTGAGTAAATGGCCAATTCACACCTCCCATCTCACCTCCACAATGGCCCCATGATCTTTGAGTGGGATGGTGGCCTGGGTTGGGGGGCTGGGGCCAAGGAAGCTCCCGGGAGGTGATTACGGTGGTGTCATGTCATATGTGCATGTAACTCATTTGACTTCAATGATTTGAGCTCAGCAAAAAGACACTAAGATTATAAAGCCATGCATGTAGATGACAATGCCAAATTTAAGAAAATGCTTAAATTCCCTTGAAGAGAAGAAAAGGTTAGGGAGAGCTACCTCAGAGTTTCAACTGAATCTGCAATATATTGTTACTTAGAAAAATAAGAAGCAAATGTTGAGATTGGACAAAGCTGGGTGGTGGGTACATAGGTCTCTATTACATTATTGTCTGTACTTTCCTATAAGCTTGAAATATTTCAGAACTAAAACTAGATTGCCATGTATGTCCTTCTGTGGGGCATTGTGGTAGGGTGAATAATGGCCCCCCAAAGATGTTCGGGTCATTATCCCAGGACCTGTGACTATGTTACCTTATATGGCAAAAGGCACCTTGCAGATAGGATTAAGTTAAGAATTTTGAGATGGAGGGGGTTATCTGGGTAGGCCTGATATAATCACAAAAGTCATCATAAGAGAGAGGCAGGACTCTTCAGAGTCGGGAGATATGAAGACGGAAGCAGAAGTTGGGGTGATGCGGTCACGAGTTGAGGGATGTGGGCAGCCCTTAGAAACTGGGGAAGTCAAGGAACTGATTCTCTCCTAGAGTCTCCAGAAGGATCAGGGCAACTGTTGACACCTTTCTAGCCCCTGTAGGACTCATTTCAGACCTCTGATCTCCAGAACCGTAAGGTAATAAACCTGTGTTGCTTTAAGCCACTAAGTTTGTGGCAATTTGTTGCAGCAGCAATAGGAAATGAATATAGGCAAGATCAGCAACTATTCCAATTGGTGGTGACACAATTTCTCAAAGTGGGAACAGGAGGCCCAGGGAGGACACCCCTCCCACCCAGGATGGTACAGCTGGCGTCCTTGAGTCCCGAATCTCCAGTCCTTTGCTTTCACTAGAGTCCAATCAGCTCTCTCTAACTTCAGAAGGAAAGCAAGGATGCCAAAGCCTCATGGAACCAAGAGCTCTGACCTGTGTGGTCAACATCAACACTCTATCATGGCCTCAAATCCCCCGTTCTTCCTGGGTTCCAGGTGCCAAGATACAAGATACTCCTGGTCTGGGGTTTAACTGCCTAGGCCTTCTCTTCTGGGTCTTGCAAATGCAAAGGCTGATTTTCCAGCAGGTGGACATCCGAGCGCTTCTAATCCCTTACCTTAACCCCTCAACTTCCTTGTTCTCCTGGTGCCCTAGAGGTTACTGGGCAGAGAACAGCGGCTTCTCATCTTCAAGCCAATTCCACAACTCCGTGAGCACCCAGTCTGCAAAGGGACTGAGTTCCGGGGGAGATGGGATGGGGTCCTTCTGGAGATGTCCTGCTCCACTCACCTTAGGAGATTACAGTCTAGTAGGGGAAACCTGCGACATGTACCTGGACAGCCGTAGAACAGGGTGACATGTGACTACAGCAGAGGGAGGGATCTGAGATTCCATACTCACTGGTTCACTTACTCGTTAAGGCTCCAAAACCATTTCCCAACTGCCCGCCTACACCCTAAACACTGAAAATGCGGTCCTTTGTCTCAAAGGAGCAAAGCATCTTACCAGAGAGACAAAAACACGGGCAAATAAAAATTTACTAGCGATACCAGCTAGTATTGGTGAGGATGTGACTGTCCTTGCATTGTGGGGACAGCTACAGGGACTCAGACGAGAGAGAGTGGGGAAGGCTCTTCAGGGGAGGGGGGACTCAAGTTGGGTCCTGAAGACCCTCAGAACTTGTACTGGGAAAGGCCTGGAGACATTCTGAGCTGTGGGGGATGCCGTCGGAGATTTGAGGGGAAAAAGGACAGAATGAGCAAAGGTATGAAGGTGCTGACAGCAAAAGTTGTCACAATTATGAGTGGAGCAGGAGTGGCTGGAGTTAGCCATTGGGGGAGGTCAGGTTTTGTGTTGGGAAATAATCTATGTGCATTAAATTAAACCCATGTCAAACCCACGGGTGACTTTAATGGCATATTAGTGCCCCTGTAGTACCTGTTCACCCTTCACTGGTGAGAAGTGGCAGTGGGAAGCAGGAAATCGGGTATTCCTGGGCGTTCGGCAAGAGCAGGTGCCCTGAACAGACAAGATAAGGAGAAAACATCTGGCAGGCTGGAATAGTCTTATAATTAAATGTGCTCAAAGACATAGTTGGGGGAGGGCTAATTAGAGGTCAAACAGCATGAGTTGAAGTGATCACAGTTACCTGGAAGAGCTGAGTAAAGGAGATTATTCCCAGAAAATGAAAGAGACGCCACCAAGGATTCATGCCCAGTCACCTTCCCTGGAGAAGAGAGATCGATCAGAACTTCAGCAAGAAGCAGCCAGAACTATTTTGTTGCTTACATTCAAGTCTGACCAAAGGACAATTTAAAGCCACTGTCACACAGCCAGAGGGGCTGTCTTCCTCCCTTGGTTTTCAGGGGGCAGTCGGTAGGAAGAAGTAAAGCAGGGGGGCTGTTCTTAGAGTGGCTGAGCCTGCATGGAAAATTGGGGGGCTCAGGAACAGTGTGGAGGAGGAGGGGGGTGGGGACAGGGAGGGAAGGAGAAGAGTGACACTGCACAGAACCGGCTCCAGTCTGGGTTTAGGATGAAAGGTTAGAGAAAAAAGAAGGGCAAAGAAAGGACGGGTGGATAAGATGTCACTTGAACATGAGAAAGGAAGAGGTTGAGAGGAGAGATAAAAGCTGGAGGCAGGAGTGAAGGATGGGGAAAACATGAAGATAACGAACAGTCACCAAGATGGGGAAAAACAAGATGACAATGCAGAAAGCAAAGGATCTGAGAACAATGGGTCACGGGAGACAAGAACAAAGGCCCCAGAGCCAGCACCGCCTCTGGGAAGCATCGTACCGCAGTCCCCAGGATTTGGTCACACAAAGGGACTAAGAGCATCTGCCAAACACAATGACAAGCACCCTGCTGTCTGGCCGGGCTGGGAAAAGGGGCTCTACAGTTAACCGAATGTTCACTCGATCAAGTTTCGACACACGGCAAGCCTTAATGAATCGGATGGGCTTTCTCTGCAGAGCGAGACCTTCAGGGTCTTTCACTCCAGCAGGAATGCGAGGGAGTCAGCCCACTGAGACGACAAGTCTTCGTTGAGGAGATTCTGGAGGCTGGAATGTCAAAAGGCGTTTGTTATGACGACGCTCAAAGTGAAAGTCAGTGCCTGGTTCAGTTCCCTGTATGTGATCGTTTCTGATAGTTGTAGCGGACCTGGACAGGTTTGTCGCGTACCTTACAAGGGACAGTGAGACGGAGTGGTTGAAGTGCGTGCTCTGTGCTGGGGTGGCCTGGGTTCACCTCCCTGCTCTGCTACTTACCAGCAGTGAGACCATCAGCCTTGGTTTTATGATCTGCAAAATGGGTACAATGATTATACCCACTTCACAGGGTTGTTGTGACTCTTAAATGAGGGCATATATGTTAAGTGCTGAGAACAGTGCCTGGCACATAGAAAGTGCTCTCTCCACGTCAGTGATCACGATTTATTAGAGTTCATAAGCACAAAATATTAGGATAGGAAGTGGAAGAAGGCCTAAGTTGAGGGAGGGGAAGCTACTTTTGAGTAGGCTGCGTGTGTGGGGGGGTCAGAGAGATGGGAAGGGGCTTCCTACTGAAGTCGAGGGTTGGGTTTGGCCCTTCCTGGGTTTCGTTGGCATTTCTGACTGAACCAAGTCCAAGAGATGGAAACAGCAGCCTCCTCCGTCCACCAGGTAATTAACAATGCCCTGGGTCAATTACATGTGGGCCATGGGCTCTCTTGCTCCCCTGCCCTGGAGGTCTGTGATACGGTCCAGCTATTTGACAATTGGAGAAACAAAATCAGACTTGGGTTCTGCCACTTGCTCGAATTTTGACCTTCTTTGGCCTCAGTTTTCTTCTCTACCTCAGAGAGCTGTTATGAAGATCCAGTGAGTCAAGAAAGTAAAGACAGAGAGATCTGAATCCCTGATCAACACCATTTACAAAGCGAGTGTGTGGAGAGATAGCAGCCCTACCTGTGAAATATAAACTATGAAGTTAATGGAGAGAATTTCTGTAAGATCATACCTTTATGGATCAGAGGTGAGGAAGCACTTAAAAAAACTCCAAAAGCACAATCACGAGGCTCAAAATTAATTTGATCCCTCCAAATAAAGGATTTCTGTAAAACAAAGGGCACAGGGAGCTGGCCCGGTGGCACAGCGGTTTAGTCTGCACTTGGCAGCCCGGGGTTCGCGGGTTCGGATCCCGGGCGCCCGCTGACGCACTGCCTGTCAGCCACGCCGTGGCAGCGTCCCATATAAAGTAGAGGAAGATGGGCACGATGTTAGCCCAGGGCCAGTCTTCCTCAAGCAAAAAAAAAAAGAGGAAGATTAGCAACGGATGTTAGCTCAGGGCTGGTCTTCCTCACATAAAAAAAACAAAAAACAAAGGGCACAGTGGTCAATGAAAGCAAACAGATTGGGAAAAGATGTTGCAATATCTAAAGCCAAAAAGAGACTAATACCTAGAATATGCAGGAACTCCTGCACATCAAGGAGACAGAGAGAAGAACCCAATGGAAAAATGGGCAAAGAGGATGGACGAGAATTTTCGGAATAAGAAACCTAAAGGACCAAACACATATGTGGAGAGATGTTCATTGGTTATAAGGCAATTGCAAATTAAACCAATGAGATATTACTTTCCACCTATTTGGCAAAAATTTAAAAAGCTGAATAATGCCAAGTGAGTTAGCTTGTGGGGCTATACGCTCCCTACATGGTGGCGGTGGGTAGGTGGTGTAGCCGTTCTGCAGAGCAATCTGTCTTACTTAGGCAGACTATCTATATGTTTACTACAACCGATAACCAATAACCCACTCCTGGGAATATACATACGTATCCTGAAGTGTCTCACGCAGGGGCCTAAGGACACATTCATGAGGATGCTCAGCATAGCGGGGAGTTTCCTGTGGAGGCAGGGAACTGGGTGCACACGGGACCTTCGGTGGGGGAATGGACAGGTAACACATGGTGGCTGCACTCTAAGGATCATCATACAGCCGTGAGACGGGGGCGGATGCACAGACAGCAACACAGGTGGATGGCACTAACAGTGCTGGAAGAAAAAGTGCATGCCTCCTAATTTACGTAAACATATCCGACACACATATAAATTAGAATACTTGTGTAGAAAACCACAACCTGAAATTCCAAAAGCACAAGCAGGACGTACATGAAACATGTCAGGATGGCCGTTTATAAGGGAAAGGGGAATAGGATCGTCAAAGAAAATAGCTATCTAAAAAAAGGAGTGCAAACCAAGCATTCAGCACAAAACTAGCATGCAGTAAGCACTCCCTGTCAGTTATTATTAATTAATTGAAAAAAATAGTCCAACAATATATGTAAGTCAATCATGATGCTGTACTCCTTAAACTTACACAGTGCCATATGTCAATTATATCTCAATAAAACTGGGGGGAAAAAAGAACAGTCCAAATAGAGTGAATGCTATTCCCCAAGCACACATCTTGGTAAGCTCCATGGGGAGGCAGGGTCCAATTAAAATTTGAAACTTCGGCCTTGCAAAAGACAATATCAAAAGAATTAGTAGATAAGCCACAGACTGGGAGAAAACATTTGCAAAAAGACACATGTGATAAAGGACTGTTATCCAAAATATACAAAGAACTCTTAAAACTCAACAATAAGAAAACAAAAAACCCAATTTAAAAATGGGCCACAGACCTTAACAGACACCTCATCTCAGAAGATATACAGATGGCAAATAAGCATCCAAAAAGATGCTCCATATCATATGTCATTAGGGAAATGCAAGTTAAAACAACAACGAGACACCTCTGCACACCCATTAGTACGGCCAAAATCCAGAACACTGACACCACCACATGCTGGTGAGGCTGTGGAGCAACAGAGAATCTCATTCATTGCTGGGGGGAATGCGAAACGGTCCAGCTATTTTGGAAGCCAGTTTGGCAGTTTCTTACGAAACTAAACACGCTCTTACCGTATGATCCAGCGTTGCGCTCCTTGGTGTTTACAAAAGGAGTTGAAAACACGTCTACACAAACACCTGCATCTGATGTTTATAGCACCTTTATTCTTAATTGCCAAAACTTGGAAGAATCAAGACGTCCTTCAGTGGGCGAATGAGTGAATAAACTGGTCCATCCGGACAATGGAATATTATTCAGTGCTAGAAAGAAATGAGCTATCAAGCCACGAAAAGACATGGAGGAAACTTAAATGTATATCACTCAATGAAAGGAGCCAATCTGAAAAGGCTACATACTGTAGGATTCCACCTATATGACAAAAGGCAAAACTATGGAGACAGTAAAAAGATCAGTGGTTGCCAGGGGTTGCGGGGAGGGATGGGGGAATCAATAGGTGGAGCACAGAGGATTTTTAGGGCAGTGAAAATACTCTGTATGATATTATAATGGTAAGTACATGTCATTGTACATTTGTTCAAACCCGTGAAATATACAACACCAAGAGCGAACCCTAAGGTAAACTACAGACTTTGGGTGATAATGATGTGTCGAGGTCAGTTCATCCTTGGTAACAAATGCACCACCCGGGTGAGTGGTATTGATAACAGCGGAGGCTATGCACGTGTGGGGCAGGGGATATATGGGAAATCTCTGTAGCTTCCTCTCAATTTGTTGTAAACCTAGAACTGCTGTAAACAAATAAAGTCTTTAAAGAAACAAAAAGAGAGATAGGGTGCATACTTGTCTTGCCTGAGCCATATTTTAGGAGCCTAGAACGGTGAACGGCAGTGAATATGTCTTGAAAGACTGAGTAAAAGCCAGTTAATGTCAGAGTCACCCAGCAGAACTCGCGAGTCTTCTACACAACTGGGAGAAACATTCTGGTCCCCTCCTCGAAGGTCTGAATTAGGGTTAGCCACGTTTTGTATTTACACATCTCTCCTACAAAGAAATGCCACCTAGCTGTCCATACAGCATCGCCTCCGCCACCCCCGCACAATAGTAGAACGGTCAAAATTAGAATTCAAGGCCCTTGCTGTAAATCTGGTAGTGTCCACCCCTTCCGTGAACTCTGGAGGGTTGTTGATCCAGAAAGGACTAGAACTCTGCAGATGAAGGGAAGTGAGTCAACGTCTTGCCCCACGTGGATTTCAAAACAGAAGAGACAGCTGACTTCACTGCGTGGAGAAACACCCCTGACAACTTTGTTCTTACGTCAAGAAAGATGAAGTCAGCTGGAGCTTTCTGCAGTCTGCAGACACCCACAGGACGGCGTGACAAGGTTTGTCTCGGCCACACCTCTCCCAGCAGTTACAGGACAAGCCAAAGGGGAAAGCCCAGACACCATGACTGGCAGAAAAGTAGCTATTTGGAGGAACTATTTCACATTTTACAAAACCATGTTTTCAACGCATAAGGCGGGCCTTTAGGTCACTGTGCCTGCAGAGACCAAACCAGTTTCAGGTTAATGCCTCCCGACCACGTGAAACAGCAGAATACCGCTGGGGCCACGACCCTCCCTTGTGACACCATCACTGTGGGGCCTGGGCTTCCTTGGCTCTTTTTAAAGTGACTCTGCTGGACGCCCCCCTTTGCTCATGGAGGCCACGGTCTATTTGAATTTAGAGCAGCAGTGTTCAACCTTGGTTGCACATTAGAATCATCTGGAGAGCTTTTAAAAATCCCAATACCAGGCTGCATCTATACCAATTAACCCAGAACCTCCGGGAGCTGGGCGTGGCATCCCCAAGGTGGTGTCAACGTGCTGTCAAGTTTGAGCAGCACCGCTGTTGAGTCTTGCTTATAGGATGTATTCAGTAAAGATTTATTAAAGCATGCGAAAGGATTTCTTCAGTGAAGGCCAGTGACAGGGCCCCTGTTCTCGGCATTTTATTGGGCCAGATGATAATTAAGGATCATCCACTGAAGGCCGGCCCTTACCTCCCGTGGGTCCCAAGGGAAAACAGCTTTGCTGAGGGCACAAATGGGGCCCAAGGACCAAAAACTCAACAGTCACCCGAGTCTTAGTATCATTCCTCCCATACCTGCCATTCTCCTGTGCTAATCTTAGGGGACACCACCAGAACCTACTTCCGGAGCTCCCCAGTGGGCATTTAGCTTCTGGGGAAACTGTTCTCTGGAGCAGTAGTGGACAGGGTTGGGATGGTGTTCCAGCCGAATCTGAGGGGCCCCTCTGCTTGGACCTCCCACTCCTTCTCCTCCAGCTTTCCTTGACTCCACCGTCAAGGCTGTTTGTTCCATAGTTCTCCTGGTGGCATCACAGACAGGACTGGATTTAAAGAGGAAAAGATAACTTAATGTAACTGAGAAGGTGAGGAGGGCGGCAAGTTTGAGTCCTATCTGCCAGAGTTACGGGGCAGACAGCAATTGTCCCATCCCTTTGGGCTCTCCTCTCTAGAGAAACCCTCCGGAGAGCTGAGACTGGAGAGAACAAGAGCTAATTTATATATATATATATATACTTTTTTGTGTGTGAGGAAGACCAGCCCTGAGCTAACATCCGTCACCAATCTTCCCCTTTTTGCCGAGGAAGACTGGCCCTGGGCTAATATCCGTGCCCATCTTCCTCCACTTTATATGGGACGCCGCCACGGCATGGCTGACAAGCTGTGCGTCGGCAGGCGCCCGGGATCCGAACCTGCAAACCCCGGGCTGCCAAGCGCGGACTAAACCGCTGCGCCACCGGGCGGCCCCTATATATATATTTTAAGTTGTGGCAAAATAGACATATAAATTTTACATTTTTCACCATTAAGTGTGCAGTTCAGTGGCGTTAAGTACCTTTGCATTGTTGTGCAACCATCACCACCATCCATCTCCAGAACTTTTTCCGTCTTCCAAAACTGAAACTCTGTACCCATTAAACAAAAGTTCCCATTGCCCCCTCCCCCCAGTCCCTGACAACCACCATTCTACCTTCTGTCTCTATGAGTTTGACTACTCTAGGTTCCTCATATAAGTGGAATCATACAGCATTTGTCCTTTTATGTTGGGCTTATTTCACTTAACATAATGTCCTCGAGGTTCATCCATGTTGTAGCATGTGTCAGAATCTCCTTCCTTTTTAAGGCTGAATAATATTCTATTGTCTGGATAGAGCACATTTTGTTTATTACATTCACCCATGATAGCACGTGGGTTGCTTCCACCTTTTGGCTATACAACAGCTGATGCTTCTTGAGCTCTTTCTATATGCAAGACACTCTTCCAAGCACTCATTTAATCCTCCCAGCAAGCTGTGAGTTTGGTTCTATCATCACCGCCATTTTTCAGACGAGGAAACTGAAGCACAGAGAGGTAAAGTGGCTTGCCTGGGTACCCAGGGCCAAAGTCCAGGACTATTAGAGCAGGAGGGGACTGCAGGTACCACGTGTCTGAATTATTTTACAGTTAGGAAAACTGAGGACATAAGGTATTAAATGACTTATCCCGTAACTATAGTGACCATATTATCTGAACCCCCAAATCAAGATGTGTGGTTTGATATTTTGAATACTTCTTGGTAAAAAAAAAAAAAAAAAGCTGGGAGGTATAATTTGAAAGGGCCCCAAAATATCAGTGATCCCAGATCATCGTGAGGGTTTATAATGGGGTCACCTAGAGCATTCTAAATCAGTACGTTTGAGAGAACTTGGGCCTATCGCACTAGCTGGGATGCGTGCATCTTCATTTACAGATTACCAGACTCGGCAGAGCGAGCCTTGAGAGTGACTCCTGATGGCAAAGATGAGTCACTTAAGGGAGACGGGCAGATTTCTGCTCCTTTGCAATGTGGGTCACAACTTCAATCCCACCTGGTCACAGCCCGGCTCTTGGCCCTGACCTGTCTTATCATTGTCATCTACCCTTGCACACAGGAGACCGTGGAGGAGAGGGGACGTTAAATTAGCCCAACCCATTACCCTCCACGGGAAGGACAGCACAGCACTGTCCCCGTGCTGGAGGGGACAAGGAGATGCTCATTGGAAGTATTCCCGAGTCAAACTTCCTACCTTCAGGTTTTACCCAGTTTTGCAGTTTACAAAGAGTTGCCATCTCCATTGTAACAGCCACCTGGTATCCCTCCTTCGGTTCCTGACAGCCAACGCGTTTTTTTGCATTGCTACCAGATATCTTCTAAGATGTGAGTATGATGGTGTCATTCTCCTCCGCAAAGACCCACAGTGGCTCCCCATTGCCTACGGCGTGTAAGCACCAATCCCCCGCCACTGGCTGTCCTCTGGCCTACAGAGCCCCAAACTTCCTTTCCAGCCTCATCCGCCGCCGTCTCCTTCCACGTCCATACACGCCTACACACTCCACGTGCCGCCTGCCACCACTGGCTGCCTTTCCTTGTCTGTTCTCCGGCTCCACCCACTCTGGAAACGCTTCCTCCTTTGTCAACCTGCCCCCTCCCTGCTCCTTCCAGGTCAGCACGAGCGGCTCCTTCCTCAATGCCATCACCGCAAATGGCAGGTGAGTCTACTCAGCCCTCGTGTGGCCCTGCCTTGAATTCCTGTGAGGTGTTTACAGCTTGCTTCCCCTGTAGGCAATAAATTCCTTAAGGACATTGACCATGAATTCCCCTTTGTGTAGGGCAGAAACCCAAACTCTGCTGCTTATAAGCCATATGATATCCTTTACAGCATTGTTTCCTAGTCACCATCTCTCCATCCCTTTTTTTTTTTTATCACAGTGTTTCTGAAAATGGGAGTGGAGGAAGGTGGCGACTGTTGAAAGTCACCCAGGGGTGAACACTGCTACTGGTGACAGTGCAAGGTGCTCATCTAGTGTAGAAGAGACTGGGAAAAAGGTCGACAGCCACTGCCCTGTTTCCTCTCCTATTGCCTCAACCCACTGTAGATGGGATTTAGTCCCTACAGCGCTGCTAAAATTCCCTTTCCTAAGTGAATTTTAGACCGTGATCCCCCAAAAGCAAACGCCTAGCACACTCTATGGCTCTCTATACCATCAGAACCATTGCTGTGTTCAGTTTCAAACCCTCTCCTTCCTTGTCCCCCTCCTCTTGCCGCTCTGCTGGCCCCTATCTAAAACCCCCGTACTGGATCATCTTCCCGAACCTCATCAACGTTGGTGATGTTCTTGCTTCATCTGGGTACACTGTCCCCAGACAACTCACTCATTTGTGGGACATTGGTTGCTACCAAATGCAGAAGAGCCAAGCCTTGGTCTACATTCCAGATCTTTCTGAGCTCCAGATTAGAATTTCTGACTCCTAATTGGATGTCCCAGCACAACCTCAGTTTCCCTCCTAACTAACTAGTGCTTTTGTTGGGAGAAATATACTTTTATTATTGGCCCCAATTCTTTACCCCTCTGCTTCACTGTGGGACGAATATAGTCTGCCACCCCTTGATTTTGGGCTTGGCCATATGACTTCCTTTGGCCAATAGGGTGGAAATGACGGTGTGCCCCAGATGAGCCTTTGGCATTGCCACGAGACTAGCTTCCCCTGGTAGCTGCTGTCACCCAGAATGAACACACACGGAGCAAAGCTGCCCCCACCAATGTGCAGACCTAAAGCATGGAGCAGAGCAGCCCCCACCACTGCAGACCCATCAGAGCCACTGGCCTTGCTGACCCCCAGAGCTGTGAGAATAAAGAATTGTGGTTTTAAGCCACTGAATGTCAAGGTTGTTTGTTACACAGCATTATTGTAGCAATAGCTAACTGATACAATCTAACATAGAGATGAAGATATAAAACATGGACACACTATTATGCTGGAAAAACCCACATAACCACCAGGTCAGGAAATAAAACATTGTTTAACACCCCAGAAACCTCTATGTGCCTCTTCCTGATCACCACCTCCTCCCTCAACCCTGGAGGTAATCACAGTTTTGGCTTTTTAAAAAAAAATAATTTCTTACTCTTTTTCATAGCCTACCATCCATAGGAGCATCCCTAAACTAGACAGTTTGCTTTTGATTGTTTTTGGTCTTGATAGGAATGGAATCTTACTGTTTGTATTTTTTTTGTGTCCTATTTTATTTGTTTGGTGTAGTTTGGGAGAATCATCCAGATTGTTACATGTAGCTACAGTTTGTTTATTTCCATTTCTGTGTAATATTCATTATATGAACAAACCACAATTTATTTATTTATTCTACTGTCGATGGATAGTTCGGATGTTTCCAGTTTTTGTTATCACAAACAATCCTGTGTAAGAATTCCTGTATATCAGGGGTCGGCAAACGTTTTTGGTTAAGGAACAGATGGTAAACATTTTAGGCTTTGTGGCCACATAGGGTCTCTGCTGCATATTCTTCTTTATTTTTAGATAATTTAAAAAATGTTAAAAAAGTGAAAACAACATTTAAAAAATGTAAACATAGTTCTTAGCTCATGGGCTGTACGAAACAGATTGGGGGCAGAATTTGGCCCCGGAGGCTGTAGTTTGCTGACCTCTGCTCTCTGAGCTCCCTGGTGCATGTGCACAAATATTTTTCCAGGAATGTAATGGCTGGTTGTAGGGTTGGCACATATTTAGCCTCATCCCCTTGCACATCCCGTACCTCCTCCTTTCTGCAATCTTCTCCCCTTAACCCAATGAACACGGTTCAAATATCATGCCCACTGTGAATCCTTCCCCGGCTGGCCCCGCCCCCCATCCCGGACTCCCCCAGCAGACAATGAGGTGGCCCCACTTCTATGACTTAACGATGAAGGTGATACCTGCCTAAGTCTGTTTCTTCACTGAACTTTAGACAACTCTTATCTTTGGGTTTTATCTTTGTGGTTCCGCCTACCGCAGGCCATCGAGTGGGCACTGAAGGAAAGTACGAGGAACTGAATCCATGCTCCGGCAACCACCCCGGGAGATCAGCAGGGCAGATACGATCCTGAATGTGGTGACTAGGAAACTAAGGGCCACACAGATGAGTCCACAGGCTGAGTTACCAGGAAGCAACAGGTTGGTAAAGTGGCCGAGCCAGAACTGGAACCCACAGGGTATGTGGACTCCTTGGAAGATTAAAGGCAGGTGGCGAAGAGACAGAGCAGCTTCTGGAATGATGGGCACCACTGTGCCTTAGGGAGTGAAGCTAGAGGTGCCCAGGGCTGGAACGCTCCTGAAATGGAAGCCAGGAACACACCTTACTGTTGCTTAACAATGGACAAGTCTCTCATTATCTCTCCTCCTGTAACATTAGCAGTTGTTACAACCACCTCTGCCCCAAAATATGACCCAAGGCGCTGCTCTTATTCAGTGTGAGTTCTTGGCTCCATTCCCGCCTGTTCTCCAGAGAAGTTGCAACACACAGAGATAAATTAACTCATAAAAGAAAGAAGTCGCCCTGGGGAAGAGGGAGAGAAAATTGAGAAAGGATTTAATTATTTTTATTATAAACTCATTATTGTATTACTTATAATAGTGTAATAAAGAATATGTTTTATGAAAACACAGCAAATTATTTCAGGGTGGGCTCGACCCAGCGCTACACAAACTGGGTTCCGGGGACAGGGACTGATCCATGAACTGTGTGTTACCAGTCCAAGAAGAGATAAGTACAGAGGTAAGAGAAATTTTTTAGAAAGCTTCATAGCAATTTGAGAGAATAATTTTCTGAATGTTGAGTCTAATAATGAAAACAGGACTTGAATTTTGTAAGTCTTTTTTTAAAATTTCATTTTCCTACTGTAGGAGAGGCAAATTTTACCTCTACTCTCTTAGGTTTTTGGCCGGGCCTGAGAATTAAGTTGACTTAAGACAAGCATACACATTTATTTAATACAAGTTTTACGTGACACGGGAGCCCTCATAAAGAAGTGAAGACCCCAAGAAGTGACAAAACCTAAATGTTTTTATACCAGATTGAACAAAGAGAGGCAATTGTAGAAAAGTCACTCAAATATATGGAAAGGCTAAAGAAAGATAAGAATTATTTTAACAAGGTTTGTTTGTATAGATTTCTCTCAGCTTCAACTTCCTGTCCTTGATAGTAAGAATGTTACCTTCCTTCTGATATGGGGAGGACATCTTCCATCTGGGGGTTTCATCTCCTGCTTTTAGGAAGAAAAAGGGGAGGATCAGAAGACCCTTTCCGCACCTGCTTTTTTTTTAAGTGCCTTTAGCTCAAACTAATCCTTATGCCAAAGTAGAATATTTTGGAGTGGCATAGTCTGCCACCCTTCATTCCCTCTTTGAAATTTCTCCAAGAAGTTTCATAGTCTGGAAGCCGAGTTGGTACCTTGCTCCGTATTTCATTGAATCAGTTTCTTAGTCCTGAGCATGTCCGTTCAAACAATCATGTCTCTCTTCAGGTGGTGGTGTTGCAGGTGGGTTCCCACCAAAATTAGGCCTCTATGTGGTGTGAGCAATCAAGTATTTAATGAGATAAATTTCTATAGAAACAAAAAACAAAAGTTAATGGTTGGAGCAGATTATAAACCAACTTTTAGTCCAAGGGGCAGTCATTTGAGGAGATTTTTAAGTGTTGGTCTTGAAGCATCTTTAGTTGGTGGAGTGAAGACAAACAGTGGCAATTTTGATGAATTTTCTCATTTGTAGTTTGAATGTCTCTGGTGATGGCATTGGTGTTCTCATGAACTTTCTGAGCTCTCCATATAGCAGACGGTGATCCACACATGATCAGTTGTGGTGATTTCTCCGAAGTTTATATTAAGTTGTCCAACCTCAGCTTGTAGGGTCTTGGGAAAAGGGCAGTTTTAGTTTTTAGTCATTCCAAGTCAGAAGGGTGGGAGAAAAATCAGAAATGTTAATTATGGATAAAATGTACAAAATGGCAGGAGCCCATTTACAAACAGGAGAAAAGCTAAAAGTTAGAGAACATGGCACTGTTTGATAATCCAGAAGGGTGTGCTATGGCTTTTATTGAAACACAGAATTATCTCCCTACAATCACTCCCATTTTTATCAAAGAAAATGAAAGTAAGACTAGTTTGTTTGAAAAATAAGTCTAGTCTCATTAAATTTGGCCTATTGACATAAGTGCAGCAAGAGCAGTGATTGACCATATAGGCTCTTTTAGGTCTATTTTGCTGGAACTTTTATAAGGAATCTCAGACTAAACTTTTAAAAGCCTCTTGAGGCTAAGAAGGCATGTCAGGAACTTGTCACCAGACTTTGCCTTCGGTACCTATAAATTTGGATGAAATCTTCTCTTCTTGAGCTCCACAAGATGTCTTGAGGTTTTGGGCCTGCCAGGAAGTGACCTTCTTTACTCATCTGTAATGCTGGGAACTCTCTAAGCAAGCTACCAGACCAGTACTTCAAGGGGCTTTGTAAGCATTAACTCCATAAAGTCAACCTTAGTTTTTAAAATCTGTCTGATCATATTTGATTCTATGTACATCATTCTTTTGTGTGTGTGTGTGTGAGGAAGACCAGCCCTGAGCTAACATCCATCGCCAATCCTCCTCTTTTTGCTGAGGAAGACTGGCCCTGGGCTAACATCTGTGCCCATCTTCCTCCACTTTATATGGGATGCTGCTATGGCGTGGCTGACGAGCAGTGCATCGGCGGGCACCCAGGGTCCGAACCTGCGAACCCTGGGCTGCCAAGCGTGGACTAAACCACTGCACCACCGGGTGGCCCCCGTATGTCATTCTTAATATGACATAACAGTCAATGCCTTAATAGTAATAACCAATGTTTTTAGTTATGTCTGCTTATAAGGAGAACAGATTTTTATTGAACCTATGTAAATAATTATATTGCCATGAAAATAAGAATATTCAATAAGGGCATCCCAATTCTGGAGGGATCTGCTAGAGAGGAAAATTAATGTTTCAATTCCATTAGAAAAGTATAATTTGCCAGATTGCTGTAAGCCATGGATAGCTTAAGAGAAAAGAGAAAAGGAGTTTCTTAAGTCTAGAAAAGAAAATATTAAACAACCAGCAATGCTTCAAACAAAAAGTCATAAATAGTATAATCATTCTCATCAGTTCATTCAGTCCCATATTATTAATTTTTGTTTTGCTTGATCTTGGGTTAGCAATTTTATGAATCCATCAGTTTCTACATTTGAATTCTAGAACTTTTTTACTGCGTTTAGTGGTATGATTTTAAAGTTACCATAACCCTGAATTCCAGAATATTTGTTACAGTTCTTTCCATGGATTTTTTTGGGGGACGAAGCACTTGTGTTTGTATTTGATTATATAAGCTTTCAGGAAGGCATCTGAATAAAACAACACCTATCTGTGAATGAGAAAAGAGTAAAAATAGCCATGGTTAAAGATCTGATGAGACTTTATTATAAAAATGATGTAATTGATAAGGAAATTTGGTTAATTTTTTTGGCATATAACATTTTAAGATAATAATTGGAATTATGACTGATTATATAGACAGATTATATAGAAGGACATTGACACATTTTTAAGAATCTTATATAGTTTCTGAAATAGTTACATTAGCAACATATACCCAAACAAATATAATTTAAAGCAGGTTTAGTATCACTTTTTATTTGACAATGCTTTCCATATAATTTAATATATCAAGTAAGCTTAATTAGTTTAATATCTCTCTTTTTATAAGGAGACAGAACAAATCTTTTGAGATTTTTTCAGGGTCTTCTGAACATTTTAAAGTTAGTTCAAGGTTAAAAAGACTTTATTTAGAATGTGATTTTGAGAAGTTTGTCAAAAATGTCAAAAGGTTTAAAATATTTGATTAAATAAGACCACAGGTCTTTGTTAGTTATCCACTTAAGTAAAGTGACAAAGATTTTAAAGGTAATACAGGAAGTAACATACATGAGGGAAAAAGAAAACTTAGCTCTTTGAATATTGAGAAAACAATTTTTCTAAGTAATCAAAGACCTGATAATGACAGCATGAAGCACAGGAAATTACTTTGATAAGACACAGGAACTTTGTTTCCTAGGTAGATTCCTCAAAAGGTAAAGAAAAACCTTTTCTATTCTCTTATTAAGAGCAAAGCAATAATGTAAGAAATAGTGTCATTTTAACAGAGAGAAAGTGAAACTCTAGTTTTGTATCAGTATATTATTGAGTTCATTTTTTTAAAAAAACTTTATAAATAAATCCATTTAATCTTAGCCACTTTGACCTTGCAACAAAGTTTTGTTTTGTTTTTTACAAACCTTCTGCAACTTTCTGTATCCATTTAGATTTTTTCCTATTCCTTTTCTCTTTTTTATTTTGGAACAACCAGTCATTTTACTTTAGGAAAGCATTGCTCTCTCTAAGAAAAAAACAATACACATCCTGCATTCCTTGCATACTCTTCATGTAAAAACATGTCCTATTTTCCTCCCATGCTTCCCTCCAGTATGAACTTGTTTTTCTTCACTCTTATTGTTTCTAGTAGTTTTATTTTTATATATTGTTTATAAATTTTCACCATTTGTAACCTTTATTTTCCAGTGAAAACTATGAAGCAGGCGATTGTGAGCTGTCACATATTAACATCCTATAGTAGATTAACAAATTTTATGAATATACCATTTCATAATTTTTAGAGACATACACTCTTTCATAGCATGACTTTTTTTTTAATTGATGTCTTAGTAGTTTATAACACTGTGGGGTTTTAGGTGTACATTTTTGTTTGTCCGTCACCATGTGGATGTAACCCTTTACCCCTTGTGCCCACCCCCCACCCCCCTTCCCCTTGGTAACCACCAATCAGTTCTCTCTGTCCGTGTGTTCATTTATATTCCATATATGAGTGAGTTCATGCAGTGTCTGGCCTTCTCTCTCTGGCTTATTTCACTTAACATAATACCCTCTAGGTCCATCCATATTGTTGCAAACGGGACAATTGTGTCTTTTTTTTATGGCTGAGTAGTATTCCATTGTATGTATATACCACATCTTCTTTAACCAATCATCAGTCGAGGGACACTTGGGTTGCTTCCACTTCTTGGCTATCGTGAATAATGCTGCAATGAACATAGGGGTGCATAAGCCTCTTGTGATGGTTGATTTCATGTCCATTGGGTAGATGCCCAAGAGTGGGATTGCTGGATCATACGGTATTTCTATTTTTAATTTTTTGAGGACTCTCCATACTGTTTTCCATAGAGGCTGCACCAGTTTGTATTCCCACCAGCAGCATGACTTTTTTAATGTGCAAAACCATGTTTATTAACAGACCTAAATATCTTTAGCCTCCCTGTACCATGTAAAAATAAGAAGCCAAAAGTATATAAACTTAAACTTATGTTTAATAATGAATGTTTCAGTATTTTATCTTATTTGCAAATGATCTAGATATTTAATGAATATCCATCATTTAATTTAACTTAATATAACTATTAGGTTTCAACTTACCAAAAAGATTTTGGAAATGATTTTTAAGTAGACATATTATAAAACATAATTGTTGTTTAAAAGTTCATTTATAAACTTTTATCTTACATCTATTTAATTCATTTTTTTTAACAATTATTCTTGGATTACTCATGAAAATTTTATGAAACATTAAACAGCTAGCCACCATCTTAAGTTATTTTTCTTGCTGACAAACTTTGTAACATAGAAATAACATGAGCTTATTTGAACAGTAAATCCAGGTAGAAAAGGTTGTATGTCTACATTATCTTTAATGTTGACAACTCTGAAGACTTGCCTGTTTTGATAAAACCAACTCACTTAAACTAGCTTTTATTTGTCAAAGATGATCCCAGATCAGATGAACTTGAGAAGAATTTGGGGTAATTTCTATATTTCTTGGAGTTTTAGAAATACTTAATACTTCTTTTTCTTTAAGCCAATTTAATAGAGTTCTTTTACAAATTAATATTGGCAACACCATCTGGAGGTAGAAAAATACCACATATCTATAACATACCTATATAGATGTACTTATACAGACAGACACAAACAGAGCTTATAACTTATTCTTTTATAGCTCTTATAGCTTCTTTTAAAAATTTTAGCTATGAGACATGTATAATAATACAAATCTCACTGGTTTATAAAAACACTTGGCTCCAAATTGTGTTTCTGGCAGACGGAACAAGTTAAGGTTACCTGCTCAGACGGCAAAAGCTTTTACTAATATTTGTGGAGAAAACTTTTAAGATTTTTTCATTTGCCAGTTTGTTTCCAAATAGCTCCCTATTTTTTTTCTGGGTTGGGAGTTGAGAGTTATTTCCCTGGAAGTCTGATTTTCAAAGAGATGGCTCTAGATCCTAGCAAAGACAAGGTAGAAGATTTACATCTCAGAGGCACAGAGAAAGAATGTAAGTTTTTTCCAAGAAGATGTTTGGGGGCATATTTGCCTATTATCAGAGATCTAGGGTAATTTTTAAGTGTTTCTTTTCCTTACGTTTAGGACAGTCTAGTGAATTTTTTTGTGGTCGGGGGCCCAAAATATGGGAAGGCCTGGAGCTGAAGGAGTTTGATTACAGACCCCTGGGAAGTAGGAGGAGTTTGATTACAGACCCCTGGGAAGCAGGAACACAAGTCTGTGCCAGATTTATTTCCAGGCCGTCAATCTGTATACCCAGGCCGTGAGATCTGACTGGAGTGCTTTCTGTAAATCTTTCAGGGAAAGGGAAGTTAAAGGGGGCAGCTGGGCATTTAAAAGATTTCCTGAGTTTTAGGAGTTAGAGGAGTTTGCTGAGGAGGTGGGACTGGATTTTAAGGAGCAGGGGTTTAAACCAGGGGCCCAGTGACAGGGAGGTGGGGTAAAGGAGAGTATAGGGGGTGTAGAAGGACAATTTTATATAGCAGGTGTGGATTTTAACTTTTATTTACTTCTGATTTCTGTTTTCTTTTTAATCTTGTTCAGGGAGTCTCTAAGACTAGCCGTGACACTTTTTATCTTCTTTGTAATTTGATCTTCTCATAGGTACCAATAGGATATTTGTTTAGGATGAGAGCTCTCTAAAAAAATTATATATTCAATATATTAATATCATATGATTATATATAATAATTAGTATATAAATAATAAATATAATATATAAAGAAATATAAATATAAATATATAAATAATAAAATAAAATAATATGATAATATAATACAATATTATAATGAATAAATATATATTATATATACTTATATCTTTTAGACCTAAAAGTCCAAATCTTTCAAGGTATACTTATTATTATTATTTTTGTGTGTGAGGAAGACTGGCCCTGAGCTAACATCCGTGCCCATCCTCCTCCATTTTGTACGTGGGATGCCGCCACAGCATGGCTTGATGAGTGGTGCACTGGTCCGCGCCTGGGATTCAAACCTGTGAACCCCAGGCCACCGAAGCGGAGTGCGTGAACTTAACCACTACACCACCAGGCTGGCCTTCAAGGTATACTTATTTTAATGTGACTAAACCAATGAACCTTTTTATGGCTTAAAATCAATAAGCTTTTTATGGCTTAACCATGGATGAAAGAGGCATCCTTAAAGAGAATGCAAAAAATGCAGTCCCCCCAAGATCCAGAGTCAGTCCAAAAGACAGCCTAGGAAAGCAAAGACCTTTGTCATTATAGTTGGTTAAAAAAAACAAATTCCAGTCTCTTGTGACCCAATAATCTGTGTTATAAGACAGGTGATACTGGAAATTTTCCCAGCAAACAAGACAATGAAGGGAAAGACAACAAAGGTTTCTTATAACCTCCTTATGACAAATGACACAAAAGACAGAGACAAGGAAAACAATGACTATTCCTGGGAGACGTAGGAGCAAGAGCTAATGGGTTTACCCCAAACCTAATGCACAAGAGTCACAATTTAAAGAATTAATTTTTACAAGTGTTTTTCTCCCACCAAACTGACTTTCAGAAGGAAGGGGCAAGGAGAAACCTTACCCTCCTCTCTCAACCAGGCACTACAGACAGAGCTCCAGGAGAGCTGGCCTTGGTAAGAATTCTTGCCTTCTGCCAGCTGTGTCAGCTCTCCCACGGTCCCCTCTGTGGGCTCTGAAGCCAGTGAGGCATCCTGGCCTTTTACTGTCCCTTCATCATCACCAGAAATTAGAGGGGAGGCAAAATTTTACCTCTACTTTCTTAGAGTTTTCAGCTGGGCCTGAGAATTAAATCGACTTAAGACAGATTAACAGGAGAAAAGCAGACACATATTTTTAATATAACTTGTACATGACACGGGAGCCCTCATGAGGAAATGAAGGCCCCAAGAAATGAGAAAACCTAAATGTTTTTGTACTAGATTGAACAAAAAGAGGCAATTATAGAAAAGTAACTAGAATGTACAAGAGGTTAAAGGAAGAGAAGAATTATTTGAACAAGGTCTGTACAGAATTCTCTCAGCTTCAACTTCCTGTCCTTGATGGTAAGAATGTTACTTTCCTCCTGGTGTAGGAGGACATTTTCCATCTGGGGGTTTAATTTTCCACTTTTAGGAAGAAAAGGGGGAGGGTTAGAGCATCCTTCTTGTACCTGCTGTTTTTTTTAAGTGCTTTTAGCTCAAACCAATCCTTATGCCAAGTGGCATATTTTGCCACCTTCACTAGTAATTTCAAATGTATTTTACGGAAGTACTGATCTGTGACACATTGACAGTATAGAAAAACAAGCTGGTCCTTCAGCCCAGAGACTTTGCGAATAACTGGGGGAGGCGTGGGGGAGGAGGTTGGGCCCTAGCTGGCCGGGGCAGGCCCTTCGGGTCCTTTGAAGAATGGAGAACCATGTCCCCTTGGAGAGGCAGCGTTTGGATGTTGACCTTATAAAGAGAGGAATGGCTGGCGTTGGACAGAGAAGCAGCCACAACCGTGGATGGAGCCTGTTACAAAGAATAAAGAATGGACAGCCCGCCACGGGCAGTCACAGAGAAACATTGAACTTTCTTCCCTTGTTCTGTTCTGAACACCAAAAGAATAAACACAAGAACAAAAGAGCACGAGGAGGTAGATGACCCTCTTTGCTCACCTCTACCCGCCCCCCTCCAAACCCATGCCATTGCTTTCTGAACAGGGTTGAGAGGAGATTTGAACCAAATGAGATTGAAATTCTTAAATATCAAGAGTCTTAGTAACCGAAATGCTACTCTCAGCACTGGTTCACCCTGGGGCCACATCTACCCAAGGTAGCACATGCCCTCTGAGCCCCTCTCAGGACCTCCACAGGATTCAGCTGTCCTGGATTGGCTGGGAAAATTCTGCTACCTTGGGCTTCCATCTCAATATTTTGGGCAGGAGGCTGCCTCAACCGAAAATCAGACGAAGCACCTCGGAATGAATCAAACTTGGTGACCTCCACACTCCTGACTATGTAGGGGAGGAAAAGAAGCAAGTCCTAAGGAGCTCTGAATCGAACTGGGGAGATGACACAGCACTGAAAGTGCCAAGTGACAACGTGACGATGGATACAAATACAGCGCAACAGGTTTCTCAAAGCAGCACGTACTCTGAGTTCAAATTAACGAGAGAAATTACTGTGTGAAGGCAGGCTTCTTTGAAGACTGTGAGTTGGGTCTAGAAGGCTGGTAGAAGTCTAACAGAGCAAGAACAATCTGTTTGTTTTGCTTTCCGGCTAGAAGGCAAAGGGAACAATGCGATAGTGTAGGACCAGCCAGAAGGCCAAAGGGCTTCTTGGGTAATGAACACACATTAGGTGACTCAGGTCTCCATCTCAGTTATTTACACCCCAAGGGGTTATAAAACCAGACTCAAAGAGCACCCTTCATGTTGCCCATAATTGCGTGAAATGCGATAAGGAAGAGTCACTTTGGAATGACGAAGATCAGCCTAGCCGGGTGATAACACCCCTGGTTACAGATAGTGGAGGAGAAGCGGGAACCTCCGCATATCCAAGGAGACCAGGAAGTGTCATCCTGACATAGATTGAGACAGGCAGTTCCCTGTCGGGATGTGAGGAGGGGGGCCTGCTCCCCCTCCCAGACCCTCCGTGGGTCAGTGTGACCTGCCTGGGGGTACGTCTCGCCTCCTACACTGTAACTCTGAGTGTATTCCCAGAAACGCACGGCAGAGAGAGAATGTGGGTAGCTGCAAGGTAGAGCTGAATTTTGGAGCAGAGCCTGGGCAGCTCTCCAAAAGGTGGAACCATCAGCCTTGGTTCTCTTTCCAGAACACTCTCTTGTATTCTTCTGTTCATGCTAAACCTCTCTTTTTCTGGGAAAAAGGCTAGGTGGTTATTTTTCATTTCCAGAAATCCTCAAGGGGCCAAACAAATGTACAAGGACTAGAGAGGAAACAAACTAGATGCCCCACCTGCTTCCTCTGGCTCAGCCCTTAGGCTGGGCCGGTGCTGCAGAAGGCTCGGTGAGCCAATGCTGGGCCCACTACCCAGTGTCCTTTGCTTATTCATTTAGTAGATATCAGTGTAAGGAATTGGGAGGTGGGGGGCTCAAACAGCATAGCCCCCACACTCCACAGAGCCTCTGCTCCCTCAGTTCATCGTCTTCCTCCAGACTGGCTTGGCTTCTTACATACGTTCTCTAACCAACGCAGGCCAGAGGCCCAGGGTCATTCTGGATTCTTCCTTCTCTTTTTGTCTCCCTCTCCTCATCACCATCCCCTGTCCCCCACCTTCTAATCAATCCCCAAGTCCTCTCAAACTCAACTTCTACAACCTCTGAAATGCAAAATGTCGATAACTGATGAATATGGGTGCTGGATACACGGAGGTTCCTTATACTGTGTGTGAATCTGAATGTTTCCCAAACAGAAAGTTAAATTTAACAAAAGATAAATAAAATTTCTCAAATTGGTGCCCGGTGCTCTGCTACTTCCAGAATCCAGATTCTCACCATCTCTTGCCAGGATGACTCTTTGCCATCTCTTTGCTCCCCTGCCCTTACCCACCTCAGCCCCCAGCCTTCATCTACTCCCAAAGCCACCCTTTGATTGACAGAAGTTCTTCCCTCAACACTGAACATAGATGGCAGCAGGGTCTCCTCCTTCTAGACAAAGGTTTAAACTGCTTTTTTAAAAATTGAGGTCACATTGGTCTATAACATTAAATAAATTTCAGGCATACATCATTGTATTTTGACTTTATATAGACTACATCATGTTCATCACCAAAAGTTTAGTTTCTGTTTAGGGGGACATCATATAAATGTCCCCCTTTACCCTTTTTGGCCTGCTCCCGCCCCCTTCCCTGCTGGTAACCACCAATCTGTTCTCCTTATTATGTGTTTGTCTGTTTGTTTATCTTCCACATATGAGCGAAATCTTACAGTATTTGTCTTTCTCCATCTGACTTATTTCACTTAGCATAATACCCCATGTTGTTGCAAATGACAAGATTCCGTCCATTTCCGTTGTATATATACCACATCTTCTTTATCCATTCATCCGTTGATGGGCACTTAGGTTGTTTCCAAGTCTTGGCTATTGCGAATAATGCTGCAGTGAACATAGGGGTGCAGATATCTTTTCGAGTTAGTGTTTTCATGTTCTTTGGCTAAATACCCAGAAGTGGAATAGCTGGGTCACATAAACTGCTTTTCATTGAAGGAGTTGAGAGACATGAGACACAGTTAAGAGCTCTGCCAGACATGCTTTACCCTGGACTTGGGGTCAGGACCCGGGTTCTAGTCCCAGCACCGCTGCCAGCCAGACGTGAGGACAAGCCAGTTCCTGGACTTCAGGTCTGTAAGATTGAAATACACAAAAAACACCACTTGCCCTTGGCCAGTGCTTTCACTCTCAAAGGGATTTGAAGAACATTATCATCTTGTGTGAACCTCAAAACAGACCCATGGGGAAGGCAGGGCATGGTGGTTTAAGGTTATGTCACCCAGTGTGTTCTTGGTGAGGCATGAAATGAGCACCTTCCTCACCACCCCCTCCCTGGAGGAAGGCTGACGCACGTCTGGCTCAAGCAAATCGACGACCTCATCCCAACTGACTCATTTGTTTAAAACATGTTCAAGTGCCAAAGCCAATAGAGAAGAGAAGCCTTGTAGGAAGAAGGAAAGTAGACACATACTTATTAAGATGTATTTTAAAGGCATGTGTTTTTAACGACGCAACAAAAACAGGACTCCTTCTTTGGATGACGAACCTGAAGTTCGCAGAGGTGAACTGATGGGCCCAAAGTGATTCTGAGTAATAATAGTAAGAGTAAATAATAATAGTAGCAGCATAAAATACTTATGATATATCAGGAAAAGCCAAAAGAACTTTTCTCAAGGGAACTCTCATACACTGCTGGTGGGAATGCAAACTGGTGCAGCCACTATGGAAAACAGTATGGAGATTCCTCAAAAAATTAAGAATAGAACTACCATACCATCCAGCTATTCCACTGCAGGATATTTATCCAAAGAACATGAAAACACAAATGCGTAAAGATATATGCACCCCTATGTTCATTGCAGCATTATTCACAATAGCCAAGACTTGGAAACAACCTAATTGTCCATCAAGAGATGAATGGATAAAGAAGACATGGTATACATACACGATGGAATACTACTCAGCCATAAAAATGATGAAATCTTGCCGTTTGCGACAACATGGATGGTCTTTGAGGGTATTATGCTAAGCTAAATAAGTCTGAAGGAGAAAGTCAAATACCATATGATCTCACTCATAAATAGAAGACAAAGACAACAGTAATAACAAATATATAGACACAGAGATTAGATTGATGGTTACTGGAGGGGAAGGGGAGGGAGGAGGGTGAAAGGGATGATTAGGCACATGTGTGTGGTGATGGATGGTAATTAGTCTCTGGGTGGTGAATGTGTTGTAATCTACACAGAAATCAAAATATAATAATGTACACCTGAAATTTATATAATGTTATAAACCAATGTTAATGCCATAAAAAAAGAGCTTTTCTCATTGAATCCTTACAATGACCCATGATATGAGTAGCATGTCCTTTATATAGATGAGGAAATAGACTCAGAGTCCTAAGTCCTGGAACCAGGAATGGATCACTGCTCCACTGGACTCCATGGCCCATGTCCCTGTAACTGCTCCACCATATGTGTCCTGGCTGTGCCAGATTGTTTCCTAGTTAGTGTCGGAGCTGGGATGACACTCAGACCTCTGCCCAGGGAGTCTTTCCATTATAGCCACTGTCCTCTCAAATGGTAGTCAAGGGCTTTTCCAGCACCGTGAGGGTGCGACCAGCAAAATCCAGACTGTGGGAAACTCTTTAGGTCTGCCACAGAGAAACCGTAGGGAAGGGAAAGATCAAGGGGGAATCCAGAAATTAAAGAGAACAAAAAGACACATCCAGTTAAAAAAAAATGAGCAAGACTAAATCAACTATAGTGTCTAGTCATTCACACCTGAGTGACAAAGCTATAAAAAGCTCAAGTTTGTGATTCCTAAAAAGTCAGGAGAAGGGGGCTCCAGTTGGGGGAGGGAGGGGTTTGGGTTGGGATAGGGCACTCAGAAGGGACTTTGGGAAGATGCTGGAAAAGTTCTACTTATAGACCTGGGTAGTGGTTACAACAGTGTTCACCTTATAATAATTTATTAAAGTCGTACATTTGTTTTGTGTGGTTTTGTGTACCTGTGTTTTATTTTATTTTAAAATTTATGTTGTTGTGTGTGTATTTGTGCTTTATTGGACAATAAAATGATTTGTAAAAATTTACCCCAGGGCTAGTCCCAGGGCTGCCACACAAAGGCCACCCCTTCCAGTGTCCACTCTCCCATCCTGCCTTTGCCGTGATCATGATCCACTCGGAACCTTCTTAAGATAAGCCAAGGCCCAGACAGATTCGTTGTAGGCCAAAGTGTGCATGTGTGTTTGTGTTCACGTGTGTGTACATGCAAAAGCATGTGTGACTCTCCTCACTTCTCAGATTATACCTTCTGGGGCAGGTGGAAGCTCTTTCCTTTTTCCTCTTTCCATTTTCTTCAGTGGCCACTTTCAATCTTCATAGCCTGAGGTTGAGAAAATCTACCTCTGAAGAAGGAGTCCAACCTGAGTCTTAACTCTCTAGACGGCACTTAGCACCCTCATTTGCTTACTAAACAGAACTTCCTTCCATGACTTGGAGAGAACTTTTCTCTACGTTGCTTGTATGAACTTTGCTACCGGATCATCAGGTAAGCCTCACGTTTTTGCCGGCGGAGCTCCGCCTTTCTATCTTCCTCTGCTCTTTTTCTCTCTTTATCTTCACTTCTTGCTTCACGCTAATTTTGCTCCTTTCTGGATCTGGAAAGAAAATGGGGGGAAAATCCATAAAAAAGAAGCAGAGAGAAATGGGAAGTAGGGAGACCGCCCACTTGCCTCTGTCCCAGATGTTGTCCACTTGGCCATGCATGCCCTCCACTGACCCAGGGCAGGAAAGTCAGTCATCCCTGCCCTCATCCCTCAAACAGACACAGATGGGAGCAGAGGTGTCCTGTCTACTTCGTGGAGCATTTACAGTCTCTTCTCTCCAAAAAGGCGAGAAGCACTTTGTTGCAAAGGAACACAAGAATCCCCAAAGAAACCTGGGCAGGAAAGATAAAGTGGAAAAACCCAAAGTCGAAAAGGAAAGAAAAACAGAGGTGTGGACTCAGGAAAAGACAAGTGTCCACCATTCCCTAACACGGCTGCTGGTTCGTACCTATGTACTTCGGGGTCCTCTCTTCATTTGGTGCCCACAAGGCCAGAGCACAGTCTTTTTTGTTCAGAACCGGTTTTTACTGACTAACCAACTCTGAGCTCCTTGCTTTTTCCTTGGGCCCTCTATCTCTCCTGCTTTCTTGCGGGCTTTTTTCCCTCTTGATTCTCTCTTCCACTGTCCTTTCCTCCTTTGCCTGGGAAGGCCCAAGTGAACACCACCAGACTTGGGTGTACGCCAACAGATGGAGCAAAGGAGGAACTGAGAACAAAGTCCATTAACCTTCCACCATCTTGGCGACCTCCCTCCCAGCACTCAGTCATGTTGACCATCCTAGAAGTCCCAGTCAGAGAACAAGGCTTAAAAACCCTTCCCACAGTAGTCAAGCTCAGTGGAGACTGAGATAACAGGAGGTAAAGGTGAGATTTGAGGGATTGCAGATAATTACACCCAAATCTGTAGGAATTGAGGGCTGTAATAGGCAGCAAAGTCCCCTGGATGCATCATGGCGCCTGAGTCATTGCTTTGTAACCCATGTCTGCTCTGACCACACGCTCTGCAAACTGTCGTGGACAATGCCAAGAAGCTGAACAATAATACCCTTCCTTTAACTATCAGGTGGTGGAAATATGATAAGCACATGGAAGATAATCACATCCTGGTTTATATGGTTAATTTAACATCATAGTGAACACACAGTAATGAGTGCCAGAAGAGTTCAAAAGAAGGTAAATTTGAGGAGTGTCCTATGGCTGCCATAACAAATCACCATAAACTGGGTGACTTAAAACAACAGATTTTCATTGTCCCACAGTTCTGGAGGCCGTAAGTCTGAAATCAAGGTGTTGGCAGAGCCACACTCCCTCCTAAGGCTTGAAGCAGGAGGATCCTTCCTTGCTTCTTCCAGATTCTGGTGGCTCTAGGCATTCCATGATTTGTGGCAGCGTTTCTGCAATCTCTGCCTCTGTCTTCACATGGCCATCTCTTCTATGTTTTCTGTGTCTTCTCTTCTGTGTCTTAGGAGGACATTTGTCATTGGATTTAGGGCCCATCTGGGTAATCCAGAATGATCTCATCTCAAGATCCTTAACTTAATTATATCTGCAAAGACTGTTTTTCCAAATAAGGTCCCATTCATGGGTTCGGGTGCATGGCATATCTTTTGGGCACTACCATTCAATCCACTACAAGTGATAGTCCCAATATCTGGGAAATTCACTTTAATTCTTCGCTTATTCACTCAGTCACCCTGTTGTGCACCTCCTATGTGCCAGGCACCTTTCTAGGTGCTGGGGACACAGCAGTGCAGGTTCCTGCTCTTTGTGGAGTTTCCATCCTAGGAGAAGGGGACAGACAATACAATATTATACACATAAACAAGAAGTATGAGGGAATGATGAGGGCCATAAGGAAAAGGCCACAGGGACATGTGATGGGGTGACTGGGTGGCTACTGTAGACTTAGAAGGAAAAGGCCTTGCTGTGGAGGTGACATGAAGCTGAGATCTGAGTTCAGGAAGGAGGCAGCGTGCAGGACCTGGCAGAGGAAAGAGTGAGAGCAAAGACCCTGCGGTGGGAGTGAGCTTAGCATGTTCAAGGAGCAGAAGATGGCCAGAGTGGCTGGAACATGGTAGGCAAGCGAGAAAGTGGAAGGATATGGGGCTGAAGATGCAGATTGGATGGATCACGTGGGACCTGGAGGCCAGGTAGGAAGCTTGGCTTCTATTCCATTAGGTTTCAAGCAGGGTAACACCACGAGCTAAGTTATGGTCCCACTGCTGAGGGGGTGATGGGCTGCAGAAGGGCAAGAGTCGATCAAGGAGATGAGTTATGTTAGGAGGTGACAGCTGTGGTAATCAAAGGGGGTAACTGAGACCAGGGCCTGTGGTGGAGAAGGATAGGACACATTCCAGAAGTCTTCTGGATGTAGAGGTGACAAGACCTCCTGATAGGTTGGTCATGTGGGGTGAGTAGAGGAGAGAATCAAGAATGGATCTTAGACTTATTTTGGTGATCATTTTGCAATGTACACTTGAAACTGATAGGATATGTCAATTATATCCCAATATTAAAAAAAGTCAGCATACTAAATGAAAAAAAATGGACCTTAGGTTTTAGAAGCAAGCAACTGAGCTTATATGTTTTCTTTTTAATGGTGGTGCAATACACATAACATGAAAATTACATTTAAACCACTTAATGTACAATTCAGTGGCATTAAGTGCATCTACAGTGTTGTGCAACCATCGCCACTATCTACTTCCAGAACTTTTTTGGCTTGATGTCTTGTGCATTGAACAACCTGAATATTCATCAGATGCTGCAGAAAGCAGAGAGCGGGGAAGTTTCTTGGCAGTCGGCACTACTGCCTATGAAGACCCGTCTCTGATGGGAGCTTCCCACGGCCCCCGATTGTTTCCGGTGGGCTCCTGGGCACAGACATGTGACATCATGTTTTATTTTTCTTTGGATTTTGTCTCAGCAGAGCGTCGGAAAAATCCTGGGCATGGTGCCGATGAATAACTTCTTGATCTAAATTAGGACTGAGGCCCTGAGAGTTGATACTCTATCCTTCCTGCTTCCTCAACGCATATGAGCAGGAGAGTTCTGAGTGGAGCAAGGGTTAAAATCCTTTTGACGTTAACCTGAAGCTTTGCTCCCTCTCATCCACAGTGGGAAATCAGTTACAGAAAGGTCAGCTGAAGGACTGAAGGTCAGTCAGACAGAAAGAGCTTTGCTTCCAACTGAAACCCTACAGGAGGTAGGACAGACCCACAGGGCCCTGCAGAGAGGGAGCGGGGAGTGGGGAGCTGAGGGGGTGGGCAGTGGCCTGGTTTGCAAAGAGACCTTTAGAGAAGTCTCTCAGGATTAAAGAAACACACACACACACACACACACACACACACACACACAGACCACCCATGGAGAACTCACAGCTTCGGAATATACAATAAGAATGCTGCCCCCTCCCTCTTCTACTCCCCAGCACCAAGACTGGGCTCCACTGAATTCTGCGTGTGTGAATCAGTAACCATTTCTTCTCTAGTTTAACCCAGGATGAAGACAGTGCAGATCTCTATTTTCTAAAGAGTTGCATTTTTATAACACTCTGGGAAGCAGCTCAGTGGGTACCCTGTACATACTCCCGCAGAGGAGCAATCATATGGGTAAGCTAGCAAACTAGTTAAGAGACTGGCATAGGAGAAAGTTAACTAATTACCTTTCCCATCTTACTGCTCTCAGGAGCTTAAAGAGTTTAAATTCCTGTATTCGTTTTCTGTTGCTGCTGTAACAAATTACCACCCACTTGGTGGCCTAAAGCAATATACATTTATTATTGTACAGTTCTGTAGGTCAGATGTGTCATTCGGCTAAATCTGGGTGTCGCCAGGGCTGTGTTCCTTCTGGAGGCTCTAGGATAGAATCCATCTCTGTGCCTTTCCCACCTCCCGGAGGCACCCACATTCCTTGGCTCATGGCCCCCCCCCCCATCTTCAATGCCAGCAATGGTGGGTCAAGTCTTGTCACTCCAATCTCCTCTTCTGTGTCCCTCTTCCAAATTTAAGGACCCCCACCATTACATCGGGCCCACTGGATAATCCAGAATAATCTTCCTATTTAAGGTCAACTGATTAGCTACCTCGGTTCTATCTGCTGCCTTAATTTTCCTTTGCCATGTAAGGTAACATGGTCACAGCTTCCAGGAATTAGGACATGGACATCTTGGGGATGTTGTGGGGGAACTATTCTGACACAATTCCTATCAAAAAAGCAGAAATAACGGGGGCGGGCCCCATGGCAGAGAGGTTAAGTTTGGTGCACTCTGCTGTGGTGGCCTGGTTGAGATCCCAGGGGTGGACCTATACCACTCGTCAGCCATGCTGTGGCGGCGTCCCACATACAAAATAGAGGAAGACTGGTACAGATGTTAGCTCAGGGCTAATCTTCCTCAGCAACAACAACAAAAAAGCAGAAATAAAGAAGAGTGTTTTTAATCACACCAAACTGGGAACTTCTGAGAGTTTTACCACAAGCCCAGCCCTGAGCACGTCCACATAGTTATTTACTGACACTCAGGTTTCGTCTGTCATATCACACTTCTTCTAAGCGGAAGAAAAAAATCGTAAAATACGAAGAACTCCTGTCACCTATTATTCTAGAATAAACTGTTGGAAGCGCTACTAAAAAATCCTCCACCACAAAAAACTTAACGTGTGGTGAATGCTTACCGGGTTATAGGTTGTTTTCTGGTTTTTTCCCCCCCATTCATCCTCTCTAGATCAAACAGGTGAGTATTATCATCTCTATTCTACAGATGAGGAAACTCATTCAGCAATTCAAGTAGAAGCAGAATTTGTCATGTTCGTAACCGTCACTAATTACAGAAATTCAGATTTAGTCTGTGTTTCAAATCAGTTATTAAAGCGCGTATGGCCGGGTCAAAGCTTCGCAACTCATCCTCCCCCTGCACGTGAGCACAGGCCTGAGGGTGGTCATTCATTTATTCAGCAAATATTTCTCAAACATTCTCCATGTGCATATTACCAGCGAAGACTTATGCTAAAAAGTGGACAATAGTTCCTGCTTTGAAAAGCTCACAGACATGGCAGATTGATCTCGTGTATTGTCTGTTTATCTCCTCTCCCACAATAATTAAAAAAGGTAAGAGGACAATGACAATGGCAGGGGGAGGGGAGAGCATCAGAGGGTGGTGAGGCAACTAGTACCTGGAAGGGAAAGGTGACTAGAGGAAGGGACCTAGCAACAGGGCATAGAAGCAGCAGCCTGTAGCATGCCCAGAGCGGACCCAGACTCTCAAAGACCCTGGGGAGGCGCGGGACTCAGGAAAGCCCGTGGGCAGGATTGAGCCATGCAGAGGAGAATAGGGGGACTAATTAAAAGTCTGACATCGAGCTGCTTGAAGCCCAGAACCCGGATAGTCAGATTCCTCCCCACCGCAACCTGCCCAGGCGAAAATGTGGAGCCTCGTTCTTTAAGGAAATGGGAATGCCCATGAACAAGGTCATCAAAACTGCAGGCTCCCCACCCCCTCACCCTCAAGTGAAGCCCAAAGGTCAGCGGTCAACAATCTTTGCCCCTGCACAGAAATTATAATCCCTTTATTAGTGCCTCACTTAAAAAAAGAATCAACTTTATTGAAGTATGACTTACGTACAATAAAATGCACCCGTTTTTATGGCGACATTTAAATGAGTTTTGACAAACATTTACACTCAGGTATCCACCAACACAGTCAAGATATAGAACATTTCCACCACCCCAGAAAGTCTCCTCACACACCTTTGCAATCCGTCTCACCCCCACACCTGCTCAGGGCCAGGAAATCACTGATCTGCTTTTTGTCATTCTAAAATAGCTTTTCCTTTTCTAGAATTTTATACAAATGGAATCATAGATATTCTTTTGTGTCTGGTTTCTTTTGCTCAGTATAATATGTTGAGACTCATCCATGTTGTCATATGTATCAGTACTTCGGTCCTTTTTTATTGATGAATAGTATTCCATTCTATGGATGTACCACAATTCCTTTATCTGTTCTCCTGTTGATGGACATTTGGGTTCTTTCTAGTTTGGAGCCATAATGTGTAAAGCTGCTAAGAACATTTGTGGACAAGTCTTTGTGTGGACACATATTTTTATTTCTGTTGGGTAAACACCTAGGAGTGAAATTGCTGGGTCATGCAGTAAGTATATGTTGAATTGTAAAGAAATGACAAGCTGTTTTCCAAAGTGGTTGTGTCGTTTTGCATTCCACATCCTTGCTAACACTTGGTATTATCTGATCTTTTACTTGTAGCCATTTTAGTGGGTGTCAAGTGGTATTTCACTGTGGTTTTAATTTGCATTTCTTTGAATACATAGTCAGCACCTCCCCCACACCTGCAGAACTGTCCCTTAGAAAAGAGGGAATTGCCTTATATTTGTGTCCTGATAAAGTATCTCATGTGATGGGAAAGCTCTCTCTATTTTATATAACAACTCTTTGGGGAAGACACATTGGTTAGTAATGAAAAAGCAGGGAGAGTGACTAAAAGTCTGTTTAAGATGTAATTAGGGGCCGGCCTGGTGGGATAGTGGTTAAGCTTGCAAGCTCCACTTCTGTGGTCCAGGGTTCGAGAGTTCAGATCCCGGGCACAGACCTACACACTGCTCATCAAGCTATGCTGTGGCAGCGACCCACATACAAAATAGAGGAAGATTGGCACAGATGTTAGCTCAGGGACAATCTTCCTCACCAAAAAAAAAAAAAAAAAAGTAATTAGATCCCCAGATCCCCTCCTCTATTCTAAGAAGATGGGCAACTGCCCCTTTTTTCACCCCAGCTGAAGCCTGGAAACTTATTCTCTGTAGATAAAAAAGCACAACTCTTGAACTGGGCCACACCAGGAACCATTAAGGGCAAGGGTCTTGTTCTCTAAAACAGGTGGACTAAGTAAAGGATTTAGACCCCACTGCTGGGGCCCCCAGCCTTCTACCCAATTCAGCTCCCAGATTGCTGGAGCTGGGCTTATGCCCTCTAGAAGGAGAGTGGAGGAGATTCAGATCACCTGACACTCTGCCCAGGCTGGACCAGCCCCATCCGTGAGCCCTGAGCTTCCAGTCAGCTCGTTGGTGTTTTACTGTTATACAGGAACTGAGAGCCAGAGATTGTCAGACATCTGAGGACTGCCTCTGAGATGAAAGAGGCAAGACAAACAAGGAATAGAAAAATAGCAACTCAGAGGGAATAGTAATGAGACAGGAAGTTCTGAAAGGAGAGATTTGAGAAGATATTGCATCCATGGAATAAAAGGAAGCTATGAAAAAGGGACAGAGAGCAAAACAATGCTCCTGAAAACATATTATACTAAATATATTACATTGTGTAATGTCAAACATGTTATAATAAAATATAATGGTAGAATTAGAAAGTCAAAGGAGAGGTTGGAAGATAAATGAGGGACTTGCCCAGAAAGTAGAGAAAAAGACATAGAGTTAGAAAATTTGTCGGACATAATAAGAAAACTAGGGCACAACCCAGGAAGCCCAAAATATGAATAATCAGGGAGAACCAAGAGAATGGAGTGTAGAAATCACTGGACAAATAACTCAAGAGAATTTTCCAGAACTGATGACATGAGTTGATGGAATAAAAGAGCCCACTGAGTGTCCAGCTCAATGGATAAAAGTGTCCCAGACCGTGGACATCATCATGATGCCTCAGAGCAGTAGGGACAAAGAGAAGATCCCTTCTAAAAGCTTCTAGTGAAAAGATAAAAAATCAGACAGGCATCAGACCTCTCAGCGGTGAACCGGAAGCGGCAAGACGAGGAAGCAAAAAGATCTTAAAAGACCTTAAAAAGATCTGTGGGAACATGACTTGTGACCTAGAATTCAATTCCTAGCCAGATCATCAATCAAGGATGAGGGCTGAGTGAGAGCCATTAACAGACATGCAAAGGTTTCAGAAAATTTTAGCTACCAGGCACTTATTTCCAGAAGCTTCTAGAAGATGTGTTCCACACAAGTGAAGGAGTAAACCAAGAAAGACAGGTAATACCTGATAGCCACACTCCAGGAAGTGGCAATATATGAATACAGTATAAGATCTGGAAGTAAACCCCAAAAGAATTGGTTAAAATGTTTCAAGTTTGGATCTAGGGAGCAGGATATAAGATTTTTTTCATAAGAAGCTTTGCAGGACAATTTGGGTGCAGGTATGTCTTTGGTTAACAAGAAAACAAAACCAGACAAAATTACATGCATTGACTTGACAAAGTAATCGCAATATAATGTTAAGTTAAATAATAGGATATAAAATGTATATTTGTTATAGTCTCTTTTTATTCATTAAAGTATGTGTGCGGGTGGGAGGCACAGTTAGAAAAAAGATTAGAAGGAACTATTTCTAAGTGGCAGGACTAGGTGTAATTTAAGTTTTCTTCTTTATATTTATCTAGATTTTCTAATTTCTATCTGACCATTAGCATTTATTAATTTGTAATTAGAACAGAAAGCTTAAATAAACAAGCCGGGTCTGTGGCTGCCAGCTTTGCAAGCCCCTCACTGAGATGAAGAAGAGAAAGCAGCTCACCCAAGTTCACTCAGACAAGGTTTTGCGAGTCAAAAACCCATGCTCTTTTATATCATTCTGCTTCTCCCCTTGGGATTTCTTCCAACTGAAAACTTAGCCATTATAAGGCTCAGCTCCTGGGTCCAATGTCACCCTGTTCATGGAGCTTTCCCTAGAGAGGACTCCTGCCTTTCTCCGCTCAGTTGAACCTGGTGTCTTGCCCGTGTTATTTACATGAGCTGCCATGTGGATTTGGGTGGACGTGCTCTCGAGTCTTCACTCTGCTGGAAGCTCCTTGGGAGCAAGGACCACACCTTATGTACCTTCCTATCTCCTCGTGGAGCACCCAGATGGATCACTCACTATAGGCGCTCAACAGGTATGTGAGCTACGTTTTAAAGGTGGGGGAGCTTGGCTATGAACACAAGCACGGGAACTTACTTAGACCATTTTGTTATCTCCTTTCAGGCTCTGTACCCTGAAGTTTGGCGGGTGACTCTCGGCTGTGGAGTAGGAGGTTTTAGATGCCCAATGGGAAGACAGCCCCCCACGCAATGGTGGCTCAACACCACCTAAAGGCATTCTTGTGTTGCAAAGATGAATGCTCACGTGCTGAGCTCTTTGTCCCCATTACACAATTAGGCCACTTAAAGGTGTCCTGTCACTTCCCGAATGCAGCACAAAGGACTTGTTCAAGCCATAAGATCAGAACTAAGGACAAAGCCGTTGGGATTTCCTTTACATGTGACTTGAATGCTTACTTTAAATTAATTTATTTAAAGCGGAGAGATTCAACACCAGGCTCTGAAGTCAGCCCACCTGGGTGGGAGCCTTGGAACACCATCCACCCTGCCCACTGCCTCTGCCTGACTTTAGCGAATTACATGTTAATTTCCATGTACTTCAGAGTCTTCATCTGTAAAATGGGATAATATCTACCTCATAGGGTGGTGAGAATTACATGAGATAACACGGGCCATGGGCTTAGAATAATAACTGTCAGTTATTATCCACTCAACAGAGCACACTCCAGCTACTAAAAATTATATATCCTGAAGTAGTGGTGTGGGGAGATGTTCCCTATATATCAATTTTTTTAAACATTAAAAGCAATATGTTAAATATGATCCCATTTTTGTAAAGCAAAATGTGTGTATTTATAAGTACATTTGACATTAGTAGAGAAAAACTTAGAAGTATATACACCCAAATTTGAATTTAGTGTACACCTAATTTTCTGTAGTGTATATGTTAGCGGTGCAATACAAAGATACATACTTAAAAATGTCTACACCTGCCCTGTCCAATTCGGTAGCCACCAGCCGCCCGTGTTGACTTAAATTGAAAAGAACTAAAATTAAATAAAATTTAAAATTCATACTAGCCACAGTTCAGGTGCTCAACGGCCACACGTGGCTAGTGGCTACCTTATCGGACATCGCAGATGTGGACATTTCTGTCATTGCAGAAAGTTCTATTGGAGAGCACTGGTCTATAGGACTAGAGGAGGTGAGTTTTTGGTGATCTTTTCTGTTCCTTTGCTATAAAATGGGAAGACTTCCTCAGTCTCAGCCAGATCATTTAAATAAGACTTCTCAGAAGACCTTCCTCTTGGGTATGGAAACATTTCCCAAGTTTGAAAGCTGCTCATTTTCAGCAGGCATCGTGTGATTTTCTTTATAACATTTGGGCGACAATCTTGATTATCCCTTTTTTTCTTTCAGGATATATATTTTGTTTCGTTTTGTGGGGAAGACCAGCCCTGAGCTAACACCTGTTGCCAATCCTCTTTTCGCTGAGGAAGACTGGCCCTGGCTAACATCCGTGCCCATCCTCCTCCATATGTGGGACGCTGCCACAGCATGGCTTGATAAGCGGTGCGCGCGTGTCCGCCCCCGGGATCCGAACCCGCGAACCCAAGGCCGCCAAGGCGGAGAGCGGGAATCTAACCACGACGCCGCCACCGGCGGGCCCCTCAAGATATTTTTAAATATATAACATTGCTCAAGGGATGAAAAAGGATGAAAGTTTATCAGGCAGTCTCATTGTACGTTAATGAGGATCCCGGGGGCGTCGGAAAGACAGCTCAGCCAGATCAATTTTCCGAAACCCCATCCAGTGAGAGAACCATTGCCACCCGAGACTCAGTTCTCAGAGCTCTAAGTACTCAGATAGAAAATAGCTGCGTTTCAGGGGCTCCGCAAACCCTTGCTATGTCAAGCCAAGGGCATTAAGGACAGCATGTGCTCCTGTCATCACAAGTCACGCCAGGAGGGGAGAACGCGCCGCTAGTTTGATAGCCAGAGTGGAACAGGTGCGCCCGCCCATTCTGCTCCCCTGGGAGAACACGGGCTCGGCGGGCCTGTGCTGTCCTTTGTCGCCCCCAACCGGGCAGTTGGGGTTTATCACACACAGGAAGTGAAAACCGCAATATTTACAATTTAGGATGAACTAATGACTTTCTGTCTTGGTTTCTCTTCCAGTTCCTTTGCCTTCTCCTTTTTGCGCACGTTTGTGAAAGTGACAGCTCACAAAAGCAGGATAATCAGATCAAGGTTTCACACCGATGAGTCTATTGTGTTTCTAGAGGATGACTCCCCCAAAGGCGCTAGAGCTAATTTTTAAAATTTTCAAGAATTTTTATATTTTAAAACTTGCAAAAAGTATAGATAATGATACAACAGACATTCATGTTTTTATAACTCAGCTGAACACCTAAGATATTACAGATATATTTGAGGCCCTGATCCTGTTTCCCTTTCTTCTTGGAGGTAAAAATAAAATTCAGGATAGTATTTTGCAGTCCCATGTGTGTGTTTATACTTGTGCAACCTGTAGAGGTGTCCATAAGCACATATAGTATTGATTTGTATGTTTCAAATTTTTTCAGAAAATTGATGTCATACTGTATGATTCTGAGCTTCTTGCTTTTATTCATCAATAGTGTGTTTAAGAATTATTCATGTTAATGCATACACATATGTATTAACATACATATATATGCATATATGTTAATACATAGTTGATTTTTTTTTTTTGCTGAGGAAGATTGGCCCTGGGCTAACATCCATGCCTATCTTCTTCTACTTTATACGTGGGACGCCTGCCACAGCATGGCTTGATGAGCAGCACGTAGGTCTGCACCTGGGATCCGAACCTGTGAACTCTGGGCCGCTGAAGCGGAGTGCATGAACCTAACCGCTGCACCACCGGGCTGGCCCCAATAGTTGATTCATTTTTTACTGCTGAAAAATTCCTTGCACAACTCTGCTAGTCTCATAATAAGTAACGGTAATTAGTTCAGCTTTTTCTTAGTAACATGTTGGAATTACTTTTATATTCTGAACACTAATCCTTTGTTTGGTTGTATGATTCACAAAATACTTTCAGCCTTTGGCTTATCTTTCCTCTTCTTTTATGATGTGTTTCCAGATACAAGATTTTTACATTTCAAAGCTAAATATGTTAGTCTTATCTTTTATGGTTTATGCATTTTTGAATCTTATGAAATCCTTCTGTATCCCAAGCTCATCAGGCAGTCTTCTACATATTTTAAAGAACTTTAAAGATTTGCTTGTACATTTAGATGCTTAATTCCCCTTGGTTTTATTTGTGTATTTGGTACAAGATGGATGTCTCTTTGTCCGTGTGTGTGAGTTTCTCTCTGGCAGGTTGCTCATTAGAATAGCCTTGGGAGATTTTAAAAAAACCGATTTCTGGGCCTCTTCCCAGAACCGATGAAATCTTAATGTCTGAGGGTGGAGCTGAGACATCAGGATTAAAGAAAAAACCAGTTCCCCCAGGGGGTTCTAACATGCAGCCAGGGTTGAGAACCTCTGTTCTAGGGTGAGACCAAGATTAGAATTGCTGGGGTGCGTATTACATCGTTAGCTCTACTGGGTGTTGCCAGTGCTCGGTAAAGTGATCATAACTATGTATGGTCCTGCCAATAGGAGACTTCCAGTTGCTGCACATCTTTGAAAACCCATGGGCATTATTATCCCAATTAAATGATAAAGAAACAGGTACTCAGATAGTTGTGATTAGAGAACTTGCCTAAAAATCACACAGTAGATTGTTGCTGTGTCCTCCACCATCCCACCACTCCATGGACATGGATTACTCCTGTCACACGTGCTTCACTCACTGGCATCACTGGGCAAGGACACTGGCAATATTTTTGGTTCTGTAAACCCCATCTGGCTCCTATTTGGACTCTAAATTCAATCTCAGCTTGAACAGAGAGATTCCCCATACAACTGACTTCTCCTAAAATTCTGGAGTCAGACACTCCCATAAGCCCAGACTTTCAAAACACACAGAAACATCAAATTAAGAGGGGTTAAATATTGACCAATGAGTTCCTCTTCAAACGACAACTGACAAGCGGGAATTTGTCAAGTTTACAAAAATGTATGTATTCCTGTGTGTCAGGGAGCAGGCAAGGTGTTCTAAGGGTTTCAGAAGTATGAGGCAGGCTTTCTGTTCTTTGGAGACATTCAGACTCTAATGTACTTGAGATAAGGCTTATGTAACTCAGTTTTAAATTAGCAGTAGAGGTTTTTAAATGTATTTTTAAACCTATGATTTTAAAGAAGTGACGTATGAACTGGATGTTTGGACTAACTGACCTTGGCATTTCTTTCCTACTCTGCATCTCTAAGGATTTATGAAATAAGAAAGGCTTTGTGGCTGAAAACACAACAAAACTTTCTCCCTGGTGGTGGTAGGCAGCCTCTAAGACTGTGCCCAGTGACCCGTTCCCCTGGTATTCACACCGTTGTGTAGTCTCCTCCGTATTGAATAGGGCTGGCCTGTGTGTCCAACTGGATGTTGTGGACGTGATGGTACATGGCTTCTGAGGCTAGGTCATAAAAGGCATTGAAGCTTCTGCCTTGCTCCCTCTTGAACTACTTGCTCTGTGGGAAGCAAGGGGCCATGTTGTAAGGACACTCAGGCAGCCTGATGGGGAGATCCCTGTGATAAGCAACTGAAACTTCCTGCCAACAGTTAGCACTCACTGGCCAACCATGTGAGTGAGCCACCTTTGGAGCAGATCCTCCAGCCCTAACCAAACTTCAGATCAACTGCCCCCATGGTTGACGTCTTGACCAGAGCCCCGTGAAAGACTTGGGGCCAGATCTACCAAGCTAAGTGGCTCTCAAATTCCTGACCCACAGAAACTACGTGAGACAATAAATGTTTGTTGTTTTTTCAAGTCACTAAGCTTTGGTGTGATTTGCTATGCGGCAATAGATGACTAATACGAAGGTTTTCATGTAGATGCATCAACAAGAAAACAATTCTGATGACTTAAAAGCCTTTAAATATTGTTGTTACTCCCACAAACTCTGAAGGAGGTGGATAGTAAAATGGAAGTCTTAGAGAAGATGAATGCTTTCCTTAAGTATTGTGGGGATTAGATCACAGAAAGAAAAAGATATTTCGGATTTCAATTTTTTTTTTTTTTTTTTTTTTGCTGAGGAAGATTCTCCCTGAGCTGACATCCACCGCTAATCTTCCTCTTTTGCATGTGGGCTGCCACCACAGTATGGCCACTGACAGACAAGTGGTGTAGGTCCACGACCAGGAACCGAACCTGGGCTGCCTAAGTGGAGTGTGCTGAACTTAACCACTAGGTGACTGGGGCTGGCCCAATGCATTTTTATCCCATACTCACACAATTAAAACTATTTCAAAAACAGTCTGGCAATTCATTTATGGCCTTACAATGTTAGGCTTTTAGAAGCATATATGGAACAGAATAGTGATTTAGAAAAAAGTTTTGCAACTTTTTTGTTTTGTTTTGTTTTTGTGGGGAAGACCCGCCCTGAAGCTAACATCTGTTGCCAATCCTCCCCTTTTTGCAGAGGAAGACTGGCCCTGGGCTAACATCCGTGCCCATCTTCCTCCACTTTATATGGGACGGCGCCACGGCATGGCTGACAGGCAGTGCGTCGGCGGGCGGCCAGGATCTGAACTCGCAAACCCCGGGCTGCCAAGCGCGGACTAAACCACTGCGCCACCGGGCGGCCCCAAGTTTTGCAACTTTTAAAGCCCTGAAAATACACTAGCTGGCATTCTATGCACTCCTGTCATTACCAATCTGTTTTTCCCACTTTAATAAATGGTCAAGATTTGTTCCTAGAGAAAGGGTCACGCTGTGGGCAAATTCACGTTTGATAGACCTCCTCAGCTCCAAACACAGAAAAGGAGGGGCAGGTTTAAAATAATAAAAGAGAAAACAAAACAACCCAAAACCCAAAGATAGTTTCCTGTGGCTGCTGTCACAAATTACCAAAAAGTTAGTGGCTTAAGTAACGTAAATTTATTATCTTACAGTTCTGGAGGTCAGAAGTCCAAAGCAGGTCTTACTGAGCTAAAAATCAAGTTGTCTTCAGGCCTGCACCTGTTCTGAAGGCTCCAGGGGAAAAGATGTTTCCTTGCAGCTTCAAGAGCTGCCTGCACTCCTGGGCTCATGGCTCCTTCCTTCATCTTCAAAGCCAGCAGTGCAGCATCTTCAACTCTCCTTCTCTCACTCTCCAGACTCCCTCCTTCCCCTGTAAGGACTCCTGTATAAGGACTCCTGTGATTACATAGCCCACCCAGAGAATCCAAGCTCCCCATTTCAAGATCCTGAATTTGATCCCATCTGCAAACTCCCTTTTGCCATGTAAGGTAATATATTTGCAGGTTTCTGGAATTAGGACATGGACATCTTTAGGGGCCATTATTCTGCCTACCACAGATGGGCGCAGAACCACGGAGGAGCAGCAGAATGGAAATGCACTGTGGTAAGTGGGCTGCAGAGGTTCAGTGGAAGCCCTGAGTTTCATTCCTGGGTGGTGGGTGATCATGGGAACTAAAGGCCTTAAGTCAGATGGGGATGGAGCCAGATCTCTGCTTAAAGTTGTGGGCTGGGCCAGGCTAAGCTAGAGGCCGAAATAAATGGCCACTGAACACTGCCTGGGCTAAGACATATAACAAGCTGAAAGTCTAGAGAAGTGGGGGGATCAGGACTCATCCTGCAGCCCAAGGGGTGAGCCAGGCTGCCTGATGGTTTACTGCCTGGTTCTGTGTCATCCTTAATCCCTGGATGGGGCAGCCGTGCCCAACCTCCATAATGAGAGCTGGTTCTGGACTAGAGCCCTTCAGGATGGGATGGAGGCAAATGCAAAACTATAAGACCAGGAGGAGGGAGCCCAGAAGAAGAGAGAGAGATGAGGAGAAACAAACATACAAACTCTGAGCCTAGTCCATAACTCAGTATTATAAAACCCCCCAAAAATGTAATATGAAGGCAGTCAACAAAATCAGTTATTAGAATATGAGCTTATTTCAGGTAAAATTAATCAAATAAAATAATCTGACAAAGACTTCAAGATGTGTTAAGTTTGCCCAAAGAGATAAATGAAGTGGTTCCAGGTGGTTCCAGGGTGTGGAGGTCCTGCTGTGTTTGGGAGGAGGATACAAACACTACGACTTGGACTTTGTTAGAGAAAAGGGTGTGTCCCTACCTTGGAGGCCATTTGTGAGGAAGATCTCACAACTAGGAATTTAAGGCCCAAGTGCTTGAAAAGGTGGTTTCTTTGCCAAGTGCATGAACACGTCTTGACAGGCCGCATTACCCACAGAGAGAATGCACATGTGTCAGGTCCAAATAGAGGAACAATTCTGAGTCTGGTACACAGACATTGCTTCATCCGGAACATAGGATAAAATTTTGTCTTTGAACGTTGGGGGGATTTTAAATGTTCTACCCTTTGCTAAAGTCTCACTACATAGTTTATCCACAGCTTATTGACTTTTCTGTAATAAAGAGTTTCTCAGATCAAAAATTCTATTCTCATTCAGGTCATTCCAAAGACTCTTAAAACGCTCTAATCCACCCCAGCCCCAAGTAATGTTCCCAGAATTTCTCAACTACATGAGCTTATAGTTTGTAGAGAGGCAGAGAAACTGCTTCATTTGGAGACATAAAATCTTTTAAACAAGTAGATCCCCTTTTTAGTCAGCAAGGATTTTAATGAGCATCTACCATGTACAACTGTTAGGCCATATTGCATGAGATTTAAGAGCAGAGTGTATTTTTCAGGCCTGCAGGTTTGGGGTGGTATGTTGTAGTGGCTCTAGAATCCCTGCTGCTCCCCAGGCACCTGCTGTGGGTCCAGAGCAAGCTGGCTTGTCTCTTTGAGACTCAGTGCCCACATTTGTGAAATGGGGATTCTAGTAACTACCACATAGAGTGTCATAAGGATTAAATGAGGAATGCCCCAAAAATACTAAGCCCCATGCCTGGTGCAGGCAGTACTCAATACATGTTAGTTAGTTAATAATATAAAACAAATAGAAATGATCTGAAAAAGAATTTATAGTGCTGATTCACTGAAAAGGTACAAAGAAATGGGACAATGTGGCAAAATAGTGAGATCAGAAATCTGATGGTAAAACCAGTCAGACAGTCTCCAAACTATTTCAACAGTAGTCGAAAAAGACCTAAGATTGTACTTTTGGAATCTTGGAATATGTGAATCCTTTATTCTCAGGGGCCCTCAATTAATAGTCTCCTACATGACTGCTTTCTCATCTTCACTGACCATTGGAGGAATCAGACAAAAAACTGACCAGTTCAGTTCACATGCAGATGTGTTGAATGTCAAATATACATGCTGAACCAAATTAAAACTACTCCGAGAATGAAGAGAGAAAAGGGTTCCAGTCTTTCGTTTTAAAATAACATTTCATCTATTTATAATTATATTTAAGATAGTATATTTGATCTTTGCAATTAAGTATTTTAGCCCCCTTACTCCCGTTCTCTATGGAATGCTCCCCCTTTGAACATTTACTGCTAATCTCTAAATGGTCATGGATGGGAAACATCATTCTAGTTGGTTCTGCCTGAAGGACTTAACCAGGAAGTCACCAAAAAAAAAGGTGCAAACAAAGGAATATGGACTAATGTTCAACTTCGCTGGTAATCAAAGAAATATATATTAAACACGAGCTACTATTTTTATTTATTCAATTAATAATGATTTTGAAATATAACAGTGGCTAACACGGGCAAGGGCTTGGTGAAATGGACACTCTCATAGATTTCCAGTGGACAACAACAGCAAAAACAAAAACTTTATTGTCCTCAAACTCAACGAGGGAACATTTAACTAAAATTTGCCACCCACAAGAAGGAATTTCATAGCCAGTACAAGTGGTGACACGGCAAAACACACACACACAAAAGTAACAAAAGAACATGGGGTTGTTAGATACCATGATTACAGCTGTGTCTAAAAGATACACAGGAAGAGTGACAGAAAAAATATAGTCCTGGTATGATGTGGTGGTGAGATTATGACAATAACTTTCATTCCTGTATTTCCCAAAGTTTCTATAATGAGGATATATTATTTTAACATTTTCTTATACTTTCTATTTTATTTTATGTTATTTTAATTATGTAAAAATCTAGTGGTCAAACATCACAGCTCTTAAGGTGATGAGAGCCTAAGCTGCAGGGACAGTAGAACATCCATAACATTCTCCTGAAGGATTCTAGAACATTCCTAAGAGCCTCAAAGCCTACCCTAGTGAAAAAGGGAAAACTGAACTTAATGTAATAGCAGAGACTTTATCATCCTAAACAATTTTTCTTGTAATTTCAATTTGTCCCCCTTTTTTCAGCCCACCTAGAATGTTTTCTCTCAGCTTTTCAGAGGAAGTGAGATCTTTCGGCATAACTCCAAGTCCAGGGAGATGTCGTGGCAAGAACCCCTCTATGTTGCAAGCAGTTATGTTTTCCTGTAAGTAGAAATCCCCCTGAACTCCCAGTTTTCTCGGGAGCACCCAATGCCTGGTGAGTGCCCTGAAAGCCCCCACTATCTAGGAAGAGTCCTGGACTGATTCTGACCTATTAGAAGAAGAGAGGCAGAGTACAGGAAGAGATACCAAAATGCGGCATTACTGATAAACAGAACATGGGCGCAGTCTTATGACCAAAAGGATTTATAGGAATTAGACCCTGACTTGTAAATACCTAGTAAACCCCACAGAGGGATGAAGGTTTTTTTTTTTAAAGTATATCTTTTCTCAGACAATATAACATGATTGACAGACAAAGTGAAGGGCACAATTGCTGTCAGGAACACGTGGTTTGTCAAACTGGAACATTGTTTTAGAAGTTCCAGAAAAGATATGTGCATCCTTATGTTCATTGCAGCATTATTCACAATAGCCAAGACTTGGAAGCAACCCAAGTGCCCATCAGCTGATGACTGGATAAAGAAGATGTGGTGTATGTATACAATGGAATACTACTCAGCCATAACAAAGACAAAATCATGCCATTTGAGACAACTTAGATGGACCTTGAGGGCATTATGCTAAGTGAAATAAGTCAGACAGAGAAAGAGAAATACTGTATGATTTCACCCATATGTGGAAGATAAACAAACAAACACATACAGAGAACAGATGGGTGGTTGCCAGAGGGGAAGGGAATGAGGGGAGGGCAAAAGGGGTAAAGGGGGACATGTATGGTGACGGATGGAAACTAGACTTTTGGTGGTGAACACAATGCAGTCTATACAGAAACTGAAATATAATAATGTACACCTGAAATTTACACAGTGTTATAAACCAATGTGACCTCAATAAATAAATAAATAAAGGAAGAAGTTCCAGAACTATCTGAGTAGACAGTGCTAATAATCCTTTAAAACCGTAGACTGGGCTTAGACTGTTTGCCAAAAACCACTGAGCAAATAAAAGCAGGAATTCTAGTTTCTCAATTTATCTTTGGGATTATTACCCTCTCCCTTCCCTGCCTACTCCGCGTTTGCTGAATGTGAGTGTAAGGGGTCCACACAGCGGCAGTCTACACCGTGGTTCTAGGATTTAACCTACATCTTACTGGTCCAGCATGTTTGTGTTGACAGAAGGAATCTTTTCTCTCTTTTTTCCCCTGTTTTACTTTTCGTGCACTGTAGGCCTCAAGAGTGTTTTATCATATACAAGTGGAAGTTACAATCTTCTCCCAGGAAGTTCTTGGAAGTTCAGGTCTAAAAGACAGATTTTCCTGCTCTCACTGTTTTCTCTCACCAGCTTGGAAATGTCTTCAGCCTCCATCATCTCTTGAAGGGAGCCGTTCACAGGCAGAGGAGCTCTTTTGTAGAGGAGCTTGTGTAACACTGGCTAGTTCCTTAAAGCAGTGGTTCCCAGGGCTGACGTGTAGGCTGGGTTCGGTGGGTGACAGGATTTTACTGATTTGTGCAAAATGAGAAAAACAAGAACAATGCAAGCGTCTTTCAAAAAGGAATTTATTTATCTCACTGTGATGTTTTCTGAGATAGTGTACCCTCTACTGTTTGAGTTAAAATGTCTTTTATCATAGTAGGATCATAATAAGCGATAGCTTTAAAATAAAAACATGCATGTTTACTCAGTAAAAATAATCCGACATAGTTGCCCAAACATTTTTGTTAATTTTACTGCTTTGTGAAATCCAAAAGTCCAGAGAACCACCGTTTTAATGGATTTATTAGAGATTTAATTAGAGATAATGGATTTAATTGAATCTCATTCTGATGAGGAAAGTTTTGAATAATCCATCTCTGCACATTTAAAAAGCCAACCTACTTGGAAGCAACCAAGATGTCCTTCAGTGGGTGAATGGATAAACTGAGGTACATCCAGACAATGGAATATTATTCAGCGCTAAAAAGAAATGAACTAACCAGCCACGAAAAGACACAGAGAAACCTTAAATGCATACTACTAAGTGAAAGAAGCCAATCTGAAAAGGCTATATTCTGTATGATTCTAACTATGACATTCGGGGAAAGGCAAAACTTTGGAGATAAGAAAAAGATCAGTGGTTGCCAGAGGTTGGGAGGAGGGAGGGATGAAGAGGGAAAGCACAGAAGATTCTTAGGGCAGTGAAGCTACTGTATATGATACTATAATGGCAGATACATATCATTTTAAATTTATCTAAATCCATAGAATATGCAACACCAAGAGTGAACCCTAATGTAAGCTATAGACTCTGGGCGATAATGATGTGTCAATGTAGGTTCATCAGTTGTACCAAATGTACCACTCTGGTGGGGGATGTTGATAACAGGAAAGGCTAGGCATGTGTCGGGGCAGGGGGTATATGGGAAATTTCTGCTCAATTTTGCTGTGCACCTAAAAATGCTCTAAAAAATAAAATCTATTTTAAAAAATAAGTCAACTTACCAAGCAACATTTAATGCTTTGTTAGAACCATCATGGGGGAGCAGAGATCACTGGCCAGATAATCAAGGCCAGAACATCAGAGCCTTAGGCCTAAAGGAACTTCAGAGATCACCTCTCCTGACAGAGCTGAGAAATTGACTTGCATGTTTTCTAGTCTTGGCCCTGCCACTCACTTGCCTTGTGACCTTGAGATAGCCACTCGCCACTCTGGTCTGTTTCCTCAACTGCAAAGAGCCCTTCCGGGAATGAAATTCTGTGATGTAACAAGTCAGTGATCTCCAAGTTTAACATATTAGGAAAAAGTCATGCTTCCTCATAGGTAAGGGGTCGGGTCTGGGGACACTCATACTGATGCAGAAAGTCACAAAACACTCAGTTTTTCATATTGCCCTAAATGGCCATGACTTTATTCTAGAGTAGCTTGGTATTGAGGAAAAAACTAAAAAAAGATTTCTTATCCCACCCCCTGTTCCGTTTTGTTTTGATAAGCTGACATCTAGTAAAATGAGGCATCCTGTTCAAAGGACAGTGAAGCCAACGCAGACAACTACTGCCTCCTAGTGGACACACAGCATGAGGCTCAACTCTAAACTCAGAGATTATAACTTGATTCCCAGCTGCTGCAAGAATTTGTCTTTAGAGCTGGAGGAACCTTAAGAAATCACCTATTTCACTTCCTTCAACTTGCAGTAGGAATGTTGACGCTCAAAGCCACAGAGTGGGGCCCAGGGGTTTCGACCCAAGCCCAGGGTCTACCTTGCACTACAACTTTATCACGCTGCACAGACTCCACCTATTTCTGGAGACTTCCTGAGTGCCAGAGGACTGCCATCACCTGTGGCAGGGAAAGAAGGACACCACCCCATGTCAGTTTGCCTCCCACTGGAACTTTGGCTGTGGGAGGGTACCTCAGACACAGCCATGTGACCTAATAAGGCAAGCATACAGGGAGAACACCATGGAACATGAAGGCAGAGATCGGGATATGCCAAGATTGCCGGAAAACCACCAGAAGCTAGGAGAGCAGCTCCCTCACAGCCCTCAGAAGGGACCAACTATGCCGACACCTTGATCTTGGGCTTCTGGCCTCCAGAATGGTGAGACAATAAATTTTTGTCATTTAAGCCACTGGGTTTGTAGTACTTTGTTACAGCAACCCTAGCAAACTCACAAGATTTTGCAGAGCTTTCTCTGTCAAACACCTTGCAGCTGTCAAACACACTTCAATTTTGCAGAATCAAATTAAGTTGCCCTTTCTCCAAGGCAGCTGAAGACTGTGAAATTTCGAAATGTGAAAAGGACACGTGAGCTTAGTCTCGCAGAATCATTAGGTGAAAGGAACACAGTCCAACTACTCATTCTGAGTAGGAATTCCTTACTCAATGTCTCCTTCAGCCAGGGGCAAAAAAGAGTGCTGTACTCTTAGGGCACAAAAAAGGTAGGACAGCCCAGAGCCAGACAATATATTCTGTTAAAGAGATGCAGACTTAGAATGCAGCCAAGAATTCAAGTGCTTGACTACCTTCAATACTTGGAGCTACAGAGAGATGCTACTTAAAAACCTTTTTTTTTTCCTGAGGAAGATTCACCCTGAGCTAACATTCACTGCCAAGCTTCCTCCTTTTTTTTCATGTGAGCCTCTGTCACAGCATGGCCACTGACAGACGAGTGGTGTAGGTCTGCACCTGGGAACCAAACTCCAGGCCACTGAAGGAGATCATTCCCAACTTAACCACTAGGCCACTGGGCTGGCCCCTTACAAACCTTGAAGTGAAGAAAATGGAATTGCCATCTGTGAGCTCAACTCTGAGATCACGTATAAGGGATCAGAGCAGAGATACGCAAAGTCACCCAAGCAAAGCAAAAGAAAGTCAGAGCAACACAGACCTCCTATCCAAGGGCTGTGTGGGGAGAATGAGTTTCAGTTACCAAACTTCAAGTACTTCCTGTTCCAAAGGAAAGGTTCTCTCTTAGGTGGAGATGTATGCAGGGCGTGTGGCAGACCTCATGTATATCTGACCCCACTGGCCAGACTCTCCCTGCTATAAGCTGGATGCATCACCATAGCTTGCTGCCATTAACCATTCATCTAACTCCCACGCTGATTCCATCAGCAGGACAACCTTCAGATGACAAGTGGCTTCCATCGTGCCTTAGAGAGAGAACGCACCTGATGACATCCAGGCTGATTTGGGCCACCCAAGACAGTGACTCCTCATACTAAATCCTCAGTAAAAGAGCTTCTGGTTATGATTTCCCTCGGTGCCCTACTGATGAAGGAGACTGCACGGATAACACTTACACATGGCTTTGAGTTTGGTGAGTTTCATGCACTGCAAGTTGATAAACCAGGCACTCTTTTAATAACCTTCCCTCTGCACATTTTCAGTTCGTATAAATGAGTCTCTCAGCCATTATGATCATAGGGCATCAACAAAAAAGAGTGAGTCTTTGAGACTTCAACACATAGCCCCCAAATAAAACACCCAGCATGGGGGACTTCGGCTACCAGCTATGATGGAGTAACTCGTACAGAACAAGTTCTCCTACTGTAAACAACAGTAAACCTGGACCAAAAAGTAGTAGGCAACTCTTTTTAGGCATTAGACCAGAGAACGACCATAATTAGACCACAGACTGTAATCCCTGAGAGAGGGGCCACTCCTGGGGTCGAGCCCCATGATCACTTAGTCTCTATCTCCCTTTGGTGCAGCGAGCTGAAGCCCTGTGAACTGAGGAGGCGGATATCAGACCCGGGGCAGCTGAAGTGACTGGAATGTTCCGGGCAGGGGCGGAAATTCATGGGGGTGCTCTATGAAGTAGGGAAGATGGAACTTTTATTAACTGCTTGTGGAAGTGTAAAATGGTACAACCACTTCGGAAAAGTGTCTAACAGTATCTTATAACCTTAAACACAGTCTGGCTATGTGCCTCAGCAATTCCACTCCTAGATATTTGCCCAAGAGAAATGAAAAATATATCCACAAAAAAATTTGCCTATGAATGTTCATAGCAGCTTTATTCAAAATAGCCCCAAACTGGAAATAATCCAAATGGGGAATGAGTAAACAAATCGTGGTATATTTACACAACTTAATACTATTCAGCAATTAAAAAAAGGAACCAACTACTGAGATCCACAATGTGGATGAATCTCAAAAATAGAATACCGAACAAAAGAAGTGAGACACAAAATAGTACATTCTACATGATTCCATTTGTATGGGGTGTGGGAGGTTTGACTGCAAAGTTACAGGAGGAAAATTTCTGAGGTGGACAGAAGTGTGCCATATCTTGATCACAGATGCACACATTTGCCCAAACTCAACGAACTGTATATTTAAAATATAGTCATATATAATTATACCTCAGTAAAGATGATTAAAAAAAAAGAGGGCCAGCCCTGGCATATGACTGACCAGAGGTACACCACGGGAGGTCCTGCAAACTTCTGCACTCCCTTCTCTACTGATTTCTACATGGAAAGATTCTGAAACCTTCTCAGGAGGCAGAGTCTGCAGTTAGAATCTGACTCCTCCACTTACTAGCGTCACTGCCTTGAGGAAACGACTTAACCTTTCTGAGATGGTTTTCCTTGTCCCTAAAAAGGGATAATGCTTTTTTTCAAGAGCTGTTGAAAGGATTAAAAGATTCATAGCAGCATTATTCACAATAGCAAAAATTTGGGGGGAAAAGCCATATCCCAAACGTCCATCAACAGTAGAATGAATTGCAAAATATTCACGTTAGACTATTATACAGCAGGAGTAGGAATGAAACTACAGCCACGCACAACAGCATGGATGAATCTCATAAAAGTAACATTGAGCAAAAAGATGCCAGACACAAGCGCATACTGTATAATACATTATTATTTTTTTTAAAGGTAAACTAAACTATAATGTTGAGAGATGCATGCTTGGGTGGTAAAATTACACAAGCAACAAAATGATCGCCATGGTTTTTTTTTTAAGGCGGTAGCTTTGGAGGAGGAGGTGATTGGGAGAGAGCAGGGGGGGGGCTTCTGGGAATCTGGCGAAGCTTTATCTCTTGACCTGGGAGGTGGTTTTTTAGGAATGATTTTGATAAACCAATAAGCTGTATATCTCTGTTTAGTGCACTCTTCTAGATGTGTGCTGTATTTCACGATAAAATTTTTTAAAAAAAGAAAGAAAAAGAAAACCTCATCCAGGATAAGCTGAGGTGGCAGAGAAGCCAGGACCCGCCCCCAAGCCCATCCACCCTAGGCAGCATAAGCCCCCAGCCCAGGGAGCCCAACCTCTGCAGATCAACAGACCCGCTGGCGAGGTCACACACTCCAAAAGCGACGGCTCCAGCCCCCAAGGTCCAGGCGAGTGGGTACAAACCCTTCTGGCACAAAACGCCTGGAACACGAACCTCGAAGCACAGCATCCACCTGCAAACCCAAGTGGCCTCCGACGGTCTGCGCCTGCGCAGACGTTCCCGGGGTTGGGGGGGGCCCTCTATTGCGCACGAGCTTTCTGCTTCGCTTTGATGCCGGTGGGGAGCAGCTAGAGCAAGAGAACAGCTGATAGCCACCCTATGGAGGAGGGAGGAGCTGACAGCTGCCCTGTGGGCGAGTGCTTTGGCGCAGGGACTGCAGTCATGTGTCCCTTGGGCTGAGTTGCAGGTTCCTAAAGGGGCACCCATGTTTAGTTCCAGAATGTTGTTCTAGCACAGAACTTCTGTAAATAGTTTAGACTTTGTGGGCCAAGAGGCAAAATCTAGGATCTTACCTAGGTACTTACATAACAAGAGAGGAAGAAAATATCAACTTTTTTTAATTGAAGAAATTCAAAATACAACAGTAATAGTAGAGTATAATTTTTTTTAGTATAGGGCTACTAATAACAATGGAATTCTATTTGGGAGGTGAGGGTGGGGTGTGGAGGATAACGTCTCCCATAATTGTGGCTCAAAGTTGGTGTTCTCTATCATTAAAATTGGTTGCAAGGTTGGTCTGTTGATGTAGATCTACAATGAGATTTTTACCCACTTCATTTTTGAAATGTTTTTTCACGCAGATGAGTACTGCCAAATACTGATATCAGCCAATGAGCATATGATTTTGTTACCGAACCAAGTGGGCTCACCTCCTGGTGAGTTAAATAAGACTCTACACCAGTGGAAGTTGTCTCACAAAGTAAACTATTTGCAGCAAATAGGAGGCTGTGGGGAGTCATTTCCAGAGTCGTGGCATCCCCAAACAAAGGGAAGCAGGGACCTTTATTTCAGATGGGAATGAATATTCAAAAGGGAGAGGCGGGTGTTTGCCTGCACAGGCTCTGTTGGAGAATATGCTTCCACATAATGAGGCCTAAGCTCTTCCTGGAGAGATCTTTGCACTAAAAATAAGGCAAAGATCATGGGTGCAGCTCTAGTGGTGAGGCTTGGTCAGTTTCAGGATGTTTGGTGGTTACATCTCCCTTGAGTTTCTCACTTGGTCAGTTTCAGGATGGTGGTGTTTATATCTCCTTAACATACAAAAGGAAAAGAAACAACTTGGAAAATCAGTTAACTGTATTGGAACCCACCTTTGAGTTTCTCAGGGCACCTAGTTGATGACAATTTCAATTGATCATATTCATCACCAGAAGGCATTTATAGAATTCTGTTAGATTCTTCTTTTGATATTTGCCTTTTAGCAGGTCATTACATTGCAGATTAATCATTTCTGATGGAAGATTAGATGCAAGCTCCTGAATCGCACAGTTAAATGGATTTTGAAATAATGGAAATTTCCTTTGCATTTGCATCAAGGTCTGAAAAATCATGCTGGAACTGTAGTTCGAGCTTGAAAAATATATCTGCTGCACATTTGTGTGGGAAAGGAGATCTTGATTCTTATTTAACTTTTGACAGCCCAGGAAGCATATAAAGCAACTTGCCTGTACCTGTGACTCAGTGTTAATTGTCATCAAAATGACTTCACTGCGTTACAGATTTTGCATGTAAGTGCTGTTTTGCCTCGTAATGTTAAGTTGAAATCATTAAGAAACATTATCAAGTCTGTAGCAAAAGCTAATTTTCAAAGCCATGTGGTGTTCTATGATATGGGCTAAGGGCAGTTCTTCTCATCCAGAAAAACTCCAGTTTTAGCCCTAAGCTTACAAAATCATAATAAATCTTTACCACTGCTAATCCATTGAACTGCTGTGTAGTAGAGCAAGTCAAGATATTCAGCTTCTATTTTTGACAAAAATTCATGGACCTGATGATGGTTAAGGTTATGAGAGTGAAGGAAGTTGACACCACAGGTTCAATAACACATGATAGATTAAAATATTTTTAGGAAAATAAGTATAGGTTTTTAATGCCATACATTTCACAAGCTTGTAAATTTGTCCAATTAACCCATTTTTTGCCCTACATGTGTTTTCGCCCCCATCAATTATAACACATCTTACCAGATTCCATTTCAGGTTGTACTGAATTAGTGTTTCCTCAACTTCTTCGAAAATATTCTCACTTATAGTTGTTCCATACAGACTATTCATAGAGGCTAACTCCTCAGTCACATCAACCTCAGCATTGGCTACTCAAATACACAACAGTATTGGTAACATACAGCACTATTGGTAACATCTGTCTATTCATCAAGAGCAGAGAAAAACCACTCAAAATCATCTGACTTGTTTTTTAATTGACTACTATGTAAGTTTCCTAGGGCTGCTATAACAAACTACCACAAACTTGGTGGCTTAAAACAATGGAAATATATCTCTCATAGTTCTGGAGACCAGAAGTCTGAAATTAGGGCGTCAGCAGGGCCACACTCCCCCTGGAAGCTCTACGGGAGAATCTATTCTAGCTCATGGGCCATACAAAAACATGTGGTGGGCCACATTTGGTCTGTGACTGTAGTTTGCTGACCCCTGGTCTAAATCTACACCAGTAAAAGAAATACTCAGGTATGCAACTAGATGTAAAAAGACCCAGAGAGAGGAAGGCAATTCCACTTTCTGTCCCAGAATCATGCTCATCCATGATTTTGTGACTTTCTTCTGGTGGCAGGGAGAGACCTATTGCAAGGATGTGGATGTACTTCCAAACCTCTGTAACTCAACTTTATTACTGTACAACAGTTCAACATTGCAAGGAAAGTATTGCAAGGATGTAGCTGTACCCCAAAGCCCTTGTAACCCAACTTCATCACTGTACAAGTTCAACATTGAGGCAAAGAGCAATAGACACAGTTGGGAGTGGGTGGGGGCGGTCAGAGTACTTTCCTTTTACTGTTCAAGGACAAACTGTAGCACTTGACCCCTGATTGGGTGAGGGAAGCAAGCCAAAGAAGAGTGTTTAGCCCAGGTAATGCAGTTGGGTTACAAGGTTGCTGGTAGTTGCTGTACAATATATCTTTAAACTGTTATGGTGCCCTCGGGGGTGGCCTTGGTGCCTCAAAAAGGTGTTTCAGGAGTGACTGTGTTTTTTAAAATATTCAGTTTATTAACATTAGATGTTAAAACCCTGATTCTTCCTGAAACTTTTAAAGTTCATTTTACATGTATGAAGCTAGCAAGTTTCATAATTACTTTTAAGATCTCATTTACAAACTTAAACTTCTTTAAATGTTTTAGATTGCATTTAAAATTTTACACATTTAATTTCTTTTTAAGGACTCCAGTAGTCTGATTTAACAAACCATCCCAGGTATTAGGCTGAACCATATGAAACTGCCTTTTTGTAAGTCAAAAACAGTTGAATATTGGCAATTTTATGTGATTCAATCCAGTACTTACATCATTCTACATATAATAAGTGAAATTTATAAATATGGTGTGAAAGCAAAAATTGCACAAAAGTTACACAGGCAAGGAAGACTTTATTTAAGGTTACTGCAAGAGGACGGAGACTAGAATGCAGCCTGAGCTCAACCTTCCTGAACACAAGGGGGCAGGGTTTAAGTGCTGGCGTGAGCTAGTGGAAAAGTACTGGAGGACTCTAGAAGGGAGGGTGACCAATAGGATGTGGGTATCACACTGAATTATTCCCGAGCTTGCGAGGGTTTTTCTCTGTGATTATGCCACCGGTGTTTGCTAATTGGCACCCACTGATGTTAGACGCCTGCCCTTCCACAAAGCCTGGGAGACAGGGGCGCTTTCTTTTTTGATGGTTACATTTCAAAGGGATGGCTCCCAGGTCCTTGAGAAAGACATTTCTGGGTTGTAAAACTAGCAGAAGCCTTTACAAAATTTTACATATATTTCAAAGAACTTACAACTCCAAGTTTTCTAAAGAAAATGTTCTAACAAAAGGGAAATCAGGACCTAAAGTCAGGAAGAAGCCTAAAGCTTAGTCAAGCTGAGGGAAATGTTAGGGCCATCTTGGTCAATGGTGAATCTTAAGTTCTCTTAAATACTCCAGTTCTGTATATAAATTTCATAGGATTCCAGCTTAAAAATACAAATCTAAATTAATTAGTCAATTATGCATTTTATAATTTATATATTTATAAAAGGATTTATACAGTTTTAAATTTATAATTTATAAAAGGATTACAAGGCTAAACTGTTACTGAAATAGGCCAATTTCTCTTCAACATTTCAAATTCTTGCACTAATTTATGCACAGTATATTCTTAAAAAACAGTAATAACAATACTATAGGGACATTAGCTAGATTCTTGCCTGTGACATTGATGAGATACTCCAAGTCTGTAGGCTGTACTGAGGACCCTCTAACTTAAAGAAGGGACTGGCCATGTTGCCCACATTCCTGAGCTTCTGATTACACATTACCCAATTATTATTTCTGTTCCTGGAAGTCTGAAATCCTCCAGCCAGGCACCACGGTTAAACCAAGCCCAGGTGGAGGTGGACACAATTCTGTGACCATCTTGCTTGGGATTACATGCTTGCCCAGGGCTGCTCTCTGCTCAGCAGTCAGAGAAAAAAGTTTTGATTTTTGCCAGTCCTTCAGACCTCAAGTTGTGTCTTTGACTACGGCGTCTCCCCCAGAGGCCCTCAATGTAGGGAGGAGGCTGCATGTAGCCCAGTGGTCTTCAAATCGGGAAACACCTCCCCCACTGAGGGTAAAAAAAAAAAAAGACTTTCTGAGAGTTTTAAGGGAGTCAATTTCATATTCTCTTTGATTTGTCCTGTATGTACTTTTCTTAAATTTGCTCTGCCTGAGAATGTACCTGCCATCAGCTAGTTCTCCATCCCCCCCACCCCTTTTACAATTGTCCTCCCTTCTACCCAAGAAGGGCAGACCTTAATCCCTTTGGAAACTTACGTAAGGTGACAGTCAAAGAAATAGTTTGAAGTATTAATGTTAGTATTGATAAAGTGAACGACTAACGATTGGGTAACATATCTTTTATTATTCAGTTAATTTCCAATTATTTGCTTTTTCAAAGAATAATTCAGAAACATTTAGTTGTTTCGCTCATAAATTATTTACTCACATGTGAGGGAGTCAGTTGGTAGACTGAGTGAAACAACAAAGGGAAAAACAGGATTGATAAAGAGAGGCGGCAGAGGGAAGAGGACAAATACTGTAGACCACCTGAAAACAGGGAATCTTATTTGCAAAGAACTTGGGTAAACAATTAGCTGGTAGATAGCAGAGAGGTCATTTCTTGGATGGGCTGACTGGAGTTGTCAAAGAAAACAGTTTCAGCTGTTTTTGTATTCTCTAGAAAGTTCTTGAGAATTCAGCTGTGGACCATAATGCCAGGCTCTGGGTAACGCCTGCTAATGTTTTTCCATGAGCAACTCCACCTTAGTAAAGCTGGGTCTGCACCATTTCTCTCCTTAGAATTTCTCACAAATATTCATAAAGTTCATGGCATTATCAGCTGATAAGTTATTAAAAATAATTTTTGTTTGTGTATCTCCGTGGCATTTTTGACTTATATCCCAAGAGGAGTTCAAAGGATTGAGTGATAATGGTATAACCAAATCTCCATCCCCATTTATTTATTTATGTGAATAAGTTATCAAGAGTTTGCATGCATTAAAAAAAGGGAAAAAATAGGAATAAATTTTTATACTAAGCCTTTTTCATTACAGCAATAGTAATATTAATGGATACATTAATATACCATTAATCCAAATACAGATACATATATTTTGTAAAAGGCCCCATCCAGATAATTGAGATTCATTTCCAATGTTTTTTTTTTACATTTTAAAATATATTTCATATTTTAACATTTAAAAATATTTATTATTTATCAAAATATATGATTACGTTTATGTTGTTTTGATCAATTATGTACAAATAATAATTGGAATGATGACTCAGTCCAGAAGAAAAATTTTAAGACATAGAGCTTTATGGTCACAGGGAAAAAAGTTCAATTTAAATATATATATTTTGTCTCAGAGAATTATGATAGGATAATTAATTAAAATTTCAAGCATATTACATTAAGATAAAACTATGTGGCAAAGTGCCATGTAAATATGAGTTCAAGAAGAAAGGAATAATGTGAGTTTATTTTTATTGTTAAAGAACTCATTCATGTATTTTTAAAATGGATCATGATGGATATTGCTGGAGACGGGATGTCAGCAAGATGGATGACTAGGAGGTCCCAACCCTTGTCCCTCCACAAAAACAATTTAACAACTACCCATTGAAAACAGCTCTGGGAAAGCTCCAGAGTACAACGAAGTAGCTGCAGCAACCCAGTAGAGCACAAAAAACTGAGGACAGATTCATAGAAAAGTATAGAAAGCTTTTTATCTGCATTACCCCATCCCCAGCCTGGCACAGCTCAGTCCTAAGAGAGACCCCCAAGGCCACAACCTACCCCATGGGGGAAAAGGAGAGCAAGAGGATCTCAGCAGCCTTTGCCACTGAGGACCCCAGCAGCCCTCACACCCCTGTGGACACCCTCAGCCTTTGCTGTCAAAGGACCCTGCAGTGTTTGCTGAGGCTGACCTCAGCTGATAGAGCTTTCCAGAATCCATGCCACTGCACTACCCCTAGAGCTGGAGCCACCATATTCCATCCAGCTGGTGCCCTCACATCCACCTGTCAATGAAGGTTTTTCCCCACCACAGCCAGTGCAAAAAGTTTGGAAGAGGTGACTGCTCCTTTAAGTGCACAGAGATCAACACAAGGCTACAAGGAACATGACAAATCAAGGAAACATGACACCACCAAATGAACACAATAAATTTCCTGTAACCAAGCCTAAAGAAATGGAGATCTATGAATTGTCTGACAAAGAATTCAAAAAAATTGTTTCAAAGAAGCTCAGTGATCTATAAGTATACCAATAGACAACTAAAAAAAAAAATCAGGAAAAAAATACATGAACAAAATGATAAGTTCAGAAGAGAGATAGAAATCAGAAAAATGAACCAAACAGAAATTCTGGAGCTGAAGAATAAAATGAATGAAATTAAAAATTCAATAAAGACCTTCAACAATAGACTCAACCAAGCAGAAGAATCTGTGAACTCAAAGACAAGTCATTTGAAATTAACCAGTCAGAGGAGAAAAAAGAAAAAAGAAAGAAAAGAATGAAGAAATCATATAGTATTTATGGACACCATACAAAGAATCAATATATATGCATTATAGGAGTCTCAGAAGGAGACGAGAGAAAGGGGCGGAAAGCTTATTTAAAGAAATAATACCTGAAAGCTTTCCCAATCTTGGGAGGGGAATGGGCATCCAGATTCATGAAGCTCAAAGAATGCCAGTATGATCAGCTCAAAGAAGACTACACTAAGGTACAGCATAATCACATTGTCAAAAGTCAAGGACAAAAAAAGAATTTTGAAAGCAGGAAGAGAAAAGGGACTCATCCCATACAAGAGAACCCCCATAAAGCTATCAGTGGATTTCTCAGCAGAAACTTTGCAGGCCAGGAGAGACTGGGATAATATATTCAAAGTACTGAAAGAAAAAATGAAGGCCATATATGAAAAGCCCACACCTAACATCATAATCAATGAGGAAAAACTGAAAGCTTTCCCTCTAAGATTCAGTATAAGGCAAGGATGTCCACTCTTGCCACTTCTCTTCAACATAGTATTAGAAGTCCTATCCAGAGCAATTAGACGAGAAAAAGAACTATAAGGCATCCAAATCAGAAAGGAAGAAGTAAAATTATCTCTGTTTGCAAATGACATGATCATATACGTAGAAAAGCCTAGAGACTCAATGACAACAACAATAAACTGTTAGAAGTAATAAACAAATTCAGTAAAGTTGCAGGATGCAAAATCAACATACAAAAATCAGTCACATTTCGGGGCCAGCCTGGTGGCATAGTGGTTGAGTTAGTGTGCTCTGCTTCAGTGGCCTGGGGTTCACAGGTTCGAGTCCTGGGCGCAGGCCTACACACCGCTCATCAGGCCATGCTGTGGCGGTGTCCCACGTCGAAGCAGAGGAAGATTGGCACAGACGTTAGCTCAGGGACAATCTTCCTCACCAAAAAAAATAAAAAAATCATCCACATTTCTATACACAAACAATGACCTATCTGAAAAGGAAATTAAGAAAACAATACTATTTACAATGGCAACAAAAAGAATACAATACTTAGCAATAAACTTAACCAAAGAGGTGAAAGACTTGTATACTGAAAATTATAAAACATTGATGACAGGAAATAAAGAAGACACAAATAAATGGAAAGACATCCTGTGCTCATTGATTGGAAACTTAATATTGTTAAAATGTCCATACTACCCAAAGTGATCCACAGAGTCAATGCAATCCATACCAAATCCCAATGGCATTCTCTACAGAAATAGAAAAAACAATCCTAAAATTCATATGGAACCACAAAGACCAAATAGCCCAAAGCCATCTTGAGCAAGGAGAACAAAACTGGAGGACTCACACTTCCCGATTTCAAAATATATTACACAGCCATAGTAATCAAAAAGTATGGTACTGGCATAAAAACAGACACACAGACCAATGGCACAGAATAAAGAACCCAGAAATAAACCCACACATATACGTCAACTAATCTTTGATGAGGGCACCAAGAACATACAATGGAGAAAGACTAATCTCTTCAATAAATGGTGTTGGGAAAACAGGACAGCCACATGCAGAAGAATGAAACTGGGCCCTTATCTTACACCACTCATAAAAATTAACTCAAAATGGATGAAAGACTTAAATATAAGACCTGAAACTGTAAAACTCCTAGAAGAAAACATATGGGAAAACCCCCTTGACATAGGTTTTGATTTCTTGGATATGACACTAAAAGCACAGGTAACAAAAGCAGAAATAGACAAACGGCACTACATCAAACTTTAAAACTTCTGCACAGCAAAGGAAACAATCAGCAGAATGAAAAGCCAACCTATAGAATAGGAGGAAATATTTGCAAACCATATATCCGATAAGGAGTTAATATCCAAAATATATAAAGAACTCCTACATCTCAATAAGAACAACAAAATAGCCTGATTAAAAAATGAGCAAAGGACTTGAGTAGACATTTCTCCAAAGAAGATATCCAAATGGCCAACAAGCACATGTAAAGATGCTAAACATCACTAATTATCAGGAAAATGCAAATCCCAAACCTGAGACCTCATGTCACGCCTTTAGAAGGTCTACTATAAAAAACACAAAGGATAACAAGTGCTGGTGAGGATGTGGAGAAAAGGGACCCCTGGTGTACTGTTGGTGGAAGGGAAATTGGTCCAGCCACTGTTGAAAACAGTAAGGAGGTTCCTCACAAAATTAAAAATAGGTCTACCTTATAATCCAGCAATCCCAATTGTGGGTCTAGATCCAAAGGAAGTGATTATTTCAGATATATATGCACTCCCGTGTCCATTCTAGCATTATTCACAATAGCCAAGATACGGAAACAACCTAAATATCTGTTGATGGATGAATGGATAAAGAAAATGTGGTACACATACAGAATGGAATATTATTTAGTCTTATAAAAGAAGGAAATCCGGACATTTGTGACAACATGGATGAACCTGGAGGACACTATACTAAGTGAAATAAGAAAGATGCAGAAAAACAAATATTGCGTGATCTCAGTTATATGGAACCAACTCATAGAAGTAGAGAGTAGAATGGTGGTTTCCAGGCGCTGTGGAGGGGGAAAGGGTGAGATGTCAGTCAAGGTGTACAAAGTTTCAGTCATGCAAGATGAATAAGTTCTGGAGATCTAATGTACAGCCATGTAAATATAGTTAGCAATACTATATTATATACTTGAAATTTGCTAAGAAGGTAGATCTTAAGTGTCCGCATCACAAAAGAAAGAAAGAAAATGGTTAACTACGTGATGCATATATTAATTAGCTTGGTTGTGGCGATTATTTCACAATGTGTAAGTATATTAAAACATCATGACGTACACCTTAAATATATATAATTTTTATTTATTTATTTATTTTGTGAGGAAGACTAGCCCTGAGCTAACATCCGTTGCCGATCCTCCTCTTTTTTGCCGAGGAAGACTGGCCCTGGGCCAACATCCATGCCCATCTTCCTCCACTTTACATGGGACGCCGCCACAGCATGGCCTGACAAGTGGTGCGTCTGTCTGTGCCCAGGATCGGAACCTGCGAAACCCTGGGCTGCCGAAGCAGAGCACAGGAACCCAACCGGCTACGCCACCGGGCCGGCCCTAAATATATACAATTCTTATTTCTCAATTATACCTCAGTAAAGATGGAGAAAAAAGATAGAGAAAAAAATGGATCGTGATGGATATTAAAGTGCTATGGCATTTCGAGTTCATTGGATACATTTAAAAGAGTGACGAAAGCGTTTTATTTTAGAATGTCACCATTTACAACACACTGAAAATTACATCCTTTGCAACCATTTAAATGAGGGAAAGAATTTAAAAGTCAATTTAAAAAATGTGTACCTCGGGGCCACCCGGTGGCGCAGCGGTTTAGTTCGCGCTTGGCAGCCCGGGGTTCGCGAGTTCAGATCCCGGGCGCCTGCCGACGCACTGCCTGTCAGCCATGCCATGGCGGCGTCCCATATAAAGTGGAGGAAGATGGGCACGGATGTTAGCCCAGGGCCAGTCTTCCTCAGCAAAAAGGGGAGGATCGGCAACGGATGTTAGCTCAGGGCTGGTCTTCCCCACCAAAAAAAAAAAAAAAAATGTGTACTTAGGTTTTAAGATTTTCTTACTGGATGCTAGAACAAAACTATTGGAAGGCTATCATTGCAGAGTTCCAGATTTTCTCTCTTTGCTCTAGAGACCTAGGCTGCCAGTTTCTCCTCTTGGGCAGATGTTAAGAGGATTTCCTAATCTCACAGGGAATCCACATTTCAGATCTCACCTTTGTCTCCAAAGGACGTGGCACTGGAGGGCTGCAGCGCTCATCAGGGACAGGTCTTCCTCATTGCTTTCTAGAACATTCCATCACAGGGTTCTTCATGCTAATCTCAACCTGTGACTCTCCTGCTCCATTTCACTGTCAGAAATCCATCTCTCATGTCCCAACATGGACTGTAAACTCCATGATGGCAGGGTCACATCTGCGAGGCTCATTGGTGTGTCCTCAGCACAGTGTCTGGAACATGGTGGACATGCAAAAGTCATTGAAATTGAATTAAGAGGGGCAACTGATTTTGTAGGGGAAGTTGTTTTGGACATGTAGAGTTGGAGATGTGGGCTGACAATTTGGGTAAAACCCAAGAGTAAGTCTAATTAATTCATTTTTTGTGTGATAGCCTTTCTGTGATTTGAAGGCAGTTAAATAAATCTCTTTTCTCACATCTTCCCTTAAATAATTCTCCCTAAGGAGGAGGCAAGCTCTTCCTGAGATTTGAGGTTTGATTCTAGTTCTTTAGCTATGGTATCTTGACAGGTTACCTGTCCTCTTGTTTCATAAGTTAAAATAGAGATAAAATTTGATATAGCTAGCTGTGAGGAGATAATGCATGGAAAAGTGCTCAGAGCAGACTGTCGCAGAGTGGTTGTTTCGGAAGTGGCAGCTTGGAGATAAGGTTCAGCTCTTACCACCCTGGTTGTTCCTTCCCAGGCTTAACTCCACTAAGTCAGTGTTCCAGGGTAGACACAGGCTTCCAGAGCTGGGCAGAGTAGAGCAAGCTTTCTTTCCTTGTTTTAGGCACTTTCCTTCCATGTTTGCAACCCTAACTTTTTTAACATGATTTGGGGGTTGAAATCGTGGCAGTGCACGATTTAGTCTCTGAAGGAGACTAAAGTAAGAGACCTGAGGGCCAAAAAAGAATGTGGGTGGGAGGAGTAGCTATTGTTCCCCTGAGAAAGGAGAGGGTAAAACTACACCAGAACTGAGTACATTTCATCAAGAGGGGTAGGAGAAGGTTCAGAATAAAACAATGCAAGCAAGAAACATAGGAAATACAAAGATGATCCAGCTTAACTTTTTTTTAAAATCATGATTAAAACATAACACATAACATAAAATTTACCATCTTCACCATTTTTAAGTACATTACAGTAAGTAACCTGTAAGCACATCGCTGTGCAACGGATCCCTAGAATTTTTTTTTGGTGAGAACGATTGGCCCTGAGCTAACATCTGTGCCAGTCTTCTATTTTGTATGTGGGCCGCCATCACAGCATGGCTTGATGAGCAATGCGTAGGTCCATGCCTGGGAATCCCAAAACCCAAGGCCACCTAAGCTGAGTACTGGAACTTAACCAATATGCCAGCTGACACCTAGAACTTTTTCATCTTGCAAAACCAAAACTCTGCATCTGTTGAACAACTCCCCTTTTCCATCCTCTCCCCAGCCCCTGGCAACCACGGCTCTACTTCCTGTACCTGAGTTTGACTGCGTTACATACCTCATATAAGCAAAACCATGCAGTATTTGTCTTTTTGTGTCTGGCTTATTTCACTTAGCATAATATCCTCAAGGTTCATCCATGTTGTAGCAGATGACAGGATTTCTTTCTTTTTTTTTTTTTTTAGGATTTCTTTCTTTTTAAAGGCTGAATAACAGTCTATTGTATGTATACACATTTTCTTTATCCATTCACCTATTGGACATTTAGGTTATTTCCACCTCTTAGCTATTGTGAATAATGCTCCAACGAGCATGGGTGTACAAATATCTCTTGGAGATTTAACTGCCTTCTTTTACAGAAAATGGCAGCCCTGACTCACAAACCGGCTGCTTGCAGAGCTTCTCAACAGTGGCGATACTGGCATTTTGGGCTGGACCATTCTTTGCTGTGGGGAGCGGTCTCTATTCAGTAGATGCCAGCAGCACCATCCCCACCCTTCAAAACACTAAAACGCATTCACACATTGCCAAATTGGGGGGGGGGAGGGGCAAAATCACCCCGATAGAGAACCACTGCTCCAAAGAATACACTCGGAGCCAGTATAGGTGGGACCCAAGTTGCTGACGCCCAAGAAATGACGGAGGGCTCTACATAAATACAAACTCCGGTGCGATTTACAAAGCGTTTTCTTTTTACCTCTCAAAGATGGCAGAAGTCGGAAAGATGTTATCCCACATGGAGGAAAGAGTTGGGGTAAGAAACTACAAAGTGAAGGCTCTCAGAATGCACACGACCTCTCGGTCTAAGATCCCGGCCCTACGAAAACCCTCAAAACCCCTCCCTCGCCCCGCGGAGCCTTCGCAGTGCATGCTGGGGCTTGTAGTTCTGGCGCGCGAGGTAGTGCGCGCGCATCCCCCACCGCGGGCGACTTCCTCTCTCGGCCACTGGACCGCTGCTCCCGGAAGCTGGGCAGGTTAAAGTTTCAACGCTTCCTTTCCCCGCCTCTTAGTCCCGCAGACTGCCAAGGCAGAAAGCCAATAGGTGGCCTGACTGGCACTTCCTTTTACCTGATTGGCTTAGAGTGTTGCAGCCGCCCAGACAAACTTGCCGGGGATTGGTCAAGCCTTCAGTTTTGAAAATCGTAGGTTTCGCCCGCGCTGCACCGCTCCATTGCTTCCTCGGAGCCTGAGCCCTGGAGACCGAGAGCTCCGAGGGTCTGGGCGGGCAGCGGGCTGCGCTAGGGAGGCCGCTGGACTTGGATCGGAGCAGCACTTAGGAGACGCGGTGCAGTCGAGTGAGTGCGCGCGGGCAGCCGGCGGGGGTGGGGGATGCTTAGAGATCTGTTACCCCTCCCGCTGACTCCGGACCGGGGGCGTGACCCCCCGCCCCCGGCTCCCCCGCCGCCCATTGCGGCCTGGAAATGGACGGGTTACCTCTTCCAAGTGGCGAGGAGACCTGCCTTGGCCTGGGGCCTGAGATGACCCCCACCCTCCACCTAGGTCACCAGGTTCCGAGAGAATAGCCCGATCCCCTCCCCCTCCCTGGTGCCTAGCTCCTTGTGTGCCTAGAAAGAAGCCCTTTGTTGACCTGGACGCGCAGGAAGCGCACAGCGGCCGGGTTGTGCGACCGAATTATGCCAGATGGCTTTTCTGTACAGTTAACCCTCGCACAACACCTCCCCCTCCGGCTGAGCAGCGTTTTAAACGGACCATTTCCGGAGGCCAATGCTGCCCCTAATTTTGTCACTCTCTAGGCACGTTCGCTGTCAGCGGTTCAGTTTCATCCAGCCACCGTGGCCTTCTCAGGGAGTGCCCAGAACCAAAACTTGGCGCCTGCCTTTCGAAGGCTGAAGTTGGGTAGGCGGCTTAGCTGTGCTTAAGGGCACAGTTTATATCCAGGCTTAACACCCGACATACTGGATGACTTTGACTTAACTTCTAGTTGTTTCAGTTTCCTCATCTGCACGTGGGTATCCTTGAGGTTGTAGTGAGAATCAAATGAGATGATGCCCGACCTGGGCACGGAGTAGGACTCAGTAAATGGGAGCAGCTATTATGACTGCCCTTCACTGAGGTGTGGTTGGGTGCCCAACTTCCGGCACCCTCAAAGGAACAGGCATTGCAAAGGCTGGCGGTGGGGCCTCTAGTCTGTTGTGTAGTATGATGGAAGTTTTGGGAGAGAAGGATGAGCTCCCTTCTTGCTGGAGGGATGTTGAGTGCTCTGGGTTTGTGCACAGGTACTTAAACTGGCTGAAGCTGAGATTTTTGCTGCTCTTCCCAGGAGCCTGATCCTTAGTACACTGATTCCTCCTTTCCCAGAGTCACCTCTGTTCTAACGTACAGTGACCCTTTTTAAATAGCCAAGCTGAAGTCTGCTAAAAACAAACTTCCCCATGGAAGAAGCCCAAACACTTTTTTGCACTTGGCGAAGGGAGCTCTCAGCCACTTGCTATTTTGAACAAATACTTTAAAAAAAAGATGGCAAGTTGTTGCTTTCTGTAGCTCCTCTGCCAAGCTTTGTTTTGGTTTTGGCTTCCTTAAACAATTTTCTCATAACTGGCCTTGAACTGGGGTCCTGCACTTTGCCAGGGCTGAGCTCTGGGGCAGAGGGATGGCAGGGGAGAGGCAGTGCCCATGACTGGCTGGCTACAGAACTCTCTCTGCCCAAAGCCTCTACTATCCTGTGGATTTGGCCCTGCCCCGATAAGTGCTGCCCTTGGTATCTAGGAGAAGGAGCTTTGGATGACTGTGGGTGCCCTAACCTGTGGAGAGTGAGCTCATTTGGTGTCATTGTGGGGGGGGGGGGGTAGGGGAGGAGGGGAGGGAGTACCTGTAGGATGTTTATTTCTAGGTGTAGAATTGATAGATGGATTCATTCACTCAACAAATATTCCTTTTGTGCCAGGCACTGTGCTGGGCTCTGGGTTTCAGCTCCGAACAAGACAGACAAGGGCTTGCCCTCAGGGAGCAAATGTTGAGTGAGCAGAGACAGGCAGTAAGCAAACAGATACACAATCATCCAAGTGCCATGCAGAGAATTGAAATCGATGGGTGGGATCATGGCTGGTGGTCAGGGCCTCCCTGGGTTGCTGAGCCAAGTAATGAGGAGTGAGCTGTACAAAATAGGAGACAGAAGGTTCCAGACAGAGGACAGTCCTTGTTGGAGGAACAGAGGCTAGTGTGCCCTGGAAGTCAGGCCCCACGAAGTCCCATGAGGCTGCAAACATGACCTGGTGTTAAGCTCTATAAGCTGTCAAGGGGTCAGTGACTTAGCCCCTCCTTCCAGGAGCTTCCATCTTAGGTAAAAGGCTGACCTTGCCTGGTTCTTGGTTTTGAAGATCTGGGTGGTAGGTCACTGCCATGGCATGAGACACGCAGTCTGTCATTATGGCTTATGAGCGTCACCCATTCATTTGTTCTTTCATTCATTCACCCAGCAATTGGGATATTTACCTAGTCCCTGGTATGACTCATGGAACACTTCTTCCTTGCCTGGGGCTTTGATGATGATATAATAACCAAGTCTTCAAAGAATACCTGAGCTGCTAGTTTTTTAAAAAAATTAGGAGAAAACTGGTTTTGTATTTTCCCCTGCCTGATGTTTCTAGACAAGTTTTCTTAAAAACAAGACATTGCTTATCTGCTACCCTCATGCTCCATTATCCATTCCTAGGTCATTTTAGCTCAGGGAAGAGGGTTGTGGGGACCCCTTGGAGAGGAGCATGCCTCTGGCCCCGTACTTTCTTACTGACTCGACTTCTTTGGAACGCAAAACCCCTTCTGTTCACTGGCCTCTTGAAGAGGCAGTTGGATTCCATGTTCTTTGGCCTGATGCCTGGGGTCAGCTCGTGTGTAGCTCAGGGTGGCTGTGTCTTAGCCCTTGCTCACCCACAGGTAGTAAGATGTGTTTGGGCAGGCAGAGAGGGGTCCTGTGGTGGCTGCAGTTTCCTCCTCATCCAGGAAGGCGGTTGGCCATGCCCTGTCATTTTAAGCTGCAGAAACATCATTTGTAAGAAAGACCATTGATACCAGAATCGGCTGGGAGGTGTGGACTTCTGGGGACAGCATGCTGTGGGTGGGTGGGTAGGGGCAAGGCGTTTGATGAGTGTGAGTAGAAGGGTGGGCCCTTCTTTTTGCAAAAATAAGGCTCGTGGATTGGCATTCTAATTCTGCATCTCTGGGGAGTGGCTGTGAGCTGGGAGGGGGCCCTGATTTAGGCGCTGGGTGTTTTGTGGTGATTGGGGGATGGGTACTGCAGCCTGGCAGGCTCTTCCCCTGGAGGAAGTTGCAGCCCCCAGCCCTGAGCCCTTATACCTCTTGTCCCTACTTTCGCCAGACAGAGCCACCATGGGGACGACAGCCCCAGGGCCCATTCACCTGCTGGAGCTGTGTGACCAGAAGCTCATGGAGTTTATCTGCAATGTGGACAATAAGGACTTGGTGTGGCTGCAGGAGATCGAGGAGGAGGCTGAGCGCATGTTCACCAGGTGAGGGCAGGGGTCTGCCAGCGGGCGGGTCAGGGGCTGCCTGGCTGCTGTGGCCTTGGGACACAGCAGCCCACTTCCCCACCTGACAGGCAGGACAGACAGACTGCCGGGGTCCCTCCTAAGTGCAGTGGCCTGGGGCCCGACCTGGTATAATGGGAGGAGGAAGGAGAGGTGTTAGGCTGGGCCTCAAAGGATGGGGCTGTGGAGGCTTGCCTGGCTACGTTGTTCCCCTGTCATGTCTCCAGGAGGAAGCCCCGACTGCCTGGCAGGGGACTTGCACATGGCCTTGGAGAGCTTACTTCATGCTGGTCACCCCAGCTTGACCTGTCACTACCAGGAAACGGGCGCGGGTAGGGGAGGGGGCCAGTGATTCCCAGGCACCGTGAACATCACCCTCCTTGTACCAAACAGAGAATTCAGCAAAGAGCCCGAACTGATGCCCAAAACACCTTCTCAGAAGAACCGACGGAAGAAGAGACGGATTTCTTATGTTCAGGATGAAAACAGAGACCCCATCCGGAAAAGGTAGGAGGGGCCAGAGGCTACCCCTAGTGGGGGGAGGGTCAGCTGGGCAGGCGGGGTCTGCAGGTGTGGTGCCCACCGAGGGAGTTTGATTCACAGGTGGTCATTGGCAGCAGAGGCCTACAGGGGTGGAGGTGGGTACCCGTGGGCCATGCTGAGGGGCGAAATGTCATGAGAAAACGACGCATGACCCGAGACCATGGAGTCCAGAGTGTGCGTGCGTGTGTGTGAGATCTGGGCCTTGGAGGATGGGAAGGATTTCCAGAGGTGGGAGAAGGAGAATCCTACCTTCTGCTTGGGAGAGAGCGACCAGAGGTGTGGGCGGGGGGCTGTTCCCAAGCCCCTGTTGCTGTGCCTGTTATGATGCCCATGGAAATGACTGTGGGCTGCAGAGTTCGGGGCAAAGATGCTGGGTCAGGCGGTGCTGGGTGCACAGCCCAGCTGTGGTATGTCTTTGGGTTAATTTTCCGCCTCTGAGCCTCAGGTTCCTCGTCTCTAAGGTGAGGAGAATGGTCCTTGCCTCTCAGGGCTGTCTTGTGGATTAAGCGGCAGCAGGAGTAAAGCTGCCGACAGGGCGCGTGGCGCAGCGTGACCTCAGTTGCATGAATTTAAGCTCAGCAGTTCTGTGAGGTCTGGCATTATCCCCAGTTTACAGGTAGGGAGACTGAGGCTCAGAGAAGAGTGGCCCAGGGCTCATGGCTAAGGGTCGCAGAGCCTGGACTAGACCCCAGGCTTCTGCTTCCAAACCTTTCACTTCATACTCCATTCAAGCTGGCAGTTCATGGGGAGACTGGTGCCCCCTGCGTGACTTTTGGCGTGCCCCCGTGCCCTGCGGGGTCACCTCAGCTTCTGTTCTGCCGCCTCTAGCAGGTTGTCCCGCAGAAAGTCTCGGAGCAGCCAGCTGGGTTCCCGACACCTGCGCAGCAAGGACAAGGACAAGGTGGAGAAGCTGGCCACGGTGGTGGGGGAGAACGGCTCCGTCCTGCGGCGGGTGACCCGTGCTGCGGCCGCAGCTATGGCAGCCACCGCGGCTGCTCCTTCGCCCGCCCCTGAGTCTCCCACAGCCCTGACCAAGAAGCCCAAAAACAGCCTCGCCCAGTGCCAGCTGGTGCCCGTGGTGGAGATAGGCATCAGCGAGCTCCAGAGCGCCGAGCAGCACCTCAAGTCTGCCCAGGCTCAGTCGCGGGCTCCGTCCCCATCCCCGGCTCCAGCCACGGCTGCAGCCTCCCACGTCACCGTGATATCGGACGAGGAGTCAACACCCAAGAAGCCAGAGGCCAGGAGACTGGAGTCTGTCACCGTGAGCTCCCTGATGGCTACACCGCAGGACCCCAGGGGCCGAGGGGTCGGAGCGGGGCGGTCTGCCTCCAAGCTCAGGATCGCGCGGGCCTCCCCAGGCCCGCAGGACTCGCCTGGCTCTCCTGCCTCCCCGTGGCGGGAGCGGGTGCTGGCTCCCATCCTGCCGGATAACTTCTCCACGCCCACGGGCTCCCGTGCGGACTCACGGTCAGTGCGGCGCAGCCTGATCGCCCCGTCCTCCCCGGGTGCCCAGGTCCCGCTGGTCCAGAAATACTCCCTGGTGGCCAAACAGGAGACCGCCGTCCGCAGGTCAAGCAGGAGGATTGCCAAGAAGGCCGTGGAAGAGCCAGCCGCCTCCGCCCGCATCATCTGTGAGTCTGGGGGTCAGCAGTGGGTGGGGCTGCAGGGGGTGGTCCTGGGTCCCTGGCTCAGTGGGAGGGGCTCTGGGGAACCATCTAGCAAGGAACTGTCCATAGAACTTTCTGCAGTGATGTAAATGTTCCATATCTGTGCTGTCCTATATGGTAGCCACTAGCTAGTCACATGTGGCTATTGAGCTCTCACAATGTGGCTAGTGTGATGGAGGAATTTTTAGTTTTATTACATTTTACTTAGAGTTACAGAGCCACACGTAGCTGGTGGCTCCCATATTGGGTAGTGCAGATCTAGTCCAATTCTCTTGTTTAACAAATGAGGAAACTGAGGTCCGGGGAGGGGTGGCCACAGTGTCCCTGAGTCTCGAACCTGGGCCTTTTCCCCAGCGCCAGTATGTTCCCCTTTCCTCCTGCAGAGGCTCGCTTAGATTCACCGCGTTTGTGGGCTGCCTCCAGTTGGCAAAACTGTTTGGTCTGGAGGTATGGAGGTGAAGAGATGTGAATTCTCATCGCAGCAGGCTCATTCCAGGAGGGACAGATAACTGGGTTTGAGTGCCAGCTTGGCCATCTACCCACCCTGTGACCTTGGGCAGGTGATGGGAGCTTCTTCATGGGCCTCAGTTCCTCATCTGTCAGCTTGGCCTCAAAGGGTCGTCATGAGGTTTTCTTAACCCACGTGGGGTGCTTAGAACAGTGCCTGCCAGGAAGGAAGGGCACCATAATGTTAGCTATTTTTATTATCATCTGATCCCAGCTTGGGGGACCATTGTCCCAGTGGGAGCAGGTGTTTTGAGCCACAGAGGAGAAACAGGCAGCTCTGAGCATCAGGGCTGGCTGCATGGAGGAGGTAGATCTGAGCTGGGAGGGTTTTGAAGGTGGAAAAATATGGGGAAAGGTATCCCTGGCAGAGGGAACAGCTTGTGCAAAGACCCTGAGGCATGAAACAGAAAGTGGTGGGGTATCTGGGGCTCATGTGCCACACCAGGGGTTGGGCTTGGCCCCTTGATGGCTATTGGAAGGTTCCTGGCACCATGTGAAAAATGGCCGAGAGGAACAAAGGGAAGGAGTCAGGGAGACCAGGTAGGGGGCTGCTGCAAGGGTCCAGCCAGAGGACAGTGAGACAGTGGGATTGATGGAGAGGACAGGCCAGGTTTTATATTAATATGTATTATTTTTTAATTTTTTACTTATTTATTTTTTTTGGTGAGAAAGGTTGGCCCTGAGCTAACATCTCTTGCCAATCTTCCTCTTTTTTTTTGCTTGAGGAATATTGTCCCTGAGCTAACGTCTGTGCCAGTCTTCCTCGATTTTGTATGTGGGACGCCACCACAGCATGACTTGACAAGTGGTGTGTAGGTCCACACCCGGGATTGGAATCTGTGAACCCCGGGCCGCCAAAGCAGAGCATGCAAACCTAACCACGATGCCACTGGGCCGGCCCCTATTATTGTGTATTAGAATAGCAGTCACCATCTGCCTGGCCCTTCGAGGTTTATAAAACACAAGGTTGTCTCATTTGGTCCTTGCAGCCACACTGTTAGCCTGTTAGGATTTCCACACTTTATAGAGGGGGGAAACTGAGGCTTATAGAGGCCACTGAGTCTGTCAGTTGGGAAGCTAAGCTGGGGCTTGAGCCCCACTTGTTTCGTCCTTTCCGGGTTGGTGGGCCACTTGTTAAGGAGGCCTTGTGGAAAGCCCTGGAATGGGGTTTGGTCAGGCAGGTGAGGGCACTTCACCTTGCCAGGTTTCTTCCCTACCTGGGGGAGGGCTTGTTCCAGGCCTTGGGGCTCGGAGACCCGCAGTCTGGGGCACGCGCAGACTTGCAGTCTGGCACGCTGTCCATGTTTGGATTCTCAGAAGGGCCAAATGGTTCTGACCTGCCTTGGAGATTTCCTCAGACCTGAAGTCCTGGGAAGGGACCCAAGGGGGCAGGCGAGCCTGGAGCCTAGAGGGAGGGCAGGGGAGAGGCTCCTGGGGACCTCTTGGGCTTTTGGGTCAGAATCCAGATCTGAAGAGCTTAAGCCCTTCCGATTGCTCCTCCCCCTCAGCCCCCTCCCTGCGCACTGTGGCTTCTGATTTGCCTGGCGCACTTGACCCAAGCCTGTCTGACTCCAGGCCCAGGGCCAGTCCGCCTTCTTGAGGTGAAAGGAAGAAGGAAAGGAGGGGGACAGTAAAAATGGCGGTTAAGCCCTCGGGTCACATGGAGCCGGGGTGACCTTGGGCATACCCTTCTCTGAACCTCAGTTTCCCTGTCTGTTAAATGGTGGTAACAGCTGCCTTGAATGCGGGTAGAGAACCCATCTTAGCGCGTGGATAAGGTACAGGCCCGGTCAGTCTTAATCAAAACAAAAGAACGAATGGTAAGGCCCAAGAACTCCTGTGTCCCCGAAGCTCGGTGTGGGTGTGGCCTCACTGACCCTGAACGATGCTGCAGGGGTGTGGAGCAGGGAGGGGAGAGGGGCTTCCTGGAGGCCTTCTTGACACCAGGCCTCAGGCTTGGCTGGGCAGGCGACTTGGAGGTGGGGTCCTAGTTTGGGTTCCCCCAGAAGCACCCTCAATGTAAGGATTTGATGCAACTTGTTAATTTGGGAGGGAAGGAAACACCTGCAGCAGGGGAGTGGGGAAGTGAGACAGGAGAAGACCGCTGCTAAGGGGGTCTGGTGCTGGGGGAACGTTTGGAAGCCAGGCGAGCCCTGGGCGAGGGCTGTTGGGTGGAGGCATCAGTTCCCCGCACTCCTGGCCTGGTACACAGTTGGCCGGAGAGCTCCTGGGCAGAGAAATGTGGGTGCAGAGCTGACAGGCAGGTGGGCTCTGAAGTTGTTAGGCCGGGGCTGCCTTAAGGTTTCTGGAGGGTCCTGCTGTAAAGGCCAGGCTCCTTCTTGGGCGTCCCCAACCACCTCTGCACTGATGAACAGCCCCTCCGTCCCTCTGCCAGGCCTTAGGCCACCAGACTGGTTCTGAGGCCTGAATGGCATGCAGATAGCACTTAACATTCCAGAGGAGTCCTTGCGCTGGTGGAATAGTTGTGCAGTCACATGGGCGTCTTCTCACCCGTCCACCCCCTCATCAGTGAACCCTGAGCTGGGGTGGGAGGCACAGGAGATGAGGGGAGCCATGTCTTCTGGCTACAGACCCCTCAAGTGGGAGCAGGCACCACCCATAACCGCCAGCCTGGCCCTGTAGCTGCTCCCTCCCATTCCCCCAGGCTTGGCTACTGCACCCCAGAAAGGTTGCTGCTTCTGGTTCTCTCTGTGCCCCACAGTTTCCTGCTCTGGCTCCTTGTTCATCTTCCCTCCTTTCCATAACCCATGGGCGCCGCCTGACCTCGTGCTGTCTGCCTCTCAGCCTTACCTCTGGCCACGCTCCTGTGGCTCAGGATGCTGCAGCCCAGCCAGCCTTCTTTCTGTTCCCCAAAAGCCTGCTCTCTCCTGCCCCATGGCCTTTGCAGCTGCTGTGCCTTCTGCCTCGACCAGCAGCTCTCAATTTTGGGCCTCAGCCACCTGCTTCCAGTCTTAAAAATTTTTGAGGACATGAAGAGCTTTTGATTATGAGGGTTCTATCTATTGATAGTTACTGTATTAGAAATTAAAACTGAAGAATTAAAAAACCTTAATATTATTTAATGTTTTATTTTATGTTAATATTTTAATATTAAAAACATTATTCAATACTTTGATATAAAAATAACAAGCCTGTTGCCTGTTAAGTTAGATTTTTTTTTTTTTTGCGAGGAAGACCAGCCCTGAGCTAACATCCACTGCTGATCTTCCTCTTTTTGCTGAGGAAGACTGGCCCTGGGCTAACATCCGTGCCCATCTTCCTCTACTTTATATGGGATGCCGCCACAGCATGGCTGACCAGCAGTGCGTCAGCGGGCGCCCGGGATCCGAACCTGCGAACCCTGGGCTGCCAAACGTGAACTTAACCGCTGTGCCACCGGACGGCCCCAAGTTAGATTTTTTTATATAAAAAAAAACTTTTCCAGAACAAAAATTTAGTGAGGAGATTGGCATGTTTCTACATTTTGCAGATCTCTTTCATGTGAGGCCTCAAAGGAGACAGCTGGATTCTGCATTCAGTCTGTTGCATTGTGCTGTTTGGGTTAAAATATATGAAGAAAATCTGGCCTCACACAGATTGTAGTTGGAAAGGGGAGGTATACCTTAAAAGCCTTTTCAGATGATTGTGCATATTCATTTTTTTTTTAAAGATAATTTGTGCATACTCAATGCCACAATGGTAGTTCCTTAAAGGCTCGTTGCAGTGTGGAATCTAAACCGTATTGTTGATCCCATGTTGGTCTGTCCTGCATTTTCAATGGATCTTTTAGCCATGCATGATTTTGTAACCTCATGCGTTGGTCATTTGGAAAATAGTATTTCACTAAGTTATGCACATCTTCCTAATGTTGACATGCTTCATTACATAATTTTTAAAAGGAGCACATTTATTTTCTGATCCCATCAGAAAAGTCTTTAGGTATTAAAATGCGTGGTGGTGGATGCATGTTTTCCAAAATTCTATTTTTGGCTCTTTTTTTCTTGGCTCAATTTTTAATTATTGGCAACGAGTACTGTTCATTGCTTTAAGTGACAGACTCACCTTGTTCATTTTTAAGAAAATGTCTGCCAAATACCCAAGATTGAATAACCATAGTTTGTCAGTTGTTGTTTCAATTAAAAATAGTGTTCCCTGAGAAAAAGCCGCTCTTCAGCTGGGGACTGAATGCCCTTCATAGAGACATGGGGTGCAGCACAGCGCATCTTGCATGCTTCTCACTTTATCACACAGAATATTAGACAGACGTGCTCAAGTTTAGATTTGATACAATTAGTAGTTTTGCTCCTTCGTCAAGGACATTCTTAAGTGAGACTGGACATTTCTGTGCTGAGCGTGGGGTCCTGTCTGGTGTGCGGCCTTGTTCGGTGCTCAGGCTTCAGCAGTTCCACCTCCCGTTGCTTTTGCTATGTCCGGGCAAATCTCAACACAGTGAAAAGGGAAAACGTTTTAGTGTCGTGTTGAAAATGGTTAGGACCTCGTGGATCCCTCAGAAGGGCCTTGGGAACTTGACACTGGGGAATCCCAGAATACACTTTGAGAACCACTGGCCCGGACACCCTTCTCCCCCCACACCTCCCCTTTGATGTAAACTTCTTATCCTTCACGTCTGAGCCTCCAGACCAACTCAGGCCGCCCATTATAGGCTTTTAAAATCTTTTCTTTTCTCTGTCATCGCACATACTGCATGTTGTTTACGGGATTATTTGTTGATGATCTAGATCGGATAGTGGCTCTGTCTGTTGTGCTCACCATTGGGTTCCCAGGCCCAGTACATAGTAGACCCTCGATGAGTATTTGTTGAATGAATAAGTTGCTTTGTGTTGGGCACCATGTTGGGAGCTGGGGGCCTGGAGTTGTGTTGGACATTGTCCCTCTTCCCAAGATACTCCCAGCTCAGTAAAGGAACCAAGAGATGCCCACAGATGGCCATGCTGCCAGTTAGGGAGTAGCAGGAGACATAAAGCCAACAGTTCCATTGAGGATGCTAGGAATAGAAGGAGTGCTGAGGGTGAGTGCTCAGGGCACAGCAGGACCTCTGTAGCCAGTGAGGGGAGGGGTCTCCGAGGCGGAGAGGGTCTGTGTCTGGCGAGGGGAGGGGTCTCCGAGGCGGAGAGGGTCTGTGTCTGGCGAGGGGAGGGGTCTCCGAGGCGGAGAGGGTCTGTGTCTGGCGAAGGGAGGGGTCTCCGAGGCGGAGAGGGTCTGGTTGCTGAGGAAGAGGGGCCAAGCCCCCACCAGAACCTGGTTCCCTGGACCCCTGGAGCCGCACCTGGCTGTGTTCTGAGGGCGTCTTTTGTTCCTGTTTACCCCTCAGGTCACAGTTACCTGGAGAGGCTCCTGAATGTTGAGGTGCCCCAGAAAGTCAGGTGAGTTCAGTCCCGGGGCTTGGGGACCTTCCCCGTGCTGGGCAAGGCACACTGGGGGCCCTGTCGTTTCCTGTTCCTGCTCCTTCCCTCCTCATGGGGACTGCCCATGGGCTGCCCACTTCTGCACAGCTGCCCCCTGTCCCCTGCCCCAGTCTAACCAGGCAGTGAGCGATACGGGTGTCAGGTCTTCCACATCACTTGTCAGTATTGAGAGTCAGCCCTGATCTGGCTTTGACCCCTCCAAGCCTTACCCTGGGGCGTGGGCTCTGTAGGTCGTCAAATCCAGAGGCCTGTGGAGCTAGTGCAGTATGAGGAGCCACATTCAAATTGAGGCAGGGTAGAACGGGGATGGCGTGGGGACTGGGGGTACCCCCCACTCCAGGATTACAGCTCAGCAGTGCTTTGGGCCAGCACTTCTTTTCCTGGAGGCCACGTCCTGCCATCACTAAAACTTGGCGGCCCCCCCAGCCCCACCCCAAACCCCTGCTTTGGAGCAGAGGGTGAGTGCTTGGGATGGGGAAATGCAGTGACTGAGTGGATCTGCTGGCTTTGCTGGCCCCATGGTGAATGGAGAAGCGGGCCTCTAAGGTGACATGGCTCATCAGGGCCCAAGGGGTTGGGTTGGAGCTGGGAAAGGGCTCACATCCCGAATCAAGGCCCTGATGGGGGTGAGTGAAGTCCAAATCAGAAGCTGACATCCCTCGTCTGCCCAGGCAGCAGACGCTCTGGGGAGCCATTGGCTCTGGCTGCTGTCCTCCTGCCCTGCCTTGGGCTGTGGGTTTGTGGCCCGGCCAGGCCATCCCATGGGGTGGGGGAGAGGCTCCTGTGGGGAGGACTCGGGCTGGCTGAGCGGGTCCCACAGTGCCTCGTGCTCTGCTTTCAGCCCTGAGCAGAAGGAGCCCAGCAAGAAGGCTGAGCCTGTGGAGGCGGCTGAGCCAGAGGTAAGGCGGGCAGGCCAGGGAGGGAGGGTGGGCTCATGCTCTGTGCCACGAGTCCCAGGTGCAGACCCCAAAGCCTTGGTTCTTCCCCCAGGTCCCCAAGAATGACGGGAATACCTCATGGCCCCACAGTGCCACCAAGATCGCCATTAGCACACCTCGTGGCCAGAAAACACCCTCTGAAGGTCAGCAAGGTGAGTCTTCCTGACCTGCCGTGTGAAGATACGCAGGGCCGTGGGAGCCTTGGCGGCCTCAGCCTGACCGTCTCTGGGAGAGGGAAGCCCTGTCTTCTGGGCTGATAGGCCAGAGGTAGATGAGGCCCAGGGGTGTGTAGATCTCCTTTGAGGCTGCAGGTGTCATCTCCCACCTTTGGGCTGGATCTGCTGCTGAGTGCCATGTGAGTGGCCATGGCTGGTTGGTGCAGGAAGCAGGGGAAAGGACCTGAATTGGGGCATTAGCTGTGAATGTGCCAGGTCCAGGCTTGGCCCCACTCCAGGGGGCAGTGGGAGGAAATGTGCACTGGGGTGTGAACACCTGGCCTCTTATTTTGTCTGCCGCTGCTCACTTCTCACCTTTGTGGGTCCCCTATCTAAAGAGGGTGGGAGATCTGTGGGCTCAGGGCTCTGGCACCCCTAGGCTGCCAGGTGTCCCAGGGTCCGGCTCACGTCTCCCTGGTGGGAAGAGCACCGTAGCTGTGAGGTCTTGAACATGACTTCCCCAGCTTTATGACGGGGTCAGGGACAGTGGCCATGCCAGCCCCACAGTCCACGAGGGGGGCTGCAAGGACCCTTTGGAGTAGAGTGTAAAAGGGCCTAGGAGAGCCTGGCGCTTTCTCTTAGCAGTGAAGCAGAATGTTCTGACCCTGCACCCCAACGTGGACCCCATGCAGGAGCCCTGCTCTCCTGTCACGGCAGCCCCAGCTGGAAGGGCCAGGAGGAGTGGGATTTCAGTCACAGGGGCTGTTAGAGCTTGCAGCTTCCATACACTTCTGTTCCTGAAAGGCACCCCCGAGTGCTCAGTGTTAGAGGTGGGCAGAACATGGTTGGGGCCACCTCGATGGGATTGTCCTGCTGTTCTTGTCACAGAGGCCAGGCATGGGGGAGAGGGATCTATGGGCTGGGGATAGCATGCTGGGCTCTCAGTGTCCACAGATTTGTCAAGGCCAGTTGGTGCTAAGGCTGATGCTTCTGTCACTGGCCACCCTTGGGACTGCCAGGAAGAGAGCCCTGCCCCGGCCATGGCTGCTACCAGTGGGCACCTTCCCCTGACCCCTCCATGCCATCCCTGCAGCCTCACTGAAATTGCTCTCTTCACAGAGGCCAAGACTGACCAAGCAGATGTCCCCAAGGAGCCACCTCAGAGTGTCAGGTTTGCATCTGGGAGGGAGTGTGCAGGCGACTATTCATGGCCCAGAGGGACGTGAACCTCGAGTGTGTGGTCAGGGGTCTCTGTTGCCTCTCGGCAGGGGCGGGGCCTGGTGCTCTGACTTAATGAAAGAGGCAGCTCGATGTAGTGGGATGAGCCCGCCCTGGGAGTGGGCAACCAGATCATAGACACCATCCTTCTGTGTCCTCCTGGCTGTGTGACCTTGGACTGGTCACTTCCCTTCCTCCGACTGGGCAGCAGAGGGTTGGTCAGGGAGACCCCGCCTCTGCAGGGCCTTTCAGTCTGGGGTCCTGTGAACTGGGCCCAGTTTTGTTCACAGGGGTGACTTTTATGGGGCGTGGCTGGGGCTCTGGGGAGAGTGCCAGGGTCAGCCCCGTGATGCTGCTGCCACCTGCGGCTCGGCAGGAGGAAGCGCAGCTACAAGCAGGCAGTGAGCGAGGTGGAGGAGGATCAGCAGCTGGAGGATGAGGAGCTGCAGGCCCCCAGGAGCAAGACCCCTTCCCCACCCTGTCCAGCTAACAAGGTGAGCAGACATCTGCCTTCCTTCGGTGCCCCCGCCCCACCCTTGAGTCCTAAGCCTGGTCCCCGTCTGCAGGTGGTGCGGCCCCTCCGGACCTTCCTGCACACCGTGCAGAGAAACCAGATGCTCATGACACCGACCTCAGCTTCCCGCAGCAGCGTCATGAAATCCTTCATTAAGCGCAACACTCCCCTGCGCGTGGACCCCAAGGTGAGGGAGCCCGTGCCGAGCTTTGCTAGAGCCGGGGCAGCGTAACTGAAGGCTCCAGTCTGTCCCCTAGGCTACTGAGAGCAGTGTGGGCCAAGGCAGGTGTGACCTGGCACTGGTTAAGCACCAGCTCAAGCTTTTGTGGCCATGGGCTGCCTTGGTGTGTGGGGACTGTCCTGACCTCTTGGGCTCTACACTGCAGCGTAGAGGCTCTGCTGGCTCAGTGTGACCGCTGGGTCTTGGGCCCTGGGCTGGGAGGTTGCCCACCCAGGAGCTGGTCTAGCTGGCCACTGCCCTGCCCGTCCATCCCCACAACCTCGGTGGTTTGAGTGGTTAAAGTGAGGGACACATGTGGACGTGTTCACTCGCGTTGGGGTTGAGGGCTGGGTGAGCTGAGAGGAGGTGGTGGTGCTGCTGGTGAGAGGGTGCAGGCCCCGAGCAGACGCTGGCACAGCCGGGAGCCTGGCCTGCTTTCCTGGACTTCCCCCGGCCTGGCATTAACTCTTGGCTTTTTCCTTGTCTCCTCTCCTCCACAGTGCAGCTTTGTTGTAAGTAAAACCTTTTCCTGTCCTTGTAACCTAGCTCCACCTAGCACTTAACTGCTGTCGCCCTGTCCCTGCAAAACTGACACCTGTAGAAGCACTAACATCGTCAGCAGGAGTGTTAAGGGAGGTGGGAGGTGGGAGGTGGGAGGTGAGCCAGAGGCTCCGGTGGCTGGCTGGAGGCGTCCAGCAGTCCTGGATCCGGCCCTCCTCCCTCTGCAGAGCCTGCCCTCTCTGCCCTTGACTCTCCTCCTAGGAGGACGAGTCTCAGAGCCTCCCTGAGGCAGGGAGGAAGGAGGAAACAAAGCAAAGAGGCTGTGACCTACAGTGTTCACCAGGGCCACAGCTTGAGGTGTTCCCCACAGCCACCTCCCTCCCTGCTCCCCAGCACCGGGCTCCCCCTCAGGATCTGGGTCTGTGAAGAGAACAGACAAGTCGCCTCCGATCCCCAGAGCCACTGAGATTTATTGTGTCACAGACCTGAGCTCCTGCCTTGAATGGGCAGAGCAATGGGGGAAACCGTGGTTGAAGGCCGGGTCTTGCCGGGTGATGGTGGAACTGTCAGCGGCAACCTCTGGAAAGGAGGCCACAGAAGCTGTTCTCTTCTCAGATACCTCAGAGCTGAGCAGGGCCACCAGCCATGAGCAAGGAGGCAAGGAGAGCTGGGTCCTGCTCAGCCCGCAGTCCTGGCTCCCTGGGGTCTCCAGGGTTGAAAGGCTGCAGCCCCTTCCTTCCTCTAGTTCCTATGGGTGCTTTGAAGGGCCTCCTTCTAGGAGGGCTTCTGCTTCCAGTCGAGGGCCTGAGGGCCTGAGCAGTACTGCCGTGGGGCTTGGCAGGTCAAGGGGCTTCCTAGCAGCTGGACAGGTGGACCCTAAACTTCCCTCTCCTGTAAGGAGGCTGGTCCCCTCTGGGTGGACAAGGCGACAGTGTGCCTTACAATATACCACCAAACAGGCTGTGGCTTTATGCACCTGTTTTTGTGCGAGGCCCCTGCTAGGCACCTGGGCCCAGAGCAGAGAACCAGACTTGGGCTTGTTCCTCCTACAGGGAACTCCCATGCCCCACCCGGACTGATTGGAGCCTTGCAGGGCTGATGGGGGTAACCGAGAGGTCTAGCAAGCTGCCCTTTTCTGCTTGGGGAGTCCAGACCCTTGTACAGGGCATCTTGTGGGTGTGAGAAAGTCCTCTGTTAGGAGATCGGGGCCTGGGTAGGTCGCAGGGACCTTGGGGCCTTGGACTAGTTTCCTAACCTTTGGGCCTGAGTTTCCTTGGGTAAGAATGAGGAGACCAGAGTTCCCTTCATGGAGATTGGATGAACCAGAGACTGATGGGTGTCAAGCCCCCAGCACAGGGCTGGGTCTGCAGTGATGGTTTGATAAATGGCAGGGAAACTGCTCAGTTGAGGCCCCTGGAGGCAGAAGGGACTGCACAAGCTTTTGGTTTCCTTCCACCTCTGCTTTGGCCTTGACAGTGGCCTCTGGCGAGCAGGGGCAACCCAGCCCACCTTCGAGGGTTGGGGCAGAGAGGAAACAGATTCTATGATATGAACAACTCATGTGTTCTATAGAATTTACAATGCACTGGGATAAGTTCTCTGACCTGTGCTGGGCAATTTTAGCACTCAAGCTTTGGGACAAAAGCCTGTTTTCCTGAGCCCTGTTGAAAGCAGGAGTCTGGTTGGCTCTTGGGGCAGGAAGAGAGGGTGGTGGGCGCTCCTGGTGCCACGTGGTCTTCGCTTCTGAGGTGCTTTCCTCACAGAAGAGCTGGTGGGTAGGGAAGCCGGCTGGTGGTCCGGACTCCTGCTGGTCTTCCCTGGGTCTGGGCAGTTGGTGAGCGAGGGCCCTACCTGTGCCCAGCTTGGCTTCTGTGGCTCATGGTCATCTCTCTTTCTTTCCATTTGTCTCTCCATCTTTTAAAAAAAATTTTGTGTTAAAAAATTATACAGTAAAACTTATGTTAAAAATTATCATACAGTAAAATCTGTACTTTGTAAAAGTATAGATTAAGTAACCACTACCACAGTTGGGATCCACAACAGTTCCATCACCCCACAAAACTCCCTGCCCCACCCATAACCCCTCTTCTCCATTATTATAGTTTTATCTTTTCGAGAACATCATATAAATGGAATCAAACAACATGTGACCTTTTGAGATGAGCTGTTTTCACTAAGCATAATGCTTTTGAACCCACCTAAATATTACATTTGAAGTGCATTTCTTGTAGACAGCATGTAGTTGAGCTGGGTTTGGGGTGTTTTTTTTAGATCTATTCTGGCAATGTCTTTTATTGGTATATATTTATATTTAGTGATATGTTTGGATTTAAATTAGTGGCTGCTCTAGGCATTACATATGTTCACAATCACTTTAGAATTGGTGTCTTATCAGTTCAGTTGGAGGGTAGCCACCTTATTCTCCCCACCGTGTGCTATCAGTCATACATGTTACCTCTCCTTGGATTGACTACCCCATCAGACAATGTTATAATTTTTGCTTTCAATTGTCAAACATTTTAAAGAACTTGAGGAAAATAATAATCTTGATATTTAACCAGATATTTACCATTTCTCTTGTTCTTCCTTCATTCCTGATGTCTCACGTTTCCTTCTGGTACCATTTCTCTTCTGTCTGGAGAATTTCCTTTAGCAATTCCTTGAGAATAAGTCTGCTGGAAACAAATCTCTAGTTTTCCTTCACTTGAGAAAATCTATTTCACTTCATTTCTGAAGGATATTTTCACTGAATATAGATAGAATTCTGGGTTAACAATTCTTTCCCTTCCGCACTTTAAAAATGTTATGCCATTCCTTCTGGCCTCCATAGTTTCTGATGAGAAATCCCCAGTCATTCAAATCATTGCTCCTGATAGGTAATGTGTCTTTTTCTGTGGCTGCTTTAGAGATTTTTTTCTCTTTGTATTTTTTTTATTGTGGTAACATTGGTTTATAATATTATATAAATTTCAAATGTACATCGTTATAATTCAATTTCTGTATAGATTACATCATGTTCACCACCCAAAGACTAATTACAATCCATCACCACACATGTGCCTAATCATCCCTTTCATCCTCCTCCCTCCCTCTCTTTGTATTAAGTTTTCAGCAGTGTGATTATGATGTGACTGGACATGGGTTTCCTTGGGTTTATCCTGTTTGGGTTTTCATGACCTTCTTGAATCTGTAGATTTATATTTACATATTTATATCTAAATTATAAATTTAAATTTGAAGACATAAATCTGTAGATTTATGTCTACATATATTAAATTACCAAACTCGGGGTGTTTTCAGCCATTATTTTTTCAAAGTCTTTTTCAGCATCTCACTCATTGCTCTCCATTGTGTGATGGCGATGACACGAATGATAGACCTTTTGGTGTTGTCTCACATGTCCCTCAGGCTGTTAATTTTTCTTCAATATCTTTTTCCCTTTGTGTTTAGATTGGATACAGTTTATTGATTTATTTTCATGTTTACTGACACCTGTCTTCTCCATTCTGCTCTTGGACCCATCCACTAAATTTTTAATTTCAGTTATTGTATTTTTAGTTCTAAAATTTCCGTTTTGTTCTTCTTTAGATCTTCTGCTTGCTGAGATTTTCTATTTTTCCAATTGCCTTAGAATGTTTGTGATTAATTGTTGAAGGATTTTTATAATAGCTGCTTTAAAGTCTTTGTCAGCTAATTCCAGCATCTGTCAAATTGGCATTGGTGGCTATCGATGTTCTTTTCCCATGGGAGTTGAGATTTTCCTCGTTCTCTGTATGCTGAGAATTTTGGATTATATCCTAGACAGTTTGAATATTATGTTATGAGACTCTGGGTCTTGTTTAAATCTGATGGAGAATGTTGATATTTTGCTTAGCAGCCACCCACCTGGTTTGGTTCAGGCTGCAGGTTCCAACCCACCTCTGTGGGCTGTGGTTCCAGTGTTATTTCAGAACTGAAAGCCTTTGGGTGCTGTTTGGATCTGTCCCGGGTGTGCCAGTCAGTGGTCAGTGTGGGATCTGGCAGGTGGTCTGTGAGTTTAGTTCTCCAAGTTTTCAGCATGATAGGGTCAGATCCTTATATCTGCAGCTTGGGGCTGAGCCCAGGAGTTCATAAACAACTCTGTGGTTTCATTTTCTCGATCTATCTAGTACTTTCCACTTCTCTGGGGCTCCCCCTTTCTGTCCTTCAGCCAGGAAGCTGGGGCTTCAGTTACCCTGCTCTGCTGCATGCTTCCGTGACTGTATCCACAGCCACCTGGTGGGGAGACAGAGAAAGCAAGAGCAGCAGAGTTTTCCCAACCTTTTGTGATCACAGCTCCACCGTGTGGCGAGGAAGCCCCTCCTCCCTCAGAGTTTTGACTCTGCAGGTGCCTGTAACTGCCGCTGTCCCTGTTGTCACAGGATTGCTCATGAGCTAAGGCAGGAGAGAAGGAGAAAAGAAAAAAACAAAAATGGAGTTTCTGCATTTTCTGAGTGTTAGATGTTCCCTTTCCACTCCTTGAGTCAGAACCAGAGGGCTTTTCTCTGAGCTCTGTCTGTCTGCACCCCGGTGATCCCTGTGGGGTTGCAGGCCTCATTGAGTTTAGGCTGGAGGAAAAACAATGGTAAACTCACTGCTGGTCCAGTGATGCTTCAAGGTCTGATCTTCTTCCCCGTCTGCCTGCTGCTGTTCACCTGGAAGAGGCCTCGAGCAGCTGCTCCATGCTCTCTGTTAGGTCTTACAGCCACATTCAGTGGGAGAGACAGTGGAGTGAGTCTACTCCGTCTTACCCACACCGGCTCCCTTCTCTCTGTCATTAGGGTTGTACTACCTTGGGGCCGGATTTCTAGGTGGGAGTAGAAAGGTCAGAGGCCAAGGAGAAATGGACAGTAACTAGTAGGGAGAGGGGGCCTATGGGTGGCTGAGCCCAGAGGTGGGAGTCTGGTGGGAGCCAGGTTGGGGTGGTGGGTGAGGGGCCTCTAGTCTGGGTCCCAGCCTCCACCCTCATCCCCTGACCATCAGGGGTAAAGCAGCAGTCTTGTCCTTGGCCAGGTGGCCTGGGGCCCCTGTCTATTTTGCTGGTTGCCCCTGCTATGGCTGTGCCCCTGGGGCTTTCTGGGCCTGCAGAAGAGCGGGTCCCAGCATTGATCTGCACAGCCAACTAAAAAAGTTGTTTTTAAAATTAACATGTAGCCATATCATGGGAAGTTTGGAAAAGAAAGGAAAAAATACCGTCTCTTATCTGTTTCGCCTGTCTGTGGTAACCTCTGTTAGCATTTGGCAATGTTTTCTTTTATTTGGTTGATATACACAAAAGAGTGTGGGTGTGTGTGTACACACCCACTGTGTAAAAATTATACAGCATAATAGTAATAAATTAACACTTGTGTACCCACTGCCCCCTTAAACAGAACGTTAATCATAACTTTCAGAGCTGTCTTTCTGTCCCTTTCTAATCTCATTCTTCATTTTCTTTTCAAAGGTACTTTTACATTGTTATAGTCAGAGCATACGTCCAATTTTGAACCTGACTTTTGTGCTGCCTGTGACTTGGCAGGACTCAGTCAGGTGCACTTAGGACTCAGGCCCTTGGGAGGCCTTTGGGTTCCCGGGGAAAAGACTGAAGCCCCAGGCCTCAATCTGAGTGAGGATGGAGGCGTGTTTGGGGGCAGCCGTGCCTCTCAGAAGCTGTCTGATGCTGCTGCCCATCTGGCTGGGGGCTGTGGGGGCCGCTGGGCCGTCTTTGGGGCTAGGAGGTTGTCCTGGGCCAGCCGTTCCTGGCCCAGCCCCGGGCTGTCCCCGCTCACCGTCCCGCCCCGCCCAGGAGAAGGAGCGGCAGCGCCTGGAGAACCTGCGGCGGAAGGAGGAGGCAGAGCAGCTCCGCAGGCAGAAGGTGGAGGAGGACAAGCGGCGGCGGCTGGAGGAGGTGAAGCTGTAAGTGGCCTGGCTCCGGCCCCTGGCCTGCCCCGGCCTTGGCCGGGCTCCCCGTGACCGCCCTGTGCCCGCAGGAAGCGTGAGGAGCGGCTGCGCAAGGTGCTGCAGGCCCGGGAGCGCGTGGAGCAGATGCAGGAGGAGAAGAAGAAGCAGATCGAACAGAAGTTTGCTCAATTTGACGAGAAGTCTGAGAAGGTGGGAGCCTTGGGCTGGTGGGCGGCCAAGCTTCGGGGTGGGCTGTACCTGGGTGGGGCCAATCACGTCAGACTTGGTGGCCCAAAGGTTAGGACTGGATCCCTCGGAAAGTCCTGGGTTTGCTGCCCTGGACCCCCTCCTGTCTGTCCCATGGGCCCTGGAGTCTGTTCTGAGCAAGCGGAGGGTGGACAGTCTCTGCTCTGGACTGAGCAGCAGCCCTTTGCCGAGTGGGTGGTCTGATGCTCTAGGCAGGCCTGGCTTTCGGGTACCCCCACCCTGGGTTATGGGGAACAAGCCAGGATCGCAGGGCCTTGGGGCGCCTGTCACACAGAATTCTGGGCCCCAGTCTGTAGAGTTGAGGGAGGAGGGCTGCTCCAGTGGGCACATATGAGTGGGTTCTGCAGGCCAAGGAGGAGCGGCTGGCTGAGGAGAAGGCCAAGAAAAAGGCAGCAGCCAAGAAGATGGAGGAGGTGGAGGCGCGCAGGAAGCAGGAGGAGGAGGCGCGGAGGCTGAGGTGGCTACAACAGGTAGGAATGCAGGTGGGCAGAGGGGCTTGGGCATCAAGGAGGAGGAGGAGAAGGGTGGACACTGCCCCAGTCCCCTGAGGACTGCTGGGCACACCCCACTCTGTCGGGTTGATCCTAGTGGATCTTGTTGCTTCAGGCCCAGAGGAGGTTCAACAGATGCCTTGGAGATGGGGATGGTGACAGTAACCTGCCCCCATTTTCTGTAGAGGCGGCAGTTTGAGGGTTAAGTACCTGGACTCTGGAGCCAGACTTCCCATCTCAGCTCTGCCGTTGATTAGCTGTGTGACCCTGGGCAGGTTACTTGACCTCTCTATGCTTTGGTTCCTTCAGGTAGCCGTGGTATCTACTTGATAGGGTTGTTGAAGATTAAATGTTCTGCCTGTTAAAGTAGGGGCCTACCTCTTCTTGGGAATCGTCAGTCTTATGACTGTACGGGACACAGTCTGGCATTAGGGGGTTATAATACTAATGGCTAAAATTTATTAAGTATTTACGATGTGCCAGGCACTATTGTAAGCGTGTTATGTGTATAAACTCAGCAGCTTCATGAAGGATAGGTATTACGCTTGTTCCCACTTTATCGATGAGGAAACCGAGGCCAGAGACCTTAAGCAACTTGCCCAGTGTCACACAGCTAGTGAGTCTGGCTCGAGTCTGTACCCATAACCACTAAATCTGCTGCAGCAAAAGAAGTTGTCACAAGATGCCTTTTCAGGCTGATTGTGGTGATTCTCGGGGAGGCTCACTCGGCGGGGGGGGTCCCTCGGCTCAGACCCTGCCTTTCTCGGATGCAAGAGGAGCCTCTGTTGCCGGGTGGAAGCAGGCCTTTGGCCAGCCTCTCCTCCCTCCCTCCCGGACCGCTCTCCTGTCTCTCTAGTCCAGGCCTGGCCTGAGGGCCCTGCCCTTGCTCTCCGTTTGCAGGAGGAGGAAGAGCGGCGGCACCAAGAGCTGCTGCAGAAGAAGAAGGAGGAGGAGCAGGAGCGGCTGCGGAAGGCGGCTGAGGCCAAGAGGCTGGCAGAGCAGCGGGAGCAGGAGCGGCAGCTGGCGGAGCAGCGGGAGCAGGAGCGGCAGAGGGAGCAGGAGCGGCTCCAGGCAGAGAGGTGAGGGAGCCCTGGCTGGCAGGCTGAAGGGCCCACCCCCATCCTGCTGTCGTTGCACCTGTCCTCCTGTGCGTGTGGATGAGAGACAGGTGTAGCCGTCACCAGGTGTAGATGCAGCGCCCGCCTTCGCTTGGGGGTTTGTAGAAGGACAGGCTCTTTTCTCGGCTCCAAACCCTGAGGCCCACAGCAGGCAGACCACCTGAATGTGGCGCCTTGGCCACTGGAGATTCATGGAGCGATACGCAGGGTCGCTCTGGATTTTGTCTTGGTTCTGCCTCCAACCAGGTGTGCTGACCCCTTTGGTTCATTTTTCCCTCAGCTGACACAAGGGGGCCCTAGGATGAGCCAGTATTTCTGCACAGGACCACCGTGGGCATTCGGGCAGAGAGTTCTTTGTGGTGATACGCTGTGGTGCATCTCAGGGCCTTCACATCCACGGCCTCGCTCACTAAATGTGCCTCCTCTGGTGCTGATGACTCAGGTCGCCCCCCACCATTGGGAACTTGGGGTCTTCCTCATGGATGAGCCCTGAGTCTTCCAGCTCTCAGACGCAGTGGTCTCTGTGCAATAGGCAAGAATTCCACATTTAGTTCTGTTACTGAACCAGGTGGGCTCGCCTCCTGGTGAGTTAATAGGACTCTACGCCAGTGGAAGTTGTCTCACAAAGTAAAGTGTATTTTGCAGCAAAAAGGAGGCTGTGAGGAATCATTTCCAAAGTCATGACGTCCCCTAACCAAGGGAAGCAGGATCTTTTATTTCGGTTGGGAAATGAATATTCAAAAGGGAGAGGCGGGTATTTGCCTGCAGGGCTCAGTTGGAGAACATGCTTCCGCATAATGAGGCCTAAGCTCCTCCTGGAGAGATCTTGGCATTAAAAATAAGGCAAAGGTCATGGGTGTAGCTCTTGTGGTGAGGCTTGGTCAGTTTCAGGATGTTTGGTGGTTACATCTCTTTAACATACAAAAGGAAAAGAAACAACTTGGAAAAACAGTTAATTGCTTCCAAACCCACCTTTGAGTTTCTGGAGTCACCTAGTCAGTGACAGTTCCACAAGCGTTTATCTGGGGTCTACTCTGGTTGTGCTGGGTTCTGGGGATGCCAAGGAGGAGAAGCTGCAGTCACTGTTGGACAGGAGATATGTGGGATCCGGTGCCTTTGTGTAGACGTAGAGAACTGTGCCCATGTGTGTGTAGACATGCAGATGTACCCAAACCCAGGTCCAGCGGCTGCTTCTCTCCTGCCTCCACCTCCCGGGAAACAGCAGTCAACACTTTTCCCCATGTCCATCTTTGTGGTGGCTGCAGGCCCAGTGGGGAAGTGGGGAGTCACAGCCAGAGGGCTGGGCTGCGTCAGGGCTATCTCCTGGTGCTTGTTGATTGACACAAGGGTGTCCCTGGTCTTGTGGACAGGGTCGGAGACAGGAGCCCAAGAAAGGGACAGAGCGTGGGTAGGTGGCAGCTGGTGTGGTTTCAGAATTAGGTGTGTGCCAGTCAGTGTCGGGCTTCGAGGGGTGATACTGTGATGGTCGTAATGGTTGGCAGCTTTGGTGGGCACCAAGCTACACACTTTACACACATTTCCTTGTTTAATCCTCACTTAAAGGCCCCTGTGGGATAGGAACCAGCAGCTCCACTTCCCAGACAGGGAAACAGGTTCAGAGAGGTTAAATGACCTGTTCAAGGTCACGGAGTAGTAAGTGGAGGTGGCTCCAGAGCTCGTGAACAGCCCCTCCCCTGCTTCACGCCAGGCTTGGAGCTGAGTGTCTGCCCTGAGGGTCAGGACAATTGCAGGTAACTCGGTGATCTCATTTAATGCTCGTGGTGACTCAGGAGCAAAGGTGTGGTGATCCCCATTGTACAGCAGGTCACACTGAGGCTCAGAGACCTAAGTTGTGTGAAAGAGTGGGGGCCAAATTTGGTGGACTCCAAAGCTGAGCGCTCCCTGCTCCCTCGGGTGTGCACTGTCCCAGCCCTTTGTGCACGAGCGCACTGTTTGGCTCTTAGCTGGTGTGCCCATTCTGCCATCCCATTTTCTGCGGCGTGTGCCGGTGGGCCTGGCTTCCCTGGCAGGGATAGGAACGGGCCAGGACTCGGCTTCCCGCCCTGACAGGCTCTTGTTCGGTCCACAGGGAGCTGCAGGAGAGGGAGAAGGCCCTGAGGCTACAGAAGGAGCGGCTGCAGAGGGAACTGGAGGAGAAGAAGAAAAAGGTAAAGGGGAGCTGGGCACGTGGGGCTCCCGTGGGGTCTGCACTGAGCTTTGGGCTGGGGAGGCCTGATCCGGTGGCTCCTGGTGCAGAGGCTGCTTTGCCCCGTGGGGTTGGCGTGGGGGAGGGGAGAGCACACACAGGGTCTCTAACACCCCTGTCGGCCGCTGGGTCCCAGGAAGAGCAGCAGCGCCTGGCTGAGCAGCAGCTGCAGGAGGAGCAGGAGAAGAAAGCCAAGGCAGCCGCAGCGGCCAGCAAAAGCCTGAACGTGACCGTGGACGTGCAGGTGAGACCTGGGCACCAGAGCCGAGAGGGCCCCCTGGTGCTGTTTGTTCTCTTCCCAGTAGCTGGAGGCACAGGTATACATATGAGGACCATAAGAAAGGGGAGGAATACAGTTTTTACTATTTTTTGTCTGTGTGTGTGAGGAAGACTGGCCCTGGGCTAACATCTGTGCCCATCTTCCTCTACTTTATATGGGACGCTACCACAGCATGGCTGATAAGCGGTGTGTCAGTCCATGCCTGGGATCCGAACCTATGAACCCAGGGCTGCTGAAGTGGAGGGTGTGAACTTAACCACTACATCACCGGGCTGGCCCCTGTTTTTATTATTTTTGATATGTATATATATATTTTTTCTTTTTTTTTATGGTAAGGAAGATTAGCCCTGAGCTAGCATCTGTTGCTAATCCTTCTCTTTTTGCTGAGGAGGATTGGCCCTGTGCTAACATCCGTGCCCATCTTCCTCTACTTTATATGTGGGACGCCGCCACAGCATGGCTTGGTAAGCGGTGAGTAGGTCTGCGCCCGGGATCTGAACCTGGGAATCCCGGGCTGCCAAAGCAGAGTGCGTGAACTTAACCACAACCGGCCCGGCCCCAATATGTATATCCTTTCTTATTCTTTTTTTTTTTTTTGTGAGGAAGACCAGTCCTGAGCTAACATCCATAGCTAATCCTCCTCTTTTTGCTGAGGAAGACTGGCCCTGGGCTAACACCCGTGCCCATCTTCCTCTACTTTATATGGGACGCCGCCACAGCAGGGGTGACAAGCGGTGAGTCAGCAGGCGCCCTGGATCCGAACCGGCGAACCTCGGGCTGCCAAGCGCGGACTAAACCGCTGCGCCACTGGGCCGGCCCCTCCTTTCTTATTCTAAAAGTAGAATTTGTTGTAAGAAAAAGAAAATAAACTTTATAAAAGAATATAAAGTAAAAGAAAGGTACCCTCAGAGGAAAACTCTTAAGTCTGGTGTATATGTTTCTATATTTTTACACATGTAAACATTTTATACACATACACATAGTCTGTTCAGGCTCCTATAGCAAACTACCACAGACTGGGTGGCTTAAAGAACATTTATTTCTCACAGTCTGGAGTCTGGGAAGTCCAAGATCAACACGTCAGCAGACTTAGTGTCTGTCGAGAGCCCTCTCCCTGGTTCATGGATGTCCATGTGTCCTCACATGTGGGAATGGAAGAGGGAGCTCCCTGGGGTCTCTTTTCGGAGGGCACTAATCCCATGCATGAGGGCTCTACCCTGTGACCTAAGCACCTCCCAAAGGCCTCACCTCTACATACCAGGAATTTTGAGGGGATACAAACATTTAGTCCATAACACGTACCATTTGGCAGCTTGGTTTTTTCCCTCCATTTTTTCTTTCATTTAGTGTATTGTAGATGTCTGTCTGTCTCAGCACTTGTAGATCTCTTATTTTTGACACCTGTGTACCAGTTAGTTGTACCAGAATTTCTTCAACCAGCCCGTCGACAATCATTCAGACTATTTCCAGTTTAATGCTGTTACAGAGTGTAGTACAGTCACGTGTTGCTTAACGCTGGGATACGTTCTGACAAATGTGTCGTTAGGTGATTTCGTCGTCGTGCGAACATCATTGAGTGCACTTACACACACCGACGTGGTGTAGCCTGCCGCACACCTAGGCTGTGTGGTGCTGATCTTATGGGACCACCGTCACATATGTGGTCCTTCATGGACTGAAACATTGTTATGCGGCACGAGACCGTGAGGAAGGGTTTTCACTGCAGCGTAGTTCATGATGTTGAAAGCTTGGAAGTGAGCTGAATGTTCCTCTATAACGCGTGTTTGTTACAATCGTGGAGTACCCGGTGGGGAACCCTGGGCTGTTCAAAGGAGACACACTGACCCGGAAGGATGTTTGCAGCATGCTTTTTAACACGAACAAGGACGATACGGAGTCGTGTGTGTGGTGTGACTGTTGTACATTAAAAAGTGACCCATGAACTGATTTATTTTTCCCGTGAAGTGAGGGCGGTGAGCACTCAGAGCCCAGCACTCTTCAGTGGTAAGAGATGAGGGGTGCAGGGGAGGGGGAGCTGACGGCCACGTTTATCATTCCCAGTCTCCAGCTTGTACCTCGTATCAAATGACGCCACAAGGGCACAGGGCCCCCCCCAAGATCAACCCGGATAACTACGGGATGGATCTGAACAGCGATGACTCCACTGATGACGAGGCTCATCCCCGGAAGCCCATCCCCACCTGGGCCAGAGGTGAGCGGGGCCCAGAGCCCCCAGGAGACCTGTCCTCACCTGTGACTTCCTGGGCCCTGGAGGGAGTGGCCCGGCCGTGGCAGGTGTCAGGAGGCTGTCCTGCCTGTGGGCTGGTGGCCTGATGCGCTGGCGTCGTGCCTTGGGATGCGCCCGGGGAACGGTGGGCACCCTGTGGCCAGGGGCTCATCTGAGGACCAGGTCTGTGAGGTTGGGCTCCTTTGTTTTCAACAAATGTATTACATTGCGGCCGCCCGCGGGCAGGCGTGGTGCTGGGTGTTCCGGCTGAGCCTCTAGGCCCCTCCTCGGAGTCCTGCCCGACAGGCCAGGTCAGACGTGGACCAAATAAGCAGCCTGGGGCAGGAGTAGAGCCACGAATGGTAACGGGGTTCAGGCAGCCACTAAGAGCGGGAGCTGGGGCCTCTAGCCAGTGGGGAAGGCAGGAAAGCCCTGAGGCCGGGGTGGGGGCACTTGAACCCTGGGGTTCCCGGGCCCAGCACTTAAACAGAAGTGTGGGTGAGCCCGACTGTGCTGCCTCAGGCCTGGGTGCAAGGCCTGCCGGAGTGGGCCGGGGGCCGGGGCTACAGTGGGGTGGGCACTCCGCAGAATTTGCTGAGCTGGAGGTCAGGGCGGGGTGCAGGCTCACTCCCCAGAGGGAAGGGCCCAGAACCCCATGGGGGCTCAGATCTCCACAGAAGACAACCTGCTTTTGTGAGTTTCTCCTCATTTGAACTCCACAGTAACCGGAATCTGACTTAGTCTCCTTAACTACAGGCATCAAGTCATTTGAGAGGTGGCAGCAGGCAGGGGTCAGCATGGCCAGGGAGCCAGACGGCCGGCAAGCCACCTAATCGTGTTTGACCTTCGCTGGCTTACTCAAGCTCTCTCTGTTTCTCATCTGTGAAATGGGGTGATAATAGCACCCAGCTGAGAAGGGTTATTGGGGAGGAAGTGAGTGAGTGGAGGAAGGCCTGGTGCAGAGCGAGCGCTGGGTGCGCCTTCCCCCTCCTGACCCCCCAGGGTCCTCCTCAGCCTCGTTGGCCGGGCTGTGCCCCACCTGCAGCCTCAGCCCAGGGACCCCCTCAGCCTGCACCCTGCCCCTTGGGGTCAGTGGGGCTGATGAGATAAATAGATGACCAGGCAGTTGGCCGGCATCATATGCTTAAGTTCTAGAGCTAGACTTGTCTTCACACCCCGGCTCTGCCACTTACTAGCCGTGTGCCTTTGGGCAAATCTCGCCACTTGTAAAATGGGGAGAATAGAGGACGTGCCTCCCAGGTGGTTGTGGTGATGACAAGGTCGTGCAGCGAGGGCTTGGCCGAGTGCTGGCCCCGGTGAGCTCCCGAGGACCTTTGTTCCGTAGGGACGTGCAGTCAGAGCATTACCAGTGTTGGGTGCTGGGGCGGGAGGAGGAGGGCTCTGAGAGGAGCTGATGTGGCAGGACAGGGGCATGCTGGGGTGGAGAGGGTGACAAGGGCTCTGTGGGTGGGGTAGGGACTGGGGAGGCTGATGGACAGCCCCAAGGCGGTGTCCCGGCCCTCCGTGTTCCCCTGCAGGCACCCAGCTCAGCCAGGCCATCATCCACCAGTACTACCACCCCCCGAACCTTCTCGAGCTCTTTGGAACCATTCTCCCACTGGACTTGGAAGACATCTTCAAGAAGAGCAAGCCCCGCTACCACAAGCGCACCAGCTCTGCCGTCTGGAACTCGCCACCCCTGCAGGGCACCAGGGTCCCCAGCAGCCTGGCCTACAGCCTGAAGAAGCACTGAGCCGGGCCCAGGAGCCTTCTCGGCAGTCTCAGCCCATCTGTGTCTGTCTGTCTGTCTCTCTGTTGGTCTGGTGCCCCTCCTGCCTGGTCTTCTGTCGCCAAGGGTTTGGTCATATGTATATAACCGTCCTCTGTGTGCTGCAGTGGAAAGTGGCCCAGGCCTGTTTGGAGGCTGCGTTTGGTGGGGGTTTGGGGAAGAACCAGGCCCAGCCCCGCCTGGCCCGCAGGCAGCACTCTGTAAATAGATTGTTATAATTCAGCTGAATTTTAGCCTCTAGTGTTTGAGAGCTAGATTAATAAAGTCTGTTCCTTCAAGCCTGCTGTGGGTATCGTGAGGACTGGGGGCCTCGGCAGAATGTCCTGGACCCTGGCCCTGCAGCCGTGTGTCTCAGGCCCCTGCAGGGGCTGGAGGACCCAGGCACTGTTCCCTCTCCTGGGTGTGCTCCAAGGTCAGCTGGGTCCCACCCCCAGAGATCTGATGCGGTGGGTGATTCCAATGCCGTCCCTGGACAACCCTGAGAAAGCACTTCAGTTCCCCTCGCGATGGGGCAGGTGAAGAGACTTCGTTTTGTCTGGGGAGCTCCCTGTTGTAAAGGGGGCTTGTTCAGTGGGAAAGACCTGGGGCTGAGGTCAGGAGAACCGGGCTCTTGGCGCAGCTCTGCCACTTAAGACAGCCCCTCGGCCCCTCCGAGCTTCAGGGTCCACCCTTGCTGCTCGGCTCGTGAAAGGACTTGAGAAAGAGCGTGTGCTGCTGAAGTGGGGGGTCTCATTAGAAAGGGGATGTCTCTTGAAACTACCTTGGGACCAGTGCTTGCAGGCGGTGGAGATGTTTCCCCAACACAACCAAGCAGCTGCTCATTAAATGCTTAGTGCCAGGCCGGTGGAAGCTGGCCCTGGTCCTGCCGGGTAGCTGCCGGGTGTGGTCTAAAGGTGCGACAGCCCACTCCTCAGCGTCTACTGCTCCAGCCCCCGGGTTGGCGACCTATGGCTTGTGGACCAAATCAAACCAGTCAGTTTTTGTCAGGTTCTAGTAGAACCCACCCAACAGAAACAAATGCCTGTCGTCGGGCTGCTCTGCTGGGGGCAGAGCTCAGTGGTTACAACAGAGACCTTAAGGCCCGCCAAGCTGAAAATACTACTGTGGCCCTTTACAGAAAGTTTGCTGACCCCTGTTTAGGACAAAATAAAGGCTAAATGCGAGAGTGCTTTAAAAAATGAGGAAATAGTGACACACAATAGGCTGAAATCGAAAGGATTCTACCCATGCATAGAAAAGCACTTTACGGTTCAAGGAGGGCGCACAGTTCAAATTTATCCCGTATGTTCTCTGACGAAACTGTTGAGTCAACTGGTGAGTGTCTTTGCCTAAAGCCACAACGTCAAAACAGTACCTCTTGTAAGTGTGTTAATATAGTGTGAGGAAAAGTTGTTATTCAGCGAAAAGGTTTCTGCATCTTCACCAGCACTTGGTATTGTCAGCATTTCTAATTTTAGCCATTCCGATAGATGTGTAGTGAAATCTTATTGTGATTTTAATTTACATTTCCCTAATGGCTGGTGATGGTGACCATCTTTTCATGTACTCATTTGCCATCTGTGTATCTTTGGTGAAGTGTCTGTTCAGATGTTTTGTTTTTAAAATGGGTGGTTTATTTTCTTACTGTTGGGCATAAGAATCTTTATGTGTTATGGATACAAATCTGTTGTCAGGTACGTACTTTGCATTATTTTCTCCTAGTCTGTGGCTTGTCGCCATTCACTTAACAGTTTTTCATAGAGGAAATATTTTATTTTGGTGAAGTCCAATTTATCCTTTTTTTTTCTTTTATGGATTGTGCTTTTTGGTGTCACGTCTAAGAAATCTTTGTCGAGCCCCAGGTCTCGAGGATTTTTCTCCTATATTTTCTTCTAAATGTTTTACATATTACATTTAGATTTATGATGTATTTTGAGTTAATTTTTTGTGTGTGTGAGATTTATATTTTTTGTTTATTTGTTTTTGGGGGCATGTGGATGGATGTTCAGTTGTTCCAAGTACCATTTGCACAATCAGAAATGAAAATCCAAAAACAATGCAATTTACAATAATGTCCAAAATAATCAAAGCCTTAGGAATAAATGTGAGAGAAGATATGAAGGACCGGTACAGTAAAGCCTATAAAACATAGTTGAGAGAAACTAAGTTAATGAAGACCTAAATGGGATATGTACAGTGTTCAAGGAGTAGAAACTCAATATTCTCAAGATGTCAGTTTCCTCCAAATTGATCTGTAGATATATTGCAGTTGCATCCAAAGTCCAAATAGACTTGTTTTGGTAGAAGTTTTTGAAAAATCTGGTTTCAAAATTTAACTGCAAAGGACCTACAGTAGCCAAAACAACTTTGAAAAATAATAAATTTGGAGAGGCTACACTACACAACTTCAAGACTTGTTACAAAGCTAGACTAGTCGGGATAGTGTGGTATTGGTGTAAAGACAGACAAATAGATCCATGGACTATACAGAGTCCAGAAGTAGAACTAAATATATGTGGTCACTTGGTTTTTGACAAAGGTGGAATGGCATTTCGGTGTAGGAAGGATAATTTTTTCAATAAATCGTCTTGGAACAATTGGATATAAAAAAATCTCTGACCCTTCCTCACTCCATATATCAAATTCACGATGGATCATAGGCCTAAATGTAAAAACTAAAAATACAAAACTTGAAGAAAGTGGGACAAAATCTTAGCATCTCTGTGTTTGGCACAGATTTACACATGACACAAGAAAGTATGAACTGTAAAAGAAAAAGTCAATCAAAATTCATAACTTTTTGCTCTTTAAAAGTCACTGTTATTCAGCATCTTCCCCTTTCCTCCGGCCGAGAGTGGGATGATACAGATAACCCATCCTACCCTGTTCCCAGGAAAAGAACTGGGAATGATCTTCACCACCTGGACGGAGTGAAGATGAATGAAACAGGTTCGTCTAGGCTCTCTCTGGCTTCAGTGGGACCCCTCCATGAATGCCAACCCCACCCCCTTGCCTACCTGACACTCTTCCTCTCATCAGGCCCCAGCTGGTTACCTGCCCTCTGAGGGTCTCCCTGTCTCCCTCAGGTAGTCTAAGGCACAGCCACTTTCTGGCTCCCTCTGAGCCGGGAGCCACGGGCACCCCTGCAGCTTAGTCTGCTGAGCAAAGTGAATGCTGGGTAAGCTCTGCCTGGGCAAGAGCCACCTCAGGTTGTCCTGTCTGAGCCGCCTGGAGCTCAACTCTGAGGTCCCCTTGGACGTGTGTAGAACTGGATAGCAGCCCCTAAAACCATAGAAGCTGAGCTCCTCGAGGCCTGAGGCACCTGCTTAGTGTTCCTTAGTGAGAAATACAACCACAGCTGCCCGCAGCGAGCAAAGTAGAAAATAACTTACATGACCAACGCCAAACAAGTCCCAACTTTCTCAACCAAAGCAGTCTGCCCAGCATGCTGGAAGGAGGGCGGGAGCTCATTTTCTTGTAATGGGGAGCTTTTAAACTGCTTTAAAATAGTCTCACCTTCATTTCGTACTTGCCCTGATTGCAATTTATTAAGCCTGAAGAAGTGGACGTGAAGGCTGACACTTGTATTTAAATTTAGTTGCCTAAATCCATGAACCTTTAATCTTCTTTGCCCACAGACACACACACACACACACCTGCCTACAGCACTCTGCTCTTTCAATATTCCCCATTCCTCTGCTATTAAGATGTAGGAAAGTTGATCATATCAGATTCATTTCAGGATAGCCATTCTGGGGTTACAAGTCAAGGAAGAGGAAGCGATGACCCGGGGGGGCTATGACATTTCGTCAGATCTCTGTCTTGTTGCTGCCAGCCCTGCCTCTGGCCTGGAGGGATCGGTGGGGATGGAGACTCCTTCCCAGAGCATCAGAGCAGGGAAACATGAGTTGTGATTTGACACTAACAGAGGCAGGGCCCTCTGAGAGCTGCTATCCCACTTGCCCCTGGGGCTCTGTAACAAGTACGGGCTCACCTCCTCTGACGCTCCTGTAACTGCTTGAGTTCAGAAACCTCATGGAGGTGCTGGGAGCGGCAGAGGGGCTGGAAGGGAGCAGTTGGCACTGCAGGAACGGCAGGGAAACACGCCAGCTTAGAGGGCTCCTGCCCCAGCTATCTTGTCCTGATGTTATTTGCATGTTTGCAATCCCATTGGACTAAATTGAGAGCAGGCACTGTGGCCGCATGCACTCAAGAGAGATGGATAGACTTGAGACGATGCAGGGAATTTGTAAGCTCCGAGAGTGATGGTACCTTCATTCAGTCAGCATTTCATCAGAGATCCCCCCAGGGGCTAAAAAGGACCTGACTTAATAGCCTCTTGGGCAGCCCTGGCTTGATGTAGGTGACAACTACATTCCCTGGAGGGACAGCTTGTGTGGCCCCCAAACCTCTCCCTCTGACCCCAATGCCCCTTATGATCCTCAGCCACCATGCCATCCTCTTGACCCACAGCACCCAGCTGTCACTGGGTCCACCTCTACAGCATCCACCTCTGTAGGAGAGCCCAGCAGGGAGGAGCCTCACCATGACGGCGGTTGCAGTGTTTTTGTTGAGAGGAGCGGAGAAAGGTAACAGTGAGCTGCATCCAGATGAAGATGGTGGCACTCCTGGGAGAGGGACCGTGTTCCCATTCAGGGGACCTGAGGGGCTCCATCCTCAGGACCAGGTGCCTCTGGTCCTTCAACAGTTTTGCCTCGTGTTTTGCTGAAACATATTGAGAAGAGCGACTCAGGCAGAGAACACAACGCAGCAGTAAACTCTCCCTGTGTCAGGGCCAAGGACGCGGGGTTTGTCATCCAGACCCGTCCAACTGCTTCCCCGGAACAGTTTGGGAATATGGATAATAAGTGTCAATTACAAAGCACCTACTGTGTGTGCTGCGCTGGGCAAGCTGTTTGCCACGGCTGTGTTCCTCAATCACATCTTTTCTCAAAGTTGGGGGTGGTATTATTTTCAGCTTTATTTTAAGCTTATGGAAAGTGAGACTCAAAAAGTTAAAGTCACCTGCCCAAGGTCATATAGAGTGTGCACCAGGTGCCAGGTGGGAATCTCTGACTCCAATGATGTTGCTCTAAGTCAACTCTGCTGCAACGCCTGTCCAGACATGAGGAATGTCAGCGGATTCCCTCCATTGCCTCTTGTTGGCTGAGGGTACCCAGACTTTTCTGGAATCACTGGGGACCATCCACTCCTTGCTCTGGCGGTGTTGGGCCCTTGCCCCAGGCTGCTGTGGCTCACCCAGAGTTTCCGACTCCCCTTGGCTGCAGGGCATGGTATCTGGCATCACTGACGGCCCATACAGATGACAAATCCTGGAAGGGTGGGAAATTGAAGTCTTCCTGGGGTGAATTTTGACTCATGGAAAACTGGAGGGAGGAGGGAGCTGGGCAGATGAATTCTGCCACCTTCCTCTCTCCCACTGTGGACTCTGAGGCATGGTTTCTCCTCACAGCCCATCTGGAGAAGTCCCACTTGCCGAGCAAACTACGTCTCTTCGTGGCTCCGTGTGGAGTGGGAGCCAGTGCAGTAACTACCACCGCACATTTGCCTCACTTCTTTCTTTGGGTCACTTGCCCTTGTTCCAGGTTCTAGTAGGCCAGGGGAGATCTAGTGGTGAGGTGGGGTCAAGCAGGTGTACAGGGCATGGATGTCCAGGGATTTGGCTGAGACAGGGAGTGGCAAAAGGAGCTGTAGAGTCTGTCAGGGCCAAACACAGATTTACATTATTTTTATGTTTTTCTAAGTGACTCCATGCAGCCAGGGGACATTTGGGGGCTCCTGTAACTTTGGGTGTTGGGATCTCCATTGGTCAGGAGAAGAACCCAATGGTCAGATTCTCACACCTGAGCACCAGCTGCATGTTGACCATATACAGTGAAGTTGACATGTTCCTCTCTGGTTCTCTGGGCCAGTTCCCTCTGTAGGGTTGTCCTGCCCAGCACAGAGCCCTGACTCGAGTGACTCAGGTGTGAGAGAGGAAAGCAGAGGGACAGGGAGAGATGGCTTATCCCCACGTTGGCTATCTCTGCTTTCTGCTCAGCCGGAAGGGCATCCACCTCCTCTTTGAACATCTTCAGGAGCCACAAAATTATTGAGGAGGATTCTAAAGAGCCGTTGGCAGCCAGGGAGTCAGCAAACGAGCTCTCCAAGAAAGCTTTGATATACTCAGTCAACTCTTTGCACACAGAGGCTGGAGGAAAAGAGGCCCACTCATCATGACAGCAACAGGGCCACCACACCTTGTGAAGGGAATGGTGCACACACGGGGTGTGCAGCAAGACACCAGCACACAGACGCCCATGTGTGGGTGAACGGAAAAGACTCGACATTGTGAGTCCGACAAGTTAACACTGACTGTATCTGGGCGACTTCCGTGGTCTTCCACCAGCTTTCCTTTACTTTTCAAAATTTCTAAAGAATGGTATCTCCACGACACAATGCCTTGCATAACCACTTTAATTTGTTCCTGAAAACCCTGCCCACTAACTGAAAAGCTGTTACGTGAAAAACCGTTTCCATTACTTTTAACGGGAAAACTTATAATGCGTTTCAACCCAACATTCTCATATTGTTTCTGCAGATAGAAAAATATATCAATGGAATAACGAAAGGAAGTTTTATACGTAATACATGACAGCTTGAAAGCAAAAATACAGTTTGTACGTAAAGGTATTGCAATAAAGGTAAGTTGAACTCATTTTTGTTGTTATTGCCACACGATTTTCTTCACCAGTTTCTCAGTCCTTTTGAGGTTGTCAACAACAATTCTTGCATTCTGGAATACAAGAATTCAGTTAGGAAAGCTTCAGTGCTTATACAGTTTGCAAACTGGGGAGATGCAGCCTTCCACAGCAAACTGAAAGTATGCGCAGGGAGAATAAAGGAAAGAGGCCCTCTTTATAGAAGAAGTTCCCACTCAGGTCCGCTTATGCAAATAAGGAATGCAAGCCTGCTTAGTCCTGATTGGTTGGCGCAGGTCACAGTTTTATTGATTAGGCCCGGGTGGCTGGTAGGGACTTTTGTAAAATCAGGAGCTTTGGCAGAGTGCGTTCTGTGGGTTGTCAGAGAACAGAGGATGTGATTGCATCTGGTCCCGTCATGGTCGCTTGACTCCATTTTCTTTTTAGGTCCTGGTTAGCCACACAGAGTCCATCGTGTTCTTAGGGGTCTTTTTAAAATTTCATTTTATTCCACAGGGTTCATGATTATCTTGTACTCAAATGAAACTTAAAAGGAAAGTTGTGGCACCTTAACTATAAAGATATATGTATATATATCTACCTTTATATCTACTACTTCTCTATCTATCTCTATCTCTGTATCAAAAATCATTAACGAGACAGTTGCTATGTGAGGTAAGTCTATTTCTCTAGGACCATGTCCCTGTACTGAGACATCTGAGGATTTTTGTGTGGGCTTTGATTCTTCTGGACAGAAGTCACATGTTTTCCTGATGGCCACTGGTCACTGTGCCTCTGACATCCGGAGGCTGGTGGTCACTCCTCCCTCCTCTGTGGGAGTGTCTCTAGGAGGAAAGAGCCTGTGCTGGGAGACAGCGGCCAAGTGTAGAAGCCCGATGCAGATCGAGGCTCAGAGCAGAGCTCATCCACGCAGGAACATGTCCACTGTGTGTGGAAGTTCAGTGCTTAGAGGGCCCGTCCTGCCTCAGCCTGGCCATCAACCTGTGGGATGACATCTCCCTCTGTGACTCCCGGGTTCCTCATCTGCTGTTGCCACGAGCACTCTCGTCCTGCCAACCTTATAGGAGCACCAGGCCAGACGCTGTATGCCAGAGGTTCCCAAACTCTGCTGCCCAGTGGCACCCCAGGCATTTTGAGGTCATCAGTATGGGGTGCAGCCTGGGCACAGGAGCTTTAAAAGCTCCCAGGGGATTCTGGTTTGGGAACCACCGATGAATATAGAAGCAAGCATATTTTAATTATAAAGCATGACAAAAATCATCAGGAATAATGTCATTAGCAGCTCCGTTTACTAAAAACTTAAGTTGTGCCAGGCATTGTGATGAGCAGTTAACCTGCATTATCCACATTCATCCTCTCAAAGCTCTGCAGGACAATCATCTCCATTTTACAGAGTAGGAAACAGAGGCTTAGGGACAAAAATCACACAGCGAATAGATGGCCTACTCATGTTCCAGGTCAGGTCTCTGTCCCCAAAGCCCAGGAACATGGTTACTATTTGGTCTTCCACACCCTTCCAATATGATATTGGGGATTTCTTTTGTTAAATAGAGAAAGGACCCATCAGGATGCCCCAAGAATTTGTTTGAGAGGTCAAATGGAGCTGTGAAGGTCAAAGTGGCCTGTGTTCTGGCCACAGGAGATGTCTGACCATGGAGGACACTCAACAGAGGTTCCAGTGCAAGGGCCAGAAAAGCCAAGGTTACCTTCATGGCTGAGCCAGTGGTGGACAGTGTCTAAAGGCCAGAGGAGGGCGTCTCTGGTGCCCGCTGCGTATATCCCGGCAGCCCCGCCTGCCCTGATCTCACCTGACACAGCTCTCCCTGGGTTCCTGCTGGGAGCCTGGGCATGCCCTGGGGACAGGGAGCATGAAGGCAAGTTCCAGGGTGCCCAGGGGGCTCTGTCCTGTCGTAGGCTTCAGTGGGGATACAGGTGGGGCTGGCCAGTCCTACCGCCAGTCAAGGCAGGCTCTGGGAGCTACTTGAGTGCAGGCTTGAAGGATGCATGGGAGTTTGTCAGGTAGGCGAGGTGAGGAGCAGCACGTGTGTTCACAGGGGCTCCAACCTGCACAGTGAGTTGGAGGATATGCTGCTAAACTTGTTTAGGTGAAGGATATAGGAATGGTTCTTTAGAGCTGAGACGTGTTTCCTGGAGGCAGCAAATTGTTGAGTCTTGTTTTTTAATCCATCCAGCCACTCTATGTCTTTTGAGTGGGGAATTCAATAGGAATGGTTCTTTGCCCCCCAAGCTACCTCTGTGGGCTTGATCTGTAGAAGCGGGATAAGAATCGAGCCCTCACAGTGAGAATTAAGTGAGATCCAAGTCACCTTGCTTCATACAGAGGTCGGCACTGAGGAGTCTGCTCATTAAATGCTTATGGATCTGTAACTGTGATGATCTGAGGAGCAGGGGCTCTGGCTTTCTGGGTTTGGGCACCTCTCAGCTCTCAGAAGGGCTGTCCACATGTAGTGGACAATTGTCACTTTTTGGCTACTCAGCATCTGAACCCTTCCTATATGGTGGCAATCTGAAGACAGGTTGGAGGCAGGGCACTATCTCCCATGATGGAAGCTGATAGGGGACAGGGTCACCTTTCCTGCTCTCTGGCTAGAGCACCTGGACATGTGGCATGTGGCTCAGGTTTGCCAATGGTGTGCTCTTGTCCAAGACTTCCAATTTTGAGAGAATGACAAGAACATTCCAGAGCAATCAAGAGTATTCATGGCAGCCATGGTGAACGCGGGAATCCAGTGCCCATGGACTCCAGTGGTGTGGCCACAAGTGTCTGATGCTGCCAGCACCAGGGGCACATCCTAAGAAGATGGTTCCTGTCCCTGGATCCTGGTTATGCTCAGCCTCGCTTATTCTGGTGTGTTGTAATTCTAGTCCTCCCTCCTCTTCGTGATTTCCCTCTTTCTTTCTTCTTAAACAGCTTTTGGGGGATACAAACCACATAACACACAATTCACCCATTTAAATTGTGCAATTCAGTGGCTTTTAGTACATTCACAATGTTGTGCAACCATCACCGCCATCTAGTTTTAGAACATTTCATCACCCCGAAAAGAAATCTCATATCCATTAAGCGGTCACTCTCCATTTCCCTCTCCCTTCAGGCTCTGGCAAACACTAATTTGCTTTCTGGATCTATGAATTGGCCTATTCTGGACATTTCATATAAGTGGAATCATATACTATGTGGCCTCTTGTGTGCAACTTCTTTTACTTAGCATGATTCCAGGTTCATTCCAGGTTCATCCATGACAGAGCATGTATCAGTATTTCATTTCTTTAATGGACGAATAATATTCCATTGTATGGATATACCACATTTTTAATCTGTTCATCAGTTGATGGACAATTGGGTTGTTTCCACTTTGGGACTATTATGAGTAATGCTGCTACGAATTTTCATGCACAAGCTTTTCTGTGGGCATATGTTTTCAATTCTCTTGGGTGTATGCCTAGGAGTGGAATTGCTGGGTCATATGGTAACTCTACGTTTAACGTTATGAGGAGCTGCCAGACTGTTTTCCAAAGAGGTTGCACCATTTTACATTCCCACCAGCAACGTATGAGGGTTCCCATTTCTCCATATCCTCACCAACACTTGATTTTTTCTGTCTTTTTGATTATAGCCATCCTAGTGTTTGTGAGGTGGAATCTCACTGTGGTTTTGATTTGCATTTCCCTGATGACTAATGATGTTGACCATCTTTTCATGTGTTTTTTGCCATTTGTATATCATCTTTGGAGAAATGTCTATTCAGATCCTTTGCTCATTTTCTCGTTGGGTTATTTGTCCTTTTATTATTGCATTGTAACAGTTCCTGACATCATGATAATGTCTTGAACACTCTTCTAACCCTCCAATTTATCTCTTTTTTATCTACGTTAGCTAGAGTTGATTTATCTTGTGTGTAATCAAGTACCCTGACTGGTATATCAGGTACGAAGAAAGGTCTGTAAATATCACATAATCCCCTCGAGGGATATTTAGGTTATTTCAGGCAGTCAACAAACACTTACCAAGCTCCTGTGCACAGAGCAGTATAGTTTGGTTCTGCTTACAGAGCATCGAGGATGGGATTCTGGCCTCACCATTCCTTGGTATAAACATATTGCTTCCCCAGGCATCATGAATTCAGTCTGTGAGACGACAGGAAACGTTTTAGGATGGAGCCTTTATTTTTTGTTAATGTCTGAAGCTGGTGGTGGTGGAAGCCCCCCTGCACTAGTGAGGGAACCAGCTGTCTTGGCATCTCAGGTCTGCAGACCCGCTTGAAGGTAACAATCCCCATCCACTTCCCAGCAGGTCTCATCCTTCTCCCTTTGACTTAGGGGAAACTGAATCCACACAGTCCCTCCCATCACGCTCACCAGAGAGAAAAGTCAGGGGCCTGACGTAGGTTGGGGATACCTCAGCCCATTCACAGCGGGAGCACAGACTTGGGAACACATGAAGCTCAGGAAGGGAGGGATGACACCACGATGCAGCCCCTTCTTTGTAATGCTGCTCTCACGTGAGGGGCACAGAATTAGAGGGACACGGGTGAACCCGACATGAGGATGGGTGTTGTGAATCAGCCTGAGGTCCTTAAGGCAAAAAGACTGCCTGAGGATGCTGGGAACATTGACCGACCTGGGCCCGGCATGCACAGAGCTCCAGTCTACCAGAGACGGAGATGGGAGGCACCACCCGCATGACAGTGTCGGGTTTTAAGGCTGAAGTGAAGATGGGGGTGGAGGCTGCAGGTCAAATTCCTGCCTTGGGAGAGACCAGCCCAGGGTGTGAGATGAATTGAGCTTGCAGTCAGGTAGGGGTTGCTATCAGCTCTTCTGGTTGGAGGAGCTGGGGTGGCAGAGGCAGGGAAAATGAAGATGGACGGGCAGGAGCGAATGTGTCAGGAGATGGATCTTTCTGCAGAGGTCCTTGAGTCTTGCAGGCAGTGCTGGTTAGTCACATGGCTCCAACCCGTCCTGTGCAACCTTGGTGTGAAGGTCCCAGGACTGGAGTCAGGATTCTCTAGGTTATGGGCAGCACAAAGGGACTCATGTCACTCTGGGCTTCCCTTTCTCCATCTGAAAGACAAGGACCTTAGGGTTAGTTGTCAGATTTTAACTCAGTTAATTCTCAAACTTTTGGTCTCAGGACTCTGTTTATGTTCTTAAAATTTATTGTGAACCCCAAAGAGCTTTTATAAGTTACAGTTATCGATATTTGCCAGATTAGGAATTAAACTATTTACTTCTTAATTCATTAGAAAGCGAATTAACCATTATATGTTAACATAAAAGCATTTTCATGAAAAACATTTTCCAAAACAATAAATAATGAGGATAGCATTGCTTTATATTTTTGCAAGCCTTTTTAAATTTCTGACCTTATGATGGACAGCTGGAGGCTTATATCTGCTTTTGGAATCTGTTGCGATACGTTGTTTTGATCACATATATGAACATCTGTACTCGCACAGATATTCAGGTGGAACAGGGGGGAGTATTTTAATAGCCCTTTCCAGGCAATTTGAGATATTATTCTTTGGTACTTCACTCAGATGTGACTAGTAGTTTCTTAAAGGTTAGGTGCAACCTGGAACAGAAGGCACCAGAGTTATACCCACCATTCCTTTTGCACCACAGTGCAAATGTCAACACAGGGGAAAATGCAAATAACATCTTAGTACTACTTTGGAAATAGTTTTGACCCATGAGCTTGCCCTTTCTTTAAATCTCCAAACTGCAATTCTTGGGCAAATCTGGCTTCAATCCTGCGGCTTGTTTGACTTGCACATTCCAACAAATGATCAACATTGACTTTGAACTGGTTCAAGAGATCTCACATGAGTTGGATTTTTGGGCAAATATTTGATTATGTCACAGTGAGTGTTGGGTTCTCTGACATTAATAACAACATAGGTGTTTATTGAGCACACACTTTGTGAGCACGTACATCGTGCTATGACACATGCATTAATTTTCTGGGGCTGCCCTAACAAAGTACCACTAACTGCGTGGCTTAAACCACTGAAATTTATTGCACACAGTTCTGGAGGCCAGAAGTCTGAAATCAAGGTGTCAGCAGGGTTGGTTCCTTCAAGGCTGTGAGGGAGAATCTGTTCCAGGCCTCTCTCTCTTGGCCTCTGATGGTTTGCTGAGAACCTTTGGCATTCCTTGGCTTCTGCTGCATCACTCCAATCTCTGCTTCCATCTTCCCATGACATTTTCTCTGTGTGTGTGTGTCCAATTTGCCCCTTTTTATAAGGACTCCAGTCATAGGGATTAGGGCCCCCTAATGACCTCATTTTAACTGGATTACTTCTGTAAAGACCCTCTCTCCAAATAACATCTCATTCTGAGATACTGGGAGGTTAGGACTCCAACATCTCTTTTTCTGGGGACACAAGTCAGCCCATAACACACCACCTCATCACAGTTACTCCTCTGAGGTAGATTCTGGTATAATCTCCTCTGTTTTAGAGTTGAGGAAACTGAGGCCCAGAAAAATTAAATAATGTGCCAAGGTCATACAGCTTGTATGGGCTGGACCTGAACTCTGTCTCCTACTCGCTATATTGTGCCAATATTGGCCAGGTACTGGAATAGGAGCTTCTGTGGCAGAAATGAGGCATTTAGGGTGGGTGCGTGGGATAAGCAAGGTCATAGAGGTGGCTCAGGCATAGCAAGTGGGAGGACAGTGGGGAGGGTAGACTGGCTGAGGGGCTGGAGGGAGTGGCCAATGTGGTCAATGTGGTAACTGTGGTTTACAGTGGTCTGAATGCCGAGTGGAGGTATTTCGGTTTGATGAAGATCAGGTCTGCTTTATTCATCTCTGTATCCTCAGGACCCCCACTGGGGCTGGCCCAGGGAAAGTTCTCAGTTACACCTGTTGGATGAATCAAAGAATACAGGCACAGAATGGATCAGAGTGGACGAGACCTGAGACAGGAGGCCATCCAAAGATGCTGTTGCATTGAGACACATCCCGCCATTTTTGCCCCCTCCTCCCCGCCGGGGATCCGCACCCCATGCCCCAGCCCCCACTCTCAGTCCTGTGGTTTTCCTGGAACTGGCTCCAACACCGGCTTCCAGGTGGGGACAGAGGCACCTGGCCCAGGCCTGGCCAATCAGAGCATCATATTTTCAATTGGAGCTACGCATGATAAAGCTGGGACAATCAGAGTCAGTGGGACTTATTCCTGGCATTTTGTTTCAGCTCCTGGGAAAGTATTCCCTATTGGACATGAAGCTGCCAGAGGAAGCAGGTACTGAAGGTTTCTGCCAGGGTCAGGAGCGAGCCAATGCCGAGAAAGCGGCAGAGACTAGTAAAGATGGAGCCAATGGATTTCCTTTGTCTTGGTGCACATTCTGGGTCACAGAACCCAGGCGAAGGCTGTTTAGAGAAGCAGGAGGACAGCATCTATGTCAGCCCTTCTTGAGTCCAGGGGACAGGGAGCACAGTGAGCCCCTTGGGCTTAGCCACCACAGCAAAAGCTTTCTCTAGAATCTAACTCTTAGACCTCCATGGGGCTCCCTGCACTCACACAGAAATCAGCCATGTGGGCAGCTGCCAGCCCAGAGGTCCCTCAGCAGAGTTGTCCTGACTGACCCCAGCCACCTTCCCCAGAACCACAAGACTCTTGGCAATCAGGGCGAGAAACGTGTGTTCTTGCTAGTGTTTATTTTCCAGCATTTTCTGCTTTCCGGGACCTTGCGGCTTCAGCTTCTGAAGAGCTGTACCATGTTCCCCCATCAGCGTGGGAGAGGGACCTGGCTCAGGAGGGATCTGACTTACTGGGGCATCTCAGCTCAGAGGTTAGGGCTGAGCCTGAGAAAAACCTCAAAATCCAGCAGCCATGGCGGGTTCCAGCCCACGAGCACACGGGTCACTGTGGTTATCGTCTGACCAATCTCCCCCCAGTTTCCACCCTCTGCTGACAGGCACCCCATCACACTGACCTTTTTGAACCACACACTGCTTGCTTAGCACCTGAGAGCATCCACCTCCTTTGTGAGCACACATCCACACAGACACACACACTCAGACACATATACTCAGACACATACACAGACACACATGTAGACACAGAGTCACACAGAGAGACACATAAGACAGACACACAAACACACACGTAGACAAACATATACAGACACACACAGACATACACACTCAAAGACACAAGACAGACACACATACACAGACACACACATAGACACAGATACACACATAAACATATACACAGACACAAGCACACACACCGGACACACAAACACGCAAGACACAGACACAGAGACACACACACACGCTGAGGCTCCCCACGTGGAATAGGAACACGACCTGGCTCCCAGCCCCTCTCAGAGAAGGCCCCTTCACCTGCTCCTCAAGGAGGAGCCCCAGAGAAGCTCTAAGAGTCTAATTCAGTCCAAGTCTACATTTCCAGTTCAGTGTCCCCTTGCACCTGGCCCGGGAAGCCTGGAGAAACTGCCACCCACCTGCTGATGAAGTTGACAGTAACTCTGATGCTGGCTTCTCTGCTGGCTTCTGGCAGCTCTGTTGTTGGTAAGTCCTTCTCCTTGTGCCTCCTCTGAATGGAACACTTGCTCACGCAGGCCACTGCAGGGGCCATCTCAGGGCTGGGTCTGTGCTGCAGGAGCACAGAGGGCCCATGGCAGGGCTGTGCTCATGGTGGACCATGAGATCTGGCGTGCACGGCGGGCTGGTGGGAGAAGAGGACACAGGCAGAGAGTATGTCGTGGCCCAGGCCTTCTGTGATAACACACCCTGTGGGATGTAGCTATAGAAAGGGCATAGAACCAGGAACAAAGAGTCCTCCTCCTAGTCCAGCTTTTATCTCCAAGTGGCCGTGTGCCCTTGGAAAGTCGCTTCTTTATTTCTCATCTCCTAACCCAGGGTGTGGGATGAGTTGGTCTGTAGTGGCTCTTCCAAATCTAAACTCTACAGAGCCCTGATTCCTCCAACTCTCAACTGAATGCATGAAGGTGACTGTGGGGTGGGATAAGTGGGGCTTCTAGCTAATCTTCTGCTCAATCTACTCTCAGATTTCTCTTCAGAAAGGACAAGGTGTGTCCACCTGCTGCCCTTTGCCAGCTCATTTGCTCTGGGCTCACCCAACCCGATGTTCAAGTTCTTCAATCCTTTCCTGCCTGATGAGACCATGAGGAGTGCCCTGCTCTGGCAGGAGGTGCTGTTGAGGGCTTCTCAGCTGAGAAAAAGAGATTTAGGGTCCACCTGGTGAGTTCTGTTTTCTTGCACTTTAAATAGAGAAGGTTGTGAGTGAGGGGGAATCAGATGGATCTGTTTCCCCTCATATTTTAGTGGGTCAATATGGGGAGTGGGCTTGAGGGAAAGGGCAACTGGGTTCTCAGAGCCACTCCCCTTGTTCGGGGCAGGTCAGGTATATTTCTTTTCCCCAGCGGGAGCGATGAAGCTTGGACTCAGGTGAGGACTCAGTCAATGTTATCCAACCTAATTCAACACGTGTGTGTGTGTGTGTCTGAGCCGGTAGGTAGCTGATCTACTTTTATAATTTCCTACTCCCCTGTGTGTCTCAGAAAAATCATAGATTTCTCCTCTGAGATTTGTTGACTGACTGATGGGGAAACATGAGCTCTATTTATTTTCCATAGCTTGACTCTCATCCATTAATTCATTCATTTCTACTATGTGAGCAAAATGTGTTCAACAGGATACCTGAACTTGTTCAGTGGGTCAAGGAATTGTAATTTATTGAAGTCCTCACATTCAAATGGAGTTTGACATGGAGTGTGGTAGGCTGAATAGTGGTCCCCAAAGATGTCCACGTCCTAATCCCTGGAACCTGTGAAAATGATACCTTACATGGTAAAGGGACTTTGCAGATGTGATTAAGTTAAGGGTCTTGGGATGGGAGATTATCCTGGATTATCTGGGTACCCGATGGATCACGAGGGTCCCTATTAGAGGGAGGCAGGAGCACCATGGTCAGAGACAGACGTAAGGACAGAACCAAGGTCAGAGAGGAGGGAAGGGGCTACGCTGCTGGCTTTGAAGATGGAGGAAGGAGCCACAAGCCAAGGAATGCAGGCGGCCTCTAGAGGCTGGAAAAGGCAAGGAAATGGATTCTCCCTAGAGCCTCCAGCAGGAACCCTGGCTTACTGACACCTTGATTTTAGCCCAGTGAAACTGATTTCGGAATTCTGACCTCCAGAACTGTAAGATAATGATTTCACGTTGTTAAGCTACTTAGTTTGTGGCAATCTGTTACAGCAGCCACGGGAAGCTAATACGTGTGGTGAATGCTGAGTAAGCGTTACTTATGCAAAGATGGAAAAATTCCCTGGGGCTGGTTCACAAGAAGCCTGGGATCCAGGACAGAGCACCATCTTCTCTCCTCATCACCATGGCCGGCACATTTCCTTCTCCCAAATCCAAATTCAGCCGGTACATCGACGTGAACTCAGTCTGGGAGACTCTGCTCTGTTCCTAAGTCTGAGCATCCTGCCCGAGACTGCTGTCCCTGCCCGACATGCTTCATGGAGGACACGCAGCCTCTCTGTTACTGCTGGAAGGGACATAGACATCGTCTGGTCCTCTCCCAGGACCCCCACCTCCTCCACAGAAGCTGAGCATCCTTTCCACATCCTCCCTACTCCTCTGTGCCCATGTCCCTAAAACTTAGGAAAATGCTTTCTTGTCTGTGCCCCTGTGAGTTTGGTCATTTATGTGCAAAGCAATAAACATCTGTTTCATCCCTTTGACATCCCCTCCCTGCACCAGATCCATCTCTTCTCTACCCACTGTCAGCTGTTAAGTGACGTTTCATAGTTATGGTCTCCTTCCAACATCATAAGCCGCAGAGTCTTGATCCCCAGTGGAACTCAAGTTCTGGGAGTGATAATGCTTTCAGCCTCAAGGTCAGTGGGATTTTTCGTTCCCCTCACAGAAAAGGCTTTGCTCCCGCATTGAATACAATCACTCACATGCTTCCAGCCCCTAGTGCTTCTAGTTTTACTCCCACATTTCACAGGAATCTCTAGTACCCTGGAGAGTAGAAATATGAGACAATGCAAGTCAGATCACACTGGAGCTCCCCTTGCTTTGCTGATGGTTCTTTCTTGAACCTTGACTCTGGAATCCATCTTCTCTTCAACCCCATTGCCACTTGATCTTCTCTGACCTGGGCTTGCCCAGGAACCCATTTCCTCCATCGCTCATCCTTTGATGGGGTCCTCCCAGTGACCAATTCTTACAATGATGGTCATTCACTCATAAACCTCTTGTTCAACATGTATTTTGTGTCAGGAACTGTTTTGGGCACTGGGACTACATCAGTGAAGAAAATGACAAAATCTCCTGCCCTCATGAAGCTTATGTTCTAGTGAGGGGAGAGAAATAACAAAGCAAATAAAGAGGTAAAATATAAAGTATATCAGAAGGCGATCAATACCGTAGAGAAAAATAAAGGCAGGAGGTAGGGTGGGGTTGCAGTTTTAATTAGGATGGACAAGAAAGGACTCACTGAAGAGGTAACGTTTCAGCCCAAATCTGAAGAAGGTGAAGCAGAGAGCATGGGGCATCTGGGAGATGAACATTCCCAGTGGAGGGACATTCCAGGATCTGGTCACAGGGCTCTCTTTAGATTTTGCATAAATATGTGTTGTCTGAAATTATTCTAGGGGCCAATATTCCAGGAAATAATAAATTAAGGTTCTGTTGGCCAACATTTGAGAGATGCTCCCTGATGTGGTTCTCAAATATGGCATGCATCAGAATTACCTAGAGGACTTGATGAAATACAGATTGCAGGCCCGCCTCTTGAGTTTCTTATCAGTAGATCTGAGGTGAAGTCCAAGAAGTTGCATTTCAAGCCAGTTTCCAGGTGATGCTGATGTTGCTAGTGTGGTGTTAAGGTTTGGCCCCATGCCCAAGGCTGGAACTTGGGTGGTTTGAGTGGACTAAAGAAATGACTCCTACTTATCAACATATTTGAACCTCAGCAAGCATCGATGGAACATTCTCTCCCATTCCGAGTGTATTTGCTTGGCTGAGAGGGAAACTATCTTAATAAAGACCCTGTCACCCTTCCCTTCCAAACAAACGGTTTAGTGTCAGCTTCAACCTCAGTTATTTACTAGAATGTCTCTTATTTTAACAAGCTCACCTGTTTTCAGTCACTTTAACTCTTCTCCATTCTGCACATCTTGAGAACAGCAAGCTTGATATTTTTATCCTTTTCCTCATTGCCCTGTGCAAGTGCAGTTTTTGTGCTCAATCAATGGTAAATTGATAGAATCAAACTGCAGACTCATTAGGTCTGCTGGGAGAGATGGAGAACCTGTATTTTCTAACTGGAATTGTTCTTCTCTTTCACTTACTAGTCATTTTTCCCAGAGAGTCAATAAAGACTGGGGCTCTGATGTCTGCTCCTCCTTTCCTGGGATGGTAGACAAAAGAGGAATGGAATAAGGAATCCCTAAAGACAATTTGAGGTCACTTCCAGAGAAGATTCCTTCATGTGGTTTCAGGGAACCCAGGCATCCAGGTGGAAGGAACTGGTCCTGAGCACCTGCAAATAGCTTCAGCCAACTTGACATCCTGCCTTCTCAGTGGCAGCGATCACTGATCTAGGCTGATGTTCAGAGGACTGAGACACCCCTTCCAATGCCCTTGGCAGTGGGCCGTGTTCTTTAAACAGAGTTGTCATCTTGAAGAGGTTGGATGAACCTGCATGAATGTCCCCATGTCCTTGGCCCTGACATGTTGGTTTACTGTCATGTGAGCATCTCTACTGAGTTGTTTTCTCTACATTTGCTCTAGCAAAACATCAGACAACACTGTTAAAGGGCCAGCAGGTTCTGGTCTTCAGGATGCCAGGGCCTCAGGACATGCTCTCCCTACTCCTAACCCCCAATCCCCAGCTAGGCTGAGTGTGAAACGTGTCCCTCCTCTGCTTCATGGCAGAAGCCTGATACTGTTGTCAAGAGGCCAAAACCTTCACCAGCCAAGCTTGGGGGAATTCGCTCTGGGATTGAAATCAGACATGTCCGGGTCAGAATCCTGATGGTACCAAAGCCTTGCTCTATGATGCTCGACAAGTCATTTGTCCACATTGATACTCATTTTTTGTGAGGGTCAATGGAAAAAATACACTGGGACGTTCCCAGCACTGTGCATGGCCGTGGGAACTGTCAGTTTCTACACTTTTTATCTCCTCGCTATTCTTCCCAGGTGGCTGCTCTCAAGGTCCCCAGCACGGAACTAAACATATATTAGAAAGTATTTATTCTTATATAACAGAGTTTACCTCTGACCCATCAATCACCTCTGGATCACTCAGGCAAGCCCACTTTCAGACAAAAGAAGATTCACCAAGAACTTTGTTGCAGTGACTTTACTGAGATGTGCCTACAAGTTACTTGAAGTTTCTACATGCAACGTGATGCACAGATGGTGCATGATAATTAAGAAGAAGACAATAAAGAAATCTTCCCGCCCTTTGGGAAGCTCCTCTCCTTCCTCACCGCAAGAATGGAGCCCTACCTGAGCTTTCTCACCACGACTCCTGGGCTTTAGCCTTCGTTATCGCTGGTCTCTCTCCTCACTCCACTGCCATGGCCATTCACAGGTCTCAGCTGAGAGCTGGGTTTATCAGATTCTCTCCTCCTTTGAGGACACTGAACACGACATTTATCCACCAACACTATGAGAATGCCAAGGGATCCCTTAGGTTTTTAACTCTATTTGTTGATTTTTCTTAGGGTTTTTTTAAAGTTAATTTTTATTGGAGACCGAATGAAGTTTCAGTACACTTTAGAGCTTGATGACAGGTGCAAGGGCTTAGAGGTTAGATATGAACTGACATGTGTTTGAGAGCATGACAACCATAACCTGGAAAAAAAAATGGTCTGCACTTCTACTGCACAGAAAGGTTGACCTGTCCCTGGGACATCTTTATCAGTGGATAGTACAGAGCCTTCTACTAGAATCCAACCATTTATTGAAGTTACACTTATCGTGGGAGCAGGCATTCATGCTGTCCACAAACTATCTGGGAATATTCCTTATTTCTAATGTTCGCTACAGCCAACATTTGCTCTCTTACTGACGACCATGCTCCCTTCCAGATGTTAATCTTTTGGTCACTGAACCACTCAACGGGTAGGTAGGTATGCACCTTCAGAGATGAGAAAAATGGAAGAACAGTAAAATGGCAAGTCAGACAAAAAAAAAGATCAACTCCACTTTGTTATCGGGATTGGTGATTAACAGTATATGAAATTGAAAAAACTTGACTATACCCTGCTGCAGAGGAAGAAGAAGTCTGTTCCAAGACCTGGTCTCGAGCAAATGCAGAAGAGGCATAGAAGGAAGGAATTTTCAAGCAGAAGTAAGACAATCCAGTGAGATTTTCTTAAACTGAGCACATCTACAACTTTTGACCCTCCTGGTGGCACCATTTCTTGTAGAATCTGAGATCTCCCTGAACGCTTGCAATATACCATTGACCACTAGGAGGAACCTTGACGTTCCATTCTTGGATGCAATGGTCAATGATTGGAACCAAATGAAAGTTTCCCTGGAATCTGTACTCATTCAAAACAACAGACCAGCTCTAGTATAGGAGATGAGAAATTGAGGGCAACATAGGCTGATGAAGTTATGGGACACAAATGGAGTGGAGTCTAAAGGTTGACTACGGAGGGCAGAGGTAATAGAGGGGGCTGATAAATGATCATGCTGGTGGTGTGTGGAAGGAAAAGGAAGGAAGATTTGGAGGATAAAGCTACAGAGGAAGAGAAGAAGATTCAAAAGTGCCTTATCTGGAGAGGAATAAGACTGTCTGGATGTATGGTTCCTGTTAAAGGGATGATCTGAATCAGACACAGGGCTGAGTGTTTTACATATGTACTGTTATTTAATTCCTATGATTTTCTTGTAAAGAAAGGATAGTCTCCATTTACTGAAACTTAGAAGGATTAAATGAATCTCCCAAGCTGACAGTCCACATAGCCCAGAGCTGGAAGATGAGATCCACATCTCAAATCCCTCGTGTTACTGATCGGTCTCCTGCTTCTTCCCCGTTGATCTTGGGAGGGCATCAGGACACTCAAGTAGTGGTGTCCTACAGATAGAGAAATCCAAAACTGGAATATGTAAAGCTGTACTCGTTTTTTCCTTTAAATGGTACTGGGACTATTTCCCTGCCGTTGCTAGAGCTCCCTTCCCATGGAATTACGTTTATCTTAATCACTACCATCAAGTATAGGAAATTAGGGTTTCTCAGGACAGGAACAAATGTCAAAAGGAGATTTAGAGGGACTTACATTTGCTTTAAAAAAATTACTTCCGTTTGCCACCACAAGCCCTTGATCACCCTGGTTATCTGTCAGTCAAAGTGCCTGACCACAATGGAAATCAAATACATCACCTGAGACTGGATCAAGAACACAGACTGAGCATGAGTTTACTCTCTGCCCATCTTCCTTTGACATCCCCCAAATAACAAAAATGATATTCAAACAACAACAGAAGAACAAAGGGGTAAACTCACCAGTGTGGTGGAAAAAAGAACGAGGCAACCTTTGATTAGAAGTGTTGAAGATTTTTTACACGTAGAGAGCAGATAGAATGAAATCTACTGAGAAATAAAACCAGTGGAAACTGAAGTCCAAGCACGTGCTGGAGAAAACTCCTTTAGAGCAAGGCGCGTCTGTATAAAAGAGGAATCAAGGGTTAGGTTAGGACTTGAATAATTATTCAAGCCAAAAATAGGAAAAGATGAGACTAGAAACACATAATCAGAACTGAACAGCTACGTTACCCCCTCTGTCTTTGCTCAACATGTGGTGTCTCACCATAGAAGACAGAAGTGAAAAGTTATACAATGGATTTTCTTTACGTACGTTAAATGACAAGGTCAGCTGATGAGGCTGAAATGATATAACATCACAAAATATTATAGAGTGTCAATTATCAAATGAACCATAGGTTAGCAAAGTTTCTGAAGTATTGGTAACGGTGTTGATCACGTGCTTTCGAAGGTGTGAGAGTATTTGTTCAGAAAATGTAAAACACGGGAGCCTTACAGTTTGTTGACACTGGAACTTCTTCTCTAACTGGCAGTCCACGTGACCCATCGTCCTGTCCTTGAGGGGGCTTCTCTCTTCCCTTTGTAATTCTGCAAGTTACACATTTTCAAGCATATAATCATTTCAGCTATGAATAGTCTTTTCCAGTGTTTACCAGTTAGTATCCAATCAAGGAAATAGAAAACATTCTAGGTGTATTGAACAGGGAGAATTTCTTTTGTTTCTTTCTTCCTATTTATTTATTTCAACTTTGTTGAGATATAATTGACAGGTGACATCGTGTAAGTTTAAGGTGCACAACATAATATTTGATATATGTATATATTGCGAAGTGATTACAAGAACAGAGTTAGTCAAAATCTCCATTGCCTGACATAATTACCTTTTGTGTGTGTGTGTGTGGTGAGAACATTTAAGATTTGCCATCTGCAACTTCAAGTATATTTACTATAGTCACCATGTTGTACATCAGATCCCCAGACCTTATTTATTTTATAACCAGAAATTTGTACATGTTGACCAACATCTCCTCGTTTCCCCCAACCCCTAGGCCCTGGCAACAGCCATCCTACTGTCCAACAGGGAGAATTTCCTCCAGGAATTGGTAATAAAGGTGTTTGAAGGTCTGGGGAACAAAAACCAAGGAACTACAAAGGATGCCCATTGATTGAAAACTGCAGGAAGACATTACCACCCCTAGAACTGGAAGAGAAAAATCAAAATGGTGTTGCCCAGATCCCATGCTGCAGATGAAGCTGAGGCTGCTGTTTCTGGAACTAAGCAGCCTGAGCAAGAACCCAGGGGCGCATACATGAGCCACCACTACAGACAATGTTGTTGATGGGCTGTCGTGGGTACTCTACACACCTGCTTCTGCAACCACTGCAAGAGGTGATGTCAAAGGCTGAGAATCATGACTTCTGCCCCCTTCCCGCATTCAAGCTCCCATTGGAAAACCTAACAAGGGGCAACTGTGAGAGAGTCTGGGATCTATAACTCACAGGCCTTCAGTTCCCGCAAGAAAGAGATGAGTACAACAGATCAACACTGAATCAAAGAAAATATAGACCCTCTGTGGCACAGTGATTGTAATCTCCAGAATCATCTTATTTTCAGCCAGTTGGAGGCCATTTGTCTGATCATTAGAAGCCTTAATAGCTGGTAGTTTGTTGCCCAGGAGATGATAAGCAAACTTAAATTAAGAAGTAAATAGTCTTGAAGCTCCTACAGTGACTATTAGCCCCTCAGCCTCCTGGTCCATCTCACAAGACCTGAGGTTATTTGGCCTCCTCCATGCAGTTCTTCTGGAATCCATAAACATAAACCTGTTGTTGATGCCACAGGGTAGCTGCTCTCCTCCCTAGGCCATCCCCAGATGGAGAAATCTGTTTCTTTTTATCATTATCCTAAGTAGCACCTGAGTGCTACTGACCTACGTGTTTGCAGAGGACGCAAACTCCCCCTGCTTGAAAGTTACCTTGGATGAGGTTGCGACTTGCTGTCCTCAAGTGTCTTGCTCGCATGTGGGGCCAACTTACAATGAGGGGCATGTACCCCAAGGATTCTCTAGCACAGCTGACTGACTGGGGGAATGGTCAAGAAGAGTTGTTAAGATGTGGCCTTCCTTGCTGCAAGGCAGTTCTCCCTCTGGAATTGCTTTATGCAAATCAGCTTCTCAGGAAGAACAGACATGTTGACAAGAGCCTCACCTTGGTCTGGCAGCCTTGACACGGGCAGAACAGGAGTTTGGGATGAAAGGAGAGCCTGTGACCATCAAGTGCCTTCTATTGGCAGAAGAAAATTGCTGGAGTATGACCTGGACATCTCACGGGCCCACGACAATTTCATATGGACAGAGCCCCACAGTCGTTCGAATGCAGCCTGATGTTCATTGTGACAGTGAGAGGGCTTTGGGTCACAGAGGCCTGTTCATTGTAGTTTTCTTAGTTCTTGTTTTGCTACTAGATTGGTGTATGACTGTGCAGAGCTCTGGATTTGGGATAGTGTATATGGTTGTAATTTGCTGTTTGCATACCTGTTGGAAAATTTGTCCCGTAGATTGAGACCTTTGGCCTGAGTCATTGTTGAATAGAAAGAGACTGTAGACGAAAGTAAATGGAGTAACCCATCAACAATAAGAGGGTCTGGGTGAAGGTATACAGGTCTTCTTGTAGTGTATACAGTATTGCAATGTTTCTGTACGTTTGAGGTTATTTCTAAACACGAAAGTCAAAATCGTATTCCCGAAGCAAAATGTATTGCGATGGAAACAGCTTCTACCTCCTCAGGAGAGAAGAACTTAGGCCGTCTAGAGAGTGTGCATGATATGCTGGTTCAGGGGAGTACCCACTGATGGGAGATGGTGTAGGAAGTCATTCTCCAGGTGGGTGAAGTATCCTCAAACTCTAGGTTGTTTCTCAGCTGGTATCTAGACTGGATTCCCAGCATCATGAGCAGCACAAGTAGGGCAGTGCACACAACGAGCAAGGGTTGTGGAGACTTCAGGTGCAAACCAGGCACTTCTGACCTTTTTCTACCTTCTCCTTCCTCGATTCTGACACAGAAAAGAGATTGAGACATCACAGGACCATCACTTCATGGTGAGAGTTGGTAAACAAGGTGAAGGAAACCATCTCTGATGCCCAGTGGCCTTTTCCGCGTCACGGGCCTCACTTTGCAGCTCAGAGCTTGTAGCAAACGGTCCCAGCATGCATTAGGTGTCGAGGGTTGCTGGCAGGTGGTCTTTAGGAGTAGCAAGGAGTGCTTCCATCATCTCACATATTTCCTTGAAGAACTTAAAGGTATGACTCTTGTAGGCTCAAGCATGTACAATGGCAAGAAGGAGTAATAAATGGCTCTGAGGAGTGTATAACATAAGTACATTGGTGTTTTTGTACCAGTAAAATGCTTACAACTTGGATAAAGAACCAACACACACACATATATATAAATTTTTGCTATTCTTAAATATATGATGTAAAATGTTATTGATAAATGCATCTCTTAATGAACAGAAAGCAGTCCTTCTTTGATTTTATACATCCATGGATAATTTATTGCTAATGGGGAAATTTTATTCATGTTTTTCATCTCCATGGATGTAAATTCTGAAAATACTTGTCGCAGGAATGTGCACGTGAGAAAAGAATGAGTATGTCATGTCACTATATTCTTTGAATTCCTTTGAGCTATACACTAAGTATGTCATTGTTACTTATTACTCAAAATTGGTTTTAGTAATTTATCAGCCCCAGATCCATGAGGTTCTCCTTTGATTTTGTAGAAACAAGAAATTAGAAACCACTTTCTAAAGAAAAAATTTTGTGTACTTCAAGTTTTTTTTTTTTGAAGTCTGGAGATTTCCCATGCAGGGTCAATGCTCCGTATCAAGATTTGGATGGATGACAGCATGTCTTTTGTCTTGGGTAAACTGGAGCAGGAGTAATTATGAAAGCAGAGGTGGGAAGGGAGAGGCATTGTGACCACATGTACGTATACAGTGAAAGTACATGTGGATGTTACCAGCTAGAAGTGATCCCTGAAAAATTTTCACCCCCTGGTATGTGTTTACCGGTTTGAGGTCCAAAGCCCAAGAGAAGTCTAGGATTACAACCTGAGCCAGAAGGAACCCATGTGACCAGCACGTCCTGCTGAGGACAGGAGTCCAGAGATCCCGAATGCCATAGGGATAAATAATACCTATCCTCCCCCACCACCCTCCACTACCCTGAGTTCCAATACTCAGTATTCAGGAATTTGAAATCACAATAACAGTCACTTAGATGTGACCATAAAACAACAAATGAGTGGTTGAAAAGTAGTAATCTCTCCTTAAGTGAGAGAAATTCCAATGGACCCAGAGCAAAATTCTGAAGCACACTTTGTTAGCATTTTGATTAAATAAACATGCTTTGTTGACAGAGTCCGGCAGATTCTCTGATACTTGACTTTGGGAAGGAGGTGATTAATTTTGTTTGGCCTCATATTTATATTTGTTCCTTTCTTCTTTTTGTTACATAAGTGTAATAGCTGACATTTACTGCCAGACACTGTGCTGAGCAGTTTCCTGTATTAACTTATTGATCCTAATAGAAACCCTAGGAGGTATACAGTATGTTTGTTTGTTTGTTTTACAGATGAAAAAACTGAGGCTGGGAGGATCAGCACCTTGCTGAAGACCACAAGCAGAAAATGCCAGAGCTGAGCTTGAACCCAGGTAGTCTGGGCCCAAAGTCAGACTGCTCCCGTCTACTCAATAAATAAAAGCATCTTAATTTTGAATCATGCAAATAGTGCTTTAGAATTCAAAACAAAGCACAAGCTAGCCTATTAGGATTCTGATGGGGTAGCACTGAATTTGTAGAATGAGTTGAGAATAGTTGCCATCTTTATGTTTTTTAATATTCCCTTCAGGAGCAAGGTGTGTGTCTCTGTTTATTTAGATTCCCTTTTGTATCTGTCAATACCATTTCATGATTTTGTCCGTAAAAGTTTCCATATTTCTAACAGGTATATTCCAATATCATGGAGCTGCTTTATTCCTACTGCCAATGGTATCATTTTTTACATGACATCATGTAATGGTAATAACTGGTTTACAGGAAAGGAATCTATTTTTCTCTACTGATCATATATTCAGTTAACTTTGTGAATTTTTATCAGTTCTACCAGTTTCTGTCAGTAGATTTTCTTAAATTTCACTGAGAGTTGACCAACTATGTATAAATAGTGACTAATTATTTTTTTTACAGATATTTTCCTTGTTATAAGAGAATATTTTATACACCATGTTGTTCCCTTATTTTTTTCTTTAATAGACTTTTTTAAAGAGCATTTTTAGGTTCATAGCCAAATTGAACAGAAAGCACAGAAATTTCTCAGAGAGCCCATTCTCCCATACATACACAGGCTCCCCCACTACCAATATCCCCAACCAAAGTGGTACATTTGTTACAATTGATGAACCTATGTTGACACATCATTATCATCCAAGTCCATAGATTATGTTAGGGTTCATTCTTGGTGTTGTACGTTCTATACGTTTTGTGAATGTATAATGATGTGTACCCACCAGTAGAGTCCAGAAGGGTTCCTCTGCCCTAAAAATCCTCTGTGCTCCTCCTATTCATCCCTTCCTCTCCCCAAGCCCTGGCCATGACTGATCTTAATGTCTCCATACTTTTGACTTTTCCAGAATATCTGCCACTGGATCAGATCTAGTGGAGCTCTAAGGCTCTTAGAGATCCTCGAGCCACGCAATGGAAGAAACCTGGGTCCCTGAATGACCACATGTGGTCAGGGTGTATCATGGACAGGGCACTGGGAGCAATCAGGGAGGAGTGTGTTATCGATGACATTGTTCAGACAAACTAGCTGATGGTGATAAAAGAAAGAAGTTGATGTTTGTTCCATGCTATTATCCTTGTAAATTCTCCACAGTCAGTGCCTTCCTTCATTACCCACATCCTATGGGAACATGCCCACTGCCCCACCCTCAGAAATCCAGCGCATCGTGCAGTATCTCCCTTGACTGGCCAACTATATTGGACTGAGATGTAATAATAAAAAAACCATTAATTTTAAACTGCTGAGGTCATAAAAAATAAGAATAAAGGTGGATCAGAGTTATATAGAACAAGGATGTGGATCTTGGTCATTACCACTGGGAGGGAGACATTATCCAGTCCTCTCCCAGGAATGCCACCTCTTCCACGGATGCCCACCTTGATTACCTGGAGAACTCCTGTTCATTCTTCAAGCCCCAATCAACTGACATCTTATTTAGGAACCCAAGGTTGATCTTCCTGACCTGTATTAGACCGGTCACTCTCACTTGCCTCCAAGCCCCTCTCCTTGTTGTCTCCTGGCATTTATGAGGGAATGTCACTTAGGCAGAGAAGGAGGCAGACACAATTTTGGTATCAAAACACTCAAGAAATGAAGCAACAGGAGGTTACATGGCTTGTAAGTTCTGATTGCTTTCACAGTCTTTAATCTAAGGCCTGAGGGTCCATGGGAGATGCTCCAAGGCTGTGCTTGGAGAATTTGGATGGATTAAAGAAACCACCCCAAGTCATCATCACATTTGAACCTCAGCAAAGCATGGATTGGACATTCTCCCCCATTCCCAGTAGATTTGCCTGGCTAACAGGGAGACCATTTTATTAAAGACCCCGTGACCCCTCCCTTCCAAACAAGTGGCTCAGTGTTGGTTTAAATCTCATTCATATTACTAAAATAGATCTAATTTTAACAAGTTCCCCTCTTTTCCTTTCCTTAAATCATCCCCACTCTGCACATCTTGAGAGGAGCAGTTTGGTATTTTCATTTCTTTCATTTTTGCCCTGAGTAAGCACAGATTTGGTGCTCAATCAATAGTGAATTAATAGAACCAATTGGCAGAATCAGTTATGCTGGGAGAAATTGAGCAGCTGCATTCTCTAACTGGGAATGGTTCATCTCTCTCACTTACTACTCATTGTTCCTAGAGATTCAATAAAAACTGGGACTCTGATCCTTGCTCCTCCTTTCCAAGGGAGGGAGACAATGGAAGAATGGAATAAGAAATCTCCAAGGCAATTCATGTCACTTGTAGAGAGGATTCTTGCATGTGGGCTCAAGAAACCAAGGCTTTGGGGTGGAAAGAACTGGTGCAGAGCACCTGCAAATAGCTGCATCCAACCTGTGGTCACCTGGCTGCAGTTTCACCCCATGCCTTGGAAGTCCATGTTGCTCAGTTCCCAGCGTGCAATGAGATCAGTTGTTCTTCTGTTTTGACCCTTTGCAAAGTCATTGAGGCTTGGCTATTACTCCAGCATAGATGCTTTCTTTATCTATCTTCATGTGATACCCTCCAAGAAGCCTCCCTGAATGCCCTCTGGTTAGGTGATCATTTTCTATATGACCATCATTCATTAAGCACAGCCATTACTGAGCTGCTGTGGGCACCATAGACACTGCTTCTACAACCACTGCAAGAGGTGACTTCAAAAGCTGAGAAAACATGACCCTCTGCCTTCTTCCCACCTTCCAATCTCCCAACAGTGCCTTCCATTGGAGAACCCAACAAGGCAGCAGCTGACAAGACAGCCTGGGATATGTAACCCACAGGCCTTCAGTTCTAGCAGCTGAGAGATGAGTAGGACAAGTAACTCTGGAACTAAGAAAATATAGACCCTATCTAGCACACAGTGATTTAATCTATGGAGTCTTGATTTTATCTTTCACCCTGATGGAGGACATTTGTCTGACCTATAGAAAAGTCAGTAGCTGATAAGTTTGTTGCCTACCACAGGATAACACTTAAATAGCATGATAAATAAATCAACTAACCAACACGTAAGCTTTATTGGTAAATACCCATGTACGAGGTCATACTGGGATGAGAGAAATTCCTGTAAGATCTTGTGCTTACACCCAAGGAGTGGCAGATCTACTATGAGAAAGTTTTGGAGGAAGATTCTAAGGCTATGTGTACAAGAACATTAGATGGTAATGGAGACTAATGAGGGCCAATAACCACTAGGAACAGAAAGGTGTTATTGCCCACATCACTACAAATAGCTGTTGAAGAAGAAAGGTCATTCTGGTGAGCAAAGCATAGAATTAAGCAAAGCAAATAGACTTGAGGATCCTACAGTGAGTATGAGTTCATCAGTTTCCTGGTCCATCTCAAGTGCTGAGGTTTTTTTGGCCTCCTTCTCCATGCAGTTCTTCCAGAATTCCTAAACAACTTCATTTGAAGGGTTGTGGATGCCACAGTGTAACACTTCCTTCTCTAGGAGAAAATGTGCTTATCTTCTTTATCCTAAGTGACACCTGTGTTTGCAGAGGAATCACATTGACCCCCATTTGGGTGGTACCATTGATGTTGTTGTGACTTGCTGTCTCCAGTGTCTTGTTCACATGTGGAGCCAATTTACAGTGAGATGCATGTACCTCAAGGATGGTCCAGCACACCTTGTGGACTGTGAGGATGGTCAGGAAGGGTCATTATGACCCAGCTTCATTGCTGCAAGGCAGGTCTTCCTGCAGAATCCCTTTATGTAAGATCAGTTCCCCAGGTAGAACAGATGTAATAGATCAGTGCCTCACCTTGGTCTGGCAGTCTTTCTCCCGCAGGAAAGGAGCTTAGGATGGGAGGAGAGTCTTTGAGCTTCCAGTGTCTTCTAATGGTGGAAGAACATCGCTGGAGTATGTCCTGGGAATCTCAAGGATCCATGGCAATTGCATTTGTGCAGTGCTCTCCAGTCATTTGAATGCAGCAGATGTTCATGATGTCACTGAGAGGGCTTTAGGCCACCTTAGGCTTGTTCCTTGTATTTATTAAGTCCTTGATTTGCCACTAGATTTGTGCATGACCGTGCCAGAGCCCTGGGATTGGGGTGTGATATGTAGTTGTAAGTCGATGTTTAAGAGTGTGCATATCAGTTGGAAAATTTGTCTCATAAGTTGAGACACTTGGTCGTAGTCTTTTTTTGAATAGAATTCACCCAAAGGGACTGTACTGGAGCTAATGGAGTAACATGTCAATAATAGGTGGATCTGGGTAAAATTGCCTATGTGTCCTTCTAGTGTACATATCATTGCAACGTTTTTGTAAGTTTGAAGTTATTTTCAAATACGAAGTTAATTATATTACTGAGGCAAAATGGACTGGATTCCCAGCATTTTGAAATGCACAAGTAGGGCAGGACACAGTGAGAAACTGTTATGGAAAATTGAGGAGCAAACCAAGCATTTCTGAAGCATTTCTGATATTTTTCTACCTTCTCCTTCCTAGATTATGACACAGAAAAGAGATTTAGACATCACAGGACCGTCACTTCATGGCAAGAATTCGTGAACAAGGTGAAGGAAACAATCTCTGACGCCCAATGGCCTTTCCATGTCACGGGCCTCCCTTTGCAGCTCAGAGCTTGTAGCAAACAGTCCCAGCATGCATTAGGTGTTGGGGCTTGCTGGCAAGTGGTCTTTGGGAGTACCAGGAGTGGCTCCATCGGCTCACACATTTACCTGAGGGACCTCAGGGTATAAATCCTGTAGGCTCAGCACTGCAGGATGGCAGGGGAAGAAGTAAGGAAATGGCTTCTAGGAGTTTGCATGATGGTGTACATCAGTGACTTGGGAACCAGCAGAGACGCTTACAGCTTTGGATAAAGAACAGACACACGGATTTCAATTTTTGATGCTTCTTAAATATGTGAAGAAAAATGATATTGATAAACCCATCTCTTAATGACCTGGATGAGGCCTTTTCACATTTTATGTATCCGTGGATAATATCATTTATTGCTAAAATGAAGCAATTTTGCTCATGTTTTTTTGTATTTATAGATGTAAACTCTGAAAATATTTGTCACATGAATGTGCAGATGTGAAAAGAATGAGTGTGTGGTATCAATGTCATTCGATTCTTTGAATTCCTCTCGGGTATGAGCTAAAACTGACATTGTGCTCTATCACTCAAAATTATTTTAAAGAATTATCAGCCATGGCTAAATTTGGTCCTCCTTGGAATTTATTCAAATCAAGTAATCAGAAACCACTTTCTATAGAAAAAACTTTGTGTATCACAAAACGTTACTTAACATTTTTTTTTTGAGTCTAGAGATTTGAACATGTAGAGTCAATGCTGTGTAAGGTCTGATGGATGATGTGTACACCTTCTGTCTTTGTAAATGGGACAAGAATGTGTATGAGAAGGGAGGAGGAAAATGAGAACCAGTGTTAACCACGTGGTGCATATGTTGTAAAAGTACATGTGGACGTTATGATCAGAAGTGATGTTGTAAGTGTTTCTATCCCCCATGTATGTGTTAACCAATTAGAGACTAAAGCACGAGAGATTCCCTGGGATTTCAACCTCAGCCAACAGGACACATGTGACCAGTGCACCCCGTGGAGGACATGAGTCCACAGACTCTGTGTACCTTGGGGATAAATAATATCTATCCCCACCCACCACCCTCCAATACCCTGAGTTCCAAATTTATTTAGGATTTTAAAATCACAGTAACGGTCACTTAGAGGTGACCATATAACAATAAATTAAGTGATTGAACGTAATAATCTCTTCTTAACTGAGAGAAGTTCAGTGGAACCAGAGCCAAATTCTGAAGCACATTCTGTTAGCATTTAAGATAAACAAACATCCTCATTGGCAGAGTCAGTTAGATTCAGTTTGATATTTGACTTTGGGAATGAGGTAATTCATTTTGTTTGACTTGCTACTTATATTTTTTACTTTTTGTTACGTAAGTGTAATAGCTGACATTTACTGCCAGACACTTTGCTGAGTCTTTTTCCTGTATTAATTTATTTATCCTAACACAAATTCTATGGGGTAGGCACTATTATTATCACACTTATTTTACTGATGAAGAACTGAGGCTGAGAGAGTCAGCACCTGGCTGTGTCCCTATAAGTAGAAAGTGCCAGAGCCGAGCTTGAACCCAGGTAGCCTGGCCCTAAAGTAGTTCTTCCCCACTACTCTGTAAATGAATACATTCTAATTTTAAAAGGTCCAAACAGCGGTTCATAACTCAAAACAAAGGTAAGCCTGCCCAGTTAAGATTCTGCTGTGGGCTGGAGTAAATTTGCAGAATCCTTTGAAAATAGTTGACTTTAAATTTTCTAATATTTCCTTTAGGAACAAAGTGTGTGCCACTGTTTTTTTAGATTCCTTTTTATATTTGTGAGCAAGGTCTCATGACTTTATCCTCAAGGGTTTGCATACTTCCACTTATGTATGTTTCACTGTATTGTTGTTGCTGCTGTTGTCTGTATTGACAATGGATCACTTTTTCCGTTATGTCACATAACAGTAATGGCAGATTTATAGGAAAGCGATTGAGGTTTATATGCTGATCTTGTATTCAGCTACATAATGAACTTAAATCAGTTCTAATAGTTTTTTTCTGTGTATTATCTTAGATTTCTCTAATAGTTGGTCAATTATATATAGTGACTAATTCATTGATTCATTTTTCATCTGTTTTTTTTTTTTTCTGTTTAAGGAGAATGTTTTAACAAGATGTTTCCCCCTTGTCTTTTTTTACAGTCTTAGAGCAGTTTTAGGTTCATAGAAAAATTGAGCAGAGAGTTCAGAGAGTTCCAGCACACTCTATGTATACCGTGTGTACATGCACCGCCTCCTCCACTGTCAACATCCCACACCCAATGGTACATTTGTTACAACTGGTGAACCTACACTGACACAACATTATCACTCGGTCAACAAGTTACATTAGAGTTTACTCTTAAGTGGTACATTCTATGAGTTTTGACAGATGTATGATGACATGCATCTAGCATTATAGTATCATACAGACTAGTGTCACTACCCTGAAAACCCTCTGTGTTCTGCCTATTCATCCCTCTCTCCTCCTGACCCCTGGAAACCACTCATCTTTGAGTGTCTGGATAAATTTGCCTTTTCCAGGATGTCATACAGTTGGAATCATATAGTATGTAGCTTTTCAGGTTGGCTTCTTCCACTTAGTAATACACATTTATGGTTCCTCCATGTCTTTTCAAACTTAGAGCTCATTTTTTTCAGAGCTGAATTTCACTGAAGTTCAGAACTATATTCTATTGTCTGGATGAACCACCGTTTCTTTATCCATTCACGTACCGAAGAATGTCTTGATTTCTTCCAAGTTTTGGCAATTGTGGTAAAGTTGCTGTAAACATCATGTGCACATTTTTGTGTGGACATAGGTTTTCAACTCCTTTGGGTAAACACCAAGGAGTGCAATTGCTGGGTCATATGGTAAGAATATGTTTAGCTCTGTAAGAAACCACAAAACTGTCTTCCAAAGAGCCTGCACCATTTTGCATTCCCCTCGGCAATGGATGAGAGTTCCTGTTGCCCCACATCCTCGCCATCATTTGGTGTTGTCATAAATGATCTGTTTTAAAAAAGAAAAGAAAAAAAAAAGAATTGAAGAGAGAAAGATGGAGGAACTAAGATGAGGAGTCATCAGCTAAGAAGTTCAACTGAGTCACAAACTGAGATGCAGGCAGCTGAGATAGAATTGAACTGTCATCCACCTCCATTCCGTCTGACATGTCACCACTACCAGGCATCCCAAGTGAAAGAACCACCTTATTACTTTAGATTCACATACCATCAATGCCTGAGCCCAACCTACGAGCTTCCAAAAAAGCAAGTTTGAGCAAGTTTCTTACTTTCCGCATGTTAGTTGACTCAAATGTTAAAATGGGAAATAGTATAGCTTATAGATTTGTAGAAATGATTGAATATGATAAATTGTTTTCATGCATTGTCTGGCCATAATTAGCAATGAAAATTATTGCTACTCTTTTCATTACCACTATTATTCTTAGTTACAGAAAGTTTTGCAACCCAAAAGACCTGTATGGAGGATGACAATAGTGTGTTTCCAGATATAATCAGCTCACCGTTATTTTGATGACTAGATTTTTATTGAACATTATATTCTCCCTCCCCCTAGGCCCTGGCAACCATCATTCTACTCTCTGTTTCTATGAATTTGACTACTCTAGATACTGCACACAAACAGAATCATATAGTCTTTGTCTACTGTGACTGGCTTATTTCACTTAGTATACTGTCCTCAAGGTTCATCCATGTGGCAGCATGTGACAGGATTTCCTTACTTTATAAGCTGAATGTGAATAATATTCCATTATACGTAGGTACCACATTTTGTTTATCCGTTCATCTGTCCATGGACACTTGGGTTGCTTCTACCTCTTGGCTATTGTGAATAAGGCTGCAATGAACAGGGATATGCAAATATGTGTTTGAGACCCTGCTTTTAATTCTTTTGCACATATACTCAGAGGTGAACTTGACTGATCACACTCTAATTCTATCATTAATTTTTTGAGGGACCTCCAGACTCTTTTTCTTAGCAGCCGCATCATTTTACTTTCCCACCAAAAATGCACTAGTGTCCCTTTTTCTCAACATCCTTGCCAACATTTGTTATTTTCTCTTCTTTCTTTTGGATTGTCGCCATCATAATGGGTGTGAAACACCCATGTGATTTTGACTTGAGATCTGAAACACAGCAGAAAAGCAGTGGGCAGAAAATCTAGATGTTTCTCACCTCACCCATCCATTCTGCCACCATTGCCCACAGAGTCAAATGGAAAATCTCCTTGATTTGGACCAGGCTGTCTCTCCAGTCACAAAGCCTCCCTTATTCCACCAGGTATGACTGTATGTTTCAGGGTAACCTGGGTTCGTGATGTTCCCTCAGCAAGCACGTGGTTGATGCTGTCTTGTCTTCCTTCATGCTGTTCACTCAGCATCCCTCCTCCAAGTCAAAATTCTATATATTCTTGAGCGCCACTCAGATATACTCCTCTATATAACCAGCTTCACTTCCCAGTGCCTTCACTTAGAATTGTCCACACCTCCCCCTGCACTTCCAGAGAACACTCTGCTCACGGTTGGGAGAGGCAGAGGAGAAGCATCTATGGGCTTCTCTACTGTGGGGACCCTGAGGACTCAGGAAGTGTGATCATCCTAATTGCCAAGTAAAACTAGAGGAGCTTCTTTTTTAAAATCAATTTAGAACTTGATTTGATTTGAAATCTCTGTGTTATTTTTGAAACATTGGATTAGAGTAGGAAATTAGTAGTTAAAGACATAGTTTTCCTCTTCATACTGTTGTCTTTTGGAATCCTGAAAACCACTGATTTCTTCCATAATTGTCACCAGGCTAGTAACATTTCTCCCTCAACTGCCCAAAGAGAAACGTGGCATAGCAGGCATCATTTTACACGAAAGGTGTGCCCTGACCAAGTTAGTAGTGTGTTAATTCACATTCAGTCATTTATTCAAGGAATATTTGCTTATCCCCGTCTCTGTGCCAGGCACTGTGCTAAGTAAAGAGCAAAACCAGACACTGCCCTGCCATTAAGGAGCTAAATTCCATGGGGACCCCCATCAGTTAACTCCTTATACATTTGTAAATCTACAACCTTGGTAATCGCTACAAAGGAGAGGTACACGGTGCCAGCAATGTCTATAAATGGGAACTTTAATCAAGTCATTGGAGACTGTGACACAGATGGATGGCATCAGCCCTGAGTGAGGAAGGGAGGGCTGCAAGACAGACCTTGTGACCTGCCATGTGCTATGTGTGCAGGACCAGTGAGTCTCTCTGGGTATAAATAGCCTTGGGCTCCCCAGGCTCCTGAGTCCACCTCCTAATTGTTCATTGTATGCTATACCTGAAAGCTCGAAGAGAAATAAACCATGAGGCCATCCCTGTGTGTCCTGCTGGTCACTCTGGCCCTTTGCTGCTGCGAGGGTGAGTATCATTTCTAATCAGTCCAGGACCAGACCCGGTAAATAACCTTCTCTGAACTAGGTGAACTTAATTGGAGTAGGAACAAATAAAAATCCAAACCTTTTCCTCTACTTGTGAACTAGCCCCGCAAAAGGCCAGGGCTCATTCTATCAAATCCCAATACTCTGGAACTTGCACAAAAAATCATTGCTGGCAAATATTAAGAGTTTTCGACCTGAAACCTCACTCTTTGACTGTGTTCCGTGTTTGAGAAGCAATATAACATAATAAGATTTGGATGTGAATTGTGGCTCTGCCATCTACCAGCGCTTTGACCTTGAACAAAATGCCTAATCTCTCCAAGTCTCCTCTTGTCATCGGTTTTAGAGCTGCCACCAAGAGTAGCTATGACAGTGGAGTGGGATGAAGTGTGTCAGGAGTCCAGCTCTAGGTATTGAGCAGACATCTCATAGTTGTCAGACGTCCTCCTTCCAGAATTTTTAGGTGCCAGTTGGGTCCACAGCTTTTTAACACGTAGATTCAGACTCATAAAATGTTACAGCTGGGATGGTTTTGGAGTGTTCTCAGTTTAAGAAGAGCCAGTGTTCTCTGAATCTCTGAATAAGAAATCTTCAAATGGACTCTGTGAGTAAGCAGCACTCAATGTGTCTATAAGTACTACTAGTTTTCTGGGATTACTACCAGGAATTGTAGTAAACTAGTACAATCATTAGGGGCATGGTTTCTCTTTTTCTAGATTAATTCCAGCCATCGAGTCAACGATACCTTTGCACGTCTTCATGCCCTCAATAGTGACCCAAGGCTTGTTGAATCTTTCTCTGTCATCTGACTTTCTAAAAGAGCCTCCTCTTTGCCTGTGTGGCCTCTGATTTCACCCTCTCCACATGCTCTTCAAAATTTGATGCCTGACCAGGGGTCCGATCAAAGCCTGGTATGGCATGTCCCGGGCTGCAGGCTGGTTGCAAAGACTTGGGGGAATGGAGAATCCTGACCAGGAAAAGTGATTACACCCTTCCCACCTCTCACCCCCTCTAAGAAATTCTCTACATCACAGCGGCATAAAAGAGTCAAGCATAACTTTGTGCATAAGCTCCAGATGTGTTCAAACTGATTAGCTTTATTTTTTTTAGCTTTTAGCTATGTCTGCCTCCAATGACATAATCCTATTCTTTAACTTAGTCTCAAAATAGTGTCTTTCAACGTACAGTTTACTTACTCTTCTGCAGGTTCATTCTCCCTTCTCTGCTCTCATAAAATCTGACTCTACGTTCACTGGAAGGATGGATTCTAAACTCTCCTCTTTCCCAATATCCAAGACAAAGTCAGGTGTTACTCCTTTGACAGGCAAAACTGAAGTTTTTGAAATCTAGGAAAAGTGAATTTCAGCAAGCCGGGAGAGTCTTGGAAAGTAGCAGGCTTGCTTTCCAAAAGGTAAGAACTGAACCAGGCATCAGGACACCTGGCGTCCGGTCCTGCTCTGCCACCTGCAGTGTGACCTTGAGGAAATCATGACCCTGAGGGTCTCACACTGTCATCAGCACAATGATGAGAGGGGACTATAAAGTCCCTGGGTTCCCTGTCTAGTTCTAATATCAGATCCATGGGAAAAATCAACTTTCCTTATATTAATTCTATTTCTTTTTTTTTTTTTTGCTCCAGCCAATGCAGTTGTCTGTCCATTCATTCTTAGTGATTTTGCATCCTTCTTCTTCATTAATGAAACAGTTCACAAGTTATAACTTCAGAGATTTACCGCATCTCCAGAAGCTTATGAAGGCAAGCTGCAAGTGAAGAGACGCACGGATAAGATCTTTGGGAACAGAGTGCTGATTTTAAAAGCATTGGTGATTTCTTTCTTCTTTGTGCATAGAGACTTCTGATCAGGGGAACATCCAGCAAGGAGGTCAGGGTGCTGCTCTTGGGGGTCACAGGTGGTGGAAGCACCAGCCTCACTGCTCGCCTCTGAGAGGGTGACCCGTGGCCACAGGGTGGGTGATAACGTTACACCTGCTGAGCTATACCGAGGCTGCACAGAACGTCTGGGCGTCTTCCTCCTTCTCAGGTCACCTCTCTGGGCACCAGGTTCTCCTTAGTGTCCTGTGGAGGAGGACACCTGGGGCCCCATGCACTGATGTTGAAGGGCCAAAGCACCGCTGCCTCCTGCCTGGGAGCTTTCCTGAGGGCAAGTTCCCTCACCCAGTGGACACAGTCCTTGTGGAATCTCATGGGGGTGTTGGGAGTGTTGAATGAGGTGACAGCTTGGGGAGGCAAATACCCCTGCCCTCTGCCGTGATGGGGGTTGGAGTTAACTGGATTCTCTGCCAGCCTCTGCAGAGCTGAGGCCCACTCCTTGCACCTCCACTCACTGTTCCACTCCTCACCTATGACTCTCCTCCTTATTATGGCCAATGGTCAGAGACCCTCCTTCTTACATCTCCTGCAGCCACATGTGAAAGTGAAATACTTAAATTATGTGTTTATTAAGAAAGCAGATATTTAAATGTATATCTCAGCCAAATTACCACTGGATTTAGTTCATGAGATTCAGCTGCAAGTACCCATAGGAGCTGGATACTCAGGGCTGAGAAGTTCATGTTCCATCAGGTTGAATTTCCACACCCAAGGCTGGGAATCTCCTAAAGGCAGTACTTTCCGTGTACTCTCCCACCCCTGTCCCCATCTCTCAACTCTGTGTCCCCTTTGGAGTGAAAAACTAGAGTCCTCTGTCCTGGGACATCAGAGGAAAGAAATCCTGGGCTGCTCTGTCCAACGCTTCAACCCCCTCCTTCCATAGAAACTTGAATCCTACTCTTGGGTCACCTCAGGGTTTATTTGCTGGATTATGGAAATGGTACTTCCCTGACCTGCATGGTTGGTTGTAATTGTCTATTTAGTTTACCTACACACTGGGGTCCTGCCTGTTATCTTCCATTTGCCTTTTGTTGTTTGAAATTTCATTGACATCTTGGTGTGAACATCGGTCTGTGTTGATGTGTGATCTCCAGGAGCAGCACGACTGACTTTTCTTTCTTTCCTTTTCTACTTCAGGGGAAAATGGTTTTGAAGTGTGCTTACAATGATATATCAAATCTCCTATAGTAGTACCTCAGTCTTTCAATGATTACCTGATCTTTCCTGTAATGTAAAGGTTTCAACATCCCGCTTCAATAAATTACTTGCCCTGCACCTCTCTACTTGTCTTGTCATTATCCAACAGTCTCTAGGCTCAAGTTGGGGTGGTTTTCATCATGAAGTGGCCATTGGTTGTTGTCACTAGTAAATTTCAGAGACCCAACGTCCACTTACCCAAGGGAGCCTGAGGTGCAGGGTCACAAGAGGAAATATTTGTTCTCAAATCATCCTGCATTACTTTACAGATTTCCCATTCACGTGGCCATGAGTGAAAAGGATGGTGAGGGTAAAGAGCAATTAAATCATTCCTGCTACTGGTCTTGTATTGAGACCTATACCCTAACTGTCTGCCCAGTTACATGGTTCTCAACCAGCAGCATCACTAACATTTTGCCCTCATCATAACCACAACCAATCTGCTTGGTCCTCTTCCCTACAATGTGGTTTCAATCCTATGAACTGTCCAGTGTAATTTATTTTCACCTACCTCTCATTTTATAGTGATAATCCAAGGTTCAATTTCAGTTAACTCTTCTTTATTCTGCACACTCACTCACATGGCTTATTGATGTCTACACCACTCACCGACACCTCAGGCTAATGCTTCCTCTCTCAAATTCTCCCAGATTTCCAGAAACAAGCATCCAGCAGCCATCTGGACAACTCCATTCAAGCACTCCGCATTGATTTCTGAAGGAATATAGAATTGAACATACTTCCTGCCCACAACCTATTCCTCTTTCATGTGCCCCACCCCCATTGTGGCTAATGGACCCACCACCCAATGAGGCACCTGACTCAGAAAATTTGGATACATCATAGGCTCTGGGTTAGTTTCCAGTAGCTGCTGTAACACACTATCACACACCTGGTGGCTTAAATCAACTTATTTTCTCAAAGTCCAAAATCTGTAACACTCTGCCAAAATGACTGTGTCAGGAGGGCCATGCTCTTTGTGGAAAGTCGAGGTGAAAATCTCATAGCTGTTTCCAGCTTTGATGGCTGATGGCATTCCTTGTCTTGTGCCCACATCACTCCAATCTCTGCCCTGTGAGGCTACATTGTCTTCTCTTTTCTAAGTGTGTAAAATCTTCGTTTGCCTCCTCTGTACAAAATATATGGGATTGCATTTAGAGGACTCCAGAAAATCCAGGCTAACTGCCCCATCTCAAAATCCTTAACTTTGTCACATCTGCACAGTCCTTTTTTTGCCAAGGAAGAATAACATTACAAGTTCCAGGGATTAGGAAGTGAATATTTTAGGGGTTTATGGGCCTAGTACAACTCATTTCCCTCCTGACATCTAAGGGTCCACTGCATTCTTCCCCCTCCACTGCCACAGTGTCTTTTATGAGTATCCCCTCCTTTCCAGCAGCCATCATCACAGTCCAGTCCTAGTCCTTCTTGGCTTGTGTGAAAATCTCCTAAATGTTCTCCTGGGCTCTGAGATACCTTCCCGCAGTACACAATCCTCATTGATGCCAAAGTGACCCTTATAAAATAAAATGTAAACGTGATCTCATTTCTGTAACCCTGACTTACTAGTGAGCACGTTTCCAAATGTTTCAAGTAGGAAGACTTTTATTAATTCTAAACCCACTCCGAAATAATAGTAGGTATATCTACACAAACTCTGATAGAAAAAAATAGAAGACAATTACTACCAGTATCAATTATCAGCAACGCTTTTACAATAATGTGTATTTTTATTCACATCAGGAAATAAGTACATTTAAATTAGTCCTCATTTTGTGAAACACATTACATAGTCAGTCTACATACTACGCTGGGTGGACACAAGGATTCATGGAGCTCATGCAACACCCTGAGAAACCCAGATTGGAATCACTGCTGGAGGATCCAGTCCCACTGTTGGCATTGCACGCTAAGAGTTCCAAGACCCTGTCCCTGGGCACCCCTCTGACCTCATCTCCCTGCTCACCAAAGATGCTGCGCTCAGCCGTCGTGTACTGTATGCCATTCACTTATGCGTCACATTGAGTCTCACCCTTGCCCCCGGCCTGTGGTGTCCCCTTTGCCTCTATATCCTTCCCTACACAGGACAGCTGACATATTGTCTGTAGGATATTTCATGTCTCATCCTCTGTGAAGCCCTCTCTGAGTCCCACACTGTAAAATAATCTTTATACAAAGACAGACATTTTACAGTCAACAAAACACACAGTGATACACATTTTTACCCAGACACGCACACAGACACAGACTCACACGCAGTCACAGACACCCAGATAGACACACACAAGCACACAAACATAGAGACATGCTGGATCTGACTCCCAGACATACACACACACACACACACACACACACACACACACACACGTCCTTCTGTTATTTTATCTTTCTGAGATACAATATTCACATTGCAGAGTAGTTCAGTAATATACTGAATAAATTAATGTTAGAGTCAACTGGGAAGATTTCAAAAGCAAGTGATGCCCAGGCCCCATATACATCAGTATCTCTGCATGTAGAATCCATGCTGTTCCCATTTCCTCACTTCCACCTCCTACAGGGGCAGCCACTCAGTGAACAGGGAGGAGGATAAGACCCTCAACAAGAGTCAAGAACCCTCAGTGTCACCAAGGTGGCCCCAGAGATCTTTCTTTGACCACTTATGCCCCTTCACATCTGGCAATTGCAGGTCATTCATTAGTTTCACTTTATAAAACTAATAAACTTAGGGTCTTGTACAAGAATACTTTCCTTCAGGAGCTGCTGTTCAAGAGCATGAGGTGGGATAATGCAGGACTCCAAAGACTGGGGCTCGAAGGAGGGATGTTCAGAGGTTTAATTACTGTGTAATGGGTACAGACTTTCTGTTTGGGATGATGACAAGTTTCTGCAAATGGACAGTGATGACAGTATTGTGAATGTGCTTAATACACTTAAATATGGTTAAAATGGTACATTTTATTTTATGTATAACAATTTTTTTTTTTTTAGTGAGGAAGATTGGCCCTGGGGTAACATCTGTTACCAATCCTCCTCTTTTTGCTTGAGGAAGATTGTCCCTGAGCTAACATCCCTGCCCATCTTCCTCTATTTTGTGTGTGGGATGCTGCCACAGCATGACTTGATGAGTTGTGTTTAGGTTCTCACCTGGGATCCAAACCTGCAAACCCCAGGCTGCTGATGCAGAGCATGCAAACTTAACCACTAGCCACCAGGCTGGTCCCCTATGTTACGTACATTTTACCAAACACACAAAGACTCCACAGTCTGAGCTCTCTGCAAAGCAGCAGAAAGAGGGCTGTAATGGGCGCAGGGCCTGTATTTCAATTCCCACTAGGCATGCTCTCCCAGAACTTTTGGCACTTCGAAGTCAAATTATGTCTGGTGTCAACTCTGTTTGATTTTCTTCTGGATTTTTCTCTGTTGAAGATATAACAAATTTTAAGAAACTCTGGGTCAAACTCACAGATTGAGTTTAACTCAGTACAAAGGATTGACTCATGCAGAGTTCTGACTTCATCTCTTGAGGCCTCTCATTCTTCCCCTGGACAAGTCCTATCACACTCTGTCTAGGCTCTCCTCCTCAAGGATCTTCTCCCTGCAGCCATCTCACTCTCTATGACAAGGTCACTATTCTGAACACAAAGCTCTGGTTTGTCACGAGCTCACTTAAAGCAAATTTCAATGACTTCCATTTCCTTTGACATGAAACTCAATGTCTCCATTCAGAAACTAGAATATTCAGGCCTTTATAATAATTAAGACTACATTGATTTAAAATTAAGACTTCTCCTTCCTTCTCCCCTTTACTTCTACTTTTTCTATCCCCGCTGCCAAACACGGTTTCTCACATTGTCAGGGCATAAAACAAGGGGAGAAACCAGAAGATAAAGTTATGAATTGACTCAGACTCTATGGGAATTGGTCCAGGTTCTCTGGGCCAGGCAGATCTTTCTCTGATGAAACACCTTCACGAGTCTTCAAAAAGCCCAGATTACTAAGATCTCTTATCTCTTTCTGGCTTAACAAATATTTGTGGTACAACAAAGAACTCTGAAAAATTTAAAATATGACAGCTGGAAAAAAATATATAGGAGTTGGAAGACAAAGTAAAATAGTTGGACAAAGTAGTGTATATGTAGTGAAAAAGATAAAGAAATATGAGAGAAAAGAAAATAATGTTAAAGCATCAATACAGGGTGTCCAACTAATAGGATTCCAGAATGAGGGATAGCATGATAGGAAGAAAACCACCAAGGAAATATTAAAAGAAAATTCCTTAGAAATGAAAAATATGAAATTGAATAGCCTACTCGCTCCCTACATTGAAACACATTTTTGTGACTTTTTGGAACATCATCCTAAAGAAAGGTCATTCTTTCAGAAAGAAACACAAAGTCATGTCCAAGGATGGGGAATAAAAATTGAATCAACACAAGACTGGAAGACACAGGAGTAATACTAAAAACTCAAATGCTCCAATCTATAATTGTATATGAATATAATTCTGTATGCAGTCAACTATCATCTAAGCATGAAGACAAATAAAAATATTTCAGAAGTGCAAATCTTCAAAAGTTTTACCAGCAATGAGCTTTTTCTCTGAAGGTATCAAAGAATATCCTTTACCAGAAAGGAGTAGATGAAGAAAGATAATCATGGAATCTAGTAAACATAGGCTTTAACATAGGTTTTTATAGATGAATCAGGAGAGAACACTAAAAAATAATATTTAGAACATGTCAATACCAGGCAACACAGTGAGAGAAGTTGTCGGTGAGTGTGAGACAACGTGGTATGGACAGGAATGGACAGGGGTCTGGGGTTTCTCATTGGAGCTATTTGTCAATACTTTCCTTTTTGCACAATGCTCCTATAACACTATTTTAAAACAAACTTTTGAAAAATACAGGAAGTTGCAAGACAGAAATGAAAAGGAAGGACAGAAGAAAAATGACAAAAAATGGAAGGGAGCAAAATTTGGCAAAAAAATAGGTTATGATGCTGCAAAAGATCTGAGGTCAATTTGGAATCTACACTGCACCAAACTTAGGAGAGACTTGATGTATGTTGTTGAAAGAATTAATGGATTTCCTTAAGGAATTAATTATCCTGTTAAATGACAAGACGTAAGGGCAAGAATTGAAGAAAGAGATGAGGTATATCACTGAGAATGAGATTCTACTATAGAAATTAAAGGCCTGTGGAAATTCAAGGAGGAACAATGCCCTGATGAGCTTGCATTCTCCAGGAAGGAAGACTTTGTGAGGAGATGATGACAGAGTTGGATCTTGAAAGACAAAGTGGATGAGGATGACAGAACAGTGAAAGTGTGGGGAGCATCTGGGCAGAGACATGGCCATGAAGCTGAGCTCCACACACTAGAGGACACAGATGTCTACTCTCCTGTGGGCGTCTGTTTGCACGGGGGCTCCACTCACTGTCCACTGTGTGAGGCTACCTCACGCAACTGACCTTTCACCACAAGGGCAAATGCTTTTAGATAGATATTTCTCTAGCAGGTTGTTTAGCAGCACCCCTGATTTCTACCCACTTAATGCCAGTAGGATACCACTTGACCTATGGAGACACCACAAACATCTCTAGACGTTAACAATGTCCACAGGGTGAGTGGAAAGAGGGAGTAAATCAGCCCCAGAAGAGGATCACTTCTCTAGCAGTGGAAATACTTTATATCAGGTCCCCCCACACCCCTTGTAATGCCCCTAAGGACCAGAGGATCACAACTATGGATGGCTACAGTTAGCAAGAAAATGTGGGCATGCAATGGAGGGAAAATTAGTAGCTGAACAGAGAAGCTAAGGGTATAGATATCTAATGAACCATATGGGCTATCATATATGTTTGGGGATTAGATATTTAACCATACTTTTTTGGAAATGTCATGTTTCATAAAGTTCATGGTTTTGGTGAATGAGCCAAGGAGAATGAGCCAGAGAGGACACCTGATCCTAGCTCTGCTTCCAAATCCAGCTCCCTCTCCCAAGTTATTAGATGGATCCGGGTTACACTGCATCAAGGTAATGGTTACTTCTGGGAAATAGGGAGACTGAGGTGGCCCAGTCCCGGATGGCATGGGCTCCAACTTCCTCCTCTCCTCACCTGCCTCCTCTCTATTGTGACTCCAAAGTCCTCATCCAGGAACAGAAAGAAGGTGGTGTCAGGTTGATGTCTGGTTTTAGTGTTGGGTTTGGACCCTGCCTTTACTGATTCAAATTGAAATGAGCTTCTCTTTCTAAATAGACTTAATAATAAAACATATAATTATTGAATTCTTATAAAATTTCAAAATGTGTTCTTGAAAAGCAGTTACACGACAATTAATTAAAGAGCTACAGATTGACCATTTTTACGCAAAGACCAGCGGTGCATAGGCCATGTCCTCAAGGAGCATGAATAGGAAGGAAAGGGCCATGAGATCAGGTGATGTCAGGAGAGAGCCATAGGGTCCTGGGAAGAGAGGTTCTCAGAGACTCAGGGGGAAAGAAAAGGGCACAGGACATGGGCTATCTTTGAGGTGACATCAGGAATGAATAAAGAGTTTCAACTCAGTGGGGTTCAACCATGGACAGTGGTGTTGGGGAGTTCACAGGGAGCAAAGGCCTCAAGCAGAAACTGTGGGGCCTGCACAGAAATCAACCTGGAGTTCTCCCAGGGCAGTTGTGGGAGTCAAGGTCACAAGGAAGGATCCATTTGAGCCATAAAGTGTTGGTCCATGAGAGTCAAACTCAGGAGGTCAATAGTGTTGAGAGCTGACTCTCGAGCCAGAATACCTGGCTCCTTATCCAGGCTCTGCCATCCAGTAGCTGTGTGCCCTTTGTCAACTTACCTGATTTCTCTTGTTTCATTGTCTGCAGCTGGGGAGAAATAATATGCCCACCTCATGGGGAGAGTGACCACACATCTCAGTTTGCTCAGGAGAATCCTGGCTTTTGTTGCTGTCCAGCATTCCATCCATTTATGACCTCTTTCACCCTCCAAAGTACCCCAGTTTGGTCAACAAATTTCATCATCATTGTGGTGTTGTGAAGATTAAAAGAGGTTTTCACCGGTGCCTTATATCAAGTAAGTGCTATATAACTGTTTGCTGTTCATGTGTTATTCATGTATGAAAACAAGTAAACACAGATTGGCGCTGGGTATTGAGAAAATTCATAGGTCAACAGTATGTAGAATATGTTTGAAAGAGAATACAGTGCTTTATTTTCAGACTTAGGATTTTGACCTCAGATCTGAACATGATGACTCTAGATTTTTCAGAGAATGTGAAGTAGAAGCAGAGTCTTCACTGACATATAATGGTCCTAGTAGTCCTTCAAGGTTTATAAAAACATCTTTCTCATTTTAATAAAATTAATCACTGGCAGCTGACATGGAGATAGCACCTACTCTGTGCACAGCCCTGTTCTGAGGATTTACACGTTGTAACTCATTCAGGCCTCATGACAATCCTAGGACTGTTCCCATTGTACAAAGAGGCACAGCTGTGAAATCTCCACACCAGACTGGGCCCAAGGCAAGGGAGGCGCCTGGTTGAATGGCCTGGATACCATGAACAATGGACAACTCACTGACAACCAAGATGTCTGCAAGAACAGGGCCTTTCCTAAAGGTTCTTTCTTGGGAAAGCACCTCTCCACCCTTGGTCCAGACTTTGACATGATCTTAAGGAAGAAGAGGTTCACCTCCAAAGAATATGCCTGAGGTTAATGTCCCAACAGCCCTGGAGGTCAGGGGCAGGACCAGTTTTACAAAATTATTGAAAAAAAGAAATGTGGCATTTCTTACCCCAAATACTGCAGGACTGATTCATATCAGTAACTTACAATTTAAAAAAACTTAAAGATCATCTCAATTTCAAAATAACTCTTTTGTGGGCGTTTGTGCCAATGCATGAGTCACTGAGAAAAAATGGCTCTCACTGAATGTTATTACTTATCTTAAGTAAGGCAAGGCCTCAAATGACCAAAATATTAGTGTATTTCTCAGGTCTTGTATGAGCCTGAAGACAGGCCAGACATAATTCCCTGTTTCTTCTTGCTTTATCTACCACTAGACACATGGTATTCTGGCCAAAATCTGTGAATAATTCACCTCTGCACCAATACTGAGGATACTTCACTCCTCTAGTTTTTGACCTTAATGTAAGGACCTGAGTCAAAGATCCTTTTGGGAAGAGAAAACATCAGGCCAGTAACACAACCGTTCTGAGCTTTTGGTTTTTTCTATTTCTCCTTGTAAATGCTGACTTGCAAGTGAGTCTTTTGTGAGCTGAGTTATTATTTGATTCACCTGAGAATGATCATCAGTTGTATGGAGAAAACATTGAAGTAGAGAAAACACACCTCTTGATCACGTACACTGTATACATGATGTGGGATTTCTTTTTTTGCTGAGTAACGAACTGTGAAGGGTCCAGTGTCCCAGAAGTTGACAGGGCAGGTCCATAACAACTGGGGCACCAGGCAGAGTTCCTATTAAGTCTTGGCCAAGGAGACAGGCTCTCATTCATTACTCAAGTCCTTCATTTGCCTTTGGAATGAAGATCACCGGCAATGGTCAACTGGACAAAGTTCACATACGAGAACATAAAATTATTCTCTATTTCTAGCATTTTCCTAGATCACTATTGTTCTTGGCAACTTATGCTCCAGTGAACGATGGAATGATGGAATGAAATGAGTCTCAAATAATCCAGACAGCAAATAATGAATTCAGAGGTAATTACTGACTCATCTCTCTGGCTTTCTCATCCATTTTATTATTTTTTCTTTTCTTTTTTTTTTTTTTTTGCAGGGAAAGATTCACTCCGGGCTAACATATGTTGCCAATCTTCCTCTTTTTTCTTCTCTTTTCCCACCCCCAAAGCCCCAGTGAGTGGTTGTATATCATAGTTATTAAGTCCTTTTATTTCTTCTATGTGAGCCTCACCCACAGCATGGCTACTGACAGACGAGTGGTGTGGTTCCACGACCAGGAACTGAACCCAGGCTGCTGAAGGAGAGTGTGCCAAACTTTAACTGCTAGGCCATCAGGGCTGGCTCATTTTTTTAAACCTAACCAGCTTTGTTTCTCTAGTTCCTGTAACCTTCATATCATCCCTGCTTAAACTGATGTGGCTTTTTTATCCCACAAGGCTGTCCTGTCCCTCTCTTGACACCAAGAGGAACAAATTCCTTACCTTGCCAAGTACCATCTGCTCTCAGGCCTCTGTACTTGCTGTTCCCTCTGCATAGAACACTCTTCCCCACATCTTTCCCTGGACATCACCATCCTCTCATCCAAGTTTAAAAGTCCCTCTTATAGCTTTGCCTGGAACTCTGTGCAGGATGCTGCCCCTGAGGGTTGTATTGTTGTTCTTTACACAGTCACTGTCTGATGTCACTCACCCAGTTGTAGGCTTGCTTGTTGCCTCCCTGGCCAAAGGTGGGCTCCAGAGAGCGAGGTCCTCCTCTAATGTGTTCCCACAACTGAATCTGAAGCACAGAGCACAGGACCCAGTCAGAGGAGAAGCGCATGGTTATTGTCGAACAATGGATGGGTGGATGGACGGATGGATGGATGGAGGGGTGGATGGGTGGATGGATGGATGAAACCTCCCATTTATTCATGATTACCCCATTTTAAGCCCTGTTATAGGCTCCTCACATAGAACGTCTGTCATCCTTACAAAACCAGGCACGGTATCATTTATGCCCACTTTAGAAATGTGGAAAAGGAAGCTCAGAATGACCAGCACTTTAACTTGCCCAAGGACTGTTCATGATTAGGTGTTGCATCCAAGATTCAAACCCACACCTGCATGAGCCCAGATCACATCACCATTCCACCATTCAGCACTGCCTCCCCTAAGCAATCAGTTATTATACTTCTTCACATCATCCTTTCAATCAGTGGAAGAAAAACCTTAAAAAGCTAACAAAACTTAAAAGAAAATTCATAGATTTATAACAGAATGAATTTATTAAATGTCAGATATTCTTTGTAAAAACAACCGTCAGAGAAGGTGAGACATTAATATTTCCCAAACCTCAAGCACCTGAGTGAAAACTGTCTACAGGTGAGGGAAGTCTGCCTCCTGGAGGAGGTATGTGGTACTGCACCAATTCCAGGTCTTTGGAAAACCAGCAGGAACAGAGATACAGGATATACGAAGATTTTTGTACCTTGAAGAAGAGGAAGGATAAGAGAAAGAGGAGGAGGAAGTAGAGGAGGAGGAGATAATGATGACCACTATCATAATAAAAACCACAAGGATGACAATAGGCTGACAATGGAGTAATTTGCTTTAATACTTGGAGACAACCTTACATTAATTTCATCTAAGCCACGTATCACTACTGAAGTTCCGAAATAGTTTGGGGTCCAAAACGCTCTGCCTCCTTGGTTTCTATAAACAGAGCAGAGACTGGCTGGGTTCTGGCTGATTCTTGCTGTTGCTCCCTGGTCCGATGCCAGGTTTACCGTGTGACTCATTCCCTCATTTACCGCAGGGATTAAGGTGGGGACCAGAAGAATTAAAGGAGTTCTGAGCAGTCCCATCCAGAGTGAGTCCCTTCATCCCTGCCACATCAGAGACCAATCAACAAAAGCTGCCTCCTCCATGAACCTGGTGACGGTCCTCATACTGGTGGCCCTCACCCTTTACTGTTCTGCAGGTGAGGACTGACAGGGAGGGCAGGCTTTGGGCTAAAGGTTGCTGTCAGGGCCCCTGTGGAAGAATTTCCAGTCTCCAAACCACTGCGAAGGGCATCCAATTTCTCCAGTGTCCTCATCTTTCATGGTTACATAGTGTTTGGCTTCTCTGGGCTGTGAAGGCAGTGGGAAGTGGGATACGCAGATGTTTCAGGGCTTGAAGGAAATTCCAGATCCTGAGTTTACTCTCCTAGAATGGAAAACTCAAGAGCATTCACCATAGTCTTTCTGAATGTATGTCTCTACTGGGATGTAAGAAGATGACAAACGTAGGTACACCCTAAAAGGGGTCCATACCTCCATAACTGAGCCCACTTTTGCATGCTTTGTTCCCAGGTTCCGACTGCACAGCTATTGAGGATGTGGTTGAAAAGGCAATTGATCCTGCACTGTCCACGACTGAGTATCTAGCAGCCGTGGATGAGTTTGTGTCAGATAGCGCCACTGCAAAGGCCATAGTGGAGTTGAAGCAATGTTTTCTCGACTAGTCAGATGAAACTCTGAGCAATGTCAGAGTGATGGCGGTAATTTTGTTGTTTTCTTATGTGCTTTCAAACCACTGGACGGGGAGTCACAGGCTCTAGTTCTGCCAAAGCAACGGTGAACGTGCCTTATTTTATTTCAGTGAATTAAATTGTTGGTGAGTGTGGGCACTCCGACATCAAGAAAGCCATCAAGGCCCCAGTGCTGATTCGCCTCTTCACTTTGTGGGATCTTTAGTGCATGATCAATGGAAAAGGCAAAAGAGGGAAACAAAGCTCAGGTGAAGGTTTGCCTACTGCTCAGGTCTGTAGTACACACACACACGCACACATACACGCACAGAAGCACATGCAGGCACATACATACACTCATACCTCACATGCACACACGTTTTATATCAAGTTAAAAAATCTGATTCTCAAGAATTCCTCACGTGTAGGAAGGATCAGCAAAAAAGATCCGTTTCTTCATACAAATAAATAATAAAACGTTCTTAAGAATTTTTCATTAGAATCAAGAAAATTCCATTTGAGGAAGATTCCATACATCTTATTTTAAAAATTTAAAATGGACTTTCAAGCAACCAAAATTTCTTAGCATAAGTGATTGGATTCTTCAACCATTGATTAAAGACCCCACGAATGACAAGTGCAGATCGTGGGCGTGAATCCACCACAGGTGATGGAATTGCGTAAAACAAAAATCAGTAGTTCAACGATGAGTAATTCTTTCTAATTATGAAAGATGTTGTTTGGTTTTTTTTCTAGCGTTCGTTCCCTATCTCAAATACCATTTAAAACATTCCAGAGTAGACAATGTGGAAATATTGCCAAAAGCATAAAGATAAACGAGTACATCAGAAGGGAGATTGTGACACAGTGTACAGCATGGATGAACCTTGAGGACAATGTGACAAATGAAATAAGCCAGTCACAGAAAGACAAATATTGCCTGACTCCACATATATCAGATTTCTTGAGTAGCCAATCTCATAGAAACAGAGGGTAGAACAGTGATTTCCAGGGTGAAAATGGCCAATTTGATGTTATGTGTATCTACCATAATTAAAATTTTAAAAAGTGAACAACCCCTACAATAAAGGAATATGAGACTTTTTTCCTTAGAAATCTAGATCGGACTAATCACTCAGCGAGCACATTGCCAATATTTTGTAGACCACAAAGGTAATGGTGGAGGCGTCAGACTGTTCTCTATATTTCCGACATGTAAGGCCATACAGGAACTCAAAATCTTTACATTTCCTTGGATTTGAGCTGAGATTCAACAATTCTATGTTGAAAATTGATGATACACACAGCATATTTATTGGATAAGTTATTTCAAAGAAGAGGAAAGATGGAGAAAAATGATTAAAGGGATCTCTGGTGGGGGAAAGGTCTGGAAACATCAGCACCTCTTTAGCATCAATAAATGTCCCCTGAAGAATAGGATAAATGATGAGGTAATTCTGATTTTCCTTCCAGCACTAACTTTCTTAGATGTCAGATGTGTGTGGACAAACCCAGGAAAACAATGTGTTCGTTTTTCAAGATTTTATTTTGTAAGAGAGAATCGAATATCTAAGTGAGGTCTTTGTGCTTGTTTTCCAGCACAGAATGTACAACAGCATTTGGTGTGCTCTGTGTTCACTTTCCACAAGATGTTGGGCTGAGAGGACTATAGAGGGTAGTCAGAAACCGACTGTTGATTGCTAGAAACCACAACTTTTCTTTCTTTTTTGTCTTTTGATCTACAAACTGCAGGACAATTGTTGAAACCTCACTTACATTTTCATTTCATAAAGTATCTGTAAAACCTAAAGTTCTTTTTTCGTTATCTGATTAAAATGGAGGCTTTAGAAAGCCTCATATATCACATGTATGAGTGTTCATGCACGCGCGTGTGCACACGTGCACACTTTTATTCATTAGGACCTTGTGGGTGAGGGATTGAAAAATCTGAAAATCCCTTCTTCTTTCCTATCTGTAGCCCAACCTTCTCCCCTTCTGGAAAAGTGACTTCCCTCCCTCCTCACCCTGTCCCCCGGAGTGTCTCTGATGTCCTCAGGCACTGAGGTCCTGCTGGTTGCGTTCTGCTCAGGGTCCTGATCCACTGCAGGCTTCACCTCCACTCTGAGCCCTGCATGCCATGGCGAGGCTCCTCTCTCAGCTCTCCCTGTCCCTGACCCAAGTGTGCAGCTGGGAATAGAGCCAGTCAGGGAGGTGACTTGTGCAAAGCAGGGGTGAATCCTGTCTTGATTTTAAAATTTAAACGGCATTAATTTTGATTTTTAAAAATAGTTTATTAAAATATTATTTACCCTAATTACTGAGATTTTTTGGTGCCCCCTTATTTGTGTGATGGCCCCTAGCTCTGTCTCTGCAAGAGGCAATGTGGTCCATTTGCTAATTCCTACAATGACCTACACAGCAGGTCATGAGGGAAGATGGATGAGGGAAATGTGTGTGTTCTGTAGGAATAAAGCAAAGCAAGCTAGTTGTCACTGAACCCGAACTCTCCTTCCTTTATCAGTGCCCACAATCCTGTCACTAGGGATAAGTTAGTGCCACCCCTTCTGCTCACACCTCAGCAGGCCCATATTCCTTCCCGGGTTGTCCTCTCACCCAGGAAGACCCCTGACCCTTTCTCAGGACAATTCGGATCCCACCAGGGCTGGCTCTTCCACCAGGCATAACACGTACAGGAACTAGGCACACAATACTTTCACAGAATGTTATAATTTCTTTAAAAATATTAAGCAAAAGTGACTATGGTAATAATGAATATATATCAATGAACCAGTGTTGGGTATATTCATCTTTATAGCAATGCAGTGGTAAGATATAATATTTAATGTTTTATGTAGAAGTGGCCAAAATTACCTAAGACTCACAATAGTTATAATGAGGCCCTCCCCTCCCCTTGTCCAAAACACCTCAGGGACCGTGACACCATTAGACAAAGGCAAATGGACCTTTTCCTTGAACCCACACCTTAGAAATACCTGTCTATTAGGTACACAGACATGCACACTATTATTCGCTAAGAACTCATGGGTTATGCTCAGTTTTTGGTGCATCCTCACTGTGGAGGGAGAAGATACTGGTTTTCTCTGCTCCTCAGAAGTGGGGACCTCAGTCCACCTTCTTTCTCTTGGGCCCTGATAGGAAAAGAAAGGGAAGAGATTTGGATGCAGGAACTGGAGATGGACAATTGGATGTGCAGAAGTGTGCACCTGCTCAGAGATGAGGCCTGGCCCGTTTGATGAGGAATGTACACATTTTTCCAGCAAGGAGTGGACATTTATATGGAACAGCAGAAGACACTGTGGCAGGGAGCCAGAAGGAGAAACATGACTGCAGTCGCTGAAAATCCCATTCTCTAGTAGACTGGTCATTGGCTTGGCAGGGAGGAAAGTCCTCGGGATTCTGAGCAATGGCAGCTCCAAGGAGGCACCTTCCCAGGAGTGCAGAATCAGACGCAAACCTCTCCATCTGGCAGGCATTGGGAGCCCTACCCCCACCTCAGTCTCAGCCCTCTGACCACTTTGGCCTCTGTCTGCCTCAGGACATCACTGAGCTGCCCCAGGGGAGTGAGGGCACCTGTTTACATGGTCATGTGTTTCCTGGGTGCACCACTTGCCTGACAATATAAGTGGAGAATGTCAGTCAGAGGGGGCTTGTGCCTGCATTACTAGGCAGAGTTGAAGTGAAGGATGGTGGATTGTTTTGACAGAGCAACTGCCAGACTGTCAGGCATTTGGAGTATTGAAGTGAAAATTGGAGATGGGCGCTAAGGGAAGTAGCATCTCCAGAATGACAATGCCAAGTGGCAGGCATCGGAGGGCCCAAGAACAGGAGGTTGGCTTGCAAGGAAGAGCCCACAGCCAAACATGTCAGATCCAGGCAGTTGCAAAGGGACCCTACCACCCGAGAGGCAACATAACTGAAAGCTCCCGAATCTGACCAGGGAATGCACATTCCAGAGAAAGAGTTCAAAGTAGCTTGAGGGTGATGAGAAGGTATGAAAATGGTCTTTGAGACATAAACTGCCAAGTCCAGTGCCCAGCTGAAGACCACTGTGAAATTCATCATTGACTAATGGAGTGTTGGCTTAATTGGGGGGTGGGGTGTAATGACTCCAAGGTGGCTCAGGTGGGGAAAACAGAGAGACACCAATTGGCTTAGAGGGATCATCACAGGTCACTTTTGACTTTTCCATGGGAAAGCTCAACTTAGTCAAGACTCAAATGGGGGAAAAGTGAACATCCACACCAATGCTCAGTGACTTGATAGATGGAGGACATTACCTCTGTACACTGTTTAGGGGAACATATATCCCATTGGGAATTCCCCAGTGGAATGAAAAGCCCTGTCATGGGCATGGATGGATCTGAGCACCCGATTGAGGACTGGATGAAGTGTTGTGGGGTCAGAGGTCTGGAGCAGTGCCTCAGCTCAAGGGACACTGATTGGCAATGGGTCCGGAGCCCAGCACTGATTGTGTGAGGAGATCCAATGGAGAGCATGAACACTGAGGAGGTTGTCACTCCAGGGACTGACCCTTAGCTTCAGGTGTTGGTTGATGGTCTATAGACCACTGAATGAGAGTGTGCAGGCCCACTAGTCTGAGAGTAGTCTGGGTAGAAATTTCATTGAGGAAATAATGGCTGATATCATTCCAAATCTGGAGAAGATAATGGAAATCCAGACTCATGAAGCCCAAAAAGGCTCCTTAGGTTGAAATGAAAGAAATCTACACTGAGACACATTGTAATAAAATTGTGAAAGTAAAAACAAAGAGAATTTTGAAACCAGCAGTTGAAAAGCAACTCAGCACATAGAAGGAAGTCCCATAAGACTATCAGTGGATGTTTAGCAGAAATCTTGTAGGTTAGAAGAGAGTGTGATGATATATTCAAAGTGCTGAAAGAAAATACAGCCAAACAAGGATCCTTTACCCATCAAAACGACCCTTAAAAAATGAAGGGAAGGATTCAACAATTCTACTTTTAAGAAAATAGCATAATAGCCAGACTCACCAAGAAAAAAGAGAGAAGTCTCAAATAAATAAAATTAGAAATGAAAGGTGAGAAATTACAATGGATACCACAGAAATACAAAGAATTATAAGAGAATACTATGAAAAACTATATGCCCACAAATTGGATAACCTAGAAGAAATAGGTAAATTCTTAGACTCATACAACCTCCCAAAACTGAATCAAGAAGAAATAGAGAATCTGAATAGACCAATCACAAGTAAAGAGATTGAAACTATAATCAAAAACCCCCCAAAAAACAAGTGTCCAGGACCAGATGGCTTCTCTGGAGAATTTTACCAAACATTCAAAGAAGATCTAATACCTACCCTTCTCGAACTGTTCCAAAAAACTAAAGAAGAGGGAACACTTCCTAACTCATTCTATGAGTTCCCTGATACCAAAACCAAACAAGGACAACACAAAGAAGGAAAATTACGGGCCAATATCGCTAATGAACATAGATGCAAAAATCCTCAACAAAATATTGGCAAACTGAATACAGCAATTCATTAAAATGATCATGCACCATGATAAAGTGGCATTTATTCCAAGGGTTCAGGGATAGTTCAACATCCGAAAATCAATCAATGTGATACACCCCATTAACAAAATGAAGAATAAGAATGACATGATCATCTCAACAGGCACAGAGAAAGCATTTGACAAGATGCAACATCCATTTATGATAAAAGCTCTCAACCAAATGGGTATAGAAGGAAAGTACCTCAACATAATAAAGGCCATATATGACAAACTCACAGCCAACATCATTCTTAATGGTTAAAAACTGAAAGCCATCCCTCTGAGAAGAGGAGCAAGACAAAGGTGCCCACTCTTGACACTCCTTTTCAACATAGTACTGGAGGTTTTGGCCAGAGCAATTAGGCAAGAAAAAGAAATAAAAGGAATCCAAATGGGAAAGGAAGAAGTGAAACCCTTGCTGTTTGCAAATGACATGATCCTGTATATAGAAGACCCTAAAGAATCCATCAGAAAATTATTAGAAATAATCAACAGCTACAGCAAAGTTGTAGGGTACAAAATCTACTTACAAAAATCAGTTGCACTTCTATACACTAACAATGAACTAGCAGAAAGAGAAATCAAGAGTACAATCACATTTACAATGGCAACAAAAAGAATAAAGTATCTAGGAATAAACTTAACCAAAGAGGTGAAAGATCTATACATGGAAAAATATAAGACATTATTGAAAAAAACTGAAGAAGACACAAAGAAATGGAAAAACATCCCATGCTCATGGGTCAGAAGACTCAACATAGTTAAAATGTCCATACTACCTAAAGAAATCTACAGATTCAATGCAATCCCCATTAGAATCCCAAAGACATTCTTCATGGAAATTGAACAAAGAGTCCTAAAATTTATATGGAACAACAAAAGACCCTGAACAGCCAAAGCAATCCTGAGAAAAAAGAACAAAGCTGGAGGCATCACAATCCCTGACTTCAAAATATACTATGAAGATAGAGTAATCAAAACAGCATGGTATTAGCACAAAACCAGATACACAGATCAATGGAACAGTATTGAGAGCCCAGAAATAAAACCACACATCTATGGACAGCTAATCTTTGACAAAGGAGCCAAGAACATACAATGGAGAAAGGAAAATCTCTTCAATAAATGATGTTGGGAAAACTGGACAGATACACGCAAAAGAATGAAAGTAGACCATTACCTTGCACCATACACAAAAATTAACTCAAAATGGATTAAAGGCTTGAATGTAAGACCTGAAACTACAAAACTCCTGGAAGAAAATATAAGCAGTACTCTAATTGACATTGATCTTAGCAGCATCTTTTCAAATACTGTGTCTGACAAGGCAAGGGAAACAAAAGAAAAAGTTAATGAATGGGACTACATCAAACTTAAAAGTTTCTGCAAGGCAAAGGAAACCATGAACAAAACAAAAAGACTACCCACCAAGTGGGAGAAAATATTTGCAAATCACCTATCCGACAAGGGGTTGATCTCCAAAATATATAAAGAACTCATTCAACTCAACAGCAACAACAAACAACCCAATCAAAAAATGGGCAGAGGATATGAACAGACAGTTTTCCAAATAAGATATACAGATGGCCAACAGGCATATGAAAAAATGTTCAACATTACTAATTATTAGGGAAATGCAAATCAAAACAACAATGTGATATCACCTTACACCAGTTAGAATGGCTATAATTACTAAGACAAAAAACAACAAATGTTGGAGAGGATGTGGAGAAACAGGAAATCTCATGCACTGCTGGTGGGAATGCAAACTGGTGCAGCCACTATGGAAAACAGTATAGAGATTTCTCAGAAAATTAAAAATGCAAATACCATTTGATCCAGCTATCCCACTACTGGGCATTTATCCAAAGAAGTTAAAGTCAATGATCCAAAGAGATCTATGCACCCCTATGTTCACTACAGCATTATTCACTATTCATTATTCAATAGCCAAGATGTGGAAGCAACCCAAGTGCCCATCAACTGATGATTGGATAAAGAAGATGTGGTATATATATATATATATATACACACAATGGAATACTACTTAGCCATAAAAAAGACAAAATCGTCCCATTTGCAACAACATGGATGGACCTTGAGGGTGTGATAAGTGAAATAAGCCAGACAAGGACAAGTACTGCATGATTTCACTCATATGTGGAATATAACAAATACGTAGATAAAGAAAACATATTAGTGGTTACCAGAGGGACAGGAATGGGGGGGTGGGTGAAGGGGTGAAGGGACACATATGTGTGGTGACGGACAATAATTAGACTACTTGGGATGACCATGATGAAGTCTACTCGGAAAATGATAAACAATAACGGACACCTGAATTTTCACAATGTTATAAACCATTATTATCTCAATAAACTTACTGGGAAAAAAAGAAAATAGCATAAGAAAACTAGTAACAACATACACAACCAATTTTACTCCTCTGTACATATAATTTTAACAGCCAAGTGATGGAAGAGTAGACACACCTTAATGATCACATGGCTGAGGATGGGAAAATATATGAGATGAACTGCCAATTTAAAAAGAAAAAGGTTTAAAACCAATATGTACTGGAGGACAACAATTTGGTTCTTAAACATTGTTCTTAGACTAAAGTTTAAAAACCTTAGGAAACGTGAAGGATAATTAAAAACTTTCCCAAGCAAACAAAAGCCGAGGGATCTCATCATCACTCAATCTATCTTACAAATAATGCTAAACAGAATTTTTCATAGAAACAAAAAGTTGCTATACATAAACATAAAAGCATATGAAAGTATAAAAGTCATGGGTAAAGGTAAATATATAGACAAATAAAGAACATTATAATATTGTAATGGTTGTATATAAATCACCTTTAATTCTAGTTTAAAATTTAAAAGTCAAAGGTATTAAAAATAAGTATAAGTACAAAAGTATGTTAAGAAACACACAATATAAAAAGAGGTAATATAAAGTCTGAGTAGGTCCAAGGAAAAGTGAAGAGTTTAGGTATGCAACTGCAATTAAGTTGTTATGAGGTCAAATAGACTGTTATAACTATAACGTACTTTTTGTAATCCTCAAGGTAACCACAAAGAAAATACCTATAGCAGATTCAAAAAAGAAAAAGGAATCAAAGCAAATTACTAAAAATGTCAATATCACAATGAAAAACCACAAAAGAGGTAAAGATGGACAAAACAATGAAAATCAGAGAGAAAATGATGAACATAATAGACATAGTAAGTTCTTCATTATCAATATTTACTTTCAACCCTAAATAGATTAAACTCTCCAATCAAAAGATATAGTGTGGCTGAATGAATAAAAAAAAGATTCAACCAAATGCTTTCTAGAAGAGACTCATTTTATATTTAAGGACACACAGGCTGAAAGTGAAAGGATGGAAAAAGGTATTCCATGCCAGTAGCAACCAAAAGACAGCAGGGTTGGCAACACTTATTTCAGATGAAATAGACTTTGTCAACAACTGTCTGTCATAAGAGACAAAGAAGATCATTATATACTAATGAAATGGTCAATTCCTCATGAAGTTATAACAATTATGAATACTTATGCCCCCAATATCAGGGCATCTAACTGTATCATGAGAACACTGACAAAAGTGAAGGGAGAAATAGACAGCCATCCAAGAATAGTAGGGGACTTTAATATCCTACTTTCAATTGTGGATAGAATATCCAGACAGAAAATCATAGAAAATCTGTGGACATAACAATCTTATAGGTCAAATGGACCTAATAGACACTATAGAACATTCCACCCAACAGCAATAGAATACACATTCTTCTCAAGTGCACAGGGAACATTTTCCAGGAGTCATCACATCTTAGGTCAAAAAACAAGTCTTAACAATTTAAGACAACTGAAATCATACCAAGTATCTTTTCCCACCACAGTGGAAGAAAACTAGAAATCAATAACAGAAGTGTGAAATAATAGGGTGTTTATATTGGTCTCCGCCCGTGGATCCTGGCACAGAGATCCTAAGAGCCTCATAATTTCCTTAATGTTAAGAGCACTAGGAGCTTAAATGGCTTGAAAGTTCTGATTGCTTCCAGTCTTTAATCTAAGGCCTGAGGGTCCATGGGAGATGCTCAAAGGCTGTGCTTGGGGAATATGAATGGACTAAAGAAACCACCTCAAATCTTCACCACATTTGAACCTTAGCAAAACATGGATTGAAAATTCTCTCCTATTCCAATGGGTTTGCTTGGCTGAGAGGGAGACCATTTTATTAAAGACCCTGTAACCCCTCCCTTCCAAACAAATGGCTTAGCGTTGGTTAGAATCTCATTTATGTTACTAAAGTGGATTTAATTTTAACAGTCCTCTCTTTTCACTCCTTTAAATCACCTCCTATCTGCACATCTTGAGAGGAGGACCTTGTTATTTTCATCCCTTTCTTTGTTGTCCCAAAGCAGTTGTACCATTTTATATTCCGACCAGCAATGTATGAGGGTTCCAATTTCTCCATATCCTCACTAACTCTTGATATTTTCTGTCTTTCTGATTAAAGCCATCCTAGTGTTTGTGAGGTGGAATCTCATTGTGGGTTTTGTGTGTGTGAGGAAGATTGTCCTTGAGCTGACATCTGTGCCAATCTTCCTCTGTTTTGTATGTGGGACGCCACCATAGCATGGCTTGATGAGCAGTGTGTAGGTTGGGCCGGGATCCTAACACGCCAGCCCCAGGCTGCCGAAGTGGAGCGTGTAAACTTAACTCCTACGTCACCAGGCCAGATCTCATTTTGTTTTGGATTTGCATTTCCCTGATGACTAATGATGTTGCACATCTTTCCGTGTGGTTGGTTTTTGGTTTTTGGTTTTTTTTCCAATTGTATATCATCTTTGGAGAAATATCTATTTAGATCCTTTGCTAATTTTTTAGTTGGGTTGTCTTTTTATTATTGCTTTGTAACAGTTCCTTATATCATCATAATGTTTTGAACACTCTTCTATCCTTTCAATTTATCTCTTTTTTGTCTATGTTAGCTAGAATCTATTTATCTTGTGTGTAATGAAGTAACCTGACTTGTATATCAGGTATGAAGAAAGGTCTGTAAATATTACATAATCCCCTTGAGGGATATTAAGCTTATTTCAGGCAGTCAACAAACACTTACCAAGCTCCTGTGCACACAGCAATATGGTTTGTTTCTGTCTCCAGGGCATCAAAGATGGGATTCTGGCCTCATCATTCCTTGGTATAAACATATTGCTTTCCCTGGCATCATGAATTCTGTCTGTGAGACCACAGGAAACATTTTAGGATGGAACCTTTATTTTTTGTTAATGTCTGAAGCTGGTGGTGGTGGAAGCCCCTCTGCACTAGTGAGGGAACCAGCTGTCTTGGCATCTCAGGTCTGCAGACCCGCTTGAAGGTAACAATCCTCATTCACTTCCCAGCAGGTCTCATCCTTCTCCCTTTGGCTTGGGGGAAACTGAATCCAAACAGTCCCTCATATCAAGCTCACCAGAGAGAAAACTTGGGCGCTTGATGTAGGTTGGGGATGCTTCAGCCCACTGACAGTGGGAGCACAGACTTGGGAACAGATGAAGCTCAGGAAAGGAGGGATGACACCACAATGCAGCCCCTTCTTTGAAATGCTGCTGTCACATGAGGGGCACAGAATTAGAGGAACACAGGTGAACCCCTGATGTGAGGATGTGTGTTGTGAATCAGCCTGAGGTCCTTAAGGCAAAAAGACTGCCTGAGGATGCTGGGAACATTGACCGACCTGGGCCCAGCATACACAGAGCTCCAGTCTACCAGAGATGGAGACGGGAGGCACCACCCGCATGACAGTGTCAGGTTTTAAGGCTGAAGTGAAGATGGGGGTGGAGGCTGCAGGTCAAATTCCTGCCTTGGGAGAGACCAGCCCAGGGTGTGAGATGGATTGAGCTTGCAGTCAGGTAGGGGTTGCTATCAGCTCTTCTGGTTGGAGGAGCTGGGGTGGCAGAGGCAGGGAAAATGAAGATGGATGGGCAGGAGCCAATGTGTCAGGAGATGGATCTTTCTGGAGAGGTCCTTGAGTCTGGCAGACAGTCCTGGTTAGTCACTTGGCTCTGAACCATCTTGTGCAAACTTCATGTGAAGGTCCCAGGACTGGAGTCAGGATTCTCTAGGTTGTGGGCAGCACACATGGCCTCGTGTCACTCTGGGCTTCCCTTTCTCCATCTGAAAGACAAGGACCTTAGGGTTAGTTTTCAGATTTTAACTCAGTAATTCTCAAACTTTTGGTCTCAGGACTGTCTGTATATTCTTAAAATTTATTGTGAGCCCCAAAGAGCTTTTTTGTGGGTTATAGTTACCAATATTTACCACATTAGAAATTAAATACTTATTAATTCATTAGAAAAGCAAGTAAGTCATTATATGTTAACATAAAAACATTTTCATGAAAAATAATATACTTTCCAAAACAATGGATAGTAAGAAGGGTGGCATCTGGGGCTGCCGTAACAAAGGACCACTAACTGGGTGGCTTAAAGAACAGAAATTTATTGTCACACAGTTCTGGAGACCAGAAGTCTGAAATCAAGATATCAACAGGGTTGGTTCCTTTGAGGCTCTGAGGGAGAATCTGTCCAGGCCTCTCTATTGGCTTCTAATGGTTTTCTGGGAATCTTTGACATTCCTTGACTTCTGCTGCATCACTCCAATCTCTGCTTCCATCTGCCCATGACATTCTCCCTGTATGTGTGTGTCCAATTTTTCCCCTTTTATATGGACTACAGGGATAGGGATCAGGGCCCCCTAATGACCTCATTTTAACCTGACTACGTCTGTAAACATCCTCTCTCCAAATCAACCGACACTAAGCCATTTGTTTGGAAGGGAGGGGTTACAGGGTCTTTAATAAAATGGTCTCCCTCTCAGCCAAGCAAACCCATTGGAATAGGAGAGAATTTTCAATCCATGTTTTGCTAAGGTTCAAATGTGGTGAAGATTTGAGGTGGTTTCTTTAGTCCATTCATATTCCCCAAGCATAGCCTTTGAGCATCTCCCATGGACCCTCAGGCCTTAGATTAAAGACTGGAAGCAATCAGAACTTTCAAGCCATTTAAGCTCCTAGTGCTCTTAACATTAAGGAAATTATGAGGCTCTTAGGATCTCTGTGCCAGGATCCACGGGCGGAGACCAATATAAACACCCTATTATTTCACACTTCTGTTATTGATTTCTAGTTTTCTTCCACTGTGGTGGGAAAAGATACTTGGTATGATTTCAGTTGTCTTAAATTGTTAAGACTTGTTTTTTGACCTAAGATGTGATGACTCCTGGAAAATGTTCCCTGTGCACTTGAGAAGAATGTGTATTCTATTGCTGTTGGGTGGAATGTCCTGTAATGTCTATTAGGTCCGTTTGAGCTATAGTGTTGTTCAGGTCCACAGATTTTCTATCTTCTGTCTGGGGATTCTAGCCATAATTGAGAGTAGGGTATTAAAGTCCCCTACTATTCTTGTATGTCTGTCTATTTTTACTTTCACTTTGGTCGATGTTGGCATGATATAGTTAGACGCCCTGATTGGATGCATAAGTATTTATATCTTCCTCATGAATTGACACTTTTATCAGCATATAATGACGCCCTTTGTCTCTTATGGCAGTGTTGACCTAAAGTCTATTTTATCTGAAGGAAGCATTACCAACCTGTTCTCTTTTGGTTACCAATGGCGTGGAATATCTTTCTCCATGCCTTTACTTTCAGCCTATGTGTGTCCTTAAATATAAAATAAGTCTCTTATAGACAGCATTTGGTTGAAACTTTTTTAAAATCCACTCGTTACAGTATGACTTTTGAGTGGAGAATTTAATCCATTTAGGGTTGAAAATAATTATTGATATTGAAGAACTTACTCTTGCTATTATGCTTATTGTTTTCTCTCTGATTTTCACTGTTTTGTCTGTCTTTACCTCTCTTGTAGTTTTTTGTTGTGACTTGATTTTTTTGTAATAATTTGCTTTGATTCCTTTTTTTAATGCTGCTATAGATATTTTCTTTATGGCTACCATGAGGCTTACAAAAAGCATGTTATAGTTATAACAGTCTATTTGATCTCATGACAAATTAATTTCAATTGTGTAGCTAAACATTTCACTTTTCCTTCTGCCTCCTCACACTTCATCTAAAGGACATCACACTTTACCTCTTTTTATATTGTGTGTCTCTTAACACACTTTTGTACTTATATTTATTTTTAATACTTTTGTCTTTTAAATTTTACATGACAATTAAAGGTGATTTACAGATGACCATTACAGTATTACAATATTCTGTATTTGTCCATATATATACCTTTACCATGACTTTTATACTTACATATACTTTTATGTAGCTGTTTAGCATCTCTTTATCTCAATGAAAAATTCTCTTTACCATTATTTGTAAGATAGTTTGAATGATGATGAAATCTTTCAGCTTTTGTTTGTCTGGGAAAGTCTTTATCCATTCTTTACATTTTTTAAGGATTTTAAACTTTATTTTTAGAACAATGTTAAAGAACCAAATGGTTGTCCCCCAGTACATATTGATTTTAAACCATTTTGTTTTTAATTTGTCAATTCATCTCATGTGGTTTCCCATCTTCAGCTATGTAATCATCAAGGTGTGTCTACTCTTTCCTCATTTGGCTGTTGAAATTGTATGTACAAGCACAAAATTGGTTGTGCATATTGATACTAGTTTTCTCGTGGTATTTCTTCAAAGTAGAATGGTTGAATCATTCCCTTCATTTTTAAGGGTAGTTTTGAAGGGTCTAATATCCTCAGTTGGCTGTATTTTCTTTCAGCACTTTGAATATATCATCCCACTCTTCTGATCTTCAAGGTTTCTGCTGAAACATCCACTAATAGTCTTATGGGACGTCCTTGTATGTGATGAGTTGCTTTTCAACTGCTGCTTTCAAAATTCCCTTTGTTTTTACTTTGACAATGGATTATAATGTGTCTCAGTATAGATTTCTTTCAATTCATCCTAATGGACATATTTGGGCTTCATAAATCTGGATGTCCATTACCTCCCCAGATTTGGGACAGTAGCCATTATTTCCTTGATGAAACTTCCATCTAGAGTACTCTGAGTACTCTCAGAGTAGTGGGCCTGCACACTCTCATTCAGCAGTCTGTAGACCACCAACCAACACCTGAAGCTAAGGGTCAGTCCCTGGAGTGACAACCTCCTCGGTGTTCATGCTCTCCATTGGATCTCCTCACACAATCAGTGCTGGGCTCTGGATCCATTGCCAATCAGTGTCCCTTGAGCTGAGGCACTGCTCCAGACCTCTGACTCCACAACACTTCATCCAGTCCTCATTCAGGTGCTCAGATCCATCCACACCCATGACAGGGCTTTTCATTCCACTGGGGAATTCCCAATGGGGTATATGTTCCCCTAAACATGTATACAGACCTAATCTCCGCCATCAATCAAGCCACTGAGCATTCTCGTGAAATGCTCACTTTTTCCCAACTTGAGTCTTGACTGAGTTGAGCTTTCCCCCTGGGGAAATCAATAGTCACCTGTGATGACCCCTCTAAGCCAATTGGTCTCTCTGTTTTCCTCACCTGAGCCACCTTGGATTCACTTACCCACCACAACCCCACACTGGGCTACCACTCCAGTGGTCAGTGATGAGTTTCCCAGTAGTCTTCAGGTGGAGGGCTAGGCTGGGCAGCTTATGCCTCAAAGACAATTTTCAGACCTTTTCATTACCCTGAAGCTACTTTGAATCCTTTCTCTGGAATATTCATTCTCTGGGCAGTTTCAGGAGATTTTAGCTACATTGCCTCCCTGGTGTTAGGGTCCCTTTCCAACTGCATGGATCTGAAATATTTGGCTATGGGTCTTCCTTGGAAGCCGACCTCCTATTCTTGGGCCCTTGGCTGCCTGCCACTTGGCATGGGCATTCTGGAGCTGCTGATTCCCTTTGCTCTCATCTCCGATATTTATTTCAACACTCCAATCTGCCTGAGAGTCTGGCAGTTGCTCTGCCAAAATAATCCACCATCATTCACTTCAACTCTGCCTAGTAATGCAGGCACATGCTCCCTCCGACTGACCCTCTCCACCTATGTCATCAGACGAGTGGTGCACCCAGGAGACACATGACCATGTAAACAGGTGCTCTCACACCCCTGGGGCAGCTCAGATATGTCTCAAGGCAGACAGACTTCAAAGTGGTCAAAGTGCTGAGACTGAGGAGGGGGAGGGGCCTTCCTGGGCCTGCCAGGTGTAGAGATTTATATCCTATTCTGCACTTCTGGGAAGGTGTCTCCTTGGAGCAGCCTTGCTCAGAATCTTGACGTATTTCCTCCCTGACAAGCTGATGACCAGTCTACTAGAGAATGGGAATTTCAGTAATGCAGTCATATTTCTCCTTCTGACTCCCCACCATGGGGCCATCTGCTGCTCCATCAAAACATGCACCCCTCACTCAAAGATTGAATGGGCTAGGGCTCATCTCTGAGCAGATGCATACTTCTACATATTTATTGTACATCTCCAGTTCCTGCATTTGTGTCCTTCATTTGCTTCTCCTCTCAGGGCCCAAGAGAAGAGGATGGACTGAGGTCCCCATTTCTGGGGAGCAGAGGGAGCCAGAATCTCCTCCCTCTGCAGTGGGGATGCAGCAAAAGCACCAACAACTGAGTATGGCCCATGAGTTCTTAGTGAAAAATAGTGTGTGTGTGTGTAACAGGCAGGAACTTCTAAGATGTGGGACCAAGGAAACGGTCCATTTGCCTGATTCTAATGGTGTCACGGGCCCTGAGGTGTTTTGGAAAAGGGGGAGGGGAGGGCCTCATTATGACTTTTGGGAGTCTTACGTACTTTTGGCCATGTCTCCATGAAACATATTAAATATTATATCTTACCACTGCATTGGTATAAAGACGAATATACCCCACACTGGTTCATTGATAGGTATTCATTATTGCCATAGTCACCTTTGGTTAATATTTTTAAAGAAATTATAACATTTTGTGGAAATATTGTGTGTCTAATTCCCAGTATGTGGTATGCCTGCTGGAAGAGCCAGCTCTGGTGGGAGCTGACTTGTCCTGAGAAAGGGTCAGGGGTCTTCCTGGGTGAGAGGACAGCCCGGGAAGGAAGAAGGTCCTGCTGAGGTGTGAGTAGAAGGGGTGGCACTAACTTATCCCTGGTGACAGGATTGTGGGGCCTGATAAAGTAAGGAGAGCTTGGGTTCAATGACAACTCAGTTGCTTTGCTTTGCTTTATTCCTACGGAACACATACATTTCCCTCGACCTTCATTGCTTTGTAGGTCATTGTAGGATTGAGTGAATGGACATTTCCACTTGCAGGGACAGGTCTAGGAAGCATCACACAATTTAAGGGGATACCAAAATTCTCAGTAATTTGGGCACAGAGCATTTTAATAAAATATTTTTAAAATCCAAATTAATGCAATATAATAAATTTTAAAATCAAGACAGGATTCACCCTTACTTTGCACGAGTCACCTCCCTGGCTGGCTGTATTCCCGGCCCTGCACACTCGGGCCAGGAACAGAGAGAGCCAAGAGCCTCGCCTCGCCATGGCCTGCAGGGCTCAGAGTGGAGGTGAAGCCTGCAATGGATCAGGAACCTGAGCGGGACCCGACCAGCAGGACCTCAGTGCCTGAGGACGTCAGAGACACTCCGGGGGGAGATGAGGTGATAAGAGGGAGGAAGAGAGAGGATCAAGGTCGGGCTAGAGATAGGAAGAAACAATGGCTTTTCATATTTTTCAATCCCTCACCCACAAGTTCTTAATGAATAATTGTGTGTGTGCGTGTGTGTGTGTGCATGAGCACACACAGTGTGTGATATATGAGGCTCTCTATAGCCTTCATTTTAATCATCTAACAAAAAAGAACTTTAGGTTTTGCAGATGCTTTATTAAAATGAAAATGTAAATGAGGTTTCAACAATTGTCCTGAAGTTTGTAGTTTAAATGACAAAAAAGAAAGAAAAAATTTGGTTTATAGCAATCAACAGTTGGTTTCTGACCACTCTCTGTAGTCCTCTGAGCCAAAGACCTTGTGGAAAGTTAATAGAGAGCACACCAAAAACTCTCATATATTGATTTCTGGAAAAAAAACACAGAGACATCACTTAGCTATTCAATTCTCGCTTGCAAAGTAAAATCTTGAAAAACAAACACTTCTCATTGTTTCCCTGGGTTTGTCCACACGCATCTGACATCCAAGAAAGTTAGTGCTGGAAATAAAATCAGAATTACCTCGCTATTTATTCTACCATTCAGGGGACGTTTATTGATGCTGAAGAGGTGCTGGTGTTTCCAGGTCTTTTCCCCACAAGGCATCCTTTTAATGACTTTTTTTCTCCATTTTTCCTGTTCTTTGAAATTTCTTATCCAGTAAATATGCTGTGTGTATTATCAGTTTCCAACATAGAATTGTTGAATCTCAGTCCAAACCCAAAGAAATGTAAAGATTTTGAGTTCCTGTATGGCCTTACATGTCAGGAATATAGAGAATAGTCTGACACCTCCACCATTACCTATGTGGTCTAGAAAATATGGGAGATGTGCACTCCAAGTGGTTAGTCTAATCTAGGGTTTCAAAGAAAAATATCCCATCTTCCTTAATTGCAGGGGTTGTTCACTTTTTAAAATTTAAATTATGGTAAATACTCATAACATCCAACTGACAATTTTTACCCCTTGACACTACTATTCTACCTTCACTTCTAGGAGATTGGCTGCTTTAGAAATCTGAGACAAGTGGAGTCACGCAATATTTGTCTTTTCGTGACGGCTTATTTCATTGATCATGATGTCCTTAAGGTTCATCCATGCTGTACACTGTGTCAGAATCTCCTTAATGATGTACACGTTTATCTTTATGCTTTTGGCAATATTTCTACATTGTGTGTCCTGAAATGTTTTCAATGGTATATTAAGATAGGGAGTAAATGCCAGAAAAAAACTAAAGAATATATATTAAAATTAGAAAGAATTACTCATTGTTAGACTACTGATGATTGTTTTCAGCAATTCCATCCCCCATGGTGGATTCGTTCCCATGATCTGTACTTGTCGTTCGTGGGTCTATAATTAACGGTCAAGGAATCCGATCACTCTCACTAACAAATTTTGATGGCTTGAAAGTGCATTTTAAATTCTTTTAATAAGATGTATGGAATCTTCCTGTTTTGGACTCTACCAAAAAATTCTCAAGAATGTTTTATTATTTGTTTCCGTGAAGAAGGGGATCTTTTTCGTGATCACTTCTACATGTGAGGGACTTCCTGAGACTCAGATATTTTTACCTTCATAGAAAATGTGTGTGTGTGTGTTTGCATGCGTGCGTGTCTGTGTGTGTGTGTGTGCAGGTGTGAGTGTGTGTGTGTACTGCAGACCTGAGGACTAGGTAAGCCTTTGTCTGAACTTTGTTTCCCTCTTTTGCCTTTTTCATTGATCATGCACTAAAGATCCCACAAAGTGAAGAGGCGAATCAGCACTGGGGCCTTGATGGCTTTCTTGATGTCGGAGTACTCACACTCACCAACAATTTAATTCACTGAAATAAAATAAGGCACGTTCACCGTTGCTTTGGCAGAATTGGTGACAAATCTAGAGCCTGCGTCTCCCTGTCCAGTGGTTTGAAAGCACATAAGAAAAAGACAAAATTACCACCATCACTCTGACATTGTTCAGAGTTTCATTTGACTGGTCGAGAAAACATTGCTTCAACTCCACTACGGCCTTTGCAGTGGCGTTATCTGACACAAACTCATTCACGGCTGCTAGATACTCAGTCGTGGACAGTGCAGGATCAATTGTCTTTTCAACCACATCCTCAAGAGCTGTGCAGCCGGAACCTGGGAACACAGCATGCAAAAGTGGACTCAATTATGGAGGTACGGACCCCTTTTAGGGTGTACCTATGTTTGTCATCTTCTTACAGCCCAGTAGAGACATACATTCAGAAAGATTATGGTGAATGGTCTTGAGTTTTCCATTCTAGGAGAGTAAACTCAGGATCTGGGCTTTCCTTTAAGCCCTAAGATAGCTGCCCATCCCCCGCCCCATCTTCCCTCCTTCAACAGCCCAGAGAAGCCAAACACTGTAACTATGAAAAACAAAGACAATGGAGAAATGAGATGCCCTACACAGGGTTTTGGGGACCGGGGATTCTTGCACAGGGGCCCTGACAACAGCCTTTAGCCCAAGCCTGCCCTCCCTGTCAGTCCTCACCTGCAGAGCAGTAAAGGGGGAGGGCCACCAGCATGAGGACCGTCACCAGGTTCATGGCGGAGGCAGCTTTTGTTGGCTGGTCTCTGATGTGGCCTGGAAGAAGGAACTCACCCTGGAGAGGAGCACCGAGAACTCTTCCTTTTATTCTGGTCGCCATGTTAATCCCTCCTATAAATGAGAGAATGAGTCACACGATAAATCTGGCACTGGACCAGGAAACAACACTGAGAATCAGTCAGAACCCAGCCTGTCTCTGCTCTGTTTATAGAAACCAAGGAGGCAGAGCTTTTTGGATCCCAAACAATTTTGGAAATGCAATGATGATACATAACTTAGATGAAATTAATTCAAAGGTACTTTCTAAATATTAAAGCAAATTACTCCACTGTGAGCCTGTGTTGTCATCCATGTGGTTTTTATTATTATTGTGGTCTTCATTATCTCCTCCTCCTCTTCTCCTCCTCCTCCTCTTCTGTCTCCTCTCCTTTTCCTTCTTCAAGGTACAAAAAGATTCATATCCTGTGAATCTGCTCCACTGGTTTACCACACACCTGCGCTCTGTGCAATACCACAGACCTCCTCTGGGAGGCAGACTTCTCTCGCCCACTGACACTTTCACTGGGATGCTTGAAGTTTGGAAAATATTAATGTCTCAGCTTCTCTGAAGGTTGTTTTGACAAAGAGCATCTCATTTAATTCATCTATTTCATAAATTCATCTATTATAAATCTATGATTTAACTTTCTTTTAGTTTTTTTTTTTTTTTTTTTTTAGCTTTTAAGGCTTTTCCTCCACTGAGTCAAAGGATGATGTGAAGAAGTAGAATAACTGATTGCTTAGAGGAGGCAATGCTGAATGGTGATCAGATCTGAGCTCATGCAGGTGTAGGTTTGAGTCTTGGATGCAACACCTAATCAGGAAGAGTCTTTGGGCAAGTTAAAGTGCTGGTCATTCTGAGCTTCCTTTTCCTTATTTCTAAAATGGGCATAAATGATACTGTTTTGTATCTGCCTGTTCTGTATACTGCTTAGTTTTGTGAAGATGACAGATACTCTACGTAGAGAGCCTATCACAGGGCTTAAATCAGGGTAATCATGAATAAATGGGAGGTTTCATCCATCCATCCACCCATCCGTTGTTCCACAATAACCATGAGATTCTCCTCTGACTAGGCCCTGTGCTCTGTGCCTCAGATTCAATTGTAGGAACAGGTTAGAAGAGGACCTTGCTCTGTGGAGCTCATTTCTTACCAGGGAGGCAACAAAAGGCTACAATTGAGTGAGTGACATCGGAGAGTGACTGTGTAAAGAACAACAACACAACCCCCAGAGGCAGTGTCCTGAACAGAGTTCCAGGCAAAGCTACAGGAGAAGGAACTTTTAAGCTTGAATGAGTGGACGGTGATGTCCAGGGGGAACATGTGGGATTAGAGTGTTCTAGACAGAGATAACAACAAGTACAGAGGACTGAGAGCAGATGGTACTCTGCAAGGTAAGGAAAGTGTGCCTCTTGCTGTCAAGAGAGGGACAGGACAGCCTCATAGGATAGAAAAGATAAATCAGTTTAAGCAGGGATGATATGAAGGTAGTAGGAGAAAGAGAAACAAAGTTGACTCAGGTTAAAAAAAGAGAGAGAAATGGATGACAGAGCCAGAGAGATGAGTCAATAGTTATTGACCGTCTGGATTAGTTGGGACTCATTTCTTTCCATCACTCAGCTGGAGCATAAATTGCCAAGAACAATATTGATTTAGGAAGATGCTAGAACCAGAGAAGAAGGTTATGTTTTCATGTGTGTATTTTCACCAGTTGACCATGATGGTATTCTTCATTCCAAAGGCAAGTAAAGGACTTGAATAACTAAATGAGAGACTGTCTCCTTGGCCAGGACTTAATGGGGACTCTTCCTAGTGCCCCAGTTGTTATGGACCTGCCCGGTCACCTGCTGGGACACTGGGACCTTCAGATGTTTCTTACTCAGCAAAATAAGTTCCCACATCATGTCCATGGAGCCCATGATAAAGAAGTGTGTTTTCTTTATGTCTATGTTTTCTCCATACAACTGACGATGATCCTTCTTAGGTGAATCAAATAATAACTCAACTCACAAAAGACTCATTTGCAAGTCAGTGTTTACAAGAAGAAACCAAAAGGTCAGAATACTTGTGCTGCTGGCCTGATTTTCCTCTTCCCGAAAGGAACTTTGACTCAAGTCCTTACATTGAGGTCAGAAGCTAGAGGAGTGAAGTAGTCTTCAGTTTTGGTGTTTCTGTGACATTTATTGATCGCCTACTATGACAAACTATGGTGTAGAGGTGAATTACTCACAGATTTTACCCCAAATACCTTGTGTCTTGGGGTAAAGTATGCAGTAAGGGAATTATATCTGGCCTGTCCTCAGGCTCATACTAGACCTGAGATACACTCACACTAATATTTTGGGCATTTGAGGCCTTGCCATACTTAACCAAAGCATTAACATTCAGTAAGAACCATTTTTCTTTACTGACTCATGCATTGGCACAAATGCCTACAAAAGAGTTATTTTGAAGTTGACATGATCTTTGTTTTTTTATTGTAAATTACTGATATGAATCCTCCCCACAGTATTTGGAGACAAGAGATACCACATTACTGTTTTCTCACTCCTTCTGTAAAACTGGTTCTGCCCTCATCTCCAGGGCTGTTGGGACATTAACCTCAGGCATGTTCTTTGGAGGTGAACCTCTACTTCCTTAAGATGATGCCAAAGTCTAGACCAAGGGTGGAGAGGTAGTTGCCCAGGACAGAAACTTCAGGAAAAGATCTGGTCTTGGGGACATCTTGGTTGTCAGTGAGATGTCCATTGTCCAAATCATGCGGACCTTTCCTAGACCAGGTTCCTCCCTTGCCTTCGGCCCAGCCTGGACATTTCACAGTTTTGTGTCTTTGTACAATGGGAACAGCTCAAGGATTGTCGTGAGGCCTGCATGAGCTACAACGTGTAATTCTCAGAACAAGGCTGGGCACAGGGTATGTGCTATCTCTACGTCTAGCTGCTAGTGATTAATTTTATAAAATTGAGAGAGCTGTTATTATAAACCTTGAAGGACTACTAGGACCATTATAGGCCAGTGAAGACTCTGCTTCTACATTATATTCTCTAAAAGATCTGGAGAACATCACGTTCAGATCTGAGGTCAAAGTCCTATGTTTGAAAATAAAGCACTGTATTCTCTCTCAAACATATTCTATCTACCTTTGGCCTATTTTCTCTATACTCAATACCAATCCATCTTTACTTGTTTTCTTTCAAACTGAATAAAACATGAATGACAAACAATTACACAGCACTTACCTGATATAAGCCACTGGCAAAACTCTCTTTTCTTCTTCACAACAACAACCCAAAGACTAGGGTGATGATGAAACTTATTGGCCAAACTGAAGTACATTGGAGGGTGAAAAAGGTCACTAAATGGATGGACTACCAGGGCAGCAACATAAACTAGGATTCTCCTGAGCAAACTGAGATGTGTGGTCTCTCTCCCTATGAGGTGGGCGTATCATTTCTCCCTAGCTGCAGACAATGGGACAAGAGAGTCCAAGCAACTTGACCAAGGGCACACAGCTAGTGGGTGACAGAGCCTGGGTAAAAAGCCAGGTGTTCTGACATGAGACACAGCTCTCAACAGTAATGATCTCCTGAGTTTGAGCCTTATGGACCTTCACTTCATGGCTCACATGGATCCTTGTGACCTTGACTCCCACAACTGCACTAGGTGAAATTCAGGTTGATTTCTGTGCAGGAGCCACAGTTTTCTGCTTGAGGCCTCTGCTCCCTGTGAACTCCCTTGCCCCACTGTCCTTGCCTCAGTCCCTCTGGGTTGAAACTCCTCATTCATTCCTGATGCCACAACAAAGACAGCCCACTTCTTGTGCCCTTGTCTGGCCCCTGAGTCTCCAGGAACCTCCCTTCCCAGACCCCTTGGCTCTCTGGGTGCAGCTCTGTCCTGACATCCCAGGACCTGATCCCATGGCCCTTTCCTCCCTCTTCCTGCTCTTTGAGGGCATGGCCTCTGCACCTCTGCTCTTTGTGTGACAATAGTCAACCTGTAGCTGCTTTATTAATTGTCGTGAAACTGCTTCTCAGGACAGATTTTTAACTTTTCCAAAGAATTCACTGATTATATTCTATGTTTTATTATTCCATCTATTTAGATAGAGAAGCTCATTTAAACTAGACTCATTAGTAAAGGCTGGGTTCAAACACAACGCAAAAATCAGACATCAGTGTGACATCAGCTTCTTTCCGTTCCTGGATGAGGACTTTGGAGTCACAGTAGGGAGGGGACAGGTGAGGAGAGGAGGAAGTTGGAGCCCATGCCACCTGGGACTGGGCCACCTCAGTCTCCCTGTTTCCCAGAAGTAACCATTACCTTGATCCAATATAACCCAGATCCGTCTATTGACTTGGGTCTGCAAGCCAGATTTGGAAGTGGAGCCAGGAACAAGTGTCACCTTGGGCTGATTCTCCTTGGCTCATTCACCAAAACCATGAACTTTATATAAGTTAACATTTCCATGAAATGTGTGCTTAAATATTTAATCCCCAAACATGTGATAGCTCATATGGTTCACTAGATAGCTATACCATTTTCTTCTCTATTTGTTAGTAATTTTCCACCCACTGCATGCCCACATTTTCCTGCTAACCATCAGAATTCACAGTTGTGACTCTCTGGTCATTAGGGGCATTACAAGGGGTGTGGGGCCCTGATATAAAGTATTTTCACTACTAGAGCAGTGATTCTCTTCTGGGGCTGATTTACTCCCTCCTTCCACCCACCCTGTGGACCTTGTCAGTGTCTGGAGATGTTTGTGGTGTCTACAACAGCATGAATGCTGTCCTTTTAGCATCAAGTGGGTAGAGACCAAGGATGCTGCTAAACAGTCTGCTAGAGAAATAACGAAGAGAATTTGACCTTGTGGTGAAAGATCAGCAGTGCTAGGTAGCCTCACACAGTGGACAGTGAGTGGAGCCCCAGTGCAGACAGATGCTGGAAGGAGCGTGGGCATCTGTGTCCTTTAGTGTGAGGAGCTCAGCTTCATGGCCATGTCTCTGCCTGGATGCTCCCAGGCTCTCTCCGTTCTGTCGTCTTCATCCACTGTGTCCTTCAAGATCCATCAGCCATTACCTCCTCACAAAGTCTTCCTTCCTGGAGAATGCAAGCTCATAAGGGCTTTGTTCTTCCTTGAATTTCTACAGCCCTTTCATTTCTATGGTAGAATCTCATTCTCAGTGATATACCTCATCTCTTTCTTCAGTTCTCTGTCTTATATCTTGTCATTTAACATGATAATTAATTCCTTAAAGAACTCCATTAACTCCTTCAAAAATATACATCAAGTTTCTCCTAAGTTTGGTGCAGTATAGACTCCAAGTTGACCTGAGATAATTTGCCAAATTTTCTCCTGCCCATTTTTTTGCCCTTTTTCTTCAATTCTGTCTTTCCTTTTCATTTTTTGTCTTACAACTTCCAACACTTTTCAAATTTTTTATTTTAAAGTGTATTATAAGAGCATTGTTTAAAAAGAAAAATTTTGACAAACAGCTCCAATGAGAAGCACCAGACCCTGTCCATTCCTGTCCACACCACGTTGTCTCACACTCACCTACAACTTCTTTCACTGTGTAGCCTAATACTGACATGTTCTAAATATTGCTTTTTACGGCTCTCTCCTGATTTATCTATAGTAAACCATGTTATACCCTGTGTTTTGGACTCCATGCCTTATCTTTCTTCATCTACTCCTTCTTTCTGATAACACATATCCTCTGACATCATCTGACAAAAAGCTCTTTGGAGATGAAACTTTTGAAGATTTACATTTCTGAAACATCTTTATTTATCTTCATGCTTAAAAGATAGTTCACTGGATATAGAATTATCTTCATAGACAATTATAGGTTGGAGCTCTGAATCCTCAGTATTACTCATGTGTCTTCCAGTCTTGTGTTGATTTGATTTTTATTCCCCATCCTTGGACATGACTTACTGTTTCTCTCTGAAAGAAATCCCTTTCTTTAAGATGATATGCCAAAGAGTCACAAAAATGTGTTTTGATATGGGGCTATTCAATTACATATTCTTCATTTCTAGAGAATTTTCCTGTAGTATTTCTTTGGTGGTTTACTTCACATGACAATTTCTCTCATTCCGGAATCCTATTAATTGGACATCCTGGATGGATGCTTTAACATTCTTTTCTTCTCTCTCCTATTTCTTTATCTTTTCCACTACACAAGCACTACTTTTGTTCAACTACTTTACTTTGTCTTCCAACTTCTTTATTATTTTGTCCAGCTGCCATATTTTTAATATTCAGAGCTTTCTACTGAACTACAAATGTTCATTAAGCCATAAAGGGATAAGAGATTTTAGTAATCTGGGCTTCTGAAGTCCCATGGACATTTCCTACAGGAGAAAGCATCTATCTGGCTCAGAGAACCTGAATCAATCCTAAAGGAGTGTGAGTCAATCCAGAACTTTCTTGTCTTCCTGTGTCACTCCTTTTCTTATGCCCTAACAATGTCAGAAACTATGTTTAGTAGCTGGGGGAGAAAAAGTAAAAGTAAAGGAGGTAGTCTTCATTACTAGACAGACCTGAGTATTCTAATTTCTGAGTGGAAACATTGAGCTTCACATAGGGAGGAGGAGCCATTGAAGGTTTGCTTTAAGTGGACTTGTGACAAAACCAGAGCTGTGTGTTCAGAATATTGACCTTGTCGTAGAGAGTGAGACAGCTGTAGGAAGAAGATCCTTGAGGAGGAGAGCCTAGATAGAGTGTGATAGGACTTGTCCAGGGGAAGAATGAGAGGCCTCAAGGGATAAAGCAAAGACTCTGCATGAGTCAATCCTTTGTACTTGGTTAAACTCAATTTGTGAGTTTGAACCAGAGTTTCTTAAATTTTAGTGGTATCCTCAACAGAGAAAAATCCAGAGACAAATCAAACAGAGTTGACACCGGATATAATTAGACTTCGAGGTGCCAACAGCTCCGGGAGAGCATGTCCAGGGGTGTTGAAATTCAGGCCCTGCTCCCATTACCATCATCTTTCTGCTGCCTCATGGAGAACTCAGCCAGTGGAGTCTTTGTGTGTTTGTTATAATACACATAACATAAAATTTACCATTTAACCATATCTAAATATACCATTCAGTTGCATTAAGTACTTTCACAATGTTGTCACCACTGTCCATTTCCAGAAACACGTCATCATCCCAAACAGAAAGTCTGTACACATTACACATTAACTCAACCTCTAAACCTCTCTCCTCCTGACCCCAGCCCTTGGAGTCTTGCGTTATCCCACCTCACACTCTTAAACAGCAGCTCATGAAGAAAATTCTCTTGCATGGGACACTAAGTTTATTGGCTTTTTTAACAGTAAAACTCATGAATGACCTGGAATTGTCAGACATGAAGGACTATAGAAGCGGCCAAGGGAAGGTCTCAAGGTGACCATCTTGGTGATGCTGGTGGTTCTCTGACTTTTGTGGAGAATCTTCTCCTCCTCCCTATTCACTGAGTGGCTGCCCCTGTGGGAGGTGGAGGTGAAGAAATGGGGACTGCATGGGTTCTACGTGCAGAGATACCAATATATATGGAGCCTGGGTATCACTTGCTTTTGAAATCTTCCAGATGATTCTAACACAGAGCCAAGGTTGAGGAACACTGGGTGGGATTTGGTTCATCCCAATGGTCAGTGGTGGGAACATCTTTTACCTTCCTGGAGAGTGATAAGAACTAAGTGAGACAGAACAGGTAACCCTCCCAGGGTAACGTTGAGACCATAGGGCTGCTCAGTGCGTGTAAACTCTGTGTTTTAGAAATAATAATAATTGATAATAGTTGATAATGTTTGTTGTTTTATATTATTAATTAATTCAATATATGCTCAAAACAACTCTTGAGATGAATATTATAGCACAGAAAGATTAAGTGATAACAGAGGGAAGTGGATGCCTGTCTGTGTGCATGTGTGTGTGTCTGTGTGTACATCTGCAGCTGTGTACAGATGTCTGACAGTGACTATCTCTGTGTGTGTCTTTTTGCATGTGTGTGTGTCTGTCTGTGACTGTGTGTTTGTCTGCGTGCCTGTCTCTGTGTATGTCTGTGTAAAAATGTGTATCTCTGTGTGTGTTGTTGAGTGTAAAACGTCTCTCTGTGTATAAAGTATTCTTTAGGTTGTGGGACTCAGAGAGGGCTTCACAGAGGATGAAATGTGAAATATCCTATAGATATGATGTAAGCTGTCCTGTGCAGGTAAGGATATAGATCAAAGGGGACACCACAGGCCTGGTGCAAGGGTGTGACTCAATGTGATGCATAAGTGAAGGGCATATAGACAACTATGGCTGGGCACAGAATACTTGGTGAGCAGGGAGATGAGGTCAGAAGGGCCAGTGATGGTGTCTCGGAACTCCTAGCGTGCAATGCCAATGGTGGGACTGGATCCTCCCAGAAGTGATTCCAATCTGAGTTTCTCAGGGTGTTGCATGAGCTCCATGAATCCTTGTGTCCACCCAGCATAGTATGTAGACTGAATATGTAATGTGTTTCACAAAATGGAGACTAACATAGTGTACATACTTCCTGATATTAATAAAAATACACTTTTATTGTAAAAGCATTGCTGATAACTGATAATAGTAGATAACTGTAATCTTCTATTTTTTCAATCAGACTTTGTATAAATATATCTACTATTATTTGAGTGTGGGTTTAGGATTAATAATAAGTCCTCCTACTTGAAACATTTGGAAACACATGCCCACTAGTAATTCAGGGTTACAGAAATGAAATCAGACTTACACTTTTTTTAAGGGGAACACTTTGGCATCAATGAGGATGATGTATTGGAGGAAGATATCTCAGAGCCCGGGAGAGCATTTAAGAGACTTTCACACAAGCCGGGAAGACTAGGACTGGTCAGTGATGATGGCTGTCCAGATAGAAAAGAGGGGATGCTCAGAAGTGATGCTGTGGCAGTGGAGGGGGCTGAACTTTGTGGATTCTTTGATGTCAGGAGGGAGTAGAGTTGTGTAGGCTCAACCCCCCCCCCCCATCCTAATTTCTGAAACTTGTAATGTTATCCTTCCCTGGCAAAAAAGGACTTTGCAGATGTGATAAAGTTACAGATTTTGAGGTGGGGAAATTATCCTGAACTTTCTGGTGTCCTCGAAATGTAATCACATATATTTTGTACAAAGGAGGAGAGGAAGAATTTACACACTCGGAAAAGGAGAAGGCAATGTGACCTCATGGGGCAGAGATTGGAGTGATGTGGGCACAACTCAAGGAATGCCATCAGCCAGCAAAGCTGGAAGCAGCTATGAAAAGATTTCCATCTAGACCTTTCAGAGAGAGTGTGGCCCTCCTGACACAATGATTTGGGCAGAGTGTTACAAATTTTGGACATCTGACCTCCAAACTTTGAGAAAATAAGCTGATTTAAGCCACCAGGTGTGTGGTGGTGTGTTACCGCAGCCACTGGAAATGAACCCAGAGCCTATGATGTATCCACATTTTCTGAGTCGGGTGCCTCATTGGGTAGTTGGTCCATTAGCCAGGATGGGCGGCGCACACGAAAGAGGAATAGGTTGTGGGCCGACAGTGTGTTCAATTTTATACTTCCTTTAGAAATAACCGTGGAGTGCCCGAATGGAGTTGTCCAGATGGCTGCTAGATGCTTGTTTCTGAATATCTTGGGGGAATTTGAGAGAGGAAGCGTTAGCCTGAAGTGTTGGTGAGTGGTGTAGATGCCGATGAGCCATGCAAGTGGTGTGCAGAGTCAAAAAGAGTTAACTGAAATTGAACCCTGGATATTCACTACAAATTGAGGAGTCGGTGAAAACAAATTACACTGGACAATTTATAGGATTGAAACCACAGTGAAGGGAAGAGGACCAAGCAGATTGGTTGTGGTTATGATGAGGACAAAATATTAGTGATGCTGCTGGGTGGGAACCGTGTGACTGGGCAGACAGTTAGGCTGTGGGTCTCCCTCAATACAAGATGAGTAGTAGGAAGATTTTATTGCTTTTTACCCTGAAATTTCATTTTCACTCATGCTCAAGTGAATGGGAAATCTGTAACGTAGTGCAGGAAAATTCGTGACAAATATTTCCTCTTGTGATTCCTGCATTTCAGGCTCCCTTGGGTAACTGGATGTTGAGTCTCTGAAATTTACTAGTGGCAACACCCAATGGCCACTTCATGATGAAAACTGCCCCAGCTTGAGGCCAGACACAGGTGGATAAACGACAAGAGAAGTAGAGAAGTGCAGGGCAAGTAATTTATTGAAGCAGGATGTCGAAACCTTTACATTTTCCAGCGAAGATCAGGTGATCATTGAAAGACAGATGTACTACTACAGAAGACTTGATATATCATTTAAATACACTTCCACAATGTTTTTGCCTGAAATAGAAAAAGAAAGAAAGAAAAGGGAGGTCAGTCATGCTGCTCCTGGAGATGACATGTTAACACAGACTGATGTTCACACCAAGGTGTCAGTGAAATTTCAACCAACAAAAGGAAAATGCAAGATACCATGCAGGACCTCAGAGTGCAGGTAAACTAAGTAGACCCAGGACAGTTACAACCAACCGAGCAAGTCAGGAAAGCACCATTTCCGTCGTCCAGCAAATAAACCCTGAGGTGACCCAAGAGTAGGACCCAGGTTTCTATGGAAGGAGCGGGGTGAAGGGTTGGACAGAGCAGCCCAGGATTTATTTTCTCAGATTTCCCAGGACAGAGGAGTCTATCTTTTCACTCTAAAGGGGACAGAGTGTTGAGAGATCAGGAGGTGGGTGGGAGAGGACACGGGAATTACTGCCTTCAGGAGATGCCCAGCCTCGGGGTGTGGAAATGCAAACTGATGGCTCATGGACTTCTCAGCACTGAGAATTCTGTATATTTGGACATTTCCGGCTGAAACTCATGACCCAAATCAGTGGTAGATGAGCTGAGAGACACCATTATCCGATTTCTTGATAAAGACACAATTTAAGTGTTTTACTTTCACATGTGGCTGCAGGAGACACAACAAGGAGGGTCTCTCCCCACTGGCTATGATAAGGAGGAAAGTCATAGGTGCGGACTTAAAGCATTATACTGAGGCGCAAGGAGTGGACCTTGGCTCTGCAGAAGGTGGCAGAGAACTCAGCCAGAACCCCCTCCGTCCTAACAGAAGACAGGGGCTAGTGTCTTCCCTCCCACCTGTCTCCCCATTCAACACTCCCAACACCCCCATAAGATTCCATAGGGACTGTGTCCACTGGGTGAGGGAACTTGCCCTCAGGAAAGCTCCCAGGCAGGAGGCAGCGGTGCTTTGGCCCTTCAACATCAGTGCGTGGGGCCCCAGGTGTCCTCCTCCTCAGGACACTAAGGAGAACCTGGTGCCCAGAGAGGTGACCTGAGAAGGAGGAACACGCCCAGACGTTCTGTGCAGCCTCGGTATAGCTCAGCTGGTGTAACGTTATCACCCACCCTGTGGCCACGGGTCACCCTCTCAGAGGCGAGCAGTGAGGCTGATGCCTCCACCATCTGTGACCTCAAGAGCAACACCCTGACCTCCTTGCTGGATGTTCCCCTGATCAGAAGTCTCTATGCACAAAGAAGAAAGATATTACCAATGCTCTTGCAATCAGCACTCTGTTCCCAAAGGAGATCTCATCCGTGCATTGCTTCACTTGCAGCTTGGCTTCATAAGCTTCTGGAGGTGCAGGAAATCTCTTAAGTTGTACCTCATAAATAGGTTTATCAGCGAAGAGGAAGGATGTGAAATCAGTAATAACAGATAGACAGGCAATTGCATTGGCTGAAGCAGAAGAAAAAGAAATAGAATTAATATAAGGAAAGTTGATTTTTCCTATGGATCTGATATTAGAATGAGACAGGGAACCCAGGGATTTTATATTCCCCTCTCACACTGATGACAGTGTGAGACCCTCAGGGTCATGATTTCCTCAAGGTCACACTGCAGGTGGCAGAGCAGGACCGGACGCCAGGTGTCCTGATGCCTGGTTCAGTTCTTACCTTTTGGAAAGCAAGCCTGCTACTTTCCAAGACTCTCCCGGCTTGCTGAAATTCACTTTTCCTAGATTTCAAAAACTTCAGTTTTGCCTGTCAAAGGAGTAACACCTGACTTTGTCTTGGATATTGGGAAAGAGGAGAGTTTAGAATCCATCCTTCAAGTGAACGTAGAGTCAGATTTTATGAGAGCAGAGAAGGGAGAATAAACCTGCAGAAGAGTAAGGAAACTTTTCTATGTGGAAAGACGCTATTTTGAGACTAAGTTAAAGAATAGGATTATGTCATTGGATGCAGACATAGCTAAAAGCTAAAAAAATAAATAAATAAAACTAATCAGTTTGAACACATCTGAAACTTATGCACAAAGTTATGATTGGGTCTTTTATTCCGCAGTGATATACAGAATTCCTTGGAGAGAGTGAGAGGTGGGAAGTATGGCTCATTACTGACCCCACTGGAATTCTGCTGAGACTTGATGTAACCACTTTCCCTGGCCTGGAGTCTCCATTCCCCCAAGTCTTTGCAACCACCCTGCACCCCGGGATATGGTCACCAGGCTCTGATCTGACCCATGGTCAGACATCAAACTATGCAGAGAATTTAAACAGGGTAAAATCAGAGGCACATGGGGAAAGAGGAGAACTTTTAGAAAGTCAGATGAAAGAGAAAGACTCAAAAAGACTTGGATCAGTATCGAGGGCATGAAGACATGCAAAGGTATTGTTGACGAATGGCTAGAATTAATCTGGAAAAATAGAAACTGCAGCCCTAGTGATTGTACTAGTTCTACTACAATTCCCGGTAGTAATCCTAGAAAACTAGTAATACTTGTAGACACATTGCTGCTTATTAACAGAACCCATTTGAAGATTTCTTATTCAGAGATTCAGAAAACACTGGCTCTTCCTGAACTGAGAACTTTCCAAAACCATTCCAGCTATAACATTATATGAGTCTGAATCTGAGTTAAAAACCCGTGGACCCAACTAGCACCTAAAAAACTGTGGAAGAAGGACGTCTGATAACTACGAGATGTCTGCTCGATTCCTAGAGCTGGACTCTTGACACACTTCATCCCACTCCACTGTCATTGCTACTCTTGATGGTGGCTGTAAAACCAATGACAAGAGGAGACTTGGGGAGATTAAGCATTTTGTTCAAGGCCAAAGTGGTGAGAAGTGACAGAGTCATGATTCACATCCAAATCTTATGTCATGCTGTTTCTCAAATACAGATTACAGATAAGGAGTGAGGATTCAGGTGGAAAACTCCTAAAATTTGCTGGTAGTGATTTTTTGTAAAAGTTCCACAGTATTGGGATTTGATAAAATGAGCCCCAGGTTTTTAGGGGGCTAGTTCACAAGCAGAGAAAAGGTTTGGATTTTGATCTGTTCACCCCAGTTAAGTTCACCTGGCTCAGAGAAGGTTACTTACCAGGGGTGGTGCTGGACTGATTAGAAATGATACTCACCCTCATAGCAGCAAAGGGCTAGAGTGACCAGCAGGACAGACAGGGACAGCTTCATGATTTATTTTCCATTCAGCTTTAGCTATAGCATACGACGAACAATTAGGAGGTGGACTCAGGAGCCTGGGGAGCCCAGGGCTATTTGTACCTAGAGAACCTCACTGGTCCTGCCTATATCGCACAAGGCAGAGCACAAGTTCTGGCTTCCAGCCCTCCCTTCCTCTTTGAGGGTTGATGCTATCATCTGTGTCACAGTCTCTAACGACTTGGCCAAAGTTCCCATTTATAGGCATTGCTGGCACCATGCACCTCTCTGCAGCAATGACCGAGGTTGTCGCTTTACAAATGTATAAGAAGTTAACTGATGGGAGCCCCCTGGAATTTAGCTCCATAATTCCAGGGCAGTGTCTGGTTTTGCTCATCTTTACTTAGCACGGTGCCAGGCACAGAGAGGAAGACAAGTGAAAATTCATTGAATAAATGAATAAATGTGAATTAACACACCATTAACTTGATTATGGTGTATCTTTAGTGTAAAACGATGCCTGCTATGCAACATTTCTCTTTAGGCAGTTGAGGGAGAAAGGTTACTAGCCTGGTGACAATTATGGAAGAAATCAGTGGTTTTCAGGATTCCAAAAGACAACGGTATGAAGAGGAAAACTATGTCTTTAACTACTAATTTCCTACTCTAATCCAATGTTTCAAAAATAAGACAGAGATTTCAAATCAAATCAAGTTCTAAATTGATTTTAAAAAAGAAGCTCCTTTAGGGCCCGCCCGGTGGCGCAGCGGTTTAGTCCGCGCTTGGCAGCCCAGGGTTCGCGAGTTCGGATCCCGGGCGCCCGCCGACGCACTGCCTGTCAGCCATGCCGTGGCGGCGTCCCATGTAAAGTGGAGGAAGATGGGCACGATGTTAGCCCAGGGCCAGTCTTCCTCAGCAAAAAGGGGAGGATTGGCGACGGATGTTAGCTCAGGGCTGGTCTTCCCCACCAAAAAAAAAAAAAAAAAAAAGAAGCTCCTTTAGTTTTACTTGGCAATTAGGATGATCACACTTCCTGAGTCCTCAGGGTCCCCACAGTAGAGAAGCCCATAGATGCTTCTCCTCTGCCTCTCCCAACTGTGAGCAGAGTGTTCTCTGGAAGTGCAGGGGGAGGTGTGGACAATTCTAAGTGAAGTCACTGGGAAGTGAAGCTGGTTATATAGAGGAGCATATCTGAGTGGCACTCAAGAATATATAGAATTTTGACATGGAGTAATATTTGGAGGAGGGATGCTGAGGGAACAGCATGAAGGAAGACAAGACAGCATCAACCACGTGCTTGCTGAGGGAACATCACGAACCCAGGTTACCTTGAAACATATAATCATACATGGTGGAATAGGGGAGGCTTTGTGACTGGAGAGACAGGCTGGTCCAAATCAAGGAGATTTTCCATTTGACTCTGTGGGCAATGGTGGCAGAATGGATGGGTGAGGTGAGAAACATCTAGATTTTTTGCCCCAGTGCTTTCCTGCTGTGTTTCAGATCTCAAGGCAAAATCACATGGGTTTTTCACACCCATTATGATGGCTACAATCCAAAAGGAAAGAAAATGACAAGTGTTGGCAAGGATGTGGAGAAATAGGAACACTTGTGCATTTTTGGTGGAAAAGAAAATGATGTGGTTGCTAAGGAAAAGAGTCTGGAGCTCCCTCAAAAAATTATCACTAGAGGGGTTGGCCCGGTGGTGCAGTGGTTAAGTTTGCATGCTCTTCTTTGGTGGCCCAGGGTTCGCAGGTTCGGATCCTGGGCGTGGACAGATGCACCGCTTGTCAAGTCATGCTGTGGCGGTGTCCCATATAAAGTAGAGGAAGATGGGCACGGATGTTAGCCCAGGGCCAGTCTTCCTCAGCAAAAAAGAGGAGGATTGGCAACGGATGTTAGCTCAGGGCTAGTCTTCCTCACCAAAAATTAAAAAAAAAATTAACAATAGAATTAAAATATGATCAATAAAGTTTACCTCTGAGTATATGTGCAAAGGAATTAAAAGCAGGTTCTCGAACACATATTTGCATATCCCTGTTCACAGCAGCCTTATTCACAATTGCCAAGAAGTAGAAGCAACCCAAGCATCCATGGACAGATGAATGGATAAACAAAATGTGGTACCTATATACAATGGAATATTATTCATATTCAGCATCTAAAGTAAGGAAATCCTGTCACATGCTGCCACATGGATGAACCTTGAGGACAGTACGCTGAAGTGAAATAAGCCAGTCACAGAAGACAAATACTGTATGATTCCACTTGTAAGAGGATCGACGGAGTCAAATTCATAGAAACAGAGAGTAGATGGTGATTGCCAGGGCCTGGGCGGCGGGGGAGAATATAATGATCAATAGAAATCGAGTCATCAAAATAACAGTTAGCTGATAATATCTGGAAACACACTATTGTTACCTCCACGCAGGTCTTTTGGGTTGCAGAACCTTCTGTAGCCAATAATAATAGTGATAATAAAAGGAGTAGCAATAATTTTTGATTGCCAGTTGTGGCCAGACAATGTGTAAAAGCAATTTATCATATTCAATCATTGCTACCAGTCTGTAAGCTATTATGTTTTCCATTTTAACAGTTGATTCAACAAACATGCAGAAAGTAAGAAACTTGCTCAAACTTGCATTGTTTGGAAGCCCATACGTTGAGCCCAGGCATTGATGGTATGTGGATTCAAGGTAACAAAGTACTTTCAGTTCGGATGCCTGGTAGTGGTGACATGTCAGATGGAATGGAGGTGGATGACAGTTCAATTCTATCTCAGCTGCTTACATCTCAGTTTCTGACTCAGTTGAATTCTTCTAGTTGGTGACTCCTCACCTTAGTTCCTTCATCTGTCTCTCTCCAATTCTTTTTTTTTCCCTTTCCTTTTTTAAAAAAGATCATTTATGACAACACCAAATGCTGACGAGGATGTGGAGCAACAGGAATTCTCATCCATTGCTGGTGGGAATGCAAAACGGTACAACCACTTTGGAAGACAGTTTGGCGGTTTCCTACAAAACTAAACATATTCTTGTAATATCATCCAGCAATTGCACTCCTTGGTATTTACCCAAAGGAGCAGAAAACCTATGTCCACACAAAAACCTGCACATGATGTTTATAGCAGCTCTATTCATCATTGCCAAAATTGGGGAGCAATCGAGGAGTTCTTCAGTAGGTGAATGGATAAAGAGACTGTGGGTACATCCAGACAATGGAATCTAGTTCTAAAATTCTGTGAAATTTAGCTCCAACAGAAATGAGCTGTAAGCCATGAAAAGACATGATATACTTAAACGTGCATTACTAAATGAAAGAAGCCAACCTGAAAAGCTACATACTCTAGGATTCCAACCTGATGACATCCTGGAATAGGCAAAATTATGGAGACAGTCTCAAGATCGGAGGCTTCCATGGGTCAGGGAGGAGAGAGGGGTGAACAGGCAGAATTTCAGGGTAGTGACACCATTCTGTATGATACTGTGCTGGATGCATGTCATCATACATCTGTCAAAACCTGTACAATGTACAACCTAAGAGTAAACTCCAATGTAACTTATTGACTGAGTGACAATGTTGTGTCAGTGTAGGTTCACCAGTTGCAACAAATGCTCCCTCAGGTGCGGGATGTTGACGGGGGCGGGGGAGGCTGTGCATGCACAGAGGTAAGGGGTGTATTGGAACTCTCCACACTCTCTGTTCAACTTTTCCGTGAACCTAAAACTGCTCTACAACAAAGAAAGCCTATAAAAAAAATGAAGAGAAACATCTTGTTAAAAAATTCTCTTCAAACAAGAAGAAAAATCAGATGAATAAAATGAATCAATGAATTAGTCACTATATACAGATAATTGATCAACCATCCGGGAAATCAAAGTTAATCTACTGAAAAAGACTATTAGAACTTATAAACGTTAACTATGCAGCTGAATGCAAGATCAGTGTATAAACATCAGTCGCTTTCCTATCAACCTGCTATTACCATACATGAGATAATGGAAGAAATGATCCATTGGTAATACAAACAACAGCAGCAACAATAATATATTGAAATATACAAAAATGGAAATATGAAAACCCTTAAAGATCAAATCATGAAACCTTACCTCACAGGTATAAAAAGGAATCTAAAAAAACAGCAGCACACACCTTGTTGCTGAAGGAGATACTAAAAAATTTAAGTCAACTCTTCTCAAATGTTTCTACAACCTCACTCCAGCCTGTAGCTGAATCTTAACTGGGCAGGCTTACACTTTGTTTTCACTTCTGAACTGCCGTTTGGATCTTTCAAAATTAGAGGGTGCTCATGTATGGAGTAGTGGGGAAGAGCCCAACTTTAGGGCCAGACTATCTGGTTCAAGCTCGGCTCTGGCACTTTCTACTAATAGGGACACAGCTAGGTAGGTGCTGACTCTCTCAGCCTCAGTTTCTCATCTGTAAAACAAGGAGGATAGTAATAGCACCTGCCTCACAGGATTTGTGTTACGATACATAAATTAATACAGGAAAAACGCTCAGCACAGTGTCTGGCAGTAAACATCAGCTTCGTCACTTATCTAACAAATAGGAAAAAATATAAGTAGCAAGTCAAACAAAATTAATTACCTCATTCCCAAAGTCAAATATCAAACTGAGTCTAACTGACTCTGCCAATGAGGATGTTTATTTATCCTAAATGCTAACAGAATGTGCTTCAGAATTTGGCTCTGGTTCCACTGAACTTCTCTCAGTTAAGAAGAGATTATTACGTTCAATCACTTAATTTATTGTTTTATGGTCACCTTTAAGTGACTGTTGTTGTGATTTTAAAAATCCAAATAGTTAACAGGCTTGGCCCAGTGGCATAGTGGTTGAATTCACGCACTCCGCTTGGCGGCCTGGGGTTCACAGGTTTGGGTCCCGGGCATGGACCTGCACACCGCTCATCAAGCCATGCTGTGGCGGTGTCCCACATACAAAACAGAGGAAGACTGGCAGAGATGTGAGGTCAGGGCCAATCTTCCAACCTCCCCCCTAAATACTAAATACTTAATATCAGAACTCAGGGTATTGGAGGGTGTTGGGTGGGGATAGATATTATTTATCCCCAAGGCACACAGGGTCTCTAGACTCATGTCCTCCACGGGGTGCACTGGTCACATGTGTCCTGTTGGCTGAGGCTGAAATCCCAGGGAATCTCTCGTGCTTTAGTCTCTAACTGGTTAACACATACATGGGGGATAGAAACACTTACGACATCACTTCTGATCGTAACGTCCACATATACTTTTACAATATATGCACCACGTGGTTACACTGGGTCTCATCTTCCTCCTCCCCTCTCATACACATTCTTGTCCCATTTACAAAGACAGAAGGCGTACACATCATCCATCAGACCTTACACAGCATTGACTCTACATGTTCAAATCTCTAGACTCAAAAAAAAAATGTTAAGTAACATTTTGTGATACACAAAGTTTTTTCTATAGAAAGTGGTTTCTGATTACTTGATTTGAATAAATTCCAAGGAGGACCAAATTTAGCCATGGCTGATAATTCTTTAAAATAATTTTGAGTGATAGAGCACAATGTCAGTTTTAGCTCATACCCGAGAGGAATTCAAAGAATCGAATGACATTGATACCACACACTCATTCTTTTCACATCTGCACATTCATGTGACAAATATTTTCAGAGTTTACATCTATAAATACAAAAAACATGAGCAAAATTGCTTCATTTTAGCAATAAGTGATATTATCCACGGATACATAAAATGTGAAAAGGCCTCATCCAGGTCATTAAGAGATGGGTTTATCAATATCATTTTTCTTCACATATTTAAGAAGCATCAAAAATTGAAATCCGTGTGTCTGTTCTTTATCCAAAGCTGTAAGCGTCTCTGCTGGTTCCCAAGTCACTGATGTACATTATCATACAAACTCCTAGAAGCCATTTCCTTACTTCTTCCCCTGCCATCCCGCAGTGCTGAGCCTACAGGATTTATACCCTGAGGTCCCTCAGGTAAATGTGTGAGCCGATGGAGCCACTCCTGGTACTCCCAAAGACCACTTGCCAGCAAGCCCCAACACCTAATGCATGCTGGGACTGTTTGCTACAAGCTCTGAGCTGCAAAGGGAGGCCCGTGACATGGAAAGGCCATTGGGCGTCAGAGACTGTTTCCCTCACCTTGTTCACGAATTCTTGCCATAAAGTGACGGTCCTGTGATGTCTCAATCTCTTTTCTGTGTCATAATCGAGGAAGGAGAAGGTAGAAAAAGGTCAGAAGTGCCTGGTTTGCACCTGAAGTCTCCACAACCCTTGCTCGTTGTGTGCACTGCCCTACTTGTGCTGCTCATGATGCTGGGAATCCAGTCTAGATACCAGCTGAGAAACAACCTAGAGTTTGAGGATACTTCACCCACCTGGAGAATGACTTCCTACACCATCTCCCATCAGTGGGTACTCCCCTGAACCAGCATATCATGCACACTCTCTAGACGGCCTAAGTTCTTCTCTCCTGAGGAGGTAGAAGCTGTTTCCATCGCAATACATTTTGCTTCGGGAATACGATTTTGACTTTCGTGTTTAGAAATAACCTCAAACGTACAGAAACATTGCAATACTGTATACACTACAAGAAGACCTGTATACCTTCACCCAGATCCTCTTATTGTTGATGGGTTACTCCATTTACTTTCGTCTACAGTCTCTTTCTATTCAACAATGACTCAGGCCAAAGGTCTCAATCTACGGGACAAATTTTCCAACAGGTATGCAAACAGCAAATTACAACCATATACACTATCCCAAATCCAGAGCTCTGCACAGTCATACACCAATCTAGGAGCAAAACAAGAACTAAGAAAACTACAATGAACAGGCCTCTGTGACCCAAAGCCCTCTCACTGTCACAATGAACATCAGGCTGCATTCGAACGACTGTGGGGCTCTGTCCATATGAAATTGTCGTGGGCCCGTGAGATGTCCAGGTCATACTCCAGCAATTTTCTTCTGCCAATAGAAGGCACTTGATGGTCACAGGCTCTCCTTTCATCCCAAACTCCTGTTCTGCCCGTGTCAAGGCTGCCAGACCAAGGTGAGGCTCTTGTCAACATGTCTGTTCTTCCTGAGAAGCTGATTTGCATAAAGCAATTCCAGAGGGAGAACTGCCTTGCAGCAAGGAAGGCCACATCCTAACAACTCTTCTTGACCATTCCCACAGTCAGTCAGCTGTGCTAGAGGATCCTTGGGGTACATGCCCCTCATTGTAAGTTGGCCCCACATGCGAGCAAGACACTTGAGGACAGCAAGTCGCAACCTCATTCAAGGTAACTTTCAAGCAGGGGGAGTTTGCGTCCTCTGCAAACACGTAGGTCAGTAGCACTCAGGTGCTACTTAGGATAATGATAAAAAGAAACAGATTTCTCCATCTGGGGATGGCCTAGGGAGGAGAGCAGCTACCCTGTGGCATCAACAACAGGTTTATGTTTATGGATTCCAGAAGAACTGCATGGAGGAGGCCAAATACCCTCAGGTCTTGTGAGATGGACCAGGAGGCTGAGGGGCTAATAGTCACTGTAGGAGCTTCAAGACTATTTACTTCTTAATTTAAGTTTGCTTATCATCTCCTGGGCAACAAACTACCAGCTATTAAGGCTTCTAATGATCAGACAAATGGCCTCCAACTGGCTGAAAATAAAATGATTCTGGAGATTACAATCACTGTGCCACAGAGGGTCTATATTTTCTTTGATTCAGAATTGATCTGTTGTACTCATCTCTTTCTTGCGGGAACTGAAGGCCTGTGAGTTATAGATCCCAGACTCTCTCGCAGTTGCCCCTTGTTAGGTTTTCCAATGGGAGCTTGAATGCGGGAAGGGGGCAGAAGTCATGATTCTCAGCCTTTGACATCACCTCTTGCAGTGGTTGCAGAAGCAGGTGTGTAGAGTACCCACGACAGCCCATCAACAACGTTGTCTGTAGTGGTGGCTCATGTATGCGCCCCTGGGTTCTTGCTCAGGCTGCTTAGTTCCAGAAACAGCAGCCTCAGCTTCACCTGCAGCATGGGATCTGGGCAACACCATTTTGATTTTTCTCTTCCAGTTCTAGGGGTGGTAATGTCTTCCTGAAGTTTTCAATCAACGGGCACGCTTTGTAGTTCCTTGGTTTTGGTTCCCCAGACCTTCGAACACCTTTATTACCAATTCCTGGAGGAAATTCTCCCTGTTGGACAGTAGGATGGCTATTGCCAGGGCCTAGGGGTTGGGGGAAATGAGGAAATGTTGGTCAACGTGTACAAATTTCTGGTTATAAAATAAATAAGGTCTGGGGATCTGATGTACAACATGGTGACTATAGTAAATATACTTGAAGTTGCAGATGGCAAATCTTAAATGTTCTCACCACACACACACACAAAAGGTAATTATGTCAGGCAATGGAGATTTTGACTAACTCTGTTCTTGTAATCACTTCGCAATATATACATATATCAAATATTATGTTGTGCACCTTAAACTTACACGATGTCACCTGTCAATTATATCTCAACAAAGTTGAAATAAATAAATAGGAAGAAAGAAACAAAAGAAATTCTCCCTGTTCAATACACCTAGAATGTTTTCTATTTCCTTGATTGGATACTAACTGGTAAACACTGGAAAAGACTATTCATAGCTGAAATGATTATATGCTTGAAAATGTGTAACTTGCAGAATTACAAAGGGAAGAGAGAAGCCCCCTCAAGGACAGGACGATGGGTCATGTGGACTGCCAGTTAGAGAAGAAGTTCCAGTGTCAACAAACTGTAAGGCTCCCGTGTTTTACATTTTCTGAACAAATACTCTCACACCTTCGAAAGCACGTGATCAACACCGTTACCAATACTTCAGAAACTTTGCTAACCTATGGTTCATTTGATAATTGACACTCTATAATATTTTGTGATGTTATATCATTTCAGCCTCATCAGCTGACCTTGTCATTTAACGTACGTAAAGAAAATCCATTGTATAACTTTTCACTTCTGTCTTCTATGGTGAGACACCACATGTTGAGCAAAGACAGAGGGGGTGACGTAGCTGTCCAGTTCTGATTATGTGTTTCTAGTCTCATCTTTTCCTATTTTTGACTTAAATAATTATTCAAGTCCTAACCTAACCCTTGATTCCTCTTTTATACAGACGGCGCTTTGCTCTAAAGGAGTTTTCTCCAGCACGTGCTTGGACTTCAGTTTCCACTGGTTTTATTTCTCAGTAGATTTCATTCTATCTGCTCTCTATGTGTAAAAAATCTTCAACACTTCTAATCAAAGGTTGCCTCTTTCTTTTTTCCACCACACTGGTGAGTTTACCCCTTTGTTCTTCTGTTGTTGTTTGAATATCATTTTTGTTATTTGGGGGATGTCAAAGGAAGATGGGCAGAGAGTAAACTCATGCTCAGTCTGTGTTCTTGATCCAGTCTCAGGTGATGTATTTCATTTCCACTGTGGTCAGGCACTTTGACTGACAGATAACCAGGGTGATCAAGGGCTTGTGGTGGCAAACGGAAGTAATTTTTTTAAAGCAAATGTAAGTCTCTCTGAATCTTCTTTTGACATTTGTTCCTGTCCTGAGAAACCCTAATTTCCTATACTTGATGGTAGTGATTAAGATAAAGGTAATTCCATGGGAAGGGAGCTCTAGCAACAGCAGGGAAATAGTCCCCGTATCATTTAAAGGAAACAACAAGTACAGCTTTACATATTTCAGTTTTGAATTTGTCTATCTGTAGGACACCACTACTTGAGAGTCCTGATGCCTTCCCAAGATCAATGGGGAAGAAGCAGGGAGACGGATCAGTAACATGAAGGATTTGAGATGTGGATCTCATCTTCCAGCTCTGGGCTATGTGGACTATGTCAGTTTGGGAGATTCATTTAATCCTTCTAAGTTTCAGTAAATGGAGACTATCCTTTCTTTATAAGAAAATCATAGGAATTAAATAACAGTACATATGTAAAACACTCAGCCCTGTGTCTGATTCAGATCATCCCTCTAACAGGAACCATACATTCAGACAGTCTTATTCCTCTCCAGATAAGGCACTTTTGAATCTTCTTCACTTCCTGTGTAGCTTAATCCTCCAAATCTTCCTTCCTTTTCCTTCCACACACCACCAGCATGATCATTTACCTGCTCCCTCTATTACCTCTGCCCTCCGTAGTCAACCCTTAGACTCTACTCCATTTGTGTTCCATAATTTCATCAGCTTACGTTGCCCTCAATTTCTCATCTCCTGTTCTAGAGCTGGTCTGTTGTTTTGAATGAGTACAGATCCCAGGGAAACTTTCATTTGGTTCCAATCATTGACCATTGCATCCAAGAATGGAACGTCAAGGCTCCTCCTAGTGGTCAATGGTATATTGCAAGTGTTCAGGGAGATCTCAGATTCTACATGAAATGGTGCCACCTGGAGGGTCAAAAGTTGTTGTTGTGCTCAGTTTAAGAAAATCTCACTGAATTGTCTTACTTCTGCTTGAAAATTCATTGCTTCTATGCCCCTTCTGCATTTGTTCGAGACCAGGTCTTGGAACAGACCTTCTGCTTCCTCTGCAGCAGGGTATAGTCATGTTTTTTCAATTCCATATGCTGTTAATCACCAATCCCGATAACAAAGTGGAGTTGATGTTTTTTGTCTGACTTGCCATTTTACTGTTCCTCCATTTTTCTCATCTCTAAAGGTGCATACGTACCTACCGTTGAGTGGTCCAGTGACCAAAAGATTAACATCTGGAAGCGAGCATGGTCGTTAGTAAGAGAGCAAATGTTGGCTGTAGGGAACATTAGAAATAAGGAATATTTCCAGATAGTTTGTGGACAGCATGAATGCCTGCTCACACGATAAATGTAACTTCAATAAATGGTTGGATTCTAGTAGAAGGCTCTGTGCTGTCCACTGATAAAGATGTCCCAGGGACAGGTCAACCTTTCTGTGCAGTAGAAGTGCAGACCATCTTTTTTTCCAGGTTATGGTTGTCATGCTCTCAAACACATGTCAGTTCATATCTAACCTCTAAGCCTTTGTGCCTGTCATCAAGCTCTAAAGTGTATTGAAACTTCATTCGGTCTCCAAATAAAAATTAACTTTAAAAAACCCCTAAGAAAAATCAACTAGAGTTAAAAACCTAAGGGATCCCTTGGCATTCTCATAGTGTTGGTGGATAAATGTCGTGTTCAGTGTCCTCAAAGGAGGAGAGAATCTGATAAACCCAGCTCTCAGCTGAGACCCGTGAATGGCCATGGCAGTGGAGTGAGGAGAGAGACCAGCGATAACAAAGGCTGAAGCCCAGGAGTCGTTGTGAGAAAGCTCAGGTAGGGCTCCACCCTTGCGGTGATGAAGGATAGGTGCTTCCCAAAGGGTGGGAAGATTTCTTTATTGTCTTCTTCTTAATATCATGCACCATCTGTGCATCACATTGCATGTAGAAACTTCAAGTAACTTGTAGGCACATCTCAGTAAAGTCACTGCAACAAAGTTCTTGGTGAATCTTCTTTTGTCTGAAAGTGGGCTTGCCTGAGCGATCCAGAGGTGATTGATGGGTCAGAGGTATACTCTGTTATATAAGAATAAATACTTTCTAATATATGTTTAGTTCCGTGCTGGGGACCTTGAGAGCAGCCACCTGGGAAGAATAGCGAGGAGATAAAAAGTGTAGAAACTGACAGTTCCCACGGCCGTGCACAGTGCTGGGAACGTCCCAGTGTATTTTTTCCATTGACCCTCACAAAAAATGAGTATCAATGTGGACAAATGACTTGTCGAGCATCATAGAGCAAGGCTTTGGTACCATCAGGATTCTGACCCGGACATGTCTGATTTCAATCCCAGAGCGAATTCCCCCAAGCTTGGCTGGTGAAGGTTTTGGCCTCTTGACAACAGTATCAGGCTTCTGCCATGAAGCAGAGAAGGAGGGACACGTTTCACACTCAGCCTAGCTGGGGATTGGGGGTTAGGAGTAGGGAGAGCATGTCCTGAGGCCCTGGCATCCTGAAGACCAGAACCTGCTGGCCCTTTAACAGTGTTGTCTGATATTTTGCTAGAGCAAATGTAGAGAAAACAACTCAGTAGAGATGCTCACATGACAGTAAACCAACATGTCAGGGCCAAGGACATGGGGACATTCATGCAGGTTCATCCAACCTCTTCAAGATGACAACTCTGTTTAAAGAACACGGCCCACTGCCAAGGGCATTGGAAGGGGTGTCTCGGTTCTCTGAACATCAGCCTAGATCAGTGATCGCTGCCGCTGAGAAGGCAGGATGTCAAGTTGGCTGAAGCTATTTGCAGGTGCTCAGGACCAGTTCCTTCCACCTGGATGCCTGGGTTCCCTGAAACCACGTGAAGGAATCCTCTCTGGAAGTGACCTCAAACTGTCCTGGCCCCGCTCAGCTCTGAGGTATCTGAGAAGAGAACAGCTTCTGTGGCCTCCTTTCCAGAGGCCACCACTGACAGTTCCACCATCAACCAGCAAGACCTGGCCTTCAACCACGGTTTCCCCCATTGCTCCACCCATTCAAGGCAGGAGCTCAGGTCTGTGACACAATAAATCTCAGTGGCTCTGGGGATCGGAGGCGACTTGTCTGTTCTCTTCACAGCCCCAGACCCTGAGGGGGAGCCCGGTGCTGGGGAGCAGGGAGGGAGGTGGCTGTGAGGAACACCTCAAGCTGTGGCCCTGGTGAACTCTGTAGGTCACAGCCTCTTTGCTTTGCTTCCTCCTTCCTCCCTACCTCAGTTAGGCTCTGAGACTCGTCCTCCTAGGAGCAGAGTCAAGGACAGAGAGGGCAGGCTCTGCAGAGGGAGGAGGGCCGGATCCAGGACTGCTGGACGCCTCCAGCCAGCCACCAGAGCCTCTGGCTCAGCTCCCACCTCCCACCTCCCTTAACACTCCTGCTGACGACGTTAGTGCTTCTACAGGTGTCAGTTTTGCAGGGACAGGGCGACAGCAGTTAAGTGCTAGGTGGAGCTAGGTTACAAGGACAGGAAAAGGTTTTACTTACAACAAAGCTGCACTGTGGAGGAGAGGAGACAAGGAAAAAGCCAAGAGTTAATGCCAGGCCGGGGGAAGTCCAGGAAAGCAGGCCAGGCTCCCAGCTGTGCCAGTGTCTGCTCAGGGCCTGCACCCTCTCACCAGCAGCACCACCTCCTCTCAGCTCACCCAGCCCTCAACCCCAACGCAAGTGAACACGTCCACATGTGTCCCTCACCTTAACCACTCAAACCAATGGAGTCGTGGAGACAGACAGGCTGGGCAATAGCCAGCTAGACCAACCTACTGGGTGGGCAACCTCCCAGCCCTGGGCCCAAGACCCAGGGGTCACACTGAGCCAGCAGAGCCTCTAGGCTGCAGTGTAGAGCCCAAGAGGTCAAGACAGTCTCCAAATGTCAAAGTCTGACCACACTGTACACACACTCGATTCAGCTGGCAGGGATCCCGTAGCACTGGACAGTATGAGAATGCATTAAGCCACAGTGTCATCTCTACACGGATCGGCCCACCCTGTCATAGAAGCGAGAGTCGCGAGCCGCGTTCCCCACTATGAGGACCCAGAGGGTCTGTGGCAGGTGGAGGCTCTGGTCAGCCATGCTGGCTGGTGGGAAAACAGGAGGTGGGTAGACTCATGTGTGAGCCCAGGAAAGCCCTCAGACTTGAAGGATTGGTACAGTCTCCACTGTGACCCTTCATCTCCAGACTAGGGAGCTACGGGTTCCTTTTTAAAGTGTCTGGAAACATGTCCATATTAGTAAGTCAGAGAAGATCTGAACTTTCTTAGGAAAGTCAGTTTACCCGCTCACAGATTCGTCTGACTCTAAACGAACTCTGTGACATGCTGCGGTCCACCTGGACTTCTCCCGTCTGCGCTGCTGCTCCCGTCTTACTTGCCCACACCTCCACTGGGCCCTCCCCTTCCCTCCTGGCCCCTTCCCTGGCCCTGTGGGCAAGTCTGCAACGAAGAGAGCCCGGGGAGTCGGTCTCCTCCAGATCCCCCACACCCTTCAGGCTGCAGCTTCTGTCACTGCTGCGGGTCTCCCACTTCCAAAAGGCACTCCCGCACAGAGGCAGTTCCTGCCGTGTTCAGATCAGGCCGTTTCTTCCTCCTAACCTAAGACAGGGGACTGGTCCCGGGAAAGGCTCAGCAGAGTCTGTCATCCTCACTAGTCTTACTTTGACCTTAATACAGGCATTTCCCTCATCACTTCAGAACCCGCCCCTCAACCAAACACTGAGATACCTTTTTTTAAAATTTCATTTTATTGGGGTCATATTGGCTTAGAACATTGTGTAAATTTCAGGTGTACATCACTATATTCCAGTTTCTGTATAGACTGTATCGTGTTCACTACCAACAGTCCAGGTTTTATCCGTCACCATACACATGTGCCCCTTTACCCCGTTTGCCCTCCCCCCGCACCCTTCTCCTCTGGTAACCACTAATCTATTCTATCTACATGTTTATCTTCCACATATGCAAAAACACTCAGATACTGACTGATCAAGGCAACAAAAGGAGTGACAGACTGCAGAATTTTTCCATTTCTACATCTAATTGATTTAGTCTCCACACCAGGAAACTGTCCTTCACCTCCAAGCTAGCATCTAGAATACAATCTTCTGGGGACTTAGAGCAGGTCAGTGATACTGGTGTCGTCAAGATCAATTCCGGAGTGCAGCTTGCCATCCTTGGCGGCCGCCCAGGGCATGGATGCAGAGGTCCACTTTACTGCCCACTCTCCTGCTTTGCTGACCAAGATGACGCCACCTAAACCTTTGAGCCTTGACTTCATGTAACCCAACGAAACGTCAGCAGCCTCTTCTAACGTCTTTCCTGAAAACGAGGTTGAGAAACAACACGTCACTGAAAGGAATCTGGAGGGAAAACCATTTGCAGTATGAAAACCAAGGTGAATTAACCGAGATCTCTGGTAGATAATTTGTCTGAATGCTTCAGAGAAGGGTCCTCACCACAAAAGGCCCTCCTTGCACCGAGACGGAGCCCTCGCACCAGCCTGAGAAGAGCTGCCTCGTCTCCCACACCTGGGCCCCCAGCCTCCTACTGCCCCCTTCTCCCGAGATGCACAGGACAAACGGGATTCTATTCACATCCTCTGCCCATTTTTTGACCGGGTTGTTGGTTTTCTTGTTGTTGAGTTGTATGAGTTCTTTATATATTTTGGATATTAACCCCTTACTGGATAAAGGATTTGCAAATATCTTCTCCCAGTTGGTGGGTTGACAAACCCACCACTCCAAATGCTCTTCTTTCCAGATCCCAACAGAAGGTGGGAAGGAGTCAAAATAGTGTTAACCTGAAAGCAACATCTTCAGCAAATAAGAAAGGGTTTCATACACTTCTCCATCTGTTTATAAACAGCTTCTCTTTACTCATCTTCAGACAGTATGAACTTGTTCTATGTACCTTGTTCTACGTGGAAGAGAGTGAGTCTGGCCAGATTCGCCTTCATGATGCTTTCCCCGTGCCCCGTCGTGGAAATGGCTCCAATGTCATTGTCAGCATAACCTCCAGATCCTGCTCAAAGAAGGTGACTGTTCTAACTGAGCAGCAATAGCCAAGAAATTCACATATATATCACAAGTCTAATGCTACACAAATATTAAATTCCAAAGAGTGCCCAAGTGTAGACAAGGATCAGATTAGTAGCCATGACCTGGGGATGCACAGGTGGACTAGTAAGCGCCATGTGACTACCCTGAAATCAGGATGAAGGGAGCCTCAGGGGAGGGAGGCCTGACCTTTCATGGAGCAGCTACACCAGGACAGACCCTCCTTTGCCCCAAAACATGTCTACCCAGTCTGCACAGGGTGAAACATACACCCCCCCCCAACTCCTGGGAATTAGATAACGTGCTTCAATGTTAATGCAAAGAACATTTCCATCTCTAATGTCTCTGTAGTAGCAGTGTGTCACTTTCATGGCACTCAAACCTAAAACCTGCAAACGTCAGTTCTCAGTTTTCTTCATTTGTTAATTTGAGCCCACGCCCAGGAAGAGGTTTTGTGTACTTAGTCCTTTGGGGATAAGTCTGCAGATGTTGACACTGGGACTAGAGAGAAGAAAGGGGCACTATGGGGTAGCTTGGGGCGACTTTAGCATCCCCCGTCTCCATCTCCCTCCCAGGTCATCCCAAAGATGTGCAATCTAGGAGAAAGAGAGCCGATGAGATACAAACGCCCTCTCAAAGCAGTGCCCTAAACAACTCCTTCCGGTCCCACTGCCACTCCCAGAAATTCTGAAGCTGCCACCAAGAGGAGGGAAATGGAGAAAGAAAGAAAAGGAGAGAGAGGTGGAGAACAGAGGATGACAACTTGAGGACAGGGGAAGGAAGAGGGGGCAGCAGTCATCCATCAAGCCCACCTATACATGGTGTGTCCCCCACTCGGCCGACCATTTTATTCATGATGCCCCCAGTGGAGGTTGCATAAGCCACGTTTCCTTTGCAGTCCAAGGCAACAGCACCCACAGTTCCCAAGTTTCTGGCAAAAATAAACAGAAAAAAGTGACAGGCTGAAGATGAGAAACACTCCCACAGGTAACAATGTACCTTAATACCACTCAAATTCCCACATTGTACGTTAATGGCAAATGGGACACATTTTGATTCCAACATTCCCGACTCAGGGAAATTACAAAGGAACCGTTTGCTTTTTATTCTACACGTCAGTCAGATTGCTGACATTCTGTTAGGCCTCAACTTTAAGAGTACATCCATTCCCAGCACCATCCTTTTCTAGCTGTGTGACTTAAGTTTTATTCTGTGTGTCTCACTTTCCCCATCTACAAAATGGGGAAAAATAATTGAGCACATCTCAACCTTGAGTGTGCGTAAGAACCCCGACTCCCTGGCCTCCCCCAGAGATCCCAAGTCGGTAGGTACAGGGTGGGACCCAAGACCCTGCATGTCTGACAACCTCCCAGGTGTCGCTGACCTGCCCATCCACAGACCTCATTTTGACTGTCTCATGGGGCTTGCTTGTGAAGATAAAATGTTAATTTTCTCCCTAACAGTATAAATTTTCAAGTGAAAAATTAGAAGAAACCGTACAATGACAGTCGCACACCCCCCACCCGGATTCTATAATAAACTATATTCGAGGCACCATTCTAAGTGCAGGGACACAGCAGTGAACTCAATGGACAAAGTCCCTTCTCCCATCGAACTTGCATGTGGGGCAGAAGGTAACAGAGCAATAAAAATTTCAGGTTTAATCAAATAGCAATAAAAACTAAGAAAATTATAGCAGTCTATGGGGAGAGTGATGGTGGGGAGGTGCTGTTTTATATAGGGCCTCTCTGAAGGAAGTGAGGGTAAAGCCATGCTGATTGCCGGGGAAGAACGTTCCTGTAGCAGGAACATGCTTGCCAAGGTCATGGAATTTCAAGACGACCAATGCGGTTGGAGAGAATAAGCCGAGGGAGAGTGTAAGAGGGTCGGCGGGACGGCCAGCAGCCAGATCATGAAGCCTCTGACAGGTCGGGTGACCATCCATCCTGGTTACCCAGGACAGTCCTGATTTATGCCTGTTGTCCCAGCTTAATTAATAGTGTCCCTCTTATTCTCAAAATGAAATTCCAGTTTTCTGTTTCTTCTTACGTTCCAGTTTCTTCTAACAGAAATGTGGAGATATGTTTACCAAAAGCGTACAAAAATGCTCACAGCAGTACTATTTGTAAATAACAGCAAACTGAAAACAACACACCTGTCCACCAAAGGTAAATAAATTGTGATATATTCATGAAATGGGATACTATAGAGCAACGAGAATGAACTATTGCTCTCTGCAACAAATGGATCAATCTCAGAAATATGATGATGAAAGAAGGCACCTAAAAAAGCACCTACTATAAGATTCTACTTAAATAAAGTTCAAAAACAGGCAACACTAATCCACGGTGTTAGCAGTCAGGTGAGTGGTTACCTTGAGGGAAGGCTAGTGAACGGGAGGGGGCGTGATGGGGAGCTTCTGACAATGTTCTATTTCTTGATCTGGGCACTGATTACATGGCTGTGTCCACTGTGAAAACTCATCAAGGAGGACACACGATTTATACGCTTCTGTATATACGCTATACTTCCACAAAAAGTTTAAGATAATTATTCTCACTCTTGTGTTGACTGAACGAGACAAGAGTGGAAACAGAGACATTAGAGGCTTGAAGAGGCAGTGGGTTGTTAGGGGGTTCCAGCGGAGAGCGTGAGAAGTAGGCTGGACTTGGGACATTCTGAAGGTCGAGTGGACAGAATTTGCAGGTGGACTGGATGTGAGAGAGGAATCACGAGCAACTCTGAGCCCTTTGGCCTCAGGAACTGAGAGGACGCAAGGACCATTCACTGAAATGTAGAAGACCATTAGGAATAGGTTTGTTTTGTTGTTGGTGTGTGTGGAGGGGGATCAGGTGGAGAAACCAAGAGGTCAGTTTGGGACGGAAGCCCGCGGTACCTGTTAGGCAATCACATGGAGAGACTGAATCACAGCTAGAGATAGCCTGGCGTTCAAGGGGCTAGAAAGGGAAACCTGGCATTCTGTTTAGGAGCAACCGGAACCCTGTCTTCCAGCATTCACAAAAATCAACTCCAGATAGCGAAAGACCGAAGTATAAAACATAGAACAAAATTCTTCAGGAAAATCTAGGTGACTGTATGTCTCAGGGTGGGGGCTACCTTCTAAGTTTCTGGCCTTGCAAACTCTACAGGAAGAGGTAGACTACATATTTGATTACAAAAAAATAAAAACTTTTATATGGCAAAAATATCGCAAGCAAGATTAAAAACAACAGATTTGGGAAAATTTTTTAACAGAGAAGATAGCCTTAGGACTGACAGGGAACGAAACAACTAAAGAGAAAAAATGATCATAGGACAAAAATAGGCAAATTCATAGAAAGGAATGACCCACAAACAAATGGAAAATGTTCAAACGTGTTAGTAGCCAGGGAAAAGCAAATTAAAGGGACAACATCCTTCTCGTGTCAGATAGGAAATGGGTACTGCCGGTCACTGCTGGTGGCAGGTCCATCCTTAACATCTGCAAGGGGTTGAGGCAAGAAAACAAATGCAAATGGAGGCCCACACACCAAATGTTTTATATTTAGGAATTATTAATATGTTCTATCCTCTTACCATGAAAAATGTATTTTGAAAAGTATTGTAAAGCTATGGTTTTCATATGACCGAAAGCTGAAAAACTACCAATGATGACAATTATTATGATGAATTATCACAGAAGATATTACTAAATATTTTAATCACATAAATCACAATCACTTATTATAGTCCTTTTCATCATTTCTTAAGCAGTATTTAGATCCACGCAGACTATCTTTGAAGTTTCAATGGTATATTACGAAGAAAACTGAAAACAGCAGTATGTTGTTGGATTTTGCTAAAATCGCTCTTCAAATGGTCCTGTGCTTTGATTTATAACAAACAGAAAAAGAGCCTCTACAGAAACTGTTTCGGGATTATTTATACATGAATCTTCTCCTTCAGGTTAGGCAAAAATTTCTGTTTACTTGTTTCAATTTCCTTAAATTTTATTGGAATGTCATTTTTTTCTTGCATATTTCACATGCATTTTTGCTTTTGTTTTGCCAATCATAAAAAAATTTAATCCTTTAAAAAGTGAAATAGTCAAACAAGATATTTTTAAAGCTTTTCTTAAGCTTATCAGTAGAAATTAACAGTTCATACTAAATAATTGCGTATAGTGAAAATTCAAAATTACTTCCATTTTCCGTTAAAGTTCACGGTTTGCTTTTTGAGGATCTTCTGTGGTTTTCCTGAACTCTTCTTATCTAAATTCAACTTAATTACTTTCACAGCATTTAGGTGGTATTCCCACCATGTGTCTGAGATTTGTCATAAGGTCCAATATGAGTTTAATCAAGCTGTTCCATCTTTGGGCATATCTAGAAAATCGTGTATGGGACCCTCTACTGTCCCACATCATCACTATCGGCACAGTGGAGGGCCTGTCTCCTAGAAACAAATTCAAACTGTGAGTTATACATGTCACATAGAGTACTTCTGGATTCTTGGCCCGACTTCGTGCTTATATACCTTTTATTTACCAATCATGTTAGCTCCATTATCACAGGCTTATCTTCGATAGTCTTTTAAATGTTAGTTTTTCAACATGTCTTCTAACCATGGTACATTCTAGATGAACTGAGTATTTTTTTTAAGTTTTATATATGATTTCATCTCTGGCTTTATTACCCATTAAATAATCTGTTTGAATTCTCTATCCTAGATAGTGATCCTTAGTTTCATTATTTTTTGTCCTAATTACATGTTTAGCATTTTAACAAATTTTGAAATAATTTTTACTAAACCTAGAAATTTTCCATTGTTTTTTGTAAACACTGTGTTGATGATGGTGCTGTGAAAAGCATCATTAGGCTTGGCTCAATACTGGACACACGATATTATTCTCTCAAGAGAATGTACATCGATGTTTCCTATCTTTGTCTTTTTCTGGTATTATCATTTGTTGTTTATTCAGTCTTTTCTCCCAATTCTAATAACTGCGTGTGTGATTTTTTGTGATTCACAATGAATCTTCCTTTAGGAAAGAACATGAAGTTGCAGAGATTTCATCCAAACTGTTCAAGTTGTGGATCTGGCAGGAGTAATATTCTAATTTTCACTGCTTTGATAAATAATTAAATCTTCATTGAAAAAATACTTTTTAATGTCCTGTTTGTGAATTTTTCTGAGTCATCCTGGAAGAAGGCTGCTTACTTTTACTGTTTTATTTTTAAAAATGCAAGCAGACCATTTCTTTGAAGATTTTTTGCTTCTTTTTTCCTTTCAGTTTTTTTCTATTTTGTGAGTTCCTCCTAAGTATTCTTTTTCTACCAAAATCTTGACTGACACTCATTTTCAATAATCTAGGGATTAAAAAGTAAAATATAATTATATTGAAAGTGTAAGAAATTAGGATGTATTTTCATCAAAATTAAGAGCAAATCCAAAAAAATAAAAGTAATTTGCAGATATAATTTCAAAAAGTTGGTTTTTTCTAAAATATACAAAATTATTAATACTAAAGTCAAAATATGACTTATAATTAATGAATATATTTTAAATCAAAATTATTTAAAAGCTAAATATTTTAACATATTTTTGAAAATTTAACTAATCTTCTGAGTATTTTTGTAAGAATAAAACCATTCACAATTCTAATATTCAGTGTCCATTTAGTTGCCGACATAGAGAGCTGGTTCTTCACGCAGGTTCTGTCTAGACCCACGCTGTCCAATACAGCAGCCACTAAATACATGTGGCTACTGTGCACTGCAAATGTGGGCAGTCCACAGTGAGATGTGCTGTAAGTGTAAAATACACATCAGATTTTCAATATTTAGTGTAAAAGAATGTAAAACATCTCATAAAAATTTTTCATATTAATTACATATCAAAATGATAATATTTTGGGTATACTGGGTTAAATATATTATTAATTTCACCTATTTATTTTTTTCTCAATGTGGTGACTAGAAAATTTTAAACTACCTATGTGGCTCTCGTATTTCTGTTGGACAGTGCTGGTCTAGACCTACATACATACAAATTTAAGAGTAACAGGAATCAGCCCTCACACACAAGTCTTGCAGATATTGTACTAATTCACAAATACCCCCAGAACCACAAATTGAAACATGGAGTGAAAATGGACACTGGGCAATACAGGGAAACAATACTTCATTATGCAAGAATTTATTTGACAAGTTATTAATCTGTCTTTTTCTCTTACCTAAGTCCTTCTGCTGTTCAGTTCTTCCCCACACTCCAAAGCAGTGCCCATTTCTGATGTCAGCAGGGGCACAATCCACAAACCTTTAGACTCAGGTGGCCTTTGCTTCCAAGACATAAGGCAAGAGATGGAGAGAAGCACTTCGCTGGGGGCTGAATGATACTAGTCACAAGAGCAGATGATGAGGGTTATGGGTCATCCTGTGCCACTGCTGAGTGACAGAGATGCCCCATGTGTCTGTAATAAACCAATTGTTTTGTGTATTTGTGATACAAGGATCCTCCAAAGTGCAGGGCCCAGGGCAGAAGCCCCTCTTGCTTATAACTAAAAGCAGTACTGGCTGGTGGAGGTGTGAGTTGTTACAGAATTTTTGGAAAGCAATGTGGCGAGATCTATTCAAATGTACATGAACAACTGATAAAGCAATCCCATTCCCGTGACTCTAGCCTACGGGCACAATAGCACACTCGGTAAGGTTATCAACAGCTATCAATGTATGGCCAATCTTGTAACACAGATTCTTAACCTGGGGACACATCAGAATTACCTGGGAAACTTTTTCCTAATACACCTGCCTGGCCTCTCTACCTCAGATCTATTAAATTAGATTCCTTAGGGAAGGGGTTCAGATATCTACATTTTGAAAAAGCTCCCTAGGTGATACTAAAGCACACCTCTGGTTAAATATTACAAATCTAAAAAGGTATGCAGAGTCTATAGATTATATACCATTACAAACTCCCAGGCCATATTCAAATTTTGTTTTAAATAAGGGGGCTTTTATTTGGGATTTTGAAATGTCTAACAAAGAAAACCATAATTCTAAACATACAGTTAATTCAAACTTATAAGAGCTGTACTCATTTCTCTGCCCTAAGAAAAAGTGCCTACTAAGTTCATAGGGTACACTAGGTCATGGAGAACCTGTTTAGTCTACAGCAGCTTCCCCTTATCTGTGGGGGATACAGTCCATGACCCCCAGTGGGTACCTGAAACTACAGATAGTACTGAATCCTACATATACTATGCTTTTTCCCATACAAACATACCTATGATAAAGGTTAATTTATAAATTAGTTACAGTAAGAGATCAACAACAATAATAATAAAGTTGGCCTTGGTGCCCTTATTAAATAAAATAAGGATTGCTTGAACACAAGCACTACGATATCACGACTGTTGATCTGATAACCGTGAGAGCTACTGAGTGACTAACAGGTGGGTACCCTGTTAGCGCAGACAGGGTGGATACGATGGACAAAGGGATGAATCACTTCTTGGGCAGGACAGAGCAGGATGCCAAGAGATTTCCTCACGCTACTCAGAACAGAGTGCAATTTAAAACCTATGAATTGTTTATTTCTGGAAGTTTTCATTTAATATTTTTGGACTGCAGTTGACTGGGCGTAGCTGACACTATGGAAAGCGAAACTATGGATAAGCGGGGACTCCTATACTTAAGACAACAAATTGACCAAGAAGCATCCACATAGTTAATACATTAACACAAGGCATTCTCCTATTAAATCATACTGGAGAAGGAACCTTGTCAGCCTAATTTGAGTTACTACTTACAGGAGTAATAAATGAGGTTAAATTTGAGAATCAAAAGAGCAGTTTTTCCATTATTTAGTGTGAATTATTTTGTATAAAAACTGAAGCTACCAAGTGATATCTGACGTACTTAAGAAATGCGGATAATCAGATATTTGTCAAACATTCACACTTGAATAAATCCCCAAAACGTGAGTCAGATGACACTTACTTCTGGCAGTCTAATTTCTGAGCACCTTTCTCATTCTTCTCCTTTTCTAGAAGTTTTATGTTTCTCTCTGTTACCAGCTGCTTTCCAGCAACCTCTGGAATCCCCATGGCTGCTGCAAATTTTGTTGCACCTTGGTCAGTCAGAAAGCAATGAGGTGTCTTGAGCCAGAAAGAAATGGAAAAATGGTTAGTTTTTTGAAAAAGGCAAAATCTTTCTAACTGGTGTAACCGTGTAGAAATAATTACTTCCCTCTGAGTACAAAGCCTCAAAAATGCAAAATTCCACTGGCTTGCTTTTCTGGATGTTGAAAAGAGCCTGGCTCTCTTGAGTTTTTGTTATTTTCTTTTGAAAATAACAAAAGAACTCAAAAATGACAGAATATTACTAGGAATGCAACTAACATATGATCTTAAAGTTACAGAACTTAACCCATTTTTATTTAAAACATGCTATTAAACAGTAGGTCTGTCCAGTTTGTGTGTGTTATTGTTACTGGACACATACACAGGTTCTATATCCGCCACGTGAGAGGGGCCAAATAAAAATTGGAATGCCAGGCTCATGGCAAGGGAAGAGTTTTTATTTCAGGTGATGTCAGCCAGGAAACTAGAGTGAGCCCTCAAATTTGTCCCGTCTCCCTGAAAGATGGGAGGCAAGGGGTTTTAAAGGTTGCGAGGAATGCAGCTGCTTGTAGGGAGGGGGAGCCAGTAGCCTTGCTGGTCAGCACTTTCCCATCAGCCTGCGTTTGGCCTTGTGAGGCTGCTGGCAGGGAGGAGGATGGCGAGATAAGGGAATCGCAGGTGGGTGTCCTTGGTTGTCTGTCTCTGTGGTGGATGGTGGATTCTGGCACCAGGAAGCCAAAGAGTTGGGGTCTGGGAGCTTCAGCTTCTTGATATTCTCTAGATATCATATTCCCTGTAACAAAACTTCAAAGGACCCAGAACTAGCCCAACTTCAGTGTAAGCCCAGCATGAGGCCACCTGGGCTTTTAACAGTTTGTAACTTCTATCTGCCTTGTGAAGTTCAGGGATACAAAGGTTTAAAAAAACTGATATTTACATATGAATGTAACTTACAGAAGCAGAGAAACAGGATGAGTGCTTTTGGTTTTAACCCCATATATGCTGGGTTTAATGTAGGGGAACTGATATCAGGGCTGGCATCATTATATGTGTTGAGAGAAGGCTGCAGAAAATACAGGAAGATAACATGAAAAAGTAATCACTGGTTAAATGATTACTAGTCAAATTACACTGTCAACAGAGTCACAATCTTGGCTTACTTGAGAAACTGAAGTAATGCTGCTGTTCTTGTATATAATTTTAGGAGAACAGTGATCTCAAGTATTTCTCTACGGTCAGACCTCTTTCAGTCACTGAAGTACACAAGTAACAATTCCTTAGGAAAAAGATGCTTTGTTATCACATATACCTTTTCCATAACAAGCCGTGCAAGTTTAATGGGATTTGCTATACAGCGGACGGCAGACACGGCTCCTGCAGACAGGTCTTTTCCATTCATGATACTAGCATCCATTTCAACGTCACCATTTACGTTCAAGACAGATCCACAACCTAAAACCAAAAAGAAGTTGAAAAACAAGAATTAAGAATTTAGAAATGACTTCAGAGTGTCCTCTAAGCTGCCTACTTTAATTCATCCTCTACTCCATTATCAGAGGAAAAATTTTTAAAATACACATCTAACTTGGCACCCCACGACCTACAAAACAAAAAGCATGAAGCCCTTCCTAGTCTGGCCTCTGACTTACTTTTCCAGCTTCATCTCCTCTCCTTGGTTACACTTTAGTAACATATTAGGTTTCTCTGAAAGAACCATAAGCTCTCATTACTCTGTGATTACTCTTTACTCTTGCACATTCTGTTCTCTTTATCACTAGCACTCTTTCTCCAACTTTCTCTGCCTAGATAATGCCTGTAAGTCCAGCTACTCTTACTCTCTTTGTGCCTGTTTCCTTATCTGTAAAATGGGATAAGAACAAAGCTCAACAATATTTCAAGGATTATAAAAGCATCCAGCACCTAACAAGGTAAAATTCACAATGACTGGTATCCAATAAAAAATTACCAGGCACACAAAGAAACAGGAAAATGTGACCCACAATGAAGAGAAAAAAACCCAATCAATAGTAACAGACCCAGAAATTACACAAATGATAAAATTAGTAGACAAGGACGTTAAAACAGCTGTTATAACTATATTCTATACATACCAGAATGTGGAGGAAAATATAAAAGGACTCAAACAGAACTAGAGGTGAAAAAAAAATTGAAATGAAAAATACACTGGACGGTATTAACACCAGATTAGACATTGCAGCAGAATAGATTTACGAACCTGAAGACACAGCAATAGAAACTATCCAAAATGAAAACCAAAAAAGACTTACAAAAAAAAGAACAGAGCATGACTGAGCTGAGGGATAATTTCAAGAAGCCCAATGTATGCATAATTGGAGTCCCCAAAAGGAGAGGTGAGATAGAGGAACAAAAAAAATATTTAAGGAAATAATGGATAAAAAATTTTCAAATTTCACGACAACTATAAATTCACAGATCTCAGAAGCTCAAAATACTCCAAGCAAAAGAAATATGAAGAAAACTACACACAGGCACACCATTAGGTAGAGAGGAAAAAAGATAAGATTGATAGCATACTTTTGTCAGAAATGATTTAAGCCAGAAGACAGTAGAGCAACGTCTTTAAAGCCCTGAAAGAAAAAAATCTCTCACATTAGAATTCTATACCCAGTGAAAGAATCTTTCAAAAAACAAAAACAAAGACATTTAAGCTGAAAGAATTGATTAATATCAGATGTGCAACACAAGAAATGTTGAAGTTTTTCAGGCAGAAGGAAAATGACAGCAGATAGCAATTGGGATCCACACAAAGGAATGAGGAGCACTGGAAATGGCTAATATGTGGATAAGCAGAAATATTTTTTTCCCTTTATTTTTACAATATCTTTAAAATATAACTGTTTAAAGGAAAAATAATAACCACATATTGGGCAATTGATAACATACACAGAAGTAAAAGATAACACAACAATAGCACAGAGGCCAGGAAAAGGGAAAGAGAAGTATGCCGTTCCAGTGTTATAGCACTATGCATGAAGTGCTGTATTACTTGAAAGTAGACTGTGACAAGTGAAAGATGTAAACTATAAACCCTAAAACAACCCTTAAAAAAGAAGTCTAGCTACTGGGCCAACAAAGGAGGTAAGATGGAATCATAAATGACATTCAATTATTCCTAAAGGAGGGAGGAAAAAATGAACAATGAATAGATTGGACAAATAGAAAACAAATAGCAAGATGATAGATTTATACTTAACCATATCAATAATCGCATTAAATGTAAATGGTCTAAAGATCCCAATAAAAAGCAGAGATTGTCAAATTGTATAAATAGATAAGACACAATCATACGCTGCCTATAAGAAATCCACTTTAAATGTAAAGACACAAGGGGTTAAAAGTAAAAGAATGGAAAAGTTACACCATGCTAAAATGAATCAAATGAAAGCTGGAACATATATATAAGTATTGGGCAAAGCATGCTTCAGAACAAGGAACATTAAATAATAATAAGGACATTAAGTAATAATAAAGGGATCAATTTACCAAGAAGACAACAATCTATGCACCAAACAACAGTTTCAGAATACATGAAGCAAAAATTGATAGAACTCCAAGGAGAAATAGACAAATAGAAATAAAATGAAAGACTTCAACACTCCTCTCTCAGTAATCCATAGAAATAGACAGAAAATCAAGATACAGAAGATATGAACAACATTATCAACCAACTTGACCTTATTGAGATTTATAGAACTTTCTATCCAACAACAGCAACATACACATTCTCTTTAAGTGCAAATGGGATATTTACCAAGACAGACCATCTTCTGGGCTAAAAAACAAAGTTTACAAAGTTTAAAAGAATGTAAATCACGCAAAGTAGGTCCTTTGATCACAACAGAATTAAATAAAAAATCAGCAATATTTGGAAAACCCACAAATATTTGGAAGTTAAGTATCACACTTCTAAATATCCCATGGTTTAAAGAGGAAGTCACAAGGGAAATTAGGACACATTTTGAACAGAATGAAAATGAAAAGACAAGGTGTAAAAACTTGTAGGATGCCATCAAAGCAGTACTTAGACTAAAATTTAAAGCATTAAATGCTTGAATTAGAAAAGAATGATCTCAAATTAATAATCTAATGGGAAAAAGAAAAGCAAATTATTCCCAAAGCAAGCTGAAGAAAGCAGACAATAAAGATAAACCAGTGAAATTTAGAAAAGAAAAATAGCAAAAGCAAGCAGCAAGAGAATCCACAAAACCCCCTCCAAACCAAGAGCTAGTTCACTGAAGCTCACTCAAAGAAGAAAGAGCTAACCTGAATAATCCCATTCCTATTAAATAAATTGATTTTAGTCAAAAACTTTCCTTCAAAACAAAACAAAAAACAAACTCCAGCCCTAGATGGCTTCGCTGGCAAATTCTACCAAATATTTACAAAGAAATAATATCAATTTTATACAAACTCTTCAAGAAAAACAAAAGGATGGAACATATTCCAATTCATATGAAGTCAGCATTACCCTCATATCAAAACTAGACAGATATTATAAGAAAATAAAACTACAGAGCAGAATCTCTCATGAATACAGATGCAAAATCCTCAAGAAAACACTATCAAATCAAACCCAGCGTTACAGGAAAAGATAACACATCATGACAAAGTGGTGTTAATCCCAGGGACACACACTTGGTTCAAAATTCAAAAATCAATCAATTAATATTCACCCTATCAACCAACAAAAGAAAAACCATATGGTCATCTCAGTAGATGCAGAAAAAGCATTTGATAAAAATTCAGCATCAATTCACGATAGAAAAAAATCTCAAGAAACTAAGAATAACAGAACCTTGTCAACCTGATGAAGGGCATCTGTAAAATCCTACAACCAACATCATACTTACTGGTGAAAGACAGAGCTTTCCCTCTAAGGTTGGAAAAATTGCAAGGATGTTTGCTCTCACCACTCCTAGTCAATGTAACACTGGACAGTCTAGCCAGTGCGATAAGGCAAGAAAAAGAAAGAAAAGGCATAAAGATTGGAAGAGAAGAAATAAAACTGTCTCTATTTGCAGATGACACTTACTGTATGGCTACAATAACCAAAACAGTGTGGTACTGGCAAAAGAATAGACAAACAGATCAATGAAACAGAGAGCCCAGAAACACACCCACACAGAGTAAACTGATCTTTGACAAAGGAGCTGTGATATTATGATTTATAATAAATGTACATTTTGGTCTTTGTCCACAGTTCCTGGCTCACAGCTCCCAAAACCCTTGGAATTTCCTAAGGGATAAGAGCAATGGGAGCATCTTCTGTTACAATATTTGGTCTTTTGTCCTCAGTTCCTGAAATCACTTCACAGCAATAAAGGTGAAATGGGTGTCTTGTTATTCATAACAAGCCTCTTTCCACCACAACTGGGTTTATGTTAATGAAGCAACTTTTGGAAATCCCCTAACAATGGGGGGCTGGTTGCCATAGGAACCAACTATGATTAAAGCGTTGGAACTTTGAGCCCCGCTCCCTGATTTCCAGGGAGGGGAGAAGGGCTGAGGTTGAATGAATCACCAGTGGCCAATGATTTACTCAATCATGCCTAAGTAATGAGGTCTCCATAAAACCCAAAAGGATGGGGATTCAGAGAGCTTCCAGGATGGTGACCCAGAACACTTCCATGTGCCACCATGCCAGGCCCCAAACTCCACAGGGAAGGAGGACCTCGTCCTATGTATCTCTTCATCTGGCTGTTGATTCGTATCCTTTAATATCCTCTGTAATACTGTAAACCAGTAATCTAGTGAGTAAACTGGTTTCCTGAGTTCTGTGAGCTGCTCTAGTAAATTAATCAAACCCAAGGAGAGGGTCAGGCGAACCTCTGACTTATAGCCAGTCTGTCAGAAGCACAGGTTACAACCTGGACTTGCAACTGGCATCTGAAGCGGAGGGCAGTCTTATGGGACAGAGGGAGCCCTTAACCTGTGGAATCTGATGCTATCTCCGGGTAAATAGTGTCAGAATTGAGCTGAATTACAGGACACCCAGCTGGTGTCTGAGAATTGCTTGGTGGTATGGAAAAGCCCACACACATTGGAATTGGGTGCAGAATCTTACAAACAAAGGCAAAGACAAGTCTTTTCAACAAATGGTGCTGGAACAACTGGACATCCATAGGCAAAAAACCAAAAGTAGATACAAACCTTATACCCTTCACAAAAATTAACTCAAAATGGATCAAGGACCTAAACATAAAATGCAAAATGATAAAACTCCTAGACGATAACACAGGAGAAAATCTAGATGACCTTGGGTTTGACCTTTTAGATACAACACCAAGGGCATGAACCATGGAAGAAAAAATTATTATGCTGAACTTTGTTAAAATGAAAATTTTCTGCCCTATGAAAGACACTGTCAAGAGGACGAAAAGACAAGCCACGGACTGGGAGAAAGTATTTGTAAAAGACATATCTGATAAAGGACTGCTATCCAAAATATACAAAGAACTCAACACTCAACAATCTGATTAGAAAATAAGTCAAAGACCTTAAGAGACACCTCACCAAAGAAGATGGCAAATGAGGGTATGAAAAAAACCAACTGTATAATTATATAGTAGCCATGAATAATTGGTACGTGAAATTTTAAAAAGTAGTATTTACAATAACACCAAAATACATGAAATTATTAGGTATAAATCTAACAAAATATAAGATTTATATGCTGAAAACTACAAAACATTGATGAAAGAAATCAAAGATCTAAATAAATGGAAGTATATACCACATTGGTGAATTAGAAGCCTCAGTACTGTTAAGATTTCAATTCTCTTCAAACTGATCTATAGATTCAATACAATCCTAATAAAAATTCTAGCAGAATTTTTTTGTAGAAATGGACAAAGTGATTCTCAAATTTGTGGGAAAGGCAAAAGGACTAGAATAGCCAAAAGAATCATGGAAAAAAATAGTTGGAAGACTCTTCACTACTTGATTTTAAGAATAAACACAAAACTACCATAATCAAGACAGTGTGGTACTGGGAAAGAATACACATACAGGTGAATGGAACAGAGTCCAGAAACAGACCCATACATATAAAGCTAACTTATTATCGACAAAGGTGAAATTCAATGGAGAGAGGATTGCCTTTTCAACAACGGGTGCTGAAACAATTATGCAAAAACTGAACCTTGGTACACACCTTGCTCCATATACAAAAACTTATTAACAATCATAGACCTAAACCAAAAACCTGGAACTACAAAATTTCTAGAAGACAACAAAAGAGAAAATGTTTGTGACTCTGGGTTTGGCAAATATTTCTTAAGATATGACACAAAAAGCATGATCCATTAAAAAAACTGATAAATTGGACTTATACACAATTAAGAACTTCCGTTCTTTGAAATACACTGTTAAGAGAAAGAAAAGACAAGCCACAGACTGGGAGCAAATATCTGCAAATCATATCCAGGCATACCTCAGAGATATTGCAGGTCCCGGTTCCAGACCACTGCAATAAAGTGAATAGCACAATAAAGTGAGTCATGGGGATTTTTTTGGTTTCCCAGTGCACATGAAAGTTACCATACTGTAGTCTATTAAGTGTGCAATAGCACTATGTCTAAAAAAACTATGTACATACCTTAATTTAAAAATACTTTATTGCTAAAAAATGCTAACCATCATCTGAGCCTTCAGCAAGTTGTAATCTCTTTGCTGGTGGAGGGTCTCGTAAAAAACAAAACATCTGTGAAGCAAAATAAAGCAAAGTGCAATAAAGCAGGGTACAGTCAAATGAGGTATGCCTGTACCTGATAAAAGACTATGTATCTAGAATATATAAAAGTCTTAAAACTCAGTAATAAGAAAAAAAATAAAGAAATTGACAAAAGATTGAAAGATGTTAAAATAAACATCATTTGCCATTAAGGACACGCAAATTAACACTAGCACGAGTTCCACCATACACCTATTAGAATGGTTGAAACAAAAAATACTGACAATACCAAGTGCTGGTGAAAATACAGAGTAACTAGAACTTTCAGACATTGCCGGTGGGAATGGAAAACAGTAGTCACTTTGGAAAAGAGTTTGGCAGTTTCAAGTAAAGTTAAATATATACTTCCATATGACCAGCAATCTCACACCTAAGCTATTCACCCAAGAGAATAAAAACATTTTCTCACAAAAATCTGTATGCAAATGTTTATAGTGATTTGTAATGGCCTGAAACTGAACACGTCCTTCAGTTGGTAAATGACAGAAATGGTGGTATAGCTATACAATGAGCTAACTACTCAACAATAAAAAAGAATGAACTACCAATATTTGTGTCAACATAGATAACCCTCCAATGCATTACGCTAAGTGAAGAATCCAGACTCAAAAGGCTACATATTGTATGATTCCATTTATGACATTCTGGAAAACGCAAAACTATACGAACAGAAAACACACAAGTTGTTGCCAGGCGCTGGGGTGAATGGAGGTGGGGACTCAAAGGGGTATAGAGGAATTTTTGAGTAATGGAACTGTTTTATATTTTGATTGTGGTGGTGGTTACATGACTATGTTTGCCACATTCATAGAACTGGACACTAAAAAACTGGAATTTTACTATATACAAATGACACAAAAAAATCCATTAAAATGGTATAGTATTAGGCTAGTGGATTCTAAACCTGGTTGTATATCAGAATCACCTGGAAATCTTCAAAACAAAGAAAAAATTCCTACACCCCATCACAGATTTTTATCTTATAGATGTCACATTATAAGGACTTCAGGAAGAGGGTGGCTAAATTAAAATCCTATTATCTCAAAGACTCTTCAACAGCTTATAAAATTGAACTGTAGGGAGAATGAATTAACTAAAGTTCTGTGTAAATATTGCTCAACTCCAGTGAAAGCAAAGGGTCATCATTTGGCTGCCAATCTAAATCTTTAAAGAATATTTCTAGCATTCAAAATCTAAAAGTACAATTTTTACAGTGCTGGTTTCTAATAAATAAACTACTTTTTAACAAACTAAGTATCATGAAACAAACTTTAAAGTAAAATCCATATTGAAATGCAAATACAATGTAACAAAGACAATGTTATTACAAACACTCAGATAAGCTGTGTTAGGAATGCTAATTATTGCCACTTAGCTCAATAACTACAAGGAGTCAGCTTTTTGTAGGAAGTTCCCAAATAGTTATGCTAGAGGATTATAGCAGAGGCTGCCGGAAATACTGTTTGCTTGTACTGACCTCAGCTGGGAAAAGCAAATAGAAAACAGAGCTCAGGGTAGACAGTAAGCTGTTAAAAGTCCCACCTTTCCCTCCAGATCTTTGATTTCCTTCTTTTCAGCCCTACTTTCTCCTTCCTCAATGTAGTGAACAGCAGACATCTGGGAAACCAGCAGGAAGGCGCTCAGAAGAGAGATGCTCAGAAGGCAGGCTCTGGGTACAGAGCACAGAAACGAGAACTAGCTGCTAATCCATATTTCCCAATTCATGCAGATGACTGACTCTGTTAGAGAAGGTAGGAGACTAGAGGGACCCGCTCCAGTTGAAGGTCCTGTGTGAATATGACCTGGTTTGTCAACCAAGAGGGTCCCGACTACTAAGGGGCATATAGTTGAACAGGTCCCCACTGAAACAGCGGGCTGCTCCCCTGCTGGCAGAGGAGAGCATGTAGTGAATTCTGGCTCAACAGCCATAAAAACGCAGTTATGCCTCACTCTGTGGTGGGGCCCACTCATGAAATCTTTCTTAAGTGTTAAAGAATGATCAGCAGAGGCAATGGGACAGAACAAATACTCAGTAAATATTTGATGACTAATAGGTTAAGATTTCCTGAAATTCTTTTCCCTGACAGATGTTGGGTGGGTGGTGTAATTCCAAGAAGTATTTTAATCCTTAGGTTTTAGGGTTTCTATTTTACAATAAAAAGGAAATGAGTGTCTTCCAGCAAGTTACTTAATCTTTTTGTGCCTTAGTTTCCTCATCTGAGAAACAAGCATGATACTTACACCTAACTCATAGGACTATAGTGCAGATTATCGAGTTAATCACACAAATTTCTTAGACCACTGCTTGGTACACAGTAGACACTCATAGTAGTTATAATGATTATTACTCTAAAAAAGGACTGATTAAGTGAAAGAAGTCAAACACAAAACAATACACTCGGTATGATTACATGTATATGAAATTCTAGAGAATGCAAATTAATCTATAGCGACAGAAGCAGACTGGTGGATGCCCGGTGCTGGGGATAGGAGGGGGGATTAACTGCAAAGATGCATGAAGGAACTTTTGGGGGTGATGGAAATGTTTTACATCTTGGTTGTGGTGTGGTTACACAGGTGTATACACTTTTCAAAACTTAAAATGGGTCTAGTTTATGGTAGGTAGTCTATCCCATCTCCCACAAAAAGATGTAATAAAAGAGCCTCTTAGTATGTAAATTCTAGTAAGCTGGTTAAAGAAAAAAGGGTGAATTAACGAGTTTAAAAATTCTTTAAAACAACTTGGTCAACAAGCAAAAAGAGAAAAATCAAATCTCTTCCGCATATTAAGTTTTACCACAAAGCTGATTAGATTCATTGACACTTTAGAAAACTTCTATTTATTTTCAGGAAGAAGCTTAACCTGATTTGGCATCACTTACTAGTTGCAGGGCCAATTTACCTGCGTTGAACTCGGGATCATCTTCCAGGACGGTCACTGCTCCTTCCACGGCATCAATTGCACTCCCTCCTGCCTTCAGGATGTTGTAACCAGTGGTGGCGGCTCTGACGACGCCCCGGTGCACCTGCTCCTTCCTATCCTTGTCCACAGGGCAGACTCCACCACCGTGGACCACAAGGACCGGATTCATGCCAACGGATCCTAGGACTCAGGAAGACGAGAGCATCATGGCAAATGGATCCAAGAAAATCGCACTGGGCATCATCTCCTTGGGAGATTCCATTGGGAACAAGGTGCAGTTTCTGCTCCATGAGATCAAGGGGGTAAAGGGGAGAAGAGGCAGCTGGGTTTGAACTTCGCAAGAAAAGCCGAGAGTGCCTCCCTGGCATCTCACGTGTCCCCCACCGCCTTGAGGAGGTGGTGGGGGGTCCAGGGACCCAGAGCCCATGCTCCCTCCCCTGGGCTGCCATCTGGCCTGTTTCCCCGGAGAACCCTGGCTCCTGTCTGGCGCTGAGCCACTGGCTGGGAAACCAAGAACAAAAGAGTAAAAATCTTCCCTAGAGCAAAAACTCTGAGAGGAGAAAAGCTTTGCTAACTGCAGCTGTGCATACTCAACACAACCAACTGATGTTGAAAACTAACCTGGTCTTTCTGTCCCCCGTGAGCATACGTGAGGGAGCTGGTTTTTCCAGGAAGTCAAGAGCCAGAGTTAAGATGCAGCCTCACAAGGCCAAACGCAGGCTGAAGATGAAAACTAGCCGGAAACGTCCAGACAGCCAAGGGTAAAAATTCAGTCTTCAAAGCCAAACGCAGGCTTGCGGGAAGGCGCCAACCAGCAAGGCCACATGCTCCCCCTCCCCTACCTAAAACCCCCAAATAAAAACGCTTATCTTTTTCCCTTCGAGGAGATGTCTTTGAGTGTTAACTCCCTCTACACATCTGGCTGCCTTTGATAATAACCCTCTTTCCTCGCCACAAGCCTGAGTTCCAATTACCCGCCCTCCTACACTGTGGTTAAAAGAACATGTGTTTGAGCTCGATAACAGTTTCTGCTCCATCTGCTCAGGGAGGGAGGCAGGGTTCACAGCCTCAGGCAGTCTCCTGAGACCGAGGGGGTAGGGGGGAGAGAGGCGACTGCGTTTGAACTTTGCAGGATAGCCCAGAGCGCCTCCCCGGCGCCTGGCATTCCCCTCGCCCCAGTGGAGGTGATGGGGGACTCCGGGACCCAGAACCCACGGCCCCTCCTCCAGGCTGCCATCAGGTCTCAGTTTCCCGGGGGAACCCCGGCTGCTGTCCCAGGCAGAATCACTGGACGTGGAGGGGCAGGGATGGCTCCAGTCCTCCCGGGCTCCACGTCGGGACTGGGTTTCCCCGGGGACGTGTTCCCCGCTCCCACCCCGCCGAGGGGCCCGGGGCGGCCTGAGGGCTGGCCCTCGTCAGCGCCCTCCCGCCTCCAACCCCCGGCACGGGGGACGGTGCTCCCGGGTCTCGGCGGCCGCTCCGGCACAGCCGTCCACTTAACCGAGGACGCCGCGGGAGGCGGACGCCGGGGCTTCAGGCTGGGCCGCGCCGCGCGGCCGGGATCAGAAGCCGCAGGGTTCAGCCCCCTCGCGAAGCAGTTCTGGAAACTGCTCGGCCCGCATCTTCTCCACCCGCAATGACTCTGCGCCTGCGCACGAGGGCGAGGCCGCCGCGCAGAATTACCGTAAAGCCCCGCCGCGCGGCCGCTGCGCAGGATTACCGTAAAGGCGTGCGGCGCGGCAGCCGCATAAGATCTCGCACTTGTGCCAGGATCTCCGTTCCCGCCCTGACCCTAGCGGTGTGGCTCTCAGTACAGGGACTGTGCTGGCTCTCCACACACGCGAGCATGGCAGTGGGATGTGGGGAACTCCTCCTCCTCCTTTGAGGCTGGGCGGAGTGGTGGTGTAGGCGGCGAGGTGCCTGATTCGATGTGCCACGGTTTTGTAAGTGAAAAATTGAAAAGTAACGCTGCGTGCACCGAAATTCTTCCTCTGCCCCAGATGCTTCACACGCTTGCTCGTGTGGGGGATCAGAATTTGCCGCCCCAAAATGTGTGTCTTTGGCTAGATTATTTTTAAGGACAAAAGACTCTCAAAGAGACTGACCTTCCCCCTAACTGCTGAAAAGAATTTAAGATAAAAGGCCTGTCCAAAGACGGGCCATCACCATGGATAAGTCTGGACTTATCTATGATAGACTGGGACGATCCCTGCTAAGACCAGTTTTATCAAAGTTCTCTCTCTCAGCTCGCATTGTCTGTAGATGGCCAAGCAAATATTTTATCAAACATTTGCTTTTCCCTATCCATGTAAATTGCTTTCCTCCCCTCTGAAGTCCCAAACCAATACTCCCAACATCCCCCTTTGTCTTTAGCTGAAGATAGTATTAAAGGTAGTGGCTTCGGCAAGTTACTCAGTTTTCTTGGGTTTCTCCCATGTGTATGTGTCATTAAACTTGTTTGATTTTCTCCTGTTATTCTGTCTCGCATCAATTTAATTGTTAGATCAGCCAGAAGGACCTAAAGGATAGAGGAATTGTCTTCCCCGCCTACAGTTTGGTGAGGAGGATAAGAGAAAACTGGCTGGATGCTGCTCCCCCTGGACTACTGCAGCTGAGAGATCCTGGACCCCTGACAAGAGCCAGCAGGAGGTAATAGTTCTTACCACATCAGTCTCCCAGATCTGTGCCTGCAGGGTACAATGGAAGTAAGAGTGGTGATTATTTTTTTCCTTTTCTAAATTTAGATTAGCAGGAGAAAATATTGGTGAAGCTAGCTCCTCGGACTCAGTGACTCTGGCAAATTTGGTTTGAGTACTCATTGGTTTATTGATCCTTCTCCTCCAAGGGATGATCACTATTTTTCCTTGTCTCTGTCTTTTTGTCATTTGTCATGAGGTTTTTTTCTTTATCTTTTTCTATGTCTTGAGAGCTTGGCTTTGTGACCTCTCTGGTCTCCACCATCTGGAGGATGCGTGTACCGGCATGCATCTTGGTGGCCAGTTAAGTGGACTGGTGTTCCAAGATGCACTGTCTTTCTCTGGCTGTGTCAGCTCTCAGGGGAGTTTGTCATAAGGGGTCTCAGTCCAGGGGACCTTTGTCATCTCAACCGTCATTGCTTGTTAGTGCACTCTGCCTGTGCGACAAAGTTCTTTGCTTTCTTAGACTATTTTGGGGGAGTGAATTTTCTGGATCTTGTGAGGGCTGCTTCTTTTGCATTCTCTTTTGGGGACACCTCTTGCATCCATGTGAAAGCCGTAAAAGGCTTATTTGTTTGAGTCACTATTAACATCTTACTCGTCAATGGCCAGACGATGAATCATTTAAATTGGAAAAACTTCTAAATTGGAAAAATTTTTACAGAGTTTGCATCATAATTGTTTTATTGGTACCTATAAAAAGACCAAATTAAAAAGAAAATACAAAAAAAAAATGACTGGCTTTAAGACCCTGACTCAGGCTACAATTAGATTGAAATAAACTTAAATGTATAAGGGTTCATAGGATTATAAAGGTTGGAATATTTGAGCTAATATTATATGAAGAGGTTATATTAACTTTGCCTGAGTGATACTTTGAAAATAGATGTTATGTCTGGCTGGGAGTGCTTCCCCTACCCAATATTATAAGATTGAGACTTGTTGACGAAGTCCTAATGAAAGCTATGATTAGAGGTATAAGAGTGGATGGAATTAAGTATTATATCTCTTTTCCATGATTGCATTACAAATTGTATTGTGGGAATAGACGTTGTGTCTCACTGAGGGAACGTTCCCCCAGTATTAATATCATAAGATAGCATATAAATCTGCCCTTCAGACAATATTAATTAAACATACTAAAGGAAGTCAATAGGGTTGTCTGAGCCCATTCAATGTGAGATATTTTTCTACCTCTAGATGGTATGGCCAAAATTAAGACCTCTATTTAATTGGCTTAAAGTAAGCACTTATATAATCTATTTCTAAATGTAATAGAAAATAACCCAAATGTCTTTCAAGTTAATGTGATATAAAATAATCTTTAGTAAACCGAAGCTTGTTTACATTGTTGGTTTGATTAAAATAGGCATGTCTTCAGAGTTATCAGCGTTGAATACGATGTAGACATACACTCTGGGTTTACTAGTCAAATAAACTCATATTATCTCTGTTACATTGTCAGCAAAATCATAACTTAAATGACGAGCTAATTTTATCTAATTTCTCATGAAGTTTTCGTGGGTAATCTAAACATAATTATTGGAGACAAGTAAACTAAATAGATGTAAATAAAATGAAAGGTTTTGGGTGAACTTTTTAACAATAATTATGTTATAGTATATGTACTTAATTTCAAAAGCTTTTGGTGACTTGAAACCTTAGAGTTTTGTTAAATTAAGTTAAATAATAGAAATTTCTTGGGGCCACCCGGTGGCGCAGCGGTTTAGTTTGCGCTTGGCAGCCCCGGGTTCGCGAGTTCGGATCCCGGGCGCGTGCGGATGCACAGCTTGTCAGCCATGCCGTGGCGGCGTCCCATATAAAGTAGAGGAAGATGGGCACGGATGTTAGCCCAGGGCCAGTCTTCCTCAGCAAAAAGAGAAGGATTGGCAACGGATGTTAGCTCAGGGCTGGTCTTCCCCACACACAAAAAAATAATAATAATAATTAAAAAAAGAAATTTCTTGAGTATCTAGGTCATTTCCAAATAAGATAAAATATTAGACATTAATTACTAAATGTAGGTTTATCTACTTTTGGCTTCTTATTACAGAGAAACCAAAAGATATATGGATCTATAGTAAACATGCCTTGTGTTTTATTAAAAACATAGTACTATGAAGTAGAATGTTTCTAGAAATTATAAAAAGTATTTATAAACTTGCCAAGCCACAGAGTGCTAATGTAAAAGCCAGTTCCTAATTGCTTACTTCTTAGTTTTCACTTAAAAAGTAAGGTTTCTAAGGGCTAAAATTCTAATGAATATATGTGATTCAAGCTACTAAAAATTAATAAGGAAAACATCTTTGCATTCAAGGAAAGCAAGATGTATGTTTTCAGTAAGAAAGGCATAAGAAATAAAGATATTTTGTTAAAAAGTTTATAGAAAGTTTATGGAAGAAAAACTGTAAGAAAAGGGTTTTGTACATGATCAAGTTGGCTAAGATTGAAATGAATTTAATTAAGCAAATTGTTTTTAATATTAAAAGTAAGCTGGTGCAAAATTAGAATTTGATTTTGTCTCTCTCTTAAAAGGATAATTTTCATGGACTTTTAGTCTGCTCTTGATAAAGAAATTATAAAATGCTTTTCTTTACCTTTGAGTAAATCTATGCAAAAGATAAAAAAAAAATCTGTTTTGTCAAATAATTTCTTTTTTTTCCCAGTAACTTTATTGAGATCATAATGGTTTGTAATATTGTGTAATTTCGGGTATACATTATTGTTTATCAGTTTCTGAGTAGACTTAATCCCGGTCACCCCAAATAGACTAATTATTGTCCATCACTGTACATATGTGTCCCTTCACCCCTTTCACCTACCCCCCACCCCCCTTCCCCTCTGGTAACCACTAATCTGTTCCCTTTATCCATGTATTTGTAATATTGCACATATGAGTGAAATCATGCAGTATTTGACTTTGTCTGGATTATTTTGCTTAACATCATATCCATGTTGTTGCAAATAGGACAATTTTGTCTTTTTATATAGCTGAGTAGTAGTCCATTGTATATATATATACCACATCTTCTTTATCCAATCATCAGTCGATGGGCACTTGAGTTGCTTCCACATCTTGGCTATTGTGAATAATGCTGCAGTGAACATAGGGGTGCATAGATCTCTTTGGATCATTGATTTCAAGTTCTTTGGATAACTGCCCAGTAGTGGGATAGCTGGATCAAACGGTATTTGTATTTTTAATTTTTTGAGAAATCTCCATACTGTTCTGCATAGTGGCTGCACCACTTTGCATTCCCACCAGCAGTACATGAGGGTTCCCTTTTCTCCACATCCTCTCCAACATTTGTTGTTTTTTGTTTTGGTAATTATAGCCATTCTGGCCGGTGTAAGGTGATATCTCATTGTTGTTTTGATTTGCATTTCCCTAATAATTAGTGATGTTGAACATTATTTCATGTGTCTGTTGGCCATCTGTATATCTTCTTTGGAAAAATGCCTGTTCATATTCCCTGCCCATTATTTGATTGGGTTGTTTGGTTTTTGTTGTTGAGTTCTGTGAATTCTTTATATATTTGGAGATCAACCCCTTGTTGGATAAGTGATTTGCAAGTATTTTCTCCCAGTTAGTGGGTTGTCTTTTTGTTTTGTTCATGGTTTCCTTTGCCTTGCAGAAACTTTTAAGTCTGATGTAGTCCCATTTGTTAACTTTTTCTTTTGTTTCCCTTGGCTTGTCAGACATGGTATTTGAAAAGATCCTGCTAAGATCAATGTCAATTAGAGTACTGCTTATATTTTCTTCCAGGAGTTTTGTAGGTTCAGGTCTTACATTCGAGTCTTTAATCCATTTTGAGTTAGTTTTTGTGTATGGTGTAAGATAATGGTCTACTTTCATTCTTTTGCATGTGGCTGTTCAGTTTTCCCAACACCATTTATTGAAGAGACTTTCCTTTCTCCCTTGTATGTTCTTGGCTCCTTTGTCAAAGATTAGCTGTCTGTAGATGTGTGGTTTTATTTCTGGGCTTTCAATACTGTTCCATTGATCTGTGTATCTGGTTTTGTGCCAGTACCATGCTGTTTTGATTACTATAGCTTCGTAGTATGTTTTGAAATCAGGGCTTGTGATGCCTCCAGCTTTGTTCTTTTTTCTCAGGATTGCTTTGGCTATTCAGGGTCTTTTGTTGTTACATGTACATTTTAGGACTCCTTGTTCAATTTCCATGAAGAATGTCATTGGGATTCTAATTGGAATTGCATTGAATCTGTAGATTTCTTTAGGTAGTATGGACATTTTAACTATGTTGAGTCTTCTGACCCATGAGCATGGGATGTTTTTCCATTTCTTTGTGTCTTCAGTTTTTTTCAATAATGTCTTATATTTTTCCATGTATAGATCTTTCACCTCTTTGGTTAAGTTTATTCCTAGATACTTTATTCTTTTTGTTGCCATTGTAAATGGGATTGTACTCTTGATTTCTCTTTCTGCTAGTTCATTGTTAGTGTATAGAAATGCAGCTGATTTTTGTGAGTTGATTTTGTACCTTGCAACTCTACTGTAGTTGTTGATTATTTCTAATAGTTTTCTGATGGATTCTTTAGGGTCTTCTATATACAGGATCATGTCATCTGCAAACAGCAAGGGTTTCACTTCTTCCTTTCGCATTTGGATTCCTTTTATTTCTTTTTCTTGCCTAATTGCTCTGGCCAAAACCTCCAGTACTATGTTGAATAGGAATTGCAAGAGTGGGCACACTTGTCTTGTTCCTGTTCTCAGAGGGATGGCTTTCAGTTTTTCACCATTAAATGTTATATTGGGTGTGGGTTTGTCATATATGGCCTTTATTATGTTGAGTTACTTTCCTTCTATACCCATTTTATTGAGAGTTTTTGTCATAAATGGATGTTGGATCTTGTTAAATGCTTTCTCTGCATCTATTGAGATGACCATGTGGTTCTTATTCCTCATTTTGTTATTGTGGTGTATCACATTGATTGATTTTTGGATGTTGAACCATCCCTATGCCCCTGGACTAAATCCCACTTGATCATGGTGTAGGATCCTTTTAATGAATTACTGTATTCAGTTTGCCAATATTTTGTTGAGGATTTTTGCATCTATGTTCATTGGAAATATTGGCTTGTAATTTTCTTTCTTTTATTGTCCGTGTCTGGTTTTGGTATCAGGGTTATGTTGGCTTTATAGAATGAGTTAGGAAGTGTTCCATCTTATTCAATTTTTTGGAATAGTTTGAGAAGGATGGGTATTAAATCTTCTTTGAATGTTTGGTAAAATTCTCCAGAGAAGCCATCTGGTCATGGACACTTGTTTTTTCAGAGGTTGTTGATTATTGTTTTAATCTCTTTGTGTGTGATTGGTCTATTCTGAATCTCTATTTCTTCTAGATTCAGTTTTGGGAGGTTGTATGAGTCTAAGAATTTATCCATTTCTTCTAGGTTATCCAATTTGTTGGCATATAGTTTTTCATAGTATTCTCTTATAATCCTTTGTATTTCTGCAGAATTTGTAATTTCTCCTCTTTAATTTTAATTTCATTTTTTTAAAATCTTTTCTCCTTTTTCTTGGTGAGTCTGGCTAAAGGTTTGTCAGTTTTATTTATCTTCTCAGAGAACCAGCTCTTAGTTTCATTAATCCTTTCTACTATTTTTTTTTTTTAGTCTCTATTTCATTTATTTCTGCTCTGTTTTTTATTATTTCCCTCCTTCTGCTGACTTTGGGCTTTGTTTGTTCTTCTTTTTCTAGTTCTGTTAGGTGCAGTTGAACGTTACTTATTTGAGATTTTTCTTGTTTGTTGAGGTGGGCTTGCATTGCTATGAATTTCCCTCTTATGACCACTTTTGCTGCATCCCATAGGAGTTGGTATGTTATATTTTCATTTTCATTTTTCTCCAGGTACTTTTTAATTTCTCCTTTGATTTCTTCCTTGATCCAATGGTTATTCGGGAGCATGTTGTTTAGTCTCCACATATTTCTGACTTTACCAGTTTTTTCTTGTAGTTGACTTCTAGTTTTATAGCACTGTGGTCAGAAAAGATGCTTGGGATGACGTCAATCTTAAATTTATTGAGGCTTGCCTTGTTTCCCAACATATGGTCTATCTCTGAGAATGATCCATGTGCACTTGAGAAGACTGTATTCTGCTGTTTTTGAATGGAATGCTCTCTATATATCTACTAAGTCCATCTGATCAAGTGATTGCTTTAAATCTACTATTTCCTTTTGGACTTTTTGTCTGGATGGTCTGTCCATTGATGTAAGTGGAGTATTGAGGTCTCCTACTATTATTGTTTTGCTGTTAATTTCTCCCTTTAGGTCTGTTAATAGTTGCTGTATGTACTTTGGTGCTCCTATGTTAGGTGCATATATATTAATAAGTGTTATGTCCTTTGATGCAATGTCCCTTTTATCATAATATACTGCCCCTCTTTGTCTCTCATTGTCTTTTTTAACTTGAAGTCTGCTTTGTCTGATATAAGTATGGCACCACCTGTTTTCTTTTGTTTGCCATTGGCTTGGAGTACCATCTTCCATCCCTTCACTCTGAGCCTGTGTTTGTCTTTAGAGCTGAGATGTGTTTCCTGGAGGTAGCATATTGTTGGATTTTGTTTTTTAACCCATCCAGCTACTCTGTCTTTTGATTGGAGAATTCAATCCACTTACATTTAGAGTGATTATTGATATATGAGGGCTTAATACTGCCATTTTATCTCTTGTTTCCTGGTTGATCTATCTTTCCATTGTTTCTCTTCCTTTGTATTTCTGACTGCTATTTCATTTTGGTGGTTTTCTGAGGAGGTTTTCTCTCTTTTTGTGAATTGTGGCTCTGCTCTGATTTTTGGTTTAGTGGTTACCATGAGGTTTGTATAAAAGATCTCATAGATGAGATACTCCATTTTCTCATAGCTTCTTATCTCCATTAACCTAATCAGGTTCCATCCCTTTCCTCTTCTCCTTCTGAGTTTTTTTTTTCCCCTGAGGAAGACCAGCCCTGAGCTAACATCCATTGCTAATCCTCCTCTTTTTTTGTTGAGGAAGACTAGCCCTGGGCTAACATGTGTGCCCATCTTCCTCTACTTTATATGGGATGCTGCCACAGCATGGCTGACAAGCAGTGCGTCGGCAGGCGCCTGGGATCTGAACTCGCGAACCCCGGGCTGCCAAGTGCGAACTAAACCACTGCGCCACTGGGCCAGCCCTTCCTTCTGAGTTATTGTTGTTACAAATTATTCTGTTTTTAATGCTGTGAGTTTGTGACTAAGTTGAAGTGTTTATAGTTACTTTTGATGCTTTCCTTCCCTTTAAGTTATAACTAAGTATTTATTTGTTCTGATAGCCACAGTTTTCTGATTTTGCCTGTCTAATTATCTCCTTAATCAAAGCTTTGTATGCCTTTCCTTTTTGTTTGCCATGTGAGTGTGTCTTTAATTATTTCTTGTAGGGGAGGTCTAGTGGCAATGAACTCCCTCAGCTTTTGTTTATCTGGGAAAGCTTTTATTTCTCCATTGTATCTGAAGGAAAGTTTCTCTGGATAGAGTATTCTTGCTGTAAGTTTTTGTCTTTCAGTATTTTGAATATATCATTCCGTTCTCTCCTAGGCTGTAGAGTTTCTGCTGAGGAATCTGCTGAAAGCCTGATAGGGCTTCCTTTGTATGCTATTTTCTTTTGTCTAGCTGCCTTTGATATTCTTCCTTTGCCATTGACTTTTGCCAGTTTTACCAGTATATGCCTTGCTGAAGGTCTTTTAGCATTGGTGTAATTAGGCATTCTGTTAGCTTCGTGTATTTGTAAATCCAGTTCCTTCCCCAGGTTTAGGAAGTTGTCAGCTATTATTTCTTTGAACAAGCTCTCTGCTCTTTTCTCCCTTTCTTCTCCCTCTGGATTACCTATAATCCTTGTTGCTTTTCCTAATTGAGTTTGATATTTCTTGAATAATTCCTTCATTTCTTAAAAATCTTATTTCTGTCTCCTCCTCCACCTGTAGCATTTCCATATTTTTATCCTCTAAGTCACTTATTCTTTCCTCCATAACATTGGCTCTGTTATTTAAGAATTCTAGATTATTTTTTATTTCATTGATTATGTTTTTCATATCCAGAATTTCTGCTTGATTTTTTTTATAGTTTCAATCTCTTGGCTGAAGAGGTTCATTTTATTCCTGAGCTCACTGAACTGTTTTTCTGTGTTCTCTTGTAACTTGTTGAGTTTCTTTACGACAGCCATTTTGAATCCTTTGTCATTTAGGTTGTAAATTTCTGTGCCTTCAGAGTTGGTTTCTGGAGAATTGTCACTTTCCTTCTGGTCTGAACTGTTGCTTCTGTTTTTCATGGTGTTTGATGAACTAATCTTTTGTTGGGGCGTTTGTGGTAGTATTAGGTTGCATATTCCACCTGCTATCATTAGGGGGAGCAGGAGCAGAGTTTCTGGTCCCACCCTGTCTGCTGGAAGTTGTGTGGGTACTGCAGGTGCTTGCACTGGCCTGGAGAGTGTTCAGGCACTTGTGTGGAGTTTGCATGGTGGGCAGAGCTTCTTGTGGGACCCAGCCAGGGCCACTCCTTGGGGCTGCAGGGGCACAGTGGACTCCCCCACTCCCCCTACCAGGAAAGTGATCACAAGTGGGTTAAGGATGGCAGCCACCTCTTCCTACTGTTGCCCCAGGGCACGCTCCCTCTTTCAGGGCTCAGTGGTACTATGTGTGCTGGCATGGGCCTGGATTGTGCTTGTCCCGGCATGCTTAGTTCTGCCACCGACTCTGCTTGCAGTCCTGCAGGCTGCTGTGCTTGGTGGGCAGGGCTTCTCATGTGGACCCAGTCAGAGCCACTTCTTGAGGCAGCAGGGACAGCAGGACACCCCTCTCACTGGGAAAGCAATCATGAGTGGGATAAGGGCAGCTGCAGCCTCTTCCTGCAGTTGCCCCAGGGTACACTCCTTCTCAAGCCTCAGCTGTACTGTGGGCACTCACACGGGCCTGGAGTTTGCTTGCCCCAGTAGGCATAGTTCTGCCACAAACTCTGCTTGCAGTCCCATGGGCTGCTGTGCTTTGTGGGTGGGGCTTCTCGTGTGGATCCAGCCAGGGCCACTCCTTGGGGCTGCAAGGGCACAGTGGGCTCACCCCCTACTGAGAAAGCTATCAGTAGCAGGCTAAGGGCTGCCGCTGCCTCTTCCTACAGTCACCCCAGGGCATGTTTCCACTTTTGATGTGCTCATGGCAGAATGGAAAGCAATCCTATGTGTGCACAGGGCTGTCAGAGGAGGGTAGGGAGTGCTCACCTGTCTCCACCACTTCCAGGAGGGTCAGTCAATCTACCCTCAGATGTGTAGTTGCTTGTGTCTCTCAGGCATCCTGTTATGCTGCATAGGCTTCTTCTGTTGGTCAGTGAATGTCCCTTTAGTTGTAGTTCAAAAGGGGGAGAGACAAAGGGAACAGCTCACACTGCCATGTTGCTGACATCACTCCAAAATAATTTCTTAATAATGTTCAAAAAGGCTGAGGTCTTTTTATTAAGAGAACTAAAGTATTTTTCTAACTAGCTCTCTGTGTTTGCCTTCGATGTCTTCTGTTGTCTCTTTGGTTAAATGGATAACTAAGCATTGTTTCATAGGGACACATGATATTGTGTGGGTAAATGATATTGATATAATAGTTTTAAAAATTATATAACATTTCTAAAATTCTGATCTGTCCTGGTTATCAGTCATAATTGTAGTTATTATCTTAAAGTATTATATGTCACAGAAATAGCCAAGTTTCTTTGCCAATTGCCATTTTTAAGTCTTTTGTCATTTATAGACAGTTATTTTTTACTCTGGTGTTTTTGCAAATGTTTCATCTTTAGAGGGATTCATGGAAAGGACTCTGAGACTTATTCTGGGATACATGTCTCTGATAAACCTTCAGATCATAAAACTGAGCTGGCTAAGAAATTACAAAACTCTAACAGAGATACTGACTTCATGAAACTGCTAACAGAAGATCAAGATCAAGAGTTAACTACATGGGACTGAATAAACTGATAAGGATGAGTATAATTTTTATGACTTTTTGTTGAAATTATTGCTGATTTTTTAATATTTTGTTTTTTTGGATTTAAGAAAACATTTTTCTCCTTTCTTTTAAGCTAACTATGACTTATAGCAGTTTGGGTAGATTACGCTTTTGTAAGCAGAATTGAAACATTTATCTTTTTCTCCCTATGTGTTCCTTCAGAATTTGGAAACTCTCAGTGTGTAAATATTCTTATTCTCATGGCTATATAGTTATTTCCATAAGTTCAATAAGAACCTGTTCTCCTTATAACAGGACACAATTGGAAACATTGGTTATGTTACCAAAGCTTTGACTGGAATGTCTTATTTGAGAGAAACATGCATGGACTCAGATATGACTCAAATAGCTTTAAGGTACAAAGATTGACTTTATAGAACAAATAAAGCCACTTGGAAATATTGGCCTGGTAGCTCCCTTACAGGGTTCCCAGCAACCTTACCAGGTGAGTAAGGAAGGTCACTTTCCTCACAGGTGCAAAGGACCTCAGAATATTTTGGGGACCCTGAGAAGAGAGAAATTCACCCAAACCTAAGGTATTACAGGCTGAGTTTGATGACAAGTCCTTGGCATGACTTTTCTGGCCTCAAGAGGCCTATAAAGTTCAATCTATTGAAACTAGACTTATTTTACAAACCAACTTGTCTTAATTTGGTTATCTTTGGTAAAAATGAGAGTGATTTTAGAGAGAAAAATTATGTTTCAACAGAAACTATGATACACACTTGTGGATATTAGATTCTAGTTCTGTTAATTGTCTTTAAGGTTTTCATTCCCTACCTGTAAGCTGGACTGGATCCTGAATTCTTCTAGTTTCTTCAAATATCTGGCAATAAATCTCCAAACTAACGTTTTCAATTTTTTCCGTAATTTTCATTTGGACTCACTGAGAACTGAAACCACCCTTGCTCCTGACGCCCTGCAAACTGAAGCTGGACACCTTGATATAAACTTAAAAGAGATTCATGCCTGTTGCTGTTTAAGTCACTCAGAAAGATACTTGAACACTGGATAACATCATCAGAGACATTTCAAACTGCAAAAGATGCTTCAACCCTGACATCTAGAAATCTTGACTGGCTGTCCCCTGGGCTCAGAAACTGGTTTATAATTTGTGCCAACTGTTAACCTTGTTTTTCTTTTTGTTTCCATAGAAATGCTTCTTGGAATTCCTGATTGCTTGCTTACACAATATAGGCCTAATTTTGGGAGCCCAACTGCATCACCACCTTCTAAAATGAATTTAACTAGACTGATCTATTATCAGGATTAAGAGATGTGTTCAGTGAGTTGGAGCAATCTACCAACTCAGCTTCTGAACTGTGAAACTTCTTACAGTTTCAAAGATGGGATTGTGAGGGATCAGAATTTGCCACCCTAAAATGTGTCTCTTTGACTTGATTATTTTTAAGAACAAAAGACTCTGAGAGAAACTTTGACCTTCCCCCAACTGCCTAAAGAATTTAAGATAAAAGTCCTGTCCCAAGACAGGCCATCACCGTAGATAAGTCTGGACATGATAGACTGGGAGGATCCTTGCTAAGCCCATTTTTATCAAAGTTCTCTCTCTCAGGGTCACATTGTCTATAGATGGCCCAGCAAACATTTGTTTATCAAACATTTGTTTTCCATCTCCATGTGAGTTGCCTTTCTCCCCCTTGAAGTCCCAAACCACTACCCCCAACATCCTTCTTTGTCTTTAGCTGAAGGTGGTATTAAAGGTAGTGGCTTCTAATATTTTGGTGAGTTTTCGTGCATTTCTTCCAGGTATACACGTTATTAAACTTTATTTTGATTTTTCTCTTGTTATTCTTAAGGCTCTGACCTCCTCGATAACTGGACCAATCACCTGTACCCCCTGCCCTGGATTCCCATTACCATAGTGTCCTTCCAATAGAAGGAATTCACATTTCTATTCAGTAAGATAACTGAAATATACTAGATTGGTGGCATGAACCAAAGGTTACCTTATTCTATTACATCAAGCAGCCTTTTTGAATTATAATTGTATTTCCATTAATTAATGAGCCAATGTCAAAGATAAACTTTCACTTTGTCCAACAAGTACCACTCTCTCCTCCCCAACTTAAGATACTAACAACACAGGGGATTATTCCTTCATGAAAGACTAAGTGCACAAAGGGATGATGATCAGACCTTATACAAAAATGGGACTCTGATCCTCAGCTTCTGTAGCTACTCGTCCAGGAAGCCAAGTTTGTTGTGGAGTTCCGATGAGAAAATGTATGTAAAGCCCTTAGCATTGACTTGGTACATAGTAAATGCGTAATACAGGGTTGCTATTATTGTGATATTATTATTACATTTATTATTCCGTCACCTCCACTCCCCCAGGGGAGGCTCCCTCTTTTCCGTCATTAGGAGTTCCTCAGTAGTGAGGTTTTAGAACTGCTATAGAGGAAATGCATGGACGAGGCAGAGCAGCTCTTCTCTGAGCTCTGTCAAAAGGAGTTTGCTACTATCAGAGATGGAGAATAAAATCTTTTCTTAAAAATTACAGCAAAAAATGGGCAGAGGATATGAACAGACATTTTTAAAAGAAGATATATAGATGGCCAACAGGCACATGAAAAGATGTTCAACATTGCTAATTATTAGGGAAATGCAAATCAAACTATGATGAGATATTACCTCACACCCATCAGAATGGCTGTAATTAAGAAGACAAGAAATAAAAGTTTTGGAGAGGACGTGGAGAAAAGGGAAACCTCATACACTGCTGGTGGGAATGCAAACGGGTACAGTCACTATGGAAAACAGTATGAAGATTTCTCAAAAATTAAAAATAGAAATACCATATGATCCAGCTATTCTCCTTCTGGATGTTTATCAAAATAACATGAAAACACTAATTCAAAAAGATACATGCACCCGTATGTTCAATGTGGCATTATTCACAATAGCCAAGACTTGAAAGCAGCCCAAGTGCCCATCAACAGATGAATGGATAAAGAAGATGTAGTATATAAATAATATGGAATATTACTCAGCCATAGAAAAAGACAAAATCATGCTGTGGGGGATCAGGATTGGCCACCTCAAAATATGTCTCTTTACCCTGATTATTCTCTCTGAAAGAAACTTTGACCTCCCACCAGACTAACTGCCTAAAAGAATTTAAGATAGAAGTCCTGTCCCCAGGATAGGCCATCACCATAGATAACTCTGGGTATGGATAGACTGGGAGGGTCCCTGCTAAGCCCATTCTTATCAAAGTTCTATTTACCAAATATTTACGTTTGTAAGGGAAATCTCCATTTGTAAAGGTGTCTCCCTGTCTGTACTGGGAAGAGGGGGAGATGACCTCGTCTCTAGAAATTTGTCAGTGTAGAAGGTGAGTCCTTAAATCTGCATAATAACCTTACTGTTGTTTACAGTGCTTTTCTGGTAATCTCCCATAGCTGACTCCCCCCACCCCCAACATGCTTCTTTGTCTTTATCTGAATATGCTATTTAAGAGGAGAACCTCCACCATTTTGTTGAGTTACCCAGTTTTTCTGGGTCTCTTCCATGTACACATGTTATAAAGCTTTGTTTGATTTTCTCATGCTATTCAGCATCATGTCAATTTAATTTGTAGCCCAGCCAGGAAGGACCCAGAGTGGGGAGAGGATAGTCTTCCCCCCCTTCAATGCCATTGTGACAACGTGGATAGACCTTGAGGATATAATGCTAAGTGATGTAAGCCAGACAGAGAAAGACAAATACCATATGATTTCACTCATACATGGAAGACAAATACATAGATAAGGAAAACAGATTGATGGTTACCGGAAAAGAAGGCAGTGAGTGGAGGGCGAAATGGTTAAAGGGGCACATACGTATGGTGATGGATGGAAACTAGACTTTTGATGGTGAACATGATGCAGTCTATACAGAAGATGAAATATAATGATGTACACCTGAAATTTACACAATGTTATAAGTCAATGTGACCTCAGTAAAAAACATTATAGCAGATTTAAGTCATCCCTATAGCAAGTTACTCTCAAACACTCACATTCTGACTTTACATTCCTCAGAGGAAGAGAAAGAGGTGAGGTTGTCACTAGCCAAAAGGAACTGCACACCCCTGGGCTACTCCATAAGGATAGGTGGGTGGGCAGTCATTAGAGGCGAAAGTCAGAGGTAAAGTCTTGGCCTGATACTCTGATTTCCAGCTCTGAAGAAGGCCAGCCCCTCCTCCAGAGTCCCTTTTAATTCAGAGCTTACTATAGCTGGGGAATCAGCACTATTACTTGTGTTTGGCAAAGACTCAAAGGTAGGGGGGAAGCTTTATAGTGGTGTCAACCGTTACAAACAAACCAGTTTAAGAGGCAAAGCATTTACTTTGGATAAAAGAATTGCAATTTGGGGAGCATAGATTCAGGTAGAAAACCAAATGGTATTCTGCTAGGGAGTAATAGCCAGGGGCTTTTTCAATCTTTGTGATCAGGATGTGTGTTCTCCTGCTGACTTCTCAAACAATTGCTTGCAAAACAATCACCATTTTGGCCCAGTCCAAGGTTCGAGTCAGCAAGGCAGTTCCTCTGGAAAGGCAGCTCTGACTTCATTTTAAAATGGCTCCACTATTGTCAATTTTAACATTTTACCCTTTTGGTCGAGATCTTTCTTGGAAAGTATCACTGATCAACCACTTGAAAGCATTGCTGATCGACTATTGGAAAGCATTGCTGATCAGCCGTCAAAGTGTTTTGGGTCCCTCATCCCCAGGAAGGCTCATTCCTGTTATGTCGTGTCCCACATAGGAGGGAAAGTGGTTTCCTTGGGAGCTGTAGGCCACATTTGAGCAATCAGAGTGCCCGAGCAGAGCAAAGTCTTACCATCAAGTCCTTTTAAGGGCAAATATTGTCTGCAGTTCCCCAAAATTTCTCAGGTGAAAGCTCATAAGCCTTGAAAGCACTGAGTGACCGTTAACCCAGTGGTATTTTTATAACTTTGGGCTATGCAGAAGAGAGAGAGTTTTACAACAGAGAGAATTCCTATAATAATAAACAAGATGCTAAGTCCAAATTGGAGATTAGATCTGAACCAGGTGGCAATTCCTGAGGGTAGCCAGCTAAGGAGATCAAAGAACCATGGAGTGTCAGTGGGCACAGCACTTAACCATTTGGCCTGTGTTCAGATTGTGTCTAGTTCAGGTTTTACTTCACCAGAGGTGTTCACCCAAGTACCCAAGAGGTATTCATCACAGAGCAACCCCACCTTGTTCAGCTAGGAGGTAATCAAGAGCAATTCTATTGTCTAATACAAGTCATGCAAGGGAATCCAAAGATTTGTGTGTGGGGGGGGTGGAGCAGTTGCTTTAGTGACAGATTTAGCAATATCCCCCAGGGTATTAGATATGTTTCTGATCATATATTCATTCACTGCAGTGCATACCCAAGGATAAAGTATTTTTCCAAAATTGGTGGCTTCACTGGTGTTGATACCATCAGACATTAAACATCCTTGACTAGGTGTGCAACTAGTTTCACATTTTAGTCTGTGAAGTAGATTCGAAGGTGATGCCTAATGCTGAGTTTATGATGAATCACATAATGAAATGGATGTAACCAATAACCCAATTGCATAATGACCTCTAGTTTGATAGAGATGTAAACAGTGTGTTCTGCATGGGTCTTTCTGCCAAGTACGAGTGAAAATATATTCTAAGGAGGCACAAATCATGGAGTCATCATAATGAAATTGACTAAACCGAGGACTTGATTGTTTAGACAAGTAGTTCTTAGCACAAGGAAATAGGGGAGGAATGGCAGAGAGATTGATAATTAAATGTACTAAGGGATTCTTTAGATTCATGTATAGAACAAGGCTTCTGATGACAAACCCAACAGTCAGAAATATTTCTCCCTTTTGTAATGGATTGGGAGATGCAAATAAAAGTATTGCCTTTCCAAGAAAGAGATGGATAAAATAAGGTAAGAAGCAGCAGCAAGTAAAAGGCGTACAGGCCTGGTTGGGCCATCTGGGGAAAGCTGTCTGTCTCAGATGTTGGTTGGTTCTATTCCTAGTCAATTTGATTTGGAGGTCTCCAGCATTTGTACAGGACCAGATGGTGAGTGGAGCCTTCTTGAGCTGTGAGGTGTATCTCCAAGGTTAATTGCCTTCTAGTTCTGCAGCAGTGTCAGTGGTTAGGAGCATGTGGTATGGTCCTTTCCAATGGCGCTTGAAGGCTGTCTTCCTCTGCTGTTGCTTCCAGAATACCCTGTCACCAGGCTCTAGACTGTGACCAACAGGATCCTTTAGATTGGAATCCAATAAATCATCCTTAACCTGTTGATAACAGACTTGAGTGTAAGACATTAGAGACCTACAGTAGCTGGTCATACCAGCATAAGACTAGAATCTAATATCTACAGAGGTACAAACATAATTTTTCTCTCCACAATTACCCTCAATTTTTCCCCAAAGATAATCACAGTAAAACAAATTTATTTATATTTTAAAAAACTTGACCTGATTAAATGAAAATAAGAATACTCACTGGGAGTTTCTGAATTCTGGAAGGATCAAGTAGAAGGAAAAAGTAAATATTTCATCTTTGTTCACAAAGGTATATCTTACCAAGTTATTGAAAGCTTAAGATAATAGATTTCTTTAAATCTGGAAAAGCAAACATTAGGGCACCCTCATCAGTTCATGTGGTCCCAAGTAATTAATATTTGTTCTTGATCTTTTGTTGGCACTTTTATGAAGCCATTAGTTTCTCCACTAGAGTTCTATAATTTCTTACCCAGTTCAGTTTTGTGATCTGAAACTTTATCAGAAAACTATTCTAAAGTCTCAGAGTCCTTACCGTGAACCTCTCTGAGGATGAGACATGTTTGAAAATCTTTAGTCTAAAACAATAACTGTTTGAAAACGACAGAAGACATAAAATGGCATGGTTAAAATCTGATTACAATGCAATTTACAAAGAAATTTAGTTATTCTTGTGACAAACGTTGTAAGATAATGACTAGAATTATAACATTATGCCAGGATATCAGATTTGTAGGAATTTCCTACAATTTTTAGAGCACATTAATAACATATACGCATACAAGGATATCCGTGAAGGAGGCTCAGCATCACTTCCTTGATAATGCTTCCCATGCAATTTAACATATCAAACAAGGCAAATTAGTTTAATATCTCCCTTTTTAGAGAAAGAGAGAAAAAAATTCTTTGAGAAGTCTCAGGGGCCCACTGGAAATTCTCAAAGTTACTTTCAGTTAAAAAAAAAAGACTATTTAGGATTTGAATTTTGGGAAGTTTATGAAAAATATAAAAAGGTTTTAAAACATTTGGTGAAATAAGATCATAGGTCACTGTGAAACAATGCTTAGGTGTCCACTTAACCAAAGTGACAACAGAAGATGTTAAAGGCAAACACGGAGTTAAACAGTTGGAGGAAAAAACACCTTAGATCTCTTAATAGAGAGGCCTCAGCTTTTTTGAACATAGGAAATTATTTTGATAAACATAGAATCCTTGCCTTTTAGGTAGACTTACTCAAAGGTAAAGAAAAACCTTTCATAATCTCTTTATCAAGAGCAGACTAAAAGTCCAAGAAAATTGTCCTTTTAAGAGAGAAAACAAATTCTAAGAGAGAGTCTGTCTGCAGAATGAAGCTATGTAGTAAAGAATTAACTTTACTCAAAGAAAGATCTGGCCTTTTCCCTTTGCTCCTGGGAGATGATCTTTAAACCCTTGGAATATCCTATCTGACAAGAGTTTCTTTGTTTCCCTGGGTGGGAGGCCTTGGGCCATGTCAGGTGATCTAACGATGTGATTATAAGAAGAAGGAGATTTGGACACAGACACAGAGGGAGAAAACCACATGAAGATGGAGGCAGAGATTAGAGTGATGTGTGTATAAGCCAACAAGCCCAAGGATAGTCAGCAACCACCAGAAGTTAGGGAGAGGCAAGGAAGGGTCTTCCCTTAGAGTCTTCAGAGACAGAATGGCCCTACTGACATCTTGATTTTGAACTTCTAGCCTCCAGAACTGTGAGGGAGTAAATTTCTGTTGTTTTAAGCTCCTTACTTTGTGGTACTTTGCACTGGCAGCCCTAAAACACCAATACAGCCACCTACCTCTCATTTGGTTCTGCAACCTTGGGATCCAGGTGGGCTCCTTGTCAACACAGAGCTGGAAGATGTTACAGAAGCTTCTCATGTTGCCTAAGTCTGTTTCCATGGCCCCTTTCCATGAATCAGCCACAGTGCAATGCTTTACTTCAGTTGGAAGCTCACGGGGTCTAAAGCTTTGACTTGGGAGAAGAAATAAGCACCAGGCCTTCCCCAGAGAGAATGAAATTCTTTCCTAGTGCTGTCTTTCCTCAGAGACCACAGAGACTGGAGCCAGAAGGTATCAGCAACCAAAATTATCTTATTTACTTCCTGACCACTCTGGCCAACAGCCCCAGATCTGGCAGTCATCTCTTATGAAATTTCCCCTAGACAGCTATGAAGATTCTCTCAAGACTGGACAATTTTACACAAAAGACACTTTAGAAACATCCTCCTACCTCTTCTCTGTGTAGTCGAATCTGTGTGACACACTCAAGTTGTGGCTTATCTGCAGCCACTTTGCATCCCAGCCTACATTCCCCTCTCACTGGGGTACCTCTTGGGGACCCAGCTTGAGAGTGTAAGTCAGGGGACCCAGATAAATCAACGTTAACCAAAGGCCAAGGTCGTGGAAAGGAAGCCTGCTTCAGTCAAAAGTGTGCTATATCATAACCTTGAGCAGGAAACCTTCGATTCATTCTGCTACAATATTATTCACCTCAATTCACTTTTTGAGAAAAGGAGTTAAGATTTCAGTCTGATAGGACAACCTAACTCTATGGTTGCTTTTCCTCCCCTTACATGTAAGGTCTACTATTCAGATAGCAATTACCTTTTGGCTCAAAATGTGGCAGAAATCAAAGCATAACTTTGTATGGTTCAGCAACACCCAGTTAGGAGAATGTAATGATTTATTAAACTGGTTTCCCCAAGAAGATAAGCTAGCTGAGTTGATAATAGTCTTAAGAGGTCTTAGAAGGAAACAAGGCCCCAAGAGATATGGGTTCATTTCTCCTCTCCTGCTCTATCAACCTGAAAGAGGGACAGATGAGCAACTTCTTTAGCTTTGATAGATGGGGTGGGGAGAACTTCATGAAAGATGTGAGCACCGGTCATGTCCTGGGGCTGCACAGTCAGCATTACATCCATCCTGGGGGATGGTGCCCCCAATCCCAAACCCTGACCCTGGGACTCTCCTGGTGATGGGAGGGTGAGAAATGTGCAGCCGAGCCATGGTCTAAGACAGCGGGTCTCAGACTTCATCAGGGATCAGAATCACCTGGAGGTGAAACACAGATTGCTGAGCCCCACCTCCAGCATTTCTGATTCTGTAGGTCTGGGGTGGGTTCCAAGAATTTGCATTTCTAGTGAGTTCTCAGGTGAAACTGCTGTTGCTGGTCTGGGGTCCACCCTTTGAAAACCACTTGTCTAGGAGGTGCCATTGGCATCTTCTCCTTTGTAAACTCATCCAGTCTGAGGTTGATGACAGTATTCTTCATGGGATCCAGAGCAGGGAATGGGAGATTGGGAAATTTATGCCATTTTTGGTTTTCCTTTTTTTCATTCAAGTGTTCCATGAATGATGAATGCACTTCTTTTGTTTTTTAAGTGTCCAATGTTACAGTTGCTTAATTCAGTCCATCTGTGTGGGTAAGCTAAGGGGGAACTGAAATAGGCTGGGAATGATGAAAATTAGCCCCCAGAAGTAATTTTACAGTAATGATGGCAGTTCTTAATGAAGAGGCAGCTATTCCAAAAGGGTCTACCAGCTAAGCCTCCTGCCATGGCACCGCCCACATCTTTTCCACGGAAATTCCTGGCACTGATTGTGGTCCTTGGTGGGCTCTTCTGTCTACAGACTAAGCCATGAACATCTTACAGGCAGGAGCCTTGACAGTGTTATTTGTGACACAAAGCCAGAACAGTGCCTGGCTCTCCAAAGCTTTTCATAAATGTTTGCTGGATGGAGAACAAATGGTTTAGAAACTCAAAAAAGCAAATTCCCAGCAACTGGGGCAACAGTTCTTGGGAGGAATGAAATTAGAGTGATCTGGATATCTGTGAGCTGGTCAGTGAACATGGCTTGTTGCTATGGGAGAAAAACACTAGATTTCAGATAGAGGTGCCTGGGGCTCACTTTCCTGGCAGAGTCATGTTGGTGCCTATTTGGGGGCTGTGGCTGTAGAGGTAGCAACAGCCCCATGAGGGCACCATCTGGGCTGTTGTGTTCACTGCTCTATGTCCTGGGCTTGGCACAGGGACTGGCACACTGTAACTGCTCAAAGTTAGTTTATTCAATAAACAACAGGGCAGCTTCAGACGGGAGCTCCAGCATTGGACTGAGGGGTTGGGCTGAGGTTTGGAAGTGCTGCAGATACCAATGGATAGCAATTATAATTCAAAGCTCTACATCTGAATAAAAAAACATACTTATTTTACTTGCACAAGGAAAGATTTCTCTAGATTAATCAATCCTGCGAATTCTAAATTGAATACAAAAATATATTTTCATGTCAAGAGGTATATTTGTCATACACAAAGCATGGCAAAGTATAAAGAGCAAAATAAAAATAGCTCTAATTCTGCCACTCAGAGATACTCACAGCTGAATATTTTGGTATACTTCTCCCTTTCTCTTTCTATTAGGATCTGTGTTTCTTACTTTTCCACTCAAGTAGTATTATTTGTGAGCATTTCCGTGCTATTAAGTGTTTTCCATGTTGTACTATTAGAAATAATGCTTCCGTGAACAGCTTTATACATAAATCCTTATTTGCATTTTTTATTAATTCTCTAAGAAAAATCCATAGAAGTAGATTTTTTAGGTCAAAGGCTGTGATACATGTTGCAAAGTGGAGGTGGGGCAGGAAATAGGTTATGTTGCAGGAAACTGATGAATTATGACTTTCCTCCTACCAATAATTCACAAAAAATATATGAGAATTGTTTCTAAAATAGTTTTGGGGAGCCACAGGCTTTAAATGGAGTGTATGGTTGTGTTACTGTGCTGGACAGTGTTCCAATCATCAGTCCCTTTGGAATGTGCTCTGTGCATAACATGCACATAACAAGCAAACTGCCAAATTCAGAAAGAAAACAGCAAGTAAATAAGCTTCTAAATTGTCAGGCCCTTTAAGAAACCAAGTAAACTACACAGTGCTTACTGGAATTCTGCAAGGCAGGCTGGGTAAATTCTCAAGATGACAGGCCATTAAATTGTGTTTCTAAGCACAATAAGTCACCCTGCTTGGCACCTGTTTTGGGAAAAGTGGAAAAAGCACGTAAGCAACAAGCCAAAAGCTTTTTGTCTCATTTGAATTCAGCTGGGGCCGGTGTGCATCTGCCATCTGGGCTGTTTTGTTCACTGTTTGTCCCCATGCCTGGTAGGAAGCCCAGCATACTGTAGGCTCCACAATGCCACTCTCTCCCCAGAATATGTTTCTCCTGATTCCACTCAGCGTAACTGGATATAGCATGGTCTGTATGGTCTGTGCTGGGAAGGTGCTTAGGGGAGTATGAAAGCCTTCAAATATCCAAACTGACTACAGAGAAACTATCAACTAGCTCTAGTGACCAGACCGATTGTATTAGTTCAAGTTTCTGGTTGCATACAACAATACCCATATGGTTAGATAAAGGTTGTGAAATAATAATGATATATATATACATATATGTGTGTGTGTGTGTGTGTATATATATCTGCCCCCAGTTCCTGACACAGGGCTCCTAAAACCCTTGTAATTTCCTAAGTGATAAGAACACTAGGAGCATCTTTTGTTCTAAAGAGGTGACTCTGGGTGGGGTCCTGGATGGCTTCTGGATGGGGGCTGGTCACCAGGAAGACCAAGCCTTGATTAAAAGCTTGGAGTTTTCAGCCCCATCCCTCATCCTCCAGGGAGGGGAGAGGGGCTGGAAAAGGATTGATCATGCCTACATGAGGGAGCCTCCATAAAATCCCATTAGAATGGGGCTCAGAGAGCTTCCAGGTTGGTGAACACATCCACTCACTGGGAGGTGATGCACCCCAACTCCACAGGGACAGAAGGTCCTGTGCTCGGGACCCTCCCAGACCTCACCCTACATATCTCTTCATCTGGTTGTTCATCTGTATCCTTTGTCATTTCCTTTAATAAACTGGTAAACGTGAGTGTTCCCCTGATTTCTGTGAGCCGCTCTAGCAAATTAGTTGAACTTAAGGAGGGGGTCATGAGAACCCCCAATTTGTAGCCAAGTCAGACAGAAGTGGCAGGTGACCTGGGGACCAACTGCTTGTGATTGGCATCTGAAGTGGGGAGGGAGCAGTCTCATGGGACTGAGCCCTTACCTGTGGGATCTGACATTATCTCCAGGTGGGTAGTGTCAGAACTGAGTTAAATTGTAGGACATCCAGCTGGTGTCATGGAGAATTGCTTGGTGTGTGTGTGTTTGTGGGGGAACCCCACACATCTGGTGTCAGAAGCATTGTGAATGTGTAGAGTAAAGGAGATACACAGGAGAGAAAGACAGGAGGAAGACTAGTAGTTTTTTTTCCCAACATAAAGGTGGAAAAGGATTTATTAAAGAATATTAAGAATTTCTGGGATGCTCTGAATCCACACAGATGGGAGTAATACCCAACGACGTGATGGAGCTTACTCTAGACTCTAGCGAAAATACCTTCTCCACCTTCACTGGGCACCTTCCCTTGGGACTGGACGCCAGTCTCTCCAGCCCTGCCTCCCCTGACCACCAGGCACCTTTGCTACTGTGCTTGCTGGAGGATCAGTCCCCTGTTCCACTCCTACATCCTGCTCACTTCTGAATCCAAGACTCAACGTGGATGCATCTGATTGGTGGAGCCCAGGTCACATGCTTCCTTAGCTGCAAGGAAATATAGGAATGCAAATTTTGGAGTTTCTACTGTGGGAAAGCAGGATTCATATAAAAATACTGCCAAAATGTAGGGAGAGTGTTGAAAAGACGTTGGATGGCTGCAAATGACAGGTATCCACTGTCACACTATGTATGAAAACTACTGGTAAAAAAAAAAGCAGCCCAGTCAAAGGTGAGATTTTGTGGCATAAATTGTTAGTATTAGAGGATTTCACAGAAGGGAAAGGAACTTGTGACCAGTGGTTTGACACTGACAACTTGGAGTAGACGGATCTTGAATTTGCTGTGAAGGAAATCAAGGATTTGAGTTGGGAGAGAAGGACATAGAGGAGGGCGTTTCAGGTGGGGGACTCAGCATGAGCAGAGGCGTGAGAGGGAGGGTGCCATATAGTATGTTGCCCAAACCAGCACACTCGAGGGTGAAAGGAAGCACCCTGAAAACTTATACTTGGACAACAGGCATCATCTGGGATTGGTCCAGGCCAACTGGGGCTGACCCCCTGTGGACAGGAGAACCCCCAGCCTTCTCACCCTCCCCACAAGTAATCGAACACATTTCACCACTCTTGGGAATACCCTTCACTCCTGGCTTAACTTCTCTCCCTACTTTAAGACTCAGTTTAAATGAACCCCCTCTTTGAAGCCTTCTTCCCGCACCCGCCACAGGATCAGTCACTCTCCCACTGTATTAGTTTCCTATGGCTGCTGTAACAAACTACCACTAATTTAGTGGCTTAAGACAACACAGATTTATCATCTTACAATTCTGGAGGTCAGAAATCCAAACTGGGCTGCAGGGTTGTGCTCCTTCTGCAGGCTCTAGACAAGAATCCACTTCCTTGCCTTTTCTAGCTTCTAGAGGCCGCCCTTATTCCTTGGCTCATGTCCTCTTCCTCCAGTTTCAAAGCCATCAGTCTGGCATCTTTAAAGCTCTCTCTCCAGCCCGGCTTCTGTTGTCACACTGCCTTTCTGACTCTGACCCTCCTGCCTCCTTCTTATAAAGTCTCTTGTGATTAAATTGGCCCCTCCTGGATAATACAGGATAATCTCCCCTTCTCAACATCCTTAATCTCTCCTGCAAATTCCCTTTTCCCACATAGGGTAACATTCAGAGGGATTAGGACATGGACATCTTTGGGGAGGCCATTATTCTGTCTACCACACCCACTGCTTTGAATATGATTATTTTAGCATGTCTCAGTTGTGTGTTTCATCATAAGACACCTCATGATCACTTGGGTTCAGCTAGATGGAGATGGGCACCAAATTCGAGGCAAACAGATTATAGAACGTCGCACACAAGTTCGAAGTGAGAGAACCAGGACTTGAGTTCCACCCTTCCATCTCCAGGTCTTGTGCTCTCTCTGTCCTAAATGCTATAGCATCTCCCTATACTCTAATATTGTAACTAGCTTAAATATTTTTTGGAAAGAACTAAGATGTAAATAATAAATAAAATCCTGTTTGCTCTATTAATTTATTACTAAACCTATGCTTTGAATTTGTACATATCTATATCTTTTTATCTATCTATCAATCATCATTTTCTCATCCTAGACTGTGGGTTCTCCTGGGGCAGAAGCTGTGTATGGAACCCATCTGGTCTCTTTGGCACAGGCTTTTTGCCAAGCATGTTCTCAAAACTGCTGTGGCTGATGAGGATGAGGAACAAGGGATAGAAGACTTTGAATCAGCTCTTTTCTGATGGGATATATAAAATAGCCCTTTGGCTGGGAATTTATAGACTAGGCTGAAGAGACTTCTTTCAGAGCTGCATCATCTCTTACTGTCCTTACCAGGGGTAGATGAAATCAATCGGTTGACATCTAGGGCAGCCTCAGCCATCCGCTCCAGTCCCGTGGGGCGGGTGGCAGTTACAGCGCTCTGGCCACAAGGAGGCAGTGTCCCAGAGGATTCAGCTGGCGGAGGACTTGCGATTAGAATGTTGGCCACTGGTGGGAGCTTTCTCTGTCTGTGATCGCTCTTCTTTGATACAAGTAAGACCACGCCCTGCTTGGAGTTTTATAACTCCCTCTCCTCACTTAGTAAGAAATCTTGGACACCATTCTATGTCAGTGCGTGTATAGCTATAGGTGGTTATTTACATTGTTTACAACTCTTGGCAATTGTAAACATAATTGTGATGATAATTATGGTACCGAGAGCCGGGCTGTTTGTAACCCAACCTTCACCCACCCATGGAACGGGGATCCTCCTCTTTGAGGGAGGATTGGCTTAGCCGACTGTGAAATTAGGCAATGGATTATTGGGCATGTGAGGTTATCCTCCTCCTTGGCTGTCTCAGGAGCAGGCCTGCCTGCAGGTTAAGTCTTTTCTCGTCTCTGCTCCTTCCTTCTCTGGGAAGTTATCCTGGAGTATTAATTGTCTGCAATACTTATAACACTCCAGAACGTAGGTAAGGGCATCATCATGCTCATTTTCCCGTTCACACATTGCTGCTTTGCTCCTCCTTCCTCCATGTCTTTAAGCTCACTGGGACAGGCCTGGGGATGGAGGCTGGTGGATGTTAGCTGTTAAGCTGTGCTTGGGAAAGTTCATTTTGGCTTAGAATTCAGCTTTTGGGGGCTGATCTTTTGGCAGTCATTTTACTCCCATGTATATTTTTCACTTGATCCAGAACTGAGAGGGAAGAGATGTGATTTCTTAACACCCTCAAAGCAACAATGTGGGTTCTGGAGGCAGAAGATCCAGGTTCAAATCCTGATCCTTTCATTTACTAGCTTTGTGACCTTTGGCAAATTACCCTCTCTGAGCCTCAGTTTACTCATCTGAAACGTGGGGATAATGATCATTAGCCACCTTCAGAGCTATTGAAGTAGTGGGTGTAATAAACTTAACACATTTCTTGACTCATAGTAAATGCTCAATAAATGTTACTTATCATTATTTTGACCTATGCTCTGGAAGAGTTAAAATGGCATAGGAATTATCTGATCCTTGAAGGGTTGTGAAAATTACTTAGTAAATCCATCTGGGCTGGGGGCTTTTTGTGAGTTAGATCAGGGATGAACAAACTATGGCCCATGGCCAAATATGACCCTACATCTGTTTTTTTTACAGCCTGAAAGCTAAGAATGGATTTTACATTTTTAAATGGTTAAAAAAGAAATCAAAGGGAGAATAATATTATTTATGTATTTATTTTGGAAAGCTTTTTTGTTGAAATATGTTTGACATATAACAGTATAAATTTAAGATGCACAACATGTCAATTTGATGCATTTGTATATTGTAATATGATTGCCGTTGTAGCGATAATTAGCACCTCTATCATGTTACATAATTATCATTTCTTTTTAGGGTTGGAATACTTAAATTCTAGTCTCTTAGCAAGTTTGATGATTATAAGACAATATTGTTGTCTATAGTCACTATACTGTACTTTGGACCTCTAGGACTTATTTACTGCTCGATGCAAGTTTGTCCCTTAAACAACATAACAGATGCTCGGCCACGTGACACCCATCAGTTCCACTGCAGTCTCTTCCCCATTATCTTAGATGATTGGACCCTTCACCTTGACAAAGGCATGGAAGGTACGGGGTCTGAGCCAGGTGTTCATCTTGTGAGTCTTGGAACAAGTAGCACCCTGGAGCTGATGGTGATTTTTTCCTTTCCTGTTTATTGCCTGAGTTCCTTAGTGATTCCAAGGTCTGACTGGTTGGAAGTGGATTTTGAAAGTCATGTGGCTGCTGTGGGAGCCCATCATTTGGAATTCTACTAACTAGAACAGAAGAAGGAACAATGCACATGCCCGGGGAAGTTAACAAGATCATCTCTAGGGATGTTGGCGGACATTCGTGAGAGAAGAGGATGGGGTGGGAAGCATTGCTGAGAAATAACAAAGCCCCGATTTACTTTGTAGTAGCTGCCATGAGAGCTTACTGCCATTTTCCTTAGCATCAAAAGTACTGCTGGGTGATTATCTCCTCCCTTATGATGTATCATTCATTTTAATTTTGGAGGGAAAAGGAGTGAGTAACCAAGTGGTTCATAGAAGCTGTGCCATTCAGCAAACCACTGGATTTAGGAACCAAAAGATTTTGAAATGCTAACCATCAGTTTCTTCTGTCCCACCAACACTCTTTCTGCTTTGTCTCTCATTGGCTGGTCACTGGACTTGGCCTGGGGTCACTGGGATCATCCTTTCAATTTACACAAACTCAGAGCAGGGTGAATTAGAGGCAGAAGCCTCTGTGGACTAGGCAGGGCTTGCCCCAGAGGTGGCTTCAATGAGGGGATGGAACAAATGGGCTCACCAGCCCCATAAGGAAGGCACACAGGTGGGATGGGCAGTCACATAGAACCAGCCTGACCCTTAACAGATATGGCCAGAGACAGGAGAGAGTGGGGCGGGGGTGGGGAGGGAATGGGGCAGGGAGGACTGGAACGTTGAGGGAAGGAGGAAAATACCAATGTTACATCATGAGTCCAGTTCCTAAGCCGGTCCAGGCACCGCTGAAATGCACATGATGCCCCAACATGCTCAGCCACTGCCGGGGCTGTTGATCTGAGTCTGGAGATGCTGCCAGGGTGCCAGAGATGAGCAGTTTATCAGAGATGAGTGTGATGGGTTGCTGGAAGCCTTAGGCTTGTCCTAGCTGTATTCCTTCTCCCCCACAGTGATACAGGACACTCTATACTAAATCCCTAGCCCTAGCCCAGATACTGTTCTCAAAAGGGGGTATTGTTGAATGATTGATTCTCTTTCCAGAAGGTGCTGGGAAAGGAAGAAGAGCAAAACAATGGCCTAAGAGGGACCTTGGGCTCAGTGCTGGTGCAGACTTTATTTTTATTTCTTCTGTATATGAATATGGAGGTAGTAACAAAATCCTTTAGATGTGGACATGGGCTGAATGCAGTGACCTCTGCCTGATTCCCTCACCTGTGCAGTGGCTACCTGGACCTCTGTAGAAATAAAGTCTTTTTAATATTTAATTTCAAGACAGAAAAATCTGTAGAATAAAAGATTTTATTGATGATATTTTTCCCAAAGGTAGACGAAGGAGGTATTTAATCTGAAAATGTTTTTGGGAAGCAATGAAATTTAGACCCAACAGAGAATGTCAAATTACATGGTGATTCTTTGACAAGGTTTAGAGAAAGGTGGTTACTCTACATAAGATAAGAATTACTCTTTTGATGAGATTACTCTTTTGGACTCATAGAGTCCACGAGAAGATTCTTAAAACTAATGTCAAGAGATACTTTAATGACTACAGGAAAATAACAGAAGGAATTTCTTCCTGGACACATGACCATCCTTTCTTCAACTCCAGGCCGTCCTTCCTCTTACTAGAGAGTGTACCTAGGACTGTGCAGGAAGGACAACTAGAAGGAACATTTCCATAGTGTCTTTTGCCCCATCCTCTTCTTGCCATAAACTATGGACACTACACTAATGGTTCTAGCCTCCTCGTGGTCTCTCTGACTCCTGTTTCTCTCCACCAGAATTTGTTACCAGTGTATTTTCCATGGGGCATTTAACCCTTGGGTACCCATCATCCACTCTCCATTCCCTACGAAGGTCTTAGGAAAAAGAAACAAAGTTGGCTTCGGTTAAAAAAAGAGAGAGAAATGGATGAGAGAGACAGAGAGAAGAGTCAATAGTTAATTACTCGTGAACGCATTATTTGCTTTCTGGATTATTTGTGATTCTTTATTTCCATCTTTCACTGGAGCATAACTTGCCAAGAACAAAACTGATTTGGCAAGATGCTAGAAACAGAGGAGGCTATGTTCTCATGTGTGTACATTCACACAGTTGACATTTGCTGGTGATATTCATGCCAAGGCAAGTGAAAGACTTTAATAATGAAATGGGATAATGTTTCCTTCACCAGGATGTAGGGGGGACTGTGCTTGGGGCCCCAGTTGTTATGAACCTGCCCTGTCACCTTCTGGGAAAATGGGACATTGTTCACCCTTCAGAGGTCTCTTACTCAACAAAAAATAATCCACCCACATCATGTACACAGTGCCCACAATAAAGAGGTGGTCTTTCTTTACCTCCATGTTTTCTCCATACAACTGATGGTGATCATTCTCAGGTAACTCAAAAAACAATAATGTGGCCCAGAAAAGACTCTTTTGCAAGCCAGCATTTACAGGGAGAAATAGGAGAAACCAAAAAGTCAGAATACTTGTGTTGCTGGCCTGACTTTTTCTCTTCCCAAATGCAACTTTGACACGGGTCCCCAAATTCAGTTCAGAAACTAAGGAGTGAAATGGCCTTCAGTTTCAGTGTTTGTGGGACACTTATTGATCACCTACTGTGACAAACCATGGTGCAAAGTTAAATTATTTAGATTCTACCTGGAGTGAGCTAGTGTCTTGGAGGACATAAAAAGTGTGTGGTAAGAGAATTATATTTGGCTTGTCCTCAGGCTCATAGAAGCCCTGAGATACACTCACACTAAGATTTTGGTCATTTGAGGCCTTGTGATACTTAATAAAAGTAGTACATTCAGTGAGAGCCCTCTTTTCACAGTGACTCATGCATGGGCACAAAAGCCTACAAAAGAGTTATTTTGAAATTGAAATGATCTAAATTTTTTAAAATTGTAAATTACTGATATCAGCCCCATAGTATTTGGGCTAAGAGTTGACGTGTTTCTTTTTCACATTCATTCTGTAAAACTGGTTCTGCCCTCACCTCCAGGGCTGTTGGGACGTTAACCTCAGGCATGTTCTTGGGAGGTGAACCTCTTCTTCCTTAAGATCATGCCAAAGTCTAGAAGTCTGGTGGAGAGGTAGTTACTCAGGACAGAAACTTTAGGAAAAGCTCTGGTCTTGAAGACATCTTGATGGCAGTGAGATGTCCATTGTTCATGGTATCCAGGACATTCCTGGAACAGATCCCTCCCTTGCCTTGTGTGGAGAGTTCACAGCTGTGTCTCTTCATACTTTAGGAACAGTCCTAGGATTGTCACGAGGCCTGAATGAGTTACAACGTGTAAGTCCTCAGAACAGGGCCGGGCACAGAGTAGATGCTATCTACATGTTAGCTGCCAGCGATTAATTTTATAAAAATAAGAAAGGTGATATGATAAAACTTGAAGGACTACTAGGATCATTAGAAACCAGAGAAGACTCTGCTTCTACTTTAAATTCTCTAAAAGATCTAGAGATCATCATGGCCAGATCTGAGGTCAAAGTCCTAAGTTTGAAAATAAAACACTGTATTCTCTCTCAAACATATTCTACATACTGTTGGCCTAGTCATCTTATCAATACCCAGCACCAATCCATATTTACCTGTTTTGAAAATTCAATAAAACATGAATGGCAAACAATTACATAGCACTTACTCTATGCAGGGCACTGGTGAGAGCCTCTTGTAATCTTCACAGCAACAACCCAATGAGTAGCATTATGATGAAATCGATTGGCCAAACTGGGGTACACTGGAGGGTGAAAGAGGCCACTAAATAGATGGAATGCTGGGACAGCAACATAACCTAGGAATCTCCTGAGCAAACTGAAATGTGTGGTCACCCTCCCCATGAGGTGGGCATATCATTTCTCCCCAGCTACAGACAATGGGACAAGAGAGGTCAAGTTACTTGACCAAGGACACACAGCTCATGGATGGCAGAGTCTGAATAAGGAGCCAGGTGTTCTGGCTTTAGAGACAGCTCTCAACACTATTGATATCTTGAGTTTCAGCCTATGGACCATTACTTTCTGGCTCAGATGAATCCTCGTGACCTTGACTCCCACAGCTGCTCTAGGTGAACTCCAGGTTGATTTCTGTGCAGGTCCCGCAGTTTCTGCTTGAGGCCTTTGCTTCCTGTGAACTCCCCTCCCCCATTGTCCATGCCTCCGTCCCACTGAGTTGAAACTCCTTGTTCATTCCTGATGCCACAACAAAGACATCCCACTTCCTGTGCCCTTTTCTGGCCCCTGAGTCTCTGGGGACCTCCCTTCCCAGGACCCTTTGGCTCTCCGAGTGCAGCTGTCTCCTGACATCCCCAGACCTGATCCCATGGCCCTTTTCTCCCTGTTCATGCTCCTTGAGGGCACGGCCTGTGCACCTCTGGCCTTTGTGTGACAATAGTCAACCTGTAGCTGCTTAACTAATTATTGTGTAACTGCTTTTCAGGACAGATTTTGAATTTTTACAAAGAATTCTCTGATCATATTTCATGTTTTATTATTCCATCTATTTAGCAAGAGAAGCTCATTTAAATTTGAATCTTTAGTAAAGGCAAGGATCAAATCCAACACTTAAACCAGACTCAGCATGACATCCTGGTGCTAGCACCACCTTCTTTCTATTCCTGTATGAGGACTTTGGAGTCACAACAGGGAGGGGGCAGGTGAGGAGAGGAGGAAGTTGGAGCCCATGCGTCTGGGACTGGGCCACCTAGGTTCCTTCATTCTCCAGAAGTAACCATTACCTTGATCCAATGTAACCTGGATCCATCTGTTGACTTGGGATGGTGAGCTGGATTTGGAAGCTGAGGAAGGATCAGGTCAGCCCCAGCTAATTCTACCTGGCTCATTCACCAAAACTCCGAACTTTACACAACATGACATTTCCGTTAAATGTGTAGTTAAATGTTTAATCCCATACACATGTGACAGTCATATAGTTCGTTAGGTAACTACACCAATGTCTTGTCTATTCATTAGTAGTTTTCCCTCCACTGCATGCCCACATTTTCTTGCTAATCGTTGGCATCCACAGTTGTGAACCTCTGGTCATTAGGGGCATTACAAGGGGTGTGGGGGGGACCTGATATAAAGTATTGCCACTGCTAGAGCAGTGATTCTCTTCTGGGGCTGATTTACTCCCTCCTTCCACCCACCCCTGTGGACAATGTCAGTGTCCAGAGATGTTTGTGGTGTCTCCACAGGGTGGGTGGTTTGCCAGTGGGATCAAGTGGGTAGAGACCAGGGATGCTGCTAAACAAACTGTGATGCTCAGGACATCCACTCAAAAAAGAGTTTTTCAGCCTCTAATGTCAGTAAAGCCGTGATTGGGGAACCATGTCATAGAGAAATATCTAAAAGCATTTGCCCTTTGGTGAAAGGTCAGTAGTGGGAGGTAGTCTCACAGTCAATGGACAGTGAGTGGAGCTCCCAGTGTGGACAGATGCCAGCAGGAGCATGGACATCTGTATCCTCTAGTGTATGGACCTCAGCTTCAGGACCATGCCTCTGCCCAGATGCTCCCCACACTTTCTCCATGCTGTCATCCTCATCTAATTGTCCTTCAAGATCCAACTCAGCCATCACCTCCTCACAAAGTCTTCCTTCCTGGAGAATGCACAGCTTATATGGACTTTGTTCTTCCTTGAATTTCTACAGGCCTTTAATTTCTATGATGGAATCTCATTCTCAGTGATATACCTCATTTCTTTCTTCACCTCTCTGTCTTATGTCTTTTCATTTAACACAATAATTAATTCCTTAAGGAAATTCATTAATTCTTTCAACAAAATACATCAAGTTTCTCCCAAGTTTGGTGCAGTGTAGATTCCAAGTTGACCTCATGATTTGTAGCTCATAACCTATAAGTTGCCAGTTTTTGTCCCCAACCATATTTTTGCCCTTTTCTTCTATCCTGTCCTTCCTTTTCATTTCTGTCTTACAAATTCCTATATTTCCCAAAATTTTTATTTTAAAATAGTGATATAGGAGCCTTGTTCAAAAGGAAAATATTGGAAAACAGCTCCAATGGGAAACACTAGACCCCTGTCCATTCCTACCCACACCATGGCATCTCATACTTGTTTACAACTTGTTTCACTGCATTGCTTGGTATTGACGTGTTCTAAATACCACGTTTACAGTTCTCTCCTGATTCATCTATAAAAACCCATGTTATACCCTGTGTTTACTGGATTCCATTCCTTATCTCTCTTCATCTACTCCTTTTTGTAGAGCATATCCTCTGATACATTCGGAGAAAAAGCTCACTGGACATAAAACTTTTGCAGACTTTCACTTCTGAAATATCTTTATTTGTCTTCATGCTTAAATGATAATTGACTGAATGTAGAATTATATTTGTATGCAATTATAGGTTGGAGCCTCTGAATTTTTAATATTACTCCTGTGCCTTCCAGTCCTGTGTTGATTCAATTTTCATTCCCCATTCTTGGACCAGAGTTAGTGTTTCTTTCTAGAAGGAAGACCTTTCTTTAGGAAGATGTTCCAAAAATTCACAAAAATGTGTTTCAATGTGGGAAGTGAGTGGGGTATTCAATTTAATATGTTTTATTTCTAGGAATTTTTCTTATAGTATTTCTTTGGTGGTTTTCTTCCTACCATGATCTCCCTCATTCTGGAATCTTATTTGTTAGACATTCTGGATGAATGCTTTAACATTCTTTTCTTTTCTCTCATATTTCCTTATCTTTTCCACTACATTTGCACTACTATTGTTCCACTTGTTTTTGTCTTCCACCTCCTTTATTACTTTTTTCAGCTGTCATATTTTTAATTTTTCCAGAGCTCCTTTTTGTACTTTGAACATTTATTAAGCCATGAAGAGAATAAGAGAGCTCAGTAATATGGGATTTTTGAAGACCCATGAAGGTGTTTCATGAGAGAAAGACCTGCCTGGCCCAGAAAACCTGGACCAATTCTAAAAGAGTATGAGTCAATTCAGAACTTTCTTGTCTTCCTGTCTCTCTCCTTTTCTTATGCCTTAACAATGTCAGAAACTATGTTTAGTAGCTGGGAGAGAAAAAGTAGAAGTAAAGGAGAGTCTTAATTTTGAATCAATGCGTTCTGAATTATTATACAGGCCTGAATATTCTAATTTCTGAATGGAGACATTGAACTTCAGATCGAAGGAAATGGAAGTCATTGAAGGTTTGCTTTAAGTGACCTTGTGACAAAATCAGAGCTTTGTGTTCTGAATATTGACCTTGTCATAGAGAGTGAGATGGCTGCAGGGAGAAGATCCTTGAGGAGGAGAGCCTAGACAGAGTATGATAGGACTTGTCCAGGGGAAGAATGAGAGGCCTCAAGGGATGAAGTCAGAACTCTGCATGAGTCAATCCTTTGTACTTAGTTGAACTCAATCTGTGAGTTTGACCCAGAGTTTCTTAAAATTAGTGATATCTTCAACAGAGAAAATTCAGGAGGCAAGTAAAACAGAGAATTGATACCAGACATAATTTGACTTTTGGGTGGCAACAGCTCCAGACACGTATGTCCAGTGGGGACCAAAATTCAGGCCCTGCTCCCATTACAGTCATCTTTCTGCTGTGTTGCAGAGAACTCAGCCTGTAGAGTCTTTGTGTGTTCGGTAATATATACATAACATCAAACTTACCATTGTAACCATATTTAAGTGTCCGACTCAGTGGCATTAAGTGTATTCACAATGCAGCCACCACTGTCCATTGCCAGAAACTTGTCATCATCCCAAACAGAAGGTCTGTACCCATTATATAGTAACGCAACCTCTTTCCTCCCAACCCTAGCCTTTGGAGTCTTGCTTAGTCCCACATCACGCTCTTAAACAGCAGCCAGTGAAGAAAATTCTCCTGTATGAGACCCTAAATTTATTAGTTTTATGAAGTAAAACTAATGAATGACCTGCAATCGCCAGATGTTAAGAGTATAGAAGTTGTCAAGGGAAAGTCTCAAGGTGACCATCTTGGCGATGCTGGGGGTTCTTGACTCACGTGGAGAATCTTATCCTCCTCCCTATTCACTGAGTGGCTGCCCCTGTAGGAGGTGGAGGTGAGAGAATGGGGACTGCATGGGTTCTACGTGCAGAGATACCGATGTATATGGGGCCTGGGCATCACTTGCTTTTGAAATCTTCCCAGTTGATTCTAATACAGAGCCAGGGTTGAGGAACACTGGGTAGGACATTCTTCATCCCCACAGTCAGTGGTGGAAACACCTTTACCTTCCTGGAGAGTAGTATGGAATAAGTGAGACAAAACAGGTTAATCTTCCAGGATAATGTCCAGAGCATAGGGGTGCTTGATGCATGTAAACTCTCAGTGTTTTAGAAATAATAATGATGATTGATAATATTTGTTGTTTTATATTATTAATTTTTCAATGTATTCTCAAAACAACTCTGTGATATGGATATTATATCACACAAAGATAAAGTGATAATGGAGGGAGGTGTATGCCTGTGTGTGTGCACATCGTGTCTGTGTGTATGTGATGGTGTGTTTGTCCGTGTGTATGTCTGTGTCTGTGTGTGTGTCTGATGGTGTGTGTGTGTGTAAAAATATGTATCTCTGTGTGTGCTGTTGAGTGTAAAATGTGCGTCTTTGTCAAAGGTTTATTTTAGAATGTAAGAGTCAGAGAGGACTTTACGGAGGAGGAGATGTGAAATGGACCCTACACATAATATGTCATCTGTCCTGTACAGGGAAGGATATGGAGGCAAAGGGGACACCACATGCCCTGGTGCAAGGGTGTGACTCAACATGATGCATAAGTGAATGACACATAGACCATGAGGGCTGAGCACAAAATCCTTTGTGAACAGGAAGTTGAGATTGGAGGGATGCCCAGGGAGAGGGTCTTGTGTGCAGCGCCAATGGTGGGACTGGATCTTCCAGCGGTGATTCCAATCTAGGTTTCTCAGTGTGTTGCAAGAACTCCATGAATCCTTGTGTGCACCAAGGACAGTATGTAGACAATATGTAATGTGTTTCACAAAGTAAGTACTAATTTAAGTGTACATATTTCTTGAGGTGAATAAAAATACCCATTTATTGTAAAAGCATGCTGATAATTGATAATAGTAGATAACTATTATCTTCTATTTCTCAATCAAGAGGTTGTATAAAAATATCTACTACATATAATCTGAGAGTGAGTTTAGGATTAATAATAAGTCTTCTTACTTGAAATATTTGAAAACATGTGCCCACTAGTATTTCAGGGTTATTGAAGTGAGATCAGAATTACATTTCGGTTTTAGGAGGGTCACTTTGGTGCCAATGAGGAGGATGTGCTGTAAGAAGGTATCTGAGAGCCCAGGAGACCATTTAGGAGACATTTGAGCAAGCCAGGAAGGACTAGGACTGGACTGTGATGATGGCTGTGGGGACAGAAAAGGAGTGTGTTACAACAGCCACTGGAAAGTAACCCAGAGCCTGTGATGTATCCAAGTTTTCTGAGTCAGGTGCCTTATTGGGTGGTGGGTCCATTAACCAGGATGGGGGTACATATGGAAGAGGAGTAGGTTGTGGGAAGACTGTGAGTTCAGTTTTATATATTCCTTCAAAATGACTGTGGAGTGCTTGAATGGAGTTGCCCAGAGGCTGCTAGATGCTTGTTTCTGCATCTCTTGGGAGAATTTCAGGGAGAAAGCATTAGCCTGAGGTGTTGGTGAGTGGTGTAGATATTGATGAGCCATGTGAGTGAGAGTGCAGAGTATAAAAGAGATAACTGAGGGTTGAGGCCTGGGGATTCACTAAAATTGAGAAGTAGATGAAAACAAATTACATGGACAGTTCGTGGAATTGAAACCACAGTGAAGGGGTGAGGACCAAGTAGGTTGGTTGTGGTTATGAGGACAAAATATGAGTGATGCTGCTGGTTGGGAACCATGTGACTGGCCAGACAGTTAGGCTGCAAGTATCACTCGGTAAAGACCACTAGCAGGAACATTTTAATTGCTTTTTACCTTCACGATTCTTTTCACTCACGGCAACATAAATGGGAAATTGGTAAAGTAATGCAAGATGAGTCATGACAAATATTTCCTCTTGTGATCCCTGCACATCAGGCTGCCATGAGTAACTGGATGTCGGGTCTCTGAAATTTACTAGTGATGACACCCTGGACACTTCATGATGAAAACCACACCAACTCGAGGCCAGAAACTGTTGGATAATGACCAGACAAGTAGAGAAGTGCAGGGCAAGAAATTTATTGAAGCAAGATGTTGAAACCTTTACATTTTCCAGGAAAGAGCAGGTGACCATTGAAAGACAGAGGTACTAATATATAAGATTTCGTAAATCTTTGACATCTGTGAGACCACACTTCAACAATATTCTCACCTGAAATAGAAAAACAAAGAAAGAAATGGGAGGTCAGTCATGTTTCTTCTGGAAATGACACATTAACACAGACCAATGTTCACACCAAGATATCAATGAAATTTCAACCAGCAAAAGGCAGATGGAAGATACCAGACAGGACCCCAGTGTGCAGGAAAAGCTAAATAGGCCTGCTACAGTTACAACCAACCATGTGGGTCAGGAAAACACCATTTCCATAGTCCTGCAAAGAAACCCTGAGGTGACCCAAGAAGGATTCAGGTTTCTACGGAAAGAGGCGGGTGAAGGGTTGGACAGAGCAGCCCAGGATTTCTTTTCCGTGATGTCCTTGGACAGAGGACTCTGCTATTTCACTCCAAAGGGGACACAAGGTTGAGAGATGGGGACAGGAGTGGGAGAGGTACTGTACTGCTTTCAGGAGATTCCCAGTCTCAGGGTGTGGAAATTCAAACTGACGGCCAATGGACTTCTCAGCCCTGAGAATCCAGCATCTATGGGCATTTGCAGCTGAACCTCATGACCTAAATCCAGTGGTAGATGAGTTGAGAGATACTTTTAAATATCTAATTTCTTGATAAAGACATAATTTAAGTGCTTCACCTTCACATGTGGCTGTAGGAGACATAACAAGGAGTGTCTCTGCCCAGTGGCCGTCATAAGGAGGAGAGTCATAGGTGAGGAGTAGAAAAGTGGACCGAGGTGCAAGGAGTGGACCTCAGCTCTGGAGAAGCTGGCAGAGATCCCAACCAGAACCCCCTCCATCCTGACAGTGGGCCTGGGTTAGTTCCCTCCCTCCCACCTGTCACCTCATTCAACACTCCCAACACTGCTCCCCGCCCCCCGCCCTCCACCATGAGATGCCACAGGGACTGTGTCCACTGGGTGAGGGGATCTCAGCCTCAAGAAAGCTCCCAGCCAGTGAGGCAGTGGTGCTTTGGCCCTTCATCATCACTGAGTGGGGCCCCAGGTGTCCTCCTCCTCAGGACACTATAGGGAACCTGGTGCCCAGAGAGGTGACCTGAGAAGGAGGAACACGCCCAGATGCTCTGTGCAGCCTCGGTGTAGCTCAGCGGGTTTAATGTTATCATCTACCCTGTGGCCACAGGTCACTCTGTCAGAGGTGAGCAGAGAGGCGGGTGCCTCCACCACCTCTGCCCCTCAAGTGTGGCACCCTGACCTCCTTACTGGCTGTTCAGCTGATCAGAAGTCTCTATGCACAAAGAAGAAAAAATTACCAATGTCTTTGCAATTAGCTCTCTGTTCCCAAAGGAGATCTTATTCGTGCATTGCTTCACTTGCAACTTGGCCTCAATAGCCTCTTGAGGTGCCTTGTATTTCTGAAGTTGTAACTTGTAGACCGAGTCACTAGTGAATAAGAAGGCTGAGATATCCTTAGCAAGGGATGGACAGACAATCGCATTGGCTGGAGCAAAAGAAAAAGAAATACAATGAATGTGAGGAAATGTGATTTTTCCTATGGCTCCTGATATTAGAACTACACTGGGAACCCAGGGATTTTGTATTCCCAACCCATCATTGTACTGATGATAATGTGAGGCCCTCAAGGCCATGATTTCCTCAAGGTCATACTGCAAGTGGCAGATCTTGGACTGGACACCAGATTTCCTGATGCCTAATTCTTTTTTTTTTTTTTTTCCAAGTTCACCCAAGACTTTCCAAGACCACTCTGGTTTGCTGAAGTTCACTTTTCCTAGATTTGAAAAATATGAAGTTTTTCCTGCTAGTAGAGTGATACCTTCATTGTCTCAGATACTGGGCAAGAGGAGATTTTTGATAATACAATTTCAAATAAATGGTAGATTCAGAATCTTACCAGAGATCATAAGGGAGAGTAAATCTGGAGAAGAGTAAGTAAACTGTTTATACATTGGAAGATGCTATTTTGAAACTAATAAAGAATAGGAATATGTCATTGGATACAGACATAGCTAAAAAGCCAAAAAATATAAAAATAATCACTTCGAACACATTTGAAACTTATGCACAAGGTTATCACGGGCTCTTTTATTCTACAGTGATGTACAGAATTCCTTAAAAGGGTGAGAGGTGGGAAGTGTAGCTCATTCCTGACCGCGCTGGAATTGTGCTGAGAGTTGACATAATCACTTTTCCTGGTCTGGATTCTCCATCCCCCTGAGTCTTTGCAACCAGCCTGTAGCCTGGAACGTGCCCTACAAGGCTCTCATCTGACCCCTGGTCAGACATCAAACTATGCAGAGAATTCAGAGAGGATAAAATCAGAGGCCACACATGGAAAGAGGTGAACATTTAAAAAGTCAGATGAAAAAGAAAGACTGTACAAAAATGGGTCAGTATCAAGGCCATGAAGACATGCAAAAGTATTGTTGAATAAATGGCTAGAATTAATCTAGAAGAATAGAACTTGTAGCCCTGATGATTGTACTAGTTCTGCCACAATCCCTGGTACTACTCCTAGAAAACTAATAGTACTTGTAGACACCTTGAGTGCTGCTTATTCACAGAGCCCGTTTGAAGATTTAATATTCAGAGATTCAGAGAACACTGGCTCTTCTTGAACTGAGAACTCTCCAAAAACTCTTCCAGCTGTAACATTATATGAATCTGAATTTATGAGTTAAAAAGCTATGGACTTGGGCTGGCCTCATGGCCTAGTGGTTAAACTTAGAGCACCTCCCTTCAGTGGCCCAGATTTGGTTCCCAGGTGTGGACCTACACCCCTCATCAGCGGCCATGCTCTGGCGGCGACCCACGTACAAAATAAAGGAAGATTGGCACAGATGTTAGCTAAGGGGGAATCTTCCTCAGCAAAAACAAGAACAAGAACAACAAAAAAAGCTGTGGACCCAACTGGCACCTAAAAAACTGTGGAAGGAGGACATCTGATAACTACGAGATGTCTGCTGGATACCTAGAGCTGGACTCCTGACACACATCAGCCCACTCCATTGTCATAGCTACTCTCGGTGGTGGCTGTAAAACCTGATGACAAGAGGAGACTTCAGGAAATTTAACATTTTGTTTAAGGTCAAAGTGCTGGTAAGTGGCAGAGCCATGATTCACATCCAAATCTTATTATGTCATACTGCTTCTCAAACATAGATCACAGACAAGGAGTGAGGCTTCAGGTAGAAAACTCTTAAAATTTGCCTCCAATGACTTTGTGTGAAAGTCCCAGAGTATTGGGATTTGATAAAATGAGCCCTGGGCTTTTGGGGGGCTAGTTCACAAGTAGAGGAAAAGGTTTGGATTTCGATCTGTTCACCCCAATTAAGTTCACCTAGTTCAGACAAGGTTACTTACCAGGGCTGGTGCTGGAATGATTAAAAATGGTACTCACCCTCATAGCAGCAAAGGGCCAGAGTGACCAGAAGGACAGAGAGGGACAGCCTCATGGTGGCTTATTTGCTTTGAGCTTTCAGCATTAACAAATGATGAACAATTAGGTGCTGGACTCAGGATCTGGGGGTGCCCAGGGCTATTTGTACCCAGAGAGACTCACTGGTCCTGCCCACTTGGCATGTGGCAGGTCACAAGATCTGGCTTCCAGCCCTCCCTTCCTCACACAGGGCTGATGCCATCCATCTGTGTCACTTTCCCCACGCCTCCCTCCTTCCTGAGTTGGGCAGACTCCAGGAGTGCAGCCCCAAGGGACTCTGCTCTGTCCTCCAGGAGAGTGTTCAGTCACCTCTGGAAATGTGTCCTGTTTGCTCAGTTTGTCTCTGACCTTTTGATCCTTGTATCTTTGTTCTTTGTGACAGTGCAGAGGCACAGATGTGTTCTGACACCAGGAGGGGGACTGGGAAGCTGGGGAGCTGCACTTCAGTTGTAGAGACAGGCTATAGGGACACCTAATTTGACCCATCCTAGGCATGCTGATAGCTGACCACACCTGGTTCAGGTGCACATTGATCAAGTCTGAAGAAAAATTATCCTCTCCCTCAGTTCCCCTTCCATCACCACCGTCTTCACACAGAGATACCTTAAAACACATCCCACCCTTGGAGAATTTCCTTGAGGAAAAACTCCTTTTTCTGTTCTCTCACTGGCTCATTCCAAGGCCAGAATCTTTGTTTCTGGTGGAGTTGACCACAATGTAGAGGTTCATATTTTCAGTCCATGTAGAGCAAGGCTACGAGGATGACATGCCACCCACCTGTCAGCTTAGGTTTATGGGATGATTAAATGAACTCAATGCTCTTTTTGCCCAAGAAGTCCTGGGGTGTCAGGAGCCACTCAAGCACCATGGGTGTTAAGAGTTTCTCTGCTCTTGGGCTCCAGGCAGGGAAGATGATGGAATGAAGAGACAGGTGAACATAATGGATGCCCACATCCTCTTCTGCTATGGGCTCAAGACTTCCATTCCCACCTAGCTTTGCTGCCTGAGTCAATTTCATTTTTAATGGAGGTGAGGGTGGCCCCCAGCCAAGAAAATATACTCCCCACCAGCCATTCCACTCTGTGCCATCCTGCTCTGTGAGAGTAGAAAGCATTTTCTTTCATCAGAAATTACCCACTTAAATGAATGTATATTTGAGAGGACTTACACACCTGGACAGAGGTCTGCAGTCTCAATTGTACAATCACATCACTTGGGAGCTTTTAAAAAACACAGATTCCTCGAATCCCTCTGTGTAGATTTTGATTCAGCAGGTCTGGGGCGAAGCCCCGGCACCCATACTATTTAAACTCCACTGGTGATTCTTGGGGCAGCAGGACTGAGCACCAACGAGAAAGACCTTTATTAACAAGGGGCGTGTTCATGAGCTCTGTTGTCAGTGAGCACATTGCAGGGTTTGGATAAGTCCCAGTGGAGAGTCACAGTGGTACCCACGTCAATCGACAGGATGGTGGAGGGTCGTTGTAGGCAGCTCTGCGTCCACCACCAGGAGCAGGAGGCATGCTGGTGAGGACCACAGAGACCTGGGTTCAGATTGTTCACAGTCTCAGACCTCAGGGCAATTACTCAGTTTATATAAGGGAGCCCAGTTTTCTCGTCTGGAACAGGTGCTAATAAATGTGCCCCATGATAGGTTTTGTAGGATGAATAAATGTGTGTGTGTGAATTTACCAGGGTCCAGCACATACTGCACTCTCAAAAAATCTTGACTACTGTTATCTTGTTCTCTTTGTCAAACATCTTGGGTTGTCACCAGTTCCTAGTTTAGAACACTGATGAAAACCACATAATCACCACTTTTCAGAACTGTAAGGAAACCTAGATATATCTTCTCTCTCTGAAATATATGGAAGAGGAAACCCAGCTCTGGTCTGAGTCTACAGACCCCCAGACGTGAATTAGGTAGTCAAACCTCTCTGACAGCACGCTGAGCTGTAAGGATGTCTCCACATCTGCTGAACAGAGCTTGTGCTGGTATGGACTCAGGTTCACCATATAGTCCATCAGGGAGGGACATACTTTTATTATTATGAAATCTCTACACAACTGCTCAGCTTTTTTTTTTTTTTTTTTTTTTTTTTTTTTTGTGGGGAAGACCAGCCCTGAGCTAACATCCGTCGCCAATCCTCCCCTTTTTGCTGAGGAAGACTGGCCCTGGGCTAACATCCGTGCCCATCTTCCTCCACTTTATATGGGACGCCACCACGGCGTGGCTGACAGGCAGTGCGTCGGCGGGCGTCCGGGATCCGAACCTGCGAACCCCGGGCTGCCAAGCGCGGACGAAACCGCTGCGCCACCGGGCGGCCCCCACAACTGCTCAGCTTTTTTTAGTTTTCATAGTTCATACTTTCTCATGTCTGCCCTCCTCCTTGTCTAATTGACCCACTATTTCAGTTCAGTCTTCCCATCCTTGGAGGATTGGTCCCTGACCCCGAAGACTTGGTCAACATCCATTTTATAGGTTCTGCTGGCACACTGGGTGTCTTTTGACTCAATTATGACGTTGTAGATTTCCAAATGTGTAATCAATTAATTGATACAAGGCCCCCTGGACTTCAGCTCCATAGATGCAGGACAATATCTGGTTTTCTCATCCTCGCTAAGCACAGTGCCTGGCCCAGAAAAGAGGAGCAGCAAGCATTCCTTGCTGAAAACACAGTTGTCATCTTCCACACAGGTCTCTGGGTTGCAAAACCATCTGTAGCTAATAACAATAGAGGTAATAAAGATAGTAGCAACATTTTTCCTTGCTAGCGATGGCCAGGCACTGTTCAAACACTATTATATTTCCTTAAAAATTAATTATCATGTTAAGTGACGTGACATTTTTATCCTGTAAAATGAGAGAGTGAGAACTGAAGAAAGAGATGAGGTATTATCACTGAGAATGAGATTCTACCATAGAAATTAAAGGCCTATAGAAATTCAAGGAAGAACAAAGGCTTATGAGCTGTGCATTCTCCAGGAAGGAAGACTTTGTGAAGAGGTGATGACTGACTCGGATCTTGAAGAAGAAACTGGAGGAGGATGACAGAACAGAGAAAGTATGGGGAGCATCTGAGCAGAGGCATAGCTATGAATCAGCTCCGCACAATAGAGGACACAGATGCCCACTTTCCTGCCGAAATCTGTCTGCATGGGGGCTCCACTCACTGTCCATTGACTGTGAGGCTACCTTGCACTACTGGCCTTTCACCACAAGGGCAAATGCTTTTAGATATTTCTCTATGACATGGTTTCCCAACCATGGCTTTACTCACATTAGAGGCTGAAGAATTCTTTTGTGAGTTAATGTCCTGAGCATCACAGCTTGTTTAGTAGCATCTCTCGTCTCTACCCACTGGATGCCAACGGCAAAACACGCACCCTGTGGAGACACCACAAACATCTCTGGACACTGACATTGTCCACAGGGGTGGGTAGAAGAAGGGAGAAATCAGTCCCAGAAGAGAATCACTGCTCTAGCAGTGGAAATACTTAATATTGGCTCCTCCACACACTGCTTGCAATACCCTTAAGGACTAGAGGTTCACAATCTGGATGCCTACACTTAGAAAGAAAATGTGGCCATTCAATGGAGGGAAAATTACTGACAAATAGAGAAGATTTTGGTGTAGTTATCTAATGAAACTTAGGAACTGTCACATGTGTATAGGATTAAATATTTAACCACACATTTTGCGGAAATGTCAACTTGTGTAAAGTTCAGTGTTTTGGTGAATGAGCCAAGGAGAATTACACAAGGCTGACCTGATCCTTGTTCAGCTTCCAAATCTGGCTCAGTGACCTAAGTCATTAGATGGATCCAGGTTACATTGGATCAAGGGAATGGTTACTTCTGGAGAACAGGGAGACCCAGGTGGCCCAGTCCCTGATGGCATGGGCTCCAACTTCCTCCTCTCCTCACCTGCCCCCTCTCTGTTGTGACTCCAAACTCCTCATCCAGGAACAGAAAGAAAGTGGTGTTAACACCAGGATATCACGCTGATGTCTGGTTTTAGTATTGGGTTTGATCCCTGCCTTTACCAAAGATTGAACTTTCAAAGAGCTTCTCTCTCTAAGTAGACAGAATAATAAAACATGTGATATAATCAGTGAATTCTTTGTAAAGATTCAAAATCTGTCCTGAAAGGCAGTTATGCGACAATTAATTAAGCAGCTACATGTTGACTATTGTCACACTAAGACCAGAGGTGTGCACAGGCCGTGCCCTCAAGAAGCATGAACAGGGCAGAAAGGACCATGAGATCAAGTCCTGGGATGTCAGGAGAGAGCTGCACTTGGAGAGCCATGGGGTCCTGCAAAGGGAGGTCCCCGGAGATTCAGGGGCCAGAAAAGGTCACAGGTAGTAGGCTCTCTTTGATATGGCAGTGGGAATGAATAAGGAGTTTCAATTCAGTGGGACTGAGGCAAGGACAGTGGGGGAGGGGAGTTCACAGGGAGCAAAGGCCTCAATCAGAACACTGTTGGGCCTCCACAGAAATCAACCCAGTGTTCACCTAGGGCAGATGTGGGAGTCAAAGTCGAAAGAATCCATCCAAGTCATAAAGTGAAGGTCCATAAGGCTCAAAAATTCAAGATATCAATAGTGTTTGGAGCTGTCTCTCCAGTCAGAACACCTGGCTCCTTATCCAGGATCTGCCATCCACAACCTGTATGCCCTTGATCAAGTTACTTGACCTCTCTTGTCCCATTGTCTGCAGCTGGGGAGAAATGATATGCCCACCTCATGGAAAGGGTGACCACACGTCTCAGTTTGCTCAGGAGATTCCTGCTTTATGTTGCTGTCCCAGCATTCCGTCCATTTCATGACCTCTTTGACCCTCCAAAGTGCCCCAGTTTAGCCAATAAGTTTCATCATCACCCTGCTCATTGTATTGTAGATGTGAAGATTAAACGAGGTATTCACCAGTGCCCTGCGTAGAGTAAGTGCTATGTAATTGTTTGCCATTCATGTTTTATAGAATTTTGAAAATATGTAAACATGAATTGGTGGTAGGTACTGAGAAGATGACTAGGCCAACAGAATGTAGACTATGTTTGACAACAGTGATATGTAAATTTAGCTCAATAAAACTCTTTCAGGAAGGAGTCAGAAAAATATCAAGTAAGCATGGATCAAAAATAGTGCTTTCTTTCCAGCTTAGGACTTTGACCTCAGATCTGACCATGACGAGCTCTAGATCTTTTAGAGAATGTCAACTAGAATCAGAGTCTTCAAGGTCTATGATGGGCCCAGTGTCCTTCAAGGTTTATCATAAATCTTTTCTCATTTTCAAAACATTAATCGCTGGCAGCTGACATGGAGATAGCACCTACTCTGTGCCCAGCCCTGTTCTGAGGATTTACACGTTGTGACTCGTTCAGGCCTCATGACAATCCTAGGACTGTTCTTATTGTACAAAGAGACACAGCTGTGAAAGGTCCACACCAGGCTGGGCCCAAGGCAAGGGAGGCACCTGGTCCAGGAATGGCCTGGATACTGTGAACCACGAAGGTCTCACTGACAAGCAAGTGTCCCCAAGACCAGAGAGTTTCCTAAAGTTTCTGTCCTGAGTAACTACCTCTCCACCAGACTTCTAGACTTTGGCATGATCTTAAGGAAGAAGAGGTTCACCTCCCAAGAACATGCCTGAGGTTAATGTCCCAACAGCCCTGGAGGTGAGGGCAGAAGCAGTTTTATAGAAGGAGTGAAAAAAAATGTGGCATCTCTTACTCCAAATACTGTGGGGCTGATATCAGTAACTTACAATTTGAAAAATTTAGATCATCTCAATTTCAAAATAACTCTCTTGTAGGCTTTTGTGCCAATGCATGACTCTGAGAAAAAACGGCTTTCACTGAATGTTATTATTTTTATTAAGTATGCAGGGCCTCAAATGACCAAAATATTAGTGTGAGTGTATCTCGGGGCTTCTATGAGCCTGAGGACAGCCCAAATATAATTCCCTCTTACTGTGTACTTTATTTCTCCGGGTAGAATCTGAATCATTTACCTTTGCACTATGGTTTGTCATAGTATGTGACCAATAAGTGTCCCCAAAACACTGAAACTGAAGGCCATTTAACTCCTTAGTTTCTGAACTGAACTTGGGGACCTGAGTCAAAGTTGCTTTTGGGAAGAGAAAAAATCAGGCCATCAACACATGCCTTCGACGTTTTGGTGACTCCTGTTTCTCCCTGTAAATGTTGGCTTGCAAAAGAGTCTTTTCTGGACCACGTTATTGTTTCTCGAGTTACCCGAGATGATGATCATCAGTTGTGTGGGGGAAACGTGGAGGTAAAGAAAACATAACTTCTTTATTGTGGACACCGTGTACATGATGTGGGTGGGATATTTTTCCTGAGTAAGAAACCTCTGAAGGGTCCAGGGTCCCAGAAGGTGACATGGCAGGCCCATAACAACGGGGGCACCGGGCAGAGTCTCCATTAAGTACTGGTGAAAGCAATGTTATCCTATTTCATTATTCAAGTCCTTCACTTTCCTTTGGAATGAAAATCGTCAACAAACATCAACTGAATGAAAGTACACACGTAAGAACATCACCTTCTCTGTTTCCAGCATCTTCCTAAATCAGTTTTGTTCTTGGCAAGTTATGCTCCAGTGAAGGATGGAAACAGAGATGTCACAAATAATCCGGACAGCAAATAATGCATTCACGGGTAATTAACTATTGACTCATTTCTCTGGCTCTCTCATCCATTTCTTTTTGTTTGTTCGTTTTAACCTAAGCCAACTTCTTTTCTCTCCTTCCTATAACCTTCATATCATCGCTGCTTAAACTGATGTGGCTGTTTTATCCCACGAGGCTGTCCTGTCCCTCTCTTGACACCAAGAGGCACACTTTGCTTTCCTTGCCAAGTACCTTCTGCTCTCAGGCCTCTGTACTTGCTGTTCCCTTTGCTTAGAACACTCTTCCCCTGGACAGCACTGTCCACTCATCCATTAAAAGTCCCTCCTCCTATAGCTTTGCCTGGACCTCTGTGCAGGACACTGCCCCTGGGGGTTGTATTGTTGTTTCTTACACAGTCACTGTCTGATATTACTCACTCACTTGTAGGCTTGTTTGTTGCCTCCTTGGTAAGAGGTGAGCTGCACGGAGCAAGGTGCCCCTCTAACATGTTCCTACAACTCAATCTGTGCCACAGAGCACAGGGCCCAGTCACAGGAGAAGCTCATGGTTACTGTTGAACAATGGATGGATGGATGGACAGGTGGATGGATAGATGGATGGATGAAACCTCCCACTTGTTCATGATGACCCTTATTTAAGCCCTGTGATAAGCTCTTTACATAGAGCATCTGTCCTTCTCATACCAGGCACGGTATCATTTATGCCCATCTTAGAAATGAGGAAAAGGAAGCTCAGAATGACCAGCACTTTACCTTGCCAAGGACACTTCATGATTAGGTGTTGCATCCAAGATTCAAACCCACACCTCCATGAATGCAGATCTCATCACTAGTCCAACATTCAGCACTGCGTACCCTAAGCAATCAGTTATTCTACTTCTTCACATCATCCTCTCAGTCAGTGCAAGAAAAACCCTAAACAGCTCTCAAAAACTAAAAGAAATTCTATCACAGATTCATAACAGATGAATTGAAGAAATTGAGTTAACTGAGATATTCTTTGTAAAAACAACCTCCTGATTGATAGGTGAGACAGTAATTTTCCCCCAACTTCAAACACCTGAGTGAAAAAGTGTCTGTGGGTGATGGAAGTCTGCCTCACAGAGGAGATATCTGGTACTACACTGAGCCAGGTGTTTGGTAAACCAGCGGGAACAGACTCACAGGGTAGGAAGGTTTTTGTACCTTGAGGGTGAAGGAGAATGAGAAGACAAAGAAGTGGAGGAAGAAAACCAGAAGGAGAAGGAGGAGGAGATAATGATGACCACAATAATAAAAACCACAAGGATGACCACACAGGCTGACAATGGTGCAATTTGCTTTGTTATTGAGAAAGCAACTTTAAATTACTTTTACCTAAAGCGCTGTATCATTATTACAGTTCCAAACTTGTTTTGGGTTTGAAAATCTCTGCCTCCTTGGTTTCTACAAACAGAGCACAGGCTAGCTGGGTTCTGGCTGATTCTTGCTGTCATTTCCTGGTCCAATACCAGGTTCATCGTATGACACATTTCCTCATTTATGGGAGGGATTAAGGTGGCAACCAGGAGAATAAAAGGAGGAGTTCTGGGCACTGCCTTCCAGAGTGAGTCCCTTCATCCTGCCACATCAGAGACCAGCCAACAACAGCTGCCTCCACCATGAAGCTGGTGACGGTCCTCCTGCTGGTGGCCCTCCCCGTTTACTGCTCTGCAGGTGAGTACTGACAGGGAGGGCAGACTTCAGGCTAAAGACTGTTATCAGGGCCCCTGTGGAAGAATTCCTGGTCCCCAAACCCCAGTACATGATAGCCCCAGAATAATGTGTCAGGGTGTACTAGCCCAAAGGATTATCATTACTCCTAGAAAATTAAGGTAGTTCCCTCATGGGCTTTGCCTCTACAGTGGAGCTGCATGTAGCATCTCATGCCATTCAGGGCATATCAATATCATCACAGGTGCCATGAAAACCAGGGTGGGTTTTGGGATTGAATATTAGAATTAGATGTTTCAGTGGGACAAGGGAGAGATATGCTTTGCTCGCCCCCTGATGTTTCCTCTAGCTGGGTTTCCTGAAAGAAGGACCCATGGAGTTTCCTTAAATGAGGAAAGAAACGGGAAACCTACCAGGAGGAAAGGCTCAGGCTGCATGTGTGACCCAGTGTCCTGCACCAAGTGGGGGTCCACTCTTCACACATTTGCAGAGCTGATTTGAGCCTCCTGGGGTGCCCCTTAGCTCCCAGTCTCTTCATGATCAACGCTGACTGGGGAAAGCTCACACCTTCTGGAGGTCTCCTCCAGCAATGAAGATCCAGAGGAGGAAAATGCCTTGGCAGCCAGGATCTGATCTTCAAACAGATCACCTATGTACTGTGCTTGGTTCAATTTACCAAGCCCTTTTAATATCCCACCTCATTTTTTCCTGACTTACATACACATGTCTTAAAGGTGATATGCTCAAGGTCAACTAAATAGAAAATTGAAGAGCCAAGAATAAAAATCCAGCTCTCCTGAGTCCAATTCCAGAGCCCTTTTCCCAACAAAACTCAAGCTGCCACAACCGATCACTTCATGAACAAGAATTTAATTTGTTCACTATCTTCTGTTACAGAAAATGATTAGTGCCAGTAAAGCTAACAGACAATATTCTAGACCCAATACATCTCTAATACTGGGAAATCCTACTTGGTGCTCTGAATGATAATAGTGAAGCATCCCATGACTCTGAACAAAGAAAGACCAGATAATGTTTAATATGTTGTACTAAGTCAGAGCATCTCATTTCTCGCGCATCCCCCTTAATCGTGGTTACATAATATTGGGCTTCTCTGGGCTGTGGAGGCAGGAAGGTGGGGGAGCGCAGATGTTTTAGGGCTTAAAGGAAATCCCAGATCCTGAGTTTACTCTCTTGGAATTGAGAACTCAAGACCATTCACCACAGTCTTTCTGAATGTATGTCTCTACCTGATGTAAGACGATGACAAACATCATCCTGCTCCAAAAGGGGTTCATACTTCCATAAATGAGCCCACTTCTGCATGTTTTCATCCCAGGTTCTGGCTGCCAATATCTTGAGGATGTGGTTGAAAAGGTAATTAATCCTGAACTGTCCATGACTGAATTTGTAGCATCTGTTCAAGAGCTCATACCGGATAATGCCACTGAAAAGGCTGTAGTGGAATTGAAACAATGTTTTCTCAACCAGTCCAATGAAACTCTCACCAATTTCAGAGAGATGATGGTAATTTCAATTTTTCTTATGTGCTTTTAAACCACTGGACGGGGACAAGCAGGCTCTAAGTTTGTCACTATTTATGCCAAATCAACAGTGAACATTCCTTCTTTTTATTGCAGTAATGGTTTATATCATATAAATTTCAGGTGTACATCATTATATTTCAGTTTCTGTGTAGATTCCATCATGTCCACTACCCAAAGACTAATTACCACCCATCACCACACACATGTGCCTAATGACCTCTTCACCCTCCTCCCTCCCACCTTCCCCTCTGGTAACTACCAATCCAATCTCTGTCTTTATGTGATTGTTTGTTGTTGTTTTCGTCTTCTATTTCTGAGTGAGATCATACAGTATTTGACTTTCTCTTTCTGACTTATTTTGCTCAGCATAATACCCTTAAGATCCATCCATGTTGTCACAAATGGCCAGACTTCATCGTTTTTATGGCTGAGTAGTATTCCATTATGTATATATACCATGTCTTGTTTATCCATTCGTCCCTTGATGGGCAACTAGGGTATTTATCCAAAGAACATGAAAACAGGAACATGCCTTATTTGATCTCAGTGAATTTAATTGTTGGTGAGTGGTGAGTGTGACATCGAGAAAGTCATCAAGGCCCCAGTGCTGATTGGCCTCTCCACTTTGTGGAATCTTTAGAGAATGATAAATGAAAAAGGCAAAGAGGAAAATAATTGCTCAGGAAACCTCTTACCTAACTCTCACTCCCCAGGACGTGCACACACACACACACACACACATTTTCTATCAAAGTAAAAAACATCTGATTTTCAAGAAGCCCCAAACTTGCAGGAGCAATCAGCAAAAAGATCCCTTTCTTCATAGTCAGTACTACTTCCAGCAATAACTTTCTTGGATGTCAGATGTGTGGACAAACCCAGGAAAACAATGAAAACAAATTTTGTGTTTCAGAATTTTGCTTCGTAAGGGAGAATTGACAGTCTAGGTGATGTCTCTGTTTGTTTTCCAGCGCGTCATATACAGCAGTGTTTGGTGTTCTCTGTATTAACTTCCACGAGATCCTCAGCTGCAAGGACAACAGAGAATGGTCACAAACTGACGGTCGACTGCTGTAAACCACAGTTTGTCTTTCTTTTGTGTCTTTTGATCTGCAAACTGCAAGACAATTGTTGAAACCTCATTTACATTTTCATTGAATAAAGTATCTGCAATCCTAAAGTTGTTATCTGCTTAAAATGGAGGCTTTAGAGAGCCTCATATATCACACGTGTGTGTGCTCACACACATTCACACACAATTATTCATTAGGAACGCATGTGTGAGGGATTGAAACCTCTGAAAAGCCCTTGTTCCTTCCCATGTGTAGGCCCAAACTTGACCCCCTCTCTGGGAAGGTGACTTTCCTCCCTCATCACCCCATCCCCCGGGACTGTCTCTGATGTCCTCAGGCACTGAGGTTCTGCTGGTTGCGTTCTGTTCAGGTTCCTGATCCAGTGCAGGCTTCACCTCCACTCTGAGCCCTGCATGCCATGATGAGGCTCCTCTCTCAGCTCTCCCTGCCCCTGACCCAAGTGTGCAGGGCCAGGAACAGAGCCAGCCATGGAGGTGACACATACAAAGCAGGGGTGAATCCTGTATTGATTTTAAAACTAGATATATGGCATGAAATTTGATTTTTTAACATATTTTATTAAAATGCCATGTGCCTTGGGGCCGCCCGGTGGCGCAGTGGTTTAGTCCGCGCTTGGCAGCCCAGGGTTCGCAGGTTCGGATCCCGAGCGCCCGCCGACACACTGCTTGTCAGCCACGCCGTGACGGTATCCCATATAACGTAGAGGAAGATGGGCCCAGATGTTAGCCCAGGGCCAGTCTTCCTCAGCAAAAAAGAGGAGGATTACCAATGGATGTTAGCTCAGGGCTGGTCTTCCTCACAAACACAAAAAATAAAATGCCATGTGCCTTAATTACTGAGATTTTTGGTGCCCCCTTAAATTATGTGATGGCTCTTAGTCATGTCCCTGCAAGTGGTAACGTGATCCATTCACTGATTCCCACAGTGAGGGAAATGTGTGTGGTTTGTAGGAATAAAGCAGAGCAAGAGAGTTGTCATTGAACCTGAGAGCTCCTTATTTTATCAGTCCCTACATCCTGTCACCAGCAATAAGTTAGTGCCACCACTTCTGCTCACATCTCAGCAGGTTCCTCTTCCCTCCCGGGCTGTCCTCTCTTCCAGGAAGACCCTGACCCTTTCTCAGGACAATGCACCTCCCACTAGGGCTGGCTCTTCGACCTAGCATAACATGTACAGGGAATTAGGCACACAAAACATTTAGGGTTCCACAAAAATGTTTTAAGTTCTCTAAAAATATTAATCAAAGGTGACTATGGTAAGAATGAATATATACCAAAGAACCAGTGTGAGGTATATTCATTTTATAACAATGGAGCTTTAAGATATAGTATTGCATATATGTTTTCATAGAAGTAGCCAAAAGTACATGACTCCCAAACCACATAGTGAGATCCTCCCATCCTCCTTCTCCAAAACACCTCAGGATCTGTGACACCACTAGGCCCCAGTAAATGGACCTTTTCCCTGGACCCACACCTTAAAAGATCCCACATATTACACACACACACACACACACACACACATACACAATATTACCTATTAAGAATTCATGGGCCATGCTCAGGTCTTGATGCTTTTGCTGCATCTCCCTGGGGGGGCAGGGGCGCAGGGAGGAGACGCTGGCTCTCTCTGTTCCCCAAAAATGTGGACCTCAGTTCTACCTCTCTCTCTTGGACCCCAAGAAGAAAGGAAAAAGAAGAGATAACATCCAAGAACTGAAGATGGACAAAAGATTATACAGAAGTTCACATCTGCTCAGAGAATAGGCCCTGGCCCATAGGAGGAGGAGTGTGTATATTTTTCCAGTGATGAGTGGACGTTTTGATGGAGCAGCAGATGGCACTGTGGTGGGGACTCAGAAGGAGACACATGGCTGCAGTCACTGAAATTCCAATTCTCCAGTACACAGGTCACTGGTTCAGCAGGGAGGAAAGGCCTTCGGGTTCTGAGCTCTGGCAGCTCCAAGGAGGTACCTTCCCAAGAGTGCAGAATCAGATGTAAACCTCTACATCTGGTAGGCCCGGGAGTGCTCATCGCCCCCGTCAGTCTCAGCACTCTGACCACTTTGGCCTCCATCTGCCTCAGGACATCACGGAGCTGCCCCAGGGGAGTGAGGACATCTATATGCATGGTCACCTGTTTCCTGGGTGCACCACTCGTCTGATGATATAAGTGGAGAGTGTCAGTTGGAGGGGGATTGTACCAGCATTACTATTCAGAGTTGTGATGGATGGCAGATTGTTTTGACAGAGCACCTGCCAGACTGTCAGGCAGATTGGAGTGTTGAAGGAAATGTTGGAGATGGGCACAAACGGAAGCAGCATCTCGAGAATGCACATGACAAGTGGCAGGCAGCTGAGGGTCCAAAAACAGGAGGTTCCCATAGCCAAATATGTCAGATCCAAGCAGTTAGAAAAGGACCCTACCACCAAGTAAGGAAATGTAGCTGAGAGCTCCTAAAACTTCCCAGGGAATCAACATTCCAGAGAAAGAGTTCAAAGTAGCTTGAGGGTGATGAGAAGGTCTGACAAGGATCTTTCAGGCATCAGCTGCCCACCCCATTACCCACCTGAAGACCACTGGGAAACTCAACACTGACCAGTGGAGTGTTGGCTCAGTGAGGGGAGAGAGTGCAAAAGACTGCAAGGTGGCTCAGGTGGGGAACAGAGAGATGTCAGTTTGTTTAGTGGGGTCATCACAGGTGACTTTTGACTTTCCCAGGGGGAAGCCCAGTTAAGTCAAGATTCAAGTTGGGAAAAAGTGAACATTCACAGCAATGCTCAGTGTCTTGGCCGTTGGAGGAGATTACCTCTATACACTGTTTAGTGAAATGTATATCCCATTGGGAATTGCCCAGTGGGATGAAAATTCCCTGTCTGGGGCATGGATGGGTCTGAGGGTCTTAACCCAGACTGGATGAAGTGTTGTGGAGTCAGAGTCTGGAGCAGTGCCTCAGCTCAAGGGACACTGGCGGTACGTGGATCATGAGCCCAGCACTGATTGTGTGAGGAGCCATGGGGAACATGAACACTGACAAAGTTATGACTCCAGGGACTGGCCCTTAGCTTCAGGTGTTGGTTGGTGGTCTACAGACCGCTGAATGAGAGTGTGCATGCCCACTACTCTGAGAGCACTCTGCGTAGAAATTTCATTAAAGAAATAATGGCTATTATTATCCTGAATCTTGGGAGGGAAATGGACATCCAGATTCATGAAGTGCAAAGAAAACCCATTCAGACGAACTGAAAAAATCTACACGGAGACACATTATAATCAAATTGTCAAAATCAAAAACAAAGAGAATTTTGAAACTACCAGTTGCAAAGGAACTCATCACATACAAGGACGTCCCTTAAGACTATCGGTGTATGGTTCAGCAGAAACTTTGCAGACCAGAAGAGATGGGATGAAATATTCAAAGTGCTGAAAGAAAATACAGCCAACCAAGGATACTATACCCATCAAAACTATCCTTAAAAATGAAAGGAATGATCCAACAATTCTACTTTTAAAAAATTTACATAAGAAAATTAGTAACAATATGCACAACCATTTTCACTGCTTTGTACACATAATTTCGACAGCCATGTGATGGATGAGTAGACACATCTCAATGATCATATGGCTGAGGATGGGACACTATATGAGATGAACTGCCAATTTAAAAATGAAAAGGCTTAAAACCAATATGTACTGGAGGACAGCCCTTCTCAAGCCCCCGCTTCAAACCATTCAGTTCCTTAACATTGTTCTTAAAATAAAGTTTAACACCCTTATGAAACATAAAGGCTAGTTAAAGACTGTCCCAGACAAACAAAAGCTGAGGGATTTCATCACTCTCAATCTACCTCACCAACAATGCTAAACACAATTGTTCATGTAGAAACAAAAAGATGTTAAACAGCAACATAAAAGCATTTGAAAGCATAAAGTCATGGATAAAGGTAAATACATAGACCAATACAGAATATTGTAATACTGTAATGGTTGTGTGTAAATCACTTCTAATTCTAGTGTAAAATTTAAAAGACAAAAGTATTAAAGATAAGTATAAATACAAAAATCAGTTAAGGGATACACAGTGTAAAAGGAGGTAAAGTGAGACATCCATAATATAAAGTGTGAGGAGTTAGAAGGAAAAGTGAAGCGTTTAGCTATGCAATTAAAATAGAGTTGTTACGAGGTTCAAATAGACTGTTATAACTAAAATATGCTTTTTGTAAGCTTCATGGTAACCACAAAGAAAATACTTATAGAAGAGTCAAAAAATAAAAAGGAATCAAAGCAAATTATTACCAAAATTCAATGAATCACAACGAAAAACCACAAGAGAGGTAGAAATGAACAAAAGAATGGCAATCAGAGAGAAAACAAGGAAGATAAAAGTAATAGCAAGTTCTTCAATATCAGCAATTACTTTCAACCCTAAATGGATTAAACTCTCCTATCAAAAGACATAGTGTGACTGAATGTATAAAAAGAAGAGACTCAACCAAATGCTGTCTACAAGGAACTCATTTTATATTTAAGGACACACATAGGCTGAAAGTGAAGGGATGGAAAAAGATATTCCTTGCCAGTAGTAACCAAAAGAAAGCAGGATTGGCAATACCTATTTCACATAAAACAGACTGTAAGTCAACAACCTCATACAAGACAAACAAGTCATTATATACTGATGAAAGGGTCAATTATCAATCAGGAAGTTATAACAATTATAAATACCAGTGCACCCAACATCAGGGCATCTAACTATATCATGCAAACATAGACAAAACTAAAGGGAGACATAGACAGCCATACAATAGTGGGGGACTTTAAAACCCTACTCTCAATTATGGATAGAACATCCAGACAGATAATTGATAGAAAAACTGTGGACTTGAACAACACTATAGGTCAAACAGACCTGAGAGACAATACAGGATATTCCACCCAACAGCAGCAGAATGCATATTCTTCTTCAGTGCACAGGCAACATTTTCCAGGAGTGATCACATGTTAGGTCAAAAAACACATCCTAGGAAACTTAAGATGACTGAAATCATACCAAGTATCTTTTCCCACCATACTGCATTAAGACTAGAAATCAATAACAGAGGCATGAAATAATAGGACATACACATTGGTCCCTGATGGTGGATCTTGGCACAGATATCCTAAGGCCCTTATCATTTCCTCAGTGTTAAGAGCACTAGGAGAATCTTTTTTCTAATATTTAGTCTTTCACCCCATTTCTTCACATAGAGATCTAAAATCCTTTGGAATTCCCTGGGTGATCAAAGAGTCTTTTGTTCTAGTAAGACACCTCTTGGTGGGCTCCTGGATCACTTCAGGATGGTGACTGGTTCCCAGAAGACCAAGCCATGCTTAGAAGCTTGGAACTTTCAGCCCCATCTCGATCCTTGTGGAAGGGAGAAAGCCTGGATGTTGAGCTAATGGTGGATCACAACCTTGTGAAGAAGCCTCCAAAAAGCCCAGTAGTATGGGGATTGGGGAGATCCCGGGTTGGTGAACACATGGAGAAGCTGGGAGGTTGGCAAACCAGGAGAGGGCCCAGAAGCCCTGCACCCCTTCCCAAATATGAGGCTCCTTCCCCTCTGCATATCTTGCATCTGGCTGTTCCTGAGTTACACCCTATTATTTTAAAAAATGGGTAATCTAGTGAGTAAAATGTTCTCTTGAGTTCTGTGAACCATTCTAGCAAATTAATCAATTCTTAGGAGCAGGATGTGGGAACCTCTGGTTTATAGGTGCTTGTCTGGATGCACAGGAACAACCTGGATTTGTGACTGACATCACAAGTGAGGAGGGGAGTCTTGTGGAGCTGAGCCCTTGACATGTGGAATCTTATGCAATTTCCAGGAAGACTGTGTCAAAATCGAGTTAAATGGTAGGACGCTCAGCTCCTGTGGGAGAATTGACTGATGTGGAAAAAAAGACCACATATCTGGGGTCAGAAATACTGTGTGAGGAAAGGAGGACCCCAGGAGTGGTTTTCCCACTCAAGAAGGAAAACTGTCACATTTCTGAATGTGTGGAAATTAAAGGACACACTCTCCAACAAGCAATGGGTCAAAGAAGAAATCAAAAGTGAAAGTATACAATATCATGAGGACTTTATGGGTCTTCGGTGGATTCCTCTGTGTATTCAGTATATTGGACAAAAGCCATATGTGCAGATCTTTTCTTATGAACCCTTCTCTACATTGGTCACTTTCTGAGATGGTTGGGGCATGTGCTCTTATGCTCCCTAGAGATTCTCTGGTTTGATTGAGAGGATCAGGATCTGTGAGGCACGTCCTCAATCTCTTGAAATATCACCCTAGGATGATATCATCTTCCCCTGTGGTCTTCTGTTGACACTGTCTTCTTGCAGCCACCTGTGGACACATCGTGTTGCCTGGAGGCACTAAGCTCTCTGATCACCTCAATCCCACTTGCACTGAGCTACATCCCTTACAAGGGCCTGTCTTCCTTTGTTTCATTTTTATTCCTGAGATTTTTTCCAACTCAGCATAAGGCAATTAAAAGTCAGGCAGACCTTGGACTCTATTCTTTATCCAACCTCGGATATGATGGCCTGTCTGTTTCTCCTGCAAGATTGCCAAATGCTCTCAGAGAAAACCCAGCCCCAAATGAGGGAATCTCCTCCCAATGCCTATATCCTGCTAGATATAGGCCTAGTGAATCTTCATGCTCTTGACAGCACCACATGTATTATCTCCAGCCTTTCTAGTTGTCTTCAGCAAGATGTTTGTCCAATTTATCCACCTGCAATTAACAGGTCCCCAGTGCAGCTGTCATGCTTTTTCTATGGTTTTTCCTGCCTGTCTTTCTTCTTCTTCACTGACTGGGATGTTTTTTAAATCCATCTGTCTTCTACCAGTCTGCAACTTATACATGCTCCAGATACTTTCATGCATACATTGTTTTACTTTATTTTTGTGTGTGTGTGTGATCTTTGACTTCAGGTACCAGGCTTGACTCAACACTACTGCACAGTTTAGGATCTCTCTTCATTACGGACTCATTTGAGGCCCCTCCCATTTTATTTATTTATATAGTCACTCCTATTTCCATTTCCCTCACTGGTCAATGGGATTATAAATGCCTTACAGTTTTTCCGATTCCACAAGTGATTGGTATTAAACTGTAAGGAAGGATTATGTGTCTGTGGGTACATTGGTGAAGCTGATCATTTCTGTTCTCATTTTAAGCCAAGGCCACATGAAGGTCAGGAGACCAGGAGGATAATAGAGCTCTGGAGCCTGGGTTCACGGTTGCCATGTCATGTTTTGTGGCACTTAGTGAGCTCCAAGAATCTTGCTTTCTTTTGATTCAGGCTCTTTTCTACAAGTGTCCAGAAGACACACTCTGCCTCCCATTAGCTAGCTCAATGATAATTTAATTAGGAATCTCTATATTCCATTTTATTTGCTGAAATCTGTGCAAATCTACCCCCTGATTTTATCCTTAGCTTAACTTCTTCATCACCAGGGAGTGACTGTTTGGTTGTTTTGAGTCATAATAATTGAGCCGCCCCCCCCCCCAAAAAAAGGATGTTTTTAATCAGTATTCTAACCTTGACTTGCAGAGAAAAATGAGAAAGCTGAAGAGGTCAAATATTTATGTCCTGAGAAAGCATATTCTCTTCTTAGTAGGGAAACTCAATTATAAATCCAGATTCAGTTCAGAAACTAGAATCTGGATTTCAGTCAAAAGACTAAAATGAACTTCAGTGATATTCATTTGTTCAACAAGTATATAATGAGTGTTATCAACAAAGTATGATACTGGATACTTTGTGTGCAGCAAAAGTAAGTCACTAATAAAATTCATGACCCCTGAGTAAGGTTTTAGTTCCTAGGGTTATGGACCAGTGGATACATGCTTTCTGGTCCCAGCCTCACAACCCACACGTTTTCTCCTGACCATATCCAGAATCATCTCTGACACTGGTTGGCTACCATATTCCTTAGCAATTAGAAAAGGTTTTTTTTTTTTTTTTTGCTGCTTTTTATGTCCTTAATTTATTTTTATGCTTTCTCCTCTTCATTTGTTTAATGAATATGAAGTGGTCCCAAAATGGAGACTAACAAGCGAACTGCTCTTTTATTTTTCTTCATATGTTCTCCATATTTTTCTCTGTTTCTGTCTTTTCACTCCAACCCTGCAAAGAAAGTCAGTCTCAGTCGGGGGTGAAGACCTTCCACTTCCTTAGCCCTGGAGGCTCCAGGACCATCCAAGTCCCTATTCCTGGGGAAGCACTCTGGTCTTTATGACGTTGTTACTACTTGACCTGTTCTTTGGCCAAGCTAGAGGGGTTAATTCAAGCGTATAGTTGTATGTTGGAAGATGTGATGATGCAAATGTTGAAGATGGTTAGCAGGAGACAGCAGGACTTTCAGAAACAGTACAAGTGTTTTATTTCCTCAGTGCAGGTGAGGAAACTAGATTCTTCATTATTCCCTGCTACATCTATGGCATCTGATAACCAGCAATTATTGATCCCCAACTCACAACAGTCTCCTTTACCCCTCATGAACAAGTGACACATGATAGACCTCTAAGAATTCTAATGACCTCTTACTGACCACATATCAGTCTCTCAGGATTTCTAGTCTACAAAGTGTGCATAGTGCCATCTGACACACCTTCTTTCCCACACTGCTGTAATACTGTCTCAACCCCCAAGATAGATCCTGTCTGAGAATCTGTATAAATCCAGAGATTTCTGCTAGGACTTGAGCCCTCTCTTGCACTTAGGACCCGTGGAGCATTTACATCACGGCTAAGACTTGTTGACTCCTCTTCACCCCTTTGACCCCACACAAGTAGGCTGGAACCTTTCCCTATAAGAAAACCAGGTGCAGATTGCCTAATCTTGGTTTCACCCGGTTTCTCTTCCTTCCCCAGAACTTCATGTTGCACAGGAACCAGCATGCAACACAATCAGGTTTTCCTCTGTTTTGACTCGGTGTAAACTAGCTGAAGGTTGACTTATTCCAACCTAAAGGCTTCGTTATTTCTCTTCATGTCCTGCCCTCCAAGAAGCCTCCTCTGAACGCCCCCTGGTTTAGGTGGCCATTTTCTATGCTCCCATGATTCCCTACGCACGTCTAGGCAAGCCCTCGAGCACGTCTACATCCGGGTCCTTGTTTGGTGTTCAATTGTATTCAATACAATGGTGATGAAGGAACATATTTATGGGTCTGTTTGCCCCACTAGATTAGGAAATCCTTGGGTGCACAAATTATCAATCTTGAAATCACCAAGTCTAGCACAGTAATGGAATAATGAGTTTTTCTTAAACTGAATACAAGTTTGAACCTCCAGGTGGCACCATTTCATGTAGAAGCTGCACTCTCCCCGGACACGCACAAGATACCATCGGCCACTAGGGGGAGGCCTTCAATGCCATTCCTGGATGTAATGCTCAAAATGAGTAAAACGAAAGTTGCAGAGACTTCTGTGAGTTCAAAACAGAAGCTTTTCTCTTCTTCACAAAAGAGAGCTCTGCATTATCACGGCAAATGTATAAAACCGCTGTCTCCTCGGATTTCATAGCCGCAGAGCAAGAGATAAGAAATCGTGGACAACACAGGGCTATGAAACTATGAGACAGAAGGCGAGGAGAGCCGAGATTACCAGTGTCCATAGTGGGGGGGGGCATGTATGGTTATGTTAGTGGTTTGTAGGAGGAAAAGTTAGTGACATTACAAGGATGAAGGTAGAGAGGAAGTGAAGATGACTCAAAAGTGCTTTATTTGGAGAAGAATGAGACTCCCTGATGGTTCATGTTCAAGATACAATCTCAATTAAGCACACTGCTGAGTGTTTAACACACATACTAGTATTTAATCTGTATGACTTTCAGGTAAGAAGTATGGTCTCCATTTACTGAAACTTAAAAGGATGAATTGGTCTCCTAGGCTGACATAGTCCATGTAGTCCAGAGCTGAAAAATTAGGTCCACACTTCTTTATTTTACTGATTAGCTTCTCTTTCTCTCGCCATTGATCTTGGGTAGGCATCAGGCCTTCAATTAGTGGTGTCCTACAGATTTACAAATTCTAAACTGGATATAGAAAGCTGGACTACTTTTTTCCCTTAAACACCACCAGAACATCTTTCTCTACTCTTGCTACAACTGTCTTCTGTGGAATCATCTCCTTCATGTCACTATCTGCAAGTCTAGGCAGCTTCAGGTTAGTCAATGCAAAACCAGATGTCAAAAAAAGATTTGGAGGGAGTTAAATTTACTTAAGAGGTGAAAAAATTGCCCTTTGCCGCCACAAACCCATGATATCACAGTTATCTCTCAGTCAAAGCACCTGACCACAAAGGAAATCAACACATAAAACACCTGACCTGAGGTTGGATCAAGAACACAGACTGAGCATGAATTTAATCTCTATCCATCTTTATTTTAAATCCCAAAATACATAAACAATGATTTGTGTGTGTGTGTCTATGTGAGGAAGACTAGTCCTGAGCTAACATCCATTACCAATCCCCCTCTTTTTTTGCTGAGGAAGACTGGCCCTTGGCTAATATCCATGCTCATCTTCCTCTACTTTATATGGGATGCCGCTACAGCATGGCTTGACAAGCAGTGCGTCTGTCCACGCCTGGGATCCGAACCTGCAAAACCCCGGGCCGCCAAAGCAGAGCACGGGAACTTAACCGCTATGCCACCAGGCCGGCCCCAACAATGATTTCAAATAACTAGAAAAGAGCAAAGCAGTACTCAACAGTGTGGTGGAAAAGAGAAAGTGACAACCTTTTATTAGAGTGTTGAAGAATTCCCGATGGAGAACAGAAAAGATGAAACCCACACACAAAAAAACTAAACAAAGCTGAATTCCAAACGGGTGCTAGAGACAAATTCTTTAGAATGAGGAGCTTCTTCTGGGAAAGAGGAATTGAGGTTGAGAGTAGGACTTGTATATTGATTAAAGCTGAGAAGAAGAAAGGATGAGAGTAGAAATGCACAACCAGATGCTGGACAGCTACATCACTTCATTGGTCTTTCCTCAATTTGTGGTTTTGTGGTACATCCACCAAATACAGCAGTAAAAAATAAGACAAGGAATTTTCTGTAGGTACATTAAGACAGATGATCAACTGACTGAGCTGCAATAATACAGCATTACAAATCATTATACAGGGTCAACTACCAGATAAACCAGAGATTAGCAAAAATCCTGAACTATTGGTAAACAGTGCTGATCACATACTTTTGAAGTTGTCAGAATATTTTTCCAGAGAGTGTAAAATATTTGTTGCTACTTTAATTTTTTCTCTAACTGGCAGTCAGTGTGACCCATAGCTCTGTCATGACTGGGTTTCTCTCTTCCTTTTGTAATTCTTCAAACTACATGTTGTCATATATGTATTCATGTAAGCTATAAACAGCTTTTTCTAGTGTTCATCAGTTAGTATCCAATCAAGAAAGTAGAAAGTATTCTAAATTGAACAGAGAAAATTTCATGCAGGAATTGGTAATAAAGATGTTTGATGGGCTGGAGAAGCAAAAAACAGAATATGGAGGATGCCCAATGACCAATAATTGCAGGAAGACACTCCACTGCTAGAACTGGAATAGAAAATAAAAATTGCGTTGCTCAGACCCCATGACTGCAGGTGAAGATGAGGCTGCTGTTGTTGGAACCGAGCTGCCTGAGCAGGAGCCCAGGAGCCCATGTATGACAGTCACCGCTGTGGACACTGCTGTTGCTGGGCTGCTGGTCTACTAGACATATTGCTGCCACAACCACTGCAAGAGGTGATGTCAAAGCTGGGATGACATGACTTCCCCCCTCTTCCCACCTTCAGTCTCCCATCCTTGCCTTCCATTGGAGAAGCCAACAAGAAAGCAGCTGGTGAGAGAGTCTGGGATATATAACCCACAGGCTTTCAGTTCTAGCAATTGAAGAATGAGTAGGACAAAGCAACTCTGGAACTAAGAAAACACAGTCCCTGTTTGGCACAGCAATTTTAATCTACAGTCTTGGTCTTTTGTTTTAGACAGTTGAAGGCCATCTGTCTGACCTATAGAAGAATTAATAGCTGGTCAGTTTGTTGCCCACAACGTGATAAACGAGACTGAGTTAGCACAATAAATATATCAACTAACCAACACAAAACTTCATTGGTCAATACATATGTACAAGGGAAAGGTGGGATGAGAAAAACTCCTGTCAGGTGTCAAGCCTTATGTCTGACTCCAAAGAGCAGCAGGTCTACAATGGGAGAGATTTCAGGGAAGATGCTAAGACTTCGTGTACATAAATATTAGATGGTAATGGGTATTAATGAGGGCCAACATCCCCAAGGAACAAAGGCTTTTACTGTCCTCTTCACTACAATAGATGGTTGGGGAAGGAAAGGCTTTCCAGTGAGCAGAGTGTAGAATTAAGCAAAGTAAATATTCTTGAGGATCCTACAGCAAGTATCAGCCCAGCAGTTTTGTGGTCCATCTCACAAGTACTGAGGTTATTTGGCCTTCTTCTCCATGCAGTTTTTCCAGAAATCATAAAAAAACACATTCAACCTGTCATGGATGCTATAGCATAATCCCTTACTTTTCTAGAATAAAGATGGAAAATATCTACTTATTTTCATCATCGTAAGTGGCATCCGTGTTTGCAGAGGACTCAAACTCCCATTGTTTGGGAGGTACATTTGATGGGGTTGTGTTTTGTTGTCCTCTGGTGTCTCGTTCACGTTTGGGACCAACTTACAATTTTAAGCATGTTCCCCCAGGATGCTCCAGCACACCTGATGGACTGTGAGGATGGTCAAGATGACCTGTTAGGATGTGGCCTTCCTTGCTGCAAGGTAGGTCTCCCTCTGGCATTGCTTTATGTATGGTCCATTCCCCACAGAGAACAGATATATTGGAACACAGCCTCTCACTGCTCTGTCAGTCTTGACTCATGCTGAAAGGAACTTAGTGTGGAGGGAGATTCCTTGATGTTCGAGTGTCTTCTAAGTGGTGAAGGAACCCTCTGGAACATTGGTTCAGGATCTCATGGGCCCATGACCGTCTCATATGTGCAATGCTCCTCATTTCATTTGAATGTGGCCTGCATGTTCATCTTGACATGGGAGGGGTTGAGGCCACTAAAGACATGTTCATTTTAGTTTACTTATGCCCTACATTATCACTGGCTTTATGTATGACCTTGCCAGAGCTCTGTGGGGTGAGAGATGAGGGTACATGAGTGTAATTTGATTTTTAAGGCTTTGGATTCCTGTTGGATAATTTGTTCCATATATTGAAATTCTTGGCCTGAGTCTTTGTGAGTAGAATTCTCCAAAAGAATGTATACTAAAGTAAATCCAGTTATGGATCAAGAAGTACACTTGGGTAAGGACATACAGGTCTTCTTCTATGTATTATTACAATGTTTCCATATGTCAAAGTTGATTCCAAATACAAAGTTAAAAATTGTGTTAGTAAAGGAAAAAGTATTGTGATGAACACAGCTTCTGCCTTCTCAGGAGAGAGGCCTCCGGCCACCCAGAGAGTGTACGTGATATAGCTGGTCATGGGAGAACCCCACTGACGGGAGATGGTGTATGAAGTCAACTTATACGTGGATGAAGGATCCCCACACTCTAGGTTGTGTCTCAACCGACAGCTGGACTGGATTCCCAGCATTACAAACAGCACAAGTAGGGCAGTGCACGCAATGAGAAACTGTTAGGGAAAATTCAGGGGCAAACCAAGCATTTCTGATATTTTTCTACCTTCTTCCTACATCATGACACAGAAAAGAGATTTAGATATCACAGTACCATCACTTTGTGGCAAGAAGGTGAAGGGAACAATCTCTGATGCCCAGTGGCCTTTTCCATGTCATGGGCCTCCCTCTGCAGCTCAGAGCTTGTAGCAAACAGTCCGAGCATGCATTAGGTGTGGAGGGTTGCTGACAGGTGGTCTTTGGGAGTAGTAAGGAGTGGTTCCATCAGCTCACACATTTCCCTGAGGAACTTCAGGGCATAAATGGTGTAGTCTCAGCACTGCATGGTGGCAGGGGAAGAAGTAAGGAAATGGCTTCCAGGAGTTTGTAAGGTGAGGTACGTCGGTGATTTGGATACCAGCAGAGATGCTTACAGCTTTGGATAAAGACCAGAGAGATATATTTCAGCTTTGAACCTTCTTAAGTATATGAAGAAAAGTGTTATTGATGAATCCATCTCTTAGTGACCAGAGTGAGGACTCTTTGATTTTATATATGCTTGGATACTGTAACTTATTGCTAAAATTAGGAAATTTGATTCTTGCTTTTCATCTTTGTAGATGTCAACTCTGAAAACACTGAATTTGTAGTTACAGAAAAAATGAGATTTGTGATGGCAATGTCACTCCATTCTTTGAATTCCCCTGAGATACAGGCTAAAAATGACATGATAATTGATCACTCAAAATTATTGTTTGTTAAATTATTTTATTGAGGTCATATTGGCTTATAACTGTGTAAATTTCAGGAGTACATTATTATATATCAATTTCTGTATAAACTGCATCATGTTCACCACTAATAGTCTAGTTTTTATCTGTCACCATGCACATATGCCCCTTTACTCCTTTCACCTTCCCCCACACACTTTCCTCTGGTAACTCCTGATCTGTTCTCCTCATCCATGTGTCTATTTCTCTTCCACATATGAGTGAAATAATACAATGTTTGTCTCTCTCCATCTGGCTTAGTTCACTTAACATAATACCCTCAAGGTCCATCCCTGTTGTTGCAAATGGCACAATTTTGACTTTTTTTTTTTTTTGGCTGAGTAGCATTCCATTGAGTAAATATACCACATCTTCTTGATCCATTCATCCATTGGTGGGCACTTGGGTTGCTTGCAAGTCTTGACTATTGAGAATGATGCTGCAATGAACATAGAGGTGCATAAATCTCTTTGGATTGTTGATTTCGTGTTCTTTGGATAAATACTGTTCAGCATTGCGACAGCCGGATCATATGGTATTTCTATTTTTAATTTTTTTGAGGAATCTCCATACTGTATTCCATAATAGCTACACCAGTTTCCATCCCCACCAGCAGTGTACGAGGGTTCCCTTTTCTCCACATCTTCTCTAACACTTGTTTTCTTGTCTTGTTAATTATAGCTCTTCTGACAAATGTAAGGTGATATCTCATTGAGTTTTGATTTGCATTTACCTAATAGTGATGTTGAACATCTTTTCATGTGCCTGTTGCCTGTCTGTATATCCTCTTCAGAAAAATGTCTGTTCATGTCCTCTGCCCATTTTTGATCAGGTTGTTCACTTTTTCGTTGTTGAGTTGTATGAGTTCTTTATCTACTTTGGAAATTCACCCTTTGTTGGATATACGATTTGCAAATATTTTTCTCCCAGTTGGTGGGTTGTCATTGTGTTTTGTTCATGGCTTCCTTTGCCTTGCAGAAGCCTGTTAATCTGATATGGTCCCATTTGTTTGTTTTCTCTTTTGTGTCCTTGCCTGAGTAGACACGGTATTTGAAAAGATATTGCTAAGACCAATGTCAGAGTGTACTGCCTATATCTTCTTTTAGGAGTTTTATGGTTTCACATCTTACATTGAAGTCATTAATTTTGAGTTAATTTTTGTGTGTGGTGTAAGATAATGGTCTACTTTTTTGTGTGTGTGTGAGGAAGATTTGCCCTGAGCTAACATCCGTTGCCAATCCTCCTCTTTTTGCTGAGGAAGACTGGCCCTGGGCTAACATTGTGCCCATCTTCCTCAACTTTATATGGGACGCTGCCACAGCATGGCTGACAAGCAGTGCATTGGCGGGCACCCGGGGTCCGAACCTGCAAACCCCGGGCTGCCAAGCGCAGACTAAACCACTGCACCACCGGGCAGCCCCATCCTCCTCTATTTTGTATGTGGGACACCACCACAGTATGGCTGTTGAGTGGTGTGTAGGTCCGAGCCCAGGATCTGAACTTGGGAACCCTGGGCCACCAAAGCGGAGTGCACAAACTTAACCACTATGCCACTGGGCCGGCCCCCGGGTCTACTTTTATTCTTTTGCAAGTGGCTATCCAGTTTTCCCAACACCACTTATTGAAGAGAATTTCCTTTCTCCATTTTATGTTCTTGGGACCTTTGTCAAAGATTAGCTATCTGTAGACATGCATAGATGTGTGGTTTTATTTCTGGGGTCTCAATTCTGTTCCATTGATCTGTGTGTCCGTTTTCCTGCTGGTACCAGGATGTTTTGATTATTATACCTTTGTAGTATCCTTTGAAGTCAGGAAGTGTGATACCTCCAGCTTTGTTCTTTTTTTCAGGATTGCTTTAGCTATTCAGGGACTTTTGCTGTTCCATATAAATTTTAGAGTTCTTTGTTCTATTTCTCTGAAGAATGTCATTGAGATTCTGATTGGGATTGCACTGAATCTGCAGATTGCTTTATGTTATATGGACATGTTAACTATATTTATTCTTTCAATCCATGAGCGTGGAATATCTATCCATTTCTTTGTGTCTTCTTTAACTTCTTTCTATAATGTCTTGTAGTTTACAGTGTATAGGTCTTTCACCTCCTTGGTGAGATTTATTCCTAGGTATTTTATTCTTTTTGTTGTGATTGTAAATAGGATTGTATTCTTGACTTCTCTTTCTGCTAGTTTCTTATTAGCATATAGAAATGCAGCAGATTTTTGTATGTTGATTTTGTACCCTGCAACTTTGCTATAGTTGCTGATTTTTTTCTAATAGTTTTCTGGTGGATTCTTTAGGGTTTTCTATGTATAGAATCATGTCATCCACAAAAAGTGAGAGCTTTACTTCTTTTCTAATTTGGATCCCTTTATTTCTTCATCTTGCCTAATTGGTCTGGCTAAAACTTCCAGTACTATGTTGAATAAGAGTGGTGAGAGTGGGCACCCTTGTCTTGTTCTTTTTCTCAGAGGAATGGCTTTCAGTTTTTCACCATTAAGTATGATGTTGGCTCTGGGTTTGTCATATATGGCCTTTAGCATGTTGAAGTACTTTTTTTCTAGACTCATTTTATTCAGAGTTTTTATCATAAATGGATGTTGAATCTTGTCAAATGCTTTCTCTGCATCTATTGAGATGATCATGTGATGTTTCTTCTTCATTTTGTTAATGTGGTGTATCACATTGATTGATTTGCAGATGGTGAAGCACCACTGCATCCTTGGAATAAATCCTTATTGGTCATGCTGTACAATCCTTTTAATGGATTGTTATATTCAATTTGCTAATAATTGTTGGAAGACTTTTCATCTATCTTCCTCAGCGATGTTGGCATGTAATTTTCTGTTTTGGCTCATCTTTTTCTGGTTTTGGTGTCAGAGTAATGTTGGCCTCATAGAATGAGTTAGGAAGCATCCCATCCTCTTCAGTATTTTGCAATGGTTTGAGAAGGATAGGTATTAAACCTTCTTTGAATGTTTGGTAGAATTCACTATGGAAGCCATCTCATCCTGGACTTTTGTTTTGAGGGAGGACTTTGATTACTTTTTCAATCTCTGTACTTGTGATTGGTCTATTCAGATTCCCTATTTCCTCTTGATTCACTTTTGGGCAGTTGTATGGTTCTACGAATTTTTCCATTTCTTCTAGGTTATCTAATTTGTTGGCATACAGCTTTTCATAGTAGTCTCTTATAATCCTTTGTGTGTCTGTGCTACCCATTGTAATTTCTCCTCTTTCATGTCCGATTTTATTTATTCGACTCTTCTCTCTTTTTTTCTTAGTGAGTCTGGTTAAGGTTTGTCAATTGTGTTTATCATCTCAAAGAACCAGCTGTTAGTTTCATTGATCCTTTCTATTGTTTCTTTAGTCTCTATTTCATTTATTTCTGCTCTGATTTTACTATTTCTCTCCTTCTACTGACTTTGGGCTTTATTTGTTCTTCTTTTTCTAGTTCTTTTAGATGTAGTTTAAGATCACTTATTTGAGATTTTTCTTATTTGTTGAGGTAAGCCTCTATTTACCTCTATAAGAGGTAAATTTCCCTCTTAATACTGCTTTTGCTGCATCCCATAAGAGTTGGTATGTTGTGTTTTCATTTTCATTGGTCATCACGTTTTTTTTAAAATTTCTCCTTTGAGTTCTTCATTGAAACAATGTTTTGTGTTGCGAGTTTGTGACCAAATTGAAGTGTTTATACTTATTTTGACCCTTTCTTTCCTTTTATCCTTTGTGTTATAATTGTTTGCTAACATTCTGATGTAGAGCAGCAATTTTCTAACTTTTTGTCTATTTATCTCCTTGCTCAAAGCTTTGTAAACCTTTCCCTTTTTGTTTCCGGTAGGAGAGCTCCCTTCTACATTTCTTGTAGGGTAGATCTACTGGCAATGAACTCCCTCAGCTTTCATTTATCTGGAAAAGCTTTTATGTCTCCATCATATCTGAAGGATAATTTCACTGGATAAAGTATTTTGGGCCAATAGTTTTTGTCTTTCTGTGTTTTGAATATATCATTCCATTCTCTCATAGCCTGTAAGGTTTCTGCTGAGATATCTGCTGAATGCTGGTAGGAGTTCCTCTGTAGGTTATTTTCTTCTGTCTTGCTGTCCTTATTATTGTTTCTCTATCACAGGCCTTTTTTTTTCCTTGCTGAAGAAGATACACCCTGAGGTAACATCTGCTGCCAATCTTCCTCTTTTTGCTTGAAGAAGACTCACCAGCTAACATCTGTGTGAACCTTCCTCCATTTTGTATGTGGGTTGCTGCTGCAGCATGATCACCAACGAATAGTGTAGGTCCACGCCCAGGAGTCGAACCCAGGCCACCGAAGCAAAGCACACTGACTTAACCACTAGGCCACAGGGCTGGCCCCAGTCCTTGACTTTTGACAGTTTCAATATTATATGCATTGAGAAGGTCTTTTTGCATTGATGTGATTAGGAGTTCTATTAGCTTCATGCACTTACATGTTATTTCCCCAGGTTTGGGAAGTTCTCAGCTATTATTTCTTTGAATAAGATCTCTGCTCCTTTCTCTCTCTCTTCTCCCTCTGAGATACCTATAGTCTTTATGTCACTTTTCTTAATTCAGTTGGATATTTCTTGAAGCAATTTTTTAAATCTTATTTCTCTCACCTCCCCCTGAATCATTTCTATGTTTCTATATTCAAAGTCACTAATTCTCTCCTCTATAAGGTCTGCTCTACTTTTTTCTACATGATTTTTAATCTTATTAATTGTCTTCTTCATCACCAGAATTTCTGTTTGGTTTTTGTAGAGCTTCAGTCTCTTTGGTGAGCTATTGCTTCTGTTCATTAATTTTATTGTTAAGCTCATTGAACTGTCTTTCTGAGTTTTCTTGTAACTCACTAAGTTTCTTTATGACTGACATTTTGAATTCTCTGTCATTTAGATTGTCTACTTTTGTGACTTCAGATTTGGTTTCTGGAGAGTTGTCATTTTCCTTCTGTTCTGCCATGTTACTGTAGTTCCTCATGCTGTTTGATGAATTGATCCTCTGCCAGTGCATTTGTGGTGCTAATCGCCTTCTCTTATTTGAGTATGGCTTTGGTTACTTTGGTTCTCGTCACCTGGGTTTCATGTTCCTCCACTGGCTCTCCATGGGCTCAGATGCTATTGTCCCATGTTCAACTTGTCTTGCTATTCTATAGTTGTCTGGAGGTTCTGGTTGCACTGTTGCCAGGAGTGCTGTGTTCATGGATGTTGCTGTCACTAGTGGGGACCCATGGACCCGGGGACTGGTAAGCAGCCCTAGCAGCTGGTGTAGTTGGCATTGGGGGTGCTGCCAGTGGGAGCTGTTGCTCCCACCCTGTCTGCTCACAGTTGTGTGGGTCAGTCCACTGCCTCTATTTCTGCTTTAGGGACAGTTGTGGGATGGGGCTGCTGCCACACTTCTGCCACCATTGCTCAGCCATTTGCATGCAGGCTGGCCCACCACCACTACTGCTACCTTGTGGGTGTCCTTGCACACCTCCAGGGCCACCACCAGCTGCCAATTTGGTATTCTTGTGCATGCGGGCTGAAGCAGCTGCCTGGGTGTTCACTTGCAAGTGTGCAGGGCTGCCACCACCCCATCAGCATTCAGGTGCATGGGGCTAGGCTGCCCTTGCCCCCACTCACAATCACATGGGAGACTTTGTGAGGATCCCTGTCCTTGATCGCTACCATGAGGGGTAGTAGAAGGGGCTGCTCCCCTGGTTTCACTGCTCTCCAGTGATCCAGTCCACCCACCTTCAGATATATATGTGCATGGACCCCTTATGTGTCCTGTTGTGCTGTGTAGGGAATCGTCTGTGGGTCAATCAATGTCTATGTGGTTGTAATTTAGAGAGTAGAGGAAAAGCGAACCTCTCACTCCACCATCATGTTGATGTCTGTCCTCAAAATTATATTTAATGATTTATCAGCCATGGATAAATTAGGTCCTCCTCTGGCTTTATTAAAGGCAAGGAAATAGAAATTGCCTGATATAGAACAAAATTTTGTACCACAAATTGAGACCTTAAATTGTTTCTTTGAAGTCAACAGATTTCCATATTCAGAGTCAATTCTCTGTATGTATTAAGATTCTGACAGATGAATCAGATGCCTCTATCTTTTGGAAATTGGAGCAAGAGGGATTCTGAGACAGGAAGTAGGGCACTTGTTTATCAGGATGAAGATCTGAGCCCTAGAGAATCCCTGCGATTATAACCTCAGTCAAAATGACATGAGTGACCAGTGCCTCCTGCTGAGGACATGAGTCCAGAGGCACTGCGTGCCTTGAGATAAATAATATCTACCCCCACCCACTACCCTCCTAAACCCTTAGCTCCAAAAGTCAGTATTCACTATATTAAAACCACAATAATAGTCACATAGACATGACCAAAAAACAATTAATTGAGTGAAAAGTAGTGATGTCAGCTTAAATGAGAGAAATCTCAATGGAAACAGAGCCAAATTCTGAGGCACAGTTTGTTAGCATTTAGGATAAATAAACATTTGTCATTGGCAGAGACAGTTAGACTCGGTATGATAATTTACTTTGAGAATGAGGTGATTCATTTTGATTGACTTGTTCCTTATGTAAGGAACTTGTGTAACAAGTGTAACATAAGTGTAAGAGCTGACATTTACTGCCAGACACTGTGCTAGCCATTTTCCTGTTTTCATTGATCCTTTCACACATCCTATCAGTAAGTACTATGTATCACCTTTATTTAACCTATGAGTAAACTGAGGCTGAGAGGTAAGCAACTTGCTGATGTGCCCACAATAGAAAGTTCCACAGCTGAGCCTGAACCCTGGTAGTTTGAGCCCAAAGTTGGCCTCCTCCTTCCTACTCCATCCATGTTGTCACAAATGGCAATGTTTTCTCTCTTTTATGGCTGAGTAGTGTTCCATCTTGCATATATACACACCACATCTTCGTAATCCATTCATCCATTCATGGGCACTTAGGTTGTATCAAATTATTGGCTATTGTGAATAATGCTGCAAAGAACATGCAGGTACAAATATCTTTTTGCATTCGTGTTTTCATGTTCTTCAGATAAATACCCAAAAGTAGAATAGCTGGAACATATGGTAGTTCTAGTCTTAATTTTTGGAACAATCTCCATACTGTTTTCCGTAGTGGCTGCACTAGTTTACATTCCCACCAGTAGTGTATGAGGGTTCCCTTTTCTCCACATGCCCTGCAACACTTGTTCTTACTCGTCTTGTTAATTATAGCCATCTGACGGGCATAAGGTGATATCTCATTGTAGTTTTCATTTGCATTTCCCTACTAATTACTGTTGTCGAACATCTTTTCATGTGCCTGTTGGCCATCCATATACCTTTTTTGGAAAAATGTCTGTTCAGACCTTTCGCCCATTTTTTAATTGGGTTGTTACTTTTTTTGTTGTTGAGATGTATGAGTTCTTTATATATTTTAGATATTAACCTCTTATCAGATATATGGTTTGCAAATATCTTCTCCCAATTGTTAGGTTGTCCTTTTGTTTTGGTGATGGTTTCCCTTGCTGTGCAAAAGCTTCTTAGTTTGATGTAGTCCCATTTGTTTATTTTTTCTATTGTTTCCCTTGCCTGGTCAGACATGGTGCTTGAATATATGCTGCTAAGACTGATGTCCAAGAGCACCATGCATATGTTTTCTTCTAGGAGTTTTATGGTTTCAGGTCTTACATTCAAGTCTTTAATCCATTTTGAGCTAATTTTTGTGTTTGGTGTAAGACAGTGCTCTACTTTCCTTCTTTGCATGTGGCTGTCAAGTTTCCCCAACACCATTTATTGAAGAGACTTTCCTTTCTCCATTGTATGTTCCTGGCTGCCATGTTGAAAATAAGCTGTCCATAGCTGTGTGGCTTTATTTTGGGTCTCTTGATTCTCTTCCACTCATCTGTGTCTCTGTTTTTGTGCCAGTGCCTTACTGTTTGGGTTACTAGAGGATTGTAGTACGTTTTCAAGTCAGGGATCGTGATACCTTCAGCTTTGTTCTTTTCCCTCAGGTTTCCTTGGGCTCTTCAGAGTCTTTTTTTGTTCTATTTAAATTTTAGGATTCTTTGTTCTATTTCCATGAAAAATGTCATTGGGACTTTGATAGGGATTGGACTGAATCTGTAGATTGCTTTAGGAAGTATGGACATTTTAACTATGTTAATTCTTCCAATCCAGGAGCACAGAATATCTTTCCCTTTCCTTGTGTCTTTGATTTTTTCCAACAATGTTTTATTAGTTTTTGGTGTACAAGTCTTACACCTCTTTAGTTAAATTTATTCCTGGGTATTTTATTCTTTTTCTTATAGTTGTAAATGGAATTATAGTCTTAATTTCTCTGTCTGCTATTTTGTTGTTAGTGTATAGAAGTGCAACAGATTTTTGTATGTTGATTTTTACCCTGCAACTTTACTGTATTTATTTATTATTTCTCCTAGTTTTCTGGATGATTCTTTAGGGTTTTCTATATAGAGAATCATGTCATCTGCAGATAGTGACAGTTTCTCTTCTTTTCAATTTAGAATTTTTTACTCATTCCTTTCTTTGTCTAACCTCATTGCTCTGGCTAAAACTTCCAATACTATGTTGAATAAGAATAACAAGACTGGGCATCCTTGTCTTGCTCCTTTTCTTAGGGAGATAGCTTTCAGTTTTTCACCATTGAGTAAGATATTGGCTGTGGTTCATCATATATGGCCTTTATTATGTTGAGGTTCTGTCATTCTATGCTCATTTTATTCATAGTTTTTCTCATAAGTGGAAGTTGTATCTTGCCGAATGCTTTCTCTGCATCTATTGAGATGATCATGTGATTGTTTCTTCATTAATTCCCTCATTTTATTCTTTTTTATTGATGTCATATTGGCTTATAACATTGTGTAAATTTCACATGTATATTATTATATGTGAGTTTCTGTATAGACTGCCTCATGTTCACCATCAATAGTCTAGTGTTAATCCCTCACCATACGTGTGCCCCTTTATTGCTTTTGCACTCCACCTACCCCCTCCTCCTCTGCTAACCACTAATCTGTTGTCCTTATCTATGTGTTTGTTTGTCCTCCGCATATGAGTGAAATCATAAAGTATTTGTCTTTCTGTGTCTGACATTTCACTTAACAGAATACCTTTAAGGTCCATTCGTATTGTCACAAATGGCATGATTCTGTCTTTTCTTATGTCTGAGTAGTATTCCATTGTAGATGTACCACATCTTTTTTATCTGTTCATCCATTTATGGACACTCGGGTTCCTTCCATATATTGGCTATTGTGAACAATGCTGCAATGAACATAGGGGTCCGTGAACTCTTTGAATTGTTGATTTCATGTACTTAGGACAAATACCAAGTAGTGGAATAGCTAGATCATATGGTATTTCTGTTTCTAATTTTTTGAGAAATCTCCATACTGTTTTCCATAGGTGCTGCTCCATTTGCATTTCCACCAGCAGTGTATGAGGATTCTCTTTTCTCCGCATCCTCTCCAACATTTCTTATTTCTTGTCTTGATAATTGTAGCCATTCTGACAGGTGTGAGGTGATATCTCATTGTAGTTTTGATTGGCATTTCCTAATAATTAGTGATGTTGAACATCTTTTCATGTGTTTCTTGGCTAGCTGTATTTTGTGGGGTTTTTTTTGAAAAATGTCTGTTCATACCCTCTGCCCATTTTTTGATCATGTTGTTCATTCTTTTGTTGTTGGGTTGTTTGAGTTCTTAATATATTTTCAAAATTCACCCCTTGTTGGATATATGATTTGCAAATATTTTCTCCTTGTTGGTGGGTTGCGTTTTCCTTTTGTTGATGGTTCCCCTTGCTTTGCAGAAGATTTTTAATCTGATGTAGTCCCATTTGTTTATATTTTCTTTTGTTTCCCTTGCCTGAGGAGACATGCTATTTACTCAAAACGGTACTGGTAAAACTGATGCAAAGTGTACTGCCTATATTCTCTTCGACGAGTTTTACTGCTTCAAGTCTTACATTCGAGTCTTTAATCAATATTGAGTTAATTTTTGTCTTTGTTGTAAGATAATAGTTTCCTTTCATTCTTTTACATGTGGCTGTCCAGTTTTCCCAACACCATTTATTAAAGAGACTTTCCTTTCTGCATTTTATGTTGCTGGCTCCCCTGTTGAAGATAAGCTGTCCGTACATGCTTGGTTTTATTTCTGGGGTCTCAATTCTGTTCTGTTGATCTGTGTGTCTTGTGTGTGTGTGTGTGTGTGTGTATGTGTGTAAGACTATACCTGAGCTAACATCCGTTGCCAATCTTCCTCTTTTTGCTGAGGAAGATTGACCCTGGGCTAACATCCATGCCCACCTTCCTCTACTTTATGTAGGATGCTACCACAGCATGGCCTAACAAGTGGTGCATCGGTCCACGCCTGGGATCCAAATGTGTGAACCCTGGACCACCAAAGCGGAGCGCATGAACTTAACCAGTATGCCACCAGGGCAGCCCCTGTGTGTCTGTTTTTGTACCTGTACCATGCTGTTTTGATTACTATAGCTTTAGCTTTGTAGTATACTTTGAAGTCAGGGATTGTGATACCTCCAGCTTTGTTCTTTTTTCTCAGGATTCTTTTGCTCTCTGGGGTCTTTTGTTGTCTATATAAATTTTAAGCTTCTTTGCTCTATTTCCGTGAAGAATGTGATTGGGAATCTGATTGGGATTGCATTGAATCTGTAGATTGCTTTAGGTGAGATGCACTTTTTAACTATGTTTATTCTTCCAATCCATGAGCATGGAATATCTTTCCATTTCATTAGGTAGTCTTCAATTTCTTTCAATAATGTCTTATAGTTTTCAGTGCACAGGTCTTTCGCCTCTCCAGTTAAGTTTGTTCCTTGACATTTTATTCTTTTTGTTGCAATTATAAATGGGCTTCTATTCTTGACTTCTGTTTCTGCTATCGCAATATTAATGTAGAGAAATACAAGTCACTTTGGCATGTTGATTGTACACTGCAACGTTACTGTATTTCTTGATTATTCATAGTAGATTTTTGGTGAATTCTTTAGGGTTTTCTATATGTAGAATCATGTCATCCACAAATACTGAGAGTTTCACTTCTTCCTTTTCAATTTGGATACTTGTTATATCTTTTTCTTGCCTAATTGCTGTGGCTAAAAGTTCCAGTACTATGTTGCAGAAGAGTGTCAAGAGTGGGCATCTGTCTTTTATTCCTGTTCTTCGAGGAATAGCTTTCAGTTTTTCTCCATTGAGTATGATGGTGGCTGTGGGTTTGTCATATACGGCCTCTATTATGTTGAGGTACTTTCTTTCTATATTCATTTTATTCAGAGTTTTTTAAATAAGTGGAAGTTGGATCTTGTTGAATGCTTTCTCTTCATCTGTGAGATGATCATGTGAGTTTTATTCTTCATTTGGTTCTTGTGGTGTATCACATTGATTGATTTCTGGATGTTGACCCATCCTTGCATCCCTGGAATAAATCCCACAGGGTCATGGTGTATGATCCTTTTAATGTGTTGTTGTATTTGATTAGCTGATATTTTCCTGAGAACTTTTGGATCTACGTTCATCCGCAATATTGGCCTGTAATTTTCTTTTTTGTGTGTGTTGGGCTTGTCTGGTTTCAGCATCTCGGTGATATTGGCCTCATAGAATGAGTTAGGAACCTAGCCTCATCTTCAATTTTTTGGAAGAGTTTCAGAAGGATAGGTATTAAGTCTTCTTTCAATATATGGTAGAATTGACTAGGGAAGCTGTCTGGTCCTGGACTTTTGTGTTTTGGGAGGGGTTTGTTTACTATTTCCATCTCTTTCCTTCTGATTGGTCCATTCAGATTGTGTTTCTTCTTCATTCAGTTTTCAGAGGTTTTATGATCCTTAGAATTTATCCATTACTTCTATGCTATTCAATTTGTTGGTGTATACCTTTTTGTAATATTCTCTTATAATCCTTTGTATTTCTGTGATAGTCATTGTAACTTTTCCTCTTTCATTTCTGATTTTATTTATTTGAGGCTTCTCTCTTTTTTCTTGGTGAGTCTAACGAAAGGTTTGTCAATTTTGTTAATCTTTCCAAAGAACCAGCTCTTAGTTTCATTGACTTTTTTCTGTCTCTATTTCATTTATTTCCCCTGTGATGTTAATATTTCCTTCCTTCTGCTGATTTGGGGCTTTGTTTATTCTTCTTTTTCCTGTTCCTTGAGGTGCATTGTTAATTGTTTATTTGAGATTTTTTTCTTGTTTTTTGAGGTAGGTCTGTATTGCTATAAACTTCCCTCATAGTACCACTTTTGTATTATCCCATAAATTTCGGCATGCTGTACTTTCATTTTCATTTGTCTCCAGGTACTTTTTGATTTCTCCTTTGATTTCTTCACTGACCCATAGTTACTCAGTAGCATTTGCTTTAATCTCCAAATATCTGTGGCTTTTCCAGTTTTCTTCTTGTAGTCGATTTCTGGTTTCTTACCTTTGTAGTCAGAAAAGATGCTTGATGCTATTTCAATCTTCTTAAACGTATTGAGACTTGTTTTGTGGCCTGTTATGTGATCTATCCTGCAGAATGTTTCATGGACATTCAGAAAGAATATGTCTATTCTTTAGTTTGTGGATGGAATGTTCTGTATATATTTACTAAGTCCATCTGGTCTAATATGTCACTTAAGGACAATGCTTCCTCAGTGATCTTCTGTTTGTGTGATCTATCCATTGAAGTAAGTAGAATGTTAAAGTCCCCTTTTATTGTGTTACTGTCATTTTCTCCTTTTAAGTCTATTAATAATTGCTTTATATATTTAGGTGTTCCTGTGTTGGGTGCACAGGTATTTTCAAGTGTCATGTCTTCTTGTTGGATTGTTCCCTTTGTTATCATTTAGTGCCCTTCTTTGTCTCTTGTTGCAGTTTTTGTTTTAAAGTCTGATTTGTGTGATATAAGTATTGCTCCCCCAACTTCCTTTTCCTTTCCACTTGCATGGAGTGTCTTTTCCATCCCTTCACTTTCAGTCTGTGAGTGTCTTTAGGTCTGAAGTGTGTCTCTTGTATGCAACATACATACGGGTCTTGGTTTATTTCCATTCAGCCACCTTCTGTCTTTTGATTGAAGCATTTAGTCCACTGATATATAAAGTAGCTATTAATAAGTATACATTTAGTGCCATTGTGTTACTTTTCTCTGGGTGTTTTAGTAGGTCTTTTCCGTTCCATTCCGATCCAGTTTCCAGATCTCTCTCAGAGGAAATTGTTCCACAGGGTGTTGTAGATTTCTTCTATCCATGGGAGGAGGTGAATTCAGAGTCCTCCTATCCTGATATCTTCCCAGAATCCTCTTTAAATCCTTCTTTAAAGAGTTGTATGGAGATATAAGTTATATATCACTCTTCTCCAACATTTTATACATTCTTTTAGCTTAGTCATCTGCTTAACACCCAGTACCAACTGGACTGTTATTTGATTTCAAAATTGAATAAAACAGGAATGACAGGGAATTAAATAGCACTTACTTGATGCAGGCGCTGATGAAAACCACAGTTAATCTTCGCAACAGCAACCCAATGAGTAGGGTGATGATGAGACTTATTGGTCAAACTAGGGTAGTCTGGAGGCTGAAAGAGGTCATTAAAGGGACAGAATGCTGGGACAGCAACTTAAACCAGGATTCCCCTGAGAGAACTGAGAAGTGTGGTCTCCCTCCCCATGAGGTGGGCATACCATTTCTCCCCAGCGGCAGACAATTGGACAAGACCGGTCAAGAAGCTTCACCAAGGACACACAGCAAGTGGGAGGCAGAGTCCGGATAAGGATGCAGGTGTTCTGGCTTGAGAGACAGCTCCCAACACTATTGACTCCTGAGCTAGAGCTACATGGACTTTCGCTTTAAGGCTCAGATGGATCCTTGAGATGTTGACTCCCAAAAATGAGGAAGTTAACCCCAAGTAGATTTCTGTACAAGCCCCACAGTTTCTGCTTCAGGCCTTTGTTCCCCTTCCCCACTGTTCTTGCCTCAATCCCACTGAATTGAAACTCCTTTTTCATACCCAATGCCACATCAAAGACAACACATTTCTCATGCCCTTTCCTGGCCCCTTCATCTCCAGAGATCTCATCCTTCCCAGGGCCCCATGACTTTCCATGTGCAGCTCCTCTTGACATCCCGGGACCTGATCCCATGGCCCCTTCCTCCCTGTTCATGCTCCTTGAAGGCACAGCCTGTGCACCTCTGGTCTTTGTGTGATGACAGGGAGAGAGTAGGTGATTAATTAGTTTCTGTGTAACTGCTTTTAAGGACATTTTTGAATTTTGAGAAAGATTTCACTGATTCTATGGCATGTTTTATTATTCCATCTATTTGGAAGACAAGATCACTTAAATTTGGATCTTTAGTAAAGGCAAGGATGAAACACAACATTAAGACCAGACAGCAGTGAGTTATCATGGTGCAAACAGAACCTTATTCTTGTGTCTGGATGGGGACTTTGGAGTCTCAACAGAGAGGGAGCAGGTGAGGAGAGGAGGAAGTTGGAGCCCATGCCATGAAGGACTGGGCCACTTCAGTTTCCCTAATCCCCAGGAGTATGCAATACCTTGTTCCAATGTAACCCGGATCCATCTAATGACTTGGGTCAGTGAGCTGGATTTGGAAGCAGAGCCAGGATCAGGTTTCAGGCCCAGGTAACTCTCCTTGGCTCATTCACCAAAACCATGAACTTTACTCAGCTTGACATTCCCATGAAATGTGTGGTTAAATACTTAATCCCATACACATATGACAGTTTGTATGGTTCATTAGATAACTACACCATGACCTTCTCTATTTGTTAGTGATTTTCCCTCCACTGTATGCCCACATTTTCTTGCTAACAGTTGGAGACCACAATTGTGAACATTTGGTCATTAGGGGCATTACAAGCGGTATGTGCAGGACCTGATAAAAAGTATTTCCACTGGTAGAGCAGTGAGTCTCTTCTGGGCCTGATTTACTCCCTCCTCCCACCCCCATCTGCGGACGCTGTCAATGTCTAGATGTGTTTGTGGTGTCGCCATAGCGTGGGTGGTATCCTATTGGCATCAAATGGGAAGAGCCCAGGGGCGCTGCTAAACAACCTGCGATGCTCAGGACATTCACTTAAAAAGAATTCTTCAGCCTCTAATGTCAGTAAACCCATGGTTCAGAAACCATGTCATAGAGAAATATCTAAGAGCATTTGCCCTTTGGTGAAAGGTCAGTAGTGCAAGGTAGCCTCACACAGTGGACAGTGACTGGAGCTACAGTGCAGACAGATGCCTGCAGGAATGTGATTATCTGTATGCTCTAGTGTGTAGAGCTCAGCTTCATGGGCAAGCCTCAGCCCAGATGCTCCCTGGGCATCTATTTTCTCTGTTCTGTCATCTTCATCCACTTGTCCTTTAAGATCCATCAGGCATCACCTCCTCCCAAAGTCTTCCTTCCTGGAGAATGCCCAGCTCCTAAGAGCTTTGTTCTTCCTTGTATTTCTATAGGCCTTTATTTTCTATGATAGAATCTCATTCTCAGTGATATACCTCATCTCTTTCTTCACTTCTCTGTCTCCTGTCTTGTCTTTTCACATGATAATTAATTCCTAAGGAAATCCATTAATTCTTTCATCAAATTACATTTGGCACAGTGTAGATTCCAAGTTGACCTCAGGTCATTTAAAGCAAATAACTTATTTTTTGTAAAATTTTCCTCCTGCCCATTTTTTCCCCTTCCCTTCTATCCTGTCCTTCCTTTTCACTTGGGTCTTACAACTTCATATATTTTCCAAAATTTTTATTTTAGGATAGTGATACAGGAGCATTGTTCAAAAGGAAAATATTGAAATTGAGCTCCAGTGAGAAGCACTCGACCCCTGTCCATTCCTGTCCACACTGCTTTGTGTCATGCTTGTCTAAAATGTGCTCACTCTCTCACCTGTCATTGACATGTTCTAAATATTGATTTTTACAACTCTCTCCTGATTCATCTATAGAAACCTATGTTATAGCCTGTGTTTACTGAATTCCTTGCATTATCTTTCTTTGTCTAATCCTTCTTTTTGGTAGATCATATCCTCTGATACATTTGGAGAAAAAGCTTATTGGAGAGAAAAGTTTTGAAGATTTGCACATCTGAAACATCTTTCTTTTTCTCCATGCTTAAATGATAGTTGACTGCATATAGAATTATATTCATATACAATTATCAATTGGAGCCTCTGAATTTTTAATGTCACTCCTGTGTCTTCCAGTCCCGTCTGGATTCGATTTTTATGCCCCATCCTTGGACATGATTTACTGTTTCCTTCTGAAAGACAGCTCTTTCTTTAGGAAGATGTTCCAAAAAGTCATAAAAATGTGTTTGGATGTTGGGAATGAGTGGACTCTTCCATTTCATAGTTTTCTTTTCTACAGAATACTCTCCTAGAATTTCTTTGATGTTTTTCTCCCTATCATGATCTCTCATTCAGAAAGCTTATTACTTGGACATGCTGGGCGGATGCTTTAACATTCTTTTCTTTTCCCTCCTATGTCTTTATCTTTTCCTCCTAACTTACACTACCATTGTTCCACTATTGTATTTGGTCTTCCAACTCCTTTATTATTTTTTTAGCTGTCATATTTTTTATTTTTCCAGAGCTCCTTGTTGTACTTTGAACATTTATTACACCATGAAGAGAATAAGAGATCTTAGTAATCTGGGATTTTTGATGACCCATGAAGGTTTCCCACAGGAGAAAGTATCTGCCTAGCCCAGAGAACTTGGACCAATCACCAAGAAGTGTGAGCCAATTCACAACTTTCTTATCTTCCTGTCTCTCTCCTTTTCTTACGCCCCAACAATGTCAGAAACTATGTTTAGCAGCAGGGAGAGAAAAAGTAGAAGTAAAGGAGAGAAATAAAGGAGAAATCTTAACTTTGAATCAATGTAGTCTTACTTATTGTACAGTCCTGAATAGTCTAATTTTCGGGGGTTTTATTTTTTATTTATTTATTTTTGTGTGAAAGATTGGCCCTGAGACAAAATACATTGCCAATCCTCCTCTCTTTCTGAGGAAGATTGGCCCTGGGCTAACATTCTGCCCATCTTCCACTACTTCATATGGAATGCCGCCACAGCATGGCTTGACAAGCAGTGAGTCAGTCTGTGCCTGGGTTCTGAACCTGCGAAAATGGGGCTACCAGAAGAAGAGCATGCGAACTTAACTGCTATGCCACCTACTAGCCCCTGAATTTTCTAATTTTTGAATGCAACATTGAATTTCATATCATAGGAAATGGAAGTCATTGAAGGTTTGCTTTAAGTGAGCTTGTGACAAAACCAGAGCTTTGTGTTCAGAATATTGACCTTGTCATAGAGAGTGAGATGGCTGCAGGGAGAAGATCCTTGAGGAGGAGAGCCTAGACAGAGTGTGATAGGACTTGTCCAGGGGAAGAATTAGAGGCCTCAAGGGATAAAGTCAGGACTCTGCATGAGTTAATCCTTTGTACTTGGTTAAACTCAATCTGTGAGTTTGACCCAGAGTTTCTTAAAATTAGTGATATCTTCTACAGAGAAAACTCCAGAAGGCAAATCAAACAGAGTTGACACCAGACATAATTCGACTTTGAGGTGCCAACAGCTCTGGGAGAGTCTGTTCAGTGGGGATTGAGATACAGGTCCTGCTCCCATTACACTCATCTTTCTGCTGCCTCCTGGACAGCTCGGCCAGTGAAGCCTATTTTTGTCTGCTGGGTAAAATACACACAAGATAAAATTTACCATTTTTGCCATATTTAAGTCTATGATTCAGTTGTATTAAGTGTATTCACAATGCAGCCACCACTGTCCTTTTCCAGAAACTTGTCATCATCCCAAACAGAAAGTCTGTACTTATTACACAGTAACTAAACCTCTAAACCTCTTCTTTGAGAAACCAAATAAATCTCCCAGCCCCAGCCTTTGGAGTCTCACCTTATCCCAACTCACATTCTTAAACAGTAGCTCGTGAGGAAAATCCTCCAGTATGAGACCCTAAGTTTATTAGCTTTATGACAGTGAAACTCACAAATTACCTGTAATTGCCAAATATGAAGGGCTATAATGGCCAAAGAAAGGTGTCAGGGTGACCTCCTTGGTGACGCTGGGGGTTGTCTGACTCTTGTGGAGAGTCTGGTCCTCCTCCCTATTCACTGAGTGGCTACCCCTGTAGGAGACGGAGGTGAGGAAATGGGGACTGCATCGGTTCTCTTTGCAGAGATACAAGCATATTTCTCCTGGACTGAGGCCTGGCCATCCTTTGCTTTTGAAATCTTCCCAGTTTATTCTAACACGGAGCCAGGATTGAAGAACACTGGATAGGACATTCTTCATCACCACTGATGGTCAATGGTGGGAACACCTTTTACCTTCCTGGAGACTAGTCAGAAATACATGAGACAAAACAGGTAGACCTTCCAGACCACAGGGGTGCTCAATGCATGCAAACTCTCAGTGTTTTAGAAATAACAATAATAATTGATATTGTTTGTTGTTTTATATTACTACTTTATTCACCATATCCTCAAAACAACTCTGTGATATGAATATTATATCACAGAAGAGTAAAGTGATAACAGAGGGATGTGTATGCCTGTCTGTGTGTATGTCTGTTTGTGAATGTTTCTAGGTATGGCTGTGACTGTGTGTGTGCCTGTGTGTATGTCTGTGTCTGTGTGCATGTCTGATTGTGTGTAGGTGTGTGTGGGTTACTATGTGTATGTGTAGACATTCGTATCTCTGTGTGTGCTGTTGGGTGTAAAATGAGTGTGAACAAAGCTTTGTTTTAGGACATGAGAGTCAAAGAGGGCTTCAGAGAGCAGAAGACATGAAATGGACAGTACCCATAGTATGTCAGCTATCCTGTGCAGGGAAGGATATAGAGGCAAACAGGGACACCACAGGCCCGGTGCAAGGGTGTGACTCATCATGATGCATAAGTGAATGGCAAATAGACCACTATGGCTGAGCATAGAATCCTTTGTGAGCAGGGAGATGAGGTGCCCAGGGAACAGGTCTTGGAAGTCCTTGTGTGCAATTCAAGCAGTGGGACTGGACCCTCTAGCAGTGATTCCAATCTGGATTTCTCAGGGTGTGGCAAGAGCTCCATGAAACCTTGCATCCACCAAATATAGTATATAGACTGAATACATAACATGTCTCACAGAATAAACACTGGTTTAAGTGTATGTATTTCTTGATGTCATTAAAACATACCCATTTATTGTAGAAGCATTGCTGATCATTGATAAGAGTAGATAACTGTCATCCTCCATTTCTCAATCAAGAGATTGTATAAAAATACCTACTATGAATAATTTGAGAGTGAGTTTAGAATTAATAATGTCCTCTTACGTGAAACATTTGGAAACACGTGCCCAGTAGTATTTCAGGGTTATTGAAGTGAGATCAGGATCACATTTCTATTTTAGGAGGATCGCTTTAGTGTCGATGAGGACGATGTGTTGCAGGAAGGTATCCTCCTTAGAGCCCAGGAGACCATTTAGGAGACATTTGAGCAAGTCAGGAGGGACTAGGACTGGACTGTGATGATGGCTGCAGGGATGGAAAGGAGGGGATGCCAGAAGTGATGCTGCAGCAGTGGAGGGGGCAGCACTATATGGACTCTTAGATGTCGGGTGGGGGACATGAACTATACTAAGCTCATAAAGGACCCACACACACAAATATTCACATCCTAACCTCTGGAACTCGTAATGTTATTCTCCTCAGCAAAAAAAGGACTTTGCAGATGTGATAAACTTACAGATTGTGGGATGGGAGGTTAACCTGAATTTACTGGTGTCCTCTAAATGCAATCCCATATATTTTACATGAAGGAGGCAGAGGAAGATTTTCCACATTCAGGAAAGGAGAAGGCAATGTGACCTCACGGGACAGAGACTGGAGTGATGTGGCTACAATTCAGGGATACCATCAGCCATCAAAGCTGGAAGCACCTAGGAGATTTTCAGCCCGACCTTTGAAAGGGAGCATGGCCCTCCTGACACAATGATTTTGTCAGAGTGGTACAGATTTTGGACTTCTGTCATCCCAACTTTGAGAAAATAAGCTGATTTAAGCCACCAAGTGTGTGGTAGTGTGTTACAGCAGCCACTGGAAACTAACCCAGAGCCTATGATGTATCCAAATTTTCCGAGTCAGATGCCTCTTTGGGTGGTGGGTCCATTACCCAGGACGGGGGGTGCACGTGGAGGAGGAGTCGGTTCTCGGCAGGAGGTGAGTTCAATGTTGTGTACTCCCTCTGAAATAACTGTGCAGTTCTTGAATGGAGTTGTCCAGATGGCAGCTGGATGCTGGTTTCTGGATCTCTTGGGAGAATCTGGGGGAGAAAACATCAGCCTGAGGTGTTGGTGAGTGGTGTAGATATCAATGAGCCATGTGAGTGTGCAGAGGAAAGAGGAGTTAACTGAAGGTTAAACCCTAGGGATTCACTAAAATTGAGAGGTGGATGAAAACGAATTACACTGGACAGTTCATAGGATTGAAAGCACAGTGAAGGAGTGAACACCAAGCAGCTTGGTTGTGGTTATGATGAGGACAAAATGTTAGCGATACTGCTGATTGGGAACCACCTGACTGGCCAGACAGTTAGCCTACAACTATCACTCGGTAAGGACCAGGAGCAGGAGCGTGTTAACTGCTCTTTACCCGAACCATTCTTTTCACTCATGCAACCTAAATGGGAAATCTGTAACGTAATGCAGGGTGAGTCGTGACAAACCTTTCCTCTTCTGATCCCGGGACCTCAGGCTGCCGTGGTTAACTGGATGTTGGGTCTCTGAAATTTGCTACTGACAACACACAAAGGCAACTTCATGAGGAAAATCACCCCAACTTGAGGCCAGAGATGGTTGAATAATGACAAGACAAGTAGAGAAGTGCAGGGCAAGTAATTTATTGATGGAACATGTTGAAACCTTCACATTTTCCAGGAAAGAGCAGGTGGCCATTGAGAGACAGATGTACTACTACATAAGATTTGGTTAACCTGTGAGACCACACTTCCGCACTATTTTCCCCTGAAATAGAAAAATAAAGAAAAAAATAGATCAGTCATGCTGCTGCTGGAGATGACACGTTAACATAAACTGTTCCTCACACTAAGACGTCCGTGAAACTTCAGCCAAGAAAAGGCAAATGGAAGATACCAGGCAGGACCCCAGTGTGCAATAAACTAAATAGACCTGATACAGTTACAACCAACCATGAGGGTCAGGAAAGCACCATTTCCATCATCCAGCAAATAAACCCTGAGGTGACCCAACAGTAGGACTCAGGTTTCTACGGAAGGAGGGGGGTGAAGGGTTAGACAGAGCAGCCCAGGGTTTCTTTTCTCTGATGTCCTGGGACAGAGGACTCTACTATTTCACTCCAAAGTGGACACACAGGGTGGAGAGATGGGGACAGGGGTGGAAGAGGACATAGGACATACTGCTTTCAGGAGACCCCCAGGCTCAGCCTATGGAAATTCAACCTGATGGCACATGGACGTCTCGGCACTGAGAATCCAGCATCTATGGGCATTTGCAGCTGAACCTCATGACCTAAATCCAGTGGTTGATCCGTTGAGAGATACCTTTAACTATCTAATTTCTTGATAAAGACATAAGTTAAGTGTTTCACCTTCACAAGTGGCCACGGGAGACATGACAAGTGGGGTCTCTGCCCGTTGGGCATGAGGAGGAGGAGAGTCACAGATGAGGAGTAGAACAGTGGACAGAGGTACAAGGAGTGGGCATTGCCTCTGCAGAAGCTGGCAGAGATCCCAGCCAGCCCCTCCTGACACAGAGGCTGGGCTGATTCCCTCCCTCCCACCTGTCACCCCATTCAACACTCCCAACACCCCCATGAGTTTCCACAGGGACTGTGTCCACTGGGTAAGGGAATTCGCCCTCAGGAAAGCTCCCAGGCAGGGAGGCAGCCGTGCTTTGGCCCTTCAACATCAGTGCATGGGGCCCCAGGTGTCCTCCTCCTCAGGACACTATGGGAAACCTGGTGTCCAGAGAGGTGACCTGAGAAGGAGGAACATGCCTAGACTCTCTGTGCAGCCTCGGTATAGCTCAGCAGGTGTAACGTTATCACCCACCCCGTGGCCGTGGGTCACCCTCTCAGAGGTGACCAGAGAGGCAGGTGCCTCCACCCTCTGTGACCTCAAGAGCAGCACCCCGATCTCCTTCCTGGCTTTTCACCTGAGCAGAAGTCTCTATGTACAAAGAAGAAAGAGTTACCAAGGTCTTTTCAATTATCAGTCTGTCCCCAGTGGAGATCGTATTTATACATTGCTTCACTTGCAATGTGGCTGCAACAACTTCTTTAGGTGCCCCATATTTCAGAAGTTGAGACTTGAAGATAGAGTCAGAAGTCAAAAAGAAGGCTGAGATATCCCAAGCAAGGGGTGGGCAGACGATCGCATTGGCTGGAGCAGAAGAAACAGAAATACAATTAATGTGAGGAAAGGCGATTTTTCCTATGGCTCCTGACATTAGAACTAGACGGGAAACCCAGGTCTTTTATATTCCCATCCCATCATTGTGCTGATGATAATGTGAGACCCTCAAGGTCATGATTTCCTCAAGGTCACACCGCAAGTGGCAGAGCTGGGACTGGACTCCAGGTTTCATAACGTCTAGTTCTTTTTTTTTTTTTTCCAGGCTCACAACACTACTTTCCAGAATGACTCTGGTTTCCTGAAACTTTCCCTAGATTTGAAAAGTATTTAGTTTTGCCTGCTAATACAGTGACACCTTATTTGTCTTCGATATAGGGCAAGAGGAGATTTGATAATAAAATTTTAAATAAATGCTAGATTCAGAATCGTTTCAGAGATTATAGAAGGGATAATAAATCTGGAGAAGAGTAAGTAAACTCTTTATATGTTGGATGATGCATGGATAACAAATTAAAGAATAGGACTATTTCATTGGACGCAGACATATCTAAAAAGCTAATCTAATAGCTGTAAATCTAATCACTTTGAACACATTTAAAGCTTATACACAAAGTTATGATTGGCTCTTTTATTCGGCAGTGATATTCAGAATTTCTTAGAGAGAGTGAGAGGTGGGAAGTGTGGCTCATCCTGACCCCACTGGAATTGTGCTGAGACTAGAAGTAATTGCATTTTCTCATCTGGATTCTCCATCCCCCCAAGTCTTTGCAACCAGCCTGAAGCCTGGGAGATGCCTAGCTAGCTCTGGTGTGACCCCTGGTCAGACACCAAACTATGCAGAGTATTTGGAGAGGATAAAATCAGAGGCCAGAAAGAGAAAGAGGTGGACGTTTAGAAAGTGAGATGAAAGAGACAGACTCCACAGGAATGGGTCACTATCAGGGGCATGAAGACATGCGAAAGTATTGTTGAATAAACAGCTAGAATTAATCTAGAAAAATAGAAATTGTAGCCCTAATGGCTGTACTAGTTCCACTCCAATTCCTGGTGGTAATCCTAGAAAACTAGTAGTACTTATAGACACATTGAGTGATACTTATTCACAGAGCCCATTTGAAGATTTACTATTCAGGAAACACTGGTTCTTCTTGAACTGGGAACTCTCCAAAAACTGTTGCATCTGTAACATTTTATGAATCTGAATCTATCAGTTTAAAAGCTGTGGACCCAACTGGCACCTAAAACACTGTGGAAGGAGGACATCTCACAACTACGAGATGTCTGCTGGATACCTAGAGCTGGAGTCCTGACACACATCAGCCCACTCCATTGTCATAGCTACTCTTGGTGGTGGCTGTAAAACCCAATGACAAGAGGAGACTTGGGGAGATTTAACATTTTGTTCAAGGTCAAAGTGCTGGCAAGTGGCAGAGCCACGATTCACATCCAAATCTTATTATGTCATGCTGCTTCTCAAACACAGATCACAGACAAGACTCTTAAAATATTCCTGTAGTGATTTTTTTTTAAGTTCCAGAGTATTGGCATTTGATAAAATAAGCCCTGGGCTTTGGGGAGCTGGTTCACAAGTAGAGGAAAAGATTTGGGTTTTGATCTGTTCACCCCAATTAAGTTCACCTAGCTCAGAGAAGGTTACTTACCAAGGCTGGTGCTAGAATGATTAGAAATTATACTCACCGTCATAGCAGCAAAGGGCCAGAGTGACCAGCAGGACAGACAGCGACAGCCTCATGGTCGCTTATTTGCTTTGAGCTGTTAGCTTTAGCAAATGATGAGGTCTTAGGAGCTGGACTCAGGAGTTGGGGAATCCCAGGGCTATTTGTACCCAGAGAAACTCACTGGTCCTGCCCACATAGCACATAACAGGTCACAAGGTCTGGCTTCCAGCCCTCCCTTCCTCACTCAGGGCTGATGCTGTCCATCTGTGTCACTTTCCCCATGCCTCCCTCCTTCCTGAGTGGACAGACTCCGGGAGTGCAGCCCCACAGGATTCTGCTATGTCCTTCAGAGGGGTGTTCAGTCACCGCTGGAAGTGTGTCCTGTTTGCCTCTTAGCCTTTGATCTTTGTATCTTTGTTCTTTATGACAGTGCAGAGTCACTGCTGTGTTCTGACACCAGGAGGGCAGATCAGGGGACTGGAAAGCTGGGGGACTTCACTTTGGTTGTAGAGACACGCTGTACGGATACCCAGTTTGACCCATCCTAGGCATGCTGATAGCTGACCACGCCTGGTTCAGGTGCACATTGATCAAGTCTGAACAAGAATGATCCTCTCCCTCAGTTCCCCTTCCATCACCACTGTCTTCACACAGAGGCACCTTAAAACACTGTGGAACACATCCCACCCTTGGAGAATTTCCTTGAGGAAAAACTCCTTTATCTGTTCTCTCACTGGCTCATTCCAAGGCCTGAATCTTTGTTTCTGGTGGAGTTGACCACAATGTAGAGGTTCATATTTTCAGTCCATGTAGAGCAAGGCTACCAGGATGACATGCCACCCACCTGTCAGCTTAGGTTTATGTGATGATTAAATGAACTCAGTGCTCTTTTTCCCAAGAAGTCCTGGGGTATCAGAAGCCAGACAAGCATCACAGGTTGAGACTTTCTCTGCTCTTGGGCTGCAAGCAGGGAAGATGATGGCATGAAGAGATATAAGTGAACATAGTGGGTGCCCACCTCCTCTTCTGCTATGGGCTCAAGACTTCCATTCCAACCTAGCTTTGCTACCTGGGTGAATTTCATTTTTAATGGAGGTGAAGGCAGCACACAGTCAAAGCAATATTCTCCCCACCTGCCCATCCACTCTTGTGCCATCTTGCTCTGTGTGAGCAGGAAGCATTTTCTTTCATCAGAAATTACCCGCATCATTGAAAGTATATTTGAGAGGACTCAGAGTCCTGGCCAGAGGTTTGCAGTCTTGGTTGAACAATCAAATCACTTGGGAGCTTTCAAAAGATACACATTCCCAGGAACTCCCCCCCCCCAGAGATTTCAATTCAGTAGGTCTGAGGTGAAGTCCCGGCACCCATACTATTTAAAGTCCACTGATGATTCTGTGGGGCAGCAGGACTGAGCACCAATGAGACAGACCTTTATTAACAAGGTGCATATTCATGAGCTGTGTTGTCAGTGAGCACATTGCAGGGTTTGGATAAGTCCCAGTGGAGAGCCACAGTGGTACCCACGTCAATCACACAGGATGGTGGAGGGTCACTGTAGGCAGCTCTGCCTCCACCACCAGGAGCAGGAGGCATGCTGGTGAGGACCATGGAAATCTGGGTTCAAATTGTTTGTGGTCTCAGACCTCAGGACAATTACTCAGTTTATACAAGAGAGCCCAGTTTTCTCATCTGGAAAACGTGGTAATAAAAGTGCCCCATGATAGGTTTTGTAGGATGAATAAATGTGTGTGTGTGTGAATTTACCAGGGTCCGGCACATACTGCACTCTCAAAAAATCTTGACTACTGTTATCTTGTTCTCTTTGTCAAACATCTTGGGTTGTCACCAGTTCCTAGTTTAGAACACAGATGAAAACCACATAATCACCACTTTTCCGAACTCTAAGGAAACCTAGATATATCTCCTCTCTGTGAAATATACGGAAGAGGAAACCCAGCTCTGGTCTGAGTCTACAGACCCCCCAGACGTGAATTAGGTAGTCAAACCTATCTGACAGCATGCTAAGCTGTGAGGACGTCTCCATATCTGCTGAACAGAGCTTGTGCTGGCATGGACTCGGGTTGACCATATATTCCATCAGGGAGGAACACCCTTCTATTATTATGAAATCTCTACACAACTGCTCAGCTCTTTTAGTTTTCATTGTTCATAATTTCTCATGTCTGCCCTCCTCCTTCTCTAACTGACCCACTATTTCAGTTCAGTCTTCCCATCCTTGGAGGATTGGTCCCTGACCCCAGTGACTTGGTCAACATCCCTTTTATAGACTCTGCTGGCACACTGGGTGTCTTTTGACTCAATTATGAGGTGGTAGATTTGCAAATGTGTAATCAATTAATTGATACAAGCCCCCCTGAACTTCAGCTCCATAGTTGCAGGACAATATCTGGTTTTCTCATCCTTGCTTAGCACAGTGCCTGGCACAGAAAAGCGGAGCAGCAAGCATTCCTTGCTGTAAACATGCAGTTTTCATCTTCCACACCGGTCTCTGGGTTGCAAAACCATCTGTAGCTAACAACAATAGAGGTAATAAAGATAGTGGCAACATTTTTCCTTGCTAGCTATGACCAGGCACTGTTCAAACACTATTATATTTCCTTAAAAATTAATTATCGTGTTAAATGACAAGACATTTTTACCCTGTAAAATGAGAGAGTGAGAACTGAGGAAAGAGATGAGGTATATCACTGAGAATGAGATTCTACCATAGAAATTAAAGGCCTATAGAAATTCAAGGAAGAACAAAGGCTTATGAACTGTGCATTCTCCAGGAAGGAAGACTTTGTGAGGGGTGATGACTGACTCGGATGTTGAAGGACAAACTGGAGGAGGATGACAGAACAGAGAAAGTATGGGGAGCATCTGAGCAGAGGCATAGCTATGAATCAGCATCGCACACTAGAGGACACAGATGCCCACATTCCTGCCGAAACCTGTCTGCATGGGGGCTCCACTAACTGTCCATTGACTGTGAGGCTACCTTGCACTACTGGCCTTTCACCACAAGGGGAAATGCTTGTAGATATTTCTCTATGACATGGTTTCCCAACCATGGCTTTACTGACATTAGAGGCTGAAGAATTCTTTTGTGAGTCAGTGTCCTGAGCATCGCAGGTTGTTTAGCAGCATCTCTGGTCTCTACCCACTTGATGCCAATGCCCACGATGCACCCTGTGGGCACAACACAAACATCTCTGGACACTGACATTGTCCACAGGGGTGGGTGGAAGAAGGGAGAAATCAGTCCCAGAAGAGAATCACTGCTCTAGCAGTGGAAATACTTATTATTCGCTCCTCCACACAGTGCTTGCAATACCCTTAAGGACTAGAGGTCACAATCTGGATGCCTACACTTAGAAAGAAAATGTGGCCATTCAATGGAGGGGAAATTACTAACAAATAAAGAAGATTTTCCTGTAGCTATCTAAGGAAACTTAGGAACTGTCACATGTGTATAGGATTAAATATTTAACCACACATTTTGCGGAAATGTCAACTTGTGTAAAGTTCAGTGTTTTGGTGAATGAGCCAAGGAGAATTACACAAGGCTGACCTGATCCTTGTTCAGCTTCCAAATCTGGCTCAGTGACCTAAGTCATTAGATGGATCCAGGTTACATTGGATCAAGGGAATGGTTACTTCTGGAGAACAGGGAGACCCAGGTGGCCCAGTCCCTGATGGCATGGGCTCCAACTTCCTCCTCTCCTCACCTGCCCCCTGTCTGTTGTGACTCCAAACTCCTCATCCAGGTACAGAAAGAAGGTAGTGTTAACACCAGGATATCATGCTGATGTCTGGTTTTACTATTGGGTTTTATCCCTGTCTTTACCAAAGATTGAACTTTCAATGAGCTTCTCTCTCTAAGTAGACAGAATAATAAAACATGTGATATAATCAGTGAATTCTTTGTAAAAATTCAAAATCTGTGCTGAAAGGCAGTTATGCGACAATTAATTAAGCAGCTACATGTTGACTATTGTCACACTAAGACCAGAGGTGTGCACAGGCCGTGCCCTCAAGAAGCATGAACAGGGCAGAAAGGGCCATGAGATCAAGTCCTGGGATGTCAGGAGAGAGCTGCACTTGGAGAGCCATGGGGTCCTGCAAAGGGAGGTCCCCGGAGATTCAGGGGCCAGAAAAGGGCACAGATAGTAGGCTGTCTTTGATATGGCAGTGGGAATGAATAAGGAGTTTCAATTCAGTGGGACTGAGGCAAGGACAGTGGGGGAGGGGAGTTCACAGGGAGCAAAGGCCTCAATCAGAAAACTGTTGGGCCTCCACAGAAATCAACCCAGTGTTCACCTAGGGCAGATGTGGGAGTCAAGGTCGAAAGGATCCATCCGAGTCATAAAGTGAAGGTCCATAAGGCTCAAAAATTCAAGATATCAATAGTGTTTGGAGCTGTCTCTCCAGTCAGAACACCTGGCTCCTTATCCAGGATCTGCCATCCACAACCTGTATGCCCTTGATCAAGTTACTTGACCTCTCTTGTCCCACTGTCTGCAGCTGGGGAGAAATGATATGCCCACCTCATGGAAAGGGTGACCACACGTCTCAGTTTGCTCAGGAGATTCCTGCTTTATGTTGCTGTCCCAGCATTCCGTCCATTTCATGACCTCTTTGACCCTCCAAAGTGCCCCAGTTTAGCCAATAAGTTTCATCATCACCCTGCTCATTGGATTGTAGATGTGAAGATTAAACGAGGTATTCACCAGTGCCCTGCATAGAGTAAGTGCTATGTAATTGTTTGCCATTCATGTTTTATAGAATTTTGAAAATATGTAGACATGAATTGGTGGTAGGTACTGAGAAGATGACTAGGCCAACAGAATGTAGACTATGTTTGACAACAGTGATATGTAAATTTAGCTCAATAAAACTCTTTCAGGAAGGAGTCAGAAAAATATCAAGTAAGCATGGATCAAAAATAGTGCTTTCTTTCCAGCTTAGGACTTTGACCTCAGATCTGACCATGACGAGCTCTAGATCTTTTAGAGAATGTCAACTAGAATCAGAGTCTTCAAGGTCTATGATGGGCCAGTGTCCTTCAAGGTTTATCATAAATCTTTTCTCATTTTTAAAACATTAATCGCTGGCAGCTGACATGGAGATAGCACCTACTCTGTGCCCAGCCCTGTTCTGAGGATTTACACGTTGTGACTCGTTCAGGCCTCATGACAATCCTAGGACTGTTCTTATTGTACAAAGAGACACAGCTGTGAAAGGTCCACACCAGGCTGGGCCCAAGGCAAGGGAGGCACCTGGTCCAGGAATGGCCTGGATACTGTGAACCACGAAGGTCTCACTGACAAGCAAGTGTCCCCAAGACCAGAGCGTTTCCTAAAGTTTCTGTCCTAAGTAACTACCTCTCCACCAGGCTTCTAGACTTTGGCATGATCTTAAGGAAGAAGAGGTTCACCTCCCAAGAACATGCCTGAGGTTAATGTCCCAACAGCCCTGGAGGTGAGGGCAGAAGCAGTTTTACAGAAGGAGTGGAAAAAAATGGGGCATATCTTACTCCAAATACTGTGGGGCTGATATTTTAAATTTACAATTTCAAAAATTTAGATCATCTCAATTTCAAAATAACTCTCTTGTAGGCTTTTGTGCCAATGCATGACTCTGAGAAAAAAATGGCTTTAACTGAATGTTATTATTTTTATTAAGTATGCAGGGCCTCAAATGACCAAAAATATTAGTGTGAGTGTATCTCGGGGCTTCTATGAGCCTGAGGACAGCCCAAATATAATTCCCTCTTACCACATGCTTTATTTCTCCGGGTAGAATCTGAATCATTTACCTTTGCACTATGGTTTGTCATAGTATGTGACCAATAAGTGTCCCCAAAACACTGAAACTGAAGGCCATTTAACTCCTTAGTTTCTGAACTGAACTTGGGGACCTGAGTCAAAGTTGCTTTTGGGAAGAGAAAAAATCAGGCCAGCAACACATGCCTTCTGACGTTTTGGTGACTCCTGTTTCTCCCTGTAAATGTTGGCTTGCAAAAGAGTCTTTTCTGGACCACGTTATTGTTTCTTGAGTTACCCGAGATGATGATCATCAGTTGTGTGGGGGAAACGTGGAGGTAAAGAAAACATAACTTCTTTATTGTGGACACCGTGTACATGATGTGGGTGGGATATTTTTCCTGAGTAAGAAACCTCTGAAGGGTCCAGGGTCCCAGAAGGTGACATGGCAGGCCCATAACAACGGGGGCACCGGGCAGAGTCTCCATTACGTACTGGTGAAAGCAATGTTATCCTATTTCATTATTCAAGTCCTTCACTTTCCTTTGGAATGAAAATCGTCAACAAACATCAACTGAATGAAAGTACACACGTAAGAACATCACCTTCTCTGTTTCTAGCATCTTCCTAAATCAGTTTTGTTCTTGGCAAGTTATGCTCCAGTGAAGGACGGAAACAGAGATGTCACAAATAATCCGGACAGCAAATAATGCATTCACGGGTAATTAACTATTGACTCATTTCTCTGGCTCTCTCATCCATTTCTTTTTGTTTGTTTGTTTTAACCTAAGCCAACTTTTTTCCTCCCCTTCCTATAACCTTCATATCATCGCTGCTTAAACTGATGTGGCTGTTTTATCCCACGAGGCTGTCCTGTCCCTCTCTTGACACTAAGAGGCACACTTTGCTTTCCTTGCCAAGTACCATCTGCTCTCAGGCCTCTGTACTTGCTGTTCCCTTTGCCTAGAACACTCTTCCCCTGGACATCACTGTCCACTCATCCATTAAAAGTCCCTCCTCCTATAGCTTTGCCTGGACCTCTGTGCAGGACACTGCCCCCGGGGGTTGTATTGTTGTTCCTTACACAGTCACTGTCTGATATTACTCACTCACTTGTAGGCTTGTTTGTTGCCTCCTTGGTAAGAGGTAAGCTGCACGGAGCAAGGTGCCCCTCTAACATGTTCCTACGACTCAATCTGTGGCACAGAGCACAGGACGCAGTCACAGGAGAAGCTCATGGTTACTGCTGAACAATGGATGGATGGATGGACAGGTGGATGGATAGATGGATGGATGAAACCTCCCACTTGTTCATGATGACCCTTATTTAAGCCCTGTGATAAGCTCTTTACATAGAGCATCTGTCCTTCCCATACCAGGCATAGTATCATTTATGCCCATCTTAGAAATGAGGAAAAGGAAGCTCAGAATGACCAGCACTTTAACTTGCCAAGGACACTTCATGATTAGGTGTTGCATCCAAGATTCAAACCCACACCTGCATGAATGCAGATCTCATCACTATTCCACCATTCAGCACTGCGTCCCCTAAGCAATCAGTTATTCTACTTCTTCACATCATCTTCTCAGTCAGTGCAAGAAAAACCCTAAACAGCTCTCAAAAACTAAAAGAAATTCTATCACAGCTTCATAACAGATGAATTGAAGTAATTGAGTTAACTGAGATATTCTTTGTAAAAACAACCTCCTGATTGATAGGTGAGATAGTAATTTTCCCCCAACTTCAAACACCTGAGTGAAAAAGTGTCTGTGGGTGAGGGAAGTCTGCCTCACAGAGGAGATATCTGGTACTACACTGAGCCAGGTGTTTGGTAAACCAGCGGGAACAGACTCACAGGATAGGAAGGTTTTTGTACCCTGAGGATGAAGGAGAATGAGAAGACAAAGAAGTGGAGGAAGAAAACCAGAAGGAGAAGGAGGAGGAGATAATGATGACCACAATAATAAAAACCACAAGGATGACCACACAGGCTGACAATGGTGCAATTTGCTTTGTTATTTAGAAAGCAACTTTAAATTACTTTTACCTAAAGCCCTGTATCATTATTACAGTTCCAAACTTGTTTTGGGTTTGAAAATCTCTGCCTCCTTGGTTTCTACAAACAGAGCACAGGCTAGCTGGGTTCTGGCTGATTCTTGCTGTCATTTCCTGGTCCAATACCAGGTTCATCGTATGACACATTTCCTCATTTATGGGAGGGATTAAGGTGGCAACCAGGAGAATAAAAGGAGGAGTTCTGGGCACTGCCCTCCAGAGTGAGTCCCTTCATCCTGCCACATCAGAGACCAGCCAACAACAGCTGCCTCCACCATGAAGCTGGTGACGGTCCTCCTGCTGGTGGCCCTCCCCGTTTACTGCTCTGCAGGTGAGTACTGACAGGGAGGGCAGACTTCAGGCTAAAGGCTGTTGTCAGGGCCCCCGTGGAAGAATTCCTGGTCCCCAAACCCCAGGACAGGATAGCCCCAGAATAATGTGTCAGGGTGTACTAGCCCAAAGGATTATCATTACTCCTAGAAAATTAAGGTAGTTTCCTCATGGGCTTTGCCTCTACGGTGGAGCTGCATGTAGCATCTCATGCCATTCAGGGCATATCAGCATCATTACAGGTACCATGAAAACCAGGGTGGGTTTTGGGATTGAATATGAGAGATATTCCAGTGGGACAAGGGAGAGATATGCTTTGCTCGCCCCCTGATGTTTCCTCTAGCTGGGTTTCCTGAAAGAAGGACCCATGGAGTTTCCTTAAATGAGGAAAGAAACGGGAAACCTCCCAGGAGGAAAGGCTCAGGCTGCATGTGTGACCCAGTGTCCTGCACCAAGTGGGGGTCCACTCTTCACACATTGACAGAGTTGATTTGAGCCTCCTGGGGTGCCCCTTAGCTCCCAGTCTCTTCGTGATCAACACTGACTGGGGAGAGCTCACACCTTCTGGAGGTCTCCTTCAGGCAATGAAGATCCAGAGGAGGAAAATGCCCTGGCAGCCAGGATCTGATCTTCAAACAGATCACCTATGTACTGTGCTTTGTTCAATTTACCAAGCCCTTTTAATATCCCACCTCTTTTGTTCCTGACTTACGTACACATGTCTTAAAGGTGATATGCTCAAGGTCAACTAAATAGAAAATTGAAAAGTCAAGAATAAAACCTGGCTCTCCCAAATCCTATTCCGCAGGGCTTTTCCCTACACAAGTGGCCACAACTAATCACTTCATGAACAAGAATTTAATTTGTGCACTATCTTCTGTTACAGAAAATGATTAGTGCCAGTAAAGCTAACAGGCAATATTCTAGACCCAATACATCTCTAATACTGGGAAATCCTACTTGGTGCTCTGAATGATAATAGTGAAGCATCCCATGACTCTGAACAAAGAAAGACCAGATAATGTTTAATATGTTGTACTAAGTCAGAGCATCTCATTTCTCGAGCATCCGCCTTAATCGTGGTTACATAATATTGGGCTTCTCTGGGCTGTGGAGGCAGGAAGGTGGGGCAGGGCAGATATTTTAGGGCTAAAGGAAATCCCAGATCCTGAGTTTACTCTCCTGGAATTGAGAACTCAAGACCATTCACCATAGTCTTTCTGAATGTATGTCTCTACCTGATGTAAGAAGACAACAAACATCATAGTTATGCTCCAAAAGGGGTTCTTACTTCCATAAATGAGCCCACTTCTGCGTGTTTTCATCCCAGGTTCTGGCTGCCAATATCTTGAGGATGTGGTTGAAAAGGTAATTAATCCAGAACTGTCCACGACTGAATTTGTAGCATCAGTTCAAGAGCTCATACCGGATAGTGCCACTGAAAAGGCTGCAGTGGAATTGAAGCAATGTTTTCTCAACCAAACAAATGAAACTCTCACCAATTTCAGAAAGATGATGGTAATTTCAGTTTTTCTTATGTGCTTTTAAACCACTGGACGGGGAGAAGCAGGCTCTAAGTTTGTCACTATTTATGCCAAATCAACAGTGAACAGTCCTTCTTTTTATTGCAGTAACATTGGTTTATATCATATAAATTTCAGGTGTACATCATTATATTTCAGTTTCTGTGTAGATTCCATCATGTCCACCACCCAAAGACTAATTACCACCCATCACCACACACATGTGCCTAATGACCTCTTTCACCCTCCTCCCTCCCACCTTCCCCTCTGGTAACCACCAATCCAATCTCTGTCTTTATGTGATTGTTTGTTGTTGTTTTTGTCTTCTATTTCTGAGTGAGATCATATGGTATTTGACTTTCTCTTTCTGACTTATTTTGCTCAGCATAATACCCTTAAGATCCATCCATTGTTGTCACAAATGGCCAGACTTCATCGTTTTTATGGCTGAGTAGTATTCCATTATGAATATATACCATGTCTTGTTTATCCATTCGTCCTTTGATGGGCAACTAGGGTATTTATCCAAAGAACATGAAAACAGGAACATGCCTTATTTTATCTCAGTGAATTTAATTGTTGGTGAGTGGTGAGTGTGACATCGAGAAAGTCATCAAGGCCCCAGTGCTGATTCGCCTTTCCACTTTGTGGAATCTTTAGAGAATGATAAATGAAAAAGACAAAGAAGGAAAAGATCGCTCAGAAAAACTCTTACCTCACTCTCACTCCCCAGTATACACACACACACACACACACACACACACACACACACATTTTCTATCAAAGTAAAAATCGTCTGATTCACAAGGAGCCCCAAACGTGGAGCAATCAGCAAAAAGATCCCTTTCTTCTTAGTCAGGACTACTTCCAGCAATAACTTTCTTGGATGTCAGATGTGTGGACAAACCCAGGAAAACAATGAAAACAAATTTTGTGTTTCAGAATTTTGCTTCGTAAGGGAGAATTGACAGTCTAAGTGGTGTCTCTGTTTGTTTTCCAGCGCGTCATATACAGCAGTGTTTGGTGTTCTCTGTATTAACTTCCACGATATCCTCAGCTGCAAGGACAACAGAGAATGGTCACAAACTGACGGTCGACTGCTGTAAACCACAGTTTGTCTTTCTTTTGTGTCTTTTGATCTGCAAACTGCAAGACAATTGTTGAAACCTCATTTACATTTTCATTGAATAAAGTATCTGCAATCCTAAAGTTGTTATCTGCTTAAAATGGAGGCTTTAGAGAGCCTCATATATCACACGTGTGTGTGCTCACACACATTCACACACAATTATTCATTAGGAACGCATGTGTGAGGGATTGAAACCTCTGAAAAGCCCTTGTTCCTTCCCATGTGTAGGCCCAAACTTGACCCCCTCTCTGGGAAGGTGACTTTCCTCCCTCATCACCCCATCCCCCGGGACTGTCTCTGATGTCCTCAGGCACTGAGGTTCTGCTGGTTGCGTTCTGTTCAGGTTCCTGATCCAGTGCAGGCTTCACCTCCACTCTGAGCCCTGCATGCCATGATGAGGCTCCTCTCTCAGCTCTCCCTGCCCCTGACCCAAGTGTGCAGGGCCAGGAACAGAGCCAGCCATGGAGGTGACACATACAAAGCAGGGGTGAATCCTGTATTGATTTTAAAACTAGATATATGGCATGAAATTTGATTTTTTAACATATTTTATTAAAATGCCATGTGCCTTGGGGCCGCCCGGTGGCGCAGTGGTTTAGTCCGCGCTTGGCAGCCCAGGGTTCGCAGGTTCGGATCCCGAGCGCCCGCCGACACACTGCTTGTCAGCCACGCCGTGACGGTATCCCATATAACGTAGAGGAAGATGGGCCCAGATGTTAGCCCAGGGCCAGTCTTCCTCAGCAAAAAAGAGGAGGATTACCAATGGATGTTAGCTCAGGGCTGGTCTTCCTCACACACACAAAAAATAAAATGCCATGTGCCTTAATTACTGAGATTTTTGGTGCCCCCTTAAATTATGTGATGGCTCTTAGTCATGTCCCTGCAAGTGGTAACGTGATCCATTCACTGATTCCCACAGTGAGGGAAATGTGTGTGGTTTGTAGGAATAAAGCAGAGCAAGAGAGTTGTCATTGAACCTGAGAGCTCCTTATTTTATCAGTCCCTACATCCTGTCACCAGCAATAAGTTAGTGTCACCACTTCGGCTCACATCTCAGCAGGTGCCTCTTCCCTCCTGGGCTGTCCTCTCTTCCAGGAAGACCCTGACCCTTTCTCAGGACAATGCACCTCCCACTAGGGCTGGCTCTTTGACTCGGCATAACATGTAAAGGGAATTAGGCACACAAAACATTTAGGGTTCCACAAAAATGTTATAAGTTCTCTAAAAATATTAATCAAAGGTGACTATGGTAAGAATGAATATATACCAAAGAACCAGTGTGAGGTATATTCATTTTATAACAATGAAGCTTTAAGATAGAGTATTTCATATATGTTTTCATAGAAGTAGCCAGAAGTACATGACTCCCAAAACATATAGTGAGATGCTCCCATCCTCCTTCTCCAAAACATCTCAGGATCTGTGACACCACTAGGCCCCAGTAAATGGACCTTTTCCCTGGACCCACACCTTAAAAGATCCCACATATTACACATAAACACACACACACACACACACAGAGACACAAAATTACCTATTAAGAATTCATGGGCCGTGCTCAGTTCTTGATGCTTTTGCTGCATCTCCATGGAGGGGGGGGCGCGCAGGGAGGAGACGCTGGCTCTCTCTGTTTCCCAGAAATGTGGACCTCAGTTCAACCTCTCTCTCTTGGACCCCAAGAAGAAAGGAAAAAGAAGAGATAACATCCAAGAACTGAAGATGGACAAAAGATTATACAGAAGTTCACATCTGCTCAGAGAATAGGCCCTGGCCCATGGGAGGAGGAGTGTGTATATTTTTCCAGTGATGAGTGGACGTTTTGATGGAGCAGCAGATGGCACGGTGGTAGGGACTCAGAAGGAGACACATGGCTGCAGTCACTGAAATTCCAATTCTCCAGTACACAGGTCACTGGTTCAGCAGGGAGGAAAGGCCTTCGGGTTCTGAGCACTGGCAGCTCCAAGGAGGTACCTTCCCAAGAATGCAGAATCAGATGTAAACCTCTACATCTGGTAGGCCCAGGAGTGCTCATCGCCCCCGTCAGTCTCAGCACTCTGACCACTTTGGCCTCCATCTGCCACAGGACATCACGGAGCTGCCCCAGGGGAGTGAGGACATGGTCACCTGTTTCCTGGGTGCACCACTCGTCTGATGATATAAGTGGAGAGTGTCAGTTGGAGGGGGATTGTACCAGCATTACTATTCAGAGTTGTGATGGATGGCAGATTGTTTTGACAGAGCACCTGCCAGACTGTCAGGCAGATTGGAGTGTTGAAGGAAATGTTGGAGATGGGCACAAACGGAAGCAGCATCTCGAGAATGCACATGACAAGTGGCAGGCAGCTGAGGGTCCAAAAACAGGAGGTTCCCATAGCCAAATATGTCAGATCCAAGCAGTTAGAAAAGGACCCTACCACCAAGTAAGGAAATGTAGCTGAGAGCTCCCAAAACTTCCCAGGGAATCAACATTCCAGAGAAAGAGTTCAAAGTAGCTTGAGGGTGATGAGAAGGTCTGACAAGGATCTTTCAGGCATCAGCTGCCCACCCCATTACCCACCTGAAGACCACTGGGAAACTCAACACTGACCAGTGGAGTGTTGGCTCAGTGAGGGGAGAGAGTGCAAAAGACTGCAAGGTGGCTCAGGTGGGGAACAGAGAGATGTCAGTTTGTTTAGTGGGGTCATCACAGGTGACTTTTGACTTTCCCAGGGGGAAGCCCAGTTTAGTCAAGATTCAAGTGGGGAAAAAGTGAACATTCACAGCAATGCTCAGTGTCTTGGCCGTTGGAGGAGATTACCTCTATACACTGTTTAGTGAAATGTATATCCCATTGGGAATTGCCCAGCGGGATGAAAATTCCCTGTCTGGGGCATGGATGGGTCTGAGGGTCTTAACTCAGACTGGATGAAGTGTTGTGGAGTCAGAGTCTGGAGCAGTGCCTCAGCTCAAGGGACACTGGCGGTACGTGGATCATGAGCCCAGCACTGATTGTGTGAGGAGCCATGGGGAGCATGAACACTGACAAAGTTATGACTCCAGGGACTGGCCCTTAGCTTCAGGTGTTGGTTGGTGGTCTACAGACCGCTGAATGAGAGTGTGCATGCCCACTACTCTGAGAGCACTCTGGGTAGAAATTTCATTAAAGAAATAATGGCTATTATTATCCTGAATCTGGGGAGGGAAATGGACATCCAGATTCATGAAGTGCAAAGAAAACCCATTGAGATGAACTGAAAAAATCTATACGGAGACACATTATAATCAAATTGTCAAAATCAAAAACAAAGAGAATTTTGAAACTACCAGTTGCAAAGGAACTCATCACATACAAGGACATCCCTTAAGACTATCGGTGTATGGTTCAGCAGAAACTTTGCAGACCAGAAGAGATGGGATGAAATATTCAAAGTGCTGAAAGAAAATACAGCCAACCAAGGATACTGTACCCATCAAAACTATCCTTAAAAATGAAAGGAATGATCCAACAATTCTACTTTTAAAAAATTTACATAAGAAAATTAGTAACAATATGCACAACCATTTTCACTGCTGTGTACACATAATTTCGACAGCCATGTGATGGATGAGTAGACACATCTCAATGATCATATGGCTGAGGATGGGACACTATATGAGATGAACTGCCAATTTAAAAATGAAAAGGCTTAAAACCAATATGTACTGGAGGACAGCCCTTCTCAAGCCCCCGCTTCAAACCATTCAGTTCCTTAACATTGTTCTTAAAATAAAGTTTAACTCCCTTATGAAACATAAAGGCTAGTTAAAGACTGTCCCAGACAAACAAAAGCTGAGGGATTTCATCACTCTCAATCTACCTCACCAACAATGCTAAACACAATTGTTCATGTAGAAACAAAAAGATGTTAAACAGCAACATAAAAGCATTTGAAAGCATAAAGTCATGGATAAAGGTAAATACATAGACCAATAAAGAATATTGTAATACTGTAATGGTTGTGTGTAAATCACTTCTAATTCTAGTGTAAAATTTAAAAGGCAAAAGTATTAAAGATAAGTATAAATACAAAAATAAGTTAAGGGATACACAGTGTAAAAGGAGGTAAAGTGAGACATCCATAAGATAAAGTGTGAGGAGTTAGAAGGAAAAGTGAAGCGTTTAGCTATGCAATTAAAATAGAGTTGTTACGAGGTTCAAATAGACTGTTATAACTAAAATACGCTTTTTGTAAGCTTCATGGTAACCACAAAGAAAATACTTATAGAAGAGTCAAAAAATAAAAAGGAATCAAAGCAAATTATTACCAAAATTCAATGAATCACAACGAAAAACCACAAGACAGGTAGAAATGAACAAAAGAATGGCAATCAGAGAGAAAACAAGGAAGATAAAAGCAATAGCAAGTTCTTCAATATCAGCAATTACTTTCAACCCTAAATGGATTAAACTCTCCTATCAAAAGACATAGTGTGACTGAATGTATAAAAAGAAGAGACTCAACCAAATGCTGTCTACAAGGAACTCATTTTATATTTAAGGACACACATAGGCTGAAAGTGAAGGGATGGAAAAAGATATTCCTTGCCAGTAGTAACCAAAAGAAAGCAGGATTGGCAATACCTATTTCACATAAAACAGACTGTAAGTCAACAACCTCATACAAGACAAACAAGTCATTATATACTGATGAAAGGGTCAATTATCAATCAGGAAGTTATAACAATTATAAATACCAGTGCACCCAACATCAGGGCATCTAACTATATCATGCAAACATAGACAAAACTAAAGGGAGACATAGACAGCCATACAATAGTGGGGGACTTTAAAACCCTACTCTCAATTATGGATAGAACATCCAGACAGATAATTGATAGAAAAACTGTGGACTTGAACACTATAGGTCAAACAGACCTGAGAGACAATACAGGATATTCCACCCAACAGCAGCAGAATGCATATTCTTCAGTGCACAGGGAACATTTTCCAGGAGTGATCACATGTTAGGTCAAAAAACACATCCTAGGAAACTTAAGATGACTGAAATCATACCAAGTATCTTTTCCCACCATACTGCATTAAGACTAGAAATCAATAACAGAGGCATGAAATAATAGGACATACACATTGGTCCCTGATGGTGGATCTTGGCACAGATATCCTAAGGCCCTTATCATTTCCTCAGTGTTAAGAGCACTAGGAGAATCTTTTTTCTAATATTTAGTCTTTCACCCCATTTCTTCACATAGAGATCTAAAATCCTTTGGAATTCCCTGGGTGATGAAAGAGTCTTTTGTTCTAGTAAGACACCTCTTGGTGGGCTCCTGGATCACTTCAGGATGGTGACTGGTTCCCAGAAGACCAAGCCATGCTTAGAAGCTTGGAACTTTCAGCCCCATCTCGATCCTTGTGGAAGGGAGAAAGCCTGGATGTTGAGCTAATGGTGGATCACAACCTTGTGAAGAAGCCTCCAAAAAGCCCAGTAGTATGGGGATTGGGGAGATCCCGGGTTGGTGAACACATGGAGAAGCTGGGAGGTTGGCAAACCAGGAGAGGGCCCAGAAGCCCTGCACCCCTTCCCAAATATGAGGCTCCTTCCCCTCTGCATATCTTGCATCTGGCTGTTCCTGAGTTACACCCTATTATTTTAAAAAATGGGTAATCTAGTGAGTAAAATGTTCTCTTGAGTTCTGTGAACCATTCTAGCAAATTAATCAATTCTTAGGAGCAGGATGTGGGAACCTCTGGTTTATAGGTGCTTGTCTGGATGCACAGGAACAACCTGGATTTGTGACTGACATCACAAGTGAGGAGGGGAGTCTTGTGGAGCTGAGCCCTTGACATGTGGAATCTTATGCAATTTCCAGGAAGACTGTGTCAAAATCAAGTTAAATGGTAGGACGCTCAGCTCCTGTGGGAGAATTGACTGATGTGGAAAAAAAGACCACATATCTGGGGTCAGAAATACTGTGTGAGGAAAGGAGGACCCCAGGAGTGGTTTTCCCACTCAAGAAGGAAAACTGTCACATTTCTGAATGTGTGGAAATTAAAGGACACACTCTCCAACAAGCAATGGGTCAAAGAAGAAATCAAAAGTGAAAGTATACAATATCATGAGGACTTTATGGGTCTTCGGTGGATTCCTCTGTGTATTCAGTATATTGGACAAAAGCCATATGTGCAGATCTTTTCTTATGAACCCTTCTCTACATTGGTCACTTTCTGAGATGGTTGGGGCATGTGCTCTTATGCTCCCTAGAGATTCTCTGGTTTGATTGAGAGGATCAGGATCTGTGAGGCACGTCCTCAATCTCTTGAAATATCACCCTAGGATGATATCATCTTCCCCTGTGGTCTTCTGTTGACACTGTCTTCTTGCAGCCACCTGTGGACACATCGTGTTGCCTGGAGGCACTAAGCTCTCTGATCACCTCAATCCCACTTGCACTGAGCTACATCCCTTACAAGGGCCTGTCTTCCTTTGTTTCATTTTTATTCCTGAGATTTTTTCCAACTCAGCATAAGGCAATTAAAAGTCAGGCAGACCTTGGACTCTATTCTTTATCCAACCTCGGATATGATGGCCTGTCTGTTTCTCCTGCAAGATTGCCAAATGCTCTCAGAGAAAACCCAGCCCCAAATGAGGGAATCTCCTCCCAATGCCTATATCCTGCTAGATATAGGCCTAGTGAATCTTCATGCTCTTGACAGCACCACATGTATTATCTCCAGCCTTTCTAGTTGTCTTCAGCAAGATGTTTGTCCAATTTATCCACCTGCAATTAACAGGTCCCCAGTGCAGCTGTCATGCTTTTTCTATGGTTTTTCCTGCCTGTCTTTCTTCTTCTTCACTGACTGGGATGTTTTTTAAATCCATCTGTCTTCTACAAGTCTGCAACTTATACATGCTCCAGATACTTTCATGCATACATTGTTTTACTTTATTTTTGTGTGTGTGTGTGATCTTTGACTTCAGGTACCAGGCTTGACTCAACACTACTGCACAGTTTAGGATCTCTCTTCATTACGGACTCATTTGAGGCCCCTCTCATTTTATTTATTTATATAGTCACTCCTATTTCCATTTCCCTCACTGGTCAATGGGATTATAAATGCCTTACAGTTTTTCCGATTCCACAAGAGATTGGTATTAAACTGTAAGGAAGGATTATGTGTCTGTGGGTACATTGGTGAAGCTGATCATTTCTGTTCTCATTTTAAGCCAAGGCCACATGAAGGTCAGGAGACCAGGAGGATAATAGAGCTCTGGAGCCTGGGTTCACGGTTGCCATGTCATGTTTTGTGGCACTTAGTGAGCTCCAAGAATCTTGCTTTCTTTTGATTCAGGCTCTTTTCTACAAGTGTCCAGAAGACACACTCTGCCTCCCATTAGCTAGCTCAATGATAATTTAATTAGGAATCTCTATATTCCATTTTATTTGCTGAAATCTGTGCAAATCTACCCCCTGATTTTATCCTTAGCTTAACTTCTTCATCACCAGGGAGTGACTGTTTGGTTGTTTTGAGTCATAATAATTGAGCCGCCCCCCCCCCCAAAAAAAGGATGTTTTTAATCAGTATTCTAACCTTGACTTGCAGAGAAAAATGAGAAAGCTGAAGAGGTCAAATATTTATGTCCTGAGAAAGCATATTCTCTTCTTAGTAGGGAAACTCAATTATAAATCCAGATTCAGTTCAGAAACTAGAATCTGGATTTCAGTCAAAAGACTAAAATGAACTTCAGTGATATTCATTTGTTCAACAAGTATATAATGAGTGTTATCAACAAAGTATGATACTGGATACTTTGTGTGCAGCAAAAGTAAGTCACTAATAAAATTCATGACCCCTGAGTAAGGTTTTAGTTCCTAGGGTTATGGACCAGTGGATACATGCTTTCTGGTCCCAGCCTCACAACCCACACGTTTTCTCCTGACCATATCCAGAATCATCTCTGACACTGGTTGGCTACCATATTCCTTAGCAATTAGAAAAGGTTTTTTTTTTTTTTTTGCTGCTTTTTATGTCCTTAATTTATTTTTATGCTTTCTCCTCTTCATTTGTTTAATGAATATGAAGTGGTCCCAAAATGGAGACTAACAAGCGAACTGCTCTTTTATTTTTCTTCATATGTTCTCCATATTTTTCTCTGTTTCTGTCTTTTCACTCCAACCCTGCAAAGAAAGTCAGTCTCAGTCGGGGGTGAAGACCTTCCACTTCCTTAGCCCTGGAGGCTCCAGGACCATCCAAGTCCCTATTCCTGGGGAAGCACTCTGGTCTTTATGACGTTGTTACTACTTGACCTGTTCTTTGGCCAAGCTAGAGGGGTTAATTCAAGCGTATAGTTGTATGTTGGAAGATGTGATGATGCAAATGTTGAAGATGGTTAGCAGGAGACAGCAGGACTTTCAGAAACAGTACAAGTGTTTTATTTCCTCAGTGCAGGTGAGGAAACTAGATTCTTCATTATTCCCTGCTACATCTATGGCATCTGATAACCAGCAATTATTGATCCCCAACTCACAACAGTCTCCTTTACCCCTCATGAACAAGTGACACATGATAGACCTCTAAGAATTCTAATGACCTCTTACTGACCACATATCAGTCTCTCAGGATTTCTAGTCTACAAAGTGTGCATAGTGCCATCTGACACACCTTCTTTCCCACACTGCTGTAATACTGTCTCAACCCCCAAGATAGATCCTGTCTGAGAATCTGTATAAATCCAGAGATTTCTGCTAGGACTTGAGCCCTCTCTTGCACTTAGGACCCGTGGAGCATTTACGTCACGGCTAAGACTTGTTGACTCCTCTTCACCCCTTTGACCCCACACAAGTAGGCTGGAACCTTTCCCTATAAGAAAACCAGGTGCAGATTTCCTAATCTTGGTTTCACCTGGTTTCTCTTCCTTCCCCAGAACTTCATGTTGCACAGGAACCAGCATGCAACACAATCAGGTTTTCCTCTGTTTTGACTCGGTGTAAACTAGCTGAAGGTTGACTTATTCCAACCTAAAGGCTTCGTTATTTCTCTTCATGTCCTGCCCTCCAAGAAGCCTCCTCTGAACGCCCCCTGGTTTAGGTGGCCATTTTCTATGCTCCCATGATTCCCTACGCACGTCTAGGCAAGCCCTCGAGCACGTCTACATCCGGGTCCTTGTTTGGTGTTCAATTGTATTCAATACAATGGTGATGAAGGAACATATTTATGGGTCTGTTTGCCCCACTAGATTAGGAAATCCTTGGGTGCACAAATTATCAATCTTGAAATCACCAAGTCTAGCACAGTAATGGAATAATGAGTTTTTCTTAAATTGAATACAAGTTGAACCTCCAGGTGGCACCATTTCATGTAGAAGCTGCACTCTCCCCGGACACGCACAAGATACCATCGGCCACTAGGGGGAGGCCTTCAATGCCTTTCCTGGATGTAATGCTCAAAATGAGTAAAACGAAAGTTGCAGAGACTTCTGTGAGTTCAAAACAGAAGCTTTTCTCTTCTTCACAAAAGAGAGCTCTGCATTATCACGGCAAATGTATAAAACCGCTGTCTCCTCGGATTTCATAGCCGCAGAGCAAGAGATAAGAAATCGTGGACAACACAGGGCTATGAAACTATGAGACAGAAGGCGAGGAGAGCCGAGATTACCAGTGTCCATAGTGGGGGGGGGGGGCGGCGGGATATATGGTTATGTTCGTGGTTTGTAGGAGGAAATGTTAGTGACATTTGAAGGATGAAGGTAGAGAGGAAGTGAAGATGACTCAAAAGTGCTTTATTTGGAGAAGAATGAGACTCCCTGATGGTTCATGTTCAAGATATAATCTCAATTAAGCACACTGCTGAGTGTTTAACACACATACTAATATTTACAAAACTTTGTACCACAAATTGAGACCTTAAATTGTTTCTTTGAAGTCAACAGATTTCCAAATTCAGAGTCAATGCTCTGTATGTATTAAGATTCTGACAGATGAATCAGATGCCTCTGTCTTTTGGAAATTGGAACAAGCGGGATTCTGAGAAAGGAAGTAGGGCACTTGTTTATCAGGATGAAGATCTGAACCCTAGAGAATCCCTGGGATTACAACCTCAGTCAAAATGACATGAGTGACCAGTGCCTCCTGCTGAGGACATGAGTCCAGAGGCCCTGTGTGCCTTGAGATAAATATCTACCCCCACCCACTACCCTCCTAAACCCTTAGTTCCAAAAGTCAGTATTCACTATATTAAAACCACAATAATAGACATGACCAAAAAACAATTAATTGAGTGAAAAGTAGTGATGTCAGCTTAAATGAGAGAAATCTCAATGGAAACAGAGCCAAATTCTGAGGCACAGTTTGTTAGCATTTAGGATAAATAAACATTTGTCGTTGGCAGAGACAGTTAGACTCGGTATGATAATTTACTTTGAGAATGAGGTGATTCATTTTGATTGACTTGTTCCTTATGTAACACTTGTTACATAAGTGCAAGAGCTGACATTTACTGCCAGACACTGTGCTAGCCATTTTCCTGTTTTCATTGATCCTTTCACACATCCTATCAGTAAGTGCTATGTATCACCTTTATTTAACCAATGAGTAAACTGAGGCTGAGAGGTAAGCAACTTGCTGATGTGCCCACAATAGAAAGTTCCACAGCTGAGCCTGAACCCTGGTAGTTTGAGCCCAAAGTTGGCCTCCTCCTTCCTACTCCATCCACGTTGTCACAAATGGCAATGTTTTCTCTCTTTTATGGCTGAGTAGTGTTCCATCTTGCATATATACACACCACATCTTCGTAATCCATTCATCCATTCATGGGCACTTAGGTTGTATCAAAGTATTGGCTATTGTGAATAATGCTGCAAAGAACATGCAGGTACAAATATCTTTTTGCATTCGTGTTTTCATGTTCTTCAGATAAATACCCAAAAGTAGAATAGCTGGAACATATGGTAGTTCTAGTCTTAATTTTTGGAACAATCTCCATACTGTTTTCCATAGTGGCTGCACTAGTTTACATTCCCACCAGTAGTGTATGAGGGTTCCCTTTTCTCCACATGCCCTGCAACACTTGTTCTTACTCGTCTTGTTAATTATAGCCAATCTGACGGGCATAAGGTGATATCTCATTGTAGTTTTCATTTGCATTTCCCTACTAATTACTGTTGTCGAACATCTTTTCATGTGCCTGTTAGCCATCCATATATCTTTCTTGGAAAAATGTCTGTTCAGACCTTTCCCCCATTTTTTAATTGGGTTGTTACTTTTTTTGTTGTTGAGATGTACGAGTTATTTATGTATTTTAGATATTAACCTCTTATCAGATATATGGTTTGCAAATATCTTCTCCCAATTGTTCGGTTGTTCTTTTGTTTTGGTGATGGTTTCCCTTGCTGTGCAAAAGCTTCTTAGTTTGATGTAGTCCCATTTGTTTATTTTTTCTATTGTTTCCCTTGCCTGGTCAGACATGGTGCTTGAATATATGCTGCTAAGACTGATGTCCAAGAGCACCATGCATATGTTTTCTTCTAGGAGTTTTATGGTTTCAGGTCTTACATTCAAGTCTTTAATCCATTTTGAGCTAATTTTTGTGTTTGGTGTAAGATAGTCCTCTACTTTCCTTCTTTGCATGTGGCTGTCAAGTTTCCCCAACACCATTTATTGAAGAGACTTTCCTTTCTCCATTGTATGTTCCTGGCTTCCGTGTTGAAAATAAGCTGTCCATAGCTGTGTGGCTTTCTTTTGGGTCTCTTGATTCTCTTCCACTCATCTGTGTCTCTGTTTTTGTGCCAGTGCCTTACTGTTTTGCTTACTATAGGTTTGTAGTATATTTTCAAGTCAGGGATCGTGCTCCCTCCAGCTTTGTTCTTTTTCCTCAGGATTCCTTGGGCTCTTCAGAGTCTTTTTTGTTCTATTTAAATTTTAGGATTCTTTGTTCTATTTCCATGAAAAATGTCATTGGGACTTTGATAGGGATTGGACTGAATCTGTAGATTGCTTTAGGAAGTATGGACATTTCAACTATGTTAATTCTTCCCATCCAGGAGCGCAGAAAATCTTTCCATTTCCTTGTGTCTTCTTTGATTTCTTCCAACAATGTTTTATTAGATTTTGGTGTACAAGTCTTACATCTCTTTAGTTAAATTTATTCCAGGGTATTTTATTCTTTTTATTATAGTTGTAAATGAAATTATAGTCTTAATTTCTCTGTCTGCTATTTTGTTGTTAGTGTATAGAAATGCAACAGATTTTTGTATGTTGATTTTTACCCTGCAACTTTACTGTATTTATTTATTATTTCTCATAGTTTTCTGGTGGATTCTTTAGGGTTTTCTACATAGAGAATCATGTCATCTGCAGATAGTGACAGTTTCTCTTTTTCCTTTTCAATTTAGAATTTTTTACTCATTCCTTTCTTTTTCTTGCCTCGTTGCTCTGGCTAAAACTTCCAATACTATGTTGAATAAGAATAACAAGACTGGGCATCCTTGTCTTGCTCCTTTTCTTAGGGAGATAGCTTTCAGTTTTTCACCATTGAGTAAGATATTGGCTGTGGTTCGTCATATATGGCCTTTATTATGTTGAGGTTCTGTCATTCTATGCTCATTTTATTCATAGTTTTTCTCATAAGTGGAAGTTGTATCTTGCCGAATGCTTTCTCTGCATCTATTGAGATGATCATGTGATTGTTTCTTCATTAATTCCCTCATTTTATTCTTTTTTATTGATGTTACATGGCTTACAACATTGTGTAAATTTCACATGTACATTATTATGTGTGAGTTTCTGTATAGACTGCCTCATGTTCACCATCAATAATCTAGTGTTAATCCCTCACCATGCCTGTGCCCCTTTATTGCTTTTGCACTCCACCTACCCCCTCCTCCTCTGCTAACCACTAATCTGTTTTCCTTATCTATGTGTTTGTTTGTCCTCCGCATATGAGTGAAATCATAAAGTATTTGTCTTTCTGTGTCTGACATTTCACTTAACAGAATACCTTTACAGTCCATTCGTGTTGTCACAAATGGCACGATTCTGTCTTTTCTTATGTCTGAGTAGTATTCCATTGTAGATATACCACATCTTTTTTATCTGTTCATCCATTTATGAACACGGGTTCCTTCCATATATTGGCTATTGTGAACAATGCTGCAATGAACATAGGGGTCCATGAACTCTTTGAATTGTTGATTTCATGTACTTAGGATAAATACCAAGTGGTGGGATAGCTGGATCCAATGGTATTTCTGTTTCTAATTTTTTGAGAAACCTCCGTACTGTTTTCCATAGGTGCTGCTCCATTTGCATTTCCACCAGCAGTGTATGAGGATTCTCTTTTCGCCACATCCTCTCCAACATTTCTTATTTCTTGTCTTGATAATTGTCAGCACACATTCTGACAGGTGTGAGGTGATATCTCATTGTAGTTTTGATTGACATTTCCTAAAAATTAGTGATGTTGAACATCTTTTCATGTGTTTGTTGGCTATCTGTATATCTTTTCTGGAAAAATGTCTGTTCATACCCTCGGCCCATTTTTTGATTGGGTTGTTCATTTTTTTGTTGTTGGGTTGTATGAGTTCTTAATATTTTAAGTTCACCCCTTGTTGGATATATGATTTGCAAATATTTTCTCCTTGTTGGTGGGTTGCGGTTTCCCTTGTTGATGGTTCCCTTTGCTTTGCAGAAGGTTTTTAATCTGATGTAGTCCCATTTGTTTACATTTTCTTTTGTTTCCCTTGCCTGAGAAGACATGCTATTTACTCAAAAAGGTACTGCTAAGACTGATGCAAAGAGTGTACTGCCTATATTCTCTTCGACAAGTTTTATTGTTTCACGTCTTACATTCAAGTCTTTAATCAATATTGAGATAATTTTTGTCTTTGTCGTAAGAAACTGGTTTACTTTCATTCTTTTGCATGTGGCCGTCCAGTTTTGCCAACACCATTTATTAAAGAGACTTTCCTTTCTCCATTGTATGTTCCTGGCTCCCCTGTTGAAGATAAGCTGTGCGTAGATGCTTGGTTTTATTTCTGGGGTCTCAGTTCTGTCCTCTTGATCTGTGTCTTTTGTGTGTGTGTGTGAGGATGATTAGCCCTGAGCTAACATCCGTTGCCAGTCTTCCTCTTTGTGCTGAGGAGGAGTGACCCTGGGCTAACATCCATGTCTACCCTCCTCTACTTTATATAGGATGCCACCACAGCATGGCCTAACAAGCGGTGCATCGGTCCACACCTGGGGTCCAAACGTGTGAACCCCGGGCCACCAAAACAGAACATGTGAACTTAACCTCTATGCCACCAGGCCAGCCCCTGTGTGTCTGTTTTTGTGCCAGTACCATGCTGTTTTGATTACTATAGCTTTGTAGTAGACTTTGAAGTCAGGGATTGTGATACCTCCAGCTTTGTTCTTTTTTCTTAGGATTCTTTGGCTCTCTGGGGTCTTTTGTTGTCTATATAAATTTTAATCTTGTTTGCTCTATTTCAGTGGAGAATGTGATTGGGAATCTGATTGGGATTGCATTGAGTCTGTAGATTGCTTCAGGTGATATGAACTTTTTAACTATGTTTATTCTTCCAGTCCATGAGCATGGAATATCTTTCCATTTCATTATGTAGTCTTCAATTTCTTTCAATAATGTCTTATAGTTTTCAGTGCATAGGTCTTTCGCCTCTCCAGTTAAGTTTGTTCCTTGACATTTTATTCTTTTTGTTGCAATTATAAATGGGATTCTATTCTTGACTTCTCTTTCTGCTATTTCATTATTAATGTATAGAAATACAAGTCACTTTGGCATGTTGATTGTACACTGCAACGTTACTGTATTTCTTGATTATTTCTAGTAGATTTTTGGTGAATTCTTTAGGGTTTTCTATATGTAGAATCATGTCATCCACAAATACTGAGAGTTTCACTTCATCCTTTCCAATTTGGATACCTGTTATTTCTTTTTCTTTCCTAATTGCTGTGGCTAAAACTTTCAGTACTATGTTGAAGAAAAGTGTCATGAGTGGGCATCCTTCTTTTATTCCTGTTCTTAGAGAAATGGCTTTCAGTTTTTCTCCATTGAGTATGACAGTGGCTGTGGGTTTGTCATATATAGCCTCTATTATGTCGAGGTACTTTCTTTCTATACTCACTTTATTCAGACTTTTAATTTTTATTTAATTTTTTTATTGATGTCTTAATAATTTGTAACACTGTGGGGTTTTAGTTGTACATTTTTGTTTGTCCGTCACCATGTGGATGTAACCCTTCACCCCTTGTGCCCACCCCCCACCCCCCTTCCTCTTGGTACCCACCAATCAGTTCTCTCTGTCTGTGTGTTCATTTATATTCCATATATGAGTGAGTTCATGCAGTGTCTGTCCTTCTCTCTCTGGCTTATTTCACTTAACATAATACCCTCTAGGTCCATCCATGTTGTTGCAAATGGGACAATTGTGTCTCTTCTTGTTTTTTTAATTTTTTTAATCATTTTTTATTGATGTCTTAATAGTTTATAACACTGTGGGGTTTTAGTTGTACATTTTTGTTTGTCCGTCACCTTGTGGATGTAACCCTTCACCCCTTGTGCCCACCCCCCACCACCCTTCCCCTTGGTAACCACCAATCAGTTCTCTCTGTCCGTGTGTTCACTTATATTCCATATATGAGTGAGTTCATGCAGTGTCTGTCCTTCTCTCTCTGGCTTATTTCACTTAACATAATACCCTCTAGGTCCATCCATGTTGCTGCAAATGGGACAATTGTGTCTTTTCTTATGGCTGAGTAGTATTCCATTGTATGTATATACCACATCTTCTTTAACCAATCATCACAATTGTGTCTTTTCTTATGGCTGAGTAGTATTCCATTGTATGTATATACCACATCTTCTTTAACCAATCATCAATCAAGGGACACTTGGGTTGCTTCCACTTCTTGGCTATCGTGAATAATGCTGCAATGAACATAGGGGTGCATAAGCCTCTTGTGATAGTTGATTTCATGTCCATTGGGTAGATGCCCAAGAGTGGGATTGCTGGATCATACGGTATTTCTATTTTTAATTTTTTGAGAACTCTCCATACAGTTTTCCATAGAGGCTGCACCAGTTTGCATTCCCACCAGCAGTGAATGAGGGTCCCCGTTTCTCCACAACCTCTCCAGAATTTGTTGTTATTTGTCTTTGTGATTATAGCCATTCTAACGGGTGTAAGGTGATATCTTAGTGTAGTTTTGATTTGCATTTCCCTGATGATTAGTGATGTTGAACATCTTTTCATGTGTCTATTGGCCGTCTGTATCTCTTCCTTGGAAAAATGTCTGTTCATATCCTCTGCCCATTTTTTGATTGGGTTGTTTGTTTTTTTGTTGCTCAGTTGTATGAGATCTTTATATATTACTGAGATTAATCCCTTGTTGGACAAACAATTTGCGAATATTTTCTCCCAGCTGGTGGGTTGTTTATTCATTTTGATCCTGGTTTCATTTGTCTTGTAGAAGCTCTTTAGTCTGATGAGGTCCCACTTGTTTATTTTTTCTTTTGTTTCCCTTGTCCGGGTAGACATGGAATCTGAAAGGATCCCTTTATGTCCAATCTCAATTAGTGTACTGCCTATATTTTCTTCCAGGAGTTTTATAGTTTCAGGTCTCACTTTCAGGTCCTTGATCCTGATTTTGAATTGATTTTTGTATATGGCGATTGGAGATAGTCTACTTTCATTCTTTTGCTTGTTGCTGTCCAATTTTCCCAGCACCATTTATTGAAGACACTTCCCTCTCTCCATTGTATGTTCTTTGCTCCTTTGTCAAAGATTAGCTGTCCATAGGTGTGTGGTTTTATTTCTGGGCTTTCAATTCTGTTCCATTGATCTGTGTGTCTATTCTTGTACCAGTACCATGCTGTTTTGATTACTATAGCTTTATAGTATATTTTGAAATCAGGGATTGTGATGCCTTCAGCTTTGTTCTTTTTTTTCAGAATTGCTTTAGCTATTCGGGGTCTTTTGTTGCCCCATAGGAATTTCAGTAGTTTTTGTTCTATTACCGTGAAGAATGACATTGGGATTCTGATGGGGATTGCATTGAATTTGTACATTGCTTTAGGTAGAATGGACATTTTAACTATATTTATTCTTCCAATCCATGTGCATGGAATATTTTTCCATTTCTTTATGTCCTCCTCGATTTCTTTCAATAGTGTCTTATAGTTTTCATTGTATAGGTCTTTTACCTCCTTGGTTAAATTTATTCCTGGATATTTTATTCTTTTTGTTGCAATTGTAAATGGGATTGTCTTTTTGAGTTCTCTTTCTGTTGGTTCATCGTTAGTGTATAGAAATGCAATTGATTTTTGTAAGTTGATTTTATACCCTGCCACTTTACTGTAGTTGTTGATTATTTCTAGTAGTCTTCCGATGGAATTTCTTGGGTTTTCTATGTATAAGATCATGTTGTCTGCTAATAGTGAGAGTTTCACTTCTTCATTGTCTATTTGGAGTCCTTTTATTCATTTTTCTTGCCTAATTGCTCTGGCCAGAACTTCCAGTACTATGTTGAATAAGAACAGTGAGAGTGGGCACCCTTGTCTTGTTCCTGTCCTCAAAGGAATGGCTTTCAGCTTTTCCCCATTGAGTAGGATGTTTGCTGTAGGTTTGTCATATATGGCCCTTATTATGTTAAGGTACTTTCCTTCTATACCCATTTTGTTGAGAGTTTTTATCATAAATGGATGTTGGATCTTGTCGAATGCCTTCTCTGCATCGATTGAGATGATCATGTGGTTTTTATTCTTCATTTTGTTAATGTGGTGTATCACGTTGATTGATTTGCAGATGTTGAACCATCCCTGTGTCCCTGGTATAAATCCCACTTGATCGTGGTGTATGATCTTTTTGATGTATTGCTGTATTCGGTTTGCCAATATTTTGTTGAGGATTTTTGCATCTATGTTCATCAGTGATATTGGCCTGTAGTTTTCCTTTTTTGTATTTTCCTTGTCTGGCTTTGGTATCAGGATGATGTTGGCCTCGTAGAATGTGTTGGGAAGTATTCCATCTTCCTCTATTTTTTGGAATAGTTTGAGAAGGATAGGGGCTAAATCTTCTTTGAATGTTTGATAAAATTCTCCAGGGAAGCCATCTGGTCCTGGGCTTTTATTTTTGGGGAGGTTTTTGATTACTGTTTCAATCTCTTTACTTGTGATTGGTCTGTTCAGATTCTCTATTTCTTCTTGATTCAGTTTTGGGAGGTTGTATGCTTCCAAGAATTTGTCCATTTCCTTTAGGTTGTCCAATTTGTTGGTGTAAAGTTTTTCATAGTATTCCCTAATAATCACTTGTATTTCTGTGGTATCTGTTGTAATTTCTCCTCTTTCATTTCTAATTTTATTTATTTGAGTCTTCTCCCTTTTTTTCTTAATGAGTCTGGCTAAGGGTTTGTCAGTTTTATTTATCTTCTCAAAGAACCAGCTCTTTGTTTCATTGATCCTTTCTACTGTTTTGTTGTTGTTGTTGTTTCAATTTCATTTATTTCTGCTCTGATTTTTATTATTTCCCTCCTTCTGCTGATTCGGGGCTTTGTCTGTTCTTCTTTTTCTAATTCTGTTAGGTGCAATTTAAGGTTATTTATTTGGGATTTTTCTTGTTTGTTAAGGTGAGCTTGTATTGCTATGAATTTCCCTCTCAGGACCGCTTTTGCTGCATCCCATATGAGTTGGTATGGTGTATTTTCCTTTTCATTTGTCTCCAGATAGCTTTTGATTTCTCCTTTAATTTCATCAACGACCCATTGGTTGTTCAGTAGCATGTTGTTTAGTCTCCACATCTTTGTCCCTTTCCTAGTTTTTTCCTTGCAGTTGATTTCTAGTTTCACAGCGTTATGATCAGAAAAGATGCTTGTAATGATTTCAATCTTCTTAAATTTATAGAGGTTTGCCTTGTTTCCTAATATATGGTCTATCCTTGAGAATGTTCCATGTGCACTTGAGAAGAATGTGTACTCTGCTTTTTTTGGGTGGAGTGCTCTGTATATATCTATTAAGTCCATTGCGTCTAGTTTTTCGTTTAAGTCCATTATTTCCTTATTGACTTTTTGTCTGGATGATCTATCCATTGATGTAAGGGGCGTGTTAAGATCCCCTACTATTATTGTGTTATTGTTAATATCTCCTTTTAGGTTTTTTAGCAGTTGTTTTATGTACTTTGGTGCTCCTGTGTTGGGTGCATAGATATTTATGATTGTTATGTCTTCTTGGTGAAGTGTCCCTTTCATCACTATATATTGCCCTTCTTTGTCTCTCATTACCTTTTTTATCTTGAAGTCTACTTTGTCTGATATAAGTATGGCTACTCCTGCTTTCTTTTGTTTGCCATTAGCTTGGAGTATTGTTTTCCATCCTTTTATTTTGAGTCTGTGTTTGTCTTTAGAGCTGAGATGTGTTTCCTGGAGGCAGCAGATTGTTGGATCTTGGTTTTTAATCCATCCTGCCACTCTGTGTCTTTTGATTGGAGAATTCAATCCATTTACATTTAGAGTGATTGTTGATATATGAGGATTTAATGTTGCTATTTTATTGTTCATTTTCTGGTTCTTTTGCATTTCCTTCGTTTCTTGTCCCTTGTGTTTCAGACTGCAAATTCAGTTTGGTATTTCTGCATGCTCATTCTCTTGGTTTTCTCTTTATTTGTCATGTGTGGTTCTCTTCTGGTTATTTGTTTAGTGGTTACCATGAGGTTTATATAAGCGATCTCCTGGATAAGATAGTACATTTTCATATGCCTCCTTTTCCTGAGGCTGGGTCGATTCAATCACTTACCTCTTCCCCTCCTTATTTGTTATCTCTTTATTCCATCTTGTGTCATGAGTATGTGTTTCCAGTGATGAGCTTGAATTAATTTTTGATGTTATCCAACTGTAGTTTGTTCTGGTTTAGTCTCCTTGCTTTTCTCCTTGCTGAAATTTTGTATCCCCATTCTCATTTGTTTTTGGTTTTTTTTTTCAGGCCTAAGGGCCTTCTTGAGCATTTCTTGTAGTGGGGGTCTTGTGGTGACGAACTCTCTTAGCTTTTGTTTATCAGGGAGAGTTATTATTTCTCCATTGTATTTGAAGGATATTTTTGCTGGATAAAGTATTCTTGGCTGAAGGTTTTTGTCTTTCATGATTTTGAATATATCATTCGTCTCTCCTAGCCTGTAGACTTTCTGTCGAGAAATCAGCTGAGAGCCTGATGGGGTTTCCTTTGTATGTTATTTTGTTTGTTTGTTTAGCTGCCCTTAATATTGTTTCCTTGTCACGGATATTTTTCAAGTTTGCTACTATGTGGTGAGATGATTTTTTATTCCTGTTTATATATTTAGGTGATCTATTGATTTCATTCACTGTTATTTCCCTCTCGTTCCCTAGGTTGGGGAAGTTCTCAGCTATTGTTTCCCTGAACAAACTCTCTGCTCCTTTTTCTCTTTCTTCTCCTTCTGGAATACCTATTATCCTTATGTTGCTTTTCCTCATTGAGCCTGATATTTCTCGAAGAATTTCTTCATTTCTTTTTAGTCTTAGCTCTCTCTCCTCCTCTATCTGGAGCATTTCTGCATGGCGATCCTCAATAATGCTAATTCGTTCCTCCATATTGTCAGTTCTGCTCTTTAAAGACTCCATTTTTTTCCACTATCTCATTCATTTTGTTTTTCATCTCCAATAATTCTGATTGGTTTTTCTTTATGGTTTCAATCTCTTTTGTGACGAAATCCCTGAATTCATTGATTTGTTTCTGTGTGTTCTCTTGTATTTCGATGAGTTTGTTTATGATAGCTATTTTGAATTCTCTGTCATTCAGGTTATCAAATTCTGTGCCTTCAGGGTTGGTTTCTGGGTGTTTGTCATTTTCCTTTTGGTCTGTAGCCATAACAAATTGTCGCATGGATCCAACGGGGACGGCCTTATTTTTTCCTCTCATGTTGAAGTTGGTCCTGCAGTTTCCACCTGCTGCCACTGGATGGAGATCGCGAGCAGTATGCTCTGAGCCCGCTGCAGCCCCCGGAGGGATTATGCTGAAACGTGGGGTGTGTGGGGGGAGGGGTTCTCTCTTTCTCCTGCTCAACCCGGGGGTTTCCTTTCTGGCTCTCTTAGGGTGTTTGCTACACCCCCTAAACAGTCCGTCGTCACTTCCCAGTGGAGATGTCTTGACAGTCTGTGAGAGCACCTGGATGGCGATAGTTTTCCCCGCTGTGGGCTGCCCCTCCCCTCTCTGTCTGCGAGCCACGCTGTCTTTGCTGATCAATTGGGGAGGGGGAGTACAACTTCTTACCTCTGGGCTCCTTCTTACCTCCTTTTGGGCTTCCCGCACCTCCACCATCCAATGTATGGCAGCAGGGGTTTCTTAGAAGTCCTTCGTAGTGTTTGATTGAGCTCTGTTGGAATGCAAATGATGTTTTCATTGTGTCGTAGGGGGCAGAGATTCAAAGAGGGACTCTCACTCCGCCATGATGCTGATGTCACTCCAGAACCCAGACTTTTTAAAAGAAGTGGATGTTGAATCTTGTTGAATGCTTTCTCTGCATCTCTTGAGATGATCATGTGAATTTTATTCTTCATTTGGTTAATGTGGTGTATCACATTGATTGATTTCTGGATGTTGAACAATCCTTGCATCCCTGGAATAAATCCCACATGATCGTGGTGTATGATCCTTTTAATGTGTTGTTGTATTTGATTAGCTGATATTTTGCTGAGAATTTTTGCATCTCTGTTCATCAGCAATATTGGTCTGTAATTTTCTTTTTTTCTGTTGGGCTTGTCTGGTTTCAGCATCTCGGTGATATTGGCCTCATAGAATGAGTTAGGAACCTAGCCTCATCTTCAATTTTTTGGAAGAGTTTCAGAAGGATAGGTATTAAGTATCCTTTCAATATATGGTAGAATTCACCAGGGAAGCTGTCTGGTCTTGGACTTTTGCGTTTGGGGAGGTTTTTGATTACTGTTTCAATCTCTTTGCTTCTGATTTTTCCATTCAGATTCTCTGTTTCTTCTTGATTCAGTTTTGAGAGGTTGTATGATTCTAAGAATTTATCCATTTCTTCTATGTTATGCAATTTGTTGGTGTATACCTCTTTGTAATATTCTCTTATAATCCTTTGTATTTCTGTGATATTCATTGTACTTTTTCCTCTTTCATTTCTGATTTTATTAATTTGAGGCTTCTCTGTTTTTTGCTTTGTGCGTCTAGGTAAAGGTTTGTCAATTTTGTTAATCTTTTCAAAGAACCAGCTCTTAGTTTCATTGATTTTTTTTCTTTCTTTTTTTTTTTTTTTTTTTTTAGTCTCTATTTCATTTATTTCCCCTGTGGTTTTTAATATTTCCTTCCTTCTGCTGATTTGGGGCTTTGTTTATTCTTCTTTTTCCAGTTCCTTTAGGTGCACTGTTAAATTGTTTATTTGAGATTTTTCTTGTTTTTTGAGGTAGGTCTGTATTGCTATAAACTTCCCTCATGATACTGCTTTCGTATTATCCCATAAATTTCGGCATGTTGTACTTTCATTTTCATTTGTCTCCAGGTATTTTTTTATTTCTTCCCTGATGCATAGTTGCTCAGTAACATTTGGTTTAATCTCCACATATCTGTCACTTTTCCAGTTTTCTTCTTGTAGTTGATTTCTGGTTTCTTACCTTTGCAGTCAGAAAAGCTGCTTGATAATATTTCAATCTTCTTAAATTTATTGAGACTTGTTTTGTGGCTGTTATGTGATCTATCCTGCAGAATGTTTCATGGACATTCAAAAAGAATATGTCTATTCTTCAGTTTTTGGATGGAATGTTCTGTTTATATTTACTAAGTCCACCTGGTCTAATGTGTAACTTCCTCATTGATCTTCTGTTTGGGTGATCTATCCATGGATGTAAGTAGAGTGTTAAAGTCCCCTTTTATTGTGTTACTGTCATTTTCTCCTTTTATGTCTATTAATAATTGCTTTATATATTTAGGTGTTCCTGTGTTGGGTGCACAGGTATTTACAAGTGTCATGTCTTCCTGTTGGATTGTTCCCTTTATCATTATTTAGTGCCCTTCTTTCTCTCTTGTTGGAGTTTTTGTTTCAAAGTCTGGTTTGTGTGTTATAAGTATTGCTCCCCCAGCTTCCTTTTCCTTTCCACTTGCATGGAGTGTCTTTTCCATCCCTTCACTTTCAGTCTGTGAGTGTCTTTAGGTCTGAAGTGTGTCTCTTGTATGCAGCATACATATTGGTCCTGGTTTTCTTCCACTCAGCCTCCTTCTGTCTTTTCATTGGAGCACTTAGTCCGTTGAAATTTAAAGTAGCTGTTAATAAGTATACACTTAGTGCCATTGTGTTATTTTTTCTGGGTGTTTTAGTAGTTCTTTTCTGTCCCTTTCTTCTTCTTGATCTCCTCCCTTGTGGTTTGATGGCTTTCTTTAGTATTATGTTTGGGTGGCCTTCTCTTAATTTTTTGTGTGTTTATTATAGGTTTCTGGTTTGTGATTATCATGAAGTTCATATATAATAACGTGTGTAAATAGCAATCTATATTAAGCTGATGATCTCTGAAGTTGGACCTTTTACAAAAAGCCCTACTCTTTTACTCCTCTCCCCTTACATTTTATGATTTTGATATTATATTCCACCTCTTTTGTGTGTGTGTGTGTGTATCCCTTAACCTCTTGCCTGGGAAATAGTTAATTTCAGTAGTTTTGTCTTTTGATCTTCATATTAGCTTCATAGGTGGTTGATCTGCTACCTTTACTTTGTATTTGCCTTTACCAGTGAGTTTTCTGCCTTTGATAATTTTCTTATTCTTATTTGTGGTTGTAGGGTCATGCTTGGCCAGCACTAGCCTATGTGCCCTATAACAACCATGTGTCCTTCTGGCCCCGTTCTGGGCAGGACACCAACTGTCTGCTATTGGAACTATTTCTCTCAAAGAATATCACGTCTTAAGGGAACACAGAGCCCTTCCATATGACCTACTGATCCTTGGATGCTGACCATGCAAGGACAGTCCCTCTTGGCAACCACATAGGCTTTTGTTCCCATGCCTACATAAACAACCCCTCTCTGGTCATGATAGTGGTAGCAGGTGCACAACTCCATCCATCCAGCCACTCCTAGACGTACACAATAAGGAAGACCCAATAAACCTATATGTCTCGTCCACTATCTCCAGGTCATTTTTTGGTGTCTCTGCACCGTATCTCACACTGCTAACACAACTGGGCATGCGGCGAGACAGGAGTCTTTTCCTTTCCACTTAAATAAGTCCTTTTAACATTTCTTGTAAGGCCGGTTTATTGGTGATAAACTCTCTTAGTTTTGTTTCTCTGGAAAACTCTATATCTCTCCTTCCATCCCGAATGGTCATCTTGTCAGGTAGAGTATTCTTGGCTGTAGTTTTTCCCTTTCAGCACTTTGAATATATCCTGCCACTCCCTCCTAGCCTGGAAGGTTTCTGCTGAGAAGTCAGCTGATAGCCTTACGGGATTTCCTTTGTAGGTAACTTCTTGCCTTTCTCTTTCAGCTTTTAGGATGCTCTCTTTATCTTTAATTCTTGACATTTTAATTATAATGTGTCTTAGTGTGGTTCTCTTTGGGTTCATCTTGTTTGGTGCTCTCTGTGGTTCTTGTTCCTGGATGTCTGTTTCATTCTTCAGGTGAGGGAATTTTTCAGCTATTATTTCTTCAAACAAGTTCTCTGCCCCTTTGTCTTTCTCATCTCCTTCTGGGACACCTATACTACAGAGGTTAGGATGCTTGAAGTTGTCCCAGAAGTCCTTTAGACTTTCCTCCATCTTTTTGATTCTCTTTTCTGTTCAACTTGGATGATATCCTCTACTCTTTTATCCAGAGCACAGATCTGTTCTGCTGTGTCATCTACTCTGCTGTTGATTCCCTCTAGAGAATTTTGCCTTTCCAGTATTGTATTCTTCAGTTCTGATTGGTTCTTTCGTATATTTTCCAATTCTTTGTGGAAGTTATCACTGTGCTCACCTATTCTTCTCCCAAGATCAGTGAGCCTCCTTATGGCTATTCGTTTGTACTCTTTTTTTTTTTTTTTTTTTTTGGTGAGGAAGACCAGCCCTGAGCTAACATCCATTGCTAATCCTCCTCTTTTTGCTGAGGAAGTCCAGCCCTGAGCTAACATCTGTTGCTAATCCTCCTCTTTTTGCTGAGGAAGACTGGCCCTGGGCTAACATCCGTGCCCATCTTCCTCTACTTTATATGGGACGCTGCCACAGCGTGGCTGACATGCAGTGCGTCGGCGGGCGCCCGGGATCCGAACCGGCGAACCCCGTTCTGCCAAGCGCGGACGAAACCGCTACGCCACCAGGCGGCCCCCTCGTTTGTACTCTTTAACAGGGAGATTGTTTATCTCTGTTTCATTTAGTTCTGTTTCTGAGGATTTGTTCTCTTCTTTTATTTGAACATATTCCTTTGTTTCCAAATTTGCCTATTTCTCTGTTCTTAAATCTATGTGTTAGGTAGATCAGCAACATCTCCCAATTTTGGAAATGTAGCCTTATGTTAGAGACACCTTGCGGGGCCCAGCAATGTGCTTCTATCTTGTCACCTGTTTTGAATGCACCAAGAGTGTCCCCTGTGTGGACAGTGTGTGCCCTTCTGTTCTGGTGCAGTGCTCTTGCAGCAGGTGCATGGGTTGGCTAGGCTGACTGCCTGATTGTAAAACTCAGAAGTGTGGGGTTGCTACAGTCATTTTAGTCACTTTATGGCCTGGGACAAGCCCTGACAGAGATGGCTGCAACATCTAATGGCACACAACTGCTTTGCTGTTAAGTGAGTCAGGCCCCCAGTGTGGTGGTTGCTGGGCTCAGGGGCTCACAATGGCTGCAGGCTTCCCTTGCAGCCACCTGCAGCACAGTGCTGTTGTCAGCTCTCTCCAGAACACAGGTGGGTGGGGCCAGGCCCAGGTGTGGCAGCCCACAATCACCTCAGGTAATGGATGGCAGGGCAGATCCCCTGTGTGGCCAGCTGCACAAGTTTGCCTTGGCTGACATGCACTACCTCCCATGGATGCACACACTCTGCCAATGCAAGGTGGTTCTGCCATCACAGACCCACTCATCCCTGCTGCAGAGGTCCCACACACCACAGCCATGTGGGCCCACAAGTTCAATGGGCTTGCTTGTGGGTGGGTACAGTCCCTGGGGTAGGCTGCTTGCCCTGGCTGTGATCAATTAAGAGTGCTCTAGTGGATGGGGGAAACCTCTGTGCTAACAGGCTAGAGGAAAGAATCCAATAGCATCTGCCAGCGCCCCTGTCAGCATGACTGAACTAGGTCACAGTAATGGCTATCCCTGGGGTGTAGGGGCAGTTTTGCTGACTCTTGCCTCTCTGAGATGCACTGCAAGCTTAGTAAGTGAGTGTTTTTTACCACTGAACTATGCACATTTCTCTCTGGTGTTTTTGTTGTTGGTTTCTGGAACAGGTGATTCTGTGCATGGGCCCTTTAAAAGCATGTTTTCTATCTCTGACTTTGGATAGTTTTTTTGGGGGGGGGGTATTCCTTGTTGGTTCAAAGCCAGTAAAGCCAGGAATTACGGGATCTTGTCTCAGTTGTGCTGAATCTAAAGGCTGGGATACCTATTGTGCCATACATCCCCGGCTCAGATACCCTCGCTCCTCCAGGAAAAGCTTCATACCTTTAAGATTGCTCCTGGCCGTGAAGTGCCACAGTGAGAAGGCATTTTTTTTTCTTCAGTAGAAGTGTATTTCTTCCTCTTCCATCCCTGTCAGTGTTGTCTATTGTTGTGGGGGTTCTTTTTATCCAGTTTCCAGATCTCTCTCAGAGGAAATTGTTCCCCAGGTAGTTGTAGATTTGTTCTATCCATGGGAGGAGGTGAATTCAGAGTCCTCCTATGTGGATACCTTCCCAGAATCCTCTTTAAATCCTTCTTTAAAGAGTTGTATGGAGATATAAGTTATACATCACTCTTCTCCAACATTTTATACATTCTTTTAGCTTAGTCATCTGCTTAACACCCAGTACCAACTGGACTGTTATTTGATTTCAAAATTGAATAAAACAGGAATGACAGGGAATTAAATAGCACTTACTTGATGCAGGCGCTGATGAAAACCACAGTTAATCTTCGCAACAGCAACCCAATGAGTAGGGTGATGATGAGACTTATTGGTCAAACTAGGGTAGTCTGGAGGCTGAAAGAGGTCATTAAAGGGACAGAATGCTGGGACAGCAACTTAAACCAGGATTCCCCTGAGAGAACTGAGAAGTGTGGTCTCCCTCCCCATGAGGTGGGCATACCATTTCTCCCCAGCGGCAGACAATTGGACAAGACCGGTCAAGAAGCTTCACCAAGGACACACAGCAAGTGGGAGGCAGAGTCCGGATAAGGATGCAGGTGTTCTGGCTTGAGAGACAGCTCCCGACACTATTGACTCCTGAGCTAGAGCTACATGGACTTTCGCTTTAAGGCTCAGATGCATCCTTGAGATGTTGACTCCCAAAAATGAGGAAGTTAACCCCAAGTAGATTTCTGTACAAGCCCCACAGTTTCTGCTTCAGGCCTTTGTTTCCCTTCCACACTGTCCTTGCCTCAGGCCCACTGAGTTGAAACTCCTTTTTCATACCCAATGGCACATCAAAGACAGCGCATTTCTCATGCCCTTTCCTGGCCCCTGCATCTCCAGAGATCTCATCCTTCCCAGGACCCCATGACTTGCCATGTGCACTCTCTCTTGACATCCCAGAACCTGATCCCATGGCCCCTTCCTCCCTGTTCATGCTCCTTGAGGGCACAGCCTCTGAACATCTGGTCTTTGTGTGGTGACAGGGACGGAGTAGGTGCTTAAGTAGTTTCTGTGTAGCTGCTTTTCAGGACATATTTTGAGTTTTTACAAAGATTTTACTCATTCTATGGCATGTTTTATTATTCCATCTATTTAGAAAGAGAAGCTCATTTAAATTTGAATCTTTAGTAAAGGCAAGGATCAAACCCAACACTAAGACCAGACAGCAGCGTGTCATCATGGTGCAAACAGAACCTTCTTTTTGTTTCTGGATGGGGACTTTGGAGTCTCAACAGAGAGGTGGCAGGTGAGGAGAGGAGGAAGTTGGAGCCCATGCCATGAAGGACTGGGCCACTTCAGTTTCCCTAATCCCCAGGAGTATGCAATACCTTGTTCCAATGTAACCCGGATCCATCTAATGACTTGGGTCAGTGAGCTGGATTTGGAAGCAGAGCCAGGATCAGGTTTCAGCCCCAGGTAATTCTCCTTGACTCATTCGCCAAAACCATGAACTTTACTCAGCTTGACTTTCCCGTGAAATGTGTGGTTAAATACTTAATCCCATACACATATGACAGTTTGTATGGTTCATTAGATAACTACACCATGACCTTCTCTATTTGTTAGTGATTTTCCCTCCACTGTATGCCCACGTTTTGTTGCTCACAGTTGATGTCCACAATTGTGAACATTTGGTCATTAGGAGCATTACAAGGGGTGTGTGCAGGACCTGATAAAAAGTATTTCCACTGCTAGAGCAGTGATTCTCTTCTGGGCCTGATTTACTCCCCCCTCCCACCCACATCTGTGGACCCTGTCAATGTCTAGATGTGTTTGTGGTGTCTCCATAACGTGCATAGTATCCTATTGGCCTCAAATGGGAAGAGCCCAGGTATGCTGGTAAACAACCTGCAATGCTCAGGACATTCACTTCAAAAAGAATTCTTCAGCCTCTAATGTCAGTAAAGCCATGGTTCAGAAACCATGTCATAGAGAAATATCTAAGAGCATTTGCCCTTTGGTGAAAGGTCAGTAGTGCAAGGTAGCCTCACGCAGTGGACAGTGACTGGAGCTACAGTGCAGACAGATGCCTGCAGGAATGTGATTATCTGTATGCTCTAGTGTGTAGAGCTCAGCTTCATGGGCAAGCCTCAGCCCAGATGCTCCCTGGGCATCTATTTTCTCTGTTCTGTCATCTTCATCCACTTGTCCTTTAAGATCCATCAGGCATCACCTCCTCCCAAAGTCTTCCTTCCTGGAGAATGCCCAGCTCCTAAGAGCTTTGTTCTTCCTTGTATTTCTATAGGCCTTTATTTTCTATGATAGAATCTCATTCTCAGTGATATACCTCATCTCTTTCTTCACTTCTCTGTCTCCTGTCTTGTCTTTTCACATGATAATTAATTCCTAAGGAAATCCATTAATTCTTTCATCAAATTACATTTGGCACAGTGTAGATTCCAAGTTGACCTCAGGTCATTTAAAGCAAATAACTTATTTTTTGTAAAATTTTCCTCCTGCCCATTTTTTCCCCTTCCCTTCTATCCTGTCCTTCCTTTTCACTTGGGTCTTACAACTTCATATATTTTCCGAAATTTTTATTTTAGGATAGTGATACAGGAGCATTGTTCAAAAGGAAAATATTGAAATTGAGCTCCAGTGAGAAGCACTCGACCCCTGTCCATTCCTGTCCACACTGCTTTGTGTCATGCTTGTCTAAAATGTGCTCACTCTCTCACCTGTCATTGACATGTTCTAAATATTGATTTTTACAACTCTCTCCTGATTCATCTATAAAAACCTATGTTATAGCCTGTGTTTACTGAATTCCTTGCATTATGTTTCTTTGTCTAATCCTTCTTTTTGGTAGATCATATCCTCTGATACATTTGGAGAAAAAGCTTATTGGAGAGAAAAGTTTTGAAGATTTGCACCTCTGAAACATCTTTCTTTTTCTCCATGCTTAAATGATAGTTGACTGCATATAGAATTATATTCATATACAATTATCAATTGGAGCCTCTGAATTTTTAATGTCACTCCTCTGTCTTCCAGTCCCATCTGGATTCGATTTTTATGCCCATCCTTGGACATGATTTACTGTTTCCTTCTGAAAGAAAGCTCTTTCTTTAGGAAGATGTTCCAAAAAGTCATAAAAATGTGTTTGGATGTTGGGAATGAGTGGACTCTTCCATTTCATAGTTTTCTTTTCTACAGAATACTCTCCTAGAATTTCTTTGATGTTTTTCTCCCTATCATGATCTCTCATTCAGAAAGCTTATTACTTGGACATGCTGGGCGGATGCTTTAACATTCTTTTCTTTTCCCTCCTATGTCTTTATCTTTTCCTCCTAACTTACACTACCATTGTTCCACTATTGTATTTGGTCTTCCAACTCCTTTATTATTTTTTTAGCTGTCATATTTTTTATTTTTCCAGAGCTCCTTGTTGTACTTTGAACATTTATTACACCATGAAGAGAATAAGAGATCTTAGTAATCTGGGATTTTTGATGACCCATGAAGGTTTCCCACAGGAGAAAGTATCTGCCTAGCCCAGAGAACTTGGACCAATCACCAAGAAGTGTGAGCCAATTCACAACTTTCTTATCTTCCTGTCTCTCTCCTTTTCTTACGCCCCAACAATGTCAGAAACTATGTTTAGCAGCTGGGAGAGAAAAAGTAGAAGTAAAGGAGAGAAATAAAGGAGAAATCTTAACTTTGAATCAATGTAGTCTTACTTATTGTACAGTCCTGAATAGTCTAATTTTCGGGGGTTTTATTTTTTATTTATTTATTTTCGTGTGAAAGATTGGCCCTGAGACAAAATACATTGCCAATCCTCCTCTCTTTCTGAGGAAGATTGGCTCTGGGCTAACATTCTGCCCATCTTCCACTACTTCATATGGAATGCCGCCACAGCATGGCTTGACAAGCAGTGAGTCAGTCTGTGCCTGGGTTCTGAACCTGCGAAAATGGGGCTACCAGAAGAAGAGCATGCGAACTTAACTGCTATGCCACCTACTAGCCCCTGAATGTTCTAGTTTTTGAAGGCAACATTGAATTTCATATCATAGGAAATGGAAGTCATTGAAGGTTTGCTTTAAGTGAGCTTGTGACAAAACCAGAGCTTTGTGTTCAGAATATTGACCTTGTCATAGAGAGTGAGATGGCTGCAGGGAGAAGATCCTTGAGGAGGAGAGCCTAGACAGAGTGTGATAGGACTTGTCCAGGGGAAGAATGAGAGGCCTCAAGGGATAAAGTCAGGACTCTGCAGGAGTTAATCCTTTGTACTTGGTTAAACTCAATTTATGAGTCTGACCCAGAGTTTCTTAAAATTAGTGATATCTTCTACAGAGAAAACTCCAGAAGGCAAATCAAACAGAGTTGACACCAGACATAATTAGACTTCGAGGTGCCAACAGCTCTGGGAGAGTCTGTTCAGTGGGTATTGAGATACAGGCCCTGCTCCCATTACAGTCATCTTTCTGCTGCCTCCTGGACAGCTCAGCCAGTGAAGCCTATTTTTGTCTGCTGGGTAAAATACACAGAAGATGAAGTTTACCATTTTTGCCATATTTAAGTCTATGATTCAGTTGCATTAAGTGTATTCACAATGCAGCCACCACTGTCCTTTTCCAGAAACTTGTCATCATCCCAAACAGAGAGTCTGTACTAATTACACAGTAACTAAACCTCTAAATCTCTTCTTTGAGAAGCCCAATAAACCTCCCAGCCCCAGCCTTTGGAGTCTCTCATCATCCCAACTCACATTCTTAAATAGCAGCTCGTGAAGAAAATCTTCCTGGATGAAACCCTAAGTTTATGAGCCCTATAACAGTGAAACTCATGAAAGACCTGCAATTGCCAGAGACAAAGGGTGATCATGGCCAAAGAAAGGTGACAGGGTGACCTCCTTGGTGACACTGGGGGTTGTCTGACTCTTGTGGAGAGTCTGGTCCTCCTCCTACAGTGGCTACCCCTGTAGGAGATGGGGGTGAGGGAATGGGGACTGCTTTGGTGCTCTTTGCAGAGATACCAGCATATTTCTCCTGGACTGAGGCCTGGCCACCCCTTGCTTTTGAAATCTTCCCAGTTTATTCTAACACGGAGCCAGGATTGAAGAACACTGGATAGGACATTCTTCATCACCACTGATGGTCAATGGTGGGAACACCTTTTAGCTTCCTGGAGACTAGGAAGAAATCTATGAGACAAAACAGATAGACCTTCCAGACCATAGGGGTGCTCAATGCATGCAAACTCTCAGTGTTTTAGAAATAACAATAATAATTGATATTGTTTGTTGTTTTATATTACTACTATATTCACCATCTTCTCCAAACAACTCTGTGATATGAATATTATATCACAGAAGAGTAAGGTGATAACAGAGGGCTGTGTATGTATGCCTGTCTGTGTGTGTGTCTGTTTGTGCATGTTCTGGGTGTGGCTGTGACTGTGTATGTGTTTTGTGTATGTCTGTGTCTGTGTGCATGTCTGATTGTGTGTATGTGTCTGTGGGTTTCTATGTCTATGTGTAAACATATGTATCTCTGTGTGTGCTGTTGGGTGTAAAATGAGTGTGAACAAAACTTTATTTTAGGACGTGAGAGTCAAAGAGGGCTTCACAGAGCAGAAGACATGAAACGGACACTACCCATAGTATGTCAGCTATCCTGCGAAAGATATAGAGGCAAAAAGGGACACCTTGCAGGGAGGCCTGCTGCAAGGATGTGACTCATCATGATGCATAAGTGAATGGCAAATATGGCTGAGCATAGAATCCCTTGTGAGCAGGGAGATGAGGTCAGAGGGTGCCCAGGGAACAGGTCTTGGAAGTCCTTGTGTGCAGTGCCAACAGTGGGACTGGACCCTCTAGCAGTGATTCCAATCTGGATTTCTCAGGGTGTGGCAAGAGCTCCATGAAACCTTGCATCCACTAAATACAGTATATAGACTGAATACATAACGTGTCTCACAGAATAAGCACTGATTTAAGTGTATGTAGTTCTTGATGTGATTAAAACATACCCATTTATTGTAGAAGCATTGCTGATCATTGATAAGAGTAGATAACTCTTATCCTCCATTTCTCAATCAAGAGATTGTGTAAAAATACCTACTATGAATATTATGAGAGTGAGTTTAGAATTAATAATGTCCTCCTACTTGAAACATTTGGAAACACGTGCCCAGTAGTATTTCAGGGTTATTGAAGTGAGATCAGGATCACATTTCTATTTTAGGAGGATCACTTTGGTGTCAATGAGGACGATGTGTTGCAGGAAGGTATCCTCCTTAGAGCCCAGGAGACCATTTAGGAGACATTTGAGCAAGTCAGGAGGGACTAGGACTGGACTATGATGATGGCTGTGGGGATGGAAAGGAGGAGATGCCAGAAGTGATGCTGCAGCAGTGGAGGGGGCAGCACTATATGGACTCTTAGATGTCAGGTGGGGGACATGAACTATACTAAGCTCATAAAGGACCCCCCTGCCCCGCAAATATCACATCCTAATCTCTGGAACTCATAACGTTATACTTCCTCAGCAAAAAAGGACTTTGCAGATGTGATAAAGTTACAGATTGTGGGATTGGAGGTTAACCTGAATTTTCGAGTGTCCTCTAAATGCAATCCCATATATTTTACATGAAGGAGGCAGAGGAAGACTTTCCACATTCAGGAAAGGAGAAGGCAATGTGACCTCACGGGACAGAGACTGGAGTGATGTGGCTACAATTCAGGGATACCATCAGCCATCAAAGCTGGAAGCACCTAGGAGATTTTCAGCCCGACCTTTGAAAGGGAGCATGGCCCTCCTGACACAATGAGTTTGTCAGAGTGGTACAGATTTTGGACTTCTGTCATCCCAACTTTGAGAAAATAAGCTGATTTAAGCCACCAAGAGTGTGGTAGTGTGTTACAGCAGCCACTGGAAACTAACCCAGAGCCTATGATGTATCCAAATTTTCTGAGTCAGATGCCTCTTTGGGTGGTGGGTCCATTACCCAGGACGGGGGGTGCACGTGGAGGCGGAGTCGGTTGTCGGCAGGAAGTGAGTTCAATGTTGTGTACTCCCTCTGAAATAACTGTGCAGTTCTTGAATGGAGTTGTCCAGATGGCAGCTGGATGCTGGTTTCTGGATCTCTTGGGAGAATCTGGGGGAGAAAACATCAGCCTGAGGTGTTGGTGAGTGGCGTAGATATCAATGAGCCATGTGAGTGTGCAGAGGAAAAACGTGTTAACGGAAGGTTAAACCCTAGGGATTCACTAAAATTGAGAGGTGGATGAAAACGAATTACACTGGACAGTTCATAGGATTGAAAGCACAGTGAAGGGGTGAACACCAAGCAGCTTGGTTGTGGTTATGATGAGGACAAAATGTTAGCGATACTGCTGATTGGGAACCACCTGACTGGCCAGACAGTTAGCCTACAACTATCACTCGGTAAGGACCAGGAGCAGGAGCGTGTTAACTGCTCTTTACCCGAACCATTCTTTTCACTCATGCAACCTAAATGGGAAATCTGTAACGTAATGCAGGGTGAGTTGTGACAAAACTTTCCTCTTCTGATCCCGGGACCTCAGGCTGCCGTGGTTAACTGGATGTTGAGTCTCTGAAATTTGCTAGTGACAACACCCAAAGGCAACTTCATGAGGAAAATCACCCCAACTTGAGGCCAGAGACGGTTGGATAGTGACAAGACAAGTAGAGAAGTGCAGGGCAAGTAATTTATTGATGGAACATGTTGAAACCTTCACATTTTCCAGGAAAGAGCAGGTGGCCATTGAGAGACAGAGGTACTACTACGTAAGATTTGGTTAACCTGTGAGACCACACTTCTGCACTACTTTCACCTGAAATAGAAAAGTAAAGAAAGAAATAGATCAGTCATGCTGCTCCTGGAGATGACACGTTAACATAAACTGTTCCTCACACTAAGACGTCAGTGAAATTTCAGCCAAGAAAAGGCAAATGGAAGATACCAGGCAGGACCCCAGTGTGCAATAAACTAAATAGACCTGATACAGTTACAACCAACCATGAGGGTCAGGAAAGCACCATTTCCATCATCCAGCAAATAAACCCTGAGGTGACCCAACAGTAGGACTCAGGTTTCTACGGAAGGAGGGGGGTGAAGGGTTAGACAGAGCAGCCCAGGGTTTCTTTTCTCTGATGTCCTGGGACAGAGGACTCTACTATTTCACTCCAAAGTGGACACACAGGGTGGAGAGATGGGGACAGGGGTGGAAGAGGACATAGGACATACTGCTTTCAGGAGACCCCCAGGCTCAGCCTATGGAAATTCAACCTGATGGCTCATGGACGTCTCGGCACTGAGAATCCAGCATCTATGGGCATTTGCAGCTGAACCTCATGACCTAAATCCAGTGGTTGATCCGTTGAGAGATACCTTTAACTATCTAATTTCTTGATAAAGACATAAGTTAAGTGTTTCACCTTCACAAGTGGCCACGGGAGACATGACAAGTGGGGTCTCTGCCCGTTGGGCATGAGGAGGAGGAGAGTCACAGATGAGGAGTAGAACAGTGGATGGAGGTACAAGGAGTGGGCATTGCCTCTGCAGAAGCTGGCAGAGATCCCAGCCAGCCCCTCCTGACACAGAGGCTGGGCTGATTCCCTCCCTCCCACCTGTCACCCCATTCAACACTCCCAACACCCCCATGAGTTTCCACAGGGACTGTGTCCACTGGGTGAGGGAACTCGCCCTCAGAAGAGCTCCCAGGCAGGGAGGCAGCCGTGCTTTGGCCCTTCAACATCAGTGCGTGGGGCTGCGGATGTCCTCCTCCTCAGGACACTATGGGAAACCTGGTGCCCAGAGAGGTGACCCGAGAAGGAGAAACACGCCCAGATGTTCTGTGCAGCCTTGGTATAGCTCAGCACGTGTAATGTTATCACCCACCCTGTGCCCATGGCTCACCCTCTCAGAGGTGACCAGAGAGGCAGGTGCCTCCACCCTCTGTGACCCCAGGAGCAGCACCCTAACCTCCTTCCTGGCTTTTCACCTGAGAAAAAGTCTCTATGTACAAAGAAGAAAGAGTTACCAAGGTCTTTTCAATTATCAGTCTGTCCCCAGTGGAGATCGTATTTATACATTGCTTCACTCGTAATGTGGCCTCAACAGCTTCTTTAGGTGCCCCGTATTTCAGAAGTTGAGACTTGAAGATAGAGTCAGAAGTCAAAAAGAAGGCTGAGATATCCCAAGCAAGGGGTGGGCAGACGATCGCATTGGCTGGAGCAGAAGAAAAAGAAACAGAATTAATGTGAGGAAAGGCGATTTTTCCTATGGCTCCTGATATTGGAACTAGATGGGAAACCCAGGGATTTTATATTCCCATCCCATCATTGTGCTGATGACAATGTGAGACCCTCAAGGTCATGATTTCCTCAAGGTCATACCACAAGTGGCAGAGCTGGGACTGGACTCCAGGTTTCATAATGTCTAGTTCTTTTTTCTTCCAGGCTCACAACACTGCTTTCCAAAATGACTCTGGTTTCCTGAAATTCACTTTCCCTAGATTTGAAAACTATTAAGTTTTGTCTGCTAATAGAGTGACACCTTATTTGTCTTAGATATTGGGCAAGAAGAGATTTTTGATAATAAAATTTCGAATAAATGCTAAATTCAGACTCTTTCCAGAGATTACAGGAGGGAGAGTAAATCGAGAGAAGAGTAAGTAAACTCTTTATACGTTGGATGATGCATTGATACCAAATTAAAGAATAGGCCTATGTCATTGGGTGCAGACATAGCTAAAAAGCTAAAAAAGATAAATATAATCACTTTGAACACATTTGAAACTTACACACAAAGTTATGATTGGCTCTGTTATTCGGCAGTGATGTTCAGAATTTCTTAGAGAGAGTGAGAGATGGGAAGTGTGGCTCATTCCTGACCCCACTGGAATTGTGCTGAGACTTGAAGTAACCACTTTTCCTCATCGGGATTCTCCATCTCCCCAAGTCTTTGCAACCAGCCTAAAGCCTGGGATATGCCTACCTGGCTCTGATGTGACCCCTGATCAGACACCAAAGTATGCAGAGTATTTGGAGAGGATAAAGGCGGAGGCCAGAAAGAGAAAGAGGTGGATATTTAGAAAGTGCGATGAAAGAGAAAGACTCCAAAGAATGGATCACTATCAAGGGCATAAAGACATGCAAAAGTATTTTTGAATGAATGGCTAGAAGTAATCTAGAAAAATAGAAATTTTAGCCCTAATGGCTGTACTAGTTCTTCTCCAATTCCTGGTGGTAATCCTAGAAAACTAGTAGTACTTATAGACACACTGAGTGATACTTATTCACAGATCTCATTTGAAGATTTATTATTCAGGAAACACTGGCTCTTCTTGAACTGAAAACTCTCTAAAAACTGTTGCATCTGTAACATTTTATGAATCTGAATCTATCAGTTTAAAAGCTGTGGGACTCATCTGGCACCTAAAAATCTCTGGAAGGAGAACATCTGATAACTACGAGATGTCTGCTGGATACCTAGAGCTGGACTCCTGACACACATCATCCCACTCCATTGTCATAGCTACTCTTGGTGGTGGCTGTAAAACCCAATGACAAGAGGAGACTTGGGGAGATGAAACATTTTCTTCAAGGTCAAAGTGCTGGCGAGTGGCAGAGCCATGATTCACATCCAAATCTTATTATGTCACACTGCTTCTCAAACACAGATCACAGACAAGGAGTGAGGCTTCAGGTAGGAAACTTAAAATTTTCCTGCAATGATTACTTTTGAAGTTCCAGAGTATTGGGATTTGATTAAATGAGCCCTGGGCTTTTCGGGGGCTAGTTCACAAGCAGAGGAAAAGGTTTGGATTTTGACCTGTTCACCCCAATTAAGTTCACCTTGTTCAGAGAAAGTTACTTACCAAGGCTGGTGCTGGAATGATTAGAAATGAGACTCACCCTCATAGCAGCAAAGGGCCAGAGTGACCAGCAGGACAGACAGCGACAGCCTCATGGTCGTTTATTTGCTTTGAGCTTTCAGCATTAGCAAATGATGAGGTCTTAGGAGCTGGACTCAGGATTCGGGGGAGTCGAGAGCTATTTGTACCCGGAGAGACTCACTGGTCCTGCCTGTATGGCACATGGCAGGTCACAAGGTCTGGCTTCCAGCCCTCCCTTCCTCACACAGGGCTGATGCCATCCATCTATGTCACTTTCCCCACGCCTCCCTCCTTCCTGAGTTGGGCAGACTCCAGGAGTGCAGCCCCAAGGGACTCTGCTCTGTCCTCCAGGAGAGTGTTCAGTCACCTCTGGAAATGTGTCCTGTTTGCCTCTTAGTCTTTGAGCTTTGTATCTTTGTTCTTTGTGACAGTGCAGAGTCACTGCTGTGTTCTGACACCAGGAGGGCAGATCGGGGGACTGGAAAGCTGGGGGACTTCACTGGTTATAGAGACACGCTGTATGGAGACCAAATTTGACCCATCCTAGGCATGCTGATAGCTGACCACGCCTGGTTCAGGTGCACATTGATCAAGTCTGAACAAGAATGATCCTCTCCCTCAGTTCCCCTTCCATCACCACCGTCTTCACACAGAGGCACCTTAAAACACTGTGGAACACATCCCACCCTTGGAGAATTTCCTTGAGGAAAAACTCCTTTATCTGTTCTCTCACTGGCTCATTCCAAGGCCAGAATCTTTGTTTCTGGTGGAGTTGACCACAGTGTAGAGATTCATATTTTCAGTCCATGAAGAGCAAGGCTACCAGGATGACATGCCACCCACCTGTAATCTTAGGTTTATGTGATGATTAAATGAACTCAATGCTCTTTTTTCCCAAGAAGTCCTGGGTGTCAGGAGCCAGACAAGCATCACAGGTATTGCGAGTTTCTCTGCTCTTGGGCTGCAAGCAGGGAAGATGATGGAATGAAGAGACAGGTGAACATAGTGGGTGCCCACCTCCTCTTCTGCTATGGGCTCAAGACTTCCATTCCAACCTAGCTTTGCTACCTGAGTCAATTTCATTTTTTAATGGAGGTGAAGGTGACCCCCATCTAAAGTAATATGCTCCCCACCTGTCACTCCACCCTTGCGCCATCCTGCTCTGTGTGAGTAGGAAGCATTTTCTTTCATCAGAAATTACCCACTTAAATGAATGTATATTTGAGAGGACCTACACTCCTCGACAAAGGTCTGCAGTCTCGATTATACAATCAGATCACTTGCGAGCTTTTAAAAAATACAGATCCCCGACTCCTCTCTCTGGAGAGTTTGACTCAGCAGGTCTGAGGTGAAGCCCTGGCACCCATACTATTTAAACTCCACTGGTGATTCTTGGGGCAGCAGGACTGAGAACCACCGAGAAAGACCTTTATTAACAAGGGGCATGTTCATGAGCTGTGTTGTCAGTGAGCACATTGCAGGGTTTGGATAAGTCCCAGTGGAGAGCCACAGTGGTACCCACATCAATCGACAGGATGGTGGAGGGTCGTTGTAGGCAGCTCTGCGTCCACCACCAGGAGCAGGAGGCATGCTGGTGAGGACCACAGAGACCTGGGTTCAGATTGTTCACGGTCTCAGACCTCAGGACAATTACTCAGTTTATATAAGGGAGCCCAGTTTTCTCGTCTGGAACAGGTGCTAATAAATGTGCCCCATGATAGGTTTTGCAGGATGAATAAATGTGTGTGTGTGAATTTGCCAGGGTCCGGCACATACTACACTCTCAAAAAATCTTGACTACTGTTATCTTGTTCTCTTTGTCAAACATCTTGGGTTGTCACCAGTTCCTAGTTTAGAACACTGATGAAAACCACATAATCACCACTTTTCAGAACTGTAAGGAAACCTAGATACACCTCCTCTCTCTGAAATATATAGAGGAGGAAGCCCAGCTCTGGTTTGAGTCTACAGACCCATGGACATAAATTAGGTAGTCAAACCTCTCTGACAGCACGCTGAGCTGTAAGGATGTCTCCACATCTGCTGAACAGAGCTTGTGCTGGCATGGACTCAGGTTCACCATATATTCCAACAGGGAGGGACGTCAGCTCTTTTTAGTTTTCATAGTTCATGCTTTCTCATGTCTGCCCTCCTCCTTCCCTAATTGACTCACTATTTCAGTTCAATCTTCCCATTCTTGGGAGTTTGGTCCCTGACCTCCATGACTTGGTCAACATCCCTTTTATAGGCTCTGCTGGTACATTGCATGTCCTTTGACTCAATTACAAGGTTGCAGGTTTACAAATGTATAATCAGTTAATTGATGTGAGCCCCCCTGGACTTCAGCTCCATAATGGCAGGGCAATATCTGGTTTCCTCATCCTTGCTTAGCACAGTGCCTGGCCCAGAACAGAGGAGCAGCAAGCATTCCTTGCAGAAGCTTACAGTTGTCATCTTCCACACAGGTCTCTGGGTCGCAAAACCATCTGTAGCTAAAAACAATAGAGGTAATAAAGACAGTAGCAACATTTTTGCTTGCTACATATGGCCAGGCACTGTTCAAACATAATTTATTGTATTTTCTTAAAAGCTTATTTTCATGTTAAAGAAAGGACATTTTTATGCTGTAAAATGAGAGAGTGAGAACTGAAGAAAGAAATGAGGTATATCACTGAGAATGAGATTCTGTCATAGAAATTAAAGGCCTGTAGAAATTCGAGGAAGAGCAAAGGCTTATGAGCTGTGCATTCCCCAGGAAGGAAGACTTTGTGAAGAGGTGGTGACTGACTTGGATCTTGAAGGACAAACTGGAGGAGGATGACAGAACAGAGAAAGTATGGGGAGCATCCGGGCAGAGGCATGGCCATGAATCTGAGCTCCACACACTAAGAGACACAGATGCCCACATTCCTGCCTGAGTCAGTCTGCACGGGGGCTCCACTCACTGTCCATTGACTGTGAGGCTACCTTGCACTACTGACATTTCACCACAAGGGCCAATGCTTTTAGATATTTCTTTATGACATGGTTTTCCAACCTTGGCTTTAGTGACATGAGAGGCTGAAGAATTCTTTTTTGAGTGGATGTCCTGAGCATCACAGGTTGTCTAGCAGCATCTCTGGTCTCTATCCACTTGATGCCAACGGCAAACCACGCACCCTGTGGAGACACGACAAACATCTCTGGACACTGACATTGTCCACAGGGGTGGGTGGAAGAAGGGAGAAATCAGTCCCAGAAGAGAATCACTGCTGTAGCAGTGGAAATACTTAATATTGGCTCCTCCACACACTGCTTGCAATACCCTTAAGGACTAGAGGTTCACAATCTGGATGCCTACACTTAGAAAGAAAATGTGGCCATTCAATGGAGGGGAAATTAGTAACAAATAAAGAAGATTTTGCTGTAGCTATCTAAGGAAACTTAGGAACTGTCACATGTGTATAGGATTAAATATTTAACCACACCTTTTGTGGGAATGTCAAGCTGTGTTCAGGGTTTTGGTGAATGAGCCAAGGAGAATTACCCAAGGCTGACCTGATCCTTGTTCAGCTTCCAAACCTGGCTCACTGACCCAACTCATTAGATGGATCTGGGTTACATTGGATCAAGGTAATGGTTACTTCTGAGAAACAGGGAGACTGAGTTGGCCCAGTCCCTGACGGCATGGGCTCCAACTTCCTCCTCTCCTCACCTGTCCCCTCTCTGTTATGACTCCAAAGTCCTCACCCAGAAACATAAAGACGGTGGTGTTAGTGCCAGGATGTCATGCTGATGTCTGGTTTTAGGGTTGGGTTTGATCCCTGCCTTTACCAAAGACTCAAATTTAAATGAGCTTCTCTCTCTAAGTAGATGGAATAATGAAATATGTGATATAATCAGCGAATTCTTTGCAAAGATTCAAAATCTGTCCCGTAAGGCAGTTACACAACAATTAATTAAGCAGCTGCATGTGGACTATTGTCACACAAAGACCAGAGGTGCACAGGCCGTGCCCTCAAGGAGCGTGAACAGGGAAGAAAGGGCCATGGGATCAGGTCCGGGGATGTCAGGAGACAGCTGCACTCGGAGAGCCATGGGGTCCTGGGAAGGGAGGTCCCCAGAGATTCAGGGGTCAGAAAAGGGCACAGGTAGTGGGCTGCCTTTGGTATGGCAGTGGGAACGAATAAGGAGTTTCAACTCAGTGGGATGGAGGCAAGGACAGTGGGGGAGGGGAGTTCACAGGAAGCAAAGGCCTCAAGCAGAAAACTGTGGGGCCTGCACTGAAATCAACCTAGAGCTCACCTAGGGCCGTTGTCGAGTCAAGGTCACAAGGATCCATCTGAGCCAGAAAGTGAAGCTTCATAAGGCTCAAACTATATAATAGAGTTGGGAGCTGTCTCCCAAATCAGAACTCCTGGCTCCTTATCCAGGCTCTGCCATATACAACTTGTGTGCCCTTGGTAAAGTTACTTGACCTCTCTTGTCCCATTGTTTGCAGCTGGGGAGAAATGATATGCCCACCTCGTGTGGAGAGTGACCACACATCTCAGTTTGCTCAGGAGTTTCCTGGTTTACGTTGCTGTGCCAGCATTCAATCCATTTAGTGACCTCTTTCACCCTCCAAAGCACCCCAGTTTAGCCAATAAGTTTCATCATCCCCCTGCTCATTGGGTTGGAGATGTGAAGATTACAAGATGTTTTCACAAGTGCCCTGCACTGAATAAGTGCTATGTAATTGTTTGCCGTTCATGTTTTACTGAATTTTGAAAATACGTAGACATGGATTGGTGCTGGGTATTGAGAAGATGACTAGGCCAACAGAATGTAGACTGTTTAAGAACAGTGATATGTAAATTTTATCTCAATAAAACTCTTTAAAAGAGTCAGAAGAATATCAAGTAAGCATGAATCACATACAGTACTTTATTTCCAACTTAGGACTTTGACCTCAGATCTGAACACAATTATCTCTAGACCTTTTAGAGTATGTAAAGTAGAAGCAGAGTCTTCAGTGGTCTATAATGGTCCTAGTAGTCCTTCAAGGCTTATTGTTACTCCTTTCTCATTTTTATAAAATTAATCTCTGGCAGCTGACATGACAGCACCTATTCTGTGCCCAGCCCTGTTCTGAGGACTCACACGTTGTAGCTCATTCAGGCCTCACGATGATTCTAGGACTGTTCCCATTGTACAAAGAGAAATGACTGTGAAATCTCCATACCAGGCTGGTCCAAGACAAGGCAGGTGCCCGGTCCAGGAATGGCCTGGATACTGTGAACAATGGACAACTCACTGACAACCAAGAAATCCACTGCTGGTTTTGGATGGAATGCTCTGTATATATCTATTAAGTCCATCTGATCATGTGTTTCATTTAAATCCACTATTTCCTTGTTGACTTTCTGTCTGGATGATCTATCCATTGATGTAAGTGGAGTATTGAGGTCCCCTACTATTATAGCGTTGTGTTAATTTCTCCCTGAAGTCCATTTATAGTTGCTTTTTATACTTGGGTGCTCCTGTATTAGGTGCATATATATTTATAAGTATTATGTCCTCTTGGTGGAATGTCCCTTTTATCATTATATACAGCCCCTCTTTGTCTCTCATTTTCTTATTTGTCTTGAAGTCTCTCTTGTCTCATATAAGTATGGCAACACCTGCTTTCCTTTGTTCACATTTGCTTGGAGTATCGTCTTTCATCCCTTCTCTCTGAGCCTATGTTTCTCTTTAGAGTTGAGATGTGTTTCCTGGAGGCAGCATATTGTTGGGTCTTGTTTTCTTTTCTTTTCTTTTTTTTTTCTTCCATTGCAGTAACATTGGTTTATAATGTTGTATAAATTTCAGGTGTACCACGGTATATTTCAATTTCCGTGTAGATTACATCATGTTTGCCACCCAAGACTAATTACAATCCATCACCACACACATGTGCCTAATCACCCCTTTCATCCTCCTCCCTCTCTTCTCCCCCTCTGGTAACCACCAATCCAATCTCTGTCTCCATGTGGTTGTTTCTTGTTGTTTTTATCTTCTACTTATGAGTAAGGTCATACAGTATTTGACATTCTCCTGCTGACTTATTTCACTAAGCATAATACCCTGAAAGTCCATCCTTGTTGTCACAAATGGCTGGATTTCATCTTTTTTATGGCTGAGTAGTATTCCATTGTGTATATAGACTGCATCTTCTTTATCCATTCGGCCCTTGATGGGCACCTATGTTGCTTCCAAGTCTTGGCTATTGTGAATAATGCTGCAGTGAACACAGGGGTGCGTGTATCTTTACGCATCTGTGTTTTCATGTTCTTTGGATAAGTACCCGGCAGTGGAAAGCTGGTTCATATGGCAGTTCTATTCTTAATTTTTTGAGGAATCTCCATACTGTTTTCCATAGTGGCCACACCATTTTGCACTCCCACCGGCAGTGTACGAGAGTTCCCTTCTCTCCACACCCTCTCCAACACTTGTTTCCTGTCCTGTTAATTATAGCCATTCTGAAGGGCGTGAAGTGATATCTCATTGTAGTTTTGATTTGCATTTCCCTGATAGTTAATGATGTTGAACATCTTTTCATTTGCCTGTTGGCAATCTGTATATCTTCTTTGGAGAAATGTCTGTTCAGACCTTTTGCCCATTTTTTAATTGGGTTGTTAGTTTTTTGTTGTTGAGATGTATGAGTTCTTTATATATTTTGGAGATTAACCTCTTATCAGATATATGGTTTGCAAATATCTTCTCCCAATTGTTAGGTTTTCCTTTTGTTTTGTTGATGGTTTCCTTTGCTGTGAAGAAGCTTCTTAGTTTGATGTAGTCCTATTTGTTTATTTTTCTATTGTTTCCCTTGCCTGGTCAGACCTGGTGCTTGAATACATGCTGCTAAGAGTGATGTCCAAGAGTACCATGCATATGTTTTCTTCTAGGAGTTTTATGGTTTCAGATCTTATATTCAAGATTTTAATCCATTTTGAGCTAATTTTTGTGTTTGGTGTAAGACAGTCCTCTACTTTCCTTCTTTGCATGTGGCTGCCCAGTTTTCCCAACACCATTTATTGAAGAGACTTTCCTTTCTCCATTGTATGTCCTTGGCTCCCCTGTTGAAAATAAGCTGTCCATAGATGTGTGGCTTTATTTTTGGGCTCTTGATTCTCTTCCACTCATCTGTGTCTCTGTTTTTGTGCCAGTGCCTTACTGTTTTGATTACTATAGGTTTGTAGTATATTTTCAAGTCAGGGATCGTGATACCTCCAGCTTTGTTCTTTTTTCTCAGGTTTCCTTGGGCTCTTCAGAGTCCTTTTTTGTTCCATTTAAATTTTAGGGTTCTTTGTTCTATTTCCATGAAAAAATGTCATTGGGACTTTGATAGGAATTGCATTGAATCTGTAGATTGCTTTAGGAAGTATGGACATTTTAACTATGTTAATTCTTCCCATCCAGGAGCACAGAATATCTTTCCATTTCTTTGTGTCTTCTTTGATTTCTTTCAACTACATTTTATTAGTTTTCAGTGTACAGGCCTTACACCTCTTCAGTTAAATCTATTCCTGGGTATTTTATTCTTTTTGTTACAGTTGTAAACAGGATTCTATACTGAATTTCTCTTCCTCTATTTAGTAGTTAGTGTATAGAAATGCAACATATTTTTATAAGTTGATTTTGTACCCTGCAACTTTAATGTGTTCATTACATCTAACATTTTTCTGGTGGATTCTTTAGAGCTTTCTATATACAGAATCATGTCATCTGTAAATAGTGACAGTTTTACTTCTTCCTTTCAAATTTGGAAACTTTTATTTCTTTTTCTTGCCTGATTGTTCTGGCTAAAACTTCCAATACTATGTTGAATAAGAGTGACAAGACTGGGCATCTTTGTATTGTTCCTGTTCTTAGGGAGATAGCTTTCAGTTTTTCACCATCGAGTAAGATATTGGCTGTGGTTCGTCATATACGGCCTTTATTATGTTGAGGTTCTTTCATTCTATGCTCATTTTATTCATAGTTTTTCTCATAAGTGGAAGCTTTATCTTGCTGAATGCTTTCTCTGCATCTATTGAGCTGATCATGTGATTGGTTTCCCATTTAATTCCCTCATTTTATTCTTTTTTAATTGATGTCATATTGGCTTATAAAATTGTGTAAATCTCATGTATACATTATTATATTTCAGTTTCTGTACAGACTGCATCGTGTTTGCCACCAATAGTCTAGTGTTAATCCGTCACCGTACATGTGTGCCCCTTTATTGCTTTTGCACTCCACCCACCCCCTCCACCTCTGGTAACCACTAATCTGTTGTCCTATCTATGTGTTTGTTTATCTTCCACATATGGGTGAAATCATACAGTATTTGTCTTTCTCTGTCTGACTCATTTCACTTAACAGAATACCTTTAAGGTCCATCCATGCTGTCACAGATGGCACAATTCTGTCTTTTCTTGTGGCTGAGTAGTATTCCATTGTAGATATACCACATCTTTTTTATCTGTTCATTCATTTATGCACACTTGGGATCCTTCCATATATTGGCTATTGTGAACAATGCTGCAATGAACATGGGGATCCGTGAACTCTTTGAGTTGTTGATTTCATGTACTTAGGATAAATACCAAGTAGTGGGAGAGCTGGATCATATGGTATTTCTGTCTTTAATTTTTTGAGAAATCTCCGTACTGTTTTCCATAGATGCTGCTCCATTTGCATTCCCACCAGGAGTGTATGAGGATTCTCTTTTCGCCACATCCTCTCCAACACTTGTTATTTCTTGTCTTGAAAATTATAGCCATTCTGATGGGTGTGAGGAGATACCTCATTGTAGTTTTGATTTGCATTTCCTAATAATTAGTGACGCTGAACATCTTTTCATGTGCTTGTTGGCCATCTGTATATCTTCTTTGGAAAAATGTCTGTTCATATTCTCTGCCCATTTTTTGATCAGGTTGTTCATGTTTTTGTTGTTGAGTTGTATGAATTCTTACTATATTTTGGAAATTTACCCCTTGTTGGATATATGATTTGCAAATATATTCTCCCAGTGGGTGGGTTGTGTTTTCATTTTTTTGACGGTTCCCTTTGCTGTGGAGATGTTTAATCTAATGCAGTCCCATTTGTTTATATTTTCTTTTGTTTCCCTTGCCTGAGGAGGCATGCTATTTATTCAAAACGGTGCTAAGACCAATGTCAAAGAGTTTATGGCCTATAGTCTCTTCTATGAGTTTTATGGTTTCAGGTCTTACATTCAAGTCTTTAATTCATATTGAGTTAATTTTTTTGTATGGTGTAAGATAATGGTCTACTTTCATTCTTTTGTATGTGGCTGTCCAGTGTTCCCAACACCATTTGTTGAAGAGACTTTCCCTTCTCTGTTGTATTTCTTGGCTCCTTTGTCAAAGATTAGCTGTCCATAGATGTGTGGGTTTACTTCTGGGTTCTCAGTTCTGTTCTGTTGATCTGTATGTCTGTTTTTGTGCCAGTACCATGCCATTTTGATTACTATAGCTTTGTAGTATATTTTGAAGTCAGGAGTTGTGATGCCTCCAGCTTTGTTCTTTTTTCTCAGGATTCTTCTGACTCTCTGGGGTCTTTTGTTGTCTATTTAAATTTTAAGCTTCTTTGCTCTATTTCCATGAAGAAGGTGATTGGGAATCTGATTGGGATTGCATTGAGTCTGTAGATTGCTTTAGGTGATATGAACTTTTTAACTATGTTTATTCTTCCAATCCATGAGCATGGAATATCTTTCTATTTCTTTATTTTGTCTTCAATCTCTTTCAATAATATCTTATAGTTTTTAGTGTATAGATCTTTCACCTCTCTGGTTAAGTTTATTCCTAGATATTTTATTCTTTTCGTTGTGATTGTAAATGGGATTCTATTCTTGACTTCTGTTTCTGCTATTTAATGAAACAGCATACAATAGTATACAAATGCAACTCATTTCGGTATGTTGATTTTGTATGCTGCAACTTTACTGTATTTCTAGTAGTCTTTTGGTGAATTCTTTAGGGTTTTCTGTAAGTATAAATCATGTCATCCACTGAGAGTTTCACTTCTTCCTTTCCAATTTGCATACATTTTATTTATTTTTCTTGCCTAATTGCTCTGCCTAAAACTTCCAGTACTGTGTTGAATAAGAGTGTCAAGAGTGGACATCTTTGTCTTATTCCTGTTCTCAGAGGAATGGTTTTCAGTTTTTCTCTGTTGAGTATGATGTTGGCTGTAGATTTGTCAGATACGGCCTTTATAATGTTGAGGTAGTTTCTATACCCATGTCATCATAAACAGATGTTGGATCTTGTCGAACGCTTTCTCTGCATCTATTGAGATGATCATATGAATTTTATTCTTCATTTGGTTAATTTGGTGTATCACCTCAATTGATTTCTGGATGTTGAACCATCCTTGCATCCCTGGAATAAATCCCACATGATCGTGGTGTATGATCTTTTTAATGTGTTGTTGTATTTGATTCGTTGATATTTTGTTGAGAATTTTTGCATCTATGTTCATCAGCAATATTGGCCTGGAATTTTCTTTTTCTTGTGTTGGGCTTGTCTGGTTTTGGTATCTGGGTAATGTCCTCATAAAATGAGTTAGGAACCTAGCCTCATCTTCAATTTTTTGGAAGAGTTTCAGAAGGATAGGTATTAGGTCCTCTTTCAATGTATGGTACAATTCACCAGGGAAGCCGTCTGGTACTGGACTTTTGTGTTTTGGGAGGTCTTTGATTACTATTTCAATCTCATTGCTTCTCATTGGTCCATTCAGATTCTCCATTTCTTCTTGATTCAGTTTGAGAGGTTATATGATTCTAAGAATTTATCCATTTCTTCTATGTTATCCCATTTCTTGGTGTATACCTCTTTGTAATATTCTCTTACAATCCTTTGTATTTCTGTGGTATTTGTTGTGATTTTTTTCTCTTTTATTTCTGATTTTATTAATTTGAGGCTTCTCTCTTTTTTTCTTGGTGAGTCTAGCTAAGGGTTTGTCAATTTTTGTTTGTGTGCCCAAAGACCCAGCTCCTAGTTTCATTGATTTCTTTCTATTGCTTTTTTGTCTCTATTTCATTTATTTCCCCTGTGATTTTTAATATTTCCTTCCTTCTGCTGATTTTGGGCTTTCCTTGTTCTTCTTTTTCCACTTCCTTTAGGTGCACTGTTAGATTGTTAATTTGAGATTTTTCTTGCTTTATGAGGTAGGCCTGTATTGCTGTATACTTCCTTCCTAGTACTGCTTTTGCAGTATCCCACAAATTTTGGCATGCTTTATTTTCATTTGTCTCCAGGTATTTTTTGATTTCTCCTTCAATTTCTTCATTGACCCATAGTTGTTCAGTAGCATTTTGTTTAATCTCCACATATCTGTGTCTTTTCCAGTTTTCTTCTTGTAGTTGCTTTCTGGTTTCTCACCTTTGTGGTCAGAAAAGAAGCTTGATATTACTTCAATCTTCTTACATTTGCCGAGACTTGTTTGTGGTCTAGTATGTGATCTATCCTGCAGAACGTTTCATGGCATTCAAAAAGAATATTCTGTTCTTCAGTTTTTGGGTGGAATGTTCTGTTTATATTTACTAAGTCCATCTGGTCTAATGTGTCACTTAAGGACAAGGATTCCTCATTGATCTTCTGTTTGGGTGATCTATCCATGGATGTAAGTAGAGTGTTAAAGTCCCCTTTTATTGTGTTCCTGTCAACTTCTCCTTTTATGTCTATTAGTAATTGCTTTATATATTTAGGTGTTCCTGGGTTGGGTGCACAGGTATTTACAAGTGTCATGTCTTCTTGTTGGATTGTTCTCTTTCTCATTATGTAGTGCCCTTCTTTGTTACTTGTTTCAGGTTTTGTTTTAAAGTCTGACTTGTGTGATATAAGTGTTGCTCCATCAGCTTTCTTTTCCTTTCCACTTGCATGGAGTGTCTTTTCTAACCCTTCACTTTCAGTCTGTGAGTGTCTTTAGGTCTGAAGTGTGTCTCTTGTATGCAGCATACATATGGGTCTTGTTTTTTTCTTTTTTTCCATTCAGCCCCCTTCTGTCTTTTTATTGGAGCATTTAGTCCACTGATATTTAAAGTAGCTATTGATAAGTATGTACTTAGTGCCATTTTGTTAGTTTTTTTCTGGGTGTTTTAGTAGTTCTTCTCGGTTCCTTTCTTCTTCTCTTGATCTCTTCCCTTGTGATTTGATGGCTTTCTTTAGTATTATGTTTGGGTTCCTTTCTCTTAATTTTTTTTTTTTTTTTTGTGAGGAAGACCAGCCCTGAGCTAACATCTGTAGCTAATCCTCCTCTTTTTGCTGAGGAAGACTGGCCCTGGGCTAACATCCGTGCCCATCTTCCTCTACTTTATATGGGAAGCCGCCACGGCATGGCTAACGAGCAGTGCGTCAGCGGGCGCCCGGGATCCGAACTCGCGAACCCTGGGCTGCCAAGCGCGGACGAAACCGCTGCGCCACCGGGCGGCCCCCCTTTCTCTTAATTTTTTGTGTATTTATTATAGGTTGCTGGTTTGTGATTATCATGAGGTTCATCTATAATAACTTATGTAAATAGCAATCTGTATTAAGTTGATGATCTCTTAAATTTGACAGTTTACAAAAGCCCTATTCTTTTACTCCTCTTCCCCTACATTTATGTTTTTGATATTATATTTAATCTCTTTGTGTTTGTATCCCTTAACTTCTTATCTGAGAAATAGATAATTTTAGTAGTTTTGCCTGTTTATGTTGCTTGTGAGGAAGATTAGCCCTGAGATAACAGCCATTGCCAACCCTCCTCTTTTTGCTGAGGAAGACTGGCCCTGGGCTAACATCCGTGCCCATCTTCCTCTACTTTATATGGGAAGCCGCCACGGCATGGCTAACGAGCAGTGCGTCAGCGGGCGCCCGGGATCCGAACTCGCGAACCCTGGGCTGCCAAGCGCGGACGAAACCGCTGCGCCACCGGGCGGCCCCCCTTTCTCTTAATTTTTTGTGTATTTATTATAGGTTGCTGGTTTGTGATTATCATGAGGTTCATCTATAATAACTTATGTAAATAGCAATCTGTATTAAGTTGATGATCTCTTAAATTTGACAGTTTACAAAAGCCCTATTCTTTTACTCCTCTTCCCCTACATTTATGTTTTTGATATTATATTTAATCTCTTTGTGTTTGTATCCCTTAACTTCTTATCTGAGAAATAGATAATTTTAGTAGTTTTGCCTGTTTATGTTGCTTGTGAGGAAGATTAGCCCTGAGATAACAGCCATTGCCAACCCTCCTCTTTTTGCTGAGGAAGACTGGCCCTGGGCTAACATCCGTGCTGATCTCCTCTAGTTTATATGGGATGCCACTACAGCATGGCTTGACAAGCGGTGTGTTAGTCTGCACCTGGGATCCGAACCTGTGAACCCCAGGCCTCCAGAAGCAGAGTGTACGAACTTAACCACTACACCACTGGGCCGGCCCCAGTAGTTCTGTCTTTTGACCTTCATATTAGCTTCATAGGGAGTTGGTGTGACACCTTGCAAACATTATTGTATATTTGCCTTTACCAGTGGGTTTTTTGTCTTTGGGTTTTTTGTCTTTGATGATTTTCTTATTCCTTCTTCTGGTTGTGGGGTCACGCTTCCCAGGACCAGCCTCCATGCCCTATGACAACCATGTGTCCTTCTGGCCCCCTTCTGGGCAGGATGCCAACCATCTGCTATTGTAACTATTTCTCTCAAAAAACATCACGTCTTGAGAGAACACAGAGCCCTTCCACATGAGCTACAGATCCTTGGATGTTGACCATTCAAGGACAGTCCCTCTTGGCAAACACATAGGCTTTTGTTCCCTTGCCTATATAAGCAACACCCTCTCTGGCCACCGTAGCAGTTGCAGGTGCACAAGTCTGTCCAGTCAGCCACCCCTAGACATACCCCATAACAAAGATCCTGTAATCCTACATGTCTCGTCCACCATCTCCAGGTAGAGGGTCTCTCTGCACCATATCTCACACTGTTAACACAACTGGGCATGCGGCGAGACAGGAGTCTTTTCCTTTCCACTTAAATAAGTCCCTTTAACATTTCTTGTAAGGCCAGTTTATTGGTGATAAACTCCTTTGGTTTTGTTTCTCTGAAAAACTCTTTATCTCTCCTTCCATTCTGAATGATAACCTTGCCAGGAAGAGTCTTCTTGGCTGTAGGTTTTTTCCTTTCAGCACTTTGAATATATCCTGCCACTCCCTTCTAGCCCGGAATGTTTCTGCTGAGAAGTCAGCTGATAGCCATATGGGATTTCCTTTGTAGGTAACTTGTTGCCTTTCTCTTTCAGCTTTTAGGATGCTCTCTTTATCTTTAATTCTTGACATTTTAATTATAATGTGTCTTAGTGTGGTTCTCTTTGGGTTCATCTTGTTTGGTGCTCTCTGTGATTCTTGTTCCTGGATGTCTGTTTCCTGCCTCAGGTGAGGGAATTTTCAGCTGTTATTTCTTCAAACAAGTTCTCTGCCCCTTTGTCTCTCTCATCTCCTTCTGGGACACCTATAATAAAGAAAATAGTATGCTTGAGGTTGCTCCAGAAGTCTTTTAGACTTTCTTCCTTCTTTTTGATTCTCTTTTCTGTTCAACTTGGATGATATCCTCTACTCTTTTATCCAGAGCATGGATCTGTTCTGCTGTGTCATCTACTCTGCTGTTGATTCCCTCTAGAGAATTTTGCCTTTCCAGTATTGTATTCTTCAGTTCTGATTGGTTCTTTCGTATATTTTCCAATTCTTTGTGGAAGTTATCACTGTGCTCACCTATTCTTCTCCCAAGATCAGTGAGCCTCCTTATGGCTATTCGTTTGTACTCTTTAACAGGGAGATTGTTTATCTCTGTTTCATTTAGTTCTGTTTCTGAGGATTTGTTCTCTTCTTTTATTTGAACATATTCCTTTGTTTCCAAATTTGCCTATTTCTCTGTTCTTAAATCGATGTGTTAGGTAGGTCAGCTACATCTCCCAATCTTGGCAATGTGGCCTTATGTAAGAGATGTCTTGTGGGGCCCAGCAATGTTCTTCTCTCTTGCCACCCGTTCTGAATGCACCAAGTGTGTGCCCTTCTGTTCTGGTGCAGTGCTCTTGCAGCAGGTGCATGGGTTGGCTAGGCTGGCCTCCTGGTTGTAAAGCTCAGGTGTGTGGGGCTGCTACAGTCACTTTAGTCACTTTATTGGGTGGGGCAAGCCCTGGCACTGCTGACTGCAATGTCTAATGGCACACAACTACTGCTGTTTTGCTGTTAAGTGAGTCAGGCCTCCAGTGTGGTGGTTGCTAGGCTCAGGGTTCACAATGGCTGCAGGCCTCCCTTGCAGCCACCTGCAGCACAGCACTGTTGTTAGCTCTCTCCAGAGCACAGATGGGTTGGGCCAGGCCCAGGTGTGGCAGCCCACAATCATTTCAGGTGATGGAGGGCAGGGCAGATCCCCTGTGTGGCTGTTTGAGATGGCCAGTGGCACAAGTTTGCCTTGACTGACATGCACCACCTCCCAGAGATGCACACACCCCACCAATGCAAGGTGGTTCTGCCATCACAGACCCACTCACCCCTGCTGCAGAGGTCCCATACACCACAGCCATGTGGGCCCACAAGTTCAATGGGCTTGCTTGTGGGTGGGTACAGTCCCTGGGGTAGGCTGCTTGCCCTGGCTGTGATCAATTAACAGTGCTCTAGTGGATGGGGGAAACCTCTGTGCTAACAGATGAAAGGAAGGAATCCAATAGCATCTACCAGCACCCTGTCGGCATGACTGAACTAGGTCACAACAATGGCTGTCCCTGGGGGGTAGGGGTGGTTTTGCTGACTCTTGCCTCTCTGAGATGCACTGCAAGCTTAGTAAGTGAGTCTCTTTTAAGAGTGAACTATGCACGTTTCTTTCTGGTGTTTTTGTGTTGGTTTCTGAAACAGGTGAATCTGTGCATGGGCCCTTTAAAAGCAGCTTTTTCTCTCTTTGACTTTGGATACTTTTTCAGGGGGTATTCCCTGTTGGTTCAAAAGCAGCAAAGCCAGGAATTATGGGGTCTTGTCTCAGTTGTGCTGAAACTAAAGCACAACTGAGATGTGTGCTTTGGGATGCCTATTCTGGCATACATCCCCAGCTCAGATACCCTCGCTCCTCCAGGAAAAGATTCATAACGTTAAGATTCCTCTGGCCATGTGGCGACACCATTGGGCTGCTTTTTTTTCTTCACCAGAGGTGTATTTCTGCCTCTTCCACCCTTGTCAATGTTTTCTGTTGCTCTGGGGGATCTTTTTATCCAGTTTCCAGATCTCTCTCAGAGGAAATTGTTCCCCAGGTAGTTGTAGTTTTGTTCTATCCATGGGAGGAGGTGAATTCAGAGTCATCCTGTGCCACCATCTTCCCAGAATTCTCTCTAAATCCATCTTTAAAGTTTTATGGAAATATAACTTACATATCACTTCTTCTCACACATTTTATACATTCTTTTGACTTAGTCATCTGCTCAATACCCAGCACCAACTTGGCTCTTATTTATTTTCACATTGAGTAAAACAGGAATGACAGGGAATTATATAGCACTTACTTGATGCAGGCACTGGTGAAACCCACTTTTAATCTTCGCAACAACCAAATGAGTAGGGTGATGATGAAACTTACAGGTCAAACTAGGGTAGTCTGGAGGGGGAAAGAGGTCATTAAAGGGACAGAATGCTGGGACAGCAGCATAAACTAGGATTCTCCTGAGAGAACTGAGATGTGTGGTCTCCCTCCCCATGAGGTGGGCAAACGATTTTTCCCCAGCGGCAGACAATGAGACAAGACAGGTCAAGAAACTTCACCAAGGACACACAGCAAGTGGAAGGCAGAATCCAGATAAGGATGCAGATGTTCTGGCTTGAGAGACAGCTCCCGACACTATTGGCCTCCTGAGTTAGACCCTTTTAGACCTTCACTTTAAGGCTCAGATGGACCCTTGTGACCTTGACTCCCACAAATGAGGAAGTTAACCCCAAGTAGATTTCTGTACAAGCCCCACAGTTTCTGCTTCAGGCCTTTGTTTCCCTTCCACACTGTCCTTGCCTCAGTCCCACTGAATTGAAACTCCTTTTTCATACCCAATGCCACATCAAAGACAGCGCATTTCTCATGCCCTTTCCTGGCTTCTGCATCTCCAGAGATCTCATCCTTCCCAGGACCCCATGGCTTGCCATGTGCAGCTCTCTTGACATCCCAGGACCTGATCCCATGGCCCCTTCCTCCCTGTTCATGCTCCTTGAGGGCACACCCTCTGAACATCTGGTCTTTGTGTGATGACAGGGATGGAGTAGGTGCTTAAGTAGTTTTTGTGTAACTGCTTTTCAGGATTTTTACAAAGATTTCACTGATTATGTGACATGTTTTATTATTCTATCTATTTAGAAAGAGAAGCTCATTTAAATTTGAACCTTTAGTAAAGGCAAGGATCAAACCCAACACTAAGACCAGACAATAGCGTGTCACCATGGTGCAAACAGAAACTTCTTCTTGTTTCTGGAAGGGGACTTTGGAGTCTCCACAGGGAGGTGGCGGGTGAGGAGAGGAGGAAGTTGGAGCCCATACCATGAAGGACTGGGCCACTTCAGTTTCCCTAATCCCCAGGAGTATGCAATACCTTGTTCCAATGTAACCCGGATCCATCTAATGACTTGGGTCAGTGAGCCGGATTTGGAAGCAGAGCCAGGACCAGGCTTCAGCCCCAGGTAACTCTCCTTGGCTCATTCGCTAAAACCATGAACTTTACTCAGCTTGACATTCCCGTGAAATGTGTGGTTAAATACTTAATCCCATACACATATGACAGTTTGTATGGTTCATTAGATAAATACACCACGATCTTCTCTATTTGTTAGAAATTTTCCCTCCACTGCATGCCCACATTTTCTTGCTAATTGTTGGCATCCACAGTTGTGAACCTTTGGTCATTAGGGGCATTACAAGGGGTGTGTGCAGGACCTGATAAAAAGTATTTCCACTGCTAGAGCAGTGATTCTCTTCTGGGCCTGATTTACTCCCTCATCCCACCCACATCTGTGGACCCTGTCAATGTCTAGATGTGTTTGTGGCGTCTCCATAACGTACATAGTATCCTATTGGCATCAAATGGGAAGAGCCCAGGGACGCTGCTAAACAACCTGCGATGCTCAGGACATTCACTTAAAAAGAATTCTTCAGCCTCTAATGTCAGTAAAGCCATGGTTCAGAAACCATGTCATAGAGAAATATCTAAGAGCATTTGCCCTTTGGTGAAAGGTCAGTAGTGCAAGGTAGCCTCACGCAGTGGACAGTGACTGGAGCTACAGTGCAGACAGATGCCTGCAGGAATGTGATTATCTGTATGCTCTAGTGTGCAGAGCTCAGCTTCATGGGCAAGCCTCAGCCCACATGCTCCCTGGGCATCTATTTTCTCTGTTCTGTCATCCTCATCCACTTGTCCTTCAAGATCCATCAGGCATCACCTCCTCCCAAAGTCTTCCTTCCTGGAGAATGCCCAGCTCCTAAGAGCTTTGTTCTTCCTTGTATTTCTATAGGCCTTTATTTTCTATGATAGAATCTCATTCTCAGTGATATACCTCATCTCTTTCTTCACTTCTCTGTCTCCTGTCTTGTCTTTTCACATGATAATTAATTCCTAAGGAAATCCATTAATTCTTTCATCAAAATACATTTGGCACAGGGGGCCGCCTGGTGGCGCAGCAGTTTGGTTCGCGCTTGGCAGCCCGGGGTTCGCGGGTTCGGATCCCGGGCGCCTGCCGAGGCACTGCTTGTCAGCCATGCCGTGGCGGCGTCCCATATAAAGTAGAGGAAAGATGGGCACAGATGTTAGCCCAGGGCCAGTCTTCCTCAGCAAAAAAAAAAAAAGAGGAAGATTAGCAATGGTTGTTAGCTCAGGGCTGGTCTTCCTCACAAAAAAAAAAAAAAAATACATTTGGCACAGTGTAGATTCCAAGTTGACCTCAGATCATTTGAAGAAAATACCTTATTTTTTGTAAAATTTTCCTCCTGCCCATTTTTGTTGCCCTTTCCTTCTATCCTGTCCTTCCTTTTCACTTGGGTCTTACAACTTCATATATTTTCCAAAATTTTTATTTTAGGATAGTGATGCAGGAGCATCGTTCAAAAGGAAAATATCGAAAAACAGCTCCAATGAGAAGCACTCGACCCCTGTCCATTCCTGTCCACACTGCTTTGTGTCATGCTTGTCTAAAACGTGCTCACTGTCTCGCCTTCATTGACATGTTCCAAATATTGATTTTTCAATTCTCTCCTGATTCATCTATAAAAACCTATGTTATAGCCTCTGTTTACTGAATTCCTTGCATTATCTTTCTTTGTCTACTCCTTCTTTTTGGTCAATCATATCCTCTGATACATTTGGAGAAAAAACTTATTGGAGAGAAAAGTTTTGAAGATTTGCACATCTGAAACATCTTTCTTTTTCTCCATGCTTAAATGATAGTTGACTGCATATAGAATTATATTCATATACAATTATCAGTTGGAGCCTCTGAATTTTTAATGTCACTCTTGTGTCTTCCAGTCCCATCTGGATTCGATTTTTATGCCCCATCCTTGGACATGATTTACTGTTTCCTTCCGAAAGAAAGCCTTTTCTTTAGGAAGATGTTCCAAAAAGTCACAAAAATCTCTTTTGATGTGGGGAATGAGTGGGATCTTCAAGTTATAGTTTTCTTTTGTACAGAATTCTCTTATAGAATTTCTTTGGTGGTTTTCTCCCTGTCATGATCTTGCTCATTCCAGAAACTTATTACTTGGACATTCTGGGTGAATGCTTTAACATTCTTTTCCTTTCTCTCATATCTCTTTATCTTTTCCACCTCATTTATGCTACCATTATTCCACTATTTTATTGTGTCTTCCACCTCCTCTATTATTTTTTTCAGCAGTCATATTTTTAATTTTTCCAGAGCTCCTCACTGTACTTGAACATTTATTACACCACGAAGAGAATAAGATATCTTAGTCATCTGGGCTTTTTGATTACCTATGAAGGTTTCCCACAAGAGAAAACACCTGCCTGGCCCAGAGAATCTGGACCAATCCCCAAAGAGTTTGAGTCAATTCAGAACTTTCTTTTCTTCCTGTGTCTCTTCTTTTCTTACACCCTAACAATGTCAGAAACTATGTTTTGTAGCTGGGAGAGAAAAACTAGAAGTAAAGGAGAGAAAGAAAGGAGAAATCTTAATTTTGAATCAATGTAGTCTTATTTATTATACAGTTCTGTATAATAATAATATTCTAAATTTCTGAATGGAGACATTGAGTTTCATATCACAGGCAATGGAAGTCATTGAAGGTTTGCTTTAAGTGAGCTTGTGACAAAACCAGAGCTTTGTGTTCAGAATATTGACCTTGTCATAGAGAGTGAGATGGCTGCAGGGAGAAGATCCTTGAGGAGGAGAGCCTAGACAGAGTGTGATAGCACTTGTCCCCGGGAAGAATGAGAGGCCTCAAGGGATAAAGTCAGGACTCTGCATGAGTCAATCCTTTGTACTTAGTTAAACTCAATCTGTGAGTTTGACCCAGAGTTTCTTAAAATTAGTGATGTCTTCTACAGAGAAAACTCCAGAAGGCAAATCAAACAGAGTTGACACCAGACATAATTAGACTTTGAGGTGCCAACAGCTCTGGGAGAGTCTGTTCAGCGGGGATTGAGATACAGGCCCTGCTCCCATTACGGTCATCTTTCTGCTGCCTCCTGGACAGCTCGGCCAGTGAAGCCTATTTTTGTCTGCTGGGTAAAATACACAGAAGATAAAATTTACCATTTTTACCACATTTAAGTCTATGATTCAGTTGCATCAAGTGTATTCACAATGCAGCCACCACTGTCCTTTTCCAGAAACTTGTCATCATCCCAAACAGAAAGTCTGTACCCATTACACAGTAACTAAATCTCTAAACCTCTTCTCTGAGAAGACAAATAAACCTCCCATTCCCAGCCTGTGGAGTCTCGCATTATCCCAACTCACATTCTTAAACAGCAGCTCGTGAAGAAAATCCTCCTGTATGAGACCCTAAGTTTATTAGCCCTATAACAGTGAAACTCATGAATGACCTGTAATTGCCAGATACGAAGGGCTATAATGGCCAAAGGACGGTGTCAGTGCGACCTCCTTGGTGACACTGGGGGTTGTCTGACTCTTGTGGAGAGTCTGGTCCTCCTCCCTATTCACTGAGTGGCTACCCCTGTAGGAGACAGAGGTGAGGAAATGGGGACTGCATCGGTTCTCTTTGCAGAGATACCAGCATATTTCTCCTGGACTGAGGCCTGGCCATCCCTTGCTTTTGAAGTCTTCTCACTTAATTCTAACACAGAGCCAGGGTTGAAGAACAGTGGATAGGACATTCTTTATCGCCAGTGATGGTCAGTGGTGGGAACACCTTTTACCTTCCTGGAGACTAGTAAGAAATACATGAGAGAAAACAGGTGTACCTTCCAGACCATAGGGGTGCTCAATGCATGCAAACTCTCAGTGTTTTAGAAATAATAATAATAGTTGATATTGTTTGTTATTTTATAATATTACTTTATTCACTATATTCTCCAAAAAACTCTGTGATATGAATATTATATCACAGAAAAGTAAAGTGATAAGAGAGGGATGTGTATGCCTGTCTGTGTGTGTCTGTGCACAATTCTAGGTGTGGCTGTGACTGTGTCTGTGTCTGTGTGCATGTCTGTTTGTGTGTATGTCCTTGTGGGCTTCTGTGTCTATGTGTAAACATAAATATTTCTGTCTGTGCTGTTGGGTGCCAAATGAGTGTCTGTGAACAAAGCTTTATTTTAGGACATGAGAGTCAAAGAGGGCTTCAGAGAACAGAAGGCATGAAATGGACACTATCCATAGTATGTCAGCTATCCTGTGCATGGAAGGGTATAGAGGCAAAAGGGGACACCACAGGCCCGGTGCAAGGGTGTGACTCATCATGATGCATAAGTGAATGGCAAATAGGCCACTATGGCTGAGCATAGAATCCTTTGTGAGCAGGGAGATGAGGTGCCCAGGGAACAGGTCTTGGAAGTCCTTGTGTGCAGTGCAAACAGCCGGACTGGACCCTCTAGCAGTGATTCCAATCTGGATTTCTCAGGGTGTGGCAAGAGCTTCATGAAACCTTGCATCCACCAAATATAGGAAATAGACTGAATACATGTGTCTCACAGAATAAAGACTGATTTAAGTGTATGTATTTCTTGATGTGATTAAAAATACCCATTTATTGTAGAAGCATTGCTGATCATTGATAAGAGTAGATAACTCTTATCCTCCATTTCTCAATCAAGAGATTGTATAAAAATACCTACTATGAATAATTTGAGAGTGAGTTTAGAATTAATAATGTCCTCTTACATGAAATATTTGGAAACATGTGCCCAGTAGTATTTCAGGGTTATTGAAGTGAGATCAGGATCACATTTCTATTTTAGGAGGATCGCTTTGGTGTCAATGAGGACGATGTGTTGCAGGAAGGTATCCTCCTTAGAGCCCAGGAGACCATTTAGGGGACATTTGAGCAAGTCAGGAGGGACTAGGACTGGACTATGATGATGGCTGTGGGGATGGAAAAGAGGGGATGCCAGAAGTGATGCTGCAGCAGTGGAGGGGGCAGCACTATATGGACTCTTAGATGTCAGGTGGGGGACATGAACTATACTAAGCTCATAAAGGACTGCCCCCCACAAATACTCACATCCTAATCCCTGGAACTCGTAATGTTATTCTCCTCAGCAAAAAAGGACTTTGCAGATGTGACAAAGTTACAGATTGTGGGATTGGAGGTTAACCTGAATTTTCGGGTGTCCTCTAAATGCAATCCCATATATTTTACATGAAGGAGGGAGAGGAAGACTTTCCACATTCAGAAAAGGAGAAGGCAATGTGACCTCACGGGACAGAGACTGGAGTGATGTGGCTACAATTCAGGGATACCATCAGCCATCAAAGCTGGAAGCACCTAGGAGATTTTCAACTCGACCTTTCAAAGGGAGCATGGCCCTCCTGACATAATGCTCTTGTCAGAGTGGTACAGATTTTGGATCTGTCATCCCAACTTTGCGAAAATAACCTGATTTAAGCCACCAAGTGTGTGGTAGTGTGTCACAGCAGCTACTGGAAACTAACCCAGAGCCTATGATGTATCCAAATTTTCTGAGTCAGATGCCTCTTTGGGCGGTGGGTCCATTAGCCAGGAGGGGCGGTGCACATGGAAGAGGAGTAGGTTGTGGGCAGGAGGTGAGTTTAATGTTATGTACTCCCTCTGAAATACTGTAGAGTTCTTTTTTTGTTTGTTTTATGGTCTCACTATAATTTTATTTTAGTTTTTTTTCATTTTTATTGATGTCTTAATAGTTTATAACATTACGGGGTTTTAGTTGTACATTATTATTTGTCCATCACCATATGGATGCATCTCCTCACCCCTTGTGCCCACCCCCCACCCCCTTCCCCCTGGTAACCACCAACCAGTTCTCTCTGTTGGTGTGTTAGTTTATATTCCACATATGAGTGATATCATGCAGTGTTTGTCCTTCTCTCTCTGGCTAATTTCACTTAACATAATACCCTCTAGGTGCATCCATGTTGTTGCAAATGGGACAATTCTGTCATTTTTATGGCTGAGTAGTATTCCGTTGTATTTATATACCACATCTTCTTTATCCAATCATCAGTTGAGGGACACTTGGGTTGCTTCCACTTCTTGGCTATAGAGAACAATGCTGCAATGAACATAGGAGTGCATAAGCCTCTTGTGATGGTTGATTTCATTTCTCTCTTGGGCATCTACCCAACAGACGTGAAATAACAGTAGAGTTCTTGAATGGAGTTGACCAGATTGCAGCTGGCTGCTGGTTTCTGGAGCTCTTGGGAGAATCTGAGGGAGAAAGCATTAGCCTGAGGTGTTGGTGAGTGGTGTAGACATCAATGATCCATGTGAGTGTGCAGAGGAAAGAGGAGTTAACTGAAGGTTAGACCCTAGGGATTCAGTAAACTTGAGAGGTGGATGAAAACAAATTACACTGGACAGTTCATAAGATTGAAACCACAGTGAAGGGGTGAAAACCAAGCAGGTTGGTTGTGGTTATGATAAGGACAAAATATTAGCGATACTGCTGATTGGGAACCACCTGACTGGCCAGACAGTTAGCCTACAACTGTCACTCGGTAAGGACCAGGAGCAGGAAGGTTTTAATTGCTTTTTACCCGAACCATTCTTTTCACTCATGCAACCTAAATGGGAAATCTGTAAAGTAAGGCAGGATGAGGCATGACAAATCTTTCCTCTTCTGATCCCAGGACCTCAGGCTGCCATGGTTAACTGGGTGTTGGGTCTCTGAAATTTCCTAGTGACAACACCCAAAGACAACTTCGGGATGAAAGTCACCCCAACTTGAGGCCAGAGATGGTTGGATAAACACACGACAAGTAGAGAAGTGCAGGGCCAGTAATTTATTGAAGCAAGGTGTTGAAACCTTTACATTTTCCAGGAGAGCAGATGATTTTCTCTAGTCTTTCATCCAGCTTGTTGATCGTTTCTTCTGTATCATCTACTGTGCTATTGAGTCCCTCTAGTGAATGTTTCGTTTCCATTATTGCATTCTTCATTTCTGAATGGTTCTTGTTTACATTTTCCAGTTCTTTGTTCAAGTTGTCACTGAGTTCATCCCTTCTTCTCCCAAGATCAGTGAGCATCTTTATGACTTTTTGTTTGTACTCTTTGTCAGGTAGATTGTTTATTTCTCTTTCATTTGGTTCTTTTCCTGGGGTTTTGTCCTGTTCCCTTATTAAGAACATATTCCTTTGCCTCCTCATTTTGCTGCTTTCTTCGTGCTTATATCTATGTATTAGGTAGGTCAGGTACGTCTCCTGATCTTGGAGCAGCGACCTTATGTAAGTGATGCCTTATGAGGAAACACTACGTGCTTCTGTCTCATCACCAGTTCCAAATGTTCTAGGAGTGACCCCTGTGTGGGCTACATGTGTCTTTCTCTTGTGGCAGTGTTGCTCTTGCTGCAGGTGCCCAGGGAGCCTAGTTTTTCCCCTTGGCCAGCTGGTTGTAATGCTCAGCTGCATGTGGCTGCTATGGACCCTTCAGTCACTTTATTGGGTTTAGGGATCCCCAGCACAGTTGGTTGCAAAGTCTAACAGCACATTCCTGTTGCAGTTTTTCTGTTAAGTGAGCAGGCCCCCAGCATAGCTGGTTGCTAGGCTCAGGATGTTACAATTGCTGTAGGCCTCTGGCCTGCAAGGGTCTTGTCAGCTCTCTCATGATTGCAGGTGGATGGGGCTGGCCCCAGGCATGGGAGCACCCAATTATTTCAGGCTTTTTAAGGTGGGGCCAATCCTCTCTGAGGATGTTTGAGAAGCACAAGTCTTCTGCAGCTGACAAGGCCACCACCCACAGGGCCATACACACCATCAACACAGTCCTGCCTCATGTGAGTGCCCTGGCCCCCTGTGGACACAGTCACTACACTGCAGAGGCCCCACACACTCTGCCCACTCCTCTCACATGCCCTGCCCTGCAGAGATGGACCTACTCACCCAGCTGCAGAGTTTTCAGGCACTCTGCCTATGTGGGCCCCCAGGTTGCCCGAAGGCTTTCTGTTGGGTCGGGCCAGTCCCTAGGGCAGGCTGCTTGCCCTAGCTGAGCTGGATTAAATCGTTGCTCTAGTGGGTGGGGCAGACCCTGGGCTAACAGGCCAGTGGAAGAAAGAACTCCAATAGCATCTGTCAGTATCCGTGTCAACATGCCTGTACTAGATCACAATAATGGCTACTGCCAATGTCTCAGTCCCTGGAGAGGTCTCAGCTCTCACTGAGATGCAGCCAGAGCCTATCAGGGGAATCTTTTCCCACCAAAGGACTGTGCGTCTTTCTTTCACCTTTCTTTCTGGTGACTTTAGCTTGTTTCTGAAAAGAGTGAATTTATTCTTGGGCCCTTTAAAAGCTGACTTTTTTTCCCTTAGGTTCTGACAGCTTTTCTGGGGATATTCCCCATTGTTGTTAGTAACCAGCAAAGCCAGATATTATGACACTTGTCTCAGTTGTGCTGAGTCCAAAAACTGCTTATAGTGGTAACACTCCCCTGCTCAGATCCCCCATTTCTTCCAGGGAAGGCTGTGTACCTTAGGATTGCTCCCAGACAGCCATGAAGAGCCATGGCTTGTGAAGTGGCTTTTTTCTCTCCTGAAAAGAATTTCTGCCTCTTCCACCTCAGCACTGTCCCTTGTTGTGGGGGTTCTTTTTATCCAGTTTTCAGTTCTCTCCCAGGGCTTATTGTTCCAAGAGTCATTGTAAATTTGTTATGTCTCTGGGAGGCGGTGAGTTCAGAGTCCACCTATGCCACCATCTTGACACCAACTCCTGGGTCTTGTTTTCTAATCCATCCAACTACTCTGTGTCTTTTGATTGGAGAATTCAATCCATTTACATTTAGAGTGATTATTGATATATGAGGGCTTAATACTGATATTTTATCCCATTTTCCAGTTGTTCTATATTTCCATTGTTTCTCTTCCCTTGTATTTCTGACTGCCACTTCACCTTGGTGGTTGTCTGTGGAGGTTCTCGGTTTTCTTTTTTTTTAATGAATTGTGGTTCTGCTCTGATTTTTTATTTAGTGGTTACTGTGAGGCTTGTATAAAAGATCTCATAGATGAGATAGTCCATTTTCTGACAGCCTCTTATCTCCATTAGCCTGAGCAGGTTCCATCCCTTTCTTCTTCCCCTTCTGAGTTATTGTTGTCACAAATTATTCTGTTTTGTGATGAGTTTGTGACTCAGTTGAAGTGTTTATAATTACCTTTGATGCTTTCCTTCCCTTTATCTTTTACATGATAGTTAAGTATTTGCTACTCTGTTCTGAAAGAGAGCTGCAGTTTTCTTATTTTGTCTGCCTATTTATGTCCTTGCTCAAAGCTTTGTATCTTACACCATGCACAAAAATTAACTCAAAATGGATTAAAGACTTGAATGTAAGACCTGAAGTCATAAAACTCCTATAAGAAAATATAGGCAGTACACTCTTTGACATTGTTCTTAGCACCATCTTTTTGAATATCACGTCTACTCAGGCAGGGGAAACAAAAGAAAAAATTAACAAAGGGGACTACATCAGACTAAAACGCTTCTGCAAGGCAAAGGAAACCATGAACAAAATGAAAATACAACCCACCAACTGGGAGAAAACACCTGCAAATCATTTATCTAACAAGGGGTTAATTTCCAAAATATATAAAGAACTCATACAACTCAACATCAAAACACCAAACAACCTAATCAAAAAATGGGCAGAGGATATGAACAGACATTCCTCCAAAGAAGATTTACATATGGCCAACAGACACATGAAAAGATGCTCAACATCACTAATTATTAAGGAAATGCAAATCAAAACTACAATGAGGTATGACCTTACACCTGTCAGAATGGGTAAAATTACCAAGACAAAAAATAACAAATTTTGGAGAGGATGTGGAGAAAAGGGAGCCCTCATACACTGCTGGTGGTAATGGAAACTGTTGCAGCCAGTATGGAAAACAGTATGAAGATTTCTCAAAAAATTAAAAATGGGAATACTGTATGATCCAGCTATTCCACCACTGGCTATTTATCCAAAGATCTTGAAATCAACAATTCAAAGAGATTTATGCACCCCTATGTTCACTGCAGCATTATTCACAATGGCCAAGATGTGGAAGCAACCCAAGTGCCCCGATACAGATGACTGAATTAAGAAGATACGGTGTGTGTATGTATGTGTGTATGTATATATATATATACACATATAAATATATATGTATATATTTATTTATTTATTTAATGTGATACTACTCAGCCATTAAAAAAGACAAAAATCTTCTCATCTGCAACAACATGGATGGGCTTTGAGGGCATGAGGTTAAGTGAAATAAACCAGACACAGAAAGACAAATACTGCGTGATTTCACTTATATGTGGAAGATAAACAAACACATGGATAAAGAGAAAAGATTAGTGGTTACCAATGAGGAAGGGGGCAGGGGGGTTGGCTAAAGGGGGAAAGGGGCACATATGTATGGTGACAGATAAAAATTAGACTACTGGGGGCGAGCTCGATGCAGTCTATACAGGAATTGATAAATATTAATGTACACCCAAAGTTATACAAAGTTATAAACCTTCATAATTTCAGTAAAATAATTGAAAAAAGAAAAGATGTCCCGAAGACCAGGGCCTTTCCTCAAGTTTCTGTCCTGAGTAACTACCTCTCCACCAGACTTCTAGATTTTGGCATGATCTTAAAGAAGAAGAGGTTCACCTCCAAAGAATGCACCTGAGGTTAATGTCGCAACAACCCTGGAAGTGAGGGCAGAACCAGTTTTACAGAAGGAGTGAAAAAAAAGAAGTGTGACATCTCTTATGCCAAATACTGTGGGGCTGATATCAGTAACTTACAATTTAAAAACATTTAGATCATCTCAATTCAAAATAACTCTTTTGTAGGCTTTTGTGCCAGTGCTTGAGTCACTGAGAAAAAATGGCTCTCACTGAATGTTATGACTTTTATTAAGTATGGCAGGGCCTCAAATAACAAACTATTAGTGTGAGTATATCTCAGGGCTTCTATGAGCCTGAGGACAAGCCAAATATAATTCCCTCTTACCACATGCATTAAACCTCTCTGAAGACACTAGCTCATTCTAGGTAGAATCTGAATCATTTAACCTCGCACCATGGTTTGTCACAGTAGGTGATCAATAAATGTCCCACAAGAATGAAACTGAAGGCCATTTCAGCCTCTAGTTTCTGACCTTAATATGGGGACCTGAGTCAAATTTCCTTTTGGGAAGAGAAAACTTCAGGCCAACAACAAGCATTCTGAGTTTTGGTTTTCTCCTATTTCTCCCTGTAAATGTTGCATTCCAAAAGAGTCTTTTCTGGGCCACATTCTTGTTTTTGGATTCACCAGACAGTGATCATCATCCGTTGTATGGCGAAAACATGGAGGTAAAGAAAACACAACTTCTTTCTTGTGGGCACCGTGTACATGATATGGAGGGGATTTCTTTTGCTGAGTAAGAAACCTCTGAAGGGTCTAGAGTCCCAGCAGGTCACAGGACAGGCCCATAACAACTGGGGCTCTAGGCAGAGTCCCCATTAGTTCCTGGTGAAAAAAACGTTATCCTATTTCATTTTTAAAGTCCTTCACTTGCCTTTGGAATGAAAATCGCCAGCGAATGTCAACTGCGTGGAAGTATGCACCTGAGAACATAACCTCCTCTGTTTCTAGCATCTTGCCAAATCAGTTTTGTTCTTGGCAAATTATGCTCCAGTGAAGGACAGAAACAAAGAGTAACAAATAATCCAGAAAGCAAACGATGCATTCACAGGTTACTAACTATTGACTCATTTCTATGGCTCTCTAATCCATATCTTTTTTTTTAACCTGAGGCAACTCTGTTTCTCTAGTTCCTGTGACCTTCATATCAGCCCTGCTTAAACTGATGTGGCTTCTCTATCCCATGAGGCTGACCTGTCCCTCTCTTGACACCAGGAGGAACAAATTCCTTACCTTGCCAAGTACCATCTGTTCTCAGGCCTCTGTACTTGCTGTTCCCTCTGCCTAGAACACTCTTCCCCACATCTTTCCCTGGACATCACCATCCTCTCATCCAAGCTTAAAAGTCCCTCCTCCTATAGCTTTGCCTGGACCTCTGTGCAGGATGCTGCCCCTGGGGTTGTACTGTTGTTCTGTACACAGTCACAGTCTGACAGCACTCATGCAATTGTAGGCTTGTTTGTAGTCTCCCTGGTAAGAGGTGAGCTCCAGAGAGCATGGTCCTCCTCTAACGTGTTCCTACAACTCAATCTGAGGCACAGAGCACATGGCCCAGTCAGAGGAGAAGCTCATGGTTATTGTCAAACAATGGATGGATGGATGGAGGGAGGGATGGATGGATGGATGGATGGATGAATGGATGGATGAATGGATGGATGGATGAAACCTTCCACTTGCTCATGATCACCCTGATTTAAGCCCTGTGATACACTCTTTACATAGAGTGTCTGACCTTCTTATAAAACCAGGCATGGCATAATTTAGGCCCACTTTAGAAATGAGAAAAAGGAAGCTCAGAATGACCAGCACTTTAATTTGCCCAAGGACACTTCATAATTATTTGATGCATCCAAGATTCAAACCCACACCTCCATGAGCCCAGATCTCATCACCATTCTACCATTCAGCACTGCCTCCCCCGAGTAATCAGTTATTCTACTTCTTCACATCATCCTTTCATTCAACAGAAGAAAAACCTTAAGAAGCTAACAAAAACTCAAAGAAAATTAAATCACAGATTCATAACAGATGAACTGATGAAATTGAGTTAACTGAGATAGTCTTTATAAAAACAACCTTCTGACAGGTGAGACATTCCCCTCATATTTCCCAAACTTCAAGCACCTGAGTGGAAAAGTGTCTATGAGTGAGGAAAGATTGCACTGAGCCCAGGTGTTTGGTAAGCCAGCAGGAACAGACTCACAGGATGAGTCTTTTTGTACCTTGAAGAAGAAGGAAACTAAGAAGAGAAAGAAGAGGAGGAAGAAGACGAGGAGGAGGAGGAAGTAGTGATAACCACAATGATAAAAACCACAAGGATGACCACAACTCAATCTGTGGCTGACAATGGTGTATTTGCTTTATTATTAGAAAGCAACTTTAATTCTACCTAAAGTTTTCTATCATCATTACAGTTCCAAAGTCGTTTGGGGTCCAAAAGCTCTGCCTCCTTGGTTTCTACAAACAGAGCACAGGCTAGCTGGGTTCTGGCTGATTCTGGCTGCCATTCCCTGCTCCAGTGCCAGGTTACTCATATGACACATTTCCTCATTTATGGGAGGGATTAAGGTGGCGACTAGGAGAATAAAAGGAGGAGTTCTGGGTACTCCCTTCCAGAGTGAGTCCCTTCATCCTGCCACATCAGAGACCAGCCAGCAACAGCTGCCTCTGCCATGAAGCTGGTGACGGTCCTCCTGCTGGTGGCCCTCCCCGTTTACTGCTATGCGGGTGAGTACTGACAGGGAGGGCATGCTTCAGGCTAAAGGCTGTTGTCAGGGCCGCTGGAAGAGGCCTGGAAGAGGTGGAAGAATCCCTGGTCACCAAACCCCTGTACAGGACAGCCCCAGAATAATGTGTCAGGGTGTACTAGCCCAAAGGATTATCATTAGTCCTAGAAAATTAAGGTAGTTTCCTCATGGGCTTTGCCTCTACCATGGAGCTGCATGTAGCGTCTCCTGCCATTCAGGGCATATCAGCATCATCACAGGTACCATGAAAACCAGGTTGGGTTTTGGGATTGAATATTAGAATTAGATATTTCAGTGGGACAAGGGAGAGATATGCTTTCATGGCCCCCTGATGTTTCCTCTAGCTGGGTTTCCTGAAAGAAGGACCCATGGAGTTTCCTTAAATGAGGAAAGAAATGGGAAACCTCCCAGGAGGAAAGGCTCAGGCTGCATGTGTGACCCAGTGTCCTGCACCAAGTGGGGGTCCACTCTTCACACATTGACAGAGTTGATTTGAGCCTCCTGGGGTGCCCCTTAGCTCCCAGTCTCTTCATGATCAACGCTGACTGGGGAGAGCTCACACCTTCTGGAGGTCTCCTTCAGGCAATGAAGATCCAGAGGAGGAAAATGCCCTGGCAGCCAGGATCTGATCTTCAAACAGATCACCTATGTACTGTGCTTTGTTCAATTTACCAAGCCCTTTTAATATCCCACCTCTTTTGTTCCTGACTTACGTACACATGTCTTAAAGGTGATATGCTCAAGGTCAACTAAATAGAAAATTGAAAAGCCAAGAATAAAACCTGGCTCTCCCAAATCCTATTCCGCAGGGCTTTTCCCTACACAACAAGTGGCCACAACTAATCACTTCATGAACAAGAATTTAATTTGTGCGCTATTTTCTGTTGCAAAAAATCATCAGTGTCAACAGAGCTAATAGACAATATTCTAGACCCAATACATCTCTAATACTGGGAAATCCTATTTGATGCTCTGAATGACAGTAGTGAAGCATCCCATGACTCAGAACAAAGAAAGACCAAATAATGTTTAATATGTTGCACTAAGTCAGAGCATCTCATTTCTCGAGCATCCGCCTTAATCGTGGTTACATAATATTGGGCTTCTCTGGGCTGTGGAGGCAGGAAGGTGGGGGAGCGCAGATGTTTTGGGGCTTAAAGGAAATCCCAGATCCTGAGTTTACTCTCCTGGAATTGAGAACTCAAGACTATTCACCATAGTCTTTCTGAATGTATGTCTCTACCTGATGTAAGACGATGACAAACATCATAGTTATGCTCCAAATGGGGTTCGTACTTCCATAAATGAGCCCACTTCTGCATGTTTTCATCCCAGGTTCTGGCTGCCAATATCTTGAGGATGTGGTTGAAAAGATAATTAATCCTGAACTGTCCACGACTGAATTTGTAGCATCTGTTCAAGAGCTCATACCGGATAATGCCACTGAAAAGGCTGCAGTGGAATTGAAGCAATGTTTTCTCAACCAGTCCAATGAAACTCTCACCAATTTCAGAGAGATGATGGTAATTTCAGTTTCTCTTATGTGCTTTTAAACTATGGGACAGGGACAAGCAGGCTCTAAGTTTGTCACTAATTATGGCAAGTCAATAGTGAACATTTTTTTTATTGCTGTAGCATTAGTTTATATCATTCTATAAATTTCAGGTGTACAGCATTGTATTTCAGCTTCTGTGTAGATTACATCATGTTCACCACCCAAAGACTAATTACCACCCATCACCACACACATGTGCCTAATGACCTCTTCACCCTCCTCCCTCCCACCTTCCCCTCTGGTAACTACCAATCCAATCTCTGTCTTTATGTGATTGTTTGTTGTTGTTTTTGTCTTCTATTTATGAGTGAGATCATATGGTATTTGACTTTCTTCCTCTGATTTATTTTGCTTAGCAAAATATCTTCAAGGTCCATCCATGTTGTTAAAAATGACCAGATTTCATCATTTTTATGGCTGAGTAGTATTCTATTATGTATATATACCACGTCTTCTTTATCCATTCATCCCTTGATGGTCACCTAGGGTATTTATCCAAAGAACATGAAAACAGGAACATGCCTTATTTTATCTCAGTGAATTTAATTGTTGGTGAGTCTGGTGACTGTGACATCAAGAAATTCATCAAGGCCCCAGTGCTGATTCACCTCTTCATTTTGTGGAATCTTTAAAGAATGATAAATGAAAAAGACAAAGAAGGAAAAGATCGCTCAGAAAAACTCTTACCTCACTCTCACTCCCCAGTATACACACACACACACACACACACACACACACACACATTTTCTATCAAAGTAAAAAACATCTGATTTTCAAGAAGCCCCAAACTTGCAGGAGCGATAAGCAAAAAAGATCCCTTTCTTCATAGTCAGTACTACTTCCAGCAATAACTGGCTTGGATGTCAGATGTATGTGGACAAACCCAGGAAAACAATGAAAACAAATTTTGTGTTTCAGAATTTTGCTTCGTAAGGGAGAATTGACAGTCTAGGTGATGTCTCTGCTTGTTTTCCAGCGCGTCATATACAGCAGTGTTTGGTGTTCTCTGTATTAACTTCCACGAGATCCTCAGCTGCAAGGACAACGGAGAATGGTCACAAACTGCCGGTCGACTGCTGTAAACCACAGTTTTTCTTTCTTTTGTGTCTTTTGATCTGCAAACTGCAAGACAATTGTTGAAACCTCATTTACATTTTCATTGAATAAAGTATCTGCAATCCTAAAGTTGTTATCTGCTTAAAATGGAGGCTTTAGAGAGCCTCATATATCACACGTGTGTGTGCTCACCCAAATTCACACACAATTATTCATTAAGAACTTATGTGTGAGGGATTGAAAAATCTGAAAAGCCCTTGTTCCTTCCCATCTGTAGCCCAAACTTGACCCCCTCTCTGGGAAAGTGACTTTCCTCCCTCATCACCCCGTCCCCCGGGACTGTCTCTGATGTCTTCAGGCACTGAGGTTCTGCTGGTTGCATTCTGTTCAGGTTCCTGATCCAGTGCAGGCTTCACCTCCACTCTGAGCCCTGCATGCCATGATGAGGCTCCTCTCTCAGCTCTCCCTGCCCCTGACCCAAGTGTGCAGCTGGGAATAGAGCCAGTCAGGGAGGCGACTTGTGCAAAGCAGGGATGAATCCTGTCTTGATTTTTAAATTTGATATATGGCATGAAATTTGATTTTTTTAAATATTTTATTAAAATGTTACGTACCCTAATTACTGAGATTTTTGTTGCCCCCTTCAATTGTGTGATGCCTCCTAGTCCTGTCCCTGTAAGTGGCAATGAGGTCCATTCTTTCATCCCCACAGTGACCTACAAAGCAATGAAGATTGAGGGAGATGTGCATATTCTGTAAGAAAAAAGCAAAGCAAGAGAGTTGTCATTGAACCTGAGATCTCCTTACTTTATCAGCCCACACATCCTGTCACCAGGGATAATTGAGTGCCACTCCTTCTGCTCACACCTCAGCAGGTTCCTCTTCCTTCCAGAGCTGTCTTCTCACCCAGGAAGTCCCCTGACCCTTTCTCAGGACAATTCAGCTCCCACCAGGGCTGGCTCTTCCATTAGGCATAACATGTACAGGGAATCAGGCTCACAAAATGTTTAGGGTTCCAGAAAAATGTTATAATTTCTCTAAAAACATTAACCAAAAATGACTATGGTAATAATGAATATATACCAATGAACCAGTGTGAGGTGTATTCATCTTTATAACAATGGAATTGTAAGATGTAATATTTAATATGTTTTTTCATAGGAGTGGCCAAAAGTACATGACTCCCAAAACTCATAGTGAGACCCTCCCATCCTCCTTCTCCAAAACGCCTCAGGATCTGTGACACCACTAGCTCCAGGCAAATGGACCTTTCCCAGGACCCACACATTAAAAGATCCCACATATTACATACACAGACACACACCCACACACACAAACATACATTATTACTTACTAAGAATTCATGGGCCTTACTCACTTCTTGGTGCATCCTCACTAGGGAGGGAGGACATACTGGCTCTCTCTGTTCCCAGAAATGTGGATGTCAGTCTGACCTCTCTCTCTTGGATTCTGAGAAGAGAGGAAAAAGAAGAGATAACATCCAGGAACTGAAGATGGACAAAATGATATACAAAGGTGGCATCTGCTCAGAGATGGGCCCTGGCCCATGGGAGGAGGAGTGTGTATATTTTTCCAGTGATGAGTAGACATTTTGGTGGAGCAGCAGATGGCACTGTGGCAGGGACTCAGAAGGAGAAACATGGCTGCGGTCACTGAAATTCCCATTCTCCAGTAGACTGGTCACTGGTTTAGCAGAGAGGAAAGGCCTTGGGATTCTGAGCACTGGCAGCTCCAAGGAGGTACCTTCCCAAGAGTGCAGAATCGGATGTGAACCTCTACATCTGGCAGGCCCAGGAATGCCTGTCCGCCCATCAGTCTCAGCACTCTGACCACTTTGGCCTCCACCTGCCTCAGGACATCACCGAGCTCCCCCAGGGGAGTGAGGACACCTGTATGCATGGTCACCTGTTTCCTGGATGCACCACTCATCTGATGATATAAGCGGAGAGTGTCAGTTGGAGGGGGATTGTACCGGCATTACTATGCAGAGTTGAAGTGAAGGATGGCAGATTGTTTTGACAGAGTAACTGCCAGACTGTCAGGCAGATTGGAGTGTTGAAGGAAATGTTGGACATGGGCACAAATGGAAGCAGCATCTCCAGAATGCACATGACAAGTGGCAGGCAGCTGAGGGTCCAAAAACAGGAGGTTGGCTCCGAGGAAGTTCCCATAGCCAAATATGTCAGATCCAAGCAGTTGGAAAAGGACCCTACCACCAAGTAAGGAAATGTAGCTGAGAGCTCCCAAAACTTCCCAGGGAATCAACATTCCAGAGAAAGAGTTCAAAGTAGGTTGAGGATGATAAGAAGGTCTGACAAGGATCTTTGAGGCATAAACTGCCCACCCCATTACCCACCTGAAGACCACTGGGAAACTCATCACTGAGCAGTGGAGTGTTGGCTCAGTGAGGGGGTAGGGGAGTGCAAAAGACTGCAAGGTGGCTCAGGTCGGGAACAGAGAGATGTCAGTTTAGTGGGGTCATCACAGGTGACTTTTGACTTTCCCAGGGGGAAGCCCAGTTTAGTCAAGATTCAAGTGGGGAAAAAGTGAACCTTCACAGCAATGCTCAGTGTCTTGGCCGTTGGAGGAGATTACCTCTGTACACTGTTTAGTGAAACGTAAATCCCATTGGGAATTGCCCAGTGAGATGAGGATCTTAACCCAGACTGGATGAAGTGTAGTGGGGTCAGAGTCTGGAGCAGTGCCTCAGCTCAAGGGACACTGGCGGTACGTGGATCATGAGCCCAGCACTGATTGTGTGAGGAGCCATGGGGAACATGAACACTGACAAAGTTATGACTCCAGGGACTGGCCCTTAGCTTCAGGTGTTGGTTGGTGGTCTACACTGAATGAGAGTGTGCATGCCCACTACTCTGAGAGCACTCTGGGTAGAAATTTCAGTAAAGAAATAATGGCTATTATTATCCTGAATCTGGGGAGGGAATGGACATCCAGATTCATGAAGTGCAAAGAAACCCATTGAGATGAACTGAAAAAATCTACACGGAGACACATTATAATCAAATTGTCAAAATCAAAAACAAAGAGAATTTTGAAACTACCAGTTGCAAAGGAACTCATCACATACAAGCACGTCCCATAAGACTATCAGTGTATGTTTCAGCAGAAACTTTGCAGACCAGAAGAGATGGGATGAAATATTCAAAGTGCTGAAAGAAAATACAGCCAACCAAGGATACTATACCCATCAAAACTATCCTTAAAAATGAAGGGAATGATCCAACAATTCTACTTTTAAAAAATTTACATAAGAAAATTAGTAACAATATGCACAACCAATTTTACCACTGTGTATGTAGAATTTCAACAGCCATGTGATGGATGAGTAGACACACCTTAATGATCATGTGGCTGAGGATGGGAAACTATTTGAGATGAACTGCCAAGTTAAAAACCAAAAGGTTCAAACCCAATATGTACTGGAGGACAGCCCTTCTCAAGCCCCCGCTTCAAACCATTCAGTTCCTTAACATTGTTCTTAAAATAAAGTTTAACTCCCTTATGAAACATAAAGGCTAGATAAAGACTTTCCCAGACAAACAAAAGCTGAGGGATTTCATCAGTCTCAATCTACCTCACCAACAATGCTAAACACAATTGTTCAGGTAGAAACAAAAAGATGTTAAACAGCAACATAAAAGCATTTGAAAGCATAAAGTCATGGGTAAAGGTAAATACATAGACCAATACAGAATATTGTAATACTGTAATGGTTGTGTGTAAATCACTTTTAATTCTAGTGTAAAATTTAAAAGACAAAAGTATTAAAGATAAGTATAAATACAAAAATAAGTTAAGGGATACACAGTGTAAAAGGAGGTAAAGTGAGACATCCATAATATAAAGTGTGAGGAGTGAGAAGGAAAAGTGAAGAGTTTAGCTATGCAATTAAAATAGAGTTGTTATGAGGTTCAAATAGACTGTTATAGCTAAAATATGCTTTTTGCAAGCTTCATGGTAACCACAAAGAAAATACTTATAGAAGAGTCAAAAAATAAAAAGGAATCAAAGCAAATTATTACCAAAGAAAGCAATGAATCTCAATGAAAAACCACAAGAGAGGTAGAAACAAACAAAAGAACAATCAGAGAGAAAACAAGGAAGATAAAAGCAATAGCAAGTTCTTCAATGCCAGCAATTACATTCAACCCTAAATGGATTTAACTCTCCAATCAAAAGACGTAGTGTGGCTGAATGTATAAAAAGAAAAGACTCAACCAAATGCTGTCTACAAGAAACTCATTTTATATTTAAGGACACACATAGGTTGAAAGTGAAGGGATGGAAAAAGATATTCCCTGCCAGTAGTAACCAAAGAAAGAAGGATTGGCAATACTTATTTCACATAAAATAGGCTATAAATCAACAACCTCATACGAGACAAACAAGGTCATTATATACTGATGAAAGGGTCAATTCATCAGGAAGTTATAACAATTATAAATACTTGTGCACCCAATATCAGGGCATCTAACTATATCATGCAAACATAGACAAAGCTAAAGGGAGAAATAGACAGCCATACAATAGTGGGGGACTTTAATACTCTACTCTCAATTATGGATAGAACATCCAGACAGATAATCGATAGAAAAACTGTGGACTTAAACAACACTGTAGGTCAAACACACCTGACAGACAATACAGAACATTCCACCCAACAGCAGCAGAATGCATATTCTTCTTGAGTGCACAGGGAACATTTTCCAGGAGTGATCACATGTTAGGTCAAAAAAGAAGTCTTAGGAAACTTAAGACGACTGTAATCATACCAAGTATCTATTCCCACCATAGTGCATTAAGACTAGAAATCAATAACAGAGGTGTGAAATAATAGGACATACACATTGGTCCCTGATGGTGGATCTTGGCACAGATATCCTAAGACCCTGATCGTTTCCTCAGTGTTAAGAACACTAGGATAATCTTTTTTCTAATATTTGATCTTTCACCCCATTTCTTCACATAGAGCTCTAAAATCCCTTGGAATTCCCTGGGTGATAGGAAAGTCTTTTGTTCTAGTAAGACACCTCTTGGTGGGCTGCTGGATCACTTCAGGATGGTGACTGGTTCCCAGAAGACCAAGCCATGCTTAGAAGCTTGGAACTTTTAGCCCCATCTCCATCCTTGTGGGAGGGAGAAAGCCTGGATGTTGAGCTAATGGTGGATCATGACTTTGTGAAGAAGCCTCCAAAAAGCCCAGTGGTATGGGGATTGGGGAGATCCCGGGTTGGTGAACACATGGAGAAGCTGGGAGGTTGGCAAACCAGGAGAGGGCCCAGAAGCCCTGCACCCCTTCCCAAATAAGAGGCTCCTTCCCCTCTGCATATCTTGCATCTGGCTGTTCCTGAGTTACACCCTATTATTTTAAAAAATGGGTAACCTAGTAAGTAAAATGCTTTCTTGAGTTCTGTGAACCATTCTAGCAAATTAATCAATTCTTAGGAGCAGGATGTGGGAAACTCTGGTTTATAGCTGCTTGTCTGGATGCACAGGAACAACCTGGACTGGTGACTGGCATCACAAGTGAGGAGGGGAGTCTTGTGGAGCTGAGCCCTTGACATGTGGAATCTGATGCAATTTCCAGGAAGAGTGTGTCAAAATCGAGTTAAATGGTAGGACGCCCAGCTCCTGTGGGAGAATTGACTGATGTGGAAAAAAGACCACACATCTGGGGTCAGAAGTACTGTGTGAGGAAAGGAGGACCCCAGGAGTGGTTTTCCCACTCAAGAAGGAAAACTGTCACATTTCTGAATGTGTGGAAATTAAAGGACACACTCTCCAACAAGCAATGAGTCAAAGAAGAAATCAAAAGTGAAAGTATACAATATCATGAGGACTTTATGGGTCTTCGGTGGATTCCTCTGTGTTTTCAGTGCATTGGACAAAAGCCACGTTTGCAGATCTTTTCTTATGAACCCTTCTCTGCTTTGGTCTCTTTCTGAGATGGTTGGGGCATATGCTCTTATGCTTCCTAGAGATTCTCTGGTTTGATTGAGAGGATCAGGATCTGTGAGGCATGTCCTTAATCTCTTGAAATATCATCCTAGGATGATATCATCTTCCACTGTGGTTTTCTGTTGACATTGTCTTCTTGCAGCCACCTGTGGACACATCGTGTTGCCTGGAGGCACTAAGCTCTCTGATCACCTCAATCCCACTTGCACTGAGCTACATCCCTTACAAGGGCCTGTCTTCCTTTGTTTCATTTTTATTCCTGAGATTTCTTCCAACTCAGTGTAAGGCAATTAAAAGTCAGGCAGACCTTGGACTCTATTCTTTATCCAACCTCGGATATGATGGCCTGTCTGTTTCTCCTGCAAGATTGCCAAATGCTCTCAGAGAAAACCCAGCCCCAAATGAGGGAATCTCCTCCCAATGCCTATATCCTGCTAGATATAGGCCTAGTGAATCTTCATGCTCTTGACAGCACCACATGTATTATCTCCAGCCTTTCTAGTTGTCTTCAGCAAGATGTTTGTCCAATTTATCCACCTGCAATTAACAGGTCCCCAGTGCAGCTGTCATGCTTTTTCTATGGTTTTTCCTGCCTGTCTTTCTTCTTCTTCACTGACTGGGATGTTTTTTAAATCCATTTGTCTTCTACCAGTCTGCAACTTATACATGCTCCAGATACTTTCATGCATACATTGTTTTACTTTATTTGTGTGTGTGTGTGTGATCTTTGACTTCAGGTACCAGGGTTGACTTAACACTACTGCACAGTTTAGGATCTCCCTTCATTACGGACTCATTTGAGGCCCCTCCCATTTTATTTATTTATATATTCACTCCTATTTCCATTTCCCTCACTGGTCAATGGGATTATAAATGTCTTACAGTTTTTCTGATTCCACAAGAGATTGGTATTAAACTGTAAGGAAGGATTATGTGTCTGTGGGTACATTGGTGAAGCTGATCATTTCTGTTCTCATTTTAAGCCAAGGTCACATGAAGGTCAGGAGACCAGGCGGGTAATAGAGCTCTGCAGCCTGGGTTCACGGTTGCCATGTCATGTTTTGTGGCACTTAGTGAGCTCCAAGAATCTTGCTTTCTTTTGATTCAGGCTCTTTCTTAGAAGTGTCCAGAAGACACACTCTGCCTCCCATTAGCTAGCTCAATGATAATTTAATTAGAAATCTCTATGTTCCATTTTATTTGCTGAAATCTGTGCAAATCTACCCCCCGATTTTATCCTTAGCTTAACTTCTTCATCACCAGGGAGTGACTGTTTGGTTGGTTTGAGTCATAATAATTGAGCCGCCCCCCCCAAAAAAGGATGTTTTTAATCAGTATTCTAACCTTGACTTGCAGAGAAAAATGAGAAAGCTGAAGAGGTCAAATATTTATGCCCTGAGGAAGCATATTCTCTTCTTAGTAGGGAAACTCAATTATAAATCCAGATTCAGTTCAGAAACTAGAATCTGGATTTCAGTCAAAAGACTAAAATGAACTTCAATGATATTCATTTGTTCAACAAGTATATAATGAGTGTTATCAACAAAGTATGATACTGGATACTTTGTGTGCTGCAAAAGTAAGTCACTAATAAAATTCATGACCGCTGAGTAAGGTTTTAGTTCCTAGGGTTATGGACCAGTGGATACATGCTTTCTGGTCCCAGACTCACAACCCACACGTTTTCTCCTGACCATATCCAGAATCATCTCTGACACTGGTTGGCTACCATATTCCTTAGCAATTAGAAAAGGTTTTTTTTTTTTTTTTTGCTGCTTTTTATGTCCTTAATTTATTTTTATGCTTTCTCCTCTTCATTTGTTTAATGAATATGAAGTGGTCCCAAAATGGAGACTAACAAGCGAACTGCTCTTTTATTTTTCTTCATATGTTCTCCATATTTTTCTCTGTTTCTGTCTTTTCACTCCAACCCTGCAAAGAAAGTCAGTCTCAGTCGGGGGTGAAGACCTTCCACTTCCTTAGCCCTGGAGGCTCCAGGACCATCCAAGTCCCTATTCCTGGGGAAGCACTCTGGTCTTTATGACGTTGTTACTACTTGACCTGTTCTTTGGCCAAGCTAGAGGGGTTAATTCAAGCGTATAGTTGTATGTTGGAAGATGTGATGATGCAAATGTTGAAGATGGTTAGCAGGAGACAGCAGGACTTTCAGAAACAGTACAAGTGTTTTATTTCCTCAGTGCAGGTGAGGAAACTAGATTCTTCATTATTCCCTGCTACATCTATGGCATCTGATAACCAGCAATTATTGATCCCCAACTCACAACAGTCTCCTTTACCCCTCATGAACAAGTGACACATGATAGACCTCTAAGAATTCTAATGACCTCTTACTGACCACATATCAGTCTCTCAGGATTTCTAGTCTACAAAGTGTGCATAGTGCCATCTGACACACCTTCTTTCCCACACTGCTGTAATACTGTCTCAACCCCCAAGATAGATCCTGTCTGAGAATCTGTATAAATCCAGAGATTTCTGCTAGGACTTGAGCCCTCTCTTGCACTTAGGACCCGTGGAGCATTTACGTCACGGCTAAGACTTGTTGACTCCTCTTCACCCCTTTGACCCCACACAAGTAGGCTGGAACCCTTCCCTATAAGAAAACCAGGTGCAGATTTCCTAATCTTGGTTTCACCTGGTTTCTCTTCCTTCCCCAGAACTTCATGTTGCACAGGAACCAGCATGCAACACAATCAGGTTTTCCTCTGTTTTGACTCGGTGTAAACTAGCTGAAGGTTGACTTATTCCAACCTAAAGGCTTCGTTATTTCTCTTCATGTCCTGCCCTCCAAGAAGCCTCCTCTGAACGCCCCCTGGTTTAGGTGGCCATTTTCTATGCTCCCATGATTCCCTACGCACGTCTAGGCAAGCCCTCGAGCACGTCTACATCCGGGTCCTTGTTTGGTGTTCAATTGTATTCAATACAATGGTGATGAAGGAACATATTTATGGGTCTGTTTGCCCCACTAGATTAGGAAATCCTTGGGTGCACAAATTATCAATCTTGAAATCACCAAGTCTAGCACAGTAATGGAATAATGAGTTTTTCTTAAACTGAATACAAGTTTGAACCTCCAGGTGGCACCATTTCATGTAGAAGCTGCACTCTCCCCGGACACGCACAAGATACCATCGGCCACTAGGGGGAGGCCTTCAATGCCATTCCTGGATGTAATACTCAAAATGAGTAAAACGAAAGTTGCAGAGACTTCTGTGAGTTCAAAACAGAAGCTTTTCTCTTCTTCACAAAAGAGAGCTCTGCATTATCACGGCAAATGTATAAAACCGCTGTCTCCTCGGATTTCATAGCCGCAGAGCAAGAGATAAGAAATCGTGGACAACACAGGGCTATGAAACTATGAGACAGAAGGCGAGGAGAGCCGAGATTACCAGTGTCCATAGTGGGGGGGGCATGTATGGTTATGTTAGTGGTTTGTAGGAGGAAAAGTTAGTGACATTACAAGGATGAAGGTAGAGAGGAAGTGAAGATGACTCAAAAGTGCTTTATTTGGAGAAGAATGAGACTCCCTGATGGTTCATGTTCAAGATACAATCTCAATTAAGCACACTGCTGAGTGTTTAACACACATACTAGTATTTAATCTGTATGACTTTCAGGTAAGAAGTATGGTCTCCATTTACTGAAACTTAAAAGGATGAATTGGTCTCCTAGGCTGACATAGTCCAGAGCTGAAAAATTAGGTCCACACTTCTTTATTTTACTGATTAGCTTCTCTTTCTCTCGCCATTGATCTTGGGTAGGCATCAGGCCTTCAATTAGTGGTGTCTTACAGATTTACAAATTCTAAACTGGATATAGAAAGCTGGACTACTTTTTTCCCTTAAACACCACCAGAACATCTTTCTCTACTCTTGCTACAACTGTCTTCTGTGGAATCATCTCCTTCATGTCACTATCTGCAAGTCTAGGCAGCTTCAGGTTAGTCAATGCAAAACCAGATGTCAAAAAAAGATTTGGAGGGAGTTAAATTTACTTAAGAGGTGAAAAAATTGCCCTTTGCCGCCACAAACCCATGATATCACAGTTATCTCTCAGTCAAAGCACCTGACCACAAAGGAAATCAACACATAAAACACCTGACCTGAGGTTGGATCAAGAACACAGACTGAGCATGAATTTAATCTCTATCCATCTTTATTTTAAATCCCAAAATACATAAACAATGATTTGTGTGTGTGTGTCTATGTGAGGAAGACTAGTCCTGAGCTAACATCCATTACCAATCCCCCTCTTTTTTTGCTGAGGAAGACTGGCCCTTGGCTAATATCCATGCTCATCTTCCTCTACTTTATATGGGATGCCGCTACAGCATGGCTTGACAAGCAGTGCGTCTGTCCACGCCTGGGATCCGAACCTGCAAAACCCCGGGCCGCCAAAGCAGAGCACGGGAACTTAACCGCTATGCCACCAGGCCGGCCCCAACAATGATTTCAAATAACTAGAAAAGAGCAAAGCAGTACTCAACAGTGTGGTGGAAAAGAGAAAGTGACAACCTTTTATTAGAGTGTTGAAGAATTCCCGATGGAGAACAGAAAAGATGAAACCCACACACAAAAAAACTAAACAAAGCTGAATTCCAAACGGGTGCTAGAGACAAATTCTTTAGAATGAGGAGCTTCTTCTGGGAAAGAGGAATTGAGGTTGAGAGTAGGACTTGTATATTGATTAAAGCTGAGAAGAAGAAAGGATGAGAGTAGAAATGCACAACCAGATGCTGGACAGCTACATCACTTCATTGGTCTTTCCTCAATTTGTGGTTTTGTGGTACATCCACCAAATACAGCAGTAAAAAATAAGACAAGGAATTTTCTGTAGGTACATTAAGACAGATGATCAACTGACTGAGCTGCAATAATACAGCATTACAAATCATTATACAGGGTCAACTACCAGATAAACCAGAGATTAGCAAAAATCCTGAACTATTGGTAAACAGTGCTGATCACATACTTTTGAAGTTGTCAGAATATTTTTCCAGAGAGTGTAAAATATTTGTTGCTACTTTAATTTTTTCTCTAACTGGCAGTCAGTGTGACCCATAGCTCTGTCATGACTGGGTTTCTCTCTTCCTTTTGTAATTCTTCAAACTACATGTTGTCATATATGTATTCATGTAAGCTATAAACAGCTTTTTCTAGTGTTCATCAGTTAGTATCCAATCAAGAAAGTAGAAAGTATTCTAAATTGAACAGAGAAAATTTCATGCAGGAATTGGTAATAAAGATGTTTGATGGGCTGGAGAAGCAAAAAACAGAATATGGAGGATGCCCAATGACCAATAATTGCAGGAAGACACTCCACTGCTAGAACTGGAATAGAAAATAAAAATTGCGTTGCTCAGACCCCATGACTGCAGGTGAAGATGAGGCTGCTGTTGTTGGAACCGAGCTGCCTGAGCAGGAGCCCAGGAGCCCATGTATGACAGTCACCGCTGTGGACACTGCTGTTGCTGGGCTGCTGGTCTACTAGACATATTGCTGCCACAACCACTGCAAGAGGTGATGTCAAAGCTGGGACGACATGACTTCCCCCCTCTTCCCACCTTCAGTCTCCCATCCTTGCCTTCCATTGGAGAAGCCAACAAGAAAGCAGCTGGTGAGAGAGTCTGGGATATATAACCCACAGGCTTTCAGTTCTAGCAATTGAAGAATGAGTAGGACAAAGCAACTCTGGAACTAAGAAAACACAGTCCCTGTTTGGCACAGCAATTTTAATCTACAGTCTTGGTCTTTTGTTTTAGACAGTTGAAGGCCATCTGTCTGACCTATAGAAGAATTAATAGCTGGTCAGTTTGTTGCCCACAACGTGATAAACGAGACTGAGTTAGCACAATAAATATATCAACTAACCAACACAAAACTTCATTGGTCAATACCTATGTACAAGGGAAAGGTGGGATGAGAAAAACTCCTGTCAGGTGTCAAGCCTTATGTCTGACTCCAAAGAGCAGCAGGTCTACAATGGGAGAGATTTCAGGGAAGATGCTAAGACTTCGTGTACATAAATATTAGATGGTAATGGGTATTAATGAGGGCCAACATCCCCAAGGAACAAAGGCTTTTACTGTCCTCTTCACTACAATAGATGGTTGGGGAAGGAAAGGCTTTCCAGTGAGCAGAGTGTAGAATTAAGCAAAGTAAATATTCTTGAGGATCCTACAGCAAGTATCAGCCCAGCAGTTTTGTGGTCCATCTCACAAGTACTGAGGTTATTTGGCCTTCTTCTCCATGCAGTTTTTCCAGAAATCATAAAAAAACACATTCAACCTGTCATGGATGCTATAGCATAATCCCTTACTTTTCTAGAATAAAGATGGAAAATATCTACTTATTTTCATCATCGTAAGTGGTATCCGTGTTTGCAGAGGACTCAAACTCCCATTGTTTGGGAGGTACATTTGATGGGGTTGTGTTTTGTTGTCCTCTGGTGTCTCGTTCACGTTTGGGACCAACTTACAATTTTAAGCATGTTCCCCCAGGATGCTCCAGCACACCTGATGGACTGTGAGGATGGTCAAGATGACCTGTTAGGATGTGGCCTTCCTTGCTGCAAGGTAGGTCTCCCTCTGGCATTGCTTTATGTATGGTCCATTCCCCACAGAGAACAGATATATTGGAACACAGCCTCTCACTGCTCTGTCAGTCTTGACTCATGCTGAAAGGAACTTAGTGTGGAGGGAGATTCCTTGATGTTCGAGTGTCTTCTAAGTGGTGAAGGAACCCTCTGGAACATTGGTTCAGGATCTCATGGGCCCATGACCGTCTCATATGTGCAATGCTCCTCATTTCATTTGAATGTGGCCTGCATGTTCATCTTGACATGGGAGGGGTTGAGGCCACTAAAGACATGTTCATTTTAGTTTACTTATGCCCTACATTATCACTGGCTTTATGTATGACCTTGCCAGAGCTCTGTGGGGTGAGAGATGAGGGTACATGAGTGTAATTTGATTTTTAAGGCTTTGGATTCCTGTTGGATAATTTGTTCCATATATTGAAATTCTTGGCCTGAGTCTTTGTGAGTAGAATTCTCCAAAAGAATGTATACTAAAGTAAATCCAGTTATGGATCAAGAAGTACACTTGGGTAAGGACATACAGGTCTTCTTCTATGTATTATTACAATGTTTCCATATGTCAAAGTTGATTCCAAATACAAAGTTAAAAATTGTGTTAGTAAAGGAAAAAGTATTGTGATGAACACAGCTTCTGCCTTCTCAGGAGAGAGGCCTCCGGCCACCCAGAGAGTGTACGTGATATAGCTGGTCATGGGAGAACCCCACTGACGGGAGATGGTGTATGAAGTCAACTTATACGTGGATGAAGGATCCCCACACTCTAGGTTGTGTCTCAACCGACAGCTGGACTGGATTCCCAGCATTACAAACAGCACAAGTAGGGCAGTGCACGCAATGAGAAACTGTTAGGGAAAATTCAGGGGCAAACCAAGCATTTCTGATATTTTTCTACCTTCTTCCTACATCATGACACAGAAAAGAGATTTAGATATCACAGTACCATCACTTTGTGGCAAGAAGGTGAAGGGAACAATCTCTGATGCCCAGTGGCCTTTTCCATGTCATGGGCCTCCCTCTGCAGCTCAGAGCTTGTAGCAAACAGTCCGAGCATGCATTAGGTGTGGAGGGTTGCTGACAGGTGGTCTTTGGGAGTAGTAAGGAGTGGTTCCATCAGCTCACACATTTCCCTGAGGAACTTCAGGGCATAAATGGTGTAGTCTCAGCACTGCATGGTGGCAGGGGAAGAAGTAAGGAAATGGCTTCCAGGAGTTTGTAAGGTGAGGTACGTCGGTGATTTGGATACCAGCAGAGATGCTTACAGCTTTGGATAAAGACCAGAGAGATATATTTCAGCTTTGAACCCTCTTAAGTATATGAAGAAAAGTGTTATTGATGAATCCATCTCTTAGTGACCAGAGTGAGGACTCTTTGATTTTATATATGCTTGGATACTGTAACTTATTGCTAAAATTAGGAAATTTGATTCTTGCTTTTCATCTTTGTAGATGTCAACTCTGAAAACACTGAATTTGTAGTTACAGAAAAAATGAGATTTGTGATGGCAATGTCACTCCATTCTTTGAATTCCCCTGAGATACAGGCTAAAAATGACATGATAATTGATCACTCAAAATTATTGTTTGTTAAATTATTTTATTGAGGTCATATTGGCTTATAACTGTGTAAATTTCAGGAGTACATTATTATATATCAATTTCTGTATAAACTGCATCATGTTCACCACTAATAGTCTAGTTTTTATCTGTCACCATGCACATATGCCCCTTTACTCCTTTCACCTTCCCCCACACACTTTCCTCTGGTAACTCCTAATCTGTTCTCCTCATCCATGTGTCTATTTCTCTTCCACATATGAGTGAAATAATACAATGTTTGTCTCTCTCCATCTGGCTTAGTTCACTTAACATAATACCCTCAAGGTCCATCCCTGTTGTTGCAAATGGCACAATTTTGACTTTTTTTTTTTTTTTGGCTGAGTAGCATTCCATTGAGTAAATATACCACATCTTCTTGATCCATTCATCCATTGGTGGGCACTTGGGTTGCTTGCAAGTCTTGACTATTGAGAATGATGCTGCAATGAACATAGAGGTGCATAAATCTCTTTGGATTGTTGATTTCGTGTTCTTTGGATAAATACTGTTCAGCATTGCGACAGCCGGATCATATGGTATTTCTATTTTTAATTTTTTTGAGGAATCTCCATACTGTATTCCGTAATAGCTACACCAGTTTCCATCCCCACCAGCAGTGTACGAGGGTTCCCTTTTCTCCACATCTTCTCTAACACTTGTTTTCTTGTCTTGTTAATTATAGCTCTTCTGACAAATGTAAGGTGATATCTCATTGAGTTTTGATTTGCATTTACCTAATAGTGATGTTGAACATCTTTTCATGTGCCTGTTGCCTGTCTGTATATCCTCTTCAGAAAAATGTCTGTTCATGTCCTCTGCCCATTTTTGATCAGGTTGTTCACTTTTTCGTTGTTGAGTTGTATGAGTTCTTTATCTACTTTGGAAATTCACCCTTTGTTGGATATACGATTTGCAAATATTTTTCTCCCAGTTGGTGGGTTGTCATTGTGTTTTGTTCATGGCTTCCTTTGCCTTGCAGAAGCCTGTTAATCTGATATGGTCCCATTTGTTTGTTTTCTCTTTTGTGTCCTTGCCTGAGTAGACACGGTATTTGAAAAGATATTGCTAAGACCAATGTCAGAGTGTACTGCCTATATCTTCTTTTAGGAGTTTTATGGTTTCACATCTTACATTGAAGTCATTAATTTTGAGTTAATTTTTGTGTGTGGTGTAAGATAATGGTCTACTTTTTTGTGTGTGTGTGAGGAAGATTTGCCCTGAGCTAACATCCGTTGCCAATCCTCCTCTTTTTGCTGAGGAAGACTGGCCCTGGGCTAACATTGTGCCCACCTTCCTCAACTTTATATGGGACGCTGCCACAGCATGGCTGACAAGCAGTGCATTGGCGGGCACCCGGGGTCCGAACCTGCAAACCCCGGGCTGCCAAGCGCAGACTAAACCACTGCACCACCGGGCAGCCCCATCCTCCTCTATTTTGTATGTGGGACACCACCACAGTATGGCTGTTGAGTGGTGTGTAGGTCCGAGCCCAGGATCTGAACTTGGGAACCCTGGGCCACCAAAGCGGAGTGCACAAACTTAACCACTATGCCACTGGGCCGGCCCCCGGGTCTACTTTTATTCTTTTGCAAGTGGCTATCCAGTTTTCCCAACACCACTTATTGAAGAGAATTTCCTTTCTCCATTTTATGTTCTTGGGACCTTTGTCAAAGATTAGCTATCCGTAGACATGCATAGATGTGTGGTTTTATTTCTGGGGTCTCAATTCTGTTCCATTGATCTGTGTGTCCGTTTTCCTGCTGGTACCAGGATGTTTTGATTATTATACCTTTGTAGTATCCTTTGAAGTCAGGAAGTGTGATACCTCCAGCTTTGTTCTTTTTTTCAGGATTGCTTTAGCTATTCAGGGACTTTTGCTGTTCCATATAAATTTTAGAGTTCTTTGTTCTATTTCTCTGAAGAATGTCATTGAGATTCTGATTGGGATTGCACTGAATCTGCAGATTGCTTTATGTTATATGGACATGTTAACTATATTTATTCTTTCAATCCATGAGCGTGGAATATCTATCCATTTCTTTGTGTCTTCTTTAACTTCTTTCTATAATGTCTTGTAGTTTACAGTGTATAGGTCTTTCACCTCCTTGGTGAGATTTATTCCTAGGTATTTTATTCTTTTTGTTGTGATTGTAAATAGGATTGTATTCTTGACTTCTCTTTCTGCTAGTTTCTTGTTAGCATATAGAAATGCAGCAGATTTTTGTATGTTGATTTTGTACCCTGCGACTTTGCTATAGTTGCTGATTTTTTTCTAATAGTTTTCTGGTGGATTCTTTAGGGTTTTCTATGTATAGAATCATGTCATCCGCAAAAAGTGAGAGCTTTACTTCTTCTTTTCTAATTTGGATCCCTTTATTTCTCCATCTTGCCTAATTGCTCTGGCTAAAACTTCCAGTACTATGTTGAATAAGAGTGGTGAGAGTGGGCACCCTTGTCTTGTTCTTTTTCTCAGAGGAATGGCTTTCAGTTTTTCACCATTAAGTATGACGTTGGCTCTGGGTTTGTCATATATGGCCTTTAGCATGTTGAAGTACTTTCTTTCTAGACTCATTTTATTCAGAGTTTTTATCATAAATGGATGTTGAATCTTGTCAAATGCTTTCTCTGCATCTATTGAGATGATCATGTGATGTTTCTTCTTCATTTTGTTAATGTGGTGTATCACATTGATTGATTTGCAGATGGTGAAGCACCACTGCATCCTTGGAATAAATCCTTATTGGTCATGCTGTACAATCCTTTTAATGGATTGTTATATTCAATTTGCTAATAATTGTTGGAAGACTTTTCATCTATCTTCCTCAGCGATGTTGGCATGTAATTTTCTGTTTTGGCTCATCTTTTTCTGGTTTTGGTGTCAGAGTAATGTTGGCCTCATAGAATGAGTTAGGAAGCATCCCATCCTCTTCAGTATTTTGCAATGGTTTGAGAAGGATAGGTATTAAACCTTCTTTGAATGTTTGGTAGAATTCACTATGGAAGCCATCTCATCCTGGACTTTTGTTTTGAGGGAGGACTTTGATTACTTTTTCAATCTCTGTACTTGTGATTGGTCTATTCAGATTCCCTATTTCCTCTTGATTCACTTTTGGGCAGTTGTATGGTTCTACGAATTTTTCCATTTCTTCTAGGTTATCTAATTTGTTGGCATACAGCTTTTCATAGTAGTCTCTTATAATCCTTTGTGTGTCTGTGCTACCCATTGTAATTTCTCCTCTTTCATGTCCGATTTTATTTATTCGACTCTTCTCTCTTTTTTTCTTAGTGAGTCTGGTTAAGGTTTGTCAATTGTGTTTATCATCTCAAAGAACCAGCTGTTAGTTTCATTGATCCTTTCTATTGTTTCTTTAGTCTCTATTTCATTTATTTCTGCTCTGATTTTACTATTTCTCTCCTTCTACTGACTTTGGGCTTTATTTGTTCTTCTTTTTCTAGTTCTTTTAGATGTAGTTTAAGATCACTTATTTGAGATTTTTCTTATTTGTTGAGGTAAGCCTCTATTTACCTCTATAAGAGGTAAATTTCCCTCTTAATACTGCTTTTGCTGCATCCCATAAGAGTTGGTATGTTGTGTTTTCATTTTCATTGGTCATCACGTTTTTTTTAAAATTTCTCCTTTGAGTTCTTCATTGAAACAATGTTTTGTGTTGCGAGTTTGTGACCAAATTGAAGTGTTTATACTTATTTTGACCCTTTCTTTCCTTTTATCCTTTGTGTTATAATTGTTTGCTAACATTCTGATGTAGAGCAGCAATTTTCTAACTTTTTGTCTATTTATCTCCTTGCTCAAAGCTTTGTAAACCTTTCCCTTTTTGTTTCCGGTAGGAGAGCTCCCTTCTACATTTCTTGTAGGGTAGATCTACTGGCAATGAACTCCCTCAGCTTTCATTTATCTGGAAAAGCTTTTATGTCTCCATCACATCTGAAGGATAATTTCACTGGATAAAGTATTTTGGGCCAATAGTTTTTGTCTTTCTGTGTTTTGAATATATCATTCCATTCTCTCATAGCCTGTAAGGTTTCTGCTGAGATATCTGCTGAATGCTGGTAGGAGTTCCTCTGTAGGTTATTTTCTTCTGTCTTGCTGTCCTTATTATTGTTTCTCTATCACAGGCCTTTTTTTTTTCCTTGCTGAAGAAGATACACCCTGAGGTAACATCTGCTGCCAATCTTCCTCTTTTTGCTTGAAGAAGACTCACCAGCTAACATCTGTGTGAACCTTCCTCCATTTTGTATGTGGGTTGCTGCTGCAGCATGATCACCAACGAATAGTGTAGGTCCACGCCCAGGAGTCGAACCCAGGCCACCGAAGCAAAGCACACTGACTTAACCACTAGGCCACAGGGCTGGCCCCAGTCCTTGACTTTTGACAGTTTCAATATTATATGCATTGAGAAGGTCTTTTTGCATTGATGTGATTAGGAGTTCTATTAGCTTCATGCACTTACATGTTATTTCCCCAGGTTTGGGAAGTTCTCAGCTATTATTTCTTTGAATAAGATCTCTGCTCCTTTCTCTCTCTCTTCTCCCTCTGAGATACCTATAGTCTTTATGTCACTTTTCTTAATTCAGTTGGATATTTCTTGAAGCAATTTTTTAAATCTTATTTCTCTCACCTCCCCCTGAATCATTTCTATGTTTCTATATTCAAAGTCACTAATTCTCTCCTCTATAAGGTCTGCTCTACTTTTTTCTACATGATTTTTAATCTTATTAATTGTCTTCTTCATCACCAGAATTTCTGTTTGGTTTTTGTAGAGCTTCAGTCTCTTTGGTGAGCTATTGCTTCTGTTCATTAATTTTATTGTTAAGCTCATTGAACTGTCTTTCTGAGTTTTCTTGTAACTCACTAAGTTTCTTTATGACTGACATTTTGAATTCTCTGTCATTTAGATTGTCTACTTTTGTGACTTCAGATTTGGTTTCTGGAGAGTTGTCATTTTCCTTCTGTTCTGCCATGTTACTGTAGTTCCTCATGCTGTTTGATGAATTGATCCTCTGCCAGTGCATTTGTGGTGCTAATCGCCTTCTCTTATTTGAGTATGGCTTTGGTTACTTTGGTTCTCGTCACCTGGGTTTCATGTTCCTCCACTGGCTCTCCATGGGCTCAGATGCTATTGTCCCATGTTCAACTTGTCTTGCTATTCTATAGTTGTCTGGAGGTTCTGGTTGCACTGTTGCCAGGAGTGCTGTGTTCATGGATGTTGCTGTCACTAGTGGGGACCCATGGACCCGGGGACTGGTAAGCAGCCCTAGCAGCTGGTGTAGTTGGCATTGGGGGTGCTGCCAGTGGGAGCTGTTGCTTCCACCCTGTCTGCTCACAGTTGTGTGGGTCAGTCCACTGCCTCTATTTCTGCTTTAGGGACAGTTGTGGGATGGGGCTGCTGCCACACTTCTGCCACCATTGCTCAGCCATTTGCATGCAGGCTGGCCCACCACCACTACTGCTACCTTGTGGGTGTCCTTGCACACCTCCAGGGCCACCACCAGCTGCCAATTTGGTATTCTTGTGCATGCGGCCTGAAGCAGCTGCCTGGGTGTTCACTTGCAAGTGTGCAGGGCTGCCACCACCCCATCAGCATTCAGGTGCATGGGGCTAGGCTGCCCTTGCCCCCACTCACAATCACATGGGAGACTTTGTGAGGATCCCTGTCCTTGATCGCTACCATGAGGGGTAGTAGAAGGGGCTGCTCCCCTGGTTTCACTGCTCTCCAGTGATCCAGTCCACCCACCTTCAGATATATATGTGCATGGACCCCTTATGTGTCCTGTTGTGCTGTGTAGGGAATCGTCTGTGGGTCAATCAATGTCTATGTGGTTGTAATTTAGAGAGTAGAGGAAAAGCGAACCTCTCACTCCACCATCATGTTGATGTCTGTCCTCAAAATTATATTTAATGATTTATCAGCCATGGATAAATTAGGTCCTCCTCTGGCTTTATTAAAGGCAAGGAAATAGAAATTGCCTGATATAGAACAAAATTTTGTACCACAAACTGAGACCTTAAATTGTTTCTTTGAAGTCAACAGATTTCCATATTCAGAGTCAATTCTCTGTATGTATTAAGATTCTGACAGATGAATCAGATGCCTCTATCTTTTGGAAATTGGAGCAAGAGGGATTCTGAGACAGGAAGTAGGGCACTTGTTTATCAGGATGAAGATCTGAGCCCTAGAGAATCCCTGCGATTACAACCTCAGTCAAAATGACATGAGTGACCAGTGCCTCCTGCTGAGGACATGAGTCCAGAGGCACTGCGTGCCTTGAGATAAATAATATCTACCCCCACCCACTACCCTCCTAAACCCTTAGCTCCAAAAGTCAGTATTCACTATATTAAAACCACAATAATAGTCACATAGACATGACCAAAAAACAATTAATTGAGTGAAAAGTAGTGATGTCAGCTTAAATGAGAGAAATCTCAATGGAAACAGAGCCAAATTCTGAGGCACAGTTTGTTAGCATTTAGGATAAATAAACATTTGTCGTTGGCAGAGACAGTTAGACTCGGTATGATAATTTACTTTGAGAATGAGGTGATTCATTTTGATTGACTTGTTCCTTATGTAACACTTGTTACATAAGTGTAAGAGCTGACATTTACTGCCAGACACTGTGCTAGCCATTTTCCTGTTTTCATTGATCCTTTCACACATCCTATCAGTAAGTACTATGTATCACCTTTATTTAACCTATGAGTAAACTGAGGCTGAGAGGTAAGCAACTTGCTGATGTGCCCACAATAGAAAGTTCCACAGCTGAGCCTGAACCCTGGTAGTTTGAGCCCAAAGATGGCCTCCTCCTTCCTACTCCATCCACGTTGTCACAAATGGCAATGTTTTCTCTCTTTTATGGCTGAGTAGTGTTCCATCTTGCATATATACACACCACATCTTCGTAATCCATTCATCCATTCATGGGCACTTAGGTTGTATCAAATTATTGGCTATTGTGAATAATGCTGCAAAGAACATGCAGGTACAAATATCTTTTTGCATTCGTGTTTTCATGTTCTTCAGATAAATACCCAAAAGTAGAATAGCTGGAACATATGGTAGTTCTAGTCTTAATTTTTGGAACAATCTCCATACTGTTTTCCGTAGTGGCTGCACTAGTTTACATTCCCACCAGTAGTGTATGAGGGTTCCCTTTTCTCCACATGCCCTGCAACACTTGTTCTTACTCGTCTTGTTAATTATAGCCATCTGACGGGCATAAGGTGATATCTCATTGTAGTTTTCATTTGCATTTCCCTACTAATTACTGTTGTCGAACATCTTTTCATGTGCCTGTTGGCCATCCATATACCTTTTTTGGAAAAATGTCTGTTCAGACCTTTCGCCCATTTTTTAATTGGGTTGTTACTTTTTTTGTTGTTGAGATGTATGAGTTCTTTATGTATTTTAGATATTAACCTCTTATCAGATATATGGTTTGCAAATATCTTCTCCCAATTGTTAGGTTGTCCTTTTGTTTTGGTGATGGTTTCCCTTGCTGTGCAAAAGCTTCTTAGTTTGATGTAGTCCCATTTGTTTATTTTTTCTATTGTTTCCCTTGCCTGGTCAGACATGGTGCTTGAATATATGCTGCTAAGACTGATGTCCAAGAGCACCATGCATATGTTTTCTTCTAGGAGTTTTATGGTTTCAGGTCTTACATTCAAGTCTTTAATCCATTTTGAGCTAATTTTTGTGTTTGGTGTAAGACAGTGCTCTACTTTCCTTCTTTGCATGTGGCTGTCAAGTTTCCCCAACACCATTTATTGAAGAGACTTTCCTTTCTCCATTGTATGTTCCTGGCTGCCATGTTGAAAATAAGCTGTCCATAGCTGTGTGGCTTTATTTTGGGTCTCTTGATTCTCTTCCACTCATCTGTGTCTCTGTTTTTGTGCCAGTGCCTTACTGTTTGGGTTACTAGAGGGTTGTAGTACGTTTTCAAGTCAGGGATCGTGATACCTTCAGCTTTGTTCTTTTTCCTCAGGTTTCCTTGGGCTCTTCAGAGTCTTTTTTTGTTCTATTTAAATTTTAGGATTCTTTGTTCTATTTCCATGAAAAATGTCATTGGGACTTTGATAGGGATTGGACTGAATCTGTAGATTGCTTTAGGAAGTATGGACATTTTAACTATGTTAATTCTTCCAATCCAGGAGCACAGAATATCTTTCCCTTTCCTTGTGTCTTTGATTTTTTCCAACAATGTTTTATTAGTTTTTGGTGTACAAGTCTTACACCTCTTTAGTTAAATTTATTCCTGGGTATTTTATTCTTTTTCTTATAGTTGTAAATGGAATTATAGTCTTAATTTCTCTGTCTGCTATTTTGTTGTTAGTGTATAGAAGTGCAACAGATTTTTGTATGTTGATTTTTACCCTGCAACTTTACTGTATTTATTTATTATTTCTCCTAGTTTTCTGGATGATTCTTTAGGGTTTTCTATATAGAGAATCATGTCATCTGCAGATAGTGACAGTTTCTCTTCTTTTCAATTTAGAATTTTTTACTCATTCCTTTCTTTGTCTAACCTCATTGCTCTGGCTAAAACTTCCAATACTATGTTGAATAAGAATAACAAGACTGGGCATCCTTGTCTTGCTCCTTTTCTTAGGGAGATAGCTTTCAGTTTTTCACCATTGAGTAAGATATTGGCTGTGGTTCGTCATATATGGCCTTTATTATGTTGAGGTACTGTCATTCTATGCTCATTTTATTCATAGTTTTTCTCATAAGTGGAAGTTGTATCTTGCCGAATGCTTTCTCTGCATCTATTGAGATGATCATGTGATTGTTTCTTCATTAATTCCCTCATTTTATTCTTTTTTATTGATGTCATATTGGCTTATAACATTGTGTAAATTTCACATGTATATTATTATATGTGAGTTTCTGTATAGACTGCCTCATGTTCACCATCAATAGTCTAGTGTTAATCCCTCACCATACGTGTGCCCCTTTATTGCTTTTGCACTCCACCTACCCCCTCCTCCTCTGCTAACCACTAATCTGTTGTCCTTATCTATGTGTTTGTTTGTCCTCCGCATATGAGTGAAATCATAAAGTATTTGTCTTTCTGTGTCTGACATTTCACTTAACAGAATACCTTTAAGGTCCATTCGTATTGTCACAAATGGCATGATTCTGTCTTTTCTTATGTCTGAGTAGTATTCCATTGTAGATGTACCACATCTTTTTTATCTGTTCATCCATTTATGGACACTCGGGTTCCTTCCATATATTGGCTATTGTGAACAATGCTGCAATGAACGTAGGGGTCCGTGAACTCTTTGAATTGTTGATTTCATGTACTTAGGACAAATACCAAGTAGTGGAATAGCTAGATCATATGGTATTTCTGTTTCTAATTTTTTGAGAAATCTCCATACTGTTTTCCATAGGTGCTGCTCCATTTGCATTTCCACCAGCAGTGTATGAGGATTCTCTTTTCTCTGCATCCTCTCCAACATTTCTTATTTCTTGTCTTGATAATTGTAGCCATTCTGACAGGTGTGAGGTGATATCTCATTGTAGTTTTGATTGGCATTTCCTAATAATTAGTGATGTTGAACATCTTTTCATGTGTTTCTTGGCTAGCTGTATTTTGTGGGGTTTTTTTTGAAAAATGTCTGTTCATACCCTCTGCCCATTTTTTGATCATGTTGTTCATTCTTTTGTTGTTGGGTTGTTTGAGTTCTTAATATATTTTCAAAATTCACCCCTTGTTGGATATATGATTTGCAAATATTTTCTCCTTGTTGGTGGGTTGCGTTTTCCTTTTGTTGATGGTTCCCCTTGCTTTGCAGAAGATTTTTAATCTGATGTAGTCCCATTTGTTTATATTTTCTTTTGTTTCCCTTGCCTGAGGAGACATGCTATTTACTCAAAAAGGTACTGGTAAAACTGATGCAAAGTGTACTGCCTATATTCTCTTCGACGAGTTTTACTGCTTCAAGTCTTACATTCGAGTCTTTAATCAATATTGAGTTAATTTTTGTCTTTGTTGTAAGATAATAGTTTCCTTTCATTCTTTTACATGTGGCTGTCCAGTTTTGCCAACACCATTTATTAAAGAGACTTTCCTTTCTCCATTGTATGTTCCTGGCTCCCCTGTTGAAGATAAGCTGTACGTAGATGCTTGGTTTTATTTCTGGGGTCTCAGTTCTGTTCTGTTGATCTGTGTCTTTTGTGTGTGTGTGTGAGGATGATTAGTCTTTTTTGTTCTATTTAAATTTTAGGATTCTTTGTTCTATTTCCATGAAAAATGTCATTGGGACTTTGATAGGGATTGGACTGAATCTGTAGACTGCTTTAGGAAGTATGGACATTTCAACTATGTTAATTCTTCCCATCCAGGAGCGCAGAAAATCTTTCCATTTCCTTGTGTCTTCTTTGATTTCTTCCAACAATGTATGTACTGTATTTATTTATTATTTCTCATAGTTTTCTGGGGGATTCTTTAGGGTTTTCTATATAGAGAATCATGTCATCTGCAGATAGTGACAGTTTCTCTTTTTCCTTTTCAATTTAGAATTTTTTACTCATTCCTTTCTTTTTCTTGCCTCGTTGCTCTGGCTAAAACTTCCAATACTATGTTGAATAAGAATAACAAGACTGGGCATCCTTGTCTTGCTCCTTTTCTTAGGGAGATAGCTTTCAGTTTTTCACCATTGAGTAAGATATTGGCTGTGGTTCGTCATATATGGCCTTTATTATGTTGAGGTTCTGTCATTCTATGCTCATTTTATTCATAGTTTTTCTCATAAGTGGAAGTTGTATCTTGCCGAATGCTTTCTCTGCATCTATTGAGATGATCATGTGATTGTTTCTTCATTAATTCCCTCATTTTATTCTTTTTTATTGATGTTACATGGCTTACAACATTGTGTAAATTTCACATGTACATTATTATGTGTGAGTTTCTGTATAGACTGCCTCATGTTCACCATCAATAATCTAGTGTTAATCCCTCACCATGCCTGTGCCCCTTTATTGCTTTTGCACTCCACCTACCCCCTCCTCCTCTGCTAACCACTAATCTGTTTTCCTTATCTATGTGTTTGTTTGTCCTCCGCATATGAGTGAAATCATAAAGTATTTGTCTTTCTGTGTCTGACATTTCACTTAACAGAATACCTTTACAGTCCATTCGTGTTGTCACAAATGGCACGATTCTGTCTTTTCTTATGTCTGAGTAGTATTCCATTGTAGATGTACCACATCTTTTTTATCTGTTCATCCATTTATGGACACTCGGGTTCCTTCCATATATTGGCTATTGTGAACAATGCTGCAATGAACGTAGGGGTCCGTGAACTCTTTGAATTGTTGATTTCATGTACTTAGGACAAATACCAAGTAGTGGAATAGCTAGATCATATGGTATTTCTGTTTCTAATTTTTTGAGAAATCTCCATACTGTTTTCCATAGGTGCTGCTCCATTTGCATTTCCACCAGCAGTGTATGAGGATTCTCTTTTCTCTGCATCCTCTCCAACATTTCTTATTTCTTGTCTTGATAATTGTAGCCATTCTGACAGGTGTGAGGTGATATCTCATTGTAGTTTTGATTGGCATTTCCTAATAATTAGTGATGTTGAACATCTTTTCATGTGTTTCTTGGCTAGCTGTATTTTGTGGGGTTTTTTTTGAAAAATGTCTGTTCATACCCTCTGCCCATTTTTTGATCATGTTGTTCATTCTTTTGTTGTTGGGTTGTTTGAGTTCTTAATATATTTTCAAAATTCACCCCTTGTTGGATATATGATTTGCAAATATTTTCTCCTTGTTGGTGGGTTGCGTTTTCCTTTTGTTGATGGTTCCCCTTGCTTTGCAGAAGATTTTTAATCTGATGTAGTCCCATTTGTTTATATTTTCTTTTGTTTCCCTTGCCTGAGGAGACATGCTATTTACTCAAAAAGGTACTGGTAAAACTGATGCAAAGTGTACTGCCTATATTCTCTTCGACGAGTTTTACTGCTTCAAGTCTTACATTCGAGTCTTTAATCAATATTGAGTTAATTTTTGTCTTTGTTGTAAGATAATAGTTTCCTTTCATTCTTTTACATGTGGCTGTCCAGTTTTGCCAACACCATTTATTAAAGAGACTTTCCTTTCTCCATTGTATGTTCCTGGCTCCCCTGTTGAAGATAAGCTGTACGTAGATGCTTGGTTTTATTTCTGGGGTCTCAGTTCTGTTCTGTTGATCTGTGTCTTTTGTGTGTGTGTGTGAGGATGATTAGTCTTTTTTGTTCTATTTAAATTTTAGGATTCTTTGTTCTATTTCCATGAAAAATGTCATTGGGACTTTGATAGGGATTGGACTGAATCTGTAGACTGCTTTAGGAAGTATGGACATTTCAACTATGTTAATTCTTCCCATCCAGGAGCGCAGAAAATCTTTCCATTTCCTTGTGTCTTCTTTGATTTCTTCCAACAATGTATGTACTGTATTTATTTATTATTTCTCATAGTTTTCTGGGGGATTCTTTAGGGTTTTCTATATAGAGAATCATGTCATCTGCAGATAGTGACAGTTTCTCTTTTTCCTTTTCAATTTAGAATTTTTTACTCATTCCTTTCTTTTTCTTGCCTCGTTGCTCTGGCTAAAACTTCCAATACTATGTTGAATAAGAATAACAAGACTGGGCATCCTTGTCTTGCTCCTTTTCTTAGGGAGATAGCTTTCAGTTTTTCACCATTGAGTAAGATATTGGCTGTGGTTCGTCATATATGGCCTTTATTATGTTGAGGTTCTGTCATTCTATGCTCATTTTATTCATAGTTTTTCTCATAAGTGGAAGTTGTATCTTGCCGAATGCTTTCTCTGCATCTATTGAGATGATCATGTGATTGTTTCTTCATTAATTCCCTCATTTTATTCTTTTTTATTGATGTTACATGGCTTACAACATTGTGTAAATTTCACATGTACATTATTATGTGTGAGTTTCTGTATAGACTGCCTCATGTTCACCATCAATAATCTAGTGTTAATCCCTCACCATGCCTGTGCCCCTTTATTGCTTTTGCACTCCACCTACCCCCTCCTCCTCTGCTAACCACTAATCTGTTTTCCTTATCTATGTGTTTGTTTGTCCTCCGCATATGAGTGAAATCATAAAGTATTTGTCTTTCTGTGTCTGACATTTCACTTAACAGAATACCTTTACAGTCCATTCGTGTTGTCACAAATGGCACGATTCTGTCTTTTCTTATGTCTGAGTAGTATTCCATTGTAGATATACCACATCTTTTTTATCTGTTCATCCATTTATGAACACGGGTTCCTTCCATATATTGGCTATTGTGAACAATGCTGCAATGAACATAGGGGTCCATGAACTCTTTGAATTGTTGATTTCATGTGCTTAGGATAAATACCAAGTAGTGGGATAGCTGGATCCAATGGTATTTCTGTTTCTAATTTTTTGAGAAACCTCTGTACTGTTTTCCATAGGTGCTGCTCCATTTGCATTTCCACCAGCAGTGTATGAGGATTCTCTTTTCGCCACATCCTCTCCAACATTTCTTATTTCTTGTCTTGATAATTGTCAGCACACATTCTGACAGGTGTGAGGTGATATCTCATTGTAGTTTTGATTGACATTTCCTAAAAATTAGTGATGTTGAACATCTTTTCATGTGTTTGTTGGCTATCTGTATATCTTTTCTGGAAAAATGTCTGTTCATACCCTCGGCCCATTTTTTGATTGGGTTGTTCATTTTTTTGTTGTTGGGTTGTATGAGTTCTTAATATTTTAAGTTCACCCCTTGTTGGATATATGATTTGCAAATATTTTCTCCTTGTTGGTGGGTTGCGGTTTCCTTTGTTGATGGTTCCCTTTGCTTTGCAGAAGGTTTTTAATCTGATGTAGTCCCATTTGTTTACATTTTCTTTTGTTTCCCTTGCCTGAGAAGACATGCTATTTACTCAAAAAGGTACTGCTAAGACTGATGCAAAGAGTGTACTGCCTATATTCTCTTCGACAAGTTTTATTGTTTCACGTCTTACATTCAAGTCTTTAATCAATATTGAGATAATTTTTGTCTTTGTTGTAAGAAACTGGTTTACTTTCATTCTTTTGCATGTGGCCGTCCAGTTTTGCCAACACCATTTATTAAAGAGACTTTCCTTTCTCCATTGTATGTTCCTGGCTCCCCTGTTGAAGATAAGCTGTACGTGGATGCTTGGTTTTATTTCTGGGGTCTCAGTTCTGTTCTGTTGATCTGTGTCTTTTGTGTGTGTGTGTGAGGATGATTAGCCCTGAGCTAACATCCGTTGCCAGTCTTCCTCTTTGTGCTGAGGAGGAGTGACCCTGGGCTAACATCCATGTCTACCCTCCTCTACTTTATATAGGATGCCACCACAGCATGGCCTAACAAGCCGTGCATCGGTCCACACCTGGGGTCCAAACGTGTGAACCCCGGGCCACCAAAACAGAACATGTGAACTTAACCTCTATGCCACCAGGCCAGCCCCTGTGTGTCTGTTTTTGTGCCAGTACCATGCTGTTTTGATTACTATAGCTTTGTAGTAGACTTTGAAGTCAGGGATTGTGATACCTCCAGCTTTGTTCTTTTTTCTCAGGATTCTTTGGCTCTCTGGGGTCTTTTGTTGTCTATATAAATTTTAAGCTTGTTTGCTCTATTTCAGTGGAGAATGTGATTGGGAATCTGATTGGGATTGCATTGAGTCTGTAGATTGCTTCAGGTGATATGAACTTTTTAACTATGTTTATTCTTCCAGTCCATGAGCATGGAATATCTTTCCATTTCATTATGTAGTCTTCAATTTCTTTCAATAATGTCTTATAGTTTTCAGCGCATAGGTCTTTCGCCTCTCCAGTTAAGTTTGTTCCTTGACATTTTATTCTTTTTGTTGCAATTATAAATGGGATTCTATTCTTGACTTCTGTTTCTGCTATTTCATTATTAATGTATAGAAATACAAGTCACTTTGGCATGTTGATTGTACACTGCAACGTTACTGTATTTCTTGATTATTTCTAGTAGATTTTTGGTGAATTCTTTAGGGTTTTCTATATGTAGAATCATGTCATCCACAAATACTGAGAGTTTCACTTCATCCTTTCCAATTTGGATACCTGTTATTTCTTTTTCTTTCCTAATTGCTGTGGCTAAAACTTCCAGTACTATGTTGAAGAAGAGTGTCATGAGTGGGCATCCTTCTTTTATTCCTGTTCTTAGAGAAATGGCTTTCAGTTTTTCTCCATTGAGTATGATGGTGGCTGTGGGTTTGTCATATATGGCCTCTATTATGTCGAGGTACTTTCTTTCTATACTCACTTTATTCAGACTTTTAATTTTTATTTAATTTTTTTATTGATGTCTTAATAATTTGTAACACTGTGGGGTTTTAGTTGTACATTTTTGTTTGTCCGTCACCATGTGGATGTAACCCTTCACCCCTTGTGCCCACCCCCCACCCCCCTTCCTCTTGGTACCCACCAATCAGTTCTCTCTGTCCGTGTGTTCATTTATATTCCATATATGAGTGAGTTCATGCAGTGTCTGTCCTTCTCTCTCTGGCTTATTTCACTTAACATAATACCCTCTAGGTCCATCCATGTTGTTGCAAATGGGACAATTGTGTCTCTTCTTGTTTTTTTAATTTTTTTAATCATTTTTTATTGATGTCTTAATAGTTTATAACACTGTGGGGTTTTAGTTGTACATTTTTGTTTGTCCGTCACCTTGTGGATGTAACCCTTCACCCCTTGTGCCCACCCCCCACCACCCTTCCCCTTGGTAACCACCAATCAGTTCTCTCTGTCCGTGTGTTCACTTATATTCCATATATGAGTGAGTTCATGCAGTGTCTGTCCTTCTCTCTCTGGCTTATTTCACTTAACAGAATACCCTCTAGGTCCATCCATGTTGCTGCAAATGGGACAATTGTGTCTTTTCTTATGGCTGAGTAGTATTCCATTGTATGTATGTACCACATCTTCTTTAACCAATCATCACAATTGTGTCTTTTCTTATGGCTGAGTAGTATTCCATTGTATGTATATACCACATCTTCTTTAACCAATCATCAATCAAGGGACACTTGGGTTGCTTCCACTTCTTGGCTATCGTGAATAATGCTGCAATGAACATAGGGGTGCATAAGCCTCTTGTGATAGTTGATTTCATGTCCATTGGGTAGATGCCCAAGAGTGGGATTGCTGGATCATACGGTATTTCTATTTTTAATTTTTTGAGAACTCTCCATACAGTTTTCCATAGAGGCTGCACCAGTTTGCATTCCCACCAGCAGTGAATGAGGGTCCCCGTTTCTCCACAACCTCTCCAGAATTTGTTGTTATTTGTCTTTGTGATTATAGCCATTCTAACGGGTGTAAGGTGATATCTTAGTGTAGTTTTGATTTGCATTTCCCTGATGATTAGTGATGTTGAACATCTTTTCATGTGTCTATTGGCCGTCTGTATCTCTTCCTTGGAAAAATGTCTGTTCATATCCTCTGCCCATTTTTTGATTGGGTTGTTTGTTTTTTTGTTGCTCAGTTGTATGAGATCTTTATATATTACTGAGATTAATCCCTTGTTGGACAAACAATTTGCGAATATTTTCTCCCAGCTGGTGGGTTGTTTATTCATTTTGATCCTGGTTTCATTTGTCTTGTAGAAGCTCTTTAGTCTGATGAGGTCCCACTTGTTTATTTTTTCTTTTGTTTCCCTTGTCCGGGTAGACATGGAATCTGAAAGGATCCCTTTATGTCCAATCTCAATTAGTGTACTGCCTATATTTTCTTCCAGGAGTTTTATAGTTTCAGGTCTCACTTTCAGGTCCTTGATCCTGATTTTGAATTGATTTTTGTATATGGCGATTGGAGATGGTCTACTTTCATTCTTTTGCTTGTTGCTGTCCAATTTTCCCAGCACCATTTATTGAAGACACTTCCCTCTCTCCATTGTATGTTCTTTGCTCCTTTGTCAAAGATTAGCTGTCCATAGGTGTGTGGTTTTATTTCTGGGCTTTCAATTCTGTTCCATTGATCTGTGTGTCTATTCTTGTACCAGTACCATGCTGTTTTGATTACTATAGCTTTATAGTATATTTTGAAATCAGGGATTGTGATGCCTTCAGCTTTGTTCATTTTTTTCAGAATTGCTTTAGCTATTCGGGGTCTTTTGTTGCCCCATAGGAATTTCAGTAGTTTTTGTTCTATTACCGTGAAGAATGACATTGGGATTCTGATGGGGATTGCATTGAATTTGTACATTGCTTTAGGTAGAACGGACATTTTAACTATATTTATTCTTCCAATCCATGTGCATGGAATATTTTTCCATTTCTTTATGTCCTCCTCGATTTCTTTCAATAGTGTCTTATAGTTTTCATTGTATAGGTCTTTTACCTCCTTGGTTAAATTTATTCCTGGATATTTTATTCTTTTTGTTGCAATTGTAAATGGGATTGTCTTTTTGAGTTCTCTTTCTGTTGGTTCATCGTTAGTGTATAGAAATGCAATTGATTTTTGTAAGTTGATTTTATACCCTGCCACTTTACTGTAGTTGTTGATTATTTCTAGTAGTCTTCCGATGGAATTTCTTGGGTTTTCTATGTATAAGATCATGTTGTCTGCTAATAGTGAGAGTTTCACTTCTTCATTGTCTATTTGGAGTCCTTTTATTCATTTTTCTTGCCTAATTGCTCTGGCCAGAACTTCCAGTACTATGTTGAATAAGAACAGTGAGAGTGGGCACCCTTGTCTTGTTCCTGTCCTCAAAGGAATGGCTTTCAGCTTTTCCCCATTGAGTAGGATGTTTGCTGTAGGTTTGTCATATATGGCCCTCATTATGTTAAGGTACTTTCCTTCTATACCCATTTTGTTGAGAGTTTTTATCATAAATGGATGTTGGATCTTGTCGAATGCCTTCTCTGCATCGATTGAGATGATCATGTGGTTTTTATTCTTCATTTTGTTAATGTGGTGTATCACGTTGATTGATTTGCAGATGTTGAACCATCCCTGTGTCCCTGGCATAAATCCCACTTGATCGTGGTGTATGATCTTTTTGATGTATTGCTGTATTCGGTTTGCTAATATTTTGTTGAGGATTTTTGCATCTATGTTCATCAGTGATATTGGCCTGTAGTTTTCCTTTTTTGTATTTTCCTTGTCTGGCTTTGGTATCAGGATGATGTTGGCCTCGTAGAATGTGTTGGGAAGTATTCCATCTTCCTCTATTTTTTGGAATAGTTTGAGAAGGATAGGGGCTAAATCTTCTTTGAATGTTTGATAAAATTCTCCAGGGAAGCCATCTGGTCCTGGGCTTTTATTTTTGGGGAGGTTTTTGATTACTGTTTCAATCTCTTTACTTGTGATTGGTCTGTTCAGATTCTCTATTTCTTCTTGATTCAGTTTTGGGAGGTTGTATGCTTCCAAGAATTTGTCCATTTCCTTTAGGTTGTCCAATTTGTTGGTGTAAAGTTTTTCATAGTATTCCCTAATAATCGCTTGTATTTCTGTGGTATCTGTTGTAATTTCTCCTCTTTCATTTCTAATTTTATTTATTTGAGTCTTCTCCCTTTTTTTCTTAATGAGTCTGGCTAAGGGTTTGTCAGTTTTATTTATCTTCTCAAAGAACCAGCTCTTTGTTTCATTGATCCTTTCTACTGTTTTGTTGTTGTTGTTGTTTCAATTTCATTTATTTCTGCTCTGATTTTTATTATTTCCCTCCTTCTGCTGATTCGGGGCTTTGTCTGTTCTTCTTTTTCTAATTCTGTTAGGTGCAATTTAAGGTTATTTATTTGGGATTTTTCTTGTTTGTTAAGGTGAGCTTGTATTGCTATGAATTTCCCTCTCAGGACCGCTTTTGCTGCATCCCATATGAGTTGGTATGGTGTATTTTCCTTTTCATTTGTCTCCAGATAGCTTTTGATTTCTCCTTTAATTTCATCAACGACCCATTGGTTGTTCAGTAGCATGTTGTTTAGTCTCCACATCTTTGTCCCTTTCCTAGTTTTTTCCTTGCAGTTGATTTCTAGTTTCACAGCGTTATGATCAGAAAAGATGCTTGTAATGATTTCAATCTTCTTAAATTTATAGAGGTTTGCCTTGTTTCCTAATATATGGTCTATCCTTGAGAATGTTCCATGAGCACTTGAGAAGAATGTGTACTCTGCTTTTTTTGGGTGGAGTGCTCTGTATATATCTATTAAGTCCATTGCGTCTAGTTTTTCGTTTAAGTCCATTATTTCCTTATTGACTTTTTGTCTGGATGATCTATCCATTGATGTAAGGGGCGTGTTAAGATCCCCTACTATTATTGTGTTATTGTTAATATCTCCTTTTAGGTTTTTTAGCAGTTGTTTTATGTACTTTGGTGCTCCTGTGTTGGGTGCATAGATATTTATGATTGTTATGTCTTCTTGGTGAAGTGTCCCTTTCATCACTATATATTGCCCTTCTTTGTCTCTCATTACCTTTTTTATCTTGAAGTCTACTTTGTCTGATATAAGTATGGCTACTCCTGCTTTCTTTTGTTTGCCATTAGCTTGGAGTATTGTTTTCCATCCTTTTATTTTGAGTCTGTGTTTGTCTTTAGAGCTGAGATGTGTTTCCTGGAGGCAGCAGATTGTTGGATCTTGGTTTTTAATCCATCCTGCCACTCTGTGTCTTTTGATTGGAGAATTCAATCCATTTACATTTAGAGTGATTGTTGATATATGAGGATTTAATGTTGCTATTTTATTGTTCATTTTCTGGTTCTTTTGCATTTCCTTCGTTTCTTGTCCCTTGTGTTTCAGACTGCAAATTCAGTTTGGTATTTCTGCATGCTCATTCTCTTGGTTTTCTCTTTATTTGTCATGTGTGGTTCTCTTCTGGTTATTTGTTTAGTGGTTACCATGAGGTTTATATAAGCGATCTCCTGGATAAGATAGTACATTTTCATATGCCTCCTTTTCCTGAGGCTGGGTCGATTCAATCACTTACCTCTTCCCCTCCTTATTTGTTATCTCTTTATTCCATCTTGTGTCATGAGTATGTGTTTCCAGTGATGAGCTTGAATTAATTTTTGATGTTATCCGACTGTAGTTTGTTCTGGTTTAGTCTCCTTGCTTTTCTCCTTGCTGAAATTTTGTATCCCCATTCTCATTTGTTTTTGGTTTTTTTTTTCAGGCCTAAGGGCCTTCTTGAGCATTTCTTGTAGTGGGGGTCTTGTGGTGACGAACTCTCTTAGCTTTTGTTTATCAGGGAGAGTTATTATTTCTCCATCGTATTTGAAGGATATTTTTGCTGGATAAAGTATTCTTGGCTGAAGGTTTTTGTCTTTCATGATTTTGAATATATCATTCGTCTCTCCTAGCCTGTAGACTTTCTGTCGAGAAATCAGCTGAGAGCCTGATGGGGTTTCCTTTGTATGTTATTTTGTTTGTTTGTTTAGCTGCCCTTAATATTGTTTCCTTGTCACGGATATTTTTCAAGTTTGCTACTATGTGGTGAGATGATTTTTTATTCCTGTTTATATATTTAGGTGATCTATTGATTTCATTCACTGTTATTTCCCTCTCGTTCCCTAGGTTGGGGAAGTTCTCAGCTATTGTTTCCCTGAACAAACTCTCTGCTCCTTTTTCTCTTTCTTCTCCTTCTGGAATACCTATTATCCTTATGTTGCTTTTCCTCATTGAGCCTGATATTTCTCGAAGAATTTCTTCATTTCTTTTTAGTCTTAGCTCTCTCTCCTCCTCTATCTGGAGCATTTCTGCATGGCGATCCTCAATAATGCTAATTCGTTCCTCCATATTGTCAGTTCTGCTCTTTAAAGACTCCATTTTTTTCCACTATCTCATTCATTTTGTTTTTCATCTCCAATAATTCTGATTGGTTTTTCTTTATGGTTTCAATCTCTTTTGTGACGAAATCCCTGAATTCATTGATTTGTTTCTGTGTGTTCTCTTGTATTTCGATGAGTTTGTTTATGATAGCTATTTTGAATTCTCTGTCATTCAGGTTATCAAATTCTGTGCCTTCAGGGTTGGTTTCTGGGTGTTTGTCATTTTCCTTTTGGTCTGTAGCCATAACAAATTGTCGCATGGATCCAACGGGGACGGCCTTATTTTTTCCTCTCATGTTGAAGTTGGTCCTGCAGTTTCCACCTGCTGCCACTGGATGGAGATCGCGAGCAGTATGCTCTGAGCCCGCTGCAGCCCCCGGAGGGATTATGCTGAAACGTGGGGTGTGTGGGGGGAGGGGTTCTCTCTTTCTCCTGCTCAACCCGGGGGTTTCCTTTCTGGCTCTCTTAGGGTGTTTGCTACACCCCCTAAACAGTCCGTCGTCACTTCCCAGTGGAGATGTCTTGACAGTCTGTGAGAGCACCTGGATGGCGATAGTTTTCCCCGCTGTGGGCTGCCCCTCCCCTCTCTGTCTGCGAGCCACGCTGTCTTTGCTGATCAATTGGGGAGGGGGAGTACAACTTCTTACCTCTGGGCTCCTTCTTACCTCCTTTTGGGCTTCCCGCACCTCCACCATCCAATGTATGGCAGCAGGGGTTTCTTAGAAGTCCTTCGTAGTGTTTGATTGAGCTCTGTTGGAATGCAAATGATGTTTTCATTGTGTCGTAGGGGGCAGAGATTCAAAGAGGGACTCTCACTCCGCCATGATGCTGATGTCACTCCAGAACCCAGACTTTTTAAAAGAAGTGGATGTTGAATCTTGTTGAATGCTTTCTCTGCATCTCTTGAGATGATCATGTGAATTTTATTCTTCATTTGGTTAATGTGGTGTATCACATTGATTGATTTCTGGATGTTGAACAATCCTTGCATCCCTGGAATAAATCCCACATGATCGTGGTGTATGATCCTTTTAATGTGTTGTTGTATTTGATTAGCTGATATTTTGCTGAGAATTTTTGCATCTCTGTTCATCAGCAATATTGGTCTGTAATTTTCTTTTTTTCTGTTGGGCTTGTCTGGTTTCAGCATCTCGGTGATATTGGCCTCATAGAATGAGTTAGGAACCTAGCCTCATCTTCAATTTTTTGGAAGAGTTTCAGAAGGATAGGTATTAAGTATCCTTTCAATATATGGTAGAATTCACCAGGGAAGCTGTCTGGTCCTGGACTTTTGCGTTTGGGGAGGTTTTTGATTACTGTTTCAATCTCTTTGCTTCTGATTTTTCCATTCAGATTCTCTGTTTCTTCTTGATTCAGTTTTGAGAGGTTGTATGATTCTAAGAATTTATCCATTTCTTCTATGTTATGCAATTTGTTGGTGTATACCTCTTTGTAATATTCTCTTATAATCCTTTGTATTTCTGTGATATTCATTGTACTTTTTCCTCTTTCATTTCTGATTTTATTAATTTGAGGCTTCTCTGTTTTTTGCTTTGTGCGTCTAGGTAAAGGTTTGTCAATTTTGTTAATCTTTTCAAAGAACCAGCTCTTAGTTTCATTGATTTTTTTCTTTCTTTCTTTTTTTTTTTTTTTTTTTTTAGTCTCTATTTCATTTATTTCCCCTGTGGTTTTTAATATTTCCTTCCTTCTGCTGATTTGGGGCTTTGTTTATTCTTCTTTTTCCAGTTCCTTTAGGTGCACTGTTAAATTGTTTATTTGAGATTTTTCTTGTTTTTTGAGGTAGGTCTGTATTGCTATAAACTTCCCTCATGATACTGCTTTCGTATTATCCCATAAATTTCGGCATGTTGTACTTTCATTTTCATTTGTCTCCAGGTATTTTTTTATTTCTTCCCTGATGCATAGTTGCTCAGTAACATTTGGTTTAATCTCCACATATCTGTCACTTTTCCAGTTTTCTTCTTGTAGTTGATTTCTGGTTTCTTACCTTTGCAGTCAGAAAAGCTGCTTGATAATATTTCAATCTTCTTAAATTTATTGAGACTTGTTTTGTGGCTGTTATGTGATCTATCCTGCAGAATGTTTCATGGACATTCAAAAAGAATATGTCTATTCTTCAGTTTTTGGATGGAATGTTCTGTTTATATTTACTAAGTCCACCTGGTCTAATGTGTAACTTCCTCATTGATCTTCTGTTTGGGTGATCTATCCATGGATGTAAGTAGAGTGTTAAAGTCCCCTTTTATTGTGTTACTGTCATTTTCTCCTTTTATGTCTATTAATAATTGCTTTATATATTTAGGTGTTCCTGTGTTGGGTGCACAGGTATTTACAAGTGTCATGTCTTCCTGTTGGATTGTTCCCTTTATCATTATTTAGTGCCCTTCTTTCTCTCTTGTTGGAGTTTTTGTTTCAAAGTCTGGTTTGTGTGTTATAAGTATTGCTCCCCCAGCTTCCTTTTCCTTTCCACTTGCATGGAGTGTCTTTTCCATCCCTTCACTTTCAGTCTGTGAGTGTCTTTAGGTCTGAAGTGTGTCTCTTGTATGCAGCATACATATTGGTCCTGGTTTTCTTCCACTCAGCCTCCTTCTGTCTTTTCATTGGAGCATTTAGTCCGTTGAAATTTAAAGTAGCTGTTAATAAGTACACACTTAGTGCCATTGTGTTATTTTTTCTGGGTGTTTTAGTAGTTCTTTTCTGTCCCTTTCTTCTTCTTGATCTCCTCCCTTGTGGTTTGATGGCTTTCTTTAGTATTATGTTTGGGTGGCCTTCTCTTAATTTTTTGTGTGTTTATTATAGGTTTCTGGTTTGTGATTATCACGAAGTTCATATATAATAACGTGTGTAAATAGCAATCTATATTAAGCTGATGATCTCTGAAGTTGGACCTTTTACAAAAAGCCCTACTCTTTTACTCCTCTCCCCTTACATTTTATGATTTTGATATTATATTCCACCTCTTTTGTGTGTGTGTGTGTATCCCTTAACCTCTTGCCTGGGAAATAGTTAATTTCAGTAGTTTTGTCTTTTGATCTTCATATTAGCTTCATAGGTGGTTGATCTGCTACCTTTACTTTGTATTTGCCTTTACCAGTGAGTTTTCTGCCTTTGATAATTTTCTTATTCTTATTTGTGGTTGTAGGGTCATGCTTGGCCAGCACTAGCCTATGTGCCCTATAACAACCATGTGTCCTTCTGGCCCCGTTCTGGGCAGGACACCAACTGTCTGCTATTGGAACTATTTCTCTCAAAGAATATCACGTCTTAAGGGAACACAGAGCCCTTCCATATGACCTACTGATCCTTGGATGCTGACCATGCAAGGACAGTCCCTCTTGGCAACCACATAGGCTTTTGTTCCCATGCCTACATAAACAACCCCTCTCTGGTCATGATAGTGGTAGCAGGTGCACAACTCCATCCATCCAGCCACTCCTAGACGTACACAATAAGGAAGACCCAATAAACCTATATGTCTCGTCCACTATCTCCAGGTCATTTTTTGGTGTCTCTGCACCGTATCTCACACTGCTAACACAACTGGGCATGCGGCGAGACAGGAGTCTTTTCCTTTCCACTTAAATAAGTCCTTTTAACATTTCTTGTAAGGCCGGTTTATTGGTGATAAACTCTCTTAGTTTTGTTTCTCTGGAAAACTCTATATCTCTCCTTCCATCCCGAATGGTCATCTTGTCAGGTAGAGTATTCTTGGCTGTAGTTTTTCCCTTTCAGCACTTTGAATATATCCTGCCACTCCCTCCTAGCCTGGAAGGTTTCTGCTGAGAAGTCAGCTGATAGCCTTACGGGATTTCCTTTGTAGGTAACTTCTTGCCTTTCTCTTTCAGCTTTTAGGATGCTCTCTTTATCTTTAATTCTTGACATTTTAATTATAATGTGTCTTAGTGTGGTTCTCTTTGGGTTCATCTTGTTTGGTGCTCTCTGTGGTTCTTGTTCCTGGATGTCTGTTTCATTCTTCAGGTGAGGGAATTTTTCAGCTATTATTTCTTCAAACAAGTTCTCTGCCCCTTTGTCTTTCTCATCTCCTTCTGGGACACCTATACTACAGAGGTTAGGATGCTTGAAGTTGTCCCAGAAGTCCTTTAGACTTTCCTCCATCTTTTTGATTCTCTTTTCTGTTCAACTTGGATGATATCCTCTACTCTTTTATCCAGAGCACAGATCTGTTCTGCTGTGTCATCTACTCTGCTGTTGATTCCCTCTAGAGAATTTTGCCTTTCCAGTATTGTATTCTTCAGTTCTGATTGGTTCTTTCGTATATTTTCCAATTCTTTGTGGAAGTTATCACTGTGCTCACCTATTCTTCTCCCAAGATCAGTGAGCCTCCTTATGGCTATTCGTTTGTACTCTTTTTTTTTTTTTTTTTTTTTTTTTGGTGAGGAAGACCAGCCCTGAGCTAACATCCGTTGCTAATCCTCCTCTTTTTGCTGAGGAAGTCCAGCCCTGAGCTAACATCTGTTGCTAATCCTCCTCTTTTTGCTGAGGAAGACTGGCCCTGGGCTAACATCCGTGCCCATCTTCCTCTACTTTATATGGGACGCTGCCACAGCGTGGCTGACATGCAGTGCGTCGGCGGGCGCCCGGGATCCTAACCGGCGAACCCCGTTCTGCCAAGCGCGGACGAAACCGCTACGCCACCAGGCGGCCCCCTCGTTTGTACTCTTTAACAGGGAGATTGTTTATCTCTGTTTCATTTAGTTCTGTTTCTGAGGATTTGTTCTCTTCTTTTATTTGAACATATTCCTTTGTTTCCAAATTTGCCTATTTCTCTGTTCTTAAATCGATGTGTTAGGTAGATCAGCAACATCTCCCAATTTTGGAAATGTAGCCTTATGTTAGAGACACCTTGCGGGGCCCAGCAATGTGCTTCTATCTTGTCACCTGTTTTGAATGCACCAAGAGTGTCCCCTGTGTGGACAGTGTGTGCCCTTCTGTTCTGGTGCAGTGCTCTTGCAGCAGGTGCATGGGTTGGCTAGGCTGACTGCCTGATTGTAAAACTCAGAAGTGTGGGGTTGCTACAGTCATTTTAGTCACTTTATGGCCTGGGACAAGCCCTGACAGAGATGGCTGCAACATCTAATGGCACACAACTGCTTTGCTGTTAAGTGAGTCAGGCCCCCAGTGTGGTGGTTGCTGGGCTCAGGGGCTCACAATGGCTGCAGGCTTCCCTTGCAGCCACCTGCAGCACAGTGCTGTTGTCAGCTCTCTCCAGAACACAGGTGGGTGGGGCCAGGCCCAGGTGTGGCAGCCCACAATCACCTCAGGTAATGGATGGCAGGGCAGATCCCCTGTGTGGCCAGCTGCACAAGTTTGCCTTGGCTGACATGCACTACCTCCCATGGATGCACACACTCTGCCAATGCAAGGTGGTTCTGCCATCACAGACCCACTCATCCCTGCTGCAGAGGTCCCACACACCACAGCCATGTGGGCCCACAAGTTCAATGGGCTTGCTTGTGGGTGGGTACAGTCCCTGGGGTAGGCTGCTTGCCCTGGCTGTGATCAATTAAGAGTGCTCTAGTGGATGGGGGAAACCTCTGTGCTAACAGGCTAGAGGAAAGAATCCAATAGCATCTGCCAGCGCCCCTGTCAGCATGACTGAACTAGGTCACAGTAATGGCTATCCCTGGGGTGTAGGGGCAGTTTTGCTGACTCTTGCCTCTCTGAGATGCACTGCAAGCTTAGTAAGTGAGTGTTTTTTACCACTGAACTATGCACATTTCTCTCTGGTGTTTTTGTTGTTGGTTTCTGGAACAGGTGATTCTGTGCATGGGCCCTTTAAAAGCATGTTTTCTATCTCTGACTTTGGATAGTTTTTTTGGGGGGGGGTATTCCTTGTTGGTTCAAAGCCAGTAAAGCCAGGAATTACGGGATCTTGTCTCAGTTGTGCTGAATCTAAAGGCTGGGATACCTATTGTGCCATACATCCCCGGCTCAGATACCCTCGCTCCTCCAGGAAAAGCTTCATACCTTTAAGATTGCTCCTGGCCGTGAAGTGCCACAGTGAGAAGGCATTTTTTTTTCTTCAGTAGAAGTGTATTTCTTCCTCTTCCACCCCTGTCAGTGTTGTCTATTGTTGTGGGGGTTCTTTTTATCCAGTTTCCAGATCTCTCTCAGAGGAAATTGTTCCCCAGGTAGTTGTAGATTTGTTTTATCCATGGGAGGAGGTGAATTCAGAGTCCTCCTATGTGGATACCTTCCCAGAATCCTCTTTAAATCCTTCTTTAAAGAGTTGTATGGAGATATAAGTTATACATCACTCTTCTCCAACATTTTATACATTCTTTTAGCTTAGTCATCTGCTTAACACCCAGTACCAACTGGACTGTTATTTGATTTCAAAATTGAATAAAACAGGAATGACAGGGAATTAAATAGCACTTACTTGATGCAGGCGCTGATGAAAACCACAGTTAATCTTCGCAACAGCAACCCAATGAGTAGGGTGATGATGAGACTTATTGGTCAAACTAGGGTAGTCTGGAGGCTGAAAGAGGTCATTAAAGGGACAGAATGCTGGGACAGCAACTTAAACCAGGATTCCCCTGAGAGAACTGAGAAGTGTGGTCTCCCTCCCCATGAGGTGGGCATACCATTTCTCCCCAGCGGCAGACAATTGGACAAGACCGGTCAAGAAGCTTCACCAAGGACACACAGCAAGTGGGAGGCAGAGTCCGGATAAGGATGCAGGTGTTCTGGCTTGAGAGACAGCTCCCGACACTATTGACTCCTGAGCTAGAGCTACATGGACTTTCGCTTTAAGGCTCAGATGCATCCTTGAGATGTTGACTCCCAAAAATGAGGAAGTTAACCCCAAGTAGATTTCTGTACAAGCCCCACAGTTTCTGCTTCAGGCCTTTGTTTCCCTTCCACACTGTCCTTGCCTCAGGCCCACTGAGTTGAAACTCCTTTTTCATACCCAATGGCACATCAAAGACAGCGCATTTCTCATGCCCTTTCCTGGCCCCTGCATCTCCAGAGATCTCATCCTTCTCAGGACCCCATGACTTGCCATGTGCACTCTCTCTTGACATCCCAGAACCTGATCCCATGGCCCCTTCCTCCCTGTTCATGCTCCTTGAGGGCACAGCCTCTGAACATCTGGTCTTTGTGTGGTGACAGGGACGGAGTAGGTGCTTAAGTAGTTTCTGTGTAGCTGCTTTTCAGGACATATTTTGAGTTTTTACAAAGATTTTACTCATTCTATGGCATGTTTTATTATTCCATCTATTTAGAAAGAGAAGCTCATTTAAATTTGAATCTTTAGTAAAGGCAAGGATCAAACCCAACACTAAGACCAGACAGCAGCGTGTCATCATGGTGCAAACAGAACCTTCTTTTTGTTTCTGGATGGGGACTTTGGAGTCTCAACAGAGAGGTGGCAGGTGAGGAGAGGAGGAAGTTGGAGCCCATGCCATGAAGGACTGGGCCACTTCAGTTTCCCTAATCCCCAGGAGTATGCAATACCTTGTTCCAATGTAACCCGGATCCATCTAATGACTTGGGTCAGTGAGCTGGATTTGGAAGCAGAGCCAGGATCAGGTTTCAGCCCCAGGTAATTCTCCTTGACTCATTCGCCAAAACCATGAACTTTACTCAGCTTGACTTTCCCGTGAAATGTGTGGTTAAATACTTAATCCCATACACATATGACAGTTTGTATGGTTCATTAGATAACTACACCATGACCTTCTCTATTTGTTAGTGATTTTCCCTCCACTGTATGCCCACGTTTTGTTGCTCACAGTTGATGTCCACAATTGTGAACATTTGGTCATTAGGAGCATTACAAGGGGTGTGTGCAGGACCTGATAAAAAGTATTTCCACTGCTAGAGCAGTGATTCTCTTCTGGGCCTGATTTACTCCCCCCTCCCACCCACATCTGTGGACCCTGTCAATGTCTAGATGTGTTTGTGGTGTCTCCATAACGTGCATAGTATCCTATTGGCCTCAAATGGGAAGAGCCCAGGTATGCTGGTAAACAACCTGCAATGCTCAGGACATTCACTTCAAAAAGAATTCTTCAGCCTCTAATGTCAGTAAAGCCATGGTTCAGAAACCATGTCATAGAGAAATATCTAAGAGCATTTGCCCTTTGGTGAAAGGTCAGTAGTGCAAGGTAGCCTCACACAGTGGACAGTGACTGGAGCTACAGTGCAGACAGATGCCTGCAGGAATGTGATTATCTGTATGCTCTAGTGTGTAGAGCTCAGCTTCATGGGCAAGCCTCAGCCCAGATGCTCCCTGGGCATCTATTTTCTCTGTTCTGTCATCTTCATCCACTTGTCCTTTAAGATCCATCAGGCATCACCTCCTCCCAAAGTCTTCCTTCCTGGAGAATGCCCAGCTCCTAAGAGCTTTGTTCTTCCTTGTATTTCTATAGGCCTTTATTTTCTATGATAGAATCTCATTCTCAGTGATATACCTCATCTCTTTCTTCACTTCTCTGTCTCCTGTCTTGTCTTTTCACATGATAATTAATTCCTAAGGAAATCCATTAATTCTTTCATCAAAATACATTTGGCACAGTGTAGATTCCAGTTGACCTCAGGTCATTTAAAGCAAATAACTTATTTTTTGTAAAATTTTCCTCCTGCCCATTTTTTCCCCTTCCCTTCTATCCTGTCCTTCCTTTTCACTTGGGTCTTACAACTTCATATATTTTCCAAAATTTTTATTTTAGGATAGTGATACAAGAGCATTGTTCAAAAGGAAAATATTGAAATTGAACTCCAGTGAGAAGCACTCGACCCCTGTCCATTCCTGTCCACACTGCTTTGTGTCATGCTTGTCTAAAATGTGCTCACTCTCTCACCTGTCATTGACATGTTCTAAATATTGATTTTTACAACTCTCTCCTGATTCATCTATAGAAACCTATGTTATAGCCTGTGTTTACTGAATTCCTTGCATTATCTTTCTTTGTCTAATCCTTCTTTTTGGTAGATCATATCCTCTGATACATTTGGAGAAAAAGCTTATTGGAGAGAAAAGTTTTGAAGATTTGCACATCTGAAACATCTTTCTTTTTCTCCATGCTTAAATGATAGTTGACTGCATATAGAATTATATTCATATACAATTATCAATTGGAGCCTCTGAATTTTTAATGTCACTCCTGTGTCTTCCAGTCCCGTCTGGATTCGATTTTTATGCCCCATCCTTGGACATGATTTACTGTTTCCTTCTGAAAGAAAGCTCTTTCTTTAGGAAGATGTTCCAAAAAGTCATAAAAATGTGTTTGGATGTTGGGAATGAGTGGACTCTTCCATTTCATAGTTTTCTTTTCTACAGAATACTCTCCTAGAATTTCTTTGATGTTTTTCTCCCTATCATGATCTCTCATTCAGAAAGCTTATTACTTGGACATGCTGGGCGGATGCTTTAACATTCTTTTCTTTTCCCTCCTATGTCTTTATCTTTTCCTCCTAACTTACACTACCATTGTTCCACTATTGTATTTGGTCTTCCAACTCCTTTATTATTTTTTTAGCTGTCATATTTTTTATTTTTCCAGAGCTCCTTGTTGTACTTTGAACATTTATTACACCATGAAGAGAATAAGAGATCTTAGTAATCTGGGATTTTTGATGACCCATGAAGGTTTCCCACAGGAGAAAGTATCTGCCTAGCCCAGAGAACTTGGACCAATCACCAAGAAGTGTGAGCCAATTCACAACTTTCTTATCTTCCTGTCTCTCTCCTTTTCTTACACCCCAACAATGTCAGAAACTATGTTTAGCAGCTGGGAGAGAAAAAGTAGAAGTAAAGGAGAGAAATAAAGGAGAAATCTTAACTTTGAATCAATGTAGTCTTACTTATTGTACAGTCCTGAATAGTCTAATTTTCGGGGGTTTTATTTTTTATTTATTTATTTTCGTGTGAAAGATTGGCCCTGAGACAAAATACATTGCCAATCCTCCTCTCTTTCTGAGGAAGATTGGCTCTGGGCTAACATTCTGCCCATCTTCCACTACTTCATATGGAATGCCGCCACAGCATGGCTTGACAAGCAGTGAGTCAGTCTGTGCCTGGGTTCTGAACCTGCGAAAATGGGGCTACCAGAAGAAGAGCATGCGAACTTAACTGCTATGCCACCTACTAGCCCCTGAATGTTCTAATTTTTGAAGGCAACATTGAATTTCATATCATAGGAAATGGAAGTCATTGAAGGTTTGCTTTAAGTGAGCTTGTGACAAAACCAGAGCTTTGTGTTCAGAATATTGACCTTGTCATAGAGAGTGAGATGGCTGCAGGGAGAAGATCCTTGAGGAGGAGAGCCTAGACAGAGTGTGATAGCACTTGTCCAGGGGAAGAATGAGAGGCCTCAAGGGATAAAGTCAGGACTCTGCAGGAGTTAATCCTTTGTACTTGGTTAAACTCAATTTATGAGTCTGACCCAGAGTTTCTTAAAATTAGTGATATCTTCTGCAGAGAAAACTCCAGAAGGCAAATCAAACAGAGTTGACACCAGACATAATTAGACTTCGAGGTGCCAACAGCTCTGGGAGAGTCTGTTCAGCGGGGATTGAGATACAGGCCCTGCTCCCATTACAGTCATCTTTCTGCTGCCTCCTGGACAGCTCAGCCAGTGAAGCCTATTTTTGTCTGCTGGGTAAAATACACAGAAGATGAAGTTTACCATTTTTGCCATATTTAAGTCTATGATTCAGTTGCATTAAGTGTATTCACAATGCAGCCACCACTGTCCTTTTCCAGAAACTTGTCATCATCCCAAACAGAGAGTCTGTACTAATTACACAGTAACTAAACCTCTAAATCTCTTCTTTGAGAAGCCCAATAAACCTCCCAGCCCCAGCCTTTGGAGTCTCTCATCATCCCAACTCACATTCTTAAATAGCAGCTCGTGAAGAAAATCTTCCTGGATGAAACCCTAAGTTTATGAGCCCTATAACAGTGAAACTCATGAAAGACCTGCAATTGCCAGAGACAAAGGGTGATCATGGCCAAAGAAAGGTGACAGGGTGACCTCCTTGGTGACACTGGGGGTTGTCTGACTCTTGTGGAGAGTCTGGTCCTCCTCCTACAGTGGCTACCCCTGTAGGAGATGGGGGTGAGGGAATGGGGACTGCATCGGTGCTCTTTGCAGAGATACCAGCGTATTTTTCCTGGACTGAGGCCTGGCCACCCCTTGCTTTTGAAATCTTCCCAGTTTATTCTAACACGGAGCCAGGATTGAAGAACACTGGATAGGACATTCTTCATCACCACTGATGGTCAATGGTGGGAACACCTTTTAGCTTCCTGGAGACTAGGAAGAAATCTATGAGACAAAACAGATAGACCTTCCAGACCATAGGGGTGCTCAATGCATGCAAACTCTCAGTGTTTTAGAAATAACAACAATAATTGATATTGTTTGTTGTTTTATATTATTACTTTATTCACCATCTTCTCCAAACAACTCTGTGATATGAATATTATATCACAGAAGAGTAAGGTGATAACAGAGGGCTGTGTATGTATGCCTGTCTGTGTGTGTGTCTGTGCATGTTCTGGGTGTGGCTGTGACTGTGTATGTGTTTTGCGTATGTCTGTGTCTGTGTGCATGTCTGATTGTGTGTATGTGTCTGTGGGTTTCTATATCTATGTGTAAACATATGTATCTCTGTGTGTGCTGTTGGGTGTAAAATGAGTGTGAACAAAACTTTATTTTAGGACGTGAGAGTCAAAGAGGGCTTCACAGAGCAGAAGACATGAAACGGACACTACCCATAGTATGTCAGCTATCCTGCGAAAGATATAGAGGCAAAAAGGGACACCTTGCAGGGAGGCCTGCTGCAAGGATGTGACTCATCATGATGCATAAGTGAATGGCAAATATGGCTGAGCATAGAATCCTTTGTGAGGAGGGAGATGAGGTCAGAGGGTGCCCAGGGAACAGGTCTTGGAAGTCCTTGTGTGCAGTGCCAACAGTGGGACTGGACCCTCTAGCAGTGATTCCAATCTGGATTTCTCAGGGTGTGGCAAGAGCTCCATGAAACCTTGCATCCACTAAATACAGTATATAGACTGAATACATAACGTGTCTCACAGAATAAGCACTGATTTAAGTGTATGTAGTTCTTGATGTGATTAAAACATACCCATTTATTGTAGAAGCATTGCTGATCATTGATAAGAGTAGATAACTCTTATCCTCCATTTCTCAATCAAGAGATTGTGTAAAAATACCTACTATGAATATTATGAGAGTGAGTTTAGAATTAATAATGTCCTCCTACTTGAAACATTTGGAAACACGTGCCCAGTAGTATTTCAGGGTTATTGAAGTGAGATCAGGATCACATTTCTATTTTAGGAGGATCACTTTGGTGTCAATGAGGACGATGTGTTGCAGGAAGGTATCCTCCTTAGAGCCCAGGAGACCATTTAGGAGACATTTGAGCAAGTCAGGAGGGACTAGGACTGGACTATGATGATGGCTGTGGGGATGGAAAGGAGGAGATGCCAGAAGTGATGCTGCAGCAGTGGAGGGGGCAGCACTATATGGACTCTTAGATGTCAGGTGGGGGACATGAACTATACTAAGCTCATAAAGGACCCCCCTGCCCCACAAATATCACATCCTAATCTCTGGAACTCATAACGTTATTCTTCCTCAGCAAAAAAGGACTTTGCAGATGTGATAAAGTTACAGATTGTGGGATTGGAGGTTAACCTGAATTTTCGAGTGTCCTCTAAATGCAATCCCATATATTTTACATGAAGGAGGCAGAGGAAGACTTTCCACATTCAGGAAAGGAGAAGGCAAAGTGACCTCACGGGACGGAGATTGGAGTGATGTGGCTACAACAGGGATACCATCAGCCATCAAAGCTGGAAGCACCTGGGAGATTTTCAGCTCGACCTTCCAAAGGGAGCATGGCCCTCCTGACACAATGACTTTGTCAGAGTGGTACAGATTTTGGACTTCTGTCATCCCAACTTTGAGAAAATAAGCTGATTTAAGCCACCAAGAGTGTGGTAGTGTGTTACAGCAGCCACTGGAAACTAACCCAGAGCCTATGATGTATCCAAATTTTCTGAGTCAGATGCCTCTTTGGGTGGTGGGTCCATTACCCAGGACGGGGGGTGCACGTGGAGGAGGAGTCGGTTGTCGGCAGGAAGTGAGTTCAATGTTGTGTACTCCCTCTGAAATAACTGTGCAGTTCTTGAATGGAGTTGTCCAGATGGCAGCTGGATGCTGGTTTCTGGATCTCTTGGGAGAATCTGGGGGAGAAAACATCAGCCTGAGGTGTTGGTGAGTGGCATAGATATCAATGAGCCATGTGAGTGTGCAGAGGAAAAACGTGTTAACGGAAGGTTAAACCCTAGGGATTCACTAAAATTGAGAGGTGGATGAAAACGAATTACACTGGACAGTTCATAGGATTGAAAGCACAGTGAAGGGGTGAACACCAAGCAGCTTGGTTGTGGTTATGATGAGGACAAAATGTTAGCGATACTGCTGATTGGGAGCCACCTGACTGGCCAGACAGTTAGCCTACAACTATCACTCGGTAAGGACCAGGAGCAGGAGCGTGTTAACTGCTCTTTACCCGAACCATTCTTTTCACTCATGCAACCTAAATGGGAAATCTGTAACGTAATGCAGGGTGAGTCGTGACAAAACTTTCCTCTTCTGATCCCGGGACCTCAGGCTGCCGTGGTTAACTGGATGTTGAGTCTCTGAAATTTGCTAGTGACAACACCCAAAGGCAACTTCAGGAGGAAAATCACCCCAACTTGAGGCCAGAGACGGTTGGATAGTGACAAGACAAGTAGAGAAGTGCAGGGCAAGTAATTTATTGATGGAACATGTTGAAACCTTCACATTTTCCAGGAAAGAGCAGGTGGCCATTGAGAGACAGACGTACTACTACATAAGATTTGGTTAACCTGTGAGACCACACTTCTGCACTACTTTCCCCTGAAATAGAAAAATAAAGAAAGAAATAGATCAGTCATGCTGCTCCTGGAGATGACACGTTAACATAAACTGTTCCTCACACTAAGACGTCAGTGAAATTTCAGCCAAGAAAAGGCAAATGGAAGATACCAGGCAGGACCCCAGTGTGCAATAAACTAAATAGACCTGATACAGTTACAACCAACCATGAGGGTCAGGAAAGCACCATTTCCATCATCCAGCAAATAAACCCTGAGGTGACCCAACAGTAGGACTCAGGTTTCTACGGAAGGAGGGGGGTGAAGGGTTAGACAGAGCAGCCCAGGGTTTCTTTTCTCTGATGTCCTGGGACAGAGGACTCTACTATTTCACTCCAAAGTGGACACACAGGGTGGAGAGATGGGGACAGGGGTGGAAGAGGACATAGGACATACTGCTTTCAGGAGACCCCCAGGCTCAGCGTATGGAAATTCAACCTGATGGCGCATGGACGTCTCGGCACTGACAATCCAGCATCTATGGGCATTTGCAGCTGAACCACATGACCTAAATCCAGTGGTTGATCCGTTGAGAGATACCTTTAACTGTCTAATTTCTTGATAAAGAACTAAGTTAAGTGTTTCACCTTCACAAGTGGCCACAGGAGACATGACAAGTGGGGTCTCTGCCCATTGGGCATGAGGAGGAGGAGAGTCACAGATGAGGAGTAGAACAGTGGACGGAGGTACAAGGAGTGGGCATTGCCTCTGCAGAAGCTGGCAGAGATCCCAGCCAGCCCCTCCTGACACAGAGGCTGGGCTGATTCCCTCCCTCCCACCTGTCACCCCATTCAACACTCCCAACACCCCCATGAGTTTCCACAGGGACTGTGTCCACTGGGTGAGGGAACTCGCCCTCAGAAGAGCTCCCAGGCAGGGAGGCAGCCGTGCTTTGGCCCTTCAACATCAGTGCGTGGGGCCGCGGATGTCCTCCTCCTCAGGACACTATGGGAAACCTGGTGCCCAGAGAGGTGACCCGAGAAGGAGGAACACGCCCAGACATTCTGTGCAGCCTTGGTATAGCTCAGCACGTGCAATGTTATCACCCACCCTGTGCCCATGGCTCACCCTCTCAGAGGTGACCAGAGAGGCAGGTGCCTCCACCCTCTGTGACCCCAGGAGCAGCACCCTAACCTCCTTCCTGGCTTTTCACCTGAGCAGAAGTCTCTATGTACAAAGAAGAAATAGTTACCAAGGTCTTTTCAATTATCAGTCTGTCCCCAGAGGAGATCATATTTATACATTGTTTCACTCGCAATGTGGCCTCAACAGCTTCTTTAGGTGCCCCATATTTCAGAAGTTGAGACTTGAAGATAGAGTCAGAAGTCAAAAAGAAGGCTGAGATATCCGAAGCAAGGGATGGGCAGACGATCGCATTGGCTGGAGCAGAAGAAAAAGAAACACAATTAATGTGAGGAAAGGCGATTTTTCCTATGGCTCCTGATATTGGAACTAGATGGGAAACCCAGGGATTTTATATTCCCATCCCATCATTGTGCTGATGACAATGTGAGACCCTCAAGGTCATGATTTCTTCAAGGTCATACCACAAGTGGCAGAGCTGGGACTGGACTCCAAGTTTCATAATGTCTAGTTCTTTTTTCTTCCAGGCTCACAACACTGCTTTCCAAAATGACTCTGGTTTCCTGAAATTCACTTTCCCTAGATTTGAAAACTATTAAGTTTTGTCTGCTAATAGAGTGACACCTTATTTGTCTTAGATATTGGGCAAGAAGAGATTTTTGATAATAAAATTTCGAATAAATGCTAAATTCAGACTCTTTCCAGAGATTATAGGAGGGAGAGTAAATCGAGAGAAGAGTAAGTAAACTCTTTATACGTTGGATGATGCATTGATACCAAATTAAAGAATAGGCCTATGTCATTGGGTGCAGACATAGCTAAAAAGCTAAAAAAGATAAATATAATCACTTTGAACACATTTGAAACTTACACACAAAGTTATGATTGGCTCTGTTATTCGGCAGTGATGTTCAGAATTTCTTAGAGAGAGTGAGAGATGGGAAGTGTGGCTCATTCCTGACCCCACTGGAATTGTGCTGAGACTTGAAGTAACCACTTTTCCTCATCGGGATTCTCCATCTCCCCAAGTCTTTGCAACCAGCCTAAAGCCTGGGATATGCCTACCCGGCTCTGATGTGACCCCTGATCAGACACCAAAGTATGCAGAGTATTTGGAGAGGATAAAGGCGGAGGCCAGAAAGAGAAAGAGGTGGATATTTAGAAAGTGCGATGAAAGAGAAAGACTCCAAAGAATGGATCACTATCAAGGGCATAAAGACATGCAAAAGTATTTTTGAATGAATGGCTAGAAGTAATCTAGAAAAATAGAAATTTTAGCCCTAATGGCTGTACTAGTTCTTCTCCAATTCCTGGTGGTAATCCTAGAAAACTAGTAGTACTTATAGACACACTGAGTGATACTTATTCACAGATCTCATTTGAAGATTTATTATTCAGGAAACACTGGCTCTTCTTGAACTGAAAACTCTCTAAAAACTGTTGCATCTGTAACATTTTATGAATCTGAATCTATCAGTTTAAAAGCTGTGGGACTCATCTGGCACCTAAAAATCTCTGGAAGGAGAACATCTGATAACTACGAGATGTCTGCTGGATACCTAGAGCTGGACTCCTGACACACATCATCCCACTCCATTGTCATAGCTACTCTTGGTGGTGGCTGTAAAACCCAATGACAAGAGGAGACTTGGGGAGATGAAACATTTTCTTCAAGGTCAAAGTGCTGGCGAGTGGCAGAGCCATGATTCACATCCAAATCTTATTATGTCACACTGCTTCTCAAACACAGATCACAGACAAGGAGTGAGGCTTCAGGTAGGAAACTTAAAATTTTCCTGCAATGATTACTTTTGAAGTTCCAGAGTATTGGGATTTGATTAAATGAGCCCTGGGCTTTTCGGGGGCTAGTTCACAAGCAGAGGAAAAGGTTTGGATTTTGACCTGTTCACCCCAATTAAGTTCACCTTGTTCAGAGAAAGTTACTTACCAAGGCTGGTGCTGGAATGATTAGAAATGAGACTCACCCTCATAGCAGCAAAGGGCCAGAGTGACCAGCAGGACAGACAGCGACAGCCTCATGGTCGTTTATTTGCTTTGAGCTTTCAGCATTAGCAAATGATGAGGTCTTAGGAGCTGGACTCAGGATTCGGGGGAGTCGAGAGCTATTTGTACCCGGAGAGACTCACTGGTCCTGCCTGTATGGCACATGGCAGGTCACAAGGTCTGGCTTCCAGCCCTCCCTTCCTCACACAGGGCTGATGCCATCCATCTATGTCACTTTCCCCACGCCTCCCTCCTTCCTGAGTTGGGCAGACTCCAGGAGTGCAGCCCCAAGGGACTCTGCTCTGTCCTCCAGGAGAGTGTTCAGTCACCTCTGGAAATGTGTCCTGTTTGCCTCTTAGTCTTTGAGCTTTGTATCTTTGTTCTTTGTGACAGTGCAGAGTCACTGCTGTGTTCTGACACCAGGAGGGCAGATCGGGGGACTGGAAAGCTGGGGGACTTCACTGGTTATAGAGACACGCTGTATGGAGACCAAATTTGACCCATCCTAGGCATGCTGATAGCTGACCACGCCTGGTTCAGGTGCACATTGATCAAGTCTGAACAAGAATGATCCTCTCCCTCAGTTCCCCTTCCATCACCACCGTCTTCACACAGAGGCACCTTAAAACACTGTGGAACACATCCCACCCTTGGAGAATTTCCTTGAGGAAAAACTCCTTTATCTGTTCTCTCACTGGCTCATTCCAAGGCCAGAATCTTTGTTTCTGGTGGAGTTGACCACAGTGTAGAGATTCATATTTTCAGTCCATGAAGAGCAAGGCTACCAGGATGACATGCCACCCACCTGTAATCTTAGGTTTATGTGATGATTAAATGAACTCAATGCTCTTTTTTCCCAAGAAGTCCTGGGTGTCAGGAGCCAGACAAGCATCACAGGTATTGCGAGTTTCTCTGCTCTTGGGCTGCAAGCAGGGAAGATGATGGAATGAAGAGACAGGTGAACATAGTGGGTGCCCACCTCCTCTTCTGCTATGGGCTCAAGACTTCCATTCCAACCTAGCTTTGCTACCTGAGTCAATTTCATTTTTTAATGGAGGTGAAGGTGACCCCCATCTAAAGTAATATGCTCCCCACCTGTCACTCCACCCTTGCGCCATCCTGCTCTGTGTGAGTAGGAAGCATTTTCTTTCATCAGAAATTACCCACTTAAATGAATGTATATTTGAGAGGACCTACACTCCTCGACAAAGGTCTGCAGTCTCGATTATACAATCAGATCACTTGCGAGCTTTTAAAAAATACAGATCCCCGACTCCTCTCTCTGGAGAGTTTGACTCAGCAGGTCTGAGGTGAAGCCCTGGCACCCATACTATTTAAACTCCACTGGTGATTCTTGGGGCAGCAGGACTGAGAACCACCGAGAAAGACCTTTATTAACAAGGGGCATGTTCATGAGCTGTGTTGTCAGTGAGCACATTGCAGGGTTTGGATAAGTCCCAGTGGAGAGCCACAGTGGTACCCACATCAATCGACAGGATGGTGGAGGGTCGTTGTAGGCAGCTCTGCGTCCACCACCAGGAGCAGGAGGCATGCTGGTGAGGACCACAGAGACCTGGGTTCAGATTGTTCACGGTCTCAGACCTCAGGACAATTACTCAGTTTATATAAGGGAGCCCAGTTTTCTCGTCTGGAACAGGTGCTAATAAATGTGCCCCATGATAGGTTTTGCAGGATGAATAAATGTGTGTGTGTGAATTTGCCAGGGTCCGGCACATACTACACTCTCAAAAAATCTTGACTACTGTTATCTTGTTCTCTTTGTCAAACATCTTGGGTTGTCACCAGTTCCTAGTTTAGAACACTGATGAAAACCACATAATCACCACTTTTCAGAACTGTAAGGAAACCTAGATACACCTCCTCTCTCTGAAATATATAGAGGAGGAAGCCCAGCTCTGGTTTGAGTCTACAGACCCATGGACATAAATTAGGTAGTCAAACCTCTCTGACAGCACGCTGAGCTGTAAGGATGTCTCCACATCTGCTGAACAGAGCTTGTGCTGGCATGGACTCAGGTTCACCATATATTCCAACAGGGAGGGACGTCAGCTCTTTTTAGTTTTCATAGTTCATGCTTTCTCATGTCTGCCCTCCTCCTTCCCTAATTGACTCACTATTTCAGTTCAATCTTCCCATTCTTGGGAGTTTGGTCCCTGACCTCCATGACTTGGTCAACATCCCTTTTATAGGCTCTGCTGGTACATTGCATGTCCTTTGACTCAATTACAAGGTTGCAGGTTTACAAATGTATAATCAGTTAATTGATGTGAGCCCCCCTGGACTTCAGCTCCATAATGGCAGGGCAATATCTGGTTTCCTCATCCTTGCTTAGCACAGTGCCTGGCCCAGAACAGAGGAGCAGCAAGCATTCCTTGCAGAAGCTTACAGTTGTCATCTTCCACACAGGTCTCTGGGTCGCAAAACCATCTGTAGCTAAAAACAATAGAGGTAATAAAGACAGTAGCAACATTTTTGCTTGCTACATATGGCCAGGCACTGTTCAAACATAATTTATTGTATTTTCTTAAAAGCTTATTTTCATGTTAAAGAAAGGACATTTTTATGCTGTAAAATGAGAGAGTGAGAACTGAAGAAAGAAATGAGGTATATCACTGAGAATGAGATTCTGTCATAGAAATTAAAGGCCTGTAGAAATTCGAGGAAGAGCAAAGGCTTATGAGCTGTGCATTCCCCAGGAAGGAAGACTTTGTGAAGAGGTGGTGACTGACTTGGATCTTGAAGGACAAACTGGAGGAGGATGACAGAACAGAGAAAGTATGGGGAGCATCCGGGCAGAGGCATGGCCATGAATCTGAGCTCCACACACTAAGAGACACAGATGCCCACATTCCTGCCTGAGTCAGTCTGCACGGGGGCTCCACTCACTGTCCATTGACTGTGAGGCTACCTTGCACTACTGACATTTCACCACAAGGGCCAATGCTTTTAGATATTTCTTTATGACATGGTTTTCCAACCTTGGCTTTAGTGACATGAGAGGCTGAAGAATTCTTTTTTGAGTGGATGTCCTGAGCATCACAGGTTGTCTAGCAGCATCTCTGGTCTCTATCCACTTGATGCCAACGGCAAACCACGCACCCTGTGGAGACACGACAAACATCTCTGGACACTGACATTGTCCACAGGGGTGGGTGGAAGAAGGGAGAAATCAGTCCCAGAAGAGAATCACTGCTGTAGCAGTGGAAATACTTAATATTGGCTCCTCCACACACTGCTTGCAATACCCTTAAGGACTAGAGGTTCACAATCTGGATGCCTACACTTAGAAAGAAAATGTGGCCATTCAATGGAGGGGAAATTAGTAACAAATAAAGAAGATTTTGCTGTAGCTATCTAAGGAAACTTAGGAACTGTCACATGTGTATAGGATTAAATATTTAACCACACCTTTTGTGGGAATGTCAAGCTGTGTTCAGGGTTTTGGTGAATGAGCCAAGGAGAATTACCCAAGGCTGACCTGATCCTTGTTCAGCTTCCAAACCTGGCTCACTGACCCAACTCATTAGATGGATCTGGGTTACATTGGATCAAGGTAATGGTTACTTCTGAGAAACAGGGAGACTGAGTTGGCCCAGTCCCTGACGGCATGGGCTCCAACTTCCTCCTCTCCTCACCTGTCCCCTCTCTGTTATGACTCCAAAGTCCTCACCCAGAAACATAAAGACGGTGGTGTTAGTGCCAGGATGTCATGCTGATGTCTGGTTTTAGGGTTGGGTTTGATCCCTGCCTTTACCAAAGACTCAAATTTAAATGAGCTTCTCTCTCTAAGTAGATGGAATAATGAAATATGTGATATAATCAGCGAATTCTTTGCAAAGATTCAAAATCTGTCCCGTAAGGCAGTTACACAACAATTAATTAAGCAGCTGCATGTGGACTATTGTCACACAAAGACCAGAGGTGCACAGGCCGTGCCCTCAAGGAGCGTGAACAGGGAAGAAAGGGCCATGGGATCAGGTCCGGGGATGTCAGGAGACAGCTGCACTCGGAGAGCCATGGGGTCCTGGGAAGGGAGGTCCCCAGAGATTCAGGGGTCAGAAAAGGGCACAGGTAGTGGGCTGCCTTTGGTATGGCAGTGGGAACGAATAAGGAGTTTCAACTCAGTGGGATGGAGGCAAGGACAGTGGGGGAGGGGAGTTCACAGGAAGCAAAGGCCTCAAGCAGAAAACTGTGGGGCCTGCACTGAAATCAACCTAGAGCTCACCTAGGGCCGTTGTCGAGTCAAGGTCACAAGGATCCATCTGAGCCAGAAAGTGAAGCTTCATAAGGCTCAAACTATATAATAGAGTTGGGAGCTGTCTCCCAAATCAGAACTCCTGGCTCCTTATCCAGGCTCTGCCATATACAACTTGTGTGCCCTTGGTAAAGTTACTTGACCTCTCTTGTCCCATTGTTTGCAGCTGGGGAGAAATGATATGCCCACCTCGTGTGGAGAGTGACCACACATCTCAGTTTGCTCAGGAGTTTCCTGGTTTACGTTGCTGTGCCAGCATTCAATCCATTTAGTGACCTCTTTCACCCTCCAAAGCACCCCAGTTTAGCCAATAAGTTTCATCATCCCCCTGCTCATTGGGTTGGAGATGTGAAGATTACAAGATGTTTTCACAAGTGCCCTGCACTGAATAAGTGCTATGTAATTGTTTGCCGTTCATGTTTTACTGAATTTTGAAAATACGTAGACATGGATTGGTGCTGGGTATTGAGAAGATGACTAGGCCAACAGAATGTAGACTGTTTAAGAACAGTGATATGTAAATTTTATCTCAATAAAACTCTTTAAAAGAGTCAGAAGAATATCAAGTAAGCATGAATCACATACAGTACTTTATTTCCAACTTAGGACTTTGACCTCAGATCTGAACACAATTATCTCTAGACCTTTTAGAGTATGTAAAGTAGAAGCAGAGTCTTCAGTGGTCTATAATGGTCCTAGTAGTCCTTCAAGGCTTATTGTTACTCCTTTCTCATTTTTATAAAATTAATCTCTGGCAGCTGACATGACAGCACCTATTCTGTGCCCAGCCCTGTTCTGAGGACTCACACGTTGTAGCTCATTCAGGCCTCACGATGATTCTAGGACTGTTCCCATTGTACAAAGAGAAATGACTGTGAAATCTCCATACCAGGCTGGTCCAAGACAAGGCAGGTGCCCGGTCCAGGAATGGCCTGGATACTGTGAACAATGGACAACTCACTGACAACCAAGAAATCCACTGCTGGTTTTGGATGGAATGCTCTGTATATATCTATTAAGTCCATCTGATCATGTGTTTCATTTAAATCCACTATTTCCTTGTTGACTTTCTGTCTGGATGATCTATCCATTGATGTAAGTGGAGTGTTGAGGTCCCCTACTATTATAGCGTTGTGTTAATTTCTCCCTGAAGTCCATTTATAGTTGCTTTTTATACTTGGGTGCTCCTGTATTAGGTGCATATATATTTATAAGTATTATGTCCTCTTGGTGGAATGTCCCTTTTATCATTATATACAGCCCCTCTTTGTCTCTCATTTTCTTATTTGTCTTGAAGTCTCTCTTGTCTCATATAAGTATGGCAACACCTGCTTTCCTTTGTTCACATTTGCTTGGAGTATCGTCTTTCATCCCTTCTCTCTGAGCCTATGTTTCTCTTTAGAGTTGAGATGTGTTTCCTGGAGGCAGCATATTGTTGGGTCTTGTTTTCTTTCTTTTTTTTTTTCTTCCATTGCAGTAACATTGGTTTATAATGTTGTATAAATTTCAGGTGTACCACAGTATATTTCAATTTCCGTGTAGATTACATCATGTTTGCCACCCAAGACTAATTACAATCCATCACCACACACATGTGCCTAATCACCCCTTTCATCCTCCTCCCTCTCTTCTTCCCCTCTGGTAACCACCAATCCAATCTCTGTCTCCATGTGGTTGTTTCTTGTTGTTTTTATCTTCTACTTATGAGTAAGGTCATACAGTATTTGACATTCTCCTGCTGACTTATTTCACTAAGCATAATACCCTGAAAGTCCATCCTTGTTGTCACAAATGGCTGGATTTCATCATTTTTATGGCTGAGTAGTATTCCATTGTGTATATAGACTGCATCTTCTTTATCCATTCGGCCCTTGATGGGCACCTATGTTGCTTCCAAGTCTTGGCTATTGTGAATAATGCTGCAGTGAACACAGGGGTGCGTGTATCTTTACGCATCTGTGTTTTCATGTTCTTTGGATAAGTACCCGGCAGTGGAAAGCTGGTTCATATGGCAGTTCTATTCTTAATTTTTTGAGGAATCTCCATACTGTTTTCCATAGTGGCCACACCATTTTGCACTCCCACCGGCAGTGTACGAGAGTTCCCTTCTCTCCACACCCTCTCCAACACTTGTTTCCTGTCCTGTTAATTATAGCCATTCTGAAGGGCGTGAAGTGATATCTCATTGTAGTTTTGATTTGCATTTCCCTGATAGTTAATGATGTTGAACATCTTTTCATTTGCCTGTTGGCAATCTGTATATCTTCTTTGGAGAAATGTCTGTTCAGACCTTTTGCCCATTTTTTAATTGGGTTGTTAGTTTTTTGTTGTTGAGATGTATGAGTTCTTTATATATTTTGGAGATTAACCTCTTATCAGATATATGGTTTGCAAATATCTTGACCCAATTGTTAGGTTGTCCTTTTGTTTTGTTGATGGTTTCCTTTGCTGTGAAGAAGCTTCTTAGTTTGATGTAGTCCTATTTGTTTATTTTTCTATTGTTTCCCTTGCCTGGTCAGACCTGGTGCTTGAATACATGCTGCTAAGAGTGATGTCCAAGAGTACCATGCATATGTTTTCTTCTAGGAGTTTTATGGTTTCAGATCTTATATTCAAGATTTTAATCCATTTTGAGCTAATTTTTGTGTTTGGTGTAAGACAGTCCTCTACTTTCCTTCTTTGCATGTGGCTGCCCAGTTTTCCCAACACCATTTATTGAAGAGACTTTCCTTTCTCCATTGTATGTCCTTGGCTCCCCTGTTGAAAATAAGCTGTCCATAGATGTGTGGCTTTATTTTTGGGCTCTTGATTCTCTTCCACTCATCTGTGTCTCTGTTTTTGTGCCAGTGCCTTACTGTTTTGATTACTATAGGTTTGTAGTATATTTTCAAGTCAGGGATCGTGATACCTCCAGCTTTGTTCTTTTTTCTCAGGTTTCCTTGGGCTCTTCAGAGTCCTTTTTTGTTCCATTTAAATTTTAGGGTTCTTTGTTCTATTTCCATGAAAAAATGTCATTGGGACTTTGATAGGAATTGCATTGAATCTGTAGATTGCTTTAGGAAGTATGGACATTTTAACTATGTTAATTCTTCCCATCCAGGAGCACAGAATATCTTTCCATTTCTTTGTGTCTTCTTTGATTTCTTTCAACTACATTTTATTAGTTTTCAGTGTACAGGCCTTACACCTCTTCAGTTAAATCTATTCCTGGGTATTTTATTCTTTTTGTTACAGTTGTAAACAGGATTCTATACTGAATTTCTCTTCCTCTATTTAGTAGTTAGTGTATAGAAATGCAACATATTTTTATAAGTTGATTTTGTACCCTGCAACTTTAATGTGTTCATTACATCTAACATTTTTCTGGTGGATTCTTTAGAGCTTTCTATATACAGAATCATGTCATCTGTAAATAGTGACAGTTTTACTTCTTCCTTTCAAATTTGGAAACTTTTATTTCTTTTTCTTGCCTGATTGTTCTGGCTAAAACTTCCAATACTATGTTGAATAAGAGTGACAAGACTGGGCATCTTTGTATTGTTCCTGTTCTTAGGGAGATAGCTTTCAGTTTTTCACCATCGAGTAAGATATTGGCTGTGGTTCGTCATATACGGCCTTTATTATGTTGAGGTTCTTTCATTCTATGCTCATTTTATTCATAGTTTTTCTCATAAGTGGAAGCTTTATCTTGCTGAATGCTTTCTCTGCATCTATTGAGATGATCATGTGATTGGTTTCCCATTTAATTCCCTCATTTTATTCTTTTTTAATTGATGTCATATTGGCTTATAAAATTGTGTAAATCTCATGTATACATTATTATATTTCAGTTTCTGTACAGACTGCATCGTGTTTGCCACCAATAGTCTAGTGTTAATCCGTCACCGTACATGTGTGCCCCTTTATTGCTTTTGCACTCCACCCACCCCCTCCACCTCTGGTAACCACTAATCTGTTGTCCTATCTATGTGTTTGTTTATCTTCCACATATGGGTGAAATCATACAGTATTTGTCTTTCTCTGTCTGACTCATTTCACTTAACAGAATACCTTTAAGGTCCATCCATGCTGTCACAGATGGCACAATTCTGTCTTTTCTTGTGGCTGAGTAGTATTCCATTGTAGATATACCACATCTTTTTTATCTGTTCATTCATTTATGCACACTTGGGATCCTTCCATATATTGGCTATTGTGAACAATGCTGCAATGAACATGGGGATCCGTGAACTCTTTGAATTGTTGATTTCATGTACTTAGGATAAATACCAAGTAGTGGGAGAGCTGGATCATATGGTATTTCTGTCTTTAATTTTTTGAGAAATCTCCGTACTGTTTTCCATAGATGCTGCTCCATTTGCATTCCCACCAGGAGTGTATGAGGATTCTCTTTTCGTCACATCCTCTCCAACACTTGTTATTTCTTGTCTTGAAAATTATAGCCATTCTGATGGGTGTGAGGAGATACCTCATTGTAGTTTTGATTTGCATTTCCTAATAATTAGTGACGCTGAACATCTTTTCATGTGCTTGTTGGCCATCTGTATATCTTCTTTGGAAAAATGTCTGTTCATATTCTCTGCCCATTTTTTGATCAGGTTGTTCATGTTTTTGTTGTTGAGTTGTATGAATTCTTACTATATTTTGGAAATTTACCCCTTGTTGGATATATGATTTGCAAATATATTCTCCCAGTGGGTGGGTTGTGTTTTCATTTTTTTGACGGTTCCCTTTGCTGTGGAGATGTTTAATCTAATGCAGTCCCATTTGTTTATATTTTCTTTTGTTTCCCTTGCCTGAGGAGGCATGCTATTTATTCAAAACGGTGCTAAGAACAATGTCAGAAAGCTTATGGCCTATAGTCTCTTCTATGAGTTTTATGGTTTCAGGTCTTACATTCAAGTCTTTAATTCATATTGAGTTAATTTTTTTGTATGGTGTAAGATAATGGTCTACTTTCATTCTTTTATATGTGGCTGTCCAGTGTTCCCAACACCATTTGTTGAAGAGACTTTCCCTTCTCTGTTGTATTTCTTGGCTCCTTTGTCAAAGATTAGCTGTCCATAGATGTGTGGGTTTATTTCTGAGTTCTCAGTTCTGTTCTGTTGATCTGTATGTCTGTTTTTGTGCCAGTACCATGCCATTTTGATTACTATAGCTTTGTAGTGTATTTTGAAGTCAGGAGTTGTGATGCCTCCAGCTTTGTTCTTTTTTCTCAGGATTCTTCTGACTCTCTGGGGTCTTTTGTTGTCTATTTAAATTTTAAGCTTCTTTGCTCTATTTCCATGAAGAAGGTGATTGGGAATCTGATTGGGATTGCATTGAGTCTGTAGATTGCTTTAGGTGATATGAACTTTTTAACTATGTTTATTCTTCCAATCCATGAGCATGGAATATCTTTCTATTTCTTTATTTTGTCTTCAATCTCTTTCAATAATATCTTATAGTTTTTAGTGTATAGATCTTTCACCTCTCTGGTTAAGTTTATTCCTAGATATTTTATTCTTTTCGTTGTGATTGTAAATGGGATTCTATTCTTGACTTCTGTTTCTGCTATTTAATGAAACAGCATACAATAGTATACAAATGCAACTCATTTCGGTATGTTGATTTTGTATGCTGCAACTTTACTGTATTTCTAGTAGTTTTTTGGTGAATTCTTTAGGGTTTTCTGTAAGTATAAATCATGTCATCCACTGAGAGTTTCACTTCTTCCTTTCCAATTTGCATACATTTTATTTATTTTTCTTGCCTAATTGCTCTGCCTAAAACTTCCAGTACTGTGTTGAATAAGAGTGTCAAGAGTGGACATCTTTGTCTTATTCCTGTTCTCAGAGGAATGGTTTTCAGTTTTTCTCTGTTGAGTATGATGTTGGCTGTAGATTTGTCAGATATGGCCTTTATAATGTTGAGGTAGTTTCTATACCCATGTCATCATAAACGGATGTTGGATTTTGTCAAACGCTTTCTCTGCATCTATTGAGATGATCATATGAATTTTATTCTTCATTTGGTTAATTTGGTGTATCACCTCAATTGATTTCTGGATGTTGAACCATCCTTGCATCCCTGGAATAAATCCCACATGATCGTGGTGTATGATCTTTTTAATGTGTTGTTGTATTTGATTCGTTGATATTTTGTTGAGAATTTTTGCATCTATGTTCATCAGCAATATTGGCCTGGAATTTTCTTTTTCTTGTGTTGGGCTTGTCTGGTTTTGGTATCTGGGTAATGTTGTCCTCATAAAATGAGTTAGGAACCTAGCCTCATCTTCAATTTTTTGGAAGAGTTTCAGAAGGATAGGTATTAGGTCCTCTTTCAATGTATGGTAGAATTCACCAGGGAAGCCGTCTGGTACTGGACTTTTGTGTTTTGGGAGGTCTTTGATTACTATTTCAATCTCTTTGCTTCTGATTGGTCCATTCAGATTCTCCATTTCTTCTTGATTCAGTTTGAGAGGTTATATGATTCTAAGAATTTATCCATTTCTTCTATGTTATCCCATTTCTTGGTGTATACCTCTTTGTAATATTCTCTTACAATCCTTTGTATTTCTGTGGTATTTGTTGTGATTTTTTTCTCTTTTATTTCTGATTTTATTAATTTGAGGCTTCTCTCTTTTTTTCTTGGTGAGTCTAGCTAAGGGTTTGTCAATTTTTGTTTGTGTGCCCAAAGACCCAGCTCCTAGTTTCATTGATTTCTTTCTATTGCTTTTTTGTCTCTATTTCATTTATTTCCCCTGTGATTTTTAATATTTCCTTCCTTCTGCTGATTTTGGGCTTTCCTTGTTCTTCTTTTTCCACTTCCTTTAGGTGCACTGTTAGATTGTTAATTTGAGATTTTTCTTGCTTTATGAGGTAGGCCTGTATTGCTGTATACTTCCTTCCTAGTACTGCTTTTGCAGTATCCCACAAATTTTGGCATGCTTTATTTTCATTTGTCTCCAGGTATTTTTTGATTTCTCCTTCAATTTCTTCATTGACCCATAGTTGTTCAGTAGCATTTTGTTTAATCTCCACATATCTGTGTCTTTTCCAGTTTTCTTCTTGTAGTTGCTTTCTGGTTTCTCACCTTTGTGGTCAGAAAAGAAGCTTGATATTACTTCAATCTTCTTACATTTGCTGAGACTTGTTTGTGGTCTAGTATGTGATCTATCCTGCAGAACGTTTCATGGCATTCAAAAAGAATATTCTGTTCTTCAGTTTTTGGGTGGAATGTTCTGTTTATATTTACTAAGTCCATCTGGTCTAATGTGTCACTTAAGGACAAGGATTCCTCATTGATCTTCTGTTTGGGTGATCTATCCATGGATGTAAGTAGAGTGTTAAAGTCCCCTTTTATTGTGTTCCTGTCAACTTCTCCTTTTATGTCTATTAGTAATTGCTTTATATATTTAGGTGTTCCTGGGTTGGGTGCACAGGTATTTACAAGTGTCATGTCTTCTTGTTGGATTGTTCTCTTTCTCATTATGTAGTGCCCTTCTTTGTTACTTGTTTCAGGTTTTGTTTTAAAGTCTGACTTGTGTGATATAAGTGTTGCTCCATCAGCTTTCTTTTCCTTTCCACTTGCATGGAGTGTCTTTTCTAACCCTTCACTTTCAGTTTGTGAGTGTCTTTAGGTCTGAAGTGTGTCTCTTGTATGCAGCATACATATGGGTCTTGTTTTTTTCTTTTTTTCCATTCAGCCCCCTTCTGTCTTTTTATTGGAGCATTTAGTCCACTGATATTTAAAGTAGCTATTGATAAGTATGTACTTAGTGCCATTTTGTTAGTTTTTTTCTGGGTGTTTTAGTAGTTCTTCTCGGTTCCTTTCTTCTTCTCTTGATCTCTTCCCTTGTGATTTGATGGCTTTCTTTAGTATTATGTTTGGGTTCCTTTCTCTTAATTTTTTTTTTTGTGTGTGTGAGGAAGACCAGCCCTGAGCCAACATCTGTAGCTAATCCTCCTCTTTTTGCTGAGGAAGACTGGCCCTGGGCTAACATCCGTGCCCATCTTCCTCTACTTTATATGGGAAGCCGCCACGGCATGGCTAACGAGCAGTGCGTCAGCGGGCGCCCGGGATCCGAACTCGCGAACCCTGGGCTGCCAAGCGCGGATGAAACCGCTGCGCCACCGGACGGCCCCCCTTTCTCTTAACTTTTCGTGTATTTTTTATAGGTTGCTGGTTTGTGATTATCATGAGGTTCATCTATAATAACTTATGTAAATAGCAATCTGTATTAAGTTGATGATCTCTTAAATTTGACAGTTTACAAAAGCCCTATTCTTTTACTCCTCTTCCCCTACATTTATGTTTTTGATATTATATTTAATCTCTTTGTGTTTGTATCCCTTAACTTCTTATCTGAGAAATAGATAATTTTAGTAGTTTTGCCTGTTTATGTTGCTTGTGAGGAAGATTAGCCCTGAGATAACAGCCATTGCCAACCCTCCTCTTTTTGCTGAGGAAGATTGGCCCTGGGCTAACATCCGTGCTGATCTCCTCTAGTTTATATGGGATGCCACTACAGCATGGCTTGACAAGCGGTGTGTTAGTCTGCACCTGGGATCCGAACCTGTGAACCCCAGGCCTCCAGAAGCAGAGTGTACGAACTTAACCACTACACCACTGGGCCGGCCCCAGTAGTTCTGTCTTTTGACCTTCATATTAGCTTCATAGGGAGTTGGTGTGATACCTTGCAAACATTATTGTATATTTGCCTTTACCAGTGGGTTTTTTGTCTTTGGGTTTTTTGTCTTTGATGATTTTCTTATTCCTTCTTCTGGTTGTGGGGTCACGCTTCCCAGGACCAGCCTCCATGCCCTATGACAACCATGTGTCCTTCTGGCCCCCTTCTGGGCAGGATGCCAACCATCTGCTATTGTAACTATTTCTCTCAAAAAACATCACGTCTTGAGAGAACACAGAGCCCTTCCACATGAGCTACAGATCCTTGGATGTTGACCATTCAAGGACAGTCCCTCTTGGCAACCACATAGGCTTTTGTTCCCTTGCCTATATAAGCAACACCCTCTCTGGCCACCGTAGCAGTTGCAGGTGCACAAGTCTGTCCAGTCAGCCACCCCTAGACATACCCCATAACAAAGATCCTGTAATCCTACATGTCTCGTCCACCATCTCCAGGTAGAGGGTCTCTCTGCACCATATCTCACACTGTTAACACAACTGGGCATGCGGCGAGACAGGAGTCTTTTCCTTTCCACTTAAATAAGTCCCTTTAACATTTCTTGTAAGGCCAGTTTATCGGTGATAAACTCCTTTGGTTTTGTTTCTCTGAAAAACTCTTTATCTCTCCTTCCATTCTGAATGATAACCTTGCCAGGAAGAGTCTTCTTGGCTGTAGGTTTTTTCCTTTCAGCACTTTGAATATATCCTGCCACTCCCTTCTAGCCCGGAAGGTTTCTGCTGAGAAGTCAGCTGATAGCCATATGGGATTTCCTTTGTAGGTAACTTGTTGCCTTTCTCTTTCAGCTTTTAGGATGCTCTCTTTATCTTTAATTCTTGACATTTTAATTATAATGTGTCTTAGTGTGGTTCTCTTTGGGTTCATCTTGTTTGGTGCTCTCTGTGGTTCTTGTTCCTGGATGTCTGTTTCCTGCCTCAGGTGAGGGAATTTTCAGCTATTATTTCTTCAAACAAGTTCTCTGCCCCTTTGTCTCTCTCATCTCCTTCTGGGACACCTATAATAAAGAAAATAGTATGCTTGAGGTTGCTCCAGAAGTCTTTTAGACTTTCTTCCTTCTTTTTGATTCTCTTTTCTGTTCAACTTGGATGATATCCTCTACTCTTTTATCCAGAGCACAGATCTGTTCTGCTGTGTCATCTACTCTGCTGTTGATTCCCTCTAGAGAATTTTGCCTTTCCAGTATTGTATTCTTCAGTTCTGATTGGTTCTTTCGTATATTTTCCAATTCTTTGTGGAAGTTATCACTGTGCTCACCAATTCTTCTCCCAAGATCAGTGAGTCTCCTTATGGCTATTCGTTTGTACTCTTTAACAGGGAGATTGTTTATCTCTGTTTCATTTAGTTCTGTTTCTGAGGATTTGTTCTCTTCTTTTATTTGAACATATTCCTTTGTTTCCAAATTTGCCTATTTCTCTGTTCTTAAATCTATGTGTTAGGTAGATCAGCAACATCTCCCAATCTTGGCAATGTGGCCTTATGTAAGAGATGTCTTGTGGGGCCCAGCAATGTTCTTCTCTCTTGCCACCCGTTCTGAATGCACCAAGTGTGTGCCCTTCTGTTCTGGTGCAGTGCTCTTGCAGCAGGTGCATGGGTTGGCTAGGCTGGCCTCCTGGTTGTAAAGCTCAGGTGTGTGGGGCTGCTACAGTCACTTTAGTCACTTTATTGGGTGGGGCAAGCCCTGGCACTGCTGACTGCAATGTCTAATGGCACACAACTACTGCTGTTTTGCTGTTAAGTGAGTCAGGCCTCCAGTGTGGTGGTTGCTAGGCTCAGGGTTCACAATGGCTGCAGGCCTCCCTTGCAGCCACCTGCAGCACAGCACTGTTGTTAGCTCTCTCCAGAGCACAGATGGGTTGGGCCAGGCCCAGGTGTGGCAGCCCACAATCATTTCAGGTGATGGAGGGCAGGGCAGATCCCCTGTGTGGCTGTTTGAGATGGCCAGTGGCACAAGTTTGCCTTGACTGACATGCACCACCTCCCAGAGATGCACACACCCCACCAATGCAAGGTGGTTCTGCCATCACAGACCCACTCACCCCTGCTGCAGAGGTCCCACACACCACAGCCATGTGGGCCCACAAGTTCAATGGGCTTGCTTGTGGGTGGGTACAGTCCCTGGGGTAGGCTGCTTGCCCTGGCTGTGATCAATTAACAGTGCTCTAGTGGATGGGGGAAACCTCTGTGCTAACAGATGAAAGGAAGGAATCCAATAGCATCTACCAGCACCCTGTCGGCATGACTGAACTAGGTCACAACAATGGCTGTCCCTGGGGGGTAGGGGTGGTTTTGCTGACTCTTGCCTCTCTGAGATGCACTGCAAGCTTAGTAAGTGAGTCTCTTTTAAGAGTGAACTATGCACGTTTCTTTCTGGTGTTTTTGTGTTGGTTTCTGAAACAGGTGAATCTGTGCATGGGCCCTTTAAAAGCAGCTTTTTCTCTCTTTGACTTTGGATACTTTTTCAGGGGGTATTCCCTGTTGGTTCAAAAGCAGCAAAGCCAGGAATTATGGGGTCTTGTCTCAGTTGTGCTGAAACTAAAGCACAACTGAGATGTGTGCTTTGGGATGCCTATTCTGGCATACATCCCCAGCTCAGATACCCTCGCTCCTCCAGGAAAAGATTCATAACGTTAAGATTCCTCTGGCCATGTGGCGACACCATTGGGCTGCTTTTTTTTCTTCACCAGAGGTGTATTTCTGCCTCTTCCACCCTTGTCAATGTTTTCTGTTGCTCTGGGGGATCTTTTTATCCAGTTTCCAGATCTCTCTCAGAGGAAATTGTTCCCCAGGTAGTTGTAGTTTTGTTCTATCCATGGGAGGAGGTGAATTCAGAGTCATCCTGTGCCACCATCTTCCCAGAATTCTCTCTAAATCCATCTTTAAAGAGTTTTATGGAAATATAACTTACATATCACTTCTTCTCACACATTTTATACATTCTTTTGACTTAGTCATCTGCTCAATACCCAGCACCAACTTGGCTCTTATTTATTTTCACATTGAGTAAAACAGGAATGACAGGGAATTATATAGCACTTACTTGATGCAGGCACTGGTGAAACCCACTTTTAATCTTCGCAACAACCAAATGAGTAGGGTGATGATGAAACTTAGAGGTCAAACTAGGGTAGTCTGGAGGGGGAAAGAGGTCATTAAAGGGACAGAATGCTGGGACAGCAGCATAAACTAGGATTCTCCTGAGAGAACTGAGATGTGTGGTCTCCCTCTCCATGAGGTGGGCAAACGATTTTTCCCCAGCAGCAGACAATGAGACAAGACAGGTCAAGAAACTTCACCAAGGACACACAGCAAGTGGAAGGCAGAATCCAGATAAGGATGCAGATGTTCTGGCTTGAGAGACAGCTCCCGACACTATTGGCCTCCTGAGTTAGACCCTTTTAGACCTTCACTTTAAGGCTCAGATGGACCCTTGTGACCTTGACTCCCACAAATGAGGAAGTTAACCCCAAGTAGATTTCTGTACAAGCCCCACAGTTTCTGCTTCAGGCCTTTGTTTCCCTTCCACACTGTCCTTGCCTCAGTCCCACTGAATTGAAACTCCTTTTTCATACCCAATGCCACACCAAAGACAGCGCATTTCTCATGCCCTTTCCTGGCTTCTGCATCTCCAGAGATCTCATCCTTCCCAGGACCCCATGGCTTGCCATGTGCAGCTCTCTTGACATCCCAGGACCTGATCCCATGGCCCCTTCCTCCCTGTTCATGCTCCTTGAGGGCACACCCTCTGAACATCTGGTCTTTGTGTGATGACAGGGATGGAGTAGGTGCTTAAGTAGTTTTTGTGTAACTGCTTTTCAGGATTTTTACAAAGATTTCACTGATTATGTGACATGTTTTATTATTCTATCTATTTAGAAAGAGAAGCTCATTTAAATTTGAACCTTTAGTAAAGGCAAGGATCAAACCCAACACTAAGACCAGACAATAGCGTGTCACCATGGTGCAAACAGAAACTTCTTCTTGTTTCTGGAAGGGGACTTTGGAGTCTCCACAGGGAGGGGGCAGGTGAGGAGAGGAGGAAGTTGGAGCCCATACCATGAAGGACTGGGCCACTTCAGTTTCCCTAATCCCCAGGAGTATGCAATACCTTGTTCCAATGTAACCCGGATCCATCTAATGACTTGGGTCAGTGAGCCGGATTTGGAAGCAGAGCCAGGATCAGGCTTCAGCCCCAGGTAACTCTCCTTGGCTCATTCGCTAAAAACATGAACTTTACTCAGCTTGACATTCCCGTGAAATGTGTGGTTAAATACTTAATCCCATACACATATGACAGTTTGTATGGTTCATTAGATAAATACACCACGATCTCTATTTGTTAGAAATTTTCCCTCCACTGCATGCCCACATTTTCTTGCTAATTGTTGGCATCCACAGTTGTGAACCTTTGGTCATTAGGGGCATTACAAGGGGTGTGTGCAGGACCTGATAAAAAGTATTTCCACTGCTAGAGCAGTGATTCTCTTCTGGGCCTGATTTACTCCCTCATCCCACCCACATCTGTGGACCCTGTCAATGTCTAGATGTGTTTGTGGCGTCTCCATAACGTACATAGTATCCTATTGGCATCAAATGGGAAGAGCCCAGGGACGCTGCTAAACCACCTGCGATGCTCAGGACATTCACTTAAAAAGAATTCTTCAGCCTCTAATGTCAGTAAAGCCATGGTTCAGAAACCATGTCATAGAGAAATATCTAAGAGCATTTGCCCTTTGGTGAAAGGTCAGTAGTGCAAGGTAGCCTCACGCAGTGGACAGTGACTGGAGCTACAGTGCAGACAGATGCCTGCAGGAATGTGATTATCTGTAGGCTCTAGTGTGCAGAGCTCAGCTTCATGGGCAAGCCTCAGCCCACATGCTCCCTGGGCATCTATTTTCTCTGTTCTGTCATCCTCATCCACTTGTCCTTCAAGATCCATCAGGCATCACCTCCTCCCAAAGTCTTCCTTCCTGGAGAATGCCCAGCTCCTAAGAGCTTTGTTCTTCCTTGTATTTCTATAGGCCTTTATTTTCTATGATAGAATCTCATTCTCAGTGATATACCTCATCTCTTTCTTCACTTCTCTGTCTCCTGTCTTGTCTTTTCACATGATAATTAATTCCTAAGGAAATCCATTAATTCTTTCATCAAAATACATTTGGCACAGGGGGCCGCCTGGTGGCGCAGCGGTTTGGTTCGCGCTTGGCAGCCCGGGGTTCGCGGGTTCGGATCCCGGGCGCCTGCCGAGGCACTGCTTGTCAGCCATGCCGTGGCGGCGTCCCATATAAAGTAGAGGAAAGATGGGCACAGATGTTAGCCCAGGGCCAGTCTTCCTCAGCAAAAAAAAAAAGAGGAAGATTAGCAATGGTTGTTAGCTCAGGGCTGGTCTTCCTCACAAAAAAAAAAAAAAATACATTTGGCACAGTGTAGATTCCAAGTTGACCTCAGATCATTTGAAGAAAATAACTTATTTTTTGTAAAATTTTCCTCCTGCCCATTTTTGTTGCCCTTTCCTTCTATCCTGTCCTTCCTTTTCACTTGGGTCTTACAACTTCATATATTTTCCAAAATTTTTATTTTAGGATAGTGATGCAGGAGCATCGTTCAAAAGGAAAATATCGAAAAACAGCTCCAATGAGAAGCACTCGACCCCTGTCCATTCCTGTCCACACTGCTTTGTGTCATGCTTGTCTAAAACGTGCTCACTGTCTCGCCTTCATTGACATGTTCCAAATATTGATTTTTCAATTCTCTCCTGATTCATCTATAAAAACCTATGTTATAGCCTCTGTTTACTGAATTCCTTGCATTATCTTTCTTTGTCTACTCCTTCTTTTTGGTCAATCATATCCTCTGATACATTTGGAGAAAAAACTTATTGGAGAGAAAAGTTTTGAAGATTTACACATCTGAAACATCTTTCTTTTTCTCCATGCTTAAATGATAGTTGACTGCATATAGAATTATATTCATATACAATTATCAGTTGGAGCCTCTGAATTTTTAATGTCACTCTTGTGTCTTCCAGTCCCATCTGAATTCGATTTTTATGCCCCATCCTTGGACATGATTTACTGTTTCCTTCTGAAAGAAAGCCTTTTCTTTAGGAAGATGTTCCAAAAAGTCACAAAAATCTCTTTTGATGTGGGGAATGAGTGGGATCTTCAAGTTATAGTTTTCTTTTGTACAGAATTCTCTTATAGAATTTCTTTGGTGGTTTTCTTCCTGTCATGATCTTGCTCATTCCCTAAACTTATTACTTGGACATTCTGGGTGAATGCTTTAACATTCTTTTCCTTTCTCTCATATCTCTTTATCTTTTCCACCTCATTTATGCTACCATTATTCCACTATTTTATTGTGTCTTCCACCTCCTTTATTATTTTTTTCAGCAGTCATATTTTAAATTTTTCGAGAGCTCCTCACTGTACTTGAACATTTATTACACCATGAAGAGAATAAGATATCTTAGTCATCTGGGCTTTTTGATTACCTATGAAGGTTTCCCACAAGAGAAAACACCTGCCTGGCCCAGAGAATCTGGACCAATCCCCAAAGAGGTTGAGTCAATTCAGAACTTTCTTTTCTTCCTGTGTCTCTTCTTTTCTTACACCCTAACAATGTCAGAAACTATGTTTTGTAGCTGGGAGAGAAAAACTAGAAGTAAAGGAGAGAAAGAAAGGAGAAATCTTAATTTTGAATCAATGTAGTCTTATTTATTATACAGTTCTGTATAATAATAATATTCTAAATTTCTGAATGGAGACATTGAGTTTCATATCACAGGCAATGGAAGTCATTGAAGGTTTGCTTTAAGTGAGCTTGTGACAAAACCAGAGCTTTGTGTTCAGAATATTGACCTTGTCATAGAGAGTGAGATGGCTGCAGGGAGAAGATCCTTGAGGAGGAGAGCCTAGACAGAGTGTGATAGCACTTGTCCCCGGGAAGAATGAGAGGCCTCAAGGGATAAAGTCAGGACTCTGCATGAGTCAATCCTTTGTACTTAGTTAAACTCAATCTGTGAGTTTGACCCAGAGTTTCTTAAAATTAGTGATGTCTTCTACAGAGAAAACTCCAGAAGGCAAATCAAACAGAGTTGACACCAGACATAATTAGACTTTGAGGTGCCAACAGCTCTGGGAGAGTCTGTTCAGTGGGGATTGAGATACAGGCCCTGCTCCCATTACGGTCATCTTTCTGCTGCCTCCTGGACAGCTCGGCCAGTGAAGCCTATTTTTGTCTGCTGGATAAAATACACAGAAGATAAAATTTACCATTTTTACCACATTTAAGTCTATGATTCAGTTGCATCAAGTGTATTCACAATGCAGCCACCACTGTCCTTTTCCAGAAACTTGTCATCATCCCAAACAGAAAGTCTGTACCCATTACACAGTAACTAAATCTCTAAACCTCTTCTCTGAGAAGACAAATAAACCTCCCATTCCCAGCCTGTGGAGTCTCGCATTATCCCAACTCACATTCTTAAACAGCAGCTCGTGAAGAAAATCCTCCTGTATGAGACCCTAAGTTTATTAGCCCTATAACAGTGAAACTCATGAATGACCTGTAATTGCCAGATACGAAGGGCTATAATGGCCAAAGGACGGTGTCAGTGCAACCTCCTTGGTGACACTGGGGGTTGTCTGACTCTTGTGGAGAGTCTGGTCCTCCTCCCTATTCACTGAGTGGCTACCCCTGTAGGAGACGGAGGTGAGGAAATGGGGACTGCATCGGTTCTCTTTGCAGAGATACCAGCATATTTCTCCTGGACTGAGGCCTGGCCATCCCTTGCTTTTGAAGTCTTCTCACTTAATTCTAACACAGAGCCAGGGTTGAAGAACAGTGGATAGGACATTCTTTATCGCCAGTGATGGTCAGTGGTGGGAACACCTTTTACCTTCCTGGAGACTAGTAAGAAATACATGAGAGAAAACAGGTATACCTTCCAGACCATAGGGGTGCTCAATGCATGCAAACTCTCAGTGTTTTAGAAATAATAATAATAGTTGATATTGTTTGTTGTTTTATAATATTACTTTATTCACTATATTCTCCAAAAATCTCTGTCTGTGTGTGTCTGTGCACAATTCTAGGTGTGGCTGTGACTGTGTCTGTGTCTGTGTATATGTCTGTGTCTGTGTGCATGTCTGTTTGTGTGTATGTCCTTGTGGGCTTCTGTGTCTATGTGTAAACATAAATATTTCTGTCTGTGCTGTTGGGTGCAAAATGAGTGTCTGTGAACAAAGCTTTATTTTAGGACATGAGAGTCAAAGAGGGCTTCGGAGAACAGAAGGCATGAAATGGACACTATCCATAGTATGTCAGCTATCCTGTGCATGGAAGGGTATAGAGGCAAAAGGGGACACCACAGGCCCGGTGCAAGGGTGTGACTCATCATGATGCATAAGTGAATGGCAAATAGACCACTATGGCTGAGCATAGACTCCTTTGTGAGCAGGGAGATGAGGTGCCCAGGGAACAGGTCTTGGAAGTCCTTGTGTGCAATGCAAACAGTGGGACTGGACCCTCTAGCAGTGATTCCAATCTGGATTTCTCAGGGTGTGGCAAGAGCTTCATGAAACCTTGCATCCACCAAATATAGGAAATAGACTGAATACATAGACTGAATACATGTGTCTCACAGAATAAAGACTGATTTAAGTGTATGTAGTTCTTGATGTGATTAAAAATACCCATTTATTGTAGAAGCATTGCTGATCATTGATAAGAGTAGATAACTCTTATCCTCCATTTCTCAATCAAGAGATTGTATAAAAATACCTACTATGAATAATTTGAGAGTGAGTTTAGAATTAATAATGTCCTCTTACATGAAACATTTGGAAACACGTGCCCACTAGTATTTCAGGGTTATTGAAGTGAGATCAGGATCACATTTCTATTTTAGGAGGATCGCTTTGGTGTCAATGAGGACGATGTGTTGCAGGAAGGTATCCTCCTTAGAGCCCAGGAGACCATTTAGGAGACATTTGAGCAAGTCAGGAGGGACTAGGACTGGCCTGTGATGATGGCTGTGGGGATGGAAAGGAGGGGATGCCAGAAGTGATGCTGCAGCAGTGGAGGGGGCAGCACTATATGGACTCTTAGATGTCAGGTGGGGGACATGAACTATACTAAGCTCATAAAGGACTGCCCCCCACAAATACTCACATCCTAATCCCTGGAACTCGTAATGTTATTCTCCGCAAAAAAGGACTTTGCAGATGTGACAAAGTTACAGATTGTGGGATTGGAGGTTAACCTGAATTTTCGGGTGTCCTCTAAATGCAATCCCATATATTTTACATGAAGGAGGCAGAGGAAGACTTTCCACATTCAGGAAAGGAGAAGGCAATGTGACCTCACGGGACAGAGACTGGAGTGATGTGGCTACAATTCAGGGATACCATCAGCCATCAAAGCTGGAAGCACCTAGGAGATTTTCAACTCGACCTTTCAAAGGGAGCATGGCCCTCCTGACATAATGCTCTTGTCAGAGTGGTACAGATTTTGGATCTGTCATCCCAACTTTGCGAAAATAACCTGATTTAAGCCACCAAGTGTGTGGTAGTGTGTCACAGCAGCTACTGGAAACTAACCCAGAGCCTATGATGTATCCAAATTTTCTGAGTCAGATGCCTCTTTGGGCGGTGGGTCCATTAGCCAGGAGGGGCGGTGCACATGGAAGAGGAGTAGGTTGTGGGCAGGAGGTGAGTTTAATGTTATGTACTCCCTCTGAAATACTGTAGAGTTCTTTTTTTGTTTGTTTTATGGTCTCACTATAATTTTATTTTAGTTTTTTTTCATTTTTATTGATGTCTTAATAGTTTATAACATTACGGGGTTTTAGTTGTACATTATTATTTGTCCATCACCATATGGATGCATCTCCTCACCCCTTGTGCCCACCCCCCACCCCCTTCCCCCTGGTAACCACCAACCAGTTCTCTCTGTTGGTGTGTTAGTTTATATTCCACATATGAGTGATATCATGCAGTGTTTGTCCTTCTCTCTCTGGCTAATTTCACTTAACATAATACCCTCTAGGTGCATCCATGTTGTTGCAAATGGGACAATTCTGTCATTTTTATGGCTGAGTAGTATTCCGTTGTATTTATATACCACATCTTCTTTATCCAATCATCAGTTGAGGGACACTTGGGTTGCTTCCACTTCTTGGCTATAGAGAACAATGCTGCAATGAACATAGGAGTGCATAAGCCTCTTGTGATGGTTGATTTCATTTCTCTCTTGGGCATCTACCCAACAGACGTGAAATAACAGTAGAGTTCTTGAATGGAGTTGACCAGATTGCAGCTGGCTGCTGGTTTCTGGAGCTCTTGGGAGAATCTGAGGGAGAAAGCATTAGCCTGAGGTGTTGGTGAGTGGTGTAGACATCAATGATCCATGTGAGTGTGCAGAGGAAAGAGGAGTTAACTGAAGGTTAGACCCTAGGGATTCAGTAAACTTGAGAGGTGGATGAAAACAAATTACACTGGACAGTTCATAAGATTGAAACCACAGTGAAGGGGTGAAAACCAAGCAGGTTGGTTGTGGTTATGATAAGGACAAAATATTAGCGATACTGCTGATTGGGAACCACCTGACTGGCCAGACAGTTAGCCTCCAACTATCACTCGGTAAGGACCAGGAGCAGGAAGGTTTTAATTGCTTTTTACCCGAACCATTCTTTTCACTCATGCAACCTAAATGGGAAATCTGTAAAGTAAGGCAGGATGAGGCATGACAAATCTTTCCTCTTCTGATCCCAGGACCTCAGGCTGCCATGGTTAACTGGATGTTGGGTCTCTGAAATTTCCTAGTGACAACACCCAAAGACAACTTCGGGATGAAAGTCACCCCAACTTGAGGCCAGAGATGGTTGGATAAACACACGACAAGTAGAGAAGTGCAGGGCCAGTAATTTATTGAAGCAAGGTGTTGAAATCTTTACATTTTCCAGGAGAGCAGATGATTTTCTCTAGTCTTTCATCCAGCTTGTTGATCGTTTCTTCTGTATCATCTACTGTGCTATTGAGTCCCTCTAGTGAATGTTTCATTTCCATTATTGCATTCTTCATTTCTGAATGGTTCTTGTTTACATTTTCCAGTTCTTTGTTCAAGTTGTCACTGAGTTCATCCCTTCTTCTCCCAAGATCAGTGAGCATCTTTATGACTTTTTGTTTGTACTCTTTGTCAGGTAGATTGTTTATTTCTCTTTCATTTGGTTCTTTTCCTGGGGTTTTGTCCTGTTCCCTTATTAAGAACACATTCCTTTGCCTCCTCATTTTGCTGCTTTCTTCGTGCTTATATCTATGTATTAGGTAGGTCAGGTACGTCTCCTGATCTTGGAGCAGCGACCTTATGTAAGTGATGCCTTATGAGGAAACACTACGTGCTTCTGTCTCATCACCAGTTCCAAATGTTCTAGGACTGACCCCTGTGTGGGCTACATGTGTCTTTCTCTTGTGGCAGTGTTGCTCTTGCTGCAGGTGCCCAGGGAGCCTAGTTTTTCCCCTTGGCCAGCTGGTTGTAATGCTCAGCTTCATGTGGCTTCTATGGACCCTTCAGTCACTTTATTGGGTTTAGGGATCCCCAGCACAGTTGGTTGCAAAGTCTAACAGCACATTCCTGTTGCAGTTTTTCTGTTAAGTGAGCAGGCCCCCAGCATAGCTGGTTGCTAGGCTCAGGGTGTTACAATTGCTGTAGGCCTCTGGCCTGCAAGGGTCTTGTCAGCTCTCTCATGATTGCAGGTGGATGGGGCTGGCCCCAGGCATGGGAGCACCCAATTATTTCAGGCTTTTTAAGGTGGGGCCAATCCTCTCTGAGGATGTTTGAGAAGCACAAGTCTTCTGCAGCTGACAAGGCCACCACCCACAGGGCCGTACACACCATCAACACAGTCCTGCCTCATGTGAGTGCCCTGGCCCCCTGTGGACACAGTCACTACACTGCAGAGGCCCCACACACTCTGCCCACTCCTCTCACATGCCCTGCCCTGCAGAGATGGACCTACTCGCCCAGCTGCAGAGTTTTCAGGCACTCTGCCTATGTGGGCCCCCAGGTTGCCCGAAGGCTTTCTGTTGGGTCGGGCCAGTCCCTAGGGCAGGCTGCTTGCCCTAGCTGAGCTGGATTAAATCGTTGCTCTAGTGGGTGGGGCAGACCCTGGGCTAACAGGCCAGTGGAAGAAAGAACTCCAATAGCATCTGTCAGTATCCGTGTCAACATGCCTGTACTAGATCACAATAATGGCTACTGCCAATGTCTCAGTCCCTGGAGAGGTCTCAGCTCTCACTGAGATGCAGCCAGAGCCTATCAGGTGAATCTTTTCCCACCAAAGGACTGTGCGTCTTTCTTTCACCTTTCTTTCTGGTGACTTTAGCTTGTTTCTGAAAAGAGTGAATTTATTCTTGGGCCCTTTAAAAGCTGACTTTTTTTCCCTTAGGTTCTGACAGCTTTTCTGGGGATATTCCCCATTGTTGTTAGTAACCAGCAAAGCCAGATATTATGACACTTGTCTCAGTTGTGCTAAGTCCAAAAACTGCTTATAGTGGTAACACTCCCCTGCTCAGATCCCCCATTTCTTCCAGGGAAGGCTGTGTACCTTAGGATTGCTCCCAGACAGCCATGAAGAGCCATGGCTTGTGAAGTGGCTTTTTTCTCTCCTGAAAAGAATTTCTGCCTCTTCCACCTCAGCACTGTCCCTTGTTGTGGGGGTTCTTTTTATCCAGTTTTCAGTTCTCTCCCATGGCTTATTGTTCCAAGAGTCATTGTAAATTTGTTATGTCTCTGTGAGGCGGTGAGTTCAGAGTCCACCTATGCCACCATCTTGACACCAACTCCTGGGTCTTGTTTTCTAATCCATCCAACTACTCTGTGTCTTTTGATTGGAGAATTCAATCCATTTACATTTAGAGTGATTATTGATATATGAGGGCTTAATACTGATATTTTATCCCATTTTCCAGTTGTTCTATATTTCCATTGTTTCTCTTCCCTTGTATTTCTGACTGCCACTTCACCTTGGTGGTTGTCTGTGGAGGTTCTCGGTTTTCTTTTTTTTTAATGAATTGTGGTTCTGCTCTGATTTTTTTATTTAGTGGTTACTGTGAGGCTTGTATAAAAGATCTCATAGATGAGATAGTCCATTTTCTGACAGCCTCTTATCTCCATTAGCCTGAGCAGGTTCCATCCCTTTCTTCTTCCCCTTCTGAGTTATTGTTGTCACAAATTATTCTGTTTTGTGATGAGTTTGTGACTCAGTTGAAGTGTTTATAATTACCTTTGATGCTTTCCTTCCCTTTATCTTTTACATGATAGTTAAGTATTTGCTACTCTGTTCTGAAAGAGAGCTGCAGTTTTCTTATTTTGTCTGCCTATTGATGTCCTTGCTCAAAGCTTTGTATCTTACACCATGCACAAAAATTAACTCAAAATGGATTAAAGACTTGAATGTAAGACCTGAAGTCATAAAACTCCTATAAGAAAATATAGGCAGTACACTCTTTGACATTGTTCTTAGCACCATCTTTTTGAATATCACGTCTACTCAGGCAGGGGAAACAAAAGAAAAAATTAACAAAGGGGACTACATCAGACTAAAACGCTTCTGCAAGGCAAAGGAAACCATGAACAAAATGAAAATACAACCCACCAACTGGGAGAAAACACCTGCAAATCATTTATCTAACAAGGGGTTAATTTCCAAAATATATAAAGAACTCATACAACTCAACATCAAAACACCAAACAACCTAATCAAAAAAATGCTCAGAGGATATGAACAGACATTCCTCCAAAGAAGATTTACATATGGCCAACAGACACATGAAAAGATGCTCAACATCACTAATTATTAAGGAAATGCAAATCAAAACTACAATGAGGTATGACCTTACACCTGTCAGAATGGGTAAAATTACCAAGACAAAAAATAACAAATTTTGGAGAGGATGTGGAGAAAAGGGAGCCCTCATACACTGCTGGTGGTAATGGAAACTGTTGCAGCCAGTATGGAAAACAGTATGAAGATTTCTCAAAAAATTAAAAATGGGAATACTGTATGATCCAGCTATTCCACCACTGGCTATTTATCCAAAGATCTTGAAATCAACAATTCAAAGAGATTTATGCACCCCTATGTTCACTGCAGCATTATTCACAATGGCCAAGATGTGGAAGCAACCCAAGTGCCCCGATACAGATGACTGAATTAAGAAGATACGGTGGGACTGAGCAACAAAAAAACAAACAACCCGATCAAAAAATGGGCAGAGGAGATGAACAGACATTTTTCCAAGGAAGAGATACAGATGGCCAATAGACACATGAAAAGATGTTCAACATTACTAATCATCAGGGAAATGCAAATCAAAACGACACTGAGATATCACCTTACACCAGTTAGAATGGCTATAATCACCAACACAAAAACCAACAAATGCTGGAGAGGTTGTAGAGAAACGGGGACCCTCATTCACTGCTGGTGGGAATGCAAACTGGTGCAGCCTCTATGGAAAACAGTATGGAGAGTCCTCAAAAAATTAAAAATAGAAATACCGTATGATCTAGCAATACCACTCTTGGGCATCTACCCAATGGACATGAAATCAACCATCACAAGAGGCGTATGCACCCCTATGTTCATTGCAGCATTATTCACGATAGCCAAGAAGTGGAAGCAACCCAAGTGTCCCTCAACTGAAGATTGGTTAAAGAAGATGTGGTATATACATACAATGGAATACTACTCAGCCATAAGAAAAGACACAATTGTCCCATTTGCAACAACATGGAGGGACCTAGAGGGTATTATGTTAAGTGAAATAAGCCAGAGAGAGAAGGACAGACACTGCATGAACTCACTCATATATGGAATATAAGTGAACACACGGACAGAGAGAACTGATTGGTGGTTACCAAGGGGAAGGGGGGTGGGGGGGGCACAAGGGGTGAAGGGTTACATCCACAAGGTCATGGACAAACAAAAATGTACAACTAAAACCCCACAGTGTTATAAACTAAGACATCAATAAAAAAAATAATAATAATAAAAAAAGAAGATACGGTGTGTGTATGTATGTGTGTATGTATATATATATACACATATAAATATATATGTATATATTTATTTATTTATTTAATGTGATACTACTCAGCCATAAAAAAAGACAAAAATCTTCTCATTTGCAACAACATGGATGGGCTTCGAGGGCATGAGGTTAAGTGAAATAAACCAGACACAGAAAGACAAATACTGCGTGATTTCACTCATATGTGGAAGATAAACAAACACATGGATAAAGAGAAAAGATTAGTGGTTACCAATGAGGAAGGGGGCAGGGGGGTGGGCTAAAGGGGGAAAGGGGCACATATGTCTGGTGACAGATAAAAATTAGACTACTGGGGGCGAGCTCGATGCAGTCTATACAGGAATTGATAAATATTAATGTACACCCAAAGTTATACAAAGTTATAAACCTTCATAATTTCAATAAAATAATTGAAAAAAGAAAAGATGTCCCGAAGACCAGGGCCTTTCCTCAAGTTTCTGTCCTGAGTAACTACCTCTCCACCAGACTTCTAGATTTTGGCATGATCTTAAAGAAGAAGAGGTTCACCTCCAAAGAATGCGCCTGAGGTTAATGTCGCAACAACCCTGGAAGTGAGGGCAGAACCAGTTTTACAGAAGGAGTGAAAAAAAAGAAGTGTGACATCTCTTACGCCAAATACTGTGGGGCTGATATCAGTAACTTACAATTTAAAAACATTTAGATCATCTCAATTCAAAATAACTCTTTTGTAGGCTTTTGTGCCAGTGCTTGAGTCACTGAGAAAAAATGGCTCTCACTGAATGTTATGACTTTTATTAAGTATGGCAGGGCCTCAAATAACAAACTATTAGTGTGAGTATATCTCAGGGCTTCTACGAGCCTGAGGACAAGCCAAATATAATTCCCTCTTACCACATGCATTAAACCTCTCTGAAGACACTAGCTCATTCTAGGTAGAATCTGAATCATTTAGCCTCGCACCATGGTTTGTCATAGTAGGTGATCAATAAATGTCCCACAAGAATGAAACTGAAGCCCATTTCAGCCTCTAGTTTCTGACCTTAATATGGGGACCTGAGTCAAATTTCCTTTTGGGAAGAGAAAACTTCAGGCCAACAACAAGCATTCTGAGTTTTGGTTTTCTCCTATTTCTCCCTGTAAATGTTGCATTCCAAAAGAGTCTTTTCTGGGCCACATTCTTGTTTTTGGATTCACCAGACAGTGATCATCATCCGTTGTATGGCGAAAACATGGAGGTAAAGAAAACACAACTTCTTTCTTGTGGGCACCGTGTACATGATATGGAGGGGATTTCTTTTGCTGAGTAAGAAACCTCTGAAGGGTCTAGAGACCCAGCAGGTCACAGGACAGGCCCATAACAACTGGGGCTCTAGGCAGAGTTCCCATTAGTTCCTGGTGAAAAAAACATTATCCTATTTCATTTTTAAAGTCCTTCACTTGCCTTTGGAACGAAAATCGCCAGCGAATGTCAACTGCGTGGAAGTATGCACCCGAGAACATAACCTCCTCTGTTTCTAGTATCTTGCCAAATCAGTTTTGTTCTTGGCAAATTATGCTCCAGTGAAGGACAGAAACAAAGAGTAACAAATAATCCAGAAAGCAAACGATGCATTCACAGGTTACTAACTATTGACTCATTTCTATGGCTCTCTAATCCATATCTTTTTTTTTTAACCTGAGGCAACTCTGTTTCTCTAGTTCCTGTGACCTTCATATCAGCCCTGCTTAAACTGATGTGGCTTCTCTATCCCATGAGGCTGACCTGTCCCTCTCTTGACACCAGGAGGAACAAATTCCTTACCTTGCCAAGTACCATCTGTTCTCAGGCCTCTGTACTTGCTGTTCCCTCTGCCTAGAACACTCTTCCCCACATCTTTCCCTGGACATCACCATCCTCTCATCCAAGCTTAAAAGTCCCTCCTCCTATAGCTTTGCCTGGACCTCTGTGCAGGATGCTGCCCCTGGGGTTGTACTGTTGTTCTGTACACAGTCACAGTCTGATAGCACTCACGCAATTGTAGGCTTGTTTGTAGTCTCCCTGGTAAGAGGTGAGCTCCAGAGAGCATGGTCCTCCTCTAACGTGTTCCTACAACTCAATCTGAGGCACAGAGCACAGGGCCCAGTCAGAGGAGAAGCTCATGGTTATTGTCAAACAATGGATGGATGGATGGAGGGATGGATGGATGGATGGATGGATGAATGGATGGATGGATGGATGGATGGATGGATGGATGGATGGATGGATGGATGGATGGATGAATGGATGGATGAATGGATGGATGGATGAAACCTTCCACTTGCTCGTGATCACCCTGATTTAAGCCCTGTGATACACTCTTTACATAGAGTGTCTGACCTTCTTATAAAACCAGGCATGGCATAATTTAGGCCCACTTTAGAAATGAGAAAAAGGAAGCTCAGAATGACCAGCACTTTAATTTGCCCAAGGACACTTCATAATTATTTGATGCATCCAAGATTCAAACCCACACCTCCATGAGCCCAGATCTCATCACCATTCTACCATTCAGCACTGCCTCCCCTGAGTAATCAGTTATTCTACTTCTTCACATCATCCTTTCATTCAACAGAAGAAAAACCTTAAGAAGCTAACAAAAACTAAAAGAAAATTAAATCACAGATTCATAACAGATGAACTGATGAAATTGAGTTAACTGAGATAGTCTTTATAAAAACAACCTTCTGACAGGTGAGACATTCCCCTCATATTTCCCAAACTTCAAGCACCTGAGTGGAAAAGTGTCTATGAGTGAGGAAAGATTGCACTGAGCCCAGGTGTTTGGTAAGCCAGCAGGAACAGACTCACAGGATGAGTCTTTTTGTACCTTGAAGAAGAAGGAAACTAAGAAGAGAAAGAAGAGGAGGAAGAAGACGACGAGGAGGAGGAAGTAGTGATAACCACAATGATAAAAACCACAAGGATGACCACAACTCAATCTGTGGCTGACAATGGTGTATTTGCTTTATTATTAGAAAGCAACTTTAATTCTACCTAAAGTTTTCTATCATCATTACAGTTCCAAAGTCGTTTGGGGTCCAAAAAGCTCTGCCTCCTTGGTTTCTACAAACAGAGCACAGGCTAGCTGGGTTCTGGCTGATTCTGGCTGCCATTCCCTGCTCCAGTGCCAGGTTACTCATATGACACATTTCCTCATTTATGGGAGGGATTAAGGTGGCGACTAGGAGAATAAAAGGAGGAGTTCTGGGTACTCCCTTCCAGAGTGAGTCCCTTCATCCTGCCACATCAGAGACCAGCCAGCAACAGCTGCCTCTGCCATGAAGCTGGTGACGGTCCTCCTGCTGGTGGCCCTCCCCGTTTACTGCTATGCGGGTGAGTACTGACAGGGAAGGCATGCTTCAGGCTAAAGGCTGTTGTCAGGGCCGCTGGAAGAGGCCTGGAAGAAGTGGAAGAATCCCTGGTCGCCAAACCCCTGTACAGGACAGCCCCAGAATAATGTGTCAGGGTGTACTAGCCCAAAGGATTATCATTAGTCCTAGAAAATTAAGGTAGTTTCCTCATGGGCTTTGCCTCTACCATGGAGCTGCATGTAGCATCTCCTGCCATTCAGGGCATATCAGCATCATCACAGGTACCATGAAAACCAGGGTGGGTTTTGGGATTGAATATTAGAATTAGATATTTCAGTGGGACAAGGGAGAGATATGCTTTCATGGCCCCCTGATGTTTCCTCTAGCTGGGTTTCCTGAAAGAAGGACCCATGGAGTTTCCTTAAATGAGGAAAGAAACGGGAAACCTCCCAGGAGGAAAGGCTCAGGCTGCATGTGTGACCCAGTGTCCTGCACCAAGTGGGGGTCCACTCTTCACACATTGACAGAGTTGATTTGAGCCTCCTGGGGTGCCCCTTAGCTCCCAGTCTCTTCATGATCAACGCTGACTGGGGAGAGCTCACACCTTCTGGAGGTCTCCTTCAGGCAATGAAGATCCAGAGGAGGAAAATGCCCTGGCAGCCAGGATCTGATCTTCAAACAGATCACCTATGTACTGTGCTTTGTTCAATTTACCAAGCCCTTTTAATATCCCACCTCTTTTGTTCCTGACTTACGTACACATGTCTTAAAGGTGATATGCTCAAGGTCAACTAAATAGAAAATTGAAAAGCCAAGAATAAAACCTGGCTCTCCCAAATCCTATTCCGCAGGGCTTTTCCCTACACAACAAGTGGCCACAACTAATCACTTCATGAACAAGAATTTAATTTGTGCGCTATTTTCTGTTGCAAAAAATCATCAGTGTCAACAGAGCTAATAGACAATATTCTAGACCCAATACATCTCTAATACTGGGAAATCCTATTTGATGCTCTGAATGACAGTAGTGAAGCATCCCATGACTCAGAACAAAGAAAGACCAAATAATGTTTAATATGTTGCACTAAGTCAGAGCATCTCATTTCTCGAGCATCTGCCTTAATCGTGGTTACATAATATTGGGCTTCTCTGGGCTGTGGAGGCAGGAAGGTGGGGGAGCGCAGATGTTTTGGGGCTTAAAGGAAATCCCAGATCCTGAGTTTACTCTCCTGGAATTGAGAACTCAAGACTATTCACCATAGTCTTTCTGAATGTATGTCTCTACCTGATGTAAGACGATGACAAACATCATAGTTATGCTCCAAATGGGGTTCGTACTTCCATAAATGAGCCCACTTCTGCATGTTTTCATCCCAGGTTCTGGCTGCCAATATCTTGAGGATGTGGTTGAAAAGATAATTAATCCTGAACTGTCCACGACTGAATTTGTAGCATCTGTTCAAGAGCTCATACCGGATAATGCCACTGAAAAGGCTGCAGTGGAATTGAAGCAATGTTTTCTCAACCAGTCCAATGAAACTCTCACCAATTTCAGAGAGATGATGGTAATTTCAGTTTCTCTTATGTGCTTTTAAACTATGGGACAGGGACAAGCAGGCTCTAAGTTTGTCACTAATTATGGCAAGTCAATAGTGAACATTTTTTTTATTGCTGTAGCATTAGTTTATATCATTCTATAAATTTCAGGTGTACAGCATTGTATTTCAGTTTCTGTGTAGATTACATCATGTTCACCACCCAAAGACTAATTACCACCCATCACCACACACATGTGCCTAATGACCTCTTCACCCTCCTCCCTCCCACCTTCCCCTCTGGTAACTACCAATCCAATCTCTGTCTTTATGTGATTGTTTGTTGTTGTTTTTGTCTTCTATTTATGCGTGAGATCATATGGTATTTGACTTTCTCCCTCTGATTTATTTTGCTTAGCAAAATATCTTCAAGGTCCATCCATGTTGTCAAAAATGGCCAGATTTCATCATTTTTATGGCTGAGTAGTATTCCATTATGTATATATACCACGTCTTCTTTATCCATTCATCCCTTGATGGTCACCTAGGGTATTTATCCAAAGAACATGAAAACAGGAACATGCCTTATTTTATCTCAGTGAATTTAATTGTTGGTGAGTCTGGTGACTGTGACATCAAGAAATTCATCAAGGCCCCAGTGCTGATTCACCTCTTCATTTTGTGGAATCTTTGAAGAACGATAAATGAAAAAGACAAAGAAGGAAAAGATCGCTCAGAAAAACTCTTACCTCACTCTCACTCCCCAGTATACACACACACACACACACACACACACACACACATTTTCTATCAAAGTAAAAATCGTCTGATTCACAAGGAGCCCCAAACTTGGAGCAATCAGCAAAAAGATCCCTTTCTTCTTAGTCAGTACTACTTCCAGCAATAACTTTCTTGGATGTCAGATGTGTGGACAAACCCAGGAAAACAATGAAAACAAATTTTGTGTTTCAGAATTTTGCTTCGTAAGGGAGAATTGACAGTCTAGGTGATGTCTCTGCTTGTTTTCCAGCGCGTCATATACAGCAGTGTTTGGTGTTCTCTGTATTAACTTCCACGAGATCCTCAGCTGCAAGGACAACGGAGAATGGTCACAAACTGCCGGTCGACTGCTGTAAACCACAGTTTTTCTTTCTTTTGTGTCTTTTGATCTGCAAACTGCAAGACAATTGTTGAAACCTCATTTACATCTTCATTGAATAAAGTATCTGCAATCCTAAAGTTGTTATCTGCTTAAAATGGAGGGTTTAGAGAGCCTCATATATCACACGTGTGTGTGCTCGCCCAAATTCACACACAATTATTCATTAGGAACGCATGTGTGAGGGATTGAAACCTCTGAAAAGCCCTTGTTCCTTCCCATGTGTAGGCCCAAACTTGACCCTCTCTCTGGGAAGGTGACTTTCCTCCCTCATCACCCCGTCCCCCGGGACTGTCTCTGATGTCCTCAGGCACTGAGGTTCTGCTGGTTGCGTTCTGTTCAGGTTCCTGATCCAGTGCAGGCTTCACCTCCACTCTGAGCCCTGCATGCCATGATGAGGCTCCTCTCTCAGCTCTCCCTGCCCCTGACCCAAGTGTGCAGGGCCAGGAACAGAGCCAGCCATGGAGGTGACACATACAAAGCAGGGGTGAATCCTGTATTGATTTTAAAACTAGATATATGGCATGAAATTTGATTTTTTAACATATTTTATTAAAATGCCATGTGCCTTGGGGCCGCCCGGTGGCGCAGTGGTTTTGTCCGTGCTTGGCAGCCCGGGGTTCGCAAGTTCGGATCCCAAGCACCCGCCGACACACTGCTTGTCAGCCATGCCGTGGCGGCGTCCCATATAACGTAGAGGAAGATGGGCCCGGATGTTAGCCCAGGGCCAGTCTTCCTCAGCAAAAAAGAGGAGGATTACCAATGGATGTTAGATCAGGGCTGGTCTTCCTCACACACACAAACAATAAAATGCGATGTGCCTTAATTACTGAGATTTTTGGTGCCCCCTTAAATTATGTGATGGCTCTTAGTCATGTCCCTACAAGTGGTAATGTGATCCATTCACTGATTCCCACAGTGAGGGAAATGTGTGTGGTTTGTAGGAATAAAGCAGAGCAAGAGAGTTGTCATTGAACCTGAGAGCTCCTTATTTTATCAGTCCCTACATCCTGTCACCAGCAATAAGTTAGTGTCACCACTTCGGCTCACATCTCAGCAGGTGCCTCTTCCCTCCCGGGCTGTCCTCTCTTCCAGGAAGACCGCTGACCCTTTCTCAGGACAATGCACCTCCCACTAGGGCTGGCTCTTCGACTCGGCATAACATGTAAAGGGAATTAGGCACACAAAACCTTTAGGGTTCCACAAAAATGTTTTAAGTTCTCTAAAAATATTAATCAAAGGTGACTATGGTAAGAATGAATATATACCAAAGAACTAGTGTGAGGTATATTCATTTTATAACAATGAAGCTTTAAGATAGAGTATTTCATATATGTTTTCATAGAAGTAGCCAGAAGTACATGACTCCCAAAACACATAGTGAGATGCTCCCATCCTCCTTCTCCAAAACACCTCAGGATCTGTGACACCACTAGGCCCCAGTAAATGGATCTTTTCCCTGGACCCACACCTTAAAAGATCCCACATATTACACATACACACACACACACACACACACACACACACAGAGAGACACAATATTACCTATTAAGAATTCATGGGCCGTGCTCAGTTCTTGATGCTTTTGCTGCATCTCCATGGAGGGGGGGGGGCGCGCAGGGAGGAGACGCTGGCTCTCTCTGTTTCCCAGAAATGTGGACCTCAGTTCAACCTCTCTCTCTTGGACCCCAAGAAGAAAGGAAAAAGAAGAGATAACATCCAAGAACTGAAGATGGACAAAAGATTATACAGAATTTCACATCTGCTCAGAGAATAGGCCCTGGCCCATGGGAGGAGGAGTGTGTATATTTTTCCAGTGATGAGTGGACGTTTTGATGGAGCAGCAGATGGCACTGTGGTGGGGACTCAGAAGGAGACACATGGCTGCAGTCACTGAAATTCCAATTCTCCAGTACACAGGTCACTGGTTCAGCAGGGAGGAAAGGCCTTCGGGTTCTGAGCACTGGCAGCTCCAAGGAGGTACCTTCCCAAGAGTGCAGAATCAGATGTAAACCTCTACATCTGGTAGGCCCAGGAGTGCTCATCGCCCCCATCAGTCTCAGCACTCTGACCACTTTGGCCTCCATCTGCCTCAGGACATCACAGAGCTGCCCCAGGGGAGTGAGGACATCTATATGCATGGTCACCTGTTTCCTGGGTGCACCACTCGTCTGATGATATAAGTGGAGAGTGTCAGTTGGAGGGGGATTGTACCAGCATTACTATTCAGAGTTGTGATGGATGGCAGATTGTTTTGACAGAGCACCTGCCAGACTGTCAGGCAGATTGGAGTGTTGAAGGAAATGTTGGAGATGGGCACAAACGGAAGCAGCATCTCGAGAATGCACATGACAAGTGGCAGGCAGCTGAGGGTCCAAAAACAGGAGGTTCCCATAGCCAAATATGTCAGATCCAAGCAGTTAGAAAAGGACCCTACCACCAAGTAAGGAAATGTAGCTGAGAGCTCCCAAAACTTCCCAGGGAATCAACATTCCAGAGAAAGAGTTCAAAGTAGCTTGAGGGTGATGAGAAGGTCTGACAAGGATCTTTCAGGCATCAGCTGCCCACCCCATTACCCACCTGAAGACCACTGGGAAACTCAACACTGACCAGTGGAGTGTTGGCTCAGTGAGGGGAGAGAGTGCAAAAGACTGCAAGGTGGCTCAGGTGGGGAACAGAGAGATGTCAGTTTGTTTAGTGGGGTCATCACAGGTGACTTTTGACTTTCCCAGGGGGAAGCCCAGTTAAGTCAAGATTCAAGTGGGGAAAAAGTGAACATTCATAGCAATGCTCAGTGTCTTGGCCGTTGGAGGAGATTACCTCTGTACATTGTTTAGTGAAATGTATATCCCATTGGGAATTGCCCAGTGGGATGAAAATTCCCTGTCTGGGGCATGGATGGGTCTGAGGGTCTTAACCCAGACTGGATGAAGTGTTGTGGAGTCAGAGTCTGGAGCAGTGCCTCAGCTCAAGGGACACTGGCGGTACGTGGATCATGAGCCCAGCACTGATTGTGTGAGGAGCCATGGGGAACATGAACACTGACAAAGTTGTGACTCCAGGGACTGGCCCTTAGCTTCAGGTGTTGGTTGGTGGTCTACAGACCACTGAATGAGAGTGTGCATGCCCACTACTCTGAGAGCACTCTGCGTAGAAATTTCATTCAAGAAATAATGGCTATTATTATCCTGAATCTTGGGAGGGAAATGGACATCCAGATTCATGAAGTGCAAAGAAAACCCATTGAGATGAACTGAAAAAATCTATACGGAGACACATTATAATCAAATTGTCAAAATCAAAAACAAAGAGAATTTTGAAACTACCAGTTGCAAAGGAACTCATCACATACAAGGACATCCCTTAAGACTATCGGTGTATGGTTCAGCAGAAACTTTGCAGACCAGAAGAGATGGGATGAAATATTCAAAGTGCTGAAAGAAAATACAGCCAACCAAGGATACTATACCCATGAAAACTATCCTTAAAAATGAAAGGAATGATCCAACAATTCTACTTTTAAAAAATTTACATAAGAAAATTAGTAACAATATGCACAACCATTTTCACTGCTGTGTACACATAATTTCGACAGCCATGTGATGGATGAGTAGACACATCTCAATGATCATATGGCTGAGGATGGGACACTATATGAGATGAACTGCCAATTTAAAAATGAAAAGGCTTAAAACCAATATGTACTGGAGGACAGCCCTTCTCAAGCCCCCGCTTCAAACCATTCAGTTCCTTAACATTGTTCTTAAAATAAAGTTTAACACCCTTATGAAACATAAAGGCTAGTTAAAGACTGTCCCAGACAAACAAAAGCTGAGGGATTTCATCACTCTCAATCTACCTCACCAACAATGCTAAACACAATTGTTCATGTAGAAACAAAAAGATGTTAAACAGCAACACAAAAGCATTTGAAAGCATAAAGTCATGGATAAAGGTAAATACATAGACCAATACAGAATATTGTAATACTGTAATGGTTGTGTGTAAATCACTTCTAATTCTAGTGTAAAATTTAAAAGACAAAAGTATTAAAGATAAGTATAAATACAAAAATCAGTTAAGGGATACACAGTGTAAAAGGAGGTAAAGTGAGACATCCATAAGATAAAGTGTGAGGAGTTAGAAGGAAAAGTGAAGCGTTTAGCTATGCAATTAAAATAGAGTTGTTACGAGGTTCAAATAGACTGTTATAACTAAAATATGCTTTTTGTAAGCTTCATGGTAACCACAAAGAAAATACTTATAGAAGAGTCAAAAAATAAAAAGGAATCAAAGCAAATTATTACCAGAATTCAATGAATCACAACGAAAAACCACAAGAGAGGTAGAAATGAACAAAAGAATGGCAATCAGAGAGAAAACAAGGAAGATAAAAGCAATAGCAAGTTCTTCAATATCAGCAATTACTTTCAACCCTAAATGGATTAAGCCCTCCAATCAAAAGACATAGTGTGACTGAATGTATAAAAAGAAGAGACTCAACCAAATGCTGTCTACAAGGAACTCATTTTATATTTAAGGACACACATAGGCTGAAAGTGAAGGGATGGAAAAAGATATTCCTTGCCAGTAGTAACCAAAAGAAAGCAGGATTGGCAATACCTATTTCACATAAAACAGACTGTAAGTCAACAACCTCATACAAGACAAACAAGTCATTATATACTGATGAAAGGGTCAATTATCAATCAGGAAGTTATAACAATTATAAATACCAGTGCACCCAACATCAGGGCATCTAACTATATCATGCAAACATAGACAAAACTAAAGGGAGACATAGACAGCCATACAATAGTGGGGGACTTTAAAACCCTACTCTCAATTATGGATAGAACATCCAGACAGATAATTGATAGAAAAACTGTGGACTTGAACAACACTATAGGTCAAACAGACCTGAGAGACAATACAGGATATTCCACCCAACAGCAGCAGAATGCATATTCTTCAGTGCACAGGGAACATTTTCCAGGAGTGATCACATGTTAGGTCAAAAAACACATCCTAGGAAACTTAAGATGACTGAAATCATACCAAGTATCTTTTCCCACCATACTGCATTAAGACTAGAAATCAATAACAGAGGCATGAAATAATAGGACATACACATTGGTCCCTGATGGTGGATCTTGGCACAGATATCCTAAGGCCCTTATCATTTCCTCAGTGTTAAGAGCACTAGGAGAATCTTTTTTCTAATATTTAGTCTTTCACCCCATTTCTTCACATAGAGATCTAAAATCCTTTGGAATTCCCTGGGTGATGAAAGAGTCTTTTGTTCTAGTAAGACACCTCTTGGTGGGCTCCTGGATCACTTCAGGATGGTGACTGGTTCCCAGAAGACCAAGCCATGCTTAGAAGCTTGGAACTTTCAGCCCCATCTCCATCCTTGTGGGAGGGAGAAAGCCTGGATGTTGAGCTAATGGTGGAGCACAACCTTGTGAAGAAGCCTCCAAAAAGCCCAGTAGAATGGGGATTGGGGAGATCCCGGGTTGGTGAACACATGGAGAAGCTGGGAGGTTGGCAAACCAGGAGAGGGCCCAGAAGCCCTGCACCCCTTCCCAAATATGAGGCTCCTTCCCCTCTGCATATCTTGCATCTGGCTGTTCCTGAGTTACACCCTATTATTTTAAAAAATGGGTAATCTAGTGAGTAAAATATTCTCTTGAGTTCTGTGAACCATTCTAGCAAATTAATCAATTCTTAGGAGCAGGATGTGGGAACCTCTGGTTTATAGCTGCTTGTCTGGATGCACAGGAACATCCTGGACTTGTGACTGACATCACAAGTGAGGAGGGGAGTCTTGTGGAGCTGAGCCCTTGACATGTGGAATCTGATGCAATTTCCAGGAAGACTGTGTCAAAATCGAGTTAAATGGTAGGACGCTCAGCTCCTGTGGGAGAATTGACTGATGTGGAAAAAAAGACCACATATCTGGGGTCAGAAATACTGTGTGAGGAAAGGAGGACCCCAGGAGTGGTTTTCCCACTCAAGAAGGAAAACTGTCACATTTCTGAATGTGTGGAAATTAAAGGACACACTCTTCAACAAGCAATGGGTCAAAGAAGAAATCAAAAGTGAAAGTATACAATATCATGAGGACTTTATGGGTCTTCGGTGGATTCCCCTGTGTTTTCAGTGCATTGGACAAAAGCCACGTTTGCAGATCTTTTCTTATGAACCCTTCTCTACATTGGTCGCTTTCTGAGATGGTTGGGGCATATGCTCTTATGCTTCCTAGAGATTCTCTGGTTTGATTGAGAGGATCAGGATCTGTGAGGCACGTCCTCAATCTCTTGAAATATCACCCTAGGATGATATCATCTTCCTCTATCATCTTCTGTTGACACTGTCTTCTTGCAGCCACCTGTGGACACATCGTGTTGCCTGGAGGCACTAAGCTCTCTGATCACCTCAATCCCACTTGCACTGAGCTACATCCCTTACAATGGCCTGTCTTCCTTTGTTTTATTTTTATGCCTGAGATTTTTTCCAACTCAGCATAAGGCAATTAAAAGTCAGGCAGACCTTGGACTCTATTCTTTATCCAACCTCGGATATGATGGCCTGTCTGTTTCTCCTGCAAGATTGCCAAATGCTCTCAGAGAAAACCCAGCCCCAAATGAAGGAATCTCCTCCCAATGCCTATATCCTGCTAGATATAGGCCTAGTGAATCTTCATGCTCTTGACAGCACCACATGTATTATCTCCAGCCTTTCTAGTTGTCTTCAGCAAGATGTTTGTCCAATTTATCCACCTGCAATTAACAGGTCCCCAGTGCAGCTGTCATGCTTTTTCCATGGTTTTTCCTGCCTGTCTTTCTTCTTCTTCACTGACTGGGATGTTTTTTAAATCCATTTGTCTTCTACCAGTCTGCAACTTATACATGCTCCAGATACTTTCATGCATACATTGTTTTACTTTATTTTTGTGTGTGTGTGTGATCTTTGACTTCAGGTACCAGGGTTGACTTAACACTACTGCACAGTTTAGGATCTCCCTTCATTACGGACTCATTTGAGGCCCCTCCCATTTTATTTATTTATATATTCACTCCTATTTCCATTTCCCTCACTGGTCAATGGGATTATAAATGTCTTACAGTTTTTCTGATTCCACAAGAGATTGGTATTAAACTGTAAGGAAGGATTATGTGTCTGTGGGTACATTGGTGAAGCTGATCTCATTTTAAGCCAAGGCCACATGAAGGTCAGGAGACCAGGCGGGTAATAGAGCTCTGCAGCCTGGGTTCACGGTTGCCATGTCATGTTTTGTGGCACTTAGTGAGCTCCAAGAATCTTGCTTTCTTTTGATTCAGGCTCTTTCTTAGAAGTGTCCAGAAGACACACTCTGCCTCCCATTAGCTAGCTCAATGATAATTTAATTAGAAATCTCTATGTTCCATTTTATTTGCTGAAATCTGTGCAAATCTACCCCCCGATTTTATCCTTAGCTTAACTTCTTCATCACCAGGGAGTGACTGTTTGGTTGGTTTGAGTCATAATAATTGAGCCGCCCCCCACAAAAAAAAGATGTTTTTAATCAGTATTCTAACCTTGACTTGCAGAGAAAAATGAGAAAGCTGAAGAGGTCAAATATTTATGCCCTGAGAAAGCATATTCTCTTCTTAGTAGGGAAACTCAATTATAAATCCAGATTCAGTTCATAAACTAGAATCTGGATTTCAGTCAAAAGACTAAAATGAACTTCAGTGATATTCATTTGTTCAACAAGTATATAATGAGTGTTATCAACAAAGTATGATACTGGATACTTTGTGTGCTGCAAAAGTAAGTCACTAATAAAATTCATGACCCCTGAGTAAGGTTTTAGTTCCTAGGGTTATGGACCAGTGGATACATGCTTTCTGGTCCCAGCCTCACAACCCACACGTTTTCTCCTGACCATATCCAGAATCATCTCTGACACTGGTTGGCTACCATATTCCTTAGCAATTAGAAAAGGATTTTTTTTTTTTTGCTGCTTTTTATGTCCTTAATTTATTTTTATGCTTTCTCCTCTTCATTTGTTTAATGAATATGAAGTGGTCCCAAAATGGAGACTAACAAGCGAACTGCTCTTTTATTTTTCTTCATATGTTCTCCATATTTTTCTCTGTTTCTGTCTTTTCACTCCAACCCTGCAAAGAAAGTCAGTCTCAGTCGGGGGTGAAGACCTTCCACTTCCTTAGCCCTGGAGGCTCCAGGACCATCCAAGTCCCTATTCCTGGGGAAGCACTCTGGTCTTTATGACGTTGTTACTACTTGACCTGTTCTTTGGCCAAGCTAGAGGGGTTAATTCAAGCGTATAGTTGTATGTTGGAAGATGTGATGATGCAAATGTTGAAGATGGTTAGCAGGAGACAGCAGGACTTTCAGAAACAGTACAAGTGTTTTATTTCCTCAGTGCAGGTGAGGAAACTAGATTCTTCATTATTCCCTGCTACATCTATGGCATCTGATAACCAGCAATTATTGATCCCCAACTCACAACAGTCTCCTTTACCCCTCATGAACAAGTGAGACATGATAGACCTCTAAGAATTCTGATGACCTCTTACTGACCACATATCAGTCTCTCAGGATTTCTAGTCTACAAAGTGTGCATAGTGCCATCTGACACACCTTCTTTCCCACACTGCTGTAATACTGTCTCAACCCCCAAGATAGATCCTGTCTGAGAATCTGTATAAATCCAGAGATTTCTGCTAGGACTTGAGCCCTCTCTTGCACTTAGGACCCGTGGAGCATTTACGTCACGGCTAAGACTTGTTGACTCCTCTTCACCCCTTTGACCCCACACAAGTAGGCTGGAACCCTTCCCTATAAGAAAACCAGGTGCAGATTTCCTAATCTTGGTTTCACCTGGTTTCTCTTCCTTCCCCAGAACTTCATGTTGCACAGGAACCAGCATGCAACACAATCAGGTTTTCCTCTGTTTTGACTCGGTGTAAACTAGCTGAAGGTTGACTTATTCCAACCTAAAGGCTTCGTTATTTCTCTTCATGTCCTGCCCTCCAAGAAGCCTCCTCTGAACGCCCCCTGGTTTAGGTGGCCATTTTCTATGCTCCCATGATTCCCTACGCACGTCTAGGCAAGCCCTCGAGCACGTCTACATCCGGGTCCTTGTTTGGTGTTCAATTGTATTCAATACAATGGTGATGAAGGAACATATTTATGGGTCTGTTTGCCCCACTAGATTAGGAAATCCTTGGGTGCACAAATTATCAATCTTGAAATCACCAAGTCTAGCACAGTAATGGAATAATGAGTTTTTCTTAAACTGAATACAAGTTTGAACCTCCAGGTGGCACCATTTCATGTAGAAGCTGCACTCTCCCCGGACACGCACAAGATACCATCGGCCACTAGGGGGAGGCCTTCAATGCCATTCCTGGATGTAATACTCAAAATGAGTAAAACGAAAGTTGCAGAGACTTCTGTGAGTTCAAAACAGAAGCTTTTCTCTTCTTCACAAAAGAGAGCTCTGCATTATCACGGCAAATGTATAAAACCGCTGTCTCCTCGGATTTCATAGCCGCAGAGCAAGAGATAAGAAATCGTGGACAACACAGGGCTATGAAACTATGAGACAGAAGGCGAGGAGAGCCGAGATTACCAGTGTCCATAGTGGGGGGGGCATGTATGGTTATGTTAGTGGTTTGTAGGAGGAAAAGTTAGTGACATTACAAGGATGAAGGTAGAGAGGAAGTGAAGATGACTCAAAAGTGCTTTATTTGGAGAAGAATGAGACTCCCTGATGGTTCATGTTCAAGATACAATCTCAATTAAGCACACTGCTGAGTGTTTAACACACATACTAGTATTTAATCTGTATGACTTTCAGGTAAGAAGTATGGTCTCCATTTACTGAAACTTAAAAGGATGAATTGGTCTCCTAGGCTGACATAGTCCAGAGCTGAAAAATTAGGTCCACACTTCTTTATTTTACTGATTAGCTTCTCTTTCTCTCGCCATTGATCTTGGGTAGGCATCAGGCCTTCAATTAGTGGTGTCTTACAGATTTACAAATTCTAAACTGGATATAGAAAGCTGGACTACTTTTTTCCCTTAAACACCACCAGAACATCTTTCTCTACTCTTGCTACAACTGTCTTCTGTGGAATCATCTCCTTCATGTCACTATCTGCAAGTCTAGGCAGCTTCAGGTTAGTCAATGCAAAACCAGATGTCAAAAAAAGATTTGGAGGGAGTTAAATTTACTTAAGAGGTGAAAAAATTGCCCTTTGCCGCCACAAACCCATGATATCACAGTTATCTCTCAGTCAAAGCACCTGACCACAAAGGAAATCAACACATAAAACACCTGACCTGAGGTTGGATCAAGAACACAGACTGAGCATGAATTTAATCTCTATCCATCTTTATTTTAAATCCCAAAATACATAAACAATGATTTGTGTGTGTGTGTCTATGTGAGGAAGACTAGTCCTGAGCTAACATCCATTACCAATCCCCCTCTTTTTTTGCTGAGGAAGACTGGCCCTTGGCTAATATCCATGCTCATCTTCCTCTACTTTATATGGGATGCCGCTACAGCATGGCTTGACAAGCAGTGCGTCTGTCCACGCCTGGGATCCGAACCTGCAAAACCCCGGGCCGCCAAAGCAGAGCACGGGAACTTAACCGCTATGCCACCAGGCCGGCCCCAACAATGATTTCAAATAACTAGAAAAGAGCAAAGCAGTACTCAACAGTGTGGTGGAAAAGAGAAAGTGACAACCTTTTATTAGAGTGTTGAAGAATTCCCGATGGAGAACAGAAAAGATGAAACCCACACACAAAAAAACTAAACAAAGCTGAATTCCAAACGGGTGCTAGAGACAAATTCTTTAGAATGAGGAGCTTCTTCTGGGAAAGAGGAATTGAGGTTGAGAGTAGGACTTGTATATTGATTAAAGCTGAGAAGAAGAAAGGATGAGAGTAGAAATGCACAACCAGATGCTGGACAGCTACATCACTTCATTGGTCTTTCCTCAATTTGTGGTTTTGTGGTACATCCACCAAGTACAGCAGTAAAAAATAAGACAAGGAATTTTCTGTAGGTACATTAAGACAGATGATCAACTGACTGAGCTGCAATAATACAGCATTACAAATCATTATACAGGGTCAACTACCAGATAAACCAGAGATTAGCAAAAATCCTGAACTATTGGTAAACAGTGCTGATCACATACTTTTGAAGTTGTCAGAATATTTTTCCAGAGAGTGTAAAATATTTGTTGCTACTTTAATTTTTTCTCTAACTGGCAGTCAGTGTGACCCATAGCTCTGTCATGACTGGGTTTCTCTCTTCCTTTTGTAATTCTTCAAACTACATGTTGTCATATATGTATTCATGTAAGCTATAAACAGCTTTTTCTAGTGTTCATCAGTTAGTATCCAATCAAGAAAGTAGAAAGTATTCTAAATTGAACAGAGAAAATTTCATGCAGGAATTGGTAATAAAGATGTTTGATGGGCTGGAGAAGCAAAAAACAGAATATGGAGGATGCCCAATGACCAATAATTGCAGGAAGACACTCCACTGCTAGAACTGGAATAGAAAATAAAAATTGCGTTGCTCAGACCCCATGACTGCAGATGAAGATGAGGCTGCTGTTGTTGGAACCGAGCTGCCTGAGCAGGAGCCCAGGAGCCCATGTATGACAGTCACCGCTGTGGACACTGCTGTTGCTGGGCTGCTGGTCTACTAGACATATTGCTGCCACAACCACTGCAAGAGGTGATGTCAAAGCTGGGACGACATGACTTCCCCCCTCTTCCCACCTTCAGTCTCCCATCCTTGCCTTCCATTGGAGAAGCCAACAAGAAAGCAGCTGGTGAGAGAGTCTGGGATATATAACCCACAGGCTTTCAGTTCTAGCAATTGAAGAATGAGTAGGACAAAGCAACTCTGGAACTAAGAAAACACAGTCCCTGTTTGGCACAGCAATTTTAATCTACAGTCTTGGTCTTTTGTTTTAGACAGTTGAAGGCCATCTGTCTGACCTATAGAAGAATTAATAGCTGGTCAGTTTGTTGCCCACAACGTGATAAACGAGACTGAGTTAGCACAATAAATATATCAACTAACCAACACAAAACTTCATTGGTCAATACCTATGTACAAGGGAAAGGTGGGATGAGAAAAACTCCTGTCAGGTGTCAAGCCTTATGTCTGACTCCAAAGAGCAGCAGGTCTACAATGGGAGAGATTTCAGGGAAGATGCTAAGACTTCGTGTACATAAATATTAGATGGTAATGGGTATTAATGAGGGCCAACATCCCCAAGGAACAAAGGCTTTTACTGTCCTCTTCACTACAATAGATGGTTAGGGAAGGAAAGGCTTTCCAGTGAGCAGAGTGTAGAATTAAGCAAAGTAAATATTCTTGAGGATCCTACAGCAAGTATCAGCCCAGCAGTTTTGTGGTCCATCTCACAAGTACTGAGGTTATTTGGCCTTCTTCTCCATGCAGTTTTTCCAGAAATCATAAAAAAACACATTCAACCTGTCATGGATGCTATAGCATAATCCCTTACTTTTCTAGAATAAAGATGGAAAATATCTACTTATTTTCATCATCATAAGTGGTATCCGTGTTTGCAGAGGACTCAAACTCCCATTGTTTGGGAGGTACATTTGATGGGGTTGTGTTTTGTTGTCCTCTGGTGTCTCGTTCACGTTTGGGACCAACTTACAATTTTAAGCATGTTCCCCCAGGATGCTCCAGCACACCTGATGGACTGTGAGGATGGTCAAGATGACCTGTTAGGATGTGGCCTTCCTTGCTGCAAGGTAGGTCTCCCTCTGGCATTGCTTTATGTATGGTCCATTCCCCACAGAGAACAGATATATTGGAACACAGCCTCTCACTGCTCTGTCAGTCTTGACTCATGCTGAAAGGAACTTAGTGTGGAGGGAGATTCCTTGATGTTCGAGTGTCTTCTAAGTGGTGAAGGAACCCTCTGGAACATTGGTTCAGGATCTCATGGGCCCATGACCGTCTCATATGTGCAATGCTCCTCATTTCATTTGAATGTGGCCTGCATGTTCATCTTGACATGGGAGGGGTTGAGGCCACTAAAGACATGTTCATTTTAGTTTACTTATGCCCTACATTATCACTGGCTTTATGTATGACCTTGCCAGAGCTCTGTGGGGTGAGAGATGAGGGTACATGAGTGTAATTTGATTTTTAAGGCTTTGGATTCCTGTTGGATAATTTGTTCCATATATTGAAATTCTTGGCCTGAGTCTTTGTGAGTAGAATTCTCCAAAAGAATGTATACTAAAGTAAATCCAGTTATGGATCAAGAAGTACACTTGGGTAAGGACATACAGGTCTTCTTCTATGTATTATTACAATGTTTCCATATGTCAAAGTTGATTCCAAATACAAAGTTAAAAATTGTGTTAGTAAAGGAAAAAGTATTGTGATGAACACAGCTTCTGCCTTCTCAGGAGAGAGGCCTCCAGCCACCCAGAGAGTGTACGTGATATAGCTGGTCATGGGAGAACCCCACTGACGGGAGATGGTGTATGAAGTCAACTTATACGTGGATGAAGGATCCCCACACTCTAGGTTGTGTCTCAACCGACAGCTGGACTGGATTCCCAGCATTACAAACAGCACAAGTAGGGCAGTGCACGCAATGAGAAACTGTTAGGGAAAATTCAGGGGCAAACCAAATATTTCTGATATTTTTCTACCTTCTTCCTACATCATGACACAGAAAAGAGATTTAGATATCACAGTACCATCACTTTGTGGCAAGAAGGTGAAGGGAACAATCTCTGATGCCCAGTGGCCTTTTCCATGTCATGGGCCTCCCTCTGCAGCTCAGAGCTTGTAGCAAACAGTCCGAGCATGCATTAGGTGTGGAGGGTTGCTGACAGGTGGTCTTTGGGAGTAGTAAGGAGTGGTTCCATCAGCTCACACATTTCCCTGAGGAACTTCAGGGCATAAATGGTGTAGTCTCAGCACTGCATGGTGGCAGGGGAAGAAGTAAGGAAATGGCTTCCAGGAGTTTGTAAGGTGAGGTACGTCGGTGATTTGGATACCAGCAGAGATGCTTACAGCTTTGGATAAAGACCAGAGAGATATATTTCAGCTTTGAACCCTCTTAAGTATATGAAGAAAAGTGTTATTGATGAATCCATCTCTTAGTGACCAGAGTGAGGACTCTTTGATTTTATATATGCTTGGATACTGTAACTTATTGCTAAAATTAGGAAATTTGATTCTTGCTTTTCATCTTTGTAGATGTCAACTCTGAAAACACTGAATTTGTAGTTACAGAAAAAATGAGATTTGTGATGGCAATGTCACTCCATTCTTTGAATTCCCCTGAGATACAGGCTAAAAATGACATGATAATTGATCACTCAAAATTATTGTTTGTTAAATTATTTTATTGAGGTCATATTGGCTTATAACTGTGTAAATTTCAGGAGTACATTATTATATATCAATTTCTGTATAAACTGCATCATGTTCACCACTAATAGTCTAGTTTTTATCTGTCACCATGCACATATGCCCCTTTACTCCTTTCACCTTCCCCCACACACTTTCCTCTGGTAACTCCTAATCTGTTCTCCTCATCCATGTGTCTATTTCTCTTCCACATATGAGTGAAATAATACAATGTTTGTCTCTCTCCATCTGGCTTAGTTCACTTAACATAATACCCTCAAGGTCCATCCCTGTTGTTGCAAATGGCACAATTTTGACTTTTTTTTTTTTTTTGGCTGAGTAGCATTCCATTGAGTAAATATACCACATCTTCTTGATCCATTCATCCATTGGTGGGCACTTGGGTTGCTTGCAAGTCTTGACTATTGAGAATGATGCTGCAATGAACATAGAGGTGCATAAATCTCTTTGGATTGTTGATTTCGTGTTCTTTGGATAAATACTGTTCAGCATTGCGACAGCCGGATCATATGGTATTTCTATTTTTAATTTTTTTGAGGAATCTCCATACTGTATTCCGTAATAGCTACACCAGTTTCCATCCCCACCAGCAGTGTACGAGGGTTCCCTTTTCTCCACATCTTCTCTAACACTTGTTTTCTTGTCTTGTTAATTATAGCTCTTCTGACAAATGTAAGGTGATATCTCATTGAGTTTTGATTTGCATTTACCTAATAGTGATGTTGAACATCTTTTCATGTGCCTGTTGCCTGTCTGTATATCCTCTTCAGAAAAATGTCTGTTCATGTCCTCTGCCCATTTTTGATCAGGTTGTTCACTTTTTCGTTGTTGAGTTGTATGAGTTCTTTATCTACTTTGGAAATTCACCCTTTGTTGGATATACGATTTGCAAATATTTTTCTCCCAGTTGGTGGGTTGTCATTGTGTTTTGTTCATGGCTTCCTTTGCCTTGCAGAAGCCTGTTAATCTGATATGGTCCCATTTGTTTGTTTTCTCTTTTGTGTCCTTGCCTGAGTAGACACGGTATTTGAAAAGATATTGCTAAGACCAATGTCAGAGTGTACTGCCTATATCTTCTTTTAGGAGTTTTATGGTTTCACATCTTACATTGAAGTCATTAATTTTGAGTTAATTTTTGTGTGTGGTGTAAGATAATGGTCTACTTTTTTGTGTGTGTGTGAGGAAGATTTGCCCTGAGCTAACATCCGTTGCCAATCCTCCTCTTTTTGCTGAGGAAGACTGGCCCTGGGCTAACATTGTGCCCACCTTCCTCAACTTTATATGGGACGCTGCCACAGCATGGCTGACAAGCAGTGCATTGGCGGGCACCCGGGGTCCGAACCTGCAAACCCCGGGCTGCCAAGCGCGGACTAAACCACTGCACCACCGGGCAGCCCCATCCTCCTCTATTTTGTATGTGGGACACCACCACAGTATGGCTGTTGAGTGGTGTGTAGGTCCGAGCCCAGGATCTGAACTTGGGAACCCTGGGCCACCAAAGCGGAGTGCACAAACTTAACCACTATGCCACTGGGCCGGCCCCCGGGTCTACTTTTATTCTTTTGCAAGTGGCTATCCAGTTTTCCCAACACCACTTATTGAAGAGAATTTCCTTTCTCCATTTTATGTTCTTGGGACCTTTGTCAAAGATTAGCTATCCGTAGACATGCATAGATGTGTGGTTTTATTTCTGGGGTCTCAATTCTGTTCCATTGATCTGTGTGTCCGTTTTCCTGCTGGTACCAGGATGTTTTGATTATTATACCTTTGTAGTATCCTTTGAAGTCAGGAAGTGTGATACCTCCAGCTTTGTTCTTTTTTTCAGGATTGCTTTAGCTATTCAGGGACTTTTGCTGTTCCATATAAATTTTAGAGTTCTTTGTTCTATTTCTCTGAAGAATGTCATTGAGATTCTGATTGGGATTGCACTGAATCTGCAGATTGCTTTATGTTATATGGACATGTTAACTATATTTATTCTTTCAATCCATGAGCGTGGAATATCTATCCATTTCTTTGTGTCTTCTTTAACTTCTTTCTATAATGTCTTGTAGTTTACAGTGTATAGGTCTTTCACCTCCTTGGTGAGATTTATTCCTAGGTATTTTATTCTTTTTGTTGTGATTGTAAATAGGATTGTATTCTTGACTTCTCTTTCTGCTAGTTTCTTGTTAGCATATAGAAATGCAGCAGATTTTTGTATGTTGATTTTGTACCCTGCGACTTTGCTATAGTTGCTGATTTTTTTCTAATAGTTTTCTGGTGGATTCTTTAGGGTTTTCTATGTATAGAATCATGTCATCCGCAAAAAGTGAGAGCTTTACTTCTTCTTTTCTAATTTGGATCCCTTTATTTCTCCATCTTGCCTAATTGCTCTGGCTAAAACTTCCAGTACTATGTTGAATAAGAGTGGTGAGAGTGGGCACCCTTGTCTTGTTCTTTTTCTCAGAGGAATGGCTTTCAGTTTTTCACCATTAAGTATGACGTTGGCTCTGGGTTTGTCATATATGGCCTTTAGCATGTTGAAGTACTTTCTTTCTAGACTCATTTTATTCAGAGTTTTTATCATAAATGGATGTTGAATCTTGTCAAATGCTTTCTCTGCATCTATTGAGATGATCATGTGATGTTTCTTCTTCATTTTGTTAATGTGGTGTATCACATTGATTGATTTGCAGATGGTGAAGCACCACTGCATCCTTGGAATAAATCCTTATTGGTCATGCTGTACAATCCTTTTAATGGATTGTTATATTCAATTTGCTAATAATTGTTGGAAGACTTTTCATCTATCTTCCTCAGCGATGTTGGCATGTAATTTTCTGTTTTGGCTCATCTTTTTCTGGTTTTGGTGTCAGAGTAATGTTGGCCTCATAGAATGAGTTAGGAAGCATCCCATCCTCTTCAGTATTTTGCAATGGTTTGAGAAGGATAGGTATTAAACCTTCTTTGAATGTTTGGTAGAATTCACTATGGAAGCCATCTCATCCTGGACTTTTGTTTTGAGGGAGGACTTTGATTACTTTTTCAATCTCTGTACTTGTGATTGGTCTATTCAGATTCCCTATTTCCTCTTGATTCACTTTTGGGCAGTTGTATGGTTCTACGAATTTTTCCATTTCTTCTAGGTTATCTAATTTGTTGGCATACAGCTTTTCATAGTAGTCTCTTATAATCCTTTGTGTGTCTGTGCTACCCATTGTAATTTCTCCTCTTTCATGTCCGATTTTATTTATTCGACTCTTCTCTCTTTTTTTCTTAGTGAGTCTGGTTAAGGTTTGTCAATTGTGTTTATCATCTCAAAGAACCAGCTGTTAGTTTCATTGATCCTTTCTATTGTTTCTTTAGTCTCTATTTCATTTATTTCTGCTCTGATTTTACTATTTCTCTCCTTCTACTGACTTTGGGCTTTATTTGTTCTTCTTTTTCTAGTTCTTTTAGATGTAGTTTAAGATCACTTATTTGAGATTTTTCTTATTTGTTGAGGTAAGCCTCTATTTACCTCTATAAGAGGTAAATTTCCCTCTTAATACTGCTTTTGCTGCATCCCATAAGAGTTGGTATGTTGTGTTTTCATTTTCATTGGTCATCACGTTTTTTTTAAAATTTCTCCTTTGAGTTCTTCATTGAAACAATGTTTTGTGTTGCGAGTTTGTGACCAAATTGAAGTGTTTATACTTATTTTGACCCTTTCTTTCCTTTTATCCTTTGTGTTATAATTGTTTGCTAACATTCTGATGTAGAGCAGCAATTTTCTAACTTTTTGTCTATTTATCTCCTTGCTCAAAGCTTTGTAAACCTTTCCCTTTTTGTTTCCGGTAGGAGAGCTCCCTTCTACATTTCTTGTAGGGTAGATCTACTGGCAATGAACTCCCTCAGCTTTCATTTATCTGGAAAAGCTTTTATGTCTCCATCACATCTGAAGGATAATTTCACTGGATAAAGTATTTTGGGCCAATAGTTTTTGTCTTTCTGTGTTTTGAATATATCATTCCATTCTCTCATAGCCTGTAAGGTTTCTGCTGAGATATCTGCTGAATGCTGGTAGGAGTTCCTCTGTAGGTTATTTTCTTCTGTCTTGCTGTCCTTATTATTGTTTCTCTATCACAGGCCTTTTTTTTTTCCTTGCTGAAGAAGATACACCCTGAGGTAACATCTGCTGCCAATCTTCCTCTTTTTGCTTGAAGAAGACTCACCAGCTAACATCTGTGTGAACCTTCCTCCATTTTGTATGTGGGTTGCTGCTGCAGCATGATCACCAACGAATAGTGTAGGTCCACGCCCAGGAGTCGAACCCAGGCCACCGAAGCAAAGCACACTGACTTAACCACTAGGCCACAGGGCTGGCCCCAGTCCTTGACTTTTGACAGTTTCAATATTATATGCATTGAGAAGGTCTTTTTGCATTGATGTGATTAGGAGTTCTATTAGCTTCATGCACTTACATGTTATTTCCCCAGGTTTGGGAAGTTCTCAGCTATTATTTCTTTGAATAAGATCTCTGCTCCTTTCTCTCTCTCTTCTCCCTCTGAGATACCTATAGTCTTTATGTCACTTTTCTTAATTCAGTTGGATATTTCTTGAAGCAATTTTTTAAATCTTATTTCTCTCACCTCCCCCTGAATCATTTCTATGTTTCTATATTCAAAGTCACTAATTCTCTCCTCTATAAGGTCTGCTCTACTTTTTTCTACATGATTTTTAATCTTATTAATTGTCTTCTTCATCACCAGAATTTCTGTTTGGTTTTTGTAGAGCTTCAGTCTCTTTGGTGAGCTATTGCTTCTGTTCATTAATTTTATTGTTAAGCTCATTGAACTGTCTTTCTGAGTTTTCTTGTAACTCACTAAGTTTCTTTATGACTGACATTTTGAATTCTCTGTCATTTAGATTGTCTACTTTTGTGACTTCAGATTTGGTTTCTGGAGAGTTGTCATTTTCCTTCTGTTCTGCCATGTTACTGTAGTTCCTCATGCTGTTTGATGAATTGATCCTCTGCCAGTGCATTTGTGGTGCTAATCGCCTTCTCTTATTTGAGTATGGCTTTGGTTACTTTGGTTCTCGTCACCTGGGTTTCATGTTCCTCCACTGGCTCTCCATGGGCTCAGATGCTATTGTCCCATGTTCAACTTGTCTTGCTATTCTATAGTTGTCTGGAGGTTCTGGTTGCACTGTTGCCAGGAGTGCTGTGTTCATGGATGTTGCTGTCACTAGTGGGGACCCATGGACCCGGGGACTGGTAAGCAGCCCTAGCAGCTGGTGTAGTTGGCATTGGGGGTGCTGCCAGTGGGAGCTGTTGCTTCCACCCTGTCTGCTCACAGTTGTGTGGGTCAGTCCACTGCCTCTATTTCTGCTTTAGGGACAGTTGTGGGATGGGGCTGCTGCCACACTTCTGCCACCATTGCTCAGCCATTTGCATGCAGGCTGGCCCACCACCACTACTGCTACCTTGTGGGTGTCCTTGCACACCTCCAGGGCCACCACCAGCTGCCAATTTGGTATTCTTGTGCATGCGGCCTGAAGCAGCTGCCTGGGTGTTCACTTGCAAGTGTGCAGGGCTGCCACCACCCCATCAGCATTCAGGTGCATGGGGCTAGGCTGCCCTTGCCCCCACTCACAATCACATGGGAGACTTTGTGAGGATCCCTGTCCTTGATCGCTACCATGAGGGGTAGTAGAAGGGGCTGCTCCCCTGGTTTCACTGCTCTCCAGTGATCCAGTCCACCCACCTTCAGATATATATGTGCATGGACCCCTTATGTGTCCTGTTGTGCTGTGTAGGGAATCGTCTGTGGGTCAATCAATGTCTATGTGGTTGTAATTTAGAGAGTAGAGGAAAAGCGAACCTCTCACTCCACCATCATGTTGATGTCTGTCCTCAAAATTATATTTAATGATTTATCAGCCATGGATAAATTAGGTCCTCCTCTGGCTTTATTAAAGGCAAGGAAATAGAAATTGCCTGATATAGAACAAAATTTTGTACCACAAACTGAGACCTTAAATTGTTTCTTTGAAGTCAACAGATTTCCATATTCAGAGTCAATTCTCTGTATGTATTAAGATTCTGACAGATGAATCAGATGCCTCTATCTTTTGGAAATTGGAGCAAGAGGGATTCTGAGACAGGAAGTAGGGCACTTGTTTATCAGGATGAAGATCTGAGCCCTAGAGAATCCCTGCGATTACAACCTCAGTCAAAATGACATGAGTGACCAGTGCCTCCTGCTGAGGACATGAGTCCAGAGGCACTGCGTGCCTTGAGATAAATAATATCTACCCCCACCCACTACCCTCCTAAACCCTTAGCTCCAAAAGTCAGTATTCACTATATTAAAACCACAATAATAGTCACATAGACATGACCAAAAAACAATTAATTGAGTGAAAAGTAGTGATGTCAGCTTAAATGAGAGAAATCTCAATGGAAACAGAGCCAAATTCTGAGGCACAGTTTGTTAGCATTTAGGATAAATAAACATTTGTCGTTGGCAGAGACAGTTAGACTCGGTATGATAATTTACTTTGAGAATGAGGTGATTCATTTTGATTGACTTGTTCCTTATGTAACACTTGTTACATAAGTGTAAGAGCTGACATTTACTGCCAGACACTGTGCTAGCCATTTTCCTGTTTTCATTGATCCTTTCACACATCCTATCAGTAAGTACTATGTATCACCTTTATTTAACCTATGAGTAAACTGAGGCTGAGAGGTAAGCAACTTGCTGATGTGCCCACAATAGAAAGTTCCACAGCTGAGCCTGAACCCTGGTAGTTTGAGCCCAAAGATGGCCTCCTCCTTCCTACTCCATCCACGTTGTCACAAATGGCAATGTTTTCTCTCTTTTATGGCTGAGTAGTGTTCCATCTTGCATATATACACACCACATCTTCGTAATCCATTCATCCATTCATGGGCACTTAGGTTGTATCAAATTATTGGCTATTGTGAATAATGCTGCAAAGAACATGCAGGTACAAATATCTTTTTGCATTCGTGTTTTCATGTTCTTCAGATAAATACCCAAAAGTAGAATAGCTGGAACATATGGTAGTTCTAGTCTTAATTTTTGGAACAATCTCCATACTGTTTTCCGTAGTGGCTGCACTAGTTTACATTCCCACCAGTAGTGTATGAGGGTTCCCTTTTCTCCACATGCCCTGCAACACTTGTTCTTACTCGTCTTGTTAATTATAGCCATCTGACGGGCATAAGGTGATATCTCATTGTAGTTTTCATTTGCATTTCCCTACTAATTACTGTTGTCGAACATCTTTTCATGTGCCTGTTGGCCATCCATATACCTTTTTTGGAAAAATGTCTGTTCAGACCTTTCGCCCATTTTTTAATTGGGTTGTTACTTTTTTTGTTGTTGAGATGTATGAGTTCTTTATGTATTTTAGATATTAACCTCTTATCAGATATATGGTTTGCAAATATCTTCTCCCAATTGTTAGGTTGTCCTTTTGTTTTGGTGATGGTTTCCCTTGCTGTGCAAAAGCTTCTTAGTTTGATGTAGTCCCATTTGTTTATTTTTTCTATTGTTTCCCTTGCCTGGTCAGACATGGTGCTTGAATATATGCTGCTAAGACTGATGTCCAAGAGCACCATGCATATGTTTTCTTCTAGGAGTTTTATGGTGTCAGGTCTTACATTCAAGTCTTTAATCCATTTTGAGCTGATTTTTGTGTTTGGTGTAAGACAGTGCTCTACTTTCCTTCTTTGCATGTGGCTGTCAAGTTTCCCCAACACCATTTATTGAAGAGACTTTCCTTTCTCCATTGTATGTTCCTGGCTGCCATGTTGAAAATAAGCTGTCCATAGCTGTGTGGCTTTATTTTGGGTCTCTTGATTCTCTTCCACTCATCTGTGTCTCTGTTTTTGTGCCAGTGCCTTACTGTTTGGGTTACTAGAGGGTTGTAGTACGTTTTCAAGTCAGGGATCGTGATACCTTCAGCTTTGTTCTTTTTCCTCAGGTTTCCTTGGGCTCTTCAGAGTCTTTTTTTGTTCTATTTAAATTTTAGGATTCTTTGTTCTATTTCCATGAAAAATGTCATTGGGACTTTGATAGGGATTGGACTGAATCTGTAGATTGCTTTAGGAAGTATGGACATTTTAACTATGTTAATTCTTCCAATCCAGGAGCACAGAATATCTTTCCCTTTCCTTGTGTCTTTGATTTTTTCCAACAATGTTTTATTAGTTTTTGGTGTACAAGTCTTACACCTCTTTAGTTAAATTTATTCCTGGGTATTTTATTCTTTTTCTTATAGTTGTAAATGGAATTATAGTCTTAATTTCTCTGTCTGCTATTTTGTTGTTAGTGTATAGAAGTGCAACAGATTTTTGTATGTTGATTTTTACCCTGCAACTTTACTGTATTTATTTATTATTTCTCCTAGTTTTCTGGATGATTCTTTAGGGTTTTCTATATAGAGAATCATGTCATCTGCAGATAGTGACAGTTTCTCTTCTTTTCAATTTAGAATTTTTTACTCATTCCTTTCTTTGTCTAACCTCATTGCTCTGGCTAAAACTTCCAATACTATGTTGAATAAGAATAACAAGACTGGGCATCCTTGTCTTGCTCCTTTTCTTAGGGAGATAGCTTTCAGTTTTTCACCATTGAGTAAGATATTGGCTGTGGTTCGTCATATATGGCCTTTATTATGTTGAGGTACTGTCATTCTATGCTCATTTTATTCATAGTTTTTCTCATAAGTGGAAGTTGTATCTTGCCGAATGCTTTCTCTGCATCTATTGAGATGATCATGTGATTGTTTCTTCATTAATTCCCTCATTTTATTCTTTTTTATTGATGTCATATTGGCTTATAACATTGTGTAAATTTCACATGTATATTATTATATGTGAGTTTCTGTATAGACTGCCTCATGTTCACCATCAATAGTCTAGTGTTAATCCCTCACCATACGTGTGCCCCTTTATTGCTTTTGCACTCCACCTACCCCCTCCTCCTCTGCTAACCACTAATCTGTTGTCCTTATCTATGTGTTTGTTTGTCCTCCGCATATGAGTGAAATCATAAAGTATTTGTCTTTCTGTGTCTGACATTTCACTTAACAGAATACCTTTAAGGTCCATTCGTATTGTCACAAATGGCATGATTCTGTCTTTTCTTATGTCTGAGTAGTATTCCATTGTAGATGTACCACATCTTTTTTATCTGTTCATCCATTTATGGACACTCGGGTTCCTTCCATATATTGGCTATTGTGAACAATGCTGCAATGAACGTAGGGGTCCGTGAACTCTTTGAATTGTTGATTTCATGTACTTAGGACAAATACCAAGTAGTGGAATAGCTAGATCATATGGTATTTCTGTTTCTAATTTTTTGAGAAATCTCCATACTGTTTTCCATAGGTGCTGCTCCATTTGCATTTCCACCAGCAGTGTATGAGGATTCTCTTTTCTCTGCATCCTCTCCAACATTTCTTATTTCTTGTCTTGATAATTGTAGCCATTCTGACAGGTGTGAGGTGATATCTCATTGTAGTTTTGATTGGCATTTCCTAATAATTAGTGATGTTGAACATCTTTTCATGTGTTTCTTGGCTAGCTGTATTTTGTGGGGTTTTTTTTGAAAAATGTCTGTTCATACCCTCTGCCCATTTTTTGATCATGTTGTTCATTCTTTTGTTGTTGGGTTGTTTGAGTTCTTAATATATTTTCAAAATTCACCCCTTGTTGGATATATGATTTGCAAATATTTTCTCCTTGTTGGTGGGTTGCGTTTTCCTTTTGTTGATGGTTCCCCTTGCTTTGCAGAAGATTTTTAATCTGATGTAGTCCCATTTGTTTATATTTTCTTTTGTTTCCCTTGCCTGAGGAGACATGCTATTTACTCAAAAAGGTACTGGTAAAACTGATGCAAAGTGTACTGCCTATATTCTCTTCGACGAGTTTTACTGCTTCAAGTCTTACATTCGAGTCTTTAATCAATATTGAGTTAATTTTTGTCTTTGTTGTAAGATAATAGTTTCCTTTCATTCTTTTACATGTGGCTGTCCAGTTTTGCCAACACCATTTATTAAAGAGACTTTCCTTTCTCCATTGTATGTTCCTGGCTCCCCTGTTGAAGATAAGCTGTACGTAGATGCTTGGTTTTATTTCTGGGGTCTCAGTTCTGTTCTGTTGATCTGTGTCTTTTGTGTGTGTGTGTGAGGATGATTAGTCTTTTTTGTTCTATTTAAATTTTAGGATTCTTTGTTCTATTTCCATGAAAAATGTCATTGGGACTTTGATAGGGATTGGACTGAATCTGTAGACTGCTTTAGGAAGTATGGACATTTCAACTATGTTAATTCTTCCCATCCAGGAGCGCAGAAAATCTTTCCATTTCCTTGTGTCTTCTTTGATTTCTTCCAACAATGTATGTACTGTATTTATTTATTATTTCTCATAGTTTTCTGGGGGATTCTTTAGGGTTTTCTATATAGAGAATCATGTCATCTGCAGATAGTGACAGTTTCTCTTTTTCCTTTTCAATTTAGAATTTTTTACTCATTCCTTTCTTTTTCTTGCCTCGTTGCTCTGGCTAAAACTTCCAATACTATGTTGAATAAGAATAACAAGACTGGGCATCCTTGTCTTGCTCCTTTTCTTAGGGAGATAGCTTTCAGTTTTTCACCATTGAGTAAGATATTGGCTGTGGTTCGTCATATATGGCCTTTATTATGTTGAGGTTCTGTCATTCTATGCTCATTTTATTCATAGTTTTTCTCATAAGTGGAAGTTGTATCTTGCCGAATGCTTTCTCTGCATCTATTGAGATGATCATGTGATTGTTTCTTCATTAATTCCCTCATTTTATTCTTTTTTATTGATGTTACATGGCTTACAACATTGTGTAAATTTCACATGTACATTATTATGTGTGAGTTTCTGTATAGACTGCCTCATGTTCACCATCAATAATCTAGTGTTAATCCCTCACCATGCCTGTGCCCCTTTATTGCTTTTGCACTCCACCTACCCCCTCCTCCTCTGCTAACCACTAATCTGTTTTCCTTATCTATGTGTTTGTTTGTCCTCCGCATATGAGTGAAATCATAAAGTATTTGTCTTTCTGTGTCTGACATTTCACTTAACAGAATACCTTTACAGTCCATTCGTGTTGTCACAAATGGCACGATTCTGTCTTTTCTTATGTCTGAGTAGTATTCCATTGTAGATGTACCACATCTTTTTTATCTGTTCATCCATTTATGGACACTCGGGTTCCTTCCATATATTGGCTATTGTGAACAATGCTGCAATGAACGTAGGGGTCCGTGAACTCTTTGAATTGTTGATTTCATGTACTTAGGACAAATACCAAGTAGTGGAATAGCTAGATCATATGGTATTTCTGTTTCTAATTTTTTGAGAAATCTCCATACTGTTTTCCATAGGTGCTGCTCCATTTGCATTTCCACCAGCAGTGTATGAGGATTCTCTTTTCTCTGCATCCTCTCCAACATTTCTTATTTCTTGTCTTGATAATTGTAGCCATTCTGACAGGTGTGAGGTGATATCTCATTGTAGTTTTGATTGGCATTTCCTAATAATTAGTGATGTTGAACATCTTTTCATGTGTTTCTTGGCTAGCTGTATTTTGTGGGGTTTTTTTTGAAAAATGTCTGTTCATACCCTCTGCCCATTTTTTGATCATGTTGTTCATTCTTTTGTTGTTGGGTTGTTTGAGTTCTTAATATATTTTCAAAATTCACCCCTTGTTGGATATATGATTTGCAAATATTTTCTCCTTGTTGGTGGGTTGCGTTTTCCTTTTGTTGATGGTTCCCCTTGCTTTGCAGAAGATTTTTAATCTGATGTAGTCCCATTTGTTTATATTTTCTTTTGTTTCCCTTGCCTGAGGAGACATGCTATTTACTCAAAAAGGTACTGGTAAAACTGATGCAAAGTGTACTGCCTATATTCTCTTCGACGAGTTTTACTGCTTCAAGTCTTACATTCGAGTCTTTAATCAATATTGAGTTAATTTTTGTCTTTGTTGTAAGATAATAGTTTCCTTTCATTCTTTTACATGTGGCTGTCCAGTTTTGCCAACACCATTTATTAAAGAGACTTTCCTTTCTCCATTGTATGTTCCTGGCTCCCCTGTTGAAGATAAGCTGTACGTAGATGCTTGGTTTTATTTCTGGGGTCTCAGTTCTGTTCTGTTGATCTGTGTCTTTTGTGTGTGTGTGTGAGGATGATTAGTCTTTTTTGTTCTATTTAAATTTTAGGATTCTTTGTTCTATTTCCATGAAAAATGTCATTGGGACTTTGATAGGGATTGGACTGAATCTGTAGACTGCTTTAGGAAGTATGGACATTTCAACTATGTTAATTCTTCCCATCCAGGAGCGCAGAAAATCTTTCCATTTCCTTGTGTCTTCTTTGATTTCTTCCAACAATGTATGTACTGTATTTATTTATTATTTCTCATAGTTTTCTGGGGGATTCTTTAGGGTTTTCTATATAGAGAATCATGTCATCTGCAGATAGTGACAGTTTCTCTTTTTCCTTTTCAATTTAGAATTTTTTACTCATTCCTTTCTTTTTCTTGCCTCGTTGCTCTGGCTAAAACTTCCAATACTATGTTGAATAAGAATAACAAGACTGGGCATCCTTGTCTTGCTCCTTTTCTTAGGGAGATAGCTTTCAGTTTTTCACCATTGAGTAAGATATTGGCTGTGGTTCGTCATATATGGCCTTTATTATGTTGAGGTTCTGTCATTCTATGCTCATTTTATTCATAGTTTTTCTCATAAGTGGAAGTTGTATCTTGCCGAATGCTTTCTCTGCATCTATTGAGATGATCATGTGATTGTTTCTTCATTAATTCCCTCATTTTATTCTTTTTTATTGATGTTACATGGCTTACAACATTGTGTAAATTTCACATGTACATTATTATGTGTGAGTTTCTGTATAGACTGCCTCATGTTCACCATCAATAATCTAGTGTTAATCCCTCACCATGCCTGTGCCCCTTTATTGCTTTTGCACTCCACCTACCCCCTCCTCCTCTGCTAACCACTAATCTGTTTTCCTTATCTATGTGTTTGTTTGTCCTCCGCATATGAGTGAAATCATAAAGTATTTGTCTTTCTGTGTCTGACATTTCACTTAACAGAATACCTTTACAGTCCATTCGTGTTGTCACAAATGGCACGATTCTGTCTTTTCTTATGTCTGAGTAGTATTCCATTGTAGATGTACCACATCTTTTTTATCTGTTCATCCATTTATGGACACTCGGGTTCCTTCCATATATTGGCTATTGTGAACAATGCTGCAATGAACGTAGGGGTCCGTGAACTCTTTGAATTGTTGATTTCATGTACTTAGGACAAATACCAAGTAGTGGAATAGCTAGATCATATGGTATTTCTGTTTCTAATTTTTTGAGAAATCTCCATACTGTTTTCCATAGGTGCTGCTCCATTTGCATTTCCACCAGCAGTGTATGAGGATTCTCTTTTCTCTGCATCCTCTCCAACATTTCTTATTTCTTGTCTTGATAATTGTAGCCATTCTGACAGGTGTGAGGTGATATCTCATTGTAGTTTTGATTGGCATTTCCTAATAATTAGTGATGTTGAACATCTTTTCATGTGTTTCTTGGCTAGCTGTATTTTGTGGGGTTTTTTTTGAAAAATGTCTGTTCATACCCTCTGCCCATTTTTTGATCATGTTGTTCATTCTTTTGTTGTTGGGTTGTTTGAGTTCTTAATATATTTTCAAAATTCACCCCTTGTTGGATATATGATTTGCAAATATTTTCTCCTTGTTGGTGGGTTGCGTTTTCCTTTTGTTGATGGTTCCCCTTGCTTTGCAGAAGATTTTTAATCTGATGTAGTCCCATTTGTTTATATTTTCTTTTGTTTCCCTTGCCTGAGGAGACATGCTATTTACTCAAAAAGGTACTGGTAAAACTGATGCAAAGTGTACTGCCTATATTCTCTTCGACGAGTTTTACTGCTTCAAGTCTTACATTCGAGTCTTTAATCAATATTGAGTTAATTTTTGTCTTTGTTGTAAGATAATAGTTTCCTTTCATTCTTTTACATGTGGCTGTCCAGTTTTGCCAACACCATTTATTAAAGAGACTTTCCTTTCTCCATTGTATGTTCCTGGCTCCCCTGTTGAAGATAAGCTGTACGTAGATGCTTGGTTTTATTTCTGGGGTCTCAGTTCTGTTCTGTTGATCTGTGTCTTTTGTGTGTGTGTGTGAGGATGATTAGTCTTTTTTGTTCTATTTAAATTTTAGGATTCTTTGTTCTATTTCCATGAAAAATGTCATTGGGACTTTGATAGGGATTGGACTGAATCTGTAGACTGCTTTAGGAAGTATGGACATTTCAACTATGTTAATTCTTCCCATCCAGGAGCGCAGAAAATCTTTCCATTTCCTTGTGTCTTCTTTGATTTCTTCCAACAATGTATGTACTGTATTTATTTATTATTTCTCATAGTTTTCTGGGGGATTCTTTAGGGTTTTCTATATAGAGAATCATGTCATCTGCAGATAGTGACAGTTTCTCTTTTTCCTTTTCAATTTAGAATTTTTTACTCATTCCTTTCTTTTTCTTGCCTCGTTGCTCTGGCTAAAACTTCCAATACTATGTTGAATAAGAATAACAAGACTGGGCATCCTTGTCTTGCTCCTTTTCTTAGGGAGATAGCTTTCAGTTTTTCACCATTGAGTAAGATATTGGCTGTGGTTCGTCATATATGGCCTTTATTATGTTGAGGTTCTGTCATTCTATGCTCATTTTATTCATAGTTTTTCTCATAAGTGGAAGTTGTATCTTGCCGAATGCTTTCTCTGCATCTATTGAGATGATCATGTGATTGTTTCTTCATTAATTCCCTCATTTTATTCTTTTTTATTGATGTTACATGGCTTACAACATTGTGTAAATTTCACATGTACATTATTATGTGTGAGTTTCTGTATAGACTGCCTCATGTTCACCATCAATAATCTAGTGTTAATCCCTCACCATGCCTGTGCCCCTTTATTGCTTTTGCACTCCACCTACCCCCTCCTCCTCTGCTAACCACTAATCTGTTTTCCTTATCTATGTGTTTGTTTGTCCTCCGCATATGAGTGAAATCATAAAGTATTTGTCTTTCTGTGTCTGACATTTCACTTAACAGAATACCTTTACAGTCCATTCGTGTTGTCACAAATGGCACGATTCTGTCTTTTCTTATGTCTGAGTAGTATTCCATTGTAGATATACCACATCTTTTTTATCTGTTCATCCATTTATGAACACGGGTTCCTTCCATATATTGGCTATTGTGAACAATGCTGCAATGAACATAGGGGTCCATGAACTCTTTGAATTGTTGATTTCATGTGCTTAGGATAAATACCAAGTAGTGGGATAGCTGGATCCAATGGTATTTCTGTTTCTAATTTTTTGAGAAACCTCTGTACTGTTTTCCATAGGTGCTGCTCCATTTGCATTTCCACCAGCAGTGTATGAGGATTCTCTTTTCGCCACATCCTCTCCAACATTTCTTATTTCTTGTCTTGATAATTGTCAGCACACATTCTGACAGGTGTGAGGTGATATCTCATTGTAGTTTTGATTGACATTTCCTAAAAATTAGTGATGTTGAACATCTTTTCATGTGTTTGTTGGCTATCTGTATATCTTTTCTGGAAAAATGTCTGTTCATACCCTCGGCCCATTTTTTGATTGGGTTGTTCATTTTTTTGTTGTTGGGTTGTATGAGTTCTTAATATTTTAAGTTCACCCCTTGTTGGATATATGATTTGCAAATATTTTCTCCTTGTTGGTGGGTTGCGGTTTCCTTTGTTGATGGTTCCCTTTGCTTTGCAGAAGGTTTTTAATCTGATGTAGTCCCATTTGTTTACATTTTCTTTTGTTTCCCTTGCCTGAGAAGACATGCTATTTACTCAAAAAGGTACTGCTAAGACTGATGCAAAGAGTGTACTGCCTATATTCTCTTCGACAAGTTTTATTGTTTCACGTCTTACATTCAAGTCTTTAATCAATATTGAGATAATTTTTGTCTTTGTTGTAAGAAACTGGTTTACTTTCATTCTTTTGCATGTGGCTGTCCAGTTTTGCCAACACCATTTATTAAAGAGACTTTCCTTTCTCCATTGTATGTTCCTGGCTCCCCTGTTGAAGATAAGCTGTACGTAGATGCTTGGTTTTATTTCTGGGGTCTCAGTTCTGTTCTGTTGATCTGTGTCTTTTGTGTGTGTGTGTGAGGATGATTAGCCCTGAGCTAACATCCGTTGCCAGTCTTCCTCTTTGTGCTGAGGAGGAGTGACCCTGGGCTAACATCCATGTCTACCCTCCTCTACTTTATATAGGATGCCACCACAGCATGGCCTAACAAGCCGTGCATCGGTCCACACCTGGGGTCCAAACGTGTGAACCCCGGGCCACCAAAACAGAACATGTGAACTTAACCTCTATGCCACCAGGCCAGCCCCTGTGTGTCTGTTTTTGTGCCAGTACCATGCTGTTTTGATTACTATAGCTTTGTAGTAGACTTTGAAGTCAGGGATTGTGATACCTCCAGCTTTGTTCTTTTTTCTCAGGATTCTTTGGCTCTCTGGGGTCTTTTGTTGTCTATATAAATTTTAAGCTTGTTTGCTCTATTTCAGTGGAGAATGTGATTGGGAATCTGATTGGGATTGCATTGAGTCTGTAGATTGCTTCAGGTGATATGAACTTTTTAACTATGTTTATTCTTCCAGTCCATGAGCATGGAATATCTTTCCATTTCATTATGTAGTCTTCAATTTCTTTCAATAATGTCTTATAGTTTTCAGCGCATAGGTCTTTCGCCTCTCCAGTTAAGTTTGTTCCTTGACATTTTATTCTTTTTGTTGCAATTATAAATGGGATTCTATTCTTGACTTCTGTTTCTGCTATTTCATTATTAATGTATAGAAATACAAGTCACTTTGGCATGTTGATTGTACACTGCAACGTTACTGTATTTCTTGATTATTTCTAGTAGATTTTTGGTGAATTCTTTAGGGTTTTCTATATGTAGAATCATGTCATCCACAAATACTGAGAGTTTCACTTCATCCTTTCCAATTTGGATACCTGTTATTTCTTTTTCTTTCCTAATTGCTGTGGCTAAAACTTCCAGTACTATGTTGAAGAAGAGTGTCATGAGTGGGCATCCTTCTTTTATTCCTGTTCTTAGAGAAATGGCTTTCAGTTTTTCTCCATTGAGTATGATGGTGGCTGTGGGTTTGTCATATATGGCCTCTATTATGTCGAGGTACTTTCTTTCTATACTCACTTTATTCAGACTTTTAATTTTTATTTAATTTTTTTATTGATGTCTTAATAATTTGTAACACTGTGGGGTTTTAGTTGTACATTTTTGTTTGTCCGTCACCATGTGGATGTAACCCTTCACCCCTTGTGCCCACCCCCCACCCCCCTTCCTCTTGGTACCCACCAATCAGTTCTCTCTGTCCGTGTGTTCATTTATATTCCATATATGAGTGAGTTCATGCAGTGTCTGTCCTTCTCTCTCTGGCTTATTTCACTTAACATAATACCCTCTAGGTCCATCCATGTTGTTGCAAATGGGACAATTGTGTCTCTTCTTGTTTTTTTAATTTTTTTAATCATTTTTTATTGATGTCTTAATAGTTTATAACACTGTGGGGTTTTAGTTGTACATTTTTGTTTGTCCGTCACCTTGTGGATGTAACCCTTCACCCCTTGTGCCCACCCCCCACCACCCTTCCCCTTGGTAACCACCAATCAGTTCTCTCTGTCCGTGTGTTCACTTATATTCCATATATGAGTGAGTTCATGCAGTGTCTGTCCTTCTCTCTCTGGCTTATTTCACTTAACAGAATACCCTCTAGGTCCATCCATGTTGCTGCAAATGGGACAATTGTGTCTTTTCTTATGGCTGAGTAGTATTCCATTGTATGTATGTACCACATCTTCTTTAACCAATCATCACAATTGTGTCTTTTCTTATGGCTGAGTAGTATTCCATTGTATGTATATACCACATCTTCTTTAACCAATCATCAATCAAGGGACACTTGGGTTGCTTCCACTTCTTGGCTATCGTGAATAATGCTGCAATGAACATAGGGGTGCATAAGCCTCTTGTGATAGTTGATTTCATGTCCATTGGGTAGATGCCCAAGAGTGGGATTGCTGGATCATACGGTATTTCTATTTTTAATTTTTTGAGAACTCTCCATACAGTTTTCCATAGAGGCTGCACCAGTTTGCATTCCCACCAGCAGTGAATGAGGGTCCCCGTTTCTCCACAACCTCTCCAGAATTTGTTGTTATTTGTCTTTGTGATTATAGCCATTCTAACGGGTGTAAGGTGATATCTTAGTGTAGTTTTGATTTGCATTTCCCTGATGATTAGTGATGTTGAACATCTTTTCATGTGTCTATTGGCCGTCTGTATCTCTTCCTTGGAAAAATGTCTGTTCATATCCTCTGCCCATTTTTTGATTGGGTTGTTTGTTTTTTTGTTGCTCAGTTGTATGAGATCTTTATATATTACTGAGATTAATCCCTTGTTGGACAAACAATTTGCGAATATTTTCTCCCAGCTGGTGGGTTGTTTATTCATTTTGATCCTGGTTTCATTTGTCTTGTAGAAGCTCTTTAGTCTGATGAGGTCCCACTTGTTTATTTTTTCTTTTGTTTCCCTTGTCCGGGTAGACATGGAATCTGAAAGGATCCCTTTATGTCCAATCTCAATTAGTGTACTGCCTATATTTTCTTCCAGGAGTTTTATAGTTTCAGGTCTCACTTTCAGGTCCTTGATCCTGATTTTGAATTGATTTTTGTATATGGCGATTGGAGATGGTCTACTTTCATTCTTTTGCTTGTTGCTGTCCAATTTTCCCAGCACCATTTATTGAAGACACTTCCCTCTCTCCATTGTATGTTCTTTGCTCCTTTGTCAAAGATTAGCTGTCCATAGGTGTGTGGTTTTATTTCTGGGCTTTCAATTCTGTTCCATTGATCTGTGTGTCTATTCTTGTACCAGTACCATGCTGTTTTGATTACTATAGCTTTATAGTATATTTTAAAATCAGGGATTGTGATGCCTTCAGCTTTGTTCATTTTTTTCAGAATTGCTTTAGCTATTCGGGGTCTTTTGTTGCCCCATAGGAATTTCAGTAGTTTTTGTTCTATTACCGTGAAGAATGACATTGGGATTCTGATGGGGATTGCATTGAATTTGTACATTGCTTTAGGTAGAACGGACATTTTAACTATATTTATTCTTCCAATCCATGTGCATGGAATATTTTTCCATTTCTTTATGTCCTCCTCGATTTCTTTCAATAGTGTCTTATAGTTTTCATTGTATAGGTCTTTTACCTCCTTGGTTAAATTTATTCCTGGATATTTTATTCTTTTTGTTGCAATTGTAAATGGGATTGTCTTTTTGAGTTCTCTTTCTGTTGGTTCATCGTTAGTGTATAGAAATGCAATTGATTTTTGTAAGTTGATTTTATACCCTGCCACTTTACTGTAGTTGTTGATTATTTCTAGTAGTCTTCCGATGGAATTTTTTGGGTTTTCTATGTATAAGATCATGTTGTCTGCTAATAGTGAGAGTTTCACTTCTTCATTGCCTATTTGGAGTCCTTTTATTCATTTTTCTTGCCTGATTGCTCTGGCCAGAACTTCCAGTACTATGTTGAATAAGAACAGTGAGAGTGGGCACCCTTGTCTTGTTCCTGTCCTCAAAGGAATGGCTTTCAGCTTTTCCCCATTGAGTAGGATGTTTGCTGTAGGTTTGTCATATATGGCCCTTATTATGTTAAGGTACTTTCCTTCTATACCCATTTTGTTGAGAGTTTTTATCATAAATGGATGCTGGATCTTGTCAAATGCCTTCTCTGCATCGATTGAGATGATCATGTGGTTTTTATTCTTCATTTTGTTAATGTGGTGTATCACGTTGATTGATTTGCAGATGTTGAACCATCCCTGTGTCCCTGGTATAAATCCCACTTGATCGTGGTGTATGATCTTTTTGATGTATTGCTGTATTCGGTTTGCCAATATTTTGTTGAGGATTTTTGCATCTATGTTCATCAGTGATATTGGCCTGTAGTTTTCCTTTTTTGTATTTTCCTTGTCTGGCTTTGGTATCAGGATGATGTTGGCCTCGTAGAATGTGTTGGGAAGTATTCCATCTTCCTCTATTTTTTGGAATAGTTTGAGAAGGATAGGGGCTAAATCTTCTTTGAATGTTTCATAAAATTCTCCAGGGAAGCCATCTGGTCCTGGGCTTTTATTTTTGGGGAGGTTTTTGATTACTGTTTCAATCTCTTTACTTGTGATTGGTCTGTTCAGATTCTCTATTTCTTCTTGATTCAGTTTTGGGAGGTTGTATGCTTCCAAGAATTTGTCCATTTCCTTTAGGTTGTCCAATTTGTTGGTGTAAAGTTTTTCATAGTATTCCCTAATAATCGCTTGTATTTCTGTGGTATCTGTTGTAATTTCTCCTCTTTCATTTCTAATTTTATTTATTTGAGTCTTCTCCCTTTTTTTCTTAATGAGTCTGGCTAAGGGTTTGTCAGTTTTATTTATCTTCTCAAAGAACCAGCTCTTTGTTTCATTGATCCTTTCTACTGTTTTTTTGTTGTTGTTTCAATTTCATTTATTTCTGCTCTGATTTTTATTATTTCCCTCCTTCTGCTGATTCGGGGCTTTGTCTGTTCTTCTTTTTCTAATTCTGTTAGGTGCAATTTAAGGTTATTTATTTGGGATTTTTCTTGTTTGTTAAGGTGAGCTTGTATTGCTATGAATTTCCCTCTCAGGACCGCTTTTGCTGCATCCCATATGAGTTGGTATGGTGTATTTTCCTTTTCATTTGTCTCCAGATAGCTTTTGATTTCTCCTTTAATTTCATCAACGACCCATTGGTTGTTCAGTAGCATGTTGTTTAGTCTCCACATCTTTGTCCCTTTCCTAGTTTTTTCCTTGCAGTTGATTTCTAGTTTCACAGCGTTATGATCAGAAAAGATGCTTGTAATGATTTCAATCTTCTTAAATTTATAGAGGTTTGCCTTGTTTCCTAATATATGGTCTATCCTTGAGAATGTTCCATGTGCACTTGAGAAGAATGTGTACTCTGCTTTTTTTGGGTGGAGTGCTCTGTATATATCTATTAAGTCCATTGCGTCTAGTTTTTTGTTTAAGTCCATTATTTCCTTATTGACTTTTTGTCTGGATGATCTATCCATTGATGTAAGGGGCGTGTTAAGATCCCCTACTATTATTGTGTTATTGTTAATATCTCCTTTTAGGTTTTTTAGCAGTTGTTTTATGTACTTTGGTGCTCCTGTGTTGGGTGCATAGATATTTATGATTGTTATGTCTTCTTGGTGAAGTGTCCCTTTCATCACTATATATTGCCCTTCTTTGTCTCTCATTACCTTTTTTATCTTGAAGTCTACTTTGTCTGATATAAGTATGGCTACTCCTGCTTTCTTTTGTTTGCCATTAGCTTGGAGTATCGTTTTCCATCCTTTTATTTTGAGTCTGTGTTTGTCTTTAGAGCTGAGATGTGTTTCCTGGAGGCAGCAGACTGTTGGATCTTGGTTTTTAATCCATCCTGCCACTCTGTGTCTTTTGATTGGAGAATTCAATCCATTTACATTTAGAGTGATTGTTGATATATGAGGATTTAATGTTGCTATTTTATTGTTCATTTTCTGGTTCTTTTGCATTTCCTTCGTTTCTTGTCCCTTGTGTTTCAGACTGCAAATTCAGTTTGGTATTTCTGCATGCTCATTCTCTTGGTTTTCTCTTTATTTGTCATGTGTGGTTCTCTTCTGGTTATTTGTTTAGTGGTTACCATGAGGTTTATATAAGCGATCTCCTGGATAAGATAGTACATTTTCATATGCCTCCTTTTCCTGAGGCTGGGTCGATTCAATCACTTACCTCTTCCCCTCCTTATTTGTTATCTCTTTATTCCATCTTGTGTCATGAGTATGTGTTTCCAGTGATGAGCTTGAATTAATTTTTGATGTTATCCGACTGTAGTTTGTTCTGGTTTAGTCTCCTTGCTTTTCTCCTTGCTGAAATTTTGTATCCCCGTTCTCATTTGTTTTTGTTTTTTTTTTTTCAGGCCTAAGGGCCTTCTTGAGCATTTCTTGTAGTGGGGGTCTTGTGGTGACGAACTCTCTTAGCTTTTGTTTATCAGGGAGAGTTATTATTTCTCCATCGTATTTGAAGGATATTTTTGCTGGATAAAGTATTCTTGGCTGAAGGTTTTTGTCTTTCATGATTTTGAATATATCATTCGTCTCTCCTAGCCTGTAGACTTTCTGTCGAGAAATCAGCTGAGAGCCTGATGGGGTTTCCTTTGTATGTTATTTTGTTTGTTTGTTTAGCTGCCCTTAATATTGTTTCCTTGTCACGGATATTTTTCAAGTTTGCTACTATGTGGTGAGATGATTTTTTATTCCTGTTTATATATTTAGGTGATCTATTGATTTCATTCACTGTTATTTCCCTCTCATCCCCTAGGTTGGGGAAGTTCTCAGCTATTGTTTCCCTGAACAAACTCTCTGCTCCTTTTTCTCTTTCTTCTCCTTCTGGAATACCTATTATCCTTATGTTGCTTTTCCTCATTGAGCCTGATATTTCTCGAAGAATTTCTTCATTTCTTTTTAGTCTTAGCTCTCTCTCCTCCTCTATCTGGAGCATTTCTGCATGGCGATCCTCAATAATGCTAATTCGTTCCTCCATATTGTCAGTTCTGCTCTTTAAAGACTCCATTTTTTTCCACTATCTCATTCATTTTGTTTTTCATCTCCAATAATTCTGATTGGTTTTTCTTTATGGTTTCAATCTCTTTTGTGATGAAATCCCTGAATTCATTGATTTGTTTCTGTGTGTTCTCTTGTATTTCGATGAGTTTGTTTATGATAGCTATTTTGAATTCTCTGTCATTCAGGTTATCAAATTCTGTGCCTTCAGGGTTGGTTTCTGGGTGTTTGTCATTTTCCTTTTGGTCTGTAGCCATAACAAATTGTCGCATGGATCCAACGGGGACGGCCTTATTTTTTCCTCTCATGTTGAAGTTGGTCCTGCAGTTTCCACCTGCTGCCACTGGATGGAGATCGCGAGCAGTATGCTCTGAGCCCGCTGCAGCCCCCGGAGGGATTATGCTGAAACGTGGGGTGTGTGGGGGGAGGGGTTCTCTCTTTCTCCTGCTCAACCCGGGGGTTTCCTTTCTGGCTCTCTTAGGGTGTTTGCTACACCCCCTAAACAGTCCGTCGTCACTTCCCAGTGGAGATGTCTTGACAGTCTGTGAGAGCACCTGGATGGCGATAGTTTTCCCCGCTGTGGGTTGCCCCTCCCCCCTCTGTCTGCGAGCCACGCTGTCTTTGCTGATCAATTGGGGAGGGGGAGTACAACTTCTTACCTCTGGGCTCCTTCTTACCTCCTTTTGGGCTTCCCGCACCTCCACCATCCAATATATGGCAGCAGGGGTTTCTTAGAAGTCCTTCGTAGTGTTTGATTGAGCTCTGTTGGAATGCAAATGATGTTTTCATTGTGTCGTAGGCGGCAGAGATTCAAAGAGGGACTCTCACTCCGCCATGATGCTGATGTCACTCCAGAACCCAGACTTTTTAAAATAAGTGGATGTTGAATCTTGTTGAATGCTTTCTCTGCATCTCTTGAGATGATCATGTGAATTTTATTCTTCATTTGGTTAATGTGGTGTATCACATTGATTGATTTCTGGATGTTGAACAATCCTTGCATCCCTGGAATAAATCCCACATGATCGTGGTGTATGATCCTTTTAATGTGTTGTTGTATTTGATTAGCTGATATTTTGCTGAGAATTTTTGCATCTCTGTTCATCAGCAATATTGGTCTGTAATTTTCTTTTTTTCTGTTGGGCTTGTCTGGTTTCAGCATCTCGGTGATATTGGCCTCATAGAATGAGTTAGGAACCTAGCCTCATCTTCAATTTTTTGGAAGAGTTTCAGAAGGATAGGTATTAAGTATCCTTTCAATATATGGTAGAATTCACCAGGGAAGCTGTCTGGTCCTGGACTTTTGCGTTTGGGGAGGTTTTTGATTACTGTTTCAATCTCTTTGCTTCTGATTTTTCCATTCAGATTCTCTGTTTCTTCTTGATTCAGTTTTGAGAGGTTGTATGATTCTAAGAATTTATCCATTTCTTCTATGTTATGCAATTTGTTGGTGTATACCTCTTTGTAATATTCTCTTATAATCCTTTGTATTTCTGTGATATTCATTGTACTTTTTCCTCTTTCATTTCTGATTTTATTAATTTGAGGCTTCTCTGTTTTTTGCTTTGTGCGTCTAGGTAAAGGTTTGTCAATTTTGTTAATCTTTTCAAAGAACCAGCTCTTAGTTTCATTGATTTTTTTCTTTCTTTCTTTTTTTTTTTTTTTTTTTTTAGTCTCTATTTCATTTATTTCCCCTGTGGTTTTTAATATTTCCTTCCTTCTGCTGATTTGGGGCTTTGTTTATTCTTCTTTTTCCAGTTCCTTTAGGTGCACTGTTAAATTGTTTATTTGAGATTTTTCTTGTTTTTTGAGGTAGGTCTGTATTGCTATAAACTTCCCTCATGATACTGCTTTCGTATTATCCCATAAATTTCGGCATGTTGTACTTTCATTTTCATTTGTCTCCAGGTATTTTTTTATTTCTTCCCTGATGCATAGTTGCTCAGTAACATTTGGTTTAATCTCCACATATCTGTCACTTTTCCAGTTTTCTTCTTGTAGTTGATTTCTGGTTTCTTACCTTTGCAGTCAGAAAAGCTGCTTGATAATATTTCAATCTTCTTAAATTTATTGAGACTTGTTTTGTGGCTGTTATGTGATCTATCCTGCAGAATGTTTCATGGACATTCAAAAAGAATATGTCTATTCTTCAGTTTTTGGATGGAATGTTCTGTTTATATTTACTAAGTCCACCTGGTCTAATGTGTAACTTCCTCATTGATCTTCTGTTTGGGTGATCTATCCATGGATGTAAGTAGAGTGTTAAAGTCCCCTTTTATTGTGTTACTGTCATTTTCTCCTTTTATGTCTATTAATAATTGCTTTATATATTTAGGTGTTCCTGTGTTGGGTGCACAGGTATTTACAAGTGTCATGTCTTCCTGTTGGATTGTTCCCTTTATCATTATTTAGTGCCCTTCTTTCTCTCTTGTTGGAGTTTTTGTTTCAAAGTCTGGTTTGTGTGTTATAAGTATTGCTCCCCCAGCTTCCTTTTCCTTTCCACTTGCATGGAGTGTCTTTTCCATCCCTTCACTTTCAGTCTGTGAGTGTCTTTAGGTCTGAAGTGTGTCTCTTGTATGCAGCATACATATTGGTCCTGGTTTTCTTCCACTCAGCCTCCTTCTGTCTTTTCATTGGAGCATTTAGTCCGTTGAAATTTAAAGTAGCTGTTAATAAGTACACACTTAGTGCCATTGTGTTATTTTTTCTGGGTGTTTTAGTAGTTCTTTTCTGTCCCTTTCTTCTTCTTGATCTCCTCCCTTGTGGTTTGATGGCTTTCTTTAGTATTATGTTTGGGTGGCCTTCTCTTAATTTTTTGTGTGTTTATTATAGGTTTCTGGTTTGTGATTATCATGAAGTTCATATATAATAACGTGTGTAAATAGCAATCTATATTAAGCTGATGATCTCTGAAGTTGGACCTTTTACAAAAAGCCCTACTCTTTTACTCCTCTCCCCTTACATTTTATGATTTTGATATTATATTCCACCTCTTTTGTGTGTGTGTGTGTGTATCCCTTAACCTCTTGCCTGGGAAATAGTTAATTTCAGTAGTTTTGTCTTTTGATCTTCATATTAGCTTCATAGGTGGTTGATCTGCTACCTTTACTTTGTATTTGCCTTTACCAGTGAGTTTTCTGCCTTTGATAATTTTCTTATTCTTATTTGTGGTTGTAGGGTCATGCTTGGCCAGCACTAGCCTATGTGCCCTATAACAACCATGTGTCCTTCTGGCCCCGTTCTGGGCAGGACACCAACTGTCTGCTATTGGAACTATTTCTCTCAAAGAATATCACGTCTTAAGGGAACACAGAGCCCTTCCATATGACCTACTGATCCTTGGATGCTGACCATGCAAGGACAGTCCCTCTTGGCAACCACATAGGCTTTTGTTCCCATGCCTACATAAACAACCCCTCTCTGGTCATGATAGTGGTAGCAGGTGCACAACTCCATCCATCCAGCCACTCCTAGACGTACACAATAAGGAAGACCCAATAAACCTATATGTCTCGTCCACTATCTCCAGGTCATTTTTTGGTGTCTCTGCACCGTATCTCACACTGCTAACACAACTGGGCATGCGGCGAGACAGGAGTCTTTTCCTTTCCACTTAAATAAGTCCTTTTAACATTTCTTGTAAGGCCGGTTTATTGGTGATAAACTCTCTTAGTTTTGTTTCTCTGGAAAACTCTATATCTCTCCTTCCATCCCGAATGGTCATCTTGTCAGGTAGAGTATTCTTGGCTGTAGTTTTTCCCTTTCAGCACTTTGAATATATCCTGCCACTCCCTCCTAGCCTGGAAGGTTTCTGCTGAGAAGTCAGCTGATAGCCTTACGGGATTTCCTTTGTAGGTAACTTCTTGCCTTTCTCTTTCAGCTTTTAGGATGCTCTCTTTATCTTTAATTCTTGACATTTTAATTATAATGTGTCTTAGTGTGGTTCTCTTTGGGTTCATCTTGTTTGGTGCTCTCTGTGGTTCTTGTTCCTGGATGTCTGTTTCATTCTTCAGGTGAGGGAATTTTTCAGCTATTATTTCTTCAAACAAGTTCTCTGCCCCTTTGTCTTTCTCATCTCCTTCTGGGACACCTATACTACAGAGGTTAGGATGCTTGAAGTTGTCCCAGAAGTCCTTTAGACTTTCCTCCATCTTTTTGATTCTCTTTTCTGTTCAACTTGGATGATATCCTCTACTCTTTTATCCAGAGCACAGATCTGTTCTGCTGTGTCATCTACTCTGCTGTTGATTCCCTCTAGAGAATTTTGCCTTTCCAGTATTGTATTCTTCAGTTCTGATTGGTTCTTTCGTATATTTTCCAATTCTTTGTGGAAGTTATCACTGTGCTCACCTATTCTTCTCCCAAGATCAGTGAGCCTCCTTATGGCTATTCGTTTGTACTCTTTTTTTTTTTTTTTTTTTTTGGTGAGGAAGACCAGCCCTGAGCTAACATCCATTGCTAATCCTCCTCTTTTTGCTGAGGAAGTCCAGCCCTGAGCTAACATCTGTTGCTAATCCTCCTCTTTTTGCTGAGGAAGACTGGCCCTGGGCTAACATCCGTGCCCATCTTCCTCTACTTTATATGGGACGCTGCCACAGCGTGGCTGACATGCAGTGCGTCGGCGGGCGCCCGGGATCCGAACCGGCGAACCCCGTTCTGCCAAGCGCGGACGAAACCGCTACGCCACCAGGCGGCCCCCTCGTTTGTACTCTTTAACAGGGAGATTGTTTATCTCTGTTTCATTTAGTTCTGTTTCTGAGGATTTGTTCTCTTCTTTTATTTGAACATATTCCTTTGTTTCCAAATTTGCCTATTTCTCTGTTCTTAAATCTATGTGTTAGGTAGATCAGCAACATCTCCCAATTTTGGAAATGTAGCCTTATGTTAGAGACACCTTGCGGGGCCCAGCAATGTGCTTCTATCTTGTCACCTGTTTTGAATGCACCAAGAGTGTCCCCTGTGTGGACAGTGTGTGCCCTTCTGTTCTGGTGCAGTGCTCTTGCAGCAGGTGCATGGGTTGGCTAGGCTGACTGCCTGATTGTAAAACTCAGAAGTGTGGGGTTGCTACAGTCATTTTAGTCACTTTATGGCCTGGGACAAGCCCTGACAGAGATGGCTGCAACATCTAATGGCACACAACTGCTTTGCTGTTAAGTGAGTCAGGCCCCCAGTGTGGTGGTTGCTGGGCTCAGGGGCTCACAATGGCTGCAGGCTTCCCTTGCAGCCACCTGCAGCACAGTGCTGTTGTCAGCTCTCTCCAGAACACAGGTGGGTGGGGCCAGGCCCAGGTGTGGCAGCCCACAATCACCTCAGGTAATGGATGGCAGGGCAGATCCCCTGTGTGGCCAGCTGCACAAGTTTGCCTTGGCTGACATGCACTACCTCCCATGGATGCACACACTCTGCCAATGCAAGGTGGTTCTGCCATCACAGACCCACTCATCCCTGCTGCAGAGGTCCCACACACCACAGCCATGTGGGCCCACAAGTTCAATGGGCTTGCTTGTGGGTGGGTACAGTCCCTGGGGTAGGCTGCTTGCCCTGGCTGTGATCAATTAAGAGTGCTCTAGTGGATGGGGGAAACCTCTGTGCTAACAGGCTAGAGGAAAGAATCCAATAGCATCTGCCAGCGCCCCTGTCAGCATGACTGAACTAGGTCACAGTAATGGCTATCCCTGGGGTGTAGGGGCAGTTTTGCTGACTCTTGCCTCTCTGAGATGCACTGCAAGCTTAGTAAGTGAGTGTTTTTTACCACTGAACTATGCACATTTCTCTCTGGTGTTTTTGTTGTTGGTTTCTGGAACAGGTGATTCTGTGCATGGGCCCTTTAAAAGCATGTTTTCTATCTCTGACTTTGGATAGTTTTTTTGGGGGGGGGGTATTCCTTGTTGGTTCAAAGCCAGTAAAGCCAGGAATTACGGGATCTTGTCTCAGTTGTGCTGAATCTAAAGGCTGGGATACCTATTGTGCCATACATCCCCGGCTCAGATACCCTCGCTCCTCCAGGAAAAGCTTCATACCTTTAAGATTGCTCCTGGCCGTGAAGTGCCACAGTGAGAAGGCATTTTTTTTTCTTCAGTAGAAGTGTATTTCTTCCTCTTCCATCCCTGTCAGTGTTGTCTATTGTTGTGGGGGTTCTTTTTATCCAGTTTCCAGATCTCTCTCAGAGGAAATTGTTCCCCAGGTAGTTGTAGATTTGTTCTATCCATGGGAGGAGGTGAATTCAGAGTCCTCCTATGTGGATACCTTCCCAGAATCCTCTTTAAATCCTTCTTTAAAGAGTTGTATGGAGATATAAGTTATACATCACTCTTCTCCAACATTTTATACATTCTTTTAGCTTAGTCATCTGCTTAACACCCAGTACCAACTGGACTGTTATTTGATTTCAAAATTGAATAAAACAGGAATGACAGGGAATTAAATAGCACTTACTTGATGCAGGCGCTGATGAAAACCACAGTTAATCTTCGCAACAGCAACCCAATGAGTAGGGTGATGATGAGACTTATTGGTCAAACTAGGGTAGTCTGGAGGCTGAAAGAGGTCATTAAAGGGACAGAATGCTGGGACAGCAACTTAAACCAGGATTCCCCTGAGAGAACTGAGAAGTGTGGTCTCCCTCCCCATGAGGTGGGCATACCATTTCTCCCCAGCGGCAGACAATTGGACAAGACCGGTCAAGAAGCTTCACCAAGGACACACAGCAAGTGGGAGGCAGAGTCCGGATAAGGATGCAGGTGTTCTGGCTTGAGAGACAGCTCCCGACACTATTGACTCCTGAGCTAGAGCTACATGGACTTTCGCTTTAAGGCTCAGATGCATCCTTGAGATGTTGACTCCCAAAAATGAGGAAGTTAACCCCAAGTAGATTTCTGTACAAGCCCCACAGTTTCTGCTTCAGGCCTTTGTTTCCCTTCCACACTGTCCTTGCCTCAGGCCCACTGAGTTGAAACTCCTTTTTCATACCCAATGGCACATCAAAGACAGCGCATTTCTCATGCCCTTTCCTGGCCCCTGCATCTCCAGAGATCTCATCCTTCCCAGGACCCCATGACTTGCCATGTGCACTCTCTCTTGACATCCCAGAACCTGATCCCATGGCCCCTTCCTCCCTGTTCATGCTCCTTGAGGGCACAGCCTCTGAACATCTGGTCTTTGTGTGGTGACAGGGACGGAGTAGGTGCTTAAGTAGTTTCTGTGTAGCTGCTTTTCAGGACATATTTTGAGTTTTTACAAAGATTTTACTCATTCTATGGCATGTTTTATTATTCCATCTATTTAGAAAGAGAAGCTCATTTAAATTTGAATCTTTAGTAAAGGCAAGGATCAAACCCAACACTAAGACCAGACAGCAGCGTGTCATCATGGTGCAAACAGAACCTTCTTTTTGTTTCTGGATGGGGACTTTGGAGTCTCAACAGAGAGGAGAGGAGGAAGTTGGAGCCCATGCCATGAAGGACTGGGCCACTTCAGTTTCCCTAATCCCCAGGAGTATGCAATACCTTGTTCCAATGTAACCCGGATCCATCTAATGACTTGGGTCAGTGAGCTGGATTTGGAAGCAGAGCCAGGATCAGGTTTCAGCCCCAGGTAATTCTCCTTGACTCATTCGCCAAAACCATGAACTTTACTCAGCTTGACTTTCCCGTGAAATGTGTGGTTAAATACTTAATCCCATACACATATGACAGTTTGTATGGTTCATTAGATAACTACACCATGACCTTCTCTATTTGTTAGTGATTTTCCCTCCACTGTATGCCCACGTTTTGTTGCTCACAGTTGATGTCCACAATTGTGAACATTTGGTCATTAGGAGCATTACAAGGGGTGTGTGCAGGACCTGATAAAAAGTATTTCCACTGCTAGAGCAGTGATTCTCTTCTGGGCCTGATTTACTCCCCCCTCCCACCCACATCTGTGGACCCTGTCAATGTCTAGATGTGTTTGTGGTGTCTCCATAACGTGCATAGTATCCTATTGGCCTCAAATGGGAAGAGCCCAGGTATGCTGGTAAACAACCTGCAATGCTCAGGACATTCACTTCAAAAAGAATTCTTCAGCCTCTAATGTCAGTAAAGCCATGGTTCAGAAACCATGTCATAGAGAAATATCTAAGAGCATTTGCCCTTTGGTGAAAGGTCAGTAGTGCAAGGTAGCCTCACACAGTGGACAGTGACTGGAGCTACAGTGCAGACAGATGCCTGCAGGAATGTGATTATCTGTATGCTCTAGTGTGTAGAGCTCAGCTTCATGGGCAAGCCTCAGCCCAGATGCTCCCTGGGCATCTATTTTCTCTGTTCTGTCATCTTCATCCACTTGTCCTTTAAGATCCATCAGGCATCACCTCCTCCCAAAGTCTTCCTTCCTGGAGAATGCCCAGCTCCTAAGAGCTTTGTTCTTCCTTGTATTTCTATAGGCCTTTATTTTCTATGATAGAATCTCATTCTCAGTGATATACCTCATCTCTTTCTTCACTTCTCTGTCTCCTGTCTTGTCTTTTCACATGATAATTAATTCCTAAGGAAATCCATTAATTCTTTCATCAAAATACATTTGGCACAGTGTAGATTCCAGTTGACCTCAGGTCATTTAAAGCAAATAACTTATTTTTTGTAAAATTTTCCTCCTGCCCATTTTTTCCCCTTCCCTTCTATCCTGTCCTTCCTTTTCACTTGGGTCTTACAACTTCATATATTTTCCAAAATTTTTATTTTAGGATAGTGATACAAGAGCATTGTTCAAAAGGAAAATATTGAAATTGAACTCCAGTGAGAAGCACTCGACCCCTGTCCATTCCTGTCCACACTGCTTTGTGTCATGCTTGTCTAAAATGTGCTCACTCTCTCACCTGTCATTGACATGTTCTAAATATTGATTTTTACAACTCTCTCCTGATTCATCTATAGAAACCTATGTTATAGCCTGTGTTTACTGAATTCCTTGCATTATCTTTCTTTGTCTAATCCTTCTTTTTGGTAGATCATATCCTCTGATACATTTGGAGAAAAAGCTTATTGGAGAGAAAAGTTTTGAAGATTTGCACATCTGAAACATCTTTCTTTTTCTCCATGCTTAAATGATAGTTGACTGCATATAGAATTATATTCATATACAATTATCAATTGGAGCCTCTGAATTTTTAATGTCACTCCTGTGTCTTCCAGTCCCGTCTGGATTCGATTTTTATGCCCCATCCTTGGACATGATTTACTGTTTCCTTCTGAAAGAAAGCTCTTTCTTTAGGAAGATGTTCCAAAAAGTCATAAAAATGTGTTTGGATGTTGGGAATGAGTGGACTCTTCCATTTCATAGTTTTCTTTTCTACAGAATACTCTCCTAGAATTTCTTTGATGATTTTCCTCCCTATCATGATCTCTCATTCAGAAAGCTTATTACTTGGACATGCTGGGCGGATGCTTTAACATTCTTTTCTTTTCCCTCCTATGTCTTTATCTTTTCCTCCTAACTTACACTACCATTGTTCCACTATTGTATTTGGTCTTCCAACTCCTTTATTATTTTCTTAGCTGTCATATTTTTAATTTTTCCAGAGCTCCTTGTTGTACTTTGAACATTTATTACACCATGAAGAGAATAAGAGATCTTAGTAATCTGGGATTTTTGATGACCCATGAAGGTTTCCCACAGGAGAAAGTATCTGCCTAGCCCAGAGAACTTGGACCAATCACCAAGAAGTGTGAGCCAATTCACAACTTTCTTATCTTCCTGTCTCTCTCCTTTTCTTACGCCCCAACAATGTCAGAAACTATGTTTAGCAGCTGGGAGAGAAAAAGTAGAAGTAAAGGAGAGAAATAAAGGAGAAATCTTAACTTTGAATCAATGTAGTCTTACTTATTGTACAGTCCTGAATAGTCTAATTTTCGGGGGTTTTATTTTTTATTTATTTATTTTCGTGTGAAAGATTGGCCCTGAGACAAAATACATTGCCAATCCTCCTCTCTTTCTGAGGAAGATTGGCCCTGGGCTAACATTCTGCCCATCTTCCACTACTTCATATGGAATGCCGCCACAGCATGGCTTGACAAGCAGTGAGTCAGTCTGTGCCTGGGTTCTGAACCTGCGAAAATGGGGCTACCAGAAGAAGAGCATGCGAACTTAACTGCTATGCCACCTACTAGCCCCTGAATGTTCTAATTTTTGAAGGCAACATTGAATTTCATATCATAGGAAATGGAAGTCATTGAAGGTTTGCTTTAAGTGAGCTTGTGACAAAACCAGAGCTTTGTGTTCAGAATATTGACCTTGTCATAGAGAGTGAGATGGCTGCAGGGAGAAGATCCTTGAGGAGGAGAGCCTAGACAGAGTGTGATAGGACTTGTCCAGGGGAAGAATGAGAGGCCTCAAGGGATAAAGTCAGGACTCTGCAGGAGTTAATCCTTTGTACTTGGTTAAACTCAATTTATGAGTCTGACCCAGAGTTTCTTAAAATTAGTGATATCTTCTACAGAGAAAACTCCAGAAGGCAAATCAAACAGAGTTGACACCAGACATAATTAGACTTCGAGGTGCCAACAGCTCTGGGAGAGTCTGTTCAGCGGGGATTGAGATACAGGCCCTGCTCCCATTACAGTCATCTTTCTGCTGCCTCCTGGACAGCTCAGCCAGTGAAGCCTATTTTTGTCTGCTGGGTAAAATACACAGAAGATGAAGTTTACCATTTTTGCCATATTTAAGTCTATGATTCAGTTGCATTAAGTGTATTCACAATGCAGCCACCACTGTCCTTTTCCAGAAACTTGTCATCATCCCAAACAGAGAGTCTGTACTAATTACACAGTAACTAAACCTCTAAATCTCTTCTTTGAGAAGCCCAATAAACCTCCCAGCCCCAGCCTTTGGAGTCTCTCATCATCCCAACTCACATTCTTAAATAGCAGCTCGTGAAGAAAATCTTCCTGGATGAAACCCTAAGTTTATGAGCCCTATAACAGTGAAACTCATGAAAGACCTGCAATTGCCAGAGACAAAGGGTGATCATGGCCAAAGAAAGGTGACAGGGTGACCTCCTTGGTGACACTGGGGGTTGTCTGACTCTTGTGGAGAGTCTGGTCCTCCTCCTACAGTGGCTACCCCTGTAGGAGATGGGGGTGAGGGAATGGGGACTGCATCGGTGCTCTTTGCAGAGATACCAGCATATTTCTCCTGGACTGAGGCCTGGCCACCCCTTGCTTTTGAAATCTTCCCAGTTTATTCTAACACGGAGCCAGGATTGAAGAACACTGGATAGGACATTCTTCATCACCACTGATGGTCAATGGTGGGAACACCTTTTAGCTTCCTGGAGACTAGGAAGAAATCTATGAGACAAAACAGATAGACCTTCCAGACCATAGGGGTGCTCAATGCATGCAAACTCTCAGTGTTTTAGAAATAACAATAATAATTGATATTGTTTGTTGTTTTATATTACTACTATATTCACCATCTTCTCCAAACAACTCTGTGATATGAATATTATATCACAGAAGAGTAAGGTGATAACAGAGGGCTGTGTATGTATGCCTGTCTGTGTGTGTGTCTGTTTGTGCATGTTCTGGGTGTGGCTGTGACTGTGTATGTGTTTTGCGTATGTCTGTGTCTGTGTGCATGTCTGATTGTGTGTATGTGTCTGTGGGTTTCTATGTCTATGTGTAAACATATGTATCTCTGTGTGTGCTGTTGGGTGTAAAATGAGTGTGAACAAAACTTTATTTTAGGACGTGAGAGTCAAAGAGGGCTTCACAGAGCAGAAGACATGAAACGGACACTACCCATAGTATGTCAGCTATCCTGCGAAAGATATAGAGGCAAAAAGGGACACCTTGCAGGGAGGCCTGCTGCAAGGATGTGACTCATCATGATGCATAAGTGAATGGCAAATATGGCTGAGCATAGAATCCTTTGTGAGGAGGGAGATGAGGTCAGAGGGTGCCCAGGGAACAGGTCTTGGAAGTCCTTGTGTGCAGTGCCAACAGTGGGACTGGACCCTCTAGCAGTGATTCCAATCTGGATTTCTCAGGGTGTGGCAAGAGCTCCATGAAACCTTGCATCCACTAAATACAGTATATAGACTGAATACATAACGTGTCTCACAGAATAAGCACTGATTTAAGTGTATGTAGTTCTTGATGTGATTAAAACATACCCATTTATTGTAGAAGCATTGCTGATCATTGATAAGAGTAGATAACTCTTATCCTCCATTTCTCAATCAAGAGATTGTGTAAAAATACCTACTATGAATATTATGAGAGTGAGTTTAGAATTAATAATGTCCTCCTACTTGAAACATTTGGAAACACGTGCCCAGTAGTATTTCAGGGTTATTGAAGTGAGATCAGGATCACATTTCTATTTTAGGAGGATCACTTTGGTGTCAATGAGGACGATGTGTTGCAGGAAGGTATCCTCCTTAGAGCCCAGGAGACCATTTAGGAGACATTTGAGCAAGTCAGGAGGGACTAGGACTGGACTATGATGATGGCTGTGGGGATGGAAAGGAGGAGATGCCAGAAGTGATGCTGCAGCAGTGGAGGGGGCAGCACTATATGGACTCTTAGATGTCAGGTGGGGGACATGAACTATACTAAGCTCATAAAGGACCCCCCTGCCCCACAAATATCACATCCTAATCTCTGGAACTCATAACGTTATTCTTCCTCAGCAAAAAAGGACTTTGCAGATGTGATAAAGTTACAGATTGTGGGATTGGAGGTTAACCTGAATTTTCGAGTGTCCTCTAAATGCAATCCCATATATTTTACATGAAGGAGGCAGAGGAAGACTTTCCACATTCAGGAAAGGAGAAGGCAAAGTGACCTCACGGGACGGAGATTGGAGTGATGTGGCTACAACAGGGATACCATCAGCCATCAAAGCTGGAAGCACCTGGGAGATTTTCAGCTCGACCTTCCAAAGGGAGCATGGCCCTCCTGACACAATGACTTTGTCAGAGTGGTACAGATTTTGGACTTCTGTCATCCCAACTTTGAGAAAATAAGCTGATTTAAGCCACCAAGTGTGTGGTAGTGTGTTACAGCAGCCACTGGAAACTAACCCAGAGCCTATGATGTATCCAAATTTTCTGAGTCAGATGCCTCTTTGGGTGGTGGGTCCATTACCCAGGACGGGGGGTGCACGTGGAGGAGGAGTCGGTTGTCGGCAGGAAGTGAGTTCAATGTTGTGTACTCCCTCTGAAATAACTGTGCAGTTCTTGAATGGAGTTGTCCAGATGGCAGCTGGATGCTGGTTTCTGGATCTCTTGGGAGAATCTGGGGGAGAAAACATCAGCCTGAGGTGTTGGTGAGTGGCGTAGATATCAATGAGCCATGTGAGTGTGCAGAGGAAAAACGTGTTAACGGAAGGTTAAACCCTAGGGATTCACTAAAATTGAGAGGTGGATGAAAACGAATTACACTGGACAGTTCATAGGATTGAAAGCACAGTGAAGGGGTGAACACCAAGCAGCTTGGTGTGGTTATGATGAGGACAAAATGTTAGCGATACTGCTGATTGGGAGCCACCTGACTGGCCAGACAGTTAGCCTACAACTATCACTCGGTAAGGACCAGGAGCAGGAGCGTGTTAACTGCTCTTTACCCGAACCATTCTTTTCACTCATGCAACCTAAATGGGAAATCTGTAACGTAATGCAGGGTGAGTCGTGACAAACCTTTCCTCTTCTGATCCCGGGACCTCAGGCTGCCGTGGTTAACTGGATGTTGAGTCTCTGAAATTTGCTAGTGACAACACCCAAAGGCAACTTCAGGAGGAAAATCACCCCAACTTGAGGCCAGAGACGGTTGGATAGTGACAAGACAAGTAGAGAAGTGCAGGGCAAGTAATTTATTGATGGAACATGTTGAAACCTTCACATTTTCCAGGAAAGAGCAGGTGGCCATTGAGAGACAGACGTACTACTACATAAGATTTGGTTAACCTGTGAGACCACACTTCTGCACTACTTTCCCCTGAAATAGAAAAATAAAGAAAGAAATAGATCAGTCATGCTGCTCCTGGAGATGACACGTTAACATAAACTGTTCCTCACACTAAGACGTCAGTGAAATTTCAGCCAAGAAAAGGCAAATGGAAGATACCAGGCAGGACCCCAGTGTGCAATAAACTAAATAGACCTGATACAGTTACAACCAACCATGAGGGTCAGGAAAGCACCATTTCCATCATCCAGCAAATAAACCCTGAGGTGACCCAACAGTAGGACTCAGGTTTCTACGGAAGGAGGGGGGTGAAGGGTTAGACAGAGCAGCCCAGGGTTTCTTTTCTCTGATGTCCTGGGACAGAGGACTCTACTATTTCACTCCAAAGTGGACACACAGGGTGGAGAGATGGGGACAGGGGTGGAAGAGGACATAGGACATACTGCTTTCAGGAGACCCCCAGGCTCAGCGTATGGAAATTCAACCTGATGGCGCATGGACGTCTCGGCACTGACAATCCAGCATCTATGGGCATTTGCAGCTGAACCACATGACCTAAATCCAGTGGTTGATCCGTTGAGAGATACCTTTAACTGTCTAATTTCTTGATAAAGACATAAGTTAAGTGTTTCACCTTCACAAGTGGCCACAGGAGACATGACAAGTGGGGTCTCTGCCCATTGGGCATGAGGAGGAGGAGAGTCACAGATGAGGAGTAGAACAGTGGACGGAGGTACAAGGAGTGGGCATTGCCTCTGCAGAAGCTGGCAGAGATCCCAGCCAGCCCCTCCTGACACAGAGGCTGGGCTGATTCCCTCCCTCCCACCTGTCACCCCATTCAACACTCCCAACACCCCCATGAGTTTCCACAGGGACTGTGTCCACTGGGTGAGGGAACTCGCCCTCAGAAGAGCTCCCAGGCAGGGAGGCAGCCGTGCTTTGGCCCTTCAACATCAGTGCGTGGGGCCGCGGATGTCCTCCTCCTCAGGACACTATGGGAAACCTGGTGCCCAGAGAGGTGACCCGAGAAGGAGGAACACGCCCAGACATTCTGTGCAGCCTTGGTATAGCTCAGCACGTGCAATGTTATCACCCACCCTGTGCCCATGGCTCACCCTCTCAGAGGTGACCAGAGAGGCAGGTGCCTCCACCCTCTGTGACCCCAGGAGCAGCACCCTAACCTCCTTCCTGGCTTTTCACCTGAGCAGAAGTCTCTATGTACAAAGAAGAAATAGTTACCAAGGTCTTTTCAATTATCAGTCTGTCCCCAGAGGAGATCATATTTATACATTGTTTCACTCGCAATGTGGCCTCAACAGCTTCTTTAGGTGCCCCATATTTCAGAAGTTGAGACTTGAAGATAGAGTCAGAAGTCAAAAAGAAGGCTGAGATATCCGAAGCAAGGGATGGGCAGACGATCGCATTGGCTGGAGCAGAAGAAAAAGAAACACAATTAATGTGAGGAAAGGCGATTTTTCCTATGGCTCCTGATATTGGAACTAGATGGGAAACCCAGGGATTTTATATTCCCATCCCATCATTGTGCTGATGACAATGTGAGACCCTCAAGGTCATGATTTCTTCAAGGTCATACCACAAGTGGCAGAGCTGGGACTGGACTCCAAGTTTCATAATGTCTAGTTCTTTTTTCTTCCAGGCTCACAACACTGCTTTCCAAAATGACTCTGGTTTCCTGAAATTCACTTTCCCTAGATTTGAAAACTATTAAGTTTTGTCTGCTAATAGAGTGACACCTTATTTGTCTTAGATATTGGGCAAGAAGAGATTTTTGATAATAAAATTTCGAATAAATGCTAAATTCAGACTCTTTCCAGAGATTATAGGAGGGAGAGTAAATCGAGAGAAGAGTAAGTAAACTCTTTATACGTTGGATGATGCATTGATACCAAATTAAAGAATAGGCCTATGTCATTGGGTGCAGACATAGCTAAAAAGCTAAAAAAGATAAATATAATCACTTTGAACACATTTGAAACTTACACACAAAGTTATGATTGGCTCTGTTATTCGGCAGTGATGTTCAGAATTTCTTAGAGAGAGTGAGAGATGGGAAGTGTGGCTCATTCCTGACCCCACTGGAATTGTGCTGAGACTTGAAGTAACCACTTTTCCTCATCGGGATTCTCCATCTCCCCAAGTCTTTGCAACCAGCCTAAAGCCTGGGATATGCCTACCCGGCTCTGATGTGACCCCTGATCAGACACCAAAGTATGCAGAGTATTTGGAGAGGATAAAGGCGGAGGCCAGAAAGAGAAAGAGGTGGATATTTAGAAAGTGCGATGAAAGAGAAAGACTCCAAAGAATGGATCACTATCAAGGGCATAAAGACATGCAAAAGTATTTTTGAATGAATGGCTAGAAGTAATCTAGAAAAATAGAAATTTTAGCCCTAATGGCTGTACTAGTTCTTCTCCAATTCCTGGTGGTAATCCTAGAAAACTAGTAGTACTTATAGACACACTGAGTGATACTTATTCACAGATCTCATTTGAAGATTTATTATTCAGGAAACACTGGCTCTTCTTGAACTGAAAACTCTCTAAAAACTGTTGCATCTGTAACATTTTATGAATCTGAATCTATCAGTTTAAAAGCTGTGGGACTCATCTGGCACCTAAAAATCTCTGGAAGGAGAACATCTGATAACTACGAGATGTCTGCTGGATACCTAGAGCTGGACTCCTGACACACATCATCCCACTCCATTGTCATAGCTACTCTTGGTGGTGGCTGTAAAACCCAATGACAAGAGGAGACTTGGGGAGATGAAACATTTTCTTCAAGGTCAAAGTGCTGGCGAGTGGCAGAGCCATGATTCACATCCAAATCTTATTATGTCACACTGCTTCTCAAACACAGATCACAGACAAGGAGTGAGGCTTCAGGTAGGAAACTTAAAATTTTCCTGCAATGATTACTTTTGAAGTTCCAGAGTATTGGGATTTGATTAAATGAGCCCTGGGCTTTTCGGGGGCTAGTTCACAAGCAGAGGAAAAGGTTTGGATTTTGACCTGTTCACCCCAATTAAGTTCACCTTGTTCAGAGAAAGTTACTTACCAAGGCTGGTGCTGGAATGATTAGAAATGAGACTCACCCTCATAGCAGCAAAGGGCCAGAGTGACCAGCAGGACAGACAGCGACAGCCTCATGGTCGTTTATTTGCTTTGAGCTTTCAGCATTAGCAAATGATGAGGTCTTAGGAGCTGGACTCAGGATTCGGGGGAGTCGAGAGCTATTTGTACCCGGAGAGACTCACTGGTCCTGCCTGTATGGCACATGGCAGGTCACAAGGTCTGGCTTCCAGCCCTCCCTTCCTCACACAGGGCTGATGCCATCCATCTATGTCACTTTCCCCACGCCTCCCTCCTTCCTGAGTTGGGCAGACTCCAGGAGTGCAGCCCCAAGGGACTCTGCTCTGTCCTCCAGGAGAGTGTTCAGTCACCTCTGGAAATGTGTCCTGTTTGCCTCTTAGTCTTTGAGCTTTGTATCTTTGTTCTTTGTGACAGTGCAGAGTCACTGCTGTGTTCTGACACCAGGAGGGCAGATCGGGGGACTGGAAAGCTGGGGGACTTCACTGGTTATAGAGACACGCTGTATGGAGACCAAATTTGACCCATCCTAGGCATGCTGATAGCTGACCACGCCTGGTTCAGGTGCACATTGATCAAGTCTGAACAAGAATGATCCTCTCCCTCAGTTCCCCTTCCATCACCACCGTCTTCACACAGAGGCACCTTAAAACACTGTGGAACACATCCCACCCTTGGAGAATTTCCTTGAGGAAAAACTCCTTTATCTGTTCTCTCACTGGCTCATTCCAAGGCCAGAATCTTTGTTTCTGGTGGAGTTGACCACAGTGTAGAGATTCATATTTTCAGTCCATGAAGAGCAAGGCTACCAGGATGACATGCCACCCACCTGTAATCTTAGGTTTATGTGATGATTAAATGAACTCAATGCTCTTTTTTCCCAAGAAGTCCTGGGTGTCAGGAGCCAGACAAGCATCACAGGTATTGCGAGTTTCTCTGCTCTTGGGCTGCAAGCAGGGAAGATGATGGAATGAAGAGACAGGTGAACATAGTGGGTGCCCACCTCCTCTTCTGCTATGGGCTCAAGACTTCCATTCCAACCTAGCTTTGCTACCTGAGTCAATTTCATTTTTTAATGGAGGTGAAGGTGACCCCCATCTAAAGTAATATGCTCCCCACCTGTCACTCCACCCTTGCGCCATCCTGCTCTGTGTGAGTAGGGAGCATTTTCTTTCATCAGAAATTACCCACTTAAATGAATGTATATTTGAGAGGACCTACACTCCTCGACAAAGGTCTGCAGTCTCGATTATACAATCAGATCACTTGCGAGCTTTTAAAAAATACAGATCCCCGACTCCTCTCTCTGGAGAGTTTGACTCAGCAGGTCTGAGGTGAAGCCCTGGCACCCATACTATTTAAACTCCACTGGTGATTCTTGGGGCAGCAGGACTGAGAACCACCGAGAAAGACCTTTATTAACAAGGGGCATGTTCATGAGCTGTGTTGTCAGTGAGCACATTGCAGGGTTTGGATAAGTCCCAGTGGAGAGCCACAGTGGTACCCACATCAATCGACAGGATGGTGGAGGGTCGTTGTAGGCAGCTCTGCGTCCACCACCAGGAGCAGGAGGCATGCTGGTGAGGACCACAGAGACCTGGGTTCAGATTGTTCACGGTCTCAGACCTCAGGACAATTACTCAGTTTATATAAGGGAGCCCAGTTTTCTCGTCTGGAACAGGTGCTAATAAATGTGCCCCATGATAGGTTTTGCAGGATGAATAAATGTGTGTGTGTGAATTTGCCAGGGTCCGGCACATACTACACTCTCAAAAAATCTTGACTACTGTTATCTTGTTCTCTTTGTCAAACATCTTGGGTTGTCACCAGTTCCTAGTTTAGAACACTGATGAAAACCACATAATCACCACTTTTCAGAACTGTAAGGAAACCTAGATACACCTCCTCTCTCTGAAATATATAGAGGAGGAAGCCCAGCTCTGGTTTGAGTCTACAGACCCTTGGACATAAATTAGGTAGTCAAACCTCTCTGACAGCACGCTGAGCTGTAAGGATGTCTCCACATCTGCTGAACAGAGCTTGTGCTGGCATGGACTCAGGTTCACCATATATTCCAACAGGGAGGGACGTCAGCTCTTTTTAGTTTTCATAGTTCATGCTTTCTCATGTCTGCCCTCCTCCTTCCCTAATTGACTCACTATTTCAGTTCAATCTTCCCATTCTTGGGAGTTTGGTCCCTGACCTCCATGACTTGGTCAACATCCCTTTTATAGGCTCTGCTGGTACATTGCATGTCCTTTGACTCAATTACAAGGTTGCAGGTTTACAAATGTATAATCAGTTAATTGATGTGAGCCCCCCTGGACTTCAGCTCCATAATGGCAGGGCAATATCTGGTTTCCTCATCCTTGCTTAGCACAGTGCCTGGCCCAGAACAGAGGAGCAGCAAGCATTCCTTGCAGAAGCTTACAGTTGTCATCTTCCACACAGGTCTCTGGGTCGCAAAACCATCTGTAGCTAAAAACAATAGAGGTAATAAAGACAGTAGCAACATTTTTGCTTGCTACATATGGCCAGGCACTGTTCAAACATAATTTATTGTATTTTCTTAAAAGCTTATTTTCATGTTAAAGAAAGGACATTTTTATCCTGTAAAATGAGAGAGTGAGAACTGAAGAAAGAAATGAGGTATATCACTGAGAATGAGATTCTGTCATAGAAATTAAAGGCCTGTAGAAATTCAAGGAAGAGCAAGGGCTTATGAGCTGTGCATTCCCCAGGAAGGAAGACTTTGTGAAGAGGTGGTGACTGACTTGGATCTTGAAGGACAAACTGGAGGAGGATGACAGAACAGAGAAAGTATGGGGAGCATCCGGGCAGAGGCATGGCCATGAATCTGAGCTCCACACACTAGAAGACACAGATGCCCACATTCCTGCCTGAGTCAGTCTGCACGGGGGCTCCACTCACTGTCCATTGACTGTGAGGCTACCTTGCACTACTGACATTTCACCACAAGGGCCAATGCTTTTAGATATTTCTTTATGACATGGTTTTCCAACCTTGGCTTTAGTGACATGAGAGGCTGAAGAATTCTTTTTTGAGTGGATGTCCTGAGCATCACAGGTTGTCTAGCAGCATCTCTGGTCTCTATCCACTTGATGCCAACGGCAAACCACGCACCCTGTGGAGACACGACAAACATCTCTGGACACTGACATTGTCCACAGGGGTGGGTGGAAGAAGGGAGAAATCAGTCCCAGAAGAGAATCACTGCTGTAGCAGTGGAAATACTTAATATTGGCTCCTCCACACACTGCTTGCAATACCCTTAAGGACTAGAGGTTCACAATCTGGATGCCTACACTTAGAAAGAAAATGTGGCCATTCAATGGAGGGGAAATTAGTAACAAATAAAGAAGATTTTGCTGTAGCTATCTAAGGAAACTTAGGAACTGTCACATGTGTATAGGATTAAATATTTAACCACACCTTTTGTGGGAATGTCAAGCTGTGTTCAGGGTTTTGGTGAATGAGCCAAGGAGAATTACCCAAGGCTGACCTGATCCTTGTTCAGCTTCCAAACCTGGCTCACTGACCCAACTCATTAGATGGATCTGGGTTACATTGGATCAAGGTAATGGTTACTTCTGAGAAACAGGGAGACTGAGTTGGCCCAGTCCCTGACGGCATGGGCTCCAACTTCCTCCTCTCCTCACCTGTCCCCTCTCTGTTATGACTCCAAAGTCCTCACCCAGAAACATAAAGAAGGTGGTGTTAGTGCCAGGATGTCATGCTGATGTCTGGTTTTAGGGTTGGGTTTGATCCCTGCCTTTACCAAAGACTCAAATTTAAATGAGCTTCTCTCTCTAAGTAGATGGAATAATGAAATATGTGATATAATCAGCGAATTCTTTGCAAAGATTCAAAATCTGTCCCGTAAGGCAGTTACACAACAATTAATTAAGCAGCTGCATGTGGACTATTGTCACACAAAGACCAGAGGTGCACAGGCCGTGCCCTCAAGGAGCGTGAACAGGGAAGAAAGGGCCATGGGATCAGGTCCGGGGATGTCAGGAGACAGCTGCACTCGGAGAGCCATGGGGTCCTGGGAAGGGAGGTCCCCAGAGATTCAGGGGTCAGAAAAGGGCACAGGTAGTGGGCTGCCTTTGGTATGGCAGTGGGAACGAATAAGGAGTTTCAACTCAGTGGGACGGAGGCAAGGACAGTGGGGGAGGGGAGTTCACAGGAAGCAAAGGCCTCAAGCAGAAAACTGTGGGGCCTGCACTGAAATCAACCTAGAGCTCACCTAGGGCCGTTGTCGAGTCAAGGTCACAAGGATCCATCTGAGCCAGAAAGTGAAGCTTCATAAGGCTCAAACAATATAATAGAGTTGGGAGCTGTCTCCCAAATCAGAACTCCTGGCTCCTTATCCAGGCTCTGCCATATACAACTTGTGTGCCCTTGGTAAAGTTACTTGACCTCTCTTGTCCCATTGTTTGCAGCTGGGGAGAAATGATATGCCCACCTCGTGTGGAGAGTGACCACACATCTCAGTTTGCTCAGGAGTTTCCTGGTTTACGTTGCTGTGCCAGCATTCAATCCATTTAGTGACCTCTTTCACCCTCCAAAGCACCCCAGTTTAGCCAATAAGTTTCATCATCCCCCTGCTCATTGGGTTGGAGATGTGAAGATTACAAGATGTTTTCACAAGTGCCCTGCACTGAATAAGTGCTATGTAATTGTTTGCCGTTCATGTTTTACTGAATTTTGAAAATACGTAGACATGGATTGGTGCTGGGTATTGAGAAGATGACTAGGCCAACAGAATGTAGACTGTTTAAGAACAGTGATATGTAAATTTTATCTCAATAAAACTCTTTAAAAGAGTCAGAAGAATATCAAGTAAGCATGAATCAAATACAGTACTTTATTTCCAACTTAGGACTTTGACCTCAGATCTGAACACAATTATCTCTAGACCTTTTAGAGAATGTAAAGTAGAAGCAGAGTCTTCAGTGGTCTATAGTGGTCCTAGTAGTCCTTCAAGGCTTATTGTTACTCCTTTCTCATTTTTATAAAATTAATCTCTGGCAGCTGACATGACAGCACCTATTCTGTGCCCAGCCCTGTTCTGAGGACTCACACGTTGTAGCTCATTCAGGCCTCACGATGATTCTAGGACTGTTCCCATTGTACAAAGAGAAATGACTGTGAAATCTCCATACCAGGCTGGTCCAAGACAAGGGAGGTGCCCGGTCCAGGAATGGCCTGGATACTGTGAACAATGGACAACTCACTGACAACCAAGTAGTCCACTGCTGGTTTTGGATGGAATGCTCTGTATATATCTATTAAGTCCATCTGATCATGTGTTTCATTTAAATCCACTATTTCCTTGTTGACTTTCTGTCTGGATGATCTATCCATTGATGTAAGTGGAGTGTTGAGGTCCCCTACTATTATAGCGTTGTGTTAATTTCTCCCTGAAGTCCATTTATAGTTGCTTTTTATACTTGGGTGCTCCTGTATTAGGTGCATATATATTTATAAGTATTATGTCCTCTTGGTGGAATGTCCCTTTTATCATTATATACAGCCCCTCTTTGTCTCTCATTTTCTTATTTGTCTTGAAGTCTCTCTTGTCTCATATAAGTATGGCAACACCTGCTTTCCTTTGTTCACATTTGCTTGGAGTATCGTCTTTCATCCCTTCTCTCTGAGCCTATGTTTCTCTTTAGAGTTGAGATGTGTTTCCTGGAGGCAGCATATTGTTGGGTCTTGTTTTCTTTCTTTTTTTTTTTCTTCCATTGCAGTAACATTGGTTTATAATGTTGTATAAATTTCAGGTGTACCACAGTATATTTCAATTTCCGTGTAGATTACATCATGTTTGCCACCCAAGACTAATTACAATCCATCACCACACACATGTGCCTAATCACCCCTTTCATCCTCCTCCCTCTCTTCTTCCCCTCTGGTAACCACCAATCCAATCTCTGTCTCCATGTGGTTGTTTCTTGTTGTTTTTATCTTCTACTTATGAGTAAGGTCATACAGTATTTGACATTCTCCTGCTGACTTATTTCACTAAGCATAATACCCTGAAAGTCCATCCTTGTTGTCACAAATGGCTGGATTTCATCATTTTTATGGCTGAGTAGTATTCCATTGTGTATATAGACTGCATCTTCTTTATCCATTCGGCCCTTGATGGGCACCTATGTTGCTTCCAAGTCTTGGCTATTGTGAATAATGCTGCAGTGAACACAGGGGTGCGTGTATCTTTACGCATCTGTGTTTTCATGTTCTTTGGATAAGTACCCGGCAGTGGAAAGCTGGTTCATATGGCAGTTCTATTCTTAATTTTTTGAGGAATCTCCATACTGTTTTCCATAGTGGCCACACCATTTTGCACTCCCACCGGCAGTGTACGAGAGTTCCCTTCTCTCCACACCCTCTCCAACACTTGTTTCCTGTCCTGTTAATTATAGCCATTCTGAAGGGCGTGAAGTGATATCTCATTGTAGTTTTGATTTGCATTTCCCTGATAGTTAATGATGTTGAACATCTTTTCATTTGCCTGTTGGCAATCTGTATATCTTCTTTGGAGAAATGTCTGTTCAGACCTTTTGCCCATTTTTTAATTGGGTTGTTAGTTTTTTGTTGTTGAGATGTATGAGTTCTTTATATATTTTGGAGATTAACCTCTTATCAGATATATGGTTTGCAAATATCTTGACCCAATTGTTAGGTTGTCCTTTTGTTTTGTTGATGGTTTCCTTTGCTGTGAAGAAGCTTCTTAGTTTGATGTAGTCCTATTTGTTTATTTTTCTATTGTTTCCCTTGCCTGGTCAGACCTGGTGCTTGAATACATGCTGCTAAGAGTGATGTCCAAGAGTACCATGCATATGTTTTCTTCTAGGAGTTTTATGGTTTCAGATCTTATATTCAAGATTTTAATCCATTTTGAGCTAATTTTTGTGTTTGGTGTAAGACAGTCCTCTACTTTCCTTCTTTGCATGTGGCTGCCCAGTTTTCCCAACACCATTTATTGAAGAGACTTTCCTTTCTCCATTGTATGTCCTTGGCTCCCCTGTTGAAAATAAGCTGTCCATAGATGTGTGGCTTTATTTTTGGGCTCTTGATTCTCTTCCACTCATCTGTGTCTCTGTTTTTGTGCCAGTGCCTTACTGTTTTGATTACTATAGGTTTGTAGTATATTTTCAAGTCAGGGATCGTGATACCTCCAGCTTTGTTCTTTTTTCTCAGGTTTCCTTGGGCTCTTCAGAGTCCTTTTTTGTTCCATTTAAATTTTAGGGTTCTTTGTTCTATTTCCATGAAAAAATGTCATTGGGACTTTGATAGGAATTGCATTGAATCTGTAGATTGCTTTAGGAAGTATGGACATTTTAACTATGTTAATTCTTCCCATCCAGGAGCACAGAATATCTTTCCATTTCTTTGTGTCTTCTTTGATTTCTTTCAACTACATTTTATTAGTTTTCAGTGTACAGGCCTTACACCTCTTCAGTTAAATCTATTCCTGGGTATTTTATTCTTTTTGTTACAGTTGTAAACAGGATTCTATACTGAATTTCTCTTCCTCTATTTAGTAGTTAGTGTATAGAAATGCAACATATTTTTATAAGTTGATTTTGTACCCTGCAACTTTAATGTGTTCATTACATCTAACATTTTTCTGGTGGATTCTTTAGAGCTTTCTATATACAGAATCATGTCATCTGTAAATAGTGACAGTTTTACTTCTTCCTTTCAAATTTGGAAACTTTTATTTCTTTTTCTTGCCTGATTGTTCTGGCTAAAACTTCCAATACTATGTTGAATAAGAGTGACAAGACTGGGCATCTTTGTATTGTTCCTGTTCTTAGGGAGATAGCTTTCAGTTTTTCACCATCGAGTAAGATATTGGCTGTGGTTCGTCATATACGGCCTTTATTATGTTGAGGTTCTTTCATTCTATGCTCATTTTATTCATAGTTTTTCTCATAAGTGGAAGCTTTATCTTGCTGAATGCTTTCTCTGCATCTATTGAGATGATCATGTGATTGGTTTCCCATTTAATTCCCTCATTTTATTCTTTTTTAATTGATGTCATATTGGCTTATAAAATTGTGTAAATCTCATGTATACATTATTATATTTCAGTTTCTGTACAGACTGCATCGTGTTTGCCACCAATAGTCTAGTGTTAATCCGTCACCGTACATGTGTGCCCCTTTATTGCTTTTGCACTCCACCCACCCCCTCCACCTCTGGTAACCACTAATCTGTTGTCCTATCTATGTGTTTGTTTATCTTCCACATATGGGTGAAATCATACAGTATTTGTCTTTCTCTGTCTGACTCATTTCACTTAACAGAATACCTTTAAGGTCCATCCATGCTGTCACAGATGGCACAATTCTGTCTTTTCTTGTGGCTGAGTAGTATTCCATTGTAGATATACCACATCTTTTTTATCTGTTCATTCATTTATGCACACTTGGGATCCTTCCATATATTGGCTATTGTGAACAATGCTGCAATGAACATGGGGATCCGTGAACTCTTTGAATTGTTGATTTCATGTACTTAGGATAAATACCAAGTAGTGGGAGAGCTGGATCATATGGTATTTCTGTCTTTAATTTTTTGAGAAATCTCCGTACTGTTTTCCATAGATGCTGCTCCATTTGCATTCCCACCAGGAGTGTATGAGGATTCTCTTTTCGTCACATCCTCTCCAACACTTGTTATTTCTTGTCTTGAAAATTATAGCCATTCTGATGGGTGTGAGGAGATACCTCATTGTAGTTTTGATTTGCATTTCCTAATAATTAGTGACGCTGAACATCTTTTCATGTGCTTGTTGGCCATCTGTATATCTTCTTTGGAAAAATGTCTGTTCATATTCTCTGCCCATTTTTTGATCAGGTTGTTCATGTTTTTGTTGTTGAGTTGTATGAATTCTTACTATATTTTGGAAATTTACCCCTTGTTGGATATATGATTTGCAAATATATTCTCCCAGTGGGTGGGTTGTGTTTTCATTTTTTTGACGGTTCCCTTTGCTGTGGAGATGTTTAATCTAATGCAGTCCCATTTGTTTATATTTTCTTTTGTTTCCCTTGCCTGAGGAGGCATGCTATTTATTCAAAACGGTGCTAAGAACAATGTCAGAAAGCTTATGGCCTATAGTCTCTTCTATGAGTTTTATGGTTTCAGGTCTTACATTCAAGTCTTTAATTCATATTGAGTTAATTTTTTTGTATGGTGTAAGATAATGGTCTACTTTCATTCTTTTATATGTGGCTGTCCAGTGTTCCCAACACCATTTGTTGAAGAGACTTTCCCTTCTCTGTTGTATTTCTTGGCTCCTTTGTCAAAGATTAGCTGTCCATAGATGTGTGGGTTTATTTCTGAGTTCTCAGTTCTGTTCTGTTGATCTGTATGTCTGTTTTTGTGCCAGTACCATGCCATTTTGATTACTATAGCTTTGTAGTGTATTTTGAAGTCAGGAGTTGTGATGCCTCCAGCTTTGTTCTTTTTTCTCAGGATTCTTCTGACTCTCTGGGGTCTTTTGTTGTCTATTTAAATTTTAAGCTTCTTTGCTCTATTTCCATGAAGAAGGTGATTGGGAATCTGATTGGGATTGCATTGAGTCTGTAGATTGCTTTAGGTGATATGAACTTTTTAACTATGTTTATTCTTCCAATCCATGAGCATGGAATATCTTTCTATTTCTTTATTTTGTCTTCAATCTCTTTCAATAATATCTTATAGTTTTTAGTGTATAGATCTTTCACCTCTCTGGTTAAGTTTATTCCTAGATATTTTATTCTTTTCGTTGTGATTGTAAATGGGATTCTATTCTTGACTTCTGTTTCTGCTATTTAATGAAACAGCATACAATAGTATACAAATGCAACTCATTTCGGTATGTTGATTTTGTATGCTGCAACTTTACTGTATTTCTAGTAGTTTTTTGGTGAATTCTTTAGGGTTTTCTGTAAGTATAAATCATGTCATCCACTGAGAGTTTCACTTCTTCCTTTCCAATTTGCATACATTTTATTTATTTTTCTTGCCTAATTGCTCTGCCTAAAACTTCCAGTACTGTGTTGAATAAGAGTGTCAAGAGTGGACATCTTTGTCTTATTCCTGTTCTCAGAGGAATGGTTTTCAGTTTTTCTCTGTTGAGTATGATGTTGGCTGTAGATTTGTCAGATATGGCCTTTATAATGTTGAGGTAGTTTCTATACCCATGTCATCATAAACGGATGTTGGATTTTGTCAAACGCTTTCTCTGCATCTATTGAGATGATCATATGAATTTTATTCTTCATTTGGTTAATTTGGTGTATCACCTCAATTGATTTCTGGATGTTGAACCATCCTTGCATCCCTGGAATAAATCCCACATGATCGTGGTGTATGATCTTTTTAATGTGTTGTTGTATTTGATTCGTTGATATTTTGTTGAGAATTTTTGCATCTATGTTCATCAGCAATATTGGCCTGGAATTTTCTTTTTCTTGTGTTGGGCTTGTCTGGTTTTGGTATCTGGGTAATGTTGTCCTCATAAAATGAGTTAGGAACCTAGCCTCATCTTCAATTTTTTGGAAGAGTTTCAGAAGGATAGGTATTAGGTCCTCTTTCAATGTATGGTAGAATTCACCAGGGAAGCCGTCTGGTACTGGACTTTTGTGTTTTGGGAGGTCTTTGATTACTATTTCAATCTCTTTGCTTCTGATTGGTCCATTCAGATTCTCCATTTCTTCTTGATTCAGTTTGAGAGGTTATATGATTCTAAGAATTTATCCATTTCTTCTATGTTATCCCATTTCTTGGTGTATACCTCTTTGTAATATTCTCTTACAATCCTTTGTATTTCTGTGGTATTTGTTGTGATTTTTTTCTCTTTTATTTCTGATTTTATTAATTTGAGGCTTCTCTCTTTTTTTCTTGGTGAGTCTAGCTAAGGGTTTGTCAATTTTTGTTTGTGTGCCCAAAGACCCAGCTCCTAGTTTCATTGATTTCTTTCTATTGCTTTTTTGTCTCTATTTCATTTATTTCCCCTGTGATTTTTAATATTTCCTTCCTTCTGCTGATTTTGGGCTTTCCTTGTTCTTCTTTTTCCACTTCCTTTAGGTGCACTGTTAGATTGTTAATTTGAGATTTTTCTTGCTTTATGAGGTAGGCCTGTATTGCTGTATACTTCCTTCCTAGTACTGCTTTTGCAGTATCCCACAAATTTTGGCATGCTTTATTTTCATTTGTCTCCAGGTATTTTTTGATTTCTCCTTCAATTTCTTCATTGACCCATAGTTGTTCAGTAGCATTTTGTTTAATCTCCACATATCTGTGTCTTTTCCAGTTTTCTTCTTGTAGTTGCTTTCTGGTTTCTCACCTTTGTGGTCAGAAAAGAAGCTTGATATTACTTCAATCTTCTTACATTTGCTGAGACTTGTTTGTGGTCTAGTATGTGATCTATCCTGCAGAACGTTTCATGGCATTCAAAAAGAATATTCTGTTCTTCAGTTTTTGGGTGGAATGTTCTGTTTATATTTACTAAGTCCATCTGGTCTAATGTGTCACTTAAGGACAAGGATTCCTCATTGATCTTCTGTTTGGGTGATCTATCCATGGATGTAAGTAGAGTGTTAAAGTCCCCTTTTATTGTGTTCCTGTCAACTTCTCCTTTTATGTCTATTAGTAATTGCTTTATATATTTAGGTGTTCCTGGGTTGGGTGCACAGGTATTTACAAGTGTCATGTCTTCTTGTTGGATTGTTCTCTTTCTCATTATGTAGTGCCCTTCTTTGTTACTTGTTTCAGGTTTTGTTTTAAAGTCTGACTTGTGTGATATAAGTGTTGCTCCATCAGCTTTCTTTTCCTTTCCACTTGCATGGAGTGTCTTTTCTAACCCTTCACTTTCAGTTTGTGAGTGTCTTTAGGTCTGAAGTGTGTCTCTTGTATGCAGCATACATATGGGTCTTGTTTTTTTCTTTTTTTCCATTCAGCCCCCTTCTGTCTTTTTATTGGAGCATTTAGTCCACTGATATTTAAAGTAGCTATTGATAAGTATGTACTTAGTGCCATTTTGTTAGTTTTTTTCTGGGTGTTTTAGTAGTTCTTCTCGGTTCCTTTCTTCTTCTCTTGATCTCTTCCCTTGTGATTTGATGGCTTTCTTTAGTATTATGTTTGGGTTCCTTTCTCTTAATTTTTTTTTTTGTGTGTGTGAGGAAGACCAGCCCTGAGCCAACATCTGTAGCTAATCCTCCTCTTTTTGCTGAGGAAGACTGGCCCTGGGCTAACATCCGTGCCCATCTTCCTCTACTTTATATGGGAAGCCGCCACGGCATGGCTAACGAGCAGTGCGTCAGCGGGCGCCCGGGATCCGAACTCGCGAACCCTGGGCTGCCAAGCGCGGATGAAACCGCTGCGCCACCGGACGGCCCCCCTTTCTCTTAACTTTTCGTGTATTTTTTATAGGTTGCTGGTTTGTGATTATCATGAGGTTCATCTATAATAACTTATGTAAATAGCAATCTGTATTAAGTTGATGATCTCTTAAATTTGACAGTTTACAAAAGCCCTATTCTTTTACTCCTCTTCCCCTACATTTATGTTTTTGATATTATATTTAATCTCTTTGTGTTTGTATCCCTTAACTTCTTATCTGAGAAATAGATAATTTTAGTAGTTTTGCCTGTTTATGTTGCTTGTGAGGAAGATTAGCCCTGAGATAACAGCCATTGCCAACCCTCCTCTTTTTGCTGAGGAAGATTGGCCCTGGGCTAACATCCGTGCTGATCTCCTCTAGTTTATATGGGATGCCACTACAGCATGGCTTGACAAGCGGTGTGTTAGTCTGCACCTGGGATCCGAACCTGTGAACCCCAGGCCTCCAGAAGCAGAGTGTACGAACTTAACCACTACACCACTGGGCCGGCCCCAGTAGTTCTGTCTTTTGACCTTCATATTAGCTTCATAGGGAGTTGGTGTGATACCTTGCAAACATTATTGTATATTTGCCTTTACCAGTGGGTTTTTTGTCTTTGGGTTTTTTGTCTTTGATGATTTTCTTATTCCTTCTTCTGGTTGTGGGGTCACGCTTCCCAGGACCAGCCTCCATGCCCTATGACAACCATGTGTCCTTCTGGCCCCCTTCTGGGCAGGATGCCAACCATCTGCTATTGTAACTATTTCTCTCAAAAAACATCACGTCTTGAGAGAACACAGAGCCCTTCCACATGAGCTACAGATCCTTGGATGTTGACCATTCAAGGACAGTCCCTCTTGGCAACCACATAGGCTTTTGTTCCCTTGCCTATATAAGCAACACCCTCTCTGGCCACCGTAGCAGTTGCAGGTGCACAAGTCTGTCCAGTCAGCCACCCCTAGACATACCCCATAACAAAGATCCTGTAATCCTACATGTCTCGTCCACCATCTCCAGGTAGAGGGTCTCTCTGCACCATATCTCACACTGTTAACACAACTGGGCATGCGGCGAGACAGGAGTCTTTTCCTTTCCACTTAAATAAGTCCCTTTAACATTTCTTGTAAGGCCAGTTTATCGGTGATAAACTCCTTTGGTTTTGTTTCTCTGAAAAACTCTTTATCTCTCCTTCCATTCTGAATGATAACCTTGCCAGGAAGAGTCTTCTTGGCTGTAGGTTTTTTCCTTTCAGCACTTTGAATATATCCTGCCACTCCCTTCTAGCCCGGAAGGTTTCTGCTGAGAAGTCAGCTGATAGCCATATGGGATTTCCTTTGTAGGTAACTTGTTGCCTTTCTCTTTCAGCTTTTAGGATGCTCTCTTTATCTTTAATTCTTGACATTTTAATTATAATGTGTCTTAGTGTGGTTCTCTTTGGGTTCATCTTGTTTGGTGCTCTCTGTGGTTCTTGTTCCTGGATGTCTGTTTCCTGCCTCAGGTGAGGGAATTTTCAGCTATTATTTCTTCAAACAAGTTCTCTGCCCCTTTGTCTCTCTCATCTCCTTCTGGGACACCTATAATAAAGAAAATAGTATGCTTGAGGTTGCTCCAGAAGTCTTTTAGACTTTCTTCCTTCTTTTTGATTCTCTTTTCTGTTCAACTTGGATGATATCCTCTACTCTTTTATCCAGAGCATGGATCTGTTCTGCTGTGTCATCTACTCTGCTGTTGATTCCCTCTAGAGAATTTTGCCTTTCCAGTATTGTATTCTTCAGTTCTGATTGGTTCTTTCGTATATTTTCCAATTCTTTGTGGAAGTTATCACTGTGCTCACCTATTCTTCTCCCAAGATCAGTGAGCCTCCTTATGGCTATTCGTTTGTACTCTTTAACAGGGAGATTGTTTATCTCTGTTTCATTTAGTTCTGTTTCTGAGGATTTGTTCTCTTCTTTTATTTGAACATATTCCTTTGTTTCCAAATTTGCCTATTTCTCTGTTCTTAAATCTATGTGTTAGGTAGATCAGCAACATCTCCCAATCTTGGCAATGTGGCCTTATGTAAGAGATGTCTTGTGGGGCCCAGCAATGTTCTTCTCTCTTGCCACCCGTTCTGAATGCACCAAGTGTGTGCCCTTCTGTTCTGGTGCAGTGCTCTTGCAGCAGGTGCATGGGTTGGCTAGGCTGGCCTCCTGGTTGTAAAGCTCAGGTGTGTGGGGCTGCTACAGTCACTTTAGTCACTTTATTGGGTGGGGCAAGCCCTGGCACTGCTGACTGCAATGTCTAATGGCACACAACTACTGCTGTTTTGCTGTTAAGTGAGTCAGGCCTCCAGTGTGGTGGTTGCTAGGCTCAGGGTTCACAATGGCTGCAGGCCTCCCTTGCAGCCACCTGCAGCACAGCACTGTTGTTAGCTCTCTCCAGAGCACAGATGGGTTGGGCCAGGCCCAGGTGTGGCAGCCCACAATCATTTCAGGTGATGGAGGGCAGGGCAGATCCCCTGTGTGGCTGTTTGAGATGGCCAGTGGCACAAGTTTGCCTTGACTGACATGCACCACCTCCCAGAGATGCACACACCCCACCAATGCAAGGTGGTTCTGCCATCACAGACCCACTCACCCCTGCTGCAGAGGTCCCACACACCACAGCCATGTGGGCCCACAAGTTCAATGGGCTTGCTTGTGGGTGGGTACAGTCCCTGGGGTAGGCTGCTTGCCCTGGCTGTGATCAATTAACAGTGCTCTAGTGGATGGGGGAAACCTCTGTGCTAACAGATGAAAGGAAGGAATCCAATAGCATCTACCAGCACCCTGTCGGCATGACTGAACTAGGTCACAACAATGGCTGTCCCTGGGGGGTAGGGGTGGTTTTGCTGACTCTTGCCTCTCTGAGATGCACTGCAAGCTTAGTAAGTGAGTCTCTTTTAAGAGTGAACTATGCACGTTTCTTTCTGGTGTTTTTGTGTTGGTTTCTGAAACAGGTGAATCTGTGCATGGGCCCTTTAAAAGCAGCTTTTTCTCTCTTTGACTTTGGATACTTCTTCAGGGGGTATTCCCTGTTGGTTCAAAACCAGCAAAGCCAGAAATTATGGGGTCTTGTCTCAGTTGTGCTGAAACTAAAGCACAACTGAGATGTGTGCTTTGGGATGCCTATTCTGGCATACATCCCCAGCTCAGATACCCTCGCTCCTCCAGGAAAAGATTCATAACGTTAAGATTCCTCTGGCCATGTGGCGACACCATTGGGCTGCTTTTTTTTCTTCAGCAGAGGTGTATTTCTGCCTCTTCCACCCTTGTCAATGTTTTCTGTTGCTCTGTGGGATCTTTTTATCCAGTTTCCAGATCTCTCTCAGAGGAAATTGTTCCCCAGGTAGTTGTAGTTTTGTTCTATCCATGGGAGGAGGTGAATTCAGAGTCATCCTGTGCCACCATCTTCCCAGAATTCTCTCTAAATCCATCTTTAAAGAGTTTTATGGAAATATAACTTACATATCACTTCTTCTCACACATTTTATACATTCTTTTGACTTAGTCATCTGCTCAATACCCAGCACCAACTTGGCTCTTATTTATTTTCACATTGAGTAAAACAGGAATGACAGGGAATTATATAGCACTTACTTGATGCAGGCACTGGTGAAACCCACTTTTAATCTTCGCAACAACCAAATGAGTAGGGTGATGATGAAACTTAGAGGTCAAACTAGGGTAGTCTGGAGGGGGAAAGAGGTCATTAAAGGGACAGAATGCTGGGACAGCAGCATAAACTAGGATTCTCCTGAGAGAACTGAGATGTGTGGTCTCCCTCCCCATGAGGTGGGCAAACGATTTTTCCCCAGCGGCAGATAATGAGACAAGACAGGTCAAGAAACTTCACCAAGGACACACAGCAAGTGGAAGGCAGAATCCAGATAAGGATGCAGATGTTCTGGCTTGAGAGACAGCTCCCGACACTATTGGCCTCCTGAGTTAGACCCTTTTAGACCTTCACTTTAAGGCTCAGATGGACCCTTGTGACCTTGACTCCCACAAATGAGGAATTTAACCCCAAGTAGATTTCTGTACAAGCCCCACAGTTTCTGCTTCAGGCCTTTGTTTCCCTTCCACACTGTCCTTGCCTCAGTCCCACTGAATTGAAACTCCTTTTTCATACCCAATGCCACATCAAAGACAGCGCATTTCTCATGCCCTTTCCTGGCTTCTGCATCTCCAGAGATCTCATCCTTCCCAGGACCCCATGGCTTGCCATGTGCAGCTCTCTTGACATCCCAGGACCTGATCCCATGGCCCCTTCCTCCCTGTTCATGCTCCTTGAGGGCACACCCTCTGAACATCTGGTCTTTGTGTGATGACAGGGATGGAGTAGGTGCTTAAGTAGTTTTTGTGTAACTGCTTTTCAGGATTTTTACAAAGATTTCACTGATTATGTGACATGTTTTATTATTCTATCTATTTAGAAAGAGAAGCTCATTTAAATTTGAACCTTTAGTAAAGGCAAGGATCAAACCCAACACTAAGACCAGACAGTAGCGTGTCACCATGGTGCAAACAGAAACTTCTTCTTGTTTCTGGAAGGGGACTTTGGAGTCTCCACAGGGAGGGGGCAGGTGAGGAGAGGAGGAAGTTGGAGCCCATACCATGAAGGACTGGGCCACTTCAGTTTCCCTAATCCCCAGGAGTATGCAATACCTTGTTCCAATGTAACCCGGATCCATCTAATGACTTGGGTCAGTGAGCCGGATTTGGAAGCAGAGCCAGGATCAGGCTTCAGCCCCAGGTAACTCTCCTTGGCTCATTCGCTAAAAACATGAACTTTACTCAGCTTGACATTCCCGTGAAATGTGTGGTTAAATACTTAATCCCATACACATATGACAGTTTGTATGGTTCATTAGATAAATACACCACGATCTTCTCTATTTGTTAGAAATTTTCCCTCCACTGCATGCCCACATTTTCTTGCTAATTGTTGGCATCCACAGTTGTGAACCTTTGGTCATTAGGGGCATTACAAGGGGTGTGTGCAGGACCTGATAAAAAGTATTTCCACTGCTAGAGCAGTGATTCTCTTCTGGGCCTGATTTACTCCCTCATCCCACCCACATCTGTGGACCCTGTCAATGTCTAGATGTGTTTGTGGCGTCTCCATAACGTACATAGTATCCTATTGGCATCAAATGGGAAGAGCCCAGGGACGCTGCTAAACAACCTGCGATGCTCAGGACATTCACTTAAAAAGAATTCTTCAGCCTCTAATGTCAGTAAAGCCATGGTTCAGAAACCATGTCATAGAGAAATATCTAAGAGCATTTGCCCTTTGGTGAAAGGTCAGTAGTGCAAGGTAGCCTCACGCAGTGGACAGTGACTGGAGCTACAGTGCAGACAGATGCCTGCAGGAATGTGATTATCTGTAGGCTCTAGTGTGCAGAGCTCAGCTTCATGGGCAAGCCTCAGCCCACATGCTCCCTGGGCATCTATTTTCTCTGTTCTGTCATCCTCATCCACTTGTCCTTCAAGATCCATCAGGCATCACCTCCTCCCAAAGTCTTCCTTCCTGGAGAATGCCCAGCTCCTAAGAGCTTTGTTCTTCCTTGTATTTCTATAGGCCTTTATTTTCTGTGATAGAATCTCATTCTCAGTGATATACCTCATCTCTTTCTTCACTTCTCTGTCTCCTGTCTTGTCTTTTCACATGATAATTAATTCCTAAGGAAATCCATTAATTCTTTCATCAAAATACATTTGGCACAGGGGGCCGCTTGGTGGCGCAGCGGTTTGGTTCGCGCTTGGCAGCCCGGGGTTCGCGGGTTCGGATCCCGGGCGCCTGCCGAGGCACTGCTTGTCAGCCATGCCGTGGCGGCGTCCCATATAAAGTAGAGGAAAGATGGGCACAGATGTTAGCCCAGGGCCAGTCTTCCTCAGCAAAAAAAAAAAGAGGAAGATTAGCAATGGTTGTTAGCTCAGGGCTGGTCTTCCTCACAAAAAAAAAAAAAATACATTTGGCACAGTGTAGATTCCAAGTTGACCTCAGATCATTTGAAGAAAATAACTTATTTTTTGTAAAATTTTCCTCCTGCCCATTTTTGTTGCCCTTTCCTTCTATCCTGTCCTTCCTTTTCACTTGGGTCTTACAACTTCATATATTTTCCAAAATTTTTATTTTAGGATAGTGATGCAGGAGCATCGTTCAAAAGGAAAATATCGAAAAACAGCTCCAATGAGAAGCACTCGACCCCTGTCCATTCCTGTCCACACTGCTTTGTGTCATGCTTGTCTAAAACGTGCTCACTGTCTCGCCTTCATTGACATGTTCCAAATATTGATTTTTCAATTCTCTCCTGATTCATCTATAAAAACCTATGTTATAGCCTCTGTTTACTGAATTCCTTGCATTATCTTTCTTTGTCTACTCCTTCTTTTTGGTCAATCATATCCTCTGATACATTTGGAGAAAAAACTTATTGGAGAGAAAAGTTTTGAAGATTTACACATCTGAAACATCTTTCTTTTTCTCCATGCTTAAATGATAGTTGACTGCATATAGAATTATATTCATATACAATTATCAGTTGGAGCCTCTGAATTTTTAATGTCACTCTTGTGTCTTCCAGTCCCATCTGGATTCGATTTTTATGCCCCATCCTTGGACATGATTTACTGTTTCCTTCTGAAAGAAAGCCTTTTCTTTAGGAAGATGTTCCAAAAAGTCACAAAAATCTCTTTTGATGTGGGGAATGAGTGGGATCTTCAAGTTATAGTTTTCTTTTGTACAGAATTCTCTTATAGAATTTCTTTGGTGGTTTTCTTCCTGTCATGATCTTGCTCATTCCCTAAACTTATTACTTGGACATTCTGGGTGAATGCTTTAACATTCTTTTCCTTTCTCTCATATCTCTTTATCTTTTCCACCTCATTTATGCTACCATTATTCCACTATTTTATTGTGTCTTCCACCTCCTTTATTATTTTTTTCAGCAGTCATATTTTTAATTTTTCCAGAGCTCCTCACTGTACTTGAACATTTATTACACCATGAAGAGAATAAGATATCTTAGTCATCTGGGCTTTTTGATTACCTATGAAGGTTTCCCACAAGAGAAAACACCTGCCTGGCCCAGAGAATCTGGACCAATCCCCAAAGAGGTTGAGTCAATTCAGAACTTTCTTTTCTTCCTGTGTCTCTTCTTTTCTTACACCCTAACAATGTCAGAAACTATGTTTTGTAGCTGGGAGAGAAAAACTAGAAGTAAAGGAGAGAAAGAAAGGAGAAATCTTAATTTTGAATCAATGTAGTCTTATTTATTATACAGTTCTGTATAATAATAATATTCTAAATTTCTGAATGGAGACATTGAGTTTCATATCACAGGCAATGGAAGTCATTGAAGGTTTGCTTTAAGTGAGCTTGTGACAAAACCAGAGCTTTGTGTTCAGAATATTGACCTTGTCATAGAGAGTGAGATGGCTGCAGGGAGAAGATCCTTGAGGAGGAGAGCCTAGACAGAGTGTGATAGCACTTGTCCCCGGGAAGAATGAGAGGCCTCAAGGGATAAAGTCAGGACTCTGCATGAGTCAATCCTTTGTACTTAGTTAAACTCAATCTGTGAGTTTGACCCAGAGTTTCTTAAAATTAGTGATGTCTTCTACAGAGAAAACTCCAGAAGGCAAATCAAACAGAGTTGACACCAGACATAATTAGACTTTGAGGTGCCAACAGCTCTGGGAGAGTCTGTTCAGTGGGGATTGAGATACAGGCCCTGCTCCCATTACGGTCATCTTTCTGCTGCCTCCTGGACAGCTCGGCCAGTGAAGCCTATTTTTGTCTGCTGGGTAAAATACACAGAAGATAAAATTTACCATTTTTACCACATTTAAGTCTATGATTCAGTTGCATCAAGTGTATTCACAATGCAGCCACCACTGTCCTTTTCCAGAAACTTGTCATCATCCCAAACAGAAAGTCTGTACCCATTACACAGTAACTAAATCTCTAAACCTCTTCTCTGAGAAGACAAATAAACCTCCCATTCCCAGCCTGTGGAGTCTCGCATTATCCCAACTCACATTCTTAAACAGCAGCTCGTGAAGAAAATCCTCCTGTATGAGACCCTAAGTTTATTAGCCCTATAACAGTGAAACTCATGAATGACCTGTAATTGCCAGATACGAAGGGCTATAATGGCCAAAGGACGGTGTCAGTGCAACCTCCTTGGTGACACTGGGGGTTGTCTGACTCTTGTGGAGAGTCTGGTCCTCCTCCCTATTCACTGAGTGGCTACCCCTGTAGGAGACGGAGGTGAGGAAATGGGGACTGCATCGGTTCTCTTTGCAGAGATACCAGCATATTTCTCCTGGACTGAGGCCTGGCCATCCCTTGCTTTTGAAGTCTTCTCACTTAATTCTAACACAGAGCCAGGGTTGAAGAACAGTGGATAGGACATTCTTTATCGCCAGTGATGGTCAGTGGTGGGAACACCTTTTACCTTCCTGGAGACTAGTAAGAAATACATGAGAGAAAACAGGTATACCTTCCAGACCATAGGGGTGCTCAATGCATGCAAACTCTCAGTGTTTTAGAAATAATAATAATAGTTGATATTGTTTGTTGTTTTATAATATTACTTTATTCACTATATTCTCCAAAAATCTCTGTCTGTGTGTGTCTGTGCACAATTCTAGGTGTGGCTGTGACTGTGTCTGTGTCTGTGTATATGTCTGTGTCTGTGTGCATGTCTGTTTGTGTGTATGTCCTTGTGGGCTTCTGTGTCTATGTGTAAACATAAATATTTCTGTCTGTGCTGTTGGGTGCAAAATGAGTGTCTGTGAACAAAGCTTTATTTTAGGACATGAGAGTCAAAGAGGGCTTCGGAGAACAGAAGGCATGAAATGGACACTATCCATAGTATGTCAGCTATCCTGTGCATGGAAGGGTATAGAGGCAAAAGGGGACACCACAGGCCCGGTGCAAGGGTGTGACTCATCATGATGCATAAGTGAATGGCAAATAGACCACTATGGCTGAGCATAGACTCCTTTGTGAGCAGGGAGATGAGGTGCCCAGGGAACAGGTCTTGGAAGTCCTTGTGTGCAATGCAAACAGTGGGACTGGACCCTCTAGCAGTGATTCCAATCTGGATTTCTCAGGGTGTGGCAAGAGCTTCATGAAACCTTGCATCCACCAAATATAGGAAATAGACTGAATACATAGACTGAATACATGTGTCTCACAGAATAAAGACTGATTTAAGTGTATGTAGTTCTTGATGTGATTAAAAATACCCATTTATTGTAGAAGCATTGCTGATCATTGATAAGAGTAGATAACTCTTATCCTCCATTTCTCAATCAAGAGATTGTATAAAAATACCTACTATGAATAATTTGAGAGTGAGTTTAGAATTAATAATGTCCTCTTACATGAAACATTTGGAAACACGTGCCCAGTAGTATTTCAGGGTTATTGAAGTGAGATCAGGATCACATTTCTATTTTAGGAGGATCGCTTTGGTGTCAATGAGGACGATGTGTTGCAGGAAGGTATCCTCCTTAGAGCCCAGGAGACCATTTAGGAGACATTTGAGCAAGTCAGGAGGGACTAGGACTGGCCTGTGATGATGGCTGTGGGGATGGAAAAGAGGGGATGCCAGAAGTGATGCTGCAGCAGTGGAGGGGGCAGCACTATATGGACTCTTAGATGTCAGGTGGGGGACATGAACTATACTAAGCTCATAAAGGACTGCCCCCCACAAATACTCACATCCTAATCCCTGGAACTCGTAATGTTATTCTCCGCAAAAAAGGACTTTGCAGATGTGACAAAGTTACAGATTGTGGGATTGGAGGTTAACCTGAATTTTCGGGTGTCCTCTAAATGCAATCCCATATATTTTACATGAAGGAGGCAGAGGAAGACTTTCCACATTCAGGAAAGGAGAAGGCAATGTGACCTCACGGGACAGAGACTGGAGTGATGTGGCTACAATTCAGGGATACCATCAGCCATCAAAGCTGGAAGCACCTAGGAGATTTTCAACTCGACCTTTCAAAGGGAGCATGGCCCTCCTGACATAATGCTCTTGTCAGAGTGGTACAGATTTTGGATCTGTCATCCCAACTTTGCGAAAATAACCTGATTTAAGCCACCAAGTGTGTGGTAGTGTGTCACAGCAGCTACTGGAAACTAACCCAGAGCCTATGATGTATCCAAATTTTCTGAGTCAGATGCCTCTTTGGGCGGTGGGTCCATTAGCCAGGAGGGGCGGTGCACATGGAAGAGGAGTAGGTTGTGGGCAGGAGGTGAGTTTAATGTTATGTACTCCCTCTGAAATACTGTAGAGTTCTTTTTTTGTTTGTTTTATGGTCTCACTATAATTTTATTTTAGTTTTTTTTCATTTTTATTGATGTCTTAATAGTTTATAACATTACGGGGTTTTAGTTGTACATTATTATTTGTCCATCACCATATGGATGCATCTCCTCACCCCTTGTGCCCACCCCCCACCCCCTTCCCCCTGGTAACCACCAACCAGTTCTCTCTGTTGGTGTGTTAGTTTATATTCCACATATGAGTGAGATCATGCAGTGTTTGTCCTTCTCTCTCTGGCTAATTTCACTTAACATAATACCCTCTAGGTGCATCCATGTTGTTGCAAATGGGACAATTCTGTCATTTTTATGGCTGAGTAGTATTCCGTTGTATTTATATACCACATCTTCTTTATCCAATCATCAGTTGAGGGACACTTGGGTTGCTTCCACTTCTTGGCTATAGAGAACAATGCTGCAATGAACATAGGAGTGCATAAGCCTCTTGTGATGGTTGATTTCATTTCTCTCTTGGGCATCTACCCAACAGACGTGAAATAACAGTAGAGTTCTTGAATGGAGTTGACCAGATTGCAGCTGGCTGCTGGTTTCTGGAGCTCTTGGGAGAATCTGAGGGAGAAAGCATTAGCCTGAGGTGTTGGTGAGTGGTGTAGACATCAATGATCCATGTGAGTGTGCAGAGGAAAGAGGAGTTAACTGAAGGTTAGACCCTAGGGATTCAGTAAACTTGAGAGGTGGATGAAAACAAATTACACTGGACAGTTCATAAGATTGAAACCACAGTGAAGGGGTGAAAACCAAGCAGGTTGGTTGTGGTTATGATAAGGACAAAATATTAGCGATACTGCTGATTGGGAACCACCTGACTGGCCAGACAGTTAGCCTCCAACTATCACTCGGTAAGGACCAGGAGCAGGAAGGTTTTAATTGCTTTTTACCCGAACCATTCTTTTCACTCATGCAACCTAAATGGGAAATCTGTAAAGTAAGGCAGGATGAGGCATGACAAATCTTTCCTCTTCTGATCCCAGGACCTCAGGCTGCCATGGTTAACTGGATGTTGGGTCTCTGAAATTTCCTAGTGACAACACCCAAAGACAACTTCGGGATGAAAGTCACCCCAACTTGAGGCCAGAGATGGTTGGATAAACACACGACAAGTAGAGAAGTGCAGGGCCAGTAATTTATTGAAGCAAGGTGTTGAAACCTTTACATTTTCCAGGAGAGCAGATGATTTTCTCTAGTCTTTCATCCAGCTTGTTGATCGTTTCTTCTGTATCATCTACTGTGCTATTGAGTCCCTCTAGTGAATGTTTCGTTTCCATTATTGCATTCTTCATTTCTGAATGGTTCTTGTTTACATTTTCCAGTTCTTTGTTCAAGTTGTCACTGAGTTCATCCCTTCTTCTCCCAAGATCAGTGAGCATCTTTATGACTTTTTGTTTGTACTCTTTGTCAGGTAGATTGTTTATTTCTCTTTCATTTGGTTCTTTTCCTGGGGTTTTGTCCTGTTCCCTTATTAAGAACACATTCCTTTGCCTCCTCATTTTGCTGCTTTCTTCGTGCTTATATCTATGTATTAGGTAGGTCAGGTACGTCTCCTGATCTTGGAGCAGCGACCTTATGTAAGTGATGCCTTATGAGGAAACACTACGTGCTTCTGTCTCATCACCAGTTCCAAATGTTCTAGGAGTGACCCCTGTGTGGGCTACATGTGTCTTTCTCTTGTGGCAGTGTTGCTCTTGCTGCAGGTGCCCAGGGAGCCTAGTTTTTCCCCTTGGCCAGCTGGTTGTAATGCTCAGCTGCATGTGGCTGCTATGGACCCTTCAGTCACTTTATTGGGTTTAGGGATCCCCAGCACAGTTGGTTGCAAAGTCTAACAGCACATTCCTGTTGCAGTTTTTCTGTTAAGTGAGCAGGCCCCCAGCATAGCTGGTTGCTAGGCTCAGGGTGTTACAATTGCTGTAGGCCTCTGGCCTGCAAGGGTCTTGTCAGCTCTCTCATGATTGCAGGTGGATGGGGCTGGCCCCAGGCATGGGAGCACCCAATTATTTCAGGCTTTTTAAGGTGGGGCCAATCCTCTCTGAGGATGTTTGAGAAGCACAAGTCTTCTGCAGCTGACAAGGCCACCACCCACAGGGCCGTACACACCATCAACACAGTCCTGCCTCATGTGAGTGCCCTGGCCCCCTGTGGACACAGTCACTACACTGCAGAGGCCCCACACACTCTGCCCACTCCTCTCACATGCCCTGCCCTGCAGAGATGGACCTACTCGCCCAGCTGCAGAGTTTTCAGGCACTCTGCCTATGTGGGCCCCCAGGTTGCCCGAAGGCTTTCTGTTGGGTCGGGCCAGTCCCTAGGGCAGGCTGCTTGCCCTAGCTGAGCTGGATTAAATCGTTGCTCTAGTGGGTGGGGCAGACCCTGGGCTAACAGGCCAGTGGAAGAAAGAACTCCAATAGCATCTGTCAGTATCCGTGTCAACATGCCTGTACTAGATCACAATAATGGCTACTGCCAATGTCTCAGTCCCTGGAGAGGTCTCAGCTCTCACTGAGATGCAGCCAGAGCCTATCAGGTGAATCTTTTCCCACCAAAGGACTGTGCGTCTTTCTTTCACCTTTCTTTCTGGTGACTTTAGCTTGTTTCTGAAAAGAGTGAATTTATTCTTGGGCCCTTTAAAAGCTGACTTTTTTTCCCTTAGGTTCTGACAGCTTTTCTGGGGATATTCCCCATTGTTGTTAGTAACCAGCAAAGCCAGATATTATGACACTTGTCTCAGTTGTGCTAAGTCCAAAAACTGCTTATAGTGGTAACACTCCCCTGCTCAGATCCCCCATTTCTTCCAGGGAAGGCTGTGTACCTTAGGATTGCTCCCAGACAGCCATGAAGAGCCATGGCTTGTGAAGTGGCTTTTTTCTCTCCTGAAAAGAATTTCTGCCTCTTCCACCTCAGCACTGTCCCTTGTTGTGGGGGTTCTTTTTATCCAGTTTTCAGTTCTCTCCCATGGCTTATTGTTCCAAGAGTCATTGTAAATTTGTTATGTCTCTGTGAGGCGGTGAGTTCAGAGTCCACCTATGCCACCATCTTGACACCAACTCCTGGGTCTTGTTTTCTAATCCATCCAACTACTCTGTGTCTTTTGATTGGAGAATTCAATCCATTTACATTTAGAGTGATTATTGATATATGAGGGCTTAATACTGATATTTTATCCCATTTTCCAGTTGTTCTATATTTCCATTGTTTCTCTTCCCTTGTATTTCTGACTGCCACTTCACCTTGGTGGTTGTCTGTGGAGGTTCTCAGTTTTCTTTTTTTTTAATGAATTGTGGTTCTGCTCTGATTTTTTTATTTAGTGGTTACTGTGAGGCTTGTATAAAAGATCTCATAGATGAGATAGTCCATTTTCTGACAGCCTCTTATCTCCATTAGCCTGAGCAGGTTCCATCCCTTTCTTCTTCCCCTTCTGAGTTATTGTTGTCACAAATTATTCTGTTTTGTGATGAGTTTGTGACTCAGTTGAAGTGTTTATAATTACCTTTGATGCTTTCCTTCCCTTTATCTTTTACATGATAGTTAAGTATTTGCTACTCTGTTCTGAAAGAGAGCTGCAGTTTTCTTATTTTGTCTGCCTATTGATGTCCTTGCTCAAAGCTTTGTATCTTACACCATGCACAAAAATTAACTCAAAATGGATTAAAGACTTGAATGTAAGACCTGAAGTCATAAAACTCCTATAAGAAAATATAGGCAGTACACTCTTTGACATTGTTCTTAGCACCATCTTTTTGAATATCACGTCTACTCAGGCAGGGGAAACAAAAGAAAAAATTAACAAAGGGGACTACATCAGACTAAAACGCTTCTGCAAGGCAAAGGAAACCATGAACAAAATGAAAATACAACCCACCAACTGGGAGAAAACACCTGCAAATCATTTATCTAACAAGGGGTTAATTTCCAAAATATATAAAGAACTCATACAACTCAACATCAAAACACCAAACAACCTAATCAAAAAAATGCTCAGAGGATATGAACAGACATTCCTCCAAAGAAGATTTACATATGGCCAACAGACACATGAAAAGATGCTCAACATCACTAATTATTAAGGAAATGCAAATCAAAACTACAATGAGGTATGACCTTACACCTGTCAGAATGGGTAAAATTACCAAGACAAAAAATAACAAATTTTGGAGAGGATGTGGAGAAAAGGGAGCCCTCATACACTGCTGGTGGTAATGGAAACTGTTGCAGCCAGTATGGAAAACAGTATGAAGATTTCTCAAAAAATTAAAAATGGGAATACTGTATGATCCAGCTATTCCACCACTGGCTATTTATCCAAAGATCTTGAAATCAACAATTCAAAGAGATTTATGCACCCCTATGTTCACTGCAGCATTATTCACAATGGCCAAGATGTGGAAGCAACCCAAGTGCCCCGATACAGATGACTGAATTAAGAAGATACGGTGTGACTGAGCAACAAAAAAACAAACAACCCGATCAAAAAATGGGCAGAGGAGATGAACAGACATTTTTCCAAGGAAGAGATACAGATGGCCAATAGACACATGAAAAGATGTTCAACATTACTAATCATCAGGGAAATGCAAATCAAAACGACACTGAGATATCACCTTACACCAGTTAGAATGGCTATAATCACCAACACAAAAACCAACAAATGCTGGAGAGGTTGTAGAGAAACGGGGACCCTCATTCACTGCTGGTGGGAATGCAAACTGGTGCAGCCTCCATGGAAAACAGTATGGAGAGTCCTCAAAAAATTAAAAATAGAAATACCGTATGATCTAGCAATACCACTCTTGGGCATCTACCCAATGGACATGAAATCAACCATCACAAGAGGCGTATGCACCCCTATGTTCATTGCAGCATTATTCACGATAGCCAAGAAGTGGAAGCAACCCAAGTGTCCCTCAACTGAAGATTGGTTAAAGAAGATGTGGTATATACATACAATGGAATACTACTCAGCCATAAGAAAAGACACAATTGTCCCATTTGCAACAACATGGAGGGACCTAGAGGGTATTATGTTAAGTGAAATAAGCCAGAGAGAGAAGGACAGACACTGCATGAACTCACTCATATATGGAATATAAGTGAACACACGGACAGAGAGAACTGATTGGTGGTTACCAAGGGGAAGGGGGGTGGGGGGGGCACAAGGGGTGAAGGGTTACATCCACAAGGTCATGGACAAACAAAAATGTACAACTAAAACCCCACAGTGTTATAAACTAAGACATCAATAAAAAAAATAATAATAATAAAAAAAGAAGATACGGTGTGTGTATGTATGTGTGTATGTATATATATATACACATATAAATATATATGTATATATTTATTTATTTATTTAATGTGATACTACTCAGCCATAAAAAAAGACAAAAATCTTCTCATTTGCAACAACATGGATGGGCTTCGAGGGCATGAGGTTAAGTGAAATAAACCAGACACAGAAAGACAAATACTGCGTGATTTCACTCATATGTGGAAGATAAACAAACACATGGATAAAGAGAAAAGATTAGTGGTTACCAATGAGGAAGGGGGCAGGGGGATGGGCTAAAGGGGGAAAGGGGCACATATGTCTGGTGACAGATAAAAATTAGACTACTGGGGGCGAGCTCGATGCAGTCTATACAGGAATTGATAAATATTAATGTACACCCAAAGTTATACAAAGTTATAAACCTTCATAATTTCAATAAAATAATTGAAAAAAGAAAAGATGTCCCGAAGACCAGGGCCTTTCCTCAAGTTTCTGTCCTGAGTAACTACCTCTCCACCAGACTTCTAGATTTTGGCATGATCTTAAAGAAGAAGAGGTTCACCTCCAAAGAATGCGCCTGAGGTTAATGTCGCAACAACCCTGGAAGTGAGGGCAGAACCAGTTTTACAGAAGGAGTGAAAAAAAAGAAGTGTGACATCTCTTACGCCAAATACTGTGGGGCTGATATCAGTAACTTACAATTTAAAAACATTTAGATCATCTCAATTCAAAATAACTCTTTTGTAGGCTTTTGTGCCAGTGCTTGAGTCACTGAGAAAAAATGGCTCTCACTGAATGTTATGACTTTTATTAAGTATGGCAGGGCCTCAAATAACAAACTATTAGTGTGAGTATATCTCAGGGCTTCTACGAGCCTGAGGACAAGCCAAATATAATTCCCTCTTACCACATGCATTAAACCTCTCTGAAGACACTAGCTCATTCTAGGTAGAATCTGAATCATTTAACCTCGCACCATGGTTTGTCATAGTAGGTGATCAATAAATGTCCCACAAGAATGAAACTGAAGGCCATTTCAGCCTCTAGTTTCTGACCTTAATATGGGGACCTGAGTCAAATTTCCTTTTGGGAAGAGAAAACTTCAGGCCAACAACAAGCATTCTGAGTTTTGGTTTTCTCCTATTTCTCCCTGTAAATGTTGCATTCCAAAAGAGTCTTTTCTGGGCCACATTCTTGTTTTTGGATTCACCAGACAGTGATCATCATCCGTTGTATGGCGAAAACATGGAGGTAAAGAAAACACAACTTCTTTCTTGTGGGCACCGTGTACATGATATGGAGGGGATTTCTTTTGCTGAGTAAGAAACCTCTGAAGGGTCTAGAGTCCCAGCAGGTCACAGGACAGGCCCATAACAACTGGGGCTCTAGGCAGAGTTCCCATTAGTTCCTGGTGAAAAAAACATTATCCTATTTCATTTTTAAAGTCCTTCACTTGCCTTTGGAACGAAAATCGCCAGCGAATGTCAACTGCGTGGAAGTATGCACCCGAGAACATAACCTCCTCTGTTTCTAGTATCTTGCCAAATCAGTTTTGTTCTTGGCAAATTATGCTCCAGTGAAGGACAGAAACAAAGAGTAACAAATAATCCAGAAAGCAAACGATGCATTCACAGGTTACTAACTATTGACTCATTTCTATGGCTCTCTAATCCATATCTTTTTTTTTTAACCTGAGGCAACACTGTTTCTCTAGTTCCTGTGACCTTCATATCAGCCCTGCTTAAACTGATGTGGCTTCTCTATCCCATGAGGCTGACCTGTCCCTCTCTTGACACCAGGAGGAACAAATTCCTTACCTTGCCAAGTACCATCTGTTCTCAGGCCTCTGTACTTGCTGTTCCCTCTGCCTAGAACACTCTTCCCCACATCTTTCCCTGGACATCACCATCCTCTCATCCAAGCTTAAAAGTCCCTCCTCCTATAGCTTTGCCTGGACCTCTGTGCAGGATGCTGCCCCTGGGGTTGTACTGTTGTTCTGTACACAGTCACAGTCTGATAGCACTCACGCAATTGTAGGCTTGTTTGTAGTCTCCCTGGTAAGAGGTGAGCTCCAGAGAGCATGGTCCTCCTCTAACGTGTTCCTACAACTCAATCTGAGGCACAGAGCACAGGGCCCAGTCAGAGGAGAAGCTCATGGTTATTGTCAAACAATGGATGGATGGATGGAGGGATGGATGGATGGATGGATGGATGAATGGATGGATGGATGGATGGATGGATGGATGGATGGATGGATGGATGGATGGATGGATGAATGGATGGATGAATGGATGGATGGATGAAACCTTCCACTTGCTCGTGATCACCCTGATTTAAGCCCTGTGATACACTCTTTACATAGAGTGTCTGACCTTCTTATAAAACCAGGCATGGCATAATTTAGGCCCACTTTAGAAATGAGAAAAAGGAAGCTCAGAATGACCAGCACTTTAATTTGCCCAAGGACACTTCATAATTATTTGATGCATCCAAGATTCAAACCCACACCTCCATGAGCCCAGATCTCATCACCATTCTACCATTCAGCACTGCCTCCCCTGAGTAATCAGTTATTCTACTTCTTCACATCATCCTTTCATTCAACAGAAGAAAAACCTTAAGAAGCTAACAAAAACTAAAAGAAAATTAAATCACAGATTCATAACAGATGAACTGATGAAATTGAGTTAACTGAGATAGTCTTTATAAAAACAACCTTCTGACAGGTGAGACATTCCCCTCATATTTCCCAAACTTCAAGCACCTGAGTGGAAAAGTGTCTATGAGTGAGGAAAGATTGCACTGAGCCCAGGTGTTTGGTAAGCCAGCAGGAACAGACTCACAGGATGAGTCTTTTTGTACCTTGAAGAAGAAGGAAACTAAGAAGAGAAAGAAGAGGAGGAAGAAGACGACGAGGAGGAGGAAGTAGTGATAACCACAATGATAAAAACCACAAGGATGACCACAACTCAATCTGTGGCTGACAATGGTGTATTTGCTTTATTATTAGAAAGCAACTTTAATTCTACCTAAAGTTTTCTATCATCATTACAGTTCCAAAGTCGTTTGGGGTCCAAAAAGCTCTGCCTCCTTGGTTTCTACAAACAGAGCACAGGCTAGCTGGGTTCTGGCTGATTCTGGCTGCCATTCCCTGCTCCAGTGCCAGGTTACTCATATGACACATTTCCTCATTTATGGGAGGGATTAAGGTGGCGACTAGGAGAATAAAAGGAGGAGTTCTGGGTACTCCCTTCCAGAGTGAGTCCCTTCATCCTGCCACATCAGAGACCAGCCAGCAACAGCTGCCTCTGCCATGAAGCTGGTGACGGTCCTCCTGCTGGTGGCCCTCCCCGTTTACTGCTATGCGGGTGAGTACTGACAGGGAAGGCATGCTTCAGGCTAAAGGCTGTTGTCAGGGCCGCTGGAAGAGGCCTGGAAGAAGTGGAAGAATCCCTGGTCGCCAAACCCCTGTACAGGACAGCCCCAGAATAATGTGTCAGGGTGTACTAGCCCAAAGGATTATCATTAGTCCTAGAAAATTAAGGTAGTTTCCTCATGGGCTTTGCCTCTACCATGGAGCTGCATGTAGCGTCTCCTGCCATTCAGGGCATATCAGCATCATCACAGGTACCATGAAAACCAGGGTGGGTTTTGGGATTGAATATTAGAATTAGATATTTCAGTGGGACAAGGGAGAGATATGCTTTCATGGCCCCCTGATGTTTCCTCTAGCTGGGTTTCCTGAAAGAAGGACCCATGGAGTTTCCTTAAATGAGGAAAGAAACGGGAAACCTCCCAGGAGGAAAGGCTCAGGCTGCATGTGTGACCCAGTGTCCTGCACCAAGTGGGGGTCCACTCTTCACACATTGACAGAGTTGATTTGAGCCTCCTGGGGTGCCCCTTAGCTCCCAGTCTCTTCATGATCAACGCTGACTGGGGAGAGCTCACACCTTCTGGAGGTCTCCTTCAGGCAATGAAGATCCAGAGGAGGAAAATGCCCTGGCAGCCAGGATCTGATCTTCAAACAGATCACCTATGTACTGTGCTTTGTTCAATTTACCAAGCCCTTTTAATATCCCACCTCTTTTGTTCCTGACTTACGTACACATGTCTTAAAGGTGATATGCTCAAGGTCAACTAAATAGAAAATTGAAAAGCCAAGAATAAAACCTGGCTCTCCCAAATCCTATTCCGCAGGGCTTTTCCCTACACAACAAGTGGCCACAACTAATCACTTCATGAACAAGAATTTAATTTGTGCGCTATTTTCTGTTGCAAAAAATCATCAGTGTCAACAGAGCTAATAGAAAATATTCTAGACCCAATACATCTCTAATACTGGGAAATCCTACTTGGTGCTCTGAATGATAATAGTGAAGCATCCCATGACTCTGAACAAAGAAAGACCAGATAATGTTTAATATGTTGCACTAAGTCAGAGCATCTCATTTCTCGCGCATCCCCCTTAATCGTGGTTACATAATATTGGGCTTCTCTGGGCTGTGGAGGCAGGAAGGTGGGGGAGCGCAGATGTTTTGGGGCTTAAAGGAAATCCCAGATCCTGAGTTTACTCTCCTGGAATTGAGAACTCAAGACTATTCACCATAGTCTTTCTGAATGTATGTCTCTACCTGATGTAAGACGATGACAAACATCATAGTTATGCTCCAAATGGGGTTCGTACTTCCATAAATGAGCCCACTTCTGCATGTTTTCATCCCAGGTTCTGGCTGCCAATATCTTGAGGATGTGGTTGAAAAGATAATTAATCCTGAACTGTCCACGACTGAATTTGTAGCATCTGTTCAAGAGCTCATACCGGATAATGCCACTGAAAAGGCTGCAGTGGAATTGAAGCAATGTTTTCTCAACCAGTCCAATGAAACTCTCACCAATTTCAGAGAGATGATGGTAATTTCAGTTTCTCTTATGTGCTTTTAAACTATGGGACAGGGACAAGCAGGCTCTAAGTTTGTCACTAATTATGGCAAGTCAATAGTGAACATTTTTTTTATTGCTGTAGCATTAGTTTATATCATTCTATAAATTTCAGGTGTACAGCATTGTATTTCAGTTTCTGTGTAGATTACATCATGTTCACCACCCAAAGACTAATTACCACCCATCACCACACACATGTGCCTAATGACCTCTTCACCCTCCTCCCTCCCACCTTCCCCTCTGGTAACTACCAATCCAATCTCTGTCTTTATGTGATTGTTTGTTGTTGTTTTTGTCTTCTATTTATGCGTGAGATCATATGGTATTTGACTTTCTCCCTCTGATTTATTTTGCTTAGCAAAATATCTTCAAGGTCCATCCATGTTGTCAAAAATGGCCAGATTTCATCATTTTTATGGCTGAGTAGTATTCCATTATGTATATATACCACGTCTTCTTTATCCATTCATCCCTTGATGGTCACCTAGGGTATTTATCCAAAGAACATGAAAACAGGAACATGCCTTATTTTATCTCAGTGAATTTAATTGTTGGTGAGTCTGGTGACTGTGACATCAAGAAATTCATCAAGGCCCCAGTGCTGATTCACCTCTTCATTTTGTGGAATCTTTGAAGAACGATAAATGAAAAAGACAAAGAAGGAAAAGATCGCTCAGAAAAACTCTTACCTCACTCTCACTCCCCAGTATACACACACACACACACACACACACACACACACACACACACATTTTCTATCAAAGTAAAAATCGTCTGATTCACAAGGAGCCCCAAACTTGGAGCAATCAGCAAAAAGATCCCTTTCTTCTTAGTCAGTACTACTTCCAGCAATAACTTTCTTGGATGTCAGATGTGTGGACAAACCCAGGAAAACAATGAAAACAAATTTTGTGTTTCAGAATTTTGCTTCGTAAGGGAGAATTGACAGTCTAGGTGATGTCTCTGCTTGTTTTCCAGCGCGTCATATACAGCAGTGTTTGGTGTTCTCTGTATTAACTTCCACGAGATCCTCAGCTGCAAGGACAACGGAGAATGGTCACAAACTGCCGGTCGACTGCTGTAAACCACAGTTTTTCTTTCTTTTGTGTCTTTTGATCTGCAAACTGCAAGACAATTGTTGAAACCTCATTTACATCTTCATTGAATAAAGTATCTGCAATCCTAAAGTTGTTATCTGCTTAAAATGGAGGGTTTAGAGAGCCTCATATATCACACGTGTGTGTGCTCGCCCAAATTCACACACAATTATTCATTAGGAACGCATGTGTGAGGGATTGAAACCTCTGAAAAGCCCTTGTTCCTTCCCATGTGTAGGCCCAAACTTGACCCTCTCTCTGGGAAGGTGACTTTCCTCCCTCATCACCCCGTCCCCCGGGACTGTCTCTGATGTCCTCAGGCACTGAGGTTCTGCTGGTTGCGTTCTGTTCAGGTTCCTGATCCAGTGCAGGCTTCACCTCCACTCTGAGCCCTGCATGCCATGATGAGGCTCCTCTCTCAGCTCTCCCTGCCCCTGACCCAAGTGTGCAGGGCCAGGAACAGAGCCAGCCATGGAGGTGACACATACAAAGCAGGGGTGAATCCTGTATTGATTTTAAAACTAGATATATGGCATGAAATTTGATTTTTTAACATATTTTATTAAAATGCCATGTGCCTTGGGGCCGCCCGGTGGCGCAGTGGTTTTGTCCGTGCTTGGCAGCCCGGGGTTCGCAAGTTCGGATCCCAAGCACCCGCCGACACACTGCTTGTCAGCCATGCCGTGGCGGCGTCCCATATAACGTAGAGGAAGATGGGCCCGGATGTTAGCCCAGGGCCAGTCTTCCTCAGCAAAAAAGAGGAGGATTACCAATGGATGTTAGATCAGGGCTGGTCTTCCTCACACACACAAACAATAAAATGCGATGTGCCTTAATTACTGAGATTTTTGGTGCCCCCTTAAATTATGTGATGGCTCTTAGTCATGTCCCTGCAAGTGGTAATGTGATCCATTCACTGATTCCCACAGTGAGGGAAATGTGTGTGGTTTGTAGGAATAAAGCAGAGCAAGAGAGTTGTCATTGAACCTGAGAGCTCCTTATTTTATCAGTCCCTACATCCTGTCACCAGCAATAAGTTAGTGTCACCACTTCGGCTCACATCTCAGCAGGTGCCTCTTCCCTCCCGGGCTGTCCTCTCTTCCAGGAAGACCGCTGACCCTTTCTCAGGACAATGCACCTCCCACTAGGGCTGGCTCTTCGACTCGGCATAACATGTAAAGGGAATTAGGCACACAAAACCTTTAGGGTTCCACAAAAATGTTTTAAGTTCTCTAAAAATATTAATCAAAGGTGACTATGGTAAGAATGAATATATACCAAAGAACTAGTGTGAGGTATATTCATTTTATAACAATGAAGCTTTAAGATAGAGTATTTCATATATGTTTTCATAGAAGTAGCCAGAAGTACATGACTCCCAAAACACATAGTGAGATGCTCCCATCCTCCTTCTCCAAAACACCTCAGGATCTGTGACACCACTAGGCCCCAGTAAATGGACCTTTTCCCTGGACCCACACCTTAAAAGATCCCACATATTACACATACACACACACACACACACACACACACACACAGAGAGACACAATATTACCTATTAAGAATTCATGGGCCGTGCTCAGTTCTTGATGCTTTTGCTGCATCTCCATGGAGGGGGGGGGCGCGCAGGGAGGAGACGCTGGCTCTCTCTGTTTCCCAGAAATGTGGACCTCAGTTCAACCTCTCTCTCTTGGACCCCAAGAAGAAAGGAAAAAGAAGAGATAACATCCAAGAACTGAAGATGGACAAAAGATTATACAGAATTTCACATCTGCTCAGAGAATAGGCCCTGGCCCATGGGAGGAGGAGTGTGTATATTTTTCCAGTGATGAGTGGACGTTTTGATGGAGCAGCAGATGGCACTGTGGTGGGGACTCAGAAGGAGACACATGGCTGCAGTCACTGAAATTCCAATTCTCCAGTACACAGGTCACTGGTTCAGCAGGGAGGAAAGGCCTTCGGGTTCTGAGCACTGGCAGCTCCAAGGAGGTACCTTCCCAAGAGTGCAGAATCAGATGTAAACCTCTACATCTGGTAGGCCCAGGAGTGCTCATCGCCCCCATCAGTCTCAGCACTCTGACCACTTTGGCCTCCATCTGCCTCAGGACATCACAGAGCTTCCCCAGGGGAGTGAGGACATCTATATGCATGGTCACCTGTTTCCTGGGTGCACCACTCGTCTGATGATATAAGTGGAGAGTGTCAGTTGGAGGGGGATTGTACCAGCATTACTATTCAGAGTTGTGATGGATGGCAGATTGTTTTGACAGAGCACCTGCCAGACTGTCAGGCAGATTGGAGTGTTGAAGGAAATGTTGGAGATGGGCACAAACGGAAGCAGCATCTCGAGAATGCACATGACAAGTGGCAGGCAGCTGAGGGTCCAAAAACAGGAGGTTCCCATAGCCAAATATGTCAGATCCAAGCAGTTAGAAAAGGACCCTACCACCAAGTAAGGAAATGTAGCTGAGAGCTCCCAAAACTTCCCAGGGAATCAACATTCCAGAGAAAGAGTTCAAAGTAGCTTGAGGGTGATGAGAAGGTCTGACAAGGATCTTTCAGGCATCAGCTGCCCACCCCATTACCCACCTGAAGACCACTGGGAAACTCAACACTGACCAGTGGAGTGTTGGCTCAGTGAGGGGAGAGAGTGCAAAAGACTGCAAGGTGGCTCAGGTGGGGAACAGAGAGATGTCAGTTTGTTTAGTGGGGTCATCACAGGTGACTTTTGACTTTCCCAGGGGGAAGCCCAGTTAAGTCAAGATTCAAGTGGGGAAAAAGTGAACATTCATAGCAATGCTCAGTGTCTTGGCCGTTGGAGGAGATTACCTCTGTACATTGTTTAGTGAAATGTATATCCCATTGGGAATTGCCCAGTGGGATGAAAATTCCCTGTCTGGGGCATGGATGGGTCTGAGGGTCTTAACCCAGACTGGATGAAGTGTTGTGGAGTCAGAGTCTGGAGCAGTGCCTCAGCTCAAGGGACACTGGCGGTACGTGGATCATGAGCCCAGCACTGATTGTGTGAGGAGCCATGGGGAACATGAACACTGACAAAGTTGTGACTCCAGGGACTGGCCCTTAGCTTCAGGTGTTGGTTGGTGGTCTACAGACCACTGAATGAGAGTGTGCATGCCCACTACTCTGAGAGCACTCTGCGTAGAAATTTCATTCAAGAAATAATGGCTATTATTATCCTGAATCTTGGGAGGGAAATGGACATCCAGATTCATGAAGTGCAAAGAAAACCCATTGAGATGAACTGAAAAAATCTATACGGAGACACATTATAATCAAATTGTCAAAATCAAAAACAAAGAGAATTTTGAAACTACCAGTTGCAAAGGAACTCATCACATACAAGGACATCCCTTAAGACTATCGGTGTATGGTTCAGCAGAAACTTTGCAGACCAGAAGAGATGGGATGAAATATTCAAAGTGCTGAAAGAAAATACAGCCAACCAAGGATACTATACCCATGAAAACTATCCTTAAAAATGAAAGGAATGATCCAACAATTCTACTTTTAAAAAATTTACATAAGAAAATTAGTAACAATATGCACAACCATTTTCACTGCTGTGTACACATAATTTCGACAGCCATGTGATGGATGAGTAGACACATCTCAATGATCATATGGCTGAGGATGGGACACTATATGAGATGAACTGCCAATTTAAAAATGAAAAGGCTTAAAACCAATATGTACTGGAGGACAGCCCTTCTCAAGCCCCCGCTTCAAACCATTCAGTTCCTTAACATTGTTCTTAAAATAAAGTTTAACACCCTTATGAAACATAAAGGCTAGTTAAAGACTGTCCCAGACAAACAAAAGCTGAGGGATTTCATCACTCTCAATCTACCTCACCAACAATGCTAAACACAATTGTTCATGTAGAAACAAAAAGATGTTAAACAGCAACATAAAAGCATTTGAAAGCATAAAGTCATGGATAAAGGTAAATACATAGACCAATACAGAATATTGTAATACTGTAATGGTTGTGTGTAAATCACTTCTAATTCTAGTGTAAAATTTAAAAGACAAAAGTATTAAAGATAAGTATAAATACAAAAATCAGTTAAGGGATACACAGTGTAAAAGGAGGTAAAGTGAGACATCCATAAGATAAAGTGTGAGGAGTTAGAAGGAAAAGTGAAGCGTTTAGCTATGCAATTAAAATAGAGTTGTTACGAGGTTCAAATAGACTGTTATAACTAAAATATGCTTTTTGTAAGCTTCATGGTAACCACAAAGAAAATACTTATAGAAGAGTCAAAAAATAAAAAGGAATCAAAGCAAATTATTACCAGAATTCAATGAATCACAACGAAAAACCACAAGAGAGGTAGAAATGAACAAAAGAATGGCAATCAGAGAGAAAACAAGGAAGATAAAAGCAATAGCAAGTTCTTCAATATCAGCAATTACTTTCAACCCTAAATGGATTAAGCCCTCCAATCAAAAGACATAGTGTGACTGAATGTATAAAAAGAAGAGACTCAACCAAATGCTGTCTACAAGGAACTCATTTTATATTTAAGGACACACATAGGCTGAAAGTGAAGGGATGGAAAAAGATATTCCTTGCCAGTAGTAACCAAAAGAAAGCAGGATTGGCAATACCTATTTCACATAAAACAGACTGTAAGTCAACAACCTCATACAAGACAAACAAGTCATTATATACTGATGAAAGGGTCAATTATCAATCAGGAAGTTATAACAATTATAAATACCAGTGCACCCAACATCAGGGCATCTAACTATATCATGCAAACATAGACAAAACTAAAGGGAGACATAGACAGCCATACAATAGTGGGGGACTTTAAAACCCTACTCTCAATTATGGATAGAACATCCAGACAGATAATTGATAGAAAAACTGTGGACTTGAACAACACTATAGGTCAAACAGACCTGAGAGACAATACAGGATATTCCACCCAACAGCAGCAGAATGCATATTCTTCAGTGCACAGGGAACATTTTCCAGGAGTGATCACATGTTAGGTCAAAAAACACATCCTAGGAAACTTAAGATGACTGAAATCATACCAAGTATCTTTTCCCACCATACTGCATTAAGACTAGAAATCAATAACAGAGGCATGAAATAATAGGACATACACATTGGTCCCTGATGGTGGATCTTGGCACAGATATCCTAAGGCCCTTATCATTTCCTCAGTGTTAAGAGCACTAGGAGAATCTTTTTTCTAATATTTAGTCTTTCACCCCATTTCTTCACATAGAGATCTAAAATCCTTTGGAATTCCCTGGGTGATGAAAGAGTCTTTTGTTCTAGTAAGACACCTCTTGGTGGGCTCCTGGATCACTTCAGGATGGTGACTGGTTCCCAGAAGACCAAGCCATGCTTAGAAGCTTGGAACTTTCAGCCCCATCTCCATCCTTGTGGGAGGGAGAAAGCCTGGATGTTGAGCTAATGGTGGAGCACAACCTTGTGAAGAAGCCTCCAAAAAGCCCAGTAGAATGGGGATTGGGGAGATCCCGGGTTGGTGAACACATGGAGAAGCTGGGAGGTTGGCAAACCAGGAGAGGGCCCAGAAGCCCTGCACCCCTTCCCAAATATGAGGCTCCTTCCCCTCTGCATATCTTGCATCTGGCTGTTCCTGAGTTACACCCTATTATTTTAAAAAATGGGTAATCTAGTGAGTAAAATATTCTCTTGAGTTCTGTGAACCATTCTAGCAAATTAATCAATTCTTAGGAGCAGGATGTGGGAACCTCTGGTTTATAGCTGCTTGTCTGGATGCACAGGAACATCCTGGACTTGTGACTGACATCACAAGTGAGGAGGGGAGTCTTGTGGAGCTGAGCCCTTGACATGTGGAATCTGATGCAATTTCCAGGAAGACTGTGTCAAAATCGAGTTAAATGGTAGGACGCTCAGCTCCTGTGGGAGAATTGACTGATGTGGAAAAAAAGACCACATATCTGGGGTCAGAAATACTGTGTGAGGAAAGGAGGACCCCAGAAGTGGTTTTCCCACTCAAGAAGGAAAACTGTCACATTTCTGAATGTGTGGAAATTAAAGGACACACTCTTCAACAAGCAATGGGTCAAAGAAGAAATCAAAAGTGAAAGTATACAATATCATGAGGACTTTATGGGTCTTCGGTGGATTCCCCTGTGTTTTCAGTGCATTGGACAAAAGCCACGTTTGCAGATCTTTTCTTATGAACCCTTCTCTACATTGGTCGCTTTCTGAGATGGTTGGGGCATATGCTCTTATGCTTCCTAGAGATTCTCTGGTTTGATTGAGAGGATCAGGATCTGTGAGGCACGTCCTCAATCTCTTGAAATATCACCCTAGGATGATATCATCTTCCTCTATCATCTTCTGTTGACACTGTCTTCTTGCAGCCACCTGTGGACACATCGTGTTGCCTGGAGGCACTAAGCTCTCTGATCACCTCAATCCCACTTGCACTGAGCTACATCCCTTACAATGGCCTGTCTTCCTTTGTTTTATTTTTATTCCTGAGATTTTTTCCAACTCAGCATAAGGCAATTAAAAGTCAGGCAGACCTTGGACTCTATTCTTTATCCAACCTCGGATATGATGGCCTGTCTGTTTCTCCTGCAAGATTGCCAAATGCTCTCAGAGAAAACCCAGCCCCAAATGAAGGAATCTCCTCCCAATGCCTATATCCTGCTAGATATAGGCCTAGTGAATCTTCATGCTCTTGACAGCACCACATGTATTATCTCCAGCCTTTCTAGTTGTCTTCAGCAAGATGTTTGTCCAATTTATCCACCTGCAATTAACAGGTCCCCAGTGCAGCTGTCATGCTTTTTCCATGGTTTTTCCTGCCTGTCTTTCTTCTTCTTCACTGACTGGGATGTTTTTTAAATCCATTTGTCTTCTACCAGTCTGCAACTTATACATGCTCCAGATACTTTCATGCATACATTGTTTTACTTTATTTTTTTGTGTGTGTGTGATCTTTGACTTCAGGTACCAGGGTTGACTTAACACTACTGCACAGTTTAGGATCTCCCTTCATTACGGACTCATTTGAGGCCCCTCCCATTTTATTTATTTATATATTCACTCCTATTTCCATTTCCCTCACTGGTCAATGGGATTATAAATGTCTTACAGTTTTTCTGATTCCACAAGAGATTGGTATTAAACTGTAAGGAAGGATTATGTGTCTGTGGGTACATTGGTGAAGCTGATCTCATTTTAAGCCAAGGCCACATGAAGGTCAGGAGACCAGGCGGGTAATAGAGCTCTGCAGCCTGGGTTCACGGTTGCCATGTCATGTTTTGTGGCACTTAGTGAGCTCCAAGAATCTTGCTTTCTTTTGATTCAGGCTCTTTCTTAGAAGTGTCCAGAAGACACACTCTGCCTCCCATTAGCTAGCTCAATGATAATTTAATTAGAAATCTCTATGTTCCATTTTATTTGCTGAAATCTGTGCAAATCTACCCCCCGATTTTATCCTTAGCTTAACTTCTTCATCACCAGGGAGTGACTGTTTGGTTGGTTTGAGTCATAATAATTGAGCCGCCCCCCACAAAAAAAAAGATGTTTTTAATCAGTATTCTAACCTTGACTTGCAGAGAAAAATGAGAAAGCTGAAGAGGTCAAATATTTATGCCCTGAGAAAGCATATTCTCTTCTTAGTAGGGAAACTCAATTATAAATCCAGATTCAGTTCATAAACTAGAATCTGGATTTCAGTCAAAAGACTAAAATGAACTTCAGTGATATTCATTTGTTCAACAAGTATATAATGAGTGTTATCAACAAAGTATGATACTGGATACTTTGTGTGCTGCAAAAGTAAGTCACTAATAAAATTCATGACCCCTGAGTAAGGTTTTAGTTCCTAGGGTTATGGACCAGTGGATACATGCTTTCTGGTCCCAGCCTCACAACCCACACGTTTTCTCCTGACCATATCCAGAATCATCTCTGACACTGGTTGGCTACCATATTCCTTAGCAATTAGAAAAGGATTTTTTTTTTTTTTTTGCTGCTTTTTATGTCCTTAATTTATTTTTATGCTTTCTCCTCTTCATTTGTTTAATGAATATGAAGTGGTCCCAAAATGGAGACTAACAAGCGAACTGCTCTTTTATTTTTCTTCATATGTTCTCCATATTTTTCTCTGTTTCTGTCTTTTCACTCCAACCCTGCAAAGAAAGTCAGTCTCAGTCGGGGGTGAAGACCTTCCACTTCCTTAGCCCTGGAGGCTCCAGGACCATCCAAGTCCCTATTCCTGGGGAAGCACTCTGGTCTTTATGACGTTGTTACTACTTGACCTGTTCTTTGGCCAAGCTAGAGGGGTTAATTCAAGCGTATAGTTGTATGTTGGAAGATGTGATGATGCAAATGTTGAAGATGGTTAGCAGGAGACAGCAGGACTTTCAGAAACAGTACAAGTGTTTTATTTCCTCAGTGCAGGTGAGGAAACTAGATTCTTCATTATTCCCTGCTACATCTATGGCATCTGATAACCAGCAATTATTGATCCCCAACTCACAACAGTCTCCTTTACCCCTCATGAACAAGTGACACATGATAGACCTCTAAGAATTCTGATGACCTCTTACTGACCACATATCAGTCTCTCAGGATTTCTAGTCTACAAAGTGTGCATAGTGCCATCCGACACACCTTCTTTCCCACACTGCTGTAATACTGTCTCAATCCCCAAGATAGATCCTGTCTGAGAATCTGTATAAATCCAGAGATTTCTGCTAGGACTTGAGCCCTCTCTTGCACTTAGGACCCGTGGAGCATTTACATCACGGCTAAGACTTGTTGACTCCTCTTCACCCCTTTGACCCCACACAAGTAGGCTGGAACCTTTCCCTATAAGAAAACCAGGTGCAGATTTCCTAATCTTGGTTTCACCTGGTTTCTCTTCCTTCCCCAGAACTTCATGTTGCACAGGAACCAGCATGCAACACAATCAGGTCTTCCTTTGTTTTGACTCCGTGTAAACCAGCTGAAGGTTGACTTATTCCAACCTAAAGGCTTCGTTATTTCTCTTCATGTCCTGCCCTCCAAGAAGCCTCCTCTGAACGCCCCCTGGTTTAGGTGGCCATTTTCTAAGCTCCCATGATTCCCTACGCACGTCTAGGCAAGCCCTCGAGCACGTCTACATCCGGGTCCTTGTTTGGTGTTCAATTGTATTCAATACAATGGTGATGAAGGAACATATTTATGGGTCTGTTTGCCCCACTAGATTAGGAGATCCTTGGCTGCACAAATTATCAATCTTGAAATCACCAAGTCTAGCACAGTAATGGAATAATGAGTTTTTCTTAAACTGAATACAAGTTTGAACCTCCAGGTGGCACCATTTCATGTAGAAGCTGCACTCTCCCCGGACACGCGCAAGATACCATCGGCCACTAGGGGGAGGCCTTCAACGCCATTCCTGGATGTAATGCTCAAAATGAGTAAAACGAAAGTTGCAGAGACTTCTGTGAGTTCAAAACAGAAGCTTTTCTCTTCTTCACAAAAGAGAGCTCTGTATTATCACGGCAAATGTATAAAACCGCTGTCTCCTCGGATTTCATAGCCGCAGAGCAAGAGATAAGAAATCGTGGACAACACAGGGCTATGAAACTATGAGACAGAAGGCGAGGAGAGCCGAGATTACAAGTGTCCATAGTGGGGGGGGGGGGGGGGGCGGCGGCGGGATATATGGTTATGTTCGTGGTTTGTAGGAGGAAATGTTAGTGACATTTGAAGGATGAAGGTAGAGAGGAAGTGAAGATGACTCAAAAGTGCTTTATTTGGAGAAGAATGAGACTCCCTGATGGTTCATGTTCAAGATATAATCTCAATTAAGCACACTGCTGAGTGTTTAACACACATACTAATATTTACAAAACTTTGTACCACAAATTGAGACCTTAAATTGTTTCTTTGAAGTCAACAGATTTCCAAATTCAGAGTCAATGCTCTGTATGTATTAAGATTCTGACAGATGAATCAGATGCCTCTGTCTTTTGGAAATTGGAACAAGCGGGATTCTGAGAAAGGAAGTAGGGCACTTGTTTATCAGGTTGAAGATCTGTACCCTAGAGAATCCCTGGGATTACAACCTCAGTCAAAATGACATGAGTGACCAGTGCCTCCTGCTGAGGACATGAGTCCAGAGGCCCTGTGTGCCTTGAGATAAATAATATCTACCCCCACCCACTACCCTCCTAAACCCTTAGCTCCAAAAGTCAGTATTCACTATATTAAAACCACAATAATAGACATGACCAAAAAACAATTAATTGAGTGAAAAGTAGTGATGTCAGCTTAAATGAGAGAAATCTCAATGGAAACAGAGCCAAATGCTGAGGCACAGTTTGTTAGCATTTAGGATAAATAAACATTTGTCGTTGGCAGAGACAGTTAGACTCGGTATGATAATTTACTTTGAGAATGAGGTGATTCATTTTGATTGACTTGTTCCTTATGTAACACTTGTTACATAAGTGTAAGAGCTGACATTTACTGCCAGACACTGTGCTAGCCATTTTCCTGTTTTCATTGATCCTTTCACACATCCTATCAGTAAGTGCTATGTATCACCTTTATTTAACCAATGAGTAAACTGAGGCTGAGAGGTAAGCAACTTGCTGATGTGCCCACAATAGAAAGTTCCACAGCTGAGCCTGAACCCTGGTAGTTTGAGCCCAAAGTTGGCCTCCTCCTTCCTACTCCATCCACGTTGTCACAAATGGCAATGTTTTCTCTCTTTTATGGCTGAGTAGTGTTGCATATATACACACCACATATTCGTAATCCATTCATCCATTCGTGGGCACTTAGGTTGTATCAAAGTATTGGCTATTGTGAATAATGCTGCAAAGAACATGCAGGTACAAATATCTTTTTGCATTCGTGTTTTCATGTTCTTCAGATAAATACCCAAAAGTAGAATAGCTGGAACATATGGTAGTTCTAGTCTTAATTTTTGGAACAATCTCCATACTGTTTTCCGTAGTGGCTGCACTAGTTTACATTCCCACCAGTAGTGTATGAGGGTTCCCTTTTCTCCACATGCCCTGCAACACTTGTTCTTACTCGTCTTGTTAGTTATAGCCAATCTGACGGGCATAAGGTGATATCTCATTGTAGTTTTCATTTGCATTTCCCTACTAATTACTGTTGTCGAACATCTTTTCATGTGCCTGTTAGCCATCCATATATCTTTCTTGGAAAAATGTCTGTTCAGACCTTTCCCCCATTTTTTAATTGGGTTGTTACTTTTTTTGTTGTTGAGATGTATGATTTACTTATGTATTTTAGATATTAACCTCTTATCAGATATATGGTTTGCAAATATCTTCTCCCAATTGTTCGGTTGTCCTTTTGTTTTGGTGATGGTTTCCCTTGCTGTGCAAAAGCTTCTTAGTTTGATGTAGTCCCATTTGTTTATTTTTTCTATTGTTTCCCTTGCCTGGTCAGACACGGTGCTTGAATATATGCTGCTAAGACTGATGTCCAAGAGCACCATGCATATGTTTTCTTCTAGGAGTTTTATGGTTTCAGGTCTTACATTCAAGTCTTTAATCCATTTTGAGCTAATTTTTGTGTTTGGTGTAAGATAGTCCTCTACTTTCCTTCTTTGCATGTGGCTGTCAAGTTTCCCCAACACCATTTATTGAAGAGACTTTCCTTTCTCCATTGTATGTTCCTGGCTTCCGTGTTGAAAATAAGCTGTCCATAGATGCGTGGCTTCACTTGGGGGCTCTTGATTCTCTTCCACTCATCTGTGTCTCTGTTTTTGTGCCAGTGCCTTACTGTTTTGCTTACTATAGGTTTGTAGTATATTTTCAAGTCAGGGATCGTGCTCGCTCCAGCTTTGTTCTTTTTTCTCAGGTTTCCTTGGGCTCTTCAGAGTCTTTTTTGTTCTATTTAAATTTTAGGATTCTTTGTTCTATTTCCATGAAAAATGTCATTGGGACTTTGATAGGGATTGGACTGAATCTGTAGACTGCTTTAGGAAGTATGGACATTTCAACTATGTTAATTCTTCCCATCCAGGAGCGCAGAAAATCTTTCCATTTCCTTGTGTCTTCTTTGATTTCTTCCAACAATGTTTTATTAGATTTTGGTGTACAAGTCTTACATCTCTTTAGTTAAATTTATTCCAGGGTATTTTATTCTTTTTATTATAGTTGTAAATGAAATTATAGTCTTAATTTCTCTGTCTGCTATTTTGTTGTTAGTGTATAGAAATGCAACAGATTTTTGTATGTTGATTTTTACCCTGCAACTTTACTGTATTTATTTATTATTTCTCATAGTTTTCTGGGGGATTCTTTAGGGTTTTCTATATAGAGAATCATGTCATCTGCAGATAGTGACAGTTTCTCTTCTTCCTTTTCAATTTAGAATTTTTTACTCATTCCTTTCTTTTTCTTGCCTCGTTGCTCTGGCTAAAACTTCCAATACTATGTTGAATAAGAATAACAAGACTGGGCATCCTTGTCTTGCTCCTTTTCTTAGGGAGATAGCTTTCAGTTTTTCACCATTGAGTAAGATATTGGCTGTGGTTCGTCATATATGGCCTTTATTATGTTGAGGTTCTGTCATTCTATGCTCATTTTATTCATAGTTTTTCTCATAAGTGGAAGTTGTATCTTGCCAAATGCTTTCTCTGCATCTATTGAGATGATCATGTGATTGTTTCTTCATTAATTCCCTCATTTTATTCTTTTTTATTGATGTTACATGGCTTACAACATTGTGTAAATTTCACATGTACATTATTATGTGTGAGTTTCTGTATAGACTGCCTCATGTTCACCATCAATAATCTAGTGTTAATCCCTCACCATGCCTGTGCCCCTTTATTGCTTTTGCACTCCACCTACCCCCTCCTCCTCTGCTAACCACTAATCTGTTTTCCTTATCTATGTGTTTGTTTGTCCTCCGCATATGAGTGAAATCATAAAGTATTTGTCTTTCTGTGTCTGACATTTCACTTAACAGAATACCTTTACAGTCCATTCGTGTTGTCACAAATGGCACGATTCTGTCTTTTCTTATGTCTGAGTAGTATTCCATTGTAGATATACCACATCTTTTTTATCTGTTCATCCATTTATGAACACGGGTTCCTTCCATATATTGGCTATTGTGAACAATGCTGCAATGAACATAGGGGTCCATGAACTCTTTGAATTGTTGATTTCATGTGCTTAGGATAAATACCAAGTAGTGGGATAGCTGGATCCAATGGTATTTCTGTTTCTAATTTTTTGAGAAACCTCTGTACTGTTTTCCATAGGTGCTGCTCCATTTGCATTTCCACCAGCAGTGTATGAGGATTCTCTTTTCGCCACATCCTCTCCAACATTTCTTATTTCTTGTCTTGATAATTGTCAGCACACATTCTGACAGGTGTGAGGTGATATCTCATTGTAGTTTTGATTGACATTTCCTAAAAATTAGTGATGTTGAACATCTTTTCATGTGTTTGTTGGCTATCTGTATATCTTTTCTGGAAAAATGTCTGTTCATACCCTCGGCCCATTTTTTGATTGGGTTGTTCATTTTTTTGTTGTTGGGTTGTATGAGTTCTTAATATTTTAAGTTCACCCCTTGTTGGATATATGATTTGCAAATATTTTCTCCTTGTTGGTGGGTTGCGGTTTCCTTTGTTGATGGTTCCCTTTGCTTTGCAGAAGGTTTTTAATCTGATGTAGTCCCATTTGTTTACATTTTCTTTTGTTTCCCTTGCCTGAGAAGACATGCTATTTACTCAAAAAGGTACTGCTAAGACTGATGCAAAGAGTGTACTGCCTATATTCTCTTCGACAAGTTTTATTGTTTCACGTCTTACATTCAAGTCTTTAATCAATATTGAGATAATTTTTGTCTTTGTTGTAAGAAACTGGTTTACTTTCATTCTTTTGCATGTGGCTGTCCAGTTTTGCCAACACCATTTATTAAAGAGACTTTCCTTTCTCCATTGTATGTTCCTGGCTCCCCTGTTGAAGATAAGCTGTGTGTAGATGCTTGGTTTTATTTCTGGGGTCTCAGTTCTGTTCTGTTGATCTGTGTCTTTTGTGTGTGTGTGTGAGGATGATTAGCCCTGAGCTAACATCCGTTGCCAGTCTTCCTCTTTGTGCTGAGGAGGAGTGACCCTGGGCTAACATCCATGTCTACCCTCCTCTACTTTATATAGGATGCCACCACAGCATGGCCTAACAAGCGGTGCATCGGTCCACACCTGGGGTCCAAACGTGTGAACCCCGGGCCACCAAAACAGAACATGTGAACTTAACCTCTATGCCACCAGGCCAGCCCCTGTGTGTCTGTTTTTGTGCCAGTACCATGCTGTTTTGATTACTATAGCTTTGTAGTAGACTTTGAAGTCAGGGATTGTGATACCTCCAGCTTTGTTCTTTTTTCTCAGGATTCTTTGGCTCTCTGGGGTCTTTTGTTGTCTATATAAATTTTAAGCTTGTTTGCTCTATTTCAGTGGAGAATGTGATTGGGAATCTGATTGGGATTGCATTGAGTCTGTAGATTGCTTCAGGTGATATGAACTTTTTAACTATGTTTATTCTTCCAGTCCATGAGCATGGAATATCTTTCCATTTCATTATGTAGTCTTCAATTTCTTTCAATAATGTCTTATAGTTTTCAGTGCATAGGTCTTTCGCCTCTCCAGTTAAGTTTGTTCCTTGACATTTTATTCTTTTTGTTGCAATTATAAATGAGATTCTCTTCTTAACTTCTGTTTCTGCTATTTCATTATTAATGTATAGAAATACAAGTCACTTTGGCATGTTGATTGTACACTGCAACGTTACTGTATTTCTTGATTATTTCTAGTAGATTTTTGGTGAATTCTTTAGGGTTTTCTATATGTAGAATCATGTCATCCACAAATACTGAGAGTTTCACTTCATCCTTTCCAATTTGGATACCTGTTATTTCTTTTTCTTGCCTAATTGCTGTCCCTAAAACTTCCAGTACTATGTTGAAGAAGAGTATCATGAGTGGGCATCCTTCTTTCATTCCTGTTCTTAGAGAAATGGCTTTCAGTTTTTCTCCATTGAGTATGACAGTGGCTGTGGGTTTGTCATATATGGCCTCTATTATGTCGAGGTACTTTCTTTCTATACTCACTTTATTCAGACTTTTAATTTTTATTTTATTTTTTTATTGATGTCTTAATAATTTGTAACACTGTGGGGTTTTAGTTGTACATTTTTGTTTGTCCGTCACCTTGTGGATGTAACCCTTCACCCCTTGTGCCCACCCCCCACCACCCTTCCCCTTGGTAACCTCCAATCAGTTCTCTCTGTCCGTGTGTTCACTTATATTCCATATATGAGTGAGTTCATGCAGTGTCTGTCCTTCTCTCTCTGGCTTATTTCACTTAACATAATACCCTCTAGGTCCATCCATGTTGCTGCAAATGGGACAATTGTGTCTTTTCTTATGGCTGAGTAGTATTCCATTGTATGTATATACCACATCTTCTTTAACCAATCATCAATCGAGGGACACTTGGGTTGCTTCCACTTCTTGGCTATCGTGAATAATGCTGCAATGAACATAGGGGTGCATAAGCCTCTTGTGATAGTTGATTTCATGTCCATTGGGTAGATGCCCAAGAGTGGGATTGCTGGATCATACGGTATTTCTATTTTTAATTTTTTGAGAACTCTCCATACAGTTTTCCATAGAGGCTGCACCAGTTTGCATTCCCACCAGCAGTGAATGAGGGTCCCCGTTTCTCCACAACCTCTCCAGAATTTGTTGTTATTTGTCTTTGTGATTATAGCCATTCTAACGGGTGTAAGGTGATATCTTAGTGTAGTTTTGATTTGCATTTCCCTGATGATTAGTGATGTTGAACATCTTTTCATGTGTCTATTGGCCGTCTGTATCTCTTCCTTGGAAAAATGTCTGTTCATATCCTCTGCCCATTTTTTGATTGGGTTGTTTGTTTTTTTGTTGCTCAGTTGTATGAGATCTTTATATATTACTGAGATTAATCCCTTGTCAGACAAACAATTTGCGAATATTTTCTCCGAGCTGGTGGGTTGTTTATTCATTTTGATCCTGGTTTCGTTTGTCTTGTAGAAGCTCTTTAGTCTGATGAGGTCCCACTTGTTTATTTTTTCTTTTGTTTCCCTTGTCCAAGTAGACATGGAATCTGAAAGGATCCCTTTATGTCCAATCTCAGTTAGTGTACTGCCTATATTTTCTTCCAGGAGTTTTATAGTTTCAGGTCTCACTTTCAGGTCCTTGATCCTGATTTTGAATTGAGTTTTGTATATGGCGATTGGAGATGGTCTACTTTCATTCTTTTGCTTGTTGCTGTCCAATTTTCCCAGCACCATTTATTGAAGAGACTTCCCTCTCTCCATTGTATGTTCTTTGCTCCTTTGTCAAAGATTAGCTGTCCATAGGTGTGTGGTTTTATTTCTGGGCTTTCAATTCTGTTCCATTGATCTGTGTGTCTATTCTTGTACCAGTACCATGCTGTTTTGATTACTATAGCTTTATAGTATATTTTGAAATCAGGGATTGTGATGCCTTCAGCTTTGTTCTTTTTTTTCAGAATTGCTTTAGCTATTCGGGGTCTTTTGTTGCCCCATAGGAATTTCAGTAGTTTTTGTTCTATTACCGTGAAGAATGACATTGGGATTCTGATGGGGATTGCATTGAATTTGTACATTGCTTTAGGTAGAATGGACATTTTAACTATATTTATTCTTCCAATCCATGTGCATGGAATATTTTTCCATTTCTTTATGTCCTCCTCGATTTCTTTCAATAGTGTCTTATAGTTTTCATTGTATAGGTCTTTTACCTCCTTGGTTAAATTTATTCCTGGATATTTTATTCTTTTTGTTGCAATTGTAAATGGGATTGTCTTTTTGAGTTCTCTTTCTGTTGGTTCATCGTTAGTGTATAGAAATGCAATTGATTTTTGTAAGTTGATTTTATACCCTGCCACTTTACTGTAGTTGTTGATTATTTCTAGTAGTCTTCTGATGGAATTTTTTGGGTTTTCTATGTATAAGATCATGTTGTCTGCTAATAGTGAGAGTTTCACTTCTTCATTGCCTATTTGGAGTCCTTTTATTCATTTTTCTTGCCTGATTGCTCTGGCCAGAACTTCCAGTACTATGTTGAATAAGAACAGTGAGAGTGGGCACCCTTGTCTTGTTCCTGTCCTCAAAGGAATGGCTTTCAGCTTTTCCCCATTGAGTAGGATGTTTGCTGTAGGTTTGTCATATATGGCCCTTATTATGTTGAGGTACTTTCCTTCTATACCCATTTTGTTGAGAGTTTTTATCATAAATGGATGCTGGATCTTGTCGAATGCCTTCTCTGCATCGATTGAGATGATCATGTGGGTTTTATTCTTCATTTTGTTAATGTGGTGTATCACGTTGATTGATTTGCAGATGTTGAACCATCCCTGTGTCCCTGGTATAAATCCCACTTGATCGTGGTGTATGATCTTTTTGATGTATTGCTGTATTCGGTTTGCCAATATTTTGTTGAGGATTTTTGCATCTATGTTCATCAGTGATATTGGCCTGTAGTTTTCCTTTTTTGTATTTTCCTTGTCTGGCTTTGGTATCAGGATGATGTTGGCCTCATAGAATGTGTTGGGAAGTATTCCATCTTCCCCTATTTTTGGAATAGTTTGAGAAGGATAGGGGCTAAATCTTCTTTGAATGTTTGATAAAATTCTCCAGGGAAGCCATCTGGTCCTGGGCTTTTATTTTTGGGGAGGTTTTTGATTACTGTTTCAATCTCTTTACTTGTGATTGGTCTGTTCAGATTCTCTATTTCTTCTTGATTCAGTTTTGGGAGGTTGTATGCTTCCAAGAATTTGTCCATTTCCTTTAGGTTGTCCAATTTGTTGGTGTAAAGTTTTTCATAGTATTCCCTAATAATCGCTTGTATTTCTGTGGTATCTGTTGTAATTTCTCCTCTTTCATTTCTAATTTTATTTATTTGAGTCTTCTCCCTTTTTTTCTTAATGAATCTGGCTAAGGGTTTGTCAGTTTTATTTATCTTCTCAAAGAACCAGCTCTTTGTTTCATTGATCCTTTCTACTGTTTTTTTGTTGTTGTTGTTTCAATTTCATTTATTTCTGCTCTGATTTTTATTATTTCCCTCCTTCTGCTGATTCGGGGCTTTGTCTGTTCTTCTTTTTCTAATTCTGTTAGGTGCAATTTAAGGTTATTTATTTGGGATTTTTCTTGTTTGTTAAGGTGAGCTTGTATTGCTATGAATTTCCCTCTCAGGACCGCTTTTGCTGCATCCCATATGAGTTGGTATGGTGTATTTTCCTTTTCATTTGTCTCCAGATAGCTTTTGATTTCTCCTTTAATTTCATCAACGACCCATTGGTTGTTCAGTAGCATGTTGTTTAGTCTCCACATCTTTGTCCCTTTCCTAGTTTTTTCCTTGCAGTTGATTTCTAGTTTCACAGCGTTATGATCAGAAAAGATGCTTGTAATGATTTCAATCTTCTTAAATTTATAGAGGTTTGCCTTGTTTCCTAATATATGGTCTATCCTTGAGAATGTTCCATGTGCACTTGAGAAGAATGTGTACTCTGCTTTTTTTGGGTGGAGTGCTCTGTATATATCTATTAAGTCCATTGCGTCTAGTTTTTTGTTTAAGTCCATTATTTCCTTATTGACTTTTTGTCTGGATGATCTATCCATTGATGTAAGGGGCGTGTTAAGATCCCCTACTATTATTGTGTTATTGTTAATATCTCCTTTTAGGTTTTTTAGCAGTTGTTTTATGTACTTTGGTGCTCCTGTGTTGGGTGCATAGATATTTATGATTGTTATGTCTTCTTGGTGAAGTGTCCCTTTCATCACTATATATTGCCCTTCTTTGTCTCTCATTACCTTTTTTATCTTGAAGTCTACTTTGTCTGATATAAGTATGGCTACTCCTGCTTTCTTTTGTTTGCCATTAGCTTGGAGTATTGTTTTCCATCCTTTTATTTTGAGTCTGTGTTTGTCTTTAGAGCTGAGATGTATTTCCTGGAGGCAGCAGACTGTTGGATCTTGGTTTTTAATCCATCCTGCCACTCTGTGTCTTTTGATTGGAGAATTCAATCCATTTACATTTAGAGTGATTGTTGATATATGAGGATTTAATGTTGCTATTTTATTGTTCATTTTCTGGTTCTTTTGCATTTCCTTCGTTTCTTGTCCCTTGTGTTTCAGACTGCAAATTCAGTTTGGTATTTCTGCATGCTCATTCTCTTGGTTTTCTCTTTATTTGTCATGTGTGGTTCTCTTCTGGTTATTTGTTTAGTGGTTACCATGAGGTTTATATAAGCGATCTCCTGGATAAGATAGTACATTTTCATATGCCTCCTTTTCCTGAGGCTGGGTCGATTCAATCACTTACCTCTTCCCCTCCTTATTTGTTATCTCTTTATTCCATCTTGTGTCATGAGTATGTGTTTCCAGTGATGAGCTTGAATTAATTCTTGATGTTATCCGACTGTAGTTTGTTCTGGTTTAGTCTCCTTGCTTTTCTCCTTGCTGAAATTTTGTATCCCCGTTCTCATTTGTTTTTTTTTTTTTTTTTCAGGCCTAAGGGCCTTCTTGAGCATTTCTTGTAGTGGGGGTCTTGTGGTGACGAACTCTCTTAGCTTTTGTTTATCAGGGAGAGTTATTATTTCTCCATCGTATTTGAAGGATATTTTTGCTGGATAAAGTATTCTTGGCTGAAGGTTTTTGTCTTTCATGATTTTGAATATATCATTCGTCTCTCCTAGCCTGTAGACTTTCTGTCGAGAAATCAGCTGAGAGCCTGATGGGGTTTCCTTTGTATGTTATTTTGTTTGTTTGTTTAGCTGCCCTTAATATTGTTTCCTTGTCACGGATATTTTTCAAGTTTGCTACTATGTGGTGAGATGATTTTTTATTCCTGTTTATATATTTAGGTGATCTATTGATTTCATTCACTGTTATTTCCCTCTCGTTCCCTAGGTTGGGGAAGTTCTCAGCTATTGTTTCCCTGAACAAACTCTCTGCTCCTTTTTCTCTTTCTTCTCCTTCTGGAATACCTATTATCCTTATGTTGCTTTTCCTCATTGAGCCTGATATTTCTCGAAGAATTTCTTCATTTCTTTTTAGTCTTAGCTCTCTCTCCTCCTCTATCTGGAGCATTTCTGCATGGCGATCCTCAATAATGCTAATTCGTTCCTCCATATTGTCAGTTCTGCTCTTTAAAGACTCCATTTTTTTCCACTATCTCATTCATTTTGTTTTTCATCTCCAATAATTCTGATTGGTTTTTCTTTATGGTTTCAATCTCTTTTGTGACGAAATCCCTGAATTCATTGATTTGTTTCTGTGTGTTCTCTTGTATTTCGATGAGTTTGTTTATGATAGCTATTTTGAATTCTCTGTCATTCAGGTTATCAAATTCTGTGCCTTCAGGGTTGGTTTCTGGGTGTTTGTCATTTTCCTTTTGGTCTGTAGCCATAACAAATTGTCACATGGATCCAACGGGGACGGCCTTATTTTTTCCTCTCATGTTGAAGTTGGTCCTGCGGTTTCCACCTGCTGCCACTGGATGGAGATCGCGAGCGGTATGCTCTGAGCCTGCTGCAGCCCCCGGAGGGATTATGCTGAAACGTGGGGTGTGTGGGGGGAGGGGTTCTCTCTTTCTCCTGCTCAACCCGGGGGTTTCCTTTCTGGCTCTCTTAGGGTGTTTGCTACACCCCCTAAACAGTCCGTCGTCACTTCCCAGTGGAGATGTCTTGACAGTCTGTGAGAGCACCTGGATGGCGATAGTTTTCCCCGCTGTGGGCTGCCCCTCCCCCCTCTGTCTGCGAGCCACGCTGTCTTTGCTGATCAATTGGGGAGGGGGAGTACAACTTCTTACCTCTGGGCTCCTTCTTACCTCCTTTTGGGCTTCCCGCACCTCCACCATCCAATATATGGCAGCAGGGGTTTCTTAGAAGTCCTTCGTAGTGTTTGATTGAGCTCTGTTGGAATGCAAATGATGTTTTCATTGTGTCGTAGGGGGCAGAGATTCAAAGAGGGACTCTCACTCCGCCATGATGCTGATGTCACTCCAGAACCCAGACTTTTTAAAATAAGTGGATGTTGAATCTTGTTGAATGCTTTCTCTGCATCTCTTGAGATGATCATGTGAATTTTATTCTTCATTTGGTTAATGTGGTGTATCACATTGATTGATTTCTGGATGTTGAACAATCCTTGCATCCCTGGAATAAATCCCACATGATCATGGTGTATGATCCTTTTAATGTGTTGTTGTATTTGATTAGCTGATATTTTGCTGAGAATTTTTGCATCTCTGTTCAGCAGCAATATTGGTCTGTAATTTTCTTTTTTTCTGTTGGGCTTGTCTGGTTTCAGCATCTCGGTGATATTGGCCTCATAGAATGAGTTAGGAACCTAGCCTCATCTTCAATTTTTTGGAAGAGTTTCAGAAGGATAGGTATTAAGTATCCTTTCAATATATGGTAGAATTCACCAGGGAAGCTGTCTGGTCCTGGACTTTTGCATTTGGGGAGGTTTTTGATTACTGTTTCAATCTCTTTGCTTCTGATTTTTCCATTCAGATTCTCTGTTTCTTCTTGATTAAGTTTTGAGAGGTTGTATGATTCTAAGAATTTATCCATTTCTTCTATGTTATGCAATTTGTTGGTGTATACCTCTTTGTAATATTCTCTTATAATCCTTTGTATTTCTGTGATATTCATTGTACTTTTTCCTCTTTCATTTCTGATTTTATTAATTTGAGGCTTCTCTGTTTTTAGCTTTGTGAGTCTAGGTAAAGGTTTGTCAATTTTGTTAATCTTTTCAAAGAACCAGCTCTTAGTTTCATTGATTTTTTTTCTTTTTTCTTTCTTTCTTTTTTTTTTTTTTTTTGGTCTCTATTTCATTTATTTCCCCTGTGGTTTTTAATATTTCCTTCCTTCTGCTGATTTGGGGCTTTGTTTATTCTTCTTTTTCCAGTTCCTTTAGGTGCACTGTTAAATTGTTTATTTGAGATTTTTCTTGTTTTTTGAGGTAGGTCTGTATTGCTATAAACTTCCCTCATGATACTGCTTTCGTATTATCCCATAAATTTCGGCATGTTGTACTTTCATTTTCATTTGTCTCCAGGTATTTTTTTATTTCTTCCCTGATGCATAGTTGCTCAGTAACATTTGGTTTAATCTCCACATATCTGTCACTTTTCCAGTTTTCTTCTTGTAGTTGATTTCTGGTTTCTTACCTTTGCAGTCAGAAAAGCTGCTTGATAATATTTCAATCTTCTTAAATTTATTGAGACTTGTTTTGTGGCTGTTATGTGATCTATCCTGCAGAATGTTTCATGGACATTCAAAAAGAATATGTCTATTCTTCAGTTTTTGGATGGAATGTTCTGTTTATATTTACTAAGTCCACCTGGTCTAATGTGTAACTTCCTCATTGATCTTCTGTTTGGGTGATCTATCCATGGATGTAAGTAGAGTGTTAAAGTCCCCTTTTATTGTGTTACTGTCATTTTCTCCTTTTATGTCTATTAATAATTGCTTTATATATTTAGGTGTTCCTGTGTTGGGTGCACAGGTATTTACAAGTGTCATGTCTTCCTGTTGGATTGTTCCCTTTATCATTATTTAGTGCCCTTCTTTCTCTCTTGTTGGAGTTTTTGTTTCAAAGTCTGGTTTGTGTGTTATAAGTATTGCTCCCCCAGCTTCCTTTTCCTTTCCACTTGCATGGAGTGTCTTTTCCATCCCTTCACTTTCAGTCTGTGAGTGTCTTTAGGTCTGAAGTGTGTCTCTTGTATGCAGCATACATATTGGTCCTGGTTTTCTTCCACTCAGCCTCCTTCTGTCTTTTCATTGGAGCACTTAGTCCGTTGAAATTTAAAGTAGCTGTTAATAAGTATACACTTAGTGCCATTGTGTTATTTTTTCTGGGTGTTTTAGTAGTTCTTTTCTGTCCCTTTCTTCTTCTTGATCTCCTCCCTTGTGGTTTGATGGCTTTCTTTAGTATTATGTTTGGGTGGCCTTCTCTTAATTTTTTGTGTGTTTATTATAGGTTTCTGGTTTGTGATTATCATGAAGTTCATATATAATAACGTGTGTAAATAGCAATCTATATTAAGCTGATGATCTCTGAAGTTGGACCTTTTACAAAAAGCCCTACTCTTTTACTCCTCTCCCCTTACATTTTATGATTTTGATATTATATTCCACCTCTTTTGTGTGTGTGTGTGCATCCCTTAACCTCTTGCCTGGGAAATAGTTAATTTCAGTAGTTTTGTCTTTTGATCTTCATATTAGCTTCATAGGTGGTTGATCTGCTACCTTTACTTTGTATTTGCCTTTACCAGTGAGTTTTCTGCCTTTGATAATTTTCTTATTCTTATTTGTGGTTGTAGGGTCATGCTTGGCCAGCACTAGCCTATGTGCCCTGTAACAACCATGTGTCCTTCTGGCCCCATTCTGGGCAGGACACCAACTGTCTGCTATTGGAACTATTTCTCTCAAAGAATATCACATCTTAAGGGAACACAGAGCCCTTCCATATGACCTACTGATCCTTGGATGCTGACCATGCAAGGACAGTCCCTCTTGGCAACCACATAGGCTTTTGTTCCCATGCCTACATAAACAACCCCTCTCTGGTCATGATAGTGGTAGCAGGTGCACAACTCCATCCATCCAGCCACTCCTAGACGTACACAATAAGGAAGACCCAATAAACCTATATGTCTCGTCCACTATCTCCAGGTCATTTTTTGGTGTCTCTGCACCGTATCTCACACTGCTAACACAACGCATGCGGCGAGACAGGAGTCTTTTCCTTTCCACTTAAATAAGTCCTTTTAACATTTCTTGTAAGGCCGGTTTATTGGTGATAAACTCTCTTAGTTTTCTTTCTCTGGAAAACTCTATATCTCTCCTTCCATCCCGAATGGTCATCTTGTCAGGTAGAGTATTCTTGGCTGTAGTTTTTCCCTTTCAGCACTTTGAATATATCCTGCCACTCCCTCCTAGCCTGGAAGGTTTCTGCTGAGAAGTCAGCTGATAGCCTTACGGGATTTCCTTTGTAGGTAACTTCTTGCCTTTCTCTTTCAGCTTTTACGATGCTCTCTTTATCTTTAATTCTTGACATTTTAATTATAATGTGTCTTAGTGTGGTTCTCTTTGGGTTCATCTTGTTTGGTGCTCTCTGTGGTTCTTGTTCCTAGATGTCTGTTTCATTCTTCAGGTGAGGGAATTTTTCAGCTATTATTTCTTCAAACAAGTTCTCTGCCCCTTTGTCTTTCTCATCTCCTTCTGGGACACCTATACTACAGAGGTTAGGATGCTTGAAGTTGTCCCAGAAGTCCTTTAGACTTTCCTCCATCTTTTTGATTCTCTTTTCTGTTCAACTTGGATGATATCCTCTACTCTTTTATCCAGAGCACAGATCTGTTCTGCTGTGTCATCTACTCTGCTGTTGATTCCCTCTAGAGAATTTTGCCTTTCCAGTATTGTATTCTTCAGTTCTGATTGGTTCTTTCGTATATTTTCCAATTCTTTGTGGAAGTTATCACTGTGCTCACCTATTCTTCTCCCAAGATCAGTGAGCCTCCTTATGGCTATTCGTTTGTACACTTTTTTTTTTTTTTTTTTGTGAGGAAGACCAGCCCTGAGCTAACATCCGTTGCTAATCCTCCTCTTTTTGCTGAGGAAGTCCAGCCCTGAGCTAACATCTGTTGCTAATCCTCCTCTTTTTGCTGAGGAAGACTGGCGCTGGGCTAACATCCGTGCCCATCTTCCTCTACTTTATATGGGACGCCGCCACAGCGTGGCTGACATGCAGTGCGTCGGCGGGCGCCCGGGATCCGAACCGGCGAACCCCGTTCTGCCAAGCGCGGACGAAACCGCTACGCCACCAGGCGGCCCCCTCGTTTGTACTCTTTAACAGGGAGATTGTTTATCTCTGTTTCATTTAGTTCTGTTTCTGAGGATTTGTTCTCTTCTTTTATTTGAACATATTCCTTTGTTTCCAAATTTGCCTATTTCTCTGTTCTTAAATCTATGTGTTAGGTAGATCAGCAACATCTCCCAATCTTGGAAATGTAGCCTTATGTTAGAGACACCTTGCGGGGCCCAGCAATGTGCTTCTATCTTCTCACCTGTTTTGAATGCACCAAGAGTGTCCCCTGTGTGGACAGTGTGTGCCCTTCTGTTCTGGTGCAGTGCTCTTGCAGCAGGTGCATGGGTTGGCTAGGCTGACTGCCTGATTGTAAAACTCAGAAGTGTGGGGTTGCTACAGTCATTTTAGTCACTTTATGGCCTGGGACAAGCCCTGACAGAGATGGCTGCAACATCTAATGGCACACAACTGCTTTGCTGTTAAGTGAGTCAGGCCCCCAGTGTGGTGGTTGCTGGGCTCAGGGGCTCACAATGGCTGCAGGCTTCCCTTGCAGCCACCTGCAGCACAGTGCTGTTGTCAGCTCTCTCCAGAACACAGGTGAGTGGGGCCAGGCCCAGGTGTGGCAGCCCACAATCACCTCAGGTAATGGATGGCAGGGCAGATCCCCTGTGTGGCCAGCTGCACAAGTTTGCCTTGGCTGACATGCACTACCTCCCATGGATGCACACACTCTGCCAATGCAAGGTGGTTCTGCCATCACAGACCCACTCATCCCTGCTGCAGAGGTCCCACACACCACAGCCATGTGGGCCCACAAGTTCAATGGGCTTGCTTGTGGGTGGGTACAGTCCCTGGGGTAGGCTGCTTGCCCTGGCTGTGATCAATTAAGAGTGCTCTAGTGGATGGGGGAAACCTCTGTGCTAACAGGCTAGAGGAAAGAATCCCATAGCATCTGCCAGTGCCCCTGTCAGCATGACTGAACTAGGTCACAGTAATGGCTATCCCTGGGGTGTAGGGGCAGTTTTGCTGACTCTTGCCTCTCTGAGATGCACTGCAAGCTTAGTAAGTGAGTGTTTTTTACCACTGAACTATGCACATTTCTCTCTGGTGTTTTTGTTGTTGGTTTCTGGAACAGGTGATTCTGTGCATGGGCCCTTTAAAAGCATGTTTTCTATCTCTGACTTTGGATAGTTTTTTTGGGGGGGGTATTCCTTGTTGGTTCAAAGCCAGTAAAGCCAGGAATTACGGGATCTTGTCTCAGTTGTGCTGAATCTAAAGGCTGGGATACCTATTGTGCCATACATCCCCGGCTCAGATACCCTCGCTCCTCCAGGAAAAGCTTCATACCTTTAAGATTGCTCCTGGCCGTGAAGTGCCACAGTGAGAAGGCATTTTTTTTCTTCAGTAGAAGTGTATTTCTTCCTCTTCCATCCCTGTCAGTGTTGTCTATTGTTGTGGGGGTTCTTTTTATCCAGTTTCCAGATCTCTCTCAGAGGAAATTGTTCCCCAGGTAGTTGTAGATTTCTTCTATCCATGGGAGGAGGTGAATTCAGAGTCCTCCTATCCTGATATCTTCCCAGAATCCTCTTTAAATCCTTCCTTAAAGACTTTTATGGAGATATAACTTATATATCACTACGTCTCCAACATTTTATACATTCTTTTAGCTTAGTCATCTGCTTAACACTCAGTACCAACTGGACTGTTATTTGGTTTCAAAATGGAATAAAACAGGAATGACAGGGAATTAAATAGCACTTACTTGATGCAGGCACTGATGAAAACCACAGTTAATCTTTGCAACAGCAACCCAATGAGTAGGGTGATGATGAGACTTATTGGTCAAACTAGGGTAGTCTGGAGGGGGAAAGAGGTCATTAAAGGGACAGAATGCTGGGACAGCGACTTAAACCAGGATTCCCCTGAGAGAACTGAGAAGTGTGGTCTCCCTCCCCATGAGGTGGGCATACCATTTCTCCCCAGCGGCAGACAATTGGACAAGACTGGTCAAGAAGCTTCACCAAGGACACACAGCAAGTGGGAGGCAGAGTCCGGATAAGGATGCAGGTGTTCTGGCTTGAGAGACAGCTCCCGACACTATTGACTCCTGAGCTAGAGCTACATGGACTTTCGCTTTAAGGCTCAGATGCATCCTTGAGATGTTGACTCCCAAAAATGAGGAAGTTAACCCCAAGTAGATTTCTGTACAAGCCCCACAGTTTCTGCTTCAGGCCTTTGTTTCCCTTCCACACTGTCCTTGCCTCAGTCCCACTGAATTGAAACTCCTTTTTCATACCCAATGCCACATCAAAGACAGCGCATTTCTCATGCCCTTTCCTGGCCCCTGCATCTCCAGAGATCTCATCCTTCCCAGGACCCCATGACTTGCCATGTGCACTCTCTCTTGACATCCCAGAACCTGATCCCATGGCCCCTTCCTCCCTGTTCATGCTCCTTGAGGGCACAGCCTCTGAACATCTGGTCTTTGTGTGGTGACAGGGACGGAGTAGGTGCTTAAGTAGTTTCTGTGTAGCTGCTTTTCAGGACATATTTTGAGTTTTTACAAAGATTTTACTCATTCTATGGCATGTTTTATTATTCCATCTATTTAGAAAGAGAAGCTCATTTAAATTTGAATCTTTAGTAAAGGCAAGGATCAAACCCAACACTAAGACCAGACAGCAGCGTGTCATCATGGTGCAAACAGAACCTTCTTTTTGTTTCTGGATGGGGACTTTGGAGTCTCAACAGAGAGGTGGCAGGTGAGGAGAGGAGGAAGTTGGAGCCCATGCCATGAAGGACTGGGCCACTTCAGTTTCCCTAATCCCCAGGAGTATGCAATACCTTGTTCCAATGTAACCCGGATCCATCTAATGACTTGGGTCAGTGAGCTGGATTTGGAAGCAGAGCCAGGATCAGGTTTCAGCCCCAGGTAATTCTCCTTGACTCATTCGCCAAAACCATGAACTTTACTCAGCTTGACTTTCCTGTGAAATGTGTGGTTAAATACTTAATCCCATACACATATGACAGTTTGTATGGTTCATTAGATAACTACACCATGACCTTCTCTATTTGTTAGTGATTTTCCCTCCACTGTATGCCCACGTTTTGTTGCTCACAGTTGATGTCCACAATTGTGAACATTTGGTCATTAGGAGCATTACAAGGGGTGTGTGCAGGACCTGATAAAAAGTATTTCCACTGCTAGAGCAGTGATTCTCTTCTGGGCCTGATTTACTCCCCCCTCCCACCCACATCTGTGGACCCTGTCAATGTCTAGATGTGTTTGTGGTGTCTCCATAACGTGCATAGTATCCTATTGGCCTCAAATGGGAAGAGCCCAGGTATGCTGGTAAACAACCTGCAATGCTCAGGACATTCACTTCAAAAAGAATTCTTCAGCCTCTAATGTCAGTAAAGCCATGGTTCAGAAACCATGTCATAGAGAAATATCTAAGAGCATTTGCCCTTTGGTGAAAGGTCAGTAGTGCAAGGTAGCCTCACACAGTGGACAGTGACTGGAGCTACAGTGCAGACAGATGCCTGCAGGAATGTGATTATCTGTATGCTCTAGTGTGTAGAGCTCAGCTTCATGGGCAAGCCTCAGCCCAGATGCTCCCTGGGCATCTATTTTCTCTGTTCTGTCATCTTCATCCACTTGTCCTTTAAGATCCATCAGGCATCACCTCCTCCCAAAGTCTTCCTTCCTGGAGAATGCCCAGCTCCTAAGAGCTTTGTTCTTCCTTGTATTTCTATAGGCCTTTATTTTCTATGATAGAATCTCATTCTCAGTGATATACCTCATCTCTTTCTTCACTTCTCTGTCTCCTGTCTTGTCTTTTCACATGATAATTAATTCCTAAGGAAATCCATTAATTCTTTCATCAAAATACATTTGGCACAGTGTAGATTCCAAGTTGACCTCAGGTCATTTAAAGCAAATAACTTATTTTTTGTAAAATTTTCCTCCTGCCCATTTTTTCCCCTTCCCTTCTATCCTGTCCTTCCTTTTCACTTGGGTCTTACAACTTCATATATTTTCCAAAATTTTTATTTTAGGATAGTGATACAGGAGCATTGTTCAAAAGGAAAATATTGAAATTGAGCTCCAGTGAGAAGCACTCGACCCCTGTCCATTCCTGTCCACACTGCTTTGTGTCATGCTTGTCTAAAATGTGCTCACTCTCTCACCTGTCATTGACATGTTCTAAATATTGATTTTTACAACTCTCTCCTGATTCATCTATAAAAACCTATGTTATAGCCTGTGTTTACTGAATTCCTTGCATTATCTTTCTTTGTCTAATCCTTCTTTTTGTTAGATCATATCCTCTGATACATTTGGAGAAAAAGCTTATTGGAGAGAAAAGTTTTGAAGATTTGCACATCTGAAACATCTTTCTTTTTCTCCATGCTTAAATGATAGTTGACTGCATATAGAATTATATTCATATACAATTATCAATTGGAGCCTCTGAATTTTTAATGTCACTCCTCTGTCTTCCAGTCCCATCTGGATTCGATTTTTATGCCCATCCTTGGAGATGATTTACTGTTTCCTTCTTAAAGACAGCTCTTTCTTTAGGAAGATGTTCCAAAAAGTCATAAAAATGTGTTTGGATGTTGGGAATGAGTGGACTCTTCCATTTCATAGTTTTCTTTTCTACAGAATACTCTCCTAGAATTTCTTTGATGTTTTTCTCCCTATCATGATCTCTCATTCAGAAAGCTTATTACTTGGACATGCTGGGCGGATGCTTTAACATTCTTTTCTTTTCCCTCCTATGTCTTTATCTTTTCCTCCTAACTTACACTACCATTGTTCCACTATTGTATTTGGTCTTCCAACTCCTTTATTATTTTTTTAGCTGTCATATTTTTAATTTTTCCAGAGCTCCTTGTTGTACTTTGAACATTTATTACACCATGAAGAGAATAAGAGATCTTAGTAATCTGGGATTTTTGATGACCCATGAAGGTTTCCCACAGGAGAAAGTATCTGCCTAGCCCAGAGAACTTGGACCAATCACCAAGAAGTGTGAGCCAATTCACAACTTTCTTATCTTCCTGTCTCTCTCCTTTTCTTACGCCCCAACAATGTCAGAAACTATGTTTAGCAGCTGGGAGAGAAAAAGTAGAAGTAAAGGAGAGAAATAAAGGAGAAATCTTAACTTTGAATCAATGTAGTCTTACTTATTGTACAGTCCTGAATAGTCTAATTTTCGGGGGTTTTATTTTTTATTTATTTATTTTCGTGTGAAAGATTGGCCCTGAGACAAAATACATTGCCAATCCTCCTCTCTTTCTGAGGAAGATTGGCTCTGGGCTAACATTCTGCCCATCTTCCACTACTTCATATGGAATGCCGCCACAGCATGGCTTGACAAGCAGTGAGTCAGTCTGTGCCTGGGTTCTGAACCTGCGAAAATGGGGCTACCAGAAGAAGAGCATGCAAACTTAACTGCTATGCCACCTACTAGCCCCTGAATGTTCTAATTTTTGAAGGCAACATTGAATTTCATATCATAGGAAATGGAAGTCATTGAAGGTTTGCTTTAAGTGAGCTTGTGACAAAACCAGAGCTTTGTGTTCAGAATATTGACCTTGTCATAGAGAGTGAGATGGCTGCAGGGAGAAGATCCTTGAGGAGGAGAGCCTAGACAGAGTGTGATAGGACTTGTCCAGGGGAAGAATGAGAGGCCTCAAGGGATAAAGTCAGGACTCTGCAGGAGTTAATCCTTTGTACTTGGTTAAACTCAATTTATGAGTCTGACCCAGAGTTTCTTAAAATTAGTGATATCTTCTACAGAGAAAACTCCAGAAGGCAAATCAAACAGAGTTGACACCAGACATAATTAGACTTCGAGGTGCCAACAGCTCTGGGAGAGTCTGTTCAGTGGGGATTGAGATACAGGCCCTGCTCCCATTACAGTCATCTTTCTGCTGCCTCCTGGACAGCTCAGCCAGTGAAGCCTATTTTTGTCTGCTGGGTAAAATACACAGAAGATGAAGTTTACCATTTTTGCCATATTTAAGTCTATGATTCAGTTGCATTAAGTGTATTCACAATGCAGCCACCACTGTCCTTTTCCAGAAACTTGTCATCATCCCAAACAGAGAGTCTGTACTAATTACACAGTAACTAAACCTCTAAATCTCTTCTTTGAGAAGCCCAATAAACCTCCCAGCCCCAGCCTTTGGAGTCTCTCATCATCCCAACTCACATTCTTAAATAGCAGCTCGTGAAGAAAATCTTCCTGGATGAAACCCTAAGTTTATGAGCCCTATAACAGTGAAACTCATGAAAGACCTGCAATTGCCAGAGACAAAGGGTGATCATGGCCAAAGAAAGGTGACAGGGTGACCTCCTTGGTGACACTGGGGGTTGTCTGACTCTTGTGGAGAGTCTGGTCCTCCTCCTACAGTGGCTACCCCTGTAGGAGATGGGGGTGAGGGAATGGGGACTGCATCGGTGCTCTTTGCAGAGATACCAGCATATTTTTCCTGGACTGAGGCCTGGCCACCCCTTGCTTTTGAAATCTTCCCAGTTTATTCTAACACGGAGCCAGGATTGAAGAACACTGGATAGGACATTCTTCATCACCACTGATGGTCAATGGTGGGAACACCTTTTAGCTTCCTGGAGACTAGGAAGAAATCTATGAGACAAAACAGATAGACCTTCCAGACCATAGGGGTGCTCAATGCATGCAAACTCTCAGTGTTTTAGAAATAACAATAATAATTGATATTGTTTGTTGTTTTATATTATTACTTTATTCACCATCTTCTCCAAACAACTCTGTGATATGAATATTATATCACAGAAGAGTAAGGTGATAACAGAGGGCTGTGTATGTATGCCTGTCTGTGTGTGTGTCTGTTTGTGCATGTTCTAGGTGTGGCTGTGACTGTGTATGTGTTTTGCGTATGTCTGTGTCTGTGTGCATGTCTGATTGTGTGTATGTGTCTGTGGGTTTCTATGTCTATGTGTAAACATATGTATCTCTGTGTGTGCTGTTGGGTGTAAAATGAGTGTGAACAAAACTTTATTTTAGGACGTGAGAGTCAAAGAGGGCTTCACAGAGCAGAAGACATGAAACGGACACTACCCATAGTATGTCAGCTATCCTGCGAAAGATATAGAGGCAAAAAGGGACACCTTGCAGGGAGGCCTGCTGCAAGGATGTGACTCATCATGATGCATAAGTGAATGGCAAATAGACCACTATGGCTGAGCATAGAATCCCTTGTGAGGAGGGAGATGAGGTCAGAGGGTGCCCAGGGAACAGGTCTTGGAAGTCCTTGTGTGCAGTGCCAACAGTGGGACTGGACCCTCTAGCAGTGATTCCAATCTGGATTTCTCAGGGTGTGGCAAGAGCTCCATGAAACCTTGCATCCACTAAATACAGTATATAGACTGAATACATAACGTGTCTCACAGAATAAGCACTGATTTAAGTGTATGTAGTTCTTGATGTGATTAAAACATACCCATTTATTGTAGAAGCATTGCTGATCATTGATAAGAGTAGATAACTCTTATCCTCCATTTCTCAATCAAGAGATTGTGTAAAAATACCTACTATGAATATTATGAGAGTGAGTTTAGAATTAATAATGTCCTCCTACTTGAAACATTTGGAAACACGTGCCCAGTAGTATTTCAGGGTTATTGAAGTGAGATCAGGATCACATTTCTATTTTAGGAGGATCACTTTGGTGTCAATGAGGACGATGTGTTGCAGGAAGGTATCCTCCTTAGAGCCCAGGAGACCATTTAGGAGACATTTGAGCAAGTCAGGAGGGACTAGGACTGGACTATGATGATGGCTGTGGGGATGGAAAGGAGGAGATGCCAGAAGTGATGCTGCAGCAGTGGAGGGGGCAGCACTATATGGACTCTTAGATGTCAGGTGGGGGACATGAACTATACTAAGCTCATAAAGGACCCCCCTGCCCCGCAAATATCACATCCTAATCTCTGGAACTCATAACGTTATTCTTCCTCAGCAAAAAAGGACTTTGCAGATGTGATAAAGTTACAGATTGTGGGATTGGAGGTTAACCTGAATTTTCGAGTGTCCTCTAAATGCAATCCCATATATTTCACATGAAGGAGGCAGAGGAAGACTTTCCACATTCAGGAAAGGAGAAGGCAAAGTGACCTCACGGGACGGAGATTGGAGTGATGTGGCTACAACAGGGATACCATCAGCCATCAAAGCTGGAAGCACCTGGGAGATTTTCAGCTCGACCTTCCAAAGGGAGCATGGCCCTCCTGACACAATGACTTTGTCAGAGTGGTACAGATTTTGGACTTCTGTCATCCCAACTTTGAGAAAATAAGCTGATTTAAGCCACCAAGAGTGTGGTAGTGTGTTACAGCAGCCACTGGAAACTAACCCAGAGCCTATGATGTATCCAAATTTTCTGAGTCAGATGCCTCTTTGGGTGGTGGGTCCATTACCCAGGACGGGGGGTGCACGTGGAGGAGGAGTTGGTTGTCGGCAGGAAGTGAGTTCAATGTTGTGTACTCCCTCTGAAATAACTGTGCAGTTCTTGAATGGAGTTGTCCAGATGGCAGCTGGATGCTGGTTTCTGGATCTCTTGGGAGAATCTGGGGGAGAAAACATCAGCCTGAGGTGTTGGTGAGTGGCATAGATATCAATGAGCCATGTGAGTGTGCAGAGGAAAAACGTGTTAACGGAAGGTTAAACCCTAGGGATTCACTAAAATTGAGAGGTGGATGAAAACGAATTACACTGGACAGTTCATAGGATTGAAAGCACAGTGAAGGGGTGAACACCAAGCAGCTTGGTTGTGGTTATGATGAGGACAAAATGTTAGCGATACTGCTGATTGGGAACCACCTGACTGGCCAGACAGTTAGCCTACAACTATCACTCGGTAAGGACCAGGAGCAGGAGCGTGTTAACTGCTCTTTACCCGAACCATTCTTTTCACTCATGCAACCTAAATGGGAAATCTGTAACGTAATGCAGGGTGAGTCGTGACAAAACTTTCCTCTTCTGATCCCAGGACCTCAGGCTGCCGTGGTTAACTGGATGTTGAGTCTCTGAAATTTGCTAGTGACAACACCCAAAGGCAACTTCATGAGGAAAATCACCCCAACTTGAGGCCAGAGACGGTTGGATAGTGACAAGACAAGTAGAGAAGTGCAGGGCAAGTAATTTATTGATGGAACATGTTGAAACCTTCACATTTTCCAGGAAAGAGCAGGTGGCCATTGAGAGACAGACGTACTACTACATAAGATTTGGTTAACCTGTGAGACCACACTTCTGCACTACTTTCACCTGAAATAGAAAAATAAAGAAAGAAATAGATCAGTCATGCTGCTCCTGGAGATGACATGTTAACATAAACTGTTCCTCACACTAAGACGTCAGTGAAATTTCAGCCAAGAAAAGGCAAATGGAAGATACCAGGCAGGACCCCAGTGTGCAATAAACTAAATAGACCTGATACAGTTACAACCAACCATGAGGGTCAGGAAAGCACCATTTCCATCATCCAGCAAATAAACCCTGAGGTGACCCAACAGTAGGACTCAGGTTTCTACGGAAGGAGGGGGGTGAAGGGTTAGACAGAGCAGCCCAGGGTTTCTTTTCTCTGATGTCCTGGGACAGAGGACTCTACTATTTCACTCCAAAGTGGACACACAGGGTGGAGAGATGGGGACAGGGGTGGAAGAGGACATAGGACATACTGCTTTCAGGAGACCCCCAGGCTCAGCCTATGGAAATTCAACCTGATGGCTCATGGACGTCTCGGCACTGAGAATCCAGCATCTATGGGCATTTGCAGCTGAACCTCATGACCTAAATCCAGTGGTTGATCCATTGAGAGATACCTTTAACTATCTAATTTCTTGATAAAGACATAAGTTAAGTGTTTCACCTTCACAAGTGGCCACGGGAGACATGACAAGTGGGGTCTCTGCCCGTTGGGCATGAGGAGGAGGAGAGTCACAGATGAGGAGTAGAACAGTGGACGGAGGTACAAGGAGTGGGCATTGCCTCTGCAGAAGCTGGCAGAGATCCCAGCCAGACCCTCCTGACACAGAGGCTGGGCTGATTCCCTCCCTCCCACCTGTCACCCCATTCAACACTCCCAACACCCCCATGAGTTTCCACAGGGACTGTGTCCACTGGGTGAGGGAACTCGCCCTCAGAAGAGCTCCCAGGCAGGGAGGCAGCCGTGCTTTGGCCCTTCAACATCAGTGCGTGGGGCCGCGGATGTCCTCCTCCTCAGGACACTATGGGAAACCTGGTGCCCAGAGAGGTGACCCGAGAAGGAGAAACACGCCCAGACGTTCTGTGCAGCCTTGGTATAGCTCAGCACGTGTAATGTTATCACCCACCCTGTGCCCATGGCTCACCCTCTCAGAGGTGACCAGAGAGGCAGGTGCCTCCACCCTCTGTGACCCCAGGAGCAGCACCCTAACCTCCTTCCTGGCTTTTCACCTGAGCAAAAGTCTCTATGTACAAAGAAGAAAGAGTTACCAAGGTCTTTTCAATTATCAGTCTGTCCCCAGTGGAGATCGTATTTATACATTGCTTCACTCGCAATGTGGCCTCAACAGCTTCTTTAGGTGCCCCGTATTTCAGAAGTTGAGACTTGAAGATAGAGTCAGAAGTCAAAAAGAAGGCTGAGATATCCCAAGCAAGGGGTGGGCAGACGATCGCATTGGCTGGAGCAGAAGAAAAAGAAACACAATTAATGTGAGGAAAGGCGATTTTTCCTATGGCTCCTGATATTGGAACTAGATGGGAAACCCAGGGATTTTATATTCGCATCCCATCATTGTGCTGATGACAATGTGAGACCCTCAAGGTCATGATTTCCTCAAGGTCATACCACAAGTGGCAGAGCTGGGACTGGACTCCAGGTTTCATAATGTCTAGTTCTTTTTTCTTCCAGGCTCACAACACTGCTTTCCAAAATGACTCTGGTTTCCTGAAATTCACTTTCCCTAGATTTGAAAACTATTAAGTTTTGTCTGCTAATAGAGTGACACCTTATTTGTCTTAGATATTGGGCAAGAAGAGATTTTTGATAATAAAATTTCGAATAAATGCTAAATTCAGACTCTTTCCAGAGATTATAGGAGGGAGAGTAAATCGAGAGAAGAGTAAGTAAACTCTTTATACGTTGGATGATGCATTGATACCAAATTAAAGAATAGGCCTATGTCATTGGGTGCAGACATAGCTAAAAAGCTAAAAAAGATAAATATAATCACTTTGAACACATTTGAAACTTACACACAAAGTTATGATTGGCTCTGTTATTCGGCAGTGATGTTCAGAATTTCTTAGAGAGAGTGAGAGATGGGAAGTGTGGCTCATTCCTGACCCCACTGGAATTGTGCTGAGACTTGAAGTAACCACTTTTCCTCATCGGGATTCTCCATCTCCCCAAGTCTTTGCAACCAGCCTAAAGCCTGGGATATGCCTACCCGGCTCTGATGTGACCCCTGATCAGACACCAAAGTATGCAGAGTATTTGGAGAGGATAAAGGCGGAGGCCAGAAAGAGAAAGAGGTGGATATTTAGAAAGTGCGATGAAAGAGAAAGACTCCAAAGAATGGATCACTATCAAGGGCATAAAGACATGCAAAAGTATTTTTGAATGAATGGCTAGAAGTAATCTAGAAAAATAGAAATTTTAGCCCTAATGGCTGTACTAGTTCTTCTCCAATTCCTGGTGGTAATCCTAGAAAACTAGTAGTACTTATAGACACACTGAGTGATACTTATTCACAGATCTCATTTGAAGATTTATTATTCAGGAAACACTGGCTCTTCTTGAACTGAAAACTCTCTAAAAACTGTTGCATCTGTAACATTTTATGAATCTGAATCTATCAGTTTAAAAGCTGTGGGACTCATCTGGCACCTAAAAATCTCTGGAAGGAGAACATCTGATAACTACGAGATGTCTGCTGGATACCTAGAGCTGGACTCCTGACACACATCATCCCACTCCATTGTCATAGCTACTCTTGGTGGTGGCTGTAAAACCCAATGACAAGAGGAGACTTGGGGAGATGAAACATTTTCTTCAAGGTCAAAGTGCTGGCGAGTGGCAGAGCCATGATTCACATCCAAATCTTATTATGTCACACTGCTTCTCAAACACAGATCACAGACAAGGAGTGAGGCTTCAGGTAGGAAACTTAAAATTTTCCTGCAATGATTACTTTTGAAGTTCCAGAGTATTGGGATTTGATTAAATGAGCCCTGGGCTTTTCGGGGGCTAGTTCACAAGCAGAGGAAAAGGTTTGGATTTTGACCTGTTCACCCCAATTAAGTTCACCTTGTTCAGAGAAAGTTACTTACCAAGGCTGGTGCTGGAATGATTAGAAATGAGACTCACCCTCATAGCAGCAAAGGGCCAGAGTGACCAGCAGGACAGACAGCGACAGCCTCATGGTCGTTTATTTGCTTTGAGCTTTCAGCATTAGCAAATGATGAGGTCTTAGGAGCTGGACTCAGGATTCGGGGGAGTCGAGAGCTATTTGTACCCGGAGAGACTCACTGGTCCTGCCTGTATGGCACATGGCAGGTCACAAGGTCTGGCTTCCAGCCCTCCCTTCCTCACACAAGGCTGATGCCATCCATCTATGTCACTTTCCCCACGCCTCCCTCCTTCCTGAGTTGGGCAGACTCCAGGAGTGCAGCCCCAAGGGACTCTGCTCTGTCCTCCAGGAGAGTGTTCAGTCACCTCTGGAAATGTGTCCTGTTTGCCTCTTAGTCTTTGAGCTTTGTATCTTTGTTCTTTGTGACAGTGCAGAGTCACTGCTGTGTTCTGACACCAGGAGGGCAGATCGGGGGACTGGAAAGCTGGGGGACTTCACTGGTTATAGAGACACGCTGTATGGAGACCAAATTTGACCCATCCTAGGCATGCTGATAGCTGACCACGCCTGGTTCAGGTGCACATTGATCAAGTCTGAACAAGAATGATCCTCTCCCTCAGTTCCCCTTCCATCACCACCGTCTTCACACAGAGGCACCTTAAAACACTGTGGAACACATCCCACCCTTGGAGAATTTCCTTGAGGAAAAACTCCTTTATCTGTTCTCTCACTGGCTCATTCCAAGGCCAGAATCTTTGTTTCTGGTGGAGTTGACCACAGTGTAGAGATTCATATTTTCAGTCCATGAAGAGCAAGGCTACCAGGATGACATGCCACCCACCTGTAATCTTAGGTTTATGTGATGATTAAATGAACTCAATGCTCTTTTTTCCCAAGAAGTCCTGGGTGTCAGGAGCCAGACAAGCATCACAGGTATTGCGAGTTTCTCTGCTCTTGGGCTGCAAGCAGGGAAGATGATGGAATGAAGAGACAGGTGAACATAGTGGGTGCCCACCTCCTCTTCTGCTATGGGCTCAAGACTTCCATTCCAACCTAGCTTTGCTACCTGAGTCAATTTCATTTTTTAATGGAGGTGAAGGTGACCCCCATCTAAAGTAATATGCTCCCCACCTGTCACTCCACCCTTGCGCCATCCTGCTCTGTGTGAGTAGGAAGCATTTTCTTTCATCAGAAATTATCCACTTAAATGAATGTATATTTGAGAGGACCTACACTCCTTGACAAAGGTCTGCAGTCTCGATTATACAATCAGATCACTTGCGAGCTTTTAAAAAATACAGATCCCCGACTCCTCTCTCTGGAGAGTTTGACTCAGCAGGTCTGAGGTGAAGCCCTGGCACCCATACTATTTAAACTCCACTGGTGATTCTTGGGGCAGCAGGACTGAGAACCACCGAGAAAGACCTTTATTAACAAGGGGCATGTTCATGAGCTGTGTTGTCAGTGAGCACATTGCAGGGTTTGGATAAGTCCCAGTGGAGAGCCACAGTGGTACCCACATCAATCGACAGGATGGTGGAGGGTCGTTGTAGGCAGCTCTGCGTCCACCACCAGGAGCAGGAGGCATGCTGGTGAGGACCACAGAGACCTGGGTTCAGATTGTTCACGGTCTCAGACCTCAGGACAATTACTCAGTTTATATAAGGGAGCCCAGTTTTCTCGTCTGGAACAGGTGCTAATAAATGTGCCCCATGATAGGTTTTGCAGGATGAATAAATGTGTGTGTGTGAATTTGCCAGGGTCCGGCACATACTACGCTCTCAAAAAATCTTGACTACTGTTATCTTGTTCTCTTTGTCAAACATCTTGGGTTGTCACCAGTTCCTAGTTTAGAACACTGATGAAAACCACATAATCACCACTTTTCAGAACTGTAAGGAAACCTAGATACACCTCCTCTCTCTGAAATATATAGAGGAGGAAGCCCAGCTCTGGTTTGAGTCTACAGACCCATGGACATAAATTAGGTAGTCAAACCTCTCTGACAGCACGCTGAGCTGTAAGGATGTCTCCACATCTGCTGAACAGAGCTTGTGCTGGCATGGACTCAGGTTCACCATATATTCCAACAGGGAGGGACGTCAGCTCTTTTTAGTTTTCATAGTTCATGCTTTCTCATGTCTGCCCTCCTCCTTCCCTAATTGACTCACTATTTCAGTTCAATCTTCCCATTCTTGGGAGTTTGGTCCCTGACCTCCATGACTTGGTCAACATCCCTTTTATAGGCTCTGCTGGTACATTGCATGTCCTTTGACTCAATTACAAGGTTGCAGGTTTACAAATGTATAATCAGTTAATTGATGTGAGCCCCCCTGGACTTCAGCTCCATAATGGCAGGGCAATATCTGGTTTCCTCATCCTTGCTTAGCACAGTGCCTGGCCCAGAACAGAGGAGCAGCAAGCATTCCTTGCAGAAGCTTACAGTTGTCATCTTCCACACAGGTCTCTGGGTCGCAAAACCATCTGTAGCTAAAAACAATAGAGGTAATAAAGACAGTAGCAACATTTTTGCTTGCTACATATGGCCAGGCACTGTTCAAACATAATTTATTGTATTTTCTTAAAAGCTTATTTTCATGTTAAAGAAAGGACATTTTTATCCTGTAAAATGAGAGAGTGAGAACTGAAGAAAGAAATGAGGTATATCACTGAGAATGAGATTCTGTCATAGAAATTAAAGGCCTGTAGAAATTCAAGGAAGAGCAAGGGCTTATGAGCTGTGCATTCCCCAGGAAGGAAGACTTTGTGAAGAGGTGGTGACTGACTTGGATCTTGAAGGACAAACTGGAGGAGGATGACAGAACAGAGAAAGTATGGGGAGCATCCGGGCAGAGGCATGGCCATGAATCTGAGCTCCACACACTAGAAGACACAGATGCCCACATTCCTGCCTGAGTCAGTCTGCACGGGGGCTCCACTCACTGTCCATTGACTGTGAGGCTACCTTGCACTACTGACATTTCACCACAAGGGCCAATGCTTTTAGATATTTCTTTATGACATGGTTTTCCAACCTTGGCTTTAGTGACATGAGAGGCTGAAGAATTCTTTTTTGAGTGGATGTCCTGAGCATCACAGGTTGTCTAGCAGCATCTCTGGTCTCTATCCACTTGATGCCAACGGCAAACCACGCACCCTGTGGAGACACGACAAACATCTCTGGACACTGACATTGTCCACAGGGGTGGGTGGAAGAAGGGAGAAATCAGTCCCAGAAGAGAATCACTGCTGTAGCAGTGGAAATACTTAATATTGGCTCCTCCACACACTGCTTGCAATACCCTTAAGGACTAGAGGTTCACAATCTGGATGCCTACACTTAGAAAGAAAATGTGGCCATTCAATGGAGGGGAAATTAGTAACAAATAAAGAAGATTTTGCTGTAGCTATCTAAGGAAACTTAGGAACTGTCACATGTGTATAGGATTAAATATTTAACCACACCTTTTGTGGGAATGTCAAGCTGTGTTCAGGGTTTTGGTGAATGAGCCAAGGAGAATTACCCAAGGCTGACCTGATCCTTGTTCAGCTTCCAAACCTGGCTCACTGACCCAACTCATTAGATGGATCTGGGTTACATTGGATCAAGGTAATGGTTACTTCTGAGAAACAGGGAGACTGAGTTGGCCCAGTCCCTGACGGCATGGGCTCCAACTTCCTCCTCTCCTCACCTGTCCCCTCTCTGTTATGACTCCAAAGTCCTCACCCAGAAACATAAAGAAGGTGGTGTTAGTGCCAGGATGTCATGCTGATGTCTGGTTTTAGGGTTGGGTTTGATCCCTGCCTTTACCAAAGACTCAAATTTAAATGAGCTTCTCTCTCTAAGTAGATGGAATAATGAAATATGTGATATAATCAGCGAATTCTTTGCAAAGATTCAAAATCTGTCCCGTAAGGCAGTTACACAACAATTAATTAAGCAGCTGCATGTGGACTATTGTCACACAAAGACCAGAGGTGCACAGGCCGTGCCCTCAAGGAGCGTGAACAGGGAAGAAAGGGCCATGGGATCAGGTCCGGGGATGTCAGGAGACAGCTGCACTCGGAGAGCCATGGGGTCCTGGGAAGGGAGGTCCCCAGAGATTCAGGGGTCAGAAAAGGGCACAGGTAGTGGGCTGCCTTTGGTATGGCAGTGGGAACGAATAAGGAGTTTCAACTCAGTGGGACGGAGGCAAGGACAGTGGGGGAGGGGAGTTCACAGGAAGCAAAGGCCTCAAGCAGAAAACTGTGGGGCCTGCACTGAAATCAACCTAGAGCTCACCTAGGGCCGTTGTCGAGTCAAGGTCACAAGGATCCATCTGAGCCAGAAAGTGAAGCTTCATAAGGCTCAAACAATATAATAGAGTTGGGAGCTGTCTCCCAAATCAGAACTCCTGGCTCCTTATCCAGGCTCTGCCATATACAACTTGTGTGCCCTTGGTAAAGTTACTTGACCTCTCTTGTCCCATTGTTTGCAGCTGGGGAGAAATGATATGCCCACCTCGTGTGGAGAGTGACCACACATCTCAGTTTGCTCAGGAGTTTCCTGGTTTACGTTGCTGTGCCAGCATTCAATCCATTTAGTGACCTCTTTCACCCTCCAAAGCACCCCAGTTTAGCCAATAAGTTTCATCATCCCCCTGCTCATTGGGTTGGAGATGTGAAGATTACAAGATGTTTTCACAAGTGCCCTGCACTGAATAAGTGCTATGTAATTGTTTGCCGTTCATGTTTTACTGAATTTTGAAAATACGTAGACATGGATTGGTGCTGGGTATTGAGAAGATGACTAGGCCAACAGAATGTAGACTGTTTAAGAACAGTGATATGTAAATTTTATCTCAATAAAACTCTTTAAAAGAGTCAGAAGAATATCAAGTAAGCATGAATCAAATACAGTACTTTATTTCCAACTTAGGACTTTGACCTCAGATCTGAACACAATTATCTCTAGACCTTTTAGAGAATGTAAAGTAGAAGCAGAGTCTTCAGTGGTCTATAGTGGTCCTAGTAGTCCTTCAAGGCTTATTGTTACTCCTTTCTCATTTTTATAAAATTAATCTCTGGCAGCTGACATGACAGCACCTATTCTGTGCCCAGCCCTGTTCTGAGGACTCACACGTTGTAGCTCATTCAGGCCTCACGATGATTCTAGGACTGTTCCCATTGTACAAAGAGAAATGACTGTGAAATCTCCATACCAGGCTGGTCCAAGACAAGGGAGGTGCCCGGTCCAGGAATGGCCTGGATACTGTGAACAATGGACAACTCACTGACAACCAAGTAGTCCACTGCTGGTTTTGGATGGAATGCTCTGTATATATCTATTAAGTCCATCTGATCATGTGTTTCATTTAAATCCACTATTTCCTTGTTGACTTTCTGTCTGGATGATCTATCCATTGATGTAAGTGGAGTGTTGAGGTCCCCTACTATTATAGCGTTGTGTTAATTTCTCCCTGAAGTCCATTTATAGTTGCTTTTTATACTTGGGTGCTCCTGTATTAGGTGCATATATATTTATAAGTATTATGTCCTCTTGGTGGAATGTCCCTTTTATCATTATATACAGCCCCTCTTTGTCTCTCATTTTCTTATTTGTCTTGAAGTCTCTCTTGTCTCATATAAGTATGGCAACACCTGCTTTCCTTTGTTCACATTTGCTTGGAGTATCGTCTTTCATCCCTTCTCTCTGAGCCTATGTTTCTCTTTAGAGTTGAGATGTGTTTCCTGGAGGCAGCATATTGTTGGGTCTTGTTTTCTTTCTTTTTTTTTTTCTTCCATTGCAGTAACATTGGTTTATAATGTTGTATAAATTTCAGGTGTACCACAGTATATTTCAATTTCCGTGTAGATTACATCATGTTTGCCACCCAAGACTAATTACAATCCATCACCACACACATGTGCCTAATCACCCCTTTCATCCTCCTCCCTCTCTTCTTCCCCTCTGGTAACCACCAATCCAATCTCTGTCTCCATGTGGTTGTTTCTTGTTGTTTTTATCTTCTACTTATGAGTAAGGTCATACAGTATTTGACATTCTCCTGCTGACTTATTTCACTAAGCATAATACCCTGAAAGTCCATCCTTGTTGTCACAAATGGCTGGATTTCATCATTTTTATGGCTGAGTAGTATTCCATTGTGTATATAGACTGCATCTTCTTTATCCATTCGGCCCTTGATGGGCACCTATGTTGCTTCCAAGTCTTGGCTATTGTGAATAATGCTGCAGTGAACACAGGGGTGCGTGTATCTTTACGCATCTGTGTTTTCATGTTCTTTGGATAAGTACCCGGCAGTGGAAAGCTGGTTCATATGGCAGTTCTATTCTTAATTTTTTGAGGAATCTCCATACTGTTTTCCATAGTGGCCACACCATTTTGCACTCCCACCGGCAGTGTACGAGAGTTCCCTTCTCTCCACACCCTCTCCAACACTTGTTTCCTGTCCTGTTAATTATAGCCATTCTGAAGGGCGTGAAGTGATATCTCATTGTAGTTTTGATTTGCATTTCCCTGATAGTTAATGATGTTGAACATCTTTTCATTTGCCTGTTGGCAATCTGTATATCTTCTTTGGAGAAATGTCTGTTCAGACCTTTTGCCCATTTTTTAATTGGGTTGTTAGTTTTTTGTTGTTGAGATGTATGAGTTCTTTATATATTTTGGAGATTAACCTCTTATCAGATATATGGTTTGCAAATATCTTGACCCAATTGTTAGGTTGTCCTTTTGTTTTGTTGATGGTTTCCTTTGCTGTGAAGAAGCTTCTTAGTTTGATGTAGTCCTATTTGTTTATTTTTCTATTGTTTCCCTTGCCTGGTCAGACCTGGTGCTTGAATACATGCTGCTAAGAGTGATGTCCAAGAGTACCATGCATATGTTTTCTTCTAGGAGTTTTATGGTTTCAGATCTTATATTCAAGATTTTAATCCATTTTGAGCTAATTTTTGTGTTTGGTGTAAGACAGTCCTCTACTTTCCTTCTTTGCATGTGGCTGCCCAGTTTTCCCAACACCATTTATTGAAGAGACTTTCCTTTCTCCATTGTATGTCCTTGGCTCCCCTGTTGAAAATAAGCTGTCCATAGATGTGTGGCTTTATTTTTGGGCTCTTGATTCTCTTCCACTCATCTGTGTCTCTGTTTTTGTGCCAGTGCCTTACTGTTTTGATTACTATAGGTTTGTAGTATATTTTCAAGTCAGGGATCGTGATACCTCCAGCTTTGTTCTTTTTTCTCAGGTTTCCTTGGGCTCTTCAGAGTCTTTTTTTGTTCCATTTAAATTTTAGGGTTCTTTGTTCTATTTCCATGAAAAAATGTCATTGGGACTTTGATAGGAATTGCATTGAATCTGTAGATTGCTTTAGGAAGTATGGACATTTTAACTATGTTAATTCTTCCCATCCAGGAGCACAGAATATCTTTCCATTTCTTTGTGTCTTCTTTGATTTCTTTCAACTACATTTTATTAGTTTTCAGTGTACAGGCCTTACACCTCTTCAGTTAAATCTATTCCTGGGTATTTTATTCTTTTTGTTACAGTTGTAAACAGGATTCTATACTGAATTTCTCTTCCTCTATTTAGTAGTTAGTGTATAGAAATGCAACATATTTTTATAAGTTGATTTTGTACCCTGCAACTTTAATGTGTTCATTACATCTAACATTTTTCTGGTGGATTCTTTAGAGCTTTCTATATACAGAATCATGTCATCTGTAAATAGTGACAGTTTTACTTCTTCCTTTCAAATTTGGAAACTTTTATTTCTTTTTCTTGCCTGATTGTTCTGGCTAAAACTTCCAATACTATGTTGAATAAGAGTGACAAGACTGGGCATCTTTGTATTGTTCCTGTTCTTAGGGAGATAGCTTTCAGTTTTTCACCATCGAGTAAGATATTGGCTGTGGTTCGTCATATACGGCCTTTATTATGTTGAGGTTCTTTCATTCTATGCTCATTTTATTCATAGTTTTTCTCATAAGTGGAAGCTTTATCTTGCTGAATGCTTTCTCTGCATCTATTGAGATGATCATGTGATTGGTTTCCCATTTAATTCCCTCATTTTATTCTTTTTTAATTGATGTCATATTGGCTTATAAAATTGTGTAAATCTCATGTATACATTATTATATTTCAGTTTCTGTACAGACTGCATCGTGTTTGCCACCAATAGTCTAGTGTTAATCCGTCACCGTACATGTGTGCCCCTTTATTGCTTTTGCACTCCACCCACCCCCTCCACCTCTGGTAACCACTAATCTGTTGTCCTTATCTATGTGTTTGTTTATCTTCCACATATGGGTGAAATCATACAGTATTTGTCTTTCTCTGTCTGACTCATTTCACTTAACAGAATACCTTTAAGGTCCATCCATGCTGTCACAAATGGCACAATTCTGTCTTTTCTTGTGGCTGAGTAGTATTCCATTGTAGATATACCACATCTTTTTTATCTGTTCATTCATTTATGCACACTTGGGATCCTTCCATATATTGGCTATTGTGAACAATGCTGCAATGAACATGGGGATCCGTGAACTCTTTGAGTTGTTGATTTCATGTACTTAGGATAAATACCAAGTAGTGGGAGAGCTGGATCATATGGTATTTCTGTCTTTAATTTTTTGAGAAATCTCCGTACTGTTTTCCATAGATGCTGCTCCATTTGCATTCCCACCAGGAGTGTATGAGGATTCTCTTTTCGCCACATCCTCTCCAACACTTGTTATTTCTTGTCTTGAAAATTATAGCCATTCTGATGGGTGTGAGGAGATACCTCATTGTAGTTTTGATTTGCATTTCCTAATAATTAGTGACACTGGACATCTTTTCATGTGCTTGTTGGCCATCTGTATATCTTCTTTGGAAAAATGTCTGTTCATATTCTCTGCCCATTTTTTGATCAGGTTGTTCATGTTTTTGTTGTTGAGTTGTATGAGTTCTTACTATATTTTGGAAATTTACCCCTTGTTGGATATATGATTTGCAAATATATTCTCCCAGTGGGTGGGTTGTGTTTTCATTTTTTTGACGGTTCCCTTTGCTGTGGAGATGTTTAATCTAATGCAGTCCCATTTGTTTATATTTTCTTTTGTTTCCCTTGCCTGAGGAGGCATGCTATTTATTCAAAACGGTGCTAAGACCAATGTCAAAGAGTTTATGGCCTATAGTCTCTTCTATGAGTTTTATGGTTTCAGGTCTTACATTCAAGTCTTTAATTCATATTGAGTTAATTTTTTTGTATGGTGTAAGATAATGGTCTACTTTCATTCTTTTGTATGTGGCTGTCCAGTGTTCCCAACACCATTTGTTGAAGAGACTTTCCCTTCTCTGTTGTATTTCTTGGCTCCTTTGTCAAAGATTAGCTGTCCATAGATGTGTGGGTTTATTTCTGGGTTCTCAGTTCTGTTCTGTTGATCTGTATGTCTGTTTTTGTGCCAGTACCATGCCATTTTGATTACTATAGCTTTGTAGTATATTTTGAAGTCAGGAGTTGTGATGCCTCCAGCTTTGTTCTTTTTTCTCAGGATTCTTCTGACTCTCTGGGGTCTTTTGTTGTCTATTTAAATTTTAAGCTTCTTTGCTCTATTTCCATGAAGAAGGTGATTGGGAATCTGATTGGGATTGCATTGAGTCTGTAGATTGCTTTAGGTGATATGAACTTTTTAACTATGTTTATTCTTCCAATCCATGAGCATGGAATATCTTTCTATTTCTTTATTTTGTCTTCAATCTCTTTCAATAATATCTTATAGTTTTTAGTGTATAGATCTTTCACCTCTCTGGTTAAGTTTATTCCTAGATATTTTATTCTTTTCGTTGTGATTGTAAATGGGATTCTATTCTTGACTTCTGTTTCTGCTATTTAATGAAACAGCATACAATAGTATACAAATGCAACTCATTTCGGTATGTTGATTTTGTATGCTGCAACTTTACTGTATTTCTAGTAGTCTTTTGGTGAATTCTTTAGGGTTTTCTGTAAGTATAAATCATGTCATCCACTGAGAGTTTCACTTCTTCCTTTCCAATTTGCATACATTTTATTTATTTTTCTTGCCTAATTGCTCTGCCTAAAACTTCCAGTGTGTTGAATAAGAGTGTCAAGAGTGGACATCTTTGTCTTATTCCTGTTCTCAGAGGAATGGTTTTCAGTTTTTCTCTGTTGAGTATGATGTTGGCTGTAGATTTGTCAGATACGGCCTTTATAATGTTGAGGTAGTTTCTATACCCATGTCATCATAAACAGATGTTGGATCTTGTCGAACGCTTTCTCTGCATCTATTGAGATGATCATATGAATTTTATTCTTCATTTGGTTAATTTGGTGTATCACCTCAATTGATTTCTGGATGTTGAACCATCCTTGCATCCCTGGAATAAATCCCACATGATCGTGGTGTATGATCTTTTTAATGTGTTGTTGTATTTGATTCGTTGATATTTTGTTGAGAATTTTTGCATCTATGTTCATCAGCAATATTGGCCTGGAATTTTCTTTTTCTTGTGTTGGGCTTGTCTGGTTTTGGTATCTGGGTAATGTTGTCCTCATAAAATGAGTTAGGAACCTAGCCTCATCTTCAATTTTTTGGAAGAGTTTCAGAAGGATAGGTATTAGGTCCTCTTTCAATGTATGGTACAATTCACCAGGGAAGCCGTCTGGTACTGGACTTTTGTGTTTTGGGAGGTCTTTGATTACTATTTCAATCTCATTGCTTCTCATTGGTCCATTCAGATTCTCCATTTCTTCTTGATTCAGTTTGAGAGGTTATATGATTCTAAGAATTTATCCATTTCTTCTATGTTATCCCATTTCTTGGTGTATACCTCTTTGTAATATTCTCTTACAATCCTTTGTATTTCTGTGGTATTTGTTGTGATTTTTTCTCTTTTATTTCTGATTTTATTAATTTGAGGATTCTCTCTTTTTTTCTTGGTGAGTCTAGCTAAGGGTTTGTCAATTTTTGTTTGTGTGCCCAAAGACCCAGCTCCTAGTTTCATTGATTTCTTTCTATTGCTTTTTTGTCTCTATTTCATTTATTTCCCCTGTGATTTTTAATATTTCCTTCCTTCTGCTGATTTTGGGCTTTCCTTGTTCTTCTTTTTCCACTTCCTTTAGGTGCACTGTTAGATTGTTAATTTGAGATTTTTCTTGCTTTATGAGGTAGGCCTGTATTGCTGTATACTTCCTTCCTAGTACTGCTTTTGCAGTATCCCACAAATTTTGGCATGCTTTATTTTCATTTGTCTCCAGGTATTTTTTGATTTCTCCTTCAATTTCTTCATTGACCCATAGTTGTTCAGTAGCATTTTGTTTAATCTCCACATATCTGTGTCTTTTCCAGTTTTCTTCTTGTAGTTGCTTTCTGGTTTCTCACCTTTGTGGTCAGAAAAGAAGCTTGATATTACTTCAATCTTCTTACATTTGCTGAGACTTGTTTGTGGTCTAGTATGTGATCTATCCTGCAGAACGTTTCATGGCATTCAAAAAGAATATTCTGTTCTTCAGTTTTTGGGTGGAATGTTCTGTTTATATTTACTAAGTCCATCTGGTCTAATGTGTCACTTAAGGACAAGGATTCCTCATTGATCTTCTGTTTGGGTGATCTATCCATGGATGTAAGTAGAGTGTTAAAGTCCCCTTTTATTGTGTTCCTGTCAACTTCTCCTTTTATGTCTATTAGTAATTGCTTTATATATTTAGGTGTTCCTGGGTTGGGTGCACAGGTATTTACAAGTGTCATGTCTTCTTGTTGGATTGTTCTCTTTCTCATTATGTAGTGCCCTTCTTTGTTACTTGTTTCAGGTTTTGTTTTAAAGTCTGACTTGTGTGATATAAGTGTTGCTCCATCAGCTTTCTTTTCCTTTCCACTTGCATGGAGTGTCTTTTCTAACCCTTCACTTTCAGTCTGTGAGTGTCTTTAGGTCTGAAGTGTGTCTCTTGTATGCAGCATACATATGGGTCTTGTTTTTTTCTTTTTTTCCATTCAGCCCCCTTCTGTCTTTTTATTGGAGCATTTAGTCCACTGATATTTAAAGTAGCTATTGATAAGTATGTACTTAGTGCCATTTTGTTAGTTTTTTTCTGGGTGTTTTAGTAGTTCTTCTCGGTTCCTTTCTTCTTCTCTTGATCTCTTCCCTTGTGATTTGATGGCTTTCTTTAGTATTATGTTTGGGTTCCTTTCTCTTAATTTTTTTTTTTTTGTGTGTGAGGAAGACCAGCCCTGAGCTAACATCTGTAGCTAATCCTCCTCTTTTTGCTGAGGAAGACTGCCCCTGGGCTAACATCCGTGCCCATCTTCCTCCACTTTATATGGGACGCCGCCACGGCATGGCTAACGAGCAGTGCGTCGGCGGGCGCCCGGGATCCGAACTCGCGAACCCTGGGCTGCCAAGCACGGACGAAACCGCTGCGCCACCGGGCGGCCCCCCTTTCTCTTAATTTTTTGTGTATTTATTATAGGTTGCTGGTTTGTGATTATCATGAGGTTCATCTATAATAACTTATGTAAATAGCAATCTGTATTAAGTTGATGATCTCTTAAATTTGACAGTTTACAAAAGCCCTATTCTTTTACTCCTCTTCCCCTACATTTATGTTTCTGATATTATATTTAATCTCTTTGTGTTTGTATCCCTTAACTTCTTATCGGGGAAATAGATAATTTTAGTAGTTTTGCCTGTTTATGTTGCTTGTGAGGAAGATTAGCCCTGAGATAACAGCCATTGCCAACCCTCCTCTTTTTGCTGAGGAAGACTGGCCCTGGGCTAACATCCGTGCTGATCTCCTCTAGTTTATATGGGATGCCACTACAGCATGGCTTGACAAGCGGTGTGTTAGTCTGCACCTGGGATCCGAACCTGTGAACCCCAGGCCTCCAGAAGCAGAGTGTACGAACTTAACCACTACACCACTGGGCCGGCCCCAGTAGTTCTGTCTTTTGACCTTCATATTAGCTTCATAGGGAGTTGGTGTGATACCTTGCAAACATTATTGTATATTTGCCTTTACCAGTGGGTTTTTTGTCTTTGGGTTTTTTGTCTTTGATGATTTTCTTATTCCTTCTTCTGGTTGTGGGGTCACGCTTCCCAGGACCAGCCTCCATGCCCTATGACAACCATGTGTCCTTCTGGCCCCCTTCTGGGCAGGATGCCAACCATCTGCTATTGCAACTATTTCTCTCAAAAAACATCACGTCTTGAGAGAACACAGAGCCCTTCCACATGAGCTACAGATCCTTGGATGTTGACCATTCAAGGACAGTCCCTCTTGGCAACCACATAGGCTTTTGTTCCCTTGCCTATATAAGCAACACCCTCTCTGGCCACCGTAGCAGTTGCAGGTGCACAACTCTGTCCAGTCAGCCACCCCTAGACATACCCCATAACAAAGATCCTGTAATCCTACATGTCTCGTCCACCATCTCCAGGTAGAGGGTCTCTCTGCACCATATCTCACACTGTTAACACAACTGGGCATGCGGCGAGACAGGAGTCTTTTCCTTTCCACTTAAATAAGTCCCTTTAACATTTCTTGTAAGGCCAGTTTATTGGTGATAAACTCCTTTGGTTTTGTTTCTCTGAAAAACTCTTTATCTCTCCTTCCATTCTGAATGATAACCTTGCCAGGAAGAGTCTTCTTGGCTGTAGGTTTTTTCCTTTCAGCACTTTGAATATATCCTGCCACTCCCTTCTAGCCCGGAAGGTTTCTGCTGAGAAGTCAGCTGATAGCCATATGGGATTTCCTTTGTAGGTAACTTGTTGCCTTTCTCTTTCAGCTTTTAGGATGCTCTCTTTATCTTTAATTCTTGACATTTTAATTATAATGTGTCTTAGTGTGGTTCTCTTTGGGTTCATCTTGTTTGGTGCTCTCTGTGATTCTTGTTCCTGGATGTCTGTTTCCTGCCTCAGGTGAGGGAATTTTCAGCTATTATTTCTTCAAACAAGTTCTCTGCCCCTTTGTCTCTCTCATCTCCTTCTGGGACACCTATAATAAAGAAAATAGTATGCTTGAGGTTGCTCCAGAAGTCTTTTAGACTTTCTTCCTTCTTTTTGATTCTCTTTTCTGTTCAACTTGGATGATATCCTCTACTCTTTTATCCAGAGCATGGATCTGTTCTGCTGTGTCATCTACTCTGCTGTTGATTCCCTCTAGAGAATTTTGCCTTTCCAGTATTGTATTCTTCAGTTCTGATTGGTTCTTTCGTATATTTTCCAATTCTTTGTGGAAGTTATCACTGTGCTCACCTATTCTTCTCCCAAGATCAGTGAGCCTCCTTATGGCTATTCGTTTGTACTCTTTAACAGGGAGATTGTTTATCTCTGTTTCATTTAGTTCTGTTTCTGAGGATTTGTTCTCTTCTTTTATTTGAACATATTCCTTTGTTTCCAAATTTGCCTATTTCTCTGTTCTTAAATCGATGTGTTAGGTAGGTCAGCTACATCTCCCAATCTTGGCAATGTGGCCTTATGTAAGAGAGGTCTTGTGGGGCCCAGCAATGTTCTTCTCTCTTGCCACCCGTTCTGAATGCACCAAGTGTGTGCCCTTCTGTTCTGGTGCAGTGCTCTTGCAGCAGGTGCATGGGTTGGCTAGGCTGGCCTCCTGGTTGTAAAGCTCAGGTGTGTGGGGCTGCTACAGTCACTTTAGTCACTTTATTGGGTGGGGCAAGCCCTGGCACTGCTGACTGCAATGTCTAATGGCACACAACTACTGCTGTTTTGCTGTTAAGTGAGTCAGGCCTCCAGTGTGGTGGTTGCTAGGCTCAGGGTTCACAATGGCTGCAGGCCTCCCTTGCAGCCACCTGCAGCACAGCACTGTTGTTAGCTCTCTCCAGAGCACAGATGGGTTGGGCCAGGCCCAGGTGTGGCAGCCCACAATCATTTCAGGTGATGGAGGGCAGGGCAGATCCCCTGTGTGGCTGTTTGAGATGGCCAGTGGCACAAGTTTGCCTTGACTGACATGCACCACCTCCCAGAGATGCACACACCCCACCAATGCAAGGTGGTTCTGCCATCACAGACCCACTCACCCCTGCTGCAGAGGTCCCACACACCACAGCCATGTGGGCCCACAAGTTCAATGGGCTTGCTTGTGGGTGGGTACAGTCCCTGGGGTAGGCTGCTTGCCCTGGCTGTGATCAATTAACAGTGCTCTAGTGGATGGGGGAAACCTCTGTGCTAACAGATGAAAGGAAGGAATCCAATAGCATCTACCAGCACCCTGTCGGCATGACTGAACTAGGTCACAACAATGGCTGTCCCTGGGGGGTAGGGGTGGTTTTGCTGACTCTTGCCTCTCTGAGATGCACTGCAAGCTTAGTAAGTGAGTCTCTTTTAAGAGTGAACTATGCACGTTTCTTTCTGGTGTTTTTGTGTTGGTTTCTGAAACAGGTGAATCTGTGCATGGGCCCTTTAAAAGCAGCTTTTTCTCTCTTTGACTTTGGATACTTCTTCAGGGGGTATTCCCTGTTGGTTCAAAACCAGCAAAGCCAGAAATTATGGGGTCTTGTCTCAGTTGTGCTGAAACTAAAGCACAACTGAGATGTGTGCTTTGGGATGCCTATTCTGGCATACATCCCCAGCTCAGATACCCTCGCTCCTCCAGGAAAAGATTCATAACGTTAAGATTCCTCTGGCCATGTGGCGACACCATTGGGCTGCTTTTTTTTCTTCAGCAGAGGTGTATTTCTGCCTCTTCCACCCTTGTCAATGTTTTCTGTTGCTCTGTGGGATCTTTTTATCCAGTTTCCAGATCTCTCTCAGAGGAAATTGTTCCCCAGGTAGTTGTAGTTTTGTTCTATCCATGGGAGGAGGTGAATTCAGAGTCATCCTGTGCCACCATCTTCCCAGAATTCTCTCTAAATCCATCTTTAAAGAGTTTTATGGAAATATAACTTACATATCACTTCTTCTCACACATTTTATACATTCTTTTGACTTAGTCATCTGCTCAATACCCAGCACCAACTTGGCTCTTATTTATTTTCACATTGAGTAAAACAGGAATGACAGGGAATTATATAGCACTTACTTGATGCAGGCACTGGTGAAACCCACTTTTAATCTTCGCAACAACCAAATGAGTAGGGTGATGATGAAACTTAGAGGTCAAACTAGGGTAGTCTGGAGGGGGAAAGAGGTCATTAAAGGGACAGAATGCTGGGACAGCAGCATAAACTAGGATTCTCCTGAGAGAACTGAGATGTGTGGTCTCCCTCCCCATGAGGTGGGCAAACGATTTTTCCCCAGCGGCAGATAATGAGACAAGACAGGTCAAGAAACTTCACCAAGGACACACAGCAAGTGGAAGGCAGAATCCAGATAAGGATGCAGATGTTCTGGCTTGAGAGACAGCTCCCGACACTATTGGCCTCCTGAGTTAGACCCTTTTAGACCTTCACTTTAAGGCTCAGATGGACCCTTGTGACCTTGACTCCCACAAATGAGGAATTTAACCCCAAGTAGATTTCTGTACAAGCCCCACAGTTTCTGCTTCAGGCCTTTGTTTCCCTTCCACACTGTCCTTGCCTCAGTCCCACTGAATTGAAACTCCTTTTTCATACCCAATGCCACATCAAAGACAGCGCATTTCTCATGCCCTTTCCTGGCTTCTGCATCTCCAGAGATCTCATCCTTCCCAGGACCCCATGGCTTGCCATGTGCAGCTCTCTTGACATCCCAGGACCTGATCCCATGGCCCCTTCCTCCCTGTTCATGCTCCTTGAGGGCACACCCTCTGAACATCTGGTCTTTGTGTGATGACAGGGATGGAGTAGGTGCTTAAGTAGTTTTTGTGTAACTGCTTTTCAGGATTTTTACAAAGATTTCACTGATTATGTGACATGTTTTATTATTCTATCTATTTAGAAAGAGAAGCTCATTTAAATTTGAACCTTTAGTAAAGGCAAGGATCAAACCCAACACTAAGACCAGACAGTAGCGTGTCACCATGGTGCAAACAGAAACTTCTTCTTGTTTCTGGAAGGGGACTTTGGAGTCTCCACAGGGAGGGGGCAGGTGAGGAGAGGAGGAAGTTGGAGCCCATACCATGAAGGACTGGGCCACTTCAGTTTCCCTAATCCCCAGGAGTATGCAATACCTTGTTCCAATGTAACCCGGATCCATCTAATGACTTGGGTCAGTGAGCCGGATTTGGAAGCAGAGCCAGGATCAGGCTTCAGCCCCAGGTAACTCTCCTTGGCTCATTCGCTAAAAACATGAACTTTACTCAGCTTGACATTCCCGTGAAATGTGTGGTTAAATACTTAATCCCATACACATATGACAGTTTGTATGGTTCATTAGATAAATACACCACGATCTTCTCTATTTGTTAGAAATTTTCCCTCCACTGCATGCCCACATTTTCTTGCTAATTGTTGGCATCCACAGTTGTGAACCTTTGGTCATTAGGGGCATTACAAGGGGTGTGTGCAGGACCTGATAAAAAGTATTTCCACTGCTAGAGCAGTGATTCTCTTCTGGGCCTGATTTACTCCCTCATCCCACCCACATCTGTGGACCCTGTCAATGTCTAGATGTGTTTGTGGCGTCTCCATAACGTACATAGTATCCTATTGGCATCAAATGGGAAGAGCCCAGGGACGCTGCTAAACAACCTGCGATGCTCAGGACATTCACTTAAAAAGAATTCTTCAGCCTCTAATGTCAGTAAAGCCATGGTTCAGAAACCATGTCATAGAGAAATATCTAAGAGCATTTGCCCTTTGGTGAAAGGTCAGTAGTGCAAGGTAGCCTCACGCAGTGGACAGTGACTGGAGCTACAGTGCAGACAGATGCCTGCAGGAATGTGATTATCTGTATGCTCTAGTGTGCAGAGCTCAGCTTCATGGGCAAGCCTCAGCCCACATGCTCCCTGGGCATCTATTTTCTCTGTTCTGTCATCCTCATCCACTTGTCCTTCAAGATCCATCAGGCATCACCTCCTCCCAAAGTCTTCCTTCCTGGAGAATGCCCAGCTCCTAAGAGCTTTGTTCTTCCTTGTATTTCTATAGGCCTTTATTTTCTATGATAGAATCTCATTCTCAGTGATATACCTCATCTCTTTCTTCACTTCTCTGTCTCCTGTCTTGTCTTTTCACATGATAATTAATTCCTAAGGAAATCCATTAATTCTTTCATCAAAATACATTTGGCACAGGGGGCCGCCTGGTGGCGCAGCGGTTTGGTTCGCGCTTGGCAGCCCGGGGTTCGCGGGTTCGGATCCCGGGCGCCTGCCGAGGCACTGCTTGTCAGCCATGCCGTGGCGGCGTCCCATATAAAATAGAGGAAAGATGGGCACAGATGTTAGCCCAGGGCCAGTCTTCCTCAGCAAAAAAAAAAAAAGAGGAAGATTAACAATGGTTGTTAGCTCAGGGCTGGTCTTCCTCACAAAAAAAAAAAAAATACATTTGGCACAGTGTAGATTCCAAGTTGACCTCAGATCATTTGAAGAAAATAACTTATTTTTTGTAAAATTTTCCTCCTGCCCATTTTTGTTGCCCTTTCCTTCTATCCTGTCCTTCCTTTTCACTTGGGTCTTACAACTTCATATATTTTCCAAAATTTTTATTTTAGGATAGTGATGCAGGAGCATCGTTCAAAAGGAAAATATCGAAAAACAGCTCCAATGAGAAGCACTCGACCCCTGTCCATTCCTGTCCACACTGCTTTGTGTCATGCTTGTCTAAAACGTGCTCACTGTCTCGCCTTCATTGACATGTTCCAAATATTGATTTTTCAATTCTCTCCTGATTCATCTATAAAAACCTATGTTATAGCCTCTGTTTACTGAATTCCTTGCATTATCTTTCTTTGTCTACTCCTTCTTTTTGGTCAATCATATCCTCTGATACATTTGGAGAAAAAACTTATTGGAGAGAAAAGTTTTGAAGATTTACACATCTGAAACATCTTTCTTTTTCTCCATGCTTAAATGATAGTTGACTGCATATAGAATTATATTCATATACAATTATCAGTTGGAGCCTCTGAATTTTTAATGTCACTCTTGTGTCTTCCAGTCCCATCTGGATTCGATTTTTATGCCCCATCCTTGGACATGATTTACTGTTTCCTTCCGAAAGAAAGCCTTTTCTTTAGGAAGATGTTCCAAAAAGTCACAAAAATCTCTTTTGATGTGGGGAATGAGTGGGATCTTCAAGTTATAGTTTTCTTTTGTACAGAATTCTCTTATAGAATTTCTTTGGTGGTTTTCTCCCTGTCATGATCTTGCTCATTCCAGAAACTTATTACTTGGACATTCTGGGTGAATGCTTTAACATTCTTTTCCTTTCTCTCATATCTCTTTATCTTTTCCACCTCATTTATGCTACCATTATTCCACTATTTTATTGTGTCTTCCACCTCCTCTATTATTTTTTTCAGCAGTCATATTTTTAATTTTTCCAGAGCTCCTCACTGTACTTGAACATTTATTACACCACGAAGAGAATAAGATATCTTAGTCATCTGGGCTTTTTGATTACCTATGAAGGTTTCCCACAAGAGAAAACACCTGCCTGGCCCAGAGAATCTGGACCAATCCCCAAAGAGGTTGAGTCAATTCAGAACTTTCTTTTCTTCCTGTGTCTCTTCTTTTCTTACACCCTAACAATGTCAGAAACTATGTTTTGTAGCTGGGAGAGAAAAACTAGAAGTAAAGGAGAGAAAGAAAGGAGAAATCTTAATTTTGAATCAATGTAGTCTTATTTATTATACAGTTCTGTATAATAATAATATTCTAAATTTCTGAATGGAGACATTGAGTTTCATATCACAGGCAATGGAAGTCATTGAAGGTTTGCTTTAAGTGAGCTTGTGACAAAACCAGAGCTTTGTGTTCAGAATATTGACCTTGTCATAGAGAGTGAGATGGCTGCAGGGAGAAGATCCTTGAGGAGGAGAGCCTAGACAGAGTGTGATAGCACTTGTCCCCGGGAAGAATGAGAGGCCTCAAGGGATAAAGTCAGGACTCTGCATGAGTCAATCCTTTGTACTTAGTTAAACTCAATCTGTGAGTTTGACCCAGAGTTTCTTAAAATTAGTGATGTCTTCTACAGAGAAAACTCCAGAAGGCAAATCAAACAGAGTTGACACCAGACATAATTAGACTTTGAGGTGCCAACAGCTCTGGGAGAGTCTGTTCAGTGGGGATTGAGATACAGGCCCTGCTCCCATTACAGTCATCTTTCTGCTGCCTCCTGGACAGCTCGGCCAGTGAAGCCTATTTTTGTCTGCTGGGTAAAATACACAGAAGATAAAATTTACCATTTTTACCACATTTAAGTCTATGATTCAGTTGCATCAAGTGTATTCACAATGCAGCCACCACTGTCCTTTTCCAGAAACTTGTCATCATCCCAAACAGAAAGTCTGTACCCATTACACAGTAACTAAATCTCTAAACCTCTTCTCTGAGAAGACAAATAAACCTCCCATTCCCAGCCTGTGGAGTCTCGCATTATCCCAACTCACATTCTTAAACAGCAGCTCGTGAAGAAAATCCTCCTGTATGAGACCCTAAGTTTATTAGCCCTATAACAGTGAAACTCATGAATGACCTGTAATTGCCAGATACGAAGGGCTATAATGGCCAAAGGACGGTGTCAGTGCGACCTCCTTGGTGACACTGGGGGTTGTCTGACTCTTGTGGAGAGTCTGGTCCTCCTCCCTATTCACTGAGTGGCTACCCCTGTAGGAGACAGAGGTGAGGAAATGGGGACTGCATCGGTTCTCTTTGCAGAGATACCAGCATATTTCTCCTGGACTGAGGCCTGGCCATCCCTTGCTTTTGAAGTCTTCTCACTTAATTCTAACACAGAGCCAGGGTTGAAGAACAGTGGATAGGACATTCTTTATCGCCAGTGATGGTCAGTGGTGGGAACACCTTTTACCTTCCTGGAGACTAGTAAGAAATACATGAGAGAAAACAGGTGTACCTTCCAGACCATAGGGGTGCTCAATGCATGCAAACTGTCAGTGTTTTAGAAATAATAATAATAGTTGATATTGTTTGTTGTTTTATAATATTACTTTATTCACTATATTCTCCAAAAAACTCTGTGATATGAATATTATATCACAGAAAAGTAAAGTGATAAGAGAGGGATGTGTATGCCTGTCTGTGTGTGTCTGTGCACAATTCTAGGTGTGGCTGTGACTGTGACTGTGTCTGTGTCTGTGTGCATGTCTGTTTGTGTGTATGTCCTTGTGGGCTTCTGTGTCTATGTGTAAACATAAATATTTCTGTCTGTGCTGTTGGGTGCCAAATGAGTGTCTGTGAACAAAGCTTTATTTTAGGACATGAGAGTCAAAGAGGGCTTCAGAGAACAGAAGGCATGAAATGGACACTATCCATAGTATGTCAGCTATCCTGTGCATGGAAGGGTATAGAGGCAAAAGGGGACACCACAGGCCCGGTGCAAGGGTGTGACTCATCATGATGCATAAGTGAATGGCAAATAGGCCACTATGGCTGAGCATAGAATCCTTTGTGAGCAGGGAGATGAGGTGCCCAGGGAACAGGTCTTGGAAGTCCTTGTGTGCAGTGCAAACAGTCGGACTGGACCCTCTAGCAGTGATTCCAATCTGGATTTCTCAGGGTGTGGCAAGAGCTTCATGAAACCTTGCATCCACCAAATATAGGAAATAGACTGAATACATGTGTCTCACAGAATAAAGACTGATTTAAGTGTATGTATTTCTTGATGTGATTAAAAATACCCATTTATTGTAGAAGCATTGCTGATCATTGATAAGAGTAGATAACTCTTATCCTCCATTTCTCAATCAAGAGATTGTATAAAAATACCTACTATGAATAATTTGAGAGTGAGTTTAGAATTAATAATGTCCTCTTACATGAAATATTTGGAAACACGTGCCCAGTAGTATTTCAGGGTTATTGAAGTGAGATCAGGATCACATTTCTATTTTAGGAGGATCGCTTTGGTGTCAATGAGGACGATGTGTTGCAGGAAGGTATCCTCCTTAGAGCCCAGGAGACCATTTAGGGGACATTTGAGCAAGTCAGGACGGACTAGGACTGGACTATAATGATGGCTGTGGGGATGGAAAAGAGGGGATGCCAGAAGTGATGCTGCAGCAGTGGAGGGGGCAGCACTATATGGACTCTTAGATGTCAGGTGGGGGACATGAACTATACTAAGCTCATAAAGGACTGCCCCCCACAAATACTCACATCCTAATCCCTGGAACTCGTAATGTTATTCTCCTCAGCAAAAAAGGACTTTGCAGATGTGACAAAGTTACAGATTGTGGGATTGGAGGTTAACCTGAATTTTTGGGTGTCCTCTAAATGCAATCCCATATATTTTACATGAAGGAGGCAGAGGAAGACTTTCCACATTCAGGAAAGGAGAAGACAATGTGACCTCACGGGACAGAGACTGGAGTGATGTGGCTACAATTCAGGGATACCATCAGCCATCAAAGCTGGAAGCACCTAGGAGATTTTCAACTCGACCTTTCAAAGGGAGCATGGCCCTCCTGACATAATGCTCTTGTCAGAGTGGTACAGATTTTGGATCTGTCATCCCAACTTTGTGAAAATAACCTGATTTAAGCCACCAAGTGTGTGGTAGTGTGTCACAGCAGCTACTGGAAACTAACCCAGAGCCTATGATGTATCCAAATTTTCTGAGTCAGATGCCTCTTTGGGCGGTGGGTCCATTAGCCAGGAGGGGCGGTGCACATGGAAGAGGAGTAGGTTGTGGGCAGGAGGTGAGTTTAATGTTATGTACTCCCTCTGAAATACTGTAGAGTTCTTTTTTTGTTTGTTTTATGGTCTCACTATAATTTTATTTTAGTTTTTTTCATTTTTATTGATGTCTTAATAGTTTATAACATTATGGGGTTTTAGTTGTACATTATTATTTGTCCATCACCATATGGATGCATCTCCTCACCCCTTGTGCCCACCCCCCACCCCCTTCCCCCTGGTAACCACCAACCAGTTCTCTCTGTTGGTGTGTTAGTTTATATTCCACATATGAGTGAGATCATGCAGTGTTTGTCCTTCTCTCTCTGGCTAATTTCACTTAACATAATACCCTCTAGGTGCATCCATGTTGTTGCAAATGGGACAATTCTGTCATTTTTATGGCTGAGTAGTATTCCATTGTATTTATATACCACATCTTCTTTATCCAATCATCAGTTGAGGGACACTTGGGTTGCTTCCACTTCTTGGCTATAGAGAACAATGCTGCAATGAACATAGGAGTGCATAAGCCTCTTGTGATGGTTGATTTCATTTCTCTCTTGGGCATCTACCCAACAGACGTGAAATAACAGTAGAGTTCTTGAATGGAGTTGACCAGATTGCAGCTGGCTGCTGGTTTCTGGAGCTCTTGGGAGAATCTGAGGGAGAAAGCATCAGCCTGAGGTGTTGGTGAGTGGTGTAGACATCAATGATCCATGTGAGTGTGCAGAGGAAAGAGGAGTTAACTGAAGGTTAGACCCTAGGGATTCAGTAAACTTGAGAGGTGCATGAAAACAAATTACACTGGACAGTTCATAAGATTGAAAGCACAGTGAAGGGGTGAAAACCAAGCAGGTTGGTTGTGGTTATGATAAGGACAAAATATTAGCGATACTGCTGATTGGGAACCACCTGACTGGCCAGACAGTTAGCCTACAACTGTCACTCGGTAAGGACCAGGAGCAGGAAGGTTTTAATTGCTTTTTACCCGAACCATTCTTTTCACTCATGCAACCTAAATGGGAAATCTGTAAAGTAAGGCAGGATGAGGCATGACAAATCTTTCCTCTTCTGATCCCAGGACCTCAGGCTGCCATGGTTAACTGGGTGTTGGGTCTCTGAAATTTCCTAGTGACAACACCCAAAGACAACTTCGGGATGAAAGTCACCCCAACTTGAGGCCAGAGATGGTTGGATAAACACACGACAAGTAGAGAAGTGCAGGGCCAGTAATTTATTGAAGCAAGGTGTTGAAACCTTTACATTTTCCAGGAGAGCAGATGATTTTCTCTAGTCTTTCATCCAGCTTGTTGATCGTTTCTTCTGTATCATCTACTGTGCTATTGAGTCCCTCTAGTGAATGTTTCGTTTCCATTATTGCATTCTTCATTTCTGAATGGTTCTTGTTTACATTTTCCAGTTCTTTGTTCAAGTTGTCACTGAGTTCATCCCTTCTTCTCCCAAGATCAGTGAGCATCTTTATGACTTTTTGTTTGTACTCTTTGTCAGGTAGATTGTTTATTTCTCTTTCATTTGGTTCTTTTCCTGGGGTTTTGTCCTGTTCCCTTATTAAGAACATATTCCTTTGCCTCCTCATTTTGCTGCTTTCTTCGTGCTTATATCTATGTATTAGGTAGGTCAGGTACGTCTCCTGATCTTGGAGCAGCGACCTTATGTAAGTGATGCCTTATGAGGAAACACTACGTGCTTCTGTCTCATCACCAGTTCCAAATGTTCTAGGAGTGACCCCTGTGTGGGCTACATGTGTCTTTCTCTTGTGGCAGTGTTGCTCTTGCTGCAGGTGCCCAGGGAGCCTAGTTTTTCCCCTTGGCCAGCTGGTTGTAATGCTCAGCTGCATGTGGCTGCTATGGACCCTTCAGTCACTTTATTGGGTTTAGGGATCCCCAGCACAGTTGGTTGCAAAGTCTAACAGCACATTCCTGTTGCAGTTTTTCTGTTAAGTGAGCAGGCCCCCAGCATAGCTGGTTGCTAGGCTCAGGGTGTTACAATTGCTGTAGGCCTCTGGCCTGCAAGGGTCTTGTCAGCTCTCTCATGATTGCAGGTGGATGGGGCTGGCCCCAGGCATGGGAGCACCCAATTATTTCAGGCTTTTTAAGGTGGGGCCAATCCTCTCTGAGGATGTTTGAGAAGCACAAGTCTTCTGCAGCTGACAAGGCCACCACCCACAGGGCCATACACACCATCAACACAGTCCTGCCTCATGTGAGTGCCCTGGCCCCCTGTGGACACAGTCACTACACTGCAGAGGCCCCACACACTCTGCCCACTCCTCTCACATGCCCTGCCCTGCAGAGATGGACCTACTCGCCCGGCTGCAGAGTTTTCAGGCACTCTGCCTATGTGGGCCCCCAGGTTGCCCGAAGGCTTTCTGTTGGGTCGGGCCAGTCCCTAGGGCAGGCTGCTTGCCCTAGCTGAGCTGGATTAAATCGTTGCTCTAGTGGGTGGGGCAGACCCTGGGCTAACAGGCCAGTGGAAGAAAGAACTCCAATAGCATCTGTCAGTATCCGTGTCAACATGCCTGTACTAGATCACAATAATGGCTACTGCCAATGTCTCAGTCCCTGGAGAGGTCTCAGCTCTCACTGAGATGCAGCCAGAGCCTATCAGGTGAATCTTTTCCCACCAAAGGACTGTGCGTCTTTCTTTCACCTTTCTTTCTGGTGACTTTAGGTTGTTTCTGAAAAGAGTGAATTTATTCTTGGGCCCTTTAAAAGCTGACTTTTTTTCCCTTAGGCTCTGACAGCTTTTCTGGGGATATTCCCCATTGTTGTTAGTAACCAGCAAAGCCAGATATTATGACACTTGTCTCAGTTGTGCTGAGTCCAAAAACTGCTTATAGTGGTAACACTCCCCTGCTCAGATCCCCCATTTCTTCCAGGGAAGGCTGTGTACCTTAGCATTGCTCCCAGACAGCCATGAAGAGCCATGGCTTGTGAAGTGGCTTTTTTCTCTCCTGAAAAGAATTTCTGCCTCTTCCACCTCAGCACTGTCCCTTGTTGTGGGGGTTCTTTTTATCCAGTTTTCAGTTCTCTCCCAGGGCTTATTGTTCCAAGAGTCATTGTAAATTTGTTATGTCTCTGGGAGGCGGTGAGTTCAGAGTCCACCTATGCCACCATCTTGACACCAACTCCTGGGTCTTGTTTTCTAATCCATCCAACTACTCTGTGTCTTTTGATTGGAGAATTCAATCCATTTACATTTAGAGTGATTATTGATATATGAGGGCTTAATACTGATATTTTATCCCATTTTCCAGTTGTTCTATATTTCCATTGTTTCTCTTCCCTTGTATTTCTGACTGCCACTTCACCTTGGTGGTTGTCTGTGGAGGTTCTCGGTTTTCTTTTTTTTTTAATGAATTGTGGTTCTGCTCTGATTTTTTATTTAGTGGTTACTGTGAGGCTTGTATAAAAGATCTCATAGATGAGATAGTCCATTTTCTGACAGCCTCTTATCTCCATTAGCCTGAGCAGGTTCCATCCCTTTCTTCTTCCCCTTCTGAGTTATTGTTGTCACAAATTATTCTGTTTTGTGATGAGTTTGTGACTCAGTTGAAGTGTTTATAATTACCTTTGATGCTTTCCTTCCCTTTATCTTTTACATGATAGTTAAGTATTTGCTACTCTGTTCTGAAAGAGAGCTGCAGTTTTCTTATTTTGTCTGCCTATTGATGTCCTTGCTCAAAGCTTTGTATCTTACACCATGCACAAAAATTAACTCAAAATGGATTAAAGACTTGAATGTAAGACCTGAAGTCATAAAACTCCTATAAGAAAATATAGGCAGTACACTCTTTGACATTGTTCTTAGCACCATCTTTTTGAATATCACGTCTACTCAGGCAGGGGAAACAAAAGAAAAAATTAACAAAGGGGACTACATCAGACTAAAAAGCTTCTGCAAGGCAAGGGAAACCATGAACAAAATGAAAATACAACCCACCAACTGGGAGAAAACACCTGCAAATCATTTATCTAACAAGGGGTTAATTTCCAAAACATATAAAGAACTCATACAACTCAACATCAAAACACCAAACAACCTAATCAAAAAATGGGCAGAGGATATGAACAGACATTCCTCCAAAGAAGATTTACATATGGCCAACAGACACATGAAAAGATGCTCAACATCACTAATTATTAAGGAAATGCAAATCAAAACTACAATGAGGTATGACCTTACACCTGTCAGAATGGGTAAAATTACCAAGACAAAAGATAACAAATTTTGGAGAGGATGTGGAGAAAAGGGAGCCCTCATACACTGCTGGTGGTAATGGAAACTGTTGCAGCCAGTATGGAAAACAGTATGAAGATTTCTCAAAAAATTAAAAATGGGAATACTGTATGATCCAGCTATTCCACCACTGGCTATTTATCCAAAGATCTTGAAATCAACAATTCAAAGAGATTTATGCACCCCTATGTTCACTGCAGCATTATTCACAATGGCCAAGATGTGGAAGCAACCCAAGTGCCCCGATACAGATGACTGAATTAAGAAGATACGGTGTGTGTATGTATGTGTGTATGTATATATATATACACATATAAATATATATGTATATATTTATTTATTTATTTAATGTGATACTACTCAGCCATTAAAAAAGACAAAAATCTTCTCATCTGCAACAACATGGATGGGCTTTGAGGGCATGAGGTTAAGTGAAATAAACCAGACACAGAAAGACAAATACTGCGTGATTTCACTCATATGTGGAAGATAAACAAACACATGGATAAAGAGAAAAGATTAGTGGTTACCAATGAGGAAGGGGGCAGGGGGGTTGGCTAAAGGGGGAAAGGGGCACATATGTATGGTGATAGATAAAAATTAGACTACTGTGGGCGAGCTCGATGCAGTCTATACAGGAATTGATAAATATTAATGTACACCCAAAGTTATACAAAGTTATAAACCTTCATAATTTCAGTAAAATAATTGAAAAAAGAAAAGATGTCCCGAAGACCAGGGCCTTTCCTCAAGTTTCTGTCCTGAGTAACTACCTCTCCACCAGACTTCTAGATTTTGGCATGATCTTAAAGAAGAAGAGGTTCACCTCCAAAGAATGCACCTGAGGTTAATGTCGCAACAACCCTGGAAGTGAGGGCAGAACCAGTTTTACAGAAGGAGTGAAAAAAAAGAAGTGTGACATCTCTTATGCCAAATACTGTGGGGCTGATATCAGTAACTTACAATTTAAAAACATTTAGATCAACTCAATTCAAAATAACTCTTTTGTAGGCTTTTGTGCCAGTGCTTGAGTCACTGAGAAAAAATGGCTCTCACTGAATGTTATGACTTTTATTAAGTATGGCAGGGCCTCAAATAACAAACTATTAGTGTGAGTATATCTCAGGGCTTCTATGAGCCTGAGGACAAGCCAAATATAATTCCCTCTTACCACATGCATTAAACCTCTCTGAAGACACTAGCTCATTCTAGGTAGAATCTGAATCATTTAACCTCGCACCATGGTTTGTCACAGTAGGTGATCAATAAATGTCCCACAAGAATGAAACTGAAGCCCATTTCAGCCTCTAGTTTCTGACCTTAATATGGGGACCTGAGTCAAATTTCCTTTTGGGAAGAGAAAACTTCAGGCCAACAACAAGCATTCTGAGTTTTGGTTTTCTCCTATTTCTCCCTGTAAATGTTGCATTCCAAAAGAGTCCTTTCTGGGCCACATTCTTGTTTTTGGATTCACCAGACAGTGATCATCATCCGTTGTATGGCGAAAACATGGAGGTAAAGAAAACACAACTTCTTTCTTGTGGGCACCGTGTACATGATATGGAGGGGATTTCTTTTGCTGAGTAAGAAACCTCTGAAGGGTCTAGAGTCCCAGCAGGTCACAGGACAGGCCCATAACAACTGGGGCTCTAGGCAGAGTCCCCATTAGTTCCTGGTGAAAAAAACGTTATCCTATTTCATTTTTAAAGTCCTTCACTTGCCTTTGGAATGAAAATCGCCAGCGAATGTCAACTGCGTGGAAGTATGCACCTGAGAACATAACCTCCTCTGTTTCTAGCATCTTGCCAAATCAGTTTTGTTCTTGGCAAATTATGCTCCAGTGAAGGACAGAAACAAAGAGTAACAAATAATCCAGAAAGCAAACGATGCATTCACAGGTTACTAACTATTGACTCATTTCTATGGCTCTCTAATCCATATCTTTTTTTTTTAACCTGAGGCAACTCTGTTTCTCTAGTTCCTGTGACCTTCATATCAGCCCTGCTTAAACTGATGTGGCTTCTCTATCCCATGAGGCTGACCTATCCCTCTCTTGACACCAGGAGGAACAAATTCCTTACCTTGCCAAGTACCATCTGTTCTCAGGCCTCTGTACTTGCTGTTCCCTCTGCCTAGAACACTCTTCCCCACATCTTTCCCTGGACATCACCATCCTCTCATCCAAGCTTAAAAGTCCCTCCTCCTATAGCTTTGCCTGGACCTCTGTGCAGGATGCTGCCCCTGGGGTTGTACTGTTGTTCTGTACACAGTCACAGTCTGATAGCACTCACGCAATTGTAGGCTTGTTTGTAGTCTCCCTGGTAAGAGGTGAGCTCCAGAGAGCATGGTCCTCCTCTAACGTGTTCCTACAACTCAATCTGAGGCACAGAGCACAGGGCCCAGTCAGAGGAGAAGCTCATGGTTATTGTCAAACAATGGATGGATGGATGGAGGGATGGATGGATGAATGGATGGATGAATGGATGGATGAATGGATGGATGGATGAAACCTTCCACTTGCTCATGATCACCCTGATTTAAGCCCTGTGATACACTCTTTACATAGAGTGTCTGACCTTCTTATAAAACCAGGCATGGCATAATTTAGGCCCACTTTAGAAATGAGAAAAAGGAAGCTCAGAATGACCAGCACTTTAATTTGCCCAAGGACACTTCATAATTATTTGATGCATCCAAGATTCAAACCCACACCTCCATGAGCCCAGATCTCATCACCATTCTACCATTCAGCACTGCCTCCCCTGAGTAATCAGTTATTCTACTTCTTCACATCACCCTTTCATTCAACAGAAGAAAAACCTTAAGAAGCTAACAAAAACTCAAAGAAAATTAAATCACAGATTCATAACAGATGAACTGATGAAATTGAGTTAACTGAGATAGTCTTTATAAAAACAACCTTCTGACAGGTGAGACATTCCCCTCATATTTCCCAAACTTCAAGCACCTGAGTGGAAAAGTGTCTATGAGTGAGGAAAGATTGCACTGAGCCCAGGTGTTTGGTAAGCCAGCAGGAACAGACTCACAGGATGAGTCTTTTTGTACCTTGAAGAAGAAGGAAACTAAGAAGAGAAAGAAGAGGAGGAAGAAGACGACGAGGAGGAGGAAGTAGTGATAACCACAATGATAAAAACCACAAGGATGACCACAACTCAATCTGTGGCTGACAATGGTGTATTTGCTTTATTATTAGAAAGCAACTTTAATTCTACCTAAAGTTTTCTATCATCATTACAGTTCCAAAGTCGTTTGGGGTCCAAAAGCTCTGCCTCCTTGGTTTCTACAAACAGAGCACAGGCTAGCTGGGTTCTGGCTGATTCTGGCTGCCATTCCCTGCTCCAGTGCCAGGTTACTCATATGACACATTTCCTCATTTATGGGAGGGATTAAGGTGGCGACTAGGAGAATAAAAGGAGGAGTTCTGGGTACTCCCTTCCAGAGTGAGTCCCTTCATCCTGCCACATCAGAGACCAGCCAGCAACAGCTGCCTCTGCCATGAAGCTGGTGACGGTCCTCCTGCTGGTGGCCCTCCCCGTTTACTGCTATGCGGGTGAGTACTGACAGGGAGGGCATGCTTCAGGCTAAAGGCTGTTGTCAGGGCCACTGGAAGAGGCCTGGAAGAGGTGGAAGAATCCCTGGTCGCCAAACCCCTGTACAGGACAGCCCCAGAATAATGTGTCAGGGTGTACTAGCCCAAAGGATTATCATTACTCCTAGAAAATTAAGGTAGTTTCCTCATGGGCTTTGCCTCTACCATGGAGCTGCATGTAGCGTCTCCTGCCATTCAGGGCATATCAGCATCATCACAGGTACCATGGAAACCAGGTTGGGTTTTGGGATTGAATATTAGAATTAGATATTTCAGTGGGACAAGGGAGAGATATGCTTTCATGGCCCCCTGATGTTTCCTCTAGCTGGGTTTCCTGAAAGAAGGACCCATGGAGTTTCCTTAAATGAGGAAAGAAACGGGAAACCTCCCAGGAGGAAAGGCTCAGGCTGCATGTGTGACCCAGTGTCCTGCACCAAGTGGGGGTCCACTCTTCACACATTGACAGAGTTGATTTGAGCCTACTGGGGTGCCCCTTAGCTCCCAGTCTCTTCATGATCAACGCTGACTGGGGAGAGCTCACACCTTCTGGAGGTCTCCTTCAGGCAATGAAGATCCAGAGGAGGAAAATGCCCTGGCAGCCAGGATCTGATCTTCAAACAGATCACCTATGTACTGTGCTTTGTTCAATTTACCAAGCCCTTTTAATATCCCACCTCTTTTGTTCCTGACTTACGTACACATGTCTTAAAGGTGATATGCTCAAGGTCAACTAAATAGAAAATTGAAAAGCCAAGAATAAAACCTGGCTCTCCCAAATCCTATTCCGCAGGGCTTTTCCCTACACAACAAGTGGCCACAACTAATCACTTCATGAACAAGAATTTAATTTGTGCGCTATTTTCTGTTGCAAAAAATCATCAGTGTCAACAGAGCTAATAGAAAATATTCTAGACCCAATACATCTCTAATACTGGGAAATCCTATTTGATGCTCTGAATGACAGTAGTGAAGCATCACATGACTCAGAACAAAGAAAGACCAAATAATGTTTAATATGTTGCACTAAGTCAGAGCATCTCATTTCTCGAGCATCTGCCTTAATCGTGGTTACATAATATTGGGCTTCTCTGGGCTGTGGAGGCAGGAAGGTGGGGGAGCGCAGATGTTTTGGGGCTTAAAGGAAATCCCAGATCCTGAGTTTACTCTCCTGGAATTGAGAACTCAAGACTATTCACCATAGTCTTTCTGAATGTATGTCTCTACCTGATGTAAGACGATGACAAACATCATAGTTATGCTCCAAATGGGGTTCGTACTTCCATAAATGAGCCCACTTCTGCATGTTTTCATCCCAGGTTCTGGCTGCCAATATCTTGAGGATGTGGTTGAAAAGATAATTAATCCTGAACTGTCCACGACTGAATTTGTAGCATCTGTTCAAGAGCTCATACCGGATAATGCCACTGAAAAGGCTGCAGTGGAATTGAAGCAATGTTTTCTCAACCAGTCCAATGAAACTCTCACCAATTTCAGAGAGATGATGGTAATTTCAGTTTCTCTTATGTGCTTTTAAACTATGGGACAGGGACAAGCAGGCTCTAAGTTTGTCACTAATTATGGCAAGTCAATAGTGAACATTTTTTTTATTGCTGTAGCATTAGTTTATATCATTATATAAATTTCAGGTGTACAGCATTGTATTTCAGCTTCTGTGTAGATTACATCATGTTCACCACCCAAAGACTAATTACCACCCATCACCACACACATGTGCCTAATGACCTCTTCACCCTCCTCCCTCCCACCTTCCCCTCTGGTAACTACCAATCCAATCTCTGTCTTTATGTGATTGTTTGTTGTTGTTTTTGTCTTCTATTTATGAGTGAGATCATATGGTATTTGACTTTCTTCCTCTGATTTATTTTGCTTAGCAAAATATCTTCAAGGTCCATCCATGTTGTTAAAAATGGCCAGATTTCATCATTTTTATGGCTGAGTAGTATTCTATTATGTATATATACCACGTCTTCTTTATCCATTCATCCCTTGATGGTCACCTAGGGTATTTATCCAAAGAACATGAAAACAGGAACATGCCTTATTTTATCTCAGTGAATTTAATTGTTGGTGAGTCTGGTGACTGTGACATCAAGAAATTCATCAAGGCCCCAGTGCTGATTCACCTCTTCATTTTGCGGAATCTTTAAAGAATGATAAATGAAAAAGACAAAGAAGGAAAAGATCGCTCAGAAAAACTCTTACCTCACTCTCACTCCCCAGTATACACACACACACACACACACACACACACACACACACACACACACATTTTCTATCAAAGTAAAAAACATCTGATTTTCAAGAAGCCCCAAACTTGCAGGAGCGATAAGCAAAAAAGATCCCTTTCTTCATAGTCAGTACTACTTCCAGCAATAACTTGCTTGGATGTCAGATGTATGTGGACAAACCCAGGAAAACAATGAAAACAAATTTTGTGTTTCAGAATTTTGCTTCGTAAGGGAGAATTGACAGTCTAGGTGATGTCTCTGCTTGTTTTCCAGCGCGTCATATACAGCAGTGTTTGGTGTTCTCTGTATTAACTCCCACGAGATCCTCAGCTGCAAGGACAACGGAGAATGGTCACAAACTGACGGTCGACTGCTGTAAACCACAGTTTTTCTTTCTTATTTGTCTTTTGATCTGCAAACTGCAAGACAATTGTTGAAACCTCATTTACATTTTCATTCCAATAAAGTATCTGCAATCCTAAAGTTGTTATCTGCTTAAAATGGAGGCTTTAGAGAGCCTCATATATCACACGTGTGTGTGCTCACACACATTCACACACAATTATTCATTAGGAACGCATGTGTAAGGGATTGAAAAATCTGAAAAGCCCTTGTTCCTTCCCATCTGTAGCCCAAACTTGACCCTCTCTTTGGAAAAGTGACTTTCCTCCCTCATCACCCCGTCCCCCGGGACTGTCTCTGATGTCCTCAGACACTGAGGGTCTGCTGGTTGCGTTCTGTTCAGGTTCCTGATCCAGTGCAGGCTTCACCTCCACTCTGAGCCCTGCATGCCATGGCGAGGCTCCTCTCTCAGCTCTCCCTGTCCCTGACCCAAGTGTGCAGGGCTGGGAATAGAGCCAGTCAGGGAGGCGATTTGTGCAAAGCAGGGATGAATCCTGTCTTGATTTTTAAATTTGATATATGGCAGGAAATTTGATTTTTTTAAATATTTTATTAAAATGTTACGTACCCTAATTACTGAGATTTTTGTTGCCCCCTTCAATTGTGTGATGCCTCCTAGTCCTGTCCCTGTAAGTGGCAATGAGGTCCATTCTTTCATCCCCACAGTGACCTACAAAGCAATGAAGATTGAGGGAGATGTGCATATTCTGTAAGAAAAAAGCAAAGCAAGAGAGTTGTCATTGAACCTGAGATCTCCTTACTTTATCAGCCCACACATCCTGTCACCAGGGATAATTGAGTGCCACTCCTTCTGCTCACACCTCAGCAGGTTCCTCTTCCTTCCAGGGCTGTCTTCTCACCCAGGAAGACGCCTGACCCTTTCTCAGGACAATTCAGCTCCCACCAGGGCTGGCTCTTCCATCAGGCATAACATGTACAGGGAATCAGGCTCACAAAATGTTTCGGGTTCCAGACAAATGTTATAATTTCTCTAAAAACATTAACCAAAAATGACTGGTAATAATGAATATATACCAATGAACCAGTGTGAGGTGTATTCATCTTTATAACAATGGAATTGTAAGATGTAATATTTAATATGTTTTTTCATAGGAGTGGCCAAAAGTACATGACTCCCAAAACTCATAGTGAGACCCTCCCATCCTCCTTCTCCAAAACGCCTCAGGATCTGTGACACCACTAGGTCCAGGCAAATGGACCCTTTCCCAGGACCCACACATTAAAAGATCCCACATATTACATAAACAGACACATACCCACACACACAAACATACATTATTACTTACTAAGAATTCATGGGCCTTACTCACTTCTTGGTGCATTTGGTGCATCCTCACTAGGGAGGGAGGACATGCTGGCTCTCTCTATTCCTAGAAATGTGGATGTCAGTCCGACCTCTCTCTCTTGGATTCTGAGAAGAGAGGAAAAAGAAGAGATAACATCCAGGAACTGAAGATGGACAAAATGATATACAAAGGTGGCATCATCTCAGAGATGCGCCCTGGCCCATGGGAGGAGGAGTGTACACATAAAATATACATATTTTTCCAGTGATGAGTAGACATTTTGATGGAGCAGCAGATGGCACTGTGGCAGGGACTCAGAAGGAGAAACATGGCTGCGGTCACTGAAATTCCCATTCTCCAGTAGACTGGCCACTGGTTTAGCAGAGAGGAAAGGCCTTGGGATTCTGAGCACTGGCAGCTCCAAGGAGGTACCTTCCCAAGAGTGCAGAATCGGATGTGAACCTCTACATCTGGCAGGCCCAGGAATGCCTGTTCCCCCATCAGTCTCAGCACTCTGACCACTTTGGCCTCCACCTGCCTCAGGACATCACAGAGCTCCCCCAGGGGAGTGAGGACACCTGTATGCATGGTCACCTGTTTCCTGGATGCACCACTCATCTGATGATATAAGCGGAGAGTGTCAGTTGGAGGGGGATTGTACCAGCATTACTATGCAGAGTTGAAGTGAAGGATGGCAGATTGTTTTGACAGAGCAACTGCCAGACTGTCAGGCAGATTGGAGTGTTGAAGGAAATGTTGGACATGGGCACAAATGGAAGCAGCATCTCCAGAATGCACATGACAAGTGGCAGGCAGCTGAGGGTCCAAAAACAGGAGGTTGGCTCCGAGGAAGTTCCTGTAGCCAAATATGTCAGATCCAAGCAGTTGGAAAAGGACCCTACCACCAAGTAAGGAAATGTAGCTGAGAGCTCCCAAAACTTCCCAGGGAATCAACATTCCAGAGAAAGAGTTCAAAGTAGGTTGAGGGTGATAAGAAGGTCTGACAAGGATCTTTGAGGCATCAGCTGCCCACCCCATTACCCACCTGAAGACCACTGGGAAACTCAACAATGAGCAGTGGAGTGTTGGCTCAGTGAGGGGGTAGGGGAGTGCAAAAGACTGCAAGATGGCTCAGGTGGGGAACAGAGAGATGTCAGTTTAGTGGGGTCATCACAGGTGACTTTTGACTTTCCCAGGGGAAGCCCAATTTAACCAAGATTCAAGTGGGGAAAAAGTGAACATTCACAGAAATGCTCAGTGTCTTGGCTGATGGAGGAGATTACCTCTGTACACTGTTTAGTGAAACGTAAATCCCATTGGAAATGTCCCAGTGAGATGAGGGTCTTAACCCAGACTGGATGAAGTGTTGTGGGGTCAGAGTCCGGAGCAGTGCCTCAGCTCAAGGGACACTGGTGGTACATGGATCATGAGCCCAGCACTGATTGTGTCAGGAGCCATGGGGAACATGAACACTGACAAAGTTATGACTCCAGGGACTGGCCCTTAGCTTCAGGTGTTGGTTGGTGGTCTACAGACCGCTGAATGAGAGTGCGCATGCCCACTACTCTGAGAGCACTCTGGGTAGAAATTTCATTAAAGAAATAATGGCTATTATTATCCTGAATCTGGGGAGGGAATGGACATCCAGATTCATGAAATGCAAAGAAACCCATTGAGATGAACTGAAAAAATCTACACGGAGACACATTATAATCAAATTGTCAAAATCAAAAACAAAGAGAATTTTGAAACTACCAGTTGCAAAGGAACTCATCACATACAAGGACATCTCATAAGACTATCAGTGTATGTTTCAGCAGAAACTTTGCAGACCAGAAGAGAATGGGATGAAATATTCAAAGTGCTGAAAGAAAATACAGCCAACCAAGGATACTATACCCATGAAAACTATCCTTAAAAATGAAGGGAATGATCCAACAATTCTACTTTTAAAAAATTTACATAAGAAAATTAGTAACAATATGCACAACCAATTTTACCACTGTGTATGTAGAATTTCAACACCCATGTGATGGATGAGTAGACACACCTTAATGATCATGTGGCTGAGGATGGGACACTATGTGAGATGAACTGCCAAGTTAAAAACCAAAAGGTTCAAAACCAATATGTACTGGAGGACAGCCCTTCTCAAGCCCCCGCTTCAAACCATTCAGTTCCTTAACATTGTTCTTAAAATAAAGTTTAACTCCCTTATGAAACATAAAGGCTAGATAAAGACTTTCCCAGACAAACAAAAGCTGAGGGATTTCATCACTCTCAATCTACCTTACCAACAATGCTAAACACAATTTTTCATGTAGAAACAAAAAGATGTTAAACAGCAACATAAAAGCATTTGAAAGCATAAAGTCATGGGTAAAGGTAAATACATAGACCAATACAGAATATTGTAATACTGTAATGGTTGTGTGTAAATCACTTTTAATTCTAGTGTAAAATTTAAAAGACAAAAGTATTAAAGATAAGTATAAATACAAAAATAAGTTAAGGGATACACAGTGTAAAAGGAGGTAAAGTGAGACATCCATAATATAAAGTGTGAGGAGTGAGAAGGAAAAGTGAAGAGTTTAGCTATGCAATTAAAATAGAGTTGCTATGAGGTTCAAATAGACTGTTATAGCTAAAATATGCTTTTTGTAAGCTTCATGGTAACCACAAAGAAAATACTTATAGAAGAGTCAAAAAATAAAAAGGAATCAAAGCAAATTATTACCAAAGAAAGCAATGAATCTCAATGAAAAACCACAAGAGAGGTAGAAACAAACAAAAGAACAATCAGAGAGAAAACAAGGAAGATAAAAGCAATAGCAAGTTCTTCAATGCCAGCAATTACATTCAACCCTAAATGGATTTAACTCTCCAATCAAAAGACGTAGTGTGGCTGAATGTATAAAAAGAAAAGACTCAACCAAATGCTGTCTACAAGAAACTCATTTTATATTTAAGGACACACATAGGTTGAAAGTGAAGGGATGGAAAAAGATATTCCCTGCCAGTAGTAACCAAAAGAAAGAAGGATTGGCAATACTTATTTCACATAAAATAGGCTATAAGTCAACAACCTCATACGAGACAAACAAGGTCATTATATACTGATGAAAGGGTCAATTATCAATCAGGAAGTTATAACAATTATAAATACTTGTGCACCCAATATCAGGGCATCTAACTATATCATGCAAACATAGACAAAGCTAAAGGGAGACATAGACAGCCATACAATAGTGGGGGACTTTAATACTCTACTCTCAATTATGGATAGAACATCCAGACAGATAATCAATAGAAAAACTGTGGACTTAAACAACACTGTAGGTCAAACAGACCTGACAGACAATACAGAACATTCCACCCAACAGCAGCAGAATGCATATTCTTCTTGAGTGCACAGGGAACATTTTCCAGGAGTGATCACAGGTTAGGTCAAAAAAGAAGTCTTAGGAAACTTAAGATGACTGTAATCATACCAAGTATCTTTTCCCACCATAGTGCATTAAGACTAGAAATCAATAACAGAGGTGTGAAATAATAGGACATACACATTGGTCCCTGATGGTGGATCTTGGCACAGATATCCTAAGACCCTGATCGTTTCCTCAGTGTTAAGAACACTAGGATAATCTTTTTTCTAATATTTGGTCTTTCACCCCATTTCTTCACATAGAGCTCTAAAATCCCTTGGAATTCCCTGGGTGATAGAAAAGTCTTTTGTTCTAGTAAGACACCTCTTGGTGGGCTCCTGGATCACTTCAGGATGGTGACTGGTTCCCAGAAGACCAAGCCATGCTTAGAAGCTTGGAACTTTTAGCCCCATCTCCATCCTTGTGGAAGGGAGAAAGCCTGGATGTTGAGCTAATGGTGGATCATGACTTTGTGAAGAAGCCTCCAAAAAGCCCAGTGGTATGGGGATTGGGGAGATCCTGGGTTGGTGAACACATGGAGAAGCTGGGAGGTTGGCAAACCAGGAGAGGGCCCAGAAGCCCTGCACCCCTTCCCAAATACGAGGCTCCTTCCCCTCTGCATATCTTGCATCTGGCTGGTCCTGAGTTACACCCTATTATTTTAAAAAATGGGTAATCTAGTAAGTAAAATGCTTTCTTGAGTTCTGTGAACCATTCTAGCAAATTAATCAATTCTTAGGAGCAGGATGTGGGAACCTCTGGTTTATAGCTGCTTGTCTGGATGCACAGGAACAACCTGGACTTGTGACTGACATCACAAGTGAGGAGGGGAGTCTTGTGGAGCTGAGCCCTTGACATGTGGAATCTGATGCAATTTCCAGGAAGAGTGTGTCAAAATCGAGTTAAATGGTAGGACGCCCAGCTCCTGTGGGAGAATTGACTGATGTGGAAAAAAAGACCACATATCTGGGGTCAGAAATACTGTGTGAGGAAAGGAGGACCCCAGGAGTGGTTTTCCCACTCAAGAAGGAAAACTGTCACATTTCTGAATGTGTGGAAATTAAAGGACACACTCTCCAACAAGCAATGGGTCAAAGAAGAAATCAAAAGTGAAAGTATACAATATCACGAGGACTTTATGGGTCTTCGGTGGATTCCTCTGTGTATTCAGTATATTGGACAAAAGCCATATTTGCAGATCTTTTCTTATGAACCCTTCTCTGCTTTGGTCTCTTTCTGAGATGGTTGGGGCATATGCTCTTATGCTCCCTAGAGATTCTCCGGTTTGATTGAGAGGATCAGGATCTGTGAGGCAGGTCCTTAATCTCTTGAAATATCACCCTAGGATGATATCATCTTCCCCTGTGGTCTTCTGTTGACACTGTCTTCTTGCAGCCACCTGTGGACACATCGTGTTGCCTGGAGGCACTAAGTTCTCTGATCACCTCAATCCCACTTGCACTGAGCTACATCCCTTACAAGGGCCTGTCTTCCTTTGTTTCATTTTTATTCCTGAGATTTTTTCCAACTCAGTGTAAGGCAATTAAAAGTCAGGAAGACCTTGGACTCTATTCTTTATCCAACCTCGGATATGATGGCCTGTCTGTTTCTCCTGCAAGATTGCCAAATGCTCTCAGAGAAAACCTAGTCCCAAATGAGGGACTCTCCTCCCAATGCCTATATCCTGCTAGATATAGGCCTAGTCATTGTTCATGCTCTTGACAGCACCACATGTATTATCTCCAGCCTTTCTAGTTGTCCTCAGCAAAGTATTTGTCCAATTTATCCACCTGCAATTAACAGGTCCCCAGTGCATCTGTCACTCTTTTTGTATGGTTTTTCCTGCCTGTCTCTCTTCTTCACTGACTGGGATATTTTTTAAATCCATTTATCTTCTACCAGCCTGCAACTTATACATGCCACAGACACTTTCATGCATAGACATCATTTTTGTTTTACTTTTTTTTATGATCTTTGACTCCAGGTACCAGGGTTGAGTCAACACTACTGCACAGTTTAAGATCTCCCTTCATTACGGACTCATTTGAGGCCCCTCTCATTTTATTTATTTATATATTCACTCCTATTTCCATTTCCCTCGCTGGTCAATGGGATTATAAATGTCTTACAGTTTTTCTGACGCCACAAGAGGTTAGTATTAAACTGTAAGGAAGGATTATGTGTCTGTGGGTACATTGGTGAAGCTGATCATTTCTGTTCTCATTTTAAGCCAAGGTCACATGAAGGTCAGGAGACCAGGAGGGTAATAGAGCTCTGCAGCCTGGATTCACAGTTGCCATGTCATGTTTTGTGGCACTTAGTGAGCTCCAAGAATCTTGCTTTCTTTTGATTCAGGCTCTTTCTTAGAAGTGTCCAGAAGACACACTCTGCCTTCCATTAGCTAGCTCAACGATAATTTAATTAGGAATCTCTATATTCCATTTTATTTGCTGAAATCTGTGCAAATCTACCCCCCGATTTTATCCTTAGCTTAACTTCTTCATCACCAGGGAGTGACTGTTTTGTTGGTTTCAGTCATAATAATTGACAGCCCCCCCCCAAAAAAAGGATGTCTTTAACCAGTATTCTAACCTTGACTTGCAGAGAAAAATGAGAAAGCTGAAGAGGTCAAATATTTATGTCCTGAGATAGCATAGTCTCTTCTTAGTAGGGAAACTCAATTACAAATCCAGATTCAGTTCAGCAACTAGAATCTGGATTCCAGTCGAAAGACTAAAATGAACTTCAATGATATTAATTTGTTTAACAAATATATAATGAGTGTTATCAACAAAGTATGATACTGGATACTTTGTGTGCTGCAAAAGTAAATCACTAATAAAATCAATGACCCGTGAGTAAGGTTTTAGGGTTATGGACCAGTGGATACATGCTTTCTGGTCCCAGACTCACAACCCACAAGTTTTCTCGTGACCATATCCAGTATCATCTCTGACATTGATTGAGCTACCATATCCCTTAGTAATTACAAAAGGGTTTTTTTGCTGCTTTTTATGTCCTTAATTTATTTTTATGCTTTCTTCTCTTCGTTTGTTTAATGAGTATGACGTTGTCTCAAAATGGAGGTTAACAATCAACATACTCTTTTATTTTTCTTCATATGTTCTCCATATTTTTCTCTGTTTCTGTCCTTTCACTCCAACCCTGGGAAGTCAGTCTCAGTTAGGGGTGAAGACCTTCCACTTCCTGAGCCATTGGAGGCTCCAGAACCATCCAAGTCCCTGTTCCTGGGGAAGCACTCTGGTCTTTACGACATTGTTACTACTTGACCTGTCCTTTGGCCAAGCTAGAGGGGTTCATTCAAGTGTAAGTTTGTATGTGGGAAGATGTGATGATGCAAATGTTGAAGATGGTTAGAGGGAGACAGCAGGAGTTTCCCAAACACAGTACAAGTGTTTTTTTTTTTTCTCAGTGCAGGTGAGGAAAGTAGATTCTTTATGTTTCCCTCCTATATCTATGGCATCTGATAATTGCCAATTATTGATCCCTAACTCACAACAGTCTCCTTTACCCCTCATGAACAAGTGACAAGATTGACCTCTAAGAATTCTAATGACTTCTTACTGACCACATATCAATCTCTCAGGATTCATAGTCTACATGTGCATAGTGCCATCTGACACACCTTCTTTCCCACACTGCTGTAATACTGTCTCAACCCCCAAGATAGATCCTGTCTGAGAATCTGTATAAATCCAGAGATTTCTTCTAGGACTTGAGCCCTCTCTTGCACTTAGGACCCGTGGAGCATTTACATCACGGCTAAGACTTGTTGACTCCTCTTCACCCCTTTGACCCCACACAAGTAGGCTGGAACCTTTCCCTATAAGAAAACCAGGTGCAGATTTCCTAATCTTGGTTTCACCTGGTTTCTCTTCCTTCCCCAGAACTTCATGTTGCACAGGAACCAGCATGCAACACAATCAGGTCTTCCTTTGTTTTGACTCCGTGTAAACCAGCTGAAGGTTGACTGTTACTCCAAGCTAAATGCTTCATTATTTCCCTTCATGTCCTGCCCTCCAAGAAGCCTCCTCTGAATGCCCCCTGGTTAGATGGCAATTTTCTATGCTCCCATGATTCCCTACACACGTCTAGGCAAGCCCTCGAGCACGTCTACATCCAAGTCCTTGTTTGGTGTTCAATTGTATTCAATACACTGGTGATGAAGGAACATATTTATGGGTCTGTTTGCCCCACAAGATTGGGAGATCCTTGGGTGCACAAATTTTAAATCTGTTTATCACCAAGTCTAGCACAGTAACGGAATTAGTTTTTCTTAAACTGAATATAAGTTTGAGCCTCTAGGTGGCGCCATTTCGTGTAGAATCTACACTCTCCCCGGACACTCGCAGTATACCATTGGCCACTGCGGGGGCCCTTTATGTGCCATTCCTGGATGTAATGCTCAAAAGGAGTAAAATGAAAGTTTCACCGAGACTTACATGAGTTCAAAACAGCTGATCAGTTTTTCTCTTCTTCACAGAAGAGGGCTCTGCATTATCACGGCAGAGAAAAACCACGGTCTCCTCGGATTTCATATCCACAGAGCAAGAGATAAGAAATCGTGGACAGCATAGGGCTGTGAAACTATGAGACAGAAGGAGAGTAGAGCCGAGATTACCAGTGTCCATAGTGGGTGGGGGAATAAAGGGGGGCATATATGGTTATGTTGGTGGTTTGTAGGAGGAAAAGGTGGTAACATTTGAAGGATGAAAATAGAGAGGAAGTGAAGATGACTCAAAAGTGCTTTATTTGGAGAAGAATGAGACTTCCTGGATGGTTTATGTTGCAGGTATACTCTAAATAGAGTACAGTGCTGAGTGTTTAACACACATATTATCATTTAATCTCTATGACTTTCAGGTAAGAAAGTGTAAACTCCATTTACAGACACTTAGGATGAACTGGCTCTCCCAGGCTGACATGGTCCATACAGCCCAGTGGAAAATTAGATCCACACTTCAAATTATTTATTCTACCGGTTGGCTTCTCTGCCTCTCTCTATCTTGAGTAGGCATGAGGACCCCAATTAGTGGTGTCCTACAGATTGACAAATTCTAAACTGGACATAGAAAGATGGACTACTTTTTCCCTTAAACAACCCGAGAACGTCTTTCTCTGCTATTGCTACCACTGTCTCCTCTGGAATCATCTCCTTCATGTCACTATCATCGAATCTAGGCAGCTTCCGGTTACTCAAACAAAACCAGATGTCAAAAAGAGATTTAGAGGGAGTTAAATTTACTTTAAAAGCAAACAAACTGCCCTTAATCAACACAAGCTCATGATATCACAGTTATCTGTCAGTCAAAGCACCTGACCACAAAGGAAATCAACAAATGAAACACCTGACCTGAGGTTGGATCAAGAACACAGACTGATCATGAATTTAATCTCTGTCCATCTTCCTTTTAAATCTCAAAATACATAAACAACGATTTTAAACAACTGCAAAAGAACGAACTGGTATACTCCACACTGTGGCAGAAAAAAGAAAGTGACAACCTTTGATTAGAGGGTTGAAGATTTCCTGACAGAGAACAGAAGAGATGAAACCTACAAAAACAAAACTGAAGAAAACTGAATTCCAAACATGTGCTAGAGACAAATTCTTTAGAATGAGGAGCTTTTTGTGGAAAAGAGGAATTGAGGTTTAGAGTAGGACTTGTATATTTATTAAAGCTGAGAAGAAGAAAGGATGAGAGTAGAAATGCACAACCAGATGCTGGACAGCTATGTCACTCCATCAGTCTTTCCTCAGTTTGTGGTTTTACATTCCCAAAGACAGCAGTAAAAAGTTAGACAAGTGATTTTCTGTAGATACATTAAGACAGATGATCAACTGATTAGGCCAAAATCTTACAGTATTACAAATCATTATACAGTGTCAACCACTATTGGGAAGAGGGGGGAAGTCATGTTGTCTTAGCTTTGACAAAATTCCTGAACTGTTCATAAACAGTGCTGATCACATGCTTTTGAAGTTGTCAGCATATTTGTCGAGAGAGTGTCAATTTTTTCTCTAACTGGCAGTTGGTGTGACCCATAGCCCTGTCATGGTTGGGCTTCTCTCTTCCCTTTGTAATTTTGCAAACTACACTCTATGTGTGTGTGTGTATATATATTTATATTTATATTTATACTTATTTTCATTTATGATATAAATAGATTTTTCTAGTGTTTATTAGTGTCCAATCAAGAAAATAGAAAATATTCTAGGTCTGTTGAACAGAGTGAATTCATACAGGAATTGGTAATAAAGATGGTTAAAGGGCTGGAGAAGCGAAAAAGAGAACATGAAGGATGCCCAATGATTGATAATTGCAGAAAGAAATTCTCCTGCTAGAACTTGAATAGAAAAAAAAATAGTGTTGCTCAGACCCCCTTGACTGCAGGTGAGGCTGAGGCTGCTATTGTTGAACTGAGCTGCCTGAGCAGGAGCCCAGGAGCCCATCCGTGACAGTCACCACTGTGGACACTGCTGTTGCTGGGCTGCTGGCCTACTAGACATATTGCTCCCACAACCACTGCGAGAGGTGATGTCAAAGCTGAGACAACATGACTTCCCCCCTCTTCCCACCTTCAATCTCCCATCCTTGCTTTCCATTGGAGAAGCCAACAAGAAAGCAGCTGGTAAGAGAGTCTGGGATGTATAACTCGCAGGCTTTCAGTTCTAGCAAGTGAGAAATGAGTAGGACAAAGCAGCTCTAGAACTAAGAAAATACAGACCCTATTTGGCACAGCAATTTTAATCTACAGAGTCTTGGTGGTTTTTTTAGACAGTTGAAGGCCATTTGCCTGACCTATAGAAGAGTTAATATCTGGTCATTTTGTTGCCCACAACATGATAAACAAGACTGAATTAGCACAATAAATATATCAACTAATCAACACACAACTTCATTGGTCAATCCCTATGTACAAAGTAAAGCTGGGATGAGAAAAACTCCAGCCAGGTGTCATGCCTTATGCCTGACTCCAAAGAGCGGCAGATCTATACTGAGAGAGATTTCGGGGAAGATGCTAAGACTTCATGTACATAAATATTAGATGGTAATGGGTATTAATGAGGGCCAACAACCCCAGGGAACAAAGGCTTTTACTGTCCTCTTCACTACAATAGACTGTTGGGGAAGGAAAGGCTTTCCAGTGAGCAGAGTATAGAATTAAGCAAAGTAAATGTTCCTGAGGATCCTACAGTGAGTACCTGCCCAGCAGTTTTGTGGTCCATCTCACAAGTCCTGCGGTTACTTGGCCTTCTTCTCCATGCAGTTCTTCCAGAATTCATAAAAAATACTACATTCAACCGTCATGGATGCCAAAGTGTAACCCCTTCCTTCTCTAAAGTAAAGAGGGAGAAAATCTGCTTATTTTCATCATCATAAGTGGCACCTGTGTTTGCAGAGGACTCAGACTCCCCCTGATTGGCAAGTACCTCTGATGGGGTTGTAGTTTGCTGTCTTCAAGTGTCTCGTTCGCACATGGGGCCAACTTACAATTTGGTGCACGTGCCCCCAGGATGCTCCAACACACCTGATGGACTGTGAGGATGGCCAAGAAGAGTTGTTAGGACATGGCCTTCCTGGCTGCAAGACAGCTCTCCCTCTGGAATCGCCTTATGTACAATCAGTTCCCCACGGAGAAGAGATATATTGGAACAGAGCCTCTCGTTGTTCTGTCAGTCTTGATTCCTGCGAGGGAGGGAGAAGCCTTGACAGTCGAGTGTCTTCTATGTGGTGAAGGAGCCCTCTGGAACACTGGCCGCAGATCTCATGGGCCCATGACAGTCTCATATGTGCAATGCTCCTCATTTCATTTCAGTGCAGCCTGCATGTTCATCTTTTTTTTTTTTTTTGGAGGAAGACTGGCCTTGAGCTAACATCCGTCACCAATCCTCCTCTTTTTGCTGAGGAAGACTGGCCCTGGGCTAACATCTGTGCCCGTCTTCCTCTACTTTATATGGGACACCGCCACGGTGTGGCTGATGAGCAGTGCCTCGGCGGGCGCCCAGGATCCGAACCTGCGAACCCCGGGCTGCCAAGCGTGGACTAAACCGCTGCACCACCGGGCGGCCCCTCAATGTCCATCTTGACATGGGAGTGTTTGAAGCCACTAAAGACCTGTTCACTGTATTTTATTTATTCCCTACATTGTCACTGGCTTTATGTATGACCTTGCCAGAGCTCTGGGGGGGTGGGGGAGTGAGGTATGTGAGTGTAATTTGATGTTTAAGGTTTTGGATTCCTGTTGCATAATTTGTTCCATATATTGAAATCCTTGGCCTGAGTCTTGTCAGTATAATTCTCCAAAAGAATATATACTAAAGTAAATCGAGTAACGTATCAACAAGTGCATGTGGGTAAATGTACACAGATCTTCTTCCACTATACATATTATTACAATGCTTCTGTAAGTCAAAGATAATTCCAAATACAAAGTTAAAAATTGTATTAGTAAATCAAAAAGTATTGTGATGAACACAGCTTCCGCCTTCTCAGGAAAGAAGGCCTCCGGCCATCCAGAGAGTGTACGTGATATAGCTGGTCATGGGAGAACCCCATTGATGGGAGATGGTGTATGAAGTCAACTTAAACGTGGATAAAGGATCCTCACACTGTAGGTTGTGTCTCAATCGATAGCTGGACTGGATTCCCAGCATTACAAACAGCACAAATAGGGCAGTGCACGCAATGAGAAACTGTTAGGGAAAATTCAGGAGCAAACCAAGCATTTCTGATATTTTTCTACTTCTTGTTCCTAGATTATGACACAGAAAAGAGATTTAGACATCACACAACTGTGGCAAGAAGATGAAGGGGAAAATCTCTGATGCCCAGTGGTCTTTTCCATGTCATGGGCCTCCCTCTGCAGCTCAGAGTTTGTAGCAAACAGTCTGAGCACGCATTAGGTGTGGAGGATTGCTGCCAGGTGGTCTTTGGGAGTAGTAAGGAGCAGTTCCATCAGCTCACACATTTCCCTGAGGAACCTCAGGGCATAAATTGTGTAGGCTCAGCACTGCACGATGGCAGGGGAAGAAGTAAGGAAATGGCTTCTAGGAGTTTGTAAGATGAGGTACATTTGTTATTTGGGTACCAGCAGAGATGCTTGCAGCTTTGGTTATAGACCAGACAGATATATTTCAATTTTGCTACTTCTTAAGCAAACCAAGAAAAATGTTACTGATAAATCCACCTCTTAGTGACCAGAATGAAGACTCTGATTTTATATATGGTTGGATACTGTGATTTATTGCTAAAATGAGCAAATTTTATTCATGGTTTTCATTTTTATAGATGTCAACTCTGAAAACACTTGTCACTTGAATTTGTACTATGGAAAGAACGAGATTTATGATAGCAATGTGACTCAATTCTTTGAATTTCTCTGAGACAGGCTAAAAATGATGCAGTAATTGATCACTCAAAATTATTTTTTTTAATTATTTTATTGAGGTCATATTGGCTTATAACTGTGTAAATTTCAGGTGTATATTATTATATATCAGTTTCTGTATAGACTGCATCATGTTCACTGCCAATAATCTAGTTTTTATCTGTCACCATGCACATATGCCCCTTTACTCCTTTCACCTTCCCCCACACACTTCCCTCTGGTAACTCCTAATCTGTTCTCCTCATCCATGTGTTTATTTCTCTTCCACATATGAGTGAAATAATACAATGTTTGTCTCTCTCTGTCTGGCTTACTTCACTTAACATAATACTCTCCCGGTCCATCCCTGTTGTTGCAAATGGCATGATTTTGTCCTTTTTTTGGCTGAGTAGCATTCCATTGAACAAATATACCACATCTTCTTTGTCCATTCATCTGTTGATGGGCAGTTGGGTTGCTTCCAAGTCTTGACTGTGAATAATGCTGCAGTGAACATAGGGGTGCATAAATCTCTTTGTATTGTTGATTTCATGTTCTTCAGATAAATACCCAGTAGTGGGACAGCCAGATCATATGGTATTTTTAATTTTTTGAGGAATCTCCATACAGTTTTCCATAGTGGCTGCACCAGTTTGCATCACCACCAGCAGTGTATGAGGATTCCCTTTTCTCCACATCTTCTCCAACACTTGTTATTTCTTGTCTTGTTAATTATAGCCATTCTGACAGGTGTAAAGTGATATCTTCTTGTAGTTTTGATATGCATTTCCCTAGTAATTAGTGACATTGAACACCTTTTCATGTGCCTGTTGACCATCTGTATAGCTTCTTCAAAAAATGTTCATATCCTCTGCCCCTTTTTTGATCTGGTTGTTTGTTTTTTTTGTTATTGACTTGTATGAGTTCTTTATGTGTTTTGGAAATTAACTCCTTGTCAGATATATGATTTCAAATATTTTCTCCCACTTGGTGGGTTTTCTTTTTCTTTTGTTCTTAGTTTCCTTTGCCTTGCAGAAGCCTTTTAGTCTGATGCAGTCCTATTTAATTTTTCCTTTTGTTTCTCTTGCCTGAGTAGACATGGTATTCAAAAAGATGCTGCTTAGATGTCAAAGAGTGTACCGCCTATATTTTCTTCTGAGTTGTATGGTTTCACGTCTTACATTCAAGTCGTTAATCCATTTTGAGTTAATTTTTGTGTGTGGTGTAAGATAATGGTCTTAAGAGCGACCACAGATGGAGACCCCCAGTGGCCAACATTATAATCGCAAATCCTGCACCACTTGAACCCCACGGGACATTGCCTCCTTGTGGCCATAGCGGTGTAACTGCGACCCGCACCTCCGGACTGGAGCGGATGGCAGAGGCCGCTGTGGAGGACACCTGATTGATTTCATCTACCCCTGGTAAGGACAGTAAGAGATGATGCAGCTCTGAAAGAAGTCTCTTCAGCCTAGTCTATAAATTCCCAGCCAAAGAACTATTTGTTTATCCCCTCAGAAAAGAGCTGAGATTCAAATTCTGCCATCTCTTGTTCCTCATCCTCATCAGCCACAGCAGTTTTGAGAACACGCTTGGCAAAAAGCCTGTGCCAAAGAGACCAGATGGGTTCCATACACAGCTTCTGCCCCAGGAGAACTCACAGTCTAGGATGAGAAAATGATGATAGATAGATATAGATAGATAGATAGATAAAAAGATATAGCTACATACAAATTCAAAGCACAGGCTTAGTAATAAATTAATAGAACAAAAAGGATTTTATTCATTTATTATTTACATCTTATTTCTTTCCAAAAAATATTTAAGCGTTACAATATTAGAGTACAGGGAGATGCTACAGCATTTAGGACAGAGAGAGCATAAGACCTGGAGATGGAAGGATGGAACTCAAGTCCTGGCTCTCTCACTTTGAACTTGTGTGCGACGTTCTACAACCTGTTTGCCTCGAATTTGGTGCCCATCTCCATCTAGCTGAACCCAAGTGATCATGAGGTGTCTTATGATGAAACAGACACATAACAACTGAGACATGCTAAAATAATCATATTCAAGGCAGTGGGTGTGGTGGACAGAATAATGGCCTCCCCAAAGATGTCCACATTCTAATCCCTGTGAATATGTTACCTTATGTGGCAAAAGAGAATTTGCAGAAGAGATCAGGATTTTGAGAAGGGGAGATTATCCTGGATTATCAAGGAGGGGCCAATTTAATCACAAGAGACTTTATAAGAAGGAGGCAGGAAGGTCAGAGTCAGAAAGGCAGTGTGACAACAGAAGCCGGGCTGGAGAGAGAGCTTTAAAGATGCCAGGCTGATGGCTTTGAAATTGGAGGAAGAGGCCATGAGCCAAGGAATAAGGGCGGCCTCTAGAAGCTAGAAAAGGCAAAGAAGTGGATTCTTGTCTAGAGCCTGCAGAAGGAGCACAACCCTGCAGCCCAGTTTGGATTTCTGACCTCCAGAATTGTAAGATAATAAATCTGTGTTGTCTTAAGCCACTAAATTTGTGGTAATTTGTTACAGCAGCCATAGGAAACTAATACAGTGGGAGAGTGACTGATCCTGTGGGGAGTACGGGAGGAAGGCTTCAAAGAGGGGGTTCATTTAAACTGAATCTTAAAGTAGAGAGAGAAGTTAAGCCAGGAGTGAAGGGAATTCCCAAGAGTGGTGAAATGTGTTCAATTACTTGTGGGGAGGGCGAGAAGGCTGGGGGTTCTCCTGTCCACAGGGGGTCAGCCCCAGTTGGCCTGGACCAATCCCAGATGATGCCTGTTGTCCGAGTATAAGTTTTCAGGGTGCTTCCTTTCACCCTCAAGTGTGCTGGTTTGGGCAACAAACTACATGGCACCCTCCCTCTCACGCCTCTGCTCATGCTGAGTCCCCCACCTGAAACGCCCTCCTCTGTGTCCTTCTTCTCTCCCAACTCAAATCCTTGATTTCCTTCACAGCAAATTCAAGATCCGTCTACTCCAAGTTGTCAGTGCCAAACCACTGGTCACAAGTTCCTTTCCCTTCTCTGAAATCCTCTAATACTCAAATAATTTATGCAACAATATCTCACCTTTGACTGAGTTGCTTTTTTTTTTTTTTACCAGTAGTTTTCATACATTGGGTAGTAGATGCCTGTCATTTGCAGCCATCCAACGTCTTTTCAACACTCTCCCTACATTTTGGCAGTATTTTTATATGAATCCTGCTTTCCCACAGTAGAAACTCCAAAATTTGCATTCCTATATTTCCTTGCAGCTAAGGGGGCATGTGACCTGGGCTCCACCAATCAGATGCATCCACGTGAGTCTTGGATTCAGAAGTGAGCAGGATGTAGGAGTGGCGCAGGGAACTGATCCTCCAGCAAGCACAGTAGCAAAGGTGCCTGGTGGTCAGGGGAGGCAGGGCTGGAGAGACTGGCGTCCAGTCCCAAGGGAAGGTGCCCAGTGAAGGTGGTAAAGATATTTTCTCTAGAGTCTAGAGTAAGCCCCATTGAGTGGTTGGGTATTATTCCCATCTGTATGGATTCAGAGCATCCCAGAAATTCTTAATATTCTTTAATAAATCCTTTATCACCTTTGATTTGACAAAACTACTAGTCTTCCTCCTGTCTTTCTCTCCTGTGTGTCTCCTTTAACTCTACACATTCACAATGCTTCTGACACCAGATGTGTGGGGTTCACCCACAAACACACACACACCAAGCAATTCTCCATGACACCAGCTGGATGTCCTACAATTTAACTCAGTTCTGACACTGTCTACCTGGAGATAATGTCAGATCCCACAGGTAAGGGCTCAGTCCCATGAGACTGCCCCCTCCCCACTTCAGATGCCAATCACAAGCAGTAGGTCCCCAGGTTACCTGCAACTTCTGTCTGACTTAGCTACAAATTGGGGGTTCCCATGACCTCCTTCTCAAGTTCAATTAATTTGCTAGAGCGGCTCACAGAACTCAGGGGAACACTTGCTTACATTTACCAGTTTATTAAAAGAAATGATAAAGGATAAAGATGAACAACCAGATGAAGAGATATGGAGGGTGAGGTCTGGGAGGGTCCTAAGCACAGGAGCTTCTGTCCCTGTGGAGTTGGGGTGCATCACCTCCTGGTGTGTGGATGTGTTCACCAACCTGGAAGCTCTCTGAACCCCATTCTAATGGGATTTTATGGAGGCTCCCTCATGTAGGCATGATCAATCCTTTTCCAGCCCCTCTCCCCTCCCTGGAGGATGAGCGATGGGGCTGAAAACTCCAAGCTTCTAATCAAGGCTTGGTCTTCCTGGTGACCAGCCCCCATCCAGAAGCCATCCAGGACCCCACCCAGAGTCACCTCTTTAGAACAAAAGATGCTCCTAGTGTTCTTATCACTTAGGAAATTACAAGGGTTTTAGGAGCCCTGTGACAGAAACTGGAGGCATACATATATATACACACATATATGTATATATGTATCATTATTATTTCACAACCTTTATCTAACCATATGGGTATTGTTGTATGCAACCAGAAACTTGAACTAATACAATCGGTCTGGTCACTAGAGCTAGTTGATAGTTTCTCTGTAGTCAGTTTGGATATTTGAAGGCTTTCATACTCCCGTAAGCACCTTCCCAGCACAGACCATACAGACCATGCTATATTCAGTTATGCTGAGTGGAATCAGGAGAAACATATTCCGGGGAGAGAGTGGCATTGTGGAGCCTACAGTGTGCTGGGCTTCCTACCAGGCATGGGGACAAACAGTGAACAAAACAGCCCAGATGGCAGATGCCCACAGGACCCCAGCTGAATTCCAATGAGGTGCTAAAGCTTTTGGCTGGTTGCTTATGTGCTTTTCCCACTTTCCCCAAAACGGGTGCCAAGTAGGTGCCTTATTGTGCCTAGAAACACAATTTAGTGGCCTGTCGTCCTGAGAATTTACCCAGCCTGCCTTGCAGAGTTGCCTGATTCCGGTAAGCACTGTGTAGTTTACTTGGTTTCTTAAAAGGTCTTGCATTTTAGAAGCTTATTTACTTGTTGTTTTCTTTCTGAATTTGGCAGTTTGCTTGTTATGTGCATGTTATGCACAGAGCGCATTCCAAAGGGACTGATGATTGGAACCCTGTCCAGCACAGTAACACAGCCATACACTCCATTTAAAGCCTGTGGCTCCCCAAAACTATTTTAGAAACAATTCTCATATATTTTGAGTGAATTATTGGTAGGAGGAAAGTCATAATTCATCAGTTTCCTGCAACATAACCTATTTCCTGCCCCACCTCCACTTTGCAACATGTATCACAGCCTTTGACCTAAAAAATCTACTTCTGTGGATTTTTTTTAGAGAATTAATCAAAAATGCAAATAAGGATTCATGTATAAAGATGTTCATGGAAGCATTATTTCCAATAGTACAACATGGAAAACACTTAATAGCATGGAAATGCTCACAAATAATACTACTTGAGTGGAAAAGTAAGAAACACAGATCCTAATAGAAAGAGAAAGGGAGAAGTATATCAAAATATTTAGCTGTGAGTAGCTCTGAGTGGCAGAATTAGAGCTATTTTTATTTGTTCTTTATACTTTGCCATGCTTTGTCTATGACAAATACACCCCTTGACCTGAAAATGTATTTTGTATCCAATTTAGAGTTCCTAGGATTGATTAGTCTAGAGAAGGATCTTTTCTTGTGCAAGTAAAATAAGTATATTTTCTTATTCAGATGTAGAGCTTTGAATTATAATTGCTATCCATTGGTATCTGCAGCATTTCCAAACCTCAGCCCAACCCCTCAGTCCAATGCTGGAGCTCCCATCTGAAGCTGCCCTGTTGTTTATTCAATAAACTCTAACTTTGAGCAGTTACAGTGTGCCAGTCCCTGTGCCAAGCCCAGGACATAGAGCAGTGAACACAACAGCCCAGATGGTGCCCTCATGGGGCTGTTGCTACCTCTACAGCCACAGCCCCCAAATAGGCACCAACATGACTCTGCCAGGAAAGTGAGTCCCAGGCACCTCTATCTGAAATCCAGTGTTTTTCTCCCATAGCAACAAGCCATGTTCACTGACCAGCTCACAAATATCCAGATCACTCTAATTTCATTCTTCCCAAGAGCTGTTGCCCCAGCTGCTGGGAATTTGTTTTTTTGAGTTTCTAAACCATTTGTTCTCCATCCAGCAAACATTTATGAAAAGCTTTGGAGAGCCAGGCACTGTTCTGGCTTTGTGTCACAAATAACACTGTCAAGGCTCCTGCCTGTAAGATGTTCATGGCTTAGTCTGTAAACAGAAGAGCCCACCAAGGATGACAACAGTGCCAGGAATTTCCATGGAAAAGATGTGGGCAGTGCCATGGCAGGAGGCTTAGCTGGTAGACCGTTTTGGAACAGCTGCCTCTTCATTGAGACTGCCATCAGTACTTCTGGGGGCTAATTTTCATCATTCCTAGCCTATTTCAGTTCCCCCTTAGCCTACCCACAGAGATGGACTGAATTAAGCAATTCTAGCATTGGGCACTTCAGAAACAAAAGAAGCTCATTCATTATTCATGGAACACTTGAATGAAAAAAAGGAAAACCAAAAATGGCACAAATTTCCCAATCTCCTGTTCCCTACTCTGGATTCCGTGAAAAAGACTGTCATCAACCTCAGGTTGGATGTGTTTACAAAGGACAAGATGTCCATGGCACCTCCTAGACAAGTGGTTTTCAAAAGGGTGGCCCCCAGACCAGTAACAGCAGTTTCACCTGAGAACTCACTAGAAATGCATATTCTTGGAACCCACCCCAGACCTACTGAATCAGAGAAGCTGGAGGTGGGGCTCAGCAATCTGTGTTTCACCTCCAGGTGATTCTGATGCTCAATGAAGTCTGAGACCCGCTGTCTTAGACCATGGCTCGGCTGCACATTTCTCACCCTCCTATCACCAGGAGAGGCCCAGGGTCAGGGTTTGGGATTGGGGGCACCATCCCCCAGGATGGATGTAATGCTGACTGTGCAGCCCCAGGACATGACCGGTGCTCACATCTTTCTTGAAGTTCTCCCCACCTCTGTCCCTCTCTTTCAGGTTGACAAAGCAGAAGAGGAGAAAGGAACCCATATCTCTCAGGGCTTTGTTTCCTTCTAAGACCTCTTAAGACTATTATCAACTCACCTAGCTTATCTTCTTGGGGAAGCCAGTTTAATAAATCATTACATTCTCCTGACTGGGTGTTGCTGAACCATACAAAGTTATGCTTTGATTTCTGCCACATCTTGAGCCAAAATATACTCACTATCTCAATAGTTGACCCTCCACATTAAGGGAGGAAAGGCAACCATAAAGTTAGATTGTCCTATCAGACTGAAATCTTAACGTGTTTTCTCAAATAGTGAATTTAGGTGAATTACAGTTGTCGCAGGATGAACTAAAGGTCTCCTGGTCAAAGTTATGGTATAGCACACTTTTGCCTGAAGCAGGCTTCCTTTCCATGCCCTTGCGCTTAGGCAGATACTGAATTTATCTGTGTCCTCTGGCTTTCACTGTCAATCTGGGTCTCCAAAAAGTACCCCCATGAGAGGGGAATGTAGGCTGGGATTCAAAGTGGCTGCAGATAACCTACAACTTGAGTATGACACACAGATCGACTACACGGAGAAGAGGTAGAAAGATGTTTCTAGAGTGCCTTTTGTGTAAAATAGTCCAATGTTGAGAGAATTTTCATAGCTGTCTAGGAGAAATTTCATAAATAACAATCACCAGATGTGGGGCTGTTAGCCAGAGTGGTCAGAAAGTAAATAAGATAGTTTTGGTTGCTGATACCTTCTGGCTCCAGTCTCTGTGGTCTCTGAGAAAAGACAGCACTTAGGAAAGAATTTCATCCTCTCTGGGCAAGGCCTGGTGCTTATTTCTTCTCCCAAGTCAAAGCTTCAGGCCCCGTGAGCTTCCAACTGAAGTAAAGCATTGCATTTACTTCAGTGGCTGTAGCATTGTGGCTGATTCATGGAAAGGGACCATGGAAACAGACAAGCAACATGAGAAGTTTCTGTAAAATCTTCCAGCTGTGTTGATAAGGAGCCCACCTGGATCCCAAGGCTGCAGAACCAAAGGAGAGATAGGTGATTGTATTAGTGTCCTAGGGCCGCTGGAGAAAAGTACCACAAAGTGAGCAGCTTAAAACAAAAGAAATTTACTCCCTCACAGTTCTGGAGGCTAGACGTTCAAAATCAAGATGTCAGTAGGGCCATTCTGTCTCTGAAGACTCTAAGGGAGGACCCTTCCTTGCCTCTCCCTAACTTCAGGTGGTTGCTGACTATCCTTGGGCTTGTTAGCTTGTACACACATCACTCTAATCTCTGCCTCCATCTTCATGTGGTTTTCTCCCTCTGTGTCTGTGTCCAAATTTCCTTCTTCTTATAATCACATTTTTAGATCACCTGGCATGGCCCAAGGCCCCCCACCCAGAGAAACAAAGACACTTTTATCAGGTAGGACATTCCAAATGTTTAAAGATCATCTCCCAGGAGCAAAGGGCAAAGGCCAGATCTTTCTTTGGTTAAGGTTAATTCTTTACTACATAGCTTCATTCTGCAGACAGACTCTCTCTTAGAATTTGTTTTCTCTCTTAAAAGGACAGTTTTCTTGGACTTTTAGTCTGCTCTTGGCAAAGAGATTATGAAAGGTTTTTCTTTACCTTTGAGTAAGTCTACCTAAAAGGCAAAGATTCTATGTTTTGTCAAATAATTTCCTAAGCTCAAAAAAGTTGAGGCCTCTCTATTAAGAGAGCTAAGGTGCTTTTTCCCAACTGTTTGACTCTGTGTTTGCCTTTAACATCTTCTGTTGTCACTTTGGTTAAATGGATACCTAAGCGTTGTTTCACAGTGACTTATGATCCTATTTCACCAAATGTTTTAAAACCTTTTTATATTTTTGACAAACTTCCAAAAATTCAAATCCTAAATAAAGTCTTTTTTTTTTTTTTTTACCTGAAAGCAACTTGGAGAATTTCCAGCAGGCCCCTAGGACTTCTCAAAGAATTTTTTCTCTCTTCCTATAAAAAGAGAGATATTAAACTAATTAGACTTTTTCAGTATGTTAAATTGCATGGGAAGCCTTGTCAAATAAGTGATGCTGAGCCTACTGTATGGATATCCTTGTATGCGTATATGTTATTAATACAAATGTCCTACAAATTATAGGAAATTCCTAAAAATCTGATATGTCCTGGTATAATGTTCTAATTCTAGTCATTATCTTAGAACGTGTGTCACAGAAATAACCAAATTTCCTTGTCAATTACATTGTAATCAGATCTTTAGCCATGCCGTTTTAAATCTTCTGTCATTTCCAGACAGTTATTGTCTTACTGTGATGCTTTTGCAAATATGTTTCACCATCAGAGAGATTCCTAGTAAGGACTCTGACACCCTAGAATACAGTTTTCTGATAAACTTCAAGTCATAAAACTGAACCAGGTAAGAAATTATAGAACTCTAATGGAGAAACTGATGACTTCATAAAACTACTGAGAAGAGATTTTCAGATATTGAGGTATATGGGGTAACTATTCAGGTTCAAAACTGATTCAGCTTGAACTAAAAAGCCTGACTTATGGCCTACCCAACATACATTGTACATCTGCTTAACCATGAAAGTAAAGAATGCACTCTCTTAAGATAAGAATGCCTACTTGCCCTCCTACGCCCTATTGGTTACTCAGGATAAGTCCCTGTCCCAACATCAGGGTCATGTTGACTTGCTAATTTGCAACTAAATACCTCTTTGAAACTTGGATGAAAATGTATCTTGGATGTGTTTAATGTATGTTCTTTGTTCTAAAAAGACATAAGACTGTACTGAAAACCATGCTCCTCTCGAACACTTTCTAAGGCCTTTCCTGGTATAATCCTCACTCTGGCTCAAGTAAAACTCACCTTATTTTTCTTATCTATAGAATGTATTGGTTATTTTGTGTCAACACTAATAACAAAAGATCAAAAAATATATTAATTACATGGGACTACATAAACTGAGGAGGATGTGCTAATGTTTTGTTTTTCCACATGTAAAGAAATCTTTTCTTTTAAGCTATCAACAATTTGGTAAAATATACCTTTGTGAACAAAGATGAAACATTTACTTTTTATTTCTACCTGACCCCTCCAGAATTCAGAAACTCCCAGTGAGTATTCTTATTTTCATTTAATCAGGCCAAGTTTTTAATATAAACAAATTAGTTTTGCTGTGATTATCTTGGGGAAAAAATTGAGGGTAATTGCAGAGAGAAAAATTATGTTTGTACCTCTGTAGATATTAGATTCTAGTCTTATGCTGGTATGACCAGCTACTGTAAGTCTCTAATGTCTTATACTCACGACTGTCATCAACAGGTTAAGGATGCTTTATTGGATTCCAATCTAAAGGATCCTGTTGGTCACAGTCTAGAGCCTGGTGACTGGGTATTCTGGAAGCATCATCAGAGCAGACAGCCCTCAAGCGCCATTGGAAAGGACCATACCACGTGCTCCTAACCACTGACACTGCTGCAGAACTAGAAGGCATTTAACCTTGGAGTTAAACGCTGGAGACCCCCAAATCAAATTGACTAGAAATAGAAGCAACCAACATCTGAGACAGCTTTCCCCAGATGGCCCAACCAGGCCTGTACGCCTTTTACTTGCTGCTGCTTCTTACCTTATTTTATCCATCTCTTTCTTGGAAAGACAATATTCTTATTTCCATCTCCCAATCTATTACAATAGGGAGAAATCCTTCTGACTGTAGGGTTTGTCATCAGAAGTCTCATTCTGTACACGAATCTGAAGAATCCTTTAATACATTAATTACCAATCTCTCTGCCACTCCTACCCTAATTCCTCACGCTAAGTGTCTAGAACTCCTTGCTAACCAATCAAATCCTTGGTTTAGTTGATTTCATTATAATGATTCTATAATTTGTGCCCCCTTAGGGTATATTTTCACTTGTACTTGGCGGAAAGACCTGTGCAGAACACACTATTTATTCCCTATCAAACTAGAAGTCATTATTCAATTGGATCATTGGTTACACCTATTTCCTTATACGATCAATCAGAAACTCAGCACTGGGCATCACCTTCGAATCTACTTCATAGACTAAAATGGGAGACTAGTTTTACGCATAATCAAGGGTGCTTAATGCCTCGCGGTATCAACCCCAGCAAAGCTACCAGATTTGGAAAAATATTTTTTCCTTGGGTAGGCACTGCCATGAATGACTATATAATCAGAAACTTATCTAATACCCTGGCGGATGTTGCTAAATCTGCACTAAAGCAATAGCTGCTCCCCCTTCAAAAAAAATCTTTGGATTCCCTTGCATGAGTTGTATTAGATAATAAAATTGCTCTTCATTACCTCCTGGCTGAACAAGGTGGGGTTGTTCTGTGATAAACACCTCTGGTGAAATAAAAACTGAACTAGACAAAATCTGAGCACAGGCCAAATGGCTAAATGCTGTGCCCACTGACGCCCCATAGTTCTTTGATCTCCTTAGCTGGCTACCCTCAAGAACTGCCTCCTGGTTCAGATCTATTTTCCAATTTGGACTTAGTGTTTTATTATTATAGGAATTCTCACTGTTGTGAAGCTTTATCTCTTCTGCACAGCTCAATGTTACGAAAATACCACTGGGTTAATGGTCACTCAGTGCTTTGAAATGATTGCTAAGGCTTATGAGCCTTCACCTGAGAAACTTTAAGGAACTGCAGATAATGTCTGCCCTTAAAGGAACTTGACATCAAGGCTTTTCTCTGCTCTGGCACTCTTGCTGCTCAAATGTGGCCTAAGGCTCCTAGGGAAATCACTTTCCCTCCTATGTGGGACACGATATAACAGGAATGAGCCTTCCCAGGGATGAGGGACCAAAAATGCTTTGATGGCTGATCAGCAATGCTTTCAAATGGTTGATCAGTGGTGCTTTCAAACAAATATATCCATCAAAAGGGGAAAATGTCAAAATTGACAACAGTGGAGCCATTTTAAAATGGAGTCAGACCTGCCTTTCCAGAGAAACTGCCTCACTATCTTGAACCTTGGACTGGGCCAAACCTTTGGACTGGGCCAAAATGGCAACTGTTTTACAAGCAATTGTTTGAGAAGTTAGCAGGAGAATGGACAGCCTGATCACAAAGAGGATAGTGGACTTTCTAAAAATAAAATCAATAGCCAATCAATATTTAGCCAAGACCAGCTCTCTGCCTCCTACCCCAATTAAAATGCTTTGTAATACAACCTCCCTTCTTTGCCTTTAAAAGCCCCTGACTTTTGCTCCCTAACGGGACACTATTTGGATTTCTACCTGAATCTGTGTTCCCGGAATTTCAATTCTTTGATGCCAAATAAACACTTTGCCTCTTAAACTGGGTTCTGTTTTTGAAGGTTGACACAACTTGACTGACAGCTTTCCCCCTGCCTGTCTTTGAGTCTCTGCCACACAAGTAATGGTGGCTGATTCCCTGGCTATAGTAAACTCTGAATTAAAAAGGACTCTGAAGGAGGGGCTGCCTTCTTAGCATGGGAAATCAGAGTATCAGGCCAAGACTTTACCTCTGGCTTCTGCCTCTAATGCCTGCCCACTCACCTATCCCCATGGAGTAGCCCAGGAGTGTGCAGTGCCTTGTGGCTAATGACAACCTCCCCCTTTCTCTTCTCTGAGGAATGTAAAGTCAGAATGTGAGTGTTTGAGAGTAACTTTGCTATAGGGATGACTTTGAATCTGCTGTAACTTCTAGGAAACGCTTTTAATCTTTGATAGTAGCAAATTCCTTTTGACACAGCTCTGAGAAAAGCTGCTGTGCCTTATGCATGCATTTCCTCTATAGTGGTTCTCAAACTTCTCCACTAACGAACTCCTAATGATGGAAGAGAGGGAGCCAGACACTCCTCCCCTGGGGGAGTGGAGGTGAGGGAATAATAAATATAATAATAACAGCACAACTATAGCAACCCTGTATTAAGCATTTACTATGTACCAACTTAATGTTAAGGGCTTTACATACATCTTCTCATTGAATCCCCACAACAAACTTGGTTTCCTGGACTGGCAGCTACAGAAGTTGTGGTTTTGAATAAGGTCTGGTCATTGTCCCTTTGTATATTCAGTCTCTCAGGAAGGACTCAATCCCTGTATTGTCAGTAGCTTAAATTGGGGGGCAAGGGGTGGTATTTGTTGGACAAAGTGAAAGTTTACCTTTGACATTGGCTCATCCAACCAAAAAAAAGTTTAAAGCAAGTTAATAATGGAAATACAATTATAACTCAAAAAGGCTACTTTACATAATAGAGTAATGTATCCTTTGGTTCACGCTACTAATCCAGTGTCTTACAGTTGTCTTACTGGATAGAGATGTAAACTCCTTCTATTGGAAGGATGCTATGGTAACGAGAATCTAGGGAAGGGGGGTACAGGTGACTGGTCCAGTTATCTAGGAGGGCAGAGCCTTAACGGAACGCTCTGGAGAAGGGAGGAAGAAACGCGTCAACAAAAAAATAAGGGCACTTGTGGTGGAAGGAATTGAGTGCTGGGATCCTGGGGTTCAGAGGAGGGAGTAACTGGGGGTTTCAGGCTCTTCGTTGCACCCCAGAACCAGACCAATCACAGAGTTCGTCCTTCTATTCTTTACAAACGGCTAAGGAGAGACAATTAAAAGGAAGAGACTTAAATTTAAAAGAATAACTAGCCAGCCTGCGAAACCTCGTGCAAAGGGAGGATTTCAGCGCGTGCAGCGCTGCTTCCCAATTTTCAGTGACAAAACCGTGGCACATCACATCACGCACCGCGCCGCCAATACCAACACCCCGCCCAGCCCCAGAAGGAAGAGGAGGAGCCCCCACATCCCACCAGGAGCTCGCGTGGGTGGAGGACGAGCACAGCCCCAGCGCCAGCAGCCGCACGCGGAGGTCGGGCCGGGAGTACACACCCCGACAAACGTGCGAGACCTTGCGCGGCGGCCGCGCGGCGGAGCTTTACGGTAAACTGCGCGGCGGGGCTTTACGGTAATCCTGCGCGGCGGCTCCGCCCTCGTGCGCAGGCGCGGAACCGTTGCCGGCGGAGCGGTTGCGAGCCTAGCGGTTTCCAGAACGGCTTCGCCAAGGGGCTGGACCGTCCGGGTTCCGAGGCCGGCCGGGCGGCTCGGCCCAGCCTGAAGCCCCGGCGTCCGCCTCCCGCGGCGTCCTCGGTAATTGACGGCGCTGCCGGAGCAGCCGGTGCCGGGGGTTCGAGGCGGGAGGGCGCTGACGAGGTCCCGCCCTCAGGCCGCCCCGGGCCCCTCGGCGGGGTGGGAGCGGGGGACACATCCCCGGGGAAACCGAGGCCCGACGTGGAGCCCGGGAGGAGGGCTGGAGCGCTGGCCATCGCCGCCTATCCACGGCCAGCGGCTCAGCATGGGGCGGGAGCGGGCTTCTCCGGGGAAACTGAGGCCGGAGGGCAGCCTGGAGGAGGGGGTATGGGCTCTGGGTTCCAGCGCCCCCGTCACCTCCACGAGGCCGAGGCGGTGGGGGCATTGTCGGGTTATCGTGCAAAGTTCAAACCCAGCCGCCTCTTTCGCTCCTGCCCTCTCAGTCTCGGGAGACTGCCTGAGGCTGTGAACCCTGCCTCCCTCCAGGAGCAGAAACTGGACCTTGTCCCCAGCGGAATCTCTCGAGGAGGCGATGCCGGTGCGGTTTTCTTGGATCCGTTTGAAATGACGCTTTTGTCTTCCTGATCCCTAGGATCCGTCGGCATGAATACCGTGGTCGTGGTCCACGGTGGCGGGGCGAGCAATATCTCCAAGGACCGGAAGGAGCGGGTGCGCCAGGGCATCATCAGAGCCGCCACCGTTGGTTACAACATCCTCAAGGAGGGAGGGAGCGCAGTTGACGCCGTGGAAGGAGCCGTGACCGTCCTGGAAGATGATCCCGAGTTCAACGCAGGTAAATTGGCCCTGCAACTAGTAAGTGATGCCAAATCAGGTTAAGCTTCACCCCCAAAATAAATAGAAGTTTTCTAAAGTGTCTATGAATCTAATCAGCTTTATGGTAAAAAATATTCTGAAGAGATCTGACTTTTCTCTTTTTCACATGTTGACCAAGTTGTTTTAAAGAATTTTTAAACCCATTAATTCACCCTTTTTTCTTTAACCTGTTTCCTAGAGTTCACACCCTAAGGGGCTTTTTTATTACATCTGTTTGTGGAGGGTGGGAGTAGACTACATACTATAAGTTGTACCCATTTTAAGTTTTGAAAAGTGTATACACCTGTGTAACCACACCACAACCAAGATGTAAAACATTTCCATCACCCCCAAAAGTTCCTTCATGCATCTTTGCAGTTAATCCCCGCTCCAATCCCCAGCACCGGTCATCCACTGGTCTGCTTCTGTCACTATAGATTAATTTGCATTCTCCAGAATTTCATATAAATGCTGTCATGGGAGTGTATTCTTTTGTTTGCGGCTTCTTTCACTCAATCAATCCTTTTTTGGAGTAATAATCATTATAACTACTATGAGTGTCTACTGTATACCATGCAGTGGTCTAAGAAATTTGTGTAATTAACCCTTTTAATCTGCACTATAGTCCTACGAGTTAGGTATAATTATCACGCTCATTTCTCAGATGAGGAAACTAAGGCACAAAAAGATTAACTTGCTGGAAGACACTCATTTCCTTTTTATTATAAAATAGAAAACCTAGCATATAGAGATAAAAATACTTCTTGGAATTACACCACCCACCCAACATCTGTCAGGGAAAAGAATTTCAGGAAATCTTAACCTATTAGTCATCAAATATTTACTGAGTATTTGTTCTGTCCCATTGCCTCTGCTGATCATTCTTTAATACTTAAGAAAGATTTCATGAGTGTGCCCCACCACAGAGTGAGGCATAACTGCGTTTTTATGGCTGTTTGTTGAACCAGAATTTACTACATGCTCTCCCGCGCCAGCAGGAGGAGCAGCCTGCTGTTTCAGTGGGGACTTGTTCAACTATATGCCCCTTAGTAGTCGGGACCCTCTTGGTTGACAAACCCGGTCTTATTCACGCAGGACCTTCAACTGGAGCGGGTGGATCTGGTCTCCTACCCTCTCTAACAGGATCAGTCATCTGCATGAACTGGGAAGTATGGATTAGGAAACTGAGCAGCTAGTTCTCGTTTCTGTGCTCTGTACCCAGAGCCAGCCTTCTGAGCGCTTCCCTTCTGATTGCCCAGAAGTCTGCTATTCAGCACATTGAGAGAGAAGAAAGTAGGGCTGAAAAGAAGGAAATCAAAGATCTGGGGGGGAAAGTGGGGCTTTTCACAGCTTACTGTCTACCTTGAGCTCTGTTTTCCATTTGCTTTTCCCAGCTGAGGTCAATACAAGCAAACGGTATTTCCAGCAGCCTCTGCTATAATCCTCTAGCATAACTATTTGGGAACTTTCTACAAAAAGCTGACTCTGGTAGTTATTGAGCTAAGTGGCAGTAATTAGCATTCCTAACACAGCTTATCTGAGTGTTTGTAATAACATTGTTTACCTTGTATTCACATTGCAGTATGGATTTCACTTTTGTTTAAAGCTTGTTTCAGAATACTTAGTTTATTTATTAGAAACCAACACTGTAAAAATTGAACTTTTAGATTTTGAATGCTAGAAATAGTCTTTAAAGACTGACTTAGATTGGCAACCAAATAATGACCTTTGCTTTCACTGGAGTTGAGCAATATTTACACAGAACTTTAATTTATTCTCTCTACAATTCAATTTGATAAGCTGTCAAAGAGTCTTTGAGATAACAGGAGTTTTATTTATCCACCCTCTTCCTGAACTCTTTATAACGTAACATCTATATGATAAAAATCTATGATGGGGTCTAGGAATTTTTTGTTTATTAGTTTTGAAGATTACCAGGTGATTCTGAAGTACAACCAGGTTTAGAATTCACTAGCCTAATATTATACCATTTTAACAGATTTCTTTTTAAGTGTCATTTGTATATGGTAAAATTTCCCTTTTTTAGTGTAAGTTCCATGAATGTGACAAACGCAAATAGTCATGTAACCACCACCAAAACAGTTCCATATATATATCAAAATATAAAACAGTTCCATTACTCACAAATTCTCCCATACCCCTTTGAGTCCACACCTCCATTCACCCCTAGCCCCTGTCAACAACTCATGTGTTTTCTGTCCCTTTAGTTTTGCCTTTTCCAGAATGTCATAAATAGAATCATACAATATGTAGTCTTTAGAGTCTGGATTCTTCACTTAGTGTAATGCATTGGAGGGTCATCCTTGTTGACACAAGTATTGGTAGTTGATCCCTTTTTATTGTTGAGTAATATTCCATGGTATGGATATACCACCGTTTTCGTCATTTATCAGCTGAAGGACATGTTCAATTTGGGGCCATTACAAATCACTATAAATATTTGCATACAGATTTTTGTATGAACATGTTTTTACCTCCCTTGGGTGAATACATTAGGTGGGGGATTGCTTGTCATATGGCAAGTGTATATTTAACTTTACTTGAAACTGCCGAACTGTTTTCGGAAGTGACTACTATTTTCCACTCCCACCAGCAATGTCTGAAAGTTCTAGTTACTCTGCATCTTCACTGGCACTTGGTATTGTCAGCATTTTTTGTTTCAGCCATTCTAATAGGTGTATGGTGGAACTCGTGCTAGTGTTAATTTGCGTGTCCTTAATGGCAAATGATGTTTATTTTAACATCTTTCAATCTTTTGTCAATTTCTTTATTGGTTTTTGTTTTTTTCATATTACTGAGTTTTAAGAGTTTTTTTATGTATTCTAGATATAGGTCTTTTATCAGATACAGGCATATCTCATTTTATTGCACCTTGCTTTATTGCACTTTGCTTTATTGTGCTTCACAAATGTTTTGTTTTTCACAAGAGCCTCCACCAGCAAAAAGATTACAACTTGCTGAAGGCTCAGATGATGGTTAGCATTTTTTAGCAATAAAGTATTTTTTAATTAAGGTATGTACATTGTTTTTTTAGACATAATGCTATTGCACACTTAATAGACTGCAGTATACTGTAAACGTAACTTTCATGTGCACTGGGAAACCAAAAAAATTCCCGTGACTCACTTTATTGTGCTATTCACTTTATTGCAGTGGTCTGGAACCGAAGCTGCAATATCTCTGAGGTATGCCCGGATATGATTTGCAGATATTTCCTCCCAGTCTGTGGCTTGTCTTTTCTTTCTCTTAACAGTGTCTTTCAAAGAACAGAAGTTCGTAATTTGTATAAGTCCAATTTATCCATTTTTTTAACAGATTGTGCTTTTTGTGTCATATCTTAAGAAATATTTGCCAAACTCAGAGACAGAAACATTTTCTCTTATGTTGTCTTCTAGAAATTTTATAGTTCCAGGTTTTGTATTTAGGTCTATGATCATTTTTAATAAGTTTTTGTATATGGTGCAAGGTGTGTATCAAGGTTCAGTTTTTGCATAATTGTTCCAGCACCACTTGTTGAAAAGGCAATCTTTTCTCCATTGACTTGCCCTTTCACCTTAGTTGATAACCAGTTGACTTTATGTGTATGAGTCTGTTACTGGACTCTGTTCTGCTCCAGTTATCTATATGTATATTCTTTCAAAACCACACTGTCTTGATTACCTTAGCTTTATATTGTCTTAAAAATCAGGTAGTAAGAGTCTTCCAGCTATTTTTTTCATAATTGTTTTAGCTGTTCTAGTCCCTTTGCCGCCTTCACAAATTTGAGATTCACCTTGTCAATTTCTACAAAAGAATTCTGCTAGAATTTCTATGAGAATTGTGTTGAATCTATAGATCAGTTTGGAGAGAATGAAATCTTAATACTGAGCCTTCTAATCTGTGAACACAGTATATACTTCCATTTATTTAGATCTCCTTTGATTTCCTTCACTGTTTTGTAGTTTTCAGCATACAAATCTTATAAATATTTTGTTAGATTTATACCCAATTATTTCATGTATTTTAGTGCCATTGTAAATACCACTTTTAAAAATTTCAATTACCAATTATTCATTGCTGGTATATGAACATACAATTGATTTTTTTCGTACGCTTATTTGCCGTCTTCTCTGTTAAGGTCTTTGACTCATTTTCTCATCAGGTTGTTTGTTTTCTTGCTGTGGAGTGTTGTTATTTGCATATTTTGGATAGCAGTCCTTTATCAGATATGTCTTTTATAAATACTTTCTCCCAGTCTGTGGCTGGTCTTTTCATTCTCTTGACAGTGTCTTTCATAGGGCAGAAATTTTTCATTTTAATGAAGTTCAGCTTAATAATTTTTTCTTGGTGCATGCCTTTGGTGTTGTATCTAAAAAGCCAAACCCAAGGTTATCTAGATTTTCTCCTATGTTATCTTGCAAGAGTTTTATCATTTTGCATTTTACATTTAGGTCTGTGATCCATTCTGAGTTAATTTTTGTGAAGGATGTAATGTAAGGTTTGTGTCTAGTTTCAGTTTTTTGCATATGGATGTCCAGTTGTTCCAGCACCATTTGTTGAAAAGACTTGTCTTTGCTCCGTTGTACTGCCTTTGTTCCTAAGATTCTGCACCCAATTCCAATGTGTGTGGGCTTTTCCATACCAGCAAGCAATTCTCAGACACCAGCTGTCCTGTAATTCAGCTCAATTCTGACACTATTTACCCGGAGATAGCATCAGATTCCACAGGTTAAGGGCTCCCTCTGTCCCATAAGACTGCCCTCCACTTCAGATGCCAGTTGCAAGTCCAGGTTGTAACCTGTGCTTCTGACAGACTGGCTATAAGTCAGAGATTCCCATGACCCTCTCCTTGGGTTTGATTAATTTACTAGAGCAGCTCACAGAACTCAGGAAACCAGTTTACTCACTAGATTACTGGTTTACAGTATTACAGAGGATATTAAAGGATACGAATCAACAGCCAGATGAAGAGATACATAGGACGAGGTCCTCCTTCCCTGTGGAGTTTGGGGCCTGGCATGGTGGCACATGGAAGTGTTCTGGTTCACCAGCCTGGAAGTTTCTGAACCCTATCCTTTTGGGTTTTATGGAGACCTCATTACTTAGGCATGATTAAATAAATCATTGGCCACTGGTGATTCATTCAACCTCCAGCCCTTCTCCCCTCCCTGGAAATCAGGGAGCCGGGCTCAAAGTTCCAAACCTTTAATCATAGTTGGTTCCCATGGCAACCAGCCCCCCATCTTTAGGGGAGTCCCAGAAGTCACCTCGTTAACATAAACTCAGTTGTGGTGGAAAGAGGCTTCTTATGAATAACAAGACACCCGTTGCACCTTCATGGCTCTGAAGTGATTTCAGGAACTGAGGACAAAAGACCAAATATTGTCACAGAATATGCTCCCATTGCTCTTATCCCTTAGGAAATTCCAAGGGTTTGGGGAGCTGTAAGCCAGGAACTGTGGACAAAGACCAAAATGTACATTTATTATAAATCATAATATCACAGCTCCTTTGTCAAAGATCAGTTTACTCTGTGTGGGTGTGTTTCTGGGCTCTCTGTTTCATTGATCTGTTTGTCTATTCTTTTGCCAGTACCACACTGTTTTGGTTATTGTAGCCATACAGTAAGTGTCATCTGCAAATAGAGACAGTTTAATTTCTTTTGCAATCTTTATGCCTTTTGTTTCTTTTGCTTGCCTTATCGCCCTGGCTAGACCGTCCAGTATTACATTGACTAGGAGTGGTGAGAGCAAACTTGCTGGCATTTTTTCCAACCTTAGAGGGATAGCTCTGTCTTTCACCAGTAAGTATGGTGTTGGGTGTAGGATTTTACAGGTGCCCTTCATCAGGTTGAGGAGGTTCCATTATTCTTAGTTTCCTGGTGTTTTTTCTGTCATGAATGGATGTTGAATTTTTTTTTAAATACTCTTGTTGTTTTTTGTTTTTTGGTGAGGAAGATTAGCCCTGAGCTAACATCTGTTGCCAATCCTTCTCTTTTGGCTGAGGAAGATTGGCCCTGGGCTAACATCCATGCCCATCTTCCTCTACTTTATATGGGATGCTGCCCCAATGGCTTGATGAGCAGTCCATCGGTCCACGCCCGGGATCTGAACCTGTGAACCCTGGGTTGCCAAAGCGGAGCACATGAACTTAACTGCTGTGCCACCAGGCTGGCCCTGGATGTTGAATTTTATCAAATCCTTTTTCTGCATCTATTGAGATGACTATATGGTTTTTCTTTTGTTTGTTGATAGAGTGAATATTGATTGATTGATTTTTGGATTTTGAACCAAGTGTGCGTCCCTGGGATTAACACCACTTTGTCGTGATGTGTTATCTTTTCCTGTAATGCTGGGTTTGATTTGATAGTGTTTTCTTGAGGATTTTGCATCTGTATTCATGAGGGATACTGGTCTATAGTTTTATTTTCTTATAATATCTGTCTGGTCTTGATATGAGGGTAATGCTGGCTTCATATGATGAATTGGAATGTGTTCCATCCTCTTCTGTTTTTCTTGAAGAGTTTGTATAGAATATGGGTATTATTTCTTTGTTAATGTTTGGTGGAATTTGCCAGTGAAGCCATCTAGGCCTGGAGTTTGTTTTTGTTTTGTTTTGATGGAATGTGTCAACGCAAATAATCCATAGTCAAACTATAAGTCAAAACTGGGGTGAGTTTATTATGAGCCAAGTTTGAGGACTATAGCCCGGGGCCTTCTTTTCCCAAGGAAAGAAGGGCACTGAAGAAGTGGGGTGTACAGAGTGGTTATATACTGTCTTGGGACAAAGAATATACATCACATATGATAGGAATGTCCCTTTCACTACTGTCACGAAATGCTTCGCTGGCACAGCAGGTTGGTGATTAATCCTTAGTTTCCAGGAAGAGATGCTTATCCTTAAAGAAATGCTGATGTGGGGGGAAGCTACATCTCTATGTTTAAGGGCATCATTCTTGACTTTGGGACATAGTAAATGTTTAAAGCAGTTGTACAGTGCATGCTCAACAGGCCATGTCAGGCCCTTTTGGAAAAACAAGGTCAGGCCAAATTAGTTTTAAATCAAATAGCTTCCTCATATACTCCAATATATACTATCACTTTTCATTTATTTATCGAAAGTTTTTAACTAGGAAATCAGTTTCTTTCATAGGTATGAGACTGTTCAGGTTATCTGTTTCTACTCCGAGTAAGTTTCAAAGAACTAGCTTTTGGTTAGGGGAGGGTTTGTGGATTTTCTTGTTTTTTCTTTTGCTGTTTTTCTGTTCTGAATTTCCTTGATTTATCTTTATTGTCTCCTTTCTTCAGCTTGCTTTGGGAATAATTTGCTTTTCTTTTTCCCGTTAGATTGTTAATTTGAAATCGTTCTTTTCTGATTCAATTTTAATGCTTTAAATTTTACTCTGAGTACTGCTTTGATTTCATTCAAGTTTTTACATGTTGTCTTTTCATTTTCATTCTATTCAAAATGTGTTCTAATTTCCCTTGTGACTTCCTCTTTATTTAGAAGTGTGATACTTAATTTCCAAATATTTGTGGATTTTCCACATATTGCTGATTTTTAATTTAGTTCTGTTACAATCAAAGGACATACTTTGTGTGATTTACATTCTTTTAAACTTTGTAAGCTTTGTTTTCTGGCCCAGAATATGGTCTATCTTGGTAAATATCACATTTGCACAGAAAAAGAATGTGTACTCTGCTATTGTTGGATGGAAAGTTCTGCAAATCTCAGTAAGGTCAAGTTGGTGGATAATGTTATTCAGATCTTTTATATCTTGATTTTCTGTCTGTTTCTGTTGATGACTAAGAGAGCATTTAATTGTAATTTTGGATTTGTCTGTTTCTCCTTTGAGTTCTATCAGTCTTGCTTTATTTATTCTGAAACTGTCGTTTGGTGCATAGATTGTTGTCTTCTTGGTAAACTGACCCCTTTATTATTACTTAATGTCCTCATTATTATTTAATGTTCCTTGTTTTGAAGTATACTTTGCCTGATATTCATATAGCTGCTCCAGCTTTCATTTGATTCATTTTAGCATGTTATAACTTTCCATTCTTTTACTTTTAACTTATTTGTGTCTTTACATTTAAAGTGGATTTCTTATAGGCAGCATATGATCATGTCTTATCTTTTTACACAATTTGACAATCTCTGCTTTTTATTGGAGTGTTTAGACTATTTATATTTAATATGATTATTGATATGGTTAGGTATAAATCTGTCACCTTGCTATTTGTTTTCTATTTATCCAGTGTATTCATTGTTCATTTTTTCCTCTTTTTCTGCCTTCTTTTGGAATAACTGAATGTCATTTATGATTCCATCTTACCTCCTTTGTTGGCCTAGTAGCTAAACTTTTTTTTAAAGGTTGTTTTAGGGTTTATAGTATACATCTTTCACTTGTCACAGTCTGCTTTCAAGTAATGCAGCACTTCATGTGTAGTGCTATAACACTATAACAGCATACTTCTCTTTCCCCTTTCCTGGCGTTTGTGCTATTGTTGTCATATATTTTATTTTTCTCTATGTTATAAATTGTCCAATACATTGTTATTATGTTTCCTTATAAATTGTCCAATACATTGTTATTATGTTTCCTTTAAACAGTTATATTTTAAAGACATTGTAAAAATAAAGGGAAAAAATATTTCTGCTTATCCACATATTAGCCATTTCCAGTGCTCTTCATTCCTTTGTGTGGGTCCCGATTGCTATCTGCTGTCATTTTCCTTCTGCCTGAAAAACTTCCTTTAACATTTCTTGTATTGCACATCTGATATTGATGAGTTCTTTCAGCTTTTATATGTCTGAAAATGTCTTTGTTTTCATTTTTTTGAAGGATACTTTCACTGGGTATAGAAATCCAACATGACAGGTTTTTTCTTTCAGGGCTTTTTTTTTTTTTTTGTGGGGAGCACCAGCCCTGAGCTAACATCTGTTGCCACTCCTCCCCCTTTTGCTGAGGGAGACTGGCCCTGGGCTAACATCTGTGCCCATCTTCCTCCACTTTATATGGGACACCGCCACGGCATGGCTGACAGGCAGTGCGTCAGCGGGCGCCCGGGATCCGAACTCGCGAACCCCGGGCTGCCAAGCGCGGACTAAGCTGCTGCGCCACCGGGCGGCCCTCTTTCAGGGCTTTAAAGATGTTGCTCCACTGTCTTCTGGCTTACATCATTTCTGACAGAAATATGCTATCAGTCTTATCTTTTTGCATCTCTACCTAATGGTGTGCCTCTGTGTAGTCTTCTTCATATTTCTTTTGCTTGGAGTTTATTGAGCTTCTCAGATCTGTGAATTTATAGTTTGTCAAATTTGAAAATTTTTTTATCCATTATTTCCTTAAATATATTTTTTGTTCCCCGTCTCACCTCTTCTTTTGGGTCTGCCAGTTATGCATACATTGGGCTTCTTGAAATTACCCTTGAACTCAATCATGCTCTGTTCTCTTTTTTTCCTTTTTTTGTTTCAGTTTTTTATGTTTTTCATTTTGGATAGTTTCTATTGCTCTGTCTTCAAGTTCATAAACCTTTTTCTGCTGCAGTGTCTAATCTGGTGTTAATACCATCCAGTGTATTTTTCATTTCAGACTTCTTTTCTTTCATCTCTAGAAGTTCTATTTGAGTCCTTTTATATTTTCCTCCACATTCTGGTACATATGAAATATAGTTATAACAGCTGTTTTAACATCCTTGTCTACTGATTCTATCATTTTTGTTGTTTCTGGGTCTGTTACTATTGTTTGGTTTTTTTTCCTCTTAATTATGGGTCACATTTTCCTGTTTGTGTGCCTGGTAGTTTCTTATTGAATACCAGACATTGTGACTTTTACCTTGTTAGGTTTTTTTTTTTTTTTTTTTTTGTGGGGAAGACCAGCCCTGAGCTAACATCCGTTGCCAATCCTCCCCTTTTTGCTGAGGAAGACTGGCCCTGGGCTAACATCGTGCCCATCCTCCTCCACTTTATATGGGACGCCGTCACGGCATGGCTGACAGGCAGTGCGTCGGCGGGCGCTCGAGATCCGAACTCGCGAACCCCGGGCTGCCAAGCGCGGACTAAACCGCTGCGCCACCGGGCGGCCCCTTGTTAGGTATTTTTATAATCCTTTAAATATTCTTGAGCTTTGTTCTTATCCCATTTTACAGATGAGGAAACAGGCACAAAGAGAGTAAGAGTAGCTAGACTTTACAGGCATTATCTAGGCAGAGAAAGTTGGAGAAAGATTGCTAGTGATAAAGAGAACAGAATGTGCAAGAGCAAAGAGTAATCACAGAGTAATGAGAGCTGATGGTACTTTCGGAGAAACCTAATATGTTACTAAAGTGTAGCCAAGGAGAGGAGATGAAGCTGGAAAAGTAAGTCAGAGTCCAGATCAAGAAGGGCTTCATACTTTTTATTTTGTAGGTCCTGGGGTGCCAAGTCAAATTTGTGTTTTAAAAATTATTCCTCTACCAATGGAGTAGAGAATGAATTAAAGTAGGCAACTCAGAGGAAACTCTGAACCCATTTCTAACTTCTTAATTCTTGTTTTTCAACTTCTTTTTGGTTTTAGGTTGTGGATCTGTCTTGAATGTAAATGGTGACGTTGAAATGGATGCTAGTATCATGAATGGAAAAGACCTGTCTGCAGGAGCCGTGTCTGCCGTCCGCTGTATAGCAAATCCCATTAAACTTGCACGGCTTGTTATGGAAAAGGTATATGTGATAATAAAGCATCTTTTTCCTAAGGAATTGTTACTTGTGTACTTCAGTGACTGAAAGAGGTCTGACCGTAGAGAAATACTTGAGATCACTGTTCTCCTAAAATTATATACAAGAACAGAAGCAATGTTATTTAAGTTTCTCAAGCCAAGATTCTGACTCTGTTGACGATGTAATTTGAGTGGTAGTCATTTAACCAGTGATTACTTTGTTTTCATGTTATCTTCCTGTATTTTCTTCAGCCTTCTCTCAACACATATAATACACACAAACTGAACAGACCCAACTGTTTAATAACATGTGTTAAATAAAAATGGATTCAGTTCTCCAAATTCAAGATCATACGTAAGTCACATTCCTAGTAATATTCCATCATTTTTTAGTTTTCTTGAAAATACAAAAACTCAGAGAACCAGGCTCTTTTCAACATCCAGAAAAGCAAGCCAGTGGAATTTACATTTTTGAGGCTTTTTGCTCGGAGAGAAGTAGTTATTTTTACACAGTTGGAACAGTTAAAAAGATTTTAAGTTTTTCAAAAAACTAACCATTTTTCCATTTCTTTCTGGCTCAAGACACCTCATTGCTTTCTGACTGACCAAGGTGCAGCAAAATTTGCAGCCGCCATGGGGATTCCAGAGGTTCCTGGAAAGCAGCTGGTAACAGAGAGAAACATAAAACGCCTAGAAAAGGAGAAGCATGAGAAAGGTGCTCAGAAGTTAGACTGCCAGAAGTAAGTGTCCTTTGTGGCTCACATTTTGGGATTTATTCAAGTTTGAAAGTTTGAAAAATATCTGATTATCCACATTTATTAAATAAGTCAAATATCACTTGGTAGTTTCAGTTTTCATACAAAATAATTCATACTAAATAATGAAAAACTGCTCTTTTGATTCTCAAATTTAACCTCATTTATTACTCATATGAGTAGTAACTCAAATTAGGCTGACAGAGTTCCTTCTCCAGTATGATTTAATAGGAGAATGCCTTGTGTTAATGTTTTAACTATCTGCATACTTCTTGGTCAGTTTGTTATCTTAAGTACAGGAGTCCCACCTTAGCCACAGTTTCGCTGTCCGTGGTGTCAGTTACCCCCAGTCAACCACGGTCTGAAAACATTAAATGGAAAATTCCAGAAATAAACAATTCATAACTTTTAAATTGCACTCTGTTCTGAGTAGCATGAGGAAATCTCGCGTGATCCTGCTCCGTCCTGCCTGAGAGGTGCTTCATCCCTTTGTCCGTCGTATCCACCCTGTCTGCGCTCACAGGGTACCCACCTGTTACTCACTCGGTAGCTGTCTCAGTTATCAGATCGACAGTCGTGATATCGTAGTGCTTGTGTTCAAGTAATCCTTATTTTACTTAATAATGGCATCAAGGCCAACTTTATTATTATTGTTGTTGATCTCTTACTGTGCCTAATTTATAAGTTAAACTTTATCATAGCTATGTATGTATAGGAAAAAACATAGCATATATAGGGTTCAGTACTATCCGCAGTTTCAGACATCCACTGGAGGTCTTGGAACCTATCCCCCTCAGATCAGGGGGAAATACTATAGACTAAATGGGTTCTCTGTGATCTAGTGTACCCTAGGAACTCGCTTAAGCACTCTATCATAATGCGGAGAAATCAGTACAACTCTTATCAGTTTGAATTAATTGTATGTTCTGAATTATGGTTTTCTTTGTTAGAGATTTCAGAATCCCAAATAAAAGCCCCTTAGTTAAAGCAAAATTTGAAAAATAAAATTTGAATATGGCCTAGTTTATAGTGGAATATAATCTATAGACTCTGCATACCTTTTTAGATTTGTAATATTTAACCAGAGATGTGCTTTAGTATCACCTAGGGAGCTTTTTCAAAATATATGTATCTGAACCCCTTCCCTAAGGAATCTAATTTAATAGATCTGAGGTAGAGAGGCCAGGCAGGTGTATTAGGAAAAAGTTTCCCAGGTAATTCTGATGTGTCCTCAGGTTAAGAATCTGTGTTACAAGATTGGCCATACATTGATAGCTGTTGATAACCTTACCGAGTGTGCTATTGTGCCCGTAGGCTAGAGTCACGAGAATGGGGTTGCTTTATCAGTTGTTAATGTACATTTGAATAGATCTCGCCACATTGCTTTCCAAAAATTCTGTAACAACACACACCTCCACCAGCCAGTACTGCTTTTAGTTATAAGCAAGAGGGGCTTCTGCCCTGGGCCCTGCACTTTGGAGGATCCTCGTATCACAAATACACAAAACACTTGGTTTATTACAGACACGTGGGGCATCTCTGTCACTCAGCAGTGGCACAGGATGACCCATAACCCTCATCATCTGCTCTTGTGACTAGTATCATTCAGCCCCCAGCAAAGTGCTTCTCTACATCTCTTGCCTTATGTCTTGGAAGCAAAGGCCACCTGAGTCTAAAGGTTTGTGGATTGTGCCCCTGCTGACATCAGGAATGGACACTGCTTTGGAGTGTGGGGAAGAACTGAACAGCAGAAGGACTTAGGTAAGAGAAAAAGACAGATTAATAACTTGTCAAATAAATTCTTGCATAATGAAGTATTGTTTCCCTGTATTGCCCAGTGTCCATTTTCTCTCCATGTTTCAATTTGTGGTTCTGGGGGTATTTGTGAATTAGTACAATATCTGCAAGACTTGCACTTGAGGGCTAATTCCTGTTGCTCTTAAATTTGTATGTATATAGGTCTAGACCAGCACTGTCCAACAGAAATACGAGAGCCACATAGGTAGTTGAAAAATTTCTAGTTGCCACATTTAGAAAAAAAGAGGTGAGATTAATAATATATTTAACCCAGTATACCCAAAATATTATCATTTTGACATGTAATTAATATAAAAAATTATTTATGAGATTTTTACATTCTTTGACACTAAATATTCAAAATCTGATGTGTATTTTGCACTTACAGCACATCTCACTGTGGACTGCCCACATTTCTAGTGCTCAGTAGCCACATGTATTTAGTGGCTGCTGTATTGGACAGCGTGGGTCTAGACAGAACCTGCGTGAAGAGCCAGCTCTCTGTGTCAGCAACTAAATGGACACTGAATATTAGAATTGTGAATGGTTGTATTCTTACAAAAATATTGAAAAGATTTATTTAAGTTTTCAGTATATAATATTAAAAATTTCTTAATTTATTAAAATGTTATATTAATTCATTTTGACTTTAATATTAATAATTTTGTATAATCTAGAAAAACATTTTGAAATTATATCTGCAAATGAATTTTATTTTTTTTTAATTTGCTCTTAATTTTGCTGAAGATATCTTCTAATTTTGTACACTTTCAATATAATTACATTTTACTTTTTAATCCCTAGATTGTTGAAAATGAGTGTAAGTCAAGATTTTGATAGAAAAAGAATACTTAAGAGGAACTCACAAAAGAAAAAAAAAAGCTGAAAGGAAAAAAGAAGCAAAAAAATCTTCAAAGAAATAGTCTGCTTGCATTTTTAAAAACAAAACAGTAAAAGTAAGCAGTCTTCTTCCCAGATGACCCACATAAAATTCACAAACAGGACATTACAAATTATTTGTAGATGAAAAATTAAAATCAATGAAGATTTAATTAAATTAGAGTTAAATCAATGAAGATTTAATTACTTATCAAAAAAATGAAAATTAGTAAGAATATTATTCTCATCAAATCCACAAATTGAACAGTTCAGATGAAATCTCTGCAACTTTCATGTTGTTTCCTAACGGAAGATTCATTGCAAACCACAAAGAATCACACATGCAGTTACTAGAAGTTGGGGAAAAAGACTGAATAAACAAGAAATGATGATACCAGAAAAAGGCAAAGATAGGAAACATCGATGTACCGTTCTTGAAAGAATAATATAATGTTTCAAATATTTAGCCCAGCCTAATGATGCTTTTCATGGCACCACAAACACAACGTGTACAAAAAACAATGGAAAATTTCGAAGTTTAGTAAAAATTATTTTCAAAATTTGGTAAAATGCCAAATGTAATTAGGACAAAAAATACTGAAACTAATGATCACTATCTGGGATAGAGAATTCAAACATTAATTTAATGAATAATAGAGAGAGAGATGAAATAATGTATAAAATTTTTTTAACAAAATACTCAGTTCAACTAGAATGTACCATGGTCAGAAGACGTGTTGAAAAACTAACATTTAAAAGACTATCGAAGGCAAGCCTGTGATAATGGAGGTAACATGACTGGTAAATAAAAGGTATATAAGCACGAAGTCGGGCCAAGAATCCAAAAGTATTCTGTGTGACATGTACCTCTCACAGTTTGAATTTGTTTCTAGGAGACGGGCCCTCCACTGTGCCGATAGTGATGATGTGGGACAGTAGAGGGTCCCATACACGATTTTCTAGATATGCCCAAAGATGGAACAGCTTGATTAAACTCATATCGGACCTTATAACAAATCTCAGACACGTGCTGGGAATCTGAATGCTGTGAAAGTAATTAAGTTGAATTTAGATAAGAAGAGTTCAGCAAAACCACAGAAGATCCTCAAAGAGCAATCATGGACTTTAACAAAAAGCAAAAGTAATTTTGAATTTGCACTATCTGCAGTTATTTAGTATGAACTGTTAATGTCTACTGATAAGCTTAAGAAAAGTTTTAAAAAAATCTTAAGTTTGGCTATTTCACTTTTCAAAGGGTTAAATTTCTTTTAAAGTTTAGAAAAACAAAAGCAAAAATGCATGTGACAAGAAAAATGACATTCCAATAAAATATAAGGAAATTGAAATAAGGAAACAAAAGATATTCACCTAACTTGAGGGAGAAGATTCATATACAAATAATCCTGAAACCAGTTTCTTAAAGGCTATTTCTCTGTTCATTATAAATCAAAGCACAGGACCATTTGAAGAGAGATTTGAACAAAATGCAACAACATACTGCTGTTTTCAGTTTTCTTTATAATATACCAGCATTGAAATTTGAAAGAACTTAAGATATTCTGTATGATTCTAAATACGGTTAAGAAATGATGAAAATGACTATAATAAGTGATTGTGATTTTTATGATCAATTTAAAATATTTAGTAATATCTTCTGTGATAATTTATCCTATGTAACCCCATATAGCATTTGAGTGTGGTAATGTAAAAATCAGGATTCATTTCCAAATCTAAGTATTGCTATCAGAAATAATTCCAGGTGCTACTGCCTCAGCAGAGTGAAGCTTCTCTAAATCAAAATTAATGAAAAACCTGCTACAAACTACATTGACTCAAGAAAGGTTGTGTTATTTGGCACTTTGTCAATAGAATGCATGTTGTGTGAAAATGTTGATTATAAGAATATAATCAGTGCTCCCTGAAATGAAGGCAAGGAAAATTAATTTTATGGAATAAATAATTTATGAATTATGTATGTGTGTGTGTGTCTTTTCCATTCATCCAGCCATCACCAGCTGATCAACAAAAGGTCCAGTTGTGCACAATAATAATTAAATTGTCATCATTGGTAGTTTGTCGGCTTTCGGTCATATGAAAACCATAGCTTTACAATATTTTTCAAGATACATTTTTCATGGTAAGAGAATAGAACATATTTATAACTTCTAGATATAAAACATTTGGTGTGTGGGCCTCCATTTGCATTTGTTTTCTTGCCTCAACCCCTTGCAAATGTTAAGGATGGACCTGCCACCAGCAGTGACCGGCAGTACCCATTTCCTTATCTGACACGAGAAGGATGTTGTCCCTTTAATTTGCTTTTCCCTGGCTACTAACAAATTTGAGCATTTTCCATTTGTTTGTGGGTCATTCCTTTCTATGAATTTGCCTATTTTTGTCCTATGATCATTTTTTTCTCTCGAGTTGTTTCGTTCCCTGTCAGTCCTAAGGCTATCTTCTCTGTTAAAAAATTTTCCCAAATCTGTTGTTTTTAGTCTTGCTTGCAGTATATTTGCCATATAAAAGTTTTTATTTTTTTGTAATCAAATACGTAGTCTACCTCTTCCTGTAGAGTTTGGCAAGGCCAGAAACTTAGAAGGTAGCCCCCCCCCCCCACCAGAGACATACAGTCACCTAGATTTTCCTGAAGAATTTTGTTCTATGTTTTATACTTCGGTCTTTCGCTATCTGGAGTTGATTTTTGTGAATGCTGGAAGACAGGGTTCCGGTTGCTCCTAAACAGAATGCCAGGTTTCCCTTTCTAGCCCCTTGAATGCCAGGCTATCTCTAGCTGTGATTCAGTCTCTCCATGTGATTGCCTAACAGGTACCGCGGGCTTCCGTCCCAAACTGACCTCTTGGTTTCTCCACCTGATCCCCCTTCCACACACACCAACAACAAAACAAACCTATTCCTAATGGTCTTCTACATTTCAGTGAATGGTCCTTGCGTCCTCTCAGTTCCTGAGGCCAAAGGGCTCAGAGTTGCTCGTGATTCCTCTCTCACATCCAGTCCACCTGCAAATTCTGTCCACTCGACCTTCAGAATGTCCCAAGTCCAGCCTACTTCTCACGCTCTCCGCTGGAACCCCCTAACAACCCACTGCCTCTTCAAGCCTCTAATGTCTCTGTTTCCACTCTTGTCTCGTTCAGTCAACACAAGAGTGAGAATAATTATCTTAAACTTTTTGTGGAAGTATAGCGTATATACAGAAGCGTATAAATCGTGTGTCCTCCTTGATGAGTTTTCACAGTGGACACAGCCATGTAATCAGTGCCCAGATCAAGAAATAGAACATTGTCAGAAGCTCCTCCTCACGCCCCCTCCCGTTCACTAGCCTTCCCTCAAGGTAACCACTCACCTGACTGCTAACACCGTGGATTAGTGTTGCCTGTTTTTGAACTTTATTTAAGTAGAATCTTATAGTAGGTGCTTTTTTAGGTGCCTTCTTTCATCATCATATTTCTGAGATTGATCCATTTGTTGCAGAGAGCAATAGTTCATTCTCGTTGCTCTATAGTATCCCATTTCATGAATATATCACAATTTATTTACCTTTGGTGGACAGGTGTGTTGTTTTCAGTTTGCTGTTATTTACAAATAGTACTGCTGTGAGCATTTTTGTACGCTTTTGGTAAACATATCTCCACATTTCTGTTAGAAGAAACTGGAACGTAAGAAGAAACAGAAAACTGGAATTTCATTTTGAGAATAAGAGGGACACTATTAGTTAAGCTGGGACAACAGGCATAAATCAGGACTGTCCTGGGTAACCAGGATGGATGGTCACCCGACCTGTCAGAGGCTTCATGATCTGGCTGCTGGCCGTCCCGCCGACCCTCTTACACTCTCTCTCGGCTTATTCTCTCCAACCGCATTGGTCGTCTTGAAATTCCATGACCTTGGCAAGCGTGTTCCTGCTACAGGAACGTTCTTCCCCGGCAATCAGCATGGCTTGCCCCTCACTTCCTTCAGAGAGGCCCTATATAAAACAGCACCTCCCCACCATCACTCTCCCCATAAACTGCTATAATTTTCTTAGTTTTTATTGCTATTTGATTAAACCTGAAATTTTTATTGCTCTGTTACCTTCTGCCCCACATGCAAGTTCGATGGGAGAAGGGACTTTGTCCATTGAGTTCACTGCTGTGTCCCTGCACTTAGAATGGTGCCTCGAATATAGTTTATTATAGAATCCGGGGGGGGGGTGTGCGACTGTCATTGTACGGTTTCTTCTAATTTTTCACTTGAAAATTTATACTGTTAGGGAGAAAATTAACATTTTATCTTCACAAGCAAGCCCCATAAGACAGTCAAAGTGAGGTCTGTGGATGGGCAGGTCAGCGACACCTGGGAGGTTGTCAGACATGCAGGGTCTTGGGTCCCACCCTGTACCTACCAACTTGGGATCTCTGGGGGAGGCCGGGGAGCCAGGGGATTCTTACACACACTCAAGGTTGAGATGCGCTCAATTATTTTTCCCCATTTTGTAGATGGGGAAAGTGAGAATAAAACTTAAGGCACACAGTTAGAAAAGGATGGTGCTAGGAATGGATGTACTCTTAAAGTTGAGGCCTAACAGAATGTCTAGCAATCTAACTGACGTGTAGAATAAAAAGCAAACGGTTCCTTTGTAATTTCCCTGAGTCGGGAATGTTGGAATCAAAATGTGTCCCATTTGCCATTAACGTACAATGTGGGAATTTGAGTGGTATTAAGGTACATTGTTACCTGTGGGAGTGTTTCTCATCTTCAGCCTGTCACTTTTTTCTGTTTATTTTTGCCAGAAACTTGGGAACTGTGGGTGCTGTTGCCTTGGACTGCAAAGGAAACGTGGCTTATGCAACCTCCACTGGGGGCATCGTGAATAAAATGGTCGGCCGAGTGGGGGACACACCATGTATAGGTGGGCTTGATGGATGACTGTTGCCCCCTCTTCCTTCTCCTGTCCTCAAGTTCTCATCCTCTGTTCTCCACCTCTCTCTCCTTTTCTTTCTTTCTCCATTTCCCTCCTCTTGGTGGCAGCTTCAGAATTTCTGGGAGTGGCAGTGGGACCGGAAGGAGTTGTTTAGGGCACTGCTTTGAGAGGGCGTTTGTATCTCATCGGCTCTCTTTCTCCTAGATTGCACATCTTTGGGATGACCTGGGAGGGAGATGGAGACGGGGGATGCTAAAGTCGCCCCAAGCTACCCCATAGTGCCCCTTTCTTCTCTCTAGTCCCAGTGTCAACATCTGTAGACTTATCCCCAAAGGACTAAGTACACAAAACCTCTTCCTGGGCGTGGGCTCAAATTAACGAATGAAGAAAACTGAGAACTGACGTTTGCAGGTTTTAGGTTTGAGTGCCATGAAAGTGACACACTGCTACTACAGAGACATTAGAGATGGAAATGTTCTTTGCATTAACATTGAAGCACGTTATCTAATTCCCAGGAGTTGGGGGGGGTGTATGTTTCACCCTGTGCAGACTGGGTAGACATGTTTTGGGGCAAAGGAGGGTCTGTCCTGGTGTAGCTGCTCCATGAAAGGTCAGGCCTCCCTCCCCTGAGGCTCCCTTCATCCTGATTTCAGGGTAGTCACATGGCGCTTACTAGTCCACCTGTGCATCCCCAGGTCATGGCTACTAATCTGATCCTTGTCTACACTTGGGCACTCTTTGGAATTTAATATTTGTGTAGCATTAGACTTGTGATATATATGTGAATTTCTTGGCTATTGCTGCTCAGTTAGAACAGTCACCTTCTTTGAGCAGGATCTGGAGGTTATGCTGACAATGACATTGGAGCCATTTCCACGACGGGGCACGGGGAAAGCATCATGAAGGCGAATCTGGCCAGACTCACTCTCTTCCACGTAGAACAAGGTACATAGAACAAGTTCATACTGTCTGAAGATGAGTAAAGAGAAGCTGTTTATAAACAGATGGAGAAGTGTATGAAACCCTTTCTTATTTGCTGAAGATGTTGCTTTCAGGTGTAGGGGAGGAAGACATATCCTCTACCCACTCTAGGTCCTTCTTGCTGAGCTACAAATTACATTAACATGAGATAGAATAACAGGGGAAAATCAAACAAAGCTTTATCATGTGTATAGATGGGAGAGACTCAGGAAAACTGAGCAACTCACCAAAATGACGGAGGCTCTCATCTTAAATACCATCTTCAGCTAAAGACAAAGGAGGGTGATGGGGATAGTGGTTTGGGACTTTCAAGGGGAGGAAGGCAATTCACATGGAAATGGAAAAGCAAATGTTTGGTAAACAGAACTTTGATAAGAATGGGCTTACCAAGGACCCTCCCAGTCTATCCATACCCAGAGTTATCTATGGTGATGGCCTGTCCTGGGGACAGGTCTTCTAAAATTTCTTTTAGGTAGTTAGTGGGCAGGAGGTCAAAGTTTCTTTCAGAGTCTTTTGTCCTTGAAAATGATCAAGGCAGAGAGACATACTTTGAAGTGGCCAATTCTGATTCCCCACAGATTAACACTATTTTTGACTCCTTCCCACCTTCTGTTGGGATCTGGAAAGAAGAGCATTTAGAATGGTGGGTTTGTCAACCCACCAACGGGGAGAAGATATTTGCAAATCATATATCCAATAAGAGGTTAATATCCAAAATATATAAAGAACTCATACAACTCAACAACAAGAAAACCAACAACCCGGTCAAAAAATGGGCAGAGGATGTGAATAGAATCCCGTTTGTCCTGTGCGTCTCGGGAGAAGGAGGCAGTAGGAGGCTGTGGGCCCGGGTGTGGGAGACAAGGCAGCTCTGCTCAGGCTGGTGCGAGGGCTCCGTCTCGGTGCAAGGAGGGCCTTTTGTGGTGAGGACCCTTCTCTGAAGCTTTCAGACAAATTAGCCACCAGAGATCTCGGTTAATTCACCTTGGTTTTCATACTGCAAATGGTTTTCCCTCCAGATTCCTTTCAGTGACGTGTTGTTTCTCAACCTTGTTTTCAGGAAAGACGTTAGAAGAGGCTGCTGACGTTTCGTTGGGTTACATGAAGTCAAGGCTCAAAGGTTTAGGTGGCGTCATCTTGGTCAGCAAAGCAGGAGAGTGGGCAGTAAAGTGGACCTCTGCATCCATGCCCTGGGCGGCCGTCAAGGACGGCAAGCTGCACTCCGGAATTGATCTTGACGACACCAGTATCACTGACCTGCCCTAAGTCCCCGGAAGATTGTATTCTAGATGCTAGCTTGGAGGTGAAGGACAGTTTCCTGGTGTGGAGACTAAATCAATTAGATGTAGAAATGGAAAAATTCTGCAGTCCGTCACTCCTTTTGTTGCCTTGATCAGTCAGTACTGAGTGTTTGGTTGAGGGGCGGGTTCTGAAGTGATGAGGGAAATGCCTGTATTAAGGTCAAAGTAAGACTAGTGAGGATGACAGACTCTGCTGAACCTTTCCCGGGACCAGTCCCCTGTCTTAGGTTAGGAGGAAGAAACAGCCTGATCTGAACACGGCAGGAACTGCCTCCGTGCGGGAGTGCCTTTTGGAAGTGGGAGACCCGCAGCAGTGACAGAAGCTGCAGCCTGAAGGGTGTGGGGGATCTGGAGGAGACCGACTCCCCGGGCTCTCTTGGTTGCAGACTTGCCCACAGGGCCAGGGAAGGGGCCAGGAGGGAAGGGGAGGGCCCAGTGGAGGTGTGGGCAAGTAAGACGGGAGCAGCAGCAGCGCAGATGGGAGAAGTCCAGGTGGACCGCAGCATGTCGCAGAGTTCGTTTAGAGTCAGACGAATCTGTGAGCGGGTAAACTGACTTTCCTAAGAAAGTTCAGATCTTCTCTGACTTACTAATATGGACATGTTTCCAGACACTTTAAAAAGACCTGCTGGAACCCGTAGCTCCCTAGTCTGGAGATGAAGGGTCACAGTGGAGACTGTACCGCTCCTTCAAGTCTGAGGGCTTTCCTGGGCTCACACATGAGTCTACCCACCTCCTGTTTTCCCACCAGCCAGCATGGCTGACCAGAGCCTCCACCTGCCACAGACCCTCTGGGTCCTCATAGTGAGGAACGCGGCTTGCGACTCTCGCTTCTATGACAGGGTGGGCCGATCCGCGTAGAGATGACACCATGGCTTAACACATTGTCATCTGTGCAGTGCCATGGGGTCTCCCCCACAATTGAATCTGGCTTGTGTACAATGCGGTCAGCATGGTGAAGAAAGTAATTTCCTTGGAGAGTGTTCCTATTAATCTCTCTTTACACGGGAAATGGTATTTCTGCTGTGACATATCTGCTCAGTTTTTTAGTCTGTCAGAACTTACCTTCTCTCTGGAAAGAAATTGCTTAACTTTAAATTCCATGTGCCACTAATAAAATGTATTTTGAAAGAATAACAGTGTGGTTAGGAGTCCTGTTGACAGAGACCAGAATGTACACGAGCTCCCTTTGGTCTGTCAATTCAGACAGGTGCACTAGTTAAAGAAACCTTTCGAGGTCTGGGTCAGGGGTGGATATGATAATACATCCTGCCTCGTGGGGTGTATTCGAGAGTTTTTTAGAAGAATTGAGCTTCTTCTGGATGGGTTAAGGAAGAAAGCAAACCACCATTTGCAAGTATCAGCAGGGTTTATGGATCAGTCTTGTAGTTTGCCCTTGTTCACACCAGACAGTCGCACAATTCTAGCTCCTGTCCCATGACCCTTCCTGGGCATGTCAGCTGCTCTGAACTACAGACAAAGAGGTGGCACTTGAGGGCAGAAGTGAGTTTGAATCCTGCTTCTCCATACTACCTGGATGACCCTGGGCAAGTTAACTTCTAAGAATTTTTTCATCTATAAAATAAATTACTATGAAGATTAAATGAAATGAAAGGAAAACTGCTCAGTGTTTACCTCTGGGATCCTGTGGACAAATATAGAAACTGTGGCCAGGCCCAGCAGGGAGTCTGTGTTATGTCCTTGAAAACCTCAGTATGCAGCAACTACACTTTAGAAATAAGTATTTTGTTAGGAGATATATTAGTTTGCTAGGGCTACCAACAACAAAATACCACAGACAGTGGCTTAGACAACAGTTATTTTCTGTCAGTTGAGGATGGCAGTGCAAGATCAGGGTGTGTCAGCAGCTTTGGTTTCTGCTGAGGCCTCTCTCCTTGGCTTGCAGATGGCCGCCTTCTCGCTATGTCCTCACACGCTCTTTTCTTTATACACATCTGTGGCCAAATTTCCCCCTAAAGATGTCGGTCGGAGGGGATTAGGGCCCACCCTAACAGCTGCATTTTAAATTAACCACCTCTTCAAAGGCTCTGTCTCCAAATAGTCACATTCTGAGGGCCCAGAGGTTAGGGCCTCAACATATGGATTTTGAGGCAACACAGTTTAGCCCATAACAGAAGGCAAAGCAGAATTACATTAGGGGCTGGAAATGGAGAGACTCTTTGGAGGAGTAAGGATCACTAAGTAGAAAAGGAAAAAGGAGGGAGGAAGGGGGGATAGGGAGCCCAGGTGAAAGATCTGCTTTTGTGCTGATCAGGTCCGCCATTCACAAGGGAAGTGACTCCGGTTATCAAAGGCTGCTGGAGTCTCAGCTTGGGGCCACTTGACCCCATGGGCCCAGCAGCCCCAGCCCCGTTAGGTAAGGAAACATCAGCCCCCTTATGCAAGCCAAGGTGTGTGTTGTTGCCCTCGGACCTCGGTTCTGTGAAAAGCCACCTCCACTGGCCTGCGAATTCCATTAGCTGAGGCCACATATGATTCTGTCTTTTGCCCCCGCGTTGCCAGTGGCCTGCTCTGTAACTGTTTGTCCAACAAATAAATGAGCAAGATACTATCTGAAAGAGACGACAATCTCTTTATCACTTCTGTACCACAGGAGGGCAGCAAACTATAAACTGTCCAACGGTTTCAGCAGCCCAAAGGGGAGGTCATTTATCCTGACTCTGGATCAGAACAATCTAGTCAGAAACTTTGGAACCAAAAGAGGGTTCCTTCATTTTCACCTAAATACTCCGGTTTATTTTATCGCAGAACTGTCCAAAACACAAACACTAGCAAATTCCCCCACAGAACCCGTCAAAATCAACCATGTCTCCGAAGCTTCCTCTGCTCCTGCTGCCAGGTGCTGGGGGTCCCAGGGTGGGCACACTCAGGCAGCCCCAGCCGCTGCCCGCAGTTGCTCCTTCCAGCCGGGAAGACAGATAAATTGTAATTTGGCCTAAACTTTCCAAAATGGTGGGATAATAAGGAGCACAAGAGCGGCCGGAGCTGAGAGAGAATGTCTGCCCGAGCAGGAGATGCTGCAGTCAGCCCACCCTGCTGAGCTGGAAGGAAAAGTCCTGGGAGGGAAGAGCCTTAACCTTGTAGCTGTTGCACAATAAATGTTGTTTTGAAATAATGTCCTTTGTAGATGTGTTCCTTTCTAGCATGAGAGATTATAAACTCTGAGGACAAAGGAAGGTGGGATGGGATGCGCTTCAGTCCTTGTCAGTGTCCCTCTCAGAAATGGATGGTGCGTGGGGAAGCTGGTGGGAGACATCAGCGCTCTAGCCCCCCGCCTCCTCTGTAGTCGTCATGTCAGCCCTCACTTTTGAACAAAACCATCGCTGCATTCAGACCTTGTAGCAACTTTGAGGGAGCAAGGAAGTGCCCCCACAGAGCTTATCCAGCCAAGAAAAATACTGGGGTTCTCCTCCTCTCTGCATAGGTGTAGGTGTGACCCAGAAAGGAATGGGTGCTGGGCTGAAGGACAGCGGTGAAACCAGGTCTAGGAATGGGGTTGGGAGGAGGTTTAGGCCTGGAACACAGGCTTGGGGCCGGGCGTGGGTGTGGGTGCCCATTAGTGGTTCCATCCAGAGTGTAAATACCACTGAATGGGCAAACAGCCTTTCTCCCCTACCCCACCCCACATACATACACACACACAGTCGAGCCATGGTCATATGTAGCTCATCTGTTGTGAGAAATTAAAAATGTGCAAGGGGAGGCACAGGGAAGATTCTCCCCTTTTGAAAGATGAATAAAGGCCCAGAGAAACTGGAGTTTATGCCACTCAGGTTAAACTGAGGTTTATCTCAGCCTCTCTGTTCCCAAATCCCGTGTCCCTGATATGACAGTCCTTGTCATATCTCTCATGGCACCGAACACCCACCAAGACCAAGAGGCAGTCCCAAGAGTGCTCCAGGCGAGAGGCAGGAAAGAACAGCACGTTTTGACCACTTTATCCTTCAAATTCTGCTTTTTTTTCCAACCTTACATTAAAATGAAGTTGGATTTTCAGACAGAGGTAAAGGCCAGGCGTGGACTGGGTTGACAGGGGAAATTAGCCTTGGATCTTTTTTTGCTGATCATCTCAGAGTTAACTGTATTGTTTTGCTATGCAGTTATCAGCACTTTCTGGACCCTGTGCAGAATTTGGATGGGGTTTGGGTTCTAAGCTCTGGCTGGGAGCAAAGGAGCAGCAAGGTTGGTTCTTCTCCTGTGGGACTGAGGCTCCACTACGAGACGCCCTGGGGCAGGCAGACCCTGGGTTGTTATCTTGCAGGGTGGTGATTTTTCACTAAACATTTTTAAGTTAAAAATAACCTTTCAATACAATAAAAGGGGCACGTGTGCATTGTAGAAGTTCGAAAAAATTAAAATAGCAAAAAAGTTTTAAATGTGTGAGACAACAGATCAACAAAAATAAAAAGAAAATAGGGGAAAAGATATCCTATTGCCCAGTGAATACCAATATTAGCACCTTATTGTGTATTCTTCCAGATCTTTTTCTAAGCCTATATATATGGGGGGGGGGGGGAGGGTGTGTGTATGTTTCCCAAAATGAGATCATGCCATACATGCTTTTTCAAACTTTTTTTCAGTTAACAATCCACCTTTCCATGTCAATAAATTCACCTATGTAATACTCAGTGTGCAAATTTCTCCGGTTTCCTCAGCATAGGCCCTGATGGCAGGTTTGTCAAACCCTGCCCCCGGCTGGAGTGTGATTGTGCCCCGGTGTCTTCTACCAAGTCCCGCCCCTTAACAGCTCTGACTTGTTGGATATTAGGGCCGGGTGCCGGGCCGTGTCACACCTTCCCAGATGGTCTGGCTGGCTCCTGTGGGATCAGCTGAACATTTGGCCAGAATATATCACAGGGCTGGGTGCCAAGAGACCATTCCAAACAGAAATGTCAACGTCCCTTTTGCAGCAGCAGCCTACAGTGCTGGGCTGTGGGAACACAACTGGGCTTAAGGTGTGGAAAGGGAAACGTGTTGTGTGGTGCCAAAAGCCCGAGGCCCCAGCCAGAAGTTTGGCAAAGAGTAACTTGGAGTCAGAGAGCAGGTGGGGAGTGGGTTCACCCTGTGCAGCCACCAGGAAAGGACTGGCCTACCACCCTTCCTGCTCAGGCCTCCTCCAGCCACCTCTTCCCAGGTCACTTCCTTCCCAGCTGCGCTCACCTTCAACCTTTCCCAAGACCTGCCTGACCACACAGTAAGCAAGAGCTACCCCAAGTGCCTCTTGGGCAAAGGGCAGTTTTCAGAAATATTTACTAATTAGCACAGGTGGATGCCAGTCTCACACCAAATCCAGTAATATTTCCCGGGGGATGAGAACAAAGGCTGGGGTTCTCTTGCCTTTGAGGACAACATTCCACTGTCCACCCAGTGCCAGATCCCTGGGGGTTGAACTCCTGAACTCTCTCCCCCACGTTCTATTCAAGCACCAAGTATTTAATCATTTAAAAAGTAAGAAAGACCAAAGCGAGCTCTTCCCTTCCTCCCTCTGTCTGCTCCCCTCCCTTCCCCTGGTCCTGCTCATCCCTGGCTCACTGTGGGCCCCATGCTTCCCCGGTGACCTCACCCCGGATCCGGCCTTTTGGCCCCCTGCCTCCCCAATCTTCCCAGCCATCTCTGTTTGTCTTATCTCTGGCTCTTGCACAGATATCACACCCTGCATGCCTCATGACTAAAAACTCTGCAGCTTCCCCCAAGCCCTTTCCCACCCTGTCCTTGTCTTCCTTAGCAATTCCAGCATGTTTGTCAACTGCTCTCAAGCAGAAATGGTCAGGACACAGGGTGGGCACCCTGCAGAGCTGGACCTCCCACACACGCTCAGCATTCCCAGCCCCAAGTCCTTGCTTGGATGTGCTGCAGAAAACAGGCAGCCAGTTCCTGGGGGTGCGACGCGTCTGCCTTTATTTTATTGGAGTGCCCCGCCAGTCTGTCTGCACCCGAATTTCCACACTGAAGGGTTCCACCACGGCCAACTCTGCGGTGGCCTCCCTGGGAAGCGGCTTCATTTTATTCGAGAGAAAAGGTTCCAGCCCTGCTTCCTGTCTCTGACCATTGGGGCCACTGCCCTATCGTCCCTCCCCCAGGAAGGCCAGCCCCCTGACCAGGTTCTGTAGGGGCTCACACCAGGAAGGCACTGTTGTCCTGTAGTGTGAGCAGAATGCTCCAGGCTCCTCTAAAACCCCGCAGGCGGGACTGCCCTGCCCTCCCTGAGGTCAGCCCCCAGGATGGGGTGCGGTCTGGCACATGCGGGACCTGCTCCAGGCCACTTGGCTGCCCCCCACCCCAGGCTACCTGGGCTCTGAGACCTCCAGCCCCTATGCCACACACGGCCCGGCTCCTGAGCCCCTCTTGGTGTCAAGGCTTCCCATGGGGGCCGCTTGGGTTTCAGCTGGGCCTGTGCTCAAGTATGAAGACAGAAGAATTAGGAACCTGTCCCTTGGACTCTGCACCCCCACAGCCAGTCCATCACGGCCCCTTCTCCCAGGAGCCCCATCTCGCCCACCCAAGAGCCTCCAAGGCCTCCTGCGGCCGACTGACTGGATCAAACCTAAACTCCTTGGCTGGCTTCCAAGGCCCCACTAGGCCGACTCCCCCAGATTGCAGTCAGGGCCTCCCGCGCACCCCAGCATGCAAGAGGCTCCCCAGGCCTCTGCACACCAGTGCCCTCTCCTGAAATGCCTTTCTGCCCTTAAAGGTGTTTAAGGGGAATCACAGTAACCTTCCTCAAGGGTTGTTGTGAGGATCAATTAGTTATCACATGGAAAATTCTTAGAAGTGTGCCTGGCCCATAGGAAACCTCAGTAAGTGTTAGCTATTAATATCGTGTTACTTTGTTCCCAAGCCCCCGCCCACCAGAGTCAACCCTTCCTTCGGGGTCCCAAGCCAGCAGCTCCTAAAACGGGACCCAAAAGTTGCTTCACCCATTGTGGACATGTGGGGGGGCCAGCAGGGGCCTGGCTGTTTCCGTGTGCGGCAAGGTCCCCGGGCAGAGCCCCTCCCACAACGATGCCAACACAGAGGAGAACCCCAGCCTCATACTTGATGGTTTACGAAGCACTTTCACATCTGTTTCTACTTTGTGGAGTAGGCAGGGCAGAAATAATTATTCCCATTTTCCAAATGGGGCCCTCGCTGCCCAGAGGCGATGAGTACCTTACCCACGTCACCAACTAGCAAGTGACCCAGCTGGGCTTCAAATCCAGCTCTGCCTGATTCCAAGCCCAGCACTGTGTCCTCTGCACTGAGCTGGGTCACAACCAGTTAAGCGCATCTTGCTCCTTCTGAAAAGCAGCTCAGATGCCAAAGGAATTAGAAACAGCCGCACGATGGAAACCAGACACCCTGCCCCTTGTCTCTGGACCAGCTCCCAGGAAAGGAGAACAACGGATGCGTGGCCCCCAGGGGCCGTTCCACCCTGTGAACTCAGCTCCTGGCAGAAGGGGCCTCACTAAAGAAAGTCTTTGAGCCCACTGGGCCGGGAAAGCCTCTCCCCAGAGCTGGGGCCAGACCACAGGGCTGCTTAACTCCAGGATCGGAACGAGGAGGGTCCGAGGCCAGCCATGTCACCCCTAACCCTCTCTAACAACCCTGCCAACCAGGTGCTGCACCCGTTTTTCAGACGGGAAAACCAAGGCTTGAAGAGATGTGATTTTCCAGGCTAGCAAGTGGGGCCACCAGGATGTGAGCCTGTGTCTATGGGGTTCCAGCTGGGGGAGCTCGTCCTCTGCAACACTCAGGGACCACACCTATCTTGCTTATAGCCAGTCCCCCAGGCCTACAGCCGTGCCCAAGAAATATTTGTGAAATGAAAGCATGAGTCCCCAGGTGCATCCTTCACTTATCCCCAGGAAGGCTGGATTACAGCCCATGCCTCAGCCCTGATCACAAAGGTGTCTGGCTGAGGCAAACCCACCCTGAGACCTGGGAAACAACCCTGCCCACCACCCCCTCCTAAACCCCAGCCCAGAGGCGAGGCCCACCAGGATGGCCCAGTGCCCCACCATCCAGCTCACTGGGTCAGGGGTCACCCTTGCTGTTGGGGGAGAGGGGTCAGCTCCCAGTGGTGGTGAAGGTGCTCTGGGCAGAGGTTCCAGCAGGTCAGGGCCTGGGTGGGAAGAAGAGACAGGGCTCCGTGAGAATTCGAGTGGAGCAGAGTGCAGCGGAGATGGGGTGGTGAGGAGCTGAGGAGCAGGCTGGCAGAACAGGAGTCCACATCTAGGGTACCCCACGTCACCAGCCCAGCCGCACGAGATCCCCCCTTGGAGGCCATTTCCCTAGCAGATGCTCCCACTAGATGATCCGAGGGCTTGTGAGGCTGAGGGCAGAGCCGGGCCCAGGCAGAGCGAGGGAGACGGAGGCCGGGCCCAGGCCTGCGTGGGCGTGTGTGCGGGTGGTTCCCTGTCTGAATCCAAGTTCACGAGCCCAGTCAGGGGGATCGTTCACATTCGTTTAACAAACATAACAGCCGTGACCTCAAAGTAGAAATAACAGTGAAACCAAACTCCACCCCAGTCCCAACCCGCCCTCCAGTATGGTGCTTCTAGAAGACTCAATGAATTGAACTGTGCAACTGGTAGACCTCGCCCACCAGACAAACCCCGTTCTCCTCGATCCACCAGTCATGGGTTGCACTTCCTCCCTTCCCCACCCACCGCCGGGCTCCAGGCTCCCCACACACCTTTTGCAGCATCCTGTGACCAAGTTAAACCCAAAGGCCCCTTTGGCACTCAGGGCTGTGTGTGGATGGGCCCCTGCCCTGAGGTCCCCAGCCTCGTCTAGCACACAGCTTCTCCTGGGTGCCCTCCGGCCACCAAGCTTCACACACCCTCTTCCTTCCCTCTGCCAAAGACACTTCTTCCAGCACCCCGGCCCGGGATCCCTCTAACACGCCCGAATCTCTCCTTCATGGACGTCGTCATGATTGCAGTGAGCATCTGTCTTCCTCACTAGAGGGGTTCCCGGGACCAGCACCAGGCCGGGCACATGGCAGGGCCTTAACAAGTGAGCGCTGAATGAAAGAACTGCAGACGGAGGTCCCCGCCCCTCTAGCTCCAACCTTGCTTCTTCCTAGCCCCCGCCAGACCCGCTCAAAGACACCTCCTCCAGGAAGCCTCTGCATCCACTCAGAAGTCATCTTCTCCTCCTCTGAGCAGCTCCCGGGGGACTGCCCATGAACTGTGGTCGCCTTTGTCCATCGTCCTCCCCATGCGGTTGTGAGACCCAGAGGCAGCGCCTGGGTCCAGCCAGCCCAGTTCCTTCCCCAAAATCCCCTCTCACTACTCAAGCCAAAGTCTCTGGAAAGCCTTGACTTCCTCCCATCACTGCCTGAACTCTGACGGCCCCTCTGAGAGGAAGGCTGGTGGCTTCCACCGGCCCCAGTTACAGATGAGATCTCTGAAGCTAAGAGAAAAAAGCTCGAAATTCTGCCTTATTCTGAATATCCACACACTCACACTGTGTCCTTTGTTGAGAGGTCAATGTCCCAGAAGTGCCAGCCTCAGGCCGTGGACCTTTTCACGCAAAGGTCCAAACCTCCAGAGGGAAGAGAGAGAGGACTTAATTACTTCAGTCAGGATTGTATTTTAAAACTTACTATTTAGCAGTTTGGACCACAGAGAAGTATGCTATGACCTGAAAACATTCATATGGCTTTTACAGTCATTGCTTTCTATTTACCAAAGCTCTGTCAGTCCCTTCCCAGCGCAGAGTCTGCTTTTCTTTCAAATTTTTTGTATCTAATTCTATGGAATCTTCTTTTTTTTTTTTTTTTGGTGAGGAAGATTCAGCCTGAGCTAACATCTGTGCCAATCTTCCTCTATTTTGTATGTGGGTCACTACCACAGCATGGCTGATGAGTGGTGTAGGTCCATGCCCGGGATCCAAACTTGCAAACCCGGGCCACTGAAGCCAAGCACGGCAAACTTAACTGCTAGGCCATGGGGCCAGCCCCTGTGTAATCAATTTTTATTGTCAAAAAGAATTAATAGAGTAAAAGATAAAGAAAAAAAGAGTATCTCTCCACCACCACCCCAGAAAGGGCAGGGGCTTGGGGTGGGGGGGAGAAGGGCCAGAATTAGGTTCAATCCCACCCAGCCATAGTTGTGGAGACTTGTGGCCTGCCGAGGTTCCAGGAACAGTGAGGAGGATGCAGAGCCTCGAGATGGGGAGGTCAGTGGGATCTCGGCTGGCTCCAGGCAGACAGCAGGGACCGGCGATGCAAGGGAGGGGAGAGGCGAGGCGGGGCCGGAGGGAGGCAGGCTCAGCAGAGGGTGTGCAGATCATGGATGGGGGACAGCTTCCCTGGGTTTAGATCCTAACTCCTCTACTTGCTGATTACAAGACCTCGGGCAACTTTCTGAGCCTCAGTTTCCCCATCTTTGAAATGGGGACGGAACAGTACCTACCTCAGAGGACTGTTTCAAGGGTTAAATGAGAGAATGCATCAGCGAGGTGCCTGGCAGAGGGTAGGTGTGAGTCATCGCTGCTGTTGTCACTATCAATGGCACATCCTCCCTGAAGAGGTGAGAGGAGACTTTGTAGGTTGCCTCTGGCCTGGGTTGTGCAGGTAAGAAGGATTTCAGCAGGTGGAGATGGGGCAAGACAGCTGAGTGCATTTCAGGAAATGGAGACTGAGGTTAGGCCCCAGGGGTGGGCCTGGGTGCTATACACATCCTCCCCATGACTGCTCCAGCACACCTGGAAATGAGGCTGGAGCAGGCGCTTGGGGCTGAAGGGCAAAAAGCTCAGAGCCTCGTTCATTCATTCAACAAATATTTAATAAGCACCAACTGTGTGCTAGGCCCTGGAGAATCAAAGGTGGGCATGGAGCTTACATTTCAGGGGGGAGACAGATAATAAACAAGGAAACACATCAACAAGATCATTTCAGATGGTGACAAAGGCTCCGGAGAGAAAGCTGGGTCCTGGGACCCAAGTGCCTGGGGAGGGGGCACACAATGATCAGGGAAGGCTGATCCGCAGAGGGGATGCCTGAGGAGACGCTTCTATGACGATGATAGAAGGTGCAATCAGGAAATAATCTGAAGCAGAGCATCCAGGCAGAGGGGACGCCAGAGCAAAGGCCCAGAGGTGGCCCTGGCTCTGTGTACCCTGCAGGTAAGGAGGCCAGTGTAGCCACAGAGTACCAAGAGGGGAGTGACACATTTGGGACCTGAGAGACAGGTGGGGACAGGTCATGCTGGGTCGCATGGACCAGGTGAGACTTTGGATTTTACTCTAAGTATTGTGGCAAGCCAAGAAGGGTTACACAGAGAAGTGACATGATCTGATTCATATTTCTAAAAGATCACTCTGACGCCCGCCCGGTGGCGCAGTAGTTTAGTTCACACTTTGGCAGCCCGGGGTTTGCGGGTTCAGATCCTGGGCACCCGCCCAACGCACTGCTTGTCAGCCATGCTGTGGCGGCGTCCCATATAAAGTAGAGGAAAATGGGCAGGGATGTTAGCCCAGGGCTGGTCTTCCTCAGCAAAAAAAAAAAAAGAAACTAAAAGATCACTGGGGAGAATGGACCTCAGTGGGGCATCGTGAACCCTAACATTGGACGTGAACGCCATGCTGAGCCAGAAGCCCGAGGAGGCAGCCCCCACACTTTCTGTCCCACAGGCCTCTCCTGGGCCACTGTGGAACAGGCTGCTCACAGCTATCCCTGCCTGATGAGTGCATCTCCATCTCCAGCCTCTGAAACTGAGGGATGCGTGGTCTCCAGTTATCATATTTCCTGGCATTCTGGACCCACCCAGAACAGACCAGCGACTTGAGAGAAAAGTAAGTTACAGCCAGCAGTGGTTGCTTTTCAGCATTTTTACAAGCCCCAAGGGTCCACGAAGTTCAGAGCAGGAATGCATTGACCCGTGTTTGCTCGGACGATGCTGGGTGTGTTTAGAGCTGCGCGATAAACAGCAGGGGCTAAGCTGTGCTCTGCAGTTCAGAACAGCAGGACGACTGGAGGGCTGAACATCACAGGGCCGGCTTCAAGTGCTGTCTCTGCCCCTAACGTATAGGCAACCTCTGGTAGCTTACAACATCTCTCTGGGCTTGAGACCCCTTCTTCAGAACACAGAGGGTGGAGCTGATGTTCCTCAAGGCCCTTGCAGATGATAGCGGTAGAATTCCCCAGAGTTCAGATTTGGGGCAAGCCAGAGGCAGCTGCTGAGAACCACTTGGCAATCTCTGAGGCCGGGGCCTGGGCAGCCTGGCCCCTTCCAAGCTGTCTCGGGCTGAAGAGACAGCAAGGACCTCCCCTGGGCCTTATCACCATGGCAGGGTGCAGCCACCCTGTGGCTGCCCGGCTCCCCAGGAGCACAAGCGGAGGAGATTCCTCCCAGGCCGTCCACTTTGCGGTGGGAAGTTTTTCAAACATTAACCTACATTATTATTCCTCTTATTTTTCTTTGCTCTCTTGGCTCAGCCTCTAATTCAGGCGGCCCCAGGGAAGGGCTGTGACAGGGGAAGGCAGAGGAAGGGGGGAGTCTTTTCCTGGCTTTTGCAGTTCAAAAGCCTAGGCCTTCAGAGGAATGGAAAGACCTCCGGGCACTCGTTTTGTGTTTAAGGGCCAGACTTCCAGAACTCACACCACACTCCCAGTCTAGAAAAGGATTCTCAGGGCGTCTGGAACGTAAGCAGCAAGTATTAGCACAGGTTGGTGGTCCCTGCTGAAACCAGTGGGCTGCCACCCACTCCAGGTACAGGCAGTAAAAGGATTTAAAAGCAATGATTAAGACTCACTAAAGTCAGTATGCTTTTATCATCACCATGTGCCAGCAATTCTAAGCATCAGTGATAAAATATTCCTACCTAAAAAAACTCCCTGACGTTTTAAGTATTTGCTGTGGTTACTGTCGAGTTTTCATGACATGGATGTAAGCTCCAAATTAGCACTTGCTTATGCTTATCTTTTAATAAACATTATATTCTACTTGGGAATTATTTCTAGGAACTCCCAGTTACACAGTCGGTCTCTGACCGTTCGTGTGAGGAGTCAGCTCGTGAAGATACTCCAAGATTCTTCCCTGGCGCTGGCTTCTGATTTGGTTTCCATCTCCAACTCCCATGAGCTACGCATTCCTGCGTTTAAACCGTAAATTCGAAGTAAACTACGAAAGCACTGTGGTTGTCAAGACCAAGAAATAGAACTTAAGTTGCTTCCATTCTGTCATCCGATGAGACCACTTGGAGGTTTTATCTGAGTTTAAAACAGTAAAAGGGGATAAGGTGTAATATTTTTGTTGGGGAAGTGAAAATTTCAGTTCACAAATGAAATATTTTATGGAATTTTAATACCTTTGAAGTTGAAATGTGTTCGTTTTCAATTGATTGTTTTAGAAATAAAGGACGAATCAAAAGAATGAAGTAATCCATCAGTGGTACAATTTAGTAGTTGCCTAAACTTTACCTTTGGCAGATATTTTGCTTTTATAAAATTCACTTATTGGTGAATTTAATTAGATAATTATTTACATAAACTATTAATAAATCAGACTGTAACCAAAGGATCGAAGTTCATTGGGTAAATATACAAACTGTTAAAAAAAGTTGTGTTTTAATGTATGAATATTTGTGTGTGCTCTAATATCTATTTATTTTCACTGGCATGACTTTATATATATATATATATAAAATATGTGTGTGTATGTATTTCAATAAAAGAAAATGATCTTGATGAATAAATAAATAAATTATCACTGTCTGCATTTCTTTTCTGGCCTTTATTCTTATTCATTTCATTCATAGTTATTACTGAGAATAATTTTTGTTGTCTGGAGTAGGGAGGTGTTAAAAAACCGTCTTCTCCAGGTATCAAATCCACCAGGTAAGCCACTGGAGAGACCAAGCCTTGGAGAGGTGGCAGAGTCCCCAGTCGGGTTTGAAGAATCTGGGAACAGAGGGCAAAACCCCCTAAAGAAGAAATGGGAGTGTGATACGTCTAGGTAGACAGGGCTTCGGACGTGTCACAGCAGAATTTCCAGGTCCCAGCACAGCACAGAAGCAGCAGCAGAATTCCTGCGCACCCAGGTGTGGCCCCAAGGTGCCAGAGGAAGCCGGTGAACTGGCGGCCTGCAAATGGTGTCAAGGGACCACTCAGGAGCAACTCATACAGCCTGATGGCCCACAAGGGACAGGCTGGTGACAGGTAACATCAAGTACCAGATGTCCTCACCAACACAAATCCCGCCAACTCTTTGATTCCCCACAAGCCTCTTGGAAGATAGGCACAAACCTGGAGAGGGAATCCCCAAGATGACCGAGACTAAGTTTCCATCCCCTTAGCAGAATGAAGGCTTGAGACTGAAATTACATTTGATTTTAGTTATTTAGTTAGTTAATTTATTTAGTTATTTAGTTAAATATTATAATATATTACATATTATGTGTAATATATAATATATATTTTATATGTATATGTAATAAATATACATTACATAATATATAACATAAAATATACAAATATAAAATATAACTATTTTAGTTATAAAAATAGATAGGAAAAGATAGCTGATAGAGAAATAGATGATAGATGGATAGATGATAGATATGTAGATAGATAAAGGAAAGTTCTACTTCATGTCATAAACACCTGTGTTTGGGGACCCTGAATCACCCTGATGGATCAAAAGAGATGGGGTGCTCAGAGGGGACAGCATAGGCCACTGGGGGACGCAGGGTCAGGGGCTCACCAGGCTCCTGGGTGAGATATCACTGGGCCTCAGACAAGAGCCAGAAAGAACCCATGGTCATCTTCTCTCCCCGCTTCCTGTACGTGGAGGACAACTACAGCCACTCGGCCAGCCAGCAGCAGAGCTGGGCCTTGACCCACATCTGCTGACCATATCGGCTCATGTCCCCCATGACAGTGGCCAAGAGCACCATACAACCCACCCTGAGGGTACTGGGGCAGAGTGGCCCCAGCAGTGACCTGCCAAGCCTACTGGGGGGGGACAAGCACAGGACAAGGAAGGTGGGAGAGGGCAGATAGGGAGGGCAGGACACAGGTGACTCACCACAGAACAAAGAATCTGTAGAATTAAGCAATAAAGTGAGCGAGCTTCCTGAGAAAGGTCAAGAAGTGAATCGAGTCATGTGCTTTCAACCCCCAAATCTGCTGCCCAAATCCCCAGAGCCGGCCTGTGAAATGGAGGGGAACCAGTTTCCACCCTGCAGAACAGGGACTTCCATCAGCTTGATCGTCCCCACCCCTCGGAGGGAGCTTATCCCAGAGCAAAGAACCTGCTTGTTCTGGGCGCCCCGGCCTTGGGAGGCACACCCCCAGCTTCCAGCCCCACTCCACCCTCCCACCCCCAGGTTTCAGCTCAACCACCTACCTGGCTGGGAAGCCAAGAAAATGCTCAGATCCTGCAGGTCGAAGCCTGCCGCACCCCCACCCCTCCCTGAAACGCTCAATACAGTGAAAGCCAGGTCACTTCGTGCCTGGGTACAACTCACAGCTTGCGGGTGGGTGACATGTGCTCCCAGGATGCTGGCAGCAGCCCGCATCAGCATCTCTGCTGACTCTCAGTATGCCGGCGACTGTTCTCATCCGTGGGCTGAGGGCCAACTTGCACTGGGAAAATGACCAAGATCCCCGTGGGAAATCAGAACAGTTAACATCTCCCCACCCCTGACACCCTCCCACATCCTCGCCTTGACATTCATCACCAACAACCCCTCTGCAGTTGGAATGGATGGGCTTCAGCTTGGGAAATTCAGTACCAATGGAGAGTGGGAACAGGTCTAAATCCAGGGGTCTCTCCCAGGGGAAGAACCCCTAGGGCAGAAGGAGGCCTGTAGGTCACTGCGTGGTTTATAACGGCACAAAAACTAGAAACAATTCAGGCGTCCATCAATAAGGTACTGGTTACATTACATTATATTAAATTATATTACATCCTGCAAAGGGATATTCTGCAGTACGAAAAAAATCAAGTGTATCTACAAGTGCCAAAGTTGAAAGATATCCAAGACATAATATTAAGTGGGAAAAGCGAGATCCAGAGCTGGATATACAGCATGACACCATTATGTGCTGGTTATTCTATATTCGGACCCACCCACCCATCCATCCATTCTCCACCTCTCTCTGATCTGCTCTGTGCCCCAAGAGGCTAACCTCTAAGGACCACAAAACCCGGGCCCCCTTGCTGGCTGAATGCCAGTTGGTTAAGCCAACGGAAGGTTCTGGCTACAGATCAGAGGATGGGACTAGAGGAAAGCTAGGATATTTCTTTCCTCTGATCCCCCCACCTGTTCTTTTTTTTTTTTGGCCCTGGGCTAACATCCATGCTCATCTTCCTCTACTTTATGTGGGACGCCTGCCACAGCACGGCTTGACAAGCGGTGCATAGGTCCGCTCCCAGGATTCGAACCTGTGAACCCTGGGCCACCGAATCAGAGCACGCAAACTTAACCCCTACACCACCAGGCCAGCCCCACCCCCCTGCCTGTTCTGATGGTGACTGTGCTCTGCTATGGCCACAGCTGCAGGTATTGGATGAGCAGGACATGAGGCCCTCTTAGTTCTGATGTTCCCACTCATATCATATCAAACACATGAAAATACATACACTTCTCATAATGACTATAATTTTGGCTATAAACTTTTGAAGGGGCTTGTATAAATTTAATAACTCTGATCCTAAGAATACATTTGGTTTCTACAATTTAAACGTCATTGCATCCACATATAACTATACCATAGTTGAACTGAGTTGCAGTAATCTGCTGGAAATGGTGTTACCTAGATAAATATTTATTAATTACTGTTTTGAGATTTTCTTTTTATATTTTGGAACCAATAGATCCATGACATTTTTTTAGGTCCTCTAAAAACTCGCAGGCCCTAGGCATCGTGGCCAGTGCACAAAACAACTGGAGTAGCCAGAAGTTGCCAGGCCCCTCCTGGGAGGGTCCTGGGTCAGTACAGGGGTCAGCCCCAGGAGCCTCCAAGGCAGAAGCGAATGGAGCAAACCCACAAGGGAAAATCTGCTCTGCTCAGGGGCTGTTTCCTGAGCAGCACAGAGCCCCAAGCCCAGGGTAGAGGGAGGAGACTGAACTCTATAGCTGACCCATGAGTTGACCCCTTGAGCTGACCCCGTGAGCCAGTGGCCTGACCAGCACCGCCCCGCAGCAGTCCAGCAGGATGGAAAGAAGAATGGCCTGCCCATGGCCTCCAACCTGTTTTCTGGGCCATGCTGGGACTTGCAGCTAACCAGAGGCCAGCACAGCCTGCACCCCAGCTTCCGGCTCATTAGGATAGCCAAGTGCTGAGCCCAGGAGGCAAACATCCGGTCTCAGTCAATATTTTCTACCCGGATGGGCTGGGGGCTGCTGCTGGCCCGGCCCCTCCCACCCACCACTGCTACTGGACCTCTGAGTGGGGTCCTGGGCAGGCTCCCCAAGGGGCACTGAACGTGGCTCACAACCTGGCACCCACGTTTTGATACACACAACACATGCATGGGGGAGGGACCAGCAGACGTTATAATCCAAATCCCCAAGCAGGGCTTCAGGATCCCCTGGGTCCCTCCCACCCACTGGTTCTGGCTGAGGCTTCTTCCTGCTCCTGTCACAGGCCAGAGCCAGGGACAAGGTGCTCACACCCTCAGAGCTGGAGCCAGGGAAGGCTGGGTCCGGGGCAGGCTCCCTGGCCACTCCCCGAGCTGTGGCCAGGCCCGGCCCCTGAAGGTCCAGCAACTCCCAGTCAGGGCTCACCTAGAGCCAGGCACAGCCAACACAGGGCACAGTTTTGGTTGGGGGGCCTGGCAGGAGCCGTGCCAATTCACTGCCATGCCACAGTGCTAATAACCGAGTGGCTTGTCTTCCTGCCGACAGTTGGTCTTTGCCCAGTGACCAGGAGACTCCTCACAGGTAGCTAGAAACGGTGGCTCTCAGCCCTCACCTGTGCTAAGGCAGGCTTGAGGGCTCTGGCCTGGAACTCACAGCATGTGGGGTTTAAGGATTTGAGGAGCAGGTGTTAGAGTCTAAGAAGCTCTGAGCTCTGAGCCTTGACTAATACTTTCTGCCTAATTGCCCCACAAGGCAAGTCAGAGAAGCTGTTGCGCTGTAGGCTCCTGGGCAGGGGAGAGAAACACCCCTACCACCACTTAAGGCTCTCCCAAGGGCCGGGGTGGAAGTGCCTGTCTTGGGACCTTTGGAACCAGAGAAGGAGCACCCAGAGAGAGATGGCGGGAGCAAGAACAGGCTGTACACGATTCCTGTACACAACCTTGGAGAAGAGCACAGAGTGCCCTGGAGGGAGCAGACATTTTTAAGGTTCTTGACCCCATGAACTGTCTCAATGGCACTCATCAGGCCATTCTCTGCATGGCCTCTGGGGCTGTGTCACTAAGTGGTCACGTCATGTGTCCAGGAGGCCCTCCCTTTCTAAGAGCTGGTTTGCGGTGGGGGGGGACACATGCTCTACGGCTCAAGGATGGAGATGAAGAAATACTCCTGGGTGTCCTAAGCCTCTTTGCTTGGCTCGGAAGCACTCTTTCTTCACATAATCTTACTTATCAACCCCTGCCCTGGGGTCAGGTCAGGAACATGGGGGTCAGCTAAGCCCACGGGTATATGTGATGGACATAGCAGGAGCAAAGGGAAAGCTCATCATAATGGCCTAGGCGTGAAAGCAGCACGGCTTACCCAAGACCCTCTGCATCCCCGAGATGCATGTGTAGACTTGAACAAGGAAACCCAAATTGAAAGGCCTTCCTCTTGGCCTTCAACGTGGAGACGTGCAAACACAATACTCAACAACATACACTGAGCACGTTCTCCAGGTCAGGTGCCACTTAAAGTGCATTACAGAGATTTCATCCTTCTGGCCGGATGCTGTAGATAACATTATGCTCATTGTACAGACAAGGACATCGAGACAGAGAGGAGTGAAGAACTTTGCCCAAGATAATACAGCTAGTAAGCGATGAGTCCAGGGTTCAACTCAGATAGGCTCATTCTCGAGCCTGTTCTCTCTCTTTTTATTATTATTATTTTTTATTGCACTAAAATACATATAACACAAAATTTACTATCTTAACCATTTTTAAGTGTATAGTTCGGTGGTATTAAGTACTTCCACATTGTGGTGCAACCATCACCACCATCCACCTCCAGACTTTGTCATCATCCCAAACTAACACTCTGTCTCCATTAAACATAAATTCCCCATTCTCCTCCCTGCAACCCCTGGCAACCACCATTCTTCTTTCCGTCTCTATGAATGTGACAACTCCAGGTACCTCATATAAGTGGTATCATACAGCTTTTCTCTTTTTGTGACTCGCTTATTTCACTTAGCTTCATGTCCTCAAGGCTCATCCATGTTATAGCATGTGTCAGATCTGTTCACTCTTTTTAAAAATTTGTTTTGAGGGGCTGGCCCCGTGGCTTAGTGGTTAAGTTTGCACACTCCACTGCGGCGGCCTGGGGTTCATAGGTTCGGATCCCGGGCGTGGACCTACACACTGCTTATCAAGCCACACTGTGACAGGCATCCCACATAAACTAGAGGAAAATGGACACAGATGTTAACTCAGGGCCAATCTTCCTCAGCAAAAAAAGAGGGGTATTGGCAGTGGATGTAAGCTAAGGGCTTAATCTTCCTCACACACACAAAAAATTGTTTTGAATCGATTATATATTTATACAACTCCAAATTCAAAGGGTATCGAAGTGCTGACAGTGAAGTCTTCTCTCAGTGACCCCTCCACATGGTTCTCCTTCCTGGAAACAACCAGTACCATCCATTTTCAGAGATGTTTTACACGTATGCAAGCAACACCCATGTGGATTCTTTTTGCTCTTTTTTTATCGTTTTTTACTCTGCTCTGCCTTGGGTTTTTGTTTTTGTTTTTGTTTTTTTTTTTCCCTTTTGCAGCCTTCCTTGGAGATCATTTCTCTATCCATTCAGAAGATCTTCCTATCCTGATTTTTCAGCTACACAGTGTTTCATTGTATGGACACGTGGTAATTTACTCAACAATTCCTCATGGGTGGCTAGTTTTAGAATGCGTGTTCTTAACCACATTAAGGTGCCTCTGAGCCTCCAAATATCACATGATGTGAAGACCCCATTCATCAATTCATGCTACATGGATTCCTGTTTAGCAACCATTACGTGAAAGAGTGGAACAAGTAAACAATTGCAGAGTCAAAACAGCGTACGGGGGGCACACAACAGAGGGGTGTAGAGGCTCGCAGTGAGAGTGAACACTGACGGGAACCGCTGGTCGGGGAGGGCTTCACTCTGTTCCCATCCCCAGCCCGATTCCTCCCGAGTCTTCCCTGGTCACCTCATGCACCCAACTGTCCCAGCCGGAAACCCACAGGGCTCATTCTGACAACTCCCTCTCCCCCACCCGCCTTGTTCTATCCCACATCCAGCTTGCCCATGCATCTCTCACATCCTCACCCCACCACCATCAGCTGGTCCAAACCCCACCATCTCTTCTGCTGAGCTGCTCTGCCACCCCCACCCCACCCCCATCCCCTCTCGGAGTAGTCAGTGCCGTCTTATCAAAGGAGAAATCAGACACATCACTCCCGATTAAAATCTTCCAGATTATACGCCCATGTTCATAGCAGCATTATTCACAATAGCTAAAACGTGGACACAACCCCAGTGTCCATCGAGGGATGAATGGGTAAGCAAAATGTGTTTATACATACAATGGGCTCTTATTCAGCCTTAAAAGGGAAAGAAATTCCCAATATACTACATGGATGAACCTTGACAGCATTACGCTTAGTGAAATAAGCAAGTCACAAAAAGACAAATGCTGTATGATTCCACTTATATGAGATACTTATAGTAGTCAAAATCATAGAGACGGAAAGTAGAATGGTGGTTTCCAGGGGCTGGAGGAGGGGAGAATGGGGAGTTAGTGTTTAATGGGTACAGAGTTTCAGTTTTACAAGATGAAAAGAGTTATGGGGATGGATGGTGGTGACGGTTGCACAACAATATGAATGTATTTAATACCACTGAACTGCACACATAAAAATGGTTAAGATGGTAAATTTTACATTATGTGTATTTTGACACAATAAAAAAAAGTATTAAAAAAAAATCTTCCAGAGCTTTCCGTGACCTTAGTGGGAGGCCCTGTGAGATCTGGTCCGCACCAGTCCTGTACGTCCGGTACACGCTCCCCACTCCAGCACAATGCCCCCTCTGTGCTCCTCAGGCCCACCCAGGTCCTTCCCACCTGATAGCCTGAGTGCTGGAGTCCCCTTCGCCCAGACCCCCTCCCCCTGCAGGCCTCAGCATCGATCACCTGCTCAGAGAAGAGCACTCTGATTCCCCACCTAAGACTCACTCTTCTTTTCGTCCTAGCGCCCTGCTAAGTTCTCCCCAGCACTGAGCACACCTGTAAGTATTTCATTTACATCACTGTTTGCTTGTCCATCTCCCCCACCAGACTGAAGCTCTGCACCAACAGGGACCTGGGCCTGCTTCATGCATCCCTGCATCCCTGTTGTGGGTTGATGCTGTCATGAAAGCAGATGCTGAGATGGAGTCCGGAATGCAAGATTATCATTAACGATCAGTAACTGTGAAGGGAAGGGGGTGGAAGCTGGACTGGACAGAAGGAAAAGCCAGCCTGCAATGCAGGCCTGGCAAAGTCTCAGCCAACTGGGCAGGGAGCACTGGAGTAAGTCCTGCTCACCAGAGTTGTCCCACACCATGCAGAACTGCCCTCCTTGCTCGGTCAACAGATGTGAGCAGCCCCATGAAGGGCATGACCCTGAGTGAGGCAGCTCTCTGCGGCTGGGGCAGACCCCAAAGTTACCGGCAGCTGGCAGCTCTCTGATGACCAGACTCCAAGCAGCCAGGTGGCAATTTCTTGAAGGAGCTCCAGGCAGTGCCTTTCCATGTCCACCCCAATTCCCGGCACAGTGTCCGGCCCGCAGTAGGTGTCAGCATTTATTGAATGAATGAGTGAACAGACACTCGATTGAATCTTGAAGTACAAATAGGAATTGGAGAAGTAGACAAGGCAGGAGATGTGTATTCCAGGCACGAGGCATAGTTTGTGCAAAGGTAGAAAGCCATGAAGAAAAACATGGAACGTTCCCAAATCCACAAATAACAAGATAGGGTTAAAACACCATACAGGAGTGGAGGAATGAGGTTCAAATGGTACACGAAGGCCAGTGGACAAGGGACTTGTAAACTGCACTTGAATTTTATCCTGTCCACAAAAAAGAAGCTATAAAGGAGTTTCAAGATGGAGAATGATATGATCAGAGGGTTTTAGAAAGATCATTCTCACGGCCTTTCCGAGGAGGGCTGAGGAGGGCAAGCTGGGAGGCAGGAAGGACATTTAGGAGCCAACTTGGCCAGGCCAGGCCTGTGTTCTAAGGCACGGGCGTTGGAGAAGAAAGGGAGAGGCCATGGGACAGGGCGAGGGGAGGAAAGAAGGGGGCTACGGCCAAGGCCTGGAGCCACCAACACGGAAGCACAGTCAGCAAAGAACAAACATCTAAAGAACAAGGACGGTTGGGGAGGAAAGAACTGAGTCGTGGGAGCGCAAGAAAGAGAACAGCTCAAGAAGGAAATGTTAAGAGGGTCAAGGCCATTAAGAGATCAAGCGAGATAAGGACTGAGGCGCCCATCGATCTGGCCGTCAAGAGGGCAGGAGTCGAGCGCAGTTGCAGGTGGGAACAGACCCAGCCCAAGCAGTATATTCTCCAGCCTGATCTGGGGCTTGGGTTTCTCATGGGCGTTCTGGAGAAGTCCCTCATCTGTCGACATGCTTCTCTCCAGGGTGTCCCCCAAGTCTGACCACAGTAATGCTCTGGACTATGTGACCCTCAAGGCTTGATGTCCGGCTTCTTTCCTGGGAGAGGAACTGTGGAAGGAGCCCAATGGAGTGTCAGGAGTCCTAAATCCTAGTCCTGTCACTGGCACTCAGTTTCTCCTGGAGGGGTGGGTCCAGGCGGCCTCTACAATTGCTTCTGATGATCTGAACTGCCCCAGTGCTCAGGTTCAAAGAGAGTGGCACAGGTGGCCAGACCTCCATGCTCTCTGACTCCAGTCCCCTTGCTGCCTCCACATAGGACTCTGGGTTCCACCCCTCCCAAGTGGCCCACTCTGTGGGGTCATTTCAATGAGGTCAGAAACTGGGTTGGGAAAAGAGAATATTTACTTTTTCCACGGAGCTGATGCCCAAGTAAATAGTGTAGCCCCATAATTTGGATCCCACGCCTTGCCCCCCTCTCTCTGGGCACAGCCTGGAGCGTATAAGAAGGCATCTCAACAGGCACATCTCACACAAGATCACTGGATCCAGAGACGGCCAGAGCCTCACTCTCCAGCCTCCTGTCCACCATGAAACTCGCCATCACCTTCGTCCTGGTGGCCCTGGCTCTCTGCTGCAGCCCCGGTGAGTGCCCAGAGCCCCTCGCCCCCGAGCTGGGCTCAGGAACTCTCCCTGCCACCCAATTCTGCTCAGGAGAGGGGACAGCTGCTGGGAGGGCCTGGGAATGCTGACTCCCAGCCGGGAAGCTGGGTCTAGTGAACGAGCCCATCCTGGGAACTCGAGGAGAGCCCTGAGGCTTTGAGGAAACCTGAAAAGGATCCCATATTCCATATCCAACAAACTCGGGACTCCAGGGAATGGAATAGACTGGAAGGAGGCATGGAGGGGATCCCACATAGATGTATGTATCCGACGACCAACAGAGTAGGAATAATGAGCTCCTCAAAGCCCGTCTTGGACAGACCCCAAGATGATAAGAGACTTGATGCAGCCTCCAAGTTTGGGGTCTCCACACCAGCCTGACAGCCAAAGGGGCTGGAAGGAGCTGCAGGGCCTCATGTCCCCAAAAGAAACTCAAACCAAGGCAAGATCTCCCATTGTGGGCAGAAACGAATATTCTAGAAAGGGATCTTTCCTCTGGGAAACTGCCAACCCAGAGTGCAGTTTTCTAAACACTTTTGTCGTCTGCAAAAAGGGGATTAGAAGTCTCTGAGTAGCTGCAGCTGTCATCACAAGGAAAGGAATGGGAGAGAGAGAGAGAGGAGTCAATCACGCCTCCCTCCAAGCCCCCTGATCGTTTGGGAATTGGGTCACCTAACTGTCTTTCACTCTGTATCAGCCTCTTCTTTTAATAAACAAAAATATTTTTTTAACTAATTCCAATGAACTCACTTTGAAAGTTTCATAATACCCATGGAAATAAGTTTTATGACCCTGGGGTGAGACAGGATGGGGGATGAGTTAGAACACCAAAACCAAGAGACAGTGGGAAATAACATCATTTTGGACTGAAATGCATATTAATTAGAAGATCTCGGAGCTGTGTACAGAGGGAGTGGTTCAGCAAGTTAGGACTGAAATATGTTCCGGGGTGGATCTGGGATGCATTTGTACATATTTGTGTGCACACAGATGATAACACCAGTAATAATATCCAACATTTATTTAGTTCTTACGATGTGTGAGTCACTGTCCTGAGCCCCTTTCACAGGTCTCTTTTCATTCTTACAACAACCCTACAAAGTAGGGACATTATCCCCATGTTACAGATGAGAAAACGGAGCTACAGAAAGATAACATAACTTACCTGATGACATAGTAAGTTGGAAAGCAGGGATCTAGGTTCTGGAGAGGGTTTTTGACTTGGAGACACTTTGGGTGGGGCCCTGGGGTCCAGGCAGAGAAGCTGAATTTGCGCACAAGGCAGAGAACTCAAGGACGGGAGCTGAGAATCAGTGGGAAGAAGGGGAAGCAGGAGTAGGAAACGGTGACTCTTCCCCATGTTCCTGGGGGCAGGAACCTGTTTCTGTGGGAGCTGAAACCCTCAGTGGCCTCTTCCCAGCCCTACACTGCATAAAAAATCAGATCGGGGCTAGCCCCATGGCCTAATGGTTAAGTTCAGGGCTCTCCACTTCAGTGGCCCAGTTTCGGATCCCAAGTGTGGACCTATACCGCTCGTCAGCAGCCATGCTGTGGCAGAGACCCACATACAAAATAGAGGAAGGTTGGCACAGATGTTAGCTCAGGGTCAATCTTCCTCACCAAAAAAAAAAAAAAAAAAACAGGAAATCAGATCAGCAGCTTCTAACTATCAACACACTGACTAGAACTCTAACAGAAAGAACGAACGGCACATTGCCCCACCCCCACCCAGGAAGTGCAAGGAGGGCTCGGGCAAGCCACAAAAAGCTGACTGAAACCCAGAAAGTATCCACACAATGCCCAAGAGCCAACTGCTCGGAGCACCACCAGCTCTCATATTCTACACCATCGACGAAAAGGCTGCCATCTCTTGCTGACAGGCCCAGCTGTTTGCACTGGCGCAGGTCCAGCCAGGGGGCTGACCAGCTTGCCACGGGGCCTAGATTCATGTGCTTTCTCTTTCCTGTGCTCCAGCTTCTGCAGAGATCTGCCCAGGATTTGTAAGTGTCATTCAAACCCTCTTCCTGGGCACGGCTGCCAGTTACGAGGCCGCGTTGGAACCCTTCAGCCCTGAGGCAGACTTGAAAGATGCGGCAATCCAGTTGAAGACGCTGGTGGATCTCCTCCCCGAGAAGACCAAGGAAGGCGTCGTAAAGCTCCTGGTACACGGTTTCCTCCACTCACACTGCTTAGCAGTGGATCCCCAAGTCCCCAGCTGCAGCTTTTTGGCGCCTTTTGCCATCCAGAGAGGAGAGTCCCAATGCAAATGTCCCCGGGCGAGCAGGAACAAGCGTCTCACCTTGTGCTAAGAGACTTCTGAGAAATAATCAAAGCCTTTACAAGCTTAGCTCCTCCCGGAGTTACTTAGTAGAACCTCTTAGTTGATGTTGAAGTTTCTGTGTATTGTCATCTTGGTCTAACTTTAAGGTTTGTTCACTAGGGTATTGAGTTTTGTTTGTTTGTTTTAGGACAAAATAACAAAGAGCCCACTGTGTGCTTAGGATTTCGAAGCTGAAGATTTCCAGCTGCTGAAGCCGCTGCCACTCCCGGGACACTTCGTTGCTCCGCCCCCACCAGCCCCGGCTCGCTCCCTTCAATAAAAGATAAGCATCTCGCCTTTGTGCCCCTGCCTCTTTTTTAATTCCCACTAGAGTGAAAAGATATGCTGCTGCTAGGGTAAAGTTAGCAGGAGCAGCGAGAGAGGCAGTGGCCATGCAACACATCCCCAAGGGGCCCAGGACCATGTCTGACTTTCAGTCTACCAGCCAGGCTAGCCACAGGCGGCAAGAGCAGCTTCTAGCACACACTCCCTTCCATGGGGAAAGAGTTGACCTGGAAAAGTACCAGGGCCCTGATCAAACTTGACCTACAGGGGAAGGGGGGGCGGGTCTGTACAGGGTGGTGGCTGACCTCCCAACCCCCATTCATTTAGTGATGAAGTTAACTGTTCTGTTTCTTCCAGTCCCTTTGAGATCCTGCTCTAGGGAGGCAAAGGAAATATTTAAGGTGGTTAAGCCACCCAGACATGCCTACAAGCAAAGCTGGAGCTTTCCAGAGAGTTCCATCTCCCAAAGATAAATGGTGGACATTTCAAGCATTTTGACAGAGCAGTAGGGACCTGTTAGGGGCTGGGTGGCCCTGTGTCAGAGTCCCTCGCATCACACACAGCACAGGACGCTGCCCTCCACCTATGGAAGGAGTCAGATTCCTGTCAGACACTAAGGCAACAAAGGGAGGAATAGATTCGATTCCTTGATTAGGGACCCACGGTGTTTGGGGGTGACTTTGAGGAGTGACAGATCCTGAGGGGAGTCCCTAGAAATGAAGGGTTAAGTTTTTTTTTTCACTTCATATTTGCTACAGGAAATTATTTGTCAAACTCTTTTTTTAAAAGAGGTGGAAAACAGCAAAAACCCCTGCTTGTTCTAGATCCTTCATCTGTCACCAGTGTTAGGACATCCTATTTCCAGGCTTACACTGCAGAGGCCCACGTGTCAAACTGTCCCTTCATGCCAGTCTTGCTTTCAGGACATCTCTGCTCAGAAGAGGCTTGGGGGTGGTGGGACTGTCACAACCAGACTGGTCAGCACCCGGTCACTGCTGTCCACCTGGCGATGCTCTTGTTCTGACCCCGATGTCCCTCTCTCACTGGCCCCCATCCGACGTCCCCTGAGCCCTGTCCAGTCAACTTTCATGCAAAAATAGAATCAGTCACCCCTTTTTCCTCGTGGCAAAGGGGTCTTCAGACAAGAAATTAACCCCGAGGTATTTACTGGCACTTTCGACGTGTTCATAGTGGTGCTGGGCACTCTGAGGAACTGGGGAGCAGATTTCACAACCTAGCAAATATGTATGAAGCGCTTGCTCTGTCCCAGAACCACGCTAAACCCCGAGTAGAGCAGAGTGAATAAATCAGTGGCCTCTGCTCGCAGGGAGCTGGCCATGTAGCGGGGAAGATCGCCAGCTCCCTCAAAAGAAACAAGTAGACAAACGGACAGATAGATAAAACTATGATAAAAGCCATAAAATAAATTAATGGAGCGATGTGAGCAAGAGTAGCTCGGACAGGCCAACATTAGCTCGGGAGTCCCTGTCCAGGATTTGAGCAGAGACGGTAGGGATGAGGGGAGCCAGCCACTAGGGGAAGGAGGACAAAGCGTTCCAGGCAGAGGATCAAGCAAAAAGGAAGATAAGGCAGATACACAGAGAATGCAGTATGCAGGATGCCTGGGGCTCCCTCCCGCTCCCCCAGCCCTTCCTGAGGCCCCACTGAGCCCTGCCCTTGGACCTCAGGAGAAAATTCAGAACCCTTCTAAAGAAGCTTTCCTCTAGGTTTCTGTTACCTGCCACCGAAAGAGCCCAGAACTCCTCCCCTTATATCCTACCATCTACCCCAACATCTTAAACTCCATTTGTCCGACAGAACTCCTGAGTTCTCTCCTTAATCTGCTTCCAATCTCAGTAAGTTCTATCTCCATCCTCCCAGCTGCTCCAGCCAGAAGCCCAAGGGGCATCTCTCACGCTTCCCTCCCCGGCACTGTCACACCCAGTCAAGCAAGTCTACCTCCAAAGCACCTCAGGGTACCCTCCCCAAGGACACCCTAGGCCACACCACCCACCCCACCTGCACAACCCCAGGGGCCTCCTAACTGGCTCCCAGCTCACACTGGCATCCCTGCAGTCCCTTCTCCATACAACCGTCAAAGTAATTCTTATCAAATGAAAACCCCCTTCCACTGCCACACGTGCCGCCCCCCTCCCAAGTAAAATCCTTCCATTTCCCAGCACTCTTACAAAATTCAAAATGCAGAACATGCCCATCACTGGCTGTCATCTCCCACCCTCCATCCCATTGCTCACTCCCTCTGCTCAGTCCACAATGCCCCCCAACCCCTACCCTGGCCTCCTTCGGTTGTGCTTTTTAAAGAGCCAAGCCCCTTCCCACCTCAGGGCCTTTGCACAGGCCACACAGCATCAGCTGCTGAAAAAGTATTGTTAATTGGTTTTTTAAATCGCCCTAGAGCAAAATGTGCAAAGAATAGAACTCATCAGAAAGATGCTCCCTATGTCGATATAAAACCCCACAACACCCCCTGTCCCCTGGCAATCGATCCCTGGCCAGGCCACATCATCCTCAGCAGCTGAATGAAAGTGGACGGCGTGCAGAGGGGAGGCAGGAATGGAAAGGGCATCGGCAGAGGGCACGGAAGGAGGCGGCTGAAGAGAGAGAGAGAGAAAAACCTCTTCAGTCCGGAATTTTTCCAAGAAGCAACGTGGTCCTGCGAGGACGCGCCTTCCCCGCCCTCCGCGCCCGGTGCCGCCGCGGCCACTAGGGGGCAGTGTCGACCAAGGTGTCCCGCAGTGGACACGGCGGTAGGGCCTTGGGGCTTCTGAAGCCTGGGCACCACCGCCCGGCTCACTGGGCAGGACAGGTGATGAAACACAGTTCCTTTCTAGGGATCTTTTATCATCTATATGATTGCTTTAATTTGATTTTTAGGGGTTTTTTAATCAGAATCCTGAGGAAAAACGGGCAGTCACACAAAGTTGCTGCCGGTTGAACGCTGCCAGTGATGTGTCAGCCCTTTTGGAATTAGTAATAATTCCATTTCCAGACGATTCCAAAGGCAAGTCCAACAGAGTCTAGAACCTGAGATGGCCCCGAAGGTAGAGAGGACCAAGGGGCGCTGGTGGAGCTGACCTTGATCTCCATCCACCCCATTTTAAAGTCTGGAGGCAGAAACCACAACCTAATAATCTTCATCGATTGCTTACTCGTTTTGCAATTTCTCATTTATTCCTCACACAACCCAGATTCCGGAGCCCAGGCCCCAACCCCTGCCCTACAGACAGTGGGATCCCAGGTGAAGGAACCTCCCGAGCCAATGAAGGAAGTGAAACTGAAAAGAAATATCCACCCACCCCCAAAACACACAGGGGCACACACAAACTGTGATGCCACCACGCCCCGCCCTTCATTGTCTGCCACAAAGGAGGGTCTTTGTGATTGTAAAAATTCCAGAGCAGGTCAGGGGGATTGGCAATTCCAAATGATATTCCTGGCCCCTTGAAGGGAGGCCTCCTGCTTCCTCACTTCCTCACTGCTAAGGTCCCCCGTTCTTCTGCATCCAGGTCATCGTTAACTCACATACCTTCACCTAAGGGGAGCCATCCGCCTAGGTGAGTATTGTTCAAAAGGATAAGGATCCAGGGCCATAAAAGGTTCAGAATTTTAACTACCTATTCACAGCTAGGGAAATATTTACCTAGGGCAAATAGAACACAGGTATCTGAGAGTAAAAAGAAGAACAATTATATTGCAGTGAACCTCCGCCTCGCCAGGGCTGGAGATGTAGGTGATCCACAAGAACGTAAGCTGTCAACACAGAAATGTGCATTCAGTTTCAAAAGAGCGGAATGCAAGATGAACTGATCACAACCACAGAAAGAGCACACCGTGTGGGTGTGATGCATGTTTCCAGGAAGCAGAAGGAAATTAGAGAAACAGAGGAATGTTTATTGGATTAGTTTCTGGCTGCGTGCGCTTAACCATATGGTACAGCAGCGGTCCGAAAACTACAGCCGGCGGGCCAAATTCAGGCCATGGTTTATGTTTGAAAGGAACCTCAAGCTAAGAATGGTTTTTACATTTGGAGAAGGAAGAGGAGAAGGAGGAGAAAAAGTTTATCCACCCTTGTATCTTATAAATATATAATTATATAATCAGCCATTTTCACCAGGAATATGCCAAACTCTAAAACACAAGGAGGCCAATGTATGAATATAAATTTCTTGCATTTAAGAAGCAAACTAACTTGCATTTAAGCACGAACTAACTATGTAAAGAAAAAACTTAAAATGTATCTCAACAAAGCAAAAAAAAAAAGATTAAAAACAAGAAATGTATTTTTAGCACTATGTTAGTTTCAGTATTCATAGCTCTTCTGAGGAGCCCGGGGAAAGACCGCATTTCTCATCACATTGTCAACTAAACTGTGAATCTGGCTGAAAATTTTCTTTGAAAGTTATCTGTTACGCCCACAACTTGCAACCGAAAGAGCACGTACTCTTGAAGAAAGCTAGTGAGGAAGGGTAATCATCCAACGTTGCCATTACGTTACAGAATTCCAAGGGCTTGCCCTGACTATATGTCAATGTTTAGCCTGAATTGATTGATCAGTAGGAAAGTCGTAGTTTTACACCCTCAACACGTGAGACAGTCGAGGTTAGCCTGGCAGAAAAATCTATAAATGACTCCTCACAAGGCAGGAAGAGGAAGCAAAACCAGCCCTCATCAACTTTATCAAGATGATGCGGATAAAATTATGTCTAGTTTATGGCTGATGCAAGGCATGCTGTTTACGAATGCCAAGGGATTTGTGGGTAGTAATTCACCGTAGGGTGATTGCAGCTCAAAATGGCTTCAGATAGATGATAAAGAAAACGTTGATTGATGCTGATGGGGCCACACAAACAATGCATTCTGAAACGTGTAATTAGAGAACGTTCCTTCCAAGCTCTTACAGAACACGCCAACAGGCACATGGGAACAGTGTGAGGATGAATCATCAGTTAGCCACCCAACAGATTTCCATGAGCAAACTAAAATTATACAACTATAGAACATGCAAAAAAAAATCTGAAAATAGACGTGGCTAAGCATGCACGGTCACCAGTGCTGGAATGGATAAATAAACCAGGGTTTGGAACTCAGACTTGTCCTCATCAAGTGAATGGATTCCTGGCCTATCACTAAAGTCTAGTTAACTCGTAAAATATCTGAAGTTATGTGCCTGTAGCACTGGACCATCCTGTGAACGTACAAGGCATGTAACCACAGAGCATCCTTTAGAATTCCCTCTTATGGCCCTGGTAGGAGAAGTAGGTACTCCCTCAGCCCCAGGACAGGATGGAGACTTGGGTTGGGGCTCACCAGGAGAGGTGAGATGAGGAGCAGGCCTCAGGGCATTGGGGCAGGAGAAAGGATCTACTGACCCTCCGACCCTATAAATCCAATCAGTCTCTGAGTCGGTCTCCTCAATTTAACTTGAACTCATCTCCTTCTTTCTACACTTATTGCCAATAGAGGGCCTTCACCATCTCTGGCCTGGATTATTGCAAATAGCCTCTAAATTAATTTCCTATGGCTACCAGAACAAAGTATCACAAACGTAATGGCTTAAAAGAAAAAAAACCCCCACAAATTTCTTATCTTACAGATCTGGAGGTCAGAAGTCCAAAATGGTTTCTTTGAGCTAAAAATCAAGGTGTCAGCGGCTGTGTCCCTTCTGGAAGCTCTAGGGGAGAGTCTGTTTCCTTGTTTTTTCAGTTTGTAGCGGCCACCTTCATTCCTTGGCTGGCGGCCCTTTCCCCGGGATCTTCAAAGTCAGCGGTGCAGCCTCTTCAGCTCTCTCTCTGACTCTGGACTCCTCTTCTGCCTCCCTTGTCCACATATAAGGATCATTATGATGACATCGGGCCCACCCTGGTAATCCAGGATAATCTCCCCATCTCAATGTCAGCTGATTAGCAATCTTAATTCCATCTGCAACCTTCACTTCCCTTTGCCATGTAACCTAATGTATTCGCATGTTCTGGGAATTAGGTTGTGGACATCTTTGGGGGACCATTATCTGCCTCCTAAAAGGTCTTTAAGATTTCAGTCTTGCCCCCTTCCCATGTTTGCCAAAAATCAAGGAGTAATTTCACGCTTTTGCTTAAAATCCTTCCCTGCTACCAGTCTCCTATAGGATAAAGTCCAGACTCTTCACCCGACATGAGAGGCCCTCCTTGGAGACTGGCCTTGCCTGTTGCTCTGGGCTCAAATTCTGCTGCTTTCTCCACCTACGTTGGGGATGCAGCAGTGGACAAGGCTTGGAAATATAGTTACCCTCTGAGTTAGGCTGGCAAATTCACAGACAGTGGATGGGGTGAGCCATCTATGGGGATGAACCAAGAGATTGTCTGTAACTAGGAGAAAAGATTTCACCACACCCTATGCCCCACCAAGGTGACCAGAGAGCCATGGTGGGGCAGGACTAGAATGTTGGTGTCATCTGGTGAGTGGAAATCTAACCCAGTGGGCTGTGCTCCATTGGATGAACAGAAAGGGCTGGTGTGCCATACTGGAAGGGATGGGAAGTAGCTCGAGGGAGACAAATGGGTCCTGAGCAGGAACTGTACAGCTTCCATTGATGAGGAATCTTTCCCAGGCATCCCTTCAACAGCTTCCTCGTTCTAAGTCTGTGCTGCCCCCGATCTTCATGACTCTTGTCCACAGGGGGAGAATATGCTTGTCTAGTCTACTAGAACTTTGCAGATCTCACAGCAAATTAATAAATGTGCTTCTCATTGCAGCTATTGGTCTGGAGGCTTGGTTAGTATGAGCCACCTCTGAGAGATGGAATCCTTCTCATTTGTCCCTTCAAGGAGGTTCTAAGGCTGCAAATTCATAAGACCAACCCTGGCAGTGCCGTCTAGGGCAACCCAGGTTCCACTTCTCATCTGTTCTCCGACCAGGCCCAAGTGCATGGTCTGTGGAAGAGGGAGTGGTGGAAAGAAGGGAGCCAAGGGGAAGTCTGATGCCACGAGCCCAGAACAGAGGATCTTCCTGGTGGGCAGACCTCTTTCTTTAGGTGACACCTTACCATGAGGCACATACATATATATTTGAAACAGGCAACAAATCCATGCTGCTCTCACCTCCACACCTTTGTGCAGGCAGTTCCCACTGACCAAAGTTACCTGAAGACCCAAACTCCATCCTTCATGACCTGTGCAATATTTGGGATATACCTATACTAAAGAAATGATTCACTGTTTATCTAAAACTCAAATTTAACCAGGCATCCTGTATTTGTATCTGCTAAATCTGGCAAACTTAAGATTCCTTCAAGACTCAGCTCTTGGGCTCTTCCCACCCTTCCCCTGGTGCCCCAAGGACCAGGGGCTCCCCACCCCCATCACACCGAATCGAGGCTCTGTCATGCACTTATTTCAGTCTAGCATGTTTGCTGTATCTGCTTCCCTCCCTAGAACATGCGCCCCATGAGAGTGTGATCCAAGTTTTCGTTCTCTTGCCGTTCACTGAAGAAAAATTTGAAAATCCAAGTAAGCAAAAAATAATAAAAAATAGATCACTGGAATGTGTATCTGTATCATGTGCTCTCACTTTTGAGCCTGTAGTGGAAAAGTTGAAACCAACGTAGAAACTAAGACAGTAGATTAAGTATGTAACAGGACTAGAGAGCCTTTTATTTCCATCTTTCTTCTTCCAGGTGAGACCCCCTCAGTAACCAAGTGGTCCCAGAGAGATAGCCCTGACTCCCAAAGACGATCTGCCATCACTCTCTGGCCATCCCACTGGAGGAACGCATGGGCTTCATGGGTTCTAATCAAAGTCAACGCATTCCACAAAGTTTGAAACTCATTGTTTCCTGTTACTCCTTCTTCTTTCTTATTTCCAGTAAAGATGAGATCAGCTTATGAAACTGGATTCTCTTTTTTTTTTTTTCAGGGTTGGGGGGAAGACCAGCCCTGAGCTAACATCTGTTGCCAATCCTCCTCTGTTTGCTGAGGAAGACTGCCCCTGGGCTAACATCCGTGCCCAGCTTCCTGCACTTTATATGGGACGCCGCCACAGTGTGGCTTGACAAGCAGTGTGTTTGTCCGCGCCCGGGATCCGAACCTGCGAAACCCCGGGCCGCCAAAGCGGAGTGCACGAACTTAACCGCTACGCCAGCGGGCCGGCCCTGAAACTGGATTCTCTTTAACCCACAAATTCATCTGAAATGTATTCATTTCCCACGTGATATATTTCAAAACCTGATTATTTCACAATTATATCAATGTTGACAAATAAATATTAACCAGCTAACCAAAAAATTATCTTTTGATGTCTAACACGGTAGAACAAGAATTTCAGGCTGTCTGCACCTCAGTAACTGGAAACTTTGAAAAATCATATGCCTAAAGAAATGTATTGACTGACATGTTAAAGAAAGCATGTTTATTCTTGCAGACAAACAAGAAAGAGAAAGGAGGGATGGGGAGAGAAGAAAGAGGGAGAAAGAAAGGAGAGAACGCGCTAAGGTTCTCTAGGTTCTCATCCTTTGGAGGCAGACGTCCTGCACTGACTCTGAACGTTGAAAAAAAGTAACTGGCAAGCCGCCTGCCAGCAGCCAGCTCTCCCAGCGGTTTTGAACAATGCCAGGGAGCAGAGTCATGAAAACCACCAAGGTTGACCCAGCATAATGCTTGATAGATGTTTATTGAGTGAATGAATAGGAGATTACCAGAACCCCAAAATTGCCAAAGCCCACTTTGGTTACAAATGTAAGCCCACACCCGATGCCCTTAGAAGTGAAGAAACACACCAAATGGAACTTCTGTGGCAGCCCTGCGTCCCGAACTGGCTGGGGCTCTAAGAGCCGCCTCGTGGAAGGTCTTCCTTTAACTACAGGTGCTTGTTTCCTTTGGCACAGCAACATGTAATTTCCCATTTTTAGAACAATGCTCCAAAGAACAGTCACAAAAACAACCTTCAGAGGGGGCGGTTTTCTTCCCGGCCACTGCTAGAGCCCTGTAAAACAACAATAACAAAGGGATGTTTCTTCAAAACACTGTTTGCATCTCTCCCCCGAAATCGGGAGACCGTTCGTTAACTTTGCACAGGCTGTAAAAACGTTTCCCCCATCCCTTGGTAGAGCCCCTAAACAAGACTCCTGCCTTGGAGAGGGGTAGATCTGGAAACTGTTCTGCTGTTGGGTCTGTTTTGGTCTTGACACGCCTCCCTCTGTGTGGTGCCTGTGTGGCAAAGGTGGAAAGGAAGCTTGTAGAAAGCCAACGTCCGTCCTTTGGGTGCCTCGTACACGTCTGAGACAGGAAGAGGACGATGTGTTCCTGAGAACATGCAAATAGCAGACTGAGGAAGGTGAGGAACCAGGAAGGGTGAGATGCACCCCCTCTAGTCTTAGCCATTAAGAAATCCCTTTCCTCCTCGTCTCCAAAATGACTGTCTCTGTGCATTCCTCTCTCTGCTTTGTAAACTCAAAAAATTGGCTCCAGGATTTCAGGAGTCCTTCACCTCCCTTCCCCATCTACCTACGCCTTCCTTTCCATCCCACCACCTCCAACCGGAGTCGCACCCAACTCATCTCCACCTCAGTCTGCACGTGTCTCTCCCCCTGGCCTCCTGGCCTAGTGGCTTTCACCTCCTATGTGGGTCCGCACACCCCTGGCTTCATCTTACACCTCTCCTGCTCAAGAAAGTTCAGCAACTCCTTTTCCTATAGAAACAGTCCAGCTTTCTTAGTGGGACCTCATCTTGAGCCAGTCTTCCTTTCCAACTTTATCTTCTACTGGTCCCTACATAAATCTAAGGTGCCAACCAAAATGGCCTACCCACCATTCCCAAACTCCATCTTTGCTCTCTAGGTACCACCTCCTCCCCAGCCCCCAACTTAGAATGAGCTTCCTGGTCCTTTCCACCCCCTGTGACTAAATCCTACCCATTCCTGAAGGTCCACACAAATACCTTCTTGCTGACCAATCCAGTTGAAAAAGACCTCCCTCCCCCTCTCTTACTGAAGCACCAAGATTCTGCCCCATTCCTTCCGTATCTTCACTTTGTGGAGTAATCATTAGCATAACTGGTTTTTCAAATGTGTGTTGAATGGTTTAGAGGAGAAAGATGCTAAGCCTCTTTTAGAGGCTTGGAAGGAATTGGGCATCAGTTAAGTGAAAGCTTTGACATCTCTACACTCTCCTTTACAGAGAACTTGCTATGACTCTGACGCTGAACTGAGCACTTCCTGTGTATGACCTCATTTAACTCTCGCGATGAAACTATAAGCGAAGTACCATGATCCCTTTTTACGGACAAGGAAGCAAAGGCTTTGAGAAATTAACTAACTTCCCAAGAGCCTCACACTCGAAGAGGGGCAGAGCCGGATTCCAAACTCGGCTCACAATGCTGACTGCTATAGACAATACTCAGTGTTTCATTCTCAGAGAATTGGCAACACAGAATGGTTAGGATGAACAAGGTGGGCAGGAAACCACAGGTTCTTCTCCTGATTGGAACAAACGCATGGAAAGGGTGTGTAAAGGGGATGGGTTCCCATTCCATGGTTTTTTTTTTTTAAGAAGGTAGGGGGATTTGAGTTCCTGGAATATCAGGATAAGTGATGAAGTTCTCTTTGAAAACTGAACTTTCTGCAATTGAGGGGAGTAGCAGCGAAACAGGAAGCTTTGATGCTGCACCAAGAATCACTCTAAGACCCCAAGCCAAGTGGCAAGAGCACAGATTGTGCCGTTCAAGTACTGGCTCCTACACCTACCAGCTGTGAGACTCAGACAAGCTACTTAACCTCTCTCAGCCTCAGTTTCCTCATACCTGGCTGACAAGGTGGTTTGGGTGTATCAAGTGAAATATTCTATATAAACACCTGGTACATAATGAGTGTTCAATAGATTACTATTGCTGTGTTATTACTTCCCTTGGACATAAGAATCTGCATTTCTTTTCATTTTTTTAATCAAAGTATAACATATATACAGTCAAGTACATAAAATGCGCTCATCCTAAATGGACAGCTTGATAATCATTTACATATACATACACTTATATAACCACCACCCCATTCCAGATATAGAATATTTCTAGCATCCCAAAAGAGTCCCTCATGCACCTTCTCAGTCCACGCCCCCAGCAGATACAACTGTGATTCGACTCATATTTTCGCTCTGCCCCTTCTTCAACTTCATATTAATGGAATCAGACAATGTGTGATCTTTCATTGTCGTGTAATACTCCATTGTATGAAAACGCCACAATCTACTTCTCCAGTCTTCTGTTGATGGAATTTGGGGTGTTTCAAGTTTGGAGACAACTCCTTTGAACATTCTCGTACGTAACTTTTTGTCGACTCATGTCTCTTGGGTATATATACCTGGAGGGGAATTACTGGGTTATAGAGTAGGCATGTCTTCAGCTTTGATAGAACCCGCCACACAATTTTCCTAAGTGGTTATACCGTTTCTACACTCCCCACAGCAGTGTACGGTAGATTCGGTTGCTCTATATCTTCAATGGCACTTGGTATTGTCACTGTTTTCATTTCAGCCATGGTGGTGGGTATGTAGAGGTATCTCCTTGTGGTTTTAATTTGCATTTTCCTGATGAGTAACGATGCTGAGCATCTTTTCATAGTTTATTTGGCCATCTGGATATGCTCTTTTGTGAGTGTCTGTTAAGTCTTTGGCCCAGTTTTTATTGGGTCATTTGTCTTTTCCCTATTGATTTGTAATGGTTCTTCATATATTCTGGAAACGAATACTTTGTCAGGTATGTGTATTGCAGATATCTTCTTCCGAGTCTGAGGGCCGCCTTCTCATGTTTTTAATGATGCCTTTTGATGAAGAGAGGCTTTTCATTTTGATAAAATCCAATTTATCGATTTTTCTTCTAAGGTTAGTGTCTGTGGTCTTCTTAGAAATTTTTGCCCACCCCCTAAGGTCAGGAGGACATTCTCTCTATGTTAATTTCTTTTAATCTCGCTTTTGTGGTATCTCCCTCTAGAGATAGGGATAACTGCTTGGTTGTTACTTCAATAAGGAACAGAGAGCTCATAGAAAAACTAACCATGACTGGCTCACTGGCCTGTCTTTGGACCATCAAGCCTGTTACCCTAAGGCGACCTTGTGGCATCTACAGGCACCATTGCTGACTGACTGCACTGCTGTAATTCCAGCAGAGGAGCCTCTAACGGGAGGGGCATCTTCCCAAGTTAGCAAGGAGAGAGGAGAGGACAGCAATCCCCCCACGCTGGTTTATACTCTCAAGTCAGCAGCTTAGTCCAACAGCTGAAGCTCTGATTACGTTGCAAACACATCCTTCCCCACCCTAGCAACTTTTTCTCTCCCCCTTTATACATTTTTTTCCCATGCGTTTTCTTTTCTTCCCGAATTTTCCATTTCATTATCATTTGTCTAACAATTTGTCATCTGTAGGGCGTTTGTTATGCATTTGCCTTTTAAACCTTTTCTTCCTTTCGTCTCTCCTCCTCTAAAACTGGGTTTCTCAACCTCAGTACTGCTGACATTTTGGACTGGCTAATTCTGTGTTGTGGGGACCCGTCCTGTATACTGTTGGAAGCACAGCTTTCCCTGTTTCTCTCTTTTCCTTCCTGCCTGTCTTCTCACTGTCAACCAAGAGGCCTGAGGGAAAAGTGAGGAGGCAAATCATAGCTTTCTCAAGCTTCAAGGAGCCTTAGATATGATCTAGTGCAGCCCCCTCATTTTACAGATGAGGAAATGGATCCTGAGGTGGGGGGAAGAGGATGTGTCAGAGCCAAATACGTGGGGAAACAAGTGCCAGGCAAAACAGGAAGTCAAAATTCCAGGGCCTGAGGCAGAATTTCCAGTCCACTGGGGAACCTGGGATTGCTTCCCGCAGCTCCTTTCTCGCTCCAAGCCATGAGTCCCATTCCAGAAACCACTGGGGCTGCTCAGATGGAGCAGCAGACTCAGATCCAACAACCCCCAGCACGTGTGCTCAAGTGTCCACCCGTGGGAGCCCATTTCAGAGCCTCCAGTGGACAAAGATGACCACCGATTCCAGTAGGGAGGTTTCATGATGACTAACGCCATGACGACATCTTAGTTTAATCCTATAATTGTGAGGGAAATAATGGTCACCTGGCCACACCTGTCCCACTGGAGGAGTTACAGAGCAAGAGATCTGTGGAGAGCAAGAGGGAGCCTGAAGACTATGTCTGTCCTGGCCCTGTCTCCAAGCAGGCACATGAAGGGATCCCCAGGGCAGCCGAGAGCCCTCAGCCAGAATCTCCCAAGTTATGGGGGGTGTCAACATTTATTGAATGCTTACTACACATTAGGTACTCTTCTAAACCCCTTATAAATATATGAATCCAGTCCACCATCATCCAGTCTCTGAGGGAGATGGTGTCATTCGCCCATGTTGGAGATGCTGATGCAGAGCCTGGGGAAGCCTTGGTCAAACAGCAGTGGTGCTCTCCCTGGGGCATCTTTGATGGGATCACAAATCTGCACAAATCACCTCCTCCTTACTTCTTGCCAACATCGAGCTCCCCCTTAATATCACCATCGGACATGTGTGGAGACTCCCTTGTGTGTAAAAGCCCTACACTAAGAACTTACACGAAACCTTGGGTGACATTCAAGATTTTAGTGGTACAAGATGAATATTTGTGTGTGTGTGTGTGTGTGTGTGTGTGTGTGTGTGTGTGTGAGGAAGACCAGCCCTGAGCTAACATCCGTTGCCAATCCTCCTCTTTTTGCTAAGGAAGACTGGCCCTGGGCTAACATCCATGCTCATCTTCCTCTACTCTATACGGGACGCCGCCACAGCATGGCCTGACAAGTGGTGCGTCGCTCCGTGCCCGGGATCCCACCCCTGGGCCGCCGCAGCAGAGCACATGCACTTAACCACTATGCCACCGGGCCAGCCCCACAAGATGAATATTTTTATTTTAACAATTATGGACTTGTTTCAATGCTTATTAGAAAAATATCAGGTTTCGTTTATGGTAGTGACATAAAGCTTTCTTTTTAATTAAATGTAAGTTTTTAAAAATAAATCTATCTAAAGACAACTATTAAACAAATAGCATATGGATGGCGCGTGGATGTGGCAGAATTTATGATGATGGCACTTGAGTGACCTAAGCATGGGAAACCCTGCTTTGGTCTTGCCACATCTTAGAGGCAACTGATCCCTTCCATAGCCTCTTTCAGGGCTGTGTCGCCCGCCCCCTTGCTCTTCTTATTCCCACCTGCCATTCTCGTAGCATCTTTCTCGATAACACCCTATAGACTTGAAGATCATAGTCATATAGCCAGTGGGCCTTCTTTTCCCTCTTTATACACATGGGTCACTCACTTTTGGAGTCACTCTGCTTTCTGTTGATGAAAGAGAAACCCAGAAAGGCTGATAAATGTACTGAAATCCACAATTAAGAGGCCAAGTATGAAGACAGAAAGGAATGAGGAAACCCCACCCCATTCCTTGGACACAGTCCTGGGCCTTCTGCCCTCAGCTGGCCTTACAAGGCACAGGCTGGGCAGATGTCAGCCCTGGGGACTTCTGCTGAGGATCCCTCCCAGGCGCTGGCCTGTGAGCTGGACATGGTGGGGCCGATGTGCTCAAGGACCCAATGCTGTCCCCATCCTGCTGGGGGCGCAGGGGCATGGAGCGGCCTCGTGGCTCCATAATCTAGGTCCTACAGGGAGTCCTGTGGGTTGGATGGCCCCTCGGCCCACCCAGTCTCAAAAAAACCCTGGAGGTGCAGGAACTGTCCTTCCTTGGCAAATAGGGAATGTTTAAAAATAAAACTCATAAATGAGACTAGGAGAACTAGCTCAAAGCCCCAGGGATATAATAACAAACAATAGGCTGGGATTTGAACCAGCCACCAAATGCCACTCTCCCCAGCGATTCTCAGAGACTGGGAATCAAAGGCCATCTGCCCTTGGAGTGCCCAGCCACTGTATTCTCTTGGGCATGGCCTCCCCCACAGCGGGGCGGGTGCCCGGCCGAGGAAGCCCGAGCCTGCTCAGGGCATTGTTCTCCCTCAGAAGAGGATCTCGAAAGCAGAAGGAAATTAGAAACTACCGCACAATGAATACCAGAGTCTCTCTTCTCCCTGCTTTGGCTGCCAGGAGATTAAGCAGGGCCGGCTGACAGCGCCCCACCCAGCAGCTGCGCACCCTCCAGGACATCCGTACTGCAGGGAAGGGCTGCTCTCAGAGGCCTCACTTGTTCTCTATTGATTTCCACAGTGTCCATTTTCTTTCCCCAGCTCAGTGCTGATTCCTGGAGGGCAGAGACGCATCTGGGGCTTCCTTCCCACAAGACAGAACACAGACAAGTTACAGGCGCTCTGTGTTTGTCGATTGAGTAACTGATTCCATCCGGGCATTTTCCTAAACACGTCACAGGTATAAACTCATTGAATGCCCATAGCCATCTCCTGAGGGAGAAACTATCATTTGTCCCATTTTAGAGATGATGAAGTGGAATCCAGGTGACGCAGCTGATGGGCGGGACTGATCTGATTGGGGGCAGCTTTGATGGGACCAAATGATCCCATTCCTCACTTCTGACCAATATCAACCTCCCCCAACAACTCCATGAGACATGCGTGGAGCCCTCCTTAAGTCCAAGTTCTACCCCACGTGCCTGATAAAGAGGATGACCTAAGAGAAATCGTGTCCCCTTCAGAACGCACACCCCAAGAGACAGCACATGACGTGGATGGACATTAAGGAGATTTCGAGGAGGAGACACACCGAGCCAGCATCAATCCTACCAACTGAGCCTCTGAACATTCCCGCTAAGAACTTTTTCTTAAAAATCGCACTTTTTTTCTGTTGGGGATATTATTCATTTTAACATAATGTTGTATTTTATGCCTCCTACACAAGTAGACACCAGCTTTAAATGTTGTGCACTATCAAGCTCATATTTCTAGTCAAATTTCTGTTTGCTTTTTGCTGCATCCATAGCTACGATTTGAATAAACAGAGAGAAAGGTTTGGCTCCCAATCCTACTAGCTGGGCCCTGTGCCATCATTCCCCAAAACAAAGGGGGAAAAAAATGCCAGAAGTGAGGGACCGGGGCTAATGATAAAGGAAAACACTGTCCTATTCCGGGGGGTACTGAGCAGGGTCAAAACTCCCCAGAGAGGGGTGGTGGAGGGGGCGAGAAGGCATTCACTTAATTCCCTATGAGGAGCCATCACATTTTATAACTGTGGGCAGAGGGAGGAGATGGGCTGCCACAACCCAACCCTCGACAGATGAAGTCACAGGCTTGGAGGGTGCCAGTGAACCCCAGCTTGTAAGTGGTGGCCCTAGACTTGGAACCCAAGTCCTCTCTGCCCAACTCAGGGCTCTCTCCCTCCACCCTGCTGCCCATCCGGCTGCAGGATCTGGTGGCTCCGTGCTGTCTGTTAAGTGACCTGCACCCTCTGGATTGCATCATATAATAGTCACTCCCCTGACCGTGTACTGGGCGGTGCCGTCCATCTGAACAAGAAAAGCAAAGGATCAGGCTTTGTCCTTGGACTTTCCAGTGTGCAACCACACTAATGTGATCTTCTTTTTTTTTAAGAGTTTATTATATCAGAATGTTACAACAAAGTTGGTGGAAAGGTGAATGTCATGGATTCAATCTCTAAATGAGCCCATTGTCACACAAAGGGAAGTGAGAGGAATCTTCTCCCCTGCTGGGCACCTTCACCGTCCTGCCCTCCTTCCCTACTGTCCAGCAGGCAACTGAATCTCCTCAGAAAAGCCTCCACACTTCTTCCCGTTTCAGCCACCACCTTTTGTGCATTTGATCCCATCCCCATGCTTCTTTCTGGGCACAGGGATCAACTCTCCCAACTTGCTTCAAAATCTTTACCCTCTCTCTCCTGCTGGCTTCTTTTGCTCAGCTTACAAACATCTTCAAGTCTGCCCCAAACTGAAAATTCAGACCTCCTTGTGTCTGCCTCCTATGCCCAGAGAGTGTCCCATCTCCTCTTACCTTTAACACCAAACTTCCTGGTCATCTACCTTCATCTTCTGAACTTCTCCCAATAATTCCTAAGCCCCCTGCAAGGTGCAGCCCAGCCCAGCCAGTCTGTGGGAACTGTCCTCTCAAGGGCCACAGATAGTCTATAAGCATCACATCCAGTGGCCCCCCTCTCAATACCCATCCCATTTGACCTCCTTGCATCAATTAACCCAACAGAAAAAAACTCTTCCTTGTGAAATGTGCTTAGGGCAAGCACTATTCATTGTTTACCATTCCTCTTCTCCTTAGCTGGCAGAATCCCAACTTTGTTAAAGGGCAGGAAAGAGATTCTTTTATTTCAGCAAGATGGGCACAGCCCTAGTCTAAGGGAGAGTGTGTGTCATTTCTGACCAGTGAGATAGAGGAGGAGATCAGTTGGGGTCTTCTGGGGACAACCCCTCCACCACCACCCCACCCCCTACCAATAAGAGGGAGACATGTGAGGAGAATGTCTGCCCCACGATGCTCCCTGTTTCATGTCTTTGAACTCAGCCATGTGAGGATGTAATACCTAAAGCTGAGGGAAGGCCAAGAGGGCCTCAGTGACATTGGCCAGAGCTTTGCTACTAAACATCCTGACTATGAGAAAAGTAATCCCTCTTGCCATGTCACCACTGGACAGGTTTGCTGTCACCTGAAGCCAAAAGCATCACCAACCAAAGTGTCACTTCTCTCTTGGTTACTGACACTACCCTCCTGTCCCTCCTTCTCAGGTCTTTTGACAGCCCCTCTGCCCACCCCTTGAATGTCAATGTTCTCCTGGCCCTCTGTGTTACCTAGGTGTATACCCCCCTCACCCACCTGTTCATTAACTCAATAGATATCTATTGGCACCTTCTATGCGCCAGGCTGCCCTCACGGAGTTGACATCCAGTGGGAGAGACAAACAAACAAGACGAACAAATAAAAATTTTCAAGTTGTGATCAGCATGTGCTCTCAGTGAAATGATTGGCCAAAGAGGATGTTGAGAAGGATATGGAACCTCCTTAGGTCATGTCCCCCAAGAGGGACATTTAGGCTGAAGTTTGAAGGATGAGAAGAAGGCAACCATGCAAAGACGAGACAGAGAATTCCAGACAGTGGGAACAATGGTGAAGCACAGGTGAGGACTCGAGGAAGGAAAGACTTGTTATGGGGACCGCAAGGAAGCCAGTGAGGTGAAAAAAGAGTGAGTGACAGGGAGGAGGGAAGTCCGATGAAGGTGAGATCCAATGTAGAGCCTTGAAAGCCATGGGATGGTGGTGGTTGTTATGCTAAGTGCAGTTGGAAGTCATTGGGTAAGAGGATTGCAAAGGATTCCTGAACCCAATTCCAATGTGTGTGTGTGTGTGTGTGTGTGTGTGTGTGTGTGTGTGTGTGTAGGCTTCCCCACACCACCAAGCAGTTCTCGGACTTCAGCAGGTTGTCCAAGAATTAACTCAATTCTGACACTACTCACCCAGAGATGGATTCCACAGGTAAAGGGCTCGGTCCCACAAGACTGCCCTCCACTTCAGACGCCAGCTCCAAGCCTAGGTTACCTGTGCTTCTGACCAACCAGCTATAAGTTGGATGTTCCAACGACCCCCTCCAACTCAGGATGCTAATCATAAGCCCAGGTTGTTACCTGTACTTCTGACTGGTTATAAATCAGAGGTCCCCACACAACCCCCTCCTCAGGTTTGATTAATTTGTTAGAATGGCTCACAGAACTCAAGAAAACCCATTTACTCACTAGACTACCCATTTATTACAAAGGATATTAAAGGATATGAATCAACAGCCAGATGAAGAGATACAGAGGGCGAGGACCTAAACAAAGGAGCTCCTGTCCTCATGGAGCTCGGGGCCCAGCACGGAGGCTGGGAGCTTGAGGCATGTCCTGGTTCCCCAGTGGAGAAGCTCTCAGAAGAAAAGGCCAGGAGCTGCCCTTTTGGGTTTTTTCACGGAGGCTTCATTACACAGTCATGATTGACTAAGTGATTGGCTGTTGGCAATTGAGTCAACCTCAAGTCCCCCGTTTCCCCCCGGAAATCAGGTGGTGGGACTGAAAGTTCCAATCCTCTGATCACATGGCTGGTCCCCACCCTTGGGTGGGGTCCAAAAGTCACCTCATTAACGTAACAAAAGACACCTTTATCACTCTCAACACAGGAAATTCCAAGAGTTTTAGGAGCTGTGAGCCAGGAACTATGGATGAAGACCAAACATATATATGAGAAATATAGATTTGGTCATTTAGATTTGGTCATTTAGATGACCAAATATATATTTCTCATAAGTCACAACATTGCAGGATTAACAATCAAATTTGTGTTCCTAAAAGATCACTGTGGCTGGAATTTGGAGTCAGGGTTGAAGTGGGGAGGCAGTGTGGACTCAGTCACCCAGGTGAGAGACGAGGGTGGCTTGGCTTAGGATGGTGACAATGCAGATGGAGAGAGGTGGTGTATTTCCCTTGTGATATATTTCCAAGGTAGAAATGATGGGACTCGCTGACGAGTGGGATATGAAGGGTGAGGAAGACGGAGGCATCAAGGATGCTGCTCATATTTTCTAGCTTGAACACGAGGGAGAGTCGTACCATTGACTGAGATGGAGAAGCAGGTTTGGGAGCGAGGGAGGCAAATCATTTATGAAGTTCCATTTTGAAAATGCTGAATTTGAAATGCCTTAGAGACATCCAAGTGCAGAGGGCAACACACGGCTAAGTATTCAAGGCTGGAGCTCAGGGAATTGGGAATTTGGAGATTGTCAGTCTGGAATTTGTATTTAAAGCCATGGGAATGGATGAGATCCACTGGGAGAAGCATAGGAAGGGAATGGAATAGGACCATCAGGTCATTCAGGTTAGAAATATCATTTATTTTTCACTTCTCCCTCTCTTCTCTTCCTGTGTTAGATTGCCACATCATATCAATTCTAAATTCAAAATACTTCTTAAAGCTGTCCTCTCTTTCCATTCCCAAGGCTGGTGCCCTTCCAGCCTTCACCTTGTTTCTCCTGGAGACCTTCACCAGCCTCCTGGTCTTTGCTCCCTCCAGTTCATCCTCCATTCTTCCACCTGTGAGGTCTGCCCCTGCTCAGCTGGAGCAAAACTGAAACCAGAGACTCAACAATAAAAAAAAAACAACCAACCCGATCAAAAAATGGGCAGAGGCTGTGAACAGACATTTTTCCAAAGAAGATATACAGATGGCCAACAGGCACATGAAAAGATGTTCAACATCACTAACCATTAGGGAAATGCTAATCAAAACTACAATGAGATATCACCTTATACCTGTCAGAATGGCTATAATCACCAAGACAGAAAATAAATGTTGGAGAGGATGAGGAAAGGGAACCCTCATACACTGCTGGTGGGAATGCAAACCAGTGCAGCCTCTATGGAAAACAGTATGGAGATTCCTCAAAAAATTAAAAATAGAAATACCACATAAACCAGTTATCCCAATACCGGGTATTTATCCAAAGAACTTGAAATCATCAATTCAAAGAGACTTATGCACCCCTGTGTTCACTGCAGCATTATTCACAATAGCAAAGATGTGGAAGCAACCCAAGTGCCCATCAAATGATGAATAGATAAAGAAGATGTGGTAAATATATACAATGGAATACTACTCAGCCATAAAAAAGACAAAATCATCCCATTTCCAACAACACGGATGGACCTTGACAGTATTATGTTAAGCGAAATAAGCCAGGCAGAGAAAGACAAACACCATATGATTTCACTCATATGTGGAAGATAAGCAAACACATGGATAAAGAGAACAGATTAGTGGCTACCAGAGGGGAAGGGGGGTTAGGGGTGGGCACACGGGGTAAAGGGGTACATTTATATGATAACTGATAAATAATGATGTACACCTGAAATTTTACAATGTTATAAACTATTATGACCTCAATAAAATAATAATTTTAAAAAATCCCTGAAACCAGAGAGTGCAGAGAGGCAACCTCAGAGGAGCAGTCGTGGAACTATGCCAGGGTGGAACAGCGTCACCCAGACCTGAGCTGGAGGGGCACCAGCAACAGAGAGAGAACCAGGTGCCATGGTCGGTAACCATGGCAACCAGGGAGGGTGCAGGCAGATGCTGGCGGTGCGCCCTATTCAGCACCCCACTCTGGCGGGAGTGGCTTTATTAGCCCAGCTTACCCATGCCAGCCCATATGGTTTCAAAGGTAAAGATACCACCCAACACCCAGCAGGCTCTCTAAAACAGATCATAGCAACAATAACAAAAACAACAATGACTAACATTTATTGAGCATTACAATGTGCCAAGCGCTTTACTTATATTCTTTCATTTAATAAGACAACCTTATGAGGCAGAAATTGTAGATAAGGGCACTGAGGTTCAGGGAGGTTGAGGAGCAGTTAACAGCAAGGACTTTGGGGTTGGACAACACGAGTTGGACTTGGTGAACTCACCCAGTCTCGTCTGTGACAGGTAGTTCAACGAGATCACTCATGTTAAAGCATTTAGCTAAGGCCTATCACGAAGAAAGTGCCCAACGCTGATCGTTTTGATTGCTGTTATTTTGACTATGACAACAACAAAAGTCAGCTCGTGTCATTTCCCTCTATAAAACCTCCAGTGAGAACAGATTGGTGGTTACCAGAGGGGAAGGGGGTGGGGGGAGGGCGAAAGGGGTAAAGGGGCACATGTGTACCGTGACAGATGGCAACTCGACTTTTGGTGGTGGACACGATGCAGTCTATACAGAAGTCGAAATATAATGAGGTACACCTGAAATTTGTATACTGTTATAAACCAATGTGACCTCAGTTGAAAGAAAAGAAGACCTCTGCTAATCCCCAAATCAGGTTGTCACTTTGGGGAAAAAAAACCACCAGTGGCTCCCACTCCCCAAATATAAGGACTTCCTGGTCTCCGTGTCTGACCCACACATGCAAACTCCTCCTCTAGCCACACTCACTTCCTGAATGCACCACAGGCTGTTACACCTCCGAGACTCTGCTCCTGCTGTCTCCGTGCCAGGAACACCCTCCTGGCCCTCCTCCACCAGGAGGAGACAGGAAGTTGTCAGCTTCTCGGAGAGGCCCAAGAGCCACCAGCCCTAGGCTTGTTGGATTTACAGACCGAGACATCTCTCTTGTACTTGCATTCTGGGTGCCTGGCACAGCAGCAGACGCTCAGTAGATGCTACTGAAGTAAATATTAGAAGCTCGCCACATTTTTAAAAAGCAGTCATGGAGAAGGTTGGTGGAGAGTTGAGTTCAAAATTCCAGGAAGAGCCAACATCTGGGCCTGCCCTTCTAGCTGTGGGTCAGTGGTACCACCTCCACTTGCCAAAGACAGGCCTCAACTCATCTGTCCTCCACCAAAGTTTCAAAACAATCCTGGGGGTGAGACTTCAGTTTAAAGAAAACCAATAACATAGGCATTTGAGGAACACAGGCCCAGGGTAAAATGTTGGGTCAGAGAAAGACTGTCCTTGGCCCCGTTGTCTCTTCCAGGGCCCTCTCCATCCCCAGACACTCACCCTATGCCCATCCCAGGTCCTTGCCCAGCCAGCCACCTGGCAGGATAGTTCCCAGATTGCTTGGAATGGTTACTTATTAATAAGACTCTCTAGAAGACCAAAAGCCTTTGGTCTCAACAAAAATTAATCTCACAGAGGGATGACACTTCAGGGCCTGTGACAACTAGCAACATATCCTTAAGAAGTCTGCAGGCAGATCACAAATCCCACTCTGAAGACAGCAATAACAATGACAGACAACACTTACTGAGTACTTCCTGCATGCCCAGCATCTCACATTTATAATCTCATCTTATCCTTAGAACAACACTATGATGCACATGACTTAAGTATTCCCATGGTTAGCAAAGGGGAAACTGAGGCTAAGGAACAACAGCTCATAAGTGGGGGGTTGGAACTGGGTGCAGGCAGCCCCACTCCGGAGCCTGAAGTCCTACCCACTGTGCCACACGGCCTATTCCGTTGCATTGTGTGCAGAGAAGGGCTATGATTCCATGTGTCAGTAGATGGGGCGGGGGGGGGGGTCTGTTGGATTCCTGTAGTTTCTTATTAGCTACTGTTATCTGGGGAGCAGGGACGGTAGGAATGCATTGTCAGAGCAGTCACCCAGTGGTTGCCTCACTAGAGCCTTCACAGTCCCTGCCTTATTTCTATTTGGCCTCCATCTAAGACCTCCCATGCTGGGGGGTGACAGAGATTGATGACAGCAGCTGTGCCCTGAGTCTGAGCTCTTCCTGGGCTCGCACAATGGGACATGTGAGGTTGTAAAAGGTGTTTCAGCAAATTTTGGGCGAATAATATGAAAAACCTATGCCCATCTGCTGCCCAAAACAAAGTCAGATGTCCCAGAAGCATCCCACCTCCGATCTAATCCACGTCTATGTACCGCATTTCCAGAGGGGTAAACAGCATTATCTTGACTTGTCAGAAGGAGTACTTAAGATATTTTAAACCTGTCTCCAGTTTATCCCACAATTCAGATTGATCTGTCACCAAGAAATGCCTTAAAGCTGGCCATTAATGCCCTTGTTCAACTTGTCACTCATCAGCTTCCCTGATGACTTTTTTGGCCCCAGGGTAATTTCTTCCACCTTATCCTCATTGCAGGGAAAACCATTATATTCAATATCATTTGGGTTGAGGACGTTGAATGAGTGAAAATAAGAAGAAGAAAATTCGCCATCATTTATTGAGTACTTAATGTGTGTCCAGCACTCAACAACTCAGAAATGAGGAAACTGAGGCTTGGAAACACGGTAGGAGACTCAGCTGGCCAATGGCAGAGCCAGGATTTGAACCCAGGACTTGAACTTGGCACCATACCACTGCCTTCCAGAAGGTTACAACCTGGTGTCCTCAGGAGCTGAGAGAGTTCTCAAGGGTGTCGCAGTCCCTCCAGAGGAGTAGGTGACTTGAGAAGACTCTGGAAGCAGGAGGTAGTTTAAAATTTGGGTCTGGATTTAGGGGGCTCTGCTCCAGGAACACATCTCAGTAAGAGGACTATGTCTAAATACACTCTGCCATGTGCAGTCAGAAACTCTAAGTTAATTCTGAGGCTACCAAAGAGTTTGAAAAGAATACCATCTTCTATACAGATGGCCAATAGGCATACAAAAAGATGTTCAACATCATTAATCATCAGGGAAATGCAAATCAAAACTACACTAAGATATCACCTTACACCCGTTAGAATGGCTATAATCACTAAGACAACAAACAACAAATGTTGGAGAGGTTGTGGAGAAACAGGAACCCTAATTTACTGCTGGTGGGAAGGCAAACTGGTGCAACCTTTATGGAAAACAGTATGGAGATTCCTCAAAAAATTAAAAATAGAAATACCTTATGATCCAGCAATCTCACTCTTGGGCATCTACCCAACGGACCTGAAATCAACCATCCAAAGAGGCTTATGCACCCCTATGTTCATTGCAGCATTATTCACTATAGCCAAGAAGTGGAAGCAACCCAAGTGTCCCTCGACTGATGATTGGATAAAGAAGATGTGGTATATATATACAATGGAATACTACTCAACCATAAAAAAGACAAAATTCTCCCATTTGCAACAATGTAGATGGACCTAGAGGGTATTATGTTAAGTGAAATAAGCCAGAGAGAGAAAGACAAACACCATATGACTTCACTCATATGTGGAATATAAACTAACACACAGACAGAGAGAATTGGTTGGTGGTTACCAGGGGTGTGGGGTGTGGGCAGAAGGGGTGAAGGGATGCATTCATATGGTAACTGAAAAACAATAATGTACAACTAAAAGTTCATAATATTATAAACTATTAAAACATCGATAAAAATTTTTTAAAAACTACCTTAAGATATCACTTTACACCCCTTAGAATGGCTATAATTACCAAGACAAAAAATAACAAATGTTGGAGAGGATGTGGAGAAAAGGGAACCCTCATATACTGCTCGTGGGAATGCAAACTGGTGCAGCCTCTGTGGAAAAGAGTATGGAGATTTCTCAAAAAATTAAAAATAGAAATACCATACGATCCAGTTATCCCAATACTGGGCATTTATCCAAAGAACTTGAAATCAACAATTCAAAGAGACTTATGCACCCCTACATTCACTGCAGCATTATTCACAATAGCCAAGATGTGGAAGCAACCCAAGTGCCCAACAACTGATGATTGGATAAAGAAGATGTGGTATATGTATGCAATGGAATACTACTCAGCCATAAAAAAGGACAAGATCATCCCATTTGCAAAAACATAGATGGACCTGGAGTGTATTATGTTAAGTGAAATAAGCCAGACAGAGAAAGACAAACACCGTATGATTTCACCCATATGTGGAAGATAAACTAAACATGGACAAAGAGAACAGATTAGTGGTTACCAGAGGGGAAGGGGGTTGGGGGATGGGCACAAGGGGTAAAGGGGCACATTTATATGGTGACTGACAAATGATAATGTACAACTGAAATTTCACAATGTTATAAACTATTACAACCTCAATTTAAAAAAATACCATCTTCAACCACCAGCACCCTCAGAATGACCATGAACAGAGAGACTATCAAAAACTGAACCATTTAAATAACACAAGATGTGACTAAGAAGCTGAAACTGAGACAGCCTTGAGATGAAGCTGAAGGAACTGGAATGTTTCATGGTGGGAACTGGCATGGCTGACGCTCCCTCCAGCAACATTCTCCCAGGATGTCATCCTCGGGACCCCTCCTTCAGCCCAAATTGGAGCAGGATGGTGGGTAAAAAGATGCTGAGTCTGGGAACCCAGGCTTTCAAGGTCCGCAAGGACAGATCTGCCAGAACAATGGGGAGATCCACAAAGTATCTCAGGAAGACCCCTGTGGAGGAGAAGAGAAGAGTGGGAGGAGGAGGAGGGGAGGGAGTGAAGAAAAGAATGAAGGGGGCTTGACAAGTGACCTTCACAAGCTCCTCCTGGGATAGACAGTGAACTGAATGCCTGCCCCCATGCTGGGCTCTGGCCCTGTCCTGAAAAGCCTCCAAGAAGTTGAGGACCCACACCCTGGCCACCTGGATCTCTGCTGAAGGCTCAGATTTGCATTTCATAAGGAAATGCATCAACTGGGTCCACTAGAAGGCCCTAAATGGCCTGAAAGCTATACTGGAACACTCATCATGTCCCCTTAAAATGGTTTCCTGATCCACTGAAGTGGATCTCAGAAGCCTTAAAGGGCTGGGCCAGGGGTTGGTCCAGTGCTGCCTCTCCAACTTCACCTTTTGTTTTGTCCCCCCAGTCCACAGGGATGTGACCCTCATTCCCCTTCTAGAGCCACCATCCGCTCTTCCCCTTCAGTATGTCCCATGCTTACCTCCATCCCTGGAGCTGATCTCAACCACACCTGCCAGGCTGGGGCCGAGGCAAACCCAACCATCTCGCTGTGATCCTAAACACGGTGCACTTGGCACCATGGCCAGGTCCAATGGGATGGGCTGCCTGGGCAGCCACAGTATTATCCACTGCTCCCCCAGACATGCTTTGGCCCCACTTTCACTTCTGGCTTCGCTAGGAAAGGCCTTTGCTGTCTGACCCTCAGAGATCCTGACCCTGAGATTGGCCCTCGTTACGGGCTGAATTGTGTCCCCATCAAAACTCATATGTTGAAGCCCTAACAACCGTCACCTCAGAATGTGACTGTATGTGGAGACAGGGCCTTTGTAGAGGTGATTAAGTTAAAATGAGGCTGTTAGGTTGGGCCTTGATCCAATCTGACTGGTGTCCTTATAAGAAGAAGAAATTTGGACCCACAAAGAGACACAAGGGATCCCCATGCACAGAGGAAAGACCATGTGAGGACACAGAGAGAGGCAGGCCTTCTGCAAGCCAAGGAGAGAGGCCTCAGAAGAAATCAGATCTGCCAACACCTTGATCTTGGACTTCCACCCTCCAGAACTGTGAGAAATAAATTTCTGTTGTTTATAAGCCACCCAGTCTATGGTATTCTGTTATAGCAGCCCAGACAAAGATAGGCCCCCTCAGCCCAGGCTCTCAGACCAACTTGAGAAGACTGATGGATAATCCTGGCCAGTTATAAAGCCCCACAGCCCCATAGCTCCAGGCTGCCATCGAGTCTGGTCTCCCTGGAACCTCAGTGGTGGCATGTCACCCCAGGAACCCATCAACCTTGCATCCTGCAGCCACTGCCCTGCCTCGTCAGAAAGCCTGTAGAGCTGTCATTCTGTTCCTCTCCCCACTGAGGGACTCCTCTGCCATCTTGTCCTTTGGCAGCAGAAGTGAGCAAGCATCCCCAAGTCCAGTGAATAAGCAAGCCCTTTACAGGCCACCCGACCTCCAGGTCCTCCTCAAATCATCTCTACAACTAAGTGCCCTTGAGGACTCTTCATCAATTCACCTTAGAAAAAGTCTTAGCTCGTAAGCAACAGCAATGTCAGCTGCCCAACAAGTACAAGAATGGGGCTGATTCCTCACCACCCTGCCCCCCCGTGCCAGAAGGTCAGAGCCACAATGAGCCTTAAAGATGGTCCCCGTTGGTCCCCTCACCAGAGGGGTCGCATAGTGCAGGGGTGGTTCTGAGACAGGAGATTCTGATGTAAGCTGCAGGGCATGGTCATTTCTTGCAACTAACACCCTCCCTGCAGTCCCCCTGCTGGAAAATGCTAAGTCAACCCTCATCATGAACAAAGCCAAGCTTTGTAAACACCGGATTACTTTAGAGGGCGGGAGGTGGAAAAAAATGGCCGGTATGCATGTTACTCGTGTTACAGCTCTTATTTCATTCTCGGGCATCTCAGAGTTAGTGAGCTGCCAACCTGGGTTCTCCTGCCTGTATTGTAAGCTCCGTGAGGCCAGGAACTGACTCTGTTTCCTCTGTTGCCCCCAGCACAGCGTGTGTCTCTCAAGGTGTGGTACCCGAACCACCTGCACCAGACTCACCTGTGGGTCTTATTAATGTGAATTCCTGGTCCCCACTCTAGATCTACTGAATCAGACTCTCCAGGGTGGGACCCAGGAATCTGCATCTGTCAAACACCCCAGCTGATTCTGAGTTTCAATAACCTGCTGGCTCCTTCATTTAACCACGGCCCAGCCCACTAAGGAAGTCGACCAGGCCCTAATGTGGAACATCAGTAGGGGAACCAACCATCCTGGTGCGGACTGAGGGTTTTCCTGGGACACGGAACTTCCAGTGCTAAAGCCAAGACTGTCCAGGGCAAGCCGGGATGGTTGGTTACCCTGGCCCCCTCAAAACCCCACATAAGGACAAGGAGTAGGGTTCCCAAGCTCACGGGTGAGAGAGCATCTCCAAATCGCTCATACCTGGTGTTGGAATGCACCACAAACATACTCAGAGTTGAAAGCGGGTGTGACTGATGTTCTAGGATTTCACAACACTTCAAATGAAAAAATGAAGTCAGACCATGAGGAACTGACTGAAGGGCTCTGGAAAAGGGTCCAGTTTCCCCAGTTCCCTGCCCGAAACCTGCTATCACGAGCCTGTGTCTACCTTGAACTGACTGTTCCCTCAGGATCAGAGGGGTCAGCCCTGGGTAGGAGAAGGTTGTGAGAATCACGGGGTGTCAGAACCAGAAAGTTTCCTAGAGATCAAACAGTCCTGGTCCCTCACTTCTCAGATGAGAAAACTAAAGTCCACAAGGGCCAAGTGATTGGCAAGGTCACACAGCTAGTCAGCCAGAAGGTGACTCCACCTCCGCTGATCGCCGCTCCTTACACAAGCCCTTCTGCTGGGCAAAAAAATGACAAGAGCAGAAAAAGAAACCAGAAATATTAATTGAGGGGGAGGAGATAGACACAGAGATGGGCCAGATCCCTCAAGAGTGCCTGAGGGATCATGGTGTCCTAACTCCCGCATGTTACAGATGAGGAAACTGAGGCACGCAGAGGTCAAATATAATTTCCAAGGCTACACACAGGAAATCTCTCTTGTGGGTCACTTAAGGCCTGTCCACAGTGGCTACAGAAGTGGGTACTCCCGATGAGGCCAGCCCGGTGGCATAGCGGTTAAGTTCACAAGCTCCACTTTGGCGGCCCGGGGTTCACAGGCCCGGATCCCAGGTGCAGTCTGACGCACCGCTTGTCAGCCATGCTTTGGCGGCATCCCACATATAAAGTAGGGGAAGACGGGCACGGATGTTAGCCCAGGACTAATCTTCCTCAGCAAAAAGAGGAGGATTGGCAATGGATGTTAGTTAGCTCAGGGCTGGTCTTCCTCACACACAAAAAAGAAGTGGGTACTCCCGACAAATCTGAAGACTCGCCATGTCTGAAATGAGCCACTCTGGTGACAACGTGCAGCAGGAAAGGGAGATTGGAGTATCAGGAGCTGAAGTGGAGAAGCGGATCCATAGACACCATCCTGGAGCCTTCAGCCTGCGGGAGCGTTCCCAGAGAGAGAGTGTACACCAGGCCCAACGGGGGTTATTCTGGGGGGGCCAGTGGGCGTGACTCACTTTTCACTTTAAACAGCTTTAGTTGTATGAAATAATTGATAAGAATTTGGTTTTTGTGATATCTTTAAAAAATGAGTAAGGGGGAAAACAACTTTCTTTAGTGGATAGTGAGAGAACAGGAAGCCAAGCTCTGAGCTTTGCAAAGCAAAGAAATGAGGACCGTGGGATTTTAACGTAGAGTCAGCTGCTAAGATCAAGGAAAGAAGGACACAGGACCCCCCCTAACTGGAGGTAAGGGGGTCATGGGTTTCCTGGAGGGGAGGGGTCTGTATTGTAGTGGAATTGGACTCCAATTTGCCCTCTTAAGTACATTTAGAGTAATTAATCTGGAGATCATACAACGTTTCCACTTGTCATGTGCAATCGTAAGAGAAGGATGACACCTAAGGATTTTAGAACTAATTTCTACAGAGTATTTTGAGTTCTCTATAATTGAGAATTCAAAAATATTACTTCCAAGTTATAGTCCATGACAAAATGGGAACAATCTTCCAGGAATTGATGCCTCTGCGGTTGGCCCAGTAAAACCCTGGCTATGCAGAACCCTTAGGGAATGAATGAGTCACTTTATAGAGCAGAATTTCCTGAGTAGCTGAAGGTGAAAGCTTTAAGTGATGGACATTTAAACTTTTAAATAGAAGTCTTTCTAAAATGGCCTCTTTGCCCTCTGCATTCTAAAACAGAGTGCCCGGGACGTTATTTCGGCAATTCCATTTTAAGGCGGCACCCTAGGGCTTGCCAACGCCTGGAACTACCCCATTTTCAGTACAGAACCTGCCATGTCTTATACAATCCCCCCGCCCGGCCACCCTCCCGTACCTCACTCCCACCACCCCTGCCCTCCCCTCTCACTTCATCTCCGGTCTCTAGTCCAGCAGCTCATCCTCCCTTATTACTGACAGTTATTCAAAGCTCAGCTGCCATGCCCAGTGGATCAGCAGTTTCCTCTGTTCCTATTTATCAAAGCCACAGAAGTAGAAACTACTGAGGAGTCCCAGAACCGCGTTGCAAATAATCAGAGCGACAGCCCACATTCATTTGACACACGAAACCTTCAATTACAGATTTTTATGAAGTCCTTACACCCCCTGAATCAGTCAGCACAGGTAATTTTGGCCACATTTTTATGACAAAACTAAGTTTTACAGGTTCGATGAGCCTCATAAGGTCATCTGACCAATACACTGTAGGTGGATAACTTGAATCCAGGTCTTCTAACTCCAAATTCATATACTTTGCTACTTCTAGAATCACCTACTCTGATTAAATATCTGTTATCTAAAATCTGCCAAGAGAATGGGCTGAATACATGCAAACTGGCCATCCAGCCGAACTTCTTTAACATGAAGATCAGTGGCATCAAGCCTGACAATGACTTTTTATTTCCATTCGCGTTAAATTGTTGCTTGTGTAAATCATTGTCATTGCCAATTGCAAAGAAGCGTTCGGTATAAGCAAGCCGCTGCAGTGCTTCTGCAGGAGATGAAAGGAAGGGTGATGTGGTTACAAAGGGTTTGGACAACGCGACCAGGTTGCACTGTAACTGTGAACAGCCCCTAATGGAAGAAATCGAAGGTGAAGGTGGAGGTGTTGATTAGTTACTCTCAGGAGAACTGGCCTCTGCTCTGTTGTCATCTCAAAGTCTTACAGACCAGGAATGTGTTTCTAATGACATATTCATTTTCACCATAGTCCAGGACAACACAATAGTGTCTTATGTTCCAACAAGTTAATTAGAACAGAATGTTAGCCATTTGGATTTTTGCAGAGAGTATACGCCCCACAACCATGCTGACTGGTATCCCTTAAAATTATGACCACGGATCTCAAGTTGCCACCCAGCACTGCCCAGAAATGCCACTCCATTTCTTAGCAAGTTTCCTTTCCCCCTCTCTAAGATGGCTATTCCACACCTCCTCTCTCCTCCAGCCCCCATCCTCCATCCCTGTCTTTACTCTTAGTTCATGGTCTTGCCTCTTACGTCACCAAGAAAATAGAAGCCACCATCAAAGGCTATTTCACCTTCCCTCCATCAGGCCCTCGGCCTCTCTACATCTGGCTCTCCCTTCTGGCCTGTTCTGTTGACCAAATGTCCTAGTTTGCCCAGGACTGGGGAGATTCCTAGGACACGGAACTTTCTGTTTCAAAACTGGGCTTTCCCTGGACATGGGACTTTCAGTGCTAAAACTGGGGATGTCACTCTAAATAAGGATGAGATCTCCTTGCTCCTTCCCATCTGAGGTCCACCCTCCAGGGTACACCGGATCCCAACCCTCTCACCAACTTGAGGGCTCCAGTCCTGCCCCACCCTGTCTTCTGCATCATTCGTCTCTCCATCTCCACTGACTCCCCATGAGCAAGCAGACAAGGTCTACTATCCCCCATCTCAAAGAGTAAGAAATATCTCCCTTGGCCTCACTTTTCTCTCCTCCTACTAACCCATTTCTCTGTCCTTCTCTGCAAAGCTCTATCTGTATCTGCTGAATCCTCTCCTCATCTGCCATTCTTGGTCAATAACTTCCACTCAGGCCTCCATCCCTTCACTCCAATAAAAGCTCCATTGTCAAGACCACCCACACTGCCAAGTCCAAGGTGAATTTCTGAGTCCCCATCTTACTCAACCTGTAGTGAGGGATCAGGATTTTTGAATTTTTATTTCCAATTGATTACAGACCAATACTTTTGAGAAAGAGAATACAGCCAACTAGCTAGAAGAATGAGCACCTGCTTGGATGATATGGCAATGTCAGATCGCTAGGAAAGTTGCTGAACTCCTACTCTCAATTTCTAGAACATGTCTCCCCATGGACCAGTAACAGTCAGTGGACAGGTGCATTTCGGGAACCACTCTTTGAAGAGCATGCTCAAGATCCCACACTCTCCTAATTTTCTTCCTAGCACATTCACTGCTCCTTCTCTGTCTCCTTTGCTGCATCCTCTTCCTTCTCCTGGCTCCCAAATGTTGGCAAGTCCCAGGTCTCAGTCCTTGGTTCTCCTCTCTTCTCCAACTCCATGTTCTTTTTGGTTGATGCCAACCAGTCTCACGACTGTAAATACCATCTACATGCTGATGGCCCCTGCGGTGGATAGAATTGTGTCCCTCAAAAAGATTTGTTCAAGTCCTATTCCCCAGTACCTGTGAATGTGACCTTATTTGGAAATAGGGCCTTTGCAGATGTAATCAGGTTAAAACGAAGTCATACTGGATAAGAGTGGGCTGTTACCAAATGATTGATGTCCTTACAAAAGGGAAATTTGGACACAAAGACACAGACACAGAGAGAAGATGGCCATGTGAAGAGGCAGAATTTGGAGTGATACAGCTATAAACCAAGAAATGCCAAGGACTGCCAGCAACCACCAGAAGCTAGGAAGAGGTAAGAAAGGATTCTTCCCTAGAACCTTCAGAGGGAACACAGCCCTGGTAACACCTTGATTCTGGACTTCTGGCTCCAGAACAGTGAGATAATAAATCGCTGTTGTTTAAGCCAGCTGAAGAAATTAATACAACCTCCACCTTATATCTCCAGTCTGGACTGCTTCCTCAACATCAGATTGCTATTCACCCAGCTATGTTCTTGGCGTCTCCCCTTGGCTGTCAAATTTAGCAAGTCCAAAACTAAATTTTTGGTTTTTCTTTTGCAGATCCTTTTCTCCTCATTTCCCCCGGTGCAGTAAATAGCAAGGCCACTTAGCCAGTTGTTCAGGCCAAAAACAAGGGAGTCATCCTTGATTTCTCTCTCATTCCCGCCCCCACATATCCGATCCATCAGCAGTTTCCATCAGCTCTACATTCAAGATATTTCCTCCTCTTCTCCCAACCATTATCATGCCTTGGGTCTCCAGAATGCTCCAGGAAGGCAAGGACTTGGTCTTGTTCATTGCTGTCCCCAGGGCCTAGAACATAACAGGCATCCCATAAATACCTGTCAGATTGATGAATAAAATAAAACCTTATTAATTCAAACACTCTCCTGATTGAGAATTTGTGATCAATGAAACAGAGGCTACTAAGCAAATTAGCATAATTAAGACAAGGAAGCACTTTAGCTATGTGAGATAATTAACTGTTTACAAACAACACGCTTGTCAATTATGAATTATTTGCATACTCATTATGGTCCCCTAGTTTCTCTTTTAAAAGACCTGGTTTACTTGGTGGTAACACAAAGCCTAGGTCTTTCCTAGCAGTCTAATTCGATATATTTAAAGTATATCCTTGAAAGTAATATAATTGCATTTCTTTACAAGAAAATACACATTCTAAAATCCAAACTTTGCCGTGATCTCGTTAGAAAGCATGCACTATAAACACCTTAAATTCTCGATGCTTCTGGTCTCCACCACGGCTCGTCCAGCATTCCAAAAATGCGTCTTGAAACACTCAAGCCTTTTGACACTGAGGAAAGCATGTTAGAAGCTGTAATTGTTTGAAAAAGAGAGACGGACGCACTCTCAGGCAGTTCCCAACATACCCTGCTAAAACTCGAGGAAGTGCCTGTTTTCTATATATATTTGGTGACCCAAATTTGCCATTTTCCCCGTCGAATTTTTGCCTAGGGTTCACTCCCTTGAAGTTCAGTTCAGCTCAGCAAACACTTCCTGAAGCCTGATCTCGGGTCAGACACAACGCGGGTGCCGAGGGCTCAAAGAAGAATAACAACACATGGTCAACAGATTCCTCCAGAATCTTCTCCCGTTGGGGGAAAATTAGATGAGTTGTATTAATTACATTGGGATTATATTCATATAACCAGGCTATAGTAACAGCTATGGTTGAGGGGTGCATATGGTGCTGTGTGGGTACAGGTGAAGCAACAGGTAAATCCAGAGGGGGAGAGACGTCAGGGACAGAGACGGTGACACATGAAACCTTCACAAAGTGAACCACATGGGGAAAACAGAAAGCACAGTTCATCCAGGTATGAGTGCTGGCTCATAAACCAAAAATTACACAGAAAAACCTCATAGGGTTTAGAGAATAATTTCCATACAGGAGCCCTGGTTTCTAGCCACCAAAACCATGAAAGTTGAGAAGTAAAATTCAGCTAACCATCCAAATGTTTTGTCATGCAGCCACAGAGGGAGGCGTGAGTGCTGATCCAAGGGTCCGATGGGTGGGCATCCCACCTGGGCGAGGTCAATAATTTTGTGCGTGCCCGTTTACATCAGATCATCAGCTCCCGCCAACCTTCGTCTCTCATCTCTTTAATCTTTCAGGGAATAAACAAAGCTCCTAAACAGCCAGATTGTTCATAATAATCCCATGCTTACCCAGCTGGTGAATTTCAGTAGAATAAATAGGTAATACAAGATTCTGAGCCTGCTGCAACCCCCCTGGTCCTACCCCTCCCTCCCTCTGTGGTCAGCCACTGCAAGTTAAAAGAACTTCTGATTTTATTTACACCAATGCAGTGTAGTAACCCTAGAGCGGAGTTTCTCAACAGCAACGCTTTACATATTTTGCGCTGGACAATGCTTTGTGGTGGGAGGCTGTTCTGTGCACTGTAGGATGTTTAGCAGCATCCCTGGTGTCTTAGTCAGTTTGGGCTGCTATGACAAAAATACCATAGGCTGGGCGGCTTAAACTACAGAAATGTATCTCACAGTCCTGGATGCTGGAAATCGGGGATCAGAGTGCCAGCATGGGGAGAGCCCTCTTCCCGGCTTGCAGACGGCCACTTTAGGGGCACTAATCCCCATCAGGAGGGCTCCACTCTCATGACCTAATTACCTCCCAAAGGCCCTCCTAGCCAAGTACCGTCACATTGGGGATTAGGGTTTCAACATATCAATTTGGGGGGGACACAAACATTGAGTCCTTAACACCTATTTCTACCCAGTAGATGCCAGTAGGAAATCATTCCCCCGCCCCAGTCGTGACAACCAGAACTATAACCAAACATTGTCAAATGTCCCCTGGGAGGGATATCACCCCCGACTGAGAACCACTGCCCTCAAGGACAACGCAAGGACAAAGGAGAGGAGAACCCCAGTGTGAACTGGACATTGGGGAACACGCTGGTGGGCACCGTGGGGACGGAGGGGTGGGGCCAGGTGCCTGTGGCCCCAGAGAGGCTGGTGGTTACATCATTCAGGATGCTGGAAAGCTCTGTGATGAGCCTGCGGTGGGGGGAGCCGGGAGGGCTCCTCCAAGCCTCTCCTCTGAGAGAGGGTAAGGGCTTTAACTTGGGGGAGAAGAAACGTTAGTAAAATCTAGATATCTAGATCCAGCTCCACACCCGCAGGGAAAAAATCAAGGACCTCATAAAGTTAAAAAACAGTTTATATCTAACTTTTTGGCAGAGAGAGAAAACTTTTAATTTTCAGTAAGAAGGAGTAACACCATCTTTTACTAATAAATGTGTAACTTGCATTTGCCTGGGCCACCCCAGTCTGGGCTTAAAGTTGGGGCCATTTGACAGTAATAACGTGGACGTCATTGACTCTTGCCTCTGACAGCTACAGTGGGGTCCTAACCTCCACCAAAACCTACCCCCTTACACACACACACACACACACACACACACACGCACACAGTTACTTGTGGGAGACCTCAGACAGCTGCTCACATGTCCTCCTAAGCAGACCCAACCTGCCGCCATGGGGTCCGCCATGATTTCCACCACAGCGTCTCCCTCCGCTGATGGCCACATCCTCACCCCACTGCTTGCTGAGCCACCTGAAGACCTCGCTGCTGCCTCCGGGCCCCTCACACCAGCCACCTCCCTCAGGTGCCGGGTGGCTGCCGCGGGCAGGCCTGCACCCCACTGTCTGCGAGGGTGCCACCATTCTGCTGGGCACCGCAGTGTCATCCCAGGAACGGGGCTGCCATGATGCATGCATGAAGGGCCAAAGCCACGTATTTTCCTGGGTCCTCGATGCACCAAAGGTGCCCCACCCTCCATGCCCAGGTAAGAAAAACACCTCTTTTTCTGCCACTGGCCACAAATACAAAAGCATCATTTCTCAGTCGCATTGTCTTCCGAAGACTGGTAAAGCCAGCCTTCCATATTATGACTCACAGCCCCCTCGTCTCCACAGGACTCAGGCGTCAGACAGGAAGGCGTATCTGAAGGTCCCACATGATGCTGCACAGGGAACCGTCCTCCCCCTGCAACGGCTGAGCTTAAAGGAACTTGTCCACTGGAGAACCCCTCCATCCCTCAAGCAACTAGACTTCCAGCGGCTGCCCCACTCCCCCCCCACAAGACAAGCCCGAAATCCAGCAGAGGGTGCAACGTGGGCTCAAGCTGAAGGCGACCACCCACCCACATGCCCACTCCCACTCCCCATGCTGTCTGGACATGCGTCCTCCGCCTCCTTTCCCGGTCTCATGACTATAAAAAAACAAAGTCGGGGCAAATCTCACCCCCAGCAGAAACCTCTATGAGTTATAATGGATATTTATTGGCTGCTTCCTCTGTGCCAAGCACTAGTCTCAGCCCTTTACATGAATTCTCTTATTTAATCCTTACAACAGACCTATGCGGTAGGTGCCTTTACTGTAAATGGGGGAAACGAGGTGCAGAGACGGGCGGAGACCTGCCCAGGGCCAGGCAGCTACTAGGAGGCAGAGCGGACGTTACCGAGGCCTGCCCTGCAGGGGCGCGGGAAAGTGGGGGTGACCGAGTGTGATGTGTGTACGCAGACCCGTTCCACGCGCCTCAGCTCCATTCAGTGGCAGTTGGGAGAAAGAGAGATTAGGAGGAAAGGGTAGCCGAGAAAAGAAAGAGCCTGAATAAAGAGAGGGAGAGATGAGACAGCTGGGGGGGGGCAGGGGGTGTTGTATAGAAAGGTAGAGGAGGCCCATCTGACCACGCTCCCTGGGGTGGGAGGGGCTGCCCCTCCTCTCACTACCAGGCCCCACAAGGGCCCTGGCGGCTCCCTCAGAGCCAGACTGCCCATAAACAGGAGCCTCCTCCAGGGGAAGTACACGCAATCTCCCGGTCGAGGCAAAGGGCTGGCTCCATATCCAATCCTCCTGTGCCCACAGGCCTGCTTTCCCACATCTTCTGACCCTACTCGCCAGCTCCGACTTCCCACATCATCAACACCACTTGCCTCTAGACAGAGAGTGGGATCTGGCCCCTGCTTCCCATGGGTGCCTCCACTTGGGGTGACACCTGTGGCTCTCACCCACCACCCCCTCTGATTTTTCTCACCCTCTGTGGCCCCCACATACCCCATCCCACCCTGGGCTCCTTCCCTGCTCTGGCCTTCCCTTGTCGGCTCCTCACCCTGGCCTTTGATCCACAGCTCTCAGACCCTCTCGGAACTAACCAGTCCACACAACCGTCCCTCCCTGTCCTTCCACCCTGAGCTCTTAGGCCTTGGTCAACACCCTGCCCTAAGCAATACCTCCCAGGAACCAGATACTGCCCACCCCAGGGCCCCTCTGTCACCATCACCCTCACCTCCCCCTTCCTGCCTCTCAGACCACACTCCCAGCCCTCAAAGGCTGTGCCAGGATGGCATTCCCCTCACCCTCCTCCCAGCCTCTACCAGAACTTCTCAAAGAGCGGTCCAGACACCTACATGAGGATTACCAGGGGCCCTTGTTTAAAATGCTGTGACAGTGAAATAAGCCAGACACAAAAGGACACATACTATATGACTACACTCATAGAGGTCCCGAGAGCAGGCACAATCAGAGACAGAAAATAGAACGGTGGTTGCCAGGGGCAGGGAGGAGGGGGAATGGAGAGTCGTTGTTTAATGGGGACAGAGTATCAGTTTGGGAAGATGAGAAAGTTCTAGAGATGGATGGTGGTGACGGTGGCACAACAATGTGAATGTACTTAATGCCACTGAACTGTACACCTAACAATAGTTAAAATGGTAAATTTTATACTATGTATATTTTACCACAATAAAAAAAAATCCAATGCAAAATCGAAATCTTGGGAGCCGGGCAAGGAAACCTGTTTTTAACCAGCTTCCCAGAGGTTCTTAGGCACCCAAAATGTGAGACCTGAGAATTGCTACTGCTTCTTAGCTGTGTAACTTCAGGCAAGTCCCGGACCCCACGGAGCCTCAATCTCCTTATCTGGAAGTGAACACGAGGATGCCTTCCTCACACAGCTCCTGTGCAAGTTACACAGATAATGAATATAAAGTCTCGGGGGCATGTGGCAGCCACTCAACAAAAGTGAGTCCAACATTCAGTCCGTCCACAGACGTTTACCGAGCAGCCCTGGGTGCCAAGCCTGAGCTGGGTCCTGGGGATACAAGGGTCAGCAAACAGAGTCCCCCATGTCCCAGCGCTTGCAGACAGCAAGAGCCTCCCTTCTTCCACTCTCAGGCCTCTGAAGAGCTACCCGCCAGGAATGAACACCTGACAACACGTGAGGAGGTTCCTGATTTCTTAGAGGCTGGGGTTACAACCTGGTGAAGGAGAGGAAGAGTTCCAGAGGCAAGGAGCAGGGAAAATCAGGGCACAGGAAAGGGGACCCTGACCCAGCCTAGGATCAAGGCTTTCCTGTGGGGGTGAAGGCTGCACCAAACCCTGAAGGGTAATTGGCTTAGGGGTGGCCAGGCATTCCTGGCCAAAAAATTAACATGTGCAAAGGCCCTGAGGCCTTTAGTACCTTAGAGCAAGAGCAGGAAAACAGGCTGGTGAGTGCTAGGGAATGTATACCAAGAGGAAGAGGGAAGCCCAGTCAGACGGTTTGGTTTTACTCAAAGGTCTCTGGATCCCAGAGGCCCTCAGAAATCAGCAGCCCTGGTGGGAACCAGCTTGGAATCTCTTTCAGTCACCCCTGCTCCGGGGAATTCCCCTCCAAAGGAGACAGTTATCTTAAGAGCACAAAGCATTTGGCCTCCTTATCTCCTCACCCACTATCCCCTCTGGTTTCTTGGGATGGCCTCTTGCCTCCCGCTGCCTCAGCCAGGCAGGTCTGGTCAGCACACACATTCCATTCTTCTCAGGTAGAGCCCAGGGGCTGGCAAAGGTGGGGCTTGGCCTCGAGGCCTCTTCACACTAAAACTGGACCCCTCCAGCTCCAGCCAGTGCTCGCAGGCCTCCCCCACAGACCCAGGGCACGTAGTTATCAGCTCTCACGCAGCCATTTTAACCACTTCTAGACCTCAGGAGAGGTCTTTTTTTCTCCTCTTTTACTTTTCCCAAAGTGACCATGTTTAGAAAAAGAGGAAAGTGTACATCAGTAGAAAAATTGCTTTAAAATAATACCTCCTAGGCCTTTTGGTGCACAAGTGTTTCACTAATGTCGACAGTTAAGATTACAAAGTACAGGGCTGCCCGGTGGCGCAGCGGTTTAGTCCACGCTTGGCAGCCCGAGGTTCCCGGGTTCGGATCCCGGGCGCCCGCCGATGCACCGCTTGTCAGCCATGCTGTGGGGGCGTCCCATATAAAGTAGAGGAAGATGGGCACAGATGTTAGCCCAGGGCCAGTCTTCCTCAGCAAAAAGAGGAGGATTGGCAACGGATGTTAGCTCAGGGCTGGTCTTCCTCACAAAAAAAAAATTACAAAGTGCTTCTACTTCAGCACTGACTGTAATAAGATGGACAAAATTTTTTAATAGCTTTATTTTTTTCAAAGAGATCCATTTACTTGGGTGGTTTGGGGTCTGTAAAGTGGTAAATATGCTAAGAAATTACCTAAACAGTTTTGTCAGGCCAACATTTTTGTCTCGGGTACAAGGAGGGTTGGAAGGTTGCCCGACTGCTCACAACTCTTTTATTAAGATGTTTCCCTAAGAGCCTGTCGTCGTGCAGAAGGGGACATCCTGGAAAAGGACCAGGCTCCATCCCTCCAGTCCGGTGCCTCCCACTCCCTTCTTCTACCGTGCATGAGGCCAGAGCGTGAAACCCAATTTCTCTTTCTAGAACCAGCTCTCCAAGTGGGTGACCCAGCCCTGCATGCAATCTTGTCCTTTTCTCTGTTTTTGCCATGAAAACAGTCTTGAACGTACTCCAAAGTGACGTCAGGGAATATTCAAATCTCGACTGTTTTTCACGTCAGTAAAAAGTGACAGCAAATTTGGCCATTCCGGTGAGCCGGCATCCAGAGGAGAAAAGATGCCACGTGCCCCTTATGGCTTGATTCTGCTAGATTTGTAGGAGGGTGTCACGCCCTCTCTCCCCACTTCCAGCAGGAGGGTAGTAGGTAGGGCTTGGGGAGCCCTCTGTCCCTGCTTGTGCCCACTGGGGGAGCAGGCTGGACCCAACAGCCAGCTGTCCTGGACAGTGAGAGCCACAGAACCCCCTCTCTTGCCAATTTTGCCTCTCTGCTCCTTTCTAAATCCCCTTAGTGACTGATACGTTACACGTGGGAGAAAACACAGCTCAAGGATTAAATTAAATTATTGGTTGTGACAAAGTTCATTCTAGGTACATCAATTCAGAGGCTAATCAAACAAACTTGGGATTAGCAGGGGAGGCCTAACCCTTTCTCAGGAGCCCTGAACTCGGAGGCCCTGACCTCTGTCCCCAAACAGGGCCTTCCTTCCTGAGCTGTCTGCTATGCAAGGAATTCTGCATGTAGTAAAAAAGAAAAAACTCCCTGGATTTGCTGCTTTCTGATCTGACCAAGTGGGAATGCGTGGTGTGGAGGAACGCTGCTTACCCAGGCAAGGACAGCCATGCACAGGAAAACAGACCTCAGTAAATAACGTCAGAGACCTTTCCAGAAAAGCCGAGAGGCTGCCTTCCATGGTAACCACATGCAAGAACCACACAGCTGGTATAGTTGCTGGGCTGGCCCTTCACCTTGAGGTAACTTGGATGAGAAGGAAGGTGTTATGGGCTGAATTGTGTCCCCCAAATTGGAGAAGTCCTAACCTCCAGTGTGTCAGAATGTGACTGTATTTGAAGATACAGTCTTTAAAGAAGTAATTAAGTTAAACTAAGATCAGTTGAGTGGGCCTTAATCCAATACGACTGGTGTCCTTCTAACAACAGGAAATAGGGACACAGACAGAGGGAGGACCACGTGGAGACACAGAGAGAAGACCATCATCCATAAGTCAAGGAGCGAGGCCTCAAGAAACCAACTCTGCCGACACCTTGATCTTGGACTTCCAGTCTCCGAAACTGTGAGAACCCAAGTTTCTGTTGTTTAGCCACCTGGTCTGTGGTACTTTGTTATGGTGGCCCAAGCAAAGTAACACAGAAGAGGTAGCTGTGGAAAACCTACTGCCACCTATGTTAGTGTTGCCCAGAATCAGCCCTGCCTGGAGCAGTGAGCTCATCTTCACACAGGATGTTGCATCACCTCTTAAAATCCAAGAATGCATCCCGAGGCTGGAAGTTACCTGCCCCATTCCCTCTACCTTCAGAAACAAATTAAACTTAGAGTAGTCATGAGAGTTATTAAGAACTTGCAGGGAGGATGGGGACATACTCAGATATAATGGTTGGCTACAGCTGATTGACTATTAAATCGCTGAAGAGGAAAAGAGGAGAATTGAAGAAAAGTGAATCTGCTATGTATGCGGACAGTGGTGGTGTTTTCTACTCGGTCAACATAGTTATATTTCCAGAACTCCCTTCCCTGTAGGGTCCTGGGTGAGGGCTGGCCACGAGAGAAATGTGTGCAAGATTGGAAGGCGCAAGCGAAGCACAGCCATTTTGTTATGCTCTGAAGGTCGTGTAGGGCAGACACAGGGGCAGCTCATGCACACTCGCTGCTCTGCTGGCCCATCTTGTTAGTGTGGGGCAGCCGCTGGGCCCGCAGCTCCTCCAGCTCCTGGGCCAGGTGGGTATGGCTCTGGGGTGAGGGGTTCCAGCTTGTCCCACAGGTCACCCACATCATGGAGACCACAGGTGGTGACAGCAGACGTGGTTCCAGTTTGTCCCTCGTCGTTCGCGCTCCACGTTCAGCTTCCCTCCCCAGCTGGCCCAGCTGAGACACGGGGACAACACCTGACACAGTCTGCAGAACAAGCTCCCCCAGCGCGGGAGCTCTGACCCCTGTGATAAACCCCTTATTCTCTATGGCTCACGGAGAGTCTATTTCTCCGATCGAACCACAAGTGATACGACAATCAATAGAAAAAGTCTATCTTAGTAAGCTACCCAAACAGATGAGAGTTTAAGACAAATAACCTGAATGTGTCATAAATATTTAATTCTTTGTGGACTCACCCCCTTGTGATACCAACTTAAGCCAACAAGCAGTGGGATCTCAGCCCATGGCGTCAACATTGTCCCTCTCACCGGACTCTGAATCTCAAAGCCAATTGGATGCTGAGCTCCCTCTCCCCCCTGCTGATCCCTTCTGTGAATTCTCTCACACCACTCTCCGGTCCTTCCATTCCTCTTATACCATCCTAGGCTAGACCTTGAGCCCTTTATTCCTGCCTCCACATCTCCTACCCTCAGATCTGCCATTGCCACCTAAAACCTCCCCAAAGTTTTACTTCCAGCAAGTCAGCCTTCAACACTCTTCAAAGGCTATGTCCTTCCAGATCAAGTCTAAACACTCTGCCTAGATGACCTTTTATAATCTGTCCCCACCCTACTGCCCCACCATCTTCCCCACTGCTCCCCAATACATGCCCTCTGCCAAGTGAGGTCAGTCTCATCTTCCCTGTTGGGGTCTGCCATGCCCACTCCATCCCCGGGCCATCACTCAGATTTGTCCCCATGCTGTCGGACCTTCCCTTCTTCAGGTCCCAGCTCAAGTCTCATCTTCCCAAAGCCTTCATCAAGGCCATAGGATGTAGTATTTAAGAAAAAGGACTCGAGCCAGCCAGTCTGGATTCAAATCCTGGCTTTGCGCTTATCAGCTCTCTGTGACTTTAGGCAAATCACTGAATCTTTCTGTGCCTCAGATTCCTATACCTGCACCTACTTCATAGGGTCATTAGTGAGTTTTAGTGAGGATTTAGTGAGTTAAGTCACATAAAGCATTTGTATCATGCCTGATGCATAGAAAGCACTTGATAAGGGTTAGTTCTTATTTTATTTTTATTTTTATTATCACCTGAGCATTCCAACCCTCTCCAATATTCTTTCCCCCCCAATTTCTACACCTAGTATAGTAGAGATCACATCACTGAAGCACCAGTTAGAGTCCATCCTGTACTGTTTGCTGCGATTTCATGTGTAACAAAGAGGAACAAGAACATTTTATCTGTAATCGGAACGTCAATAAACAATAGCTTATTCATAAACATAAAATACTCCTCATTCCAACAGTGCAGAATAAGCAGGAGAACTCGCCCTGCTTCTTCCTGGCAGCATTTAACCCCTAAGAGACCTAGGAAGAAAAAGATGGGGACAAACTGTCAGGAACATGAAGACACAAAAATGCCTGCAAAATGGCGCTGAGACTCATCTCCTGGTGCATTTGAACACCCAAAAGGTGACGTTCCGAAAGACATGGTTTTCACATCAAGAACAGCTTCCTGGACGGTGGCCTGGTCAGAGGCAGGGCCCTCGGCCAGCATCTGCTCCTCGTGAAACCGAAGAGCACCCAGGTTATGGGAGACCCCGACGGTCCTGGGCCCACGGGGCCACTAGATGGCGATAGTATCCGGCTGGGGTGGGTCCCTGACCCTGTGCAGGCTCCCCTCACCCCCTCCATGCAGCTTCTGGTTTCCCACCCAGACCGCTGGCGGCTCATGAATTAGTTTGCAGTTCAAGACAACACGGGAGGCTGTGACACTCAACTTTTTCGGGTCTCTGTTTCTTCAGCTTTAAAACGAAGGGATTGGCAGAACCAGAGGGCAGCTAACAAACCACTCCATTCTGGAATTGTGCAGCATAGGTATATAACCTATAATGTTGCCATAACTTTGTGCGGCAACAGATGGTAACTGGACTACCCTGCTGATCATTTCATAATGTATATAGATACCGAATCTCTATGATGTACACCCGAAACTAACAGGATATTGTATGTCAATTACACTTCAATAAAAAAGAAGAGCAGTGAGGGCCAATAGATCTTTGCAAGCACTTGAGCGTTGCCCCGAGTGAGATGGGGAGCAACTGAAGGTTGTGAGAGGAATGACATTATTTGACTGTTTTAAAAGACTCGAACCTGTTGCTGTGCTAAGAAGAGAGCAGAGGGTGACCAAGGCAGAAGCAGGGAGACCAGTTAGGAAACAATCGCCATAATCCAGACGAGAGATGCGGTGGCCAAGATCAGGGCAGTAACAGTGGAGATGGGGAGAAGTGAGTAGATTCTGGACAGGGAAGATGGAGCTGATAGGAATTGCTAAGTGTCTAAATATCAGATGTAAAAGAATTAGAGGAGCCCAGGATGATGCCAAAGTTTTAGCCTGAAAAATCTGTGGGCAGAGTTGACATTTATGGAGATAAAGTCCGTGGGAGGTACTGGGGTGGGGGTGGGTAGAAGAGAGGCAAGGAGAGAATTTTCCCACCAGGTGTTCAAGCTCTGTTCTTGATTTATAAAGTCAACCCTGCATAAGAGATGGACCATACGACCCAGCAATTCCACTACTGGACACACACTAAAAAGAATTGAAAGTAGGGACTCATACAAGTATTTGTACACTCATGTTCATAGCAGCATTATTCACAATAGCCAAAAGGTAGAACCAACCCAACCCAGATGTCCACCGATGGATGGATGGATAAACAAAATGTGGTATACACATATGATGGAATATTATTCAGCCTTAAAAAGGGATGAAATTGTCACACATTACAATATGGATGAACCTTGAAGACATTATACTAAGCGAAGCAAGCCAGACACCAAAGGACAGACATTGTATGAGTCCACTGATATGAGGGACCTCAAGTAGTTAAATTCATAGAGACAGAAAATAGAATTGTGGTTGCTAGGGACTGGAGGGAGGGAGGAAGGAGAAGCTATTGTTTGAGGGGTACAGAGTTTCTGTTTGGGAAGATGAAAATGTTCTGGAGATAGTGGTGATGGTGGCACAACAATGTGAATGTACTTAATGCCACTGAACTGCTCACCTAAAAATGGCTAAAATGGTAAACTCTATGTTATGCATGTTTAAAAATTTTTTTAAATAGATAGTGATTTCACAGGTTAGTCCTGTGGCAAGGGCTTTATAAGGCTTTAGAGACTTATAAATACAAACTCAAATGAAAAATTATCCTAAAGTTTTCCCTTGGTTAGCTGGGGGTGCAGGAATAGCTGCGTCCATTCCACCAAGAGGGCTTCAGAATAAGGAGAGGGAAGTCATGGCGGGGGGAGGGGGTGAAACAGAGCCTATTCCAGGCAAAAAGAACAATATGAAAGAGGATAGGACTGGAATAAGATGGTCAGAGAAGCAAAGTGAGTGAAGAGGATTGAAACAACAGGGACAGGGACGTTGTGGACCACAAATGGTGGAAGACCTGATGACAGCTTTGGTGACCAAGAGAAAGTCATCGTGGTTAACAGTCCCATGTAAAGCTGACAAAGGGGCATAATTACAACAGCTCACATTTATTGAGCACTTACTGTGTGTCTGAGCACTGTACAGGTACTACCTGGCTTAACCCTCACAACCACCACATAAGGTGTGGTCCTCTCATCATCCTAACTTCACAAATGAGGAAACAAGAACTTGCCCAAGGTCAGAGGAGCGGAAACAGGATTCAAACCCAGGCAGTCCAGCTCCAGAGTGGGGCCCTTAACCACTAGGCTACACAGCTCTCCATGCCACACAGTGTGACACCCAACACTGTGACTTCATGGGTTGACATTCACAGACTCAACTTTCCAGCATTTCACCTTCCAAAACCCGCTTGAGCATTCAGGACACCATGTGACCAGCCAGATGTCTTGATTCAAAAGCCCTGTTGGGGGCCGCCCAGTGGCATAGCGGTTTAGTCCGCGCCTGGCAGCCCAGGGTTCGCAGGTTCGGATCCCAGGCGCCCGCCGACGCACTGCTTGTCAGCCATGCCGTGGCGGCGTCCCATATAAAGTAGAGGAAGATGGGCACGGATGTTAGCCCAGGGCCAGTCTTCCTCAGCAAAAAGAGGAGGATTGGTGACAGATGTTAGCTCAGGGCTGGTCTTCCTCACAAAAAAGAAAAAAAAAAGCCCCGCTGGTCTGAACTTCACAGCTTATCTCAAAGTCCAGCAGTGGCTGTCTGATCAAACCTATTGATTTTCTGCTTATTGACCAAAATGACTCTTTATGACAACAGCTGACAGCAGTGTGGCCGTGAGAAAGCCAACACAAATTCTGTTCTGTTCAAATGTGTTTTTAACAATTAAGGAAAACGGCAGAATTCTCTTGAGAAGTTGATTTAGGGAAAGCTCGAGGCTAATGGGAGAGGCAGGAAAGTTCATTTCTGGGATTCTGGTGAAGTAATGTTTACACTACACTCCAGCTTCAAAGTCCATGAAAGTGAGGGACATGTAGGCTAATGTCTTAGGAAACATCCATGACCACGGAAAAGCCCGTGACATGGTTTGCTGATGAGTCCCCAGCAAGGCTAACTGTAATCTTTCACCTAGAGTTTAAACCAAGGCACGTGAAGATGAAAAGCCACAGTGAGTGCCTCTAACCCCCGCAGACTTTATCTGTATCCCTGTTCCTGGAGGCTTTTGTTCTGCCTCCTTCACTGCTGGCTCTCAATAAGTGCTCATTGAATGAGTAGATATTATGCATACAGTGCATAATAAGTCCTCTGAGAAAAGGGGTCAAATCCCAATCGCCTTTAAATCTTAATAAACGTTGATGAAATCCATCACACAAGAGAAAAATGCTGCACTGGGAAGGCAAACACTGTGGAAGCTAGAATCTGCTCCCAAAAGGGCAAGAGAGAAAGATCCAGCCACGTGAGTGCTGGGAAGGCAGCCAGAAGCTCTCACCATCATCTCTCTATTTTATGTGCCAGGCATACCGTGCTGGGGACCTTCCTGGGTCTCCATGCGATGTGAAGTCTAGTGGAAGCCCAGTACTGTGGGAGCTGAGACAGGGATGACAAGGCACCAGGGGAGAGCACAGAGAAGGGGCACCAAGCCCAGACTGGAAGGTTCAAGTAGGCCTTGGGTGGTGACTCAAAGGCCTAGAAAAACAGGGGACAGAAGGCGTGTGGAAGGGCATCATGAAGACAGAAGCAGGGACCAGCATCATGAATTTGGGTACCTGCCAGCACTGTGGTATGGCTGGAGTGAAAGGTCCACATGGGAAGCTGTGGGTGCTGAGATGGAGGCCGGCTCACGGTGGCCTTGTGTGCTAAGCCGAGGATGTGAACCTCACCCTGAAGCCAAGACGAGCCACTGAAGGATCTGAAGCGGGGGAGTAACATGAACTGATTTTTATGTTAGACTGGCCTCTAAAGTTCACTCCATCAGTGGAGGAAAGATCTAAGACAGGCAGACCAGTCAGAGGCGATTGCAAGGCGATTGAAACCTAAGATGTCAGAGATGTTGAGGAGGTAGGTGACTGGTGTGGCAAACAGATGGGTAGCAGAGCTGATCAGAGGCAGAGAAAACAAGAGGCGGATCAGGTGGGCAGGGAGAGGGCAGGTGGAGGTGAGCCCAGGCTGGGCATCCCAGACACGCAGGCCTGGAGCTCAGAAGAGATGGCTGGCTGGAAAGCAGGCTTGAGAATCAGCAGGCCCCAAGAGGTTGTTGCCCAGAGAGCGTCGAGAGTGAGAGAGATAAAGACCCCAGCACAGGTCTTTGGGAAATTCTGCCATTCGTCAGCTTGTGGGAAGAGAGGAGCCCACAAAAGGTCTGGGAAGGGAGGGCAAAGTCGTCCAAACCCCACAGACATCAAGACAAAAGAGATGTCACTAAGCTGAGGGAGGAGAGGGCTTCCAGAAGGGAGAGGGTACAGCACTGAGCACCCAGAGACTGCACTGGGCAGAATAAAGGATAAGCAAGAACAGTTTTGGGTGGAGATGGAGGAAGCCCAGTGGCAGTGGGTAGGGTGCTGGAGTGAGTAGAAAATGAGGAAGAGGTGACCCTTTCAAGCAGATTGTCTCTACAGCGACAATGTCACAGCAAGAAGGGGGAGGGGTTGAGGGAGGGTTTCTTTAAAGGGGGAGGGGCGTGTGCATATTTATTTGCCAAAAGGAGATGCCAAGATAGAGATGGGGTGCTGGGGAGAGACGGGGTGACTGATGGAGGTGAGGGAAAGGGATGCACAGAACCCCTGGAGGGATTAGCCCCAGGAGTCAAGACACCAGGCGATGCTGGGATGGGGACGGCCCACAGGGTGGGGCTCCAATTCCCCAGTGACAGGGCAGTCACTCTGCTCCAGCTAAAGATTTCAATATTTCCAAAAAAGCCATATATTCCCTGTTTTCTGTGAAATCTCCTGATTTTTAAATGTTTGCAACTACCTCAAAAAAAGTTTAATTGTTGTGCAGGCCCAAAACACGGCTATGGCCCGGACTGAGCCAACGACCCTCCCCCCACCGTTAGTCCCCCCCCGATCCAGGATTTCCACACCCACAGCCCTTCTTCCTCTCGTCTCACCCCTCATGTGAGCATCTCCCCTCTGGGAGGCCTGAGACACCATTTCCTTTATAGGATCAAAAATACTTTTCCTAAACTCTGGTAGATCTTCAATTAGAAGAGATATTAATGTTTGAATTCTAAGCGTGTGGCCTCTGCCCCACCCTGAACTCTGACTTTAATAGACACTGTCCTATAAGCATGTGAATGTTCCACAACGCCCTACATACAAAGAAACCCTTGAGAAGCCTTCTGAAGGAGTCAATAATTCTTCTGTAGTGAGTGCATTTTCTACAAGCTTTGCAAAGAGCTGACAGGAGAGAAGGAGGACTTGAATTTCTAGGCCATGGAGAGGGAGAGGCTGGGCCCCCGGTGTCCCGAGCCAGCTCTTTCTAGAGTGTGACTTCTATGGCCCAGGAAAGCATGGTCACCTGCAGGTGCTCCCCCAGAGCCTTATCTCTCGATGGAAGGTATCATTATTACAATTAAGGTCATCATTCTTTCAGTCCCCACCACCTTCTCTCACCTGCGTTTGGGGTGGTGACTGAAACTGCCCGGGCTTGGAGGTGGCTTCCTCATGTTTATTCTGGGGTTTGCGTTCCAGTGCTGGTGGCTGTCATGTGTTCTAACGACAAGGACAGGGGTTATTACTGGGTCACTCATCAAATCATCCAATCAATTAACATTTCTCAAATGTCTGCTGTGGGTATATAGAAAAACCAGAGGCCCCACCTTTACCCCCCACCACATCCCGCACAGCCCGCTCTACCCTCACTTGGAAGTCCTGCCTGCGGAAGAAATAACAGAATCTTAAGAAGGGAGCTGGCATACGCTGACAGACATCCTCCTGTGAAAGTCCAGGGAACCTCGTACAAGGGGACAATGCCATCTCAGTTTCATCAGCTCAGCAGATCCAGTCCCTGTCCTCAGGATTTTGCAGTGGCAGAAGAAAAGAGAGAAGGTGCAATTCAACACTGAGGAACAAGATGCATTCAAGTGAAGAATGTGTAGAAAGGAGGGTTGTGAGTCACTGTCCACTGAGCATCTTCTCTCTGCTCAGCACTGAGCTGGATGTCAAGGGGCAGGAGTTCCAGTGAGTAGATTGAACTCCACTAGGAATCCCTGAAGCCTTATGTGGTAGATCGCCAATCCTATTCTCGAGGGGTCACCACCATCTCAGAATAGGGGACCCATCAAGAAGGAAAGCCCACCTGGGCACAGGATTCCCCAGCCCATGCCAAGATTCTGTCTGCCAGCAACGTGGGAACCACGGTTGCTATCAATACCTTCAATGAGCTGTTCTTTTCATGTGTTTGTTCAAGTTGAACATCATCTCAAGAAATTACTCTTCCTCAGGAGAAAGTAACTTGGAGGTTGATGAATGGAATGAGTCTGGATCTTCAACTTCAAATTGGTGAATTTTCTTGTTCGTGATTCCTTCTTACAGATGGTCTATCTTCCCTGTCCCAAGCTTTCAGAGGGATGTTGGGGCCAGTTAAATTTTTCCTCACCATAAGTAATAAGCAAATCCCTCATTAGATTTTCCTAAGGGCTGGGACCATGGATTATTTGTCTTTGTATCTCTGTTTATAGAGACTAGCACAGTGTCCCAGGCACTCTGGAAATCTTTATAGCTTGAATAGATGACTGATGAAGGAAGGAAGGAAGATTTTTTTCAACTGAATGATACTTGCATTTCTTTAACAATCAATGGCATGAAAATTCCAAGGCTCTTAAAAACTGCATATAGATTAATATCATCCCACTGATTATTCTTAGTCCACAAATTTTCAAAAATCCTAATAGATTAAGCAGGTGTGAATTATTTTACAGAAACAATCTTGCCTCTTCCAGAAAGGGTTTGGTTGAGTAATTAAGCATTCAAAGACTCTTCCTTCTATTTCAATTTGTTCAGTCTTCAATTATAAAATGAAACTCAGAATAAATCCAAATAACCACAGAAGAAAAGAGTGTTTTTTTCTTTCAGAAAGGACTGAATAATAATGACAAACACATCAGCACTTACCGCGTGCCAAACACTATTTAAATTTACATGTTAACCCCTTATAGCAACGCTGGAGATAGTTGCTACTATTATTCTGTCTTACACAAGACAAAACTGAGGCACAGAGAGCTTAAGTAACTTGCCCAAGATCACACAGCTAAGAAGTGGCAGAGCTGGGATTTGAACCCTGGCCTTCTGGTTCATGATCCCACACTCAAAACCGTTAAAGCATCCACTCATGTTTTGCAGCATATATCAGAAAATACGAAAGAAAAAAAATACCAAGGCAAAGTTACCAGAATATCCAAAATAAGAAGTTATCCTAAAGAAAGTATGATTCTTAGCTAAATATATAGATTGCCTCTCAGTGTCCTGTTGGTACTTGTGGCCAAAGCTAGAGTGCTTTAGAAATAACAGAGTAATATTACTAAAACCAGCAAAGCGAAGATTCTGTAGTAGCTGGACTGAATAAAGGGGTAGGACATGAATTTGGTTTCAATTCACTTTAGAAAATGAAACAAGCAAATCAACATGCAAATGATTTTCTGATACAAATATGAAAGTAATCTGATACAAATACAAAATTAATCTGAAACCATCAAAACAAGTCACACTGCCTTAAAATCCTATGCTTCCCCTAAAAAAGTAAACCTTAGGAGGCTGGATTATTAAATCCAGTCATATTAGGTGGTGATTCCAACTCAATCACCAGAGATCAAGGCACTAAATGATTCTAAGCTATATCTTGTTAGTAACAAAGAATCGTGCCTAGAGAAAACTTTCAGGGAGAAAAATCCTTTCACGACCACCATTTTGATGTTATCCTGAATACAGAGGTTGAGGAAAATAGAACACAGGACCTCAAAGTGGGGGTGGGGAAAGGAACGAGCCATAAAATTACACAGTGTAAAATTTTAAATGCTCTTATAGCTTTTCCTTTTTTTTTAACTGTTTTTTTATTGATGTCTTAATAGTTTATAACATTGTGGGGTTTTAGTTGTACATTATTGTTTGTCCGTCACCATGTGGATGCATCCCCTCACCCCTTGTGCCCACCCCCCACCCCCTTCCCCTTGGTAACCACCAACCAGTTCTCTCTGTCCGTGTGTTCGTTTATATTCCATATATGAGTGAATTCATGCGGTGTTTGTCCTTCTCTCTCTGGCTTATTTCACTTAACATAATACCCTCTAGGTCCATCCATGTTGTTGCAAATGGGACAATTCTGTCGTTTGTTATGGCTGAGTAGTATTCCAGCTTTTAAAATGTAGTTCTCTGGAAAACATTGTACTAGGTGATGTGTGAGCTTAGAAAAGGTTAAGGCGGGACCCAGCCCGTGGTATGGCTTCTGACGCACCAAAAGATGTGCCTGATATCATCAAAGCCAAGCGAAGGACAGAATCAACAACTTCTGCTGATGCGTTCTGAGCTGATCAAAGGAAAAGCCCAGAGGCCGGGGAGCAGACAATGCACTGCTGCGCCGGATTGGACACCTTGGCATCGTCATTCTAGGACGTGGCCACTGTGTGGCAGGAAAGGACGTGGAGGAAGGGCAGGCTGTGGCACCAAAGAACTCCTTGGAGCCACGCCAGAGAAGCGAGGATAAGCAGGGGAAAGGAGAGGTCATTCCCCTGCGGTCCTCCAAGACCCCAGATTCTAGCGCTTTACATTTAAAGGTCGCGGTGAAATGTATGGAGAAAACTGATACATAACTATTCCTATCCAAAAGGGTAGAGAACTGATTACTTACTCATTCCATGTGAAATAGTTACTAAATAACAGAACACATAGCAGTTAAATAGTATTATTACTATATATGTGATTATGTTAACCAATGTGAATCACAATTTTCTGGCCAAGAATTCAATCTGAAATATTTTTTCTAACAATGAGATAATGTTTTTTTGATCAACAGATTGGTAAAAAAAATAATGGAGATCAATAAAAACCAACAAGGGTATGGAGAAAGCAGAGGGTTTCACACCCAAAAGTGGGGATGTGTATGGATACAGTCTCTTGGGAGGGCCATTTGGAGTAGCTATTAAAATGTTCAAAGCACCTGCTCCTTCACTCAGCAATTCCATCTGCAGGTATCCCAGTGAAATACCTGTACATGTGCTCACAGTGGTTGCGCAAGGATGTTCATAGACACTGGAAATGACTCGAAGGTCTGTCAGTAGAAGAATCGTTAAACAAACAATACTTCGCCTATACTAGGTGATATTTCACAACGGTGAAAAAGAATGAAGTGGATCTGTAGTTATCTACACAGAACATCTCCGAAACATATTATTAAGGGGGAAAAAAGCAAATTGCAAAACCATACAGTGTGATCTTATTTATGGTTTCTTTCCACCCGCCAAGCTACAGACGCCTGTGTTCACATACGGATATGTCCAAACACATAGAGCAAAGTCTACAGGACATAGGCCATGGTGGTGGCCGTGGTTGGTGCAAAGGTGGAGCATGCAACTGGGTTTGGGACAAGGAGAACTTCCCTTATTGTTTCAATTTTTTATAAAAATGAATTGCCATGTGGTGTAATTAAACATTAAATCTTTGGAAACGTGAGTTCCAAAAACATCTACCTGCCCAAAAGAGTGCTCAGCAGGGTTGAAAGTATTTTACCAGCTGTGATTACTTCAACCAGAGGAGGTGCATTCAACAAATATTTATTTAGCACCTACTATGGGCCAGGCACTGTTCTAGACTCTGAGGGTAGATTTAAAATCCCTGACTTCTTCGAGTTTACGTTCCAGTGGAGTTTATGACATCATCTCCTTTGGGATGGGGGGCTCTAGGAGAGAGGTATGGGGAGATAAAATATGCCCAGAGGCAGGGGCGTGACAGAGATGGGCTCTGGTCATCTCTTCTAGGCCAGGGAAAGAGGAAAAGGCAGAAATGGTTTAAGGCTTTAGTGCAGGCCCACAGCAGCCAGCTGGCCCCTCACTAAGCACTGTCCGTGTCTGCTCCAACCAGCTGTACAAGTTGGGGTGCCTGCAGCGGGGCAGCTCCTGTGCCACACCTCAGGCCCCATGGAGGGATTGAGAACCAAGTGCGGAAGGGGGAAAGGGTGCAGCCAAGCTGTGCTCTGGCTTAGGAGCTCCTGGCTCCTTAGAGGCCACCAACTGAGAGTTCCCTTCCTGCAAGGGGCCACTTAGAATGATGATGGCTGAGAGTGAAAGGGAAGGAGGACAGAAGGACAGATGATAAGAGGAAAGTGAGTGAGTAGACTGAAGGGGGAGGAGAGAGGAAAGGAGCCCGTGTAGGAGCTGACAGTGCTCCACTTTGGCCAAAGACGGGAGAACATCTCCCTTGATCCCATCTGGCACCAGAGCAAGGTCAGCAGCCCTCACTGTGCTGGGAAGCCACGTGAGAACCCACTGGTCCTCCGTGTTCTCCCTTCCCCTTCCTCAGCTTCTCTGTCCCCCACACTGGGCCACCTGGCTTCCAGCTCTGTTTCTTGTCTAAGCTGAACAGAATAGGGAACAGAGCAGGTGAAGTGACTCAAGAGGGACCTAACATGAAAGAGTGGAACTGAGACTAAACTTACTGTGGTGATCATTTCCCAATATACACATATATCAGCTCGGTATGTTGTACTCCTAAAACTAATACAATATTCTATGCCAATTCTATTTCAATAAAACCGGAAAAAGAAAAAGTGGACTGAGTTTGGGGTTTACCCAAGAGATGAAACACACCATTTAAGCCGAGAAGGTTAAGGGAATCCTGTATCACAGACCAACCTGCATTTACAGAAGGACAGCACAGAGAGGGCCTATGGAAATAAAGGAATGACTTAATAATAGTGAAATTGCAGACATCCTGGACAAGCCAGGAGGGGAGAGATTTCAGGCTAGGGTGGCCTTTCCTGAGGCCTTCAAATCACACCTCATAGGCACCAGGGCTGCCCTACCTGGGCCTGGCCCAGCCAGCTTCCCTGAGATGCCAGTTCACACGGGTGCTAGAAGGCTGAGGTAATCTGATCGGCCTGGAGATTCACGTCTGCTAGGGAAGACTGGCTTTGTTAACGATCAGGGTTGGGTTGGAACCTGTTCCTCCCACACCTACGTGCTGTCCCTCAGAGAGTCCGTGGTGAGACATGCAGGGCGTGGTGAACAGCTTTGCATTGCTCCAATGATTAATAAATCCAGTGGGCTTACTACAACTGCCAAGCCTGGTTGACCATACTGGATATCAAACTAAAGAACCACCTCTACTTCCTTTCTTGTCCACTTTGAACTAAGAGAATCAGCTGGAAGATTCCTGACCCACCACTTCACGTAATAAATAATCCTTTCATCTTGCCTACCTCAGGAGCTTGCTCTCTGTGCACCAGGAACCAGCACAAGCCACCTGGGTCAGCGGCCATCAGAACAAGTCTGCCTTGGGCTGGGAACGGTATTTCTTTCTTGACAATGGGATGTGGACATTTCTCAAACACACCTCATCATGTTAAAACATACAATTCCATACCCACTTCCCCAGGAGATTTCTGATCTCAGCGCCTCAAAATCTACTTTCTAGGAGGACTTTCCCCAAACTTGGGAAAGATAAACACATTTACCAAACCCCAGCCTTGGTGTCCTTGAAGGAGGCTTGGAAATGTTCTGAAAAGCGTGGATTCCGAGTGCTGGATGCTTGGACACCACAAATGCTCTCCTACGCTCACATGTCAGGATTTCACAGCCAAGTGCTGCCCAGCAAAATACACAAGGGCTTTGTCTCATTCTGCAACGGTCTGCGCTGGCAACGGGGCCACTGTCGCCGTGTCTGTCCAGCTCAAAGAGGAGAACGGGGGGGCGGGGGCGGCCAGTTAGATGCAACAAAGAGAAGGCCAGCCCCACCCGGCTTCAGGTGAAAAACACAACCCTCCACATCCTGGCTGGGGTTTCTGGCCAAAAATTTCACTAGGAAGGAAGGGAGGGAGGGAGAAGAAGGAGGGAGAACAAATGAAGATGCTTTCTTTGTATTGCTCTCTTAATAAAACAAAGCCTGCCAGAGCATTCAGAATTTCATCAGAAAGATGCATTTTTTTAAATTAATAAAAACAAAAATAATCGATTGAGAACAGAATCATCAGAAGTCACACTTCCCAGACTTAAGCAGTGACATGTCAGATGCAAGCCACTGGTTTTGGACCCAACTGATGAGATCTGGGGACCCCACTCCTCCTCCACATCCCAGCTTCCTTCCCCTCCTCCCTTCTCCACTTCAGTTCTTGGCCATCACATCTCTGCTGCAATTCTGGTGCGGGGGGGGGGGGCATCTCCAACCTACTCCTGTCCCACCTTCGTCTCCCACCAAACCCCTGCAGGTCTCTTCCCCACTCAGCACGCCCTCTGCAGCCACCACCTTTCTTGGACTTTAGCTCCTCACCTTCTCCTCACCAAGCTCTTGCTTTACCTCCTTTTCACCCCAACCAGGCAGTCCCGCCTGCTGGAAAGGCATGGATTTTGAAGAATTTGCTGACTGACAGGCTGCACACTTTCCATCCTTTGCTGACATTAAATCAGACTCATCAACAGCTGAAGGAGAGCGGCTGACCTGCAAAACTTTAGCAATCACTTATTCCAGAACCAGTTCTGCTGTTTGGTTGGTTGGTTTGGTTTGGAATTGTTTGTATGTTTGTCCCCAAAGTAGAGGCTAATGCGTCTTGGAGATCAGGGAAATACACAGCAATGGACAGAAGGAAAACTGGAGCACGTGTTGCTAAGGGGAAGTGTGTGAAGTGATAAGATAGTGATAGGAGGGCTTATCACATTTGTGTCGTGTGCCGTGTGCCCTGTGCCTGGCACTGCGCTGATGACATGATGGTGAACAAGTAGACTGCATCCCCCCTCACAGAGCCGACAGTCTGATGGGGGAGGCAGCCAGCCAGGCAACCAGTCACAGATAATTTAATATGAACAGTGTTGAGAACAGGAATGTACAGAGCACCTGGAAAGCCAGGGTGCTGGAGAGAGCAGGGTATGTTAAGGGTGCTGGAAAGAGCTGCGCGTGGCTGGAGAGGCCAGTTCGAGGCTACAGGGATTGACAATGGCCAGAGTCAAAAGCAGGGGAATGCTCAGGAGACTGGAGGAGGCAAGCATTCCCGGGGTGTTGGCTGGAGCACGGAAAGGCTGAGACACAGGGAGCTCAGAGCCACCTCCAAGACCTTTTCTTCCCTGCATGAACCTATACGCAGTTCAAGCTGTCTCAATAAAGCATTCCTATCCAACTTTCCACCCTCTTGTTTAGTGAGAGTTAACCAAATGCCCATGAATACAGAACAACCGAGTCCAATCCCTGTCGGGGCAGAGTGGGCAGGAGGCATGCTCCACTCCCCATGTTTTTTCCTGTCCTTATTTCTGACATCCGAAAAGCGCTATCAAAGGTTCCCCATGATTATGTAACAAGAACATGGCCAGCAAGCTTCAGTGGACACACAGGATCCAACCATTTCCCTTTAGAAATCTTAAAACACCAAAGGTGAATGTTTGCACAACTTGCCGTGCAGGCTTTTTAGCCCCGGGTTGCTGGCAAGGTCTGGAATCACCATCCAGGGGCAAGAATCTTACTAATCCAAGGTATTTATTTCCTTTTGATAAACAGTAATGTGTAATTTCCCATTTTGAGGGATAATAATTACTTCAAACAAAGGGCAGTCACCAAAAAACAGTATTTACAGGGAGTGGCTTTCCTCCATATGAGGACCGCAGCTCAATTAAAAAAATAATTTTTTTTAAAAGCCCTTGGCTAAAAGCATTAATTTGTCTCTTAGATATGATTCAAGAGACAATCAACTTTTGGAAAAACAAGGTGTTCAAACAGAGAGAGGAGAGCAAAAATCCACCCCTCCCCACCAGGCATCCTGGACCCCCAGCTCGAATCCCTGTTACACACAGCCCTGTGGGTGCTCACCTGTCACTCCTCCCTCCCACAGCTAAATTCCTAGAATTTATTTTCTAGGAATTTAGACAATCCACACCGGCTGCCTCTGCTCTCTCACTTGACCTCCCTAATCTGCCTGAAGGGCCCACTTGAAATTCAAGTTGTGAGCGAGACTTGGACTCTTACAACTAGAAACTGCCCGGTCATTATTCTCTCCTGCCTGCTCACATTCCAGCCCTCCCCACTGCCTGGCCACTGGACACAGGGGATGGAGGCCCGATGGCGGCCGTGCGCCCTGGAGGAGACCACACGTCCACGTAAAACACGAAATCCAGGCCGCAGGGCACCGGCTGGAAAGGCCAGAGGTTGTCAAAAGCCTTTCCCCTCACCTGCGCGGGAGTGGGGACCTTCAGGCAGGCAGGCAGGGGTCGGTGCCCCTGCTACAGTCCAGGGTGCTACAGCTCAGCATCCCGGGCTGTGTCAGGCCCCCAGAGGGGAAAGCAAGGTGGGCACCCACCCATGCTGTTTGTGAGGCTTTGCTAAAAGACTCTCCTGTCCCAAAATACGCGAGCTGGCTGCCCACGGGCCTGAAATAACCACCACGAGGGACCCATCCCTCAGGGCCCAAAAGCTCTCTTTTTAAATGTAAATATCCCAAAGTATCAACGTCTAAAGCGCTGGCACTCTCCAGCACAGCAGTTCCTCAGAAAACAAAGCTGTCGATGGAGGCAAGACTGGACTAAAGGTAAAGCATGCATCCCTGCACCGTTTGAGGCTTAGGGACCTACCAGGGTAAGGAGGCTAACTCCCGCGGCCACGCCCTAGGAGGTGTAAAGCTGGCCTCCAGCAACTTCCCCACGGACCCCCAGAGTCTTCCTTCCCCGCCTTCCCCCCGCCCGCCGCCAGGCTGCGCCCAGAGCCCCGCGCCCAGCCCCATCCGGCCCCCGCAGGGCACGTGGCTCGCAGCACCCTTGAGGCGGATACAAATCTGCCTGGCAACGGGTCACGGGACCCGGATCCGGCCTGGCGATTGGCAGTTCAGCCGAACGGGGCGGGGCGGCAGATGCTCCCTGGAGACAGTTCTCTCCCCCGGTCGGCTCTCTCCCTCTCTCCCTCCCAGTCCTCCGGCACCGCGTGTCTTCTTCCGAGGCTCTCTTACTCCTTGGACACTGGCGGCCCCAGGGTTACAGTATGGGGGGTTTAAGGGAGTCATCTGGTTGCTGGCTGGGACGGGGGAACTTGACGTGCAAGCGCGCGGCTTTACTTAGGTTGTAAGTTCATTTGGGGCGACAGGTGAGACTTAGGGAGATGGGGATCCGGGCTAAAGTCCCCCCAAAGCCCTTTGGCACTGTCCCTGCTCCCTGTGGGTCCTCTCTTCTTTCCTTCCCTCTCCACGCCCTTGCACTTTCCTAGCCGCTCATCCCAAACCTCCCCCTTCCCTCTCTCCTCTTACCAGGGCTTCGCTCCTCCCCTGCTGCCTTCTCCCTTCTGGCCCCCTGGCCACGCCGCCGCCGTCTCTGCCCCACCGCGGGCTCGCTCTTCTGTTTTTCCCCTAGATTTCTATTTGCTTCCTTCTTCCATCGCGCCCACATAATCTAAGGAATGGAGAGCCAGTAGGCCGAGCTCGTGGAGGCCCCGGCTCCTTCCCCTTGGGCCACTGTGGAAGGGTGGGTGGGTCTGCTCCGTCCCACCCAGGAGGCTGGGAGGTCGTCCTGCGCACACTGCTGATTGCTAGCTCGTTCCCAAGCCGACTTCAATCAGCCTCGGTCCTGGAGCCAAGCAAGCCCAGCAGGCAAAGGGATAGGAAGGGGGACTCTGTCCACAGCTGGGAACAACGCTGTTCTGCCCAAAACTCCTCTCTGGAGCCCCCTCACACTCCCAGGGCCTCCCTGAGAGAAGGGGCTCAGCCCCACAGGGCCCCAGCTGGCCAGAGGGATTGTGTGCAGGCCTGGCCTGCATGCCCACAGCTGCAGGGCGGTGAGTCCACTGCCAGGCCGGCTCAGGGCCTTCCAGGCTGTCTGGGTGGGGCTAATTCTAATACAGATGTTTTGATTGTAGTTTCTCCTTTGTTTATCAGCCTCCCCTGGAGGAGTGAAGACGTGGGAGGGGAAAGATCCAGGGTAACACTGGGCAGGAGGGGCTGGCAGCAGCTGTGGAGGCTGAACCTGGGCCAGGAGTTCACTTTGCTTGAGGCCTGGAACCTACTCTCATCCACCAAATGGGCAAATTGGTAAGGGCCTTTTTCTCTCTGGACTGGAACAGAAAGCCGCCAAGCTGCCATGGTCTCAAGTTTCATCCTAAGATCCCCAAACTTCTCTTGCTCCCCCCAGCCCTGCCTTGCCGAGCCTCCCCACACACTTCTTCTTGCTATTCCACTTTCCACACTTTTTAAAAAATTTTTTATTAATGTCTTAACAGTTTATAACATTGTGGGGTTTTAGTTGTATATTATTGTTTGTCCGTCACCATGTGGATGCATCCTTTCACCCCTTGTGCCCACCCCACATCCCCCTTCCCCCTGGTAACCACCAACCAGTTCTCTCTGTCCGTGTGTTCGTTTATATTCCACATGTGAGTGAAATCACACAGTGTCTGTCCTTCTCTCTCTGGATTATTTCACTTAACATAATACCCTCTAGGTCCATCCATGTTGTTGCAAATGGGACAATTCTGTCTATTTTTATGACTGAGTAGTATTCCATTGTATAAATGTATACCACATCTTGTTTATCCAGTCATCAGTCGAGGGACACTTGACTTTCCACACTTTTACTCCTGCTGTTCCCTCTGCCTGGAACGCCCTCCCCACTTGTTTCCAAACCTTGAATCAGTTATAGGCTGTTATTAACACCATCTTTCCAGTATCAGAGCAAGTAGAATGCTGTGAAGAGTTGAAGCATTCAAACCAGTTTGAATCCTAACTCTGCTATTTACTAGCTGTGTGATCAGCTAGTTTCTTGTGAGCCTCGGTTTCTTGTGAGAAAAATAATACCCACCTCATAGGGTTGTTGTAGAAATCAAGAGATAAAGCATGTACAATACATACACAATGCCTAATACACAGTAAGTATTCAACGGTAATAGCTAACATTTGTAATATTTACTATATGCCAAGCACATTATATGTGTTAATTTACATCATCCTCACAACAACGCTATGAGAGAGGTAGCATATCACCCCTATTTTACAGATAAGGACACTGAGGCACAGAGGGGTTCAGTAACTTGCCCAAGATCACACAGCTAGGAAGTGGCAGAACTGATAGCTATTATTATTATTCCCCTACTAGACTGTAGGCTTGTTAAGGAAAAAGGCTTTGCACATAAATATTTAATAACTACTTCGGGGACATTGTTAAAAGGTGAAGGCCCTACAAATTTCAAAAGACATCTTCCGTTTCCTAAAACCTCCCCAGAAAAAAATCCCAGCTTCCTCAAGGAAAAAGCAATGGCATCATGGGGAAAAAATTTATTTTTAATTGGAAATCTTGGCTAGACCTAGGCAGAGTCAGCTCTTCCCAGCTCTGAGTTGAGCCCAATCGCCTCACTTCTCCGAGCCTCGCCTTTCTGTGTGCCTTCTTGCTGGGGCGGAGCCGAGAACCCAATGGGAGCTCTCAAGAAATAAAGCAGTTTGTGGAGTAGAATGGCCTGTCCAAAGAGAAGGTCTTTTCATCCTTAATCCTTCCCCATCCTTGGCTCCATTGCTGGGAAGTTTTTCTGTGAAGGCCAGGCTTCTAGCTTGCGATGGAAAAAACAGAGGTTTTTAAAGGGAACTGAAACCACCCTTCTCAGCAGAATATTCCCCACACATTTGCTGTGGCCCCTGGCGGCGCCTCTGCTGGGCGCGTTCAGCCTTAGGAAGCAGTTTCGGCCACCAGGCGCCACGGGGTGATTCAGAGGCTGGTAAACAGCACACGGCATTCTCGGCCTATGGCGAGCATTCGTGCACCGAATTCTTTGTCCTCGTGAGGAGAAACAGAGAGCCGCTCTGTGCTGCAAAGCCCAAAGCCAGAACATTTTCAAAACCCCCGCTGGAGAGCACTCCACGGCTGAAGTGTGCACGCCACCAGCCTTTAAAGTGTGCTTGTGAAATAAACTTGCCCAAACTTGGACTTCTTTCTTGAAAACTTGGGTTTACTTGTTAATTCCAAAGGGAAAACGCAATACTGTTACGATGGAGAAACTTGACAATCTCCTTAATCAAGGGATCCAAGTCATAGGTCCTGAGAAGGGACCCCACACCACTTCTGTGGTGTTCCTGCCCCCAGAGGCATAACCTGAAGCTAAGCATGAGGAAACATCATCAAACGCAGATTGAGGGACATTTCCACAAAACAGCTGGCCCCATGCACGTCAAAACTATCCATGTCACTAATGACAACAAAAAGAGGAACTGTTCCAGACTGAAGAAACTACAGGGACCATGACAACTACATGGGGTCGTGGATGACTGAAGCCTAAATGGGGTGGAAAAAAGGCTGTAAGGAAATTATTGGGGCAATTGGTAAAATTTAAATATAGACTCAATGTCAGATAATAATATTTTATCAATGTTACATGCTGAAGTATTTTCGAGTAAAGGGTCATGGTGTCTGCATTTTACTCTCATATGATTCAGCAAAAATAATGATAATTATATCATCTGTCTATAGAGAGAGAGATGAAAACAAATGAGGTACAATGGGTAAGTCTAAGTGAAAGGTATATGAATATTCATTGTATAATAATAAGAATACTTGCAACTTCTCTGTTGGTTTGAATTCAAAATAAATACACTTTAAAAAAAAAAGGAACATTTGAAAAAAAAAGTTACGTGCCTAGCTGCATCTCCCAAACGCTGCTCATGTCCCAGCTAATGCACAATACCAGCGAGCTACGGTGGGACTCAGAAGAAGTGAGATGTGTACTAGCAACGTGCAAAGTTCTGATGGGTGCTGGGCTTTGCTTTGGGGCACTGGAGATACAGCAGTATTTCAACAAGGCCGCCATTGCTCAAAACATTTGAGTCAGTTTATCAAGCACACAGGAAAAATAGGTGCACTACGTTATAACCACACCTTGCTTTTGACCCAAAACAGCCCCATCCACCTAATTAACCAGTCTTGCTTCTGAAAGGATCATAGGCTATTGGAACTAGCCAGGGCCTTAGAGAATGCACACCTTATCCATGGTACACATGTGGAAACCGAGGCTCAGAGAGGGACCTTAACTTGCCCAAGGTCACAGCTAATGCCACTGACTCCCAGGCCAATGCTCTTTTCGGGGTTCTGTCCTGGGAACCCTGGAGTATCTTCCCGACCCTTTGGCTATTTGCAAAAATCAAGAGAGGACTATTCGTGTTTCCCCAACAAAACCTCCATATATGGAAATTCAAACTTGCCAAGCCGAAAAATGAGAGAATTAGGACATTGTCCTGGTTGCTATCTCCCCTCCACCCTCAGAGCCCTTCTCTCTGCTTTTCTGCCCCGCCCTGTGCCTCCAGGAGCCTGACCCCTTCACCTGCAACACGGGCTTGCTTGCCCTCCGGGGAAGGCACCCGCAGAAGGAAAGTTCAGGGTACTTCTTCCTGCTTCGAGTGGCGGGCAGTTCTGGCAGATGCTGTGGTCCTTGATGGCTACAGCTCCTGTACGTGATTCGTCCTCTGCCTCCAACTCATGCTAGATTCCAGGGGTCTTCCCCGAGCCCCTGTCCCTGGGGGTCTCACCACCCCTTGTGGGCTTCTTTGCCCCTGCCTACTACTCCGTAAACAGTCCCTTTTAAAGTCTCTGTGGCTGAACTGTCTTCAACCAGAATTTGGTTTCCTGTAGAGACCCTGACAGATATAAAAATGAGTTTGAGTTGATGAAAAATATTTACTGCCATTTGTGAGTCGCTGCATTTCAAAATAATTCAGTCTTCCAAATGGCCCCTTAACCACACCACTTCCCCTACACAGTCACCTTGCCTGCAGCGAAGTGCCCCGTGAGGCTGTAGTCCTTCCTATGCTGCTCCGTGTTGGAACTCTGAGGAAGGACCTTGAGGAGCCCAGTCCAGCCCCTTCCTGGTCTCCTGAGGGTATGCCCGCCCTCGAATGCAGGAAACGGGACCACACAGAGTGTAAGACCTCGTGAATCTGCGCCCTGCAGGACGTCAGGGACTGAGAGAGGACAGGAGTAGGTGGTGACGGAGGAGTCAGGAGGAAGAGTGGGAAGGGGGAAATGAGAACGGGCAGGCAGGATGGGCAAAGGAAAGCCAGGTGGGATGGGCCCTCCGCATGCCTCTCCAGCCCCTGGCACCTCTTCCATGCTGCCCTTTCTATGGTAACAGTCACTGCAGGCGGGAGGGCTCCTGCTCTGTAGTCACTGCCTCCAGCCTGGGACCTGATGTGGAAAGAGGGCTGCTGAGAAGTTTCCCACGTTTGAATGGCCCATTGCTGTTTCTTCTCCATCTTACCCACCACCCTCTGACAGTCCCAGCCTGAGAGCCCAGGAACCATCACCACCCTCATCATCCCCGGTAGAAGTATCATTTACACATGTATATTTCTGGTGTTCCAAGCATTCCAGTTTCCCACACCCATCACATCACGTGTCTGTGACGGTCGGCAGAAGAGTGGGGCTAAGACAGCACCAAACCACGTGGTACTCAAAAAATACGTATTGAATGAAGGGACACTGAGGGCCACCACTAGCCTACATCACCCCTTCCTCAAACTAAAAAAATATATATATTGATACATTATTGGACACCTGGGTCGTTCTGCTGAGGGGATCTTTCTAGCATCCCAGTGGGAATCCCCCCTGGCTGTGTACACAAGTGCACCCCACTATCACTCACTCACCCCGTCCTCCAGACACAAGGTCCACACATCTCGGGTAGCGTGAACGCTGTCCCACCCTACACCCTTGTCAGCTTCAGAACGAGGGAGGATTGGGTAGTGGGCTTTGCAATGTGGTGAGTGAAAGCACCCTTGGAGGGTGCTCAGACGTGGTTAGGACAGAAGGCAGCTGCACGCAGGCGTGTCAGTGGACATGTGCATGCTCTCGCTCTTGAGTGTGTGTGGAGGGGCTCACGCTCGCCTCTCTAGGACTCCATACCCACCCTCATGTTCTCCACAAATAAACATATGGCCTCACACTTAAGTGTGGTGCCCTTGCACAGCAGACGACCCAAATACCTGAACGGACTCTTCGGTCCTGTGGATACCGTCCCCCTTTTATGGGTAAGAAACTGAGGCTCCAATATTGTGTCTTGCCCAGTTCACAAAAGCAGCTGCAGGTGGGTCATCTTAAGAAAAACAACAGGGGGTCAAGCGCCTCCCTTGTTACCTATCTCTTTCCAAAACCAAGAGCCACCCTTGACCTCCAAACCCCTACGGACACAGGCTCTGGCTGAGGTGGGAATGGATGGAGCCGGCAAATGTGTGTCTGGAATCCAAGCAGGGGCAGGTGGAGTTCATGCTGGGCAGGACATCCCACTGTTATGCGCAGAAACCAACCCACAAGCTGGTACTGGAGAGGGCGGGATGGGGTGGGAGCTGTTATCTCTGGTTTGGGGGCAATGGGAGAGGTGCAGAGCTGCCTCCACTGGCAGAAAGGTGGCAGCTCTGGGGGACGGCAAGGGGGACAAGCTTGGTCCGACTGCTTTAGTCTAAGATTGCCCTCTGACCAACAGTGACCAACTTTAGGAGCCAGTTTCTAGAAGGTTCCCCCACCATATATTGTCTGCAGAGCTGGAAATCAAAAGGGAACTTTGGTCAGAAGAGATTTTTTCATAAAGTTTAACCGTAACATGGACTAGAAAGAACCATAAAGACATCTAATATGAGATCAGCACCCTTATTTCAAAGAAGAGGAAACTGAGGCCCAGACAGGGCAGGTCACTTGAGGTCACCCAGCAAACCTGCAGCCAAGTCAGGAATAGATGGCAGGCCTGCACCCCACAGCCAGATCCCTTTCTCCCACTCCAATAGGGTTTTTTTTCCATTCACACCTGTATTCTTTTAACCATTTAGAACCGTTTCTGAATCGTGTATTCACATCTGAGGATGCAAAGTTGGTGGGTGGGTCCTGGGGCTGGGGCTGCCAGCATGCTAAACCTCTCTTGATTTCTCAGCAATGGTGCAGCCAGCCTCACCGTGAGAACCGAGAAGCAAAGAATTCCTCCCATCACCCATTAATGAAACTAGCCACGCCACTGGGTGGATCCAGTCTGAACCGTCAGGGCTGGGGTGCAGCTTCCCCGGGCGCCGTCCCCTCAACACAGAACACAAAGGCACAGGACGTCAGGGTTAATGAACAGCTTTATTTGCCTTTGACAGCAACCATTTTTCTTACATTCTTAATTAATTTGCCATTAAAGTGCTGGAAAATTTCTTAATCATGATAACATTTGTTAAAAGAAATCAGAATATCAGGAGCATGGCGGTCAAGAAGAAAACATTTCTCTTATAGTTCACAAAATGGAAGCCCCTTATGGTGAGCTGGTGGGTTGGCCAATTTACAAACATATTCTAATTCCCTCTCACCAAACTGGCAGTGACCGCTGCCCCTGGAGAAAAAGGCGATACTAAAGAGTTCTAAAAACACCCCCACGCCCTGCCTGCCAGCTACTTTCGGCCGTCTTTGGGTGTTTGCTGTTTGAATAGATCCAATCTTAGGAGAAATGGAGGTCTGGCCCCCTTTACTGCCTTCTACCCCACCCCACCCTTACTAACAAAAGCCCCAAAAGTCATTACAATGAAAAAGTGGGTTTCCATTATCCCGACACTAACAACGTTCAGTAAAAATGAAGATAATAAACACAAAAGCTTGCTTAGTAAACAGGAGCTCTCAGCGTTCAATGCAAACAAAACTGAAATCTTAAGGCAAATACTGTTGATTTTGCACACGGGCTGGACAAACTTGGAACTCTTTACCTATCTGGAAAGCTCCGGGAGCCTAAGGGTGGTCAGCGCTTGCCACTGGCCGAGGCCAGATCTTTGCGTTATTGCTGAGGCTGTCGGCGTGTTTCTCTTTGGAGTTTATATACAAACACACCCAAGGCTGATATCTTTTTATACATATATGTACACACACAAAGGCCGGCTACTCTTTCTTAGTGGAAACCGCCAGCTCCACCTCAGGAAGCTGGATGCCAACCTTAGTCCCACTGTCATTGCTAGAAGAAGATGACAGTCGGGACTTCTTAGAGGCCAAGGACGCTCCACTTCCCTGTAATTTGCCTGCCTCATCATCACTCCCAGTCACCTCATAATGACCTTTGCTCTTTGACCCCAATCCACCAAAGGTACCAAATTTCAGCTTCCCCTGTTTCCCTTTGACTTTCCCGCCTTCCATTGACACTTCTCCACCTTCAAACTCCAAAGTCCCAGGTGGGGTGGAAGGCGCAGAGAGCTCCCTTTCGTCACTGAAGGAATTTGAGCGGTGCCGTGGCTTCTTACTTTTAAATAAGGAGAATTTGCCTTTGGGCGAAGATGCTTCGGCCTCTGCCTCTCCTTCCAGAGAGCCTAGGCTGGCCTTGGAGCTCTTCAGGTCACCTTTGGACCCCGAAATGGAAGCTTCTGGTGAGCCAGTGACACCGCCTTTCCCTTTAGGTTTGGAAAAAGTGAACTTGGGCATTTTGATTTTGGACTTTTTAAGTTTTACGTCAGACTCTTCCCACTCACCCTCTCCGGCACCAGACTGGACACTGGCCTCTACTTTAGGAAAGCCAATATCCACCCCCATTTCTCTGCCAACCAGCTCACGGCCAGAGAAGGTGAATTTGGGGATCTTCATCTTGGGGAATGTTACTTTTCCAGATCCGCTTCCCAAGTGACCTTGAGGCCCAGACACACTCAGCCCAGGACCCTGGAGTCCAATCTGGCCTCCTTTCACACCTCCTTCTACCTTTGGTCCTGAGAAATGAAGTCCCCCAGCAAACTTAGGTGCATCCAAGTTGAGAGCGGAGGAGACCTGGGGTCCTTTCCACTCGCCCCCGGAACCTTTGACACTCATATGCCCTTCGCCCAGGCTGATATCTGGGGCGCTGACACCCCCTGAAACATCCACACCTCCTTTGATCTTGGGGCCCTTCAAGCTGACACCGAAATCAGACTCAGGAGATGCCACATTAAATGAAGGCCCCTTCAGGCTAATGTCGGGAGCAGCCCCATGGAAACCTTTCAGATCACCTTTGATTTCAGGACCAGAAATTTGCCCAGTTGGGAGTTTCACATTCACACCTGGCAGCTCATCACATCCAGAGGACTTAATTCCAGGCATTTGAAGGTTTCCTTCTAGGCCCTGAACACTGATGCCTGGAAGACCTCCTCCAACAGTGGGGCCTTTCATCTCACCAGTAGCCCCAAGGCTCCCTTTTACTTTTGGTCCTCCCAAGTTCAAGTCCACATCTGGTGCTGAGATTTGAGGGCCAGAGATCTGAGGCCCCTTCAGGTTCAGGCCTCCCAGGTTCACATCCATGCCTGGCCCCTTTAGTTCTCCAGTAACCTGTGGCCCCTTGACGTTAATGTCCAAGTCGGACCCTGGAGTGGAGATGCCAAACTGGGGCAGCTTCATTTTGGGAAGTTTCATACCACCTTCAGATGCCTCCAAGCTTACATCAGGAGCACCTACTGATACTTTAGGGCACTTGATGTCACCAGAGAGAGCCAGGTCTCCCTGCAGGCTTGGTCCCTTCAGGGTCACATCTGGTACCCCAACGTTAAGCGCTGTTGTGCCATCGATCCCCGGCACTTTCACACCATCTCCTTCCATTTTCACCTTTCCACCGACACCTCTGAGATCAAGCCCTGGGGCATGCACCTTCATGCTAGGAACAGATGCATCCAGCTCTCCCTTCAAACTTGGTCCTTTCAAGTTCAGGTCAAGGTCAGGCCCAGAGACTTTTGGCATAGACAGGTTCACTGAAGGCAAGTCTACTTTTGGCCCCTTCAGAGACACGTCAGGGCCTTCAAGCTTAACATCTGGTGTGCTCAAGCCTCCTTCAAGAGAGGGCAGCTGGGCATGGACCTCAGCTCCCCCACCCTCCATTTTCACACCAGGGACGCCGATCTTGGGCATCGAAAACTTGGGGAACTTGATTTTCGATTCTGGACCTTGCAGATCTACATCTGGTCCTTCCAGGCCCACACTGGGGACATCCCCCTTTATCTTTGGTCCTTTCAAGTTAACGTTCACATCGGGGATGGAGACTTGAGGGGCAGAAATGCCGAATGCTTTGACTTTAGCATCTGGGCCTTCAATGTTGATGTCAGGTGCGCCCAAGTTTGCCTGCATCCCAGGACCTTTCAAGTCACCCTCTACCTTTGGCCCTGAAACATCCACACCTGGCACTTTGAACTTGGGAGCCTTGAGCTTGATGTCAGGACCTTCCACATCAATCCCTGGTGAAGAAATATTCACATCAGGTGCCTGGATTTCACCCTCCATTTTGGGGCTAGGGAGGGGGGCTTCAGCTTTAAATTTAGGTGATTTAATGTCAAATTCTACATCTGGGAAGTACATTTTTCCAAACATAGGTTTCTTGGTTTTGGGAGATTTCATATCAACTTTAAGTGTAGCATCCGGCCCTGCAACATTGACATCTACATCAGGAGTCTTGAGACTGGCATCGATTTCACCCCCAGGAACATTCAAATCAAATCCCTGTTTTTTGGCCTTAATTTTAGGACCACTCATGTGAATTTTAGGCATTTTAAACTTACTTTTCTTGCCCTTGCCACCAACACTAATTTCAGGAGTCTCAACGTTCAGCTCGGCCTCAGGAACCGTCACATCGAGTGAAGGTGACTTGAAGTCAGCTTTGGGGCTTTTTGCCCCAAATCCAAACTTGGGTTTTTTGAATTTAGGAATTTTAACATCGGGTCCCTCAATGTTAATATCTGGGCTCTCCATGTGTACATCTAGGCTTGGGGCTTCTAAGTCAACTTTGGGCCCCTTGAGGTCCAGTTCACCACCTTCTAACTTGGGACCAGAAACTCCAATTTTGGGTGTCTTGAGATGCAAATCAATATGGGGAGCAGTTACTTTAGGAGCAGATATATCCAATGATGGCATCTTCAAATTTGGGCCACTGAGTTTGGCATCTGGGCCTTCAAAATCCAGACCTGGACCTTTAAGGTCTACTTCTGGGCCTTTGAAAGTACCTTCAATCTTAGGGACAGACACGTCAAAATCTCCTTTAATTTTGGGTCCTTTCAAATCTAGATCAACATCAGGCATGGAGATCTTAGGAGCTTTGATGTTCATCTCAGGCATCTTGAACTTGGGGCCCTTCAGTTTCGCATCTGGACCTTCGATATTCACATCTGGAACATCAATGTCCACCTTGGGTCCTGAGACATCAATGTCAGCCTTGGGCAGGTTCACGTCCACTTCTGGGCCCTCTCCTTTGAAGCCTGGCATGCTGAACTTGGGCATTTTCACCTTGGGCATCTTCAGGTGCCAGTCTGGGCCATGGACATCCACATCAGGGGCATCAATGTCCACTTTGGGCCCTTTGATGTCAACTTCAGCGCCTTTTAGATCCCCTTCAATCTTGGGAAGGGAAACATCCACATCACCTTTCACTTTGGGGCCCTTGAGGTTTAAATCAATGTCAGGCATGGAGATCTTGGGAGCCTTTAGATGCATCTCTGGCATCTTGAATTTGGGTCCCTTCAACTTCCCCTCAGGGCCTTCAATGTTAATATCAGGAGTGTCAATGTCCACTTTGGGGCCCTTGATGTCCACCTCAGGGCCCTTCAGGTCCCCTTCCACTTTAGGCAGAGAGACATCCACATCACCCTTCATTTTGGGGCCCTTCAGGTTAAAGTCAAGGTCAGGCATGGAGATTTTAGGAGCTTTGATGTTCATCTCAGGCATCTTGAACTTGGGGCCCTTCAGTTTCGCATCTGGACCTTCGATATTCACATCTGGGGCATCAATGTCCACCTTGGGTCCTGAGACATCAATGTCAGCCTTGGGCAGGTTCACATCCACTTCTGGGCCTTCTCCTTTGAAGCCTGGCATGCTGAACTTGGGCATTTTCACCTTGGGCATCTTCAGGTGCCAGTCTGGGCCATGAACGTCCACATCAGGGGCATCAATGTCCATTTTGGGCCCTTTGATGTCCACTTCAGGGCCCTTGAGGTCACCTTCCACCTTAGGGAGGGAAACATCCACATCTCCCTTTACCTTGGGACCCTTCAGATTCAGGTCGACTTCAGGCATGGAGACCTTGGGTGCCTTGAGATGCAGGTCAGGCATTTTAAACTTGGGGCCCTTCAGTTTCCCTTCTGGACCATGAATGTCAATGTCAGGAGTGTCTATGTCCAGCTTAGGGCCTTTAACATCCACTTTGGGGCCTTTCAGATCTCCTTCCAGTTTAGGAATGGAAACGTCCAAATCTCCTTTTACCTTAGGTCCTTTCAAGTTCAAATCAATGTCACTCATGGAGATTTGTGGGGTTTTGAAATGGACATCAGGTATCTTAAATTTGGGAGCCTTGAGTTTCCCTTCGGGACCTTCAATGTCCACCTCTGGCCCTTTCAGATCACCTTGCACCTTAGGTAGTGAAAGGTCCACATCCCCCTTTACCTTCGGCCCTTTCAGATTTAAGTCAAAGTCAGGCATGGAGATCTTGGGGGCTTTAATGTGCATCTCTGGCATCTTAAATTTGGGTCCCTTCAATTTTCCTTCTGGACCTTCAACATTGATATCAGGAGTGTCAATGTCCAATTTAGGGCCCTTGATGTCCACCTCCGGGCCCTTCAGGTCCCCTTCCACTTTAGGCAGAGAAACATCCACATCACCCTTCATTTTGGGGCCCTTCAGGTTAAAGTCAAGGTCAGGCATGGAGATTTTGGGGGCTTTGATGTTCATCTCAGGCATCTTGAACTTGGGGCCCTTCAGTTTCGCATCTGGACCTTCGATATTCACATCTGGAACATCAATGTCCACCTTGGGTCCTGAGACATCAATGTCAGCCTTGGGCAGGTTCACGTCCACTTCTGGGCCCTCTCCTTTGAAGCCTGGCATGCTGAACTTGGGCATTTTCACCTTGGGCATCTTCAGGTGCCAGTCTGGGCCATGAACGTCCACATCAGGGACATCAATGTCCACTTTGGGCCCTCTGATGTCAACTTCAGGGCCCTTGAGGTCACCTTGCACCTTAGGCAGGGAAACATCTACATCGCCCTTTACTTTGGGACCTTTCAGGTTTAAGTCAATGTCAGGCATGGAGATCTTAGGAGCTTTGATGTTCATCTCAGGCATCTTGAACTTGGGGCCCTTCAGTTTCGCATCTGGACCTTCGATATTCACATCTGGAACATCAATGTCCACCTTGGGTCCTGAGACATCAATGTCAGCCTTGGGCAGGTTCACGTCTACTTCTGGGCCCTCTCCTTTGAAGCCTGGCATGCTGAACTTGGGCATTTTCACCTTGGGCATCTTCAGGTGCCAGTCTGGGCCATGAACGTCCACATCAGGGACATCAATGTCCACATTGGGGCCTTTGATGTCAACTTCAGGGGCTTTCAGGTCCCCTTCCACCTTAGGCAGGGACACATCCATATCTCCTTTCACCTTAGGACCTTTCAGGTGCAAATCGAAGTCAGGCATGGAGATCTTGGGGGCTTTAATGTTCATCTCAGGCATCTTGAACTTAGGACCTTTCAGCTTTCCCTCTGGTCCTTCAATATTAACATCAGGGCCTTCAATGTCCACCTTGGGTCCTGAGACATCAATGTCAGCCTTGGGCAGGTTCACATCCACTTCTGGGCCCTCTCCTTTGAAGCCTGGCATGCTGATCTTGGGCATTTTTATTTTGGGCATCTTCAGGTGCCAGTCTGGGCCATGGACATCCACATCAGGGGCATCAATGTCCACTTTGGGCCCTTTGATGTCAACTTCAGTGCCTTTTAGATCCCCTTCAATCTTGGGAAGGGAAACATCCACATCACCTTTCACTTTGGGGCCCTTGAGGTTTAAATCAATGTCAGGCATGGAGATCTTGGGAGCCTTTAGATGCATCTCTGGCATCTTGAATTTGGGTCCCTTCAATTTCCCCTCAGGGCCTTCAATGTTAATATCAGGAGTGTCAATGTCCACTTTGGGGCCCTTGATGTCCACCTCCGGGCCCTTCAGGTCCCCTTCCACTTTAGGCAGAGAGACATCCACATCACCCTTCATTTTGGGGCCCTTCAGGTTAAAGTCAAGGTCAGGCATGGAGATTTTGGGGGCTTTGATGTTCATCTCAGGCATCTTGAACTTGGGGCCCTTCAGTTTTGCATCTGGACCTTCGATATTCACATCTGGAACATCAATGTCCACCTTGGGTCCTGAGACATCAATGTCAGCCTTGGGCAGGTTCACATCCACTTCTGGGCCCTCTCCTTTGAAGCCTGGCATGCTGAACTTGGGCATTTTCACCTTGGGCATCTTCAGGTGCCAGTCCGGGCCATGGACATCCACATCAGGGGCATCAATGTCCACTTTGGGGCCTTTGATGTCAACCTCTGGCCCTTTCAGATCCCCTTCAACTTTGGGCAGAGAAACATCCACATCACCTTTCACCTTGGGGCCCTTGAGGTTTAAATCAATGTCAGGCATAGAGATCTTGGGAGCTTTGATATTCATGTCAGGCATCTTGAGTTTTGGACCTTTTAAGCCTCCTTCTGGACCTTCCACATTGATTTCTGGGCCCTCAATGTCCATTCTTGGACCCTCTATGTTGACATCTCCTTTTGGAAGACCCACAGCCATATCGGGCCCTTCTGCTTTTAAGCCAGGCACACTGAACTTGGGCATTTTCATCTTGGGCATTTTCAAATTCCAATCTGGACCATGAACATCCACATCAGGTGCATCAAGATGAACTTCTGGTGCCTTCATATCCACTTTGGGTCCTTTAAAGTCACCTTCTAGATTAGGAACTGCAACATCGAAGTCTCCTTTGACTTTAGGACCTTTCAGATTTAACTCCACATCAGGCATAGAAACTTTAGGAGATGAAATACTCAGGAAAGGCATTTTGAACTTAGATCCTTTCACTTTTCCTTGGACCTCAACATCAGGAGGATTAATATCAACTTTTGGACCTGTTACATCAATGTCTGGCTTTTTAACTTTGACATCTACCTCAGGTGTCTGAACTTTGGAGCCTGAAAAATTGAATTTGGGAAGCTTAAAACGAGATTTCTTTGCCTTGCCTTCAATATTGAGCTTAGGACCAGAAATGTCCACTTCTGGGCCCTTTACATCCAACTTGGGAGCTTTAATGTCACCTTCCAATTTGGGCACAGAAACATCAATATCTCCCTTAAACTTTGAGCCTTTTAAATTCAGGTCAATGTCTGGCATGGAGATCTTGGGCACGTTTACATGCATGTCAGGCATCTTCAGTTTGGGACCTTTTACTTTGCCTTCTGGACCATGAATATCAATATCTGGAGCATCTACATCTATCTTCGGGCCCTTGATGTCAAGAGTGGGGCCTTTCAAATCACCTTCTACATTTGGAAGTGAAACATCCACCTCTCCTTTCATTTTAGGGCCTTTAAAGTCCAAATCAGGCATCGATATCTTAGGAGCTTTGATGTTCATCTCTGGCATTTTGAACTTGGGGCCCTTCAGTTTTGCATCTGGACCTTCGATATTCACATCTGGAACATCAATGTCCACCTTGGGTCCTGAGGCATCAATGTCAGCCTTGGGCAGATTCACATCCACCTCTGGGCCCTCTCCTTTGAAGCCTGGCATGCTGAACTTGGGCATTTTCACCTTGGGCATCTTCAGGTGCCAGTCTGGGCCATGAACGTCCACATCAGGGACATCAATGTCCACTTTGGGCCCTCTGATGTCAACTTCAGGGCCCTTGAAGTCACCTTGCACCTTAGGCAGGGAAACATCTACATCGCCCTTTACTTTGGGACCTTTCAGGTTTAAGTCAATGTCAGGCATGGAGATCTTAGGAGCTTTGATGTTCATCTCAGGCATCTTGAACTTGGGGCCCTTCAGTTTCGCATCTGGACCTTCGATATTCACATCTGGAACATCAATGTCCACCTTGGGTCCTGAGACATCAATGTCAGCCTTGGGCAGGTTCACATCCACTTCTGGGCCCTCTCCTTTGAAGCCTGGCATGCTGAACTTGGGCATTTTCACCTTGGGCATCTTCAGGTGCCAGTCTGGGCCATGAACGTCCACATCTGGGACATCAACGCCCAGTTTGGGTCCTCTGATGTCAACTTCAGGGCCTTTCAGGTCCCCTTCCACCTTAGGCAGGGACACATCCATATCTCCTTTCACCTTAGGACCTTTCAGGTGCAAATCAACGTCTGGCATGGAGATCTTGGGGGCTTTAATGTTCATCTCAGGCATCTTGAACTTAGGACCTTTTAACTTTCCTTCTGGTCCTTCAATATTAACATCAGGGCCTTCAATGTCCACCTTGGGTCCTGAGACATCAATGTCAGCCTTGGGCAGGTTCACATCCACCTCTGGACCCTCTCCTTTGAAGCCTGGCATGCTGATCTTGGGCATTTTTATTTTGGGCATCTTCAGGTGCCAGTCTGGGCCATGAACATCCACATCTGGGGCATCAATGTCCACTTTGGGCCCTTTGATGTCAACTTCAGGGCCTTTCAGGTCCCCTTCCACCTTAGGCAAGGACACATCCATATCTCCTTTCACCTTAGGACCTTTCAGGTGCAAGTCAACGTCCGGCATGGAGATCTTGGGGGCTTTAATGTTCATCTCAGGCATCTTGAACTTAGGACCTTTTAACTTTCCTTCTGGTCCTTCAATATTAACATCAGGGCCTTCAATGTCCACCTTGGGTGCTGAGACATCAATGTCAGCCTTGGGCAGGTTCACATCCACTTCTGGGCCCTCCGCTTTGAAGCCTGGCATGCTGAACTTGGGCATTTTCACCTTGGGCATCTTCAGGTGCCAGTCTGGGCCCTGAACATCCACATCTGGGACTTCAATGTCCATTTTGGGGCCCTTCAGGTCACCTTCCACCTTAGGCAGGGAAATGTCTACATCTCCTTTGACCTTAGGGCCTTTCAAGTGTAAATCTACATCCGGCATGGAGATCTTGGGGGCTTTGATATTCATCTCAGGCATCTTGAACTTAGGACCTTTCAACTTTCCTTCTGGTCCTTCAATATTAACATCAGGGCCTTCAATGCCCACTTTGGGTGCTGAGACCTCAATGTCAGCCTTGGGCAGGTTCACATCTACTTCTGGGCCCTCCGCTTTGAAGCCAGGCATGCTGAACTTGGGCATTTTCATTTTGGGCATCTTCAGGTGCCAGTCTGGGCCATGAATATCAGGAGCATTAATGTCTACTTTGGGGCCCTTGATGTTCACATCTGGAACTTTAATTTTACCTTCTGCCTCCGGCACAGACACGTCTACATCCCCCTTGACTTTCGGTCCTTTCAGATTTAGGTCCACATCAGGCATAGAAATACTGGGGACTTTGAAATGCATGTCAGGCATCTTGAACTTGGGCCCCTTTAATTTGCCCTCTGGTCCTTCAATGTCGATATCTGGCCCACTGATGTCACCCTTGAGGTCTGGCCCTTTGAGACCACCTTCTAATTCTGGAACATCTACATCCACCTCTCCCTTTATCTTGGGGCTTTTTAAGTGTAGATCAACGTCTGGCATGGAGATTTTGGGAGCTTTAAAGTGCATGTCTGGCATCTTAAATTTAGGACTTTTCCATTTGCCATCTGGGCCTTCCACAGTTACATCTGGCAGGTCAACATCCAATTTGGGGCCCTTGACATCCACTTCTGGACTCTTTAACTCTCCTTCCATCTTTGGGGCAGAAACATCAAAGTCTCCTTTGATTTTAGGTCCCTTTAAGTTGAAATCAACATCAGGCATAGAGATCTTGGGGGCATGAAAGTGCATTTCAGGCATCTTGAACTTAGGGCCTTTCAGTTTTCCTTCTGGTCCCTCAATGTTCACATCTGGGGCTTCAATGTCCACCTTGGGTCCAGAGATGTCAATGTCAGCTTTGGGCAGATTCACATCCACATCTGGGCCTTCTGCTTTGAAGCCTGGCATGCTGAACTTGGGCATTTTCATCTTGGGCATCTTCAGGTGCCATTCTGGGCCATGAACGTCCACATCTGGAACATCAATGTCAACTTTGGGGCCTTTAATGTCCACATCTGGCACTTTCATTTCACCTTCTATCTTGGGAACAGACACATCGACATCCCCTTTGACCTTGGGGCTTTTCAAGTGTAAGTCTACATCAGGCATGGAGATCTTGGGGGCCTTGAAGTGCATGTCTGGCATCTTAAACTTGGGGCCTTTCAACTTTGCATCAGGACATTCCAGATCAACGTCAGGCACCTCCACATCCACACTGGGGCCTTTCAATTCTCCTCCCAATTTTGGCACAGACACATCCATGTCTCCTTTGACTTTAGGGCCTTTCAAGTGTAAGTCTACATCAGGCATGGAGATCTTGGGGGCCTTGAAGTGCATCTCAGGCATCTTGAACTTGGGACCCTTTAGCTTCCCTTCTGGTCCCTCAAGGCTCACATCTGGGGCCTCAATGTCCACCTTGGGTCCAGAGATGTCAATGTCAGCTTTGGGCAGGTTCACATCCACATCTGGGCCTTCTGCTTTGAAGCCTGGCATGCTGAACTTGGGCATCTTCATCTTGGGCATTTTCAGGTTCCAGTCTGGGCCATGAACGTCCACATCTGGGACATCAATGTCCACTTTGGGCCCTTTGATGTCAACATCTGGCACTTTCATTTCACCTTCTATCTTGGGCACAGACACATCAACATCCCCTTTGACTTTGGGGCCTTTCAAGTGTAAGTCTACATCAGGCATGGAGATCTTGGGGGCCTTGAAGTGCATGTCTGGCATCTTAAACTTGGGGCCTTTCAACTTTGCATCAGGACATTCCAGATCAACATCAGGCACCTCCACATCCACACTGGGGCCTTTCAATTCTCCTCCCAATTTTGGCACAGACACATCCATGTCCCCTTTGACTTTAGGGCCTTTCAAGTGTAAGTCTACATCAGGCATGGAGATCTTGGGGGCCTTGAAGTGCATGTCTGGCATCTTAAACTTGGGGCCTTTCAACTTTGCATCAGGACATTCCAGATCAACGTCAGGCACCTGCACATCCACACTGGGGCCTTTCAAATCTCCCTCCAATTTTGGCACAGACACATCCATGTCCCCTTTGACTTTGGGGCCTTTCAAATGTACATCAGGCATGGAGATCTTGGGGGTCTTGAAGTGCATGTCTGGCATCTTAAACTTAGGGCCTTTCAACTTTGCATCAGGACATTCCAGATCAACGTCAGGCACCTCCACAGCTACACTGGGACCTTTGAGATCAACTTGCGGACCTCTGAGATCACCTTGTAGTTCTGGCACAGAAGCATCTATATCTCCTTTCAGTTTGGGTCCCTTCAAATTCAAGTCCACATCTGGCATGGATATCTTGGAAGTTTTGATATTCAATTTAGGCATCTTAAATTTAGAGCCCTTTAATTTTCCTTCTGGTCCCTCAATATCCAAATCAGGAGTATCAATATCCACTTTGGGGCCAGAAACATTAATGTCAGCCTTTGGCAAGTTCACGTCCACTTCTGGGCCCTCTCCTTTGAAGCCAGGCATACTGAACTTGGGCATTTTCACTTTGGGCATCTTCAGATGCCAGTCCGGGCCATGAACATCCACATCTGGGACATCAATGTCCACTTTGGGTCCTTTAACATCAACATCTGGCACTTTCATTTCACCTTCTATCTTGGGAACAGACACATCGACATCCCCTTTGACTTTGGGGGTTTTCAAGTGTAAGTCTACATCAGGCATGGAGATTTTGGGGGCCTTGAAGTGCATGTCTGGCATCTTCAACTTGGGGCCTTTCATCTTTCCTTCTGGACATTCAATATCAATATCACCAACATCCACATCCATCTTAGGGGCTTTCACATCAATTTCAGGACCTTTCAAGTCTCCTTCCACTTTGGGAAGAGAAACATCTACATCAGTTTTTAGTTTAGGGGCTTTCAGATTTAGTCCAACATCAGGCATAGAGATTTTGTGTGTCTGTATATTCATGCTTGGCATCTTGAACTTGGGACCCTTTAGTTTCCCCTCTGGACCTTCAATATTCACATCTGGAGCACCAATGTCCACCTTGGGTCCTGAGACGTCAATGTCAGCCTTGGGCAGTTTCACATCCACTTCTGGGCCCTCTCCTTTGAAGCCAGGCATGCTGAACTTGGGCATTTTCACTTTGGGCATCTTCAGGTGCCAGTCTGGGCCATGAACTCCCACATCTGGTGCATTAATGTCCACTTTGGGAACTTTGATGTCAACGTCAGGAGCTTTTATTTCTCCTTCTACTTTTGGAACTGTAACATCATAATCTCCTTTCATTTTAGGACCTTTCAAATGCAAACCAACATCTGGCATGGATATCTTTTGAGGCTTTATATTCATTTCTGGCATCTTAAATTTAGGACCTTTTAGTTTTGCATCTGGACCTTCAATATTCACATCTGGAACTTCAACAGCCACCTTGGGTCCTGAGACGTCAATGTCAGCCTTGGGCAGGTTCATGTCCACTTCTGGGCCCTCTCCTTTGAAACCAGCCATGCCGAACTTGGGCATTTTCATCTTGGGCATCTTCAGGTGCCAGTCAGGGCCATGAACATCAACATCTGGAGCACTGATGTCAACTTTGGGCCCTTTAATGTCGACATCTGGCACTTTTATTTCACCTTCTACTTCAGGCAAGGACACATCCACATCTCCCTTTAGTTTTGGCCCCTTAAGATTCAGGTCCACATCAGGCATGGAGATCTTGGGAGCCTTGAAGTGCATTTCAGGCATCTTAAACTTGGGACCCTTCAGCTTCCCTTCTGGTCCCTCAAGGCTCACATCTGGGGCTTCAATGTCAACCTTGGGTCCAGAGATGTCAATATCAGCCTTGGGCAGGTTCACATCCATTTCTGGGCCCTCTGCTTTGAAGCCTGGCATGCTGAACTTGGGCATCTTCATCTTGGGCATTTTCAAGTTCCAGTCTGGGCCATGAACGTCCACATCTGGGACATCCACTTTGGGCCCTTTGATATCAACATCTGGCACTTTCATTTCACCTTCTATCTTGGGAACAGACACGTCGACATCCCCTTTGACTTTGGGGCCTTTCAAGTGTAAGTCTACATCAGGTGTGGAGATCTTGGGGGCCTTGAAGTGCATCTCAGGCATCTTAAACTTGGGGCCTTTCAGCTTCCCTTCTGGTCCCTCAATGTTCACATCCGGGGCTTCAATGTCAACCTTGGGTCCAGAGATGTCAATGTCAGCTTTGGGCAAGTTCACATCCACATCTGGGCCCTCACCTTTGAAGCTAGGCATGCTGAATTTAGGCATTTTCATCTTGGGCATTTTTAAGCTCCAGTCTGCACCTTGAACTTCCACATCTGGTGGCTTAATATCTACCTTAGGGCCTTTCATGTCCACATCTGGAACTTTCATCTCACCTTCTATCTTTGGTGCAGACAAATCTAGATTTCCTTTCATTTTGGGTCCTTTAAGATCCAGGTCAACATCTGGCAGAGTCATCTTAGGAGCTTTGAAGTGCATCTCAGGCATCTTAAACTTGGGACCTTTCAACTTCCCTTCTGGCCCTTCAAGGCTCAGATCTGGAGCACTAATATCTACCTTGGGTGCAGAAATGTCCACATCAGCCTTGGGCAAGTTCACATCCAATTCTGGGCCCTCTCCTTTGAGGCTGGGCATGGTAAATTTGGGCATCTTCATCTTGGGCATCTTTAGGTTCCAATCAGGACCATGAACTTCAACATCTGGGGCAGTGACGTCTACCTTTGGCCCTTTCAGGTCCCCTTCCAGCCTTGGCACTGTAACATCATATTCTCCCTTTACCTTGGGACCTTTCATACGCAAATCCATGTCAGGCATGGAGATTTTCGGGGCCTTGATATTCATCTCAGGCATCTTCAACTTGGGATCCTTCAGTTTTCCTTCAGGTCCTTCAATATTCACATCTGGAACTTCAACATCCACCTTGGGTCCTGAGATGTCAATGTCAGCTTTGGGCAGCTTCACATCCACCTCTGGGCCCTCTCCTTTGAAGCCAGGCATGCCGAACTTGGGCATTTTCACTTTGGGCATCTTCAGGTGCCAGTCTGGGCCATGGACGTCCACATCTGGGGCATCAATGTCCATTTTGGCACTTTTCAGTTCAACATTGGGACCTTTAATCTCACCTTCAACTTTTGGCACTGTGACATCATATTCTCCTCTTGCTCTAGGGCCTTTCAAATGTAAGTCCACATCTGGCATGGAGATCTTTGGGGCTTTGATATTCATCTCAGGCATCTTAAACTTGGGTCCTTTCAGTTTCCCTTCTGGTCCCTCAATGCTCACATCCGGAGCACTGACATCTATCTTGGGCCCGGAAATGTCCACATCAGGCTTGGGCAGGTTCACATCCACTTCTGGGCCTTCTGCTTTGAACCCTGGCACACTGAATTTGGGCATTTTCATTTTGGGCATCTTCAGATGCCAGTCTGGGCTGTGAACGTCCACATCTGGGGCATCAATGTCCATTTCGGGGCCTTTCAGTTCTCCTTCAAGTTTTGGTACTGTTACATCACACTCCCCTTTCACCTTGGTGCCTTTAACGTGCAAATCTACATCAGGCATGGAGATCTTTGGCATCTTCACACTCACTTCAGGCAGCTTAATGTCAGGGCCTTTAAGTTTGCCCCCCAGGTCACCTATGTTGACATCTGGGGCCTCCACATTGACCTTGGGCCCTGAAATACTGACATCTCCTTTGGGTAGATGCACGTCTACATCTGGACCTTCTCCTTTGACTCCTGGAGTGCTGAACTTGGGCATTTTCATCTTGGGCGTTTTCAGGTTCCATTCTGGGCCATGAACATCCACATCTGGGATACTGACATCCACTTTGGGGCCTCTGACATCAACTTCAGGGACTCTGACTTTCCCTTCTACTTTTGGGACTGCGACATCTACACCCCCTTTCACTTTAGGTGCAGCCACATTTAAGTCTACATCTGCCATAGAGATCCTGCAGGTTTCTGTTTTCCCAGCAGGACCACTAAGCTTGGGGCCTGTCAGGGTCCCCTCTAGGCTGGGTGTCTCAATGTCCACTTTGGAGCCTTTAACTGCCACTTGAGGGCCTTTAACATCACCTTGCAGCCCAGGAACAGAAACCTGAATATCTCCTTTCAGTTTAGGAGACCCAAGGCTCAGATCCACATCCTGCATGGAGATTTTAGGTTTCTGAATAATCATTTCAGGACTCTTGACTTTAGTACCCTTCATCTTCCCTTCCAGCCCCCCAGGAGCAACCTCAGGCAGACTGATGTCTCCAGAGACCCCCGGAAGAGTCACTTCACCTGTGGGCAGTGTCACGTCAATGCCAGCTCCATCTCCCTTAGAACCTAATGCAGAGAATTTGGGGACTGCCATCTTGGGCATACTCAGTTTGCCTCCAGGCCCATGAATATCAATGTCAGGGGCTCGAACTTCCACACTAGGGCCAGGGATGCTGCCCTCAATTTTGGGAGCAGAGATGTCCACCCCTATGCTCCCCTGTGGCTTGGCACCTTTCAGGCCTAGGTCACCCTCAAGTGATGGCCCAGTGATTTGGGGACCCTTCAGCTTCCCCTCAAGCCCCTCAACATTGAAAGAAGGAGCACTGACTTCTAGCTGAGGAGCCTGGATGTTCCCACCAATGATCAAGCCTGGCTTGCTGCCCTTGTGGCCCACAGAGTATTCAGGTGCAGAAACATTCAACCCTGCCTCTGGTGCCTGGCCCTCAATAGGTCCTGTTGAGACACCAAATTTTGGCATCTTCATGGTGGGAATTTTAATCTTCCCACTACTGCCATTCTCAAGAGATGAGCCCTGCACCTCTACTGCCCCACCTCCAAGAGAAGATGAAATGTCCACTCCTGGAACTTGGACCCCTCCTTTGCCACCCAAGTCAAAGCCCTTTGCACTGACACTGACGCCCGGGCTTCCCACCTTTATCCCAGGCACGGTGACCTGGAGCTTCGAGTGGCCAGCACCTTGGAGCTCTGGTCCCGAAGCAGAAATGGACCCTGCTCGGATGTCCACAGCAGAGCCTATGGTTGGTGACACTGCCCCCGAGCCCGAGGGCAACCTGATCACTGTCTTCCCAGGCTGGGTCTCCACACCCACAGTGGAGATTTCAGTCAGTTCATGCCGTGGAATCTTGATCTTGAACTCAGGGCTGCTGATGTCAATGTCCTTGGCTCCTTCCCGGCCTGTCACGTCCACAGTGTAGGCCGTGACCCTTCTAGTCACCGTGATGGTGCGGCTCTGGGTCTCCCCAGGGTCCCCTTCCACTCCATCCTCTGACCTCAGCCGAGGCTTGATCTTCGTGGTGTAGATGCGCTGGTACTCCTCATCATCCCCGCTCTGCAGAAAGACACGCCCGGCAGAGGTTGCAGCAGAGTCTGCCTGAGTCACAGACGCCCGGCCACAGCCCAGCTGACAACATGGTTGCCTATTTCCCATGGAAGCCAGAACCAAAACGGAGGTCCAGGAGCCTCCTGGGGCAGAGCACAGGGGCTGAAGAAAGGGGCTGACAGCCACATCACAGAGGAAAACAGAAATTATTTGGGGAAACTCCGGGAACAAAGCAAAAGCCATGGCGGGAGGAGGGGCGTAGACTCCTGGACTGTGTGGTCTGGGAGAAGGATCTACAATCAATCCTAGATTCAGATTAGCCTGTCAAGTCTCAGGGACGCCTCCGGGTGACCAGCTGTGTGCTGACTTGACCCTTTCGCTCTCAACTCTCAACTCACCGGCTTGTTTGCTTAATTGGGAGGGGAATCCTCCCACGGACCCTTCGGAAAGCACTGTTGAGTCTAAGCATTTGTTGAGACTGGCGGTGCTTGGGTTAACACTTTCACTTTGAGGACCTGTTATCTGTTAAATAAACAAGCCATCAGAAGGAGCAGAGAAACATCCCTCAGGCACTTTGTTGCCCAGCCTCTGACTCACACGTGAGTTCAGGCCTCTGGAGGTAGAAAAATGGTGTCCATGAGGCAGAGCTGGGCACCTGTGAAACCATTTCAAAGATTCTTACAAAGCAGCTGACCTTCCTGGCGTCTAGGACAAGACAATATAAGTTGGTCCCCACACAGGACATTCTGAGGAGACTGAGGGAAACCTTTCAGGGGCAGCATCAGCCACATGCCACACGCAAATATGAACAAACAGATTAGCTCAACAGAGGGTGCAGACGGGTGACAGTAGGAGAAGGAGTAACGAGAGATCCGGTAGGCAGACAGGCTCAGGAAGTGGGGCCAGCAAGTCGGTGCGGCCAGGGGGAGCTCAGGGCACAGACGGGCCACGAGGCACTCACCAGAACCACTTCGGAGCTGCGGGAGGTGAAGACTTCATGGGTCCAGGTCTGGCCAGGCTCAGGGGAGCGGTCCCCCTTGCGGTGCAACTTCAGGCCCACAGTGTGGTGCCCCATGGTGTTGAGAAGCTGGGTCACCTCGCCCGACTGCAGGTTGTCAAAGTAGATGGTGGCACCCACAATCTGGTCCCCTGAGCAGGGAGGATCAAGAAGCAGGTAAGACCCCCCAGGGTCTCAGGAAGACAACACACAACTGCTCAAACTGTCTTGTATTCAGTGCATGTCACGACCACCCTGCAAGGCAGGTGTGGTAATACCCATTGTATAGATAAGGAAACTGAGGCTTAGAGAGGCCAACTAATTTGCCCAAAGCAGCAGAGCCCGTGACTGGTGGCGTCAGAACTGAGGACTACGTCTCCACCATCCCACATGACCGCCTCTCCCAAGGACCACGAGCGAGGGACACAGAGCAGGCCGGGGAGGGCAGGGCGTGGGTCCTGACCATCCTGACACTGCCGGGACTGGGCCCTCCACAGCCACTTGCCCCCTGCCTGCCCCCTGCCCTTCCCTCCGCCACCCTCACCCAACACCACCCAGCACCCAGCCCGCGCCGAGGGGTTTGAGGTGACTCACCCTCCTTGACCACCCCAGTGCGGGCCGCAGGGGAGTTCTGCATCACCTCCTGCACAAAGACGCCGTCGTCCCTCTGGGCAATGGTCAGCCCGTGGGAGCCACTGCCCTGCCAGTTGGGCAGCAGCAGCTCCCGGGTCGTCTCCTCCTCCTTCTCCATCTGGGATGAGGTAAGGAAATTGAACTCAGGACAGGGTGAGCGCGAGGGCATGAGGGGATGAGAAAGCCAGGGATCTCTGGTGCCATGAACTCTCGGGGAATGGAGCACTGTCTCCAAGGTGTCTGCTTGCTCTCAAGGCACAGCAGAGAATATGGAAAGTGGACAGTGGATGCAACCGGCCTTGGAGGAAACCAGCCCCTCCACCCAGGGCCCTGCCTCCCAGTGCCATATGGGGTCTCCACCCTCCCCATCCCATCACCTCCACCTCTCTCCTCACCTCCCTCCCACTGACCTTTTGCAGGACTCAATTCAGGAGCGAATGCCTTGCCAGGAGCCCGCCCCTCCTTCCTCTCTCCTCCTCAGTCTTTCTCCTCGGGAATCTGTCACACAGCCTAAGGAAAAGTTCACAATGACGCACTCAACAATCGGCTTGCTCGGAACCCCAACCGGCTGCCACGCAAGGGATGGCTGGATGTCCTGGGGAACAGGACAGATCAAAAGCCCGACCCCTACTGCCGTCATCAATTCCATTCATACATGACTCTCCAGCCTGGGGCTGAGGAAAGGGGCTTTAGAGAAAGCCAGACTCAGATTCGAATCCTGGTTCCACATCCTCCCAGTTGGGTGACCCTGGCCAAGTCACTTTACTTCTCTGAACCTCCATTTCCTCATCGTGAAAGTGGAGACGATAATGGATTTTCGTGAGGACTGAAGGAGAAAGGGAGACAGCATGTGTGAAAAGCTCTGGCGCCCAGGAGGCTTACAATATACACATTCTCATTAGGTTCTTTATAAGAGCTTCAGGAGGGAGATGTTACTGTCCCCATTTTACAGATGGAGAGACTGAGATTGAGAGAAGCCAATTTGTCCGGGGTCCACAATAAGGGAGCAACTATGCTCAGGCTCTGAGTATGTAACTCTGTCCCCTACACCGTATCAGAGGACGGACACTCCTCAGAGTGTCTCCCACACCGGGGGTAACTGGCAGGCCTGAAAGCAGGGATGGTGGTGCCCTCCCTCCCCCCGCGACGAAGAGTGACTCTGGGTCACCCTGTCTAATCCAGTCCTCAGGACCAGGGCGACCCTCACCAGCTGGGAGCTCCAGGATCGCTGTCACAGGCAGCAGCTAAACAAAGGAAACCCCGGCCCCCCAGGCACAGGCCCAAGCCCGAGAGGCTGGGATACAGCTGAGCTGCCTCAGGGACGAGGTGACTCAGGGCCCACCTGGCTGCCCACACTGGCCCTGAGCCAGGCCCCCTTAGGTGCAGGCACTTGGGAGCAAAGATGCCCTCCAGCCACAGGATGAGCTGTCAGCTGCAGAGGCGCCCCGGGAAAACACCAGGCAGGACTCTGGATACAGCCACAGTCTAAAGCCACCCACACAAAATGGCAGTGGCAGCGTCCTCCAGAAGCACGTCTGTGAAACAGTGTGGGGGAGGCCATAAATCATGGAGAACTTCACCCAAAGCCCCACCCTACAGCTGTCTGCATCCACAAGTTAGTCAACCAATCAATAAATACATGCATACTGATCACCCCCAACATGTCCAACATCGTACTGGACCCTTCAGAGCAAACCAGCGAGGGACGGTTGCAGCTCAGCCCAGCTGAATTCCACACTGCATTCGATTGTCACCTAACTTCCTCATCCGTCCTCTAAACATTTATTGAATGCACTCCATGTGCCAGATGTGGAGATTTAAAAGACTTAGTTCCTGTCCCGGATATAAATTATGAGCAAGGTGCTCTGGGCATGACCAATTTAGCCTCAGAATGTCCCTGAAGGCTTGGGAGACTTCTGGAAGGAATGAAAGATAAATGGGGTCTTTAAGGTACTAGAGTTTGCCTCTGAGGACAGGACTGTGTCTCTTGGAAATTCATGGGTACTTAGCAGTTCCCATGTCAGGCAAATAACAACACAAGTGAAGACAGCCACATAGAGCCCCAGTACCCCCACCACCTGAACTCACATATTTGGTATTTACGACGTGCCTCCTGGTCATCACAGCTGCTGGTGAGGAGGCAGCAGAGCCGCTGATGGGCCTGTTGGCACAGGTGTGAAAACACCTCCTCCCTTCCCGACAGGCAGGGGAGCCGCTACAGGGAGTCACGCTGACCCTTCCCAACGTAAAAGAGCAAAGCTGAACTTAAACAGGGCCTTCCCCCAGTGCCCAGCAGCAAGAAGTCAGCCCTGCAGACAAGCAGCCAGGCAGGGCAGAGCAGAAAAAAGGCTTCCAGCCCAATGGCTTCTCCGATCTCTAAAGCCACCGATCGCCCTAGCACCCTCTCTTCCTCCTCGAGCAGGGCCCCTTTTCTCAGGCCTGCATCCTGGTGCTGAGCCAGCTCACCCTCGCCCACATCTCGGCCCCACCCTCCCTCCTTCCCCAGTGAGTCACTGCAGCTGCAACAGCTCCAGACATGCAAAGGGTCACGCCTAAAACCGATCGACAAAGTGCTTCGTGGGCCAGACCCCTGAGTGCCAGAGGGACTGGGGCTCCAGTGGGGACAGGCAGTCGGTCCCTGCCAGCTCCTCAGGACGAAGCCCCAGGCCAGGGGTCCCTGGAAGCACAGCGTGGAGCCTCAGGAGGGACCTGCTGCATGCCTCAACCCAGGCAGCTAAAGAGGGAGGGAGAAGGCCATCCTGAGAGAAGGGTCCACAGTCCATGAGAACAGGAACTGTGGGACCCAAGGGTGCAGGTTGGCCCCGGGAGGGCACCTGCAGGCCTCCCAGCCAGGTTGGGGTGCAGCCACCCAGCCTGCTCTGGCTCGGGCCTCACCTCCTGGCACAGCCAGAAAAGACTCCCCTCCCCTCTCATCTGATCCGGGCCATTCAGGTGGCCGACATGGGGGTGCTGATGGGGGATTCGAGGCCACAGTGGCAAAGGCCTGTTTTCTGCATCTCCCCTGCAGTGTCTCCCACTCCTGCAGCCTGTACCAAGCCCAGATGGTCCTTCCTTCTCCTCCCACACAACTCAGGTGAAGCCAGGCTTCCCGGGGGCTTAGGGCTCTCCCTGCTGCTACCCAAAGCAGGGTCTTTGCAGCTTGGGGGAATTCTGCTCATTCAGCCAAGGGCCATAAGCCTTTGGAGCTAGAAAAAATCTTAGTGCCATGTCGTCCAACATGGTAGCCACATGGAGTTATTTAAATTTAAATTAATTAAATTAAAATTTTAGTTCACTGGCTGCAGTAACCACGTTTCAAAAGCTTAACAGCCACACGTGGCTACCCACATCTGGCTAACCATCCAGATATAGAACCTTTCCACCACTGCAGAAAGTTCTGTGGGAAGCACTGCCTGTTATTTACAGATGGGGAGAGTGAGGTCCAGAGAAATTAGAAGGGGAGGGTGTTGGGGCCCCAGACCCAGGCCTGCTAGCTGCAAGGCTGAGAGGACACACGTCTGAGTCTGCAGGGACAGAGGGTAGTTCAGGCCAGAAGCAGCAAGAGAAGAACGAGCCTGTCCTGTCAATTCAAAACCACAAGAGGATGTGCCCTCCAACCGCAAAGAGGAGGTGCCCATGCCACCTGTGTGGATTGGGGGCAACACCCAGACAGATCCAAGAGGCCAACTCCTTGCCCTGGGCAGACGGTCTCTGCCAGGTGTGACCTCCAGAGGAGCATCCTTCCCCCACGTCCCCCAGGGAACACAGCCCCTTCCTCCCAAGAGCCAGTATGAAGTCAGCCAGGGAGGGGGCCCAGCCTAATTGCTGCAGCAGCCAAAGACAACCTTGCAGCCAGTGTCAGTATCAAGATGACAGGAACTGATACACACACCCTGGGCCTCAGTGCCTCCATGCACCAAACCTGAAGACAAGATACATCAGAGGGGCACAAGTTTGAGCATACGCCCAGCAGAGGTGGGACACAGGAGGTGACACTCCAAGAGAGAGAAGTACTCCCACCCACGGTGGGGAAGACACCGACAGCAAAGAACTTTCCACGCAGCACAGCGGCACGCGCACGAGAGCACCGACCCAGGGAGAAGCAACCCCCATGCCCAGAAGAATGAAATGACTCACCCCCAGAGCAAGGGAGCTCCACCAGAGGGAAGCCCCAAACACGTATAACCAGGACAAGGGGTTGGGATATTCAAAGAAAAGAGAGACACACCCAGAAGGGCAATCTACTCTCGTAAACACTCGCCAGGCAGCAAAGAGGAAGAGAAAGTTCCACGTTGAAAGAAAACCCTCCACAGGTTGAGAGAAAGAACTTCAGATCTCCTATTGTGTGGCAGGTACTGTGCTGTGGTTCCATGCCTGGGGTCTCATTTGATCCCCACACAACCCTATGTGATTAAGAATTAATATCCTTATTTTAAAGATACAAAAACAGGCCCCCAGCAGTAACATGACTTGCCCAAGTTTGACTCCAAGGTCAACAGTCTTTACCCAGGTAGAGGGACAAGGGCACAAATAAATACATACAGGATGAGAAACCACAGAGAAAGGTGCGCAAGGGAGATACACAGAAGAGAGAGACCTATACTGGAGGGGGGTAGAGTGAGAGCCAGAGAGACACACCCACAGGAAGATGGAGAGGCCTCCATGCACCTCTAGAAGAAAACCAACATGGTAGGAGAAGGACGCCTCGGAGACAGGGAAATAAACAGAGAAAAAGAGAGGCGCTGAGACTCAGGTGGGGACCTGGAGACCCAGGGAGCAGAAGGAGGCCCACCCAGGGAGCAGCGATGTCCACCAAGGCCCACAAGCACAGAACGGAGGGCGAGTGGCCACCAGCCTCTCTTGCTGACACCCCAGCCTCATTCTGGCCCAGCTTGGGGACAGCAAACCCAGAATGGGCAGAGTCCCAGGCATCCCAGAGCCCAGGATCTGAGCAGCCTTTTGGTTCTGCAGCTCATCAACGATGTACCCCCAGGAGTCAGGAATCCTGAGCTGCACAGATCCCAGCTCACCTGCAGACTCTCTTGGGCCCCAGCAGGTGAAGGCCAAGAGACAAGACCCCTTCTGGGGCTTGACGGGCACCAGACCCACTCTAGAGACGGTCATCGGCAGGGCAAGGCAAATATTTCCACTCACTGGGGAATGGGGACAGCCATGCAGGCAGACCCTTGTCCCAGAGGAACGAGGAGAAACACAGGGGCAGCATCTCTTCCAGGGCCAAAGCCTCCAAATGGACCTTCATGTACACAGCTGCCAGCCCTCCAACTGGAAAACAACACACCCTATTCTAACTGGAATAGAACTCCGAAGCAATCTTAAGAATCTAAGTTGGCATCAAGAACTTTATACTCAGCTGATTCTGGGCGGTACACCCCAAGGGGGCACTTTCAGCTTAAACGGGATGTGTGTTGGGGGTGGAATTAACAGGGAGAATTAAATATACATGTTGCAAGACACAGGCGACATGGGCACTGGAGAAACATCCAGAGAAAGATACACAAGGAAGCACACACCACATGCACCCGGAGACGCTCGTCAGCCCCATTCCCCATTCTTCACAGCCCAGAACTGGACCACAGCCCCTGCCTTCAGCAGCTCACAACTGACCCCTGTCTGGGCAGCCCCAGGCCCTGCCCATCATGAAAGACAGTCTGTGCCTCCCTCTACTTGTGTGCACCTGCCTATTCTTACTCCCCTGCTACCTGAACTGCTGGCCCAGCCCACAACCTCCACCAGGAGGAAGTTTTTCCAGCCTCATCCCTCCAGCCCTCTCCTCTCCGTCAGCCCCTTCCCCTGGCCCCCCACCATCATGCTGGAGTTTTCTGCACCTCAACTTCCAGGGCAGCCCCAGTCCTACCCCAGCCAGCCAGCTGCTTTCTAGGCTCCTCCCTGACACCATTCTCCACCCCTCTTCCCTGGCCATGCACAGCTTCCTCCCACTTCTCCACTGAGCTCCCAAGCCCCAGAGCTTCAGGTTCTCACTTCCAGCGGGGAGGGAGAGTCCCTCTTCCTCCCCTGACCAAGAGAGACTCTCCCCGCTCCTTATGACAGGGGACTGGGAGCAGCACTACATTCTGCAGTGGGAAGTCCCCACACCTGGCCTTTACCCACGACCTCTGGGATCAACACACCAGCTCTGAGGGTGGCGCCTTCACGCCAACAGTGGGGTGAAGAGAACGCTCTCTCTCACCCTGGGGGTAGATTAGAGCTTGGGAGCCGCCTGCTGCGGACCACGGCTGAGCTCTCCACCTAGCGGTTGGGCCACGCTAGTGCAAGGGCGCGGGGCCAGGCGCTCGGCCGGGCTGCCAAAGAGCCGCCCCCCAGGCCAGCCAGGACACGAAGCCAGGATCAGCTCCAGGCACTTCCCCTTCCCCTAGAACCTCCGCTCTGGCCCCCAGGGACAGGGCAGGATGCCCCTCCCTGACCACCGTGTGCAGCTCCTCCAGCGGGGCCTGGCTGAGAGGGGCCTGGCTCCCAGGGCTGTCCTCACCCTCCCTTGGGCCTCTGAACACAAACTGGAAGGCCCAGAACCTGTCCAGGAGGAAGAAACTTACTTCAGTCTTTACCTACAGCCCCTGCAGCCCCATGAAACCTCCACCACCAGGGCAGGGTCCCATTGCTGTCCCCTCCACTATAAGCCCCAGACGCAAGCAGAGGTAGCAGATTCTTGGCCCACTGCAATGCAAGGACCACCATGCACAGCCAGAGGGACATCCTCTCACAGGTAATAACACACACCTCGCTGCTGCGACACTAGCAGTCACAGGGACCCAAGGCCACAGTGAAACAGGGACCCCTGGACCCAAGACCTCCAGCGACAAGAGCCGGGCCAGACCCCTGGTGGGAACTGAGGCCAGCAGGGAGGAAGGGGGCACCATCAAAACTGCTGACCCCTGCTGTGGCCCACCCACATGGCCCCCCACATGGCATGCCCAGGGTTGCTCAGGAAGGCCTGGGAGCCCAGCAGGACGATCAGAGACCAGGGAAATGCCAGCTCCTGGGAGCCTGGATGAAATCCATGTGAGATAAAGAGAGCAGAAGGTCCTAGACACTCGCCACTGCCACCACCGCCCAACTCAAACAGCACATTCTAAACGCTCTTGAGCGGCCAGCTCCCTTCCTCGTGTGCACATGCATGTGGTCAGCACAGGTCCAGGGACAGAAACTTGGGGGCGTCTGGGAGTGGTGGCAGGGGGGAGCCAGTAGGGGGAGAGTTCCCATCAGGAGTCGGACTAGCTCTCCTGGTCTGCCTCTCTGTCCCCAGGCGGTTCCCAAGTTCCGAGGAAGGTGGTGACCACACCCCAGAGCCCCACACACCCCTCCACCCCCACAGCTTTGCCCCAACCCCTCAAACCAGCTCCTCAGGCTCTGGGTGGTGTGCTATGCCAGGGCCAGCCAGCCAACTCCAAGTTGAGCCAAAGAATTCAGCCTGGCAGTGTCCGGGCACCTCCACCCAGGGCCTCCCTGGGACTAAGGTGACCCCAGGGACCCCCAGCCCATTCCCTGCCCTTGACCGAAGCTGGCCTTCTCCTTCCACAGGTCTCCCATGGTTCTCTCGTGTCCCACCATGAGCCCTGGACATGTAGCCTCACCCCCTGAACCAAGTCCTCAGCTCTGTGGGGTTAGCTCTTCAAGGAGCTGCCCAGACTATCCCCTGAATCGCTGCTGTGGGCCTCCATATCAGCAGCACTAAGTCCCGCACGGCTTCTGTAGCTGCCTGTGTCCTTGTTCTCTGAACAATGTCCCTGCATATAACTTCTTAAGGACATGGCTTTACAGGCAGGCTCAGACCCCCTCCAATCCCCGTCTCCAGCCCCTCTAGACCCTGCATCCTCTCTAGCCCAGGTCTTACAGTCTCTGGTCCTCTCCCACCCTCCCTCATCCCACAACTCACAGCTCAGAGAAAGGAGGCACCCCTAAGCCTGGGGTTCCCTTCTACTCCCCACTCTGCAGGCTCTGCCTACCATGGGCTGGCCCAGCCCATCATCCCTGTGGGCCGAGGAGGAAGCTTCCCCATTCAGCTTCAGAAAGGAAGTGAGTGCCACACCCTGCCCCAGGGATTTCCCTCTGGGGGAGCAAGGGAAGAGAGGGGGAATCAAAGCAGAATCTACACCCCTAATTTAGACCCAGCACAGGCACCGAGGTCCAAAAATGCCTCCCAAGATACCTCCAATCTCTCCCTCCTTCCCCCCCCTTCACCAACCACTACAGCACCCACACATCACCGTGTCCCACAAAATCAGCTCCACCCTCGTCATGTGCTAGGCTGTGCCAGGAAGGGCATGGGGTCCCTGCAATCGGAGGCTGGATTCTAGCAGAGGAAACTGTTTCAGAACCAATTACTGGGAGCCCAGTGCTGTGCTGGGGATAAATATCTGGGTCCCTTTTCCTCTGGACACTCCAGGTCACTCTCTTAGGGACCCTACAGCCACGGGAGGATTCCACGGGAGGATTCCCACAGATCCACTCCACAGAGCAGGGCACTCAGCAGCGACTGCAGGCTCCCTGGGGGCATCTCACCACCACCTCTCAGCAGCCACACCCTGTAAAAAGCCTGAGCACACACTAGCACACAATTCTCCGTGGCCACATTGTGCGGGGCGCCAGAGCAGTCTCCCATCCGGTGCCCCGACCCGGCTAAAGCTGTGAGATGCCTCATCTGCCCACCCTGCTCCCCTCCGATGCAAGGGGCGCAGCCAGCCCTGCTCAGACGCCACATGTCCGTCTGCGCCTCCACGTCCCCGGCCCTGGCATTGCAGGGGGCTTCCCCAGCGAGGGGCGAGCCAGGCCCTCACACACTGCACACCCTCGCCCTGCATGGGAAAGCCTTACATAACACAGTTCTCTGAACACACCCGAAGCACACTGCCTTTCCAACTCTTCGGCAGGACCTGGGCCCCCGGCCCTCTCTCCTGGAGCGCACAGTTTGGGAGAGTTCCAGAGAGGAGAGCTAAGCCCTCCTCCTACGCCGAGTCCGGCTCCTGCCCCCACCTCCCACACACAGCCCCTTCCCCCACCTCCCCTTTGCCCCTCACCACTCCTCCCCGAGTTCTGGTTTGAATTAGTCACCGGCTCCAACCACCACATTCCTCAGGCTGCTGGCGCCAAGCCAGGCGCTGGGGCGGGGGCCATCCCGCCCGGACGGGTTTGGGAGTGGGTAGGGGAGAGAGCGCCGCCTCTAGAGGGGAAGGGGCGGTCCCGAGGGCTGGGGCGCTGCACAGCCCCCTCCCCGCCCACCCCAGTGCAGGAATCTCCCTAATTATGTCCCCCACCCCCACTCCCACCCGCCCCGCAGTGAGGCACGCTGCAAACTTCCAGGCTCCGCAGACCTAGAGGAAGAAGGGAGTTTTCTGGAGCAGGGAACACGGAGGGGCAAGACTAGGGCGGGGCAGCTGGAGGGGGGCCTTGGGGGGCCGCCAGGAGCCAGAAAGGGAGAGGCTGGTGGTACAGAACTGGGTGGGGCCGGGAGGACTCGGGCCGCGAAGTTCGGGGCGGAGGTTTGGGGAGTGGGGAGGGACAGCGGAGAGGGCGCGCAACGCGGGGGCGCAGGGGCGCCGGGAGGGGCCGAGGGGCCGCGGCCGCGATCTCGGAAACTTCCCCAGTAAACATGGAATAGGAACGGAGCAGTGCGCTGAGCCACCGCCCCATGGAGAAGGAGGGGGTGGGACAGGGGCCGCCAGGCTAGGAACGGGGCGCCCTGCCGTGCAGTAGGGCCAACAATCAGCCCTCGAGAGAAATATGGACTGGAGCAGAGCACGCTTCGCAGCGAGTTTCCAACTTTGCCCAACTTGCGCCCCAACTCCGGAGGCAGAGCTTGGCTCCCAGGGCGCGACGCGTCGCCTCCCCGGGCGGCCCCGAGCTGGCCGGCTTGCTCCGAACTGTTGGAATCCTCACAGTGACACCCACCCAAAGCGCCTCGCCCAAGCCCTGCAACCCACCTCCCCTCTCCTGTGCTCGGCGTCCTGTTCCCCGATCGCGCCACGGTGCGCCCGGAGCCCCTACCTGCGCGCTCAGCCCCAGGACACAGCCATAGCCCGCACGGGGCCCGAGGTCGTGGTGCTGCGGCTGCTGCAGGCGGCGAGCCCCGCTTGGGGCGGGTCCGGCAGGGCGGGCGGTGCAGTCCCCGCGGCGGAGCTGCTCCGAGTGGCCGGGCCCCCGCGCACGGAGGCGGCTCTTGTAACTCCGGCTCGGGCGGGCGGGTCTGCCCCGAGCTGTGGGGAGAGGGCGGGGCCGGGCGGGGCCGGAGTAGGGCTGGGACCGGCGAGCAAGGCCGACCCTGGAGGGCGCCGGGAGCGGGCTGCTGGGGGGGAGGGCCCTGGGGGGCGCAGGGACCAAGAGGCCGCCGCTCCGCTGAAGTGCTGCCTTCCCCCTGCCCCCAACCACTGCCCCCTGCCCTAGCCCGGGTCCGGATCTACCCCCTACGTATGCAGTGTGTAGTTTCGCCGGCAAGAAACTCCTCGAAGCTCCCCTGAGGCTCATCGTCACAGCTCAAACCAAAAACAAGCCCATTTTGCAGCAAGGGCCAAGTGGTTCAGAAAGCGGTTGAGGGGGCTTGGGTGATTCAGCCGCGACCTCCAGCCTGACGCAGACCTTTGAGTTTTTCTCTCAACACAGGCAACTACACTTCAAACCCTGGGCCCAGTCTCCTCACTTGGTTCCCAAGTTCCATGCAGCTGTGCCCATTTCTCGCCTTCCCTCCTTCTGGGGGCCCCTCGGCCCCTCGCTCCAGGGAACCAGCCTGGAGACGCAGGCCCCACCTCCCGGAGTCAGGGTCACCAGTGCCCCACGCACCACGGTGCTGCTCCGGCCGCTGCAGCGACACAGCAGTCAGGCCTGCAACCCCTGGAGGAGCAGACGTGGCTGCTCGCCTCCCTCACCAGACTCCCTGGGGGCAGCCTGGGCTCCCGCTTTTCCTCTACCTACCCATTTCTTCTCAGATCCCCTCTCCGAGCCCCTCCCCCACCTCCCCACTTGCAGGACGCTGAGTTTCCAAATTTACAGCCATTTCCCACAGCTAGTTCTAACTACGTGGAGATTTTATTAAACACTTAATGATGGGGTTCAGGGACCTTCTGGCTGCACACCCATTCTCTTCTGCCCCATGAATCGTCTTATCCTCCCTTCTCGGTGGCCACCCCCTGCCCACATCAAGCCAGTTTTCCTTCCCTCCCCCATGCTGGGGAAGGGAGACCCCAGGCCAGGGGCCTGAGAAGACCTAGCCCCAGGCAGGAGGGCCCTCCTGCTGCAGGATCATGAGTGGGCTGGGGCTGAGACCAGCAGCCCTGTCCTCTGAAATGGCAAACATGTTTACAGGCTAAAAATACCCAGCAGCCAACTCTGCTGCCAGCCCTGGGGGCTGTGTCCCAGGTCCAGTTACCCGCACAGGGTGCATGCCGTGGGGGAGGGAAGAGACAGCAAAAGGAGCCAGGGACACGCAGAATCTCGTACAATGGACACAGAAAGGTGGAGACACATGTGTAGACGTTCAGACAGGCATAGACATGCAAAGACACATAGACAAAGCAGAGACTTGGGCACCAGCATTCTCTCTCTCTCTTTCTCTCTCTCACACACACAAACACACACAGATTGGGATTCAAACCCACAGCAGAGGCAGTGCCACCACACATATCACAAGCAGTCACAGACCCAGGCTTTCTGAAGAATCCCCCTCTCCCCCATTTTGTTCTGCGTCTCTTTCCTAGCACCTACCTTGTTTAAAGAAAAAAAAAATCTAAACTTTTCAACTCAGATGCGTTTAAAAAATGAAAACCAAGAGCTAATTATTTCCTTTACCAACAGCTTTTTAAATTTTATTTCCTTTTAAATAACATTTATTCAGCTTCTTAAACATGGACCAAGACTACAGATCAGCGAAATGGCCTGTAATCCTGCAAGTCAGATACTCCTTGTTGACGTTCTTTAAGTAAAATCAATACCTCCAAATGGTGAAGAATGTCAACAATACAGAAAGGCAGAAAGATAAACAGCAAATGTCTCCTCTCCCCCACCCAGTCCCTCTCCCCAAAGTTACCTCTATTAACAGTTTACCAAAGGATTTTTACCATTATGAAATGAATCAGTTGGTTCCTTGAAAGTGCAAGTTTTCCCAGTGCATATTAAACTGGGAGTTGATTTGCATCTAGGTTTTCAGAAAGAGCTATGATGTGACATAAGCCACACGACATAGGGTAACTGCAAAGGGGGCTATGGGAGTTTGGAAGGAGGGGCTGGGACAGGAAAGAGCATGGAGGGTGTGGATGTTGTGTCCTCATCTCAGCGTAGGCTCCATCAGCCCCCCAGAAAGAGCAGAGGCTAGTGTCCTGGGCTTGGAGCCAACTTATCTGCTTCTCTGTTTGTTCTGGCCACGCTCTTGGTCAACAGGGAAGAAGGCAGGAGAGGCCGGGTTTCTGGAGCGGCCGCAAAGCAGGGATTGCTGTCCAGTACTTCATTCAGGGGTAGGAGTGTCGAGATACCTGGTGGGGGTGGTCCTGGAGACGCTCCTACCCCATTCCAGGCTAGGAGGGTAGAGAAGGGGTAAGCTGATCCTGCCCCCTAAAAAACCATGATCGTGTTGCTGGAACCAGAGCTGGGGGTTCCTAGGTCAGCCTTCTCAGCCCAGGGGAAGGGAATGTTTTCATGGTGTAATTGGAGACACACACTTCTAGAAATTTCTGTCAACCCTTCTCCTCCTGCCTGCTGCTGTGGCCCCCCCATCCCTCACCCTCCAAAGCTCTCTTGATGGTGATTGTGTCTGACACCACAGCAGGCACTTTCATGGGTTAGCTCATTTAATCTTCACCTGCTCTGGGAGGAAATGGTCTCAGAGAGGGTTAGTGATTTACCTAAAGTCACACAACCCTCAGAAGCAGAAGTTGAAGCTCCCACTTGCATCGATTGTTCTCTGCTGCATGCCCCGGGCCTAGAGCAGGGGCTGGCACATAGCATCACTCGGGAACATTTCGTGGAATGAATTTATGAATGAACTACAGGTATAGCCGGCCCCAAAGCCCTTGTTCTTTTCACAGCAGCATCCTGCACCCAACGCTTCCCATGGGGGGAAGTCAGAGCTTCCCCCGGCTCTCAGCCCCCAAAGAGCAATGCTCCCAGTTGGAGGTCTCTCATGCAGCTGCGCTGGGGGCTTGTGGTGGTGGTGGTGCAGTAATAGAGAACTTAACAAGATAGAATCCCTGCCCTCAAGGAGCTCAGTCCAGAAGGAAATGTACTTTGATCCTCCCTCACCTTGTACTCTGAGTTCCTTGCAGGTCCTATGCTTTGGGAAAATTGGACATTATCTTTTCTACCAGGTCTTCTACACGGCTACTTCACCCCCCCCCCCCACACACACACAGACATACGCTATTTTTTAGTTATAAGGAGTCCCCTCAGTTGTCCCAACGTTGCAAAGAAAACCTCCGGCTTCTCCAAGATTTCAGACTCTGTCAAAATAAGGGCTACCAGGGATCAGGGAGGACTTCAGCTCTCCGACTGACGCTCCAACCCTTCAGAGGCATCTCACACCGCAGTGCTCCAGACTCACTGGCAGAGCGAGGTGAGCTCTAGGACTGTCATCGCCGGGATACCCCAGCTTCCCCAGAAGTGCCGCTCCCTCCCTGGGGGTTCCCTGATCTGTACCCTGTTGTAGTGTGTGTGTGATGAACCTTGGGCTCTTCTGTTGCCAGGCAACATGCCTCTGTTTTGTTTCTATTATGCCTGTTTCCATAGCAACCGCAAAGGGGAGCTCTGTGGGCAGGCCCCTTGCCAGGGGATTCCCCTTCCCTCCCTTCTCTGAAATCAGTGTATTACAGGGAAGAAAAGACACGCGGACCGCTCAAAGAGTAATCATGGCTTTTAAACCCCCATCCCAGAACGGAAGTGAAGTGCATAGTGAAGTGTTGGCAGTCTCTTCGAAAGCAGACTTCTCCCACAACGCGGGCCCTTTGGCATGTCAGCCTTAGAAGCACTGAAATGACTGTTAGCCCTTCTTTGGGCCATCCGGGATCTCCCAGACCCCACCTCCACCCCATACACACACCAGCCCAGGCATTAGCATCCCTGCAGAAAGGCAGGCCTTTCTCCGTTTACTTTCACTGCTCCCTAATCTGTCCTCTTCCCCAGGGGAACAGCAAATCTAATGGGTGATTCTGGGATCCAAACATTATTTCCTCAGCATTCTCAAACCTCAAACTCCTAATATGAAGTCGAGTAAAATCAAAATATGAAGCTGAGTAAACTCAAACATGAAGCTGAGTAAAATCATCCTCTTCCAGCTCAATTCAAATCCCAGCCTGTATTTAACCTCAGGCTTCAAATAAGGAGTTCCTGAATTACTCAGATCAGACAGCCGTGGTACCGGAAACCCTCCCATTACACTCAGTCCTAATTGAAATCTTCAGGCCCAAGCAGAACCCAAGGTAAAGCTGATTAGAGAACAAGAGATGAGACGCAGGGCTCTGAGGTCAGACCCTGGGAGGGAAAGAAGGCAAAGAAAGACTGGCCGGGCAAGAGGAAGGCAATGGAAGTGAGAAGAGCGGGGCAGGTGGACACACCAGGCATGAGTGGATTCCAAGCAGCAGTGAGAGATCACTTAGAGGTCGGTGAGCTGTGGGCATGGGGATGCTGTGGGAGCTGAAAGCTAATAGGAAATGTGGCCCCAGGATTAAGGAAAAGAAGCGACAAAACACGACTGAATGAGGCTGTGAAGGAAGGAGGGAGGGAGGGAGAGAGAAAAGAAGAGCTCAGAACTGAGCTGTGGACTGGGCGGGCTAAGTTGTAAACAGGAGCGGAGGGAGGGAGCCGGAATGAGCGGAGCAGCCAACGCCCCAGCCAGCTCCCCTCCCCAGCAGGGAACGCGGAGCAGGGAGGGAGGGGAGAGGAGCAACAGCCTCCTCTCCCCTTGTGTGGAATCTGCCTTTCTCCCATCCTTTCCAACTTCCTCTGCCTTTCCCCCGTTCTCGGGAAAAGGGAGACGAGCCCGGGTTTCCCTCCCTCCTCAGCCTCAGCTTACACTTCCCAAATCCAGTTTAAGGTGATCAGGCTGAGCAAGGAAGGAAGGGCCTAGGCTGCCCAGAGCCTGAGTCACCACATAGTTGAGGTTCCTGTCACTCGAAGTCCTGCCTCTGCTACACCCTGTGCCCTCTGCCCGCACCAGGACTTGGATCGCTAGGGCTGACCCTGCCCCAGGACTTGCTCCACTTCTCCCCTTCTTAACCCCCGTCAGGGCTGCCACGGCATTAGACAGCACCCTCTCCCGCCTCCAAAACCTAGTGTGCTTTGTCTACCATACTTAGCCCTCAGCTTTTGAGGGAAGCGCCCTCCTGCTCCCCTTAGGGGCAAAAGTGACTCAGTGAGTGGCTCCAAGAACTGTGGAAAGACTAGCATGCACCCTTGGTAAGTCACTTCTCCTCTCTGGGCTCCCATTTCCTCATGGATAAAGTAAAGGGACTGCTTGATGTGGTGTCCCCGGAGATCCCAGCAGGAGGCACATTCTGGGAGTCTGAGTCAAAGAGATGGAGAGTTGCTATTGAGGAGAGTGGGATAAAAGCAGTGTGTTCGCTGAACCCTGTCCTAACAAGAGTGGGTGGGGTAGAGCACAGGCACTGCCACCATAGGGCAGCCAACACCCTAGGCAACTCGGTGACTCAGGTCCCACAGAAAAGTGGACTGGCAGGAAAGCACCCCGTGGCTTCCGTGAGTCACGGGAAACTCGGATCTCCCTGGGAATGACTGACCAGGGTCCCGCTATAACCAACTCTCCCTTACGCCTAGAAAACTTCTAGTCCCAGTGCAGCCCCCACTTCCTTTGATGGGCACCCTAATCTCATTGTACTGCCTCCCTGGCCTGCTCAGCTGCTTCCGCCCCTCCTACCTGGCCTTGGCAACCCGTCTTCCCTCAGCCCTCAACTCCGTAGCCCTCCCCACCCTCCAACCACTCCCCCTGCCCTGTGTGTCCCCTCATTTACCCCTTGGCTCTGCCCATCCTCACTATCCACCCCCATCCTGGCAGAGCCAGCCAGATGATTGCAAAAGGGCTGAGCCAGCGGGAGAGGCCCTCACATGACAGCTGTTCCTGCTGCGGAGAGGAGGGGGCAGCTGGAAGTAGAGGGAGGTACATTCCATGGGAGATCCGATCAGAAATAGCCCCAAACCCTGACTGACCATTCAGTCCCTGCTCTGCCCATTGTGTAAACAAGGTAAGATCAACAGGCTCCCTTTGGAATCCTGAGGAAATCAGGAAAACAAAGAGGGGTGGGGGCTACAAGAATGAAAAGAGCCCAGGCACATCTAGAGGTCCAGGGTCACCAAGGACATCTTTGCCATTGAACAGTCCCACCTGCCCAAGGAATTCTCCTTCTTAAGAGAGATTCAAGTGACCAAACAGCTACTCTCCAGTGAGCACCATGGTCCTCCACTCCACCCATCCCTTGGGTGCTGAGGCACCGGGACACCCCAGTAATTCCACTGGAGTAAAACGACAGCCTCCCCGGGAGCCATGCCAGGCTGGTCAGAGCAAACAGACAGGCGCAGGTGGCAGTTTCTCTAACCTTTCAGAAGCGCCAGTCTTTTAGCTCCACAGCATTAGAGGAAGAAAAGAGATGAAAGTGGGTACCCCAGAATTATGTTCAAGCCTACAGAGGACCAAAGCAAGTGGGTCAAGTTACACTGCCCTGTAGGTACCGCTGGCGGGGTGGCCAGGGACGCCACAGCCACCCAGGAAAACCCATCTGATGTGTGGAGGGAAAGTTCTGGGTTTTTAGGACAAAGAGTGCTGGTTGCCATGAAAACCACAGTATTAATTTCAGAAATAACTGGGTGGAGCCTCCAAAGCACTTCATTCCTCTCCCTTCAACAGTCTAGACCCTTCCCCCACCTTTCTTTCAAAAGGGGAAGTGGCACATTTGGGGCATGTGGGCAGCTGGTGGGATGGGTCTGACCTGGTGTGAGCAGCAGCTGTCCAGCTCCAGCTCAAAGCAGGATATGAAAAAACAGAAGACAATCTAGGTCCTTCTTGAAAGAAGTTGAAAGCTTTTGACTTTTTAATAAGTGACTTAAGCAGAAGTGCCAACAAAGCTAAAATAAATAGCTACTTGTAACCACTATCTACTGGTTTATCTACAAGCTAAACCAAGTCTCAGAGGCTCCCATCCACACTGCAGGCTCTGTGAGGATTTTATCTGCAGTCAAACGCACCTCTGGGCCCCGACCCCTCTCCGGTTTCTCACCCTCCCTTTCTGGAGGCTCTGAGACTCTGCCTGGTAAGTGGATGAAAGAGCCTCCTCCTTCCCCCATCCTCCCGAAGTTCTCCAAGCCCACGCCCTGTTCTCAGCCCCGAAACGGCTCACGGCACCCCTCTTTCCCTTTCCCCCGAGACCCCAGCCCCTGCCCCGCGCTGCATCGCAGGTTTGGGGGATGCCAGCTCTAGGTGGCGCGCAGGTGGCACGAACCTCCCTGGTACAAAGGGGAAACGGCCCAACAACTGGAGACATCCCTGGTCCCCCAGGCGCAGGCTCTCACTGGCTGCCCGTAGCGAGCCGGGAGCAACCCCGCCCAGCGTCCGGATAAGCGGGGAAAGGCCGGGCTTGTGCGGGGCCCCAGCCAGGATCGGGGAGGGTGCAAGTCCCCAGCCCCCGGCGGTGGGGTGACTCAAGCCTCCTTGGGGCAGGGCAGGGACCCAACCAACTCCAGATGTACTTCTCTTTCCCGCCCCACATCTGCCGCTTGAAACTCCCCCTGTGAACCTTTCTTGGACACCCCGGCCATCCCATGCCACCCCGCTGTGGAGGCCAACAGGAGCCTTCCTGAGGCCACAATCCCTCCCCTCAGGCCTCCCACCCCATCTCCGGCTTGTGGGTACTGGCCCTCCCCCAACTGCAGGCCTGGCCTCATCCAACAACCTGGTCACCCTCCTCTGCATCAAACCGCCAGAGCTAGAGGCACAGGAGGGAGACGTGTGGATGAGTCACTCTTCCTGCAGTCTCAGAGGGAGGCGAGGAGGCGGGGTCCCAGCCCCCCAGGCCAGACCCGCCCAGTGCACATGGGCTGCCAGGCCTGCTGCTGCCCAAGCTCTGGCCCACCCAGCAGAACCTCCGCCTATTTTACAGTTGGGCCTCACTCCTGGGCCTCTCAGGCCTGCCCCCTCAAACCTACTTGCACAATTTGGTCTCTCCCGCCTAAATCTTCAGCAACTGGGAAGGTTAAGGATACCAGGAAGGTAGTGAAGACTACACAAGCAAAGAAGCAGACGGTGAGCTGGGAAACGGAATTTGGGAGGGGAGTCTGACAGGTTTGGTGAGGTCCCAGCAACCAACTCAGGGCACACCCCAGCCAGCACTGAGCACTTCTAGATCCTATCCAAGAGGAGCCCAGGCTGCTCAGAGGACAGGCAGCAAGTTTGGATCCAACTCATGATGAGCTGCCAGGGAGCAAACTCTGAGCAAGAACCAACCCATCATCACTCAGGTGGATTCCAAACTACAACTCTTCTCTGCCCATTCGTTCAGAACCCCAACTGCAGCTGCAGGTACCCAGCTAGATTACAGCCCTAGGCCCTCACGAGCTACCAGCCCCATCTGTATCTGGAAAGAGCACCTTCTCCCCCTCCCAAGCCAAGAGCCTCCCTCTGTGTTTGGACTAAGAGGGGGGGAGAAGGTAACCACACGTAAAACCATAACCTGGAGACCAAAGGGAGAGTCAGGACTGTTTCTGCATGTGCCTCAAAATGTGAAATCAAACTAGAGGTTCCTCGTTTCACCCGAGCTCTTTAATCGTTAATGCTCTTCAGAAAAGACAGTCAGAGTAGGGGCAAGAATCTCTGAAAAAGGTATCAAAAAATTGAACTCAAAGGTGAAAACAGTATTCACTGGTCTGAGCAAGGTTATTAGATGAAAATTATGACTGCGCTACAATTCAGGAAGCAGTAGGGCTTCAGTGACACCCACTGGGTTCAAAGTCCTGCCTCCACCACTTAAGATGTGTGATCACAGGCAAATCACTTAAATCTCTGAACCCTACTTCCTGTTAACAAGTAGGGACACCCCAGAAATGATCCGCAGCCAGGTTAGGGCCAACGTCTGTTCCGAGTAGTCTGTGCCTTGCCTTCCTACTTCTTTTAAGTACTTAAACTACGACCCTTGGATACCACCACCTCCCTCCCTCACAGGGCGTTTGTGGGAAACTGTCAATTTCCTCTGCACACTGTGCACTATTGTATGCTAGCTCTGACCATCATTAACAGGTATTCTCTCCCTTCACTGGGGAAGGTCTGGAATCTGATCCTTAGGAATTAGGTCATTACAAAGCCCCATGTATCACCACTCACCCTAACTGCATCCAATCTTCCCTAGCTAGAAGGCAGTCATCACAGTAGGAGGCAGGCCAATAAAATCAAAACTGAGACGAGGCCTCTCTTTCTGCTCTTCTGACGACTTCTCTCCTTCCAAGGGAGGTACAGCAGGCATAGAAAACACCCTGCTTCCACATAGCTACTCCCCTCTGAAGAAGCCATCACTCACAAAGGAGGCAGGACAGGAAAGGGTTCAATGTTCAGTTTCTTTTAATGACCCCCATCTCCCTGAAGGGCAGGTGCAGGCAGCTGGGTGATGGCAAGGGATGTTCACTTGAAGATCTTGCCCTGATTGAAGGCTTTGCCCACATGCTGGAAGGCCCCCTCCCAGGAAAAGTACTCTCGAACCAGTGTCTGGGCCTCCTCGCTGCCAGGATCTAGTTTCCGCCATGTATATGACTCGTAGTCCACCTGCCAATCTGGACTCAGCTGAGGAGAAAAAGCCAGGTAAGAAGGATGTGGTCAGGTTATCTGACACTGTCTCACACCTGTTACTTCCAACTCAGACACATGTCATCCGATCCCAGGATTCCTGGGAACATGAACAACTCCTTCCCGTACACATTCCTTGAACCCTCCTGAATGCGCATCAGCCCAGGAATAAGAGTATGCTTCCCGTATCCTGGTCCCACCCTAAAGAGATAGACTCCTCCCCTACACCTTCCTCACCAGAAAGGCAAGCTCCTGGCCTCGAAAGACCCAGACTCCAGAAATGGAGCTGCTATTGTTGGTTCCAAAGAGGATGACACTGGCGAAGGCATTCTTCCTCAGTTTGTCCAACCGCTGGAACATTCCTGAAGGCACGAGGGAGATCATTCAGCCTTTGGAATCACATCACCTACTACCTTGTCCTCCCTCCCTCTTCCCAGACCCACCCTCTTCTCACCAGTGATGAGGTTGCAACTCATGAAGGTCTGGGTGAGCTCTTCAGGGAAGCGGTACTCAGAATACCACAGGGACCAGCCATCCTTATCAAAGTGCTCCCAAAAGTATGGCAGCGCCACAGAGAGTGTGTCCTCGTTGGAGTACTTGCGCTTAAATTCATCCAACACAAAGGTACTGAATGGAGGAAAAAAGCAAGGAGGTCAATGTGGAAAAGGTCCTACTCAGGCAACAAACGGTTGCCAGGCCAAAAGAAGCTAAGGGCCTTTTCACTTAAAATGTACTGGTTTAAAGGAAGAGCCACTGGACTGCCAGAAGTGTATAACCTTATGAGACCCGAGAGCTGAAGAGTATGAACAGGGGCCTAGGGTACTCCCTTGCTTCCCACCCCCAGCCTGAGTATGCTAGGCACTTGGAGGGTAGGGCCCAAGGGAGACCTGCCCCAGAAAAGGCATGGCGAACTGCTGCCCCCTGGTGGAGTTGCAGGGTGAGGATGACTCCTTTTTTTTTCCCGGGCAGCCCCTCCCCAGGCTCTTTTCCATGAGTCACACTCAGTTACTGACTCACCCAAGTCTCTTCCCCCCACCACAGGCCTCTTCGGGTTACACACACTATAATGCGAAAGTAATATAAGCAGTGAACATTTTCAAAGGGCCTCCACCCCAAATCTTACACCCGTGTCCTTTAGTCACTCTGCCCAGAAACAAGTTCACATGCTGAAAAACCCTTAGGTTCCGGTATCTTGCGGCAATCGGGCACAATGAGCCAGAACCGCCAGCATCAATATAGGAGAGGCCCCTCCCCGCATGGCAGAGGTTCTGTTTCTTCCCTTCCAATTACAGAAATACATACTAACTGAAGAAAATCACCTGCAATGCCAGCAAACAAGATAACTAATTAATGTTTTTAAGTATTTCCCACTGGTGATTTTTCTAAAGATAATGTATATGGTTTTGCGCCTTACACAATTTGTTGATTTAATACTGTGTCATGCTATTGAGAACTTTTGCAAATGTTTTAATGACTAAATAATCTTCTGCATAAATGTGCCATAAATCTACTAAATCCCCTTACTGAATGTTTAATTGGCTCAATTATTCATTAGTATAAATAATGCCAACAAACCCTAGAGTTAGACAGTTACCTTCCCTCCCTGTACAGGTAGGTTAAGTGGTGTGACTTGCCCACAGTTACAATGTAGCAGAGAACCTGTCCTTCAACCCTAGGTCCTAGGTTCCTTCCCTAATGCACACCAGAGACTTCATCTGAGGAGCCTTAAATACTTCAACCACCCAAAAAAGTGGGACTGGGGATTTTTTATTCACACCCTCTTAAACTGTTCCAACTTTTTATTCATGACCATGTATCCATTTTTCCTAAGTAACCACAAGCTCTGAATAGCTCCTGAAACAAATTTGGCTATAAGGCCTTAAAAGGACTAGAATTAACTCTGGACAGTTGATGGTCTTTGAAGGCATGACCCTTTGTGACATTAAAAATCCTTGGGAAAATCATCTTGCAGCCCAGCACAGCATCATGGTGTTGCACCACCAATAGGTATTAATACACGTTCCCCAAATGATATAAGAAATGCAAAGTTTATTGAAGATTTTAAGTTTACTGCCTGATTTATTTTCTGCCCAGAGTATATAAACCTAATATATGTGAAAATCTCTAGCTAATAATTAACATCTGTGTTACAACAGCATATGAATTTGGGTTAGTTATCACAGCTTATTTACACACACCAAAAATCCTGCTCACTCTTGACCTGCCCCTGTGCTGGGTTCAAGGTAAATCACTTTATTTTTTTTTGGTGAGGAAGACAAGCCCTGAGCTAGCATCCGTTGCTAATCTTCCTCTTTTTGCCGAGCAAGACTGGCCCTGGGCTAACATCCGTGCCCATCTTCCCCTACTTTATATGGGACGCCGCCACAGCATGGCTGACGGGCAGTGCATCAGCAGGCGCCTGGGATCCGAACCGGTGAACCCCGGGCTCCCAAGTGCGAACTAGACCGCTGCGCCACTGGGCCGGCCCCAAGGTAAATTACTTTAGTTCAAAACAAAACATATCTAAGCAGCTGCATCCAGAGCCTTATTGGTCTCATATGAAGCTCTTAGGCTCTCAGTTACACTCCAAGTTGCTACCCAGATGGGGAGGCAGTGGTTCCTAATGATAACCATCCAGTACTATGACGTTAAATTACAACCCTAAGCACAGCTATTATGCCCACCACCAGCACGAGCTCCTTCACACTGGTTTATCCCATATCAAAACCATTACAACTTGAGGGAGGTCAAACCCTGCTGAACCCTAACAGACCAACTAGTGAAAAGCTAGATGGCTTTGAAAAAGGCAGAATGAGTGGGTGAGCAAAGTAGAGAGAAAAGAGAACACAGTGACCACAGAAAAGACATTCTTCATATTGCTTGAAATTCTCATGACTTGGGGCAGTGACTGAAGAAAGATTTGATGGTCAGGAACTGGGCAAGTACTGGGTATCCCACTGTCAGACCAAAATCTCCCTTTTACTGTATTCTTTCTTCCAAGAACCCATACATTTACTGAAAAGAGGATACAGACGACCACTCTGTCTATTTCCTTCTCCTTGAGGGGTTTAACGCCCCCAGTTTCAGAAACAATGAACCAGACGGGCACTATGTAGACATAATCACCGTCCTTTCTCTCAGTGAGCAATTTTTATACAGTCTGATTCATCAAAACAGCAAAAAGATAACCAAACAATTCTGATGTGTCCACTGCTGCTTCAGCAAAGCAAGCCCAGCAGAGCTGACACAAGGCTCCCTGCACCTTTTTCCAGCCTGCACCTCTCACTCTATCAGTTCTGAGGGATCTCAAATCTTAACGAGCATGAAAAGACCAATTTACCTCCACACCAATTTCTGTGCCTGTCTACTTTCTTTGCTAGAAAGGGAGTTCCAATCTTCCCAAATCCTAGATGCACTTGGAACTTGCTTTCTACTTTCAAAATTCGCCCCATTCTTGACGATACATTCAGGAAGTTGCTTTTTTTGCAATTCAAATATACCTTTCAATTTTGTTTGGACAACCTAAAATTCTGGGCCCTAGCTGTGTGTGAGGAGGACAAACATAGGCAAAAACAGGCCTTCTTGGGTCCCATGCCCCCTCCAATATCCTTACCTCTTGGGCAGGTGAGCAAAGGGGTCCTTGGCCTTCGGCTCAGCAGCTAGCGCCTGCTCACATTCATCCATCTCCTCCTCAGGAGCAGGAGCAGCCGCCTTCTTCTCCTCTTTCCGCTCAGCCTGGGGCTTCTGCCTCTCCTCCCGGGAACCTTTCTCTTTCCGTGGGGTGTCCTTTTTAGGCTGGCTCTCTGCAAACTTTTTAGCTGGTGCAGAGGAAGGCAGAAGTGTCAACATTCTGCCTCTTTCCATATCCCTCCAAAACAAGGCAGCGAACAGGATAATGGAGGAAAATGGTTGCACAGGCCAACTAAGGGATCTAGGCTCTACACTGCCCTGCCACCAGCTCACTGGACGTCCTTGAGCAAGAACACAACCCTCAACAACAAATATGCGTGCGTCGTAATTATATATTAACAGAAATGAGTGAGAGCATGTGTGCGTATAAAACAAGTTTCACAAAATATTAGTTACTGCACGTGATACCCTACATTGTGTGGATCCACATAACCTGAAAGCTGGACAGGAAATCCAGGGGCTGAGACTGAGCAAACCAGCCTGACCCTAGCCTCATGCTCTTTGACCTCCTCAGACTTACCATCAAACTGGGCCATCTTCTCACAGAGTTTCACCTCCCCCAAGACAGCCCGGAACTGGGGCTGGTTAATGCAGGTGAGGAACCAGCGGTTGGTATTGGGGAAGGCCTGGCGGAAAGAGGGCTCCAGGACCTGCCAGGATGAAGGGTGGAAACAAAGTCAGTGGAGGGAAAGGCTCTGAAGAGTTTCAAGCCAGAGACCAAGAGACCCTGTTTCTTTCTACACCAAAGCTCCACCTTCCTCTCAACCCCCCAGACAGCAACTCCCCAGAACACCATCTTACTCTGAAAGTCTACTTCCCATTTACCTTCCTAATTTCTTTTTTGTGGTTCAGTCCCATTTAATGGATGCTTGGTCCCACCCTCCATTTACTACGAATCTACTTAGTAGCAGTAATATTTATATGGTGCCTTGCTCCTTTTATAAAGCCATTTCACACCTAGAGTTTCCAATCTTTTAAATTTCACGTCAATTAAAAAAAAAAGGTTGGGACCAACAGAGAGCTATCAATTACTCATTTTGCCAAACAAATGATAAAAACTATCTACGTTAACTATGTGACATATATATGTGTGTATTACCATCAATCTTCAGAAAGTCAAGAACACTCAACAGCAAAGAGCATAACCATTTCAGAATGGATAGTCCTTTAAATTAAACTTAGCTTCGTGTAAAACTCACTTTCTTTTTTTTTTACTTTGCCAAGATCAGAGAGAAAATAATCTTGTCGTGGAGACAGAACACAGCAGTCAGCTCTGCTGGTTCTCCAGTACTTGGGTTCAAACTGTACTCCACCACTTACCAGCTACATGCACTTGGGCAGGCTCCTTTTTTCCTCACCCATACAACAGGCAAAGACTCACTAACGCAACCCCCGTAAGGCCCTTGGCACATGGTTTGGCACGAAGTAGGTGCTTTTTTCTTTGATATCACATTACTATTCTGGACCTGCATCACTCCAACAGCTGCTGTTTAGGAACCAGCAACATGTCATCTTTTTTGACCCAATAACCTCAATAGTTGATTATTACTTGGTTTTATAGCTTTGAGGATAAAAACAGGACTAAGGAAATTCACACACACACACATCCCTCTACCTACAACCAGTAAGTAGTGACGCCAAGAAGTGAACCTAGTTCTACCTTCAAAAGCTCTTGATGCTGAAACTACCACCTCTACCTCTGTCTTCACAACTAAACACAACTGGGCTTCCCAAGAAATCTGGGAACAAACTAAACGTCTTAGCTGCAAAACAAAAACTAAGGGCAACAGAACATTCCCAAACTTCTCAGGAGGAAGGAAAGCAGCCGTAATTCTCAATCCTGGGATTCCTAAACACTAGCTGTTACCTCGGACTCCCTCTCATCCAAGTACTCAGCAGAATCTGGAGTAACCTGGAAGACTCGTCACTTCATTTCTAATCTCCACCTATCCTCCGCCAACCTGATTCTTTATAAACTTCACCTGTTTATAGAGCCACAACAGGGTGCAGACAACTGTGATGTCAGCCAGTGTCACTCGTTCGCCCACCAGAAAAGTCCTCGTCTTCAAGTGAGCATCCAGGAGCCCCAGAATTCGCCTCACCTCCTCCTTTGCATTCTCTGTGGCCTATTGATTTAAAATGATCAAACTTATCATTCAGAAAGTAAAGAACATTCAACAACAAAAAAGCATAACAATTTCATAATGGACAGTCCTTTATATTAAACTCAGCTTCATGAAAAACTCATTTACCATTTTTTAGTTTGCCAAGATCAGAGAGAAGATAATCCCTTTCCCTCCCCTTCTCCCCCCAGTAACAGAACTAAGGCAGCTTTTCAGTTACTGAGGCCCAGCTCACTCTCCCTCCCCACTTCAATGGAGCCAGATTCTAGGATCATTCCAAACGTTATCATGTACAAACGTCTCTCAGTGTTAAATTTCTTCATGGTGCAGTCTGGCTTCATTCCCACTGTAATGACCACAGCCCTGTATCTTTAGATTCTAGAAGAAATCTTAGAGGTCATCTGGTCTAACCACTCCCCCACCATTTGGTATAACCTTCCTACAGCAGAAAACCTCTCCTCTGACCATGCATGACAGACACCACGTCCACTGGGTCAGACAAAGAACCCAGATACCATCAACAGCCCAGTGCTCCATACTTTCACCCCAAAGATTAGGTCTTCTCATTACCCATGTATTCTTGGTATCTTTCTCAACCTATTTTCTTAGTCCCCGACACTCAGGAGCTGATGTAGTCCCTGCCCATGGCTTCTCTCCAAGTTCCAAGGCTCACCTGCTTGTTGTGGTGCATGATGCCCAACGTGGGGAACACCCAGGTACTGGCTGGGGGCACTATGTCACTATCAGCAAAGCTCACCCACTGGACCACCTGGGCTGCTGCCTCTGGAGTACTTCCCCGCAGCTCCTCGTTGCTCACTGCAGAGGCAGAACACAAAGGTCAGAACTTTGGAGTCACGCCAACACCAATCCAGGTCCCTGAAAATTCCTCTCCCTGTCCACTGCAGCTCACCCTCGCCCTCTCCCTCTCCTACACCCCTCACCTCCAGACCCTCCCATTTCTACATCCACTGCAAATTACCATAGTAAGCGATGGCATTGCTCTCAAACACACAGAATCCATCATCACCCTCAAATGCTGGAACCTGGGGTCAAAGCAGACAAAAGACAAATAAAATACACAAGTCATCTCTCACTAGCCAATCCCAGGAACTGCATTGTTTTGCATACAAATTTTCATATAAGGCTGACAACTCTTGCTAACCAAACTCTTCATACTGTCTGACACTCAGAAACCAAAAATACTTGAATAACTTGGTACCCCTTACAATCTGAAATCACGTTAGAAACCCAAAAAATTTAGCTCTTATCAGATATTTGAATAAAATTCCTCAATCAAATAAAGCAAAAGGCCAGAACCCAAGTCTTCTATCGCTGTCTATATTATTCAAAGTACTACAGCGCTCCACACAGTGTACTTGATCTCTTCTACTCTTAGCATGGTGATCTATCTCTGTAAGCCCCTTGGGGTGAGAATCCTGCTGACAGATACCTAACATATTTTCACTGAAAACAGTCAAAACTCATTTTCTCTCGCACAAATACAAACTAAGCCTGTGAATTTTTATCAAAAGTCACTGAATAGCTCTGTATTATTTCTAACTACGTGTAAATCTACAATTATCTCCAAACAAAAGTTTTTTTAAAATCACTGAAATGTGAAAAAAAAAAAAATAACATAGAAGGTTCCCCTTTTAAAAGATGGAGGCCATCTTCAGGGTGACAGAACTTTATGGCTCCTTGGGTTCTCAGGACCAAAGGCCCCTCTCCACTTCCCTACTCACCTTGCCGGCAGGAAATTTACGGAGAAACTCAGGGGTGCGGTTGGTTTGGCCAAAGTGGAAGTGGGGTGGTGCGGAGAGCACGCGGACCTGAGCCCCGCTGTACTGGGCGGCAATGAGGGCCTTGAAGGCCCTCCAGTTTTCAGGATATGTGTACAGGGTCTGTGCCAGAAAGAGAAGGAAAAAAAATATTAGTGTGAGTAGAAAGGTTCCAGTCCTAAAATGTCACCTCCCGGAATGATTTCCCTGAGTGATCCCAATCTGTTCAACTCACTCCTTTACTCCCTCTGGTGAACCAAATTCCTTAGTACCTGTCATGTGTAATCAGAGTCCTCCGAAACACCAGAGGACAGAACGACACATCAACTGCTAAATAAAGCTTGTTGACAGATCTGACCTTCCATAAGGACATCTCTAGAAGCACTCTCTTCCCCTCAAATCTATCTCCAAGAAATCCAGAACTCCTAGGTACCTGGGACTCCATCTGCCGCCAAGCCTCCGCCCCTCCCTTCCCCGAGCCCCGGTTTCATTCATTGATGGTTACCGGGTGCCTGCTACTCCACTGCTGAGCCGCTCACTCCCTCCCGAGCATCACTCTCGTCTCTCGGACACACAGCCCGACCAAGACATTCCGAAGTTCCTCTCAAAATAGCCACAGAGATCTCGAACGGCATCTCCTCTTCCTAAATCGACTCGATCTCCCTAAAAAGCCTTTCTTTCCTGTCACGCACACCACCCCCTCCGGTCCCGTCCCGCAGTGAGTTCCTTGGTGTTGTCTTCTCTCCTTCTATTAACCTGACCAGCAGAGTCCAGCTGGTCTGACTCCACCGTCCGGAGGTTCCTCTCGCTCCCAAACCCCCCTGATGGATGACCCTTAACCGAGGCCAGCCGTCCCTGCCCACAAAGACCCTCCTCTTCACCCTGTTCCTGCTGTTGTCCCACAAAACGGTCGCAAAAGTTCTGTCAACCTGCCCGGATCCCACGTCTCGAGGTGGCAAAGAACCCGAACCCTCTTCTCTGGCCCCAGATGGTCAGGATCCGGCATCTTTTTTCTCCTCTGCCCCAGACCCTTCCACCTTTTTGGCCTCCGAGAGCCCCAGACTCAGTTCCCCTCCGGGGCCTGGAAGCCCTGCTCTCCGACAGTACGGTCTCTAGACCCTGGATCAGTTCCCCATTCGGTTCCAGAACTCCTCTGACGCCTGCTGGCCCCACTCGGGCAGAGGATGGCGTCGGATAGGGTAACCTAGATCGCCAGAGCCGGCAAACTTACCCCAGCCGCCATGGTGATTCCGCAGAGAAAGGGGGTGGGGCTCTCGGCGCTGCCGCAAAGTAAGCCGTCAGGGAGGGAGGGGAGGGGGAGAGGAGAGCCGTGGAGAGACAGCAGCCGGAAAGCGAGGACGGCATAGAAGGCGTACGCACGACAGTTCGGTATCCCGCGGCGACAGAATTGGAAAAAGAAGGGGGTGGGGCCTGCTGGCCTACGCGGAAAAGGCTCGCGCCTGCGCAGTGGGCTCCTGACCGGCCCGCCCCTCAGGTATGGCCAATCGGAGTCCCGAGGTGGAGGTAGAGGGCGGGGAAGGCGGGGGGCACTGTGAGAACTAGCTGGCAAGGCGCCCTTTGGCGGCTACGTGGCACAGCTGCCAGCCCGGCGCAGCGCTGGGTCCCCGAGGAGGCGTCCCCCTGCGGCCTGCGGGGCCCGCGGTGTAAGCAAGGCCCAGGGATGAGTGACTTGATGGGAGGTCCTGCCAAGCCCCTAACACCATGATTATGTGACATTCACAGGAGCGGAAACAACTGCGGAGGTGGCGGCTTGCCAAATTCCTTTTGTTCCCACTCCGGTTTTCTAGAGCAGAGGACGTGTATCTAACCAGAGCCCGGCTGAAACCCTCTGTAAAAGTGGGGTTTTCTCCCATAAACCACCTTGCAGCTCCGGGATGCTGTTACTACTGCGAGAGAAGGGGCACTAGTCCTCAAGACGGCAGAGAAGGGAGGGGCCAAAGGCAGAGCCCAGCCACATCCCTTCCACCTCCTTTCACCCTGGGGGAGAGGCTGACAATTTAAGAGAAATTGTGATGGGTTGCCCTTTACCCGTGTTCAGATCTGAAAATCTTTTATCCAACTTAAGAACAGGATAAATGAAGCTCCTGAACCCAAATTTCAGGCCCTGTCACCCTTCATAAACCTGGGCAGCAAGGTAAATGTGGGGGCAAACTTGGTTCCTCTCACAGTTCCTGCTTAACCCACCCACCCAACACGCCATCATTCAAGAACTGAGTGAGCTCCAGGTGCCAGACCGGCACCATCCTAGGCACTCCCTGCAGTTGTGATAAATGGTACACAGGAAAGAAACAGGCTGCTGAGATGTAGGAACAGGCAGAGATCTGTTGTAGTGGCCAGAGAAGGCACTCCTGAGAAGTCTGCATTACCAGGTAGAAATTAGAGGAAACTGCAGTGTTTATTAAAACTAGCAGCTTTATTGCCCTTTAGGGCCCTGTCTTCACTTGAGGAGATTTCGAAGCGCTTGAGGGAGGAAAACCTGTAAGAAATGATGGAGATCGGGGAACAGGCCTTGGGCATCCTGGAGTGGGGTCACGGTGAGAGTGTGGTCAGCCTGGGAGGCAGCCGCCACAAAGGTCAGAAGGGGCTCAGCCTCTGGCCTCTGTTCAGCATTGCTCAGTCCTCTCAGCTCCTGGGTCACCCGAGCCTCAGCTGCCAGCCACTCTGCTCCTGTGCCAGCACCACCTCCACCTCCTTTCTTGGTTTGCTGCTGCAAGCGTCTCCGGGCACGCCGCCGCCCCTGCCACACTCGGTGCCACAAGGCACAGCGCCAGCTCACTGAGGACAGTGATGCCCCCTTCCCTGCCTCACCTTGGGACCCTTCTTGGACTGCCTCAGGTCCTTCGGGCTCCTGCTCTGCCAGTGCTCCATGGCTTGACCGCCCCTCTTCTCCAGTGGCTAGATGCTTTCTGGTAGTCAGGGGTGGCTCCCCTGGCTGCCCAGGGCTCCGCATGGCCCAGTCCTGCACCGTCTCTCCAACCTCTATAACCATTTCTTCCACCCCATCTTCGCCATGGTCCCCTGCACATCCCTGCTGCTGCTCCTTCCCCTCCTCACAGCTTTTTTTCTGTCCATCTAGTTTCAATCTTTTGCTTGTCCCTCCCTGGGCAGACTCCCCAGTTCCACCTCCCTCTGACCGCAGTCTTTTGGTTCCCTGTTCTATATGGCACCCCAGTGCTTCCCTTAACACCTGGACCAGGGCAGCAGTGAGCTGGGTGAAGGGAGCAGGCGGTAAGAGGATGGGTGTTGCAGACAGCAGGGCGCTAGGGGAACTGGGCTGCAGGAGGGGGAGCAGCCCCCAGTCCCGACCCCGGGAGGAACGGCGCTGGTACTGGAGGCTTCGGCAGTAATTGGCTGCTGCTCGGCAGCAGTTCTGTAGCCGCCCCGCCACCCGGCCGGTCACATTGGCTGCCACATTGTGGCTCAGGTCAAAGGGGTCTTGGAGATTCATGGGGCCGAGGCGCAGACCCTCCCAGAGATTAGAGGGCAGGCCCCCTGCCACAGGCAGTGCCTGACCCTCCCGCAGGGACAGCAGTGAGCCACAAAGATCCCAGCAAGAGACGCAGGAGAAGAACTGAGCTAGCAGGGAACCTGGAGCAAGAGGAAGACCAGGGAAAACGGGTTACTTAGAGGTCAGAGCTGAGACAAGCCCTGCACCAGAGCCATTCCCTCAGCAAGACTTTCTTTTTCCCTCCCAAGAGGCTCAGAAGAGTGCCCAGAAGCCAGGCTCCTATGATCTCTATACACAGAGGTCAAACCTCTCTCCCTGTGCCCCCAGCCACGTCCTGCCCCAGATGCTGCTCCTTCCCCTCGCTAACAGTGTAACCTTGGGCAAGCTACTTAATTACGCCAAGGCATGGTTTCTTCATCCATAAAATGGCAATGACAATATTAGCTATCGCATGAGGTTGCAGTGAGAACCATGCCTGGCACACAGTGACTGTGTGAGGTATGTTTCCTACAGTTGTGATTGACATCATTTATCTACCGGGCTCCCCAGACTCACTCAGGGGCTCCTTATTGGTGCTGGGCTCCAGACTTGAGGCATCCCTGGGGAAGCTACAGTCCCAGCCATCAACCTCCACCTGTTCACCCTCACCTGTGAAAGTAAAAAAGGTGAGGGTCAGCCTGGAAGCAGGAAGATGGGGGTGGAAATGGAGGTGACAGCAGAGAGATCTGATTCCCAGGGTAGCTTAGTGTGTCTAAGTGAGATGAAGAAGAAGAGAGATGAAGCTAACGAGATTGAGAGGGTGGAGGCTGGGCTGCTGTACCTGCTTTCTGGGTGAGCTGGGCCACAGTGGGCAACACAGGAGGGTCCCTGGTCTGAAGGAAATAGATCACGAGCAAGGTCAGGGCGTAGTTATTGAGAAGGGGGCCACTCCCTGGGTAAATAATCAATAATTCCAGTTAGATTAGAGGTGCCTCCGATCCCCTCCTTGGCAGTTTTCTCAACCCTAGTTCCTGTACCTGCCCATCCTTCTCTCCCTGAATCCCTGCCTTTGCCCCGACACCAACCCAGCCCCAAGTCTGTCTTGATTCATTCTCACCTGACAGCCCTCGACCCTGAGCCCAGCAGCGGAGAGTGTACACGAGGGGCCGTACTCGTCCATCCAGCTCAGAGCAGAGACTCAGGAAGTGGGAGTTATGCAGGGCCAGCCTAGGACAACGGGAGACAAGGGTGTCAGGGTTTGGGAACCCTCTGAACCTATCACTCCCAGCTCTCGTTCCAGACTTGCGCACTGGGCGCCAGATGGAATGAGGCCAAAAGAGGGTTTCCAAAGTGTTTGCTGACACATTGGTCTTGTGAGAAGGTGTACAAAACGTCAAATGTGTTTGGGAAACGCTACATCCTAGGGATGTCTTGGACGTTCATGTCTTGGACATGCACTGAGCATGTTGTTATAAGGCTGCTCAGAGCCTTTAGTATGCAAAGAAAGAGACAGGAAGGGAGGGTGAGAGGGAGGACAGGAGAAAGAGAGGGAAAAAGGCAGTGGGGGAGAGGGAGGGAAGGGAGAAACCTGTGCATTTAACTTAGCATTTCCCAAACATATTCAACCATGAAACTCTTATCTGAATCTTTTAATAATAGTATTCCAAGAAACACACTTTACAAACATTGACATGGAAGCCAGACAGGAGATGAGTGGCAGAAAGAGGGATGGGACCAAACAAGGATACCCTCAAGGCTCAGCAGGTGCAGGACAGTCCCACACCAGGACTCCCTCCTCAGCCACCCCAGAATGCTCAGCTGGCCTTCCCCGACCACCCCCCTAAACAAAGGTACCGGTTACTGAGGGAGATGTCACCGTGGAGACCTGAAGGCCGATGGCAGAACTTGACCACAGGTCGTCGGGCAGAGGGCACAGTTTGGACTCGGTACACTCCAGGGACACAGCCCCGAAGAATGGATCCCACAAGCTCCAACATGGCTATACTCTCTGTCTTCTCCCCATTCAGGGCCTCTGCTCGTTCCAGAACCTTCCCCAGGTCCCCCTCACCCCGGTCCTCTGGCAGTGGTGAGGCTGGAGGCAGGGACTGGGGAGAGGCGAGGGTCTCAGAGGCCAAAGCAGAGTCTGGAGTCCGTGGCGCCAGGGAGGAGGATGGGATCTCAAAGTCCAGGGCTTCCGAGTCTTGGGGAGAAGTTGGAGACTGTGAGTCTGGAGGGGAGGCTGGGGTGCAGGCCAGGGCTTGAGGATCCAGTGGAGATGCAAGGGCTGAGTCCAAGGATGGAGACTGAGGAGCCTTTGGGGCTGGCTGGGGATGGAAATGAGCTGAGTGAATGCCTCTTCTGCTGTCCCCCTACCCAGGAACACTCCCGTCCCCAAGACATATCTGTTACTTACTGCTTACGTGCCAGGCTCTATTCTAAGGGCTTTATATATATTAACTCATTTAATCCTCAAAATATTTTTAATTAAAAATAACTTTTTAGGCCACCCGGTGGCGCAGCGGTTTAGTCCGCGCTTGGCAGCCCAGGGTTCGCGAGTTCGGATCCCGGCCGCCCGCGGACGCACTGCCTGTTAGCCATGCCGTGGCGGCGTCCCATATAAAGTGGAGGAAGATGGGCACGGATGTTACCCCAGGGCCAGTCTTCCTCAGCAAAAAGGGGAGGATTGGCAACAGATGTTAGCTCAGGGCTGGTCTTCCCCACAAAAATAAATAAATAAATAAATAAATAAAATAACTTTTTAGGGGCCACCTGGTGGCGCAGCGGTTTAGTCCGCACTTGGCAGCCCGGGGTTCGCAGGTTCGGATCCCGGGCGCCTGCCAACGCACTGCCTGTCAGCCATGCCGTGGCGGCGTCCCATATAAAGCAGAGGAAGATGGGCACGGATGTTAGCCCAGGGCCAGTCTTCCTCACAAAAAAAAAACTTTTAATGCCATAAAATAAATGGTCTGTATTCCGCACAAATGTCATTGTCATGAAAGACAAAAAACGGCAGAGGAACTGTTCCAGATTAAAGAAGACTAAAGAGACAACAGTCCATTGTCAGGGAAAATGGAATGTAGATGAAAGTCTGGTAAAGTTGTACACTTGGACCAGTGTAACACTTCCTCAACTTCATAATCGTGCTGTGGTTGTACACTAGAATACCTTGGTTCTTAGGTGCTACACACTGGAATAGTAAGGGGTAAAGGAGCATGATGGATGCCACCTACTCGCAAATGACTCCAAAAATATAAATAATTGTGTGTGCAGACAGAGAATGAATAAAGGAATTTTATTTTAAAAATAACCCCTCTTGCAGGGCAGAAGGTATCTGGGAACTTTGTACTTTCTGCTCAATTTTGCTGTGAAACTAAAACTGTTCTAAAAAATAAAGGTTTTTATAAAAATAATAACCCTTTCCTATTCCACAAGCAGAATCTGTACATTAGATATTAGAAAATGCAGATAAGCAAAAACTTAACCCAAAAATTATCTATTGTATGTCCTTTTACATATTTTTTCCAAAATAAGATAAGATATGCGCCATTTTGAAATCTGGTGTTTTCCTGTTATAAATGCTATCTATCCCATGTCAATTCATTTTCACCCTATTGAATAGCCAACCACATTCACATTTCTCCAATTATAATAACCCTTTCAGGTGGGTCCCCCTGTCCCCATTTTACAGATGAGGAACTGAAGCATGAGGGGTAACTGCTTGCCCAGAGTCACCTGACCATTCCCACTGACTCTTCTCAACTGCCTCCCTGGTCACTCACCTGGGGCTCCTCTAAGTCACCCAGATCCAGGAAGAGGTCAAGATCACAGCCATGGACGTCAAAGCTGTTTATGGAAGAGCCAAAAGGATGGACCACACAGCCTGGGTGCCAAGAATAAAGGTCAAAAGACATTAGGGAAGAGTAGAGGGTGGAAGAACATAATGGGGCATGAAGGTGGAAGAGCAACCAAATAAACACCACTAGCTGAGGGGGGACTGGGGTGCAGACACAGGGGAGGGAAAGACAGGGAGGGCACAGACACAGTGAGAGCAGTGACTCACCAGGGAAGAACTCTGTGAAGACCTCCTGCATCAGGGCCACCACAAGGCTCCGAAGCTGCCGCTCAGCCTCAGACAACTCCCTCAGCCCCACGAGCTTTACCATTTGTGCCCCTACATCTGGGGCCTCGGCGAGTGCTTTGGCCAGCTGCTGACTGTCGGGGGCCGCTCCTTTGGGGGATTTGGAGGCGGGGCTCTGGAACTCTTTCTGCTCCCGTGGCCGGACCCGCAGACGGTGTCCTCCCAGGCTGTGCTGGGGCTGTGACAGGACAGCTTCCCGGGCACCCACATCCCCCATCTCCACGATGGCAAACACTCCCTGGCAAACCAGAACAGGGGCAGGGATGATGGCTTTGGAATCAAGAATCCAAAACACAGTCGGATAGTGGTTGAGACTCTTTGAAGTGGGAACCACCCTATAAATTGAGAATATTTGCTTCATGTTTCTGTAACAACAGGGACCATATTTAGAAAAGCAATTCTCTCCATCACTTCTATCCCACACATTTTACTCTCACCCCTGCCTGCCTCTGAAAATCTCATTTGACCTGTTTCATCGTCCTCTCCTCTTCCCAGTGATGTGATTTCACTGTTATACCATGACCCATCAATCCCCTAACTTTTCCTGCTTTAATTAGACTCTTAATATTGATTAAGAATCCATATAATGAGCACTGTGCTAGGCATAAATATAAACACATAAACCCTATCTTTGACAAACTTACCATCTAGAAATAACATCAACATGACAGCACGCTGCTACGATTTGGATGAGTTCAATGAAATTCTTTGGGCCATGTTTTTTTAAAAGGCGAAATGTTAGCATGAGCAGGAAAAACTATGACTGCTTTGGGGCAAAAGTCCATATTCTTTTATATTCTCTTCAGTGGTAAAGCTAGAGCCTCATCCTGCTTATAAAAAGGTACCGTCTGCAGTAATCAAGACAGTGTGGTCCTGGCATGAAGACACACATTCAGATGAAGGAACTGTTATTGAGACTCCAGAAATAAACCTGTATATCTATGGTCAACTATTTTCAACAAAGGTGCCAAGATCATTTGATGGGGAAAGAACAGTCTTCTTAACACATGGTGCTGGGACAACTGGATAGCCACACGCAAAAGAATAATGTTAGACCCCAAATTCATACCATATCAAAAATTAACTGGGGGGACAGCTTCACCAGTACACAGACCTGAATCACGGATGGGGAATGAGTGATAATGGGTATGCAGTTTCTTTTTGGGGTGATGAAAACATTCCGGAATTATATAGTAGTGATGGTTGCAGAACTTTGTAAATATACTCACAACCACTGAACTGTATACTTTAAAAGGATGAATTTTATGCCGTGTAAGTCACATCTCGATTGAAAATAAAAGGGGGGGTGCCTTACTACCCTCACTTCTATCCTTATGCCAAACAGAGCAAAGAACCAAAGTGAAATCAAGGAGAAAGGCAGCCACTTGCACCTGCCCGGACCAATCTTCTGACTCTGAGGAATCACACAACTCACCAGCCTGTGGTTCAACATGAAATGTGCAACCAAAGCCCCAGCTAGAAATTAGGTGTCTCTATGCCTGGCCTTGTCTCTGTGCACATATTTCTCTCAAGAACCCCACAGAAGGCATCAAGGAGGGGAAGATTAGCAGATACAGAAGACTGTGTCCTGGCCATTTATCTCCTCTCAATACCAGCATCCCTAGCTAGAATCACCATTTAATAAGGGTTTATTATAAACCAAGTAGTTCATATAAGCTATTTCTAAGTCTCATAAGACTCCTACAAGGTATGTACTATTATTCCCATTTTACGAATTAAGAAACTAAAACTCAGAGAGGTTAAGTAACTTGTGACTACCTCCCAAGTAGGGGCTTAAACCCTACTTCCCAGTGATGATCTCCATCAAGGAAATGTCATGGAGATTAAGTGAGATTTATTTATTTATTTGTTTGTTTGTTTGTTTTGGTAAGGAAGATTGGCTCTGAGCTAACATCTGTTACCAATCCTCCTCTTTTTGCTGAGGAAGATTAGCCCTGAGCTAACATCTGGGCCCATCTTCCTCTATTTTGTATGTGGGACGCTGCCACACGTGGCCTGATGAGCAGTGTGTGGGTCCACACCTGGAATTTGAACCTGCAAACCCTGGGACCCCGAAGCTGAGCACATGAACTTAACCACTACGCCAGCTCCTAAATGAGATAATGTATGTAAAGTACTTAGCACATAATTTGTACATAGTAATTGCTCAATAAAAAATTAGTCATTATTGTTATAGTAATTACAAGCCTCAGAAACTTGAGGTTTAAGTTCAGGAAAAGATCATTCTTTACAACTGAAATAAATATGACCAAATATGGGACACTGAGCCTTCTGAAGAAGTGACCTGGGGCAGACACTACCAATTGCCCTCCATATACATTCTCCCTTTCTTCCTTACTAACAGAACTCTGATTTTTTTTTTTTCAGAAGGGCAAAGTGCCCAGCTGAAAAAAAAACCTTCATTTCCCAGGCTTGCCTGTAGCTAGGGGGAACCATGCAATAGAGTTCTGACCAACGAGATATAAGCAGAAGTCTACTGAAGAGGCCTCTGGAAAAGGTATTTTCCTGGGAAATAAAGAAAAGGTGGGGAGTGTTCAGACTCAGCTGACAACGCCTTTCATACTCTGCTCTTCAACCTGCCCCTTCTTCTTGCCTTAGGATGTGGAAGCAGCATTATCAGAACTCTGAAGGGAGAGCCATGTGCCCATAACGACAGAGCAGGAAAACAGTAAAACCCTGGACTGCCCAGGTCTAGACTTCTTGTTACAAGAGAACAATTAAACCCCTTTTGTTTAAGCCATTGTGGGTCAGCTGCTGAATGCAATCTCTAAGAAAAACAGACCCCACCCTATCCTAAAAGAAGACCTGGGCTGCTAAGGAGATTTGGGATCACCTAACCCACACGACTAGAGTGCAGCCTCAGAACTACAGTATGACCACAGAACACAGGACCACAACAGTGAACTTTCTTCAAGGGACTAAAGTGGCGAATGGTCTGCATGGAAGCAAGACAAAAAGGACCACAAACAACAAGCTTGTTTGTCTAGCACCGTCCAGAAGACAGGGTGTTTGACCAGATAACCTCAGTACCTCTCAGTATAAGTTACTGAAATGTTACCTGGTTTATCAACCAGTCTCTTGTGGGGTTAGGATACATCTCCCAGTGGTGTGGTCACTGTAATTACTCATTGCACTGTCTACCTTCTCCACTAAACTGTAAGTTCTGTGCAAGCAGGGACCACATATATCCTATTCACTACTCAGAATGCAGCTCTAAGCACAGTGCCTAGTACAAAGTTAGCAGTTCATAAATATTTGGCAAATAAAAGATTGACTGAATAAATAAATGACCAGCAGGTCCCCCAGTGACTAAATCTGGTGAACTGACAAAATCCAAGCAGGGGCTGGGGGGCTCACAAAGCTGGGCTAGCCCAAGTACCGAAGAAGTGTCCACCAAGGACAAGCCACACTAGGAATAAGCCCAAACAGGCTGCCAGCTTCTCTCTCTTGTTTCTTTTGGTATGCAGCACACCTGACTCCTTCTTTACCCCCAGAGCCATTCACTCTACCTTGTCCTTGTCCATGACAACACTGGCCACAGGTCCAAATGCCTGGAAGTACTCAGAGAGCTGAGTAGAATCCACATCCCTGGGAAAGCCACTGACAAACACACTTCGAAGTCCCTGGGCCTTTCGAGCAGCTCGTAGTTCTACCAGGTGCCGGTGCTTCCGGCCTCCCAGGTGGGCATCTAGGCTGGGTCCTGCAAAGACACGTGTGAGACAAAAACATCTGAATCACTCTTCAGTGTACCTACCCTCTGACTCTGTTCTCTGCATACCTAAATGCTACTGATCCTTCCAAGCCAGACAAAGTGTGACCTTTGAATACACAAAGTCCTAGCTCCTCTCACCTTCCTCTCGTCCCTTTGTCTGTATAGGGCATTCTCTCTAAGTGGTTCCCAGAACTGGCTACACTACAAGTATTTCTTAAACCATCTGTAAGTGCTAAGTAAAGGAGTATCTGCAAATTGTAAAGAAATTAACAGGTAACTTATCCAGGTCATATATAGAACTAAATAAATCAGGACCCTAGACTATTCCCCATGGATCATCTCTGGGTATGGTGTAGAGATTGCAAGTGCAGAGTCTGAAGTCACACTGCCCAAGTTCAAACCCCAGCCTTGTCAAGCTAGGCAAGATGTTGACAAGTTTCTTAATCTCTCTATGCATGAGTTTCCTCAGATATAAAATGGAGATAATAACAGTACCTACTACATACATATTATTCACATATAGCACTTGGCAGAGAGTCTGGTACATGGTGAATGTGGGAAAAGTTAGCTCCTGTAGTTATTTTTATTACATTTTGAGTCAGCTGCTTGATGTCACCAACATAGATGCAGGGCCAAGGAAGACTATCTTGGATTTCTGCTTTGCCCTACTGGACAAATAGTGCCATTTGCAAAGAAAAAGAATAGAAGTTCCTGTTTAGGGAAGATCATGATTTCAAATTTCAAAAGCAGAATTTGAGGTTTCATTGAGCCCCATGTGCTGTCACACAAGGACCTTGTTTACTTTTCCAAACCCAGAGAATGGCATGCAAGCCATTCTACTTCACCCATCTCTGCCTTTGGGTAGCTCCTCTGCAGGGCGTCCCTAACTTAACTACTACCTTCTCTGTGACCCCGCAGCTCTCCAAATATACCTACAGAGCACTGAAATTGTCTCCATCTCTAGATGGTGAGCTCCTTCGTCTCTGAATCCTCTCTTCCCACCCTAGAGCCCAGCGGAGTACCAGGCACAAAGGGAATGTCCAACAGACGACGGTTAAAGGGGGAATACCATAACGAGGCTTTCGTCGTGGAGATTTCGGATACTGGGAAGGAGAGAGGTAAGGTGGTGGGATTTTGCCCACTCTCTATCCCTTCGAACCGGCGGAGTGAAAACAGGTGAGTGACCCTCCCAACCGACTTGACAAGAACTATGACCTATAACTGTAACTTTCGGTAAGATCCAGAGACGAAAGCCCACAACCACCCCCCTCTCTAGCCACCGCTTACGGTTGGCTGTAGTGACGTGGCAGAGGCAGCAGCGGAAACCCCCACGAGGCAGCGATTCAACATCCGAATCCACCGCCGCCATCGTGACTCGCCGGTACCGACAAAATACAACCCCTTCTGCCACCACCAGAACTCACTGCCACAAATCGCAAAGCGCTCGGAAGCAACTTCCGCCACTTCAATAGGAAGTGACGTAGCATCGGCCAATCGCGCGGGCACACTCCTCCGGAAACCAAGCTTCTTCGACTCAGGGTTCCGTTTCCTGAGACTCAGGGTTCCCGCGACTGTGTTAACTCGCAAGCGGCTGTAGGAAAAGCCGCCCATCTACGATGCTTATCTGCATGCGGTAAGCCGATTGGTGTGCTCTGAACTGTTCAGGCGTTGATTGGCCCAAGGAATCGTGAATATTCATAACAGCAACCACACGGGCCGGCGCCGGGTTGCGTTCGGGCCTGCTCCTTGACAGCCAGCTGTTTCTTTGCTGGGTGGTCGCGGGCGGGCTGCGCGGCTGTATCCTCAGCTCCATATTTACCTCGCGAATACAGGCCGAGGATGAGCAGCCTCTACGAAGCCCAGGTCTGTCGCTGGGTTCTCAAACTCCTTCGGGCTGATACTCTCTCCCTCTGCCCTGGGCTCTCCCCTAAAACGGGTGTTCTGCGACCCCTTCCTAGCCCTGGTTGGGGCGCTACGGCCCTACCGGGCACCTTGCAGACTCCACGGGGCCACAGCTAGATCGCTGCTGTCCTGGTGCACCAGGCTTTCCTAACGAAATAGTGGGTTGCATGAAGGGTACTCACGAGGCGCCAGAGCCACCGGCCCACTTCGAGGCATGCGACAGAACCTACTACGGTGGCACCTGAGTGGAGACATTGGAGGATGCTGCTTTCCCCAGACTGGGATAGTGGTCAGTTCCTCCCGACACTCCTGAGGTGTAGGCTCAGGGTGGGGAGAGAGTAAGGGAGCTGGGGAGGCCTTATCAGACGGGCTAAGCTGCTCTTGCTGTTGATCAGCCCACAGCTTCGGACTGTGGCAAGAGCAGTAGACCTGAGGCAGTCATCTCCAGGCCCGTAACTTTGAGCAAGTCACAACTGCTGAGGCTGTTCCCCATTTCCAAGGGAAGTGCCCAAGATGCTTGTTCTCACTCCTAAGGTGCTCCTCCTGTTGGGCCCAGCTCACGTATCTAATCTGTCTCCCAAACCTAAAAAGGCAGGAGACAGCACTACAGTGGGCCCCAACATCAAGGCAGTTGCTGAGGCTGGCCTTGGGGATCCTCGAAGCAGCATTCTGTGCAAATACACCACAGAGCTAGGTGGTAAGATCCTGCCCTGGTCTCTAGCAATTCACAGAATTCCTTAAGGGAGAGGGAAGAATTAGGAAATACAGGAGGAAGCACCTTCCCGTCATGTATCCGCCCCTCCCTCCCCACGGAGTCCACCAGCCATCCAGAGAACCAGCTCATCCCAACTGCTTTGAATGAATCTGGGCCAAGATGGTGCTTGGGCTCCAGCACCACACAGAGCTGGGGAGCAGTTTGGGTCCCACAAGAAAGAGAGCTGCAGCAGACTGCCTGTCAAGGCTGCGTATCTCATAAAGCTGTTCCCAGGGCAAACCCTATCTGTACCTTCCTTATGGTCCCTTGTCCTTTATTTTTCCAAGACACACACCCGCAACACTCACACACACACCCACAGCAGAGAACAGCTGAGCCAGGAGGGGCTGAAGAAAACAGCTTTTTATTTGTTACTATAAGAACCAATTACAGAATCCGAGGTTAAAAAAACGGACAAAAGATCTTTATTTCTGAGAATTGGCGTACAAAAGGCGGAGGGGCAAGGGGAGGGAAGGAAAGAACGAGCACGGACTGGGGTTGATGCCAGCTTAGGGGCTTCAAACTCCAATTAGGAAAGTCCGGACACCGGACAGGAAGAGAAACCCCCAATTAGAAGAAGAAAAAAACAGACAGACATGGCAGTCATGGCAGTGCACGCCCCCCTCCCCCAACCAGGTACCACCACCTGATATCTGTATACTCTTCCCCTCCTCCATCCCCTTTCACAAAGGGAGGCAAAATTTTTAAAAAATTAAAAAACCCTCCCCACAAAACTGTCCAGGACAACTGTGGGTCCTACCCCCCAAAATAGGCTAGGTTCCCACAATGGGCCAAGTTCCTGGAGTCTGCCCTCCATCATCAGGCATGGAGAAGCAGTGGAGGGGACAAGCCTCGAAGTAGTAACACCAGAGGGCGCCCAACCCCTCCAAGAACACACACTTGCTCCCTCCCTCCCACTCCTCACTCCTTTTGATACTAGAGGGAAGGGAGGTCGGGTGCCCTGGGCACCCACCCTCTAGCTTTCAGCCACCTCCCTTCCCCACAGATGCTCAGTCCTCCAGGACAATGGGCTCATTGGTGCTGGCAGGATGTGAGGGTGCAGGCAGCGGGACTGGGGGCCGCACTGCAATCAGTGGTGGCTTCACCTTCAGGGGTAAGTTGGGCCGACGGGCAGCTCGCCTCATTTCCAGGTGGGTCAGAGCTTTCCGCAGGGCCCTGGCCAGAAAAAGAGGGGAGTCCGGAAGGCTAAGACCCTCGAGGTGAAACCCCACATTCTGCACTGCAGTTCTTCTGGCTCATTCTTTTCTGGCATCCCTACCCTGCACCCACAGTCTTCTTGGAGCTGGTCTTGCTCAGATACTCCTACTTCCCATACCCACCAACCTAGGTTGTCAACCTCTCAGCCCCTCCCACGGTGGGCTCCCTACCTGGTATCTTTTGTGGCCACAAACACCACAGGATTGGGGGCATCAGCTGGGTTTAGTTTCTGACGCTTGGCTGCTGGCTGTGAGCCTGAACGAATCCCTGAAGCGAGAGGCCTTCCATTGGCAGAGAAGGGGACCCCTGCCATCTGGAAAAAGGTGGGGCAGTACAGTGAGAGGGGACTCTCTCAGACTCTTACCAGAAATAAAAGTCCATTCAACTCAGCTTGGCCCACTCCAGCCTGTCAACTCACAGTCTCATAGGCCCGTTTCACCATAATGCCCCCCAGTCCCCGGTTCTGGGTCAGCTGGTTTCTGTTGATTGGTGTCTTGGTACCCCGAGGTGTTTTTGGTTTCAGAGGTGCCTGGGCCACTGGCAGGAAAAAAGAAAACTTAGAGAACTTTCATACTTTCTCTTCTCTATGCAGTTTCCTTGGGCATCCCCAGAAGTAGTGGTGGGGGAGGAGTCTGGCAAGCAATTACCAGTATCTCAAAAATCACACGTTGACTGTGACCTTGTCAAATCAGTATGGTAATACTGGATAGCTTATGAAAAACATTACTAACCTACAAAAGTAGTTTGTTAGGTAAATTTCTTAGAACTCAATGGGAAAGAACACAGCAGAGAGAGAGAAGGTTCTTGATGGTAAAAGGACTGAGAGCCTGACACCACCCTAACTCGTTCCCCGTCCTATACCCACCCTGTATCCACAGTCCAGCTCCCCATCCCATACCCAGATCTTTGACGATAGTTGCCAGGGGCAGCCGCACCAGAGGGTGAATCTTCAATGGAGTCTTGGCGGCCTTAGGAAGTCGAATGGAGCCTGGAGAAAAAAAGATGAAAAGTTCTGAAGAGGCTTCACCATTCAGGCTCCTGCTGGGACCCTGAACCACGTCTAACCTCCTAACAAACCCTTGTGGCCTACTATCCCTACCGTCACTAAACATCCAGAGAAACCCTGGTCTCTGGCCAGGGCAACCCCGAACCCAGCACTAGCCCCACCACTCCTGCTCTCACACTCTGCCTTGATGGCATTGGCATTGATAGGGGCATAGGGTCGTCGGGCAGCCCTCCGCGGCTGTAACAGGTCCCTGCACATGCGTCTGGCAAGACGGGTCAGCTTCGTGGTTTGGAGCAGGAACGTTTGCCTGTTCTTAGCCAGCAGCTTGGCCCGGTTGGCGCTGGTCGTATAGGGGGAGAGACTTTGGGCTTCAGGTCTGGACAAATGACCCCTCGAGTGTGGCTCCTGGAAGGACACAGGAAAAAGGGAGAACACAGATGGACACTGAGGCTCCCTTCTTTCTTCCATTCTCTGCAAAGGGCATTTTATTCCTGCCTGATCTCTTTACCGCCATCCCAACCTACTTGGCTCCCCAACCGTTATCAAGCACCCCCACACACACATCAAACCATCACCATATAAGTTGGGTGTTCTGGCCTTCACCTAAAGCTCTCATCAATATGCTTACTGCTCCCCCCCGCCTGTCCCCCATGAGTCCTTACTGTGGTGCCCCGAGCAGCCCCCTCAAGCTGGGTTGGGGTCTTCAGTCCCCCATACTTCTTCCAGTAGATCCAACAGGAAGCACAGAGGCGGCACTGCATGTTGGGTGGGCCCCAGGCATACCACTGGGCAGACTGTGTGGCTGTAGGAGCAGGGAGAGGAGAGGGAGACCGGAGGGGAAACATGCCACTGAGCCCTTCAGGTTCTTGGGCCAGAGCAGACCTCCTGCCCACCCCCAGCATCCCTGCCCCTCCCTGGAACTCACTGTGGCAGCTCTCGCAGGTCAGGCCCTTCTGGAATCCGGCCCCATTCATGCCAGGTTTTGAGCCCACAGAGATGATCTGGTTAGGATTTGGCTTTGTGCTGATGGGGGGGGGGGGGCAGAAACCAGGAACTGGTCAAGGAAAAGAATCCATTTCCACCTTGTCTCTATAATATTTGACCCTGTGTCCTGCCCACCTCCAATCACTGAGGAAAGCACAGATTGGAGGCAGAGAAGGAAAACGTACCCATCTCCCCATCCATCACACTTACTAGGTGGGGATGTAGACCTGTTTCAGTTTGCTGTCTGCTTCAGCCGCTTTCAATCTTTTCTGCAGGAAGGAAAAAAAGAAAGAGAAGGATCAGAGCATCTCAGCTGGAGGATGTCATAACTTCAAAGGCAGAGGTGAGCGGGAGGTCTCTGGTCCAGCCTCCCTAGCCCAAACCATACCTGCTGAATATAGCGATCTGTGGTTTTCCACATGTAATAAAACTGCACTATGCTGGCAAGTGACTTCCAGGGTAGCTAAGGAGGGCAGAGGAAAGAAGGATGAGTTGACATCTGGCCCAGGTCCTGGTTCCCTCACCTGTCATCTCTTCCACCTCTCCTCCTAGCTCCATACACTTACAAAGTCCTGGCGAATGTCATTGAAATCCTTCCCATACTTCTCCAGGGCCTCCTCAAACAGCATGGCCTCTGAGGCAGACCATTCCTCCATCTCATCCCGACACAGCACCGGGCCCCCCTGGGGCACCAGGGTTGACATGGCCTTAGCCAAGTCGTAGCCGTTCCTCTGCAACGTATCCATTGCATGAAACTACAGGGAAGGTGGGGAACAATGCTGATGACCTGAAACCCTCAGCAGCACTCCTCTGCTGCCCTTTAAACCCTCCCCCTCCCTCAGAGACACCCTCCTTTCCCGTCCTCAGGCTCTACAGGTCCCCACAAAGCCCAGCCTGCCCAACCACCCACCAACTTCTGCTCACCAGGGTGATATCTCGGGAGGCAGCAGCTGCACTCATGTGCAGGCTTGGCTGCCGAATGGAGCTGCTGCAATCTAGGGCTCTTGCGAAGGTCCCCACAGCTCTAAGGGAGAGATTGAGAAGTCAAGAGGAAAAGAAAAAGCACTAGTGGGCTGAGGAACTAAGCCAGATGAGAAAAAAGGAAAACACCCGTACCAAGTAAAGTCCATCTCTAAAAATGAGACTCAGAACTATGTCCACCCCTCCCCCAGCCCATCTTCCCCATCCACCCACCCCTCACCGGGCCACCACGAGAAACTGATCAATCTGCCGGTCTGTGAGAGGGTTGTCTGGGTCCCAGACCTTCATTTCCATCTTCTGTTGGTTGCGATTATCAGACTCTCCTGGAGAACAGTGCAATGACACCATCAGGGAAAGGAAGGGAGAATAAGGCGTGTCTTAACACTCACGACAGGACCTCGCTCCTCCTAGTCTCCTGCTTGGATTCTATGAGCCATCTCAACCCTCAGACTTCTCCGCCCAACTGTGCCCACTTGCCCCTTTCAGGTTCCTAAGGTCCCATTGTGTCAGGGTCACAGCACAGAGCCATGCAGACTATGCGCTGTACAACTCCAGGGCACACCATTCACAGAGATTGTGATGGTAGATAAGCCAGTGGCCAGACGGTCTGTCCTGATGCATACCCTCTGCCAGGCGATCTGGGATCTCAGCTTGGTATTTGCAACCAACTCGGATCTCCCCCTGATCCGCTAGAAGTGTCTTCTGCACAGGGTCAAACACCAGTGAGTAAAAAAAGCAGTCCTGGAGATGGGAAGAGAGAAGATCAGCAGGGCAACAGTCCTCATAGGCAGAGGGAAGGGGGCTGTTGCCAGAGTTCCCAAGACAGGCAGTCTGTCAACCTGTACCTCAACACAGTCCTACTTTCCTCTTGCATTTTGGGGCAATACCCACTCCTGTCCCTCTTCTCCCAAGACCTCTTTCTCACCTCCTTTTCCAGGTACTGGCTCAAGATATCTGTCTCATTCAAGAGGGTCACGCTGCATTTCCCCCTACAGGAAAGAGGTCAGCAAACCCCAGGTGAGCTCCTCATTCCCTCTCCACAGCATCTCCAATCCACCCCCCCCTCCTCTACACCTTCTAAACAAGTGCATGAGGCCACAGTGGCCCTGGCTGTCCTATACCGTATGTGGGTGGCTGGTAACGATTCAAACTGCCGAGAAAGAAAAAGCTCCCGGTGCTTCAATTGATGTCGCTGCTGCTCCGACACCCCTGGCTGCTTTGATTCCTCCTCAAATTCCCCTGAGAAATTAAGGAAAAAGAAACCAAGTCAGAAACTAATCCAGAAAGAAGCCACCTTGGAAACTCCAAAAGACATTTCCTGTTTCAGCTGTTTTCCTCACATCCCCCAGGTACGTATCTTCCACACCCTTACGCCAGCAGCTTCCCCTCTTAGCCCTCTCCCCATTACAGATGCTTCCAACTCTCCATCACCAATGCTCTTAGGTAACAGCTGCTGAGAGTACAAAAGCGGCCACAGAAACACAACCCAAACCCAAGTGCCAACACTCAGACACCACTCATAAAGCACACATCTGCCCACACCAGGCCCAGCAAGAAAATCACACATCTCTTTCTTGCTAAACCAGCCTGGGGTCCAAAACCTCAATAAGATGAAAAAATATCACACAAGGTTGTGTTTACCAATTTCTCTTTTCAGATTTCAGAACTCTTTGCTCTCAAACATCACATGCAATCCTAACTATCCCTCACTTTTTACTTGGCTAACGATAGTTTGTTTGTGGGCTTTTAAGGACAGTACCTCTAAAGCCAGTGCCAACACCTTCCTTCCCAGGGAGCTGCAGCTTGCCCTGAAACCTCAGTGGAAAGGGTTAACCTGGCTGGGCGCCAACCAAAGTGGGAGGGGGCAGAAGAGCCACAGGCCCAGGCTCATTGGTGCATTGTTCCCAACCTCAGGGAGAAAGGGGGTGTGCAGCAGGCTCCGCCCCTCACTGTATGCTCCGGAAACCCTGTACTAAGGCAAGGGGGACCACACCCCCCACAGCCCTTCTGATTGGACAAGGCCAAGGTCAGCCCCTGCCAGATGGGGCTGGAAACCCCAGAGGACCAGAGAACTTGGTAGGCCCAGCTCCACATTAACCCCTTCATGCCCAAAGCAGCCTGAAATAAGGAAAATAATTTAGGAAGAAGGAACAAGAGAAAGGGGGGAAAAAAACTAAAGGAAAACTGAAGGAAATATATTTTTTAAAAGAAAATGAAAGCATGAGAATAAAGATAGAGCAAAGGAAAAATAGAAAGATGTAAAATGGAGTAGAAAACAGGAGAGATGAGAAAGAGAAAAAAGTGCAAGAAAACTTTCCTAGCTTCCTCTTCTCTCCCTTCAATGCATTCTCACCACCTCGTGATCACAAAAGAGGCCTGCTTCCCTGTTATGCAGACTTCTAAGTACAAGCTCTTCCTCTTCACCTTGACCTTCACAGTCACCAATTGTTCCAACAAATCCAAAACTGTCCCCCAAGGGTCCTGCTTCTCTAAAGTTCTCTTCCTCATCCCCTATTTAAATACTATCATCTCTTTTACGCTCACCAGTCACATATACGCACTAACATACAAGCTGTATTCTGGCTTTCCTTATCATGGTCTCTCCACCCTGCTTCCAACCCCAACGTGTAAAAACAGGCCTCCCTCCAGGCCTCCCTCTGCAGACCAGGCATTTCCCACCATAAACTCACACCCCTGCCTTGGGCATGCTACCAGGGGAAACACCTGCAGGGACATGTCCGGGCCTCACATCATGGGGAGGGGGAGAAAGGGGGGCCACGGGTGGGGTGAGGGTACCAAAACACTCACTGGCATTACTATCAGCCAAGCTGTTGAGGCTACTAGAAATGTCCCTTCGCCGGAAAAGGCACACAACCTTTGCCTCCACATTTCCATTTGCAGTCTAAGGGGGAAAGAAACGGGAATGAAAACTGGTCATTTGAAAATGAAAATGCACAAAAGCGACTAACAACAGTGAATAAGTTCCTAAGAGATGTGAGTAGAAAAACCCAAGAAAGTATAAATAAAGAGACTTACATTTAAGGACAAACTTCCAAATCCCTTTCCTTAAGCCCTAAAGAATAGAATAGTAAAGTTCCCACTAAACTCTCAACAGCCTTTCCTGAGTACATCGAATGAATGAATATGAATGGGTACTGAGAATAGGGTCCTCTCTCTCTCAATCCTCCCCCCCCCCCTTATTCTCTTCCACCTACAGTTAGAGACCTCAGAAAAAAGAGACCACTTGCTGGGGAGGACGGGACTCTGCTCCACTCACCTTGTTGAGCTCCTCAATCCGTCTAACCAGGTAAGGATTGCTGGAAGAGTTCTCAAAATAGACGTAATCTGTAGGAGGGGGTGGGGGAGAACCGGGAAGATCAGAGGAGATGGGAGAGCCAGAGCACCAGGGGAGGAAAAGAGAAAGTAGGCTTGGGAGGACCAAAAGGCGATAAGGGTCTAGGTAGAGAGAACGCTGAAATGTGGAAGTGAAGAGATGAAGAGAAAATAAGTGATGCCCCACCCCCCACCCCTGACCACCTACTTCTAAAATCAGATCCTTCACTCAAAAGTGAGCCTTAATGAACAGACAAGTAGGAGGTTCGCCCTGCAGTGCCCACAACTCGGAAATGGAGTTGCACCCCAGTCTCGGCGAAGCGAGCAATTGTTCCCTCTCGCTCAGGGTCCCCACCTTTGCGACGAGGCGCACAATAACGCCTGGGGAGAGGAAACCTCCCGGCGGCTCCCCCGCAGGTGGCAGAGCGGTCGCCCGGGCCCCTCCCGCCCTGTCAGCTCCTTCGGAACCACTTTCCCAGTCCCACTCCCCGACCCCGCGGCCCCAGGCGCGGCCCCGAGCGTGCCGTCGGGGCGGCCCCAGCCTCTCCGCGAGCCTCGGCGCCCGGCCGCGGCGCCGACCCCGCACCCTCGCTCCCCGCGCTCCCGGTTCCGGTTCCGGTCCACGCTCGGGACCACGCCGCCCCAGACGCGGCTCCCGCGCCGCCGGGTGCCCAGCCTCTCCGGTGCCGGCCCTCAACCTCTCCCGCCCCGGCCCCGCAGCCCGTGCGCCCAGTACTCACCCCCCACCCGGTACATGTTGGCCGCCATGGCCGTTCCCGCCGCCGCCTCCGGCCGCACAAAGGGGTCCGGGCGGCTCGCGGGGACGGGGTTCGGCTCGAGGCGAAGCCCCGTGCGCGGAGCTGGCGCTTCGCGGAAGTCTCAGTCGAGCCCGCGCAGCCGGCACCTCCGCCGTTTCAGCCGTCGCGGTTCATCCCGGCCCGCGCTGTCGCCGCCGCCGCCACAGCCTCACGCCCCGGACGCCGAGGCCGGCGCCGGTCCGCTCGGCTTCTTCCGGAACGAGCTCGGCTCCCGCCGGACCGGAGCCAGGCTCCGGCTCCCCCCGCCCTCGCCGAGCCTCACCAGACGTTGGGCTCTGCCAGCCGCGGGGAAGGCTCGCCCTGCCCGCCTCGGGGTTCGCCTCCTTCCGGGACACTTTCGGCCAAGCCGGAGAACAAGGCCGGGCACTCGGTTCAGCTCTGAGAGCGAGACCCCACAGATCGGCTACTTCCGGAAGAGGTTCGGCTCCGTCCGGCCAACCGCGGCCCGGCGCTCGGTTATTTCCGTTGCAGCTCGGCTCCTCCTCTGAGGGCGGGAGAGGAGTTGGGCTTAACTCTCTCCTCACCGGAGCCCTGCAGCTCCGCCTGCGGCCCGAAAGGCGCGCGCGCCTTTGCGCTTCCCCGAGCTTTTTGCAAGCAGCTTTACCTGTTATTTGCATGAATGGTCTACGCTCCTTTACCCTTTCCGCACTCTCATCTTCCTTCACCCCCAACCCCGTAGGGCCCCAGAGGTGCCCAGCCGCGCCCCACAAAAGGACTGCGAGATGACTTTGCTTTTGGTTTATTACCCCTCAGCAGGCGACGGGAGCCAGGGCCGAGGCTGGGGCTGCCCGGCTCAGCCAGCGGGTCTATACAGTGTGTGCAGGGGTGCCGTTTGCCCCCTCCGGGGAAATGCGCGATCGGGAATGTCTCGAAGTCGAGGAAAGGCTCGGCCCCTGGTCCTGGGGTATTCGGGGGGCGGTGGGGAAGGCCGCGTCGCAGGGCCGATGGGTCCCGTCGGGCGGCGGTCACACGTCGAGAGAGGAGGCAGGAGACAGGGACGGGGTTCGAGAGGGCGTGGCGGGCGCCGGCCCCGCGCCCCCGGCGCCCAATACCCGCCACTGGAAGATGCTGGCGTCCTTGCCGCCCAGGGAGACGAGGTGTGAGTCGTCGTGAGTGAACCGGACGCTGGTCACGTGGCTGCCGTGGCCGCCGTACACGAGGCTTGGCGCCTGGGCAGGAGGGAAGGTCGAGTTGCGGCGGCCACGGAGCCCCGGACCCGCCCGCCCGGCCCCGGAGGCCCCGGGAGGCCTCACCTTGGCGCGCGCGCACGGGTACTGGAAGAGGTGCACTTTGCAGAAGTCGTCGGCCACGGCCACCACGCGCTCATTGTGGGAGCGGCACAGGGAGTTGATGTCGGTGCCATCCGAGCCGTCCGGCCACACGCCTAGCAGAGCAGCTGGCCTCAGCCCAGCCTCCTCCCCGCCGCCACCCGTGGCCCAGAGCTGCACCGTTTCCGGCACGCAGGCAGCCACGGGGCCACCCACCGGCCGCGTTCCAGGCAATCCTTCCCGGTCGCCAGGGCCGAGGGCCGGAGGGGCCTCCTGGGCTGGCTTTGCCGGTTTCTCGACGCCCACCCCTCGATACCCGCCCAGCATTCCGAGCCTGGGCGGGCTGCACCTTGTCCCTCGGGCCCCTCCCGCAGGGTTCCGCGCCCCTGCACCCCTGCTCACCGTAGACATGGAAGCCCAGCACGCAGGTGTAGGTGGCCCACTCCCGGTCTCGGCTCTCATAGCGATTCCTCAGCAGCTTGCAGCCTCCAGCCACATCCCCTGGGGAGAGGGAGCCCACCCAACTGAGCTGTCACCCTGCCCCCAGTCGGGAAGAGCCCAGAAGAAAAGACTGGCTTGAGGCGGTGGCATGTGATCTGGTCTCCATGGTAGCCCCCAGCCCAGGGCAAAACCCAGCCCCACATGCTTCCTGGGTTCTCCCTGAAGTTCTAACAGCTTCTTATCAGTTCCTCCTCCCTAGATAAGTCAATCCCTCCACACCTGCCCTGAGAAACTTTTCCAAAACAATCTTTTTAGTGCATTTTTCAACTCCTTCAAGTCCTTGTGGGATCAAGGCAATGGTGTAAAACTGTATGTGTGCGTTTTTTTCCAAATCACAAAATTTCTATGGGTATAATTCCAACTCTCCTTCAAGCCCATTTCCACCTCCCTATCTGACAGCCCCTCCACCTGGGCCTCCCCACATATTCTCCTTCATCCCCTTCCAACCAGAAACCCCCCCCACACACAAATAAAACCCACCCTAATTACCCTCTCCCCATGCCCTCCCCTACTGCCACTCACAGTAAAGGATCTCATAGTCCCCAGAATTGGACATGATGAAATTCCCATCCTTGGACCAGTCAAGGTGAGTGATGAAGCTGGAGTGACCCTGGGAGCAAGGGTCAAGAGACTAAAAATGTAGCCACCATTTCCCATCCCTCGGCCCCGCTTAATGCATTCAACCCCTTTGAGGAGTTTACCTGCTATGGCAATGACCCTCCCTCCACCCCAGCTTCCTCACCACACAGCGGCCAAAGCGGCTGGACTTGGCACCATCACTGGAAACGCTATAGATGTAGATCATGTTGTCATGGGAACCGATGGCCAGGTACAACCCATCTACAAAGACAGTCACTCAGAGAGGGAAGGGCCAGGGATGGGTCTGGATCCAGGGTAGGGGTGGCTCCCACCTGGGCTGTACCGGACCACTGAGAGCTGCTCATTGCCATCGGTGACATCGGACACGATCTCTCTGGTCTCTGTGTCCAAAACCAGCCACCTGGACGGGAGAGGGGCAGAAAGCAGGTGTGAGGATACCCATCCTGGGTAGGGTGGGGGTTGGCAGTCAGAGAGCCTCAGGGACTCCCACAGAAAGGCTGTGATATAGACAGAGAGGTCACCACTGCATTCTCATGCTGAGAAATGGGGGGAGCTAAGGGCAGATAAAAGCTGAGGGCTTCTGATGTTGTTTGGGAAAGGAGTACAGGAGCCCCACAAAGGCCTTATGGAGTCTATAAGCCTGTCACTTTCCTGTAAGCCTGTTAGTCTCCTCTATGCCCCTCCCATCCCTGCTGCTTCTCTATCCTGAGCTGCCACCTCCTCCACTCCCAGGCTTGGAGAGGAGAGTGGTTGGGGAGGGTGTGATGACAGTTGCCACAGGAGAGCAGGGGAGGCCTGGGCTGCAGGGAGAAGCACTGAGGAGCAGGAAGGTGCAGATGGGGCTCCTGAGCAGGCAGCAATCACGCTCCTCCACCCGCCATTACCAGGAACCCTTCCCATACCTCCTGCTTTCCCCTTCCAGGGGTCCTGGCTCCCTCTCACCTCCCTGTGCTCAGTCCTACGGCCACAACTGCCCCACTGGGATGGAAGTCAGCACAGAGACCAGTCTCCTAGGAGCAGGGGAGAAGGTGAATTCAAGAAGATGCCTCTCTAGTGAGGGAACCAAGATGGACACCTTGTCATCTTGGTAATGTCAAAGTCTCCTCCTCCCAAGGTGGAAATGGGAGGAGAGGGACAGTAGACCTGTGGTGGAGGCAGGGTGTCACTGGAGCCTAAACGTGGGGTGATACTCAAAATATTTAACAACCAGCGCTGAGGCCCCCAGCTGTGCCAGAGATTACCCATTTGTTGCTGGATCAAGGGGAGATCTGGAGGGTTGGAGGTGGTCAGGGGGCACTGGAGGCATCAGCACAGAAGAATGAATATTTTAGCCAGTACGGCCATACCAATACAAACTGGCTGCTTCTGGGGAGCAGAAGATAAGGGGATGTTGGGGAAGGAGTGGCCACAGGTGTCATGGTGGGTGTGGCTTGGGGGATCCAGGGACACATGGCTCTACCTTGAGGTCAATGCTCCAGGCCAGCGCATGGCCCTCCCCATCCCACAGGCAGAGCTGCCGGTCATGGCCGCAGGTAAGGAAACGGTTCTGGAAAGGATGTGTGCAGAGCCCCCAGAGCTCATCCGTGTGGCCCTGTAGCAGAACGTGGGCTGTCACCTCTGCCCCTCCCCAAGAGCTCTTCCCTCCCTCTTCCCCTGAGCCCTTGGTCCCCAGACCTGGATTACAGGGGAGAAGCCCTGGGCTAGATCTCCTCTCAGCAATGCATTCTTCGTGGTTCCCACCAGCAGCTCAGAGCCCAGCCCCTCAGCAATGGCCCGCACGGCCCCAAAGTGTTCAGGAATCTGCAGAGTGATGGCAGAATTCAGGCCCACTGACCATTCCTCTTCCCCCTCCCTCCCTTGAACCCAGCCTAGCCCTCACCTCAGCCTCCTGGAGGGCCACCAACCCGGGCCCCCACTGTACCAGCCGGCGGTCCCGCCCGCCACCACTCAGCACCGTCCCGTCCCTCCGGAGACACAGGGCGAAGATGGAACCTTCATGAGCATGGGCCTGGGCCACAATCCCATAGGTCTCTGTTGGCAAAGTCCTGGGTGGGTCATGCCCTTGGGGTGTAAGGAAGTGGGGAACAGGAGCAGCCTAGGCTGTCACAATAGAGTCATAACTCCAAGATGTTGAGTGCCTCCTGAATACCGTCTCCGATCCTCAGCTTTTATTCTCCCGTTTACAGACCGGACAACCGAGGCTCAAAGAAGTGAGGTAACTTCCTAAAGGCCAGACAACCAGTGGCAAAACTGGGATTTGAACCCAGGATCTGGCAGACTCCAAAGCCCCAGCCCTTCCCCCTTTGCCATGCTGCCCCCTACCCTTCCGGAATGGCCCTCCAGAGGGCCCCACCGGGACCTACCAACAACTATCAAGTCTCACGGTGGTACAAAGATGGGAAGTCGTCTCCTCTGTTCCCACAGACCCTCTAGGGTACTAGACTTCTCAGAGGGCACGCTTCTCCACATACCTTTGGCCCCGCCCCTGCCTGGGGTCCTGGAATCTGAGAGGCTCCGCCCCCAGGTGAGAATGTTCCCCTCTGAATCCCCAGTGAGAATGTCTCCATCCGGGAGGAACACAAAGCAAGGGATAAACTTGGGTTTCTTGTATTTCTAGGGGAGAGATGAGCAGAGAGCAGAGATCAAGGGAAGGGCAAAGACTAAAAGTTACAGGACAGCTGGGAGTTGGGTAGCATTAGGGTCTACAGTCCTCAGCCCAAAACTTCCATCTCCACTCCACCTCCCCACCACCCTGCACCCATCCACACCTCACCCCAAAGACACCCTGTTTCCGAGTGAGGGTCCCATTCCCAGGAACCCCTGCTCCACCACTCCAGTTCCAGAAGTGGACATGGGATTTCCCGCTGGTGACAATACAGCTGCTGTCACGAGGGCTGAAGCCAACGGCCAGGACTGAGTCATTTGTACTCTGAAGGGAAGATACCAGATTCAGCCACCCCAAGCCCTGAGCACCCTCATTCTACTTGACTCTCTTCAATCTGCATCCTGACAGCTGATGTGCAGAAGTCCAGAAACCCCAGGACAACCCATCCTTCCAGACCCTGGTCCCCTAAGAGCACTACGCCGGGTCATGATGATTAATCACCCTATGTGAGTGCCTAACACATCGTCCCTCATGAGGCCAGAACTTCTGCAGTCCCCATTTCACAGCCGCAGAGAGGCTAGGCGGCTTGCCCTGGGTGACCCAGCCAGAAAGGAGGTATGTATGGATAAGTGTGGAGCTCTCTGCACTCCACCACCCCCACCTCTGTGTCCCTCCAGGCCACCTGGACTCCTCACCTTGATCTCAGCCAGCTTTGTGCCCCGGCTGCAGTCCCACACTGACAGCATGTGCTCGTTGGAATCATCCACCACACACAGAAAAGCACCCTGATCCTGAGAATGGAGGACACATGGAAGGAGCTGAGTGAGGCCTAGAGGGCTGGGGTTCATGGTCACTAGACAGAGGGTGCCATCACAGGTTGAGAGGGCAGGAGAAGTGGACACATGTCCCTTTCTCAGGAGAACTGGCTGGGTGGGGTTCAGGGAGGTCAGAACTTCTGAGGCTTCCTGATAAAGTGCAAGAAGGGGGTTCCCAGACAAGGAAGACGGGGGTCTAGAGGCTTTGGGGCCAGCTCACCGCAACTGAAAAGGCCAGGGCCCCCACACCCCGCTCGAAGGCCCCTAGTCCAATCTCCTGCAGCTTCAGCAGCGTCTCTGAGTCCCAGACGTGAACCACAGGCTGCAGGGGCTGGTGGAGGAGGAGGGGTCAGGGGTGTGAAGGAGAGCTGGGCTGGAATCTCATCCTGTCTGCCTGGTGTCTCTTTGACCTTACCTTTCCATCCTTATCCACTCCAGCTGTCTGTCCTGAGGCTACACGGACACCATCAGGGTGAACAGCCAGGCTAAGTGGGGGAGGAAACATTCTAGGGAAGGGGTCGGTCTCTCAAGACCACCCAGGACACCTCCTCTGTGTTTGCAGAGCAGCAAAGCAACCCTTCTCTCCTGCTCCTCCACACCCACTCAGCCTCTCTTCCTGCCAAGCCCACCACCCCTGTGCCCACTCCCAGGCCCCGGGACCCTCACCATCGAACGCAGTCCGTGTGCCCCCGGTAATGTCTCTGGCCGCCACCTCCAGGACCCCCTGGGCCTCCCCCAGGCCGGTACAGCACCACCACACAGGCAATAAAGTACACCACCTCCCCAGAACGCAGCACAAACAGATTAGAGCGGGAGTCACGACCCCGGTACCCATAACTGGAGTGGAGGTCACGGTCAAGGAAAGGGTCAGATCAAGGGCAGGACGGGGAAGAGGAAAGAAGAACAGAGCTTCTGGCTGGCAGCGCCATTGGCAGAGGATGGTTCGGGAGGATTCAGAGGGCTCCCTGTCCCCGCAGACCCAGGAGGAAATCATAAAGAAGTGGGGAGGGGCGTGTCCCAAGATGGGAAAAGTGGTTCCTATGGGACTGGAGGGGGCAGGATACACCCAGTCAAGGCTGAGGGTCTCCGGGGGTGGGCCGCTGGGCAGCTCCTCAAGGCTGCGGATGCCAGACGGGATGTACATGGTAATGGGGCGGCCACGAAGGAACATCTTCACTGAGATACCTTCTACAGAAAAAAGGGGGGGCATGTCAACCAGCACCCTGCAGCCCCCGTCCAGGAAAGCCAGAGCAGAACTCCACCCGCCATGCCTCACAGGTCCCTCAAAATAGCTCCTGGGGCTGTAGCCCAAACCCTAACTCCATCGTCCAAGTTCTTCCAGATCCCTCTGTACATACCCAAATTGTAATTGCTCCTCCGAGATCCAGGACCCCCAGGGCTGGAGAGGGGGTCTTTCCCTCCACGGCTGTTGGGAGGAGAGAAAAGCATAGAGATTGGAGTCAGGTCCCAAGACCTAAGTGGGGAGGGACAGGACACAGAAAGGAGATTACTCCAGAGACCACAGTCACCTCTGCAGGCTTTAGGTTGCATTCTGAGCGTTCAGGCCCATAGAGTAGATGGGGACTTCTGGCTCCACTTAAGAGATGAGAAGATTGAGGCTAAAAGGGCTGAGCGCACGGCACAAGGCCATAAAGTTTGTAAGAGGCAGTGCGGGGTGACAGGGAGGAGCCCTTTCCTCCAGACCACCAGGCCTCTGGCTATTGACCTTTTCATTTCCCGATCTGTCAAGTGGGACCAAAGTGAATCCAGAATGTACACCAGCCCTGCCTTTCAGGGATCTGGGAGGGAAGCCAGAGAATCCTTGTCTCTCAAGAGGAAAGTGACAGGTGAATTCCAGAGATCACTGTCATAAATGATAATAAGGTGACATCTCTTCAGAGAATAGAGAGACCAAGGATAGGGCTGGAATGAACATGCAGGTGTTCTGGGGCTTGTACACACTCGGAGACAACTGTGCTCAGCCATGAGGATTTCTCCTTGCTCTCTAAAAGTAAAGTCTGGTAGACTGGAGTGCAGAAGGTGGGCTGAAACTCTGAGAACAGTATTCCATGCAAATCATGGGAGTTTTTGGAAAAGCCTCTTGGAATCTTGGAAGGTATGTTGTGATACAGTGGAAAGGGCAGGGGACCTGGAGTCTGAAAGAGTTGGATTCGAATCCTGACTCTAGCTGTGTGACCCCAGGAAAATGACTTACCCTCTCTGAGCCTGCTTCCTCACCTGGACAATGAACAGCATGAGACCACCTACCCCCTAAGGATGTCGTGGGGACTGAATGAGATGGAGGAGGTCGAGGGTTTGGCACAGTGCCGGGTACACAGCAGGCGCCCCAGGAGTGCTTGTTCCTTTCTTCCTGTTGGGCAATGAGGCCCCCCACCCCACCCAGGGAAGTGAAGTGAGGGATGTGGAAAGTCAAGAGCCTGAGCCTGGGGCGGGCGGGTTGCGGGGAGCCTCGCCCACCTCTCTGTGCTCCCTGACCGCAGTAGCAGGTTGGCCGAGGAAGCTGCCTTCCGGGAGAGTTTCTGTCGAGGCCGCTCTGAGGGGGATGAGGAGGAAGAATTTCTCCGTGGCCTGGGAGGAGCACAGTGAGCAGGTGAAGGTCAGTTCCTCTAATCATGGTCCCCAATCCTCCCACCCTTCCCAGCCTCTACCACAGGACACTTACGTGTCAGCGCGCTGTGGGGGCTGCATAAGCCTGAGGATCCCTGGGGGGCCAGGGGAGCCAGTGCCGCTGCTGCTGCTGCCCCCTCCTTCAGACTGCGTCCCACTAGGTTCTTCACTGCCCCCCTGAGGGGCTGGGGGCCCATTGCTCAGGCCAGGGGGTCCAGAGGATGGCTCCATCTCCACCTCTGCCTCCGTCTGGGTGCCTCGGCTCACCAAGGAGGGGCTGCATGTGGGGGGCAGTCCTGGAGGGACTGCAGGGCTGCTGGGGAGACAGTGAATCAACCTGATGCCCCTAGAGGCCCCAGGAAGGAGGAGGAACAAGGTGTGGCGATATGCATACCTGTCCCTTGCAGGAGCTGGTATGCCAGAGTCCTGCAGGGAGGTGGGGGGCGCCTGCAGCCGCAGCAGGCGAAGGGCTTCCGCCAGGGCTGCCTTTACCAGCTCCATCTCCTTCTCCTGCACCTGAAGCCGCTGGCTCAAAGACTGCAGGGCCTCCTGAGCAGGGCCCTCACCTGGGAGAGGAGCAAGAAGCACTCAGAATGTGCCCACTACCTAGGGAGAGGGTTGAGGGATCCTGTCTCCCCTCAACTTTGCATTTGTCCAATAGGAATGCCCCTTTCAAGCAGCCCCAGACTTGGGGCTCGCCCAGAGGGGAGGAGACGGGTGGTAGAGGATCAAGGGCCTCCTTCTGGCAAAGCAGGCAGGGAACCTGGCAAAGCTCCCTTCCTGCTGCCGTTCCAGCCTCCGCAGAGACAGGGAGTACCATGGAGTACCGGGGGAAATATGGAGTACTGCCGAGGAACGTGGGAACCACAGAGGGAGGCGCAGTCCTGGTGAGGGACGACAGGCCCAACCCAGAGCAAGCTCTGGTCTCCAGGGAAGGCAAAGAAACTGAGAAAGGGGCACGGGAGAGAACGGGGGATGCAAGAGTACAGTCATCCTGAGGACTCAGAGGACAAGGAGAGAACTAGAATGACAGGTATCAGTGGAGACAGAGTCATAGTGAAGGGCCCCGGGTGATAGTGGGGGTCAGAAGTAAAAAGACCCGAAATACCAGGAGAAGAGGCCCAGAAGAACATAGGGGGCAGGGAAACATCGAGGGGCCCAGAGTAACATGGGGGGTAGGATGACGTTGGGGAAGTCCGAAGTGACAGTAGGAGGACCCAATAAGTAGGGAAAGCGACCTGAGGAGCAGTGGAGGATGCTCAGAGCCCCTGGGGCCGAGGAGCACGCGGGGACGCCAGCAGACAGCCGTCGGGCACTGGCGGCGCCCGACCGGCCGGGCGCTCCGGGAAGGGGCACGCCGCCCACCCCGCCCCGTACTCACCGGGCCCCCCGGCCCCGTCCATCCGGCCCCCCGGCTTGCTCCGAGCGGCGGCGGCGGAGGAGGCGTCTAAGCCGCGGGGGCCATGGCCAGAGAGAGGGGAAGGGGAAGCACCCCGGGGCGCGCGCTCAAGGGCGCCGTGCCACCCCCCGGGGGCGCTGTCGGGCGCCGGGAAAGGGCCTGGAGGGGGCGCTGTGGGGCGGGGGCCGCCGGCTCCGGGGCCCGCCGGGGCCTCGGACTCTCCCGGGGCCGCTCTCGGCTCCCGGGGGTGGGGTGGCGGGGCCGTCCCGGGCCCCAGCGCCGCAGCACAAACAGGCGCCGGACGCGAAGCCGCCAGGAAGCGCGGAAGGGGGGGCGGGCCGAGGGGGGGCCGGGCCGCCTGGTAACCCCTCCCTGTCCGGGCCTCGCGGCTCAGCACGGGGGCGGGGCCAACCCGCTGACCCTCTGGCCCCTCGGGCCCCTGCCCTCCAGGCCCTTCCGGGATCCCCATCCCCGGACTCCCTAGGGACCTGGGAGGGATCGCGGGTCCTGAGGTCTCCGCCCCCGCAGCCCCTAGCCCCTCGGGCAGAGCGGACCAGCCCCTCCCCACTTCCGTGAGGGGGCAGGGGCGGGGTCACGATATAGGCCCTCTGCCCAGGGGAGGGGCTTTTCCTAAGGGGCAAGGCCAAGGCATCCCGAATTGGGGCTGGCAGGGGACAAGGCAGCGAGTTATTAAGGCTGGGGGTGGGAGGCTGCCCGGGGTATTGGGGTCAGGGTGGCATTAGCCCAGCTCAAGCCGGGCTGGGCTGACTCAGCATCCTGCTCCGGCCAATCCCCAGCCCTGACAGCTCTGCTCTCCCTTGGGCAGAGATGGGAGATGGCGCCGGTGCTGCCCCTGGTGCTGCCCCTCCAGCGGCGCATCCATCTGGCACAGGGGCTCTGGCTCCTCTCCTGGCTACTGGCGCTTGCTGGTGGCCTCACCCTCCTGTGTAGCGGGCACCTCCTGGTCCAGCTGTGGCACCTTGGCACCTTCTTGGCTCCCTCCTGCCCATTCGCTGCCCTGCCCCAGGTTGCCCTGGCAGCTGGTGCAGTGGCTCTGGGCACAGGACTGGTGGGTGCGGGAGCCAGCAGGGCCAGTCTGGATGCAGCTCAGTACTCTCCCTGGCGAGGGGTCCTGGGCCCGCTCCTGGTGGCTAGCACTGCTGGGGGCGGGGGGCTCCTGGTCCTCGCCCTGGGGCTAACCCTGGCTTTACCTGGGAGTCTGGACGTGGGGCTGGAGGAGGGCCTGGGCACTGCCTTGGCTCACTACAAGGACACAGAGGTGCCTGGACACTGTCATGCCAAACGGCTGTTGGATGAGCTGCAGTTGAGGCACCACTGCTGCGGACGCCATGGGTACAAGGATTGGTTTGGGGTCCAGTGGGTCAGCAGCCGTTACCTGGATCCCAATGACCAGGATGTGGTTGAGTGAGTGATTTGCTTTTCCCCTCCTCCCCCTCCTCCCTTGAAACCTCGCTTCACCCAGACAGGCCATAAATAGAGCATAGTGGTTGACAGAATGGGTTGTAGCTCTGTTGTTTATTAGCTGTGTGACCCACGACATGATACCAAACTGCTCTGGGTCCATTTCCTCACCTGTAAAATGGAGATAATAGCACCTATCATAGAGAGCTGCTGTGAAGATAAATGAATTATGCATGCCTGGCACCCAGTAAAGCAGTCAGTAAACATCTTACTCTTTTTTCCCTTCTCAACTCCTGTGTCCTGCAGTTTCTCCCGCAGGCCTCTACCTCCAGACATCCTAACACCCCTGCCCCTCCCTTTGCAGCCGGATCCAGAGCAATGTGGAAGGCCTATATCTGATTGACGGGGTCCCTTTCTCTTGCTGCAACCCCCACTCACCCAGGCCATGCCTGCAAAGCCAGCTGTCAGATCCACATGCCCACCCCATCTTCGATCCTCGACAGCCCAACCTAAACCTCTGGGACCAAGGATGCCATGGGGTGCTGCTGGGGCACCTGCAGGGGTTGGCGAGCACACTGGGCAGCATGCTGGCTGTCACCTTCCTGCTGCAGGTGAGTCAGCAACATGTCTGAGGCCTCCCTCCATCTGAGCCTCCTCACTGCCTCCAACCCTGGGACCCCTGGAACGGCTGACCCTCATTGACCTCATTCTCTTGCTTTTCCCACAGACTCTGGTGCTCCTGGGCCTGCGGTACCTGCAGACAGCACTGGAGGGGCTTGGAGGAGTCATCGATGGGGAGGGAGAGACGCAGGGCTATCTCTTTCCTGGTGGGCTGAAAGACATGCTGAAAGGTGTACGGCTCCAGAGAGGGGTTGCCCACAGGCCAGCACCAGAGGCCCCACCAGTAGAGGCACCTCCTAAGGAGGGTCTACCTGAGGCCTAGTGGCCTGGGGCTTCGGGTGGGGATGGGGGCGGTGGGGGGGGGGGTGGACAAGACCGGAAACCTCACAACCCCTCACCAAGGCTCCGAGGGAGGGGGCTCCCTGGGATTAGAGGGGTTAAAGATAGTCAGCGAGCTGGACTAGGGTAGGAGAGAAAACCTGGTGTCCTGGAGCCCAGCCCCTGTGGCCTAACCACCAGGGAACAGAGGAAAACAGGGCAATGGGAAGGACTGGAGATTGCTTCTGGTGCACAGACTCAATAAAGCTTTTGGACTGAAGCCACTGATTTTTCTCTTCAAGGGAGTAGAGAGTCCTGAGAGAACTGATTTATGTCTGATAGAGAAGCCAGGATCCCAAGGTTTGGACCCTGGTGAGGATCAGAATGCAAGAACCAGACGTGGAAAGTGGAGGAAAACAGAGACTCCTCCAGGTTGAGATTTTTTATTCTGGAGGTAGGAGGGGGGTCAGCATGCTCAGGTGGGGAGGGTCCAGCCCAGCTCCTCCAGCCCCCCAGTGCATGCCCAGCCTCAATAAGTTACCCAGTTACTCAGCTGCCCGCCCTCCTGAGTCTGTCTGTCCTGCTCCACCCCAGACAGGGCCAATCTGGCTCAATACAAGGGCCGCTTGTCCCCAGCCTGTGGGCAGTGCCACATGGCAGGCTGGGGGAGGGGAGAAGCAGCTGGGCCACGCCCTGGGGCTGAAGGGGCACAGGGGCCGCCCCTGGCTCTGAGGGGTCAGGACTTGGAAAACCACATCCTGGGCAGGCCAGAGGCCCAGTCCCCCAGGTCTGTGCCTGATGAGGTGGGGGGCAGGGTGGGGCCGCCATCACACCTCAATGGCTGGGTCTGAGCCTCGGCCCTGCCGCTGTAGCTGCTCCTCCTGCTTCATCTTGGGCTTCTCTGTCCGCGTGTGCCACACCAGAACCTGTCCCAGGAGTGTTTCAGTTAGAGCCAGGCCCAGCTGTAGCCAGGCCTCTGGGGCCCTCAGTGTAGTACGGATTCTTCACCCGCCTCTACACACCAAGTGTTGGCTGCAAAGTGTGAAGGGCAGGGTGGGGGGAGGCTTTAGTACCCCTAAAAATGGGGCCTTACCCCTTTCCCCTCTCTGTGTCACACGGGTGCCCAGGACTCTGGGAGACAGAGTGGCAGGAGACCACTTTCCTTCCTGGCTCCCAGCTTCCCCTTCAGTGGAGTAAGCAACGTTGAGTCCAGGCTCTGGAGGGTCCCTCCTGGTGCAAATACCCGTCCTTGGAGCCTCCTCCCCAGGGCCTCACTCCCACTCCTCCCATCACCCGTCCATCCCACAGCCAGGTTTCTATGCCCACCTCCAGCCCCTTACCCGCGTGCAGTTGGCAGCCCGTGGCTCTAGGTCCTTGGGATCCACGAGGTGGCTCAGGAGACTGCTCTCCAGGTGGCCCCGGGGAGCTGAAGCATCAAACTGGGCATGGGGCTTAGCCAACAGCAAGGGCAGGGCGACAGCAAATCCCGCCATATCCAATGGGAAGGGCCTGTTGGGCTCCCATGCCGTGTGGAAGCCCACGACCCGGCCATCCTGTACCCGAGGGCCCTCAAATCGCAGGCCGCCCACCAACCCAACCGGCCACACTGAGACACCGCGGGTCCAGCGCATCTAACAGAGGTCAGGAGAGAAGGAACAGACAGAGGGTGACCCAGGGGATAGGGAGCAGCAGGAAGGACCACTTGGGTCACTCTGCCCCACTGTCCCCCCCTCCCCACCCAGTAGCCTGGAGCAACACCGGTAACCAAGGCAACAGATGAAGCTGGCCCCACTTGGTCTCCTTCCCCATCCTCATCCTGGTGCTCACCTCCTCAAAGAGTTCCCGGCTGTAGGTGTTGTCATCATCAGCAAAGTACACGACTCCCCGGGTCCCTGGTGGGGGTGGGTCTTTCTCTCCCCCCACGGCGCCCCCTCCACCTCGGAGCCAGTCCAGGGCCCTGTTCCGCTGCTCGACACCACGGGGCCGAACCCAGCCTGGCTCGCCCTCCCGGAGCCGCTGGGCCTTGGGGGTGAGGACCGCCAGGTGTGTGAAGAGGAGGCCAGAGGCAGCCAGCAGCCCTGAGACCAAGGGGGTGGGGCCCTCAGCATCCTCTACCAGTAGCCAATGCAGCCGGGGCACCAGGCTCAGTGTCTGGGACAGTCGCACCAGCTCCGCCTTCTGCACCAGCCTGCAGGGGGAGAGATGCAGCAGGAGGGAGAGGGGTAGGCACCATTCGCCCACTCCAGCCAGTATACGTAGCTTCTCCTGGGCCACTTCTAGCACCCCCTGTGACCTTTCCCCCACCGATCCCCAAATTCCCTTTCTTGCCTGTCAACACTGACACTCACCTGCCCTGTTCTTCCAGTCCATGTCTGTCACCCACCTCAACCCCAGGGCTCTGACTGAGGGAGACTATAAGTTAAGGGCACAGGCTTTGGAGTCAAATCTGTGTTTGAATGCCAGCTTGGTAACTTATTAGGTGAGACATCTGAGGAAAATGGCTCAATCTCCCCAAGCCTCAGTTTCTTTGGCTATAAAATAGAAATAACAGTACTTTACAACAATTTTGTTTTAAAGATTAAATAAGGTAAAGACTTTCTAAAACACCAGTAGGACAAGGTTCTCTTCCTCCTGTGTTTGAGTTTCCAGGCAGAAGAATTTAGAGGAGTCCCTTGGTTCATTCCTCTCTAGAGGAAGAAGATTTATCTGAATTTAGACAAGGAACTGGAAAGGTGTGGCCCAATGTCTTCTAGGCTTCTACATCCTTCAGATGGGCCTGCCTGCCCCAGGGTTGATGGTGTGTGCGCAGCGGGAGATGGTCCAGAGCTGCCTGTGCCTATATGGGTCAGCATTTGATTCCAGGGAGGTCCTAGCAGGCCCTTTGGCTACAGATCCAAAACCATATTCCCCAGTTGGTTTGTATCAGTAATAAAGCTACATTTTAATTTAAAAAAAAAAAAAGGAAAGCACTTAGCACAGTGCCTAGCAGAGAGTAAACGCACTGTAAATAATAGCTGGTGTAACTATTTCTAGACCCTGGTATGACTGTAGGGCCAAGCCCTTTTCTACTTCAGTTTAGTCAGGGGTTCTCAAACTTTTTCACCAAAGGATCCCTAAGGAGAGAGAGTGAACTCATTGGCAAGCTCAAAATTTCTTTGCAACTTTATTGATCTATCTTAAAATTTTGCAGGAATTTTGTATTCTACTTCACAGTACACCCCTGTCCATTTTAATAGAACAACAACCATTTTTCCCTAAGTCTTTGAGTATAAGATGTATTTCATTTATCCTTTTGTTTGGCATGCCCTAGTCTGAGGAACATCCCCTGGCCTAGTGCCTCCCCAAACTCCTTATCATCCACCCCAACTTCTTGGTCTATGCAGGCCTCTTGAGCACACTAGAGCCCATACCTGGCATAGGTGGGGGTAACAACATAGATAGTAGGCAGGGCCTCAGGTTCAGGGGGCTGGGCAGGGGCAGGGGGTGGGCGACGGAGATCGGCTTGCAGCTGGGAAATCCTCAGATCCTTCTGCCGAAGCTGCTCTGCTGCGGCCCGCAGGGGAGGGAGGCAGTCACATGGCTGGCCTGGTCCCAGGAAGCAGGGATGGAGGCAGAGAACCACAGCATGTTCAGCATCCCAAAGGGCCATACCTTCTCCTTCAACTCCTAACCAATGCAGGACTCTCCTTACAATTTCAATAACAGCCTTTTCTACACCTCTGGTAGTGGGGAATTCACTGCCCCAATTAGCAGCCCCTCTCCAACTTTAATAAATTCTGTTACAATTTTCATTTGGACAGTGAGCTGATTATCTGCCTCCATCCTTTCTACCTGCTGGTCCTAATTTTGCCTTCTGGAGCCATGAAGAACAAGGTGATCTTGGGGCCGCCCGGTGGTGCAGCGGTTTAGTCCGCGCTTGGCAGCCCAGGGTTCGCGAGTTCGGATCCCGGGCGCCCGCCAACCGCACTGCCTGTCAGCCATGCCGTGGCGGCGTCCCATATAAAGTGGAGGAAGATGGGCACGGATGTTAGCCCAGGGCCAGTCTTCCTCAGCAAAAAGGGGAGGATTGGCAACAGATGTTAGCTCAGGGCTGGTCTTCCCCACCAAAAAAAAAAAAAAAAAAAAAAAGAACAAGGTGATCTCCTAAAACATTACAGTCTTTCAAATACCTGAGGATCACATAGTGGCTCCATCTCTAAATCCCTGCATAAGAGGCAGGGTTCAATCTGTTCCCTTGGCTATGTGACCAAAGACTCGTTAAATTCATTGATCCATCATCGGACAAATATTTATTGAATGCTCCTCCTGGGAGGCACTGCTTTAGGTGCTGAGGATGCAGCAGGGAACAAAACAGACATGGTCCCTGCCCTCAGGGAGCGTTCAGTTGAGTGAAGGAGGCAGACACTGAGCGAAGAAACAAATTAATAAAATTACAAACTGTGATAAGGGCCATGAAGGAAACAAATAGGACAGAGAAGAGAATGCAGAAAAAGAAGAGTTACTACAGCTAAGGTGGTCAGGGAAGGCCTCTCTGAGGCAGTGACACTCGAGCTGAGACCTGAAGGATGAGAAAGGGACAGCCAGGAGAAAAGCACCGCTAGCAGAGGGAACAGGTTAACAGCTTGAGAGAGCAATGAGCGTAGGGTTTTGGAGAAACTGTCATGAAGCCAGTGTGGCCGGAGCAGAGCGAGCGAGAGGGAAGGAAATGGGGTTGAGAGGCAGACGGCGGCAGGATCATGCGGGGCCTTGCAGGCTCTGAGAAGCAGTCTGGGTTTCATCCGAGGTGCGGCGGAAGCCGCGGCGCGTTCTAAAGAGCGGCGCGCGCCCGGCGGCCGCAGAGGGCTGTCCGGAGGGCCGAGCGAATGAATGGTGTCTGCGAGGGGGTTCATCCCCAGGGCGGGATGCACGGCGGCGGGCGCCCGCGGGCCGGCCCGCCGCACCCCCGCCCCGCCCCGCTCACCGAGCTGCACCAGCGCGTAGAGGAGGCCAGCGATCGACACCAGGAAGTAGGCGAGAAACACGTTCTTCAGCTTCAGCTTCATGGCCGTGCCGCCGCCGGCGCCGGGGCAGGCGGGGTCCGGCAGGGACTAGGGGTCCCCGGCCCCCGCCCGCCAGCCCGCAGGCCCCGCCCCTGCAGCGGCCCCGCCCCCGGGCCCCGCCTTCGTTGCGCTCTTCTCCACCCGCTCCCTCCCCGGAGATGGGACTGGCGGAGCCACGGGGCCCACTTCCGGTCAGCCTGCACACCCCCCCCAGGTTAATTTCCGGTCCCACCGCTTAGTTCTGGGAACCACGGGAGTGGGTGACGTCATATCCGGCGTGTCAAGCGCGCGTGGCCGGCAGTCAGAAGCCCGGTGAGAGCACGTGGGAGTGACTTTGGGACCTTCCCCTTTAATTCCAGTCCGTGTCAATTTTCTCCTTAGTCATTCATTCATTCACGCATCAGTCACAGCACCCAGTAGAAGTAGCTCAATAAATACTTGTTACACGAATGAATGAAATCTAGGGCCTACCATGTGCCAGGGCTGTGCTCTGGGTGTCACAATCCTCACCATAAACCTTTTAGATGGTATTGTCCCAATTTTAAAGATGAAGGTTGACAAAAATTATGTAATTGCCATTGTGCAATTTTCTCCTACTTCCTTCTAGATACCTGACTCCAGCACTGTACTGTTTCCTCTGGCCCACATTTCTTCAAAAGATGACAATGGGGCAGTGGCGGGGGGGGGGGGGGGGGGGGGGGGGGGCGGGGGCGGCGCCGCCAAGGCAGTGGGCCATCTCCCAGGAAAGTGACTGGAAATATTTTTTGGGCTGAGGAATTCCATGAACACATCCCCTACCTCCTCATAGGCATAAGCCATCCTGAGCAGTCATTTCTCCTAAAAAACAAAAAAAAACTTGTTTCTTATAAAATAATCATTAAGACTTGTGGTCAGTCTATAAAATGGAGAAAACTATTTCCTGTCACTAAAACAATGGGAAATTCTTTAACGTGCTGTTATCTAAAGGGAAGCAGCTTTTAGTGTGAGAACATCTGACCATATATGGCTATTTCTATTTAGGAGGGACCCCCATCGGCTCTGGTTACCACTACTGACTAAGCCTACTAAAATCTGATAACCTTGCTGGGCTCCTCTACGAAAACATTGGCATCTAGCAAGCTGAGGAAAGCTTGCACTCATTTTGCTGAACTGACGAGGCTTATGCTGAAGTTAGATGAAAATGTCAGGCCCGCAGGCTTCTAGGGTCTATGACTCAGGACAGAACTAGAATCCAGACACTGACAGTTATTTATTTATTGTTTCTCCTTTTATCAAAACCTGTCACAGCTGGGGGCCAAGAGGAAGTAAAAAAATTCCCATGAATATTCCCCCTGGTTCCCAGTTAATCCCTCCCCCCCACCCCCCCCCCCAGGGCTTCAAGCCAACCCTGGGCACACATGATCATCTCCCCCCACCCTTGGCCTTCTCCCGGCAATAAATACAGGTGACCGTGATTTGATGAAACCACAACTGATTTCTCCATCTTGAATGCCCCTCAAGGGAACAAAAAGGAGACAAAAGAAGTTTAATGCCTATCCCCTCTTAAGGAGGAATGGAAACCTCTTTCCCCCAAGGGACAGGGGAGGTAGAACTGCCCCTGTCAGAACTGCAGCAGCTCTAGAAGGAACTGGGGAGAGGAAAGGTTGGGACGAGAAGGAAAAGGATGTTCTCCAGCAACCTCACTCCTTTGATCCATTCATCCCTTATCAGGTAAGGGGTGGTCCCAGTGTATAAGTGGGGTGTAAAAAGGGGAGGGCTGACAAAGAAGAGCCAGGAGGAAGAAATGAAAGGAGGGAGAGCAGTTTGGTAGGGAGGGCAGGGGAAGGAGAAAGGAGCCCTAAAGCTCACCGCCCTCATCTTCTTCCAAGAAAGGGCATCAACACACAAGAGGTGTGAATGGAGAGGATCTGGAGGAGACTCAGGGCCCCCAAAAGAAGGGAGAGAAGGGAAAGCAAGGGCCCTTTGGTCCCCAGATCTTCACAGGTGAATGTGCTCCAGCTAGAGCAACAGAGTGTTGGGGGATGAAGGGAGACTTGGTGTCAAAGGGGTGGGAGAGGTCAGGAGATCACAGAGGAATTCAGAGCCCAGGGACAGCCCTCTCATCCTGCCCAGATGTTGACAGAATCTGAGTCTTGGGATAGGAAAGGTGAAGTCTGGGGAGGGTCAAACTCCAAGGCAGAAGAGTAACTCTCATCACCACCCACAACCCCCACAACATCCTTTGGGTTACTGCAAGTGAATACTCCAGTCAGATGCTACGTTGACACCAGGCTTGCGCAGGATCAACACAGAGGTCTCAGGGTCATGCTGGAAGGACAGGCGGGTTTCGGGAGATCCTGATGGAGGAAGAAGAAAGAGTGCCACAATGAGCTATAAAGCATTAACAACTACTCTCCTACAAGCAAGGCGTCCCCAGTTCTGCCCCTGCTTCTCCTCTTTCCCCACGCTGAGGGCCAGATCACTCACCTTTTGTCTGGAGTACCACAGCTGCTGGCTTTCCAGCCCCTATTATCACCACCCGCTCAATCCAGATTGGTGTCTCAAAGTGGCCTTTGGGGTCTGCTGAGCTGGAGGAAGCAAAAATGGATGCCCATCAGGGAGAAAGATGTCAGAGCAAAGGGAAGGAGACCAGAGCAAGGTCATGATACAAGAAAAGAGCATGGTGAGCTGCGAGCATCCTGGAGGCCAAGCCTCCTCCAGAGGCTGCCAAGGAAGAATGGGGACCTCATTACCTGGAGACAAGGGTGTTGCCAGAGAATGAGAATCGACGCAGCAGGAACTCATTGCGAGTCTGATAGCTGAACGTGTGCCCATCATCTAGAAAGAGCTCTCCTTGGGCCGTACCCTGAGCAGGAAGTGGGATAGGTGAGAGCCTGAGCCCAAGAGGGAGTTAGAGGCACATCCCCAGGGGACAGAATCCTAGGAAGGTAGGCAGATGGTTGAGGAGGCTTCCTGCCTATGCACTCACCTGGGGGCTGAGTGCAACAAAAAGAGTGATGGGGTCATCCTTCATACATTCTGAAGAACGCCGCACTCGCATCCATCGAGGCACGATTGTCCCTCCACGCTGGAACACGGGGATCTGGGGCAAGAGCAGTGCTTGGATGAAGTTGCCCCACTGTCCAACCTCGGGCGGGCCCTGCAGCATCTTTCACTCTTGCCCATCTGTGCCCACTTAGGTACTGGACCCCAAAGCACACTCTCCCTCCCTTTCTGGAAACCTACGGGCCAATGGAGCTGGCAGCTGGGCCAGGCATACTCACACTGCTTAGAGTTACAGGCAGGTACAGGGTCTGGGGACCATGATGCTTCTGGTAGCTGTGAATGTCATACCACACCTGTGGGCGGTAGGAGATATACTCGGTCACTCACTGTACAGGGCCCCCATCCAATTTATCCTCTTTGGCCTCTACCATCTTTTCCCACCATGCCCTTCCTTAACTCACCTCCCCTTGGCCAGGCAGATAGACCTGCACACCACGAGCCCCAGAGTCTGATACAGGGTGAACCAGCAACGCATCCCCTAGAACACACCAGAATCAACTCTGAACTGAGAAGATCAGTTCCTAGACAGGGAGCACCAAAGCGCCTGCCCCCCTTACACTGCCAGCCTCACTCGCTCCTTCCTCCCTGTGCATCTATAGACATATTGCCCACAAGTGCTTCCTTCTCAGCCCTATCCCAACCTGCCACCAAGTGTCCTCCCCATTTCTCACCAAGCAGGAATTGATCATCTATACTGAAGGTGGTCACATCCTGAGGAAAATTCACCCACAGGGGCCTAGGAAGGAAGCAAGACAAGAAAGGAAGATGCTTGCTATTTTGACAGAAGTCAAAGGTGCTACCCCATGAACCGGTGATTAGAATAGCACAGGGGTAGGACCCAGGAGCTTGCAGCCAGACAGTCCAGGGGTGAGTGATTCTGGCCTCAGCTATGCAAACTAACCTTGGTCTAGTCATTTAACTTCCTAACCCATCTCCCTGCCTCCTCCTCCCCTGCCCCTCTTGAAACTGTTCTGCATAGCAGCTTCCCAGTGGCCACTTCGTTACCCTGGCCTGAAAGGCCCTCCAGGATCAGGTGGCGTTTTCCTTTCCCACCTGATCTCCTACCTCTCCCTCTGGTTCCTTACCCCAGAGACACACTGGTTTTTTTCTACTCCTGGAACACAACAAACTCATTTCCACTTGAGAATTTTTGCACTTGTAGTCTGCTTGGAACATTCTTCCTCTAGATCACAAGTCTCTCTCACTCATCAGTCAGGCCTCATCTTACCTGGCCTTCTTCTCAAAATGACCACTTGTGGAATCTAATTCTATGACCCTGTTCTATTTTTTTCAAGGAGCTTGTCAATGTTGGCAATTTTCTTATATTTGTTTACATGTCTGACTTCCTCTCAAGAATGTCAGTTCCACAAGGGTAGGACATTTGTCTGCCTTGTTTCAGGCTCTGGGGATAGCGATGAAAAATGCCTGGCAAATCATAAGCCCTCAATCATGTTTACTGTTATTCATCTCCATTAGTCTCTTCTTACTCTTGACCCTGAAATCAGATTTCCCTCCTTTACAAGACCCTGGCGAGTGAAAAAGAGGCCCAGAGATGGAGCCCATTCCCCACTGTCCCCCAGCCACCTCAGCCCACTCTACACAGACCCAGGTGAATGCCTCACCTCATGACAGGAATCCCTTCACGATGGGCCTGATAGAACAGGGTGTACCAGAAAGGCAGCAAGGAATACCGCTGGTTCAAGGCATCACGGACCAGGTCATGGTACTGAGATGGTAAAAGCCATGGCTCTCGCCGTCCAGTGTCCAAGTGGGCATGTGCCCGGTAGAATGGCTGGTAGGCACCCATCTGGTACCAGCGCACAAGAAGCTCTGGCTCTGGATTTTTGAAGAAGCCACCCACATCCGCTGGGAGAGGGAAAGGAGGAAACAGGTTGGAAAAGAGAGTGAAGGAGAGCTGCTGCCTAAGGAGCTCCCCAAGGCCCCACCCTGGACTCTCAGCTCTTTTTATTCATGCCCAGGTCCTGTGCCCTCTACCTTGCCCCCTCTCACCAAACCAAGACCCCAAATTCCTCCCCGCCTCACCCCCACAGAAGGAAAGTCCCACCAGCCCCAAGCTGAGACACATAGGGATAGAGATCTTCAGATGGTCCCATTCGGCAGTGTTGTCCCCGGTCCACACAGCTCCTGAGGGAAACAAGAGGAAAGGAGCTTGCAAATAGTGAAGGGGCTCAGCCTTTTATATAGCTGACCTCTCTGACCTGCCACATCTGCTCTGGGGCCCCCAGGTCCTGCTGAACATGGCAGAGTCCACAAGAGCAGTTGAACAGACCTCCCACGCCCTGGCTCCCCTTAGAGTGCACAGCTGGCAGAATGCAGTGTGCGGCTTTCAGAGGACGGCTGCATGAACAGATTTCTCCAAGAACCAGGCCCAGGGCCATGGCTCCTCTGATCTGGCCTTCACACCCTCTGCCATGGCTCTATTCTCCAAATCTTACCAAAGCGCTGGGAGCCAGCGAAGAAAGCCCTGCTCAGGACAAAGGGGCGTTCTATGCCCCCAGAGCGCTGCACCAGCCCCTCAGCAGTCGCCATATGCTGGGTGGGGAGAGGAGAGAGGAGGGGTAGTGAGGAGCAAAAGCCAGCTGTCATCTGGTGCAAGTTCCCCAGCCCTCAGTCTCTCCTCTCTCAGCCCCTTACCACATAGAAGCCATAGATGTTATGCACGTCCCGGTGTTCCCAGCCCCCATAATGCTGTGCATCTTTGAGCATGGTGACCTCAGGACCATTGAACACAGACGGTTCGTTCATGTCATTCCAGACATAAAGGTTGGGAGCGGAACCCTAAGAACACAAGTCAGAAGAGGCAAACAGAGGACAGAGGGGAGGAAGACAACAAATGGTGTCAGAGCAGAGAGCTCCAAAGAATCCAGAAAAATATATTTCTTGGGGTCTTCCCAGGATTATCAAGGCATCAAGGCCCCCTGATACATTACAGGCAATCAACCACAGCAGGGTTGGCAAGCAGAGAATGACTGATTCAAGGAGCAGGGTGGAAAAGACAGATATGGGTTAGGGGAGGGGCTGCCATACCTCATAATTCTCAAAGCTGAACATATTAGCCCACCAGGCCCTCATAGTGGGATTGGTGAAGTCAGGGTAACCAGCTGCGCCTAGGAGAAGTTAAGGGTGGCTTTCAACCCCTAAGGGGCAAAATGGGCACCAATCTACCTCCCTGGACTCCAAATAGCCTCTCCCTCAACTCTGGGCCAACCTACCTGGCCAGCACCAGCCCTCGTAGTCAGAGCCGTCCCGGGTTTTAACATACAGACCCTGGTTCTGCAACTCTTCATGTACACGGTAGCCAGAGACCACCTTGATGTGGGGGTCCACAATGGCCACCAGCTGGGGGCAAGGAACATGGGTGGTCAGAGCTCTCCAGGGCTATGATGCCTGAGAAAACTGATGGTGGCTACAGTCCTCTTACCTTCCGCCTCTTGGAAGCCAAGTGCTCAAGCATAGTGAGGGGCTGGGGGAAACGGCTGGGGTCCCAGGTGAAGTAGCGCTTGCCATCAGCGTGCTCAATGTCTAGCCAGATGAAATCGCAGGGCATGTTGTGATCATCAAAGCCCTGATCGACTTCCAGCACATCGGCCTCATCTCTGTAGTTCCAGCGGCTCTGGTGATAGCCGAGGGAGAAGAGCGGGGGCAGTGCCTGGGTCCCTGTAGGTGCAGTGAGGGACAGGGGTCACCCTGGGGTCAGGCCCAACCTGGGGCCAATGGGGATGCCCAGAAATCAAGGGCGACTTACAACTAGAGGGAGGCTGAAGGGTACAGGGCTAGAGAACAGGCTGCAGCCCAGACTTCTGAAAATCAAGACAGTCACCCCTCTCAAGACAAGGGCCGGAAAAGGAGGCTGCCGGCCGACAGAGTGGGGACGCCACGTACCTGTGAGACTAGCATACTGCCGAAAGACATCAAAGACAGAGGGCCCAAGCATCAGGAAGACATCAATGATGCCACTCTCCGACATCCAGCGAACATCTGTCTGTGGGGTCTCCCCAGAGCCCTGCAGGTAGTCTAGCATCTTCCCAAACAGGGTCTGGAGAAGGGACCAAAGAGAGGTCTGACACCTGCCCTCTCATTCCCCAGCCCAAACACAAAACAGCAGTGTTCTCCTCAGGGTGCTCACATAGCTGGCTCCTAATGAGTCACTCCTGGACGAGAGTAATGTCACCTCCTCAGTAAGGCTTTCCTGGCCCCCACATCATAAGCAGCACTGCCCCCATCCCCACTGTGTGACCATGGCACTTCCTTCTTAGCCCTCACCGCCATGGAACTCATCTTGCTTTCTTGGTTACCTGTTTAACATCCGTCTTCCTCCCCAAGAGTGAGGACCTTTCCTACCTCAATTAGCGATATAGCCCCAGCACCTAGAAAGGCGTCTAGCATATAATGCGTACTCAGTAACAAATATACTTAATAATAAACGCAGAAAGGGTGATAACTTCCCCACGAATGTCTCTTCTGAGAGTGAGTGGGGAACTCAAATGCTGCTCACAAGGCCCAGGGCCCCTTCTCTCATGCAATCCCCAAACAGGTATCCAAATAGGCTATCCCAGCAGCCTCTTCAAAGCTAAGGCCCCTAGCACACCCATTTGTCTCCAGGCCTGAAGACTCACTCCATTATTGCACCCTGCCTTTGGTCTCACCTTCCCTGCAGTGTTGGAGGATATATCAACCCAGGTCTCTGCAACATTGAGCCAGAAGATGCCCAGGTCCCGATGAGGACTGTGTGCCAGGAGCACAGGCACAGACCCATACAGAGCCATGGGGTTGAACAGCTCGTACTGGAACACATCCAAATTGTAGAGGCGATATGGCTCCCCACCCCTGCAGGCAGACAGACAGACTAGCCCCAGGCTGTGGCACACACACAACCTCCATGCCATAGACACAGGTGAGGGACAAGAACTGACCCCTCTGCCCTTTCTCAAAGAAGAATTTTCCAATCACCAAAGGTGATCTGGGCACAGGAAGTGATCCATGCTCAGCTAGAATACCCAGTCTGCATGCATATCTCCCCACAGCCCTGACTTCCGACCCCTTTCCCCCCATACCCTGATGTCACCATGGGACTTACTCAGTGACCTTCAGCCTCAGGCTGTCTGCATGCTCGGGGATCCCATACACATGCTCCATGCCTGGCAGAGAGAAGTCCAAACCCACAGACGTGGGACCTGGAATAAAAGCAAAAGATAAGCTCCAGAGCTTCTGTTTGGCAAGGACTCCTGCGCCCCTGCCCAAGGCTCTCCCCGTCCCTCACCATATGGCTTGCTGTCAGAGTGAGTTTTGAATGTCTCCTCCCAGGCTCCTGGCTCATCTTTCTCTGCCTTCCCCTGGGTCTCCTCTGGCTGTAAGGAGGAACGCAGACCACTACCCAATCACATACCAGCTCTCCCTCTTCCCCCGCCCCTTTTCTAAATCCCATCTTTGATGGCAAGACTAAGCTCGAGTTTCTTGTGGGCCTTTCCCCTCCAACCTCCCAGCCAGCTCTGTGCTCCACCACCCACCCCCACCGACTTGCCTTGTCACCATCCCCAGGTGTTTCCTCGGGCTGGGCCCCATCGCCCTCAGCTGGGTCTTTTGATCCTTGCCTGGAAGGTAGGAGAGCTGTCTGCTCCAATCCAGAGGGGGCAGGGACGAGGGGCTAGTGGAAGGAGGGGTGAGGGAATAGAGAGCCAAGGGTCCAAAGGAACGAAGGCATTGGAGGAAGGGACTGAATGTTAAAGCTTGGAGAGTGACCCCCAGTGAGCAGATAAGTATGCAAAGGATGGGGAGAGAAATGAGAAAGGGAAATCAGCAGTAAATGCCACCAGGAGGTGCCTTCCACACACAGGCCCAAATCACCAGCCTCTGCCAGCATTTCAGGAGACAGGCAATTTCAGGGGCCTGGGTTCAGATCGCCAGTCCCGGCTCTGCTGCCTCCACCAAGAGACTCTGGCCCCAACTGCCTTCACTTGGCCTCAGCCTCTTAGCCTGACACAGCGGTTTTGCAAAAGCAAGTGGGTCATATCATGGTCAAGCCTCTACAGATATACATCAGGACTCAAACAAGAGGTTCTGCCAAAGAATGCTTTCAAGGGCAGCTGGCAAGCAGCTCTGCCCAGAGCCTCAGTGCACCCCAGCAGAGAGCCAAGAACCCAGCAATAGGCAGCATCTCTCCACCCCTTGGCAAAGCAAGAAGCTCCCTACATTCCTTAAGGACTTCCAACGTTTCATCTTCCTTCTCCCAGGGGACTCCCAGCCAAGGGAATGGGGAACAGGGACTAGATACCATATAGCTGGGGAAAGAGGTGTGAATGAAGGGCAGGGCCTGGAAGGGTCTGGGGCACATTCCCCTGGGGGCCAGAGTGAAGGGCGGGTAGGGGCAGAAGAACAGATACAGTACCAGTGGTCATGGATTTACCTAGAGAAAAGGTTCTTGATCTTATCCCATACGCTACCGAGCGTGAGACTAACTTTATCCGAGAAACTGGGGCAGGAGGAGATGGGTAGGGAAGGGGAAAAGGAGGCACAAAACCAACACAAAAACAGAAACATAAAAGTGAGTTTCAGTCGACAAACTTCCAGAGATGGGGGAGAAAAGAAATTAAAAAAAAAAAAAAAAAAGGAAGAAAATAAATCTGGGGAATGTGATGGTTTGAGAACGGGAAGAGGGAAAGGCAGACCCAGGCAGGCCTCCCCGAGGAGGTGCCCAGGGTATAGCTCAGGGACAAAAGTAACTGCCTCCTGTTCTGATTAGGAAATGGAGAAAACTGTGACCCAGGTCTGCTTCCTACCCTCTCTGATAAACAGCTTCTCCCAGCCCCTACCCCTACCTGGCTGTCCTGCCACCCTGTCTCCTCCCAGGATCCCAGTGCCAGACCCGACACCCACAGGTTCTTTCACACTGAAGGTCCCCTTCAGTCCTGACCCCTGTACTCACGAGACCCTGGGGGCCCTCTGGTGCTCAAAATCTAAGAGTCCTCGGGCATTGACACTGAGCAGAAGGCTGCGGTCCTCTAGCAGGTCAAGGCGGAATGGCCGTGCCGTCAAGATGATTTTATAGGGTCCCTCAGCCACAGTTAGCTCCACACTGTTGTCGTCACGGCCAGAGACAGAAAGCCTGGGGAAAAGATCGAAAGGGATATAAGGAAGAGCAAAGGGCCAAGAGTAATCATGACACTTCAGAAGAAGGGAGGACTTATTTAGAACTATAGGCAGGGATAGTAGAGAAATTGACTAAAGGAACCAAATAAAGAGCCTGGAGACAGAGCCAAGCACACTTAGAACTTTGCAATGTAACAGGGGTGGCGTAGGACGTCAGTGAAATCAGGAGGACTATTCACTCATGGGGAGGAAAAACAGATTTTAGGGAAAAAACGGTATCATATTCCTACCTCACACCAGATACAACTATCAACTCCAGACAGATTATGACTTAAAATTTAAAAGTAAACTCTTTAGAAGAAAATACAAACAAGTATTCTTCTGACCTTGAGGTAGAGAAGGATTATTTAAAGACAACTTAGAAAACGCTAACACCAGAAAGTAAAAGACTGATACATTTAAAAACATGAAAATTCAGAATTTCTATTTATTGAAAGACATCTTTAGGGTCATCAAAAACAAGAAAAGTCTGAGAAACTGTCTCAGTCTAGAGAAGCCTAAGGAGACAACTAAATATAATACGGTGTCCTGGATGGGACCCTGGACAGAAAAAGGACATTAAGTAAAAACTAAGGAAATCTGAATACAGTGTGGACTCTAGTCAATAATAATGATATCAATTCCTTAGGTATGACAAAAGTATCACAGTCATGTTAACAACAGGAGTGCAGGGTATACAGGAACTCTTGTAATATTCTTGCAACTTTCCTATAAATCTAAAATTATTGTAAAATAAAGTCTTTTTTTTCAAAGCACCTTTAGGAAAGTAAAGACATAAGCTACAACCTGGGAAAAGATAGCTGCAATACCTATACACGATAAAAGAATTAGTATCAAGACTAATGATTTTCTACAAATCAATAAGGACAAACAACATAAAAGGTAAATAAACACAAATGCGAACTACCATTTCATAGAACTAAGCCAGAATGACAATAACCATACGAAGAGATGCTCCATCTCATTAATAAACTGGGAAAGACAGCCAAGCCAAGACTACCACATGGTATCATTCCACACTCATCCTTTTGACAAAAATCAGGTCCAACAGTACTGAGGGTTGGGGAGGATGTGGATCAGTGAGGCCTCATATATTGCTGGTGGAGTGTAAATTGGTAAGCTACTTTGGCTTTATCTTGGAAAGTTGATAATTTCCATATTCTACAACTCTGCAGTTCCTCTCCTAGCTATATCCCAAAGAGGAACTCTTGCAGAGGGACACAGGAGACATGGACAAGAATGTTTATGCCAACACTTTGAAAAGAAAAACACTGGCAACAACCCAAATGCTCATCAACACAGAGATGAATAAGTTGGGATTATTCATACGACATTATACAGCAGTAAAAGTCAATTACTGGAGCTACATGCCACAGTTAAAGTTATGTGAGAAGAGGAAATCCCAGAAGACATTCACTGAGATACTTTCCCTATAAAGCTCAGAAACAAACAAAACCACATAACTTATTGCTTAGGCACACATTCACATGTATGTGTATGTGTTTACATACATACACACATAATACAACTGTACAAACAAAAACCCAAGGGAATGATAAACTTTAGAATCATCATCATCTCTGGGGGAGCCAGGGGTACAGAATAGAGAGAAGGATATGGTTGGGTTGAGTGGAAAGTTTATTTTATTTTCCAAATTAAGTACTTATTAGGGAGCTCTGCATGGAACAATGATGACAGTGTATTACGACCTAAGAATTTGAGTAATCCTATCCTGAATATCTGAGGAAAAAGAAAAAGAAGGAAGGAAGGACAGAAGGAAGGAAGAAAAAAACAAAAGTCAGGGGGAAGGCAGGGAGGAAGGAACCAACCACAGAGACACCATATTCCTGGAGGGCAAGGTGTGTGCCTTCCTTATTTCCTCTTGTATTGCTAGCACCCAGCCCAGGCCTGGCACAGGAAGAGGAAGCAATATCTGCTGAATGTATGAAGATAAAGGATGAAAGAGAAAATAAGTGAAAGAGAGGAAGAGATGGGGAGAGGATGAGAGTGGCAAGGTGCTAGACAGCCATTATCCTAAGGTGGGAAAGAAAGTCAGCTGCCAAATAGATTCTTCAGGAAGGAGAAAAGGGGCCATAGAGATGGATATGTTTCTCAGGAAAAATTTACCGAGCTGTCGGGGGATCAGCCACCAACACGTCTGGCACACGGTATCGGGGCCGTCGGGGCCCCAGTTCATCAATCCTGATCCGAGTCATATTCTTTTGAAGCCCCTGGAGCTCCAGCACCAGCAATACCTGTGAGGGCAGAGGTTTGGATCTGGAGAAAACAGATGGCTACATGGCTACACCATGGAATACCCTCTGAACCCATTCCCTCCTGAGGGGTCTCCTCCTTCTAGCCGTTTGCTTAAGGGGCCTGAGATCAGAATTCCTCACAAAGTAAAAGTCCCAAGATTAGGCTAGGACATGATCATGGCTGCAGGTTCCCCCTTCCCAATTATCCCTTAGCCATTTCCCCACCCCCACCAGACTCTTCCTTTTCTCCCCTGACCTTGGTGACCTCGTTTATCAGATGGACTGTAAGGGCATCAGGACCAAGCTGCAGAGAGTCCAGCAAGGCTCGATATGGAGAGAGGCCTGGCCGTATGCTTCGCTGTCGCCTGCCAAGTGAAATGGTTAAGAAGGTGGGAGGGCCCTGATGTCCCTATGTCCCCCTATTACCTGCAGTGTCCCCAGGCTACCCCATCTGCCACAGACACCTTCCACATTACCCTACTTTCCATCCCACTCTCCCAGAAATGTCATACTTGCAGAAGGAACTCTGTTCACAGGTCTTAAAGTTGCTTCTATCCACAGCATGGGTAATTCCCAGGACCCCTAAACAAGCCAGTACCAAACCTGTCCAAGACCTAAGGAGAAAAAGGACAAAGGGGAACAATCAGCACGGGGGTCAGAAAGGGCCCCACCCTTCCGAGGTAAAGGCCTCTTCCTGCCACCCTAAACGACAGCTCAGGAAAGAGAGGAGAAAGACAGAGTCCCATTAAATAGAAAAGAAGGCAGAGTGGACACGGGGTGAAATGTCAGGTCTGAGGAGTTGGCTCACTCACACTTTCCCTTCAAAAGGCTGAGGAAGTGGACAAAGGATCTTTGGCCTTCAGAGGCCCTGGTATTGACATTGGTTACATCAGCCTCTCAGAGGAAAGGAGCAGTAACAGCCAGTCCCAGGAGAACTGGTGGTACCATGTGTGTGGAACAGAGAAACAAAGAAAGCCATGCCTTTCCATGGGCAAGGCATTGGATAGAGCTACAGTGAAAAAGTTAAAGATGTACCCTCAGCTAGTCTACTGGTCACAGTTCCTCAGGTCCTAACATCCCTAGCACCCTAGGTATCCTACTCCTCCGATCTCTACTCCTGCATCTTCAAAGTAAGTCATCCCTATCACAACCTAAGCCTGAAAAGAATAACAACAGCTAGAGTCCTAATGTACCCCCGGGGCCGGGTTAACTGCTTTATATCCCTACTTTTCAAATCTGCCTGCAGTTTTTAAAAGTATCAATGCCCAGGTCTCACCCTCAGATTCTGATCTAATTGGCCTTAGGTGCAGCCTGGGCATCAAAGTTTATTCAAAAGCTCCCTAAACAACTCTAATGGGCAACCACAATTCAGAAACACTTCTTTATACTCATGACCTCTCTTCCCTTTCTTTCATTGTTTTCTGGGTGAATGTAAGGTTGGTGTTTTCCCCAGATGAGAAAACTGACGCATAAAAGGTTCAAAAACACATCCAAGATTGAACAGCTAGTAAGGGGCGAAACTTGTATTGAACTCAGCTCTGCCTGACTCCGGGGCCCATGTACTTCCTGATGCACAATACTGCACACTACCACCAGAAGGGCCTGCCACACTGAGGACCATAACCTCAAAGTTACCACAAACTGTCACCTCCCTAATGTGCTATCAAATGACAGACAAGGGACTAATAGGCTTATTTCAACGAATTAGTTTAAAGGATATATTCATCCATTCTGAGTAAATCCTCAACAGGGGTTCTCAATCTTTAGTGTCTGTTAAGAATCACCTGCGGTGCTTACTAAGTGAAGATTCCCAAGCTCCAGGAATCTGCATTTTAAACATGCTCTCCCAGTGACTGATATAGGGAGTCCAGGATCACACTGAGAAAGTGTTCCAAAGAGCAGAGAAAAAAACAAAAACACAAGCTTCTAAGCAATAAAACTTTGCAACCTGCTAAAAGGGTGACTAAAAGGTAGGGCCTACTCTACAAACTGTATCCAGCATTAGCCTCAGTATCTGCACAAAAGCTAAAGGTAAAGAAAATCACCAGAAAGATCAGAGAACACAGCGAGCCCTCCAGTTCCAGAAGAATGTGCAAAGCAAACCAGGCTGGCTAAAAGCGAGGAAAACACCAGGCATTGTGGTTTAATAGGCCAAGCAGGAATAAGTAGCAGCAAAACAAGCAGAAGAAATGCTATCAGAAAACTCAACAGCAAGTCCTGTGGACCAGGTCCTGAGGAGTGACTGCCGCAGGCACCCTGGGACACTGACCCCCATGTCCGTCTGCCCAAAGCAGCAGTAATTGGAAGTACAGTGAGTTAGATACCCTCTGGAATTCTATTTGCACAATCTATAAAACGGGTTTGGAGAGACGCCAATGAGGATAGGATTTCTAAAAGATCTTTCAGATGTGACCTGTTGGAAGGCCCTAGGAACCCAGGGATGCCTTCAACGCCCCTGAGCAAGGGATGGTCATAAGCCAAAGTCAAGAATGAGCCGCAGGGCAAGTTGCACCCGTTTATTGTTTCAGATCACAGACTTCCAGAGTTGAGTTTACGATCCACGCTTTTTTCGCTGCTGGCGTTTTTCACTGCCGCCGACAGTACACGCCTCTCCCACCCCGGTACATCCGTTAGGTCCCGGTACTAAACGCATTGTGGCTCTGGTGATTGTTTCGAAGCGTTTTTTCAGTAATATAAACTCGAGAGCGCAGACCAAACCATTCGACTACATGTGGTGTTTGAGCAACAGCATCAAGGCAGGCTCTGAACTTACTGGATCCTGCCCCAGCCGTGCCCAGCGACCGTGAACACCGAACAAACCAGGGCCGGTGTCCACGTAAAGACAAGGGCAGGGCAGGGTCCGGGGCTCTGGGGGGAGGGCAAGAAGGGCAGTGCAGGCGGGACTGCGGGCCGCGGAGCTTCCAGCCCCGCCGAGGGGCCTCAGGGCAGCAGGCTCAAGGAGGCCAGGCCGCGTCTCGTCCCCCGCCCCGACGGCCCCGCGCACTGAAGGAAGGAGGCGGCAGCGTTGGCCTCCGCGAGCCGCCAGGAGAGGGCGGCGGCTGAGCACGGTCAAGGCCAACAGGATCGCACCGCTGCGGCCTTCTTGAGCCACCGGGCCGCACGGGGGAACCCCAGAGGCAAGGTCCCCCAACGCCGCGCGGATCTATCGCGAGGAGGCTGTGGGCGCCGGAGGCCGCCTCCAGAGAGAGAAAGGGTCCTCAAGAGGCCGGGAGTGACAGAGTCTCGGGAGGACATATAGGAATGAGCGATATGGGACTTGGGGGGTCTGGGGGCGTCCCGGGAGCGCCCCCGGGTTCCGGGCTCCTCACCGCCTCCTACGCGCCGCCACTGCCGCTACCGCCGCCATCTTGTACCGGGTTTGCTCCTTGACCCCGAGCCTCCCCTCCCCCCGCGCGTGTTGAGCCACGTATCTTAGAGCCCGCCCCTTCCGGCCTTCTGATTGGCCTGGCCCGGGAGCCGCCGGGCGGCGGTCCCATTGGCGGAGCGCAAGCTCTAAATACTCGCAAGGGGCGGAGTTGGGGGCGTGGCCTGAGGGCGGGGGCGGGCTTGTCCAGAGCCGGGCGCTGTCCGACTGTGCCGGCTCTAAGCATTAGACAGAGGCACTGGACTGTTTTTCTCAAGTCGGCAAATTTTATTTAGAAAAAAAGGTGAGGGAGGAAAAAAGTGACAGCGCTCTTTAGGCCAAGGTCTAAGAAGAGAAACCTCCACCTTTCTGCAACACCTTAGGCCCCTATTTACTGGGGGCCACTGGGGCTCTCTCACTGCTCAACCGCCCTCGGCTTCTGGAGCACGGAAAAGGCTATGTCCCCTGCCGGAGGAGAGTCGACGGTGAAGGTGCCTGGAAGCGGCCAGAGAAAAGGCCCAGGCGGTCAATGTTGCGGTGGAGGACGCTGTGCAACACAGCCAGATGGGGTCCACCCTCACCCCCACCCTCCCTGGAGAAGTCCCGGATGAAGCGGCCGCGCTCTGACTGGAAGATGAACTTCTGGGGCAAGGGCCCATGCTCCCGAAGAAAGCCCCAGACACTGAGCAGCAGCAGACGCACTTCAAAAGGTGCCAGTTGGCTAAATACCTCGTGCATATTACCCAGGGCTGGTGGCAGGAGGCTTCCCTCAGCCATGACAGCCACCAGAGTGCAAGATGCCTCCAGGTGCCAGGGGGAGTGGGCTGTGTCAGGGTGGCGGGAGGCTTCCCAATGGCCCAAGAGGGCGGCCAGCAGCCCCCGCAGCAGCACGGAGCAGTAGCACAGGGCTGGGGGAGCAGCTGCTACCAGCTTTAACAGCTCAAAGAGCAGGGGCTGTTCTCGGAAGCGCCGGCCAATGCGGAGATCCCGCTCCACGGTGGCCCGGGCATGCTCCTCAGGGGGCCAGGCTAGCTCAGCCCCAGCTGCATCAGGACACACACTCTCCACCAAGGTCACTGCCACTGCTTTGGCTGCCTCCGGGCTCAGGGTGGGAGCCCCCCAGCTTCCCCCACATTCAGTGCCCCCAGGAGCACTGCAGCAGTGCACCAGGAGACTGAGGAGGCTCTGGGTGTTATAGATTACTTCCTGCTGATTGCGTGATTGGACAAACTTGGGTGGCTTTAGGCCACGGCCGATGACTCCAGCGTGGAAAACAGACCAAATCCCTCCAGGACCTGGGACAGCTGCAGTGTGCCGCCGGTTTGTGTCCAACAGGGAAGCAGAAGCCAAAGGAGCAGAGACAACTGAAAGAGTCTCGTTGTCCCCATCCACTTCCCCTCCAAACAGTTCTGTGTTGCCCCGATGTAAGGCTCCCTCTACTAGCAGCTGCAGGACAGCCTTGAGCCCAGCTGGGGAGGTCTGAGAGAGGCGGGTAAGAAGCTGGGAGGCTGAAGCCACCCCTGGGGGGCCATGCAGCCTGAGAGAGGCAAAGAAGCGATGCACTCCAGCTCTCACCAGTCCCAGGAGTTGGGAGGGGGACAGGGCTTCCGGAGGGAAGGGACAAATGGCCAGGAGGGAGGCAGCAGCTTCGGCTACTTCCTCCTCAGGATGTAGCAGGAGAGGGGCCAAGTCAGACAGATGGGCTGAGGCAGACTCCCCAAACCGGGCTCCTAGGGCTGCAGGGCCCTCACCGCCCTGCTGTTCCCACCCCACTAGCAGTGTCAAGTTGCGCAGGAACCGGGCAGTGAAGGGTGGCTGCAAAGTCCCCGCATGCACCCGAGCCAGGCAGCTTCGGAAGGCCAGGGGCAGGAGGCCAGAGAGACTGACCACCAGCCCTGCATATAATTGGGTGGCCAGACTCAACTCTTCAGGGCTTCGGGCCCGGTTCAGGAGATGGCCCAAGGCCTCAGGTCCACAGCTAGGACGGGTATAGACAGAGAGCAGGCCCAGGAGCTGGTGTTGCCAGAGGAAGCGCTTCCGTTCCAATCGTAATGTCTCTCCACACAGCTCTCCAACATGGTTTCTTAGCGCATCTAGAAAGGGCACAGGGCGGGAGGGCGGGGGTGGGCCCAGCACCCCTTCCCCAGGAGACCCTCCCCGGTGATGAACCAGTTTTTGCAGGTGCAGCAGCAGCAGCTGGATCAGTCGGTCACAGGCCTCACGCACAGTGTCTGGCACAGCCAGGCCCTGGGTGGTAATGACTGAGGCAGGCATGGCTGTGTCCACTAAGAACTGCAACAGGCGGTAGGCACCTGCCCCAGAGGCCTGGCTCACCAGATGCACAGCCAGGTTCAGCATGTTGTCCAGCTCCTCTCGGGGGAATCCCTGCAGGTGTTGCTGTAGCTGGCTCAGCACAGCTGGGGGCTTAAGGCAGTCCACCAGCTCTCCAGAGACTGTGCCTAGCAAAGCTGGTGACATGACCGCCAACTGCAGCAGGAAGGGAACTGTGGCCTGAAGGGAGGGGTCCCCACTCCGGCCCCCAGTGCCCCCTGCCAGGCTATCATGGAACATTCGCAGGAGCTCCCGTCGGATGCTGTCTCCGTGGCGGGAGGCCAGGTGTCCTAGGATCCCTACAACTGAGGCAATCTTGGGCACCCGTTTCTCCCCAGGGATAGCAGGAGATCCAGGGAAGGGGTCTGTGGAGGAGGTTTGAGAAGAGCTTCCACCACTGCCACCAGCTCCACCTCCAGCCCCACCATGAACACAGAAGTCCTTAAGGCCACAGGAGAGAACTCGGGAGATGATGGTGCCAGGAAAAGAGGAGCCAATATGGGCCACAACCCAATCGAAGTGTGGGGAATGCTGGACAGAAGTATCCAGCAAGGCATCCACGCAGGCATCTGGGCAACTACCAATGAGAGCTGAGAGGCACTGAACGTAGATGTCCATTAATGTGCGTGTGGCCCGACAGCCCATCCACAGCTGCAGCAATTCATTGAGAGAGCCAGTGGCATGGGGCACACGCTGGTGCTGGCCTGAGTATGTGCTGCTCAGTTGCCCCATGAGGTCTATGGACCATGCACTAATCACAGGAGCCCAGGCCTTTGGGTTGGCCCGGATGAACTCAGACAGCACCTGCTGCACCTCCTGCACCACATCCTCTAGACCAGGTCCCCCAGCAGGGACATGGGAGGGTGGGGGTGGGCGGAGGTGAGGTGGGCCAGCCACAGGGCTTTCATCCAAGGCAGCCAGGTGGGCCCGGACACTCTCATCAAAGACACCTCGCAAGTGGTCAAGCACGGCAGCCCGAGCAGGTGGCAAAGAGCGGAGCAGGAGAAGACCACAGCGAGCATGTTCCCGGGCCGAGAGTTGGTGGCCCAGAATAGGGTCTACGCCAGTCAGAAAAGCCTTGATTTCCTGGGACAGCTCCTGAGCACTGTAAGGAAGCAAGAGAAGCAGACTTAAGAATGCTGGGAGATGTTGGGCAAGTTACATTCCCTCTCTGAGCTTCAGTTTCTTTCTAAGTAAAATAGGAATGACTGTACCTCCCTCATAAGATGATGTTCATAAAGCACTTAAGCACCATATCTAGTTCACACTAATCACTCAGTAAATGCTAGCTACTTTCAACAATAACAGTAATTATCTATATTAGATAACTCTTAGAATGTGTCAGGTACTCTTTTAAGTACTTTACATGTAATATTTCAATTCAGACAACAGCTCAATAAAGTAGGTACTATTATGATCCCAATGTACAGATAAGGAAACCAAGGTTAAGTAATCAAACTATAAGCTCCAAGAGGGTAGTAAACATTTCCATGCTCTTCAACACTGAATCCCTTCTACTGAGGTGCCTAGTATATGGGAACACTCAATAAATATTTGTTGAATAAGTATGTTTTTTGTTCCTATAACATCTGCTTTAAAAACATGTTTCCAGCTTTACTGCATCTGTCCCACCCACACACAACACAAGCACCATGGATTTTGCTCTTAATGGAAAGAAGATCCTAAGTGCAAACTTGCCCTTATTAAAGACTCTTCCTCCCAATACCTGTTTCTTCCCATATTCTGCAAGCATCCTGACCACCCACCACTTGGACTCCACCACATCAACAAACCACCACCACCTTCCCAGCACCCTCAGTGTGCCTAGCAATCAGCGTGTCCCAGGGCACAGACAAGATGATGCCTTTCACACAAGGGGTGAACAGATGCATCCATATGGTGACAGACAAATAATAATGTACAACTAAAACCCCACGATGTTATAAACTATTGACATCAATAAAAATTTTTTTAAAAAGATAATGCCTTTCAACTCTCCCCCTCCTGAAACATATGGGTTCAATCTTAGAGGTTCAGAAGCCAGTGTTATGGGAAGAGGCAAAATCCCCTTCCCCTTATTGCCTTTTCTGCCAAAGACACCACCCTCTAGGGGCTGATAGGGCTCTGACTGCCCCATTCCTCCAAAAAAAAAAAAACACCACCCTAAGGTGAGGGGAGTGTCTCTGTTGGGAGGGCAAGGGAAAGGCTAGAAGGAAGCAATCTGTGAGTTTCTGGGCCTGGGTTCCCAGGGCGTCTCCATGAAGTCAGGGGACCCTGGGTGCCCTCGGGTCTACAAGGGGGAGGGCAGCTGGGTTCCCAAGAGTTCTGACATCCCCAACTCTTGGGAGATCAAGGCTGGGATCTGGGGTAACCAGGCATTGGGGTTTAGAGGGAGGCAGTCCCGAGATCTTGGGAGTGTGGGCACTGGAGCCCAGAGTTTTGGTGAGGTCCCTGAGTTCTGGGAAGACCCGACCAGGAACCTCTGAGAACCCTGACGCGAGCTCTCCAGGCAGGATCCGGGTTTCTGCCGAGAAGGCTGGGGATCGGCGCGGGGCCGCGCGGTGGGGGAAGATGCCAGGGGCTCTGACTACCTGAGCGGCGCGGGACCGTGGGTGGCCGGGGCAGGCCCGGGAGGACCTGGGGCCCCGGGAGGGTCGCACAGCGCGGACATCCCGGAGCCCGAGCCGGAGCCCGAGGCGAAAGCGGCGGAGCGCAGGCAGCGCATGCGCGCTGACGGCAAACCTGAAAGGAACCAGCGACAGGGCCTCTCAGGAAAACCAGTCCGGCAACGCCTACCACCCTCATATATTGGTTCCGCCTCGCGTCGGGGTCCCAGAGGAGGACCACGGCGTGGTGACAGGAGGAAGCCGACCCGCCCTCAACGCGACCATTTTTTCCCCCCAAAGGACCATTGACACACAGACTACAGCTAGCTGCGGCCATTGACAGTTAGACTTAATTATTTTTCCTAGAGCCAAAAGTACAAAATGTTCAATTCACGAGGTTTTAAAAAATGAAGCAGTAGGAAACATTTTAATCAGCAGTCACAATGTAAAAAGCAGTTGAAGGAGAGAAAGGAAGGGGGAAAGCGAAAAAGACACGGAAAGAAAGGAGAGAAAATTCAGAAGAGAAGAAAAGGAAAGAGAGGGAGGGCGAGGAAGCCGGAAATAAATTGGGCTGGCTAGGCTGGAGGGGTCCTCCCAGTCACAGGTTGGCACTACCATCCTTCTGTGAGTCTCCATGGTTTAGGCTTTGCTCTCTCCCCGACCTCCCAGCGCAGGGACCTGGGTCTACCTCACATCCCCACACCTGCAGGGAGGGGGCTTGGTAACTATATGTGGAGCTAGGACCCCTGTTCAAGAACCCCCACTCCAGCCAGTCTAGCTAGATCAAGTTCCAGCTATTCCACTTACTGGCTGTGTACTTGACCAAACCTCTCTTTGCCTGTTTGAAATGGAAATGAGAATGGTCATTGTACAACTACATCACAGGGTTGTGAAAATTGAAACCAGATGATCTGTTCCCTGTAGAGTACTTAGTGCCTGCAATGGTAAGTGAGCACTATATAAGCATTAGCTATTTTTCTTGTATTTGTCGAATAAACTCCAGCAAATAAACTGTTTGACAAGGGTAGTAGGTTCTTGATAAAAAGTTGGTTGAATGAATGAAAAGGAAAGTAGGTTCTGTGGCCTGTATTAACCAGAGGGCTTAGTGCTCTCAACGGAAGTGCGTGTTAGAATAACAGCAGATGGTCGGTCCTAAAGATACTTTTGAAGTGATCATGTCTTAAAAGCTAAATGGCTATAGTTCTTTGTTTTTAAATTTTAGAAGTTCAATCACTCACAAAGGGTATATACTACCAACTAGCAAGAACTGTTCTAGGACAGTAAATGTGAGACAATTTCTGCTCCTAGCTCTGCCTCAAACTTGAATCCAACACTTCCCTTCTCTGGGCTTCAACTTTTGATCTGTAAAAGGAGGATTTTCTTTTTTTTTTTTTTCTGTAATCCACAAATGAAATTTTATTGATGTCTTAGTTTATAACACTGTGGGGTTTTAGTTGTACATTTTTGTTTGTCCGTCACCTTGTGGATGTAACCCTTCACCCCTTGTGCCCCCCCACCCCCCTTCCCCTTGGTAACCACCAATCAGTTCTCTCTGTCCGTGTGTTCACTTATATTCCATATATGAGTGAGTTCATGCAGTGTCTGTCCTTCTCTCTCTGGCTTATTTCACTTAACATAATACCCTCTAGGTCCCTCCATGTTGTTGCAAATGGGACAATTGTGTCTTTTCTTATGGCTGAGTAGTATTCCATTGTATGTATATACCACATCTTCTTTAACCAATCTTCAGTTGAGGGACACTTGGGTTGCTTCCACTTCTTGGCTATAGTGAATAATGCTGCAATGAACATAGGGGTGCATACGCCTCTTGTGATGGTTGATTTCACGTCCATTGGGTAGATGCCCAAGAGTGGGATTGCTGGATCATACGGTATTTCTATTTTTAATTTTTTGAGGACTCTCCATACTGTTTTCCATAGAGGCTGCACCAGTTTGCATTCCCACCAGCAGTGAATGAGGGTCCCCGTTTCTCCACAACCTCTCCAGCATTTGTTGTTTTTTGTGTTGGTGATTATAGCCATTCTAACCGGTGTAAGGTGATATCTCAGTGTAGTTTTGATTTGCATTTCCCTGATGATTAGTGATGTTGAACATCTTTTCATGTGTCTATTGGCCATCTGTATCTCTTCCTTGGAAAAATGTCTGTTCATCTCCTCTGCCCATTTTTTGATCGGGTTGTTTGTTTTTTTGTTGCTCAGTTGTATGAGATCTTTGTATATTACTGAGATTAATCCCTTGTCAGACAAACGATTTGCAAATATTTTCTCCCAGCTGGTGGGTTGTTTATTCATTTTGATCCTGGTTTCATTTGCCTTGTAGAAGCTCTTTAGTCTGATGAGGTCCCACTTGTTTATTTTTTCTGTAAAAGGAGGATTTTCAAACCAGGTAAGTACTTCTAGCTATGAGACTATTATGTGGTTCTTGCCTTTAAGGATTTCACAATCTATCTCTCTCTCTCTTTTTTTTTTTTTTTTTTGGTGAGGAAGATTAGGCCTGAGCTAATGTCTGTTGCCAATCCTTCTCTTTTTGCCGAGGAAGACTGGCCCTGGGCTAACATCTGTGCCCATCTTCCTCTACTTTATATGTGGGACGCCTGCCACAGCATGGCTTGACAAGCGGTGTGTAGGTCCGTGCCTGGGATCCAAACCTGTGAACACCGGGCCGCCAAAGTGGAGCGTGCGAACTTAACCACTACACCAACGGGCTGGCCCAGGACTTCACAATCTAAGGGTGCTTATTTTGGAGGTGGACAGATATGGATTCATGTCTGCTATTTTATTAGCAATGTAACCCTGAGCAAGTGACCCAGCTGTTTGGAGCCCATTTCATTATCTGTAAGATGGGCATGATGTCTCATACATCACAGACTTTTTGCAAAGATCTCTTGAAATCATTTATGTAAAGGACTTAGCATAATGCCAGATACAGAAACTCTTCTTTTTTGAACACAGCAAGCTTCTTCCTGCCTTAGGCACGGCAAGGGGGGGTAAAAACAAAATTATGCAGGATGAGTATACCAAAATGTTAAAAATCTCTCCTTCTCCCTACTACCTCCTTCTCCTCTCTTTACTGCATCTGCATACTTTCTGTGTTCAAAACTGGACATAATATTGTTTCCCTGGTGGCATAACAAATAAGTTCGCAAGCTCCCCTTCTGGCGGCCCGGGGTTTGCAGGTTTGGATCCTGGGTGTGGATCTACGCACCGCTTGTCAAGCCATGCTGTGGTGGTGTCCCATATAAAGTAGAGGAAGATGGGCACAGATGTTAGCCCAGGGCCAGTCTTCCTCAGCAAAAATATATATATATATATTGTTTCCCTGGAAAAATGGCTGATTCCAAGTCTTCGGCCAGGGGAAGTAGCAGGTGAGCCTGGAACATCAGTGTGCCAGAAAGCAAAGAAATGCTCAAATACTGATGGTGTTGTGTCAAAAGGACACAGGGACTACCTTGAAAAGGCTCCTGCTGGCCAAATTTGGTATGATTTTGAGCATGAAAAAGTGACAGTAATGGATTATAACACATTGAAAAACAATCTAAATCCATAGTGATATTTTAAAAAGGGAGAGAGGGGTTTTCTTTACAGAATGTGTCAAATGAATAATATGAATGATAGAATTAGAAAATCACCATTTTGCAACAATAACTAATTCAAGTCAAGATCATCATGGATGATAAAACCAATGGGTGTAAGGTCATTGGGGAAGAGGGTATTCATACAGCCTTAAAGTATCACTCCATAGATTACTTCTTAATTACAAAGGGAAAGGGTACCTTAACAGTGGAGAAATCTGACACCCACATAACCAAGTTTCTATACTTGGAATCATCAATAATGAGACAAAGTGATATTACATACTTCCTGATGTAAGCAATGGGAAGTACATAATATCATCTGTATAGGATTTTCCCCCAAAAATGCTTAACCTAAATCTAATTATGAGGAAACAGTCAGACAAACTCAGGTTGTGGGATAGTCTTAAATAAATAAATAAGATTAGGCTGGACTCGTCAAAAACATCAAGTTATCTAAAGGAAGGTAGCGGTACTGTTCTAGATTGAAGCAGACTAAAGAGATATGACAATTAAATGCAATACGTGATCTTTGATTGGCTCCCAGATTAAGGGAAAAAAACAGCTATAAAGAATATTCGTGGGGGCAGGCCGGTGGCGTGGCAGTTAAGTTCACACATTCCGCTTCAGCAGCCCAGGGTTCACCGGTTCGGATCCTGGGCTCAGACCTACTCACTGCTCATCAGGCCATGCTTAGGCGGCGTCCTATATAGAAGAGCTGCAACTCTACACCTATGATACACAACTATGTACTGGGGCTTTGGGGAGAAAAAAGAAAAAAGAAAGGGAGATTGGCAACAGATGTCAGCACAGGGCCAATCTTCCTCAAAAAAAAAAAAAGAATATTAGTGGAAGAACTGAGGAAATTTGAATATGAAAAACAGTATTAGCTTTTTCACTAATGTTAAACATCTTAGGTGTGATAATAGTATTTTGGCTATAGAAGAATGTCCTTGGGGATAAAATCTCATCTGCAATTGACTTTCAAAGGAGTCAGCAAAGAGGACAAAGAAACATACCCACACATATACATATTTGCAAGTATGTAACAAGAGATAAAACAAGTGTAGCAAAATGTTAAAATTGGTAAATCTAGGTAGAGTGCATATAGAAGGGTTCATTGTACTACTCTCATAACTTTACTGAAGGTTTGAAATTGTTCAAAACAGGGGCCGCCCGGTGGCGCAGCGGTTTAGTCCGCGCTTGGCAGCCCAGGGTTCGCAAGTTCGGATCCCGGGCGCCCGCCGACGCACTGCCTGTCAGCCATGCCGTGGCGGCGTCCCATATAAAGTAGAGGAAGATGGGCACGGATGTTAGCCCAGGGCCAGTCTTCCTCAGCAAAAAGGGGAGGATTGGCAACAGATGTTAGCTCAGGGCTGGTCATCCCCACAAAAAAAAAAAAAAAAAAAAAAAGAAATTGTTCAAAACATAAAGTTGGGGAGGGGGTGCAACACTGGGCCCAAAGTGTCCCTCTTCCAGCAAGCCTGTCCTGATTAAATAGGGCAGGCAGAATATGATTTCTCCTGTTGAACATATCTCCACACAGGCAGCTTTTCACTTTAACTAAACACCCCAGCCCTGGCTTCCAACAAACAAGATTTCTGAATGATAAAAGGGAAAAATAATGTTTGATCTTCACTTGATTAAAAATGTCATTCAGCAAAGGAAGTAGAGACAAATATTATGTAAAGTGACTTGCCCACCCTGGTCACACAGAGGCAGTGGCAGGGTTGGTATCAGGACCCTTACCTCCTCTGCTATTTCTACAATAATCTATATATATATATTTTTAATTTTTAATATTACATTTTGGGTATTCTTTTGAGCTTGGTTTTTTTTTTTTTTTTTTTTTTGCGAGGAAGACCAGCCCTAAGCTAACATCCACTGCCGATCCTCCTCTTTTTGCTGAGGAAGACTGGCCCTGGGCTAACATCCATGCCCATCTTCCTCTACTTTATATGGGATGCCGCCACGGCAGGGCCGACAAGCAGTGCGTTGGCGGGCGCCCGGGATCTGAACCCGCGAACCCCGGGCTGCCAAGCGCGAACTAAACCGCTGCGCCACCGGGCGGCCCCTACAATAATCTATATTTTTGTCAAAAATGGAAAGTTGTAGTATCACTCACTAGGGAGACAGGGTCATCACATAGGCTGGCTTCTTTTTTTTTTTTTTCCCACTGAGGAAGATTTGCCCTGAGCTAACATCTATTACCAGTCTTCCTCTATTTTGTATGTGGGTCGCCGCCAGCCACAGCACAGCTGCTGACAAGTAGTGTAGGTCCACACCCAGGAACCGAACCCAGGCCTCCGAAGCAGTATGCACAGAACTTAACCACTAGGGCACAGGGCCAGCCCTAGGCTGGCTTCTTGTTGCCTCTGCTTGAGTAAGCCCTGTGGGTCCTGTTTCCCAATTGTCTTGTTTCTACACTCACAGACCCCTTTTCATTGGCCCATCCCCATTCCTACATTTAATCACACACATCTCAGTGAGAACACTAGGGCTTTATTACACACGGAGTTGATTGCTAAGTCTCCAATCTCTCTTCTCCACTCTCTTCCTCTCAACACATCCTTCTAGGGCAAGTCACTAGGCCATTATGGAAGAAGAATCTGGGAGAGTGAAAAGCAGCAATGCAGTCCTCTGAAAGAACCACTGAGTCCTCTTGGCTCCGGTTGAGAATCTTCAGTGGAAGAGGTGAGGGATTTAGCTCTTATCTTCAAGGTCCTCCATGTCTACATCCTGAGGAGCTTTTGCCTTCTTTTTCGATTTGGACTGTGGTTCACTAGTCCTGGCTGGTTTCGGGGGGGCTTCCACTGAGCAAAGGAAAAGAGGAAGCATTAAAGACCCCAAATGAATCCAGGCTGCCCCCTCACCCCACCTCTGTGCCCCAGCCTCACCTTCCATGGCTGCTTTCTCTTTCTGGGCAAGCCGGATCTGCTGGAGGAGTTTTCTGCGCTTCTTCCCAGACAGAGTAATGTTGGCACGTGCACTGGACCTGAAGGGTTGGTAGGAGCACAGATATCCAAGTTAACCTGAACCAACACAGGCCACACAAGTGGTTCTGGCTATTGAAAAGGTCTTTGGATCTAAGTCAAAGAACTGTTTGAAAATCCGGGCTCTAAGGTAGTGAGTTAAATCTCTCCAACACTTAGACACTAAGATACATAATATTTACATAATAGTATTTAACATATTAACATAGTATTTACATAATACTAATCTGAACACATACCTAAAGTACTTAACATTAAATGTTAAAATTCAGTATATAGTAGAAACTTGTAAGGGAAAGCTCTATTTTTCTTTTCTATTCTCAATAGTTCTGACACCAAATGTGTGGTGTTTTCCCACAAGCAATTCTTCAATTCTCAGTGGACATGAACTGAGTATCCTACAAATTTTACTCAATTCTGACACCATCTACCTGGAGATAGATGGCTTCCACAAGGCTTCCCCCACTTCAGACGCCAATCACATGTCCAGGTTGTCACCTGTACTTCTGATTGACTAGGTATAAAGCAGGGTCCTCATGATCCCCTTCTCAGACGTGATAATTTGCTAGAACAGCTACAGAACTCAGGGAAACATTTACTTGCATTTACTGATTTATTATTAAAAGGATACAACTCACGGGGCTGCATAGTGGCACAGAGGTTTAGTTGGTGCTTTGGCAGCCCCGGGTTCGCGGGTTCGGATCCCGGGCGCCTGCCGACGCACTGCTTGTCAGCCATGCTGTGGTGGCATCCCGTATAAAGTGGAGGAAGATGGGCACGGATGTTAGCCCAGGGCCAGTCTTCCTCAGCAAAAAGGAGGAGGATTAGCAATGGATGTTAGCTCAGGGCTGGTCTTCCTCACACACACACACACACACAAAGGATACAACTGAGAAATAGCCAGATGGAAGATATACATGGGGCAAGGTATAAGGAAGGGGCCAGGAGTTTCCATGCCCTTCCCTGGTGCGCCAACCTTCCAGCACCTCCACCTGTTCACCAGCCAGGAAGTTCACCAAATCTCCTCTGTTTAAGAGTTTATATTGAGGTTAATCTCCAGCACCCCCCCCTTCCCAGAGGTCAGTGGGTGGGGCTTAAATTTCCAATCCTCTAATCACTTAATCTTTCTGGTTTTCAGTCCCACCCTAAGTCACTCATCAGCACAAATTTAGGTGTACTCAAAAGAGACTCCTTAGTAAATAAAAAACACTTCTATCACTCAGGAAATTCCAAGGGTTTTAGGAGCTCTCTGCCAGGAACCAGGGACAAAGACCAGACCAAATATATTTCTTATTATACGATAACTCTGTAAATATTTATAATGAAGAAGTCAAAGAATGGGATGGGGGGGCTGCCCGGTGGCGCAGCGGTTTAGTCCGCGCTTAGCAGCCCAGGGTTCGCAGGTTCGGATCCCGGGCGCCCGCCGACGCACTGCCTGTCAGCCACGCCGTGGTGGCGTCCCATATAAAGTAGAGGAAGATGGGCACGGGTGTTAGCCACGCTGTGGCGGCGTCCCATATAAAGTGGAGGAAGATGGGCACGATGTTAGCCAAGGGCCAGTCTCCCTCAGCAAAAAGAGGAGGATTGGCGACGGATGTTAGCTCAGGGCTGGTCTTCCTCACACACACACAAAAAAGAATGGGATGGGAATGCTCCCCCAGGACTCAAGGGGTCTTGAAACTTACATGCAAAATCCCACATGTGCCTTTGTGAAAATTCATCGAGTCGTTCGTACACTTAGGTGTGCGCTTTTAAATTTACTTATAAAAATCTATGTGAATGTACAACGTTACTTGGGGGGGGGGGGTGTGAGGGAATCGATAGCTCTCCTTAGATTCTCAATGGGGTCGCAGACCCAAAGAAAAGTTGTGAGCTAACGGTACCGTGAAAGGCTAGCAGAGTTTAGGCACAAACAGCCAACAAACGTTCCCCGCATAAACCTGAGTGCACAAGGAAAGCAGGGAGATGTTAGCTGCTGCGGAGCTCGTTAAGGAGGAGGGAAGGAGTCTCGGTGGGGAGGATCAAGGGGAAGAGGGTCCGGCACTCACGCCCGCTTCTTGAGGTGGTGCCGCGTGATCAGCCCTTCGTCTATCACAGCCCCGACCACCCGGTATTTCAGTCGCCGCTCCCGGTTCAACACTCGCCGTCGCTTGAACAGCTTCTTTTTCAGCTCCTGTGAGGGAGGAAGATGCTAATCAGACGGAGGCCGCACACCGCGACCCAAGACCTCCGCACCGGGAGACTCTGGCCCATCGGGCTCATCTCGTGCGAGACGAAAGGGCTCTGGGGCGCCTGGGAAACGGAGTCGGGGCTCCCACACAGTCACCGTTCGGGGCCGGTTGATCTTCCCCCCGGGAGCCCCCATGGCTGCCCTGCGGTGCCGGCTCCGGGGCTAAGCTTCCGCTCTGCGCAGTGTCTGCGTAGGCCCCGCCCCTCGGCCCCCCGCAAACCAATGGCAGCCCGGGGGGGCGGGGCCTGGTCTATATAAAGGAGCTCGGCGGCGCTGTTATCCTTTCCCAAGTTCGCGGCGGGGTAAGCGGGGTTTTTGCGTGGAGGCTGGCGGGGGTTTTGGGTGGGGCTTACGGACCCTCCTTTTCTTGGCGGAGCTCGGGCGTGCGGTCCCGATCCCCGTAATGTACGGAGGCAGAGGGAAAGGGCTCCGGCCTCCTCGGCGTCATGTCTTCGGTGCCGGCGGCTTCCAGTCCGCCGGTTCTATCCTCAAGCGCCGGGACACGGGGATCCAGGAAGCAGGGCAGCACTGAGATGCAGCGGGCGCTTACCCCGGGGTGCTCACGCCTTCTTCTTTGATTTCAGGTCTGTGGAGCCGCCCCAGGAGCCGGAGCTGGCGTATCCCCGCCTCTCTTCCACTTCCCGCTGCAACCAATAAAGACCACTGGTACCGTAGTAGGTGTGTGTTCGCGTTCTTTTCTCCGAGTTGCAGATTTAGGGAGGTTGTATGCGTGATTCCGTAAAGCGGACTTTGCAAATCTTCCCTTGGACCTCAGGCTCCTGCCGGAGTGAGGGTGACATGAAGCAGAACGTTCTCTGGCCGACCTAGCCGGCACCTCCAGATGGCCGCGCTGCGCCGAACCTTCCACGTGGCGACCCTGGTGGCGGGGGCGCGCCGCGCCTTGGCGGGTAGGGAAGGTGGACAGATTGGGCGGGCAGGGTGGGTTCTTCGTGAGTCGGGAATCTAGTCCCTGGAAATGTGTCCCTTAAAACCCTAGGGTACATTGCACCGTTTTTGCAGCGGTCTGAGAGAACTCGGGCGCCGGGTGACACATGTTCTCCACTCGTGTCCACAGGCTCCCTTGCTGGTAGCTGCCTGGCGGACCGCTGCCTTTGGGATAAGCTCCATGCCCAGCCCCGTCGGGGCAGCGTTCCCAACTTTGACTGGTTCTTTGGATACGACGAAGCCCAGGGGCTCCTACTGCCACTGCTGCAGGAGGCACGGGCTACCTATCCGCTGCGGGTGTTGGACGTAGGCTGTGGGACCTCAAGCCTGTGTACAGGCCTCTACACCAAGTGCCCGCACCCCGTGGATGTGCTGGGAGTGGACTTCTCTCCTGTGGCTGTGGCCCACATGAACAGCCTCCTGGAAGGTGGCCAAGGCCAAACACCCCTGTGCCCTGGGCACCCTGCCTCCCGCCTCCACTTCATGCAGGCTGATGCCCAGAACCTGGAGCCAGTGGCTTCCTCGGGTTCCTTCCAGCTAGTGCTAGACAAGGGCACCTGGGATGCTGTTGCCCAGGGTGGTCTGCCTGGGGCTTACCAGCTGCTGTCAGAATGCCTGAGGGTCCTAAGCCCCCAGGGGACCCTGATTCAGTTCTCAGATGAGGACCCTGATGTGCGGCTGCCCTGCCTGGAGCAAGGGTCCCAAGGCTGGACTGTGACTGTGCAGGAGCTAGGCCCTTTCAGGGGCATCACCTACTTTGCTTATTTGGTTCAAGGCTCTGATTAAAGACTTTTTAGTCCTGACCTTAATGTTTCTGTTGGGTGAGGAGAGAGTTGGAGAGAGCTTTGTCTTTGCAAGATGGCTGGAAAAGGAGAATTTGAGTCCTGGCTTCCAGATTTACTGGTTGGGTGCACATAGTACTGAATGTTTCTGTGCCCCAGTTTACTCATCTGCAAGGTGGGAAAAATACCTGGAGTTACGGAGATTACATACAATGATAGGTGAAACATTTGGCAGTGCCGGGCACAACATGAGTGCTAAATAGAGAAGGTACAAATGGATCATTCCACCCCCAACAAACTGGAACTTTTAAAAGCATAGATGGGAATTCTTAATCCAAATCCCAGCATTGACTAACTTGTGTGACCCAGTGGCCTAACCTCTAAGTCTCACTTTTCTCACCTGTAAAAGGGAAAGAGTGTGAAGGGATAGGTAGAAGGGCTTCATAAACAAATGGGTGAAATATTTGAGGGAGAGAAAGCAATACTTACCCTCAAAGCTCCTGGGAGGCAGGAGATGGGAACATTCCACAAAGCGGCTTCTACAGACAAGGGAGCCTGTTGCTGGGTCCCAGAGAGGACAGGGATTGGGGGCTTCCTGACCCTCTGTGTCCTTAGGACTCCAGGAGGCATCTTGCTCTACCTGTTCCTGCCCCCAGCTGAGTTCTGGGTTAAAGGTTCTTAATGGAGATCTGGGATGCGGTGGGTTCCAAGTCCAGCCTGGGGGGAGGTGAGTTAAAGAGCCCATTAACAATGAAAAATATTCCTGATATATTGTGGAATTTTTTAGAGATAAAATGAGTTTGTGCAACTTTTTTCCTTATAAAAAAATAACAGCAATTAGAATGAAGAGCTTAACTTCACAGCCTCAGGTTCCTCATGAGGGGGAAGTATCTCCCTCACTGGGTTCTGAAAACATGAGGTAAAAGTGTTTAGCACAGTGCTCAGGACGTAGTAAAAGCTCAGAAAAGAAAAAAAAAAAAAGCTATAACAGTATACAGACATGGGGAAAAGTCTGGAAGAGAAGACATCCGAAATGTTGACTCTCTCTGGGCAGTGGGATTTAGGGTAATTTTATTATCTCTTTTCCCCCCACAACAATGTAAATATTTTAAAATACGTATTAAAAGGTGTCACCCGTCTGACATCAGAACTGCCCTCTATAAAGTTCATCAACTTTGCCAAACCCCTTAACTTCTCTCTCCCACCTCTACATTTTTCTTCACTACCTTCACTGAGCACCTACTGTGAGCCTGGTACTGCTTAATGCAGGGGACACAGCTGAGTTTTCCATCTTGGTCCTGCCCAGGACGTCCAGGTCACAACAGCCCCATTGAACCAGTCACCTCCCTCACCTGGCTCTTCACTTTGGTCCTGGAAGAAGACCTCGGACTCCTCATCAGTGAGCAGCAGCAGCTCCTCGTGAGGCCACCGGAGCTCCCCACTCTCTTCACTCACCTCAGAGGCTTCTACCACAATGGAGGGCAGGCGGGTCTTTTGAGAGACAACCTGAATGAGGACAGCAGGGCGCTTGGGCCAAATTGGAGGATGAGCCAGCAGGAGGACACAGAGTGGAGAAGTACTAACCTGAACAATCTGGTGACTTTCAACTCTGCCAATTTCTCCTCTGCCTTTCCAGAGAGGGTTGGTCAGCCTAGGACTTTCTGGATGCTGGGAGGAGCCTGGGCTATCTCTAGGCCAAGGCCCATCCTCACTGCTCCCTGGCATGAGGGCCATGGGTGCTGATTCTTAGAGCGCAGGGTGGTTGAGCTCAGAGTAGAGTACCCCTGCCCAGTGTACCCTGCAGACTGCTCCTTTAATCTTTGGAGCCTGGCCCCTTAATCACTTCTGAAGAGAGGAGGATGACATGCTAGGAGATTAAGGGCCTTCCAGGCGAGGGGAAAATCCGGAGAGGTGGGATAAGAGCTTTATTTCTACTCACTCCCTGGTGACACTGGGAAAGGCGGGAGGAGTAGTAGTCAACAAGGGCATCTGGTGTAAAGCCCTGTGAGTGAAGAGCTTTGATAACAAACTTGGAATTTCCTGATTCCTTATGCTTCCTGGGTCTCCCAAGTTGACATGTTTCTTTGAATCTTATTTAATGAATATTTATATGGTGTTGACTATTTGCCAGGAACTGTTTTAAATGCTTCACATATAAACTCATTTAATTATCCTAAAACTATGAGATAGATACTATTATTTAGCCCCCTTTTCCGATGCAGAAACCAGGGCACAAAGAACTTAAATGGCTAGTCCAGAGTCACAGTTCCCCAAACTAGAATTCAGTATGTTACACAAAATGCAGAGTCTTCATGGTTAAAAAAAAAAAAAAAAAAAAAAAGCCAAGAGTATACCATGACGAGAAAAGTAACGTTTACTTTTAGCAAGTTTATTTACCAAGTAAAGTAAAGAGAAAGTATATAAATACACCCTTTTCCCCACCCAGTACACTTGGCTTTGAGTTTCTGTTCAGGAGTTGAAGGGATTGAAGGGGATCAACAGGCTGATGCGTATAGGTATCTGGATGTCCACTATGTGCCGTACTGAAAAAGCACAAATCGTTGTAGGAAACCACAGAGCACAGTCCTAGCCCTCTATTGATCAGGAAGTTTCGGAACTGGGCAATTGTAAACCCCACAGCAACCATGAAGACAAACACTCTCCCCTTAGCAATCCCCTCCAAATTTCACGACAATGGGACCCGCGCTCGGCCCTCGTTGTCAACACTTCTTGACAAGCTCAACCTTCTCACCTTCCAACTAGTCTTAAAACTCAGGTACTCTGGATTCTAAACGTTTCGCTGATGAGACCCTCTCAAGCCCGGCCCCTTCTCTATGGTCTCCTCTGTGGGTCGCTCTAGCCCGCGCATGCGGCAGCGAGACGCCTGGGTTACCGTTCTAGGCTGCGGAGGACTCAAGAGGGCGCCTCGCTGGTCGCGCGGTCGGCCATGGGGACCGTGCGCAAAGCGCTGGTCGTGGGCGCGGTGCTGGGCGCTGGGGCCGGTGTGGGCTCTGCGCTCTTTGTCCTCGTGACCCCGGGAGAGCAGCAGAAGCAGGCAATGCTGAAGGTGGGAGCACCTGGGAGTCCGAGGTGGGGTGGGCGCGGAGAGTCCCGGGCTGGGGGCCCGGACTACGAAGCTCCTTTCCTGCCCGCAGGTGATGCCGGGGCAGGACCCTCGGCGCAGGGACGAGGCGGCGAAGACCAAGGAGTTAGTGCTGGCCACTCTGCAGGAGGCAGCGACCACGCAGGAGAATGTGGCCTGGAGGAAGAACTGGAATGACGGCGGCGGCGGGAGGAGGTCACGGTGACCCGGAACCTGCCCCCGTGGGCGCTGGGACCCCTGCTCCGGCGCAGGAGCCCGAGGCGGCCTTTAACCTCCATGGGCCCGGCGAGGAGTCCGGACCCGGGATGCCACGCGGGGCCCGGGGAGCTGGCGCCGGGTGAGCACGTTCTCCCCGAACCCTGCATTGACTGCGCTTGAACGCCCACGTCTCGGGCCGGGAGGCCTCCGATGTGGCGAGGTGAAGGAACCAATAAATCACGTTCCTCCATCCAGTGACCCCCGCGGTCGGACGCCAATAAATGCCTAGTTTTCTGGGGTCGGTGCTGCTGGTGGGGTGACTGCGGCTGCCGCCTGCCCCGCCCCATGTGAAGCTGAAGCCCAATAGGCCTAGCGACCACGTTTGCAAAAGACAAGTCAGGTCACGTGGTCTGTTTGAGTGTACTTTCGGGGATAACCAGGCGACATTCTTGAAATCAGAACTATCCTGGAAAATCTTGTAGCAACAGATGCCCAGAGAGGACACTTTGGGTTCCTGTCCTTCCAGTGAGGTTGGAGAGGGGCTTCCAGCACTTAACCATGTGCCATCATGCCTTCTGGGCCATTATTTAACCTTTGGAGGCAGACTTGCTAGGAGTAGTAATGAAAGGAGCTTGCTTTGAGTCAGACAGATATTGATTCAACTCCTGCATGTTATAAAACCTCTCTGACCCTCAGTCCTGTTCTATAATAGGTGATAATTACCTTGAGGGTTGTTGTAAAAAGATTAACATAGGGGGCCAGCCTGGTGGTGTAGTGGTTAAGTTCATGTGCTCCACTTCAGTGGCCCACAGTTCACGAGTTTGGATCCCGGGCTTGGACCTACACACCCCTCCTTAAGCCATGCTGTGGCAGTCCCACATAGAAAGTGGAGGAAGATTGGCACAGGTGTTAGGTCAGGGCCAATCTTCCTAAAGCAAAAAGAGGATGATTGGCAGCAGATGTTAGCTCAGGGCCAATCTTCCTCACCAAAAAAACCCACATTTCTTTGACTAAAAAAAAAGACTAACTAGAAATGTCAAGTGCAGTGCCTGGCATAGAGCAGCCTCTCAGTAAACGTGGAGTTCCCCCGCCCCCCCAAAGGCTGCACTGTAGTCTTTTTCAATCTCTGAATCCAGTCAGAGGATCTATTGGAGATGCCACTGAAGCGATGAGGAAAAGTTGTCAGTGGGGTCACAGCCCCACACCAAGTCAACCAATTCACTTCCCTTTTGTCTATTTGATATCCTGTGGTTCCAAGCAAGATTGCAATGGAAAAAAGGCTGCTTTTATTAAAGCCAGAACACTAAATAAAGCTGGTAGCACTGAGATGTAAACTCGGCTATAAGCATTGGTGCTGTTTTCAGCTGCTGGATGGTGAAGTCATAAACTGAATACATTCGTCATGTGTGATCTTCACAATGTCATCGTGGCCTCTTTCCTAGCCAGGGAATGAGAGGAAAGAGGTCAGCAGCTGTTTGAGGGAGCACTAGGGTGAGTGATCTAGCAACAGGAAGAAGGGCTACCATGAAGGAGCTGGGCGGTTCAGAGCATAAGCCCTAGAGTTGGGCTCCCCAGGTGTGTGTCCAGGTTCTACTACTTGCTGCCTGTGTCGGTTTGGGAGAGTGATGTGCTTTGGTGTCTCCATCTCTAAAATGGGATAATTGTACCCACATCTAGATAATAATGCCTTCATATCTCAGTGAATACACAGAAAGCACTTAAAACTGTGTGGCACATATTAAGTACTCAATACTTCTTAGCACAGAAGAGATGTATGTAGTGAAAGTCACTGTCAAGTCACAGACATTAACAAGTAATGATGTCAATGTTTGTGAATGGCCACATAAAAAATTACCCTTTTAGTAGCTAATACTTATTGGGGACTTATCAGGTGCCAGGCACTGTGCTAAAGCACCATGTATCATCATTATGTAATCCCCACAACTCCAATTAACAGGTACTATTATCTCTATTTTACTAAAGAAGAAATTAGGCTTAAAGAAGTTAAGGCATGTAACTAGTAAGCATTTCAGGCTTATGGACCGCCTTACACCCATAGAAGCAAAAAGTATCCCTAGCATCTCTCCCCCCTCAACCTCCCAAGCAACTAATCAGACCCAGAGATCAGAAACAAGTCTCTTGTTGGAAACTTAGGATGAGGAATCGGGTCTCCTCTAAAAGCCTTCCCTTTAGCTTCTTCCTCTGCCTCAGTTTTGTCCCTCCCAGCCATGCAGGAAGGAGTCGACATATAGAACTCAGATGGTCTATTTATTAGGAAGATGTCAGTGCTTTATCAAAGATGAAGAGGTCAGAGGAATGGTGGGATAAAGGCCTCTCAGCTGGGACATTTCTTGGCCACAATGAGGACAGCAGAAGGCACAAGTCCTGAGGATGGAAGAAAACAGGTTTGAACCACAAAGATACCTACTTTTCGCCCCCCAAATTCATGGCCTCACATCGTCTCCACAAAGTCCCTTCTCTTTGCACCCCTTCCTTCCTCAGGCATGCCTCCTATCCCCCCCTAAGTCCTGTTCCAGGTCCCACATATCATACCCAGCTCCTGCAGAGGTCTCTCCATGTCAGCCTCTGAGAAGGCCCGCCGGGGGAAGCCACTGAGTAACTGCACTGGGTCCTGGCCCCCTCCAGGTTCCTCCCCACGGTGGAGCTCCACATAGAGCCTCACGGCTGCCAGCTGTTCCCGTGCCCGGAACGTCTGGGTCAGTGAGGTCCCATCTGGCAGCCTGACCTACAGGGCAAGGGAGAGATACAGTACTGTGAGCGTCAAAACTGAATGAGGTGCCCAAGTAAGGAAGAGAAGAGCAAAGTTGGCTCCTCCTTCCTCTTAGAGATACTGAACCAGAATAATTACTATTTAAGGCACCTAATGAACAACCACTTATGCTCTGCTTTACTAGGCAATGAAGAGAGAATCTCCCACATTCCTCACAATTTAAGAAAAAACAAGGACACGATTATACAAAAACATCTGGATAAATACCACACTGTGCGAACAGATGTGTAATAAACCAAATGAAAACGTTATGAACAAGTAAAAAGGTAACTGCTGAGTAAGAGGAAGGTATGGATTTAAATGACGGCAAGTGAAAGCTGATATCCTTCCTAAGAGTAGAGGAGATAGGATTTCAAAAGTCATTTACAAAGAAGGGAAATGTTTGGCAAAGGGAACATAACTGAAAAAAGCTCTGGGCTGGGTGCCTTATAGGCCAATGAAGGGGTCCCAGGAATCAGAATCAGTACCTGTATGCGACACTGGTCATATTCCCGCTTGGTGGGAGGCTCCTGGCTGGGAGAGGAGGGAACGGGACCTGGCTCTGTTGTTGTTGGGGATGGCTGAGAACCCACACTACCACCATACTGAAGGACAAAGGAAAACACTCAATCAGGCACTCACCCACCTTCAGGAGAACCATCGTATAAGCCCATCCCTTCCCTCTGAAGCTAGACAAGAAGATTTACTACTAAGCCACCTACTTCATTCCCTTCTGTCTTCCCAATCACCTACCTTCTTGGCTCTCTCTGCCTTGTCCCTTTCGATCTTTTCTCGGACTCTTTGTCTGGAACGCAGACAAGAAGAAAGTAGGTCAGATGTTGACAAAGCAAGTCTTCATTACTTTCTCATCTCTTATCCAACAATCCCAGCACCCAGACCTGGCTGCTAACTCTTCAGCCTTTTCCCTCCTCCGCTCCTCAGCAGCCCGGCGCATCTCATCCTCCTGTAGCCGCTGCCGGGCAGCTGACAATTCTTGCCCTTGTCTCCTGCGCTGCCGTTCCCGTTCCAATGCCTCCCGCTCCTCTCTTTCTTCACGTTCCCGCTGCTTCTGAGCCACCAGCTCCAACATCCTGTGTTGCAGAAAGAGAAGAGCTCAAGAAAAATGGACACGGATTGGGAAGGTTTTACAACAAAGGACTCAGAAAACAAAATCAGGGAACACATGTCCCAAAACAGATGAAAGACACAAAAAAGGAAAGGTCAAGAGAGGGCAGAGGAAATGTTGAAAATTCGAGGGTTTCTGACCAGATTTGTGTACTGGGGAGAGACAGAAGGTGACTCTCAGAAATGTGAGTTTGTTCCCTACTATACCTCTTGGTCTGCTCCTGTCTTTCTTCTTCACTCAAAACGGGCTTGCCTTCTCCCGCAGCAGACCCAGATCCTACAAACAAGCAATCAGTATTACTACCCGTTCAGACCCTCCTCGGGCCCTCCTGAATAATCACACCGTGTCCCTCAGTCAGGACCTTCAACGCCACCCTGCTCCGAGGGGGTGGGTTCCCGTCCCAAGACATGTCCAAGGGGGGTCGCTAGCGGCTCGTCCACATCGGGGTCGTCTTCGTGCTCCATCAACCTGGCGGGGAAAGTCGGGAGGAAGGTTAACACGGAGGCTGCCCCTCCCAGCAGTCCCCAGTCCCCTGCCGCCCCGTCTGCGCTCACCAGTCCATCGCAGCCTCGATGCCCTGGTTCCCTGTGAGGGCCAGAGCCTTCTCCCTGGGGGCAGAAACACCGTGAATAGCGCCCACGAGCCATGGTGATGGTCGGGCCGGGGCGGAGAGCCTGAGGCCAGGCCGGGGTAAAGGCCCGGACAGGTCCGCGACCCCCGCGGGCCGGGGTTAGGGGGCTCCCTTACGCGCGTCCCCTGGGGAAGCCCATCTCTATGAGACTCTCCAGAGCCGTCAGCTCCGCCATGGCGCCGCCACCGCCGCTTCCGCGGGGACCTGGGGGGGCGAGAAGGAGGGCGGAGGGGGTCAGCGCGGGGCGCCCCCGGCCCGCGCGCAATCCGCCCCCGACGGCCTCGGCCGGGCGCTCGCCCGCTCACCCGGCTCCGGAGCCGCCGCGGACACCGCCGAGAAGAAAGCCGAGGGAAAGCGGAAGTACCCGAGTCTGTTTGCGTCACGTGGTGGCGGACGTGGACGGGTGCCTCAGAGGGCCAGAAAACACAGGTCTGGCCCCGCTGCGGGGACCCGGCGCGGGCGGGGACAAGCAGCGCGGCGCGTAAGTCGGCGACCTTCCAATCCCGGGCGCCCCGCGGCGGTGGGAAAGGGTAGTGCGGCCCTGAAAACCACGGGCGAAATGAAGCCAGCTCCGGATACGGTCCCTTAGCGCAACCAATTGGAAAGTTATTTGGCACTGTTTATCAGGAGCCATAGAAATGTGCATACTCTTTGACCCACTCAGCCTCTCCGGGGAATTGAGCCATCCTCCGCCCGCCTGCCAAAGGGATCTTTCAAAACACGATATCTGATCCTGTCATCACCTCCCTGCTTAAAAATTCTCCATGACTCCCAGTCACCTAGGATGAAACCTAAATGCTGGTAGTCCGGCTTCCTTCTGCCCCTTTTTTGTTAGAGCCCCTTATGTAAAGTGAGAATAACAATAGCACCTACCTTAGGTGCCTGGCAAGACCTTACTGTGTAAATGTTGGTCTGCGCAGTTTCATCTCCCACCACCTGAGGGTTAACTTGGACATATTGCAAAACAGGCCCTCTCCCTCCTCCAGGCCTTTGCACCCTCTGCCTGGGATGTCCTTCCTCTTCTGTGGGCTTGGTTAACTTCCAGTCATTTTTCACACTGGGCTTTGGGGTTTGCTTTTTAAGAGACGCCTGCTTTGACCACCCACTCTTCACTTCCCAGCTTTAGTATTTAACCCCCACCCCCGCACCCCCCCCACCCGCCGTTAAGCATTTATCCCCCTGCTGTGTAGTCATTGTTGATTACTTAGCCCTTGCCACTACCTAGGCTGTTAGATCCCTAAAGGTAAAGCTCACTTTAAATGTTTATCAGGCGGCAGAGTAATAAGGTACTGATATTGATAATATATGTGCTCGAGACTTTTATATGATTAATGCATATTTAATCAACTCAACAATCCATGTGATATAGGTACTATTATTAGTGACAGAAAACAGACACAGAAAAATGAGATAATTTACCTAAGGTCACAAAGCTGGTAAGTAGCAGAGCTAGGATTGACACCCATGCAGTGTGTGTTCACGAAACCACTCTGCTATGTTGCCTCTCCACAGTGGAGTGAAGAGGATCAGCTTTGGAGTTGGGCAGCTTGGGACCAAATCCTAACTCAGCTCCTTACTTGTAGCTTCAAACCATTTAGAACCTTAAATTTCTCATCTGTGAAAAGGTAATACCATCTCTTGGAATGATTGTGGTGAAGATTATGTGAGAATGCATGTAAAGCATGTCTTTTTTTGGGAGGGGGGAGGAAGATTGGCCCTGAGCTAACATCTGTGTCCACCTCTCTCTATTTTGTATGTGGGACGCCACCACAGCATGGCTTAGATGAGCAGTGTTTGGGTCTGTGCCTGGGATCTGAACCTGCGAACCCTAGGCCCCTGAAGCAGAGTGCACGAACTTAACAACTACGCCATGGGGCTGGCCCCTAAAGCATGTCTTTAATAAGGAGATAGTAGGGGGCCAGCCCAGGTGGCCTAGTGGTTAAGTCTGGTGCACTCCACTTCAGCAGCCTGGGTTCAGTTCCTGGGCACAGACCTGCACTGCTCTGTTAGTGGCCATGCTGTGCTGGCAGCCCACATACTAAAAAATAGAGGAAGATTGGCACCAATGTTAGCTCAGGGTGAATCTTCCTCTGCAAAAAAAAAAAAAAAACCGGAGATAGTAGGCTCTCATTATTTGTAAATGAATAAATGCTGGGGAAATACAGGGATCAAATAAAAAAGGCACAAAGTATCCACTGCAATGTGATAAGTGCATTCTGAATTTATAAATGTTTTCTGAATTTATTCTAGAGGTCCAATCATAAAAGAATGATTAAATTGTTTAGTGCTGCCTCTTTCACCTACTTCCCGCTAAGTATCCTATAGAAATACACAAACACGAAGATACCCAAACAAACAAGGATGTCCATAGCAAACACCAGAGACAACTTAAATGTTCTGTTGCGTGTTGGTTTGATATGATTTCAAATCCACTTGTTTATAACCAAGACAAAAAAAAGTTGTTTTGATGTAAGAATGAAGTAAGTTGTGTCAGGGTGTCATCATCTCATCTGTCATTGATAAGAACTCAGTAGCCCGGTTGCTGAGGGGCCCTGCTGGGGCCTTATGATAAGAACAGATGGAGAAGCAACTATGGCAAGGGGACATTTAGACTGTTAATACCCAGAGTGTGAGGAATATCCGAGAGTTTCGGTCTGGGCTGACCTAAATAAACTCTCCGAAGACCTTGGGGCATTAGCTCCTACCATGGTAAGGGCGACTCCCTTATCGGTAGTGGCGACAAACCTCTCAGCAGCCCCGTGAAGGAGATCGGCTTGTCTGCCAACACCAGCCCTGTCGCTCCCTAGCAACGTGCTCTGGCAACAAGGGACTTGCCATCTCTCCCAAGTGCCCAAGTATAAAAAGGTACACCTCGAACTAAATTTGGACTTTATTAATCTCCCCTTGCCTGGAACAATAGTGTGATTAATCTATCGTTGGTTTGGAGTATATGTTATTTGTTTATTGGCTTATTAAGAGGCATTATCCTATGTGCTATTGGCTTGTGAAACTATTATACATCCCACAGTGCACCTGTGTCAAATAAAATATTGGCAAAGACAGTCTCAGTCTCTGAGCATAATTTTTGCTCCCCAAAATGAAACATGTTCCAACAAAGAGCAATGGCTACTGTCAGTTACAGAGCATCCTCCTATGGAAAGTTATGCAGCCTTTAACATAACTAAGGAGGCTCTGATTTACCAACATGGAATATTGGCCATAATATACTGAGTGCAAGAAGAAAATAGTTGCATTGCATACAGAAAGATCTGCTATGCTATAGGCAGTTACCTCTTGAGGAGGAGGGGAACTTTCACTTCATTCTTTTCAGTATTACTTGACATTTGTGTGTTACTTTTATAATTTAAAAAAAGAGGTATAAGACCAGTAGAAGTGAGGATTATACTCTGTAACAACTTAGACTTTTCTACATCCGTTTAATTTAAAAATACATTCAAAAGTATGGGGCCGCCCAGTGGCGCAGCGGTTTAGTCCACGCTTGGCAGCCTGGGGTTCGCGAGTTTGGATCCCGGGCGCCCGCTGACGCACTGCTTGTCAGCCATACTGTGGCGGCATCCCATATAAAGTGGAGGAAGACGGCACGGATGTTAGCCCAGGGCCAGTCTTCCTCAGCAAAAAAAGGGGAAGATTGGCAACAGATGTTAGCTCAGGGCTGGTCTTCCCCACAAAAAAAAAAAAAAAAAAAGTATGTATACTACTCTGAAAAATAGGTGTTTGGACAGGGAATTGAAAATGATCATGAAAAATGAAAACGTTTTCCTTTTATGTTTCCTTTAATGTTACTGTGGATATACAATAAACACAAATGGGGGGAAGTGGGGGAAATCCCTCAGTATTTTTGAATAATTATTTTTTTTACTAGCAAAAATGCAAGCTTGTCCCAGACAGCAGCTTGGGTAATCCCTTCTCCACCCCAGGTCAGTCATTTATTTCCACGTGTCTCAGACACAGGTGGATCCTGACTAACGTGCGCCCTTCCTCAACATCTGAACAAAAGGCAGAAGGAGAAGGAATGGTCTCTGGCTCCAAACTCTCATCCTGCAGCAGCTTATTCTCAAAATCCCACTGAAAACCCCCCATAGTGGCAGAGCCCTTTTGAGTGTGTGTGACAGAAGTTGGCTGACTACAGCCAACCCCCTCCGGGCCTGATTTGTAAGGTCCACGAGCTAAGAACAGTTTTTGCATTTTTTAATTCGTTACATGGTTATATAAGTGCCTCCGTAATATCTTCACTTTTATCCTCTGGAATCACAAAGTCTAAATTAGTTACTATCTGGTCCCTTAAAGAAAAAAACAATGGAATGCCGACCCTCTCTACTTCCTAAACCTCAGCCGAGAGCAGAGCAGAAAGTCTCGACCTGAATGAGCTCTTAGGTCGAGCAAGAGACTCAGCTGGGGCCCAGCACCTGCCTTTGCTCCCATCCAGGTGGCGCAGGGCAGCAGCGGGCGGCCACCTCCTCCCCGGAGCCCGGGCTGAGTTCCCGGGCAGGGGCTTGACTTGGCCGGAGATGCCCTGAGGCTGTTTAGAGCCCCGCGGCGGGTCGGGTGGCCGTGCGGCGGGGGCAGCCCCAGTGCTGGCGCAGGCAGAAGTGCCAGACCAGGGCGGCGCAGCTTAGCAGGGCCAGCGCTGTGCCCACACCCACGGCCGTGTGGACCAGGGTCTGGGGGCTGGGGGGCATGGCCAGGCGGCCGCAGGGCCCAAAAGCAGGGCCTTTCATGCCCTCGAAGCCCTCGCCACCCGCCCCGGGCACGCTGCTCTCTCCAGCCCCGTTAGCAGCCACCACGCAGACGACATAAGCACCCCCAGGCTTCAGTCCTTTCAGTTCTGCCCTGCGGACTGTCGAGTTGAGGGGGGGACCCTTCTGGAGAGCCCTGTTGCCTTCCCAAACCAGCAGCCAGTACTGGTGGACCGGGGAGGAGGGGGCACACCAGTGCACCACCGCAAGGCCGGCCTCGGCCACCACGCGCACTTCACCCAGGCGTGGCGGGTCGGGTGGCTGGGCCGGGCTGGAGAGGCCAGGGCACAGGCAGGCCCTTGGGCTGGCCCTCTGCAGCTCCTGGCAGGGCACCTGCAGGTGGCGGCAGCGGTCATAGTCACAGGGGACAGCCGGCAAAGGTGGCCACGCTGTCTCATCTTCCTCCTTTTCCTCAAAGTCTTGAGGGTTCAAGGGCTGCGCTCTGGGAACCAAGGAGGTGACAGCCAGGAGCCACAGAAGGCAGGGACAGCCCAACATGGAGTCTGGAAGGGAAGAAGGTTTATAGGTGAAGGCTGTTCAGCCCCTGGGCCTTCCAGCCCCCACCCTTAACAAAACCCCTTGGGGCCAGGGAAACAGCTGGGAACCAGGAGGAGAAGAGAGAAGAAGGAATGAGACAGATATTCGTCAGCGGACTTCTGAACAGCCTACATGCTTGGTTTTGGGCAAAAAAGAGCAAAATATGGTTTGAGGCAGGAGGGACAGATGTGTGACCGGCAATGTGTGAAGCACTAGAAACAGTTAATAAATTAACAAAGTGCTGGGAGGGAGAAGAGGAGGAAATGATTTACTTAGCCTGGGGAAGAAAGGTGGAATAATTCCCAGCTGCCACCCAGAGAAAAGATCTGAGTGAAACAAGTATCAGTCAGCGACACACGCAAAAACCCAGAAAGGAGGCATTAGTGACAAAGAAGAGATTAACAGAAGGGGGAAGTAAGGAGCCTGGAATCCTCACTTCCCACCTGTCAAAGGAGTCCTGGTCCCAGCCCGTTCCGCCTCCCCGACTCCTCCCGGCCCGCAGCAGCCCCTCACCAGTGGGTAGGCCTCGATGCAGCGGGAATCCGCGACCAGACGTCTGTGGGTATCAGGTTGAGGGGTCCCGGGAGCACAGGCTGCGCAGTCAGGTTCTGTCAGTGTCTTCAATTCCAATTCTGTTTTGGCTCGAAGCTTTTATACCCTTCAAGCGTGATGTCACCACCTAGCCCCCCCTTCCCTGGTGAATGCCAAGAACAGGGCTGCTCCCTTCAGAGGGCCTGAGTCACGGGGCCAGGGATGGGGGAAGCCACATGCAGTGGTTTCAGCTGGAGGCCAGGATGCCTGGGTTCTGAAAGGGGAGTGGAATGTGGAAAGCAGCCAGGAGCTGAGAATTCAAAGGCTGAAGTCATGTGAAGGGATGAGGAGGGGAGCAGAGGGAAGGGCCCACCTGGCTGCTATCAGAGAGGAAAACAGCTGTGGACAGCATGTGGCCTGGGCTACAAAACGCTGCTTCAGTACAAATCATACCACATCCATGGCAGTCATTTCCTGTCTTCTGCCTCCCAGCGGACAGAGAAAGGGAGGGGTGCAGAGGCCAGAATGATGTATCCCAGCTCTCCCGACGTGCCCTACACTATCCCCCTCCCCAGAGGGAGATGAGAGTCACGTGGATGGAGCAAGCAGGATAGGTTTTCTCTTCTTGTACTTCCTAGGCTTATGAAATGGAAACAGCTGTGCCTAAAATAGTCCAGGAGCTGGAGACCTTTCCCAATGGAAGCCCCTGGCAAGACAAACCTCCTCCAATCAGGGGTGGGGGATGCCTGGGGAACACAAGGTTTTCATCTTTTTTTCTTTTTGGCTTGAGGAAGATTGGCCCTGAGCTAACACCCATGCCAATCTTCCTCTATTTTGTATGTGGGACGCTGCCACAGCATGGCTTGACCAGCCGTGTGTAGGTCCGCGCCTGGGATCCAAACCGGGAAACCCTGGGCTACTGAAACAGAACGCACGAACTTAACCACGATGCCACTGGGCTGGCCCCTACACAAGGTTTTCAAATGGCCCTGAATCCATTTCAAAGAGTCAGGGAAGCAGCTGACACAAAAATAGTTTATTGGGGGAGGCACAGGAAAGGGGTCAGGTGGGAAAGGGCTGGATGTGGAGACTGTGCTCTGTTCTCTTCAGGAACTAGAGCAGGTGGGGCGCTGTCGGAGAGTGCCCACAGAGTGTTCGGAGCTGCCCAGAGTCTCTGGGGCAAGGTCAGGGGCAGGAGCAGGCAGGTTGGCCTCCGTCAGCAGAGCTGCATCTTCCCAGGAGCCTGAACCGGGGCCAGGGGAGGGAAAAACAAAATCCCAAATGGGAAATTAGATAACCAGCGCCCGCGACCTGATGTGGCCTCCTCCCTACCCACAGGCCACCCCCAGCCCACCCGGGTCCTGGTGCAGGGTGCCCCTCACCATCACTGGCCTCCAGCTCTAGCTCCTCCTCTGCACTCGGGCGCTGCTGATCTGGTTTCTCCTCCTCAGACAGCGGGCCCTCTGCAGCTACAGGCGAAATGCAGAGGTCAGACTGGAAGAGGTGGGAGGGGAGAGGTAGAAGGAGTGAAAAGGGAGGGAGGGCTGCGGTACCATACCTGCCCCTACGTGATCTTCAGGGCTCTCACCGTCCTCTGTAATGTCTGACAGCTGGGTTGACTCCTCCTGGCTCTGGGATCCTGTACCTCCAAAGGGGGTAGAGGACAGGACAGGGCCAGGGTGGCTGCACTGGGACGGCAGTGCCAACTCCACCTCCTCTAGCCTTTCCTTTGACCCTTAGCTCAGTGTGTGAGCGCCTGAAGCCTCACGCTGGAGATGCAGGACCTCCCTCTCACCCAGCCCTTAACCGTCACCTTTACCTGGCTGACGGGCAGAGATCCTTCGCTGGACTTCCTTTCGGGAACCATCTCTTTTTCGGATGTTTACCTGGGGAGGAGAAACTACTGAGAGGCGAGGACTGACTTCCTTCAGTGTCAGGGCCCTTATACCCAAGTCCCCAGCATGCCCCAGCCCTCTCCACAGTCAAAGAAGGATCACGAAGGGGAGGGGTCCTTTTCAACCTGCAAAGAGAAGCGGTGCCGGGGCCAGATGCCCCCCCACACCCACTGCATGTAGCTGAAGAGCACGATGACGCTGAGGAAGGTGAAGTTGCTGGCGACACCTATGAAAGCGCAGGTCATCGGGAAGTTGTACAACAGGTACCTAAGGCAGGAAGCAGGGACAGGAAGGGAGTAGCAGTTTCTGGAGAGCACCAGCCTTTTCATTTTCCAGAAATAAATTCTAGGGCAATTCAAATGCATGTGGCTAGAGTCGGCCTCCACCTCCTCTGCCTCCCACTCGCTAAGCCAATGGTTCAAGACAATAGTTCTCAACTCTGGCTGCATATCAGCCTTCCCTAGGGTGCTTTTAAAAAGTCTGATGACCAGATGTGAACCTAACAAATTCTGGTTCAGCTGTCTGGGGGTGGGGCTCAGGCACGGGTATTTTTTAAAAGTTCCCCAGAGAACTGATATGCTGATGTGCAGCCAGGGTTGAGAGGCCACAGGGGGCAGCTGTGGCCTATGTAAAACCTGTTCCCTCTGCTTAGGACCCTCTTCACTTAAGGACCCAGGAGAGCTGCTGAGGCCCACTCCAGGGGTTCCTCACCTGAGCCCAGTGAAATGGGCATGGATGCGGAGGTAGGCTCCGTACAGCTGGATGCGCTTGCTGTGGATCTCGATAACCGCTCCGGTGGTAGGCACATACTGCGGGGGTGGGGGTGGGTGGGTTGGTAGCAGCGTCAGGCCAGGATCCTGCTGCTGTCACTCTTACCAGCCCAATCTGAGGCCCGCTTCCAGCCTCCGTTGCTGTCCCTAATGACCAAGCCCAGAGGCTCCTCCGGGAGAATTCTGGGCTTATGGAGAGGGCCGTTTCCTTTTGTCCTCCTTCACCCCCCTTACCGAGTTCTCTCTGTATTCCGGATATAGCTCCACCTCCAGGAGCTGCTTCTGCTCTGCAAAGCCAAACAGCAGGAGGCTAGAGAAGACCAGTGTGTCAAGCATCTGGAGCAGGTCTGAGCGGTAATGCAACATCACCTGCCAGGGCCGGGAAGCAGATGTTGGGGACCCCTACGTTCCTATGGCCCAACTCACCCCTCAATCACCCCTGCGCAGTCTTGAAGGCTGCTTCTTCCTCAGGTCCCCTGCCCCCTCACTTTCACTTCCTACCACACCCCCCCCACTCCAAATACTTGAGTGACACCCCTGCCCTGTCCTGCCAGCCACATGTCTCTATCCCAGGACAACAAAGGCCCCTCTTCTAAGAAACCTTCCTGTGGTTAAGCCCAACTCTGTCTCTGATCTACCTTTCCCCCCAACAGTTCTATAATCCACAGTAGACTAAGTCCCAGTGCACCATCTTAAGCTTTTTTCCCCATGTAGACATTCAGGAATTTGATTCATGATTTTTTTTGTTGGTTCTGTTGACAATTAAGAATGGAGTCTAACATTTATTGAACACCCACTATGTGCTAATAAGCACTTGACATCTCCTCGTTGAACCCAAACTAGTCTTGCTACAAGGAGTTAGTATTATACCTCTTTATAATACTTTACAACAAAGGGGTTAAGTAAGCTGCTCCTCAGCTAGTACATTTCTGGGTGAGGTTCGAGCCCAAGTCTGTCTAGCTCCAAAGCAGCCCCCCTCTTCAGAGCGGCTCCATGCTTCAGATTTTACCCCAAAGCTGGATATGGTCATCAGATATCTGGGGGTGTTTGTCTGGTTTGATAAACTGACTCCACTTCCCCATCCTGACGTGTCTGTGACCTCAGAGCTAGGATGTCTTCTCTGGAAGCCTTACTCAGACAGTCTGACATCTGTCACCATTCTCCACATCCTCCCAGACAGGCCATGAATACGTACAGAGCGTGAAGAAGTGGAGATGATTCGGCCGCCTCTGGTGTAGCATGAAATGGTGACCAAGAACATGCCCAGCTCTTGATTGACACGGGACTCTGGCAGCTCAAGCTCTAAGGTAACGCGGTACGGCTGTCCATACATCAGCACCTGCCCAAAGGAGCCCCCATCTCTTTTCAAAAAAACTTATTTTTTAATTCTACTGTCCCTGTTCCACCTCTCCCCTCCCCCTCCAAATACTCTGTCTCAACCCCCTTGGTTAGCACAACTAGCCTCTCCATTGCTCTCATCCTGAGAAGGTGCTGCCCCCTTCTGGTGGATGGATCCCTCCCACTTTTGATCTTGGGTATCTGTTGGCTCCTCTGAATCAGACTCCCACTGCTCTGTTCTGACAAAGGCTGTGTCCCATTTCTTTTCCAAAAGTGAACCATCAGGTTGTCAACTGGGCCACCTGTGACTCAGGCCTGTCCCCGTGAGGCCATCCCCTCGGGCCCAGGCTGCCTTCACTTACATTATTAATTAACCAAGTGCCGGAAGTGCTCACCATCTCCCTAGCCAGCTCTCGCACAGTCACTGTCACTCCGGATCATCTTTATGTCATTCGGGGTCCCTTATCTTGGTTCTGTTGGTAGAACCCTGAGACTCATAATGGAAAGGCTTCTTCACTAGGACTAACCTCAAAAGGTTAAAGATTTGCCATCAAACATACCCTAGTTTTTCCTGATCATCCCTATATTCCTCTAATCCTATATTCAGCTATTCTTATCCTGTAGCATGACCTCCTCAGGGTGGTAGATAAGAATCACAAGGCTGATGGTAAAGCTTTGTTTTTAACTAAAGACAGAATTAAAAAAAAAAAAAAGTTGAAAAATATTGCCCTAGCCCATAGTGTACCAGCTCCAAAATCTGGATATGGCCATGAGGGTGCTTTGGGCATTTTATCCCTAGGGTAAAAGGTAGAAAACCACTGATTGAAGACTTTCTTTGCACAGATTCTTCTTCTTCTTTTTTTTCACCAAAGCTCCACTTTTAAAAGAAAATTTTTAATTTATTTTTATTGATGTCTTAATAGTTTATAACGTGAAATTTTAGTTGTACATTATCGTTTTGTACAGATTCTTATTTTCAGTCTGAACTATCTCTTCAGAAAAATGGATTCCATGAGATTCCTGCCCCCCTGCAGAGGGCAGGTGAATCGAAGCCAGTTGCTTCACTGAATTCTTTGAAACATTAAAATAGGTAGTTCTCTGGGTGGGCTGGAGGGAAATGGGGAGTAACTGCTAGCTAATGGGTATGGGTTTCTCTTTGGGGTGACGAAAATGTTCTGAAATTGTGGTGATGGTTGCCCAACTTTGTAAATATACTAAAAATGACTGAGTTGTACATTTTAAATGAGTGAATTTCATGGTACGTGAATTATCTCAATACAGCTGTTTTATATATACGTATATACATATGTATATCTATATATACACACATGCACACACACACACATATACACATATATATTTTTTTAAACTAGTAATTCTGTCTAAATAAACGTCATCTCCTCCAAGGGGATCCACGGAATCTAATACCAGAATCTCGTGAATGACTCCACCTTTCCTCACTTGCGTCTGCCTGACGGACAGATTCTACCCCTCCCTCATTCCCACACAGTATTCACCCTTCCTTAAAAGGTCTACTTGGAGCCTCACCATCTCCACAGTCTCACACTGATCTAAGTTCTTCACAAATTCTTCTGAAATGCAGAATCTGCATCTCACACTTCGCTACTTAATGCAATGTATAGGTGTCCACCAATCCTGTGAGTTCCTTGAAAGCAGGACCACATCTTCTACTTCTGGCAAGGTGTTACACATGGAGTAGACACATTATTTCATCCATCCATCCATCCATCCATTCATTCAAAATGTCCACTGTAAATGAACGAAATGATCAACCTGCTTTAATTATCAGGAACTTGGGCTGGATCTCCCCTCACCCTTCATCTTTCCATTTCTTCCTCATCCAGCAGCCTCGCACCTGATTGTTTGAGGCTCCCCGCATCACCATCATGACCCCTACAATGGGCAGCCACACAACTGTAGGTACCATCCCAGGTGCAGATGTACTGTGGCTTTGTTTCTAATCCTCTCTCAGTATATTCCACTTATTATTATTATTATTTTTAGCCACAGAAGCACATTGAATCAATGTCTTCACAGAACATTCTATAATAATCTCCAAGTTCCTTTCCTGAGTAGCAGGACTACAACGATAAATCTGTCCTGCAATGCCCAACACTCCACACCTCATTACTTTGAAATCTTCCATTTGGGGCCCACTCATCTACCCTAGTAAGCTGTCTTGATAGGGTGTGGCTACCTGGTGGTAAATTGGAAGATGTCACAGGGTACACAGTCTCCCAGGTTATTTGTACTGTCAAATAAGGCCAGTCTGCATACCAATCCCAGGGAACCCGACTCTACAGCTTACATTCCTCCCTTCAGAGTGACCATTTATTTCTATCCTGTGTTTTCTATCTTTAAGTCAGTGTCCTTCCAAGCACCACTTTTGAAAAATAATTTTCAAATGATTTTTAAATTCTTAGTAAGTTTGACCACTGATTACTTCTAATTATGTTGCTGACTGACAACTCAAAAAACTCTGGTGATCAGAAATGATGTTGATCCTCCAAGGTCCTTTTGAAGTGTTCAGGGACCCTGCCCTTTCTCAGAGCCTCCGCCAGCTTGCCTAATCTACAAGGATGCATTCCCAATCTGCATTTCTCAGGGTTTCCAGGTCTGTTGAAGTCATACTGGGACCTGGCCAGTCCTCTGGCACAGTACCCTTTGTAATGACTGGTTACATATTACATATGTTTATAAACAGTTTCATAATTTTGCATACAAGCTTTCAAAATTCTGGTGTAGATTCCATCTTAGTCCAATGAAATAGCTGATTTGTTAATTTAGGTCTAAAACACGCCTCATCTAGTACATATGGCCTGGCTGAAATAATTTGAGAAGGAAAACATTACTAACATCTACTGCAGGAAAGAATAATCCATACAATTCATTTAGAATTTAATTTTCTTTAACCTCCCTTTCCTAAGAGCCTTCCTCTTAGTCTCTATTACTCAATCCCTGCTCTACAGGTCTTTCTCAAGCCTTCTTATTTCAAGTCATCAAAGCTCTAATGAAACCTCTCTTCAGCTCCCATACTCACCCGATCACGTCCACCCTTAGCCAGCGAGACATTGGCAACAGGGAAGGAGCAGAGTAAGGAGGCAGAGGAATCACAGTCGGTCCTAAATGAGAATGGGGATGATACTCTGCTAAGCTATCGAGTCTGCCTTACCTGTCCGCACCCCTCGTTGGCCCCCTAAGGCTCCTTCCTGTCTCCCACCCCTTCTCCCAGAACAGGCACCCTTCTCTTTGTTACAGAGAGAGACGGAGAAGAAATGCAGCCAGGAGATTCAAGACACCAAAACATTCCCTTCATTCTCTTCCTGCTACCCCAGCGTATTTCCTCTCATTAGAGCACCTATTCTTAAATGGGAATCTATGGACATTTAGTTGAACAGTTTCAGACTTAAGTGTTTCTACAGGTCCACTTGGGGAGCTTGATAAAAATGTAGATTCCCAGGTCCCACCCCCCAGATTCTGATTCAGTAGTTCTGGTCTGGGGTCTAGTTTGAGAAAACTCTTCCACAGGGATCCACAGATGGTCTTTAAGAGGCTCACGAACCCCCTCAAATTGTAGGCAAAATTGAACATGGGCGTGTGTGTGCAGCATGGGCATGAATATACATTTTTATGGCATGAAGAGCCACAGCTTTCATGAGATCCATGCCTCCTAAAAATTTAAACAGCTCTGCCTTAAAAATTACAGCTCATGACCAAGGACTCAGGGCAGGGCGGAAAAAAAGACTGGACCATTGATAATAATACCCTTATCAGCATCTCTCGACTGGTCCTATAGCCTTTGTTAAGAAAAAGGGAGAGAATTTGGTAGGGTCTGTAAAATGGGAAGGAACTGAAGCCCCAGGTAAAAAAGCGGGATGCTGGGAATTTATGTACCCAGTCACCTTGTGTTTCCATAATCACTGCTGTGCGGCAGACTCTTGGGTGTGGGAGGAAGTAACGTAAAAGGCAAATTGCTGCTTTCCTAATACCTCCTCTACTGAAGGCCAGTATGACCCTAGTTCCGAGATGACCTAAGGGGTTGGGTTGGCTACACAGTGGCCCTGAGAGAGGTCTGCTCCAACCTAAATAGAACTGACCCTCATAACGACAGTCTAGAATAGGGATTTCTTTTCCTCTCTTCTTTTTAACCAGATTTCAGTAACCAGTGGTAGAACTAGGACCCTAGAGCCCTACCAGCCCAGACCTGCCCCAGCCTTGGACTGTGAAAGGTAAAAAGTCATATAAGCACACTGGGCTTAAGTGTCCCCCTCTATAAATGAGGGGTTTGAACTGAATAAGCTCGAAGGCTCCTTGCAGCAATTCTCTCACAGGATTCCTCTACTTTGGTAGAAGACCCCTCTCACCTGTAGTAGAAATGCACCGGGCTGAGGTGGCTGACTGTCGGCATGTACGAATAGTAGAAGGAGCCATAGAGGAAGACAGACACCCAGAGCAGGAGGAGGATGGTACAGAAGAGCACCCCAAACTGCAGCAGTAGCTTGCGGGCACGGCCTGCCAAGCAGTGGCCCACCTCTTGGGCCCATAGTAAGGCGGGTACTGGTGGGTCATTGACCATGGTGGAGAGCACAGGGGGTCTGGCGCCTGGTTCAGGCCTTGAGTTCCTAGCTGCTCTGCCACCTGGACGCCACCCCTGGCCATGGGATGAAGCAGCTGATGGTTCCTGGAAAAAGACAGAGAAGGGGAAAGAATGGCTCCTTTCCCGGGGGAGGTAGGGACAAAAAGGAGTTACTGGACTGGCTTTGAGGAACCAGAGATGGCAGGACATAACAAAGTCTTTGTTTCATATAGCCTTTCTCCAAATGACTGTGTTTCTCAGCCAATTATCCCTTCCTTTCCTCCACTGGGCTCTCTTTGCCCCCAGTGCCAGAGCTCCTCAGGGGGCAACCTGATTCTGGGACAGGCCACCTTGATACTCATTCAAAGCAATATATAACATACAGAGGATGAGCACCTTGAAATTCTTACAAGGCGCTTTTACGCACACGGTGACACTGAATCCACACTGCAAGGTGGCTGCACGGAGAGAATGTGCTACTTGCCTAAGGTCGCACAGCCAGACTCAAAGCCAGCAACCTAAGCGCAGTCACAATTGCCTCTCCAGTTTTCCTCTCCGCCTCGTGCTGCGCTCGCTCCCCAACGGGGAGGGCGTCCGGCAGCCAACGGCCGCTCCTGACCTGCCCCCTCCGGCTCGGCGGCGGGCGCGGCGCCCGGAGCCCGCACCTAACCGCGTCACCATGGAAACCAGCCCGCCGCCGCCGGAGCTCAGAACACTCACCAGCCTCGCGCGCTGCCGGAGCAGGTGCGAGCAAGAACTTCCGCCTCCCGGGGGAGCCCCGCCCACTCCCGCCGGCCGCCGTTGGGGGCGGGGCCTCGCCCAGGGGCGGGGTCTGCCCGGCCGGCGGGGTTCCCACGTCCGCGCGCTCCTGTCAGTCCCTGCGGTCGTTACCCTGCGGTTACCGTGACCGAAGAGGACAGGCGCCTCCCTCCAGGCCCTGTGACCAGCCCCAGGGCATGCTATGAGTCAGCACCATCCCCTCAGCCCGCCCCTCGAGGCCGCAATCACAGCCCTCCGCCCACACCGTCACCACCGGCCATTTAACCCCCGGAAAGGGGGAGAAGCGGGCATCGGCCAGCGCTGGTTTTTATCGGCCACGGCTCCTTGGACCTGTAGGCGTCCAGCGCAGAGAGCATTCGCCCAGAGAACGGTGCAGGCTGCGGGACCCTGTGCATCTTGCGCGTTGCGCAGCGCGCTGGCTGTCCCCTATTCACAAGAGTGAATTCCAGCTCCGTCTTCTATCTCCATCTTTTACGATGTGTGATCGACCTCCTCTGACCCTAACTAGACTCTCCCTCAAAGTCCCCACAGCGCATTATCTTGGCAGACGGTACCTCCTATTTTGTATGTCTATTCACCCCCAAATAAAATCCCTCAGAGGGTAAGGTCAGTGTTGTGTACATCTCTGCATTCCCCACAGCACCAAGCGCAACGCTGCAGGCGTGGGAGATAATCTCAAACCAATAGCCCCCATCCCCACCCAGGAATCCCACCTATTTCCAGAAACACCCACTGACTGTCCCCACAATGCCCCCCTACCTCTTCTTTGCCCGATTCTTTGATCTGGTCTCTGCACGTCTCTTTTCCCCCAGCTTCTCCTTCTTCTCTTTGGTCTGCCATTTCTTTAGACATCTTCCTGACGTACCTCGTTGCCCCTGGATCTTCCATCGAGTCACTTGTGGCTAGAACATGAAGTGGTGATCTAGAAGCTGATACCTGTGGCTCATCACATTTTCCTGGATATGGGAAATGGAGGGTCCCTGGGAGAGAAACGAAGATTCAGGTGCTAAATGCTGTGTCAGAGTGGGGGGGGGGGGAGGGGGTGACTGCCCAGTTGATGTCAGATTTTCAAATGAGCAGGGTCCCCCGCAGCCAGTACAGACTCCACTGCAGGGGCCGTCACAGGTCCAGACCACCTCATTTGAGGGGGGAGTCTGCCTGGGCTTCAGCTCCTTCCAGCTCCTTTGGGGAGGGCTCTAGCCCAGACTCAGGATGCCTGCAATGGGGGAGGGGCAGGTGGTGAGACAGTAACAGTGGGGGTGTGCACAGGGGCTGCTGGCAGCAGCCAGGCTCCCCCACTGGCCAGGCAGTTGGTATGCTCCAGGATGTTAGCAGCTCCTTCCAGCATCCTTCATCCTTCAGGTACCAGCCATCTGGGCAGTGCTTGAGCTGCAGAAACTGGGACCACCCCTCCACAGACCTCTGACCTGACTCTCCCCAGTGGCCTTCTCTGTATTAGCTGCTTCTGCTGCTGCATCAGATACTTTCAGCTGCAACTCCCTGCAAGGTGGGGCACCCATCTCAAGCAGGTTTTGGTGCACCCACTGACCCCACTCCCCAGGGCTGCGGCTGCCTGTGGCCTCAGGTGAGTAGGCAGCATCCTGCTTTTCTCCTATTGGGGCTCAAGGGGGCAGGGGGTGTTATGTGCCCTCCTCATTAGGGTGGGGCTCTTTCTGGTTGAGGCTTTCAGAGCTGGGAACACATGGCTTGAAGGACTAAAAAGCCTTAAGTCTTTTGTATGTTTAATGATCTGTGACCCAGGCCATGTGGGAGTTTGGGGAACATTTCATCCCACCCTCTCCATTTCCTCAGCCGAGGAAGACAGGGATGGGAAAGGCCACTGGAGGATGGGGATAAGAGCAAAACAAAACATGGGGGCACATGATCCCAGCCTTGTAAAGGTTGGTAAGGAGTGAGCATGGAGGGGGGCCTTCAGCTGGGATTGTGCAAGCCCCCTATCATGCTCTGAGCTGTCCCTCTCTTTTCTCCAGGATGAAAGGGGAGACCCCTGTGAACAGCACTATGAGTATTGGGCAAGCCCGCAAGATGGTGGAACAGCTTAAGATTGAAGCCAGCTTGTGCCGGATAAAGGTGGGTCGGACCCTGGAACCCATTAGTTGGCCAGGCTGTGCTGTAGGTTCCCAAGCCTCAGAATAAGAGATGCTTTCTTTCCTTGACTCCCTGAGATCAGAGGAGTCTCAGGCTCTGTAAGAGCTGTCCCCAGGCCTCTGGGGGGATGAGGGAAGAGAAGACTGTCTTAAGGAGTCTTAGAGATGGCAAAAGATAACCCATTTGGGGAGGGAGGCCGCAGTCCCTTTCAGGGGTTCTGGCTAACAGTTCCCCTCCTGGCTGTGCCCCAGGTGTCCAAGGCAGCAGCAGACCTGATGACTTACTGTGATGCCCACGCCTGTGAGGATCCCCTCATCACCCCTGTGCCCACTTCGGAGAACCCCTTCCGGGAGAAGAAGTTCTTCTGTGCCCTCCTCTGAGCTGCCCTGTTCTTCCTCACAACTCCTCACCTTTCCTTCTCCTGAGCCTTTCCTTAGGTCAGTAACTGTCGTGAGCCCCTAAGGGTCCCTGCATCACGTTCCTAGCCCTTGCCCAACCCTGTGAGGTTATCTGAAGCACAAGGCCCTCCCTCACCTGTCTGCCGACCCCATTTCCTCACCCACTGTGGCCGACCCCAACCACTCCGTGACTCGGGCACCCTTTGCTCCACCCACAGAAGGGCCGTCAGACTCTGCCAGCGTCCTACCCCCTTCCCTCTGTGACCCGCTCAGACAATGGAGAGAGGGATGGGCCGGGGACTTGCTCTGTCTCACCTGGAGCTATTGGAAGGGTAAAGCCATTTGAAGAATAAAGTCACCCAGAGTCTCAGAGGACAGCTCCTGTGTTAGCGTTCTTGGGGGAGAGGATCACAGTCAATGGATTTAGGGGTGGGTGCGGCAGGTGACAGGCTTGCCATACCCAGGGAACAGGGCCAGTCAAAGCAGGTTGGACATTGTCTAGGATCGGAGATCGGCGGGGTTGGGGGATGGCGGGCGCCAAGAAGCGCCTGAAGTGGAAGAATTAAGTTACAACAGACCCTCAGAGGCTGCGGAGAGCATTCGCGCACACACACAAGAGAGCAATGAAGTGAAAATGAAAACAGACCGAACAAGTTGGAGGTAGGGAAGGATTCCGGAGGGGAGTCGCAGACAGGAGGAACCCAGAAACGGAGGGGAGGAGCTCGGCTCCAGTTCCTGCTATGGGGCCGGTTTCACTTCTAAGATGGCCGCGCCCACGGCGGGTCCGTCCAAGATGGCCGCCGCCATGGGGCCGCGCCAATATGGCGGCTCCACGTCACTGCGCTTCCCGTACAGGGCTTCTCAGCCAGCCCCATTCTTAAAATGGCGGCCCCAGGCATCCAGACTTCTCAATATGGTTTCTCCCGTGCTCGTCTGGTCTCAAAATGGCTGCCCCTGTCCTGTCCTCGCCAACTCCATACCCACTCCTACCCACCCCGGAATCTGGAAGTCGACGTCCCCCGCTCCAGGTGAAGGCACACGGGCGGCTAGAGCCAAGGGTCACGGGACAAGGGGACCCCAGCAAGCACTGCGTAGCAGGCGCGGGTCGCGTGCACCTTGCGAGGGAATCTAGGTTTCTACAGCTTGCTAAGTAGAGGCTCCCTTTGGAGCGGAAACAAGGTGCCGTCCATGCCCGACGCCGCTCGTCTCGGGGCGCCTTTCCTTCATCGCCTCCTGAGTTTCCCTAGGAGTTGGATAAGCCCGAAATTGTTCAGTGTTGGTTTCCTGGTAGAACTGGGGCTTGCTATGCTCCCATTTCTCCCTCAGGCCCATTCTGTCACATCCGCCAGAAGCAATGTCCCCGCCCCTAGTGTGCCTGCCACCCCTCGTAGTGGTCCAGCATGCTGCCTGGCCGGAGGCCAAACCTAAGGTTTTGTCTCACGAGCGCCTCCCGGACTCAAATTTGGCGGTTTATAAGCCCCAGAAAGCCTTTCTAGATGCCTTTTCCTTCCAAGAGTGAATATACGAAGGTGGAACCAGGGCTAAAACAAAGATGACAGACCCAGGATGTCTGCTCCTCATGGATTGCCAAGATCCCCCCAAACTCAGGGATACATCCTTCTCGGGGGGAGCCTAGGCCAGTTCATGTTTTGTGCCAGGATGCCCGGGGGGGGGGATTGCCCTGCAGTAGTAGTAGGGGGGTGACCTGTATTAGGGATAGCCCATCACCCCCAGCTCCCCACACCATCACACAGGAAGTCAGCAAGGGGAGAAGAAACCAAGGGAATAGTGTTCCACCAGGAACTGACTGAGTCTCCTATGGATGTCTCCACAGGCTCCAGAGGTACCCAGTGAACTTGGGGCACCTTCCCACAGGCTCCAAAGGTACCCAGTGAACTTGGGGCACCTTCCCACAGGCTCCAAAGGTACCCAGTGAACTTAGGGCACCTTCCCACAGGCTCCAGGGGTACCCAGTGAACTTGGGGCACCTTCAGGAATAGCAGCTTCCCAGCTGTTCATGAACTTCTGAGCCCTAACGCTCCTGGAGATCATCTAATTAATTCCCTCATCCTATAGATGAGGAAACAGGGAAAGCAATCTGGCTGCCCTCCTGAATTGGGGACCCACCCCCATTCTGTTCAGGAACTGGCTTAGGTCCTTCTTGGTGTTTGTGAAAACTCCTGGAATGATCAAGTCTGTTTTAACCCCTGCATCTTGACAGTGTCTGGCACATAGCAGGCATTCAAATACCTAAGGAATTGATTGTACTATACACACTTAAATGGCAAGCAGGCACTTATTAAGAACCACCTTTCTCTTTTCCTCCTGCATCAGAGTGTTGGGCAAATTCCAGGGCAGTAAGTGAAAATTTACATATCAGCTCAGACTTGGTAAAAAGCCAGAAGTGTTCAATAAATGTAATCTTAGTATTAGGTTTCTTTTCTTAAAAAAAGGCTCTGCTCAATTTTTCTGCACACTCAATTTTCATACTCATCAGATGAGGGGAGAATGGCTGCAGCCCTAGTTGGGGGAAAAAGGGGGCTTAGAGGTTACTAAAGACAAGGCATGAGCTATAAATAACCATTTTAAATGATCCATTAGCTCTAACACTGAGTAACTGTAAATATCCTAGAGCAGACACTCAAATCAAGAATAGCCTTTAAGGTACAAAGCTGTAAGCCCCTGTAAATGTTCGGATCGGTCTCATACAGAGGGAGGAGTGAGAGCAGTATCTCCATCTATATCCCTACTCCATCAAAACACTGGATGCCATGAGCCTGTGGCACCCAAGCCTGACCATTTAGTAGAAATACAATTAGGATCAGTTTGGTGCTAGTAATGTGATAGTGATTTGGTTCAAGTTACCTTCTCATTCTCTAAATTCACTAGAAAATAACCCCCATCAAACATCTTCTGTTGAATGAGTAGGCTTTTCCTCCTAAGTGGTAATTACTTGGGAATAAACTTATTTGGCTCCTAAATGGAACCTTACATTTAACTTTAAGCATCCAACTGGTTTTAGGATTGGCAAAATACACAGAGGTCCTGAGTTATAATTTGTTTCCTTCTACTCCAATGGCTCTAGCTCTTAGCATGAACAAGCACTACATAGGCCAAGAACCCCCGAGTGAAGGCATGGCTGGCTTCCAAGTGAAGGCATGGTAGACTAAGGAGGGAAGAACAGCCTTGCAAGAGGAAAGCCGTCCTTGGTTGGATTCAGTGCAACTTGAGGAAGCAGCACCCAAAATAAATCAATCCCCCAATGACACACTTGGCCCCAGTCAGTGCAGCCACAGGAGATAAGAGTGAATTCAATCCAAACGGTTATTTATTCTAAAACTGGAAGCTACTGTGCCTACATTTTTGCCAGAATGTTGTAATGAGAACAGGGGAGGAAAAAGTTACAGATGTAAACAATGACACAGTTACATTTTTTTTTTAAATGGTAAAACCCTTTTTTACTGGCCACTTCCAAGAATGCTTTACATGTTGTGCAAAAACATTTACAGGCTCCATGTGGTGTTTGTTTTTCTCACAAGCTTTTCCATCTACAACAACTACAACAGACGTCCGATAAAACACTAAACAAGTCTTCTAAGGAAAACACGGCTAGGGATCCCTCCTCTTAATCCACATTTTCCCCCTTAACATTGTTTTTTTCATAATAGACAGACAGACAGAAACAAAACCCAGACATCTACTGTCGCTGTGAGTGATCTCTTGGACTAAATCAACAAGGATGTGGCAGTTTCACTCTCCACCCACCTAGAAAAACAGTTTTAAAAAAGATGACTTTCTAGTGTCAAAAATTAACAGCAACCTCCCCTAACCCTCCCTCCCCACAAAAAACCCAAAGCGGCTTAAGCTTTGTCCCCCTGGCCCTGAGGGCCTAGCATCCCCAAACCATGTCATAGACAATAAAAAGATGCTATTTGCTGCAGGACTAAACATTTTGAAAAGGGGTAGCAGCTTCTGCCTCAAGTTCAATTTTCCATTATAAAATAATCTTGCCCTAAGGGAATTTCTTTGGGCTCCAGTTTTTACCTCCTTGTCCTGACACTATGAGCAAAGCTTTCTCAAACTCCCTTAATAAAAAGTTAGTGGGTTACAAAAAAGTTCATGCAATCACTTCACCCACTGCCACACACAAATCCATTTGACAGCACCACAGGAAAGCAGGCGCCCAGAGAAAGGACATCATTATGAGCAAGCAAATGTATTTCCTACTCCCTCCTCTTTCAAGCCTCGGGGTCAGAGGTACTTGTGGAGCAGAAGGGTATTGTCACAGACAGGGCGACTACAGGGCCAGAAGGAGGGTCTGCACCTAGAGAAGGGGTGCATGGCAGTAACAGTGGGAGAGGGAAAGATCCAATCTCAGCACAAAATTTTAAGCAGAGAACTGCCCAGGTGAGGAAATGGAAGTGAAGCATTTTGTAGCACAACCCAAGATTTTCCCTCACTGGGGAGTGCTGCAGTATGTGGTGTCTGCTGAGTAAGCTCTTGGCTGACACAATGCTGAGCAGAAAGATGAATTAAAACTGAAGCTAAAAAATGAAAGAGCATTCCCATATCCCACCCATATTCTTGCACCCAGCAACCTGAAGCTGTTTGTCAAGAACTGGGAGGGTGTTGGTAAAGTTACAAACAAAAACTATCCCAACTGAAGTCTCTTGGCTAGAGGCCTCTCTGGGGACACGCAAGGAAAGCACCCCCAGAGGAATCCCATTTCCAGAAGTCGGGAAAGGGTGCTCCCATTCACACACACGTTACACACGCTCACACTCACGCTCTTCCCGTTTCAGCAGCCCCACTGAGCTGCCTCCCACCCCACCCTCCCCCTTTCTGTTCACTCTCTACCTGTGTATCAAAAAAAACCAGCAGGGCACAGGCCCTCCACACTGTATAAAATAGTTGCTATTCTCAGCACCTGGGCCTGGTAGCCCACACCACAGGATTCACCTATATACATAGCCTGCTGCAGTGAAAAGAATCCTGCTTCGTTTCTGTGTAAGCTGAAACCCTGAGAAACATTCCTTCTCTCGCACTATAAGAGGACAGATACTCGAACAGAGATGATTTCAGAGACTCCCCACCTGTCTCAACCTTGGAAGACAGAGAGTAGAGACTGGCCAATCACAGTCTTCAGGCTGATGGCTGCAATCCCATTCTCCCCCAAGATTTTACGGAAATTCATTAATGGTACATAGAGGGTGCAAGCTCTTCTGTTCTGCAATCAAGAACAATCCCTATGCTGCCTCGGCCTGGGAATCCTATATAATAGAACTACCCAAGTGGTAGTCTCCATGCCTCAGCCAAACAGCACGAAGGCACAGGAAAGTGGAGATAGGGACACTTTGGCCTCCCAGCCCACCAGACCAGATATCCCAAGAGGGAAAGGTCGGTAAAGAAAATACAAACGGTTAGTTGGTGCAAGTGATTGATAAGAGCCAATCGTTTATTTTCACTGCCCCAGTCACAAGCTCTCCCTCTGTCCCCACTCCTGCCTGCTCTGGAGAGTGCCCTCACACGCTTCCCACTCTCTCCACGCCACCCTGTCACTCTCCCTTATGTGGCTGCCAGTCCAGCTGCCTTAGAATGTCAGAAGGGCAACATTTTCAGTTGTTTTCCTGTCCAACTGCAGGGTATAGGACAGGCAGCCCTAAGTGCTGCTTTCTGCACAAATGTTTTTTGATTACAAATATCTAACTAGGTTTGAAATGTTTTATAGAATAAGACAATATTCTTTTCAACAAACTTTAAAAAAAATGTACAGTTTTGTTGTTGGTTTCCACCTCCCCCCTCCCCCACCCCTGCTTGCGCACCCTCCCCCCACCGCCCCCTCCCCGGCAGCTCAGCCCCACCCCGACAGCCCCTGTTTTCCTTGGTTGTGTTTTGGGGGATGCCTGGCACCCCCAGAGATTCAGCTTCATGGCTGACAGGCGACAATGGCAGGGGCTTCACCGATACCCTTGGTAACCGTAGTAGTTCCTGTAGTATCGGTCTCTGTCCTGGGGGTGGTGGTAGTAGTAATTCTGCCACTAGAAGAGAGGGGAAACCCCATCACTTGGAGCCACAGCTGGCTGAGGACGGAGAGGCATGACACTCATTCCTCTGGTCCTGTCCCCCTTCACCCTTTCTCTAGCCTCAGAAGATACTTACATCCCGATTGTACTGTCTGTAATAGTCTCTGTATCTGTTGTACTCATAATCTCGCGCATAGAATCGATCATAGTCTCCCCTGTATCGATCGTAGAAATTACGGTAACCCTGGGAAAGGAGAAAGAGAAGGAGTGAAGATTTATGGGTTTTCAGCATAATGATCCACTGCTATCCCCCGTCTTAAATGAGACAGATCTTAGCTTGATATTATGAACAGGCTTAATCTTCCAGAGGAACACATTAAATGGGGAAAACCCTAAGCCCTGAGAAAACAGCCCAAACCACTCTGCTCCCCCAAGCCAATAGGAATGGCTATCACGGCCCAGAGGGAGGAGCAGAAGGAGAGCTGCACTCACCCCTCTGTTTCCAGACTGCCCCCAGTACTGCTGCCCGTAGGCCCGGTTGTCGTAGCCTCGGCGCTGCCCGCCCACTGGAAGAGAAATGGAGAGCGCGCTCAGACAGCTGGCATGGGGTCCTGGCTCCACGTCTGAGTGGAAATCAAAAAGTTGGAGCCAAAGGCAATTCTGGGGGAATAGGAGGCCTGCTTCTGTCAGGCTCACACAATGTTAATTAAAGCACCAGCCAGGATCTTTTAAAAAGTCTGAGGGGGGAGGGCAGAGGAATACAGACACAAGAAAACCAAGCCACCTTGCTTTTGAAGCTCCCCAATTCCTGCAAAACATTTAAGATGGCAAAGGGATATATGGCAGACTTAGAAACATGAATAAAAACTGCCATTCATAGAATCACAGACTTTCAGACCCAGAAGGGATCTCAGGTATCATATAACCCAGACTCATCATTTTACATAAATGAGACAAAGTCTAAATAAGCTTCTCCAGGGCAGGAACTGTTGGTATTTGTGTCCAACACATAGCAGACACTCAACATTTTGACAATACGACATACACACATTTTCAAAGGGCAGTGAATGCACACTGAGGGGTTAACCGACAAACCAGACTTTCAGGAGGGAAACTAATTCCACTAATAGCCTAACTTACTTTATAACTCAAAAAAATTACTGAATAATGCATTCACTTTCTGGTTTATACAGTTGGGTTGGTCCAACAGACAAAGCAGCAAGAACACTTAGAATGAGAATCGGATTTCACTGCAGAAATCCTTCAGATATACTATAATAGTGAAGCAGGGAATCCATACTTAAAAATGGAAACTAGACAAATGAGAAGGCTCAAGCATTGTTTTTCAAGGAAACAATATTTTTGTTCCAAGTTAACTACCTCTCGTTGAAGGATTATGGAAAAGGCACAAGAAGCTGGGGGTAAAAGATCCAGGAGGAAATAAGCTCCATAAAGAAGGTACTTCCTTATTGTTAGTGACCTGACTTGGTTTCCTCAGGGATCCTGCTGCACTCGGCACAAAGAACACACTGAGGCTGGGGGCTGGCGGGTCCCGAGCACTCACCATAGCCTTGGCCTCGGCTTCGGTTCTGCCGGTTACGCTTGTTTCGATTGTTTCGGCGGTTCGTCCGCTTCTCAGAGGGGGGCAGCAGCTTCCTGGCCTCCTCCTTGTACTTGGTGACAATGGGCTGAGCTTCCTCCTTCTCCAGCTCCCCGTATGTCACCTCATCCATATAGTCGCATTTCTCAGGCAGAGAGAAGTTGGCTGTAAGAATAAGAGAGACGCTTGTGGGCCTGAAGAGTGCACAGATGGGTAAGATCTCATTTGGAAAACTCCACTACAGGAAGAACAAGGTTTTCTAAGCCTCATCTCTAATGCACAAAAAAGTGCTGGGTTCATACCCACTCACATTTAAAGAAACAAATCACTTTCTCCACCATAAGTTTTCCCTAAATTTTAACAGCTTCAGGCAAAAAGTTCTCTGCAAACTGTAGATTTACAAGTTCTCAAGTGATCATAATAAATTAAGAGTGAACTGGGTTAAGGTTTCTTATCAGGGTAGAAGCAGGCAGCCAGAGGCTAAAAGTAACTGAGAAACTTTTTGGTGTTGGTTAGATAAGATGCTAAGAAATCCACCTTTAAAAGAGATTCAATAGGCAACTGACCCAAGCCTTAGGGCACTTACTCCTCTATACAAGGAGAATAGGACACGAACACAAGGGGGTCTCATTTACTACCTGCGAGTGATGGGCTGGCACATTTGCCAGTCTCCAGACATCAAGTTCAGAGGCTGAGTCCCAGGGGAATTCAGTTCACTGGGGGCTCTCTTGATTCTTCGATGAATCCAGTTAGCCCTCACTTTTATAAAACTGAACTAAATTCCTCCGAGTGCCTGAATATCAGTTATGGACTGGCATAGTTCATGCTGAGTAAACTCAGAGAATCTGGCTCTTAGATGTGTAAGCAGCTCCCAAACCTGGCCATTTCCAGAATTCAAAGAGCCAGTAGTTGATAGGACAGGTGGGATGCCAGGAGTAGAAGGCAGCAAGGGGAAAAGGCACACTCTGAAGGGAGCAGGAAGCAGATCAATTAAGAGAGTTAATTCTGCGTTACGGGGACCTTGCTATAAAGCTTTGTATTGCATTAAAGATTTCAGGCACATACCAAAACTAAAACAAATAAACAAAACACAATCCTATTGTGACACTAGAAATCAAGATATACTGATGAGTTCACTCTAACCACCATATTTTAATTTGAACCATAATAATCTCCTCCCTCTAGAATATAAATTCAATGAAGGCAAAGCATTTTTTCATTCACTATTTCTCTATGTCTAAAACAATCCTGGGACAAACAGTAGACATTCTTTAAGCATTTACTAAACGAAAAACCAACTCAACGAAGCCTCCGCCTTGAGTTTTAATCATCATGTGACCCACCACTATTTCCCTTTTTATATCTTATGCAGAATGAGCCAAAGGGTTAATGCTTCCCCATTCACTCTGCTCATTCATTTATCTGTAAGTGCTCACACCCATGAATTTACTCTTCAGATTTACACTTCAGATGTGGAGAATCACTCCAGGTGCTAAGAGGCCCTAGTAAGGTGTGCACCGACCAAGGACAGGATGCCTAACTTGTATGATTTTAGCCCACCTTTCATCTCCAGCATTATAGACTCAGGCACATCATCTCCCTCCACTTCCTTCCTCAACTCCAGCCTCTTCTTCCAATCCTCCTCATTAGGGACAACCACCACCACTTTCCGAGAGAAAGTCTTGAACAGCAATAGCTTCCGCCGTTGGCCAGAGTTGTACACATTACACTGGGATAGGAGGAATAACAGATGTTTTAGGAATAAAAATTATCACTCAAATTCAACCAAAACACTTACTGAGCATCTTTTACAAGTGATGCACCAGACTAGGGGGTCTTATATACACAATCTTCTTTAATTCTTCAACCTGTACATATACTATCCTGTTTTGCACATGAAGAAAGCTGAGACTCAGAGACGCCAAGACTTGTCCAAGGTCACAAACCTAGTAGGTGGTGGAGCCAGGAATCCAAATAAGCTCCAACACTCTTTCCATTGCCTCTACTATGTGTTTTATAGTCTGGGTCCGTACACACTTAGTAAAAACACTAAAAAGAGGTAGCCCTTTGAGTTCAAAAAACATTATAACCATAACACACAACCACTGGGTCTTAATTAGGTAACCTAATTCTGCTCCTTAATCCAGTCTCTCTCTACATATGCACCCCACTTTGACTCTAAGCAATTTTATTACATTAAGTGGATGCCAAATTTTTCATCTTTGGACCTTCTGTAAAATTAGATTTCTTTTCAATGTTTGAACAATACCTGATCAAGAATGAAGTTCCTCTTTGTCCGGGAAGCAATCTGGACCAGCTTACTAAGGCACTGGGAGGCTTGCTGAACTAAAAGGTCTCGGCTTTTGGGGTCCATCTCTGGCTCCTCGAGCCCCTTCATCTGGTGAGTTTGAGAGGAAGTGAACAGAAACACAAGAAGTTATACAGTAAGTTAAAGCCCATGAGTCAATGGTAAATGTCACCTCTTTAAATGTCACCAAAGCTACCACATGAGTTCATTCCTATTCCTCAGTGCTATGAATGTTGTCCATTTCCTGCAGGAGTCATTTCAAGTCTCAATCTGGATATGGTCCAGATTTTATCGGCTTTCAGAAATTTGCCAGCACAGCAAAGGAAAAAAAAATCTATCCTAAACACATATTGATAAGGAGTCATTTCTCTATTTGTGGGACCCTTGTTCTCAGACACTTGAAAGACTAACTCCAATGGGAAAAGGTTATAGGCATTTCTTGGTACCTCCAGAGCAAACACCACAGCTGACTAACCTCCCCCAGCTCACCCTCATTTGATTGAGCACAGTTTCAGCTCCCAGGACATTGTATCTTTTCTCAGGGTTTTCTTTTGCGTATTTCAGTGCCCACTGGGTCTTTCCAGATCCAGGAAGTCCCACCATCAAAATCACCTGAAAATAAACAGAATCAGGAATGTTATAAAAAATAAGTGAGGGTCATGTTTACAAAACCCAATTCAAGAATAGCCTCCCCTGCCCCAGGTCAGTAAAGCTTTGAGAAGAAAAGTTACCCACCCACCATTCCAAAGCACGAGCACTAAGTTTTTGGGGACTGTTTGACATACCTCACACTCCTCTATGGTCTTGGGAGGGACTGCAGTGCGCACACGCTCCTCAACAGGCACAGCATGGATGAACACAAACTCTTCTGGTGGTGGGAAGAAGGGCTCCTCCTTCTGACCAAAGTTTAATTCTACAACACAATTTTTGCAGAGGACATGGGGTAGGAGGGCCCGGTCTGCCAGGGATTCTTTGTTGATCCGGAATGCCACACCTAGGTCTTCTCCATTTTTGGAAAAGGAAAGTTCTACTTCTTCAGTCTCAAAATTCTACAATGACAAAAGATAAGACCATTATGGGTGTACAGGGTTTGAGATCGATTAAATCTTACAACTTCACCTTCTCTTTTTTTACTCAGACTGCTGCACAATACAACTAAGCAATGCATAAAAGACAGCAGCTGATGGAAAGCAAATTGAATTCCCAGTGCCCTCTATCCACTCCTTGCTATGAATTCACAACTTTCAAGAGCACTTACAGCAAAACAGCCAATAACATCATTCTCCCCAAAAGTCTGGCCAAATTCCTCAAACTGCCCATTCTCTGCTTTGAGTCCTCTTCCATCGAAACCATAAGAGAATTCATCCTCACCTAGAATAGTCAACAAATAAGTTACCTACACTCAAACTTCCCATGGAGTAAGCAATGTGGTAGCAAACACTAATGATTAAGTTAAAAATAACTTTACCAAGCTGTGGACGGGAAAAATCAACAGACCATCCAACTCGAAGGAGAGAAACCTCTGTGCAGCCTTCTTTCATTGGGAGATTCTGGGTTATCTGGCCAAGTCAGAAAAGAAACTCTCAGATACTCTGACCAGCTCAGGAGCAAAGTCTGAGTTAGAAAGACAAGATTTCCATACAAACTGAAAATTACAATGATCACAACTCAACATCAGAATAACAACTGTCAATGGACTTAAACCAAACCCATGGGAGGCAATTTCTTGGTTACTGGAGCTAAGATCATTGTTAAAGCATGGTGCCTTTTCTGCATTGATATCATACTGGTAGGCAATACATAGTACTGCCAATACATAGTAGTTTAATGGATAACTTAATAAAAGCATGGTCTTAATGAGGTGTATATACTACCTTGGCCTCAAAGCAGACTTTCCCCTTTGTCACTCCGTAAGTACTTCTTGCCCCAGACCAAAGGGTAGGGAACTTCTCTGAGAAAAGTGGCTGCCCTCCATAGCGGTCTTTGCTCACTTGAAAATGGAGATCCGAGGTATCTGTTAAGAAAGAAGCAATCTGTTTACTCCAGTGCCCAAGACTTGAAAGCCACCAACAGAACACAGATATACCCAGTTGTCAAGGATGGATACAAAGTCTCCCATGCGCTAAATTGCTTAAAAGTTGCAAACCATGAAGCATTAATCTCCAAAATCACTTGTGATTGGTTCAAACCCCAGCCTGCCTGCCTTATACATACATGTGTCCAGGTTCACAAGAGTTTGATCCTCCTCCTCATCTTTTGCCTCTTCTTCAGGGGGTGGTGGAGACTTTGAGCTACACATATGGAAGAAAAGCGAATACAATGTAACCAAAGCCCTCTTCTTTGAAGGGCGTCTGCATGACAGCATGTCTGTTTTAAACTATCAGCAAATACAAAATACCAGCAGACAGCTTCTTTCAACAAATGAGAAAGGGCAACAGGAGCTTTCAGGGTAGATTCAATCTAAACCTTATGCCTATAAAAACCTATTCCATTTTTAATCCACCCCTCTTTCCAGACTCTCCAATCAACATCAGGTATACCAAAATCAGAGCAGACACTCCCTTCAATGAAAGGGACTGTTTCCCTCACCGGCTGTGGTAAGCCTCCTCTCGGAATTCATAGTAAGCTCGGCCATGTTCATCCTTCTCATCCCGCTGTCTCTTTACCCCCCGCCGCTCACCATCTGAGCCTGCTGGTTTTGACTTTTCACTATCTTGGTCATCTCCTACAAAAAGGAGGGAAAAAAAATCAGCAGTTTTCATACTAGAGTGTAGAATAAGCTCAGAACCAAAAGAAACTAACAGGGCATCTGAGTATCTGTCCAGTCAGAATAGGCAGGTTATTCCTACTGCATCCATGGAACATTTTATTTCCAAAGATCATCTTCCTGTCATTGGTTGGGATTTTACTTTATTTATTTATTTATTTATTTTTGTGGGGAAGACCAGCCCTGAGCTAACATCTGTTGCCAATCCTCCCCTTTTTGCTGAGGAAGACTGGCCCTGGGCTAACATCCGTGCCCGTCTTCCTCCACTTTATATGGGACGCCGCCACGGCATGGCTGACAGGCAGTGCGTCCGCAGGCGCCCGGGATCCGAACCCGCGAACCCCGGGCTGCCAAGCGCGAACTAAACCGCTGCGCCACCGGGTGGCCTCGGGATTTTACTTTAAAAAAAAAGGACATTATGGACTAATTAGTCAAGCAGTAGATAAAAATTGGACAATTTTTGCCTTCTAAATTTATCTGCTTAAATCAGGTCAAACTTGCAGATTTTCCCACCAATATGACATAAAAAAAACCATCTCCTAAGTCTTTAAAAAACTTCATAGGTAAATTTAATTTTGATTCATGATTGTTGATTTAACCTAGACACTTAATATATATTTTCCAACACTGTTCCACAGCTTCATGATACAGAAGGCTCAATTTTTCTTTTAATAGTTTGCCTTTCTAGCTTTAAAATGCACAGCCATCCACAGCTTTACTTACATAGCAAATGGACTCAGGTGCATTATACAGAGCTGTATTTTTATCATGGATTTTTACTGAAAGTTGCAAAAGCAAACCATTAAGTCACAAGAGATCCATAAATAATACTGCATCTTTACTGCACATAATTTGGGGCAGAAAGGTGTTGTCATATATTTAGCAACCTTCTTTACAAGAGAGGAAAAAACCCCAAAATTTTCCTTAAGCTTTTGTAATTTGCAACACTAGCGAGGTTTTTAATAACAATTTCTTTAAGGCAGTCCTTTATCCCTCAACTTTTTTTATCTGCCATTTGGGATACACATTAAGTCAAAGGTTATGTAATGGGATTTTTGTTCCTGGACATAAGACAGACAATCTGTAAGTTGCATGTGGCTGTTATAGAATGAGTTCCAATTATACCATGATACTAAGCAGCAGCCTAAAAAATATATTCTAAGAAGAACTAAAACAACCCACTTCATGATAAGACTTGAAACCAGTTCTAGTTTTCCTCTCTACTCTGACAGATAGTTATAGATCAGCTCTAACCATCCAATCACTTCAAAGGAAGAGAGAAAGGTCACGAACTCCCTGAGGCGACTCTACACATTCTCTTCCACAAGGTTACTCAACGGACCCACCAACACCTCAATCATTTCAATTCAGGAAGCCAAGGACCTGAAATGTAAAAGGTTACCTAAATGTACCGCACAGCTACAAATATGCCCATCCTTCGACTCAGTGGGAAGATTAAAATTTAATCATAAGAACACAGGCAAGGTAAAACTCCTACTAGCCAAGTATCGTTAACTAACTTATTCTAAGCGCACTAGATTAACGCTTTCTCTTCACTAGTTAACGATTAAACTCGACACCCTCACACCACAGGCTGTCCCCTGCTGCTAAAGCAGGAACAAGGTTAGGTTTCCAGATTCCCTGCGTGGCTCAAGCTCTAGCAACGTGCTTTTCGATGGAGCGAACTCTGACGAACTTAGTTTATTGCTTAATGTTTCTATGGCGGAAAAGCCAACAGTCAGATAACCCAAAGGCCGAAACCTCCAGCAGTCGGCCTGGCTGTCCATGTAATCGCCAATTCCTCAGCATTCTCGGTTTAGGAAGAGATAACCAGCACCGCGGGAGGCTGCTCCACAGGTCGCTCACGGAGCAGTTCGCATGCAAAACCGCTCACTTCCATCCACCACCACCAAGAAACCAAGTGAGGCAGCAGCCTCACTCCTTGAGAGAGTGGGGCCACCGGAGGCGGCCAGACCCCCTAGAAAGGTGGGTAGACAATAAAAGCCACCTCCCCTGGGGAGTCCCACCAAACGGCGATGCGAGGCTTGCACTTTCAGGCAAGTGAGAACAAGGGATCGGACCCTGCGGTGCAGGGCTGGGTGCTGGGTCAGGGGCGCACCCGGCAGGTTGGAGCCGGGCTCCGCCGCCAGCTCCTCACCCTGTTCCTCCGCGGCCTTGTCACCAGGCGCCTCGGATCCCGGCGTCTCCTCCCCGCTCCGCTCCTCCGGCTCGTCTTCCTCCGTCTTGCCGGTGCCCTGCTCTTCGCCACCGTTTACCCCACCTGACACGGCCGTGGCCTCCTCCGGCGGCTGCTCGGAAGCATCAGGCTCGGCCGCGGCCTCCATGGCTGCCGCCTCTGGGGGCTCCGGCGGCGGCTGCGCGGCCTGGCCCGAGGCCTGGGCAGGGGGTGGCTCCTCGTCCTCGTCCTCAAGCAGCGCCTCCTCGTCCTCCTCCTCCTCCTCTTCGTCCTCCTCCTCGTCCCCGCCCGGGCCGCCGCCCGACGCGGCCACAGGCCGAGGCTCCGCCTTGCAGGCCCCGCCGGGCCCGGCCCCGCCACCGCCGGCCTCGTCCTCAAGCATCTCGGCGTCCAGCGCCTCCTGCAGCCGCTGCGCCAGATCCACCTTGAGGCCGCGCGAGTCCAGGCCTCGCCGCTGCAGCTCCGACCGCAGCTCGGTCACTTTCAGCCGCTTCACCTCCATCGCCGCCGCCGCCTCCTCCGCCTCCCGCCGCCTCCTCCCCTGCGAACCGTCGACCGAGCCCGACCGCGCAGGCGCCGCCGCCGCCCGCCTCCGCCTCACGCGCCAGCACGGAGCCCGCGCGAGCGAGCGCACGCACGTACGCACGCAGGCGGCGAGGGCCGCGCGCAGCCTCCGCTATGTAGGTTTGTTTCTCCCACCCCCTACCGTCCCCGCTTCGGCCCGCAGAGCCCAAAACAACGCAGCGGGGAGCTGCTTCCCTTCCTGCCCCCTCGGTTCCCCTGCCGCGAGCGGGCGGGCGCGCACCGAGGACGGCGGACTTCCCTCCCTTTACCCCCCGCCCCCTAGGCCAATCGCCGCCGGTGGTGTCACCGCGCAGCCGCACGGGAGCGGGAGCCGGGAAGGGCTGGCTACGGCTCAAGTGCCTCGTAGCACGGAGGCGTGTGCGCGCCTGTCTGTCCGTACTTCCAGCCGGGGGCCCTGCGCAGCCGCCCGGAGCTCCCTCGCTGCACGCCCCTCCCACCCCGTCTCCGGTCTAACTTCCGATCGCGCTGTCTTCTTAGGGCTTGCTCTCTAGTTTCTCTTCCTTACTGTCTATACGTGCAGCGGCTTCTTGAGAGTAAAAAAAAAAAAAAAAAGCCAGAAGGGAAACTGTTGCAACATACTAGCAATTGTCTTTCTGGTTAGCACACAAAAGGGCTTTCCGAATCCAAAGAATACACTAACCCCCGACCCTCCTTTTCCCCAGTCTCTCAACTCCTACCCAGCAACAAACGCCCTAACCTCGCCTTGTAGCTCTCTCATTGGCCAACTTGAATCGTCATCTGCAATTCTGATTGGTTATCCGTGATCATTTGGGTTTTTCCAATTGGCGAAGCCGCCAATTTTTTCTTCCGGGTTGGTCCACAGCGGAGGTTGGAGAGGCGGGGTAGCTTCTGCCGGGATTACTTTTCCGGGGCCGCTTCTGATTGGGCAGCGAGGCGCAGTTTGTGCGACACTTTGGACACCAAACTGTCGGGAGACCGGGTCCGGTCCTCGGGGCGCTCCCGCCCGTGAGCCGAAGCTCCGGGGGAGACTTCAGGGCTTGGGCATTTGCAGAGGGCGAGGGGTTGGCCGCGGGGCTTGGCGGACTTTCAACTGAGCTGCCCTGCGGCCGCGTCAGTCTCGGCCTGTGGGTTGGGGTGCACGGACCGCATTCACCTCAGTTCCCCAGCTCCTGGTCCAGATGTCAAGAAATGCTTGTTGAATAAGTGCAAGTAAAGAGGCGGGGTAGAGGAAAGCCCTCCAGACATCTTCTAGCTGTTGTCCCCGCCTACTCCCTTCCACTTCCAGGTCGGGGAGGTGTGTCCAAAAGAAAAAAGGAAGCCAACCCTGCCGGCGTTCGCACGCCTGCCACAATTCCTTGGTAGGGCCTTTGGTTTTTCGTGGGGGGTCTCCCCACCCTCGGAATCGCCTGTTTAGGACATCACTTAATTTTTGGCTTTACCATTCCCACATCCTCTACCTGATTAGTTTCCTGCACTTCCAGAGATTGAAAAATACTGTAGAGAGGAGAGGAAGGGGCTGTGGTAGAAACAAGCAAAGCTCCTTCCCTGGGGAGCCTCGTGGAGAAGGGTCATTTCCTGCCTTCTCAAGTCGGCTACCAAAATCAGTTACTTTGCTCCCATCCCCAGAGCTTCAGTTGCTCTTTCCCTTTTCAATTCCGCAAGAGCGCTGGGTGACCAAGAGTTATGGAGAAGCGCCTGCAGGAGGCTCAGCTGTACAAGGAGAAAGGCAACCAGTATTACCGGGAAGGGAAGTACCGAGATGCTGTGAGTAGGTACCATCGAGCTCTGCTTCAGCTGCGGGGTCTGGATCCAAGTCTGCCCTCCCCGATTCCTAATCTAGGACCTCAGGGCCCGGCTCTCACACCTGAACAAGAAAACATACTGCACACTACCCAGACAGACTGCTACAACAATCTAGCTGGTAAGAACAGGGCTGAAGGGTGGGTAGAGTGTCAAGGCAGGAACATGAAAATCTGTGAACATTGGAAAAACACTGACGTGCTTTTCTGCTGTCATCTAGTTATATACCATTTCCAGGCTATAGGGCTCTAGTTGAGTTTCTGTAGGGTGGTGGTTCTCAGACTTCATCTGGAGAGCTTGTTAAACACAACTTCATGAGTCCCTTCCCCAGACAATCCGATTTAATGGGTCTGAGGTTGGGGCCTACCAATTTGCATTTCTAACAGACTCCTGGGAGATGCCGATAGTTTTAGGGAGTTTTGCATGCTATAAAGAAAATACTGAACTTACATGTAGGGCATTGTTTCTTTGATATTTAAAACACAGGAAAGAAGGCACTTGCTTCAGCTTGTGTAAGTTATCTGTATTGGATGTGTTGGATAGCTCTTCCTCCTTCTTATAAATCAGGATGTTAACTTTGATAACAGGTATCTCCCTTCTCCAGATGGCCTTGGGTGAAGAGGTGGATACCAAGAATTAGTATCATTAGGGTTAATCTGCCAAAAGAAGGAAAACTTCCTAGGTCTGTTCTATGGCAAGCAGAATAACCACAGAGCTAATTAAGTTACTTTCAAGTATATTAAAACATTCTAACAGTCCAAGTTGCAGCCATAGAAATTATTAGGAGTAGCTTTTCCACTTTGTAATGGTTGCTTAAAAGGGTTTTTTTTTTTACTACAATACTCATCAGCTATGATTTGGTGAAAATCTAGCTTTTTTACAGTGTGTGTTCAGTGCTACTTTTAGACTCAAGTAACAATAATAGTAATCATAGTAACTAATGTTTCAATTCAACAATTATTTATTGGGTGCTGAGGATACAGCAGTATAATAAAACAGACAAAGATCTCTGCTCTCATGGAACATGCATTCAAGTAAGGGAACTGGACAATTAATGGAAGAAGTAACATATAATATATTAAAGATGATAAGTACTGTGGAAAAGAAATAGAGCAGAAAATGGGGAAAGTGAGTGCTACAGGCATAGGAGTGTTCACTTTTAAAGAGAGTGGTCAGGGAGGGCTCATTGAGGTGACATTTATGAAATGCCATGGGCAAGCACTGTTCAAGTGCTTTACATATATTAATCTATTTAAGTGTCACAACAACCCTTTGAGGTCAGTTTAAGGAAACAGTTGAACAGCTAGTAAGTGGTGGAGCTCAAATTGAAAACCTGGGCAATTCTTAACTCCAGAGCTTAAGTTCTTATTGCAGAATACTGTACATTATTAGAGAAGAGAATACGTATTAGGGAATTGACCAGAAATTAAGGAAATGAGATGATCTGGAGATGGGTACTTGTAAATATCTTGACTCTCCAGGTGGACTTGAAGGCAGAGACGAAGCCTTAGCCATCTGTAGAGCCTCTGCTTGGGGCTGCTTGGTAGATGCTCCATGAAAACTCACTGAATTAACAGTTTTCATTTATTGAGTGTAACATGTGGGGCAGTTTATTTACAATATCTCTTACCTTCACAAAAATTCAGCAAGGCAGTTATGATTATCCCAGATAAAAATCAGATCATGTTACCGCCTAAAACCCTCCAATGGCATATCATCACATTTAGGAAAAATCCAAACTCTTGACTCTCACCTGCAGGGCCCAACATGATCTGGCTCCTGCGTACACTGAATTCACAAAGCACGTTTCCACCTTTTAGCTTTGTAGGATCTCGTCTCTTGGGTTAGAATGCCCTGTCCCTTGAGTGACCCTTGTCATTCAGATCTTGGCTCAAAAGTCACTTTGCTGGGATAGAGAGTGAATGAGTTCAGAGTGATGCTTGATTACAGGCCTAAGAAAGTTCTGTTTTCCTCAAAGCACTTTAAAAAATTCATTTATTTGTTTATTGTGTGTTCCTCCTACTTGGGGACTAGGATGCAAGCTTTATTTACTCATCAAGATATCTGTCTTGTTCCTCTTAGCCTCTGCTCCTAGCTCTGCCTAGCACATGGTCAGTGTTCCATAACTAGTTGTCGAATGAATGAATAAAGCTACAGTGATGGAGTAGTTGACCACTGGGAAAATATCTAAGTATAAACCCTATGACCACTTGGTGGTGATGTTGTAGAAGAGATGCAGACATCTGCCCAGGCCCTTTAATGTCCTTATCAGCCCTGATTGTCGTTCCTTCTCAGCACCATGATTTAATTATACTGTTTAATTCCCACAGTTATGAAATAGGGAACACATTTCCCTTCTTAATTGTAGAAAGGTTGAACATTGCCTCCTAATCAGATTTGTATTTTCAGGTCCCAGGAAATAATCCAAGGGACTAGTGAAGTAATATAGCATCATTGAGAATGATGATGATTTTGGAATTAGAGAGTCCGTGGTTCGCATTTCCTACTCATTCCACCTAGAAGCTGTGAGATCTTGAACAAGTTACTTTCTCTCTCCAAGCCTTGATTTCTTCATCCATTAAATGGAGATAGTAACACTTAAACAACTTCATAGGGTGGATGAGAAGATTAAATGAAACAATGTTTGTCAACATATAGTGCTTGCTGTGTCCTCACACAATTAATGGCAACAACTGTTGTTAACAAAGCTGTGGTACAAGAACTGTGGTGAAGTGGGAGATTCAAAATAGAGAGGCTTGGGTAGAAGAGACACAATGAAAGTACATTCTTACCAGTCTTATAGCTGTGCCTAACCCAACACTAGTTACATAGTAAGCATTTGGAAGATGTTGAAGTAGATTGTAAGGTATGTAAAGCTTTTATTCACTACTGTATCCTCAGAGCCTAGAAGAATGGCACGTGCTAGACACTTAAAGGTATTTGCTGGATGAGTGAATGTACTGCCTTGAGTTGGCCAGTAGAACTTAGTGTAATAAGGCCCTCCTCCCTCTTCTCTCTTCCTTTCATTTGGCCCCATTAGCCTGTCTCCTTCAGATGGAGCCAGTGAACTACGAACGAGTGAAAGAATACAGTCAGAAAGTCCTGGAACGACAGCCTGACAATGCCAAGGCCTTGTATCGAGCCGGAGTGGCCTTTTTCCATCTGCAAGACTATGACCAGGCTCGGCACTACCTCCTGGCTGCTGTCAATAGGCAGCCAAAAGGTGAGAGAGAAGAGGATTGAAGTGGTAAGGACAAATAAAACTGTCCTGCTGAGGTGGTATCTGGGGAAGAGGGTTGTATTTTATTTTACTTTTTCAATTTATTGAATTTTTTGAATAGGTAATAATACATTCACGTGGTTCAAAATTCAAAAAGTATAAAAAGGTGTGTGATGAACAGGCCTTTTTTTTCTCTTGTATCCTTGCCTTCACAGGAAATATTTATGCTTATACAGCCATACATAGAATTTCCCCTACTCTCCCCGGTGGAAAAGATTTTAAAGCATTGTTTTTCAAGTTTCAGTTCTTACACTGTGACTGAAATAGGATCTAGATTCCAATGAATAAACTTGATAATCCCCATTTCTGCCAGTTCTGGCAGGGCCTGGCTTTTGCTTTAACTCTCATTTTTTCTGTTAGCTCAGCTAACCCCAGGTATGACCTAGAAAAATTTGAGACTTGGTACTTTGTTTCCAAGGCAAAAAAGGATATTGTGAAACAGATGACAGACTAATTCCTGTGTTGGTGGTTCACCACTGAAAATTGTCTCCCTTTTTGCATTCTGGCTTAGAGCTGCTACTAGATGCTAGAAGCAGAGGGTTCCCAAACATATAAATGCAGTAAAATCTCACTAAATGAATGGGAAAGCCACTATGAATAGATAAAGATATAAAATATGAGCCATTTGTTCGTGTCTCTGACCTTCAGGTACATAGATTCACAGCCACCCAGGTTTGGTATCTGGAGAGGCTCTGCTATGACAATAACTATTTCTCTAAACTCCTTTTCATTATTAAATTAGCAACCAGCCCAGCTCTGTACAGAGATTTTTAAAAATTCAAGTGGTATTAATGAGTGAAATTTACTATTGCATAGAATAGTTGTGATATATTCAGATCTTAGAAAGATTTTAAAAATGGAAGTGTGTTAACAATCCTCTCCTGCCCCGAGGTGTGATTATGGTCTGTCTCTAATTGCCTTTTTCGCCCTATTCTAAGATGCCAATGTCCGGCGGTACCTCCAGCTAACACAGTCGGAACTCAGCAGCTACCACCGGAAGGAGAAGCAGCTCTACCTGGGCATGTTTGGTTAACAGAGAAGAAACATGCTTCTCCACTTGAACTTTCGTAAACCAGTCAAGACCCATCGAGGGGAAACCGGAGCCTCAGCAAGAGAAATTAGTCCCATACCTCTGACCCAGGTGGATTTCTATTTTGTTTCTAATTCTGCACAAACTCTTTACCACTTACACAGTCTGTTTTTTTTGTCTATCCATCTATGTATTTGTGTAGCTTTCATAAGTGGTATTCTTGGAGATATTTGCCTTGAGAGATAGAACCAGAAAACATTCATCAGCTATGGGTGGAATTAATCACATCTGTGACATAGATTTTACTGATAGATGTTGTTCAGTGTCTTTATATACAGAGGAGAAGGCCAGCAAGGATGAAATAACAAGGATAGGCAGAAAGGAGTTTCTTCCTTTTTTTCCTCAGATGCCCAAAGCCAAAGTTGCACAGGCCACAGACTGGGAATATATTTTTTTGTGAAACTAGATGATTATAAATTGGGCCTACGTGGCTTAAAATGAAAGATTTGAAATTAACCATTTTTTATTAAATTAATTCATTTTTAATATTTCGCCTGCATTCAGATTCTTTTACCCCTACAAAAGTATCTGGTTCATGATGTTTCTCTTGGTGATTTCTAGTCTTTGGTGTTCATATTCAGATCATTAATATAGTATACTTATTTTTTTCATTAAACTCTTCTATCTTAGAACCTCTGGTGTCAAGCATTTAAGTATTTAATAACCCTTCAGCCCTCATGCTAAAAAAACGCCCAAGTAAACATTTTTATTTTTAATAGGTATAAATCTATAGGATGCTCGGTTCTCTAAAAAACATAGGAAAGACAGATTACCAAGTCTTCTAGAAACAATACCATAAAAGAGCAGATTAAAAAACAATCTATTTTTTACCTGTCTCCTTGTATTTTGCAAGAGCTCAGGTCTTTACAGAGGAGGGAAATAATGAGGAAGGGTTCTACTTCCTTAGTGCCTTTTTAAGCACCTGATGGAACTTTCTGGAAGCTTTGTTGGGCATGGGTGCAGGCTGCAGATCTGGTACAGTCATGGCTCAGTAGAAGGCTCCATTAACCAGGAGCTCCTTTGTTATTCTGGGTACTTGTGAATAATGTCCACAATGTATGAGTTCTACAGAGTAGATAAGACCATATAGCACTGCTTCCACCTTTATGCGTGGGGATGATAAGCATGTCATTAGCCATCACATAACCATAGACAGATTTCAGGGGAAAAAAAAAAACACCTTAGTCTTGCCAAGTGTACATGAATTCTTCTCCCTTTATCAGTAACGCCCCCTTTCCCAATGAGCTAGGCTCCTCTTTGGCTCCCTATACCCTTAAATAATACAACCAACAGCTTACAACAGAAAGTTTTTCTGCCAAATAATCCTCTGAAGTCCAAGGACAGAACTAACAAAAATCGAATATTTTATTCCTCTTCCAAGCTTCTTGAATTTCTAAGCCTAGATTGTTGACAAAATTATGTCATGGTTGCATGTTTTGTTTGCTTTGGGCTGGTTTTGCTTTCTGATCTTTTCTTTCAAAGACTTGATGTCATAATAAGCTATCTTCTTCATCAACAAGGAAAAAATAAAACTGATATTTAAAAACATATTTAAGAAATTTATTGCACAAATCCTTTTATTAGAGCTGCTAAGAGACAAAGAGTTACATTTCAGTCTTTATTTTGAAGGCCAGCTCCGAATGGAGATGTTAATGAACAGGAAAGTGGACAAAGGTAGGCAGTCAGATGTGGGTCTGGAGGTCTGGCAAGCAGAGGGTGCCTAAATCTCTGTACTCAGAAGTTGGTGGAGGGGGAGGCTGCTCACCTTACCATTCCTTAATTGTTTCCACACAGGATTTGAGGGTTTGATTGAAGAGAAAGCATTCATGGTGAATGTGAAGGTTCATACTTTGGCACACAAGGGACAGTCTAGAACAGTGTTTCCTGAACTCATATCCACCACCTTTACAATTTTGCCAAAAGCACATACTACCTATACTACTATTTTGTCATATTTTATTTAAATTTGTATTTTTAAAGGAACTTTTGGACAAAGGAACATGTTAAATGATACCATAGAGATATAATCAGCAAATTCCAGACTGTGAAACCATAAGACGAATAACCCAATTTCTTCAATAAATAAATTGCAAGGAAAAAGGGAGGGGAACATATAGATTAAAAGAGGCTTAGGAGACATCAACCAAATAAATGTGACTATTTTGGATTCTGACTTGATAAAAATAACTAAAAGTTTATGAGACTGTGAAATAATGGAAAAAATATATATTGGTTTCTTCATGGTTCCTGGCACAGAACTCCTAAAACTTTTGAAATTTGGATTCTGATTTGAAAAAACAACTAAAAGTTTATGATACAATCAGAGAAATTTGACCAAGAATTATTGTCAATTTTGTTGAGTATGATAATGGTATTTGGTCTTCTTTTTTTCCAGGAGTTCTTTTAGAGGTGCATACTGAAATTGCTTACTGATAAAATTGGGGAGGGGACTTTAGAGCACTTCATATCATTTGTCCAAAAAGCCCATAAAAAATACATTTTACAATAAAAAAGTATTAGTATATGTCCAAGTAAACCATCTTTGGAAACACTGGCTTTGGAGAAATTCATTTAAATTCAATGTGAAGGGCTGAAATGGTGAGTTCTGTGAAGCTAAGCTTGGCCACACGTCTGACAACTGAAGAGGCGTTAGACACCAGTGAAGGTGTACACTTACAAAATAGCCAATTAAGAAAAGAAATCCTAAACTAGAAATACATCTGTAAAGCTGAGAGCAAAGGGTGGTTATCTGAAAACTAAGTCAACTTATAGCTCAAAAACAGATAACTTCTCAGGGTGAAACTCTTGGCACATGCCCCCCACATGGGGAGGCCAATTTTGGCTTAGTAGAAGGAATCATTAGCCAACAATTAGGGCTGTCCAACAATAGAATAGGTGTCCTTTGGGGATAGTGAGTTCTCTTTCACGCAGAGGTTTAACCACTGGCAAAAGGAGGATCCAGTGCTGGACTAGAAGTTAGATGAACTGACCTGTGTTCCTTGAATCCATGGATGGGACCACCAAGAGCAGTGGAAACTAGAGAAAATTCTCTATTGATCACGCTTCTACAGACTGGCATAAACTGTTCCTAATGTCCAGCAGATAGATAAAGCGAGGCAACGGTGGCCTTTGTTGTGCTGGCTGCTGCTTTAAACATCTTGTACATTCCTAACTGCCACCTCCAATGAAGAATGCATCTCATGCTGGGAAATAAAAGCAAATGCTTGCTCTTCAGGAGAATCTCATCAAGTAACAGATCCTCTTTAGTTAGTATAGTTATTATACGTGGCCCAGACAGTAACAATGGTTATTGTGTTCTCCAGATTGTCTAGAGAAATTATATACATTATATATACATGTAGACACAGATATTATGCCTTGCTTTTAGAAACTGATCTTCTGAGGCAACTGATATCTCTTTTTTCCCTCTGTCCTTTTTTTTTGATATATAATTCACATACTATAAAATTCATCCTTTTAAAGGCAACTGATTCTTTTTAGGCATTTTGATTTGATATTTACTCTAGGAAGACTTTGGAAAAGGTGCTCCACTCAGCTAGAATAGCTCTTATTGTATGTAAGTATACCTTGCCTTCTTTTACCAAGGAGTTAAGGCAGTAATGTATTCGGATAAATAAAATTAGCCACATGAAAGATAAACTAACACAAGGAAACACAACAGGAGAGTGAAAGCCATAGAATTCACCCTTCAGCCATGAAAATGTTAAGCATCAACTTTTGTTTCCCATAATGCCCCAGGTAAGGAGCTTTCTTGGCCAAATTTTCGATGCTCAGCTCTTGTCTCCTTCCTATAACTCAAAAACAGTAGCTTGCTAGTAAAAGTTCACAGTGCTGAATATGACAGACAAATCCAAAAAGGGAGAAAAGAAATTCAGAAAACTTACTCATGTTTTCACCTTTTTCTGTTTTCCTTCCTGCTTTTTTTGTACTCAGCTCCTTACGTGCCAAAGAGAGAAGGCTTTGTAGGGAGCCTTCTGGTCCATTCTGTAGCACTATTGCTCTTCCCCAGACTAGGCCAGACCCTTCTCGTACATTCCTAGAACTCTTTTTCCCCCATCCCACATCAACACCCCAAACTCCCATTTCTCTGTTACCTCTAGTTAATAACCACCTGTGTGACTGTAGAGGCGTAATCTGACCTCTCTACATTACACTTTTTAAGGGAGGGAGTTGCACTAGATGAACGATAAGATTCTCTCATCTGGAGTTTGTTGCTCTGGTTTTCCCAAGCACCCATCATTTCCATACCACTGGCCCTCAACCCTCCCCACAAACCAACCACCGTGAGCTTAACGTGTTTTCTGCCTTTCAGTTCCTCATCTTCAGAGACCTCACTTCATATTTATGACATGTAGACAAAAATTTCAAGTCGTCAAGACAGTGTCTGTTGTTCAAACAGGCAACCAAAGGTCTTCCTACATGGAAAACAGAGGTAAAAGGGTAAGAGAGCAAAGCCCAACATTGAAAGGACAAAAAATAAAACAACTTCTAGTGCTTGGCTAACTACCTTTAACAATGTTTTAAACCAGGATAGCACACATGGTGTTTGAAGTCACAAGCCATGGTTCAAATTCTGGCTTGCCCCTTAACTAGTTCTGTGACCTTGAACAAGTTAACTTTGATTTTTGAGTCTCAAGTTTCCTTGTCTGTGGGAAAAAAAAGGGGAGGGGGCTAATACCTCATTAAGTTGTTGAGTATTAAATGAGTATTTATATGAGGTTCCCAATACAGCCCAGACAATAAACCATAGCTGTGTTAAGACTCCCTAATGTGTATACTTTTCCTTAGTAAACTCTACATTGCCCTCTGCCTATCTCACTTTTTTCCTCATAAGCAACCTGACCCACCCCTACCCCAAGTACAGATGTCAGATTCCTGAAAGATCTGGAGGAGAGGTATGGAAGAATCAGGAGGTATGCAGGTTTGCGGAAGAAACTAGCCAACACCAGTTCAAAGACATAACTTTCCCTGCTAGCTTTATGCTCCAGGATGCGGGATGAGAAGCGACTACACCTCAGGAAAAGACCCAGTGCCCTTGGAGAGAAGCTGACTGATGAGATGCTCTGCCCCATAAAGTCCCACTATCTGGCTGGGTAAAGAAAAGGGTAGGAACCTTCAGCAGGGGCAGAATCTTCATTCTGTCACCCGGCAGGGGAAATGAGATGCTTCCAACCTTCTGTGCTGCCCTCTAATGATGGGAAGAGCAGGCCTAGCATCAGCTCGTGATCCCCTAGATGTTAGTTTTTGGGGCCAAGTACAAAATCTTTTGGTGGCCCTCCACCACCACTGTTCTGTCTGTCTGCCGTAGGGGAGCCAGGGAGGGGTTGCACTCCTTGGAGGGGGCCGGCCTCTGGATCTGGTTTGCTGCGTTTGGCCAGGTCCTCATTGTGAGCCTTGCGGATGTGGCGGTACAGGTCCCCGGACTGCGTGTAGCTGCGCAGACAGTATCGGCACTCGTAGGGTCGCTCACGTGTGTGCACTGTGGCGTGTCGTCGTAGTGTGTAAGAGCATGAGAACGTCTTCCCACATGTCTTACAAGTGGGAACATCTTCAGTAAAAACCCCAAAGCTTCCTGGGGCTGGTTCATACTCAGAAGGCAGGTAAAGTGGCTCATGCAGGGCTGGGGGAGCAGGCAGGGGTGAGGTCACCAGTCCTCGATGATACTGCCCTGGGCCTGGCAGCAAATGGTAGGGTAAGTGAGGATCTGGGGGCAGGAAGTGGTCACTTGGCCCCACCTCCTCCAGTCCTGCTGCCCTTGGCTCCTCAAAAGCCTCTGGCTGGGGGGGCTGTCCACCATACAGTGCTCCTCCAGGTGGGAACAGTCCCTCAGAACCCTGAGGCTGTTCCTCTGACACATCGGTCTCCTCATCAGAAATCACAATAGCTTCTACTTTCACCTGGACCAGCTCAGCTTCCGCTGGGGCTGAAGCCTGGGATGGAACTGGGGCTGGGCCTGGGGCTGCGGCCGAAGTTGGAGGATAGAAACCTTGCAATGGTCCTCCAGTACTCCTGGGTTCCACCACCCTCAGACCCTCAGAACCCACATCAAGGGGAGCCAGTGGCTCCACTGAAACTGTTGGGAGGCCAGAAGAGAAGTAGTTGGCAGGAATGGTCTCTGTGGAGCTACTGGGGCTAGCAAGAGAGACATCAGCCACTGGTGGAGGAGGTGCCCGTAAATGAGGTGAATCAACCTCCACGCCAGGCTGTGTAGTGTCAGCCCCACCGGGCACTGGTGGCTCATCTGGAGGACAGAGAGTAGGTGAGGGAGCAGCAGGGCCTTTCCATTCCCCTTTGCCCCAGTGGCCTGATGTCTCAGCAGATGCCAGCGAAGGCTGGGGGCCACGGGAAGTGCTGGACAAAAACTCCAAACTAGGGGGCTGTGAGCTGGTTTCCTCCTCCTTCTTGGTACTATCCGCCTCTGCCAGGGCCCGGGCTTGCAACCGCCGCTTGCACACCTTGACGATGTCATTCATATGTAAGTAGCTGGCAGCTGCCAGCACATCCTCCACAGGGGTATCCTCCCTCAGGACCAGCTGGCCAGCATACATGAAGTCCAGAAGCAACCCAAAAGCTGGGGCCGTGACAATCTCGTTGTGGATACACACCAGATCCCTCTTGTCCAGTTCCCGCTCCTTGTAGAAAAGCTGGAAGAACGGGCTGCAGGAGGCCAGCACAGCCCGATGGGCCAAGAACTGGGTGCTACCCACCATCACGGTACAGTCACAAAGGAAACCCTGGGACCGCTGCTCTCGGAGGCTCTGCAGCAGCTGCTGGCTGTGTTCTGGGAACTCCATAGCACCCCACGAAGGGAAAGGGAACCTAGAAAGGTCCCCACCAGTGGCACCCTGAGAAGAGAGGACAGTGGGTTAGGGCAGGTAACCTCCCCAGCAACCTTAATGTCAGCCCTGAGTTATCACTTGCCACCCCAAAGCCTGTGGCAACACCGTCCCAGCCCCAACACGCTCGTTTAAATCACTATTCTTCGTTCTCTTAGGTCACACCCAACGGTCTCCTCTTAGCCCCGCCCCTCGCCCTAACCTTAGTAGTGGGCCCCGCCCCCGTACGCTAAAGCCCTGCCCCCGGAAGTCCCGCCCCCTAGCCAGCCTCCGCTTCCTCGATGCCCATCGGGTATCTCCCAGCCGCTCCTCCAACTAGGAGTCTCTTTCGCTCCCAGGCCTTCCCGAGCGATACCTCTACGCCCCACTCCGGGAACTCCCTGAGCCTGGGTGTCTCGCCTTCCAGGGGCTAAGAAGTCCCAGGGTGGGACCTAGCAGAGAAAGCTGATCCCTTACCTACCACCGATCAGCCACCGAGCGAACTCCACCCCTTCCCACCTTTTCAGTTTTAATTGGTCCAAGTTTGCCTTTCCCCGTCACGGATTGGTCCACTGTCCACTGACTATTCCCCCCCCCCCCCCCCGCTCTGAGCGGCGTCTCCAGTGGGTGCTCGTGGCCGTCGCTCAGGCAGCTAAGCACCGGATTGGTTGGCGCTCCTGTCCTAAACTTTTCCTCTACGTCCCGCCTTCTTTGCCTCAGAGCCCTCTGGATTGGCTGAGCTTCTCCAGCTACCTGGGGCGGTTGGAGGGCGGGGAGCCGTCTCTAGGGAGCTGGGTGGGAGGTCCGGCGCCTTGCTCAGTGTGTGCCTTAGCGGACAGCAGGTCGCCTCCGCTGCGGGATGACCGGGAAAAGGAGAACCAAGAAACTGGTGTGGTACCCAGGAGGTCCAGGTCCTAGACCCGGCTCTGTCCTGTAGGCAATAGCCACGACTCTCTGAACTGCGGTTGTCTCTTAAGGGCCCTTCCTCCCTCAAAAATTCCAAAACGCCCTGCTGCTTCACTTCCCCCAGTCTGGTGGTTCTGGGCTCCTGGCTTAGTGATGGTGGTGTCAGAGAACTAGCAGCTGCCCGGATGCTGCCGTGGTGCCTGAAATAGAGTCTGGGTGATGTTAGTGAAAAAGTTTATTCACTAATCAACGTGAGGAGCTCCGGGAAAACGGTTTAACAGAGTGCTCTGATGGAACTGCTCCTTGGGGTGTGAGTTTAAGAGCAGCTTGTATCTATTTCACAAGACAGTGTACGTGCAGGAAAGAGGAAAAGAAAAAAAAGCGCTTAGAACTAGATTTCATATATATATAAAAAGGGGGGATAAAGTACATCTGGACTTTTCTCTAGATTATATGTTGAAGGTAACGTAAACAAGAATTTCTTGGTTATACATCAAACAAGTTCAGAGATGCTGATGTTATCTATGTGTGGAAGGAGGTAAGGATCAGGGTCGTTAATTATTCCCTCAATCTCTAAGAAATGCAGCTGGGAAGTGTGAGAGCGAGGTACCCCTTTATCTTTTCCTGTTGTGGATCTGTCCAGCTGCTGTCTTCAGTCATGAGGTGTGGGGTTGCAAGGTCATTTTGACACAGGCTGAAGATGGCCTGGATGGCTGCTTCACAGGACAGCATGGATTTTATTGTACTGACTTAAAGCCTATGTAGTTTGCTTGATAGATTCTCCTGTTAGGCCAGGGACAGCGGTCCCAAAAACACCTGTCCACATATCCTTAGCCTGAACCCTATCTTCAGCTTCTGTATCTGGAGCATACTGGGCAGGTGCTGATAGGAAGGGAGGGAATAGGATCAAGGCCCTCAAGTGTGCCAGAGCAGGAAAATAAAGAGCGTGGCTACTGCTGAAGAAATCTTTGAGAGTCCCTAGGCAACCAGAGGAAAGAGCTGTAAGGTGGGAGTCAATGATCGCTGCCTCTCATCTGATCTGGACAATGTGTTGACAGGGTTGCCAGAGGAGTAACTCAGTGCCCAGTTATTCACCCCTTCACGCACCACACTAAGCATCTCCCCTTTGTCCCACAGCCAAGCTCTCCAATCATACCTAACCAGAATTAGGGACAGTTCATCAGCCTTCCATCCTTGCACTAGAGACATGCAGGCCACATTTGCCTCGGCTGGAGACCCCTATCTCTTCAAGATAGTCTTCCAAGCCATACAATATTTATTGTATAGGAATTAACAACATAAATAACATTTTTTCATATTTTATGAAAAGTAACTATATTTTCCAAAAAAAAAAAAATGTAGTGAAAATAGTGGCATTGTTTTACATTTTTCCAAATGTCCTTAATGTCTGGCTTAGTAGAAAACAGCTGGATTCTCACCTCTCCTTCTGTTTTCAAGCTATTATGATACACTGTTTTGATTGTATGAAGAAAATCTGGCCTCACACATGTGGGTAGGTATGGAATTTCATTGGTCATGGTGAGGAGTTTGTATTTTATTCTAAGTGTAGTGGGAAGCCATTTAAGCAGGGGAATGTTCTGATATGATTCTTGTTTTTAAAGGTTTATCATGGCTACTCCATGGAGAAGGGACCGTAGGGATAAAAGTGGGAGCAGGGAGGAGGCTATGGAAATGCTCCAGCAAGATATGATAGTGGCTAGACAAGGGTAGTGGTGGTGGAGCTGGAGAGAAGTGCTGGGCCAACAGAATTTGCTAAAATTTGGGTAGGAGATGAGGGAAAGAGAAAAAAGTCAAAGATGGCCAGAATTTTAGCATGAGCAATGGTGTGGCTGACAGAGCTATTTTCTGAGAGACGGACAATGGGGAGGAAAATTGAGAGTTCTATCTCCGACCCTTTAAGTGGAGCTTCTCCTTAGCCAGTTAGACTTGTGAGCCTGAAGAGCAGCAAACGCTGGGGCTGGAGATATTATGTTGTGAATATCATCAGGTTATCAATGGTATTTAAAGCCAAAGGATTGGTGGGAAAACTCCTATAGGGGAGAGGGCTACTGGAGTTGCTAAGCGGTAAGGAGCATAGGCTGTTTGGGAAGTTGAAGCAACCCTGTTTCTACAGGTTCAGAAGAGATCAGAATGAAGATGAGTCTGAGTCTGGGCACAAAGACTATGTCCTTGGCACACTCTGGGATGGCCATGCATACTGGACCTAGACTTTTCCAATTACAGTTCTTTTAAACGCCGTGCAAATCTGAAAAAGGTGTTCCCTCTGGTCAATTGCAGCCTAGTGGCCACCACGGCTTAATAAGTCAAGTGTGAGCTAGATCTCAGTCTCTTAAAACTTTCAGTTTCTCACAACTGGGGTACACATACCCCTACCCTGGGGTACACAGAGCTACAGGATACCAGGACACATCTTTCAAGAGCATCATTCAAAATTTTTTTAATAAAAGCTTTTATTTGGTAATAATGTACAACTAAAACCCCACAATGTTATAAACTATTAAGACATCAATAAAAATTTGTTTTAAAAAAAGCTCTTATTTGGGAAATATGCTAGTGATAAACTAGCATAGATAGATTATGGCACATGAAAAAATGTATGTGAAATTTAAAGCTAAAACAAAAGAAATTTCACACTTATGGCAGTAACTTTCCCCCAAGGAAAAAGACTGTAAAGCTTTGTTTCTGTGTGTCTGTGTATTAGTAGAAGTTAGAAAAATATCTACCATTTATTTAGCATTTGCTAAATGCTAGCAATGTGCTAAAGATTTAACCTCTAATTCCATAATAGTCTTTCTTGTTCCCATTAGATAGAAGAGACTTAGCTTGGTTAAGTAACTTGGGCAAGGTCATACAGCTAATAAAAAGCAGAGCTGAGACTGAATCTAGGTCTATCTATCTTCAAGGCCACACCCCTAACCACTGTGAAGATCTGTCTGCCTAGAGTGGCCCCAAGGTGGCCCTCAGGGTTGTTGTAGTATCAATGGTCAGAGGCTTGGACTCAGTTGGGGGTAGGATTATCCTAGCTGTCAGAAGAGCTGATGGCACAGGAGAATCCCAGAACCAGGAAGAGGGGCAGCTGGGATGGATGATCCTTGCTCAGAGATTGCCCTCCAGGGGCTGGACCTGCTGCTTGTGTATGAATCTTTGGGAGACAGGTGACGGATATCACAAGGGCTCCTCTTTATTATCGGTGTTGGCAAGACTATATTCTTATGGCAGTATTTTCCAGGATGGCCTTAACAAGCTCTTCCCTCCCAAATGCTCATCTTACAACCCAATATCATTGCTGCTCCATAGAGTAAAGTCTCTAACCTTGAGCCTGGGAGGGATTGTGAGCCCCAGGGAGATGTGATGCTATGTGACTTTCGAAGCTGTCATAAAAGGGAATATAGCTTTCACATGGTCTTCTTGGGATGCTTGCTTTTAGAACACAGCCACTATGCTGTGAAGAAGCCCAGGCCACATGAAGAGACCACGTGTAAATGTTTCAGCCACAGCCACAGCTGGAGTTGCAGCTAGTATCCAGCTTCAATTTGCCAGCCCTGTGATTGAGCCATCCTGGAAGTGGATCCTCCAGCCACCCATTGAACTGCCCCAGCTGATGTTGCATGGAGCAGGAATGAGCCTTCCCCCACTGATCTTTGCCCAAATTGTAGATTTGTGAGCTATATAAATTACCTTGGTTGTCTTAAGTCACAAAGTTTTGGGATGGTTTATGATGCAGCCAAAGGTAGCTGAAACAATCCTCTGATAGACTTTATTTGTGCTCTAAATCTCAGTACAGCTGATTGTTCTCCATTGCTATTTTTCTTTCTGTTCTGGCTTGTGTCTGATGCTGAAGCTTTGGAAGCAAAGGGGTCAGGGCTTTGGGAGAATTTATCGTGGCCATGCATGGGGAGCTTGAAGAGGTAATAACAGGTTCATTATGAGAATGAAGTTCAATCGACCCATAATTGTTAAACTCCATTATTTGCTGAGCACTGTGCTAGGTGCTAGAGAGTCCTTCACTGATGCCAATAGATACTGAGCATCTCTTGTGTGTCAGGGACTTTTCTAGGCATCGGGGATACAGAAGAACACAACAGACAAGAATCCCTGCTTTCCTTGAGGGGAAATGGGCAATATACACATATATAAATTAATAAGATGATTCCAAATAGGGCTAAGTTCTATGAAGAAAATAAAACAAGGCAATGCAATAAGTGACTGGGGTGTGGTTTCCTGAGCCAGGGCAGTCATGGAAGCCCTCTCAGAGGTGGTGATATTGAGCTTATGCCCAAAGGGTGAGAAGGACCCCACCAGGTTAGGATCAGAGCCAAGAGCATTTTAGGTGGCGGAAATAGCATGTGCATAGGTCCTGAGGTGGGAGAGGAGGCCAATATGGCTGGAATGGAGAAAGCAAGAGGAAGAGCGGTAGAAAATGGAATTGGCTGAATCTGTCCCCTGCCTGGAAAGCAAAGATGATGACTTTATTCTAGTGCCCTGGGAAGCCATTGGGTTCTAAGTAGGGGAGTGACATGATCTGACTTGAGTTTTGAAATGATCGCTCTTGGCAAATAGCACATGAAAAGATGTCCAACATCATTAGTCATTAGAGAAATGAAACATTAAAACCACAATGAGATACTACTACACAGCTATTAGAATAGCTAACAAAACAAAACAAACAGAAAAACCCTACTGACAATACCAAGGGCTGCTGAGGATATCAGAGCAACTGCAACTTTTATGTCTACATATACTACTAGATAATATTTACACCACACAGACACAATAGATGCAAATAACCTCAAGAGCATTGATTATAGTAAACTGTGGTAAAATAATTAGGAAGTGATGAGTTTTGATTATTTATTCCTAATGCTTCTGACTCCAATTACAACATATGGGTTTTTTCCCCACACATCCAAGCAATTCTTGGACACCAGCTGAGCGTCCTACAATTTAACTCAATTCTGCACCATCTACCTGGAGACAGCATCAGATTCCACAGGTTAAGGGCTCAGTCCTACAAGATTGCCCCCTCCTTCAGGCGCCAATTGCAAGTCCAGGTTGTCACCTGTGCTTCTGACCCACTGGCAACGACTCTCTCTTTAGGTTCAATTAATTTGCTACAGTGGCTCACTAAAACATTTTACTTACTAGATTGCTTACTGGTTTATTACAAAAGGATACAACTCAGGAACAGCCAGATGGAAGAGATGCATGGGTATGGGGAAAGGGCAAGGTATGGGGAAAGGGCGTGGAACTTCCATGGTCTCTGAGCATGGCGCTCTCCCCAAATTTCCACGTGCTCACCAACCTGGAAGTTCTCTGAACCTCACCCTTTTGGGTTTTTACGGAGACTTCATTATGCAGGCGTGACTGATTAAATCATTTGCCATCAGCCAGTGATTCAACCTTTGGCCCCTCTCTCCTCCCTGGAGGTCAGGAGGGTGAGACTGAAAGTTCCAACCCTCCAATCACACACTGTTTGTTCCCCTGGCAACCAGCTCCCATCTTAAGGTTCTTTCCAAAAGTCACCTCATTAACGTAAACTCAGGTGTGGTTGAAGGGGGTTCATGGGGCCAGCCTGGTGCCGAAGTGGTTAAGTTAGCACATTCTGCTTCGGCTGCCTGCCTGCGCGTTAGGATTCCCGGCATCGACCTACACACCGCTCATAAAACCATGCTGTAGCGGTGTCCCACATAAAAAATAGAGGAAGATCGGCACAGATGTTAGCTCAGGGCCTATCTTCCTCAAGCAAAAAGGAGAACATTGGCAATGGATGTTAGCTCAGAGCCAACCTTTCTCACCAAAAAGAAAAAAAAAAGAAAGGGCTATCAAGACACCTTTACTGCTCTTATCACTGTTTACTTGAAAAGCCTCAAAACGAATTTATTCAGGAATAGTTAAAAGAATTGCAATTCAGGAAATTCATGCCATGGCAAACCATAGGCAAATCCAACAAAGAAGAGGAGCAGTTTTTATACAGAAAAAGGGGAGTAGGGAGGGGCTGTTCTAAAGTAAAGTTCACTGGGGGAAAGTAACAGTTCAGGGAGGCAACAGCTTCTCGTTGGCTGGGCTGCAACATTTCTCATTGGCTGGACTGTTCCCTGGTGGGGAGAGAAATCTTCCTTCAGTAGTAAAGTAGTTTTACTTCCTGTCCATCTTTTCCTGTTTGGTGTAATTGATGGTGTGTGATAGGGCATGAGAGCTCTGGCACAGGCCTTCCCGACTCCAATTTAGTTAAGGTTTCTTTCATTAGTTTCCACATCTCTTAGGAAATTTTAAGGGTTTTAGGAGTTCTGTGTCAAGAACAGAAAGACCGAATATATGTTTCTTATTATAAATCACAATTACCTTTGTTTTTTCCTAGCTTTTTATTATGAACAATTTCAAACATGCAAAAGTAGAAGGAAAAGTATAATAAACCACCATTATCCATCGTCTGGCTTCAACAATTATCAATATATTGCCAAACTTGTTTCATTTATACCTCTTTCTTTGTTTTTAAATATAATTCATTACATTATGTTAAAATAATGACTTTTTTTTTTTTTTTTGGTGAGGAAGACCGGCCCTGAGCTAACATCCGTTGCTAATCCTCCTTTTTGCTGAGGAAGACTGGCCCTGGGCTAACATCCGTGCCCATCTTCCTCCACTTTATATGGGACGCCACCACAGCATGGCTGATAAGCAGTGCGTCGGTAGGCGCCCAGGATCCGAACCCGCGAACCCTGGGCTGCCAAGCGCGAACTAAACCGCTGTGCCACTGGGCTGGCCCCAATAATGACATTTTTAATGTGTTTAACCACCGGCTTGCAAAATTCCTGAAGTAGTAACAATTGGCTCTTGTAGTTGTTACCCCGCAAAATTGGGGTTCTCTTGCTCAATGTACATAAACAGCCAATCATTTCACCATCAGCTTTTGAGAAAAGAAAAGGCTTTATTGTGAGGCCGATCTGCAAGGAGGCAGAAGGCATAAGCTCTCAGATCTGTCTCCCCAGTTCAGGATTTGGGGTGAAATTTAAGAGGTTAGGGAGAACAGGCTGGTATGTGGAAACGCTGGCAGGGCAGGTTTTGATTGGAGGGCTTTAAACATTTACGGTAAGGTGTGGAAGGGGCTTTAACACTGGATCTTCCTAGACAATGGACACCTTGCTTCTGATGAGTCTGACTTTCAAGTTCTGCTCCTGTCTTGGTCCTTTGGTTCCAGGGTTTCAGGTCAAGATTTTCTCCTCTGCACATGCTCTGGCTATGTGGCTTTGCAAATTTTTTGCTTGCCCCTGAAAAACCTTCTGTTGATAAGATGGGGTCAGTTTGAACCGGTCCTAGAGGGCCCGTGGTTACACAGTCAGCTCCAGCAAACACTGTCAGCAGGTAAGGTTGCCCTTGCAGGGAGGCTGGCCTGAAAAAGAGAGGAGGGAGTTAGGGGTATGGAGGCCCGCTCATCTGCTTCCTTGACCGGTCATGGGTAGAGGGGATCCCCATGGAGTCTGAGCAGATGACCGGTGGCCTCAACCGTTCTAGGAGATGGGCAGTGTCAATGGGAACAGGCCTCTGTTCTTGCAGGAGGCTAGGTCAGGCTCTTTTACTTACAACATGCAAAAACTTACTCAGGCAACAAGGAGTTTGCTCAAGGCCGTATAGACTGCCCTGACTCTAGAACCAGCTGCTCTTCCTGAGCCTTTCTTATAGGTCTGTGTCTCATGGTGTTTCTGCCTCTCTCTGTATGACCCTTTTATATGTCAGAGTCTCAGCAGGGAATGGATTGGACACTTACTCTGATTAGTTGAGTTAAGTTTAATAAAGGGACTCTCTACAAAAATGTGGGCAGAGTTGAGGGAACATACAAGGGCTCATGGGTTCTCTAGGTCCCGTGTGTGTGTGTGTGTGTGTGTGTGTGTGTGTGTCTGTGTGTGTCTGTGTGTGTGTGTGGCTGGAGGCTGGGGATGAGGAGGAGCACAGTGACATAGTTCTCACATTGGGAGGGAGCGCTGCCCTCTGGGCTGTGACTTTGGCTACTTTATCTCCAAACTACCAGCACCAGGCTAGGAATGGGTGCTAAATAAATGTTTGTTGAACAAATGAGTACATGAATAATATCTGGAATGCCTGAATATGCAAGAGTCTTGGAGTCAGACATCCTGCATTTGAATCCCGGCCTTGAGTGTCCTCAACCCTCTGACGGAGCGTGCGACCTCCTATGTAAATAGGGAATAACAGTAAAGCCTGCCTCATGGGATTGCCGGACGGACTAAAAGAGATAAGAACAGCTACTTACTATGCTTACTCGGCAAAAGCAGTCTGCAAATATTTGCCGAATGTATGCATTCTACTAAAGCGCTTTACTTATTACAGCTTTCATTAACCAGTTAGTTCTGTTTAAAAGTATTCACCGAGCATCCACTCTAGGGCATGCACTGTCAATTTATGGAAGTCGGGCAGTTTGACCGCTGGTGGGCGGGGCTAAGGGGCGGAGCTTTGTGGATTCCCCGCCCACGACAGCGAGGCCCAATTGGGTCCGCGGAGGGGTTAGCGCCCGCGCACTTGGCCGTGGCAGGCAGGCCCGGAAGTGGGGTTGGGGCGGTTGCATGTATTTCCGGTTGAGCCGGAGGCGCCGCTTCCGCTGCAGGTATAGACTCCGCTGCAGGTATAGACTCCGCTGCTCTCCAGGCTCGTCCGGCAAGATGTTCTACCACGTGAGCAAGGCGCGGGGTGGCGAAGGCAGAGTGGAGGGGAGGAGCGGGCGGGGCGCCGGGACGAGGGGCCGCTTCTTGCCCCATGTCCCTCCCGCGCCTGGCCTGGTCTCCATCCCAGTTTCCCCACAGATCTCCTTGGAGCACGAGATCCTGCTGCACCCGCGCTACTTCGGCCCCAACCTGCTCAACACTGTGAAGCAGAAGCTCTTCACCGAGGTGGAGGGGACCTGCACCGGCAAGTGAGTGCGGTGCCCTTGTGCCGCCTGATCGATGCGCACACGCCGCCCCATGCCTGCAACCCCTCCCCAACTCCTACGCATCCTGCAAGGGCCTGCCACCTACTCTGGGGAACCCTCTTACTCTCCCAGGCTCCTCAGGCAGTCGAATACTTCCTTCTTTGGGTTCCCACGACGCCCTCTGCAAAGCTGGATCACAAGACCTCCTTCCCTCAGCTGAGATGGGTCATTCATTTACTCCGCAAACATTTCTAAAGCTCCTGCTGCGTGCTAGGTCCTGTGTTGGGCTCTGGGAACAGTTAGTGAACAAGACAGAATGAGGCCAGTCCTCATGCAGCTCACGGTTTAAGATCGTTCCTGTATCTGCTCTCCCTCTGTGATTCTGCTGGTTTTCTCTATCCTCCACGCCCAGGGATCTGGCGTGGCACATCTCTGGACTCTGTGCAGAGGTGCCTCTCACACGGTAATGTGAGTGAGCTGCGATGAGCCCAGGGCTATGGAATACTTGGGCCTCCATCATCAGAATAACCTGGGGTGTTTCTTGAACATGCAGCTTCTTGAGCCTCATCTCACCCCTGCAGAGTCAAGACTCTCTGGAGACAGTCCTGGGAATCTGCATTTTAATAAGTTTCTCCCAGGTGATTCTGAGGTCTCTTGGCTCAAGGACTAAAGCCTTCTGGGACATTTATCGTGAAATTAGGAGAGCAGCATTTGGCATCATAGATACTGATCAGTGTCCTGTCTTCTCCTTTGGTCATTAAGCTCTCTGGGGACAGGGGTGCCATCTACTTCCCTTTTGTGCTGTCCCCCAACCCTCAGGCTCACTGACTTTTGTTGTAGATGGTTTTAGAGGCTCTTCATACACAGTGCCTTTCTCTTGCTCATCCTCCCTGCAGATATGGCTTTGTAATTGCTGTCACCACCATCGACAATATCGGTGCTGGTGTGATCCAGCCAGGCCGAGGCTTTGTCCTTTATCCAGTGAAGTACAAGGCCATTGTTTTCCGGCCCTTTAAAGGGGAGGTCGTGGATGCTGTTGTCACTCAGGTCAACAAGGTGAGACCATACACAGGGGAGGCAGTGGGGTGGTCCCTCAGAAGATGTGGGATGGGTCCCAACTGCACTTGCTAAGAATTCTGTGTCCTTGGCCAAGTCACTTCTTTGGGCTTCAGTTCCCTCACGTGTCAAATGGTGTGGTAATCTCACCCTGCCTCACTCAGGGGCATGTAAGTCAGTATTAATAGACATAACGACAGTAACCTCCATTGATTGAGTAGTTACTGTGGGCCAAGTAATGGGCAAAGCTTCACAATGACTCTGAGGTGGTTGGTTTTATCCCTTTTTATAGATGCTTAAGCTTAGAGAAATTAAGTCTACTGGCCAAGGTCAGGTGACCAACTTGTCCAAATCCTGGACTGACAAGTCCCATGCCTCAGCTCTTTACGACTACCCTGTTTAATGTAAAATGAAAGCTTGGAAAAAGAAAGAAATAATTGCTACAATTCAGGGTGGTTTCAAAACATGAAGAATATTATTAGGAATCAGATAAAGATGGGAAGCCTAGAAGACTTTAGAGGACAAAGGAAAAAGCAAGCTCACTCATTTTCCTCCTAGGTTGGACTCTTCACAGAAATTGGACCTATGTCCTGCTTTATCTCTCGACATGTAAGTCTGGGCATGCTGGGTGGGGCCAAGGAGGAGAGACATCCATGCATGACCATCTATGGATGCCTCCATTTTAAGTGCTGACCCAGTCCCACTTTCCTTTCAGTCCATCCCATCAGAGATGGAGTTTGATCCCAACTCCAACCCACCATGTTACAAGACAATGGATGAGGTGAGTGGGTAGAAGAAGTCAGTGAGAGCGGGGAGGGAATAAGCCACTCTGTGGGAGAGTGTTGGCCTGGGGGTGTCTGAGTACACTATTCCCTCCTCCCCAGGACATTGTGATTCAGCAGGACGATGAGATCCGCTTGAAGATTGTGGGGACTCGTGTGGACAAGAATGATATTGTGAGTCTCTTGCCTGCCTCCCTGCCTGTACCAGGCAGAGCTGGGAGCTGTGGATTTCTTACCACCCAGAGTTCCTGGGGGGGGTTTGTGCTGTTCTAACAGGAAGGGGATGGGTCGGCAGAAGGCCTGGGGCTGGGGGTTAGAGGATAATTCTGTGCTCGCTGTGGCTTCATTTCCTTTTTACCTTCCCTCCTGCAGTTTGCTATCGGCTCCCTGATGGACGATTACTTGGGTGAGTGCCTGCTCATGCATGCCAGGGATGTTGCCTGCAGAAGGGGTGTGTGGAGGCAGGGGTGAATGTGGGCATTAATACCCGAGTCACAGATGAAAGGAACTCATGCTGTGTGTTTCACAGATCCAGGACATGCGCCCCTTGGGATGGGAAGTACATGGTTATGGTTGCCTCAAGCTCTGCATCTAACTGATGTGCTTTTCCTCTTCTTGCAGGGCTTGTGAGCTGAGCCCCGGGGCCTCCTACCTTGTTTGGTCCTTGTCTAGGAGGTGTGACTATCACATTTCCCATGTTGTCCAGAGGCCCAGTCTGGCAGCTGTGGGGGAGGCAAGGAAGGTTCCTTGTCCTCAGAAGATGTCTAGCTCTTCTTGCAGCTTAGCAGACACTCCCAGATTTTTGACTGTGTTCTCACCATAAAAGGTCTTTGCTTCTCATGGAAGTTTTATCTCCTTTCTTTGGTAAGAACAACTCTTTTTTTAAAAGGCCGGGGGCCAGTTGCTCACTAACTCGCCCCTCTTTTCTTGGCTTGATGCCTCAACTAGCCTCAGCCACCCAGGTGATCTGACTAACCCTTTTGCCAAGGTCTAAAGTTGACCTCATTGAACGGAAGGCACTAATGTTGGGTCTTTGGCTTCTAGCAAATGATATTTTCATGGAGCCACTCTGAGTCCCAGTCTAGTTTCAGAATATTTGCTGTCCCCCCTCCCCTTAAAAATAACCAAGAGTACAGCTGGTAAAGAGGGTAGAGGAGACAGCAGGTGGGGGGAGGTGAACAAGAGGACCGTAAAGACACAGATTGTGGGGTCCCAACGCAGCCCTTCCTAGGATGGGTACATAAACAACAGAGGCCTTTATTTGCTAATCAATCGCTATACTAACTAAACTGAAGATGTGAAAGGGCGCATAATCTTGTGACAGTTAACACAACAAAAATACATGTCTACAAGATTGACCAAACACACTACCCTCCTCACACTATGCGTTTGCAATACTATTTGTCCACCTTGGAATGCCCTTTCCCAGCCTATGTGCTTGCTGTTTAGTAATCTATCAAATCTCAATTATTTTTGGGGGGGGGGGAGCAGCTTTCCTGGCTTCCTTGGGAAGCAGGGCTGTGTAGTAGAAAGCATGGGATTTGGACTGATACAGAAGGGGGTTTCAGTCCCAGTGGGTCGACCTATGTTCTCTCATTGTAAAAGGGGCATACAACCCTCTTGGGATGGTTGCTGCTAGTATCAGATCCTTATGTGCACGTGGCTGGTATAGAGCCTGGCCCATGATAGACACTCAACTGTTAATTATAATTATTATAATATAATGCATATAAAGCAGTGATTATCAACCGGTGTGATTTTGGCCCCCCAGGGGACATTCGGTAATGATATTTTTGGTTGTCACAACTGGGTGAGGGATGCTACTGCCTTCTTGTGGGTAGAGGCCAGGGATGCTGCTAAACATCCTACAATGTCTAGGCAGCCCCCCACAAGCAAGAATTATTGGCCCCAAATGTCAATCATGCCAAGGTCCAGAAACCCAGATATGAAGCATCCAGAATAGTGCCTGGAACGTGGTAAGAAAAAGGCACTTGAATGTGCTTCCCTTCTCCTCACCTTCACCACTCCTGGGCAGACATAAGCTCTTCCATTCATACCTCTAGTGTGTCACAAACTTATTTTGTTATTTCTCCCTTTGGATTTTCTTATGTAGTTTCAATTATTTTATTGAGATAATTGACAATTCACATGCATCCCTTTCATTTTTGTATCTCCAGCTCTCAGCACTGTGCCAGGTTTTCCAAGTTTCTTGAATCCAGGGAAGTTTCTGTGCTGGATTTGCAATGAATTTTCCAATGGAAACAATGTTAAAGTTGCAATATCACTTCACCATACTATGAGCTGATTACACAGGTTGTAGGGATTTCCCTGAGGCCCGAAACATCATATGTCTCACTAAGAGTAAAACTCTTCCCAAGTTATCAGATGGAACCACCCATCTGTAAATTGTTCTGGGATAACCTGAAAGCAACACCAGGCCTAGAAGTTAGAGACTGATGGACAGAGAAACAGCTCATGGAACAGCATATGGATGCTGGTGAGGATGTGAAATGTGGCACCCACCAAGAAGGCTGGCACTGAGTGGGGAAGGGAGTAAGTGGGGATGGCCTGTCGCCACAGCATGGCTTGATGAGTAGTGCGTCGGTCTGCACCCAGGATTCGAACGCACAAACCCCGAGCTGCCGAAGCGGAGCATGTGAACTTAACCACTATGCCACTGGGGCGGCCCCCTCTTCTGATATTTTAAGGTTTGCGACTAGGGGAATCTGAAAGTTACAGCCTCTTAAAGAGGTCACAGGCTAATAATAACAGGAATATCTGCTTGGTAACATGCTAAATCCTTTACACACTGAAGTTTCACAACTGTTCCATGAAATAGGTTCTGTTATCCCATTTTACTGTTGATAAAACAGGTCAGAGAGATGAACTAAATGCCTAAGGTTACACAGCTACTGAGTAGTGGAGCTTTGCTTTTTTTTTTTTTTTTAACTGTCAGTCTGACTCCAAAGCCATCATAGCTCTTGCCAGGCACTGGTTGGCTGGGGAGTGAGTGGGAGCTACCTTTCTCCCATCTGTGGCCATGTGGGTCTCACTACTGCTTTCCCTGGCTCCTGCCTCCACTCAAGTTGGGGGCATATGAGCCCTGGACAGCTTGATACAATTTCACTACATCCCACAGGCCCCTGGGCCTTCCTCCCTTCATTGTCTCATGCCTTCAAGGTTGCCAATGGCTGTCCAGTCCAATATCACCCCTTAGCAAGGAGATCTGCCAGCAGCCCAGATCCTGCTGAGCTGATCTCAGACTCAGCACCTTAGAGGACCCCTGCCCCTCCTTCCCTTCATGCATAGGTGAGCAGACACCCCAGTGTTCAAGCATTGTACTGAAACTACTCCAAACGTCATTCTGATTATGAATGAAGGAGACTCAGCGGGGGCACAGTCTCCTTAGGTGGTGTTGCCATGGCAACCCAAGTCACATCCATCTGGCTTTCCCAGTGCTGGTCTCAGAGGATCTTTCCTAGAGGCAGCAGCATCTAACCCCAAGAGGGAGGAAGGGCAAGGATGTGTCCACTTAGGTTCTTTTTTTCTGCAGAAAGCTCCTTTCTATAATGAATAGCCCATTGCAAACTACCCCAGCTTGGATGAACATAAAGGAATTAATTCACTGCTTGCCTTGTGATGTGTGAGTGAAAGTTTAGCCACCAACTCTAAGTGCTTTCAAAGACATTATCTCATGTAACCTACAGTAACCCTGTGAGGTGGGTAATCTTGCCCCATTTTGTAGATGGCGGAAAACGTGGTTAGGTAATTTGCGCAAAAGCAGTGTCAGAATTTGAACCCGGGTTGGCCTGATTCCAAATACCATCCTTTACTCACCAAGCCCACTTGCTTCTCAGTTGAGAACTGCTCAAGTCCGGGAAAGTGTGCGTGTAGAACAGTGAGGGAGGTCTCCGAGGCAGGTGAGGGCTTCTTTTTGGTTTATTGGACACAATGGGGAGGTAGGGATCCCGAATGAGCAAAGCCCTGGAGTGTGGAGCTTGCGCGTGGGTTTGGCTCAGTGAGAAGACCCTTCTGCCCACAGAGAATACCTCCAGGGAGCCCCATCCATCCTTCGAGAAGGGGAAGTGGCAGGTGATGTTGGAGAGGTAGGTTGAGCCCCACCAAGCGGGCAGGAAAACTGAGCCAGACACCAAAGTCTAAAGCTTCGCTGCCGTCGCGTAAATACAAGTGCTGAAACTCAGGAGCAGACAATGGGGACGCCTTCCTCGAGAACATGGTTATTAAGAGGCACGCCAAACCACACACACCTTCTCGCAAAACTCCCAGGAGCTGCTGCTTTAAGAACCACGAGTCTTCGGCGTCACGTGATCCCCACCGCCCCTGCGTCTTTCACAGCACCTTCCCGGTGGCCAATCGCGTGGCGGGAAGCCTCCGGGGGGGGCGGGAACTTCGCAAGGCGCCCGCCGATTGGCTGTGCTCGTGGAGGGGAGGACCTGGGTGCCGAGAGAGGGAATTACTGTGGGCGGGGTGACGGGGTGACTGGGCGCTGTCGGCGCTGTCGCCGCCGTCTCGGTAGCCACCTTCGCCGCGCCGGAGCCCCCAGGTGAGCAGGCCCTCGCAGGGCCAAGGACCCTCCCCGCCGGGCCCGTCCCGCTGCGGGCCGCGCACTCACCGGCCTCGGAGTCCGCTCCGCTGGGGGCCCGCCCCCCTCGCTGCCCACGTGACCCAAGTTCGGTAACCCCGACCTCCTCCACCCCACCCACCCTCTCTGGATCTGGGATGAGCGAGGCCGGGTGGGAGGATGCGCAGCACGGGGGCCCGTAGAGGTCGGTTCCCACGCCTACATACCAGTGTGGCTAGTGGCTGAGGGTGCGGAGAGGAGACTGGGGAGCCGGAGACCTAGGTCAGAGCCCGGACTCTGTGGGCACATAAAAGGGAAACTCCGTCCGCGCCTTCCGCGTGGGCAGGACTTCATCCTTCCATTTTACAGATGGGGAAACAGAAGCTTAACAGCTATCCATTGGCGGATATCTAACGCCAAGTCTTCGGGCTGGGAATCCAGGCCTTGTTCCCCACACAGCCCGCTGCTCCTGAGGATTAGAAACAAGAGTTTGAATCCCTGCTTCCTACTCAGTGCTCGCTGGATGTTTTTGGACAAGTCATTTAACATTTAACCTCTCTGAGCTTTGATTTCCTCGGCTGTGAAATAGACGTAATACATAATACCTATCTCATTGTTAATGAGGATAAAATGAGGGATAAGCCGTATAAAGCACTTAGCTCTGTGCCTCAGGCATAATGTGTGCTTAGAAAAATAGCTATTCTTTATTCGTTTTTCCAGCAAGTGTTTATTGAGGGCGTATTATGTGCTGACGCTGTGCGGGACGCTGGGGATGCAAAGGTGGGCAAACAGGCATGATTCTTGCCGGCATGGAGCTTACAATCTAGTGGGGAGGTAGGTGCTAATAACAAAGTTACACATATGTAATTACAAACGGATAGCGGCTCTGAAGGCAAAGTACTAGGACACTGTGGGGATTTGAGAAGACTTCCCTCAGCAAGTGATATTTGAACTGAGATCTGAAGGAGACACCGGGAGTTCACTAGACAAAGGGTTTGGGGCTGGAGGCGGAGAGCATTTCAAGTAGAGGAAACAGAGTATATGAACACCCTGGAATAAGGTGTTTTGAGGAAATGAAAAGAGGCCGCTGGCGGGAATGCAGAACAGGAGAGAGAGTGGAAAGAGGTGTTGCAGAAGTAGGCGCCTGTGCAGGGCCTTGGAGCCGTGGTGTGGGTTTGTTCTTTATTCCAAAGGCAATAGGGAGCCATTGGGAGATATGCTGTGGGGAGGCCAGGTGGGATGCCCATTGGATGTAGGGATCTGGAGGTCACTGGTGACCCAGTGCGCCCTTCCAGAGAGGAGTAGTGGCACTGCCAGGGTCGGTCACCACGGAACTGGGGCTTGCTGCCCATGGTGCTGATGCCTCGTTTGACCCGTGTGGACATACCTTCTAATGTGATGTGTGTTGTTGGAGTCAGTCTTCAGCCACTGTTTTTGGTGGGTTCTTATTCTGCCATATCTTGTGAATGGAAGGGCGGGTTCCTGCTTTTAGGGCTTGCAGCCAAACTGAGGAAGACCAGACACATGGGTGAAAAGCCCAATTACTAAAAGTCTGACAGTCCCAGATGGCATATGGGCCAGGAAGACCTCGAAGGAGAGACTGGATTTGCCTTAGCAGAGAGGAGGGAGTGGGGTCTTGGAGTAGAGGGGGAGACAGAGCAGCCTGAGCAGTGGCGGTGGGGCACATGGCAGGCTGGAGGACACTGGGCTGGTCTTACTGGGAGGAGGGATCAGCTTGAACAGCTGTGGGGATTTGGGACCAAACACAGAATGTCAAGCCGGGGAGTTTAGACTTTCCTTTTATAAGCAGTGGGGAAGTATTGAAGATTTTTGAGCAAGGGACTGTAAGGATAAAAGTAGTGTTTTCATCAAGGTTTAGTAGCTAGTGGTTGTAGCAAGAATCAGAAGGAAGAAGACATGACTTTTTGTTTATAACCAGCGATGGTAACATCTTCCATTTGTATGGTGTTCTAGTTGCTAACTTTCTCATACATCATCTCATTGTATCGTCATAGCAACCCTGTGAGTTAGGGAGGGCAGGGATTATTGCCTCTGTTTTTCAGTTTGGGACACCAGGGCTCAGACTGATGACGGTCTCAGCCAGACTCACATGGGAAGTGATAGGGCAGGGCTGGGACCCAGTTCTGTGAGCCCCAAAGCCAGGCACTTTCCCAGGCGTCACTGTTGTCTGCCCTCTGGCCCAGCTCAAGCCCGTTTCTTGCTTTGAGCCTAAGTTTCCTCACCTGGACACTCAGAGCCTCTGTGACTCCTTGTTTGGGGATTCTGGAGCAAGAGCAGCAAGACTGGTTGAGAGGGGCCGGCCCCATGGTGTAGCGGTTAAGTTCGTGCGCTCCACTTCAGCAGCCCAGGGTTCGCCGGTTCAGATCCTGGGCGCGGACCTATGCACCGCTCATCAAGCTATGCTGAGGCGGTGTCCCACATAGAGCAACTAGAAGGATGCACAACTATGACATACAACTGTCTACTGGGGCTTTAGGGAGGGAAAAAAAAGGAGGAAGATTGGCAACAGATGTTAGCTCAAGGCCACTCTTCCTCAAAGAAAAAAAAGACTGGTTTAGAGGGCCTCCTGGGCTGAGGGAGACTGGGGTGGCTTTTCAAACCTTCCCTCCCCACTCCCAGCTCTGTCGGGGCCATGTCGGAGCGAGAAGAGCGGCGGTTTGTGGAGATCCCTCGGGAGTCAGTCCGGCTCATGGCAGAGAGCACGGGCCTGGAGCTGAGTGATGAGGTGGCGGCCCTGCTCGCAGAGGATGTGTGCTACCGTCTCAGAGAGGCCACCCAGGTACGCTCCCCCACTCCCAGACCTCCCCCCCACAACTCTCCTATTCCTCCCTTTGACTCCCTCCCCCCCCCCCCACACACAGGGATTTCTTCAGCAAGTATATATGGGGCATCTACTCTGTGCTTTGAGGGAATACACTGGAGGCAGTCCCTGCCCTTTCCAGAGCTCTCCTTCTAGCCAATGGGGTATCTTCTTACATGCTCCTCCCAGCAACCCTGCTGGGCAGGCCAGATAGGTTCATATTCACATTCTGCCTGTGAGAAACTGAGGCACAGAGAGGTAATGTGCACTAGGGGGAGTGTTTGCATAAGAGCAGAGCTGGAATCCAGGCTTTCTGGTTGCTGGTCTGGTATCCTTTTTGCATCCTCCCCAGGCTGCCTCTCTTCACTGGGGGCCCTGCGCTCCCGGCTCCCTGTCCTCTGACTCTGTTCCTCCCCTCCCAGAATAGTTCTCAGTTCATGAAACATACCAAACGGCGGAAGCTGACTGTCGAGGATTTCAACAGGGCTCTCAGATGGAGCAGTGTGGAGGTAAGTGGGGCGCAGGCTGCAGAGGCCTCAGCTGGCTTGAGCCCATCTCCATGCCCAGCTCAGGCCTGGCAGCGTAGTGAGACATCAAGACCAAATGCACACACGAGGGAAGCTCACAGCAACCACAGGACAGGTGCCGGGTGCCAGGCCCAGCCCCCAAGGGCTATGAGTTCAGAAAAGAGGAAGAAGAGGCCACAGAGGCCAGGAGGTTGGGGACGTCTTCTTGGAAGAGATGGGATTTGAGCTGGGCCTTAAAGGGAGGCTCGGGTTAGACCAAGCCGAGAAGAAAAGAGGGCGTTCTGGGTAAAGGAGGAGCCTGAGCGCAAGTAGGGGTGTTAGAACGTCCTGCGTAGTTGTTCTCGGGCAGGGCGTTGAGGGAAGGAGGTCGTGTTTAGGAGAGAGGTGTTTTCAAAGTTGGGTGAGTGTGAGGAGGAGGACCAGCAGTCTGGGGGTGGGGCTCAGAGCCCCTACAGACCTGTGAGGAGGGGCCACGTTCTATTCCTTGACCCAGTGAGCACTGGGTGCTCCAGCAGTGACCCTGAAGCTCCAGGCTCCCCTTTCCCCCCAGTTTTCTCGGGATTTCTGGACTTCTCTCAAACACAGGCTCCCTGCTCTGGTTGGTAGAGTGCCCCTTCCCTCCCTGGAGTCAGCCTGCCCTCCAATCCTCTCTTTGCTCAGGCTGTGTGTGGTTACGGATCCCAGGAGGTGCTGCCCCTGCGCCCTGCCAGGGAGGGTGAGCTCTACTTCCCTGAGGATCGAGAGGTGAACCTGGTGGAGCTGGCCCTGGCCACCAACATCCCCAAAGGCTGTGCTGAGACAGCTGTGAGAGGTGACTGCTGGGGTCTTGCATGGGGTGGGGACAGGAGCTGGGTTGTCAGAGGAGTGTTGATGGGCTGGCTGGTGGGTGGGGCAGAACTTGGAGGGGTGGGTGGTGCTACAACGGGTAAAACCCCACGCTGACCCATCTCTCTGCTCTGGTTCTAGTTCATGTTTCCTACCTGGATGGCAAAGGGAACCTGGCACCTCAAGGATCGGGTAAGTGGGAGTGTGGGGCTCTGGTTGGACTTTCCTCTTTTCGGAGCTGAGGGTGGTGCCTCTCCACCTCTGAGTCTTCACCTGACAAATATTTACCGATGCTCTGCTCTGAGCAGACACTGGTCCTTGCCTAGAGAGCTCAGAGTTGGAGATGGGAGCCCAGACCTGTAACCAATCATGATGCCGTGTGTGGGATGCTGGCACAGAAGTCTGGGCAGCATGCTGGGGTCCCTGAGGGAAGGTGCCCCACTTCCAGGGTCTGCTCAGCAGAGCTTCATAGATCCTGAGGCTTGTGAACTTGGGGCTTGAGGACTGAGCAGAAATCTACCTGGCAGAGGAAGGGTGGGAGGCAGCGTGCAGAGCACAGAGGTGTGGAGAGCCTGCAAGGTCAGGGCTGAGCAGGCTGCTCAGAGGCGCTGGCAGCTCTCTGCTCTGAGAGTCCTGCCTGATGGGTTCCTTGTGAGGGGTGTGGGGAAGGTGGTTGTCGTGGAGCAGGCAGGGGAGGCCAGGAGAGGGCTGGGCTTCCACCCTGACCACCTCCTGCCCGTTGTCTTGCAGTGCCCAGTGCTGTGTCTTCACTGACTGATGACCTTCTTAAGTACTACCAGCAAGTGACTCGGGCTGTGCTGGGGGATGATCCACAGCTGATGAAGGTGAGCGAGTGGGCCTGAATTGGGGCACAAAATCCTACTTCCAAATTCCCATAAAATTCTTTCAGATGCCTACTTCTTGTCCTCTCCACACTGACTGATGTGGGTGGAAGGGCTCTCTGGGTTGGAGGGGGTGCTCTGAGGCTGACCTTCTCCAGTACTGGCTCCCTTCCTGCTCTAGTAGGAACTCCTGTTCCTCAGGGAATGGGCAGCTCAGCAGGGCCCTTTGTGGGGCTCAGGTGATCAGTCTCCCCACACCTTAATTCCGGAGCCCACTCTTTGGGATGTCTGTCGACCTGGGGCCAAGTGGGGCATTCAGATTGCAGCCTTCGTTTGCCTGGACTTGAGAGGGAGAGGAGAAGAGGAAGTAGAGGAAGGCAGGTCAGGTTGAGGGTTTTACATCCTCCACATCGTCACAGGTCTGGCTGCTGCTGTGATTTCCCTTGCAAAATTAGGAATGTTGCGGGGCTGGCCCAGTTGCGTAGCGGTTAGGTTTGCGCGCTCTGCTTCGGTAGCCCAGGGTTCGCAGGTTCAGATCCTGGATGCGGACTGACGCACCGCTTGTCAAGCCATGCTGTGAGGGCGTCCCATATAAAGTAGAGGAAGATGGGCACAGATGTTAGCCCAGGGCCAGTCTTCCTCAGCAAAAAGAGGAGGGTTGGCAACGGATGTTAGCTCAGAGCTAATCTTCCTCACCAAAAAAAAAAAAAAATCAGGAATGTTGCTACCACACATTCTTGCCTTAGAAACTTGTCTTCTGTTCCCCAGGCATAGTGCAGGTGGCCTGGGAGCCGAGCTGCTTCCTCACCAGCCCCTGGTCTGCTTTCACTGTGCCTAAGCTCAGGATGTTTATCCAGAGGAGTTTGGAGGGCACAGGTAGTGGAGGTTTCAGGGCTATGATGGTTTTACTCATTTACTCATACTGTATTTTTTTCTTATATAAAAGCAATACCAGCATATGTTTATTATAGAAGTACTGTAATACAGAAATATACAAAGTAGAAAGTGAATGTTTCCTGTAGCACCACCCACTCACCTTTTTTCCTGTGATTACTCTGTATAAACCAAAGTGGTAGTATACTAAACGTGGTTTTAGAACATCTGCTTTTCTCAGTTAAAAATATGTTGGACATTTACACTGTTTTCAATTTTTTATTATTAGTGGCAGTGCTATGTGTGAGTATGTGTGTGAGTGGGTTTCTTTTTTTTTTTTTTTTTTAAATTATTATTTTTTTTTATTGATGTCTTAGTTTATAACACTGTGGGGTTTTAGTTGTACATTTTTGTCTGTCACCTTGTGGATGTAACCCTTCACCCCGGGTTTCTTTTATAGTAGATGAAATTTATAGAAGTAGAATTGCTGAATCAAAGAGTATGAAAATTTAAAGTTTTAATACGTTAAGTGCTAAACTGTCCTTTTAAAAAAATGTCAGTTTAGTGAGACTGTGTTGAGCAGTTTACATGTATTACCTTGTTCAACTCCATTCTTGTAACCCATGTTCATTCTTTAGTGCTAATTTCATAATATTAATGATACTAGTATTGTCCACGTTACAGATGAGGAAACTGAGCTTCAGACATTTTTGCCTGAGATCCTAGAGCTAGTAAATAGAAGAGCTAGAATTCAAACCCAGGTCTGCTTGACTCTAAAACTTGGGCTCTAGACCATTGCACCACACTCTCTGCAAGGAGAATCAGCTTTTAAAAACCCAGGGGAGAGGCTGGCCCAGTGGTGTAGTGGTTGGGTTCATGCACTTTGCTTCGGGGCCGGGGATCACTGGTTTGGATCCCGGGCACAGACCTACGCATTACTTGTCGAGTTATGCTGTGGCAGGCGTCCCACATATAGGGTGGAGGAGGATGGGCACGGATGTTGGCCCAGGGCCAGTCTTCCTCAGCAGAAAGAGGAGGATTGGCAACAGATGTTAGCTCAGGGCTAATCTTCCTCACACACACAAAAAAACCCCGGGGAATGTGGTATGATCTGCAAGGCCAGGCACACATCCAGACAGGAGAAATAAATATCGTAGCTTTTAAAACCCTCCAGGAAAGTAAAGAAATGGGGGGAAAAAATGTGTCCAGTAATTAGACCCTAGTTAATTCCTAAAATACAGAGTTCACCCCAAATATTTGTACTATTCTATCATGTAGTTCTGTTTAAATTTGCCTCTAGAATTATTTTTAAATTTAATTAGTAACTAAAGCTCGGAAGTTTTGGTATCAAGGTACACTTCCTTTAATTCTTGTTTTATATCTATGTAGGAAAGAAAGGAAACTATTTCACAAGAGTCAGTGTCAAGCAAATAAGTGACCCCATTAAGGATGGAGTGCAAGCTGTGCTTAGTAAACTGGGACAAAAAAATCCCCCGCAGGAGGCAGCCGTCAGCCCTGGGCATATGAACATCCCGTCTCCATGATTACTCGTGGCTGTGGGCAGGGAGGTATGCGGCCTCATTCCAGATTTCAGATATAGCCAGAGGTGAAATCTGTATAGCTAAGGAAGTGCCCAGAATCAGCTCTGTGACACATGGACCAGGAAGATTACTGCTGTGTGCAAACATATGGATGTTTGCATTTCCATCTGCTTATTCACCCTTTGTCTCAACATAAAAAGGCAAGAAAAGAAACTAATATTTATCAAGTGCCACTTTGTATGTGCTATATTATTATCTCAACAATTCATTTACTACTGTAGAAGTGAATTCAGAGTGGTAGAACTTCTATCACAGCAACCATAACAAGCTACTTATTGTAATTATCCTATTACGAAAACAATAATGATAGTTTGCATTTATTGAGGGCATACTATATGCCAGGCACTATACAGGGCACTCCTCATACATTATTTCATTTAATCTTCACGACAATCCTATAGTATAAGAACTATTTCCCATTTTACAGAAAAAGAAATCGACGTTCAGGAGGTGAAACAACTTCCAAAGTCACACAGTGAGCAAGTGGCATCTGTTTACTTGTCCATCTCCCCACCAATTAGTGTAAATTTCTTGAGGGCAAGGACTGTTCTTATTCATCTCTGTATTCCTAGTCTCTAACACTGGGCCTGGCACAGAGTAGGCAGAATTCAGTATATCTTTTTTTTTTTTTTTTTTTTTTGCTGAGGAAGATTCGCCCTGGGCTAGCATCTGTGCCAGTCTTCCTCTATTTTGTATGTGGGTCGCTGCCGCAGCATGGCTGACGAGTGATGTGGGTCCACGCCTGGGAACTGAACCCAGGCCACCGAAGCAGAGCAACAGACTTATTCATTAGGCTACAAGGCCGGCCCAGTATATCTATTTGAATAAATGAAAGAACAAACAATATTTCCCAAGATAAGTAGTAGAGCCACCACTGGGATTTAGGTTTTCTGTCTTCAAGTCTAGTGTGCTTTCCATAATTACATATTGTCTGCCTAAATCAGGAAATTTCCTTTAGACATTTTCCATATGAGTGTGATAGAGTGATTCCACTTCTTGGTCTTTATCTTACAGAAATACTAGCACAAGTGTTTAAGGTTGTATTACTATGGCATCCACTAATGGTATTTCAGAAAAAAATTTTAAAATAAATATCCATCAAGGGAGGAATGATTAAATGGTACATCCATTCTATGGCATATCATATAACTTTAAAAAGAGTAAAGTAGATCTACTTGTACTGATGTAGAATAATGGACACAAGATTGTATTAAGTAGAATAAGCAGGTTTCAGAGTAAGTATGGTTTAGTACGCATAATAATAATCCTGTCTTCAGCATTTACTGCACACTTTGTTTCATGCACTCTTCAAAGTGCATTATATGTATTACCATATTTCACTGAATCTAAGATATTATTTATTGAGTACTTATAACATACTTGGACATGTGCTAAACTTTCTGATTTCAGAGATATAAAAATGTGGAAAAAAGTTTCTTAAAAACGATTAAATATGGTATTTTGCTTAATCCTCACAATTGTATAAAGTTGATACCATCATTTCTCCCATTTTTCTTTTTGTGAGGAAGATCAGCCCTGAGCTAACATCTGTTGCCAGTCCTCTTTTTTGCTGAGGAAGACTGGCCCTGGGCTGACACCCGTGCCCATCTTCCTCTACTTTGTATGGGACGCCACAGTGGCGTGGCTGACAGGCAGTGTGTCGGTTGGCGCCCGGGATCCGAACCCGCGAACCCCGGACTGCCAAAGCACGAACTAAGCCGCTGTACCACCGGGCCGGCCCCTCTCCCATTTTTCTGATGAGAAAATTGAGGCACAGAGAAATCCAAGTAATTTGCCTGTCTGTAAGTACTGTATAAAGTTCTGTATAAAGAAAAAAAAAAAATGTCAGTTTAGGGGCCAGCCCAGTGGCGCAGCAGTTTAGTTCACGCTTTGGCAGCCCAGGATTCGCAGGTTCGGATCCCGGGTCCCGGCCATCGCACCGCTTGTCAGCCATGCTGTGGCGGCGTCCCATATAAAGTAGAGGAAGATGGGCATGGGTGTTAGCCCGGGACCAGTCTTCCTCAGCAAAAAGAGGAGGATTGGCAACGGATGTTAGCTCAGGGCTGGTGTTTCTCACAAAAAATAAATTAAATTAAATTAAAAATGTCAGTTTATACGTGGGGCTGGTGGATCCAGTGCAGTCTGGCTCCTTTCTTTTCAGATTGCTCTCCAGGACCTGCAGACTAACTCCAAGATCGCGGCTCTCCTGCCTTACTTTGTTTATGTGGTCAGTGGGGTAAGTGACCAGGCTGGAGCAGGGAAGATTGTTTTGTGGAGAGGAGATGACCCAGCCGCATGTAGGGCTCACGGCAGGTGCTATCAGAACGGCAGGCTCCTGCTTGCACACTCCTGTCCCCCTGAGATGCCGCCTTCTACCAACAGGTGAAATCTGTAAGCCACGACCTAGAGCAGCTGCACCGGCTCTTGCAAGTGGCACGGAGCCTGGTTCGGAACCCACACCTCTGCCTGGGGCCCTATGTCCGCTCCCTGGTGGGCAGTGTCCTCTACTGCGTCCTGGAGCCACTGGCTGCCTCCATCAATCCCCTGAATGACCACTGGACGCTGCGGGATGGTGCTGCTCTCCTGCTCAGCCACATCTTCTGGTAGCCACTAGGCCAAGAGCTGAACAAAGGGTGGGACAGCTGCAGGGCTGAGTGGGTTGGGGTAGGGAGATGGAGTGGAACTTCTGGCTTTCAGGCCAGGGGAGCCTCTTTCTTTAGAGCTTCCCAGTTGGTGTGCTGTGGCACACTGGGGACTACAAATGGATGACAAATACGCTAAGGGTTTGGTCCTTCAGCCCTCAGGTCCCGGTCCAGTCTCCACTAGCCACCTTGTCACTTTCCCCAGTGTGCCATGCAAGGTCTGTTTTCTCTGTGTCGTGACTTGAGTCCAGTTGGGCAGCGCTGTGTGTCGTTCCCCTCACTGACTGAATGTCCCTCCCACAGGACTCATGGAGACCTTGTAAGTGGCCTCTATCAGCAGATCCTGCTCTCCCTGCAGAAGGTCTTGGCAGACCCTGTGCGGCCTCTCTGCTCTCACTATGGGGCTGTGGTGGGGCTGCATGCCCTTGGCTGGAAGGTGAGGACCCTGGCCTTTCTCACAGACAGAGCGATAAGAGCTGCCATTTGTAGTTAGAAAAATAGTATTTGTGTGTCTTTTTTGATAAAAAAGGTATATGCTTGCTGCTGCCATGTTTTGGGTTCTTTTTTTTTTTGGTGAGGCAGATTGGCCCTGAGCTAACATCTGTGTCCATCTTCCTGTATTTTGTATATGGGAGGCCGCCACAGCATGACTTGATGAGCGGTGCATTGGTCCACACCCAGGATCCAAACCTGTGAACCCCAGGCCGCCAAAGCGGAGCGCGCGAACTTAACCACTATGCCACAGGCCAGCCCCTATTGGGTTCTTGCCTTAGGCCAGACTCAGTGATAACCTGACTTTCTGTATATAAATATCTTATCCTTTACAAAGTCCTGCACAGCAGATAATAATATGCCCCCGTTTCATAAGTTCCTGCCCGTTCTATTTTATCATATTAAGAAACTGTCCCTCAATTTCTCTTGTATTGAGTACTTTAAACATGAATAGATATTGAGCTTTGTCAGATACCTTTATCTGTAGAGATTATCAAATGATTATGCACCTTAGTTCTGTTAATATGACAGGTTATATGAGTGGATTTTTCTGCTGAACCCCTCTTGCCTACATGGAATAAATTCTATTTGCTGCTATTGAGATTTTTATTGGTATTACATCGACTATTAGATCAGTTTTGGAGAGAACTGACATCATTAATGATATTAAGTTTCCTTGTCCACAAACATGTCATCTCTTCATTTTTGTAGGTCTTTCACTGTCTTTCAGGATCCTTTCATAATTTTCCCTGAAGAGACCCTACACATACTTCATTAAATTTATTCCTAGATTCTTGCTATTCTTTTCTTTTTACTATTTTATTGCTAGGACCACTAATATCATTTTACATATGATGATAATAGGCATCCTTGCCTCATTTCTAATTTTAAAATAAGTGCTAATAACCTTTCCCATTTAGGCTGATGTTTACTTTGTGTGTTTATAGATAACCTTTCTCAAATTAAGAAAACTGTATTCCTAGTTTTGTTAATTTATTTTGAACTTTTATCAAATGCTTTTTCTGTGTCTTTTGAATTGATCCTAAAGTTTTTCTGCTTTTATCTGTTAATGTGATTAGTTGAATATATAGATTTTCTAATAGTAAACCATCTTTACATTTCTAGGATAAACTCAATTTGATCATGGTATGGTCTTTGAAAAAATCCAAAACTTTTATTGGAATATAATGCATTTTTTATATATACTATTTTATGTATACTGTTTATATAATTTTTTATACTGTTGGGTTTCCTAAATTTTTAAAGGATTTATCTGTATTCGTGAGTGAGATCAATCATAAGTTTCCTCTCATGTCCTCTTTGTATGATTTTAGTATCAGAGTTATACTGGCCTCATAGAATGATAGGGAGAGGTAGTATTTCTTTTTCATATTTGTTTTTATGATTGAGATACTCTTTTCCTTTAATGTCTGTAGACTATAAATTTTGACATAGTGTTTTGTCGTTAGATTTTTAACTACTGTTTCAATATCTTTCATAGTTATAGAATTATTCAAGCTTTCATATTTCTTGAGTCAGCAGCAAGATATATTTTTCTAGGAATTTGTCAGTTTTGTCAACATTTTCAAATCCTCAGGCTATGGATGACTAACTAAAGAACTCTTATCCATCAAAAGCCCATCACAAATGTCACCTCCTCTGTGAAGTCTTAATTGCTTTTCCCCAAATTAATCACAGGATTAAAAATTATATAATCAGAGTCCAGGTCTCTCATCAGTTGTTTTTGTGCAGGTGGTTTGATCTGAGTCCCAGTTTACATCTAAGTGAGGACAGTACTTGCCTATTAACTGCATAGGGTAGCAGTTGGCAAACTAAATTTCTCTGTTGTTAGCAATGGGCATTACGTACTTATAACCTCTTAGCCCTTGGCACACAGGTCAGTGATAGTGGGGTCGCTTTATATGATTTGTCTTTATACCCAATCTTTATTCCCGGGCTTAGTGAAGGCTTGGGCATATAGTAGGTTCCATAAACGTTGGTTGAATATGCCAGTCAGGGAATTTAGGAGGATTGAGCTTTGTCCAGCATCAGAGATAAAAGTAGGTCTTACTTGGGAAAGGGTACTTGAGAGGCAGTAACCAACAAAGAGACACTTAGTGCATGCCTTCTCTCCCTTCCAGGCAGTAGAACGAGTCCTGTACCCACACCTGTCTACCTACTGGACAAATCTGCAGGCTGTGCTGGATGATTATTCGGTATCTAATGCCCAGGTTAAAGCAGATGGGCACAAAGTCTATGGAGCCATTCTGGTGAGTGCCAGCCCCTTCCAGCTTCCCTTCCCTGCAGGAGCTTAGCAGCTCAGCTGCCTTCCTTTGGAATACTTGATGGGCCCAGGGTCCTCCTAGTTCTTGCCGGTCCTTGTCCCTCTGCTTACAGGTGGCCGTAGAGCGACTGCTGAAGATGAAGGCCCAGGCGGCAGAGCCCAACAAGGGTGGCCCAGGCGGCAGGGGGTGCCGGCGCTCGGACGACCTGCCTTGGGACAGCCTTCTCCTGCAGGAGTCTCCCTCCGGGGGCAGCGCAGAGCCAGGCTTTGGGTCTAGCCTCCTGCTGCCGCCAGGAGGCGCGGGGCCGGAGGATCCTTCACCTTCAGTGACCCTGGCGGACATCTATCGGGAGCTCTATGCCTTCTTCGGTGACAGCCTGGCCACCCGCTTCGGCACGGGTCAGCCCGCGCCCACGGCCCCGCGGCCGCCCGGGGACAAGAAGGAGCCGGCGGCCGCCCCGGACTCGGTGCGGAAGATGCCGCAGCTGACAGCCAGCGCCATGCTCAGCCCGCAGGGCGACGAGAGCCCCCGGGGCGGCGGCCCCCCGTCGGCCTCCGCGCCCGCCGCCCCCGAGAGCAGGCCGCTGCCGCGCGTGCACCGGGCGCGGGGGGCGCCCCGGCAGCAGGGCCCCGGCGCCGGCACCCGCGACGTCTTCCAGAAGAGCCGTTTCGCCCCGCGCGGCGCCCCCCACTTCCGTTTCATCATCGCCGGGCGGCAGGCCGGGAGGCGGTGCCGCGGGCGCCTCTTCCAGACGGCCTTCCCCGCGCCGTACGGGCCCAGCCCCGCCTCCCGCTACGTGCAGAAGCTGCCCATGATCGGCCGCACCGGCCGCCCGGCCCGCCGCTGGGCGCTGTCGGACTACTCGCTGTACCTGCCGCTCTGAGGCGGCGCCAGCCCCCCGTGAATAAACCCGCCCCGGAAGTGGCGTCCCCGCGCTCGTCGGTCGCGCCGGAGGAGGCGGGGTCTGGGCGGTTGGCTCCCGCGGCGGCGCTTCCTAGGGCCGAGGGCGCCATGGCGCTGCTCTGGCTGCAGCGCGTCGAGCTCGCGCTCTTCGCGGCCGCCTTCCTGTGCGGGGCCGTGGCGGCCGCGGCGCTGACCCGGACCCAGGTGCGGCTGCGGGGCGGGGCCACCGCGGGGGCGGGCTGGGGCGGGCGGGTCGGCGGGGGGCCGGCCGGTCCTGACAGGGAGACCACCGCTTCCCCGGCCGGCTGGGGCCCGGCGCGCTGCCCCCGGGGCCGGTGGGCCGGGTGAGGCCCGGTCCGCGGCTGAGATGCATCGGCACAATCGCGCTCTGTGGCTCCGTCCGCCCAGGTCACACTTGGAAGTCATTCCCTCGCCAAAGGGACGAGCCCTCAGGAGTGTCTTAACAGCACCAGACAGAGCCCGGTGTGGTCCTCCCCCTGGTTCTGAAACAGAAGTCGGCCCAGGCCCCGTCTTCCTCCTCTTAAATCACTGTTGTGCCGAGCTACGCCAATAAAGCATAGTGTAGTGGAGATGATCATGCTCTACATGATTGCAACAGAGTGACAAAAGAGCGATGTAGAAAACGCTTATGGAAAGCAAAAGCCAATAATTTACATTGTTTACCCCGGGCACGGAATCTTGTTATTAGATAGGCTTATTTAATCTCTATAAAGTAGGCACTCTTATGCCTGTTTTACAGATTAGAATACACTGGAGATACTTTTTGAAGGTTACACAAGTCCTGGTTTTACTCTAGGATTTCTGCACAGAGGGGAGACCAGAACTTGTGAGGCATCTCTGAAGCTCATTGTATTTTATAACCACCACCTATTTCCTGATCCTTCTGGCCACAGCAGGTTTGATTTCCCCAGCAGGCCCTCTGCATCAATCTACTGGCCCAGAAACAGGAACTGGCAGTGCACAGATAATTTCCTGGGATGGCCCTAGTCTAGGTTATCCCTAACACCTGCAACAAGCATGCATCCAGAGGCATCATCTTGAAATCTAGGACTCAGCAGCTTCTCTCCACAGGGCTCCTTCAGTGGCAGCTGTCCCCTGTATGGTGTGGCTGCCAAGAATGGCTCCTCCCTGGCCTTATCCCGACCCTCCGCCCCATCCCTCTGCTACTTTGTGGCTGGGGCCTCTGGCCTCCTGGCCCTCTACTGTCTCCTGCTTCTGCTCTTCTGGGTCTACAGCAGCTGCATCGAGGACTCCCACAGGTGACTGCCCCACTCAGGGCCAGGGGTTGAGGTGGGAGGAGTCCCATCTTAACCACAAGGCTTGTTCTCTCCTCATAGAGGCCCTATAGGGCTCCGCATTGCACTGGCTATCTCAGCTCTAGCCATCTTCCTGGTCTTAGTGTCTGCCTGTATCCTTCGATTTGGCACCAGTTCTCTCTGCAAATCCATCGTCTCCTTGAATGTTACATATAGGTAATGGAAGAGGGAGGGAAGCCTGGCTGGGGCCAACTACCATCCCTCTGCAGAAAGGATCCCTTTTTATCCTCATTTGTTATCTCAGAGGGCATCCGGGCACAGCTGTTTCAGGTGTATCCCCTGCACCCCTCCCTTCTCACAACTGTCTCTTTGACCTCACAGCTGCTCTGAAGCCCAGAAAATTCCTTGGACTCCCCCTGGAACCGCTCTGCAGTTTTACTCCAACCTACACAATGCTGAAGTGAGGTCCTGGGATATAAAAGACTGGGTGGAGACCCGGGGATACAGATTCATATAAGCATCATAAGCATAAGGGAGCTCATCACTGTATTCTGAACTTGGCCCACCAGTGACAGGCTGAGAGGAGCTTGAAGGGCTTGTCAGCCTGATAGCGGTCAGAGTGGTACGTGGGTGGTATTCGATTTGAGATGGCCCCACTTTTCACACTCCTGTTCCTGTCTCCCACAGACCTCTTCTTGGGTGAATCTGGTATTTTGGTGTGTGGTCTTGGTGCTCCAGGTCGCGCAGTGTAAGTCGGAAGCCACTCCATACCGGCCTCTGGAGAGGGGGGACCCTGAGTGGAGCTCTGAGACAGATGCTCTCGTTGGGCCACGCCTCTCCCATTCCTGAAGAGTAACCAAAGAGTGCTTCCTGCAGCCAAAGACTCTGCGCCCAAGTGCCTTCAATCCTCTTGCCCCACCCCAGACAGGCCTGTTTATGCTGGGAGCCTGTTTTCCCTCCACGAGGGAAACATGATGACAGGCCCCCTCCACCTCTCTTCCTACAGCTGTTTTTGTACCAAAATATATTACTTTCTTCCTTCACTTTGGCACTGAGTTCTTGGTGTTAAAGCACTGTAGGTAGGTGAATGGGAGGAAGAGTGAAGGCAACAGGCATGGATCAAAACTTACAGGTACTGTCAGGTACCAGCCTTTGGGATGACTGCTCTTTTATTTGCTGTTAGTGAATCTCGGGCCCCCTTGTGTGATGCTGGCTGTCACCCTATCCCTAGGGTTCAATTTTTATTCCCCTCTGGGAGGAATGAGTGACCCGAGGTTGGTTCTTCACCAACTACGGTAGGCACCCACAGTGTTGTCAAAGAGTTTCGTGTTGGGGAAATGTCCAGCTTTGTCCAAAAGGAAGTAGAAGCGCCGGCCTTTGACTTTCAGAGGCAACATGGCAGGGACTTCACCCCGGTGGGCCATGCAGGATACCTGGTTCAAGGGAACGGTGAAATGGGCCCCCAAGCCAAAGGGGGCATGAGTGGTGAGGGTCACCTGCTTCCCTCCAGCCCGGAGCATCACTGAACGTACAGAGCGGAGGGAAAAGAGAAGACCAGCACCAAGTACCAGGGTACCTGCAGGAAGAGGAAAGATTGGGGTGTGGGATTTTCACTGGAGAGAAGCTGCAACCCTTGCAGTGCCCTGAATTAAAAAAACTGTGATGACAGTAACATTTATTGAGCTCCTCTTATACCCCAGAATCTTGTAGTCATTCCTCCCAACAACCGTAGTGGACTGTCCATCCCCATTTTAAAGACGAGAAAACGGGTCCAGCGCTTATGTAATTTGCTCAAGGTCGCAAAGTGAGAGGACTTCAGCCTAGGCCTGTCCTAGTGCTCGGCGCTGGTGGGGGGCAATTTCCAGCTCCGCACTCCTGTAGGGATGGCCTGCCCACCCCTCCTTATCCGGGAGGGTCGGGAGCCCCTTACTCTCCTTGCCTAAGCAGGGAGGGGGATCGTACCCAGGCTCCTACGTGCCCGCGGCGCGAAGCTGGCCACGCCTTACCGATGGCGCTGCAGCCGACAGCCAGGCCGTAGCGCCAGAGCGCGGAGCGCATGTCCAAGCGGCCGCGGTCTGGGAGCTCCGCGTCCGGAGGCCGCGCCGGGACCGGGGGTCGGGCCAAGGCTGCCACGGCCAGGGAGGCCCAGAAGACGCCCTGGCCCGCGCAGAACAGCCCGAGAACGGCGAAGAAGCGGCCCCGCTCGTGCTCGAAGAGCAGCACGTCCCGTGGCGGGGCCGCGTCGTACAGGAGCCGGCGCGCGGGAATGGCCCGCAACGCGACAGGCAGCCGCAGGCAACACCGCCGCCAAGGCACCGCCATGGCCCGCACGGCGCCGCTTCCGGGGCGGGACTTCCTGTCGGCGGCCCCGCCCCCTCGGAGCCCCTCCGCAGTCAGCCGGGGGAGCGACAGCGCCGAGCCCCGCCCCGCCCCGCCCCCGGTAGGGGCCAGGCTAAACAATCCAGCACACACGACACAAAATACAATATCACTCTTTATCTTAAAAAGTAAGGAGGATTCTGGGGTTAAGTACACAAAGCACCTAGGGTCCTTCGGGTAGTTTAGTGTCAGTTCTACGAAGTAAGCTTTGGCTTCTTGGCAAGGGTGAGGCTCAATCTTCCAGAAGTCTTCCAGAAGGCAGGTGAGGAGAGGAATCCAGCAGCCCTCCCTCCTCAGTCACAGTCACAGGGTGGCCTCGGGGCCGGAGAGGAGACATAACAAGTAGACATCAATATCCAAGGGCTATGTACAGAGGGCTTCTTCTGGGGCATGACTACAGATCACTTCATGAACGCCACTTCTGGGATCTCACCCTTGGCCTTGGAGAAAAAGGAAAGGTCAGCAGAGCCAGGTGGCCTACGTCCCTGTCCCCCCAGCTTACCTGACCCTCTTGAAGGCCCAGAGATCCCTGTCTTTCTGCCACTGTATTCCCAAACCTCACCTTGAGATGAGTGAAGGCCTGGGCGGATCTGGTGTAGTCCCAGTTGTTGTCCTGAAGGCACCTGGAGTGGGGGAAGACAGGCACCCCCATTAGAACCAACATGTACTCACCCCGACCATTAAATGCCACTTCAAAATCCATTCTGTAGAAACAGTCGTCCAAGTTTGCCAACAATTATATACACTCTTGCACAATTTATACAAGTAAAAAGATCCAAACGTATATCAATAGTCTACTGAATACAAAGGAATATTAAATACCTATTAAGAAGACCAAGGTAATTTTTATACAAATAGGGAAAGATGTTTATGGGACAAGTAATAAAAGTAAGTTGCAGGGGCCAGCCGGTGGCGCAGCGGTTTAGTTCACGCTTGGCAGCCCGGGGTTTGCGAGCTCGGATCCCGGGCGCCCGCCGACGCACTGCCTATCAGCCATGCCGTGGCGGCATCCCATATAAAGTGGAGGAAGATGGGCACGGATGGTAGCCCGGGGCCAGTCTTCCTCAGCAAAAAGGGGAGGATTGGCGACGGATGTTAGCTCAGGGCTGGTCTTCCCCACAAAAAAAAAAGAAAAAGTAAGTTGCAGAACAATATATAAAAAAGGACTTTATTTTGGCTTTAAATTTTGTTATGCTAATTTATGCATAGGATAAATTTCTTATGGACTTTTTTTTAAGCAATGAAAAAAGTTTAGGCTGTTAAAATTTCAGGAGCACTCATTATTCACTACCAACCCTACCTCAGTTTACCCCATTCCTACACAAGCCCAGCACTCACTTCTGGGACCACTCGAGGTTCATGCCAGACTGGGTAGAGAATGCCTGCAGCATTTCCTGCTGCTCTGGGGAGAGGGTGGGCACGGGGCTGGAGGATGGTGTGGGTGCAGGCATGGCGAAAGCTCTTTGGATCTCGTCAGGACTGGCATTTCGCACAAACAGCTCATCGTTTACGATGCACAGCCTTGGGGACAAAAAGCACCTTAGACAGCTGGAGAGACAGATAGATAACCTCATCCTCCCAACATCATTCCTATACTTACTGACACTTGACACGCAAATACTTTCAATACCCACCAAGTCCCCCTCCCACTCTTCGCCATCACCTTTTATCATCTACCCCCTTTCCCATGGACTCCAGATATGGGGGTACCTACCAAACACACTAGAATTATATTCTCCTCCAACCCATGGACAGTTCTTAGCCCCCATTTATCTTTACAACAAACTGAGGAAGTGAACACTGTCATATCAATTTTCAGATAAGGAAACCTGCTCTTAGCTAAAAGTGGTGGAGCCATTATGAAAAACCCAGACAGTCCAGAGCCAAGCTCTTAGCCACTATGTAAGCCTCCTCCTCTGAGTCTTTTGCCTTTCTGAAATGCTGAAAATACTCTGAGGACTGAGTCCACCCCCACCCCCACCCCCATTCCCACAGTGCTGGCCATGGATTGGGACCAGGACCCCACATGGTAAGCCAAATACTTACCCTGAATTGCTGGCAGGAACAGCAACGAACGTCCGGGTGAAGGCTCGCAAAGAATCCCGAGACTTTCCATCCACTGCAGTGATAACAATGGCAATGACCTCTTAGGGTCGCTCATGCTTTCTGTTTACAAACCCCTGCTCAGATCATGGTCGGAGCTGATACAAGGGAACCCTAAGTGGGCTGGAGAGGGGTGACTATATGTGTACAGGGGTGCAGAGGTGGGAGGAGTGTCAAGAGTCAGGGAGGACAATGATAATGACCACCAGTATGCCACTGATAGACCTTTTGTGTTCCAGGCCCTGTGCCAAGCACTTTATAAATCACTTCACTTAACTCCCACAGCACCACTATGAGACAGCTATTACTAACCCTCTTCTACAAACACAAGCTGGGGCTCAGAGGTAATGTAAATTGCCCATCGGCAAAAAGGACCAAGGTTGGGATGGCAGCTCAGGCACGTGCCTGACTCCAAAGTCTGTGTCCTAATCCTCAGGCTTTTCCCATCTCCCAGGCAGGAAAGACAGATGGAGAGGGTAGGCCAGATGAAGGTGGGGTGGGTTGGAGTCAGAACGGGAGAAGGAGGTCAGGGAACAAGAGGGACGAGAAGGTAGCTGGGAAGCTGAGAGTGTAGCTGAGGAAGACTCTAGCTGGGGGAGGGACCACTCTGCAAACTCAGGACTCCAAAGATTCTCACCTTCCTTGAAGACCCCATTGACGGAAAAACACAGCAATGTGCTCTGAAAGAGAAGCAGCATCAGTTACTATGTAGGCTCCCAGCCAGAGCCTGAGCCTTCCTTGCCTCTTAACCACCCCTTCCCCAATTCCAGGCCCCTGTTGGGGAAGAAGTAAGTGCTTACTGTCTGAGCGCTTATGTCTACCACGAAGGAATTGATGTCGTGCTGAGTTTTGGGCAACTCATTGAGAAAGGCAACAACGTTGAGACGTGTGTGCTTCAGCAGCCGGAACCGCAGGGCTGTGGACGGAGGAGAACCCAAGGTTAGGGGCTGCTGTGCACCCGAGCCCTATGACTGATTCCTTCCCATCCCCTTCTCCCATCCTGTTTTGCTCACATCACACACTTACTAGGGTCTTTAAGCTTCTTCACATTCCTGCTATCCTTGAAGTACTCGGCCAAGTTGCTTCTGAGGGAACAGGAGGAAAAGGAGGTGGTGGTCAGAGCAGCGTGGGTGCTAGCAGGTGCTGGATTGCATCTGCTGAGAAATTCTGATCCCAGGCAGGTTCTGGGATGTGATACTCACCGGGCAGGGTTCTGGGGGATGAAAGGAATGCTCAGGGAGCAGCAGGCCCCATCATGGTAGGCATCCAGGAGCCGCTGCCGATCTCCAGAGTCATAAATGGCATAGTACCTGTGGGGACAACAGAAGAGAAGGTCTGAGCTCCACGGTCTGAATGGGACCCAACAGCTCTCAAGGTGAGTTGTGCTGGGACTAGCCCACCTCTCCCCAGTCTCAGGGGCCCTAGGATACTTACTGTTGCAAGAAATGCAGGACCAGATTCTTCAGGGTCTCTGTTCCAAAATAGCTTCCCTGGAATCAAACAGATATTAGAACCATGTAACCAATACTCTCCTCCCAACACAAGTTCTAACTCCGTCCCCACTTCTCACCTTGCAAGGTGGTAACATTGTCGGGGCTTCAACATCAAAGGCTATTGGTGGGGGTAACTCATGGCCGTCCTGCAGAAAGGAAGTGACAGGTGACAGTGTAAACCAGAGAAAAAAGGCTAAATGAGCAATTAGATGGGAGAACTAAGAGTGAGGGGTCAGAGGTCAAGTGTAAAAGATTGTGGCAAAAGTCCAGGAATCCTGAAAGATGCAATTGTGTCTACAGGCATTCTTCTAGGAAAAAGGATTATAGTATTTCTCAGATTCTCTAAAGCCTCCATGTCCCCAAATTAGTGGTCATACAAACACTTGTTGGGCAAGACCTTGAGGGTGGGAGATGCCATGCTTGTCAGCAGAGAATGAATAAAGTTAAGGACTTACCAGACGTAATAATTTGGGAAATCGTTCGCGAATGGCGCTGTCAAGAACGGGACAGAAGTGAGTGATGCTTCAGAGCCACCGTGCCTCCTGGGCTGCTCTAGGAGCAAATATACCAACACCCGAGGGACAGCCCAAGCCCATCCTGCTCATCCTCTCACTCCTCCCCAGCCTCTGAGCTCCAAGAAAAATGGCCTCACTCCCCACCTCACCCGGGGCACCCAAAATGACTGCCTTGAAGGCTGACTCTCTTCTCTCTGCCTGACCTGAGCGCCACAGGAGCAGCGCCTTCAGCCTAGGCCTGAAGCCCAGGACCTCCTTCCCTCCCTGCCCCCCTTACCTTCTACCTACTCACCTGTGCAGCCCCGGGAGGAGGGAATGGGGTGGGAGCCCAGGGGCTCCGCTGCCTCAACAGGTATCCATCAGTTCTGCCAGGTCTGGCTGTGGCCAAGACCAGAACACACCACAGGGATGGCACAGGATGTTGGGGCAGGGAGATGAGCAAGGCAGGGCTCAGGAAGAGGTGAGGTGAAGGAAGCAGAGACGGAAGGAAGAGGAAAAGGGAAAGAGGGAAAAGGCAGGAAGGGTCAGGGGCGAGGGAAATGCAGGAGAGCAGAGAGAAAAAGGAAGGAGAAAGTGAAGAAAAAGTGGAAGAACTATGAGGTGAGGAGGCATTCAGAAAAAAGAGGGAGAAAAGAGGAAAGAAGGCACCTGACACAGTCCTTTCCTTCCACTGCCCCTTTCCCTCTCGTCCAAGGTAGAAATGGAAACAAATCCTTGCTGCGGCAAGAGTGCAGATGCCGTTGGCCAGGTTTCTGTCTGCTACCTGGGTCCCGATCTGAGCTGGGCGTGGGAAGCGAAGCAGCCATGGGGGCAGGAGACCTCCCTCGGAAGGGCTGAGGGTTCAGGCCCCTGCAAAGTTGGGGGGGTGAGGGTCTTTGCCCCACCTCTGTTGGCCCCCAAGTTCTCTCCTGATGGCCCCTCTGCGACTGTGCCTGTCTTAGGTTGTTCCTTCCCTGAGGAATCTTACCCGTCTCTGGCTAACCAGCCATCCTCCGGGGCCAAGCAGGGTGATGTGAGGTGTGCGAGTGAGCAAGAGGCATTGCCCTCCGAGAGGGTCAGTTCTCTGTCTCCTTGGTAGCCTTTGCCCCCGTGGCCTCCACGCCCAGCACCTGCCTTGGGACTCCCTCGCCTGCTGGCGGGGTCCCGGCTCTGGTCACATGTCTTGGGGAACCCAGGTTTCTTCTCCAGGGAGGGCCCAGCTCACAGCACTGGGCAAGAGAGACAGATTGCATGGCACCAGCCTCCAGGAGGCCTCAACTTCAGCATAGGTGGGAAAGCCCAGGCAACAGCCTTGGTCAAGCAGATCATGAGAAAAGGGTCCCTCTTGGCAAAAGGGCAAGAGGGGCCATCACAAGACAAAGGAGGGAAGGCCCAGCAGCAAGAAGTCCCAGGGAGGGAGGGCTTTCTCAGCCCAGGGATACCGGGCTCTTGGCCCAAGGCAACTCCATGTATGGGGCACATATAAGACACCCCCTGCTCCTGGGGAGATGCCCTTCCTGGAACAATAGGGTAGGGAGGTTCTAGAAAAGGCTGTGTTCAGGAAGGAAGGAGAAAGGCCACAGAACCAGCAAACAGGAAGTCAGATGAGAAGGAAGGAAAAGAGAACTCAGGGCAAAGCTGGGAGACAGACACAGACAGACAAAAGGGAGGAGCATGTGATCCTCCCAAAGGACAGGCGGTTCCAGCTCAGGGCTGCACATCTCCTGCAACGGCCACTGGTCAGGGTGCATTAGCTCAGCCTCCCAGGGGGTGAAGGTCCCCAGGAGGGGAGACAGAGGCTACAACTGACCTGATGTAGGTGGACTGGTCTCGGAAAGTGTCGCACAGGGGGTTTCCGTCGAGCCACAGCTCTTCTAGCTTCAGCCCTTTTACTTTGTCCAACTCCCGATCAGACTTTAACTGCAAAGGAGGCGGAGAAAGGGTAGGAAGACACCCAGGTAAAGAGAGCCAGCTAGATCCCCACACCCCCAACTCCCACCCTCATCTCTTCAATCCCCTCCCTTGCCTCTTGCCATCACCAGGCAAGCCTCCACCCTCCACCCTCTGCCCACCCCATCCAACATGCAACCGGGCTCTCAAGTCTCACTTCATTTCCAGAGAGGTTTAGGATCTTTAGGTTGGGTGCTTTCTGCACAATGCTGGACAGGTCATCCAGCCTGTATAGCTTGTTATTGCTCAAGTTCAAGGACAACAGCTGTGGGGAGAGAAGAGTTTAGAGGGAGCACCACTAGCAAGGAGATGAGAGACAACCTGCCTCCCAACCCCATCTGATCTATCCCCCCTGTTTCCTTCTGCCTAACACCAGGACAAAGGCCTCACCTCGGGGATGTTCTCTTCAATGATTCGCAGGGTAGCCACCATACAGCTTTTACGATTCAGGACAACATCAATGTTCTGGGCCACCAAATCTTCAGGAAGGAAACAAAGTCTGAGAGGGCTTGCCCAGGCCAGCGTGAGCACCAAACCACTCTCCACCTTTCCCTGCCTGACAGATGCCCCTCTGAGAATTTCTGCCGTCAACCATACCTGGGTCTGAACGGAGGCCTTTGAGGTCAAGCGCTTGTTGGGAGCCATCATATCGTTTGCTCATGATCAGCTACAGAGGAAGAAAAAGGGTTCAGTGGTCACTAGGGCCGTATGTGGGGTTGGGAGTGAGAACCGGCAGGACTGGGGTGGAGCCTGCCTCACCTTTAGCTGCTCTACTTGTTCTGGCTTCAGTTCATTCTGCACAGTATGGGGCGGAGCAGAGGAGTTGATGATGATAGATATCTGCAGAGCAGACACAAAGTGCAGGGTGAGCTCTAGGGAAGCCCAAACCCCAGGCCCAAGACCAGTCTGTGCCCTGAAACCAACCCCCACCCCACCAAGCCAGGCTTTACACACACCCTGCGGTTCTCCTGATCCAAAATCTTATAGTTGACAGCCTTCAACGCAGAGGCGGTACTGGCGTCCTCAACAAAAAACTGGGCCCGTGTGTTTTCATAGTGAAACTGCAAGAAGAGGGAACAAGAGCATTCAACTTAGAGCCTGGAGCCCCTGGCCTAGGTGGCCCCTCTGCCTTCCCTGGTGCCCAGGCAGCCACTCAGGCCTTATCTTACCTCAATGGGGGTGAAAGGGACACTGCACTTGCTCTGAATCACGCTCAGGAGCCACGACTTGTCATATTTTCTGCCATAAGGGATCTAGATGAGAGGAAGAGAAGGGAACGACATGTAACTAAGGCTGAAGAGCAGGCCCAATCTAGTGCTCATTTTGTACCTCTGCCAAGCTTTCAAAGATCTTCTAAAGAGAGGACCAGCTAAAGGTTTTCTACTCAAGTCAGACATAACCTCCTTTTTGTCCATTTAGACTTATTATTCCTCAAAAGAATCAAATTGTTTGACTCTAAAAGTTCCAAGATATTATTTATACCTTGCCTGCCCCTCAGAGAACTTAAGGGAGCCCAACCCCCACACTCGGCTTGAGCCAAATGGATACATCAGAGGAGTTCTTTCCCTTCCAACGGTTACCACGTTTCTCCTTTAGATGGCCTCCCCATCCTCTCCCTCCTGCCTGTCCCCTTCTACACCTTCTCTGAACCTGCTCCTAGGTGTTCTAAGATATTGATTCTTAGGAGAAAGGATGGATACCTGATTGTGAAGTGAACAGCTGAGAAGATTGATTTTGTGTAGTGAAAAGTAAACCACCTTTCCTCTGAGCCTGGCCCCTATCTCCCCTGCACCATCTACTTCCCAAGATACTCACTGTAATCTTAAACCAGTTCTTTGCAGTCCCATCCTGGCTTGTGCCAGCCCCTCCTCTCTCTGGAGGAGCTCTGTCTCTCCGTACAGTAACATGAATGCGGTCTCGATCATGCCAACCATCACCCCGACGGTTGGGTCGGGCAGCATAGGGGTTGCTGTGGGAAAGAAGAGAATAAAATGTCCACAAACACTAGGAATGTTTTCTCAAAGACCTTCCTACACTGTTACCAGAACTACAACTAAGACGGTTCAACCAGTAAGCTGGTCCTGGCATTTCTGTCTTCCAGGTGGGAAAAGAAATGACATGGACAGTAACTAGGCTGGAATACAAATGAATGAGTCACTAAATTCAAACCGGATCAACTAGTCACTTACTATCTTACTCGAGGAACATCCTGGGCGTCACTCATCGCTACATCTCTGTCATCTTCCTCAAGGCGGGAAGACCGAATGCCAGAACCTCCTCTTCCAGACCTACGGTTCCCCTCACCACACTTCCACCGGAAAGGACCCCGGCCTTTCTTTCTTCTTTGAGGGAAACTAACGCGGTCATCGTGCTCTGGGGTTGGAAACAGAACACAAATTAGAAAATACATCACTAGCACAGCTACCCTGGTGTGGCAACCACAGAATCCAGCACCCTGCACTGTAGGATGAGATACACACTAACTATAGAGGCCACCTCCTCGCACATTCCTCCGCCTGTCCAGAGAAAGGACCCTGTGGGATGGCAACATCAGGGAAAAATTATTGGAAAAGTGCATAAGCCTTTTGTAAAATGAAGCAGAAACTAGAACTACAGAGAGGAGAAGCAGAATGTGGAAGTGTGAGTGACCCAAAAACGTAACTGGATACAACTCACACACCCTGAAAGTCACCTAAAATCTACTTTCTCTCAGTCTCCCAAATCTACTTAACCCCAATCAAAATCTGGATGGTGACCTCTCTCACATCTCCTAAAACCAATCAACCACAATGACTACATCAGCTTTCAGTAAACAATACTTCTTTTGCTTATACAGTACAAATGTCAGTTACAAATATGACCAATTTAATGGTTTCTTTAAAGGTCTTTTCTCAAACTGTCACTCTGAAGTTTTGGAGTGAGCTCTTCATTTCCTTGGCCAGAAATGCCTTTTAACTCAGGAGAGAACACCTAGACTCAGGCTCTGGTGGCAACTAAGGTGGTTAACCGAGGGTCCTCGAATGCTCTTCAGGAACATGACCCTCTGAATCCTGGTAGGTAGGATGGCTTCTTAAAAAAAAAAAATCCATGACTCCCAAAAAGGTCTGCCTAATGCCTAGTACTCCGCAATGAACCTCAAGAAATGACCCTAGAGAAAAAGAATAAATGAACAGAAGACGCAGCTAACATTCCCTGAGAACTTTCGCCAGCGCTAGGCAGTGTGCTGCGAGGACTTGATATGATCTCACTTTCACTCACACACACACACACACACACACACACGGACACAAACTTAGGAGGTAGGTATTGTTTCTCCATTAAGGGGGTGGAAAATGAGGCCTGAGAATCTAACTCAAGCTTGTCGTAGCCAACTCAAGATTGAAACCTCGGCTGTCATGTGCTCCTAACCACTACTCTGGACTACAACCTTGTGGGTATTTGGTTTAGAACATCAAGCTGGTGTGTAGATCTAAAATATTAAGCCAAAGCCAAACCCGCAGGGGAGGTGGGGCAAGACCGATTGGACGCAGTAGAAAACAGGGCACGGGCAGCCCATGAGCAGGGCACTGACGCACATTAAAGGAAGAGTCTGGACGCCAAACTGAACTGACAGGCACCAACCACCCACAAAGTTCAAAGGAACCTCATCCCCCCACCGCTGAGCACCCCCTCCGAGCCCCAGGTTCTCGCAACGTCGGGACTCCGGAGTCAACAAGTCGGGCGCGTCCTCGAGTCCGGCCGGGCCTCCGGGCTGCCTCGCCCCCGGCCCGCGCCGCCGCCTTTCCCCGCGGACGCCGGGCCCCTCGCGGCCTCATGCCCCACGGCTGCGGCCTAGGCCGGCGCCGCCCACCTGAGCCCCAGATCGCCCGCTCCCCGGCCGGGGGCCGGCACTGACCGTTGTACGACTTCCCCTCGTCCGCCATGGCACAGCGAGAGGTGCGGGCGAGCTCAGGTGGGGCCCGCGACACCGCCAAACGTCTAGCAGCTCAAGCGCTCCCGGCTGAAGCGCTCCTACGCCCGGCGCCACCCCATTTATCCAGCCGACTACGTCGCGCGCCACCGACGTCCCGGGTGGTAGGCGGTGCCGCCGGAAGGGAGCGCGGCCCAATGCGCGTGCGCACTCGGCCCGCAGCCGCGCGGGGGGCGGGGCTCGGCCGCGCACGCCCCGCCCAGGTTCTGAGCTCGCCAGGTGGAGGGTTGGGGCCGCCGCGCCCCGCCGCCTCCTTTCATCCGTCCGCCGTTACGCCAGGGTTAGCGCTGGAGCAGAGAATGGGCAGCTGAAGCCCAGGACTCCCAGAGAAGCAGGGAAGAGGCCACACGAAGGGCTTCCGAGGAGTGGGAGACCCGGGCCTCGGAGCGGAAGTGACCGCTCATAGACCGCTGGCGGGATCCGACGTGTTTAAGTCTCAGCTCGGCCCTTCGCCAGCTGCGGATCTATGCCTCGCTTTCCTCGCCTGTAAAGTGGATTATGAGGAAATAGAAAACTACAACGTAAGCTCCAAGAGATCAGGGACCTTGACTAATTCAGTTTTTTTTCTCCAGCGCCTGGCTCAGTACCATACCTGGCACATAGCAGGAACTCAATAAATATTTGTGAAATAAATGAATTTCTGATCTATTCATCGCCTTACAGAGAGTTGCTGAGTTAAGAGAGAGACTGCATTTGGCAAGCAATTGTCTTCACAAACCTCCCCACCCACCACTATGGGCTCTGCTAAGCCTATACCTTGTGTGAACTGGGCAGTGAAAGAGCAAGCAAGTCCACCTGCTGAACAGAGGCCAAGGGGAGAGGAAATATTAAAATGCCAGGGCTAAAAAAGCCATCGGCTTTCCTAGATCCCTCAAAGTACTGGGGACAGCCCAGCATATGGTGGCTGTTGTCTCTGCAGCTTGAGCTGCCTTTGGGGTGTGTGAGATGGAGGGACTCGAGTGCCCTCAGACTGTAGTTGTGGGTCCTGGTCAGGAATAACTAAGAACCATATCAACCTCCCTGGAGGATGCCTATTCCAGGCGGGTCTCTCCTTCGTTCTGTGATTGGCTTGGATTTGGTGAAGTGCTTAGAGGGGACCAACAGTCTCACCTGGAGCTGGAAACAAATTCTTCACTTTACCTTTTGCTCCAGGCAGCAGGCAGAGCTCCTGCCTCATCCAGCTCAAGGAAAAATTGGGGGCAACTGGTTGGAGGATGCAGATGAAATAGATCCAAATGCTGCTGGAGATGGTGCTAGAAGTTGCCACCAGTCAGGGACCCTGCTCCCCATTTTGAAGGGAAGCTTCTATGCTGATGAAATGCTGCAGCACTTGGTTATCCCCTGCCTAGAGGCAGCTGTGTGCACAGAGCCCAAAGCCTGGCCCCTCAAAGCCATCAGCCCAACCCTTTCAGTTCTGCTCCTGGGCAGGGGGCACACTCCGCTTGCTGCCTAGGCCCTTCGACGCTCCCACCCAGAAATGACGACATGGCTAGTGAGGCTGACAGTCTTGCTGTAATTGGGAGAAAACGAGCTGCAGCACATTTGGCAGATTGAGAGTCACCAGCAGCCAAAGTTGGAGTTGTGCAGGCAGCTGAGGGGCTCAGGACCCCTGCCTCACATGGTGAAGAGAGGAAGAAGAAAGAGGTCAAATTCTAACCCAGATGGGAAAGTTGGTCCCTGGGGCAGTTTCACTTCCTCTCCTCACTCTGAGGAAGGTGGGTAGGGCATCGTCTCCCCATGCTGCTGAAGTTTCCTTTGGGAGAGGCTGGGGAGGGTTTGTAAAAATCTCCCAGTGGAGACAGCTTCCCCCGCTGGCCCCCCAGTTGGCCTCTGCTCCCTTCCAGCCACTTCACAGCAGAGTCCAAATCCAGAACCGTTTGTGTTTCGTGGACCTGAGGGTGGTGAGGGAAGGACAGGGTGGCTAGAGGCAAGGGGTGGGGGATCGGGGCAGTGGCCATTCTTAGCAGTTCCAGGGAAACAGGGTCTTTCTCCCAAGCACCCTGCACAGGCTCAGTGGCAGCACTGGCCACCTGCCCTCCCAAGGAGGGTTTCAACCCCCCACGGAGTGCCTCAGAGTGGAGAGGGTTCAGGCAAGGAAGACCACAAAGATGATGAAGAAGACAATGAGGATGAGGAAGATTTTGACCATGAGCCACCGGTTGGAAGTGACCGACTGGAAGTACTTGAGGATCTCTGAATGGGCGGCCTCAACATCCAGCTGGGCTCCCAGCACATTCTCGTCGATCCTGGGGATATGGCCGGAGGAGAGGAAACAGAAGGACACCGGATTAAAAAGAATGCTGTTGAAGTGTACTTACTGACACGGAAAGATGGTCACAACATGTGGGAGTAAAAAGTGTTTATATACAATACGATCCCATTTTTGTGCATATATATTTGTATATAGAAAAAGTTCTGGAAGGGTAATATAAACAAGTCTTGGCTCTGGTTTGCAAATCAACTCTGCAACTTATTAGTTTATGACCCTAAGCCAGTCATTTAACCTCAAGTCTCATTTTCCCCAACTGCAGAGGAAGGGAAAATGAGGATAACACAAAAGCTGCCTCTCTGGTTGATGTCAGTCTTAAATGAGTTAACAAATATAAAGTGCCCAACCCATACTAAGAGCCCCCAAAATGTTAGCTATTATAATTTCTTGTTCATCAGTATTTATTGATTTTTGTCTAATAAATAGTATTGCATTTGTAATAAGGGGGAAAAGTTCACAGACCATTATAGTCAGGAAATTCTGGTTCTGAGTGAGACAGGGGAAAAAACTTGATATGGACAGGAAGTCAGGGAATAAGAAAAGCCTTGCATTAGGAAAACATGTCTCTCTAGGGTATAGAGAAGTCTTCAGAGGAAGGGCATCTCTTGAGAGATTGCTGAGGAAAATAAAATATTTCCCAGCCAACCTGCATAGGCAATCCTGAAAACCAAACACAAACCCTGGTCTTTACAAAGGGAGTCTCTGGGAGCAGAGACCTTTGCGAGCTCTAAGGATAGAAAAGTTGGTGGAGGCTGGCAATGCAGCTGGAAATTAAGAGGAAGGGCTGGGCCAGTGACAGCAAGGCCAAGGTCCTGGGAAGGTGGTCATAACAACTTCAAGCTAATCTCTGTCCAAATACAGGAGGCTGAGTTGTACATGATTCCCTATTTAAGTCCAAGAGGCTAACAAAGTATCAGGTTTCCTAGCTTTGGGCTATAATTATATTTCTCGGTGTGGATGCATTTGTTATCTCACATCCAATAAAGTTCATATTGGCTTTGCTTAACAAAAATGGAAAAAGCCATTTGAATTATGAATGGCTTTGCTTAACAAAAAGGGGAAAACAATACATGCAATCTGGCATATAAAAGACTCATGGGAGTGCATGAATTAAAATTGATAGAAGGGAACGCTTGCGGTGAAAAAATTAGGAAACAATGGGCTATTCTGAGGAAGTACCAGGGGAGTTAGGAAACAAAAATGAATGGGTCAGAAAAGGATGGCTTGAGAAGGAGAGGAAAACCGAAAGGGGAAAAGTTTGCAAGGGGAGGAGGGCAAAAGCATGTCTTATGGAGAGGAAAAAAAAACTACAGAGGGAAGCAATCAAGTGATGAGAAGCTGGATTTGGCTGAACAGAAGGACAGATGATGAAATTGATCTGAGAGGCATGGAAACCAGAGTTCTAGAAGGTGAGTCTAAGTTGGGAACAACTGAAAAAAGGCAGCTGAACTGAAGAAGACGGTGAGCCCAAGAACTGGAAAGATTATTTGACTGTGATTAGGAGATCTGGGATTTTAGTTTTCTGAGTTTCAGTTTGCCCAAAACTTCATACTGATTGAGAGGAATTGGGTCACGTTTAGGATACAGAAATTGCCTTGAAGTAGCTCCATATGGTGAGATTTAGGAAATGTGGTTGTAATAAACAATAATGATGGTAATGGATTATAATACACTGAATAAAAACAAAGCAATTACTATTATTCCACAGTAATTTTGAAGAGAAAAACTCCTTCTTTACAGAAGAATGCTAGCTAATGAATGTAGAAGGAATGAGAGAATTAGAAAACTACCATTCTGCCACACACAATCTCACGAATGAGTCAGGCCAGGATCATCACAGGGCTGAGGAGCTGGACATTCACATGGACTCGAAGTATAACTCCACAGATGAGTCAGCCTGATGGTCACCACCTTCAACAAGTGACCAAACTTGGCATCACCAATAAAGGGATAACCTCATCAAGTACCATCTGATAGGATTACCTATGTAGCCGCCAAAAATACGTAACCTTAATCTAGTCACGAGGAAACACTGGACAAATACATGTGCAGGACTTTCTACAAGAGGCACTGGCCTCTTCAAAAAAAAGTCAGCGTCACGAAAAACAAAACAGAAAGCAGACTAAAGAGACATAACAATCAAATGCCATGTGTGAATGTTGCCTAGGTCTTAAACTGAAGAGGAAAAAAGCTAAACACATTTTTTTAGGACAGTTGGGGAAATCTGAATATGGACTGAGTGCTGGATCGTGTTGGACAGTTGTTAATTTTCCTAGGTATGATAATGGTATTGTGGCTGTTCAGAAGACTACCTATTCTCAGCAGATGCAGGCTGAAGTATTTAGGGATAAAAATGTTATGACGTTTGCACTTACTTTCAAATGATTCAGAAAAAAAAGAGCAAGAGAAAGCAAACGTGATAAAATGTTAACAGTTGGTGAATCTACTTGAAAGGAATATACGTGTTCATTGTGCTATCCACCCAACTTTTCTACTGTTTGAAATTTTTAAATTTACAAACTGGGGGGAAAAGGAAAATGCCTGAATAACATTAGATCAGCAGTTTTCATACCTTAGAAAAAATAAGAATCACCTTTTGAAGGTCCCCCAAAGGCAAATTCTCAGGTCTCATATCCAGAGAATCTAGGAATTTACATACTGAAGAATTTGGGACTAAATCAGTGGTTTCTAAAGAGGGTGCTCAAATCCAGATCCACTGGCATCCAGGAAACAAACATAAGAATGTCTATGTCTATTTTTAAAATTTCATCCTTTCAAAATTTCAATTTCTTATGCATATGGTTGCCCACAAATTTTCTCTCTTTTGTTATTTCCTTTTTATGTTTGAATCTACTGTAAAATTGCTTCTGAATCATTCAACTGAAACCGCTGGCACTGCTCCAATTAATCCTAGCCCCGTGATCCAATTAACACTTCAGGATCCTTACCTCACACTTCCTTTCTCAGGGGCACCAAGAAATAACCAGAATCCCTTCCTAAAATCCCTTCCATCTCAGCTTCTAAGGACACGTCTCTCTCTCTCTCCACTTTCTTCTCTCATCCTCCTAACCCTTCCTCCTCAGCCTCTTGGACAGATCCTTCCCTTCTCCACAGATCCCTGGAATCCATGGAGATCTGTCCTGTCCTTTTTCTCACTTTAACCAATGTCCCTGGGTGGTCTCGTCTATGCCTGTGGTTTCACCAAGGGGCCACCGACTCCCAAGTCCTTATCTCTAGCTCAGCCCTCTCTACTGAGCATCAGACCATGCATCAAATGCCACTTGGCTGTCCCAGGAAGTCTGACACTCAGCATGTCCAAAACAAACCTCACTCTCCTCACCCAGCATCAGTCCACTTCCTCTGTGTTCTCTCCCTGAGAACAAACTTCTGACTGTGGTACACAGGTCCTTTGTGATCTGGCCCTGCCGCTCTAGCTTCCTCCCTCACCACTCCCCCAGCCACACGGAATAATTCTGCATTCCTGGAATCCACCAAGCTTTTTCGTTTCTCAGCTGCTTTTCTCCCACATGCAATGGCCTTCCCTTCCCCTTCTCTGGCTGACATTCCCCTCAAGTCTTAGCTTGGTATCACTTCCAGGAAGGCCTCTTGCCCCCATCTAGGGGAGGTATCTACTCTGAGTTTCCTCATCCCCCTCTGTCCCTGCCCTTATCATACTGAACTGTAATTGTCAGTGTATGTCTCTCCTACTAGACAGTGAGCTCCATGAGGACCAGACTGTCTTCCACCTTCCCATCCCCAGATTCAGCAGGACTAGCTGACAGCAGCAACAAGAAATGTTTGCTACACCAAGGAACAAATGAATACTAACACTGAAAAATACTTATGACACTCTTTCAAGGAAGACTAGAATGTAAAGTTGCATATACACTATAATGCTATAATTCTAACTATTTAAAACACATATGCACTAGGGAAAGAACTCAAGTATCTTTTACAATTCTGTTTCACTGAATCTATAATATTCTAATATTCAAAATACATCGTAGCCTGAGAAGCTATAGTGTTTATGGCTTAACTTAGCAAGAGGTTCCCGAGGTCTAGCTGAACCAGATAAGAATCAGCCAATTCTCCTGATTCTAGGATCAAGACAGCTGTACTCGGGGCCACCCGGTGGCGCAGCGGTTTAGTCCGCGCTTGGCAGCCGGGGGTTCGCGAGTTCGGATCCCAGGCGCCCGCGGACACACTGCTTGTCAGCCACGCCGTGGCGGCGTCCCATATAAAGTGGAGGAAGATGGGCACGGATGTTAGCCCGGGGCCAGTCTTCCTCAGCAAAAAGGGGAAGATTGGCAACAGATGTTAGCTCAGGGCTGGTCTTCCCCACACACACAAAAAAAAAGACAGCTGTACTCACAGCACCTTATAAATGGCTGGTGCTTAACACACAGTAGTTGAATAAATAAACATCCTTTTAACCAGTGATTCTCAAACTTGGATGCTCATCAGAACCCCCTATGAACTTGTATAAAATGAAGATTCCTGCAGGTCCATTCCACTCACCTCTATGGACTCAGAACCCCCAAGTGTGAGGCCAGGAACCTATTTTCTTTACCTTGCCCAGTTAAATACATGAGGCTGCTTAATGGATCAGTGTTGGGAAAGCTGCTTTAGATAAATGTACGTGTTCACCCCGTTTCACTCGATCAACAACCTAGGGTGCAAGCCCTCTGCAAGGTGCTGTGGGGAATAAAGATCAACCAGGCCTGGACAATGCCTAAAGGCCCAGGGCAAGTGGGCAGGGCCTGTGGACCTGTGGGTTCCTCAAACCTCCCACAGCTCCTCTCCCCCTTGCTCTCCACTAATGGTCTTTCTACTTCCTGAACTGAGAAGACTGCAGTAGTCTGAGGAGTTGGGCAAGGTAAAAACAGGTTCCTGGCCTTACACTTGGAAATTCTGAGTCCACAGAAGTGAGTGGAGTGGACCTCCAGGAATCTTCATTTTTTGTAAGCTGCACAGGGAGTTCTCATGAGCATCCAGGCTTGGGAACCACTGGTTGAAGGGTGTCTATTTATTTATTCAACTACTATGTGTTGAGCACCAGCATTTACAAGGTGCTGTGAGCACAGCTGTCTTGGTCCCCTGGCCCAGCATCTGCACAACACGCTCTGCTTTCCTACTCATCACCAGCTCCTCTGGAAGGCGAGTCCACCCCTTACACACTGGACTCCATATCCTCTCACCATCTCAAGAACATAATTTTAAGAGTTCTCTCCTCTTGTTCCTATATGATCAATATTTATTTCTCTGTTGGATCATTCTCATTAGCGTAGAAACATACTTTCATTTTCTCCCATGCTTTAAAAAAACAAGAACAAAAACCGCTTGGCCCCCACTAGACAAATTGGAAACAATCTCAACACTGAAAAAAATCATTATCCTAACTGATTACAATACAAAAAAATAAATAAAAACCTTAAGCCCATAATGATGCTCAAAAGAGAGGAAGAATTGGAAGAAAAAAACCAACTCCTTGGCCACTATTTGTGGCAACTGCCACCAACTATTTATTTCTCTGAAAATACAGGAAAATAATTAAGATTTTATCCAGCCTAATTAAGAGGAGCTTCAGCTCATGCAGTTAATAAAGGAAAGATCTTCTTTACAGAAAAATGTATCCCAATGAGATAAACTGATTCAGACAAGCATCACAAGTGGATGCTAGAAACATTAGTAAAAGATTTTTGGGGAACAGGATACCAGAGGGTACCCCATAAATACCTGCTGACTGCAAAGAAGAAAATGTACTTTTAAAAGGAGAGATTATCTGTCACCTTAATCAAGTGAACATATTGTTCTCACCAGTATAGAGACAATCTGACATTAAATGCCTCCTCCTAATGAGATGCAATTTGCTAATATGTATGTGTGTCAATATATGTATATATATTCCCCAGAGGGAGAGGACAGAAAGAGGCAGAAAAAATATTTGAAGAAATAATGGCCAAATATTTTCTCAACTTTATGAAAGACATAAATTGACAGATTCAAGAAGCTCAGAGAACCCCAAGCAGGATAAATTCAAAGAAAATCACATCTAGATACATAAATAGTCAACTGCTGAAAACCAAAGATAAGAAAAAATTATTGAAAATCAGCCAGAGAAAAACACATTACATACAATAATTAGAATTACCACTGACTTCTCATTAGGAATGAGAAACCAAAAGACAGTAGAGTGAGATATTTAAAGTGCTTAAAGAACAAAACTGAAAACCCAGAATTCTGTATCGAGAAAATATCCTTCAAGAATGAAAGTGAAATAAAGAAATTTTCAGACAAAAGGAAAGTAAAAGAATTTGTCATCAGCAGATGTGCTCTACAAAAAATGCTAAAGAAAGTTCTTCAGGTTAAAGGGCAGTGATACCAGATGGAAACTGCATGTTCCAGAAGGAATGAAGAGGGCTGGAAATGGTAAACTAGAGGAAAAAGACTAGATTTTCGTCTTCATTTCTTTAAACTTTAAAACAAAAATTTTAATATTGTACTGTGGGATTTATAAAGTATGTAGATGCAAAAATTATGACAACTAGAGCATAAAGGATGGAGAAGAGGGTTACAAAGTTCTTACACTCTATATGAAGTAGACTGTAAAAAGTTAATGATGCATATTGTAATCCCTGGAGCAACCACTAAAAAAAAAAAAGACACATAACCAACAGACAACCAACATACCAACAGACAAATTTAAAAGGAATTCTAAAAAAAATTTTCAATCATTCAAAAGACAGGAAGGGAAGAACAGAGGAACAAAAAACAGAAGGGAAAAACAGAAAGCAAATAGTAAGACAGTAGGCCTACATCCAACCTTATCAAAAATTACATTAAATGTTAATGAACTAAACACTCAATTCTCGGCTCTCACCTTGCTTGGCCTCAAAGCAAAATTTGTTACAGCTGATCACTCTTTCCTTGACTCGTTTTATTCTCCTGGCTCCTAAGCCAACACACTCATTTATTTCTCTTCCCACCTCATCAGCTGTGCTCCTGTTCGGTCTCCTCCCAGGACTGAGACTTCAGAAATGGCCCCAGGACTCAGTGCCTGATCCTCCTCTTTACACACACTCCCTTACCCAGTTGCAAGTCCAAATCTGCCCACCCTTGGCCCAGACCTGTCTCCTAAACTCCATATATCCATCTGCCTGTTTACTATCTCCACTTGGATGTCCAACAGACAACTGTCCACCTCCTGTTGGACATGTCCAACACTGAACTCATTTTCCCCCTAAACCTACTCTACCCTGAGTAACCAGCCGTATTTCAGGTGAAGGCCATGAATCCCTTCCATTGCTCACATAAAAAGCCTGGCGTTATCATCAACTCCTCTTTTTCTCTCACATTCTACATTCAGTTCCTCAAGTAATTGATCCTGCTGGTTCTACTTTCAAATTATATCCAGAATTAACTACTACTCACCACCTTGGTGCCAGCTACGAGTGTCACCTCTTGCCTAGATTACCGCAAAGGCCTCTGCACTGATCTCCCTGCTCTGTCCAAGGCCCCTACAATCTGTTCTAACTACAGCAACCAAATGATCCTTCTAAAATAGAAGTCAGATAGTGTAACCTTTCGTCAAAATGCTGCAACGGCTTCCCAGGTCACTCAGAGTAAAAGCCAAAGCCTCACGTGGCTTTAAAAGGCCCGACATGATCTGGCCCCTCAGCTCCCTCACTTCACCTTGTACTGCTCTCCTCCTCACTCTTCCCTAGCTGCAGTGGCTTCTTTGCTGTCCTTTAACTCATCAGACACATTCCTGTGTGAAGGCCTCGACACTGGTTCTCCCCTCTGCCTGGTAAACTTCCCCAGATATCTACATTGCAAACTCCCTTACCTCTTCCCAAATCTTGATCAGATGTCACCTTTTTTTTTTCCAGTGAGGAAGATTAGCCCTGAACTAACAACCGTTGCCAATCCTCCTCTTTTTGCTGAGGAAGATTGGCCCTGGGCTAACATCCATGCCCATCTTCCTCTACTTTGTATGTGGGATGCCTGCCACAGCACGGCCTGACAAGTGGTGCGGAGGTCCATGCCCAGGATCCGAACCCGCGAACCCCGGGCCGCCAAAGTGGAGAGCGCAAACTTAACCACTACACCACCAGGCCAGCCCCATGATGTCACCTTCTTAATAGGGTTTACCTTAATCATCCTATTTAACATTACAACTTGCCCTTCCAAACCTAGCACTCCTGATCAGTCTATCCTACTCTACCTTTATTTGTAGCATTTATCAGTGAGCAAAAATATGTGCTGGACCATTTACTTATTATGTGTATTAATAATCTATCTCCCCCACTAGGATGTAAGTTCCACAAGGGCAGGGATCTTTGTCCACGGCTCTATCTCCATAACTGATTGAATGAACACTAAGTGCCAAAGAAGAGAAGCAAATAAAATGCCTCTTGCAGTAGCAGGTGGCACCACAGGAGCAGAAAGGCCTTCCCAAAGGTGGGCTCTGCCTGCCTCCCTCTAGTCTCATCTGCACCTCTGTCCCTGTCTCTCCTTTGCAGAGTTGGATCCCTCTTGTCATTCAAGTCTCTGCTTCACCATCACGTCTTCAGAGCAGACTTCCCTGCCACCCAATCTGATATTCCTGCTCAATCGGTCTCAACACATCATGCTACTTTAGTTCTCTGTATAGCCCATATCACTACCCGAAAATTTCTTTTTTTTTTTTTTTGTGGGGAAGACCAGCCCTGAGCTAACATCCGTCGCCAATCTTCCCCTTTTTTTTTTTTTTTTTTTTTGCTGAGGAAGACTGGCCCTGGGCTAACATCATGCCCATCTTCCTCCACTTTATGTGGGACGCTGCCAGGGCATGGCTGACAGGCAGATGCGTTGGCGGGCGCCCGGGATCCGAACCGGCGAACCCCGGGCTGCCAAGCGCGGACTAAACCGCTGCGCCACCGGGCCGGCCCCCCGAAAATTTCTTATCAATTCTTTTTAATAGCTGTCCTCACCCGCTCTATTGAATTCCATACGTACACTACAAAGTAAGCTCCATGAAACAGAGACTTGACTGTTCTACTCATTGCTGGATCCCCAGCACCTGGAACAGTGCCTGACATGGAGCAGGTGCTCAATAAACACTTGTTGATCGGATGGAGGCAGGTGAACTGGGCCCTGTGTGTGGATTCACTCTACTCTGCCAAAGGACATCAAGCTGTCCCCGGGGACCTCTAGGATGCCAAGCCATAGGGAAGAGAAGGCTCCTCTGTTTGGGGTGAGAGAGAAGAAGAGTCTCACCTCTGAATGGTTTCTTCCTGTTCCTTAACCATGTGTGCCAACTGCTGAAAGATGGAGCCCAGCTCAACAATTGTGGACTCGATGTTCTGCATGGTGTCTGCTCGGCTCTGGATGTAGGAATCCTTCAGAGAGAGAGCACACATGAGCACTGGGAGCTTCTTCAGGGTAGGGCCTGCCTTTTTAGGACCCTCCTAGCTTGCCATTCCACCCATGGCACATTCCAAACATTTGCTTGTGGCCCACAGAGGAGCAACTCCTCCCCAGTTCAGAGCCTGGGTACCTGCTCGTCAATGAGCTGCAGCTGCTGGCTCGTCCGAGAGTCCATCATGTCGATGGCCACATCCCCAGAGGCACGGGACTCTGACCCCAAAACCACAGCACCACCTCCTGCGGGAAGAAAGAAGACATGGCAATTCTTAGTGGTTAAAAGCAGGTTCCGAGCCCACGTGCTCTGGATTTGAATCCCAGCTCTGGCACTTACTAGCCTTGTGACCCCGGACAAGTCATTTAACCTCTCTGAGCCTCAGTTTCCTCACCTGTAAAATGGGGGATAATAATAGTTGCTTTCTCAAAGTGTGGTTGTGAAAATTAAATGAGAATGTGAATAAAGTAAGTTTACAAAAAATATTAGAAACTATCATTCTTCTGAACATGATTGAATTCACCCCCAACAGTGAGAATGTGGGAGACTATAAGTGTGGATCATGAATTCCAGCAATCAGGTTTGACCTCTGAGAGATAAAGCCTAGCAACTTCCTTGTCCCTCCATTCTCCTACCCAACCCCTGCCTTTAGAGGATGCTGTCAGAAACAAAGTAACTAAGGTTTACCCCTCAGGGCTCCCTGTATTGCCTATAACTTACCCAGGTGGTTGGGGGCAAGGGGCAGGGCTGACACGGGTGCCCGGGAGAACTGCTCCCGCCGGCTCCTCTGCTGCTTCAGGTTCTGGGGTTGGGGAAGAAATGCAAAGGTCCTGAGGCCTCTGGAAAGTGGGCATGTTCAAGAGATCCTCCTGTCTGTCAGCCCATGACCCTGCTGCCCTTGCCCTTCCACTGTCCCTTTCCCATTTCCCTCTTGGGCCCTTACCCCCAATTCCTATCCCTCCTACACAGATTCTTCTCACCTCTGTCCTCACTTCTAAAACTGATTTGAAGTCATTGGACATGGAGGCCAGTTTCGACTAGAAGAAAAGGAGAGTGGGTCAGCCAAAGAAGACAACACCTTCCTCCCTTCTGCCTCCTCCTCTCCCTCCCCCAGGTCCCACCTGCAGGGAAACCACGATGGTGTTGGAATGGGTTTGCAGGTGCCGGCCACTCTGGCTGCCCTTGGCCCTCACGAAATCCTGAAGCTGGGCGATTTGTTTATTGAGGCTATTGATGTCCTGGTGAAAGAGCCAACAGAAAAATGAGTGTCAACCAAGGAGTCCTCAGCCAGCATCTCTCCCATGTGGACATCTCTGGCAGGGAGGTCGGGATGGAAGTTACTAGCAGGAATGAGAGTATCTCAGTCAGACCAGAGGGCCTGCTGGGATTTTCCAAGCTCTGGCTCAGTCTCTGCAGAGTAGAGCCAGAGAGAGGTGAAATATGATCTCATCCATTTGTAAAGAAATGATTTGTTTATCCTCTCTATCCTACTGTCCTACTCCACCCTGTGAGGCCATGCTCATGGCCACAGAACCCCTTAAAAGGCCAAAATATTGGGGCCGGCCCCATGGCCTGGTAGTTAAGTTTGGCATGCTCTGCTTTGGAAGCCCAGGTTTGGTTCCTGGGTGCAGACCTACACCACTCATCAGCAGCCATGCTGTGGTGGCAACCCACATACAAAAGAGAGAAAGATTGGCATGATGTTAGCTCAGGGTGAATCTTCCTCAGCAAAAAAAAAAAAGAAAAAAAAAAGGGAAAAATATTGAACCCAGAGCATGCTGACCAACAAAGCACCTGTGCAGTATTTAGGAAAAGGGAAGAGTCAAAGGCACATTGGTTTTCCAGAAATATCAATGAAACGATTTTTATATACAGAATTCTTTTTAAAAATTATTATTGCAAGAGTGAAAGCTTGACTTGTCTAAGGTCACACACAATGAGTTAGTAGCAGAATCAGGCCTTCTACACCAGATCAATGCACCATCTCCTCCCCAATCCAGTCTGCCAAGGGCCACGTGAGACAAGGGAAATAAAGGAGGTGGCGAGGGGGTGGCAGAGAAAGCTTGCCCCAGGGCAGCCAGAGCCAGGGAGGGTTCAGAGGAAGAAGAGAAAGGGGGACGGGAAAGAGATCAAGAATAGTGAGTTCAAGAAATAGGCTAGAAGAAAAACTAGATTAGACGACTTCTAGAGACCCTCTAATCAGTATCCTAGCCCCAACCATTCAGATCCCTGGATGATGTCCACTGCTGACCAGTCTGTCCCTTTGGAGTTGATGCAGCCTCCCCACAGCCACATGCAAAACTGCGTTCCAGGTTTTTGCCCAATAAAATCTTCTCCCCCAGGGTTCTAGCTTAGAAAATGGCACCACTTCCCACCTAGGCGCCCAAGCTAGAAGCTTCCAAGTCACATACTCACACCTCCTTAACCCACCTATATGTCATAACACAACCATAATCTATTGAGTGCTTACTGCATTCTCAGCCCTGTGTAAAAACAACAGTAGCCTTGTTATTTGTTTACTCTGCGCCATGCAACATGCTAAGCAGCATAGAACTTCCTCTTTGTCCTTAAGCTTAATATAGAAAACAACTCTTAATTTCCACCCAGAAGTCATTCCTCCTCCTTCCTTCTTTTCCATTTGGGTAAATGGCACCAAGATTCACCGGTTTCTCAGACCAAAAACTTAAGAGCCATCCTCAATTCCTCTTTTCCCTTAATCCACATGGAACCTAGCAGGAACTCACAAAGAACCCAGCTGATTGCAACATATACTCTGGATCTGTCCACTCATCTCCTTCTCTACCAAACCCACCCTAGTCCAAACAGTCATCTTCTCTCTCTAAAAACATCTCCAAGAGCCTCCTAAATGGTCTTCCTCTTAGAGCCTGCCCCCCTACCATCTACTTTCTACAAAGCAGCTAGATTGATCTTTTAAACCAAAACATCATCCCCCTGCTTAAAACCTTCCAGTAGCTTCCACCAAATTTAGAATACAACCCAAATTCCTTACCTGGCTAACACAGACTCTATAGGGTCTGGCCCCACCCATTCCTCTGACCTCATCTCCTACCAGTCTCCTTCTCACTTGCTATGACGCAGTCACACTGGCCTCTTTTGTGTTTATCAAATGCATCAAGGTTGCCCACACTTCAGGGCCCTTCGCTTTGCTACTCCCACTTTATAGAAAAGTGGGAGTATTCCCACCAGATCTTTGGATGACTGGATTTTTCCTCACTTTTCAGGTCTCAATGTCACTTCTTCAGCCAGGCCATCCTAGATCACTCCATCTAAAGTAAGTCCCTACCCTGAGGACCTCACCCACTTTACTTCTTTAATAGGATTTACCACTATCCGAAACTGTCTTTTGTTTACTTGTGTAGTATCTAGTCCACCCACTGAGAAAGGAAGTTACCAAGGGCAGGGACCACATTTGTCTTGTTCACTGCTGAATCCCCAGAACCAGGCAGCCAAAAGTCACTCAATAATGTGAGTGATTGAACAAATAAACAAATGAATCCTCACAACAACCCTATGAGGTAGGTACTGTATTACTCCTTTTTTATTTACAAGGGAAGTGAAGCTCAGACTAGTTAGGTAGCCTACCCAAGGTCACACCATAAGTGGTGGACCTAGGGTTTGCACTCAAGTCTGTCTGAATCTAGTCAGTGGTTCTTAAATGCCTATGCACTAATGCCCTAGTAGTTAATGGAAGCCTCTCTTTTCTACCCAGCATAGAATCTCTTGAATGTGTCTGCCCTTTGGCCTCTGTCATAACCATCTTCATACTGGACAACTGCAGCACCCTCCTCCCTAGGCTCTGCCTATCCACACTCCAGGTTTTTTTTTCCCCGATGGTCATTCAATTTCACATTTTATTCTCATTACATTTTACTGGGAAAGGAAAGAATCACAACTGTATAGAACTGTGCTATACCGTGTCTTTCACACAGAACCGCAATTCAGGTTCTCATGGTCTTTGCAGTGATTTCATACTCCTTGGCAAGGTCCACAATGATCTTCACAACCAGCCACCAATCTACCTTTCCAGCCTCATCTCCTGCCAATCACTCATTCAATCAACAATTATTGAGTACCTACTATGTGCTAGACACACTATAGGCATTTGGGATATATCTATGAATAAGCAGAAAGAAAAAAATCCCAGCTCTTGTGGCACTTAAATTTGTTTTTTCTTTTTTGAGGGGGATGAGGTAGGTGGGAAGGAACAGAGACAAACAATAAACATAGTAAGTAAGTTACCTATAGAGAACGTTAGAATGTATCAAGTGCTATGAAAAATGAAACAGAACAGAGTAAAGGAGATCAGAGTTTGGGGCCTTGGAATAGTGAATAGTACAGTCAGGGTTGGCCTCCCGGAGCAGGTAATATCTGAGCAAAGACTTGAACTTTCTGTTTTATAAGCCATGCCTCTGCACACACCATTTCTTCTGTCTGGAATGTTCTTCTACTGCCTCTACACAAGCCTTGAAACCAGCTCAGATTTCATCTCCTGTATAAAATCTTTCCCAGTGTCTCCGGACTGTCTCATTCATCTTTTTGTAAGAAGATCGTTTCTTTACCACTCGCCTCCTACTCATAAGTATGAGTTTATGGTGCTACATACCTCTTCCAGATAATAAGCCCTTGAAGGCAGGAATCTTATCTCGTATTTGTGAGGCAAGTGCCCAGCACACTGCTTTGTATCCAGCAGATAATCAATTAAGTGTCTACTGACTCAGTGGATGACAGGATGTTTGGGGCTGGCTCTAGAAATTTGCTCTGGACCTCCATGGCAATGGAAAATGATGGAAGCAATTTGACTGGAACACTGGGGTCTCCCGATAGCTAGTAGCTCACCTGTTTGATGATATAAGTTAGCTCCTCGATTTCCACTGCTTTATCATCAAAGAGGGACTTGCGCTTTGCCACTGCAGAGACAAAGAGGAAGCCACAACAGGTGAGGTCAAAGACAAGGCTTAGGGCATACGGTTCCTCAGCCCTCTTGGTTCATTACCCCATCTCTGAAAGACCCCAAGAACACTCACAGATTGTCAGCTTCTCCAGCTTGGCAAATGTGTTGCTGAGGTCTTTCCCAATGTGCCTGCAAATGAGCATGTGTGAGAACACCGTGGGAAAGGGCAGGAGGCCTATTCCCATGTTAGCTCCAGCACAACCAATCCCAGCCCTCACAGCCAAGGCCACCACAGGCAAGCCTACTTCTCAGACACTGTATCACCTCAGCACACAACTTCTCTCAACTCACTTGGCCATAAGGGTGAATTCACTGCGCTGCCGGACAGCACGCAAAGCTGGCTTGTTTGTCTGGATTCCATTCTGAAAAGCAATGTCAAGAGGTGAGACTTTAGTCCCCCCTCCCCATTTCCAGCTTTCACTGTTCTTAAAGCGTCCACTAAACTCTCTCTCTAGTACTAGTGGCATCCTCCACCAGACAGTCTAGATAGGTAGACCTGGGTTCAAATCTTGACTTCACCCTTTACCAGCTGGGGGATTTGGGGGCAAGTTACTTAAACAACTCTGAATCTCTATTTCCTCTTCTATAAAATGAAGACAATCCACACATCTCCTATTGTTGTTGCTAAGATTAAATAACATCAGGGCTATATTTTAGCCAAATACCTGGTATGTTACAAGCACTAAATAAATGGTAGCTAGTAATACCATTTCACTCCTTGAATCAAACAGGATAACTGGAAAATTCTTGGAGACCATATAGAAGAGCAGTTGTTAACAAGAGCTGAGCAGTAAAAACACTTTAAAATAGTCACTCAGGTCCCACTTAGATTCAGAAAGTCTAGACTGAGACAAGGGAATCTAATTTTTTAAAAAGCACTCCAAAATGATTTTGATAAAAATTACTTAGCTAGAAAACTTCACTTTACAGATATAAAAACTGAGGCCCAACTACACTAACTTCCCTGTGGTCACAGAGCAAACTTGTGGTAGAACCAGATTCAAGAAAAGTAGAATTCAAGGTGCATGTCTCTGAGCTAAAGGCTCTTTCTAGAACCTGTTCCTTATCCAAATCAAATATATTGCGGCCATCTCTCACCCTCAGGTATTCCTTTCAGAATAGCAACCCTAGCCTTAGGGGGATTCTGCCCCCAAAAAGTCTAGATTCTTGCCTCTAGATAGCTAGACCACCTCTTCTCTGTTGCTTAGCAGATCCTACCACCCCCTCCAAGGCTGATCAGTTCTCCATCAGGCTCCCCCAAGAATGACTTTAATCAACAGTGCTGGAGCACAGCCTTTCCCAGATTTGAGTAAGGTTCACTCCTGCCTTTCCCACTCCAGGGCCTTACCTGACGGCTCTGCAGGGACTTGCAGGCAGACAGGAACTCCTGGGTCCGATCCCGGCAGGACATGGTGTCGGGAGGGGGAGGGACCAGGGCCACTGGGGGGGGCAGAGGGGCGATGTCGCTGCTGCTACTGCCAGCAGTTGCAGGGGACAGGACCTGTGTCTTTGAGAGACCCAGGTAGACACCCTGATCCGTGTTCTTAGACCCGTAGCGTTTCCGCGGGATCATTGAGACGCATAACCTCGGACTGTTGTGGAGGGGAGAGTGTCATTCCCCAGGCAGCCTCCTTCCCCACAAGTTACCCCCCAACCAGCAAATCCTCGGGCCCCTTCTTTCTTGGCACGGACTTTCGCGCCCAAAGCCACCTGCAGATCCTGGGGCCGGCCCGCAGTGGGCAGGGCCCCGCTTCCTCTCCGGCCTCAGCCGTTCCCCTCTTCGACTCTTCTAACTCGGCTCTGCGGCCAGAGCGTGGGCTGGGGGCCCTGAAGCGGAGCTGAGCCAGGTCCCGTGGCCCCGAGGCTCCAGCCCGGCCTGTGCAACTGCCCCAGGCCTTAACTGGGCCCTCACGTATCCACGGGGTTCCTTCGACTCCTCAGAGAGAAACCGTGACTGACCTCCCGAGGGGGAACACACTTCGGTGGGCGGAGGGGGGAACCTCTAGGTGTTTATTTGAAACAGGAAGTCCCACCCCCGCCCAAGTCCCGCCTTCTGGAGGACTGCAGACGCTGATTAGCTAATGCCGACATCTTTCTCAACAGGGCCTTTCCTGATTGGACGGAGAGGTATTCGCTCACCCCGAGCCGGGCCGGCAGGACTTGCCCGCTTGCCCCTGGTTCCCTTCCCCCCGCCCGTGGTCGCCCCCGGAAAGCCGCTGCCAGGAGCTGACACGGCGGCCAGACACCTCTTGGAGCGAGTCCTACCTCCTCTTTGCCGCCTGCCGCCGCCGCCACTGCCACGATCTCCCGGGTCGTCACCGCCTCCTCCCCGGGAGCCGAAGCCGCGGAAACCAGACCAAAGACTGGAAGCCGCCACGTCACCCACACGTAACCCCACCCCCGGTGACGAGAGGGCGGTGCCACGCCTATTGGAGCCCGGCAACCCGAGGGACACGCCCCCCACTCAAATATGAGAGGGACTTCGCCCTCCCATTGGCTAGGCCTCCCCGTGACCCCGCCCCCAAGGAACAAGAGCAGGGGTCCAGGGGGCTGGGCCAGCCTCGAGGGAGGAGCCTTAAAGAGCCCGGAGCCCCAGTGGTGCCCGCGCCCAGTGCGCCCGGAGCCGGCAGCGGAACACTAGCGCTCGGGCAGGTACACGTTAGAAACTTTATTCTCTGGAGGCTAGGGCAGACTGAGAGCAAGGCTGGGGTCACCCCTTCTCCGGCTCCTCCAGGATCTCTTTCTGGAACGAACACCCTTGCTTTTGATTCTGGGTTGATAACTTGTTTGACCGCCGCACGGAGCCCCGACGGCTGAACATGGATAGCCGCCGCCACACCACGGTGATCAAAAGGCTTTCGTTCGACTTGGGATTCCGGTGGTGGTCCGGTGAGTCCCCATCTGCCCTTTCGCTGCCTACGGGTATGACGAGGCCGCTAAGCTCCGCTCTACCCTCCCCTGTCCAACCTCCAGGGCAATCCCGTCGGACAGCCCCCTTTCCCACTTCCTGGGACCTCCCCTCATCCAACCTTCCTCCAGGTCCTCAGATTCCTTGGCCTGCTCATCGGAGGTGTGCAAGTCCTTATCTTGGCAACAGCCCATGGCCCCGCACGACCCCCTGAGTGGCCCCCGAGCGGCCCCACACTACGTGAAACCCACGCCAGCCCTCGCGACTCCCGCCTGGCTTTGTGACGTCTGACATCCCGCAGCTCCAGCTCTAAGAGCAGCCACTCCTCTTTCTGTTCTCCCATCACAAAAGGCTCAGGGTCATAGTGATGTTGAGCGTTTTATTTACAAAGTGAGCACAGGCCCTTCAGGGGCTAGTGGACCCAGGCCGCTTCTTTTTCCTCTGTCTGGCTTGGAGAGCCCCTTGGGTCTGCTCCAAATCAGGGAGCTTCCGCTTGGCGGCTGCCTCCAAGGAGGCCCAAAGTTCATCTGTCTCTGTGTCTTCTGGGGGCACCATGTTGGGCTCTTGAGGCTCTTGGGGCTCATCCTGGTGAATGGGAGAAAAGCTTAGGAGTCAGGGACACAGAAACAGACTCACAAGGAAGGAGGCTCCAGCTGGGAAATCATCTGTCCAGGTACCACCCCTTTTATTTCCTGCTCCCGGAAACCATTCCCATCCATGCTCCTTTGTCACCCTTGGCAGTAACCCTGTCAGGACTGTAACTATTAACACCCCTCAGAGAAATTAAGTAACTTGGCAGGTAGATGGACAGTTCCAGGTCTGTGTTCCAGCTGCTTCCTTTTTCTCTCCATAGGGAAGTCCTCACATCTATGCCCTTGGGTCCCACATTCCCAGACCCAACTGCTTACCTCCCAGTTATCCCTTCCTGACAGGAGGAGGCAGTTCAGTTGAGACTTGAGATAAACCTGCAAAAGATGTGGGGCCTGAAGGAGCCAAGCATGCTGAAATAGAAACACGAAAGGGGGAACAGGAGGCAGCAGGCTCTCACCTTATGCTCCAGGCCCCGTGGGTTCCGGATCCTGTGTACCCTCAAGACTCTGTCCAAGCCACAGGAGGCTAGTAGGGGCTTTGAAGGGTGGCACTGCAACCCTCGGACACTGCCCGCCAGCCCCTTCAGACAGCCCAGTAGGCGCCCTGGAGAAGAGGGGAGACATCAGTGCTAGGTGACCAGCCAATAACCATTTATTGAGTGTTTACTGTTTAATCACTTTATGTTTCAATATTTAACCCTTAGCATAATGCTGAGATAGGGGTTACTATTAATATCTCCATTTCACTGGTGAAGGAACTCCTAAGGCACAGGGAGATGAAGTAATTTGTCCAAGGTCACACAGCTTTTGGTGAAACCAAGATTTGAACCCAGGCAATCTACACCTGAATGAGACCTCAACCGCTCCACTGCACTCCCTCGGAGGGAATCCTGCCCTTCCTCCCACCGCTTCCCCCCACAAGGTTCCCTAGTCCACTCACCTTGCCGAAGGTCAATTTCTGCCAGCTGTCCGTGAGTGTTCCCCACGATCACCGAACTGAGGAGGAGAGCAGAGGCAGGTAGGGTCAACAGGAGCTTCCTGGAGTCCTTCCTGAGCCCCACTCTTCACCCTCTAAACACTCACTTGCCCCCAGGAGTGAGCGTCATGGCTGTCAGTGGGTACTCTCCATAGGTGGCTTCTAGGACTGGCCGGCGCTGGGGGGAAGCTGGATCGTAGACACGGACCTGGAGGAAGACTGAGGCATCACAAGAGTACCTTCACCCCACATACCCCGCTCTGGCTTCTCCATATCTTCACCCCCTCCTTCAAACACTGCTTTCTTATTATGACCCACTCTTAGAGAAACTTTCTCATTTGAAATGTACCCCTCTTCCAAGAGTGTTGGGGACTGGGCAGAACTGCTTAGGGGCATGAATGGACAGGGCTGAGGGGAGAGGTCCCCCAAGTTGGGAGGTGGCAGCATTCCTATGAGCTGTATGTGTGAGCCTTCCATTCCCCCATACTCCAATCTTGGGATGGAAATGCAAGTCGGTCCAACTGTCAGAGGTGCTGAATTTCAAGCAGAGAAGTTTAGCCTCCCTCAACAGGGCAAAACAGTGACCCTGTCCTGCCTGGGTCTTAGGACTTCAAATGAGACCAGCAGTAAAGATCCCCAGCTGGGCCTTCCCTGTGAAGCTGAGGAGCTGAGACCAGAGAGGAGAGCATCAGGCCTGGGTCCCAAAGCAACTGAGAGGCTACATCAGGACAAAAATGGTTCGCTTGACACCCAGTCCAATGTCCTCTCATGACACCTGCACCACGTGATTCTACTGTGAAGGGAACACTCCCTTCTTCCAGGTGGGAGGAAAGGGAAGAGTCATAGTTCAGGAAAATCCATCTTAGAATGCAGGAGGAGAGAAGGCCACAGAGCTGGAATGGATGGGGGAGTGCTCCCTCCTCTGAGAGGTCAGGATGGAAGGAGGATGGTGAGAAGGGCAACTGTACCAAACGATGGGGGCTGAGCCTGCACAGGGAGGCTATTTCTCTAGGAGGCTGTTTAAGCCCAGGAGGAGACAGGGATGGGATGGTGTCTCACCTGGTGGTACCCTGTGCAGGTGACAAGCTTCTGTGATTCAGGGAGGAACTGTATGTCCTGGTCCCAGATGGGAACCCGCAGGTCGAGCCAGTCATTCCGTACCTGGGGTAGATGGGGAACAGAGTTGTGGGGGGCTCAGTGTGCCCCTTCCTTCAGCCCTCCATTATCATCCCCTAAAGCCCACTTGGTCTCTGACTCATAGTCAGTGGCCTCGGCCTCCCTGGACCTCAGACCCAGCCCCTCCCCAACCCCATCACTCACATTCTTGGCCCTGAACACAGGCTCCTCAGACCCCTGCAGGTCCCACACCTTCAAAGCATTCTCCTTCCCACCGGTGGCAACCACGTGGGGGTGCGCTGGGTCTTGGCGCATCCGACACACCCCAGGGCCCACTCTCAGTTCCAGGAGCTGAAAAGAATGGGAGGTGAGAGTAGTTCCAGAGTCCTTAATCCTCTTCCTCCAAAGCCCTCATTTGGCTTCTACCCTGGCCCCTGCCTTCCCCAACCATCAGGATCAGGGGAGGGGAGCCTCACTGGGTCAGAGGATGCTTCTTGGTCATTGTCACACCAGACTCGGAGAATCCCAGAATCCACACATGTGATGAGGGTGCTGCAGGCAGAGAGAACAGAGTTAAGAGAAAAAAAAAACTTTTTAAGTGTTCTCTTAGTCCCAGTTGACCCACCCCCAAATTCATATTAACTAGACTCCCTCCTGCTAGCCTTGTTCCTAAGGAAGACTCTAGGTGACACAGGCCTGGGCAGGGCTTGACAGCTCCCAGCATCCCTGTCTGTTGTCTCATTTAATTTCCTCAACAGGGTGAGGGTTTACCAGTTTTATAAGTGAGACAACTGAAGCTCTGAGAAATTAAAAAGTTTGCCCACACAGCTATAAATGCCAGAACCAGAAGTGGAAACTAAGTCTGTGATACTGAAGAGCAGTGCCTTTGCTATTCCACAGCTACATCTGGAGGCCCTGGCCCTGCTGGTCTTTCTGAATCTTGAGTTGGTCACAAGGGGTCAGGATCAGTAGCTCTGAAAGGATTGAAATGGGACTGGTATGGATTTAGGGTTTGGCCAAAGTCAAATACCAGCTTCTTCTCTCGAGTTCCCTATTCTAGGTTCCAGACACCAAATGCCAATCTCTGCCTCAAAGTACCCCTCCTTTGAAGCCCAAGCAAGTCTCTCCCCAGGATAGGTATGCCTGAGCCTATGCTCTTTCTCACCTCTGCCCACCCTCCCCACCTTGGTTAAGGCTCGGTGTTGCTTGCCTGGGATGTGGCAACACTCTCCCAACTGCTCTCTCTCCAATCCATCCTCCACAATCCTACAGGTTCACAGCTCTGACCACAGCACTTCCCACTCAAAATCCAATAACGACCCACCACCTACAAAACAAAGGTGCAAATTTCTCAGCCTGCCACTTAAAGCCCTTTACATTTAATTCCAACCTACCTTGCCCGTCTTGTATTAAAATGCTGCCTCGGCTTCAACCCCCAAATGCTATTTATCTTCCCTGGAGTGTACCCTGTAGCCTGACACCAATCCTTGGGCTCTGCCCTTTCTAGAATGCCCCTACCCCTCTCTCCACCTGTCAAAATTCTACCCATCTTTCGAGGCCCAGTTCAAACATCTCACCCCCACAGACCCTTTTAGACCTGACCTGTCAGAATGAACACTACCAAACCTACACAGCCTGTTCCCAGTATCCTCTCTCCATCTTCAGAAGAAAGCTAGGCCAGTAATCTAATCTCTTGCACTTTCCTGTCCTTTACTTTGGGGGCTTCATCACCTTGGTGGTTGGTAAATCTCCATTTAAAAGCACATTCTAAACTATTAAATGACTTGCTCAGAGTCACCCAAAAGGTTATGGAGCCAGGAGAAAAACACTGGAAGATGCAAAATCTATGAAGGCAGGTAATGTGGGCGTCTGGTTTACCTGCAGCCCTTGCACTTCGCCCAATGCCTGTAACTGGGTAGGTGTTCACTAAATGTTTGTTATAGGAATGGACGAAGGAAGGCAGGACACAGATCCCTGTCACCCAGCGCAGGCCCGTGTCACGTAAGGGTTGATGGCCATTATTCGGCCGTCCTGTGGGAGCCCCAACGTTTTCCCTACGACCTGAGCGTTCAGCGAGGGGCTCGGTCTTACCCGTCGACCTGGGCGAGGCCTCGGAACGTGCCCTCCCCTCCGGGACAGTGCCTCTGGCCCTGGAATCTGCCCTCCTCGGTGCCGAAGTGCCTCACTGTCCCGTCGGCGCAGCCCACGAGGATCTGCCGGCAGAAGAGGGCAGGATGGCGAGGAGAGCGAGGCCGCCGCGCCCCGACGCCCCAGTCCGGCCCAGCCAGCTCCCGCTCACCTGGGTCTCGCCGCCGGCGCCCCAGCACAGGGCGCTCACCGCCTCCTCGCGCCGCGGCTGTCCCGTCGCCGTGAAGTTTGCCGCCTGTTTGCGCTGGAGGTTCACCCCTGCGGGACGCGGGCGTCAGTCGCGTCGGGGCCGCGAGCGGGCGACCCCCGCACTTCCCAACGCCCGGCCCCGCCACCCACCTTTCAGGATCCCAGTCTCGGTGCCGACCCACACATGGTTCCAGCGTGCCCCAGCAGCCGCCATAGCGGAGCCCGGAAGCCGACGCCACGCACTTCCGGCGCAGCGTGTGCGTCACCAGCGCGCTCCGAGACCCAGCCGGACGAACGCCATTTCCGGGGGTTTAAAGAGCCGGAAGAGTGGAGCAGCCGGTTTTGCTTTACGAAAACGAAATCTGGAGATACTTGCGGGTTTACATTGGAGATTTTAAGAATAACCTGACCATTTTATACTTGGAGTGGAACGCCACCACCTGGACCGCGATGCCAGGTCGAGCGAGCCCTAGTCCGTGTCCGTCCTCCAAAGCATCACGTAAAATGTTTTCTGTACAAGAGCCCCCTTCAGAAACGATTCAAATCACTCATGAGGCACATGGCTTCAACCTCGAGTATGAAAGACACAAATGAAGAAAGACAGAGAAAATGAAACCGACGATTTTCAAACAGATCACTGTTTTGGAAAGTGGAGGTGGGGTGTCGTTTTTATTTCCTCACAGTGACGTTTGGTGATGGTAAAAATTAGCTCAAACTGAGAGTGAAAATCTGCAAAGGTAACAGAAACAATATTACCCCCAAGCGTAAGCTGCAACTTTAAAATGTCATAACGACCCCCTTCTTGAGTAACTAGTTTTCTTATTGAGAAGTTGTGTTCTTTGAAATCGGAGACTATCAAAAACTTTGCTTTCTGAAATTATATCAGTGAGAATGAAGCATCTCACTCTTGCCTGGCGGATCTAAGTTCTCCTCAAAGCAGCAGCCTGGATTTCCGGCTCAGCTGCAGAGCTGTCAATAGGAGTTACGCTCAGAAGCAGACTATTCCACAATTACCTTAATTTTGTATTACCAAGAAAACAGCACCCTACATCCACTTCACAGTCCAGACATGATGCTGACCTATTTGCACTCAGCGCTATACATTGTGTTGAACCACCAAAAAGCTATTTAAACTAAAGCTAAACTCCGACCTTCCCCAAAGTCCCATAATTTTATTCTCCTGTATTTTGTGAGATGTTCAACTATTTTCTCTGTTGGAAAGTCTCCTTTGTTGGAAAGTTGAGAACACACGTGGGGTTTAAGAGCGACGGAGCTAAACTAGTGATCTCCCACTTAACTCAGGAGGAAAAACTGAGAACTGAAAGAACAGAAAAACGAAGTACGCCTGTATTAAACGCGGATTTAAAACGGAGTGCATTCTAATTACAGTCCAATATGCTTTCGTCACCCACACACACTGAAAACAAGAAATGGCGAAAAGAAACCCAGTAAACACAGACTTCAAGAGACTGTGCTGGTTTACCGTTTAGAAAAAAAGTGTTTCTTTTTGTTAATGGGAGTTAACAACACACAACTACTATGTCAGTAAAGTAAAAGATGGAAGTAAATAGGTAGTAAAAAAGTCTAATTCTGATTTTTAACAACCATTATTCCCCCGAAGGGGGTGCACCGTTCCTGGAAGTACTGCAATACCAGGTCGATGCGTGGAGTGGACGGAGCAAGCTCCTATTCCATCTCCTACTTCCAAAAATCCATTTAATATATTGTCCTCGGATAGAGGACGTATCAGATATTAAACTGATAAGAACAGATACTACACTTGATCTTAGCCAAAAGGCCGAGAAGCGATACCACGGACAGCGTCTCCCAGGCAGCCTTACCTTTACTATAGCTTTTACGATTATGGTGACTTGTAGGGCATAACGATTAGATTATTTTCCAATATGTAATCTTTCCTAAATTCATTTCTTCATTATTCTCTGTTCATAATAATAGCTATATTTTGGGAAACAGGTCTTAAATAAAGTTCTTTACTGCTTAGCTTTCCTGCTCACATTCGGTGTGTTTTGCATAAGCCCGCCCTCCCGCTCTTTTTACATTCTTGGGATTGGTCCACACACAAGCTGCGATTTCAATGCCCGCGTGGTCTGTTTTTCTCCCAGACTGTGGCGTTAGGCTCCCAGCCTGAAGGCTTTTGGGCGCCCCCTAGGGGCCGCTGGCGGTAGTCTGCGATTGCAGGTGCGGCGGGTGGTGGCGCCCCATCGGGGACATTTGTTTGAAGAGGCCGAGGTTGTGAGCACAGGCTTTGGAGTCCAAAGGACTGAGTTGGGATCCCTGCTCGCTAGTTCCTGACTTGACGACATGAGGCATGTTGCCTAGGCTCCTGTCCCCTCTGTTAAATGGGGGAATAGTAACACGCGCTTATGGGGTGGTTGTGAAAACTGAGGACGCATAGTCTGTGTGCTGGGCTCAGAGCTGACTGAAGTTTGGCCTTTAGGACTGCGTTCCCCTCGCATCCTGGAGCTCCCGGCTCCCATCTGCGCCTCCCGCCCCCCCACTTGTAACATCCACCTCCACCCCACTTACGTATTGCCTTTTGTACTGATAAATAAAATGTCAAGCAATGGGGTATATTGGAGTAAATGAGGAAGCCATTTGGTGTAAAACTAGTTTGGCCTGACCTTGTTTTTCCAAAGGGGCCTGACTGGCCTTTGAACATGCACTGTACATCTGCTTTGAGCATTTACCATGTCCCAGAGGCAAGAACAAATGCCCTTAAGATAAGGATGCAACTTCCCTCACATTGGCATTTCCTTAAGGATAAGCATTTCTGCCTAGGCTAGGATTTGATTGCTGTGCTCATCCTGTGACCACCCAACTTGAGACAACAGACCTGCTACCTGCTGTGCCCATCAATCACTGTGCCTACAGGGCAATCTCATGACTATTATAAAAAGGACATTGCAATCATATGTGATATATGTTCTTTGACGGTATATAACCACTCCGTACACCCCACTTCTTTGGTGCCCTTCCTTCCTTGGGAAAGGAAAGCCCTGGGCTATATGGTCCTCAAATTTGGCTCATAATAAACTCACCCCAATTTTGATTTATATATTGGCTATGGATTATTTGTGTCGACAGTACCATCCAACATGAACCGTCGGCCCTTCACAAAGGGGAAAAGATGGCCTGAGAAAGATGTTTTGGAGGTTCCTGATTCCTAAATCCAGTGTCCAGCGTGGGGAGAGAGTGGGTGAGATCCGTGCAGGTACAATTTAAATGAAGCAATTCTTCTTCTTTTTTTTTTTTTCTTGTCAGGAAGATTAGCCCTCAGCTAACATCCGTGCCCATCTTGCTCTACTTTATGTGGGACGCCGCCACAGCATGGCTTGACAAGCAGTGCATCAGTCAGCACCGGGGATCCCGACCTGTGAACCCTGGGCCACTGAAGTGGAGCGTGCAAATTTAACCGCTATGCCACTGGGCTGGCCCAAAGCAATCCTTTTGTATGCTCAAAGCAAAGCCCCAGCTGGATGAAAGGGATTAATATGAGGCCCTGGCTGAGAAGGGATTTGAGGTCCTATTTCCTTGGAAACTATGTTACTATAAATGTGGAACGTTCTGTCAGGAGCCTCCTTAACTGAAGCTCTAGTCTTGGGCCGGAAATAGAAGCCGTGTCTCTGTGTCAAAGCAAACCGCATTGGCACGGCTGAAGTCCTTTAGGCAACAGTGGGACGTTTCATTCTCACGGATGTGATTTCAACTAGCAGAGTTTCTGATAATTTACAATTTTAGAGAACAAAGTTCTCGGCGCCGTGTCCCTGATGTTAATAAATAGAAGCAGTTTCTACAGCTTTCTGTAAGTAAAACCAGAGGCTCCAGGGAGGGGCTGAATCAAGGGGGTATGGTCAGGAGAATAATGCCCCCACAAACATGCCTATGTCCTAATTCCCAGAACCTCTGAACGTGCTACCTTGTGTGGCAAAAGGTAATTTGCAGTTATGGTTAAATTAAGGATTTCGAGGAGAGGTTATCCTGGATTATCTGGTGGGCCCCGCATAATCATAGAGGTCCTCATAAGGGATACAGGGAGACAGGAGACTTAGTGTCAGGGTGGTGCAGCATGAGAAAGATTGATGAGCTGTTGATGGCTTTGAAGATAGAAGGGTGTCATCAGCCAAGGGATGTGGGCGCCTCTACAAGCTGGAAAAGGCAAGGAAACAGATTCTTTCTTAGAGCCTGCAGAAAGGATTGCAGCCCTGCTGACACAGATTGACCTTTAGCCCTGTGAGACCATTTCGGACTTTTGACCTCCAGAACTGTAAGATAATAAATTTGTTTTGTTTTAAGCCACTGAGTTTGTGGTAATTTGTTACAACAGCAATAAAAAACAAATACGAGACAAAAGCAAAATTCAGTTTCTTTCAATCCCAGCCTTCTCCAAATACTGCGAGACCCAACCTGGGGCAGGCCACAGCCTCCCAGCTGAGCAGGCTTCAGTCCTGCCCAGGCTGCAGCCAAGGGTGCCGGAGCACAGATCTCTTGGTGGGCAGCTCCCCAATTGGGTCTCAGCAGTCAGCAGTAGCTCTGTTCCTCCTCTGAAGCACAGGCAAGTGGGAGTGGCTGCCTCACTCATTCTACTGTTACCCCTGCCTCTTCCCATGTGGGTACAGGAGGCTGATGGTAAGGGCTCCACAAGAACTTGGGAATGCATTCGTTCTCTGGGAGGCCATTTGTCCATTTGCTTATGCTTATTGAGCAGACACTCTACAATGAGAAGCAAAATCAGACATGGACCTTGTCTTCATGACGTTTATAGTCTACTGGGGAAAATTGAGAGAAGGCTCCTGTGATCCTCCAGGCAAGAGGAAGGTGGCTGTGGTGACAGAGATGGAGAGAAGTGGAAGAGTTCACAGGGAATCAGTGGCTTTGATGACACGCAAAGTGAGGCCAAGGGAAGAATATTGTTTCCATGTGGGTACATTTAAACTTTGTAATTTAATGTTTTATTTTCAGGAAACTGGTATAAATTGTTAAGTAGTGTTCAAAGGCTTATGACAGCCTCCTCCCCAATTTACAACCCCCCTTTTTTTCCTTCTTTTTTCTTTTTTTCTGAGGAAGATTCACCCTGAGTTAACATCTGTTGCCAATCTTCCTCTTTTTGTTTGTGAGCCACTGTCATAGCATGGCCACTGACAGAGAGTGGTGTAGGTCCACACCTGGGAACCGAACCCAGGCCACCTAAGTGGAGAGTGCCAAACTTAACCACTAGGCCACCAGGGCTGGCCCTACACCCCCCTTTTAACTCATTAAACTTTTTTTTAATGGTACTTCCCTCTATATTCATAAATTGGACAATTTTAGACTTTCTATGTTTTTCTTTTTTTGGCATTATTAAGAGGAAGATGTTATAAACTTAAAAACCAACATATTATGATGCAGATTGAAGAAATGCATAGTCAACTTGAAGAGGTTTTTAATTTTTATTGCATTCCCCAAATCTTTTGAGAATCTGTTGAAGGTTTTTCCCAAGTAAATGCATATTTGTCTTACATAATTTGGCATACAATTTCCAGGGGGATTCTTAGAGCCCCCTGAGCTCATCCACTAACCTACAAGCTAACAACCACAGCCCTAAAGAGACAGGAGAACCTGACTGAAGGAGTCCAAACACCTAGAAAGAGGCCACATCAAGTGAAGGAAGAGAATCTGCAGGTCCTGGGGGCCATTGTGGGTAGGCCCATCCAAGGGTTATCTGAGAGACAGCCCTGGCTCCAGGAGTTAAGACTGGCTACTCTGGGCCCACTTTCCCTCATGGCAGGTCCTGGACAAGAGGCACCAACTCTCCTCTTGGCTACCAACTCCACCCTCTTTGCCAATTTGTATTAACTCCCTGGCTCTCTAGAAATTCAAAATTTCTACTCCTATTTACACTTTCTGCTGAAATGATCTCATCCAGTGCCCCCGGTTTCCCTCTCATCCCTCCCCTGGTGACAACTGATTCCCTGTCTCGAGCCTGACTGGTCAGTGGTGTCTGGCACCATTCCAGGTGCTTTATATGTATTAACAACCTTAAAGGATAAGTAGGTATCATCATCTTCCCTCTTTTGCAGACAGGGAAATGGAGGCACAGCAGGTTAGGTACTTTTTTTTCCTTTTTTTTTGGTGAGGAACATTCATTCTGAGCTAACATTTGTTGCCAATCTTCCTCGTTGTTTTGCTTGAGGAAGATTAGCCCTGAGCTAACATCTGTGCCAATCTTCCTCTACTTTGTATGTAGCTCTCCACCACAGCATGGCTTGGCAAGTGGTGTAGGTCCGCACCCAGGATCTGAACCTGGCCACCAAAGCGCATCACACTGGCCTTAACCACTATGCCACGAGGCTGGCCCCTAAGTGATCTTCTTAAGGTAACATAGCTAGTAAGTGGCAGAGACAGACTCCAAACCCAGGCAGGCTGGCTTTGAAACCCACATTCCTAAACCCTATGCCATACTGCCCTCACTTGACTCTCTCCGTGGATGTCTGGGAGGTATCTTAAACTCAGCACAGTTGGTTCTCTGTATCCACGGTTTTGACATCCATGGATACAGAGGGTTGACTGTATTCATTGTCCTATGCCATTTTATATGTATAAGGGATTTGAGCATCCTTCGATTTTGGTATCTGAGGGGGTTCCTGGAACCAGTCCCCTGTGGATACTGAGGGATGACTGTATATCCAAAAGGATTCCCTCCTGCTCCCACCAGAACATCCTTTATCTTCCCTTCACCTCACCCCTGCATCCACTCCATCAGTCAATCCTGTTGCTTCTACCTCCAAAATACATTCTGAATCACTCCACTTCATTCCATCTGCTATTTCCTAGCCTGGATCCTTCTGTCTGCCTCCAGATCTCCCCATGTTCTCTGTCAGGTTTCAGCTCAAATGCTTCCTCCTCAGAAATGCCTTCCCTGACCACCCTTCATACCACGTTACAGATTCCTGTTCTCTGCCGGAGTTTATCATATATCTCAGGGTGTCTGAAACTCAGTGCTGTGGATATTTTGGCCGGGATAATTCATTGTTTGGGGAGTAGGAGAGAGGGAGCTGTCCTGTGCATTGTAGGGTGTGTAGCAGTATCCTTGGCCTCTACCCAGTAGATGCCAGTAAAGTACCTCCCTAACCTCCCAAAGTTGTGACAACCAAAAACGTTCCCAGACTTTGCTAAATGTCCCCCAGGAGGCAAAATCACCCCTGGTTGAGAACCACTGTGCTATTTCAAATAATCTTATTTGTCGGCTGTGTTATTTTGCCACTTCCTCTTCTTCTGGAATGTAACCAAAAAGCAGTTAACAAAGCCAGGAGCAAGGGCTTCGTGTTGGTGAGTACATTGCTAGGTTTGGGATGGAGCAGGTTTTTGGCACTGTTACCACTTACTGGGGTGGACAGACTCGGGGAGGAGCGGACGTGAACAAGACAGGGAATCAACGTCTGAATGTCTGCCTGGGCATCAGGTGGGGAGGTCAAGGAGTGGTTGGACGTACCTGGAGCTCAGGGAAGAGGTCCAGGCTAGAGATGTTGTAATCTGAGTCATTGGTGTACAGAAGAAATGTGAGGAGCCAGGCCTCACTCATTCTGGCCCTCTCCCCCATTTCTCCATATTGTCCCACTCTCATTTCTTAGCCTAAGCAGCCAATAACTTGAGCCTTAATTTGAATTCCTCATTTGCCAAATGGTGAAGTGTTAGAGGAAGGCTTCATTATCTACCAAACACTTCCAGTGGATCTTGCCTGGCCCCTATGCCAGCCTCAGTCTAGCTTTGGCTCCTTCACCTCCTTGCTACGTTTCCTAGGTCTGGGTTAAGAGTCACAGTGGCCTTCAGACTCCAAGAGCTAACAGCCTGGTCTAATGGTTAAGCCCCTGGGACTTTGGCAACTGATCCTCCCCTGCTGTTCTAACTCTGTTGACAAGGGGCAAGTTGCTTATCTTTTCTTTGCCTCAGTTTCCTCCTCCATCTAAGGATACTTCCAGCACGTGCCTCCCAGGGTTGGTGAGAGGGTGGGATAAGGTGATGCACGGTGACCTGCTTGCAGTTATTTTGTCTCCGTTCCATCTGACCTCTTTGTGGCTTTAACACACGATTCATCTGGTGTGTGTGTGTGCTCTTTTTCCTGTTTCCAGATCAGCACTCTACAGGTTCTCCACCACTTATACTGCCTCTTTCTGGGTTTCTCCTCTGCTGTTCCTCCCACCTTTAAAATGCCGGTGCTTCCCCAGGGTCCTTGAGGGGGTCCTCTCTTACTCCATCCACTTACAGGACTGACCCTCCCATTCTTGTGGCTGTAATTACTGTGTTGACAACTCTCAGATCTGTACGGCTACCATTTAATGAGCAAAAAATACATTTCTTTCAATTAAGTTGCCTCTTTTACTATAGTTCTGACACAAGACGTGTATTCTGAAATTTACATATGGAAATCCCTTAATTCATAACCATTCCGTATCCATTCGCTCAAATATTTTGAGAAGGGTGGTCATTATCTGAGAACTTTACATCAGAACTGCCGGGTGTGTGGGGTGTGTGTGGGTTAGTGTGCATGTTAACCACGTCCACTTCAGACTCCAGGTCTAGGAAACCACTTAACTGCTCTGAAGAATGAATCGTTGTCCTAACCATACACACCCACCAACATTCCCCCACTTGCACTGTGCCACTGCCCTTACCACACACTCCATTAGACCACAAAGGCCAAAGTCAGCTTGCCCAGGGCCAACTAAAAAGCAGAGACAAGGGCCAACCCAGTGGTGTAGTGCAGCCCACGCGCTCTGCTCCAGAGGCCCGGGGTTCGCAGGTTTAAATCCCAGGCGCAGTGCACTCATCAAGCCTCGTGTGGCGGCATCCCATACACAAGGAGGAAGATGGGCTCAGGGATAATCTTCCTCAGCAAAAGAGGAGGATTGGCAACGGATGTTAGTGCAGAGCCAATCTTCCTCTTCCAAAAAAAAGCAGACTTAAAAACATTGCATTGGGTATGTGTGGGGACAGGAAACCCATTTGGATGAAATGGTAAGTTCTCAAGTATCCATTCGCACATGTTATTGGAACAACTCCACTTCCTCAATTTATACTCAGAATAACAGTACATGTAGACCAAGATGGATGTTCAATGCAAATTGTATTATTCACTCAACAAATGCTCACCTGAGTACTCCTGCCAGTTGTCCTAGAAGTGGCAACTATCTGGATGAACATGACATGAACCCATTTCCCATGGAAAGAACAAGTGGAAGGAAACAAATGAAAGCAGGCCTATTTCAATCAAGTTAGTCTATTTATACCAACATACATTGACTAGTTAAGGTAAGCCTCTCAAAAGTCACTTTTGAGAACAGCCCTGAATGAGCCACCTACATTGATGAACCCAGAGGATTCCAGAGAGGGAAGAACTGTAGAGGCTTGGAGGATTTTTTAGAACAGAAATGCACGAGTAGGGAGGGGCTAGCCTGGTGGAGGAGTGGTTCAAGTTTGCACATTTCACTTCAGCTGCCCTGGGTTTGCTGGTTTGGATCCTGGGCACGGACCTACTGTCAGGTCATCAGGCCATAGTGAGGCAGCATTCCACGCAGGAGAGCTACAACTCTACAGCGATGATATACAACTATGTCCTGGGGCTTTGGGGAGGAAAAAAAAGAGTAAGACTGGCAACATCGTCAGCGCAGGGCCAATCTTCCTCAAAAAGAAAAAAAAAAATGCAAGAGTAGCTACAGTGATGTTAAAATGCGGAGCTGAAATTAAGGAGAGGCCAGTTGATAGTGGCAGACTTTACACCCAAGGACTGGAAAGGAACTACATGGAGAAACCATATACTTAAATGGGTACTGATGCAGTACTTCTAACGTCCAGCTGTAGGCCTGATCTCACAGAAGGACAGTTAGATCCCACAGAAACCATGTTGGAGCTTCGTGTACAGGAAAGGGACAATAAAGTACAAAATCTGACAGCCAATCTTTCAAGTCTAAGAGATCTTAGCTGCCATGTCTCATTGGCTCCTAGTACCTTCATCCAAGTCTACTGAAGTTGTTTTAAGGCACAGCTGAAGGATCTCTCAAACCCAGTCAACTTTTCATGCAGGACTCCTTCAACTGAGTATATATAGGAGGAAAAAAAACCCTTCAAGGTCTAATAGTGAGGCTGTCTGAATGATGCTTCCCTGGGCTAGAGAATCCAGCATTAGGCAAACTGCCAGGCTAAATTGGGCAGAGCCAGTAACAGAAAATTCTCCAAGGTTATTTCCTTCTGCTCAGCTAGACCTATTCAAACACGAACCACAGTGAAGGTTAAAAAAAATCCTTTTATTTTGAAAGGCTGAAATGACTGTATACAATTTGAACAGCTAGGTTGTACAAGAAACAATTTGAAAATTCCCTTTTGGTGTCTTCTAATAGCTGGATTCCTGTAGAAAAAGAGAAAAATGAGTTTTCTTACTGGATAGGAAAGAATATATGTACTATGAGCTTATAAAGGGCTATACCCCACCAGTTAACATTAAAAGGGCCTGCCTCCAAGTACTCTTTTCATGGTTAGTCTAGTAAATACTCAACACCAACATATGAACAGATACCTACCATTTTATGTGCTTTGATCTTTCTTCAGTCCTGGAAAAAAATTATACAAATGATTTTTTAACAAGTGATTTATTTCTCCCTTTCCCATGTTTTGAAATCCTTATGATCCCTCAGACAGTTCCTTCTGGAACAAACTTTCCTCTTCTCCTCCAGCCAGCCCCAGTGGGTTCACCTTTACAGGCTCTGGGACCAGGACAAGAGGTAAGACGTGTGAATGTTTCTTCACTGGGAAATTTTAACTTGGCCCACCTTGCATTTAAATTTACTTACCTCTAACTTCAGACTGGAGTTGAGCAGAAATACGGCTTATGCTTTCCCTGCAAAGGAATGATTGGGAACTTAACCTCTCAACCATCTCCAAGAGTACTTGTCGTTTGGAGAACAAGCACATCTGTATAGGGTATGTAGGTTTCAACACACATTTCATGGAAACTCCCAGCTAGTCCAAAAAACCAATCCTACTCAATTAACTTCCTATTGCTGTCACTTCACTTCAAGGCCAGCTCACAGCTCAGAGAATACCTTTCAGTCACAGTGATCAGACTGGGGCGGTATTGAACTCATCACTGGTGAGTGGGAATTTGTCACAGGTGGTTCAGGAATGGGCCAGACTTTGGATTAAGCCAGTAATGTCTTTGGACAGCTATCCAGACTCAAATACCATGCACACAAAAACAGTGACAAATTTTACATAGCAGCCAGGTAGTGCTGTGAAAGCATTTACCTCAAATCATTCTTGGGATCCAGACAAGGTGCTGGACCTGAAGGCAACAAGATTGAATCAGTAACATTTACTTCCTGTATTAAAAGTTGTTACCATCTAAGCCACTGTTCCTACAAAATCAGATTTCCGAGTCTCAACAGCAAGTTATCAGCCGAACGAGATTCCATGTAAGTCATCATATATATAGGCCTAAAAAGGCATTTTTTTAACCCGATATGCTACTTGCACCAACAAGTGGTAATTACTCACCTCTGAGCAAATAAGCAGGTTACTAGTAACAGCACCTAGGGAAAGACAAAGCTGTGGGTGATTAAAGTTCTTTATACATGGTACCCGCCCCCCAGTCTTCTCCAGTTTCTCAGGTGTTCATGTGTTTTCATTGTCTAAGTCATAGTGAGCTAGTTTGCTTCATCACAGAAACTGTCTACTTGGTGTCATAAACCAGAGACATTAACCAACTAACCTTTTAATTCTGGAAGCTTTTCAGTAGCATACATCAAGCAGCTGCTCCTGAAGGAGAAAATCATGTAATTAGCCAAGTATCCAAAACAGCCTAAACTATTCTAGCTATGGTTAATGGACATGCCAAGAAAAGCTAAGCAAATCTATCAACAGGCATTTGCTGTACCTCAGACAGTTCCTTATGGAACAAGTTCTCATCCTCTCTCCCAGTTAGCCCCAGTGGGTTCACCATTTCTGGCTCTGGGGCTAGAACAGGGGTTAAGACAGGATGCTTGCTCTCCTCACTGGCACTGGACTCTGGGGTAAGCTACAATCAGCAAGGTTAGAAGTACTCACCAGTCTCAATTCTCTACAGGAGGTTGACCCAGGGGAGATCACTGGGCATCTAGGAGAAAGAATAGATCAAGAAGCATCACTACAAGAAACAAGAGAAACCAGAGAACTGAGTCAGTCAGGGCATTGGTTACAAAAACAAAAATGAAACACGATGACGATAGGGTTATCCTTTAGATGAGTTCACATATACACTAACTTACCCCAGTATTGGGACAAGCAACTTACTGTAAAATAAATGAATTTATCATCTGGACAACCTGCGAAAGGAGAGCAAACTGTTGTTATTAAAAAATAACAATTGTATGAAATAAGTTTCTTCATTGATAGAAACTGCCATCAGAACTCTAACATGCTATTAACTGTCGTACCTCATGGAGGATCAGCATGTCAATTCAAATCATCTGACAGTGACATGTGGATGAGGGAACAGCACACCCTCACAAGAACCAACTGTGCTGCTTGCTGGGTTGCTCTCTCTCCCCAGGAAAATCATTCCAAGAAGAACAAGCTGGAAGGAGCAAAAATGCAACACTGCTCCACTGACCATTTGCTCTCCTGGTTGTGGGGAGCACGGGAGAGACGACACCCTAATCCATTTGAACAATTACCTGTATTCACCCTGGGAAGCAGTTGTATTCTTCAGGATTGGTGATGAGACGCTGGAAACAGAAAGGAAAAGCATTATATGTACCTAAAAATAGCCATTCAAAGACCCTGAGTACTCTTGGCCCACTTCTCAGTAGTAAGATGACATCACTTTTAAGGTCAGCCATATGCTTGTCATTTTACATTCATCATGGAGTGGCTAGCACAATTTGAAGGAGCAAGTCCCGTGGAGACACTGTGCCCCTACCCATTATTGCATAAACCATTATGTACCCACCTGGAGCATCGCTGTAAGGCTCGATTCGCACAGGGGTAGGTCCTGTTCCATTCTCCTACCTGTTAAGTTCTTTTGAGGTGAACCACACCTGAAAAAAGCGAAGAGTGCCCTTCACTTAGTTTTAACATGGGACAACCTAACCATCCTGTGTTAGTGCCTTAACACCTCAGAGCTAAAAAACCCAAACATTTGCTGCGGATGGTGCTACTCAGAATTTTTACGCTTTCTCCACTAATCTATCAGAAAGAGAGAGTTCAATTCTTGAAATCATCCCCGTAGCACATTCCATAGAGCTTCCACACACTCAACAATGGAGGAACAGTGAAGAATACCCATAAACACTTACTCTAACAGGAGGACTCTTTTCGAGGCTTTAGCGTTCAATTGGGAGCCTGAACACTGCAGACAAGAGAACATTAGATCAGCACTGGATATTTCGCAAATACCTCGTTTTTCGACTGCATTGGATTTCGGCTGTGCACGGCCCGTCTCCTCAGAGTTTCTTATCCTCACGGAGCTCAGTACAGGTCTGTGAAAAGCGTTTCATCACAGAGACGGCTCCGCCACCGCCATCTTGTCCTTCACAAAGCCCCGGTGCTGCTTCGAGGCCTCGACCAAAGTATATTCCCCCTCTCCCACCAACCAAGTAGGTGAAGCACAGAGGGAGGCCTAAGAAGCGCCGCGCTCAACCCGTCATTTTTTTTTTTAAACACTAAGAAAGACACACTCACCCGGGGAAGCGGGAGAAAATGAGACCGAAGGTGCGCACCGAGACACTTAAATACTACCTCGCAGGGGCCCACGGGATTTGGGGGGGGGGGGGGCGGGACTATCCCGGACGCACGCGCATAAGAAGAGGGCGTGCGAGCCTGGGGAGTTGTGGGTAGAGACGGCGGGCGTGGAGTGGCCGCCCCCAGAAGCTGGGGCGCGAAAAAGGTCCGCATGCGCTTTAGGGAAGTGCGCAAACACGCCTATCGCCTGCGGCGGGGTCTCTACTGCAGACTGCCGTTGAGGCTGGAGCGTTGAGACCCGGGCTTCGCTCCGATCTGGGACGGACGCTCGGTCTCGGTCAAAGCCGCCTGCCCCCATACCCTTCCTTGAGCCCTCCTTGCCCTCACACCCCCCAAACCCGTGTGCAGGGTCCTCTTCCATGGATCCCGAACCTCCTGAACCCTCGACCGGCGTCGACTCGGTTCCGCGCCAGCCTCCCAGCGCGCATTCCGGGCCTGGTGTTCAGGGTGCCAGCGCAGGGGGCAACTCAGGTACTGGGCCCCGGGCTGAGCTCGGGTGGGTCCCTTGCATGGAGCCGTTTGGGGAACATGAATCAGGCCGTAAGTGCTCCATTTGAATCTTAGGACGGGGTCTGATTTTTCCTGACCGGCCGCCTACGCACTGCTGTCTCGCCTGGTTTCGCTAGGAGCTTGGCTTGCAGTAGGGCTAACATTAGCTAAGATTTGGAGCACCATTTTAAGCACACTACATGAATCGATTACTTTAGTCCTTCCAAATCCTAAGAGGTAGTACAATAATTACCTCTGTTTTATAGATGAGGGACCCTAGGTGTAAATAGCTGTTGCAGAGAAGCCTACAACTCCCGCCTGATTGTCAGTGGTTCCAGTCATCTACAGATTGCTGTTATTGAGACCAACCAGCATTTGTCCAGTCGTTTGTGGAAAACGCCTAGTGCACGTTTCATAAATACTTACTAAGCCCTTACTATGCCCTCTTCTGTGTGACTTCATCTAATAGTACTGCAATCCTAAGAGGAAGGTATTAAGGTAATGTTCTAGATGAGGAAGCTGAGGCTGAGAGAGGTTAAGTAACTTGCTCGATGTTATCCAGCTAAGAAGTATCAGAGCCAAGGTACAAATCCAAGCAGTCTGATTCCAGAGCCTGCTCTTTTGACCACTATGTCATCACACTGTTCTCAAGATAGTCAGGGAGCAAGCAGATACACAGGAGACAAATGGAATGATCTCTGGCTACTGTTTCTCAATCTTTTTTCATTGTTGTCTCCCCCTCCCCAGGAGCCTTAAAAAGACGTTTTCCCCTCTAATACTCCCCCATTAAACTTTAATACCACTGAGGTACTTTTATATCTGCTTACGTACTGTGGCCCTTTGGAGGGCCAGAGACTTTTTTAATATCTAAGATTTTTCTGGAGGAATTGTCATTTCACCCAGATAGTGAGGGCCTCTCTGATAAGGGTGACGTTTATGTGGAACTCTGAAGGAAATGGAAGAGAGAGCCAGGTGGGGTAGAGTGTTCCAGGTAAGACTGGAGCACTGGACTGTGCGTAGTGATTTGTAGGTAGAATTACAGGTGGTGGTTAGGATTTTTAAAGCAAAACTGGGGAGATTTTATATGTGTCGAGGAGAGATTGAAGTTTGGTGGAAATAATGCAAATTTCATCCATGGAATAAATGAATGTTGAACATTTTTTCCTTTGAATAAGATAGAAGGGGGACGTTCCACAAGCGAAGAAGTAGTCAAATTAAATGAAACGTGTGTGCCTGTGTAAATATATCTGCTTGACTGCCACAAAAAACCTGGAATGTCAAGTAATGAGAAATGAGAAAAAAGGTGAAACAATTGGTGGAAGGTGTTGAATGTTAATATATTAACATCTTTTAAGTGTTTTCCATGGCACTTTCCAGACACTGTACTAAGTGCTTTATACATATTACCTCAGTTCAAAAAATAGTAGTTGTTATTGTTACCATCCCCTTTTACAGATAGGAAAACTGAGTTTTACATTAAGTTACTTACCCTGGAATACATAACTAGTGTGGCAGAGCTATTATTCAAATCCAGTCTCTACTTTCGTCCCTATTAAGAAAATTATCCCAAACTTGGAAATAGGTGCAAGTGATTACTAGGTGTCCTTTTGATGTAAAGCAGGCCCACCCAGCTTGAGGATTATCTGATTTTCCAGGAGGTGTGTACCCTTGTTTGACGTCCTATTATTGCTTGGGTATTTTAAACTCTCCTTCTATGACATTAGTCACTTTTATATCTATCTTAGCAAATTCATATCAGCATTCTTGACTGATAATCCTTTCCTAAAATTCTCTTTTGAATCAGTCTTAAATCTTATTTGTTCTCTTATTAATAGGTTGAGTAAAATCTTTGGCATGCTTTCATTTTATATTTTTATGAGTCATGTTTTAATTTTTTTAAATTATACTTTAACAACTCTTGGGGTATGCTGCCTTTCGTGGGTCCATTCATTTATTCATTCAAGAAATATTCATTGAGAGTCAGGATTTAAACTCAGGAAGTCTGACTCCCGAATTGGAGCTTTTAGACAGGGTTAGCCTTATTTTAACAACATGCTTCTCTCCAGCTGAGATCGTTACGGCACAAAATTGGGGTTCTCTGCCTGATGCAAATAAACAAGCCAATTAATTATGGCATCAGCCTTTGAGGGGAGAAATCAGCTTTTATTCTGCAAGATTGATCTCCAGGGAGACAGGAGGTGTGTGCCCTTAGATCTGTCTCCCTGATTCAGGATTTGGGACAAAATTTAAGAGGTTAGGGAGAACAGGTTGGCACGTGGAAATGCTGATGGGATAAGTTTTGATTGGTAGGCTTCAGGTGTTTATGGTAAGGTTTTAAACATTTATGATGGCGTTCTAAACATTTTTGCATGAGGTGGGGAAGGAATTTTAACACTGGATCTTCCTGAATGAGGGACCCCTTGCTTCTGATAAGAGTCCGGCTTTCAAGTTCTGGTCATGTCCCGGTCCTTGGATTCTGTGGGAAGGAGGATCTTTGTTCCGAGGTAATTTGATGTCATGATTTCTTCTTTTGCGCATGCCCTGGCTACGTGACTTTGCAGTTTTCCTGAAAAATCAATCCTTCATCACTTTGTTGATTAGAGATGGGGCCTGTTCAAACTGGCTCTAAATGGGCCTGTGGTTACAACATCATACCTTGCCTCCTCTTTCCAGCAAATCTTTTTAACTTGAAAGAGCTGTCTATACCTGCATTACCTGGGAGCCTGTTAAAAATGCTGAATCTCAGGTCTTTCCAAGACCAAATGAATTCGAATTTGCATTTTAACAGGATCCCCAGGTGGTTTGTATGCACACTAAAAGTTTAAGAAACACTCCTTTACACAATGCTGTCCACTTTCTTCTCAACACTTTTCAATCATCCTACTTGATCTCTCAGAGCGGCACCTTACCCTGTTGACCCATTTCCTGTTTCTGTTCTCACAGTGCTTGGGATACCGCCCTCTCCTAGTGTTCCTCTTATATTTCTTTTTTTTTTAAATTAAAATACTGAGTTTATTTCACATGTATATTTTTGTCTCCCCACCATTTCCATTTGTCTGACCACCACTACTACTATGTCCTATCATAACATTCCATACATACTTAAAACCAAGCAAAGGGTGGAGTTCCATCTTTAAAAACTAAACAGGCATTTTGGACAACACATTCTTGGCAATGGAACCTGGACAACATTTATCAGACACAGTAGGGAAAGTTCTCACTCTGCATTATAAAAAGGACAGCCAGATATCAACTGTTATAACAGAAATGAAATAAGACCGAAAATTTTAACAAACTGTTTAAACTATTTTCTTAAAGAGACTTCCTCCACTGCCAGAGATCTTGAATAGCCTCCTGGTCAGTCATCCAGAAGCAATTCTTCACATAATTGATGAACTTGGCCTCCACTTTGGGAAGAGAACCACCTTTTTCTATACTTGCTTGCATTTTTGCTTTAATGTCTTCTACAGAACTAGGTCCTTTTGGTGTTTTAGGAGTTTTTTCCTGTTTTTTGAAGGATTCTTGACCTTTTGATCTTGGTGTTGATGGTTTGGAGTCTTTTCCATTCTGGTTTGATTTTTGTGCATTTTTGGCTGCAGTATCTCGTATAGATTTGTTTACTGGAGCTTTTTCTTCAGTTTCCTCCTCATCAAAATCATCATCATCTTCTTCATCATCATCATCATCGTCGTCGTCTTCATCATCATCTTCTTCATCGGCAGCAAGTTTTACTTTTTTCTGTGGAACCTTGCTACCACTCCCAGGGGCAGAACGCTTTCCAGATATACTATCTTCCTCCTCTTCATCTTCTGACTCTTCATCTTCCTCCACAGCTACTAAGTGCTGTCCACTAATATGCACAGGCCCTGAACCACACTTCAATCGTAAGACTACAGGTGGTGTTATTTCAAAGCCCCCAAGAGAAACCGTTGGCTGTACAGACATTTTCAAAGTTGCCAGTGTTACTTTAATTGGACTGCCTTCATAATTCATTGCCTCTGCTTCAACGTGTGCAATTCACCCTTTGCTCCAGCCCCTAAACTGACCGTTCCTAAAGATAACTGGTGCTCGTTTTCATCATCATCCACCTTAAAGTGATAATCTTTGTCAGCCTTTAGTTCACAACCGAAAAGATAGTTCTGGGGCCTCAGGGGGCTCATGTCCACGTCCATCGAATCTTCCATGAGGTGGTGGCATGCACTTGGGTGGGAGAGAAGGTGGGCGGAGATAAACCACCACTGTTCCACAGAACAGCCGCACAGGACCGAATCACACCAGGGAAAGTCCTCTTATATTTCTGATAACTTCTTAGTGATCCTTTGAGATGAAGATCTTCTGGCTCGTCACTTAAATATTAATGTTCCTCCAGTTGTGTGCTAGGCCAGCTTTTTTCCGCCTCTGCCTAGACCAGCTTATCCTCCCATGATTATAATGATCACCAGTATGCCTGTAACTCCAGCACAGATCTTTTTCCTGAGCCTCAGAGCTATACATCCAGTTGCCTTCTGGACGAACGTCATTACTTGGATGGTCCACAAACTTCTCAACTTTTCCAAAGTAGAATTCAACCCACTCCTCCTATTTCATCCATTTGTCCCAGCCCCCCACTGCCAATACCCTAATTCAGGCCATTGACTGTGAGGTTTTTACAAGAGACAGTCTAGCTCCCTGGCTCTGGTTTCCTCCCCTCTAATCCATTCTCCACCTTGCAGCCAGAATGATCTTTGCAAATAAAAAAATTCAGTCAAGTCTCACATCTCAGCTCATAATCCTTCAGTGCCCCTCCATAGAGTTTAGGCTAAAGTCCAGACCACCAGTGTAGTTGTTAAGACCCCTGCTTCCTTTGCCAGTTTTCTTACCACCACTCCCTCCCCAAGCCTGATCCCCCCGCCTGCCCACTGTAAATTTCCTGAGGTGCAAGATCATATCTGTGTAAATCATCATTGTATCCCTATTGCCTAGCAGAGTACATGACACAAAGTAGGACTCAATATATGTTAGTTTATCTCTTCAAATTTTTGAAGGATCTTTTTCCAGCCTCAATTCATTGACTACCCTACTTATCAAATGAGTTGCTTAGAGAGGTCTGTCGAGTTCGCTCAAGGAGCAACCCTGCCCCCACCTGGCAGCAAGAGGCACTGCCTCCCTTAATGGAGGAGGAGGCTGTGTAAATACCCAGTGCTCTGCTGGGAACTGGGAGACGAGACAGTAACCTCAGTGGAGAACAAGGCCCAGTTTGATAACTGAATTTCCTGGATTGTGGATACGTATGCTACGGGGGAGGATTATCCTGGTCTCTGGGGATATGAGGATGTTGAAGATTGTAAGGGTTTAGATGCCATATTTGTGGACTGAGTGAGGAAGGTTTGGGACAGGAAGGGATGATGGGGAGTTGATACAGGGAATATCAATCCTTGGCCTTTTGGCTAAGATCAAGTGTAGTATCTGTTATTATCAGTTTAATATCTGATATTTCCTCTCTCTGAGGACAACATATTACATTGATTTTTGGAACAGGGAGATGGAATAGGAGCTTTGTCCACTCCATGCATCAACCTGGCATTGCAGTACTTCTAGGAATGGTGCCCCTTTGGGAATAGTTAGTTGTTAAACAAGAGATTAAGAGAGAAATCTCCTGAAGGGTGTTAACCTTCCTCACTCAGGTCCTGGCTCAAGTCAATGGGTTCTTATCCAGTGATCATTTCCTTGGTCCCCAAGTGTTTATTGGATTGATATCCTTGGAGTTGGATTCACCCCTACGTTGGGTCTTTGGTCTAGGAGAAAAGCTCTTACAGAGGGAAAGACAGGATCTCCTGAACTGCAGACCCTTGTATCTGTCTGCCAGACATCTTCACTGGGATGGCCCTTAAACATCTCAGCTCAATTTGTCCAAAATTAAATTCATCATCTTTCCCCACAAATCTGTTTCTTCTCCACTGTGCCCTCTTTTACTCAATCGTCTAAGCCACAGATGTGGTCATTATCCCACTGCTGCCATACTGTAAATGCCTTCCGGCCGAAGACTGCCAGGAACATATTTGTATTGGAGCAAGTTGGGTTTCCTACTTGTTAACAGCAAGGAAGAACACACCATGGGGAGCCACGGATGTCTCAGTAAGACGGGGTTAGAAAGAACTTATTATAGGATTTCGGCTTGTGTTAGGTGATTTTGGGGAGGGTTTAAGCAAGTGGGGCTTTACTCTGGATGTTTTCAGGACGTGGGGTCATTTTATGATTGGATATCTTAATAAGTCTCATCTAGAAGGAGAGAAGACTAAAACGAGGCTAAATCTATAACTGGTAAAGACACAGCAGTCACTCCTATTAGCCAGGGTAGGGAGATGTTAGGACTTGTGTGATTTGGACAATGTTCACATTTTTGTCTGTGTTCAGACCTAGTTATGGAATGGTCTTGTTTTGTTTTGATCCATAGTGATCACAGAGTGGCCTGTCTGATTGATGCTGATGTTGTGTGAAATTGCGTTCAGTGTGAGAACACCCAGGCCCGACTGTGAGTGCCAGGCCAGCTTCTGGAGGTCAGCAATGCTTTCCTTGTTCTCAGTGCCCTAGTTCAAGCCAGTCATCCCTGGATTTCTGCTGCAGGTCCTAACCTGGTTCCCTGGCTCTGACTTTACCCCCTTCTAATCCGTTCTCCACTTTATAGCCAGAGTGATCTTTCTGAATAAAAAATCTAATCTTCTCAGCTCGAAATCCTCAGGGATCCTCCTTTGCACTTAGGTTAAAGTCTGTACCTACCGACAGAGCCAACATGGCCCAGCTTCCTTTTTCAGTTTCAATACCACCACTCCATTCCTTCCCATATAAACTCCCTGAGGTCAGACATCTTGTCTGTGTAATTTATTATTTTATCCCCATCCTGTAAAACAAGGCATGTCACTATAATTGATTGCTTGCTTGCTCTATGCTATGAAGTAAGCTCCTGAAGAGGTTGTTAGAAGAAGTACTTTTGTACTGTAGACAGCTTCCTCTAACAGGAATCTCTCAGAGTGAAAGCTACATTCAGGCATTTTGCTCAGGGGCTAGCTCTGCCCTCTCCTGGCAGCAAGAGGCACAGCCTCCCTCAGTGGAGAAGTAGGGGTATGCAAATGAGCAGGGCCCTGCCGGGAGCTGGAAGTAGGCCATTCACCTCTATAGCAAAAATTCACTTTGAAGACAGAATTTCCTTATTTCCTGAACTATGGAGGAATGTGCCATTGGGAAGCTCTCCCAGGGAAGGGTTAGACTGGTTTTTGGGAGAGTTGAAGGTGTGGAATTTTATAAGGAACAGCTTTAAGGCTGCTTTTGTGGCCTTGAGTGAAAGTTTAGGAAGCAAGGCCTGATGGGAATCTTGATCATAGGTTGTTTCTTTGGTTTTTGATGCAAAATCAAGAATAGTGTCTGTTCTTATCATTGAACGTCTCATAAATCCCCCACTTGAGGACACTTTATCAAGTGGATTTTTGGAACAGAGAGATTGAATAAAGGCTTGCTTCATCCATTCCACAAGCCAACCTGATATCACAGTCCCTCCATGAATGGTGTAGGTCTCCCTTTGGGGTAACCGTCAGTTAAAATACAGACTGTTGGCCTTCCATTGTATCTTTTGGTTTTTGGAAAAAAATTTTAAGGTGAACCTGCTATTTCCTCTTTTTCTTTAATGTTTTATTTTTGACACGTCTTTTGCCAGTCTTTTTGTATCCTAGTTTTTAAAAAATGTAGTCATTTATAGAATTCTAGTTAGAAATTTTCTGCGAATTATTTTGTCCCCTACTGTTAGACCCTTTTTCAGATTTCCAAATTTTTACAACTATAACCAGCGCTGCAGTGAAATCTTTTGTATGTTGCTTTGTGCACGTGTGGGAGTTTCTCTGGGGATGAATCTAGGAGTGACATTGTTGGGTAATAGCTATGGGATTTTCAATTCTACAGGCTGTTGCAAATTGCTCACCTAGAGTAGTTGTACCAATTAATGTCGTCATTTATGCAGTTTCATATCCTTGTCATCACTTGGCTCAGTCAGATGTTTTAATATTGTCAATCTGATAGACATGAAGTTATAGTTTATTGTGATTTTAATTTGCATTTTCCTGATTACTAATGAGGTTATATAATCTTTCAAGAGTTCACCGGTCATTCTTTTGTGTATCCAATTTTGTGAACTGTTTCTATTCTGTAAATTTTTTTCCTACTGGGTTGTTGGTCTTTTCCTTACTGATTTTTAGTCATACTGTATATGTTTTACATAAAATTCTATTGTTAGCTTTATTAGTTTCAGATACTATATCTCCTTCCATTTGTGGATTATCTTTTCAGTTTGTTATGGTCTCTTGTAATACACAGATTTTTCTCTCTGAATGTTGTAGGATTTGTCCATCCTTTTCTTAATGGTTTGTGCTTTTTTTTTTTTGAGGAAGATTGGCCCTGTGCTAATATCTGTTGCCAATCTTCCTCTTTTTTCTTTTTTTCTCCCTAAAGCCCCAGTACATAGTTGTGTATCATAGTTGTAGAGTTGTAGCTCTTCTATATGGGACGCCACCTCATCATGGCTTGATGTGGGGTGAGTAGGTCCATGCCCAGTATCCGAACCAGCAAACCCTGGGCTGCTGAAGCGGAACACACGAACTTAACCTCTCTGCCACTGGGCTGGCACCTATGCTTTTGTGTCTTGTTTAAGAACTCCTTCCTTACCTTGAAGCCAGAAAGATATTCTTATTTTATTCTAAAAATTTTAAATATTTGCTTTTCATATTTAGGTCTTTTACTCACTTGGAATATGTTTTGTGTTTGGTGTTAAGTAGCGATTTCATTTTATTTTTTTCTAGTACCATTTGGTGAATAGTTAATTCTTCCTCTGCTGATTATAATATTACCTCTGCATGTATTAAGGTTTCAAATATACATGAATTACTTTTAGGCTTCCTATTCTGTTTGATTGGTCCATTTGTCCATCCCTGTGCCTTTAGCATGCTATGATTATTTAGCAATATAATGTGCTTGATATATGGTAGTATTTGTCTTCAAAAATATTATTTTTTCTTAAAAAAGACTTTACTGTTCTTGGCCCTTTTGCACACGAATTATAGGATCATCTTTATTTATTTTTTTTGAGGAAGATTGGCTCTGAGCTAACATCTGTTGCCAATCTTCCTCCTTTTTTTGCCTTTTTTCTCCCCAAAGCCCCAGTGGATAGTTGTATGTCATAGTTGTGCATCCTTCTAGTTGCTCTATGTGGGACGCCACCTCAGCATGGCTTAGATGAGCGGTGTGTTGGTCCACACCCAGGATCCGAACTGGTGAACCCAGGGCCGCTGAAGCGGAGTGCACGAACTTAACTGCCACCAGGCCAGCCCTGAATTATAGGATCATCTTATAAGGTTACCAAGAACAGATATTAAGATTTGCATTGGAATTGTGATGGATTTACAGATTGTTTGGGGAGCATTAATTTCCTTATGACTTCAGATCTTTCTATTCATGAATATGTGGCATTTCTCCTTTTGGTTTTTACACTTGGTCTTCCCTCCCCTAGAGAACTTGCTTTTAGAAAGCTCCCTTGTCCCCTCCCCTCCTTTGGTCTCTGCTCAAATATCATTTCAGCAGAGATGGGTTCCCTGAATAAAGTAGTCTCCTTCTCATCCTGCTCTCTCTTTTCATCATTTGCAATTATTGACATAGTATGTGTGTTTGAGTATTTAGTGTTTTCTTGTCTCTCTTCCACTCAGTGGAATTAAACTTTGTGAAAGCAGGAGCTCTTGTCCTGCCACATCCCCAGCTCATAGAACAGTGCCTGGCACTTAGTAGGTATTCAGTTTTTTTTGTGTGAATGTGTTTTTGTAGAATATTATCCTTTCCTTCATAAAGTTATCTATTTACTGTTAGATTTAATCTTAGGTCTCATAGTTTTTGTTGCTAGTAAATGGCAACTTAAAAAACCCATTGTTTAGTTGTTGATTACTGGTGTACAGAACGGAATTGTTTTTGTATATTGTTTTGTGCCTAGTATTTTATTGAACTCTTATTCTAATAATTTATCTGTAGATTCAGTTTGATTTGATTTGTACAGAATTTGATTCTGTACAGAATTTTATTTTCTTTAAGTAGAGAAAAACATTTAGGTCTCATTTTTTTCCCCCAAATCAAATATTGGTTACCTATAAAAATGTTTTGTAAATTACTGATATTACTGTTTTAAAGAAACTTGCTCTATGGTGACTCAGTTCTAATACTGCTTTCTAATTTGAGGATGAAAAGGGACTCCCCTTTCCAAACTTGGTATAAGATCCATTTTCCTTAAGCTTTTGAGTTTTAATTTTCTCTGTAGTTAACACCTTTAATTATACAAATTTTTGTTTGAGATTACTTGCTCTTTCCATGGAAGAGTGATAACCAGAATCTAGATTTCTGCTATTTCATAATGTCTCCCTAAATATCTGCATTTCCATAGATACTTTCTACCTTCGCTGTTCAGTGTAATGAATAAGAAAAAGCTTTTTTTTTTTTCTTTTAAAGTGAGGAAGACTAGCTCTGAGCTAACATCTGCTGCCAATCCTCCTCCTTTTGCTGGGGAAGATTGGCCCTGGGCTAACATCCATGCCCATCTTCCTCTACTTTATATATGGACGCCGCCACAGCATGGCTTGATAAGTGGTGCATAGGTCCGTGCCTGGGATCTGAACCCATGAACCCCAGGCCACAGAAGCAGAGTGCATGAACTTAACCACTATGCCACTGGGCCAGCCCCAGAAAAAGCTTTCTTAAATAACATTTCCATATTTGAGTGCAGTCTCCCAAGGGTCTCTGAGGAGAATCTGCTGTTGGGGCCTGTTTACTACTGACCACTATGATCTGTTTTCTGCTCAGAGTACTTCTGACACCAAATGTGTGGGTTTTCCAACTGAGCAATTCTCCAATTTTGTGCGGACACCAACTGGATGTCCTACAATTTAATTCAATTCTGAAACTAACTACCTGGAGTTTCACAGACCCTGGAGGTTAAGGGCTCAGTCCCACAGACTGCCCCCTCCACTTCAGATGCCAATCTCAAGTAGTATGTCCCTAGTTTACCCACACTTCTGAGTTGGCTACAAATCAGTAGTTCTCACACCCCCCTCCTCAGGTTCAGATTTGCTATAACAGCTCATAGAACTCAGAGAAGCATTTTACTATTACTGGTTTATTATAAAGGATACAAATGAACAGCCAGATGCAGACGTACATAGGGCTAGGTCTGGAAGGGTTCCAAGCATAGGAGCTTCTGACCCCATAGACTTGGAGTGTGTTATCTTCTTGGTACATGGATGTGCTCACCAACCTGGAAGCTTCCCTAACCCCATTGTTGAGGATTTTTATGGAGGTTCCATTACACAGGCATGATCATTGGCCATTGGTGATTAATCTCCAGCCCCTCTCCCATCCCAGGAGGTTGAGGGGTAGGGCTGAAAGTTCCAACCTTCTAATCACTATTGTTCCTCTGGCAACCAACCCCCATCCTGGAGCTGTCTAGGCCCCTATCCCCTATCCCCTAAGATCACCTCATTAACATACAAAATGACACTCTTGTCAGTCTAAAGATTCCAAGGGTTTTAGAAACTCTTGTGTCAGGAACCAAGGACTAAGACCAAATGTTAGAACAAAAGATGCTCCTATCACCCCTATCGCTCAGGAAATTACAAGGGTTTTAGAAGATTTTGTGCCAGGAAACAGGGATGAAGACCAAATACATATATTTCTTATATCGCTGTGCCCAGCCTGGTATTACAGCACCTTTGGGAACATGTGTCATCAAGGACTTATAATGGTTAAAAAGAAGCTTGGGAAAATGGGGCTACGGTAATCATGTAACAGTTGTAATTCTTTAGTCCCTGTCCTGGTAGTGTGTGGTGGTGGTTGGGGGGGGGGGTGGGTTCTTTCCTTTCTCAGATTGGTTACATTCTAGCTAGCATTCCATTAGTGTTACAGTTTCTATTTTAAAATAGAAAAGAGTTTCCCTTCTTAGTGATGTATTTCACTTTTTTTAAAAAAGGAATTTGTCTTTAATTTTTCTATAGTCCAAATTCTTTTACAGAGAGTTGGTGTTGAAATTAACCACTTCAGTTACAGAGTGAGTGATTATTCCAAATTCAGGTTTCTGTTACTCCATACCTTGTCCCTAAATGTCTTCTTCTCAATGTTTTATACCCCCTTTTCACCTTATTGAATATTGTAAAGCATAGTCAGTCATCTGCTTCCCAATATGGAGGCCCTAGGAAGATTTTTCCTGTAGTTGACCTGAAAGGAGAATGGGGCTGTGGAGATGTGGGTAGGGCTATTCAAATACTGAGTTGCTTGCAGCCAGAAATGAAGGGAGATTTTATGTTCAGGAAGCATGTATTGAAATCTAAGATCCCAACTTCTCATAATGTGTCTTTAGGATTGTATGGTTGGAAAGCTCTGGTAACATTTAGACCTTTTGGATGCCTTTGAAACTCAAGTGTTTGGGAGCATGGTTTATGTGACCATGAGTGTAATAAGGAAATGTGAGTAAGGCCTGGCAGAATGACGAGCAGTACAAGTTATTGCTTCTTGGTCTTTTGGCTAAAATCAAGTGTAGTATCTGTTCTTACCATTTTAACATCTGTTGTGTTCTCTATCTGAGGACAACGTGTTAAGTTGCTTTTTGGAACAGAGAGATGGAACAGGAGCTTGCTTCATCCAGTTGGTGCATCAGCCTCGTGTTGAGATATTTCCAGGAATGGTGTCCTTTCCTTCTAGGGGAAGTTTCTCTTTGTGAAGGAAGGAATGGTTTTGCTCTGAGGGTTTCTCTTCTGTAGATGTTTTGCCTTCAATCTGTCTCTGAGTAACTTTATAATTTAATAATTATAATTTGTAATTTAAGTTGAACTTAAATTCCAACTACTTTTAGAAATTTTTGGTTTTTTTTCTTTTCAGTGTTTATTATCAACCTTTAGTTGCTCAATATCTAAAACGTGATTTTATATTCTTGAATCACAACTTAATGTTGAAAAAAGAAAGGGAAGGGCTCTCCTGAGTTTCATTTCCACATCTGAATGCTGTTCTCTGTTCTCTGCCAGGGGGTCTGATTGGTATACAGTTGGCCGTCTCTATCCGTGGGCCCTAACCAACTGGGGATCAAAAGGCCTATGATGGTTGTGTCTGTACTGAGCATGTGCAGACAATTTTTTCTTGTCATTATTTCCTAAACAATGTAGTATAACAACTATTTACATAGCATTTACATTGTATTAGGTATTATAAGTAATCTAGAGATGATTTAAAGTATATGGGAGGATGTGCATAGGTTATATGCAAATATTACCTCATTTTATATAAGGGACTTGAGCATCCTTGGATTTTGGTATGGGGGGTGGTCCTGGAACCAGGATACAGACGGACAACTGTAATTAGAGGTGAGATAAATACTCTGACTGAAAGGAATGGTGTAGTTTGTTCTGGTAGTGAGGGAAAGCTTCCTGGGAGGGAGTGAGGCTTCTGCTGTTTCCCCAAGGATGAACAGGAGTTAACTAGACTGGGTTGAAGTGGAAGTGGTTTTCCGGGTGGGAGAAAAAGCAATCCAGAGGGAGAACAGCACATGTGCAAGGATTGGATGGCTTGAGGGACAATTTCAAGGAGCCAGAAGAAGGCTATTGTGTTGGGAGTACAAAGCGAGGGTGTGAGTGAGGAAATAATGTTTGAAACATCACGATAGGGAAGACCTCTCGGTACCTTGTTGATCATGTTAAGTCTGTAAAAACAATGGAAATCAATCGAAAGATTTTAAGAGGGGTGCCATGATCAGACTTTTATTAGAAAGGATCACTGGTGCTGTGGGGTACAGGGTGACTGGAGAGGAAGCGGTGGATGCGGTGGCACAGAAGGTGATGTCAGGTTCAAGCAAGATATGGGCAAGTCATGTCAGTTGTACTTCTGATATTCAAGAATATCTAACAGCTCTAACATATATGGTTTGTGAGTTAATACATTTGCTATCAGCCCACTTTATAAAACAGGATGAGAGATCCTGAAATGCAGGAGTGAGAACTGAAACATTTCTAGTCTGGGTGGAGACTTGGAACCATTTCCAACTGGTTTAGAGAATTGTGTGATGGCAGGTAGTGGTAGTTTCTGTTTTTCTTTAAGTGGAGAAATTGTAATTATATTAATGAGGTTATAGAGTTTATACCAGCAGCTGCCTGAACAGGGAGGGGTAAGAGCCAAGAAAATTGCCCCCGTGCTTCTGGCCTAGAAAATGGGAAGAAGGACGTGGTCACTCCCTGCATTGTGATATTTGCACAGGGGACTGAGGAGAGGCTGTCAGGGTTGTAGGGATGGCAAGATGACAAGATTAATTTTGGATAACTAGAAATATAGAACTAACTGAAGATGAACAATTGGGGTTGAGCACTTAGGTTTGGGGGTCATTTTAATAGATTTGAGAGTAAATGGGCTCTTTGAGGGACTGAGAGCATGTAGAGAAAAGCAAATGTCCAGGACGGTAAAGTAAGATAGATAGATTAGAAGCAAATGGTTTGGAAAGGAAAAAATAGAGCTGCTGTTAATTGTACATAACATGATCACTTATACAGGACCTTCCCCCTGCAAAATCTACAGACAAATTATTGGAAATAATAGAAGAGTTTAGCAACATAGCTGGATATAAAATTTAATGTGCAAATGTCAGTTGCACTAGAAAACATATTAAAGAGAAGGCACCATTCGTAATAGTTTCATAAACGTTTAAGTCCCTAGAAATCTAATAAGATGTGCAGGCCTCCTACAGGGAAAGTTGCAGAGGATTATTAAGTGCTATTAAAGAAGACCTAAATGTGTGGAGAGATTATGCCACATACATGGATCGAAAGGCTTACTATCACAAGCTTGTCACTTCTCCCCAAATTGATACATGGACTCAGTGCAATTCCAGTAACTCTCCAAACAGGGTTTTTCATGAACTTGTTAGGATGGTTCTAAAACTTAATGAAGAGTAAAGGACACATCAGAGAAGGAGAGAAAGGAGGGGAGACTTGCCCTATCAGATACGACTTATTGTGAAGCTACAGTAATTAACACAGTGTGGTACAGTGCAGGGATACACAAAACCAATAGATTAGAATAGAAAGCCCAGAAAAATCCATGCACATATAGAACTTTGGCATATGATATTGGGGACATGTCAGATCAATGGGGAAAGGAAGGACTGTTCAGTATATAGAAGTGGAAGAAATGGTTATCCTGAACTGCTTTTACTCATACTTCTGACACCAAATGTGTGGATTTTCCTCCACCCAACAACCAGTTCTTCAATTTTCCGGATACCAAGTGGGTGCTCTACAATTCAATTCTGACACTACCCGGAATTAGCGCAGACCCCACAGGTTAAGGACTCAGTCCTACAAGACTGCCCTGACTTCAGATGCATCACAAGTCCAAGGTTGCCACCTGTATTTCTGACCAACTGACTATAAATCAGGAGTTCCCATGACCTCCTTCTCAGGTTCCACAATTCTCTGGAACAGCTTACAGAACTCAGGAGAGAGTATTATATAGGTATGATTGATTAAATCATTGCAGTTGTTGATTAACTCAATCTCCAGCCCCTCTCCCCTTCCTGGAGTTGGGGGTGGGACTGAAAGTTCCAACCCTCTAATTGTGCCTTGGTCTTTCTGGTGACCAGCCCCCATCCTGAAGCTATTTAGAAGCCCACCAAGAGTGGCCTCATTAGAACAAAAGATATTCCTATCACCCAGGAAATTACAAGGGATTTAAAAGGTCAGTGTCAGGAACAAGGGACAAAGACCAAATATATATATTTATCATATGACAGTTATCCATTTGGAAGAAAGATGATATTGGCTCTCTACCTTATACTATAAATAAAAATCAATTAAAGATGGATTAAGGACTTAAATGTCAAAACCAAAACCTTACATTTTTGCATAGACAATATTGATGAATATCTTTAAGGCCTTGAAGTAAAGAAAGATTTATTTATTTATTTTTTCTGAGGAAGATTCGCCCTGAGCTAACATCTGTTGCCAATCTTCCTCTATTTTGTATGTGAGCTGCCAGCACAGCATGGCCACTGATAAGACGAGTGGCGTAGGTCCGCACGTGGGAACCAAACCTGGGCCATTGAAGCAAAGTGTGCCAAACTTAATCACTAGGCCACTGGGGCTGGCCTGAAAGACTTTCTTAAATAAGAAAAAAAAGAAAAGAGAGCCAGCCATGGTGGTCTAGTGGTTAAGAATCAGTGCTTTCACCACAGACGCCCAGGTTCGTTTCCTGACTGTGGAACCATGCCACCTGTATGTCAGTTGTCATACTGTGGCAGCAGCTCACATAGAGAACTAAACTAACAACTAGTACACACAACCATGCACTGAAGCTTTGAAAAAAATATGAGGGCTATAAAAGATTGATACTTTTTTTTTGTGGGGAAGACCAGCCCTGAGCTAACATCTGTTGCCAATCCTCCTCTTTTTGCTGAGGAAGACTGGCCCTGGGCAAACATCCATGCCCATCTTCCTCTACTTTATGTGGGACGCTGCCATGGCATGGCTGACAAGCAGTGTGTTGGCGGGTGCCCGGGATTTGAACCTGTGAACCCTGGGCTGCCGAAGTGTGAACTAAACTGCTGCACCACTGGGCCAGCCCTGATACATTTTTGATGGATAACTTTTGTTCATCAAAAGACACTTGAGTGTCTGTATCTTAGTTTCTAATCCATTCTTCAATAAAAGGAATCAGGGCTTCTTGGAGAAATGGCTGATTCTAGGGCTGGGGCCCTAGTGAATATACAACGTGAGCCTGGAGGATCTTGTAGTGCCAGAAAGTAAAGAAGTGCTCAGAAAAAATAAAAAAAGAGAGAGGGGAGGGAGAATGTATTAAAAGGACACAGAAGCCAGCCTGAAAGAGCTCACAGTGGCCAAAGCTGGAACAATTTGAACAAAAAACAAATACTGTAATATTGGATTCCAACCCAAAGTATAAAATAAATATCCAAGAGGGCCAGCCTGGTGGCATAGTGGTAGGGTTCACGTGCTTTGCTTCAGCAGCCTGGGGTTTGCAGGTTCGGATCCCGGTCACAGACCTACACACCGCTCATCAAGCCATGTTGTGGCAGCGTCCCACGTACAAAGTGGAGGAAGATGGGCACAGATGTTAGCTCAGGGTCAATCTTCCTCACCAAAAAAAAAAAAATCCAAGAGTCCATACTGATGTAAATAAATGAATAGAGAAATAAATGAGGGAGAAGAGACAAATCTCCTGTACAGAAAAATCCCAAATAATTTATGTAGATACTTCACCCTCTGGGAGGCAGAGCCTAACTCCATACCTCCTGAGTGTGGCTGCACTTAGTGACTTTCTTCCAAAGAATGTGATAGAAAGGTTGAAGGGCACAGGGGATGGGGAAAATGACGATACCCACCAATATTGTGTGACCATGACTGCATAAGGAGCTGACATTAGAGGACTTCAGTGATCATTTTAAGGACAATTTAACCTCTTAATTACTATTTAGCCTTTTTGGTGAGATCTGTATTCTGTCTGTGATCAGTTGAATATCTGATGTCATCTATCTAAGGGTAATATGTTAAAGAACTTCTCTCTCTTCCATAAATTGATCTGCTATATCTCTGGTGTTCTGTTTTAACACTTGGTTGCATTAGAGAGGATGGCTTGCTGCAGTGTTGTTCATTTGTCCGATATATTTGAGTACCAGATATTTTTCAGATGGTGCATTTATTTCTCTTCTCCTAAGAGATGGCTTTGGTTGCATTTCCTTTACTCTTTCTGGCTTTTATCCCCCCTCACATTCCTCACCCTTCACTAAAACAACTCTGACAGTCCTCTTCTTTAGCAGCCAGTGTCCCTCCTGCAGGATTTGTAATAACAAATAATATTATTCCAACCTCAGTTCTTTACATCACAGCTGCCAAGTGAGACCCTTTGGTTGGGGTCGGCCTCCTTCTCTGCTTTTATCTCAGCTGCACTTTGACTTCCAAATGCTCAGTTCCTCAACTTCAGCCATCTATTTTTGAAATGGCTAAACTCCTCAAGGCTGATGGGTATTTTAGAGGCAGAGTCTGGATGCTTTTTTTCTGGGTCTTTGGAATAATGTCTTGGGCTTTGGCAGAGTTGCAGACTGTTGTTGGACAGAGACAGTGGCCTAGGTTTCTAACTATCTTCTCATCTTTGCTCTGTCTTTGGAAATCCTTTTTTACACATTGGGAGAAAATATCTTCCCTATCTTTTGGCTAAGATCAAGTGATCCTCATCTGTTGGGAAACATGTGACATGAACTTTTGCAACACGGGGTTAGAAAGGAACTTTCTCTGTACGCTTGGCCCTCTGCATTTCAGGGCCCCACCCCCGTCTGCCTGCCTCAGTCTGAAGTACTGAAGACTCATGGCCTCATGCGGTCCTTATTGGCCTCTGGACTGTTGAATTGCCCTTTTCTTTGCTTTGCCCCAGCCTTCTCTTGAAGGCTAAATTCTTCCTGGCAAATTATATACTTTGCATTCCTATAGTAAATATTAAGTTTTATATTTATCAACATACAGTGTAGGATCTGAGGATCTCTAGCCACCTTCTGTCCTCTTTCTTTACAGTCTTTCTCTGTTGCTTTCCTGTCCTGCCCTTTCCCCAGATTTATAACTTATTTTGGTTGAATATGTACAAGTCTTGGTTCATTCTCCTGCATAAACAGGTTAATCTTTATACAATACAGTGTTTAAATTCCTTTTCACATTTATCTGTTTATCTTCACATGCTACTTTTGTTGAACTGTTTCTAAGAAGGGAAATATTTGGGTTTGATTGATATAGTTCATTCACTCATTTACCAAACCCATAAAGTGGCTACTATATGCTACCTCTGAGCAGGCAGGACTATCCACAAACAGCACAAGGCCCCTGCCACTTGTCTTGAAGTGCATACAGACACTCAGACAAGGAAATGTAATAAACAAATGGAATATGAGTTGTAGCAGAGGTGGCTGCACAATGGATAGAAAGTAATTCTTTTCCGGGAGTTGAGAAAAGCTGTCATTTGATCTAGGTCTTGAATGAACAGGAGTTTGAGACAGAGTGGCAAAACAGGAAGGGAAAAACACGGAATGGCATGTACAAAGATGCGGAGGCCTGACAAAGCCAGGTGTATTGTGAGACTGGCAGGTGTTTGAAGGCTGATGTGGTTGGAGGGTAGTCCCTGTGGAAGGCCTGGGGGGTGATAAACTTGGAGAGGTAGGTTGTTAGCTTCTTTACCGCATGCATAAGGGATTGGCTTCATCTGTCTGGAGCCATGAGGGGCTGTGAATGAGAGACTGTGTTCCTGGGGATGTTATGTTGGACCATTTCAAAGAGAGCTTCTGATTCCTGTTCTCAACCTTGAGTTTTCATGCTGGGGCTAAAGTCTGTTCAGAGCCCCTGGTTGGCACTTATCTGGCATGCCGAGGGCACCTTAGACTTATCATCATTGAGCACTGGTGTGAACTCCAACCTCCACCCACTTGCCTGCCTCCCTCTAGCAGATGGTTCCAGCTTTCCTAGGGTGGGGGTGGTGTATGGGCTTTGGGATGAAAAAGGGGAATGGCAGAGGATGAGCCTTTTCATACTCTTGGCTCTCCTTTGGCACCTCTTTCTGTCTGCTGTTTCGTCAGATCTTGGCTTCTGCTCTCTTCCAAATACACAGCCATCCTAGCTTCTAGCCCAGGTGGGAGAGGGAGAAAGAACTATTTCCTTAAGCTCCTCTCTGAAAATAATCCAGCTGGCACTGCTCAGGAACAAGAAGTTCCTGGGAGTGTTGGCCCCTCATGGTGTTGATGTCCAGCAGTCCCTGCTGTGAACCTTGTCTCTGGCCCACGTACCCTTAATCCAAGACCCCCATGGAGGGAATTTGGGTTGTCTTCAAGGCCTCTGCAGTACCAGTGCCTCCAAGGCCTAGTGTAGTGAAGTAATGGGGAGGTAAGGGAACCCTGGCACCCTGGGAAGATTGGGAAAATCTTTGGGAGGCCCTGCAAGGTGGGGAAGAGTCTGGCCATGGCATCTTCTGGTCTTCTGTACGAAAAAGGTGGATGCCTCTAACTGAGGCCCAGCCCTGGAATGTTTGCTGCTGCCCCGAGGTTGGCATCAATCTCTTCTGGATGTTGAATTCCTAGCTGCCCGACATCCTGGCGCCAGAGACTGGGGGTGGGGTAGGTTAAGATGGGGAGTGTCAGCCTCAACTCCTGTCCAAACAGATTCATCTTAAAACATCAAGGAGAATACTGGATTAGAGTTAATTCAATCAAGTTAATAAAAGCAAAATATTGTAGTGGGGGCTCAATAAATAGTTGCTGTATGATGAATTAATTGAACGAAACTCAAGATGAGTCTTGAAGGACGAGTGAGAGTAAGCCCTGCGGGGAAGCGGAGGTCTAGCGCCAAGTCCCAGAGGCCTGAGAAGACAAGGCCTGGTGGGGGAAAGGGCAGAAGCTGCGTTTGACTGGCTCTGAGCGCAAGTAGCCTTGAGCAGTTGGGAAGACCAGGCGGTGGTCTGAGCCCTGGACCAGGGGCAATGGAAGAGGGGTCCGGGGTAGCCGCTAGCCTTCGGAGCGGGCGAAGAGGGACCCCGGGACCCCCGCCGTGCTGCATGTCCCCTTTCCGCCCACTTCCGGCGGCGGGACAAATCACAGACTCCGCCCACCTAAAGGGGGCTCCGTGTTCAGCCCTCTTAGCGTCCGGCTGGAAGGAACCTTAGGGGTAGACAGGTTCGAGATGAGGAACTGGACGACGCAGCGGGGGGAGGCCTGTTCCTCACACTTCTCCCCCTCCGCCGCCATGCCCTCGGCGGTCCCGGCGAGAGCAGTCCCGGAGGTTCCCCTTTAAGGGGCGGGCGGGGGCGGGCGGGGGCGGGGCTCCCGGCAAATCCTCCGGGGCGCGCGGGCCGCGCGGCAGACGGTCGCAGTACGTGCGTGGAGCCGCGTTGGCTGGAGAGAGGGTCCCGGGGTTGGGAGGTCGGGGCTCGTGTCCAGCCGCCGCCTGACCGCAAGCCGCGTCGCGTTACCGGTTCCGCAGGCACCATGAGCCAGGACACCGAGGTGGACATGAAGGAAGTGGAGCTGAACGAGATGGAACCCGAGAAGCAGCCGATGAACGCGGCGTCGGGGGCGGCCGTGGCCGTGGTCGTGGCGGGCGGCGGCGAGAAGAACGGCCTGGTGAAGATCAAGGTGGCCGACGACGAGGCGGAGGCCGCGGCCAAGTTCACGGGCCTGTCTAAAGAGGAGCTGCTGAAGGTGGCGGGCAGCCCGGGCTGGGTGCGCACGCGCTGGGCGCTGCTGGTGCTCTTCTGGCTCGGCTGGCTCGGCATGCTGGCGGGCGCCGTGGTCATCATCGTGCGGGCGCCGCGCTGCCGCGAGCTGCCCGCGCAGAGCTGGTGGCACAAGGGCGCCCTCTACCGCATCGGCGACCTTCAGGCCTTCCAGGGCCGCGAGGCGGGCGACCTAGCAGGTGAGTGCTGTGCATCCCCCTCTTCCCCACCTTCTGCGCCCCTGGTTTAACTGGTCACCGGCTCCCACCCCGTCCCCAGATTGACTCAGACGGTTCTTCAGCACCCGGTACCGGCGATTGCTCCCTGGGACGTAGCTCGTCCTTCCTTTTCGAAGGAAACCGTCCCCCCTCCCTCTTTCACGAGGGTAGCTGACTCAGTATCCTCCTTTTCTCTTGTGGTGTCGGGAGCCAGTCACAGCCGGTTTCTGAAGTAATGTGCTAGGCTTCTTACATCAGTTCCTCTGAGTCTCGTGGTCCAACCTCAACCCCCACACCTAGTTCCGGGGAGAGGAGAGAATAGGGGAGATCAGAGGGACTTCCCTTTAATCCTGCTTCTGCATTTCAGGCTTGAAGGGGCATCTCGATTACCTGAGCACCTTGAAGGTGAAAGGCCTTGTGCTCGGCCCAATTCACGAGAACCAGAAGGATGACGTCAGTGGGACGAGCTTGGAACAGATCGACCCCACTCTTGGCTCCAAGGAAGATTTTGACAATCTCCTGCAATCCGCCAAGAAAAAGAGTGGGTGTCCTAGAGTTGGCAAGGAAGGAGCTAGGAAGGGTTTGGCCTTCTGGCCAGAGGGAAGGCAAGACAGGATTTTTTTTCTGGTTTAATCCTGACTGGCTCTGAGTCTTGCTGGGGCAGGTACAGGGGAGGTTTGTTAGGCTTCAGCCTAAAATGGATTTGTCAGGTGGTTCAGAGATTCTTACTTGGCAGTGGAGTCATTTAACTTCTGGGCTTCGGTCCCCATATTTGCAAAATGTAGGATTTTACTAAATCAGTGGTATTTAAACTTGTAAAAGAGTGGGTCCTTTTGGGAAAAAAAATCCGAATAAAATCTTGTTTTACTTTAAAAGGGTTCACTTTGGGGGTGGAGAGACTAGGGCCCCATAGCTCAGCCTTCTCCACCACACTACACTCCTCTGCCCTGTAAAATCTTAAGTCCCCCTCCCTTGCTCATATCTGTTTCAATGGAATGAGTTTTGCCAGGGTTCAGATCTAAGCTTTTGTACCAAATAATACATAGGAAATACTCTACAGACTTGCATTTGTTGATTTCCTCTTTTCCTTTACCCCAACCTTTCTCACGCCTGCCCCTGCTCCATTGTTCTAGGCATCCGGGTGATTCTGGACCTCACTCCTAACTACAGGGGCCAGAACTCATGGTTCCTCCCTGATGAAATTGGCACTGTGGCCACCAAGATGAAGGTGAGTGTTGGTGCTGATGGCAGGTGCTGGGACTGTGTTGGTCCTTTCACAGCAGCCCTGTAAACCCAGCCCAGCTCCAGCTGAGGGGCCCCTTGCTCGGTGGAGCCAGGCAGGCACACTCCGCCCACAGGCAGGCACGCTCCGCCCACAGGCAGGATAGGCCAGCAGTACACTCCTGTTTTTGCTTGTTCCTTTTCTGTCCACTCATTTTTCTCATTTCCTTAACTCTGATGGTGACAGTGCCAGGAAGGAATTTCTCAGATGTCAGTCTGGGTTTGATTTTTCTTCCCTGTGGGAGAGGAAGCCCTTTCTCTGTGGGAGTCTTGTCCTGTCTGGTTTCCTGTTTCTTGTTGAATGTGTTTTGGAGTGGAGCCCGGTCTGCACTGGAGTCTTCCTATATGTCTGAGACAGCGCCAAGTATTTATATACATTTTCTAGCCCCCTGTATAACCGCACAAGATCTCTCACATTATCCCCAATCTGTGAATGAGGCAGCTAAGGCTCAGAGGGACTTAATGTGCGTGGGATTTGAGGTCCCAAGTAGTCTTATTTTTCCAGTCTGCCTTCTCTGAAGAGATATATAGGCTCAAAGTCCATACTCAGCAGGCTGGGAGCGGGGCTTAGAAGGTCACCCTCGCTCCCGATGCTGGAGTTCTAGGACATTGACCAGTTCAGAAGAGGTAGAACAAAAATGGAGACAGACACTGACACCTTGCTGGCAGTCATGATTCTGAGGTAGAATTGAGCATTTCCATAGAATCCTTGGGGTCATCCAGTTCAGCCCTTGCTAATTGCTAGAAGACCCTTTAAAAGTCACTGATAAGGGAATGTTTCCAGATGGCATGACATGAGGAGTGGTAGCCTCAGATGAAAGTGGAGACGAGGGGAGAGAGCACATGGAGCAGAGAGAAAAAGGGGAGAAAGGGGCAGTGGGAGTGGGGTTCCATGTTATGTAGACCATGAACGCCAGGGAGAATGCCAGGGCTTCAGGCCGGGGCCTGTTCTGCAGAGCTGGCTCCTCTTTTCAAATCTTCATCTAAGCCGCCTTGGGACTGTGCTTCGAATTTCGCTCTTTCATTCTTGGCCTTGCTCAGACCTGCTCTTTTACTCACACCCTCCCCAGGCCAGGGACACAGAGAGGAGAAAGTGTACTTGGCTTGGGATCTTGACTAGCATTTTGGGTTCTGTCTGTGCTGCTCTCTGATTGTGGTCTTGGCTATGCCTCTTTGCTTCTGTGAGACTGTATTTGCTCATCTCTAAAATGAGTATGCTAGCATTTCACTTATGCTTAGGGTTGAATGAAGTTATGTTTATGAACACACTTTTTCTCTTGGGCCTGTTTTGTAGGGGTCAAAGGTGAAGCTCTGTGATTTGCCTTGGGGAGGAATAGAGAAATAAAATGCTATAGCACTAAGTGAATCAATGATAGGTTAGAAGAGAGGGGACCAAAGGCTAAACATTTATTATAACAGAGGTGGGAAAGTGAGACCATTCAAGGCAAGTGACTCTCCTAAGGTTATGGGGAAGTGGGTGGTAGGCACTGTTCAGTGTGGGCTAGAATTTTCTGAGCCTTGGCATCAGAGTGTTGATATCTTTCATCTGTTCTTTGCCCTCCTCCCTATAGAGTGCTCTGAATTTTTGGCTGCTGGCTGGTGTAGATGGCTTCCAGGTTCGGGACGTGGGGAATCTGACGGTGAGTTCTCTTTCCATGTGAGAGGCAGAGCCCGGGTGAGAACAGAGGGTCTTGCCAGGGCCTGGTAGCATTCCCTGCTCCTTGACTTTGCTTTATTTCTTCTAGAATGCGTCTTTGTTCTTGGCTGAGTGGCAGAACATCACCAAGAGCTTCAATGAAGATAGGTGGGTGCCAGACCCCATCTCCTCCCCAACTCATCTCTGTTGTAGGAACCCCTCAGTGGAGTGCTAGGCCCAAGGAAGGGGGGAGTCCTTAGTCCAAAGAACCTTCTTCGCCTCCAGTCTTCCTCTCTTGTCCTAATACCAACCTTGTCCCCTTCTCTGCTCTGTGCAGGCTCTTGATTGCAGGGACTGAGTCCTCCGACCTTCAGCAGGTCCTGAGCCTACTCGAATCCACCAAGGACCTATTGTTGACCAGCTCATACTTGTCAAATTCTGGTTTCACTGGGAAACATGTAGAACTCCTGGTCACCCAGTATTTGAACGCCACGGGCAGTCACTGGTGCAGCTGGAGTGTGAGTACCACAGCGGTGGGAGGGGGGCAGGAGGCCTTCTGGAGGAAAGAGTTGTTGGGAGATGGGGTGAGAGGCGGGCTTTGGGGCTCACCAGTGCGTCCATTCCTGCAGCTGTCTCAGGCGGGGCTCCTGACGTCCTTCGTGCCGGCTCAGCTCCTCCGACTCTACCAGCTGCTGCTCTTTACTCTGCCAGGGACCCCAATTTTCAGCTATGGGGATGAGATTGGCCTGGAGGCAGCTGCCCTTCCTGGACAGGTATTGCTTGCCGTGCAGTGCAGGAGGTTGTGCTCATCCATCATGACAGCTTTGTGGATGGCGGCAGACAGACGTGAGCCTTGGGTGGAATTGCGTTTGATTCCTAGTCAGCCACACACCAAGCTGTGTGGCCTTGGCGAGTTATTGCACTTCTCTGAGTCTTAGTTGTCTCTGCTGTGATATTGCATTTCTTGTAGGGTAGTTAGGATCAAACGAGGGCATATTTTAAAATGCAATGCCTGCTGTCTGCTAGGTGTTCAGTATAGCAGCCATCACTCACTCACTCAGTGGACAGGGGGTACTCTGTGCCCTCCAGGAGTCACAGTTCAGCAGGGGAGCCCAATGAGAAGTGCACGGCAGCAAGGGCTGTGATAGGGTAAGACCATGAAGACACTCACTTAGCTTTAGCTACAGAGTTGGAGCTTGACACCCGAGCTGATATTGATAGAACCGGCATTCATCTATTCCACAAAGTTTTATTGAATAATTCCTATATGCCATGCGTGGAGGATACAGCAATGCACAAAAAAAGCTGGAGGTGGTGAAATTTGATAATAAGCAAATATAATGAAGATGCCAGGTGCTGATAAGTGCCATGCAAAAGAAAGCAGGGTGGGGGGCCTAGAGACTAGGGGATGGAGTGTGTTTTACATAGAGTGGCCACAGGAGATCTGATGAGACAACTGAGCAGAGATTGGAGGGAAGTGAGGGAGCTAGCTTGTGGCTGTCTGGGAGAAGGGCCCGTTAGGCTGAGGAAACAGTGTGTGCAAGAACTTGAGGCGAGAACTTGCTTGCGCGGGAGAAGTTAGGCACGGGTGGGGTGGTTCTGTGTCGAGGAGGGTGGGAATGGGAGAAGGAGCAGGGCTAGTGGGCCAGGCCTCTTCCAAGTCCTGTCTTCCCCACTTTTCAGCCTATGAAGGCGCCGGTCATGCTGTGGGATGAATCCAGCTCCCCCGACACCTCAGGATCTGTAAGCTCCAACATGACTGTGAAGGTGAGGGTTTTAGATGGGTGGGGCCTGACCAGCAGAGGGTGGGCAGGTTGGCCGTAGGAGTTTGCACCCAAGGGAGCCCTTCATCTCTTCCTGCTCTGTCTTCATCATCTGCAGGGCCAGAGTGAGGACCCTGGCTCCTTCCTCTCCCTGTTCCGGCGGCTGAGTGATCAGCGGGGTAAGGAGCGCTCCCTGCTGCATGGCGATTTCCACACACTCTCGTCGGGGCCTGGCCTCTTCTCCTACGTCCGCCAGTGGGACCAGAATGAGCGTTTCCTGGTAGTGCTCAACTTTGGGGATGTGGGCCAACCTGCCAGGTTGGGGGCCTCCAGCCTGCCCACCAGCGTCAGCCTGCCAGCCAAGGTTAATCTGCTGCTCAGCACCCAGCCAGGCCGGAAGGAGAGTGCCTCTCTTGAGCTGGAGCACCTGACCCTGGAGCCCCACGAGGGGCTGCTGCTCCATTTCCCCTATGTGGCCTGACCAGGACCCACCACTCACTCCTTCCCCTCTCCAGGCCCTTTGGCTTCTGGTTTCTCTTTCCTTTTTTTTTTTTTTTTAAACTGTCACAGATTACAAATGAACCCCCAAATAGGGTGTTTTCTGCCTTCAAATAAAAGTCACTCCTGCCTGGTGAGGTCTTGTCTTCCCTCCACCCCTCTGTCAGGGGCAGGAATTTCTCTCCCCTTCTTCCCCTCTCCCCCCCAGACCTGCCACGCAGTAATCAGGGTCAGAGAGTGCCATACATCCGCTCCAGCCTGAGATGAAGGCGTGCCAAGCTTATAACAGCAGGGAGGTGTCAGGGCCAGGACTGGCATCCGGGCCTCACCCAGGCTGGGCCAGGTGCTCTCCTGGAGGTCTCTAGTCTTGCTGACTCTCTCTTCATCTCCCTCAGCAATGGTCTCCAGCCAAGTGTGGTCAGTTTTCCTGTTTGTGCAGACTTGGCCTTTCAGGGACAAAGAGTGGGAGTGGGGTGGCCTGTTTTCTAGGAGGTTCTTCTGAAGTATACTAGAGGTCACTCATTCAACAGGAATTTATTGCATACTTAGCATGTGCCAGGAGCTGTTTGTTCTAGGCCCTGGGGTTACAGGAGGGAAGAAAGTACAAAGGTCCCTGTCTCCTTGGGGCTTATTCTAGCAAGGAGATGGAGAAGAAATCAGATGAATAAAATCTAGAGTAGGGTGGCTATGTTGTAGTGTTCAAAGAGCAAAAAGGAAAGCGGGGTTGGGGGCTAGAGGAGGCCTTGCCCGGGAGCTGACATTAGAATAAGGCCTGAAATAAGGGAGAGAGTTAACTTGCCAGATATCTGGGGAAGGAGCTTTCCAGTCCCCTGGTGGGAGTGCATCTGACACTTGTGAGAAATGAGGAGAGCAAGGGGAGAGGGTAAGGGATGAGGTCTAGTTGCCAGGCCGGGCAGACCATGAAGGTCGTGGTAAGGTGGGCACAGAAGGGTGCAAAGAGTTTGGCAGACTGCACAGTTAGCGGGCAGTCCCCACAAGACTGCCCTCACTTGAGACGTCAGTGGCAAGTTCAGGGTCCCCGTGACTATCCTTAGTGGGTAACGCTAGAACCACTCACAGAACTCAGGAAAGCACTAAGATTACTGTTTTATTATAGCAGGAGGATACACATTTGAACCAACAAGTGGATAGGATGCACAGGGTGGAATCTGGGAGGAGTCCAAATGTGAAGCTTCCCATCATCCTCTTCTAGTGGAGTCCTGGACGCGACACCTCCTGGTGTATAACACACACTGTGGCTAAGCAGGGAAGCTCACCTGAGCCTTTGGTGTCCAGTGTTTCTTGGGGCTTAATCACATACTGCCCATGTGGCTGACCTTTAGTCTCCAGTTCTTCCAGAGGTCACGTCCCAAAGCACTCATCATAAATCACTGTTGACTGATGTCTGAAGTCCCCGACAACAGACGCTGAAATCAGGCAGGGCATCCCAGAGGCCTAGTGATCACCTCCCAGTAGCTGAGGTGAAGCCAGACTTAGTGTAGGATCAGTTCCTCACTATACACAGGGTCTGAGGGAGTGGGATGGGTGGTGGTGGAGGGTTTTGAGCAGAGGGACATGGTCCGACTTTGATTTTAACTGGCTCACTGTTCGACTAGCAGGGAGGCTGGTTAGGGTGGTTGTTGCTACTGCAGCTTAGAAGACTTACTTGGACATAGCAATGGGGGTGGTAAGAAGAGTTTGGATCCTGCATTTATTTTGCAGGTAGATCCCTAGGATTTGCTGTTGCTCCGGTTGCAATCACATTCTTAGGTTGGCCTCACCACCCTTGGGGTTACGTTTGGCGCTCCTGGCTTTCTTATGGGAAAGAACACCGGCTCCTGTGGGGTGGGACTTGGGTTGGGCCTGGGCCTCTGAGGGTGTATAGGGGACAGATCAAGAGATTCCAAATTAAGGCCCAGTCCTTGTTGGTCCACTTTTGTTTGCCTTGCCCTACTACTGTGCCTGAGGGCTGTGAGGGAAGGAGTGTCCTCAGCCTGGACTCAGAGGGGCTCCGAGCACAATTCCTGAGAAGACACCCAGCAGCCAGCCAGCTGGACCTGTCTCCCCCCTGCCTACAATTTCCCTTCTTCCTCCTGACAGCCCCTCCCCTCTGGCTCTTGTCTAATCCCGGCCTCTCCTCTTCCTGAGGCTCCCCACCCCCCCTCTTTGGCCTTTCGCAGGGTCCCAGCTCCAGCCCTCCCCTTTTCCCTCTTCCTCTGCCTGCGGGCTTCCCCTCTGACCCACAGTTTGTCTCATGGTGTCGCTGCAGATGGAGCCTCATCATGATTGGGCTCTTTGCAATTTACTGTCGACTTTCACTTAAAAAAAAAAAAAGAAATTGTGAATTGTGGTAAAATGTCCATAACATAAAATTTACCATTTTAACCATTTTTAGGTGTACAGTTCAGTGGCATTAAGTACATTCACATTATTGTGTAACCATCACCACCATCCATCTCCAGAACTTTTTCATCACACCAAACTGAGACTCTGTACCCATTGAACACTAAACCCCCCCACATTTGTTTTTAAAATAGAAAATGAATAAGCTAAAAATTAAATGAAGACACTCAAATTTCCGGTGATGCTGGGTGGGGTGCTGATGACACCCTGACCTCTGTGCTGTGGGGAACAGGGGAGAACAGCCACTTGCAGGCCCTATGAAATCCACAAGAGCTAAGTGTGCCACTAACTGCTCCTCGCGTCCCACGTTAAAGAAGGAAACGTGAGCCAGGTGCAGTCACAGGAGCTGTCTCAGTCCCCAACTACCCCACGAAGGAGGAATTCTCACCCCTATTATTGCAGATGAGGAAAGTGGCCAGAATGCCTTTCCCCAGGGCAGCCTGAGCCGACAGCAGGACTCACCTGAAACAGGGTAGGCGGCTCCCACAGGAAACGCGCCTCTGCTGTTCCTTCATTCACTCAATAAACGTTTTTTGAGTTGCTGCTCTGTTTCTGGTATCATCCTCAACTTTCTGGGTTCAGAGTGAACAGGATTCTGCTCTCACACAGTTTCGAGTCTCCAAAGGATCAAATGCTTGGAATTCTAAGCACTGAAGGCCACTTCTTAAGGGTTAAGGGCACGTTTAAATGAGATAATTGGTTTAATGGGATTCTCACTTTTCCTTTGAAGTCATTGTGATGTACCTCTGAGGCCTGTGGGACCTTGTGTACAGAGGAGGCTGAGGGCTCAGAGGAGTAAAGGGACCCTCCTGGACACAGCAGTGGGGCCGCCATTTGGATCCAGGCCTCAGCACTGTGGTCAAACCCCCTGTATCACTGGACTCGGTCTTTCCCCAGGGACCCTGGCCAATTACCTGCCCTTGGGTCAGAGAGGGGACTGACCTCTCCATTGGCCTGAGTCATTCTTCCAGTACCAGTCAATGTGCTACATGTTAGGGCATAAAGGGGACTAAACTACTGCCCCACTGTTCTGGGCTTTACCGATTGAGCGTGGAAGCAGATGTTTGAGTAGTTGCAGTCCTGAGATAAAGGCTGTGGGGCAGCTGTGAAGCAGGCCCTGTGCAGTGCAGAGGAAATGTTTGACCCAGGAGGGATCAGGGAAAGCTGCTTGGAGCCTTCATTTGAGCTGAGGCTGAGGCAACAATAGGCGTTCATGTGATGCAGTTACAGGACAGGGCCACCGCGGAGAGGGGATATTATGTACAGCCACTCAGTTGAGACAGCACGGCGAGCGTGAGGAACCATAAATCATGGATTTGGACAATCCGGGAGAGCGGTGAGAGCCAACCAGAGGCCAAAGCACAAAGGGCTTTAACAGCCGTGACCAGTTATCTATACTTTGCCCCTTATGTAGATCAGTGGTTCCCACTCTGGTTACGCAGAATCCTCTGGAAAATTCTCTCCTGTCCAACATCCACTGAATTGGAATCTTCAAGGGGTGAGCCTAGGAGTCTATTTTTAACCAACTTTCTGAGATGATTCTCAGCAGTTTGGGAATCACTAGATCAATGCTTCTCAAACTTGCTTTGTTGTGCCCAAGGACAATGATTAGAATAGTCCTAGTTTTTCTCCTGGGTGTTCTGTTTCAGAAGGTCTGGGATAGGACACCAGGATCTACGTAAGAAGCTCAGCTAAGAATGAGAAAGGAACTTTGCTCTCTCTGGCGGGGAGACCACGGAAGTGTGCTCAGTAAGGAGTGATGGGGTCAGCTTTGAGTTCCAGAAAGCTTGCTCTGGCTCCGCTGTTGCGGAGGAAGAAGTTGAGGGTGACCGGGACTGGGAGCAGGGAGCCATTTAGGGGGCTTTTGGAATAGCCCAGGAAGATTCAGAAATTAAGGAGGCAGAGGCTGTGGAGTTGGAGAGGAGGGGATGGCTTGGAGAGATGTTTCAAGAGAAGAAATGCCAGGATTTCACGATCGCCTAGGTGAGATGGATGTGAGGGGAGAAGGGAGCTGTGCAGTGACTCCTGAATTTCTAGCTTAAGTGACTGGGGGGAGGGCTGGGGCCATCAAGGTGAGCGGGTGGGGCAGGAAGAGAAGCAGCTGTGGGCAGGGAGGCGATCAGCTCCACGTAGATGTGCTGGGTTTAGCTGCCCTTGGACTTGCAGGTGGAGGCTTCCAGCAGGGGAGGGTCTACAGCTCAGCAGACAGGAAGATCCGGGAGCCCTCGGGGTAGAGGTAGGGGTACATACCGTGAGTGTGAAGGATGCCAGGGTGACTGTGCAGGGTGAGAAGGGCAGAAGGGTGACGTTGGAGTCCTGAGGACTGGCAACATTTACAGGACAGAGAGTAGAAGAGAGACCCACAAAGGAGGAAGAACAGAAGAGAACGGAGCCCCGGGGTGGGGATGGGAAGGAGGAGGAAGAGACCAGGTCGGTGTCAGATAGAGCAGAGCTGTTCCAGGTGCCTTCAGATTGGTGACAAGGACATCATTGGTGGTCTTCTGGGAGTCTTCTCCAGAGCAATTCTAAGGGATGGTGGAGAAATGGATATTTCTCATTTTAACAGTAGGAGGGATTTGTACAAGTTTCTAAATAGTATCAGTCAGAGTTCCTGTTTTTTTTTTTTCCATTTTTATTGGTGTCTTAATAATTTATAATGTTGTGGGGTTTTAGTTGTACATTATTATTTGTCCGTCACCATGTGGATGCATCCCTTCACCCCTTGTGCCTACCCCCCACCCGCCTTCCCCCTGGTAACCACCAACCAGTTCTCTCTGTCCTTGTGTTCGTTTATATTCCACATATGAGTGAAATCATGCAGTGCTTGTCCTTCTCTCTCTGGCTTATTTCACTTAACATAATACCCTCTAGGTCCATCCATGTTGTTGCAAATGGGACAATTGTGTCTTTTTTTATGGCTGAGTAGTATTCCATTGTATATATATGCCACGTCTTCTTTATACAATCATCAGTTGAGGGACACTTGAGTTGCTTCCACTTCTTGGCTATAGTGAATAATGCTGCAATGAGCATAGGGGTGCATAAGCCTCTTGTGATGGTTGATTTCATGTCCATTGGGTAGATGCCCAAGAGTGGGCTTGCGGGATCATAAGGTATTTCTATTTTTAATTTTTTGAGGACTCTCCATACTGTTTTCCATAGAGGCTGCACCAGTTTGCATTCCCACCAGCAGTAAATTAGGGTTTCCATTTCTCCACAACCTCTCCAGCATTTGTTGTTTTTTGTCTTGGTGATTATAGCCATTATAACTGGTGTAAGGTGATATCTTAGTGTAATTTTGATTTGCATTTCCCTGATGATTAGTGGTGTTGAACATCTTTTCATGTGACTGTTGGCCATCTGTATATCTTCCTTGGAAAAATGTCTGTCCATATCCTCTGCCCATTTTTTTGTTGGGTTGTTTGTTTTTTTGTTGCTCAGTTGTGTGAGTTCTTTATATATTAAGGAGATTAATCCCTTGTTGGATACATGATTTGCGAATATTTTCTCCCAGCTGGTGGGTTGTCTATTCATTTTGATCCTGGTTTCATTTGCCTTGCAGAAGCTCTGTAGTCTGATGAAGTCCCAGTTGTTTAGTTTTTCTTTTGTTTCCCTCGTCCGAGTAGACATGGAATCTGAAAGGATCCCTTTAGGACCGATGTCAATTAGTGTACTGCCTATATTTTCTTCCAGTTCCTGGTTTTCTTAAGCAGCAAAAGAATTTATTGAAAGGCCATCAGGAACTGCCAGGAGGAGCAGGACCAGACTTGGAGAATGGGCAGGAAGCAAGTGCCAAGCAGCAGGAAGTACAATTGTCTTTTAACCGGAACAGCCTGGGAGGCTGCCACGGGGGACACGCTGCCAATGGGTGTGTAGTTGGGCACAAAGCCCTTGGCTGCTGGGGTGGGATGTGAGTGATGCTGAAATTCTGAATGTGTTCCACTTGTAAAGACCTTGGCGTATCCTGAGTCCAGGGATGAAGGGGAGAGGGCTCTGTCTAGTTGCCAAGTCATGCACCGTGGTACTGTACCCACACTGAAGGGCACCCTTTTCTGCTTCACACAAGGGTGCTGATTAGCCTAGGATGGCCCTAGATATAGAAGAGTCAAGGATGATTTTAAGTTTTTTGGCCTGAGCAGCTGGAAGATCGGATTTGCCATTTATTGAGGTGGGGAAGACGTCCGGAGGAACGAGTTTAAAAGGGGAAATGAGCAGCTCACTTTGGGCCTTGATGCCTTTGGGTCTCATAGACATCTAAGTGGAAATGTCAGGATGTTAGCTGGACACACTGCTCTGGTGTTCACGAAGATACCTGGGCTGGAGATGCGAATTTGGGACTCATGTGGACAGCTGGCATTTAAAGCCACGAGGTGACAGGAAGTGACTTGGGGAGTGAGTGTAGATGGGGAAGAGAAGAAGACCAAGGACCGAGAACCAAGTGCTTCAGAGGTCAGAGAGATGAGGAGAAGCCAGTAACAGAGACTGAGAAGGAGGGACAGTGAGGTAGGTGGGAGGTTGCAGCCCTGGAGACCAAGCAAAGAGGAGATGGATTCTGTGAAATGCTGCTGGGGAGGCCGAGTAAGAGGACAGAGGCTTGGCCATGGCGTTTATCAGCATGGAGGTCTTTGGTGACCTTGACAAGAGCAGTTTCGGTTGAGGCTGTGGCAAAAGCTGACTGGAAGGGGTTTAGGAGAGGATCAGAGGAGAGAATTTGGAGTCAGTGACTATAGACAGTGTAGCTGTTAAGGAAGGGAGAGAAATGAGCTGATAGCTGGAGGAAGAAGGGGGCCGAAAGGCTTTGCTTTGTTAAAGATGGGAGCAATAATATAATATTTGCTTCAGTAGAGAGGGGGGAAAATGCCAGGGAGAGGAGACCTGCTGGATGGATGCCTTTGAGGTAGGGAGAGGGTGTGGGATGGGGGAGGAGGGCTGGCCTTTGCTGGGAGCTGGTCACAGTGAAGGCGGAGCAAATGAGTCTAGAGTTGGTGGGTAGACATTCTACCCACAGATTGGTATTATTTTCTCAATGAAACAGGAAACAAGGTCATCAGCTGAGAGTGAGGATTGGGGCCTCCCGAGTGTTGGAGGTTTGAGGAGAGAGGAGAACGTAGGACCAAACATCCAGGACCTTCCTATTCACAGTGTCTGTCTGGGGACTAGTAGCTCCCGTATCACCTACTTGTTAGAAATGCAGAATCTCAGGCCCACCCCAGGCCTATTGAATCCGAATCTGAATCTGTGTTTTAGACCCCAGGTGACTCACATGCACCCTCAAGTCGGACAAGCCCCGATGTAGGAGATCGGGAGAGCCACTGTTTGAGAGAAGTGTAGATGGATTGCCAGACAGTGTGAACAACCTGCTTCAGACCTGCCTGTGTTTCTCTTGGTGCTAACTAACAGAATTTCAGCAGTTGGCCTTGAAAATTCCAGGTCCCTCTAACTGGTCATAACAACAACAACAACAACAACAACAACAACAACAAAAATCTCAGTTCTGTAAGGAGAAAATGTTCCCTCTTTTTCTGAAGCCTCAGAAATGAAAGCAGATTCTTTTCTGCATCATAAAACCATCCTTGCAAATGTTATTTCTAACAAGGGAATTTGTCAGACAATCAAATTTAAGAGGCTGTTTCTTTGTCCTGTGAAAGTAACATTTAACTTTTCAAAAGCTTGTGATTCTGATTGCTTGTCTTCCTTAACAAGGCGTTGCCCTGGCAATAATATTTAAATTCACATCTCTGTTTTCTAGAAGGTATAAATACCTGTGAGTTTTTTTGTTAAGCCAGAAGGGGAGCGCTGACACATCCTTCTTCTCCCACATGCATGAGGTAAAATAATCCCAGTGACTTTGAGATTTCTTAAACAAAGAGTTTGAGAGATTAAATTAACAGGCGGCAAGGACACCTGTTGTGAGGTGGAGGGTTGGGGGCATGAAGACAGAGGTGAAAGTTGAGAACACCTTTGGGAATAAGGCAAGGGAGCTGACTGGGCACAAGTGCAAGCACAGTTAGATGGCACCACGAGGCCCACTGGCTGAGGTCAGGAACCCTGCATTTGGTCTGGTGCCAACCTGTGAGGTAGCGGGATTTGTTGCCAGCGGTGCTTGACTGCCGATGTGTAGGATCAGGGAAGATGGATGGTGGAGTTGATCCCGGGCAGTGAATTTGTGGTGGAAGCAAGGGGCCAGGGGATTGTGAATATTTGTGGCAAGGATGAAAGATTGCATGGTTCAGGCTTCTCAGGGAAGGAAAATTGATGGCAGGGGAGGTGGCTGAAAGATTGGGAGGAAGACAATGGGTCCTGGAGGAAGATGAGGGAGCCCGGTAGGGGTGGGGAGTGAGAGGGAAGATGCTGGACATTAAGCTCTCGAGGAAGGAGCAGTTGAGGACTCTGGGTGGCTGACGTGGGGTGGAGAGCGAGGTCCCTGGGGCTGAAGAGATCACGACACTGACAGTGCTATGTTGAATGAGTCAGTCACCCAGCCAGGGTGGCAGCCAAGATGAAGAGGAGGAGAGCACGGGCTTGGAGATCATTTGGGGATGGAATCCTTGCTCTACCCGGACTAAACCTCTTAACTTGTTTCCTTATCTGTCAGATAGTCTTAACTGTTGTTACTCAAAAAACTTCTGATACCAAATGGGTGGGTTTTTTTTTCTCACACCAACCAATTCTCTGATTCTCTGGACACTGACTGGGTGTCCTACAATTCAATTCAATTCTGACACTATCTACTTGGAGTTAGCATCAGATCCCACAGTCTAAGGGCTCATGCCCACAAGACTGCCCCTATTTGAGATGCCAGTTGCAAGTCCCAGGTTGTCACCGGTACTTCTGACCAACCAGCTGTAAATTCAGAGGTTCCCACAACTCCCTCCTCAGTTTCGATAATTCTATAGAGCGACTCACAGAACTCAGGAAAGTGCTTCGCTTACTATTACCGGTTTATTATAAAGGATACAACTCAGGAACAGCCAAATGGAAGGGACGCGCGGGGTAAGATTCGGGGGAGGGAAGGTGCTCGGAGCGTCCATGCCCTCTCTGGGCGCACCACCGTCCCAACGCCTCGATGTCAGAACTACGAGGTTTAGGGGTTTTGATAGAGGTTCCGTCAGCGATTGATGAAATCATCGGCCGTTAGCGATTGAACTCATTCTCCAGCCCTTCTCCCCTCCTCCGCAGCCAGTGGCGCTGACAGTTCCAGCCCTCTAATCACGTGGTTGGTTCATCTGGCAACCAGCCGCCATCCTGAAGCTGTCTAGGGCCCCCCCAAGAGTCACCTCATTAGCATAAACTCAGGTGTGGTTGAAAGGGGTGTGATGTTTTATTGTGAATAAGAAAAGACACTCTTCTCACCTCTGTCACTCAGGAAATTTCAAAATCCTGAAGCTCTGTGTCAGGAACTGGGGACAAAGACCAATAATATTTCCTATTATGTCACCGATAGGGACAGTAACATCTGTCTTAAAGAGAGTTCATCCACATGTCAGAGGAGGAAGAAAGCTCGTAGGAGTTCGTCTGGTTCCTAGTTGTCCAAGGCAGCAAAGATATAATGTAATAATGATCCTTTATTGTCTACTATGTCACAACGTACCCGGTGCTTTACTGACCCTGAGGGGCCGTGGTCTGACATGTGCATCCCCTGGGCTTGGCTGGGCAGAAGGGCATGAGAAGGGAAAGTCAAGACCCTTGGGGGTGGGGAAGGAAACCAACGTTTTCTGAGTGTTCAATATGTAACAGTTCCAGCCATTATCTGCCTTTTACAGATGAGGAGACGGAGGCTTGGAATAATGCAGTGACTTGTTCAGGGTCACAAACTCTTTCTCTATAATTTCCTGAATGATAGGGTACTAGAAGCATCTTCTGTTCTAGTATTTGGTCTTTGTTCCTGGTTCCTGACACAGAGCCCCTAAATCTCTTGGAATTTCCTGGGTGATAGGAAGGAGCATCTTTTGTTCAAATGAGTTCTAACGACTCTTGATAGGCTCCTGGATACAGGATGGGCTCTGGTCATCAGAAAGACCAAGCTACGATTAGAAGCTTGGAACTTTCAGCCCCACTTCCTCATCCTCCGGGGGGTGGGTGGGAAAGAGGGGCTGGAGGTGGAGTTAATAATTGATCACACCTACGGGATGAAGCCTCCATAAAAATCCCTGAAGTACAGGGTTCACAGAGCTTCTGGGTTGGTGAACACATCCATGGCTGGGTGGGTGGTGCACCCCAACTCCACAGGGACAGAAGTTCCTACGCTTGGGACCTTTCTGGACCTCACCCTATGTACCTCTTCATCTGGCTGTTCATCTGTATCCTCTATCATATCCTTTTATTATATAATCGGTAAATGTGTTTCCCTGAGTTCTGTGAGCTGTTATACAAATTATTGAACCTGGAGGGGGTTGTGGGAACCCCCAGTTTGTAATCAAACAGACAGAAGTGTGGGTAACCTCAGGACCCACGACTCGTGACTGGCATCCGAAGAGGGGGCGGTCTAGTGGGACTGAGTCCTTAACCTGTGGGATTGACACTGTCAGGTAGATAGTCTCAGAACTGAATTGTAGGATACCTGGCTGGTGTTGGAGAATTGGTTGATGTAGGAAAAACCCCCACACATTGGGTGTCAGAAATTTTGTGAGTAGAATGTAAAGGAAACAGATTTTTTTTCTTTTTAATAGGGCAAGAATATTGCAAGTGGGAGAAATGAAAGGAATAAAAAGCATGAAGAAGTGAGTTTGGGGCCTGTGTGAGGACCAGGGGAATTTCAGAGGCTGAGACTAGGGTCTATGGGGCAAGGGGTCAGAGAAGAGGCTGAAGAGGTAAGCAGGGCTGAATGGAAGGCTTTGGAGGCTAAGGAACTTGCATTTTTATCTCAAGCTATTGACTAGTTGTAAGCAAGGGATTGACAGCCTCAGATCTATGTTTTGGCTGCTGCATGGAGACCGGATGGGAGTGGGACCAGTTAAGGCAGCGGTTGGCAAACTATGGATGATGGGCCTGTTTTTTATACCCACTGTGAGCTAAGAATGGGTTTGCATTTTCAAATGGCTGAAAAACAAATCAACAGAAGAATAGTATTTTGTGACACATGAAAATTCTATGAAATTTAAATCTCAGAGAAATTCAAATAAAGTTTTATTGGAACACAGCCATGTATATTCACTTTTGCCTACAAAAACAGAGCTGAATAGTTGAGACAGAGATTATAATATATAAGTATCTACATAATATTCTTAATTTTTGCCTTTTGGTCCACAGAGCCTAAAATATTTACTATCTGGCCCTTTACAGAAAAAGTTCGCTAACCCCTGAATTAAGGGATTATTTTAGCATTTCAGGCAAGAGGCCTGCACTGGGATTGCGACAGTGGGGATGGAGAACGCTGGATGACTTTGGGAACTATTCAAGAGGTAGACTGACTGATGGGTACAAGGAGTAAAAAGAAGAAGGAGTCTAAGACGACTCCCGGATTTCTGGATTGAGCTCCGTGTGAATGTGGTGCAAGCCAGGCCAGGAGTACGGAGAGGGAGGGTGGAACGGGGGGCAGGGGAAGTATATAGGCCGGGAGGGAAGAGTGGGAATAGTTTCAGGACTATTTTGTGTGATAGTCTGATTCCTGGAGTTATGCCGTTTGTGTGTGTTACCAGAGATGCTAAGAACAGACATCACGTCAGACTCTTTAGAGCCTGAGGCTGGTGTGGGGCTCCTGGCATTCAGAAGGCGTTGGTGCTGTGAAGGTGAGCAGGTGCCTGTCTGAAATTCCAGTTGGGTCAGCCTTAGTTCTGTAAAATCAGAGCCAGGCTCCAAAAAATGAAACTGAGGATCCCAAAAGCCTGGGGGAGGCACCGGGAGAATGTGGGGTTTCCCTAGATGCCACGTCTCCCCTTGTCCATCTCCTAGTTGTGTGTGAGCTTGACTTACTGGAGAGAGGGAGGGCCTGCCTCTGCAGGTTTAGTGTAGTAGCCAGGTGAGTGGATCCTTCTGGGACCTTGGGTTCCTGTTGAGGTTTAGGGGCAGGAGCTGAGGTGGCCCAGATCATCTACTCCATCATTTGTCCTGTGTTCTGGGAAGCAGCCCAGGGACGTTCTAAGCGCCATTTCTTGGCAGGGCTATTCCCTTGATTGCCCGCAGGTGGCGCTAAAGTGACATGCTGGGAATGCAGGAGGTGGGGGCAGCCGGGAAGAGAGAGAATCCTCACTTGCACCCCTTCTCTAGCCCTTGCCCTGGGAGGCGGAGGCGGTGGCATTCACAAAGCCAGCTTATACTCTACCTATTTCGTGCTCAGGCATGCCGTGGCCCTTGTTTCTACGGCCGAGAAGGACTCCCTCAGGGTGGGAGAGAGTGCAGCATTTGGGGTGGACTGATGCCATGTCCAGCCGCTCTCTCCCGTCCAGCTCAAGCCATTTCCTCCGTCTTCTGGCAGCTGGATCTGTAGGAATCTTGCTTCAGAGGCTTGTAGGGCGCAGTCCCTGTCTCTGGGAAGACTTCCTGGACCACATGCCTCCCTCACCCAGGCTTGCTCCCTCATACTCCTTTCTCCAAGTCCTGTTTCTCCTCCCTGGCAAGGGGGAGGGGACTCTGGACTCTCAAGCCAGGGCTGGAAGAGGAGGGAAAGATGTGGGTCTGAAAGTAGACTTGGTTCCTGGCCTTTCCCTGTGAGCAGCCTGGTCCAGTGATGATGCTGATCATACAGTCATAGGGGTCCTTCCCTACAGTCTCTCTCATCCTCTCGATTCACCCGCGAGGGCTCATTCCCCTTTTGGAGATGAGGACATTGAACTTAAGAGGCATGCCTAAGGTCATGGGGTGAGGGGCACGAGCAGGTAGGACCTGCGCCTGGGACCAAGGACAAGATGAACTGCTAGCCCCACTCCTGATCCGAATACCAGCTTTGATCCCCACCCTTGGCCTCCAGGAGAGGTCAGGCCAATGATTCCAAAGCCCTGCTCTCCCAACACGACTCGACTTCCTCAGTTGCTCCACCTCCCAGGACCAATGCCTTCCATACAGGGTAGGACACTGAGCCCTAGAGGGGGCTCAGGGCTAAGCTGGAGCAGTGGCTGGGAGGGGCCCTCTCGGGGGTCTTGAGCTGACAATACAGGAGCCTGTGCTGGTGGGAGAGGGGGAGGGAGTTTGTGTCCTAGGGTCATTCTTCACAGTGCCGTGCTCTTCACAGCCCCTGGCCAGCCTGTCCTGTCCACCTCTTTAGTGGATTGCCCCTGCCCATGGTGTCAGAGGCTTCCTTTTCAAAGAATTCTGGGAGTCCTGAGAGCTGTGTGGGGTGGATCTCTGCACCCTCTCTCAGGACCTTTTTCCTCTAGCCAGCATTTCTCAACTTTAGCCTGCATCAGTCTCCTGAAACAGATGGCTGAGTTCTTCCCCTAGAGTTTCTGACTCAGTAAATCTGGGGCGACCCAGAGAGCTGTATATCTAACAAGGTCCCAGGTGATACTACTGCTGCTGTCAGGACCACTGTGCACTGAAGGATTGACTTAGCAGGTCTGGGTTGTCCAAACCTTGCACATTCCAAAGGAAGGTTTGGCCCTTGCCTGGGTCCTGGGAGATAACCCCTAAGCCCTTGGAATGTCCTGCCTGATAAGAGTGTCCTTGCTTACGTGGGGGCCTTGAACCACACCAGGTTGTCTGTGCTAACAATGGAATTTATAGTGGGGGCCTTGGGCCACGTAGGATCAGTTTAACCTCTGGAGGGGGAGGAGACTAGGTAACTAAGGTCAGCCATGTGGGTGGTCAGTCATGCCTACATGAGCCACCTCCAGGTAAAACACTGGACACACATCATTGCTGGGAGAATTAAGTGCTGCCCCCATGACTCCACTGGGAAAGGACAACTGGAAGCTTGCACCTGGTCTCTGCCCTGTGCACCTTTATCCTCTGCTGATTTTAATTGTATCCTTTCACTGTAATAAACTATAACCATGAGTATAACAGCTTTGCTGAATTCTGTGTGTCCTTCTAGCAAATTGTTGAATTTAAGGGTGACCTTGAGGACCCACAATGACAACCACACTTTGAGAACCACTGTTCTACGCTGTGGGATTAACCTCTCTAGGATTATTTTGCTTTAAGCTTGGGGCCCTCTCACCAAGGAAGTGCCTTACGACCTGGCCTGAGGGTCATCTTTATGGAGTGCTTTGGTCTGGATCCCAGGCACCCCATCTCCACAGTCCAGGGGTCAGGAGGCTGTGAACTGCCTGGAAGCCCGGGTGTTGCTTTGTGGGGTACCCCTGAACCATCCCCCTGGGTCACTGGGCCTTAGTCTCCCCACCTGTAAATGGGGTTTTGGAGAAGTTCAGTTCTCCCCGGGGATGACAGGGCTCCCAGAGCAGGCACACCGGCAAAGCTGACAGAGAATATGCTGGGCTATGGACACAGGCAGTTTATTTCACCTAGCCTCCCTACTTCCAGTGGCCAATTCTGCCCCTTACAGCCCTACTCACCTGAGTTGTGGACCCTGGGGTGCTGGGGCCCACAGGTTTCAGTAGATCCAGCTACTCAGTGCTGCCCCTCCTGGGACCACCCTCAGGGCAGCAGCCCACATTCTGTGGTACTCGGGCCCTCCCTGCCCCATCCTGCCCTGGCCTAAGACCAGGTCCTCAATCCAACACAGGGAGGAAGCCCGCTAGTGCCTGCTGGTTCTGTGGCTTTATTCAGACTCAGCACTTGCTGAGAATGGAAGGAAAGAACATTTGGGGCCAGGCTAGAGATAAGGGAGGCTGGGAGGCCATGCACGGGTTGGATTGGGGAGCTCACAGGAGAGAACCTGTTGGCCGGGCTAGGCTGGAGTGGGGCGGGGCCAGAGGCAGGCAGCATGCGGGAGGCCTGGCTAGATCTGCCTGGAGCAGATCTATCCCGGTGGCGGCTGTGAGCCAGGGAGGGACAGCCTGAGGGTTTCTCTGGGGCAGGGGGTATAGATGTGGGGCTGGACAGCAGGCAACCCTGCCCCGCACTCCCAGGGAATGACATAGTGGGACAGTCAGGACACCTGGTGCCTGTTCCTGCTGCTGCCTTGGAACTTGATGTGTGGCTAGCCAAGCTGGTCCCCTCTGGTGTCACTGTCCTGCTGATGCTTGGACATTTGCCTTGGGGGTGACCCACATAGGGATGCTCTGGGGACATTTATAGGGAGGTTGGACAATCCTGGAGAGTGTGCTTAGGGCCCAGTACCATGGGCTGTGCCTGGGGAGGGAGGGAATCCCCTCCTAGGGGATGCTCCCTTTGAGCCGAGCTTCTCTCTCAGTGGTTGGTGTCAGTTCCCTGCTGTGGCCCCAAGGGGTGCCATCTCCCACCCCAATCCAGGCCAGTCCCTGGGCCAAGGATGACTGTAATGTTAAACTTTCTTTCTTGTGGCCTGCCCTGCTGGCTCTGGAGTTGACTTCCTGCCTTAATGCAAACAAGAACTCCAAAGCTTGGATCCTCCTCCTGGGACTTCTTCCAGGTGACGAGCCCATTCCCACCCAGCAGGGAACACAAAAACCAGTTCCCCGGCTTCCCCTCCCTGCCTGGGAATAGCAAAGTTTGGGAAGTTGGCAGGGTCTCTCTGGGCTGTTTAGGAAGGTGACCTAGGGGCCTGGGAAGCCTGGTGAGGCCTGGGCAGGGCCCTGGGTCTGAGGTCACAGCCCCTGCCCGCTTTCTCCCCGGCTCTCCCGGGGACTGGGATGGAGGGATGCAGGCGAGGGGGCCATCAGCATTGGCGGGAGGGGGTGCGGTGCACAGAGCCAGGGCGCTTGGGGATCTTGCGCCAGCGACGCTTGTCCCAGCGGCAGAGCAGCAGCAGGCGGAAGGTGTCCCGGAAGGCTTTGTTGCAGAGTGCGTAGCACATGGGGTTGATGGTGCTGTTGACATAGCACAGCCAGTAGCCCAGCTCCCACAGGGTCTCGGGAACACAGTCCTTGCAGAAAGTGGACACCAGCACCATGATGTTGTACGGTGTCCAGGTGAGGATGAAGGCCAGCAGGATGGCGCTCAGGGTCCGAGCCGCCTTCTTCTCCTTGACCAGCGAGAAGGTCTTCCGCTTGGCCAGCTGCTCCTTCCCACGGGGCTTCTGGCTCTTGCCCGCTCGCTCACGCCCTTTCCGAGTTGGCCTCTTGACTGTATTCGGAGAGCTCCGGGGTGGCGGCTTGGCGGGAGCCTGCGCCTCGGGGTCCACCATGGGCATCTTGATCACCACCTCGGAGCCAGGCTCCTCACCCTCTGAGGATGTGAGGGACTCCATGGAGCCTTCGTCCTCCTCCTCCTCCTCCTTCCAGCTGTAGGCCTGCAGCAGCCTGGGGGCCCGGCAACAGCGACAGCAGCGCCCTGGAGGGGTCTCCGGTGAGCCCTCCGCCCCCGGCTGGGACCGCTCTGAGCTGCTGCTGCTGCCGCCCCCCTTCCCTGGCGTCTCAGAGCCCTGCAGGGCCGCCAGCTCCCGGGCCCGGTTCTCTGTCTCTCGGTAGATGCGCCAGTAGAGCGTGCACATGACCGTGACTGGGAGGTAGAAGGCGGCCATGGCTGTGCCAAAGGTGATGATGGGCTGGGAGAGGAACTGGATGTAGCACTGCCCGGCCAGCACCGTCCGCTCCCCTACCAGGTACTGCCAGAAGAGGATGGCTGGGGCCCACAGGACGAAGGAGACCAGCCAGGCCAGGCCAATCATCAGGGCCGCCCGGCGGGGTGTGCGCTTGGCGCGGTAGCTCAGGGGCCGGGTCACAGAGAAGTAGCGGTCAAAGCTGATGAGCAGCAGGTTCATAACGGAGGCATTGCTGGCCACGTAGTCCAGAGCCAGCCAGAGGTCGCAGGCTAGCGTGCCCAGAGCCCAGTGGCCCATGAGCAGGTATGTGGTATAGAGGTTCATGGAGAAGGTGCCGATGATGAGGTCGGCACAGGCCAGGCTCAGCAGGAAGTAGTTGTTGACTGTTTTGAGCTCTGTGTTGACCTTGAAGGAGATGAGTACCAGCAGGTTGCCTGTCACTGTGGCTAGTGACAGGAGGCCCGTGGTGATCCCAATGAAGGCCACTTGCCAGGGTCCCTTTCCTGGTCCCAGGACGGTGATATTGGGGCTGACGGCAGGGGGGGCCGAGGTATTCATGGTGGCCAGCGGGGCTGGGGGGCAGCCCCTTCCTCTAGTCACACAACAGGGCTTCCTCAGGGGGAGGTCATCACCTGAAAAGAGAGGAGACGGGCTTTGGTTGGGCTGCTGGACATCCCTGATAGCCCAGAGTGGAAGAGTGGAAGGAACACAGCATCACCCTCCCTTGCTGGTGTCCACACACGGTCATTTATGATGCATGTTCCCAGCCACGAATGGATTTACCAGCCAAAGGGGTTGGGGAGCTTTGGGATCCAAAGATCTGAATCCCCACTCCAGCTTCGCCAGGTGGATTCTGAGCCTTGATGTTCTCACCCGGAAATTGCTACTGATCCCTGTCTTGCTTAAGTCCTGTGGCAGGAGTTGGGAGACGGGCTCTGTATACAGTACTACCAAATTTTCAAAGCATTTTACTCAATTTTATTAAAGCTCTCGTTTACTGAGTAGTTGCTACATGCCAGACACAGTGCTAAGCATTTAATTGAATTATCTAATTTAGCTGTCGTACATCACCAGGAGGAAGGTTTCTTAGGAGCTCCATTTCACTGAGGCAACCGTGGCTCCCAGCAGCCACAATGCCCAGCCACGGTGACACAGGTGGTGGGGATGATTAGAACCCACTCCTCTCTCTCACTCTCTGAGCATATGGAGCTCCAGGGGGATCCTTCCATCAAGTAAGGAGAGATGGGAAATCAGGGAGCAGACTCCAGAGAAGGTAAAGGGAAAGAGATGTGTGTGAGTGTGTGTCCGTGAAGTGCATGTGTGCGTGTCTGCACGTCTTTCTCAGACGTGAATGGAGTGAGTGTGTGTGAGAGAGAGGAGGGTGGTGTTTGGGGCTGGATCGGACCCTCTGTAGGGCAGCAGGGGAAGAAGTGCTGAGCCCGGACACTTGCCTGGTGGTGGAAGATCTGGAGGAAAAGCAGGCAGCAGGGATGAGGGCCTCAGCTCCCACATAGGTGGGGGCCTGGCCCCAGATGGGGCGTGGGAGGCCCCCTCCACCTCCCCACTCTGTTCCCAGGCCCCAGCTGAGTGGGGAGCAGCAAGGGGAATGAGGAGATCCCCCAGACTTCTCTTGAAGCTGGAGTCCAGCCCAGGCACTAAGGGTGGGTAAAGAGAAAAGTAAGGACTCAGCAACCTGCTGGATGGGTGGGAGGGCCCCACAGCTGTGCTGTGGCCTTGCTGCGGTATTTAGGCCAGTCTCTTCCCGTCCTGGGCCTCAGGCATCCATCTGTCCATTGAGGAGATCGGGGTCTCCTCCGACCTGAAGCTGTGGCTTTGGGGGCTGTATCGTTGGAAAAATTCTAAAGGAGACGTTGGGCAAGGGCCCACTCAGCCCTGGTGTTCCTCGGGACCCAGCCTGTGACAGAGAGACGAGTGCTGTGTCTGTGAGGGGGCTGCTGTGTGACGGATGGCCTCGGCGGTGTGTGGCTGTGAGAGTGTGTGACCCAGGGTATATGTGGCTCAGGGCATCTCCACCACTCCTGGTGAACTGCCAGGTGTGAGAGCGACTGTCAGCCTGGGGAGTTCAGAATGTGACACAATGTGCAAGGAGGACTGAGGCCGACAGTGCGTGCTTGTGTGTCTGGGACAGTTTGCACGTGAGGGGGCACATGTAACACCCCGGATGAAGGACCCGGACTCTGGAGCCAGACTGTCTGCATTTGAATCCAGGCTGCACCATTCACGGGGTGTGTGATCTCTGCTAGGGATATAACTGCTATGTGCCTCTGTTTCCTCAACTGAAAAATGGGCGTAATTCTAGTCCCTAGCTAATAAATCAAGGAATTTGTGAGGGTCAATGAGTCAATAGATGTAGAGTGCTTAGACCCACCCTGGCACACGGTGAGCACTGGGTTCCCACTGACTCTTAGCACGTGGAGCAACGAGGGCTCCCTCCTGCCTGGGGGTGTCTGCTTCTTTGATAAAAATTTCTAATACCATGACAACAGCAACTAATAATAATAATGACCGTTGCTATTAATTAGTGCTCCCTGAGTGCCAGTTGCTACTCAAAGTGCTTACGTGCCTTATCTCACTTAATCTTAACAGGGAACCTATGACCTAGGGATTGTTCTTCTCTCCATTTGACAGATGAAGAAACTGAGGATGAGAAAAGCAAGAGAATTTGCACAAGATCACACAGGTAAGGTAGGAACCAGGATTTGAGCCCAAGCAGTTTGTTCTAACGAAACTTTATTTATAGGAACTGATGGTTGGCCGGGGGGCCGTAGTTTGCCAATTGGAATTTAAAAAATATTACATTAAAATATTATTTATCTTGCTTACTGAGTTTTGTTGCATCCTCCTCCCTTCACCAAAGTCAGGCGCTGGGTGGGAGGCTGGGCTTTCTCCGGTAAGGCCTCTGGTGGACACCACCCTTGACAGGTTGCCCTGTGCAGCTCTTGTCCCTCTGATCTGACTCAGTGCCATTTAATGCCCATTGCAAAAATAAAGCAACTGAGGCCCAGAGGAAAGAGGGAAGGTGGTATGGTGCAGCCCAAGGTCTCCTGGCTCCTAGACTGGGTGCCTGGGAGCAGCTCTGTAGCCCCCGTGGCTCCCTGGGCCCTGGGCCAAGACCTGAATAGGCTGAGTCAGACAAGAGGAGCTGGCTGGCCTGAGAGGCCGCACGCTCTGCAGCTGCAGGGGCCTCCTGTCTGCCGGGGCACGGTGCAGCCTTCAACGCTGGGCCCAGCACCCACCACGTACCTGGTCCTCACAGCAGGGCTCAGACTAGGGTGTGGCTGCTGAGGCACTTGCTTCGGATGCAAAATTTGAGATGCCCCAAAACTTAGTCATCAAGAAAATAATATTTCATGCAACATTAAAAAAAAGGAAATTGATGCAAAAAATTCACCATGAACAAAATTTTAAACAAAGGCTCCAACCCTGCACTTGAACAAACAAGCCTACCACCCATGCTTCGCCCTCATCCTGGCCCTGGTTCCAAGGAAAGTTTGTTTACAAAAACAGATGGCCCACCTGTGGGCTGTAGTTTGCTATGTGGTTTTAAAAAATATTACAACGTTATTTATCTTGATTAGTGATTTTTTTATGCCCTTCCTAAATTTTGCTCCAAGGTGAAGAATTCACTTGCCTTACCCTAATTCTGGTGCTGTGGGCCACAGCTCTGAGTTTGAATCTCACAGGTGTCCCTTCCTAGCTGTGTGACCATCAGCAATCACTTAACCTTTCCTCCCCCAGCCGCCCTGCATCCCCCAGCTGATGGGGATAGCTTCCAAGTGCCCAGCAGTGAAACGACACTCAGGTAAGGTGCTCTGTTACTATTCCCGATTGCTCATTCTGATTCACTGCCAGCCACCTGCCCCTTCCCCTCCAGACCCCAGGCACAGCCCCTCTCTGGTCCTCAGACTGCCCGTTTGTACAGTGGAGGAGTGGACCAGCCTGGCAACTGGGGAGATTTTACAGGGTCCTGAAACCAACATCTCAAGACTCTGAACAGAGAGGACTCGAGTCCCTGAGACGACGCTGCAGAGGCTGAAGGCTCACTCAGGATCTCTCAGCCCGGGCTGGAAGGACATCTGCTCAGGGTGGGAACACGCTGTCGTTGGAAGCTAGCTGGAGCTTTGATGAATTAAAAAAAAGCCTTTCAGAAGGGGGAGCCTATGAGACGAGACGTGGTCCTTGGAAGTGAGGAGGCTGGCAGTCCCTCTCCTTAACCCCTGGAAGTCCCTCCCAACTCTTTTTTTTTTTTGTGAGGAAGACCAGCCCTGAGCTAACATCATTGCTAATCTTCCTCTTTTTTGCTGAGGAAGACTGGCCCTGGGCTAACATCGTGCCCATCTTTCTCCACTTTATATGGGACGCCGCCACGGCATGGCTGACAAGCAGTGCGTCCGCGGGCGCCCGGGATCCGAACCCGCGAACCCCGGGCTGCCAAGAGCGCACTAAACCGCTGCGCCACCGAGCCGGACCCCCAACTCTCTCATTTTAATAGCCATATTGATAACCACCATAATTAATCACCCCCTGCATGCCAGGCACTTGGTGTATGATAGTATTTCCCTTAATCCACAGGACACCCCAATGGGGGGTTCTTATCTCTGTTTTATAGGTGAAGACACTGAGGTCAGGGGGTTAAGTGATTCGCTGATGGTCTCGCAGGAAGTTGTGGAGCTGGGACTCTGTCCCTGGCCTGTGGGCTCCAAGGCCTGTGTTCTATCCACTTGGCTGACCCCTCTATGCCCCACCTTTGAGCTGTGAGGGCTAAGGCCTCCCATCTGAACCAAGTGAGGGAAGGAGAAGGGTAGAGGTTCTGAGGAACTGGACCCTCATTCTCTTTTGTGAGGAAGACCAGCCCTGAGCTAACATCTGTTGCCAATCCTCCTCTTCTTTTGCTGAGGAAGACTGGCCCTGGGCTAACATCTGTGCCCATCTCCCTCTACTTTATATGGGACGCCGCCACAGCATGGCTGACAAGCAGTGCGTCGGTGGGCACCTGGGATCCAAACCCACGAACCCTGGGCTGCCAAAGTGCCATCTAAACTGCTGCACCACCAGGCCGGCCCTCTTTTTTTTTTTTCTAGTTCCAAAAGCCCCTTGAGGGAAGAAGGCCCTTTTATTAAAGCCACAGGCAGCACAGTCTCCCCCAGTGGAGTCTGGAGACCTGGTGGACCCTCATTCTTGCCACCCCCTGGAGCTTCTGAGCCCCTGGGATGCAGCCCAAGAACAGAGCCGTCAATGACTTTGCCTTTCCTCCACAATCAGAAGAGGGGGTCCTCCCCTAAACCTCTCTGGGACAGTGATTTGCTCAGGAGAAGGTTCCTGGAGGCCTGCTCTGGTCCCTGCTGTGTGACTTTGGGCAAGTCTCCTTAACTCTTGGTTGGGAGCAATCCTCTGCCTGTTCAAGGCTACTGGGGGTTCAGCAAGATGATGGAAGCAAGAACCTGGCTTCCTGTAATGGTGGCTTGCCCCTCGGGGTATGAGCCCTGGGCTGTGAGTCAGGCTACCAGGGTCAGCTGTGGCTCCAGAATTTCTACAAAGGAGGGGCTTTGGGTCAGCCATCCGGTTGAAAGGGGAGGGGGCTGGAAACTATATTTGTTAGCATATTCTATGAAAACATCCACCGGGTGGGGGAGTTGGTCAATGGGGATTGCAGGGGTGGGGGGAAGACTCCCCAGGGGAGTCCTTGGCACTGCCTCTGCCTGGCTTCAAGCCCTGTCTCTGCTCTTGTCTCGCTGTGTGACCTTGAGCAAGTCACTGTCCTGACCTGGTAACCCTTCTGTAGGATGAGTGTTTGTGGGTGAGGGTGTGTGCTTTGCTGATTGAGAATAGGAAATGGTGGGGGTGAGCCTATAGCTTTGTGGGGATGGGGTGGGAGTCATCCTCTGAGGGTGTCATGTCTGGGGAACGGGAAGCTGGGGAGGAAGCGGGAGGTGCTTTTCTGCCCAGGACTGTGGCTTCCTAATGAAGATTGTTGGGAGCTTTTAATAATATTATTAATATTATTATAGCAACTGACATTTACTGACTTCTTACTATATACCAGACATGGCTCTAGGCATTATATACATGATTTAATTGACCTATTACAACTCCTTGTGAAGTAGGTTCTATTGTCCTCAATTGGAGACCTTAGGATCTTACAGCTCATCAGCGATGCAACCAGGCTCTGGACCCAGGCAGTCTGCCTCTGAGACTCACCTCTCCAAACTGCTCTTGTGGGAATGGGGGCTCAATAGCCCCCTTGCCCACCTCGACTAGCTTGGCCAAACCCTCGTTTGAACAGGTAATAGTGAGGAATCAGTCCTCCCTTTAGAATCTGACCTGTGTGTGTGACAGTGTCTGCCATATCCGTGTGACGTGTGATGACAGTGCTGTGGGCAGGGGAGGTCTAGCCGTAGCTCCTGAGAGGCAGGGTAGGGGCTGTGTCTGCCTCCTTCACTGCTTTATCCCACTGCTGGGCACACAGTAGTTGCTCAGTAAATGCGTGTGGAACAAATACACGAATGTGTCCATGGGGTCCTCCTGCTCGACCTCAGGCCCAGGGGCATGAGGATGAGCACATGCGGGTCGGGACTGGCTCCAGAGCATGGTCCCTCTGCTCCCTCTGGTTCTTGCATCACCTCACCTGCCAGGTCCCTGTCCCCTGGGGGAGGACCTGCCTGGCTTGAGGGCCCAGGAGAAAAACAGCCAAGAGCATCTTCATCTGTAAAATGGACCAAGGAAACCCTGCCTTGCCTGCTACAGAGAAGCTGAGTGAGGTGACAGGACGGGCGTGGGCATGGGATAGCACCTGTCAGTGTTGGGGGAGCAAAAAGTTAGCCTGGGCTCAAAGAGTTAAGGGATGAGGTCAGAGTCTCTAGCTCGGCAGGCCAGACTGTTGACCGCCAGCGCCCTGGACCAATCCCCAGGGGCTGGGGATCTGGCTGGTAGAGGAAGGGGGAGGGGAGAGAGTCACTGTGCAGGGGGGGGGAGGGGTGCTGGGAGAGATTGCTGGGGAGAGGGATTCCTGAACACTAGGGTGGCTTGAGCCTTACCACTGGCCAAGGAGTGGAGAGGGAGGCAGAGAATGAGGGGGTGCTGGGGAAGAGATTCAGGAGGGAGGGGTGAAGCCGTCTTGTGATTCTGGGCCTCCTTGACTGGACAGAATGGGCAATATTGGGGAGAAGGAGGTAAGACATGGGGTCTGTGGGGCTGGGCACCTGGGACCTCACATGTGCAGTGAGAAGGGCACTCCTCTGGCCAGGTCTTCTGACCAGTCCCTTCTGCTGGGGTCTTAACCCAGAAGCCAGACTGTCAGAGCGGCTGTCTCCCCCAGGTTAACTTTTCTCTGAAGGTGGGGTAGCTCTTAATCCATTCAAGGTGCACAAAACTTCCACCTCTAGTGCCTGGCCTTGGGAACAAGGGGGTAAACAATACAATTTGTCACATTTTCAGGCTCAACAGTCACCACTGGGAGTGCCAGCTAGCCCTGGGGAGGGCAGCAGCCATCAGTTAAATGCTCATAAATGTACTGCTGAGCCGGAAGAGGGGCGGCGGCAAGTATGTTCACTGTTGATGGACCTTAACCAGTCGCCCGACTCGAGCGGACCGTGCCAGAGCCTGGCCATTAGCAGGCTGGGCCCTAGACCTCATGCTGCCAGGTGGCATCAGAGGTGCTTGCCCCTCATCCTCCCCGCAGCATGCCCCCTGCTCTTCACTCCTTGCTCTCCTCTCCCCATTTCCTTGCTTCTCTCTCCCTCCTCCCCCATCCTTCTAGGCATCACCATGGCATCACCGCAGAGCAGAAACCCAGCGCGATATTCACCCACCTCTTCCCGCTGCCTCACGGAGCTTGCTGCTCCCCACCCCATCATCCTGCTCAGGGAGGTGGGAGTGCAGTGCTGTGCTGAGGGCGAGAAGAATGGGGTCCAAGTCCCAACTGGACCCCTAAATATCCCTTCTGTGACCATAAGCGTGTCCCTTCCCCTTTCCCAGCCTCAGTCTCTCCACCTGTACAATGGGGAGGTTCCTTTCAAGATCTGACGCGACCTCTGCCTAACCCCTTCTTGACACTCTGGATTCCTCTTCGCATATTGGGACCCAGCTCTCAGACCTCCAGGCCCTAGCCGGGGAGCCAAGAGTCACATCTTCTGCAGCCCCATCTCGCCATCTCCTCCCTGCCTTCTATATCGCAGTGGCCATCACAGTTTGCCTAGTGGCTGAAGTCAGGGGGCAGAGAGCTAACTGTCATCTGACAGCTCAGTGAGCAGCTGATTACCTGGGAACAGGAGATTGTCCGGCTGCACGAGACGGTCTGACTCCTTCTGGCCAGTTGGGCAGGGGGCCTGGGTCAGTCTGGGTGGAGCTGCAGGTATGTTATGTGGGAGGAGGTGAAACTCTCTCCACTGGCACTGATAACCCCTAAGCAGCATTTGTCTGAATGACCCCCTGACTACCTCTCCCCAGATGCCAGCCCAGGGGCTGGCAACTATGCAAGAATCAGAGCTCCTGGCCCCTTGCCCATCCTCACATTGTGGGGTCTGGGGGCACAAGGATGGGTATCTGGCATGGGTGCCCACTGGTATCCATGCATTACCTGGACATAGGATTGAAACCTTCCCTACGGGAGCCCAAGATACTATGGACGTAAGGAGGGCCCTCTGGGCACCTGCACACGTCAGGGCCACATTCCCTGTCTGGCATGGCCATCCATGTGCCCATTTGTCCCTGGACAGCCCTGGGGCTCTTGGCCTGGTCTCCTGCTGGCTTCTGGCCTGACACCCACCTTGGCATCCAGCTTGCCTGTCTGGCCAGCAGCCTGGTTCAGTCCATCTTGGGGGAGCTGAAGGTGGATGGGAGTGGTGGGATTCAGGATTCCCTGAGGAAGGAGAGAAGGAGGTTCTGGGACAGGCACCCCAATTGGGGGGGTCAACTCCCACAGGATGCTGGTGGCAAGAGCTGCCCCCTGGCCCCTTGCCCTTCCCATTCTGTCTCTGGGGTTCTGGGGGCTCTGCCTGCTACGTGGCAGCCTGATCCCTTCCGGGCTCCAGGTCCAGTTTCCTAAGGGGGTCTCCATCTCCTCTGCCAGCTGAACCCCAGAAAAACATCAAGTGTATCCACTCAAAGCCAGGAGATGCGGTGTTTGGAGCAGCCAGTGTCCAATGCTAAAGAGCCCCCTTGGCCTCTAGACCCCTCCCTGACCCCTTCCTCTCTCTGGGGTCCATCCCCATTTCTTTCTAGCTCTGGTCCCTGCCTTGCTCCCAGGACCCTGCTTCTCCTGCCCCCACCTTGATGGAGCCCCTCCCAAACCCTCTCAAATGTACTCACCATGGGGCTGGAGAGGGGTCTGTAGGGTCCTTAGCTCCACTGCATCCCTGGGGGCCGGCGGCGTCTCCAGGGACCCAAACACCTGGCTCCCGGGGGGAGCTGCGCCCTGTGCTGGCAGCCGGAGAGGCACAGCCAGTGATTGGCATGTCCCACCCCCTGGCACGCCAGCCTGGGGGGGGGAGGGAGGAAGGGAAAGAGAGGGAGGGAGGAGAGGGAGGGAAGGAAGGGAGGGGGAGCTGGAGGGAAGCCTCAGGCAGTGTCTGGGGTTGGACTGGGTCCTGGAGCGTGCCCCCCTCCTCCACCGGGGCACCCAATTTGAGCCCTGAGAGGGAGGGGGTAGAACATGAGAAAGATGAGCCCAGGGAGGCTGAAAGTCCAGAACGGGAGAGAAGGCGGATACAAGGAGACAAACACCCACACCCACTGCACACAGACTCGGCGGCACACACACGCGCACACACCCTCACAAAGGCACACTGTTTCCCTGGGCTCCTTCCGCCACCCCACCTTAGGGCCCCCAACCCGCACCATGCCCCAACACACACGCCCCAGGATTCACATGCCTGTTTCCCTCAGACACACGCCCTGCCCCCTGCACATGCCCACGCGCCCACCCACCCACCCAGCTCCACACCCTGCTCTTCCTCCCTGCTGCGAAGGAGCTAGATTCCTTCTGTTTGGAAATGACACATTGGGCCTCACGTGAGAGGCTCCAACTTGGAACAGACCCAGAGGGCTGGTGCACCCGCCCCGGTGCTGAGCGGACGTGCCCGCGTGCTGGGCTGCGTGCTCTCGCATCTGTCCGCGCTGCATAGCCCGAGTGTGAGGGTATATGGGTGTCTGGTTTGCAAGGATGAGTGGGGGGCCATGTGCCTGCTCCATGCGCTGCTGAGTGCCCCCGCACATGTGTGTCTCTGAGTATGTATGTCATCATGCAGCCTGTACAAACGCAGGTGTCACCCTGTCGGTGGAGCCAGGACGCGTGTGTACACGTGTGTCTGTATTCGGTGTGTCTCTGCGTGTTGCCCAACTGTGGAACTTGCTAATTCTGACAAGTGAGGCAGCCTCTACCTCCCTGCCTGCTCCACCCCCAGCTTCCCCTTGGAAGACAGACAGACAGGCAGACAGACAGCTCTCCTCCCAGCTTGTCAAACTCTGTCTCCCCTGACTCCCACGCAGGGCGCACAGGTGTGTACCTGGGAAGTGATGAACTTGCCCTTCCTCCCCACCTCTCTTAGCCCCACTGTATGGCTAGCAGCCCTCCCCCCCAGGCTGGTTTGGATTTCTGCATTGAGTTTTCTCAGAGACAGAACTCCTGGGGGCCCTTTCCCATAGAGACCTGGGTCCTGCACAGCCCTCACCTGGCCCTAGAGACCTCCTGGGGAGCTGACCACAGAGGAGAGATGAGGAGGCTAGGATGGGGCTGCTGTGTCCTTTGCCCCACTGGGCTATGCTGAAGCCCTGAGGTGGAAGGTAGGGAGGACCAGGATCACCTATTATCCCATTATGTAGATGAGAAAACCCAAGAGCAGAGGCAGGATTAATATATGGTGAGCTTGTGTTTGGACTCAGGTCCCTTGGCTCTCAGCCCAGGTCTCTGGAGTCCCATCAGGGGGTTGGGACCTGCCCACCACTTTCTTCCTGCCCATCTCCCCACCAAGCACAAGCAACCCCTCTCAATCCCAATGCCTGAGGGCAACCTGGGGCTTCCTCACCCCGGAGCCCAATCGCCCATGGAGCCAGAACTGGAGTCCCTGGGGCTTGGCCAGCAGCCACCAGGTGCCAGTAGTGGGCACACGTGGCAGGTACATGTGGGGCATCTCTGCTTCTCAAAGCCAGCTGAGGCTAGAGCGAGCACCCAGTCCACCTCCCTTCTGAAGTCGAGGAGACACGGCAGTTTGGAGAGGAATCTGAACGACCCCCTCCCACCTCAGGGCCAGTCAGGGGGTCAGGGGTGGGTCAGAACTCGATCAGTCCCTGCCTGTGGGCGCGGACTCGGGCTGCCCCCTGCTGGGCTGTCCTCAGTTTGGGGCTGTGCGCGCGGTGAGGCTGCGTGTACTTGTGCGCGTACACGTGGCTAAGTGTGGGGGTGTTAGGCCTCCACGCTCCACATCCATTTCCGAGTCTGAATCAGGCTCTCTCCTTGCCCCCTCCCCCCAATCTCCTTGGTCTCCTTTCCCACCGCCTCTGCACACGTCCCTTTAGAAATAAAAACACTTATTTTGTAGGCGGGAGAGGAGGGTGTCCAGCTTTCCCCTGTCTCCTCTTGAGTGCCCCTCTCGGTCCCAAGCGGTTTCCTCCTGAAGTCCGTTCAGCCGCGGAGGCAGGGGGATGACGCCCCCCGCCTGTATGACTCTTCTCCGCCCAGACCTGGCTAGGTCCTCTGAGCAGATGGGGAAACTGAGGCAAAAAGGGAGAAGGGAGGTAGGGCTGGGAGAAGCTCTCCCACCCGGCTCTCTCACCGCCCCCGCACCCGCGCCCGATTTAGCCGCAGCGAGGCTGGGAACATTGTCTTTATTTTAAGCCGCCGAGTGCTGCACGAACGCGGCTGCTCGCGACAAAGGGCTTGGCGAAGCAGCGGCAGGCGGCGCACGTGGGGGTCCGGCCCCGCCCCCGCGCGACCCCCGGCCGCCCTGGAGTGGCTGGGCCTGACCTCAGCCAGCTGTCTCCTCTCTCTGGCCAAGTGGGAACCCAGCCGGCGCGAGACACCTGGGGCTCTGCTCCTGCCGGTTGCTATTTTTGGTCGCTTGGCCGATTCACGCCTCCAGGCCACCGAGGGAACGCGGGGGTCGCCCCCGTGTGGGTGGGCCCCTCACTCAGTCTCCTCGCGGTGGAGGAGGAAAGAAGATGCCCTGGGTGCGAATCCATTTCTGCTTCTTCCCAGGCGAATCTCCCTGGGCGAGTTAGTGCCCCTCTCTAGGTCTCAGTTTTCTTCATCCACGTCCTGGGAGTTAGAAATTCCTCCTTGACAGCGCTGTTGGACGATCAGTTGCAGGTTAAACGTGGCGCTAGCGTTTGCTGCAAGCGAAAGCCATCTTTGTTGTTATTTCTAACTGTATAGAGCACTCACTACGTGCCAGGGGCTGCTAAGCGCTCCACGTTCATTAACCGGTTTGTTTCTCACAACTCTCTAAGGGATGTTCTATTATTATTCCCATTTTACAGAGGAGTAGATTTACAAGCAGCGCGCATCCCCAGGGATTGGTGGAGGGTACGGTCAGTGTGCCTGGGGCCATCCTGGGGCAGGGGACGGGGTGGCAGTGCGTGGGCTGCAGTTCCAGGGACGGCAGAGACCTGTGGGGCAGCGGCTTTTAAAAGGCCGGGGATCGGGGCTGAAGGCCGCTAGGGGGTGGGGGAAGAAAGGGGGCGCGCTCCGGGAGTGCGCTCATGTTGTGCGCTCGAAGCCCCTCAGTTTAAACCCTCACTGTCGGTTGGAACCCGTGTCAGAAGCTCAGACTCAGATAATCTTGCCACGTGTCAGTGCTGCTTCCTCAGTCCTGGGAGAAGTCGTCAGGAGGGGCGATCCTCCTCGCCCCCACCAGACCGAGGAAGCTGAGCTGGTCCTCAGTGCTCTCGGGAAGGGGCGTGGGTCTGTCGTCTCGTCCTCCGTGGGAAGTGACCTCCATTCGGAGCCTGGGAGGGAGGCAGCTGGTCGTCCGGAGGACACCCCTCCTTAACCCCCCCCATTGCTTTAGACCGTCAGCCTCGTTACTCCCCTCCCCCCACTTCCCCGACAGCGGGGACTCCAGGAAAGACTAATACTCAGTTTTAAAAGAAGAAACTAAAATCCAGGGCGGGGCTGCGGATAGAGCAGGTCTACCAAGGGGCCCCCGGAATCCCTGCTGTCCGAGGCTTGGGATGAAAGTAGCCACAACGAAGGCATCATTTTGGGACGGGAAATGGGGGTTTTCCGAGCCTAGTTCCGAAGCTAAGGCCACAATCCCCCTTCACGTACCGGACAGTTCACCTCCCCGGCCTGGCTCTGTGCTGGGAGTCTCCGGGGAAGGCCCGGAAGCAGCCCCGCTCCACCTGCCCCAAAAGAAAGGGTGGGTTGGGGCGGCCGGGAGCGTGGCGCCTCGCGCGGCCTGGACCTGGGCGGAGCGCTCCCTGGTCCTTACAGCGGGTCGGGCGACGACGCTGAGTTAACAGGGTTCCCGGGGTCCGGCGGGGGAGGTGAATTCTGGAAACCGAGGCAACGCATTCTGGAGGAGTCTCTGATTCTCCGTGGGACAGGGCCGCAGGGAGGAGCTGCATTCCCATAGGGCGTCCCTAAGCGTTCTCTATCCCGCCTATGAGGACAGGACCTCCGAGTCCAGGTCACCTGCCGCCGCCTAGGAGTTAGCCGCACCGTGGACTTGCGGCCCAGACGGAGAGAAGGGGCGCTTTTCCCTGCGCTATGGAGGCAGATGCTATGCGCTCAAATCTCTATGGCCAAAAACAGCTGGAAAATCTGATTAATGGCGTTGACTTTGCTTCTCTTGGTCAGTGGACAATGGTCTCCCAAGTTTTCCGCCACACGGTACACGCACGCTGGTCCAGGACCAGGCTTGACCTGAGACTGCTGGAGAGACGTCGGGTGGAGCTTTGGGCGAGCATTTCGGGACAGAGCCGGGACCTGGGGTGCGCATCTCCAAGACTTCGCCCTAGTTCGCCATAGCTGAGTCCGCGCGCCCAGGGAGTGACCTGGGTGAGGCAGGCCCGATTTCGGGGTCCTTTGTCCCCGGCCCGGCTAAGTTCGCTTCCTTTTCTAGTAACACCCCCACCCCCGACTCCCGTGGGCATGAACGCCTTGTCCTCGAGTCCCCAGAGAGGCGAAGACCGAAGCTCGAAGCCCACGATGGCGAGGAGCGAGACCCGGCAGGGTGAGTGTAGTCGAAGTCCGCTCGCTCTCGGGTCCACTTCTCCGCGAGCCCCTCGTCCCCGCGCAGGCGCAGCAAGGGGCTGCCGCTCACCCTGCCGGCCTGCGGCGTCGCGAACCTCTGAGCCTCGGCCCCCAGTGGTCCTCGGCCTCGGTGCCCGCTGCCCGGGCCGCCCTCCCCATCTCCCGCCGCGCACTCTAGCGGCCCGCCCAGCTCTGTGCCCGGAGGGGCGGGGCCCGAGGCCGAGGTGCCTGGGGCTGGGCTGTGCCTGGTGCCAAGCGCCCATTTTCCATCGCAGGGAAAGGAATAATGGTACATATTCCTCCTTCATGCACCACAGTGCAGGCCTTTCGTTGGCCGAGATGGGTCAGAGATGGTGCAGCTCTGACTCTCAGAAGGAAATAGGAGCTGGCTGCCCTTCATTGAGCGCTTACTACTGGCCATCGCCTACATAAGCGCTTTACACGCGCTTTCTCATTTAATGCCCCTAACAGCTCCGCGATGTAGGCGCAATTACGATCTCCATTTTACAGACAAGAAACTGAGGCCCAGGGAGGTAAGGTTAACTCAGTCTGCCCTCTTGACTCCTTCACAGTTTGTGGGTTTTGCCCCCAGCTTGGAGCCCAACTAGTTGGGAACCCTCTGGGCCATTTATAGGACGGAGGGGTATCCCGGAAATTTGCTAAGCAAGTGTCTCCCCAGCCCTTCATTCCGCTGTCCCATTTATTTAAAAAACACATAGTCCCATCTATGTGTTGGCACTGTTCTCAGTGTTTTACATATTTTAACTAATTTAAGTTTTGTAATAACCCGACGAAGTAGGTAGAATTATCATCCTCATTTTATAGATGAGGAAACTGAGGCACTGGGAGGTTCATTAATGTGTCCAAGGTCGCAGGGCTAGTAGGTGCCAGAGCTAGGCCAGTCGACTCCCAATCTTTGCTTTTGCCCCATCCTAAAGGTCCCCCACATACCACTATCAATGTATTCACATCGCCTCCTCATCCCCCCTCCCCAATCCCTGGACCGCGGGACAATCAGTCTTTCCGCCAGGGTCTAAGGCCCGCCTTCCGCGCCCCCTTGGCGCCTCCTGCCAGCCCCGGCGCTGAAGGAGGCCTGACCAGGGCTGGGATTGATGAGTTTGAGCGACCTTGAGGCCGCCTGTTTACTCGGCCCGCCAGCACACGCTGTGATTAATGGAGCACAATCGAGTTATGGCCCGAGCTCCGCTGCTGAGACCGGGGAGGGGGAGGGGCCTGCGGGCTAGAGCTGCCTCTCCCTGGGGCGCATCAGGGCTGTGCGTGAAGCTGGAGCCCCTTGCGGAGACGGAGAAGGGGCTGTGCCCAGCCAGCGGGGATAGGAAGCCTGTGGCCCCCGGAGGCAGGGGACCAGCCCTCCCTGTCCTTCTTTCCCTCTTTCTCATTCCACAGAGGACGGGAGGCTCGGAAAAGGAGGGGCTGTGTGCATATCAGAAGAAGGAAGCCCTCTCCGGAAGGGCAACCTCCCAAGGAAAAACGGTGGCAATGTAGGGAAGGAAGGAGGAAGCCAGGCTGGGTCTTTCTGGGTTTTAGACTGTGGGAAGCAGCCCTTTTTGGGCCTCAAGCTGCCTCACTTCTGGGGTGACTATGTATTTCTATGTTTTTCTCCCAGGCATGTGGACCTCTCCCTTGAGCACATGGTCAGCCTGCTCTAGCTTTCCTGCCACCAATAGCCAGTGGGGTGACTCTGCAAACCACCTGGGGTAGGGGAAGGCAGGGATGAAAGCCCAGCCCCAGCTCAGCCCTCCTCATGGGGATCCTTTGCTCCTTTGCCCTAGGCCTCCAGAGTTTTTAACCAGTAGTTACTGTTTAAAAACCACACAGTGCAGCCTATAGCATGTCCAGATTGATAATGCAGCCCCATCCTAAGGGAACAGTCTGGAGTCTATGCCCAGCACTGTCCTCAGCACCAGGAAGGGAACAGAAGAAACCAGAGCCCAGAAGCTATGGGGTTGATGAGCTAGTTGAGGAGACAAGATGATCTTGGGAAAGGTACCAGGGCAGACCAGAGCCCATGAACTTCCTGGGAATGGGGAAAAAGGTGAAGAAAGAGGGAGGAGGGATGGTCAGTGGGAGCTGGCCCCAGTGGGGAGGGTGTAGGCCTGGCCGGGGAGGATGATTTGGTTCTGGAGGTTATGTAGTATGTCAGGGCACCAGGCTGTTTGAGTCAAGTTGGGGGCCCAGTCTAGAACCTTGTGGGAGAGAAGGAGTCACGGCCTCTCTCCCAGCCTCAGTCTACCCATCTATAAATGGGACGGGGATAGAGGCAATGGTGGACCAGATGGTCCCAAAAGACTCTCCCAGCTCTGATGTTCTTTGAAGATGGGACTCTTGGAGTTTGACTCAGTTCTGCCTCTTCTGGCCGTGAGGTCTTGAGCTGATCACTTCCCTCCTCCGAGCTTCAGTTTCCTGGAAGTAAAACGAGGAGTCAGTCTAGCCTACTATTCCACAACATTAGTAGGTGTCAGCTATAAGATAAAAGGCCTCCAAGATAAAATGGGAAATTAATTAGGCTTTCTTTACTTCAGGAACCTATCAGAGCCTTTCAATGGCAAGTGTGCCCTAAGAATCTCTGAGAGGCAGAGAGGACATGCAGTGTTTCCCAAACTTACATTACCATGGAACCTTTTTTACACAGAGCATCTTTTAGGACTGTCATCTGAAGAACATACCTGAGTCACTCTGGATTAGCTTATCTAGAAGCTCTCCAGCTCCAACATGTGATAATTTTTGGCCTTCCCTCCACCCTTCAGGCCTGAACTCCTGCCTCCTTCAAGAGCTCCTTTCCCTGGCCCCAGCCTTTCCTGGACATTCCCCACCTCCAGGCCCCTTACTCTACTCTCCTTAGCATGTCCTTCTTTGTGCTTGGCTTCCCGTGACTTTCCCTGGTTCAGTCCTAGAGGGCTCCAACTCAGTCCAGGTGCCCCCTCCCAGATCCTTTCTGGTCCCCAGAGGACCAGAGGCTGCTGTCTGGGCCATCCTGGCAAGGCTCAGTGTGATGGCCACCCACAGCCCCAGGATGTGGTTTCCTGCTTTCCAATCCCAGACCCCAGCCCCAGGTTTCCCCGGCCCAGCCTCCAGCCTCCAGTCCTCAATCAGCTTCATTCCCCAGACCTCTACAAGGCTTTTAGCCCCAAGTCTCCTGGCTTCCCGCTCCAGACCCCTGCACCTCGAATCTCAGCTCCAAGCCCTAGTCCTACTTGCCACCCATGGCTCACAGCCTTCCTTGCTAAAGCTATTTCTGAGATTCTGGGTTCTAGGGGGTTAACAGGCAGCCTTTTCCCTTTGGTCTTTGGGCCTGAACCAGGGTCAAAGGAAAGCCAGGGTAGGAGGAGAGCGATTATGCATATTGACAGGGTGAGGGGTCCACCCCATAAGTATTTACAGCAATACACTCCTTCCCCCAACACAAGCCTGCTTCAAAGTGAGGGAACTCCTTGGAAGCAAAAATATAGATTATGAACTAGAATATTCTAGTGATGTAAGTGGTATGAGGTGGGGGGCAGGTAAGGGCAGAGGTCAGGAGGAGACGGGGAGGGATGGGGGGTCATAAGCCTGACTCAGTGGGTGGTCCTGGGATGAGACTGGGAACAAGGGCCAGCCACAGGGTGTAAGGAGCCATTTACAGACGTGGAAGCTGAGGCCCTGTGACCTGCTGAAGGCTATATAATTATTCAGTGGCCAGGGCCCAACCCCAAATTGTCTCCTTGTACGGTGATCTCAATTTGCAGTTTCCAAAGTACTTTCTCTTCATCACTTCCTCCTAGAAATACTTTCTGTGCTTAGCCTCTGGGGACAGCCCCTCTTGGCTCTTCTCCTACCTCCCTGACTGTCGTTCCTCCATCTCCTTTGCTGATGTTCCTCATCTTCCCACTCTCTAAACTTTGGAGCGTCTGGGCTCAGTCCTTGGACCTTCACACCCACTCCCCAGGTGAACTTATGCTGCGCACACCCTGAAGACTTCCACATTTATGTCTCCAGCCCAGCCTCTCTGAACACCAGACTCGTATGTGCAATATTTCCTCATCTGTAGAATGGGGATAATAACAGCTCTACGTCAGAGAGCTGTTATGAGGATTAAATGAGTTAAGATATGTAAAGTGTTGGAAGAGTGCCTGGCTCCAACTGAGCACCATGGCTGGAGCTACGATTATTATCACTGTCATTACTGCTGCCTGCCAGCTCCACTTGGATATCTAGAATCATCTCAGACATGACTCAACCCAAACCCCAAACCTGCTCTATGTGCAGCCTTGCCCATCTCAGTAGATGGCAATCCTGTCCTTCCAGTAGCTCAGGCCCAAAACCCTGGAATCACCCTTGACTCCATTCTTTCTCTCTCATACCAAATCGAATTCATTAGAAAATCCTGGTTCTTCCTTAAAGATATTTAGGGTGCAACCACTTTGGTCTTGGCCAGTGTCATCTCTCACCTGCCTCCACATGTGTCTCCCTGTTGCTGTCCAGACTCATCTACAGTCTGTTCTCATCACGGCATTCAGAAGGTTCCTTTTGACATATAAGTCAAATTATGTCCCTCCTCCTTTCAGCATGCTCCAACATCCCACCCTTCTCAGAGTAAAGCTCAATGACCTGCAAGGCCCTGTGTGACCAGCCTCTGCTCCCCCCTTGACCTCATTTCTTTCCACTGCCTCCTTCTGCTCCAGCAGCCACACTGGCCTTGCTGTAGAACATGCCGAGCACTTGCCTGCCCCAAGGACTTTGCCCTACTGTACCTTTTCCCAGTAATAGTAAACAAACCATCGGATTTCTGCAAGATAAAGATGATGATGAGACTGTACAAAGGACTGGGGCATGGGGCAGTGGGCACAGAGCGAGGAGCCCAGAGACCCTGGCAGGGGCCAGATCTTGAAGTCCCTGGATATCCCTTGAGCAGTGAGCAGCTGAGATGTGTGTGTGCAGGACAGGATTGGGACTGGGGTGAGTGAAGCACTCGCTTCAGGTGCAAAATTTAAGGGGGTGCCGAAAAACTCAGTAATCAACATATGTAATGTTTTAATGCAATATTTTTAAAAAAAGTCAAAATTAATGCAAACAAACCAACCCACGATGAACAAAATATCAAACTTTTAAGTAAAGACAGGATCCAGACAGGGGTGGGATTAGGGGGAGGCAAGATAGGTGAGAACAAGAGCTCTCACTCCAGTCCCAGCCCTGGACTGCAGGCCAGGAGCGACTCAAAATCATTCTGGGACCATGGGAGGACCAGCTCGACAGGGACACCACTGCGATGGTCCAGGGAGAAAAAAGAGGTGCAGAGGCCCGGCCCAGAGGAGTGGCAGCGGGCCGGACAGGCCGTTCCTGGCCTGTAAAAGGGGAGTACGGGTCTTGTCTCACAGGAATTCGGCAGGATTGGTGAAATAGTGGACAGAAACCTTGGCCTGGGGGTGGTGCGCGGTGGGTTGGGAGGCGCGTAAGGACCAGAGAGGGGCGGCGCATGGGGGCGTAGGGGCGGGGCTGCGTGGGGGAGGGGCACTCACCTGGCCCACTCAGGTGAGGACGGTCAGGAACCAGTCATCCGACCGGGAAGGGGAGGGTGCAGCAGGTGGAGAATATGAAGAAGGCCTCGCAGGTCCCCGCCTTCGCAGCTGAGGAAGGTCCAGGTGAGCCGGACCTTGAGATCGAACTTGGGGGCCAGGGTCTCGGGGGGCGGAGTCTCAGGGGCAGCTTCCAGGCCGAGAGGCGGGGCCAGGGTCGGAGAAGGTCTCCGGCTCCGTAGACTGGGCTCAAAGAATCAGGGGGCGGGGCCAGAGGTCGGGGGGCAGGGCCAAGGCTAAGGGGCGGGATCAGGGCAGGGAAGAAGGGCGAGTCTAGAAACCAGGGTCAATGGGATTCTGCGCGTTGGGTCTGCGGTGGCACGTTTGTCCCTGCCCGTGCAGAGCCAGGTGTGGGTCCTGCCAGTCCCCTCTCTCCCCCACTTGGGGCTGCGGTAATGTGTACCTGTCTGGATGCAGGAGCCAGGCTCCCCGGTCCAGGGTAGAGTCCCGCTAGTCCGGGAACGGTCCAAAGCAGGCCTTGGGTGGGCAGATGGGCGTGAATGAGCCGTTAACTTTTCTGGCTGGGCAGCCACACCTTGCATCCACCAGCTTCTGCCCCTCTGCAGCCACTGCCAGAGCTCCCCATGGCCTTCACCCCCGAGGTCCAGAACTAGTACAAGGATCACAGGAATCGGGGACTCTTTTCTGGACTGCAGATGATGCCATCCTCCATCCCTCTATCACGTGGTCTCCCCATCAGTACTGATTCCTGCCAGCCCAGGCAAGGGTTGAGGAGGAGAAACGGCCTGAGGGATGGAGAGATGAGACCCCATGTCAGCGGATCCCGTGGCTGTTTTGCCTTCTTGGACCTCAACGCTGCCAGCCCAGGGCTGGCTGGAGGCAGATCACAGAAGAACCCGGGAAACCAGCAGGAAAGCTTAGGTTAGATGGGAGGCTGGACTTCCTGGAGAAGAACCCAGGTGTGAGGTGACAGGCTGCTCCTGTGGCCAGGACCTGGCCTGGAGGACAGAGATTTCTGTTTGCTGCATCAGCATGGTCCTCCCCATTCCTCTTTTCTCCTTTATTTCCAGATGTTTGCCCCTGCCTCAGGAGAAGAGTTTCAAAGCCTCCCGATTGGCTGCCTTCATTTCAGTTTCTTCTCCACTCCCAGGAAAGACAAAATAGGGAGTGGGTGGGAGGGAGCAAGATGCATAAAGTTTTTCACTGTAACCATAAGAAAACCTTGAAGGGAGCAGAGAAAAAGGCAAGGAACGTGGGAGCACGGTGTGTGTGTGTGTGTGTGTGTTTGTGTGTGTGTGTGTACACATGCATGAATTCTGCTGTCAAGTCAACTGTCTGGGTTCAAGTATAGGCTCTGCTGTTTCTGAGCTGTGTCTCAGAACATTCCTCAGACTGAGGATAATATTAATACTTACCTTATAGGTTATTGAGCTTTTTGACACATAACGACATTATAGTATCATACAGAATAGTTTTCCTGCCCTGAAAATCCTCTGTCCTCCACCTATTCATCTCTGCTTGCTCCCTCCAAACCTCTGGCAACCACTGATCTTTTTACTGTCTCCATATATTTCAAATTCTTGATGCTACTGTAGGCTGTGTTGTTTTTTAAATTTCAATTTCCAGTTGTATATTGCTAATATGTAGAAATACAATTCTTTTAACATATTGATCTTGTAACCCACAACCTTGAAAAACTCCTGTTTTGGTTGTAGTAGCATTTGTAGATTCCACTGGATTTTCTACACAGATAATCACTGTGTAAGTTTTTGAACCAAGGGTTGGCTGAGGTGGAGTGGCCACTGTGTTTGGGTCAGAGGGGAACAAGAAGGGAAGTTGTGCATAGTTACTTTTAATGAAACAGTCTTGAGTGGGTCTGGCTAGGAGTAGGGGGCCCCGGGGAAGTGTTTCTTGAAACCACAGGCCCAGAAGAAGTCCCTCGTGTCCTCCCCTGGCTGCCATTTCTCCATTCCTCCTCTTGGTGTGGATATCCTGGAGATTCAGGGGCTCCTTCCCTCCACTCTCTGCCCCTTCTCAGTCCTCAGGAAGCCTGGAGTGGAACCATCTGCTGCTCCTGCTGCTTCTGCCCCAATTTCTTTTTCCACCTATGGGGGAAGGAGAAGCAGATTCAGAAGTAGAGTGAGGGGATTCTTTTTAGGTATCTGTGCTCAGCTGTCCCAGCTTATGTCCAAACCACCCACTGTTTCCGAGAGCAGAGAGGCCCAGGGAGGATTCCAGGGACTCAGTCTATCTGTGAGAACAAGAGCCAGGAGGCCCAGGAGGCCGGAGGCCTGAATTCTGGCCTTGGCTCCACCCGAGTTCAGCTGAATGACCCTAGATAAGTCCCTGCTCCCCCCCGGGTCTGGCCTTTTTTGTCAAATGGTGCTGGATCAAGAAGCTGTGAGTTCCTTGTAGCTCTGAGGGTGGGGAGGGAAAGGAGGGGTGCAGCTCACCTATCCAGGTCCTGTACTGTGTTGGGCAGTGGCTGGCCCATAGTCTCTGGCAGGAGGAAAATGATGGGGCAGGCAGCCACAGGGACCGCTCCATAGATGAGGAAAGGTAGGGAGCGGTGGAGCTGAGCGGTCATGCCCACCAGTGGGCTCAGGGTGCTGCCCGTGTTGGCCAAGGTCGTTGTCATGCTCTGACCTCTCTGCCTGTAGGGAGGAGGAGCACCTTTGTGAGGTAAGTAGGGCTTGTGGGTGCCCTAACTCCGCCTGCCACCAGTGCTTCCACTTTTCACACTCCCTACAGGGCCAAATGCTTGCACTTACCTTGGCTAAAAGGCAAGTGGGAAGCAGATGGCTTGGGAGCCAGGAAGCTTGGGTTCCAGTCCCAATCTGAGCCTGCTCTGTGACTGTGAACAAGTCCCCAACCAACCTCTCCCCCGAGCTCCAGACTACATACCCAGCTTCCTACTTGGCATCTTCATTTGGATGTCTAAAAGGCCCCTCAAATTTTATATGGTTGAGAAACTCGTCATTTCTATCTCCAAGTCTGCTCCTCCCCTAGACTTCCCCATCCTGGCACACGGCACTTCTAACCACACGGTTGCTCAACCTCAAGCACCTAGTAATTACCCTTGATTCCTCCTGTTCCCTTATTTGCCCACATCCAAAATATAAATTTGAATGGCTCTTCCTCCCAAACACATTCAGAGTCAATCCCCTTTTCTCCGTCTCCACGACCGCTGCCCACTGGTTTACGCCAAGCCAATTTCATCTCTTGCTGGTCCGATTGCAGTAGCCTCCTGACTAGTCTTCCCATTTCTACTCTTGGCCCTGGCCCTCTATTCCCAGCCTATTCTCCACGAGGAAGCCAAAATGATCTTTTAAAACCATAACTCAGATGATTTCATGCTCTGCTTAAAACCATCCAGTGATGTCTCCTGGTACTAGCATAAAATCTGACCTCCTCATGTATCCCTATGTGTTTGGTCCTTCCCTACCTCAGTTCTTATCTTGTGCCTGACCCTTGTTGCCTCATTAAGGCCTCCAGACTTATTGTTTACCTTTGATCTTTACAAGGAAACCTACCTGATTGCCCTGATCATCTTATCTAAAGTAGCTACCCAGTCACTCTCTCTTTCTCTACATTTTTTTCAACCTCAGGTGCAGACGGTTGAGTTAATAATAATCTTGGGTTCACGACCCTCTAGCATCATTTGTTCTTGCAATACCTCCTTATTTTCCTCCCTTAATTATTTATTCCTCTTTATCACCATTACCACTCCTAATCCCCTCCCTGCCAAAGTCAACTATTCTGTTGTGTTTGATGTGCGCTCTTTTATTTGTATATGTTCTTGTAAAGTGTGTATTGTTTTGTGTGCAAATATTTTAATTTACCTAAATGGTGTGGGTCATAGATCTCATTCTGTTTCTCATTTCATTCAGCACTTCGTTTTAAAGATATTTCCATGCTGATGTGTTTACCTGCTGCTGCAGAGTACTCCACAGCACACGTCTCTCCATAGTACACCCAAACATCTAGACTGCCACCACCACCACCCACGACCTCAAACCACACTGCAGTGAATGTCCTTGTGTATGAATCCACAGGGGCCTTTGTGAGACGTTATCTGAGATAAAGGCCCAGGAAAGGTATTGCTGGGTCACAATGTGTGTGTGTGTGTGTGTGTGTGTGTGTGTGTATGTGTGTGTGTATGCTGCCAGTTGCTCTTCAGAATGGCATCACCAACTTTCACTCCCACCAGCAGTGCATGCAGGCCATGTGGGGATATAGGCATCCTGTATTCTTCTGTGGCCACCGACACTTGGCATTATCCAGCTTTTTAATGTTGCCAGTTTAATGCGTGCAAAATGATGACCTAATTCTTCACGTGGTTGCTAACCTTTTGGGCTTCCTTGTGTGTAAAATGCCTGTTCATTTTCTTTGCTCATGTTTCTGCTAGGGTTCCTTCTTTTTCTTGCTGACTTGTAAGAGTTTCAAGTATATTCTTAATATTAGAACTTAGTGTTAAATGTTGCAAATATCTCCTCCCAATTTGTCATCTGTCTTTTAAAATTGTCCAGTGTGTCCTTCAATAAGCAGAAATCCTTTTTGATAGAATCAAATTGATATAGTTGCCATATATATATATATATATATATATATATATATATGGCATCTATCTATCTATCTATCTATCTATCTATCTATCTATCTATCTATCTATCTATCAATCATCTCCAAGCCCTCTCTTCAACTCTATTTGTCTCTTCTTGCACCAAGAAAACATACTATGGTTTTATCGTACATCTTAATAGATGGTAAAGTGAGTCTCTTTTCTTTGCTTTTCCATTTCAAAATTGACTTAGCAATCGTGGTCCTTTATTTTTCCATATAAGCTTTAGAATAACTTTTTGGAGTTCCTAAAAAATAATCTAACTGAAATTCTGATTAGGTTGCTTTGAATTTCTATAAATTAACTTGGGGAGGATGGACATCTTTATAATGTTACGGCATTCTAAACAAAAGTGTGGAATCTCTCTCCATTTACTAAGATATTCTTCATGATCTTAAAAGAGTTTCAAAAATTTTCTCCATGGAAGTCTTGGGTGTCCTTTGTTAATTCTCTAGTTGTAACCAGCTGTTGGTGTTATGCTAATGGTATCTGAAATTTCAAAGGCTTCCTAGATTAGTGCTTCTAGATTATGGCTATTGATATTTTGGTAATTTGGTTTTGTACCTGGCATCCTTATTAGTTTTACTTGTTTATTGATTTTATTGTCTTGTCTAGGTAGATGATCATATTCTCCATAAAGAATGGCATTTTAAACTTTTCTCTTTTAAATTTCTGATTTCTTTTTCTTTCCTAGTAGAGCAGTGTTGGCCAGAACTCCCAGTACTGTGTTAAACAGTTGATTCTGAGGTCAAAGAGAAGGCACATAACTGTCCCCATTATGTATAGCATTGGCTTTGACGCTCAGCTTCTCTGCTTACCTTTCTGTGTTCCTGATTTCCCTTAGATGGTTTGCCTACTTTTTCCTTATTATCACTCCAGCTCTTTGGTGTTTTAAAGGATAGTTAAAAATACTTTATACTTTTTTGGTGTTATTTTTAGTGTTATTTTAATGGAAATAGAAGTCCTTTTCCTAATCGATTTCCAGTTCTTTATAAATTATGGATACTAATCCTTGCATTTTAATCCTTTTTAAAATTCGTTTCATCTTATTTATGGTGAAATAGTTGGCCAGAATTTTCAAAAACTCAAAGTGGAAAAATTTATCAATATTCTTTTTTTGGTTAGCCCTTATGTCTTAAGAAATCCTCCCCTCTTCAGCAGAAATTATTTTTTGTTTAAGGTTGAAGTATGGATTGCACTTTATTTCCCATTTGGGTGAGTATGTCCTCGTACTGTTTACTGGACAGTCCATATTTTAGCCAATTATCTGCAGTGGTTTCCCTGCAAGTGTCTTCTATGTGTGGATCTGTTTCTGGGCTTGCTATTCTTTTCCACTCACCAGTTTGTTTGTTTTTTGTGAGGAAGATTAGCTCCGAGCTAACATCCATTGCCAATCCTCCTCTTTTTGCTGAGGAAGATTGGCCCTGGGTTAACATCTGTGCCCATCTTCCTCTACTTTATATGGGACGGTGCCACAGCGTGGCTTGACAAGCAGTGCGTCAGATCCAAAGCTGCGAACCCTGGGCTGCCTAAGCAGGGCACACGAACCCAACCGCTACGCCACCAGGCTGGCCCCACCAGTTTGTTTTTCCCTGCTCTGTCATCCACTGTCTTAATTACTACAATTTAATAATAAGAGTTTATCATACATCTTGATTTCTAGTAGGGCAAGTCCTTCCACTTGTTCTTTTTAAAAAAGCGCCTTAGTTATTCTTGGCCCATAGCACTTTTATATACATTTTAGAATTTGCTTGGCAGTTTCTTGAAAATATCCATTGGGACTTTGATCAGAATTGCATTGAATTTATAAATCAGTATTGGAATTATGACCTTTTTTGTTTTTTTGGTGGGGGAAGATTCGCCCTAAGCTAACATCTGTTGCCAATCTTCCTCCTTTTCCTTCTTTTTTTCCCTTCCAAAGCCGCAGTACATAGTTGTGCATAGTCATAAGTTCTTCTATGTTAGCTGCTGCCACAGCATGGCTACTGACAGACAAGTGGTGTATTTCTGCTCCCGGGAACCGAAACTGGGCTGCTAAAGCAGAGTGTGCCGAACTTGAACTGCTAGGCCATCAGGGCTGGCTCCATTGACATTTTTATGTCATCTTATGTCAATTATGAATTGGCATATTATGAGAATTCCTATCCATGTACATAGCACATTTATGTAAGTTTTATTTAATACTTTTCAATGTAATTTAAGAATATCCTTGATACAGGAATTTAAAAAAATTAAACTTTCTAATTAATTTTTACCGGAGTAGAAAATGCAAGTGATTTTTTATTTATTGACCTTGTATCCAGCCACCTTGCCAACCTCACTATTTTTAATAATTTTAGATTTGTATATAGGCAATTATGTCATCTGAAAATAGTGACACTTTTGATTTTTCCTTTTTGATCCTAATTTTGTTATTTGTTATTCTTATCTTAGGCACAGACCACACTCCACAATAATGCTGAATAGAGGAGGAGACAGCAGGCACATTGGTCTTGTTCCCAAGTTTTAGAGAATGCTTCTAATGTTTCACCATAAAGAATAATATTTACTGTGGATTTTTGGTAGATGTTCCATGTCCAACTAAATTTCCTTTTATTACTGTTTTACCAAGACTAATGGATGTTATTTTTCATTAAAGATTTTTCTGTTTTTATTGGGGTGATAATCTATTAGTGTGGTAATATTAATATATTTTCTAATGTTAAACCACCCTTGCTTTCGAAATTAACTCTACTTGGTCATAATGTATTATCTTTTTTATACATCACTGGATTCATTTTTCTAACATTTTATTTAGGATTTTTGTGTCTGTTTATGAGTGATATTGGCCCATAATCTTTCTTTCACAGCTATCCTTCTTTGGTTTCAGTATCAACTGGCTTCACAGAATGAATTTGAGATAATTCCCTCTTTTTCTCTTTTTTGGGGGAGCATTTGTATAATTTTGGAAGATTTGTTCCTTAAAAGTGTGGTGGGGGCCCGGCCCAGTGGTGTAGTGGTTAAGTTTGGGTGCTCTGCTTCGGTGGCCTGGGGTTTGCAGGTTTGGATCCCAGGCACAGACAGATGCACCGCTTGTCAAGCCATGCTGTGGCGGCGTCCCATATAAAGTGGAGGAAGATGGGCATGGATGTTAGCCCAGGGCCAGTCTTCCTTAGCAAAAAAGAGGAGGATTGGCAACGGATGTTAGCTCAGGGCTAGTCTTCCTCACACACACACACACAAAAGAGTGGTGGAACTCATCTGTATTATTATCTGGGCCTGGTGTCTTCTCTGAGGTAAAATTTTAAAGTCTACAATTCAAACTTTTTATTTAGTCTAGAATTAGTTTTTGTATATTATCTTTTTAGGAATTTGTCAATTTAATCTACATTTTAAATTTATCAGCATAGGTTTGTTCATAGATTTTTTTGCCTCTTTGTAATTACTCTAGATCTATAGTTCAGTTTCTTTTTTATTCCTAATATTTGCTCATGTCTTCTGTCCTTTATTTTTTTGATTATCGTTACCACAGATTTGTCCATTTCATTGATATTTTCAAAGATCAACTTTTTGTTTGAGCCTCTCCTTTACATCTTTATTTTCGATTGCATTTATTTCTACTACTATATTATTATTATTATCATCTGTGTTTTACAGGTAAGATAACTGAGCATTTGGATGAGTTACCTTATGTACCAGAGCCATATTGTTAACCATTGTACTTTTTTTGGTCTTAAAGTCTATTTTGACTCCTATTAGTATATCTACCTACTTTCTTCTGGTTAATATTTGCCTGGTATATCTTTTTACATTTTCTACATTTAACATTTTCATGTGCTAACGTTTTAGATGGGTCTCTTGTAAACTACATGAACTAGATTAAAAAAAACAACTTGGAACATCTTTGCCTTTTAACTCATATGTTTAATCCATTTACGTTTATTGTAGTGACTGATATATTTGGAGTTATTGATACCATGTTACCTTTTGTCTTTTATTTGTCCTGATTTCTAATGTTTTTTGTCCTCCTTTCTTGCCTTAAAAAATAAGTAATTGACATCTGTGCCCTTTCTCACTGGAAGTTTTCTGGCTCTAAGGCCTGATTGTCCTGTCTTAGGACTCCTCCCACACACCCCACTCACCGCATTATTGTGGGGTACAGCTCTCCTGTGTAGATAGAGAGGCAGTTTATGCAGCCAGCCATGCAGCCTTTTCCTAACATGGCCATCATGACACGGAAGAATAACTGGTCTGGAAGGAAATGAAGGTGATGAGAGGGTGCTGGGAAAGGTTTGGAGGAGCCTTGAGTCTTTTCTACCCTTCCAGGTAGATGGCTTGGGCCAGATTCGGGGCTGGGTCTGGGAAAGGACCAGGACAGGGGCAGGAATGGGGCACATGCTCACCCACAGGCATCACGGCACAGGCCAGTAAGCAGATCCCTGACAGCAGCAAGGAGGCCATTTGGGTAGGCCTGCGGCCCAGTGATTTAATGGCCCAAAAGCCCAGGAAATAAAATGGGAGGTCCACAATTGAGAAGAGCACTTGGATCACGTAGATGTTTATCTCAAAACTTTGCAGGCTCATGATCAAGCCAAAGATACTGAAGTAGGTTGCAAACCTGGGGCAAGAGCAGAGGGGATACACTTTGGGTAATGGCCAAGTCACATCTATATTTCAATTGCAGCTGGCAAACTACTCTCACATCTGTTCTTTCCTTTAGGTCTTATATCAGCCCAGTGAGTGGGGTTTTTATCTTTCAGGTGCAGATGAGAAAATCTTCCCTTAATTCTAAAGGCAGAATATTACTTATCAGATGTTAGACTACATTTTAGAATTACCTGGGAGAAAATAATGTTTTTAACTTTGCAATAGGTCCCCTTTCCCCTCTCCCAATTCTCTGCCCTAAGAGACCTGCTTTTGACAGGTGTATGCTCTGAACAGTTGATTGCACTGAAGGGGTGTGTGTGTTGAGAGACCCATCTCCCTAGGGATGATCCAACCACTGATGAATTCTAAGAAAGAGAGATTCACCTAATGACAGGAGTTTTGCTTTACTGAGTGGTGTATGCATTTTTACAGCCAGAGATGAATTCTGAGGAGGAGATTTTAGAGGTTACTTGAAAGAAGGGTCAGGAGAGAGAGGGCAAGAATCAATGGCTGTTAGCCAAGGATGGATTTGAAGGAGAAAAGAAATTCCTATTAGGTTTTTGGCTGTGTGGTATGTGACATAAGCATCTCTTCCATCTCCCCATGGAGTCTTCATAAAATCGACAATGTTTAGTGACAGCTTTGCTTTTTAGAGATGAAGTGCTGTGTCCTGCCTCAAGGTTGGTGAAGGGCACAGTGAGAAGCTGTCCTCAGAAGACAATCTTATATGAGCCACACTATAATTAAGAATTAAACAGAATAGTATTAGCGTCAGAATAGACAGACAAGTCAATGGAACTGAATAGTCCAGAAACAGTATGTGATAGGGGTGGTGTTTCATACCAGCCGGGAAAGGTTGGACTGTTCATTAAATGAGTTTAGGAAAATTAACTAATCTATGAAAAAAAAAATAGAATCCTACTTCCTACCTTATGTTCAACTAAATTTCAGATGCATTATGATAAAATATAAAAGCCCAAAATAAACATGAACATGCTTGAAGAAAATCTAGGTGAATAGATTTATACTCAGGAGGAGATTACATTTCTAAATATAACCTGAAACACAGAAGCTGAATTTAACAAAATGGATAGGTATGATTATATAAAGCAATAAAAGGTCTCTATTTTCAAAAAGTGGTCAATTTAAAAGATTTCAAAATGCAAAAAATATTGATCATATATGGTATTAGGTTAGTGTCTTTAATGAAAAGAGAATTCTTACAAATCAATGAAAAGGAGAAATGGGCAAGGGGTAAGAATAAAAAACTTTTTAAAAAAGAAATTATAAATAGATCAAAATCATTTAAAAAAATGTTCAACTTCCTCCAGAATCAAATAAATGTGAATTAAAACAACAAGATACTATTTTCTGCTTCTCAGAGCAATAGTACTCAGTGTTCATTAAGCTATCTTATACTCTTTAGTAAAATATTACTTTGCTGGAGAATAGATTGGCAATATCTGTGGAAAATCTTATGTATTTTCAATATTTTGGCCCAGTAATTACACTTTTAAGGTTTATCCCAAGGATTATCAGACAGATGCATGGGGATGCCTGCATATGGATACTTATATCCCTATGCCTTGCTTATTATTGGGAAGAGTTGGAAAGAAACTATATGTCCACCACTGGTACTGCTAAAATAAATTATGAAATTGTGGAATACTATGTAGTCTTCAGAAGTAGAGTTCTGATCGGGGGTGGGGGAAAATTTGTTATAATAACATAGGAAGAAACTACCAGGAAGGGTAATATGTACAGTAAACATTCGTAAGAGATTCTTGCATGTTTGGCAATATTTGGTGTGTGATGTTTTGTTGCTAGAAAGGGAAGACATTCAACCAGCACAATTGGATAAACATAATGACCTCTGTCAATAACAGTCATAAAAACCCAGGGAAACGTGTGAATGATAAAGAGGAAGAGACAATGCTTTTTAATGTGTGTGTGTGTGTGTGTGTCTGTGTGTCCAGAAGAGAAGAGAGAAGAGATGAGAAAGAGGTGGGGTTTGGGAGGTGTTTGTGTGGAGGACAGGAATAAAATAATATGGTGGAAGGCTTGAGTAGTGGATAAAAGAAATATACTTAACCTGTGTGCCCCAGAACAGCTAGAGTCAGTCTGTTATTTCTGCTGCTCTCATGGGAGCAACCAGCACAAATAAACCATATGCTTGTGAATTGCCCCATCTCCTCTGTCTCTTAGTATCATTGCATGGAGACAACCTGGACTGGAAACAGGTGGAGCCTCATCTTCCTGATGGCTTTCAGGAGCTGGCTTGAGTTGCTAGTCACTGTGGCAGCCTGCTGCCTTCATTGCTCTCCGGGGCCCTTGCCACTGCCAAAGAGAATGAATCCTACTTGGAGAGGGGTGAATCAGTGAGAAAACAGGGTCAACCATGCAGGTCTACATTTATTGATATGGAAAGATGTTCATGAAATATTAAGGACAAAATATTCTTGAACTGTAGGAAGAGTATGACTGCATTTTTGTAGCTACACTTAATATAAATTAGTGTGTGTTTCTTGTATGTGAAAACAGGAAAAAGTCTGGACAGACACATACCAATGTGTTAATGGTGGTTATTTCTGGAATATAGGACTAGAAAATCATCAATTTTTTTTTGTTTGCTTATCCCTATTGCCTAATATCACTTTATAAACATGGATTAGCTATTAGTTTTCCTTCAGAGCTATTATGGAAATATGCAAATCAAGTGAGACTGTGGCTGTACCTTTGTCAGCTACAAATGACCCTATTGCCAGGGACACATTGCACAATATTCAGAAAGACATTGTGGCAGACAGACTCTAGCACGCCTGCTGCTAGCAGATCTAGCTAGAGCAGTCTTTTGAAGCTGAGGACAACCTCCAGCCAACAGCCAGCAAGAAGCCAGGGCCCTTGGTCCTACAACTGCAAGGAAAATAATTCAGGCAGCAACCTGCGTGTAGAAGTGGATTCTACCCCAGTCAAGCCTCCAGATGAGAACATAGCCCATCTGACACCTTGGTTTCAGCTAAGCTAAGCTGTGCCTGGACTCCTGACCCACAGAAACTGTGAGATAAGAAATGTGTGCAGCTAAATTTGTGGTAATTTGTTACTCAGAAGTAGAAGAATACAGGCATGTTCAGGAAAATGTGAGGGCCTATGACACAGAGCTCTTAGGGCCAGAAGCTCAGAGCTTCTGGCGGTGGCTGCTGCTTTTTTTCCTCAAGGTCAATGGGGCCACTTGGCTGAACTCAGAGCTCTTGGGAGGGGAGGGAAGAACTCTGCAGTTTGAAGGAGAGCTGGGCTTTCCCTAGAGAGGTAAGGAACCCTCTGAGCCTCCAGCACACCCGTGTCCTTTTCTATTTGCTGTGGGGCCTCGTTCAGCGTCTCACCTTCCAAGCCTGCCCTGTTTTCTCAGTCTGCTTATCTGTCCATCAGTTTGTCTGACTCCTGCCTGAGTGGGATGGACCTACCACAGTGGTATGACGCAGCAGAAGATGCGGCGAACAGCAGGGAAGCGCAGCAGCTGCAACATCGAGGGCTGGGCTTGGCCCATGGTCTGGCCCTTCTGCAGACTCGTCTGGAGCAGCTGCTTGGATAGATGGGGCTCAGGGCCTGAGTTCCCCTAGGATCCCCTCCCCCTACTCCCCGATCTGGGAAGCACCAGATATCTTGGGTTCTAGGGTGAGGATGGGGGCAGCCAGAGCCCTGATGATGAATCGCAGAAGGTCCCAGGTTTCTCACCTCCATACTCAACTTGGCGCCCTCTTCCTGCTTCCCATTGATCTGGGCCACTCTCTGAAGGGCCTTCAGGGTGAGGTCCAGTCTACCCAAGGAGGAGTACCAGAGGGCAGATTCAATGAAGAACCTGCGGGTGTGGGTAGGGGAGAGTATGACTTCAGCCTGGGTTGGTGGAGAGAATTGTGGCTGCTTGATAAGGGCACAGACCAGAACAGGAAGGCACCTTGGAGGGGTGGAAAGAATTCTGGGCTGGGGGTTAGGAACCCTCGGTTCTACTCCAAGGATTGCCACTGTCTTCTTGGGATACCTGGGACAAGTCCTGCCACTCTCTGGGCCATGATCTTCCCCACCTATCAAATTGGGCATTGATTCTTTTTGCTTGACCTGCTTTGATACTAGGGGAGGTAGGGGGTGTTCCAGAAGATGATTTGCCCACCTGTGACTTATTGCGAACCTTCCACCCTACCTTCAGGCCCCACGCACCTGGAGTAGATGAAGAAGACAAAGAAGGGCAAAGAGAGCAACAGCTGCAGATGGCGCCACTGGGGCACTGCATAAGCCATGCCAGCCAGAAAGACATGGCCCAGGCTGGGGACAAGTCCAGTTAGGAGGCCCAGACATGGCCGGGCATGGATGGGCAGCCACTCCAGGCCTGGAAAGAAGAGTAGAGCTCAGGTCAAAGTCAGGGCTGTGTGAGTATGAGGGGGGCGGTAGTCAGTTCCAGATGGACGAGGATCCTCACATCAGAGCAGAAGACATCCTCTCTTGAGCTCAGTCCTACTCTGCACCTCTGGGACTCCCAGAGGGTAAGGCAAGTGTGGTTGGATCCCCAGCTTGGCTCAGTGTGTGTGTAGAGCAAGGGGTGGGCTGGAAGGCTCTGAATTCCCAGGCATGCTCCTGTTCAATGTCCTCAACCCCAACAGTCATATTTCCTCACTTCCCCCAAACCTCTTTCAACCTACCTACTGCCTGCCACTCCCTCTGCATTTCCTTCAACTCATTTTAATTCAACAAACATTTAGGGTTGGCAACTCCATGCCATGCCCGTTGCTTGGCCTAGGAAATAGAGATGAATGAGCCCTGCCCTCAGGCCCTCCTGCACCACTTTCATTTCCTCCAGTGGGTCACACTCTGGCTTCTGGGCCTTGTATATTCTATTCTTTTTGTCTAGAACTCTGCCCCCAAGCCTTACTCCTTCTTTCTTTCTGCCTCACTTTTCACTCAGTTCTGAGCTTAAATGTCCCTTCTTCTGGGGAGACTTCCTGGCTCACTAGGTCCTAATTTAACACCGTGCTTCTGAGCTCCCCCATCACCCAGAATAGCCCCCAATCCAGCCTTTAGCACACCAACTTGTAGCTGCTTGGGAGTCTCCTCCTCTAGACTGTTAACTCTTTGAGGTCATGGGTAGTGTCCTTGTTCACTCCTGAATCCCCAGGGCAGGGGCTGACGCAAACTAAGTGCCTTTTGAAATTGTGTTGAATAAGTGAATATTCAGTTAAGGGCTCACAGTTTGATTGGCCTCTCTAAGCAAACTCACTCCAATCTCTGAGTCCTTACTCAGCTCATCCTTTCAGTGATCCCTAAATATCTGGGATGAATTCCAGCCCCAAATGATCAGGGCCACCAAAGAGGCCATGATCTTAGTTTCCTTCTGCCCTGGGAACTGTCTACTCCAGGAGAGGTCCTTCTAGGCAAGAAGAGGTTGGGACAGGTGGACTCATCTTTGTACTATGGGAAGGAGCTGAGGTCTGAATTCGTCAGGTCCCCTCGTCCACTGAACTGTGATTCAGGAGTGTCCATGCACCCAGCCCTCCCGATCCCCTCTCACTCAATGTCAGCGAGTTGCTGTTGATGGGAGTCACAGCCATGCCCGAGAGGAAACGCCAAGTGCAGTAGGCTGAGAAGTTGGGTGAAAAGGCAGAGCAGGTCCCTGACACTGCTAACTGTAGGTGGGTCCAGATCAGCACCTTCCGGCGGCCCAGCCTGTGGAAGGAGGAGGAGACACCTGGGTCCAGGGAACACATTACTTCCTCCTCTGCCCCGTATCCCAGGCTGTCTCATCCTTGGTGCCCTGGGAAATCGAACAGTTGCTTGTGAGGCTGTCCACACGTGACTATGAGTTTAGGTGCTGAGAAGGAAGGTGGGGAATAATAAGGTGAGGGCCCTAGTGTTGGGAGAATCCTTGAGTTGCTGCTGTCCAGGGTCCTGACACATCCCAGCACACCTCAGGGGAAAGGCCCAAATCCTCTCATCAGAATCGTAAGGGTGTGCTGAAAACAACTCAGATGCCCAAGCCTCACTCAAAGCCTGTGCAGTATCTGGAAGGTCAGCTGGAATCCTGATTCTTAATAAGCTCCCAAGGTTTGGGAACTGCTGCTCTGGGATGTGGTTGATTCTTTGACTGTTGGTCAATGGTGACTCCTATTAGACCTCCCCAGGAGACGCCCTTTTGTGATTTTTTTTTTAAATTGAGGTATAATTGACACATAACATCATACTAGTTTCAGGTGTACAACATAATGATTCGGTATTTGTATGCATGTGAAATCATCACCGCAATAAATCTACTTAAAATCTACCACCGTTCACAGTTACAAAAAATTTTTGTGTGTGTGATGAGAACTTTTAAGATTTACTCTCTTAGCAACTTTCAAATGTGCAATACAGTATTATTAACTGTAGTCACCATGCTGTATGTGACATCCCTATGACTTATTTATTTTATAACTGGAAGTTTGTGCCTTTTGACTCCCTTCACTCATTTTGCCCCCAAGCCCCTACTTCTGGCAACTGCCAGTCTCTTCTCTTTATCTATGAGCTTGGTTTATGTGATTTGTTTTTTTGGAAAATCTTTGCAAAGTTTATGCTTTTGCAAAGTGTATATGACTGTGGCTTATATTTTATGAATAATAAAGCTGACTTTGTGTACTTTTGGTCTGCTATGACATTTATAATATTTGCAAATTTTGTTCTTTAGAAAATTATCCACTCCATTATCTATGCTGTTATCCAACCCATAAGCTTTTTATGGTCTTTGGCCTGGAAGGTAGTCAAGGTTAGGGTAACCAACACTGAGTTCCAGGTACTAATTTAACACTTACCATAACACTATGAGGTTAGGAACATCACTCCCATTTTATAGATGGAAAAACCAAGTCTAAGAGAGGTTGTGTAACTTTCCCATGGCCACACAGTTAGTGGTAGATCTGAGACTTGTTCTTACTCTTACTGATTCTTAGGCCTGTGTTTGTTTCTGTGACACTCACATGTCACACACAAGGCAGAAGTGGTGGAAAGTGATTTCTTCAGGATGTCAGGAAATCTGGATTCCTGTCTTGCTTTTGCCACTTATTAGCTGTGTGACTGTACTTTTTTTTAAAAAAAGTAAACATTAAATATTTACTTTTTACAATTATAAAAGTAATGAATTATCATAAAAGTTCAAACAATATAGTAACAAGAAGTGAAAAGTTCTCCTCTTCTTTCCAATTCCACTCCGCAGGATTTTAACAACTAATAACTTTCTTGGGTTCCTTCTAGACAGTTTGAACAAGTTATTGAACATTTTTGAACTTCAGTTTCCTCATTGGTAAAATGCAGATAATAGTACCACTCATGCTGGCTTCACAAGGGTGTTGTGAGGAGCAACTGAAATGAAGTGAGGCATGGAAGGTGCTGATGGACTGTTGCGTGATTCCTGCAGACATTCCAGACATGATCAGGCTTGGGTGGATCCGTCATGTGTCCCTCCCTGGATTCTCAGGGATGCCAGTCTCCCCTCTGTGTCCTGACTAGAGGGCCCATGACTTTGCTCCTTGATCCAGCTGTGTCCATCACTGACCTGTCTGCTAAGGTCCCAAACATCAAGCTTCCAACCAGCATCCCAGCCATGAAAATGGATTGGCTCAGCTGGGGCAAGGCCTTGTGTGTGCACACGAGGTCCCACTGTGAGGAAAGAAGAGCTGGGATCAAGGAGAGCTGGGCTGGCCCCAGGGAAGCCCCACTCCCTCTCTTCTGGTGGGGTTGAGGGTCTTGGATTGGGACCAGCACATAAGGGGTGCCTCCCTCTCCCTGCCACACAATCTTTCTCATCACCTTCTCCTGGTGAGAATGATTCAAGTTATTTCAAAACATGTAAAACATACCTTTTGGGGTGCCTGCTAAGACTACTCCCCATTCTCTGAGCACTAACTCCTCATCGTCCTTCAGCATTCCTGAACCTGTCCCTCCTTGGCCACAGCTGAAGAAACCGGACTCTAGAGATGGACCGAGCTAATCAGATTCTTTTAATTATGGATTTGGAAATGCGACTCAAGAACAAGATTTGTAAGGACACCTAAAGTTGGGGTGGGAGGGCCAAGTTTGGAACAATGTAGAAGTGGAGTTAAGAAATCATGAGAGAAAGAGAAAAAGGGAGAAAGAGAGAGAGAGAGAGAAAGAGACAGATAAGAGGGGCAGGGGGAGAAGAATGAAGTAATCTAGTCAAAAGAGAAGTCAGAGTGAGAGCTCAGTCAGCATCAGGGAAGTAGAGCTAGAGTCCCGCTGCCTCAGTTTCTTTCAGCTGCCTGATCCCAGTCCCTCTTAAGGCTGGGTTCAAGTTCTTGACCTTGCGTTCTGTGAAATACTCTGCACCCTTCTCTTAACTTTCCACAAGCAAGTTTGAGAGGGTTGTGGTTATCTGCAACCCTGAAATAAACAGTAATTGGATAGCTCAACTAATTAAATTTTGTTGCTCTTTTTAGTGACTATAACAAAAAATTCTCATTTTGAAAGTACTTTCTTTCTAGATGGGGGAAAACAGCTCTACAGTCTGCAGAAAAATCATAGTGCTGATGGATGTGCCATTAAAATTAAGCCAAAATGATAAATAGATGTGGCATTTCCTTTATCATTAAGAGCTAATTTTTGTCTACTTTTGAGTGAATTTTTTTTTTTTTTTGTGAGGAAGACCAGACCTTAGCTAACATCCGTCGCCAAGCCTCCTCTTTTTTGCTGAGGAAGACTGGCCCTGAGCTAACATCGTGCTCATCTTCCTCTACTTTATATGGGACGCCGCCGCGGCGTGGCTGACAAGCAGTGCATCGGCGGGCACCCGGGATCCGAACCTGCGAACCCCGGGCTGCCAAGTGAGGACTAAACCGCTGCGCCACCGGGCGGCCCCTTGAGTGAATTTTTAAATGGGTGTTTCTTTTGTTAACAGAATAAAGAAAAAGGAGCTGGACTGACCAGGATGTTTAAGGAATGCCGCCTGAGAAGTGTTAATATATATCCAAATGAATTCATCTTCAAGTGTAGTACTTGATAATCTTGATTTGATTGGAGAGAAATCCTTATTTGTGAATATGATTATTCCTGGAGAACTTTTAATACCCTGTGGATGCAAACTCCACAGGATGTAAACTTGAGATGTTGGCATTTGAACACTTTCTCCAAAGATCGATGGTCTTTATTGCTGTTTTATTCAAATAACTGTGATTCTGCAATTCTATGTGTTGTCTGATATAGCTTTTATTTGAAAAAGATTATGGGGCTGTGTCATACTGGGAATTAATTTTACCAGTACTTTAATGGAAATACATGAATGGAATCTGACTGTGGAGATGCATGTAGGCCTTTTGGTGCCCATGCCCATGTGTGGTGGTGGATGATGGTCCCGTCCACAGTGCCTATTGGAAGAGGATTGGATTATACTTGGCATCTCTATACATCTCAGGGAATGGGAGAACTGGGCATCCAGTCTTTCAGTCATTGAAACCAAAATTGATGAGATTACTAGAAGTCACCTTTTAGAAGAAAATCCAAGGTATTCATTTACCCAGATTCTTTGTTCTAGATGGCAAGAAATCTGAGCTTTTGGGTCAAACTGCCTGCTCTTTTGAACAGAAGGGCAACAGCTAGGTTGATAGTTCCTGGAGTATTGTCAACCCTGGAAAGCAGAATTTAGAGTTTTAAGGAGGGAAATGGGGAAGCAGAATTGGAAGGATTGATAAAACATGCAAGTTAAGATGGGTTGACAAGGATGTCTCACAAGTTGGGTTGAGGCTGACAAATAATGAAGAAAGTCCCCTCAACTATGCAGGGAGGGGGTGGCATATGATGCCTACATGCCTCGGAGGAAGGAGGACTAGCCATACTTAGCCACCTTCTGCTTCTGTGTCTTGGGTCTGTCTAGTGGGAATATGGCTTAACTTGTATCAGTTTCAGACAGATGCTGCATCAGGCAAGTTTGGGGACTATGCTCGACTACAGCCCCTTCTTAGGTCATCTTCTCTGCACAGTCCTGACTAATGGGCAATGGGCCACAGAATCCCACTATATTGTCCCTTGGCATGATGATTAGATAAAGTGGACACTTGAGCCAGTGGGGCCTCATCAGTGTGTTGCACTGAGTCAGAGCCTTTTCTAGGAATTTGAATTAAGACACACAGAAGTGTTCTGGTTGATGGTGGGGCCTAAATCTGAGAGGCAATGGATCAGAGCTGGGACTGGCAGTCATCTTGCAAGATGACCTCACAGACGAAATGTGTTGAGGACTGAGGAATGGAGTAAGTGTATAGAGATGCCTCTGGTGCTCCAATTCCTGGTTCCAGTTTCTGTGAGACCTGGACACACTTTGTTTCCCTGGATTCCCTGAAATCTTGGGGTCCTTGCAGCAATACCCCCTTTTCCAGTGAGCTGATTTGAGAGAGCTTCTCTTCTTTGCAACCGAAAGACAAATGTTAAAAGCATGATCAGTGTGACAGCTACAAAGTGCAGAATTCAGCCAGATGAACCACTTAGCAGACCAGGGTGACTCTACAACTGGGGATGTGTTTAGGGGGGAGGAGCGTTAAATCGCTAGAGATGAAAGGACCCCCCCCCCATAACCTTTTTCTCTTTCCCATCTCAGTTACTTGGCTGCTGTCCATCTCCTGGCCCCAGCTGCTGAATGCTATTTCTAGATGAAGTCAGAAACTGTTTTTGTCTTTAGGACTCTGAGCCCAGAATCCCCTGCTCAGGAATACCCCCTTTGCCCTCTACCAACTGCGCACCTTCTTTCTCCCTTCCTCTGTACTACCTACCCACCTCCCTACCTTGTGAAATTGCCCAACCCCCAAGAGAAACCAAAGTAGAATATTAAACTCCCATAGCAGTGTCTCTGTCTGGTGGGGGCAGAAGGGCAGAGAGCAGCTTTCTTCAAGAAATTCCTCGATGTCCTCTACCAGAAAGTCCTCAACTCCAACCACTGCTCTCTTATCCACATTTTGGACAAAGCTTTTCATAGCGCCAGGGTCTTCCCACATTCAGACAAACACAGGTCAGGGTCACACTGTCTACATAGGTGTGTGGGGATGGTAAGATGGGGATGCAGGGGTTGGAAGGGGCATAGGGGCCCAGGTAGCCTTACCTCAGTCACGATGGTGGAAGGGAAGGTGCTGTTGTCATAGATCCAGCCATTGGTGCAGGGCTCCGTGTCATTGGCCTCTGTGCCATTGGGAAAGGGTGATCCCCTTTGCGGAAAGGTGAAGTGGAGGCAGGACTCAGGCCACCCCTTCCTGTCCCGGGGCAGCCAGGCCTCTAGCTCCCCAACCCTGCTGACGTTGGCATCTGCAGGCGGGCGGCAGTGGTGGGTGGGGATGGCGGCAGTGAAGTTCTGCACAGTACTGTGCAAATATGTCAGGAACATGGGGAGGATCAGCAGAGTGAACTGGATCTTCTGGAAGCGTCCCATGCCCCCCACCTGCTGCAGGAGGTCGTTGTAGGCCATGGGGCAGGACTTCACAGGAGCAGCTGGAGCTGAGGCCTCCTGCTCCCACAACCTGTTTCCTATCTTTCAGGGCAGAGGGAGGAGAGGGACTTCCCTTTGTCTGCTCAGCAAATCGGTTCCTGAGCCCTAGCCTCCTAATGGTCAGCAGGAGTTTTTATAACTTCTTTAAAGGTCCCAAGTTAAACTGTGACTTGAGAGTAGGACAAACAGTTATTAAGAATCATCAGGTCAATGGTTTGTTCAAGGGGATCTAAGGACAGCTGAAGTGCGATCAGGTGGAAAAACTACCTTCCCATGAAGGAGAGATATGCACGATGCCCTAGCATCTGGCAGTCTGAGTCTCCCCACCAGGCTGGAACAGGCGACCTCCTTGGAAAAGAAGGTAAAGTGCTGAGGACAGGGAGGGAGGTCTATGCTGGTGTGAGCACAGCCTCCCTTTTCTCAATGCCACTCTGAACCAGATGGAGTTGGGGAAAGACTCTGAAGGGCCCACACATGGACTCTACACATGTTGACCTAACCATTTTCTCTCTTCATCTCGCAGGTATATCTTCAATCCTAGGTGCCATCAATTTTGTTACTAAGATTATCAACATAAAACCACTGGCTATGTCCCAATATCAAACACCCTTATTTGTCTGATCTGTCCTAATTACAGCAGTACTCCTACTACTAGCACTTCCAGCTCCAGCGGCGGGAATTACTATGCTATTAACAGATTGTAATCTGAATACCACCTTTTTCCATCCTGTTGGGGGAGGAGACCCTATTCGGTATCAGCATCTCTTCTGATTTTTCGGCCACCCTGAAGTCTGTATTCTCATCCTACCAGGCTTCAGAATAATGTCACACATTGTTACATATTATTCAGGTAAAAAAGAACTCTTTGGTTACATAGGAATAGTATGAGCTATAATATCCATTGGTTTCTTAGGCTTTATTGTGTGAGCCCATCGCATATCCACAGTAGGAATAGATGTTGATGCGCGAGCATATTTTACATCAGCCGCTATAATTATTGCTATCCCCACTGGTGTAAAAGTATTCAGCTGACTAGCAACCCTGTATGGGAGGAAATATCAAATGATCGCCAGCTATACTATGAGCCCTAGGCTTTGTTTTCTTGCTGCTCTGCTGTGGGTCTCAGCAGCCCCTAACAGGTGAGCATTGCCTGTGTGTGAATCCTAGAGCCTGGGCTTTCAGCCCTAGGCAAGGTCCATGCCACAGTTCAACCTTCACTCAAGGAGTAAACCCTCATCAAGGTCTTATATCATCAGAGTCTCTTTTCTCATTATAATATCCTCTACAGTCCACACAATTTTCCTCCTTCCCAGAATTGTAACAGCTAAAATCAAGGAAATGTCCTCCATTAGCTGGTTAAACGTCCTCAAATCCCTGTTTTTGGTGAGGAAGATTAGCCCTGAGCTAATGTCTGTTGCGAATCTTCCTCTTTTTGCTGAGGAATATTGGCCCTGGGCTAACATCCATACCCATCTTCCTCTACTTTATACATGGGACGCCTGCCACAGCATGGCTTGATAGGCAGTGTGTAGGTCCACACCTGGGATCCGAACCCACCAACCCTGGGCTGCTGAAGCAGACCATGTGAACTTAACCACTATGCCGCTGAGGGCCAGGCCCCCTCAAATCCCTTAAAAAAATTTTTTTTAATTTTTATTGATGTCTTAATAGTTTATAATGTTGTGGGGTTTTAGTTGTACATTATTATTTGTCTGTCACCATATGGATGCATCCCTTCACCCCTTGTGCCCACCCCCCACCCTCCTTCCCCCTGGTAACCACCAACCAGTTTTCTCTGTCCGTGTGTTATTTTATATTCCACATATGAGTGAAATCATGTGGTGTTTGTCCTTCTCTCTCTGGCTTATTTTACTTAACGTAATAACCTCTAGGTCCATCCATGTTGTTGCAAATGGGACAATTCTGTCTTTTTTATGGCTGAGTAGTATTCCATTGTATATATATATACCACATCTTCGGTTGAGGGACACTTGGGTTGCTTCCACTTCTTGGCTATAGTGAATAATGCTGTCATGAACATGGGGTGCATAAGCCTCTTGGGATAGTTTATTTCATGTCCGTTGGGTAGATGCCCAAGAGTGGGATTGCTGGATCATAAGGTATTTCTATTTTTAATATTTTGAGGAATCTCCATAGTGTTTTCCATAGAGGCTGCACCAGTTTGCATTCCCACCTGCAGTGAATTAGGGTTCTTGTTTCTCCACAACCTCTCCAACATTTGTTGTTTTTTGTCTTGGTGATTATAGCCATTCTAATGGGTGTAAGGTGATATCTTAGTGTAGTATTTTTTTTTGTGAGGAAGACCAGCCCTGAGCTAACATCCGTCGCCAATCCTCCTCTTTTTGCTGAGGGAGACTGGCCCTGGGCTAACATCGTGCCCATCTTCCTCCACTTTATATGGGACGCCGCCACGGCATGGCTGACAAGCAGTGCGTCGGCGGGTGCCCGGGATCAGAACCTGCGAACCCCGGGCTGCCAAGCACAGACTAAACTGCTGCGCCACCGGGCGGTACCTCTTAGTGTAGTTTTGATTTGCATTTCCCTGATGATTAGTGATGTTGAACATCTTTTCATGTGTCTGTTGGCCATCTGTATATCTTCCTTAGAAAAATGTCTGTTCACATCCTCTGCCCATTTTTTGATTGGATTGTTTATTTTTCTGTTGTTCAGTTGTGTGAGTTCTTTATATATATTATGGAGATTAATCCCTTGCCAGATATACGATATGCATATATTTTCTCCCAGCTGGTGGGTTGTCTATTCATTTTGATCCTGGTTTCATTTGCCTTGTAGAAGCTCTGTAGTCTGATGAAGTCCCACTTGTTTATTTTTTCTTTTGTTTCTGTTGTCCAAGTAGACATAGAATCCGAAAGGATCCCTTTATGACCAATGTAATTAGTGTACTGCCTATATTTTCTTCCAGGAGTTTTATAGCTTCAGGTCTCACTTTCAGGCCCTTAATCCATTTTGAGTTGATTGTTGTGTATGGTGATAGAAGATGGTCTACTTTCATTCTTTCAAACCCCTTTAAAAAAATAAGCTTTATTGAGGTTTAGTATATACAATAAAATGCATCAATTTGGGGGGTCCATTTTGACAAGTTTTGACAAATAACCACTATATAGAACATTTCCATCTTCCCCCCAAATTTATTGGTACCATATCCCAGTCAATCTCTACCTAGCCCTAGGCAATAGATTTGTCTTTTCTAGGGTTTTGAACGAATATCACACTGTGTATACTCTTTTGTGTCTGGCTTCTTTTGCTCAGCCAAATGTTTTTGAGATTCATCCACTTTGTAGTTCACCAATAGTTCATTATTTTTTATTGCTGAGTAGTATTCCGTTAAATGTATATACCCCAATTTGATTATCCATTCACCTGTTGATGAACTTTTGGGTTGTTTCCAGTTTTTGGCTATTTATAAAGAAACCTGCTATGAACATTTGTGTCCAATGTGTGGACATATGTTTTAATTTCTCTTAGATAAATGCCTAGAAATAGAATTGCTGTGTCATATGGTCAAGTGTATGTTTAACTTTATCAGAAACTGTCAGGTTGTTTCCCAGTTTTATATTTCCACCAGCAATGTATGAGAGTTCCAATTACATTCTTTCCAACACTTGGTATGGTCCATCTTTTGAGTTTTAACCATTTGTATGAATGTGTATTGATACCTCATGGTCTAATTTGCATTTTCCGGATGACTAACGATGGTGAGCACCTTTTCATTTGTTTATTGGCCATTCCATAAATCTTCTGTGGTGAAGTACATGTTCAATTTTTGGGGGCCCATTTTTGAATTGGAGTGCTTGACTTCTTTTTATTGAATTGCAGAATTCTTTGTCTACACTGCAGATTTGTGGAACTCTATGTTTGCATGGCTCTTTCCTCTCCAGAAGTTTGTCCTACAAATTCCAGCTGCCTTGGGCTCTCTGAACTTCTCTTTTGTCCTCCTCAGCTCAGTAAGATTGTCAGGCTCTCTTTGGATTCCACTTCCCTACACTACAGTCCAGAAATTGCCCCCAGGAAGAAAGCATGGGGGATGATCAGTAGGTCTTGCATCATTTGTTTCTTTTCTCAAAAAAACTACAGTTGTGCACTGCCTGTTGTCCAATGTCTGAAAATTGTTTCTCGCATTTCCTTCAGTTTTCTCGTTGTTAAAGGTGGGAGAGTTATTTTAGACCCTGTTATTCACTCATGCCTGGGACATTTTCTTTTCCTTTTTTTTTTTTTTAAATTTATTTATTTATTTTTTTTTGCGAGGAAGACCAGCCCTGAGCTAACATCCACTGCTGAACCTCCTCTTTTTGCTGAGGAAGACTGGCCCTGGGCTAACATCTGTGCCCATCTTCCTCTACTTTATATGGGACGCCGCCACGGCATGGCTGACAGGCAGTGCGTCCGCAGGCGCCCGGGATCCGAACCCACGAACCCTGGGCTGCCAAGCGCGAACTTAACCGCTGCGCCACCGGGCGGCCCCCTCTTTTCCATTTTTAATGCTTTTAAAACAACCTTGCTCTTTGTGTAACTGGAAGTGGACTTTATCCCTCCCTAAAGGGAGATGCTAGGTATGGGGTATGGGAGAAACCTCCACTCTTCTGGCTTTTTGTTTCCTTGTGGAATAAGGAATAGGTTATCTGATTGGTGAGTTTGGGAGAAAGAACAGGGCATGTATAGGCTCCTTTCTTATTCCTCTCTTTTGGGGTCTCTCTGTCTTCAGAGAGCATGTGTTTTGATTGCTTTTGACCACATAGTAAGGTATCTGACTGCTGTGTCTATCTCTCAGCAGATTCAAACTTCAGCACAGAAAAGATGGGTGTTTTGATAGTTTATTTCATCGAGCTCCAAGTTCAGGATTTCTGGGTAATGTCTTCTTCTTTAATTCTGTTGCCATTATGTCTTCATGATATGTGTGTGTGTGTGTATATATATATATATATTTATTTATTTCTTCAGTTGTTCCTGTTTATGGAAATGTATTTGACAAGAAGTCAGGAGGACTATAATAATGTAACCATTGTTGGGACTTCTGCTCCCAGGCAACAAGGAGTAACATAGACTGAATTTACTCTCCTGCCTTAAACTAATAAAAAGCCTACCAAATTATGCATAACAGCTGTTTTTAGATGTTGAACAATAGCAGCACAGGACAGTTATCCCCTGAGAGAAGGGAAACAAACAAAATGAGCCTCATGAATTGTCTTACTGACTGGAGAAAATTTCAAGGCTGTAGAATAGTGGGGGTAGGGAGGAAACTAGAAGGTTGGAAGTCTCCCAGAGCTGAGGAGATGGATTTGGGAATTTGGGTATCTTGTAGAAAACCATGCAAGCCAGACGATAATGGAGAAATAACACTGAATAACTGAGAGTAAAAAAAAATTGTCAACCTAAAATTCAATACCCAGTGAAAATATCTTTCAAAACCAAAGACAGAATCATGGCTTAAAAAAAAATTTTTTTTTTTTTTGGCTAGGAATGATTTACCTTGAGCTAACATCTGTTGCCAATTTTCCTCTCTCTTTTTTTTTGCCCCAGTACATAGTTGTATATTCTGGTTGGAGGTCCTTCTAGTTCTTCTAAGTGAGCCACCACCACAGCATGGCTACTGGCAGATGGGTGGTGTGGTTCCACGCCTGGGAACCAAAGCTGGGCCGCCAGAGAAGTGAGAACACCAAACCTTAAGCACTAGGCCATCAGGGCTGGCTCAGAATCGTGACTTTTTCAGGCACACAAAAGTTGAAAGAATTCAGCAGCAGCAGACCTGCACTACAAGAAATGTTAAATGAAATTAAATTTGTACTTAAAAGTTATTCACAAAGAACATTACAGGCACATATGACTTCACTGGTTAATTCTGTGAAACATTTTAAAGGAAGAAATAATACCAAATTCTACACAAACACCTATGAAAAGTTGAAAATTAGAAAATACTTTGTAATTCATTCTAGGAGGCAGTATTACCTTGTGTCTTAGCTTGAGCTGCCATAAAGAAATACTATAAACTTATTTATGATATTTATTTATGGGTGGCTTATAAACAACAGAAATTTATTTCTCATGGTTCTGGAGGCTACAGATCTGAGATCACAGTCACAGCATGGCGGGTTCTGGTGAGGCTCTTTTCCAGGTTGTAGATGGCCAACTTCTCATTGTATCCTCACATGACAAAAAGAGAGAGCTAGCTCTCTGGCCTCTTCTTACAAGGGCACTAATCCCATTCAGAGGGCTCCACTCTCACGAACTAATTATCTTCCAAAGGCCCCACCTCTAAATACGCTCATATTGAGGATTAGATTTCAATGTAAGAATTTTGGAGGAACATGAACATTCAGTCCGTAATACTCCGATATGAAAACCAGACAAAAACATGACAATAGAAGAAAACTAGAGATCAATATGCCTTATGAACATAAATGCAAAATTCTTAAATAATTTTATCAAATTTATATATATATAAAATTTATATGTATATTTGATATATATATATATCTCAAATATGTAAAAAGGATAACGCATCTTGACAAAGTGGGGTTTATCCCAGCAATGCAAGGTTTATTTAACATTAAAAGATCAATTAAGGTAATTCACCATGTTAATAGATTAAAAAAGAAAAACTATATGATCATCTCAATAGATGAAGAAAGAGCATTTGACAAAATTCAACATTTACAACTTCTCAGCAAATTAGGAATAAAGGTGAACTTCTTCAAATTGACAAAGGACATTCTATGGGAAAACTATAGTTAACATCCTACTTAATTGTGAAAGACTAAATGCTCTCCTCTCCTTTTTACCTTGTTTCTTGTCCAGGAAAAGAAACAAGGATATTCACCCTCACCACTTTCATTCAACATTGTATTGGAGTAATAATGTAAGTAAAAGAAATGAAAGAATTCCAGAAAGGAAAGAAGAAAATCTGCCTTTATTTGCAGACAACGTCACTGTTTGCACAGAAAATCCTAAGGAATCTACAAAAAAGTTACTAGGACTAGTAAGTAATTTTAGCAAGTTTGCAGAATGCAAGGTCAATATACAAAAATCTATTTGTATTTTGATATCATTTCTATGTAATTTCTATATAATAGCAACAAACAATTGGCAATTGAGATAAAAATATCAATACTTTCATAAAAACATGAAATGCTTAGGATAAATTTGATGAAATATGTGCAAGATCTGTACACTGAAAATTATAAAACATTGCTGAGAGAAATTAAAGAGGATATAAATAAATGGAGAAACATACCATGGATTAGAACACTCAGTATTGTTAAGATGTCAATCACTCCCAAGATGATCTATAGATTCAGTGTAGTACAAATCAAAATGGCAGTAGTTTTTTGGCAGAAATTTACAAGTTGATTTTAAAATTTATGAAATTGGAAAGGATCTAGACTAGCCAAAACAACTGGGAAAAAGTTAAACAAAATGAAAGGATCTACACTATCTGAGTTCAAGACTAATTATAAAGTTACAGTTATCAAGACAGTGTGGCATTTATGTAAAGACAAATAAATAGATCAATGGTACAGAACAGAGTCCAAAATAGAGCCACACACATAGCCATTTGATCTTTGACTAAGATGTTTAGATAATTCAGTGATGAAAAGAAAATCTTTCAACTAATGGTGCTGGAACAATTGAACATCCATATGCAAAAATCAATGAACCACAACCCTCTTACCTCACATTATTTACAAAGATAACTCAAAATGGATCATAGACCTAAATGTAAGCACTAAAATTAGGGGCCCACCTGGTAGCATAGCGGTTAAGTTTGTGCACTCCACTTGATCGTCCCAGGGTTCACAGGTGTGGATCCTGGGTACAGACGGACACAGTGCTTGTCAAGCCATCCTGTGGCGGCGTCCCATATAAAATAGAGGAAGATGGGCATGGATGTTAGCCCAGGGCCAGTCTTCCTCAGCAAAAAAGAGGAAGATTGGCAACAGATGTTAGCTCAGAGCTAGTCTTCCTCATACACACACACACACACAAAAGCTCTAAAACTATAAGACTTCTAAAAGAAAACATAAGAGAAAGTTTTAGTGTCCTTGGGTTTGGCAAAGATTTTTAAAATAAGACAAACAAAGCATGAACTATAAAAGAAAAAAATCAGTAAATTGGTCTTCATCAAAATTTTAAAACTTTTGCTATTCAAAAGTCATTGGTATAAAAATGAAAAGGCAAGCTATAAACTTGGAGAAAATATTTGCAAAACACATATCTGGCAAAGGACTTGTTTCTAGAATACATTAAAAAAGGCTTTCAACTTAACCATAAGAAATCAAACAAATAAAAAAGTGTGCAAAATTTCTGAACAGACTTTTACCAAAGAAGAGATCTAGATGGAAATAAGCACATGGAAAGTTGGTTAACATTATTACTCATTAGGGAAATGCAAATTAAAACTACAATAATATACCACTACACATTCACTATGATGGCAAAAATTAAAATATTGATTATATCAAGTGTTGACAAAGGAGCAACTGGAACTCTCATATACTGCTGGTGGGAATTTGAAATGTTACAACCACTTTGGAAACTGGCTAGTCTTAAAAAGTTAAACACATACCTTATATACTATCCAGCCATGCCACTCCTTGATATTTGCTCAAGAGAAATGGAAACCTATGTCTACACAAGGAAGGAACATGAGGAAACTTTTGGCAGGGATGGATATGTTCCTTGTCTTGATTGTGGTGATGGTTTCCTGGGTGTATGCATCTGTCAAAACTAATCAAATTGCACAGTGTAAATATGAGCAACTAATTGTCCATTATATTTCAGTAAAGCTGTAAAAATATATTAGTTAAGATGTCTTTGGTTGCAAATCACAGAAAAACCAACTCACAATGGCTTAAAGGAGAAGGAGGATTTAAATTTAAATTCCCACAGTTAACAATTAAAGTAGAGGTAGCTTGCTTCAGGATTGGTTAAATCAGTGGCCCAGTGACATCACCAAACCCCAGGTTAGTTCTATCTTTCCACTGTTACTCTCAGTTGTTGCCTTTGTCCTTGCTCTGGTTTCCCTGTTGGGTCACAGAATGGCTGCCACAGTTCCAGACATCCCATCCAGACTCAACATTGTCTACCACCTAAATTTAAACCCTGACCAATTCAGGCCCTAACAGGCTGCTTGGTTTCTTCTAAGAGTGTGGCTCACATGGGTCTTGCTACTTGGGTGTGGGCTTCTCTTGGGGGATGAGTTTAGGATAAGCAGGAGCAGACCTCACTGGAGCTGATCAGGGAAACTAAGCCTCAGGTTCATCTAGCTTATTACTCCAGCTTTTTGCAATGGAGTCAGCTACTCTTCCACATCTGCAATACGAACCACGTGGAGCTAGTCACATCTCAGAGAACATCATTAGATGGTTTTCTTGAAAGAGGAGGAACGATGTGGCATTGGGTTCCACCCAGTGCTTTTCTTTTGCTCCCTATACTTATGACAAAAGTCTTTCCTCCCACAATTTTTAAAACATGTGAAGGTCAGGTGGGAGTTTAAGAGAGAGGAGTCTAGGAGCCTCAAACTTAAATGACTACCAGGGCCATAGGGTAACATAAATGTGTGAATCTGACCAGATGTAAGACCAAGGGTAGTGGTGAGGCCTTTGGTGATCTAGACAGTACAATCTTGTCCACCAAAAAATAGTGCATGGGAAGTAAAACCTCTGTGGGCCAGTTTGATACCCCTGGAGGAGTCTGAGAATAAGGGATGTGCATTAGTTTCCGACCACTGTTGTAACAAATTGCCACAAATTTAGTGGCTTAAAACTGAACAAATTAATTTTTGTATAGTTCTAAAGGTCAGAAGTCAAACATCAATGTGTTGGCAGGGCTACATTCCTTCTGGAGGCTTCAGAGGAGAATCCACTTCCTTGCCTTTTGCAGTTTCTAGAGGCTGCTTGCTTTCCTTGGCTTGTGGTCCCTTCTTACATCACTCCAACCTCTTGCTTCTGTTGTCACATATCCTCTCCACTCTGATTTCCTGCCTCTCTCTTGCAAGGACTGTTGTGATCACATCTGGCCTACCCAGATAGACCAGGATAATCTCCTCATCTCAAGATCCTTAATTTAATAACATCTGCAGAGTCTCTTTTACCATGTAAGGTAACATATTCACAGGTTCCAGGGATTAGAATCTGGACATTTTTGGGGGTCCATTATTCCTCATACCACAAGATATGAAAGCTTAACTGGCTAGGCATCTGTTCTCTGAGGGGCCATAGAAACTCCTGGGAAGGGGGAGAATAGCCTAATGGAGGGCTTGGTGTGGACCGAAGTCTGGGCTATAGTGGTGGGACCTGGGATGCAAGGGTGGAGCCTGGGAAGGTGGCTTCCCATGAGCACTCTATCAGGGCAACGCAGTTGAAGAACCTCCTGAGGGGAGCTCCAGGCCAGGACATGCTCAGAGCTGCAGGCAGAGAAACTGAGGGTAGCCACAAAGCCCTACCAACCCTGCTGAGGCTAGGACCTTGTGGTCAAAACTGGGGACAGCATCTGAAGCCAGTGGAGTGAGGCAGGACAGTATCAGAACTTAGGCTCAGGGCCAAGGTGAGGGGATAAGATGGGAGCCAGTGTTCTGGGGATGACTCCTTGGGGATAGGTCAGAAGTTACCTACTGGTGACTTAGAAGTGGGAGGAAGGTAGGGTTCCATTTGGTTGAGGGCATGGGATGAATGTAGGAAGTCCCAGTCCAGGAGCTGAGGAAACGGATTCTGTGTAATGGTGTGAGCTGTCTGCGTCAGCACCAGGACTTGTACCAGCTGGTGGGTTTGCAGCTGGGGAAGGCGGGGGCCTGGCTCTGGTTGGGGCAGGTGCAGATACCGGGTGATCTAAGCACAGAGATGAGAGCCCCACAGGGCCCAGAGCATGTCAGAGTTGCTGGTAGGGTTCTGAGGCAGGGGTGGGGCAAGTCACTCGTCCTAAGACCCCCAGATTTGCAGAAACAGGACTAGATCCAGGTGTCATGTCTCCCAGTCCCAGTCCTGGCTCCCTGCTCGAGGCTGGTGGAGAAGCCATCCTAGGTGCCTGTCTTCAGCCATGAGGGCGGTGCTGCCTGAGAAATAGCAGCAGCCGTGGGACTGGTGACCCTTGGGCATCTTACTGGGTCCTATGATGGGGAACATGGGGAGTGTCAACACCATGGGGGGGACACCAAGGCTCCACCTGGAGGTGTGGTGGGCTATGGTGATTTAGGCTCTGCCCAATTTGTCCTGGAAGTCGGCTGTCTGAGCTGCCATGGGCTGTCCCAGGGCTTTGTGGCTTTTTCAGGGGAGCCCCAGGCCACCTCCCCTCTCCAGGCTGCCCTAACTCAGCTCAAGCCCTAGGGTCCCACCTGGAAGGCAATGTGTACAGGCCTGGCAATGAGAGATGTGGACTTTCCTCAAGGGATAAAGGGCTGGGGGGCTGGCTCGGTGCAGGGGAAAGAGTAAGGGGCAGTGTGCCAGGAGACAAGCATGATGGAGCAAGCACATCTACGGGAGGTCATGACTGGCTGCTCACTCCCGCCACCTGTGGCTGCTAATAGGGCTGTCTTTTCCATGCCCCACAGGCTTCCCCGAAGTGAGTTCCTTTGCTGACACAGGTGACTGGATATCCCTGTCTTTTTCTGACTGTGACTCCTCACCTGACTTCCATCCCTCCTTTCACACGGTTCCTACCAGGATCCCTTCTCTCCTCCCCTTTACCGTTCTTTCACTCTTTGCAGCCCAGGAGGGAGGAGAAGCTCAAGTCTCAGTGCCTTACAGCTCTGGGCAGTGAAGGGGTCAGGCACGCACATTCCTGAGCAGCATTGTCTGTATTCTAATCCTGACTCCGCAATTTACTAGCAGTGTGAACTTGGGCAAGTGACTTAACCACTCTGTGCCTTGATTTCTTTACCTGTAAAATGGGGGATAATAATAGTACCTAACTCTAGAAAGTTACTGGGGAAGATTAAATGAGTTAATATAAGCAAAGTGCTTAAGACCTTGCCTAGCACCAAATTAGCAGTCAGTGCTGGCTCTTTCTGGCTGGGTTGTACCCTCCCCTTTCTCTCCTCTCTCCCTCAGGAGGCAGAGCAGCAAAGAAAGCCCCGGAAGTGTGGCGGGAAGGATTAGGGTAGCTGGCGGGCTGAACCTCCAGCCTCAGAGCTGGAAGTTGCAAACTGGTTTTGAGCCTGGACCCTGCTGGAATCTGGAGGAGCAGGGGCCAGCAACCTGATGTCACAGCTGCTGGTGTCCTTTTCCTCCCCTCCTGCGGCCCATCTGCCCTCCCAGAGGGGGAGGAGCCCGAAACAAGCTTCTGATTGGCTGCTTTCATTTTAGTCTCTTGTCAATTTCCAGTCTGAAGGGGAAGGGGAGGGGCGTAAGGTATTCAAAACTCACAGAAATGTTTGAGTAGGTTAGGGAAGGAAGGAGGGAAGAGGGAGGAGAGGAGGGACAGGGGAGGGGGCCAAGGTAAGAGATTCTTCTCCGGTTATCTGGGATGGTTTGAAAAGTCCTGGGGGTTGAGGGCAGGGAAGGGACTGTGTACCCTTTTGTACTGGAAGCTGGCTGATGCGGAGAGGCTGTTACATTTGAGGCAAGAGAGACGAAGGGAGCTGCTGCACACAGACAAACCTTTTAATGATGTGGTCTTAGTGGAGTATATTCAGAGAGGCGGGCCCCTGGGGGGGGGGTGCTTCCCTGAACCACAGCCCTGGCACAGGGCCGCCATTCCCCGTTCCCCCTCCTCTTGTGGGTGGCCCAGGACCTCTAGGACCCTCACTCCCTTCAGGGTTCTGTGAGGCCCCTTCTGGTGCTCAGAGTCCATTCTTCTCCTGTGCTGAGGCCTGGAGTGGAACCATCTGCTTCTGCTGCTCTTGCTGCTGTAGCTTCTGAGTCCCTTTCCTCCTGGGGAGAGGAGAGTGATGTTCTGGGTATGCAGCCTCTAGGCCAGGGCTGAGAGCTGGGGGCTCCTGGGGGCTCCCCACTCAGCTGTGCCCAGCTACTAGCTCTCTGCCCCCAAACAGCTACTGCTCCCTGGAACTGCGAGGCCCAGGAAGGACTCTAGGAGACTCTCACCCCATTAGGGGAAATAGGGATGAAGAGCCTTGGCCTGGAAGAGGAGGCCTGGGTTTGAGTTTCAATGCCACCCCAGCCTGGATGTGTGACCTGGGGTCAGTCCCTGCTCCTCTGGGTGGGGGCTCACCTGCTCTCCACGTCCTGCACAGTGTCCGGCAGCGGCTGGCCCAGGGTCTCTGGAAGGAGGGCAATGGCAGCGCTGGCAGCCACAGGGACAGCACCGTAGATAAAGAGAGGCGTGGAGGGGTAGAGCTCGGCGGTCATGCTCACCAGTGGGCTCACGATGCTGCCCACTCGGGCCATGGTGCTGCCCATTCCCATGCCCGTCTGCCTGGGGGGCCCAGGAGGGGTGTCAGTTAGTGTTCTGGCATGAATGCCCAGATGCTTAGGCACCCCCTGGTGCCTCCTCTGTTCCCCATCTGATCAGCAAACCAATTTGGCATTTGTTTTAGTGATTAAAAAACAAAACAAACCAAAACATGTTGGGAAGGGCTCTGGCCAGAGAATCAGGTGATTGTGTTTTGCCTCTGCCCTTAACTTGCTATGTGACCTTGGGCAAGCCTTCCTCTCTGGGCCTCAGTTTCCTTAGCAGTCAAGTTAGACAGTTGAGTTAGGCCATTCGTTTTTGGATCACCTGGGAGATTTTTGAGTTATGGTTGCCCAAGATCCACACAGACCTATTAGATTAGAATCCCCAGGGGAAGGGACCTGGAATGACATGTTAAGAACATTCTCTATGGGAGCAGAGGTTAAAAACATTGACTCAGGAGACAAACTGCTTGGTTCAAATCCAAACTTCCTCACTTATGAGCTGTGTGACCTTGGGCAAGTCACTTAACCTTTCTGTGGCTCAGTTTTCTCATTTGTAAAATGGGAATAATCATAGTACCTACCTCAGAGGCTTGTTATGAGGATTAAATGAGTTGATATTTGTAAAAAGTTTAAGACAGTGCCTGGCACATAGGAAGTGCTTTATACTATTGTTCTGTCCCCCGAAATCCCATGAGGGCACAAGACCCCTCAGGGTTCTCATTCCAAGGAGCTTAGGGAAGCCTGACATATCTTTGACATCTCCTGTGAATTTTGTGTCCCATTCTTAAAATAAACATGTGTTTCTTGTCTCTTAATGCAAAAATACTCCCTCCCCCCGATCTTGGCCCTCGAAACAACAGCACTGTGTTTCTCTATACAGCTGGCATACTGTCAAGTACCACCATCACTAAGTGTGGCTCCTGTGATAGGAAGTGACTTTCATGTTTGTGGTCTTTGGTTTCAGATGTACCACTTGGTTTACAGCTGAAATCTAGATTTTCTGGCAGATTCTAACGTGTGCTTTGAAGATCAAGGGAGGACGTCAATTCATTGCCTCTGAGATGTGTCTTCTTGGCTCCCTACCTCCCTGCCCCAACGGGCGGCTCCTTTTGAGATCTTCTTCTAGGGTCAGGTAAGGGCTTAGTCGGGGGTCACACCTGTGTTAGCCAGGCCACGAAGTGTGTATTGAGTGGCTGCTATATACCTTGCACAGATGGGTGCTGCGAGGAGGCCTTGGACTGGACCCTACTGGACCATGTTCTGGGGTCTGACCTGTGTGCTGGGGAATGTTTTGCCCCAAGACCCATCCATTAGGTTCTCACTCACCGGACCATCGTGGGGTACAACTCTCCAGTATACAGGAAGATGCAATTGAAGGAAGAAGCCAGGCAGCCCTTCCCCAGCACAGCAAAGAAGGTTCGGACAGTGGACTGATCTAGAGAGAGAGGAGGGGGGTCAGCAGGAACTTGGAAGTGGGGGCTGGGAGGAATTGGCCCCCCTCCCTTCTGAGAAATTGGGTCATCTCTGGGATGGGGCCAAGGATGAGGGACCGAGGTGCTCACCCTGGGGTATCACTGCATTGACTAGGATGCAGATGCCTGCCAGAAGAAGTGAGGCCATCTGGGCAGGCCGGCGGCCCAGGAAGTTGATGACAAGGAAGCACACAAGCTTGGCAGGCAGGTCCACAGCACCAAAGATCACCTGGATTAGGTAGATGCTGACCCCAAAGCCCTGCAAGTCCATGACCAGCCCGTAGTAGGCAAAGCTAGTGGCAAACCTAGTGGGGAGGGATGAGAGGTATGGAGTTTGCTGGGAAGGCTTAAAGTGTGTGTGGGGGTGCTCATTCAAAATAGGGCTGAGCTGCATTGAGTATCCTGCTTAAGAAGCTGGAATCTGCCTTGGCTAATATTTCTTCAGACATTTAGTGTGCAGTTTAAGTATTGGGGTAGTCCTCCAAATACCCCAAATTTCTCAGTCTTCTGATAACTAGTACATTAGTGTCCCCAGTGCATTAGGGAATTTTCACTTAGTTGCTATGTAGGGTTTACACAGTTTTAGTCTTTATCTTATCTATTGCTACTGGACTGAGGGAGGGCAGGTGGCTATCCATATCCCCCTTGGAGGGCCAAGGTGTTGGGAGAGGCCAGAGCCTTCTAGAACCTGTCCACAGTCCTGGAATGGGTGTTGTGCTTCTTAAGATATCAAAAGCCCACAAAATGAAGCTCAAGTGATTGGATTGAACCCATAACCTGGAGTAAATCGCAAATTGGAAGCAAAGGATTCATTGGTAGGATTGTTCCTTCTGACCATGCTTCTCTTATCTGTCATGGGATTGCTATGGTGGTGGGATTAGGAGGGTAGCACATGAGAAGGGTAATGGGAATGTTGCAACATGAAAGGAAGATTTTTGGCTGCTAGCAGCCTTGACCGAAATGTACTTTTGGAGATGAGCTTTAGGCATCTTACTGCCCGATCCTGTGTTTCTGGCAGGCACCACAAGGCCAGTAAAGTGTCCAAATGTTTTGCAAGCCAGACTGGTCTCTGCCTTCATGATGTAATACTATCGACTCTAGGGGCCACCAGTCCTGATGAGGTGTTTCCATATTGGAACAGAGTTGATAAAATGAGAGAAGATGGAAAGACTGATGCCTAGTGTGGGGACCGGAACTGAACTGAGGTTGGAGGTCATCTGATTCTTCAAGACTCTCCCTGGTGGAGGATTACTGCCCCTCATAACAGGTCTGCTGACTTTTCCTCCCGCTCCTCTAGCTTCTTCCACCCACTGCATCCACTCTCTCCCCAACCAGCTGTTTGTCTCCTGGTCTGTCTTTCTGTCTGTCAGTCTGTCTTGGCCTACCACAGCAAGGAGAGGCAGAGGAAGAGGCGGCGAAGGGCAGGGCAGCGCAGCAGCTCCATGGCCGAGGCCTGGCCTTTGCTCATGGTCAGCTCCTTCTGCAGACTGGCCCGGAGCACCTGCCGGGATGGGCAGGGCTCAGGGCCTGGGCTCCTCCAGGAGCTCCTCCCAGCCTAACCCCTTACTCAAGGAAGCCCTCTGGGTCCTGGGCCCTGGGTTTAGGATTTGGGGGTGGAGCCCTGGTGGAGTGTCATGGGAGGTCTCTGGGGTCTCACCTCCATACTTAGCTTGGCCCTCTCTTCCCGCTTCCCATTGATCCAGGCCACTCTCTGTAGGGACTTCAGGGTGAGGTCTAGCCTCCCAGAGGAGGCGTGCCAGCGGGCTGACTCGATGAAGAACCTGGGAGCAGGGGTGGGCGTGGGTGTCGGCATGTCTTCAGTTCCAGTCGGCTGGACTTGGGGCAGGGGGTAGGCTTTCCAGGGGCCTGCAGTGGGATTTTATTCAAGGCTGGGAACCCAGGGGCTTTGCCAAATCCCTTTCTCTAGGACCACAAAGCAGTGCCTAACTTGGTGACGATTCATTCCCCAACCTAGTTGCTCAGCTCTTGGGTGCTGGGTAAAGGGAGCAGTGCAGGAGAACTGGGGGAAGCTGGGAGAAGCCAGAGAATGGATACCCTGGGCCAAATCCCTCCTCCCACAGCCTCAGTTTTCCTATCTGTCTCACTGAGTCATTGGCCTGGGTTTGACCTTCTGCCTTTGACCTTCTCTGATTCTATGGAGCAGAGTGTGCAGCAAGATCTGGGGGACGTCTTGTCCCTTGAAGCCCTCTGGGCTCCTGTGGCACCCCCACCCACTCTGGGTCCCACGTACCAAGAGTAGATGAAGAAGGCAAAAAAAGGCACAGAGACAAGCAGCTGCAGGTGGCGCCAGTGGGGCACGGCATAGGCCACACCGGCCAGGAGAAACTGGCCCAGGCTGTAGACGTAGCCTGTCAGGGTGCCCACATAGGCCCGTGTGTGGATGGGCATCCACTCCACATCTAGAAAGAGGGTTAGAACAGAATGGTGCAACTTTCCAGGCTACCGGGTGAAGACCCCTGGGGCAGGTAAAGACCCCTCTCTCCATCCAAACCATGGTCTGTCCCAAGGCTCAGTGGAAGATACATCAAATGAGGTTGGATGTCATCGTAGGGAAGTGGGGGACTTTAAGTGGAGATGGGGATGGGGAAGGGGATTTGGAATCCCCAGGAATTGTCCCCCCCACTCCCCTGCTGTGTTTTTGCTCCCCCTCAACCTACTGTACTGGCTAGGGGTCCCTTTCCCTTCAGTGTGTCTCTGACCACTCAGTCCATCCTCAGCGGCAGCCACTCCTCTGGTCTTCCTCAGGCTGGGCTGGATTCCAGCCTCAATGGCCAGAGCAGCTCGGAGGAGGCAGTGGTGTTCCTCTATCCTGGAGAGTTGCCGTGGGAGAGGGACCACCTCTCTGCTGCACTCTAAAGACCCAGCTCTGTTCCCTGTGGGATCTCGATTTGGTTGCTGGGACAGCCACTTGGAAACTTAGACTGGGCTTTGAGGCTGGATTCTCTAGGTGTCCTGCCTCGGCCCCAGCCCAGTCCCGATTAATTTCTTTAGTCCAGAGAATCCTAAATCCTTAGATTCCATTCTGAGCTTGAGGGATGACCTTGGGTAAAATCCTTTCCCTTCTCCCCTGTCTTAGGTTTCATCTGAGAAACAGGGGGAAGGGAGGTCATCTATCAGAAGGTAAATATTGATGGCTTATGGACAGGCCATGCTCGGTCCATAAATGTGTTTGGTCTGCATGATGCTGCCTTGCCCTATGTTAAAAAATATTAATTGCCAACATTAAAAGATTAGGATATTTTACATTAATAAGAGTAAGAGAGGGGCCACCCGGTGGCGCAGCGATTTAGTCCGCGCTTGGCAGCCTGGGGTTCGCGAGTTCGGATCCCAGGCGCCCGCAGACGCACTGCCTGTTAGCCATGCCGTGGTGGCGTCCCATATAAAGTGGAGGAAGATGGGCACGGATGTTAGCCCAGGGCCAGTCTTCCTCAGCAAAAAGGGGAGGATTGGCAACAGATGTTAGCTCAGGGCTGGTCTTCCCCACAAAAAAAAAAAAAAAAAAAAAAAGAGTAAGAGAGGGAGATCTGACAGCCCTGAGACCTCCTGTCTGGAGCAGCTGAGTGGCTGTGGCCCCTCTGGATGGGTATGACTCTCCTTTGGATGCAGTCCTCACTGCTCCCTAATGTCTCTTGTACTCTATCTGCTTCATTGATTTAGGGGAACTGCCTGGCCCAAACAATGGAGTTTGCAATCCTGTGTGTAACTAAGGGATCAGGATGGCATAAGCCTGAGAAAAATGCCATTATGCTGGCTGGAAGGGCAGACCCGAAGGACAGGCCAAGGGCAGGCAGAGCTCAGGAGGGGTGGGCTGGGAGAGGAGGCTGGGAAGGGGCTGCTGGACTGGGTGGTCAGAGGGGAGTGGGAAGGGACCCGCCTTGCCCTCCCAGCACCCCTCACTCAGTGTCATGCAGTTGAGGGCGATGCCAGCCATTGACATGCCCGAGAGGAGCCGGAAGACGCAGTAGACGGAGAAGTTGGGAGCGAAGGCTGTACAGGTTCCTGACACAGCTGTCTGCAGGTAGTTTAAGATCAGCACCTTCCGACGGCCCAGCCTGTAGGGGAGGGAAAACCTGCGGCAGGGGTCCTGAGGACCAGCGGAGGCTGGGCTGGTTAGGGAAAGGAGTGCTTGCCCGGGGTGAGGCCCTGGGGTGGGGGTCTTTTGAGGACCTGTGAAGAATCATGAGGCTGGCACTGTAGGTCCTCAAACCAGCCCCAACTGGGAATGCCAACCTCCCACCTAGGCCCCCCTGAGTCCAGCGGAGGAGCCCCCAATCCCAGCCTGACCCCTTGGCCCTACCCAGGACTGACCTGTCTGCCAGGGACCCGAACACCATGGCTCCGAGAAGCACCCCTACCATGTACAAGGATTGAGCCAGCTGGCGTAAGGCCCTGTGAGAGCACACAAGATCCCACTGTGGGGAGAGGGGGACAGGGGTCAGGCAGACATGAGCCCAGGCTGCAGGGAAGCCCCTTTCCCTCCTTCAGGCTGCCCTCTGAGGTCTGTGGCCCCCTCTCCTCCCAACACTTCTCTTTGCTGTTTGTCTCCCTGGTCTCAGGGGCTGAGAGACTTTTCTTGACTCTGCAAAGCTCACATCTGCCTTTCCTACAAAGGCCCCCATCTTGAACTCCTTTCTCCATCTTCCCATCTCGGTCTCTGGAGAATCTGAGATAGTCTCTATGTGTGTGTGTGTGTGTATACGCACGTGTGTGTGTGTGTGTGTGTGTGTCTTAGAGGGGAAGGCACAGTCTGGATGGTGCACGGAGGGGGCCCAGATCCTCACCTCAGTCACGATGGTGGAAGGGAAGGTGCTGTTGTCATAGATCCAGCCATTGGTGCAGGGCTCTGTGGCCCCTGAGCTGTTGGCTTCGGTGCCGTTGAACAAAGGTGGTCCCTGTTGCGGGAAAGTGAAACGAAGGCAGGACTCAGGTCGCCCTTTCCTGTCCCGGGGCAGCCAGGCCTCCAGCTCCCCATCCTTGCTGAGGTTGGCATCGGCAGGTGGGCGGCAGTGGTGGGCGGGGATGGCGGCAGTGAAGTTCTGCAGGGTGTTTTGGGAGGCCATCAGGAGCATGGGGAGGACCACTAGAGTGACTTGGATCTGCTGGAAGCGGCCAACACCCCCCACCTGCTTCAGGAGGTCATTGAAGGCCATGGGGCCAGGCCCAGCCAAGCGACTGGAGGCTAAGGACTTCCAGTCCCAGGACCTCCGTCTGTGTGTCTGTCTGCGGGCTGTCCTTCACTGGAGGAGAAGGGCTGCCGTTGCTTCCTCAGCTGAGTTGCTCCTGGAGCTGAATCTGAGCCGGCTCTGGGGCGGGAGGACAGCAGCCTGGCCGGGCTGCCCCTCCTTCCTTCTCTCCTTGCTCTCTCCCTCCCTTTCTCTTGCTGCCTCCCCTCACTTGGGGGCAGGGGACTCAGCTTTCAGGGTCTGCTGTAGCCCTGGCCCCTACATGGGCAGTATTTAATCCTTGGCCTGGAGGGAATGAGTTAAAGTGTGACTTGGTATCAGAAGGATTAACCCTCCAAGTATCCTTGTGTCAGTGGAATTTCTCCAAGTGGGTATAAAGGGCGGGAGAGGGTAGACTGAAGTGGGGGTGGTGGGAGGGCATTTCCTGAAAGGGCCCATCTGGGCATCTGGGAGCAGAAGGGGGCAGGCTGGGACCTTTCTTTCTTCCTTTTAGTGAGAAGACTGGGCTCTCGGGAGTGTGGTGGCCTCTTAAGGGGCTTCTGTCCTTTTTAGTGGACAGGATCCAAACAGTCTGTTTTCGAGAAGAGTTGCCAGAGGAAATACAGGACGCGCAGCTAATTTGAATTTCAGATCAGTGAATAATTTTTCTTTAGTGTAAGTATGTCCCTAATATTACATGGTACATACTTATACTAAAAAATTATTCATTGATCTGAAATTCTGATTTAACTGAGCATCCTGTGTTTTTTTCTTAATCCTTTTTTTTTTTGAGGAAGACAGGCTCTGCGCCAACATCTGTTGCCAATCTTCCTCTTTTTCTTTTTTTTCCTCCCCAAAGCCCCAGTACATAGTTGTATATCATAGTTGTAGAGTTGTAGCTCTTCTATGTGGGACACCACCTCAGCATGACTTGATGAGCAGTGAGTAGGTCTGCGCCCAGGATCCGAACTGGTGAACTCCTGGCCAGCAAAGCGGAATGCGTGAACTTAACCGCTATGCCACTGGGCTGGCCCCCATCCTGTATTCTTATTTGCTAAAATTGGCAACCCCGGTCTTTGGTCTTCTGGGGACAGCTCACATCTTATAGGGCCACAGCCTGTTCAACTGGCTTGTTCAAGTAGAGATCAGAGGCTGCTTTTGAAGGAGTGGGTACCTAAGACCAACATCACATATGATGTAGATTGATTCTTCCAGTGTCTCAGCTTTCACTTTCTTGCTTTTCCCCATTCAAATTTTTCCCTTTGTCTTGTCTTCTGTCCATAGATTTTTTTTTTTTTGCGATGAGTGTGAACTTATTTTATTTTTACCCACGACTCTCAGGCAGTCACTTGATTTCCTCCAACGGTTTGGCTCCGGAGACCTGGTCGCTCATGATCCAGGCAGTGCCGAGCTCTGATTGGATGGGTTTCTCTGGGATCTAATGGGTTGGATCATGGGTTAGGGGATGCCAAGAGAGCAGGTTGCAGCTTCTTGCTGTTAATTTGCATAATGCATACTATATAAAATGTGGATCTGGAGTCAGTCTACTTGGATCCAAATCCTCATTCCACACTTACTGTGTAGCTGCGGTGAGTTGCTAAACCCCTCTGTATCTCTGCGTCCTTGTTTGCAAGGTGAGGATAATAGTTGTGTCATTTGGTTGTTGGAGGGTTAAATGAGAGAACACAGGTAAAGATGTTAAAGTAGCCCCTGCCCTGTAGCTCAGAGATTATGAGCTGTTCTGATGATTTATTTCTGGTACAGAGATGAGATTCTCACACTGATTTTAGAGAAAAAATGTGCCTAGGCACGTCTTGCCCTAAGAACAATGATTCTCCTCTAGGGGCGATTTTGCCCCCCAGGGGACATTTGGCAATGTCTGGAGACATTTTTGATTGACACTGCTGGGGATGGTGGTGCTACTGGCTTCTGGTGGGTAGAGGCCAGGAATGCTGCTGAACATCTTACAAGGCAGAGGACAGCCCCCCACAACCAAGGATTATCTAGGCCCAAAATGTCAATAGTGCTAAGGTTGAGAAACCCTACCCTAAAAGATGTCTCAGATTTATTTTGTACAGTGATCAATCCCATGCCTACTTGGCAAAGCGTATGAAAGTCATACAGATGACTCCTACCAAAATATTTCTAAGACTCCCCACACTCTTTTTGAAGGGGAACATGTTTGCAAGGTGAGGAAGAGAACTCCTCCTCCTCCATGTTCTGCTTGAGGACAGTAGGGCTCCAAAGTGTCACAGCTCTTTCCTTGCCCAGGTCTACCAGCCAGTTTTGCCACTGGAGTGGCTGAATCTGGACCTTGATCTTTCTATGTCCAGTCCAACACTCTTCTCCACCATGTTTTAACTTGACTGTTGAGTTTGGGTTACCATGCTAGACCCTTCTTTGCCCTTTGTAGTGTGTTTCCATTTGGGGTCTCTGACTGTCCCTTTCTGTAGTCTGCATCCTATTGACTGTCCCTCCACTCCACTTCATCAGATATATTGGCCTATGTCTGAACATGATGGGTGATTAGAGTTCTGTAGTTTTACAGGAGGTACCACAGGCCCTGAATAGTTAGCTGATGCAAAGGGCCAAGAAGGGAAGGGGCATTTCTCAATTCTTCTGGGCACAAATCTCCAAGTCTTGTTGTTGAGGGGAAGCAGTTTGATTTCCAACTTCTCTTGTAAGGAGTCAAGATGCCCTGTCATTGCTGTGCCGCTTACACAGACTGCACTTTTGTGTATTAAGTCGGGAGGGTGTTTACTGTCTTTTGAGGCCCTGGGATACATGAGGTCTTAGACTGGTTAAAACCTATTCTGTGTAACTTCAAAGCCAAGTTCTTAGCTGCTACTCTAGAGGTGTGGACAGCTGAAAAGGTCTTGGAGGTCGTCTGGTCTCACATGTACAGAAGAGAATAGGGGAGGCCCAAAGAGGGATGTGACTCAACCCAGCCCCCCTCCTCCCACCCAGTGTTGGTTCTGGGTTGGGACCCCGTGGGTGTCCAGATGCCTGACAACATTCTCCAGGCCAAGGTATATAAGAGCCTTGTGGCCTGGGGATGTGAGGACAGCTGGATAAACAACTTGGGGGCCCTGGGGTCAGTCTCCCGCCAGAGCTTGGTGCCCTCATGGGGGAGTGGGTGGAGTTCTGAGGGCAGCAGGGGAGAGGGTGGGCCCCTACACGTACCCTCCCTCTCTGAGGCTATGCCCAACCCCACCTGGGAGAAGAGCTCCCTCCCTAGTGCCTGACCAGCTCCAAGCAAAAGACTCAGTTGGAAACTCCAGGGACTGAATCGTGGTTGGCTCCTGGGATCATCTGGTTAGTAAAGGGTTTCTCCACCAGCTAGCTCATGGAGAGTTTCTGGATGGAAATGCTCCCATGGCAAATGATTTGTAGAGTCAGGATCTATCCTGTAGGGATATTCTGGGTCATTAAATACTCAGAATTGGACTCCCCTGTGCTGACTGGAATGTGGACTTAAGTTCTGGCCATGCTCACTGAGAAGAGGTCAAATCTAGAGACTTCCAACTGGCCAAGAGCCACAGAACCACATGCCATCAGAGATGAATGCCATGACACAGGTGAAAACTTCTCACTGCACAAATGAGGTGACCGAGGCCCAGAATAGGCAAGGGATTTGTCCATGATCACGCAGGAAGCAAATCTAGAAGGAAGCCCTCTTGATTCCATCGCTCTTTCTGCCATGCTAGCAGCCATCACATATCCCAGATTTTCTGAGACATCCAGATTTTGTATAGTTTTAATCTGTTAAATAAATGGGATTTAAGGTGTGTGACTACATGTGATTTTGATTTTTATTATTTGTGAGACTTTTCAAATAAATAATTTACAGATCAAAAAGAAAAAAAAAAAAAACCCCACTCTTGCTCAGATCATATGCCCTAAGTGTGAGTTTGAAATGATTGACCTGGAGAGAAGTCTGGCTCCCAGTGCCTGCCAGGCACATAACAACATTCTGAGCAAGGAGCCAAATGGTGAGCTCTATGCATTGTGGCCTGGCTACCCTGGCCAATGGGCAGTACAGAAATTAGAAATTCATCCAAAGACTGACATTTAAAGGCTGGGCGTGAGTCCAGTAACCAATGAGGTGGCTCAGCATGAGGACTCTGCCCAAGAGAGGTGTTCCATATTGATGGAAATTCACTGAGTCAGTTGGAGGCCCAGCTCAGGGACAGACAGAAGGGAGTCAGGAAAGCGGGAGGAGCTGGAGTTGTAGAGGAATAAGCAGAGATGGAGAGAGGGTGGACTCCAGAATGGGGATTTGGGACTGGCAAGAGGAATGGGTTGTGTGAGGGGTCAGTACATTCTGACCAGCATCCCAGTTCACCAGGAGTCCTGGCCATACGATTAAGAAGCGCTTTCCTGGGCGTCTTCCCTTCCCTTCCAGTGTGTCTGCAATAAACATCTTGAAATAGCACAAGAATGGTCATGGCCAGGACATCCTGGGAGCCACTCTGAATTCTGGACAACTGGAAGACGGGGGTGGGGTGAGGGGGCTAGTAGTCCTCACTGAGCCCAATTCTTCTCCCTCTAGGTTGAGACCCAGTCAAGCCAATTGGTGGCCCCATTGTCAGCTGACCCTAAGCCAAGTGCAGTGGGGATGGGATGGGGAGAAGTCAGGTGCTTGGCATGTATGAAGGGCAGGGGTAAGAGAAGGTTGGTGCAATCTAGGAACTGAAAGAAGTGGAATGAGGCTGGATTTCAGGGTGCAAGGTGGAGGGCGTTAAAAACTGAAACCATTGAAGCAGGTTGGGGCCTGATCATGATGGGCCTTGTAAGAGTTTAGACTTCATCTCAATGGAAAGTCACTGAAAAGTTGAAGCAGGGGTGCAGTATGATCTAGCTCATGTTTATGAAGTTCTCTCTCAAATATATAAATGCAGATTTGAGAGTAATTATCTCTGTGGCTGATAATTGAAGCCTAGAGTGTGTCTGAGTTGTCCAATATGGTAGCCATTGGCCATTACTGAGCACTTGAACTGAGCTAGTCCAAACTGAGACATGCTGTTAGGGTAAATACACACCAGATTTTGGAGACTTAGTATGAATTAAAGGCTATAAAATATCTCAGTGATAACTTTTATACTGATTACATGTCGAAATGATAATATATGGATATATTGGGTTAAAGAAAAAATATTATTAAAATTAATTTCACTTTTTTAACATTAAAAAATAGCTACTAGGAACTTTGAAAATACATAGGTGGCTTGCATTATATTTCCACTGGAAGTGCTGGTAAAGAATATTAGAGGGAGAGGTCCTAGGAAGGAGGTCTGAGGAAAGTCAATGTTTCAGAGATCACGGAGGAAGAGGAGGTGCTTTTGGAATTGTTTGGTTACAAGGAACAGAAACCCTTGAGTTTAGCTTAAACAAAAAGAGGAATTTATTCAGAAAACTCGTTATTTAATGGAACCCAGGGTCAGAAAGTACATCCAGGGGTGATGTGGAACTAGGACCTAGAACCCATTAAGAATCAATGCAAATAGTCTCACCAGCAATTTTTATCTGGACTCATGTAGTCTCTTGTTTTCCTTTTCTCCATGCACCTGTTTTATTCTTTCTCTGCAACTGGCTTTCTTGCTCTACTTGCATCTGGGCCAGCCCACCTTCATGCTAACTTGCCTCCCCAGGACAAGGACAAAGAGATGGACTAGAATCTCCATGACTCAAATCCCCGCCCAGGGGGAAACATGTGATTAATGAGATTTGGATCAGGAAGGCCCGTTGGTCCATCAGTCATGATCAAAGGTGTAGGGTTATGTTACTTCAGTTAGCAGGTTCTGGGGATGTAGACCCTTGAAGAAGGGGTGGGGGCAGGCTAGGCAAAGTGACCACTGTAGCATTAACAGGAAACCCCAAAGGACACTGAGAAGAAGCAGCCAGAGTGTGGGAGGGAGCTGCAAGCATGTGGCATCTCAGAAAAGAAGGGAGGAAGGTGTGGCCAATAAAAGGAAATCTGCTGAGAGGCCAAGTTAGAGGAGGGATGAATAGTGACCTCTGGATTCAGTACAGGGGGTGATGAGCGTCCTTGGTGAAAGCCGTTTCAGGGAAGTGGTGGGAGCCAAAGTGCAGTGGGGAGATGTATGAGGTCAGAAAGTAGAGGCCGATAGCTCCTTTATGAAGTCTGGCTGCAAAGGGGAGAAAGAGACAGTGTGGCCCCTGGAGGAAGATATGGCATCTAAGGAGGGTTTGTTTGTTTGTTTGGGTTTTTGTTAAGATAGGAGAGGCCTGAGCTTATTTAACTGGTGTTGGGAAGGAGCCAGGAGAGAGGGAATGGGCAGAGACCCAAGGGGGAAAGGGGCTGGCTGCTGGCAGGAGAGGCTGAATGCTGAGCCCCAATGGGAGGACTGGACCTTCTGCCGTGATTGGAGGGAACTTGGAAACATGGTAGCAGACACTGAAAGCGTTCAGCTATGGCTACAGTTTTCTCAGTTAAGTAGGAGACAATGCCGTCCGGTGGGCATGGGGCTGGGGCATGGATCAGAAACTTGGGGCGGGCAGGGGAGGGCGATCGGAACTGGAGGAGCCTGGTTTCTGTCTGCAGCCACTCTGGGCTTGCCTAGTCATCTGCTCACACGCACGCTGGGACACGTAGATGCACACGTGGTATTTCCAAGCACGGGTCTTGCTATGGACTGCATTGTGTCCCTGCCTAAATTCATGTTGAAGCCCTAACTTCCAAAGCAACGGTAATTGGAGATGGGGTCTTTGGGAGGTAATTAGGGTTAGGTGAGGTCATGAGAGTGGGCCTTCACGATGGGATAAGTGTCTTTATAAGAAGAGACACAGAAAGCTTGCTTCCTTTTGCTCTCTCCACCGTATGAAGACACAGTGAGAAGGCAGCCACTTGCAAGCTAGGAAGAGGGCCCCCCCAAACTGAGTCTGCCAGCACCTTGATCTTGGATTTCCCAGCCTCCAGAACTGGGAGGGTTGTTTGAGTGACCCAATCTGTGGCAGCATGCTATAGCAGCCTGAGCAGACTAATATAGGCATGGTGTGTACACACCTCAGCACATCACACATGCACACATATGTTCACATCAGCCCAGCTTGCATGTACCTGTGTGCTCGAACCTGCATCTACACGCAAGTACAGATGGATGGATGTGCAGCTTGGTGGTCTGACCCCTTCTCCACCCCCATTCCTGAGCAGCATGGCTTGAGTTCTTCATTGTTTTTTATTGAAACTTCTCATTGAAGAAAGGAGTAGAGGGCAAGAAGGGGAAGCTGTCTTTGTTAGGATTGAGCGAGGGGACCCAACCCTCAAGGGAAGGGGGCTGGAATAATGTGAGAAGGTGGCCAGTAGGGAAAGGCCTGGGCTGCAGGGAGGATGAGGGCAAGGGGGGTTGTGGGAAGGCCTGTGGCCAAACCTTTGGTCTAGCCAGGGCTGGGTTGGGGACTCTGGTGGTGGTGGTGGACATGCCTTCACTAAGCTCTCAGAAGAATTTGTCCTAGGAGCATGGACCTACCCAGACCCCCCACATACTGCAAGGTGCCCGAGGAACCTAGAGGCAGGCAGGGACCTGGCTGAGATTAGTCTCTGGAGGGCAGGGAAAGGGGGTTCTGTTGCCCTCAACTGGGGCCCAGGCCAGGTCCACAAGGCTGCAGGGGGATCCTCTGGGATGCCTTTTCTGCTTCCAGCTCCTGCTTTGGCTCCTTTGCTGGCAGGAACCTAGGGAAAGAGAACTCAGGAAAAGCCCCAGGCCTAGACTTGCTTCCCCAAGGAGGAGCACTGATGGGGCCAGAGGCAGGGGACTGACCAGCTTTCCAAGTCTTCAATAGTCTCTGGCAAGGGCCGATCGAGGGTCTCAGGTAGGAAGAGGGCAGCACTGCCTCCCAGGAGGGCGGTGGTCCCGAAGATGACATTGGGGATGAAGGGCCGCACCTCCCCTGTGATTTTCACCAGCGGGGCTGTCATGCTTCCCACGCGGGTCCACATGTTACTTACGCCCATGCCTGTTTGCCTGGGAGAGTTCAGAGCAGGGATTGGCAGCCTCTGTGTGGGGTTCTTAAAGGACAGCTCCGGGACCTCTAGGCAGGGAGCAGGAGGATGCCAAATTCCCACCTGACCTGATATCCTTTGGCTAGACCAGCCACAGGCCCAGCACCTACCGGATGACGGTGGGATATAGCTCGCTCGTGTAGAGGAAGAGGCAGCTGAAGGAGCTGGACAGGCATCCCTTCCCAAACACAGCCAGTACTGTCCTCAGGGTCCCCAAGTCTGCAGAGGGAAGAAAATGCAGTGAGCTTTGGGGCTCAGGAGCACCTGAGTGTTCTCACTCCTCAGCAGACCTTGTCTCCCTTTTTGCTTTGGCTGCTGGGAAGCTCAAATCAGAACTTAAAGCCGAGCAATAGACCCTCCACTATTCTTAGTGCTTTGCAGGCTTGTGTCCTGCTGCATTTGTGTTTTTCCCTGGCTATGATTCCCTATTCTCATTTTTGTTTTGTTGTATATGTTCTTGTCCTAAAATATCTCACATTCCTTTGGAAGGGATAGATGTATCAACACACAAACATCTATATAAAATAAAAGTGGCTTTTCCAAGGTCGTGGTGGATAGGCTGTGGGGTCTTCTTTGAGCACTGGGCTCTGTTGTTTCCCCATCTCAGCTTATCTTCTGCAGTGATGTCACCCAGGCCATGCCCATTCCTCGAGCAATTCCTCATGCTGTCCAGACACCACCATACTTTGCCCAGTACGAGTCAGATCTGGAAAGGAGCTTCGATATTGTCTAGCCCAACTGAGTTGTTTTCTGGATGAGAGACCTGAGTTCCTGAGAGTGCAGGGACCTGCTCAAGGTAATTACAGGCAGAGGCAGAGTCAGCAGACCTGGTGTCCCTGGCGCCCTACTTCCCAGCCTGTGGCAGCCCATGATGCCCATGGACATGTTGACCTGCAGGGGTCAACCTCTTTCAGAGGGTTCTGGGGTAGCCCCAGCTTCTCACCCAAGGGCACAAAGATGAGAGCCAGGATGGCTCCTCCTGCCAGGAGCAGAGTAATGGCCTGGGTGGTGTGCCGGCCCAGATAGCTTAAGGAGAGCAAGGTGATGAACTTGGCTGGGATGTCGACCCCACCAAAGATGAGCTGGAGGACATAGAGGTTGACTCCAAATTCTTCCACACCCATAGCCAAACTGTAGTAGGCAAAACCGGTGGCAAACCTGAGGGGCAGAGAGGGATTGCTTAGCACCCAGAGCCAGGCTGGGTCCTCTCCCCACACTGGTCATCAGTCACCAGGGTGAAGAATAGTTTCATTTCTTTTCCCAACTGCAACTGATTGGTAGTGGCTGCTTGAATGCCATTTTGAGGTCTCTGAGATTGTGTCTGGGCTCAGTGAGAAAGTGCTGAGATTAATTCATTATGTCTGACACACGTGTGGTCTAGGGTGTGGTGGCAAAGATGCCACATAATTGACTCCAGAGAATATCAGGACTGGAGGGACTCTTGGAGACCAAAGGAAGCAGTAAATGATCTGATCTGTCTTGGTTGGGCAAGAGTTTAACATCCAGAATGGGGGAGGTGAAAGCTGAGCTGTGCACATGGGTCAGATGCCTCCCCTTCCCCTCGGAATTGTGGGGTCCCTTCTGAAGAGTTCCTGGACAAATTGGATCCGATTCACATAGGGATGGCCACGCTGGAGAAGGGCCTCAGAACCAGGTCACAGAAAGGGCTTTGAAGGAGCTATGGAATGTCAGACAGAAGAGAAGACGCAGGAGAAACGTGATTCCTGTCTTCAAGTCTGAAGACCTGAGGGCCGGCATTGCTCTGTGGGGTCCCAGAGGGAAGAACTGGACAAGTGGGGTGCAGTGACAGAGAGGCACAGCATGGGGAAACTGCTGTGACAGGGATGTGAGCTGGTGAAGGGGTTTGGAGCATTTGCCCTGTGGGTGGGATGGGTGTGACCCCAGAGGGAAGCAGACCCTTATGGCTGGACCTGGATGTGAGGCAGGGATGCAGGAGATTTCTGGGGTTGGGGCAGCCCAGGGACTCCTCTTGCAGGTGCCCTTGACCTTGCTTTCTGGTGAGCCTGCTGGAGGCTTTGTTCATCACCCGTACCTTGGTGGATGTGCTGGGATGTGGGCAGGGAGGGGTGGTGGGTTACCAGGCCAGGGAGAGACAGAAGGTCACACGGCGCAGGGTGGGAGTCCGGAAGAGGACAGCTTTGCTGTACTTGACTTTGGCCAAGGAGATCTCCTTCTGCATGTTGAGTTCAAGCTCCTTGGGGTAGAGGAAGGAGATGGGTGCCATTAGTGACCAGTTAGTGGGCAGGAGGAAGAAGGGAGGGAGGTGCAGTCCTGCTGCCCCTAGAGGAGGTGGCTTAGGGCATCAGATGTGATGTCGGCTTGTGAGTAGGGGAAACAGTGGCAAGAGGAGGGGGCAGCCCAAGAGCAGAGCCCAGGTTCCTGTCCCGGACTACAGTCCCTCTCAGCCCCTACCTCCACACTGAGTTTTTCTCCCTCCTCCTTCCTGCCATTGAAGGTTGCCACCCGGCGGAGTATCTTCAGGGCCTTTGAGGACTTTCCAGACAGGATCATCCAGCGTAAGGACTCTGGTACCCACCTGGGGGCCAGAATCAAGTCATAGTGGCTCCCCCATGCCAAAAGCCCTTTTGAGAGCCTGGAAGAATGTCAACAGCCAGGGCCAATGGGTAGGAGGCCAGAAACCTGAGCTTCCTTACTGCAGATTTCATGGAATTTAAGATTGGTCAAGCTTTGCACCCGGGTGGCCTACAGCCAGCATGAAATCTGGCATTCTCTTCTTCCCCTTCCAGAAGAGCCTTTCCTCTGCCCCCTACCTGGGCTGCTTGTTATCGTTGAGTGTCTTCCCTAGCTAGGAGCCCAAGTCAGGTGGGGCCTGGGGAAGGGACGGCATGTTTGAGGGTGGACAGCTGGAGGGTCCTGCATGTCCACCTCCGCAGCCTTCCTTGGGCTGCATTCCAGCTCCTGGGTGAAGAAGGGCAGGGCTACAGCCGGGGGGCAGCTTGGGAAGGAGGCTAAGGTTAGGGTTGTGGCCTAGGGAATGAGTTTAAGGAGTCTTTATTCTCCCTGCAAAGGACCAACTTTGCTGGGGTGCGAGCACAGCGTGGGGTCTTGGGATTGGCAAGTGGGCAGTCAACCTCACTCTCCCCGCCCCTAGGCTGTACTTTTGGAGTTGGTTTGCCCTGAGCAGTCCCTGAAGGTCACTAGGAGAAGAGGAATGGAGGAGGCAGAGTTGTGCGGAGAAAGGAGTGAGGTTTGGAAAAGTCTGGTTCGAGGTGAGGTCAGCTCTGGCTGTGGCCCTCACAGATACCCAGGACCTGGCTCCAGCAAGGCCCTCGGGGGGAGTGGACATTGGTCATTTGGCCTCAGACTATTGACCCAGCTGATAGTGGTGGCCTCCTGGGCCCATTGCTACCCACCCTCCTGGTCTGGTTTCTGCCCTGATAGTCTTCCCGGGCTGCTCTCCCCAAGATGACCAGTGACTTCCTCCCAATCACCATAGCCAGGACCTGGACTCCGTCCTCCTTTTGCTGAGACTAGTGACAACAGTGGCTTCCAATTAGTGAGCCTTCCTGTGGACCAGGCACATGTAACTCTGGGTGACCGGCATTATTATCTCCATTTTACCTAGAAAGATCTCGAGGCTCAGAGTGGGTGAGGCTTGTGTCAAGTCACACAGTGAAGTGGCCCAAGCTCTCCACTGTACCCTGCTGACCATCCACAATTATTTTGCCTCCTGACTCTCTGCTCCTTCTCTGCTCCCATCCTAGGCTGTGGACATTCCCTGGCCCTATCCTGGACTCTCTGAGCATATCTCTCACCACGAGATTGCCCATCCCCTCTAGCATCTTCTATTCTCAGGGGCAAATGGAGGTCCCATCCCAGTTCTGCATCTTTTTGTATAATCTTGGGATATTGCTTCACTTCTCTGAGCCTCGGTTTCCCCACCTGTAAAATGGGAATAATGATGCCCCTGTCACACAGAGATGCCATGAGGGTTGGGATGTTGTAGTTCGATGCTCAGAACAGCCTTGCACATAGTTAAGTGCTCTAAGACATCATTTCTTTTCCTGAGCTTCTTCATTATTTCCTGTTCTTTGGCACCAACTACCTTCTGGAGGCTCGTTTCCTGTCCTCACTATATCCTCAGGTTTGATGTGCTGACAATGAGCTCTTGATCCACCCGGGGTCTCTGACCCAGACACCTCGATTCTCCCAGGTTCTCAGGTTTGACCTTTTCTTTCCTTTAGACCTTAAATCCAGAAGCCCCCAAACTCCGTGGATTTTCTCTTCAAAATGCCTCTCAGACTTGTCCCCCAGACTCCTCCTGCTCACACAGTCACCTCCCTTCTATCTCTCGTCCCCACCCATGTGGCTCAGTTCTTCTGTGCGCTCATGTCACAAATAGAAGCTTGTTCAGGCCTTTCATCACCACAAACACCTTCAGAGGCCTTCTCTGTCCCTCCATGTGAAGCTGAGGCCTCACTGGCTTTCTGTGCTCTTCACAGCCTGGCTCCATCCTGTTCATCCCAACTTACCCCTTCTTCCACTGCAGGCAGCCCCTGAATGCCCTCCAGACGCCTGCTCCCTCCTGCAGTGTGCCTTTGTGTATGTCATTCCTCCTCCCTCCCTCTGGGACAGGGGTGTCTTGGGACAGACAGACTCAGCCAGCCTGGTCAGGCATGGGCTCCCCCTGTTTGGCCCTGGTGGGTGGGCCTAAGAAGGGAGGCTAAGAGGAGGAGAGGCCACATACCAGGACGCCAGGAAGAAGGCGAAGAAGGGAATGGACACGGTTAACTGTAGCCAGCGCCAGCGGGGGATGGCGTAGGCCAGACCGGGCAGAATGAACTGGCCAATGGTGTAGAAGTAGCCAAGTGTAGTCGAAGTGATGGCCCTCAGCTGGGTGGACATCCACTCAACACCTGCAGGAGGAGCCCAAGGACAAGATTAGGGTCCTGCTGGGCCCTGGGCACCTCCCAGTGAAGGGGCACCAGCTCCTGCTCCCTATTGGCTACTTGATCTGACCCTGACCCTAAGGGTTCATCACCCTATTTTAAGGATGCTGCAACAGAGGCTCAAGAAGGTAGGACTCAAACTTAGGTCTGTCTGACTTCCAAGGCCGTGCTCTTGACTGCCTCTCCAGTGGCAAGTGACTTCCCTTGTTTTGCCTCACGTTCCTCATCTGTATAATGGGGGTAATACTATTGCCTGCTCGTGTGTGTGGACTTAATGAGATCGTGTACCTAGCAGAGAGCCAGGCCCAGGGCGAGTCCTCACTATTGAGAGCTGCTATTTCACTTATAGTTGTTATGTTCAGAGGGGGCCTCTGAGGTCCTGAGAGGGGCAGCACCTTGCTTGACCAAAGTCACAGGGTGCCTGTGGTTGAGCCAGGCCCAGACCCCACTCTCTTGGCTTCAGGCTGGTACTCCCCAAACTCCTGCCCCCCGGCACCCCCACCTCTGTGGCTCACTCAAGATCACGGTGCTCAGGGTAATGCCTGAGATGCTGAAACCACACAGGAAGCGGAAGACCATGTAGGTGGTGAGGGTGGGGCTGAAGGCTGCTCCCGAGCCACTGGCCGCCAGCAGCAGGTAGCAGCAGGTCAGGATGGGCTTGCGGCCAAATCTGCAGCTCAGAGGAGAAGAGGTGTGGGTTAGCCACTGAGCCAGCCAAGGCGAATGACTCTGCAGGCCTCAGGGCAAAGGGCTGGATTCCCACCTCCCAAAGGGCCAGGTGGGGCATGTAACTCCCTCTCCAGACAGAGCCTTCCTGGTAATTGCTATTTTTTTGACAAGTTTGCAATTAGAAGTTTGAGTTAATGAGTGATCTACTCCACCCCCAGCTTGGCTGCCTGAGGAGGGGTCAAAGGACCATCCATCTCCAAACAGTCCATCAACTCCACCTCCACACAGCCACTACACTGACTTGGAAAACCTTGACGCTTTCCCACCCTGGGTCTGTGGAGGCTGGAAGACTCAATTTGCAAGGCCTTTGGGGCAGAGAGAAGGCTGTGGCCCAGAAAGGGATTGGGACTTGTCCAAGGCCACACAGCAAGGACCATCCTTCCCTCCTCCTCCAGCTCTTTGCCTCTTTGGAACAGAGTAGGGCCAGTGTCTCCATGGGTCGTGCCTCCTCTTGGGAGGCCTCAGTGTCTCACCTGTCAGACAGGTCTCCCAGCAAGAGCCCCCCAATCAGTACGCCGGCCATGAAGATAGACTGGGCCATCTCCTTCAGTTTGTTGGAGTTGCACACCAAGTCCCACTGCACAAGAGAAAGGTAGCACCAGCCTGGCTCAGTGCAGACAGGCCCCCTCAGCCACGCTCAGCCTGCGCCCTCACACGGGCTTGCTCACTCTCCCAGCACCCTCACTTGACCTCCCCGAGCCTGGCCCCTACTCTCAAGTGCCGTTTCCCCTTGCAGTCTGGCCTGAGGCTCCTTGGGTCTGCTGGTGGCTCTTTAGGTTCCTGATCTGTGGTTGTGCAATGACAACATCTCTCCAGCATATGTGGCCTGTCTTATGGCTTACAAAGTCTGCTTAGCTGTCACATCCAGGTCTGTCCTCAACCTCGTCCCCCATCCCCTTCAAGCTTGCTGGTACCGTGTGACTCCCTGCTTGTCTCCTATCCTCCTCACATGTCCAAGGTCAATCCATCTGCTTGCACACCCTCTCCTCCACAGGGACATTACTCTACTGTTGCCACCTTCCTCCATCACAAGTCTTCAATCTCTCTCTCACTCTCTCCTGACTCCCCCCATCAGCATCTGTGTGTGCTCAAATCTCCCCATCTTAGAACCTCTTTCTCCTCCACATTGGCTCTATCTCTCCCTTCTCTCCAAAGCCAGATCTCTTGAATGAGTAGCTACACTTGCTATCATCCCATCCTCATCTCCCACTCACTTCTCAATTCTGCGCCCACCACTCCACTGAGACTGTGCTCACCAAAGCCATCGATGACATCTTTTTCACTAAGCCCAGTGGAACCTTTGGTAGCTTGACCTGACTTGACCTTTGGTAGCCCTCGACACTGCCGACCTCTCCCTCTACCTGGTCTTCCTCCCTCTCTTTGCCACTCCTCCTTTTCCTCCATGGGTTCCTTTCTCTCTATCCCTTAAAGTTTCCCCAAGGCTTTTGTTGGATCTTCCTCTCTTTTTATCCACTTTCCTCAGGAAATACCATCTGCTCTTATGGTTCCAATTACTCTTTTATAATGGAGACTCCAAATCCATATCTCCAGCCCAACCTCTCTTCTGGACTTGGGACGAGTAGATTCAGCTGCCAACTTGAAAACTCCACCTGGATGATGTCACATGGACATCTCAGAGTCCATGAGACCTGTCACACCAATCCCTGTAAGGTCTCAATCTCAGTGACTGGTAACTGTCTTTTGACTCCTCCCTTCCCACTTCACAATCACTCGATCCTCCAGTGTCTAACTTTTAAATATTTCTTGAATCTGGATTCTTCTATTTCCACTACTACTATCTTAGTGCAGGCCTCACCATGCTGCACTTGGATTACGAATAACAGCTGATAGTTTTTGAGGGCTCACTGCACACCAGGTTCTATTCTAAGTAAGCACTTTCCATGTCTTAACTCCTTCAATCCTCACAACAACCTTATGATGGAACACTACTATCAGCTGTATTTCATAGATGAGGAAACTGAGGCCCAGAGAGGATTACTGTAACAATCTTCTGGCAGGTCTTCCTTCCAGTCTTTGGTCTTATTCTCTCCTATCCAGTCTTTCTCTGATAACCTGTGTGGCTTTCTAAAACACCGCTCAAGTTAGGTTCCTGTCTTGCCTAAAGAACTCACTGGCTTCCTCTTGCCCTTTAGATAATAAACAAAAAGCTCTGTGAACACAGATTTATAGAGCCCTCATGCTCTGGCCTCCTGCTAATCCCCAACATGCACCCTTTGTCCAACTATCCTGAATTACTTGTGTAATGAAGTGGAGAATTTTATTCACCAGAAATGCCTCTCAAGAATGTTTTGGGAGTAAAGCAGTGTGGGGGAAGAACCACACATCCCAGGGAGACTTTTCCACTTTCCTCTGTTGGAATTGAGGGGGTATGGGGGTAGAGGAAGACTCTGGGTCCTCCAGCTGTCTCAGAGTGGCCCAACATGGCCAGCAAACCCAGTGGGCTCCTCTGGCCAAGAAGGGAGGCTGAATGGTATGTGTGTGGAGGCAGGGGGAGGGAAAAGGGTAAAGGAGGAAGTGCGGGGATTAAGGAGGAGTATATCAGTGGGTGTCTAGAGAAACTTCTGGTACTTTGTGGCATGCTGTAGAAACCCCTTTAGGAAAATCTAAAGTAAAGACATACTGTCCACTTAAATTAATTAGCCTCTCCTTCCATAGTAGGACATTTCCGTGACCCTGTAGCAGGGCGGAGCCATATACTTCTTGACAATGGAATGTGAGTGGAAGAAATGTATGCTACTTCCATCTCATTTGATTCAGAGGGAATCCCTGGCCTGGACTGCATGTTTTCTCCCTTCCTGTTGGTAGGAATGGTGACAATTACAGCAACTCTGGAAGCGTGTGTTGAAGATGGCAGAGTTGCTGTCCGTCTGGGTCCCTGACTGACACTATGGAGCAGAGTCACCCATCAGCCTGAAATGCTCACCTTGGAACTATTGCGTGAGAAAGAGAATCACTTCTACACCCTTTAAGCCACTGAATTATTGTTGACTCTTTTTGCTATGGCAACCTAGCCTATCCTGATACATCCCACCAGAAGTTGCAAATGGAAATCTGATTTTTTTCCCAACCTCCACGTTATTTAGTACCTTAAGAAATCAGTCTGTTTGGATTACGAGAGGGTCAACGTCAGACCGACTTGGATTAGTTTAAAGTTGTTGTCCTGCTCCACTGTCTGAGACCAGGTCTGCTGGGTCTTGGTTTCTACCATAGTACTTGTGATGATGTAGGCTTTAGAATAACGGTCACAAGCCAGTTTCTACCAGAAAATTATCTTTTCAATGAGAACTTCCTTAACCATTCTATTTAAAATTATAATCCCAGCAGTCTTTATCCCTCTACCCTACTTTATTTTCTTTCTAGCACTTATACTATCAGACATATTGCACATTTTTCTATTTTTTTCGTTTCTCTCCCAAGAATATCATCTTGATGAGGGTAAGGCTTTTAGTCTGTTTTATTCACTACTGTACTTCTATTGTCTAGCACAGTGCCTGGCACACAGTAGACACGCAGTCAGTAATTGTGGAATTGATGAGTGAACATTGCATGGGAAGAACAGAGAGATGGAGAGCCTTAGAGGTTAGAGATATGCCGATGTCTAAATGAGGGGTCTTAGGGTCCACACTCCAAATGCTATATGGAGGACTGCCTTACTTTGCTGGAATGAGTGTATGTCAGGTTGGAGAGTGTCTAGTATACATATCCAATCCATAACCACACATTAGGGAGGAGGAAAGAAGTGTTCTTCCTTCACCATCTGACTGGAAAAACTTCTGTGGCCAATTGTCTACTAGGGGATGGTAAAATGAGGTTTTGAAGCTCAGAAGGAGGAGTGCTTTGTGGTTAGATGTTAAAAAAATCTTGGCTGTCAATTGCACTCTAAGTTGCTCCTAGAGATTTCATGGTTAATGAAGCTCATCAGAGCCGATGATAAAACTGTGGCCATGGTTGCCCTGCAGATCAGCACGAATCCATGGGGCTCAGCTCTGGGATGTGCAACTGTTACGGGTTGAATTGTGTCCCTCCGAGAGATAGGTTGAAGTCCTAACTCCCAGCATCTCAGAATGTGGCCTTACTTGAAAATAGGGTTGTTGCAGATGTCGTTAGTTAAGATGAGGTCATACTGGGGTAGGTATGGGCCCTAAATCCAATATGACTGGTGTTCTTATGAGAAGAGAAGAGAGAGGCACACAGGGAGAACACCATGTGACAATGGAGGTAGAGGCTGGAGGGATGCATCTATAAACCAAGAAACGCCAAGGAGTGCGGGCAACCACCAGAAACTGGAAGAGGCAAGAAAGGATTCTTCCCTAGAGCCTTGGCAGAGAGCCTGCTTACACCCTGATTTTGGACCTCTAGCCTCCAGAACTGTGAGATAATATATTTCTGTTGCTTAAAGCCACCCAGTTTGTGGTACTTTGTTGTGGAAGCCTTAGGAATCTGTGTTGGAAGTATCTGCTGGCTTGGTAGGTGGTGATGGGAAGGGACTGGGAACAGAAGAGCATGGCGATGAGGGAACAGAGGGAAGGCTCAGTATATGCGGGCTGTTGCTGGGAGCCTACGAGACATGTTGCCCAGGATGGGCTGGAATTGTGGTCAAGGAGCAGCCTGGACCAGAGCCAGGTGGGCTGGTCTGATGTTAGGTCCAAAGGGTGAGGGACAGGCTTAGGAGCTGGAGCAGCAGGAAGGTCATAGGCCAGGAGGCCCTTAGAGGGCAAAGCAGAAGGCGGGCCATAAAAGGTCAGTGCAAGCCATTTGTGATCAAGACCATGATCAGCAGAATGGGGGCCCTGTTTTGTGTGTTTGGGAGGCTGACTCTGCCAGGGGACCCCACACATGGTCCAACCCCCCCCAGAGCAAGGACAAGGGAGACAACCTTCCCTGGCTTGGGGGCCTTTTAGAACCAGATCAGACCTTGCTACAGCCCCTGTGTCCTCTCAGGACCCAGACAGAACCTGTGCTGGGGCACAAGGGCCAGAGAGGATGAAGCAGTGACCTGGGGAGAGTCAAAAGAGCGTGAGTCTCCAGCCCTGCCACTGAGTAGCTGTGTGTTCCTGGGCCAGTTACTTAACCTCTCTGTGGCTCAGTCTCTTCATCTGTACTATGGGGGTAATATCAGTACCTGCTTCTCAGGATTGTAAATGGCATAAGGAATGAGAAGCACCCAGTACTGTACCTGGCAAACAATCGACACTCACTACAGTCATGTGCTGAATAACGACGTTTTGGTCAACGATGGACCACATATAGAACAGTAAGATCAGTACCATGCAGCCTAGGTGTGTAGTAGGCTACACCATCTAGGTTTGTGTAAGTGCACTCTATGACGTTCGCACAATGGCGAAATCGCCTGACAACGCATTTCTCAGAACATGTCCCCGTTGTTAAGTGACGCATGACTGCAGATGGTAGCTGTTTTATTATTACTGTCACAGGCGTTGTAGGGCCTGTGCTAACAGGGACACGTGATGCAGTAGAAAGGGCATGGGTTCTGGAGTCAGTGCCCCTTGTCCCACCCCCTGTAAAAGCTTGGCCTCGCTGGGCCTGGCCCCATGGCTGAGTGGTTAAAGTTCCACGCGCTCCGCTTCGGTGGCCTGGGTTCGCGGGTTCGGATCCTGGGCGTGGACCTACTCCACTCACCAGCCATGCTGTGGCAGTGTCCCACGTACAAAGTAGAGGAAGACTGGCACAGGTGTTAGCTCAGGGCCAATCTTCCTCAGCGAAAAAAAAGACTTGACCTCACTGTCATGGCTGGGAGGGGCACCTTCTGGATCTGAGCCCACTGTATTCCTTTGTAAAACGGGGATGATATTTGCAGTGCTTGATTCGCAGGATCATGAAAGAAGGAATAGAAAGCACCAGGCCATGGCCCTGCACATAGTAGGTGCTCACTGAATGAGTTCCTGACCCTGGAGGGCCCACAGGACGACCCTGGGGTCCTCCTGCGTACATCATCAGGGCTTTCTAGGTGAGGGCTGTCACTGGGGGTCAGGGTGGGCCAGAAACGTGGCTGGGGTGGAGGCTCCCTGGTCCTTACCAGGAGTCAGAGTGGAAGCCAGGAGAGGGCAGATGACAGGAGGGGTGCCCAGGGCAGGGTTGAGGGTGACGTGGGGACGTGGAGCAGGAGTAGAGTTGGAGACAAGAGATGGGTAGGTGGTCTGGGTGGTGGGCAGCCTGAGGATTTGGGGGTGGGAGTGGAGGAAGGCCAGAGACTCAGCAGGAGAACCTTCCCAGGGTGGAGACCTGCTTCCAGAAGGATCCAGTGGGCAGGCTGTGCTTTTCCAGCAGCTGATCTGGGGCCTCCAGGGACCCGTGTGGGGGGCACAAGATTCTTTGGCCCTGGAGACAGGACAGGAAAGCTCAAAGCCCAGAGAGGAATCACAAGGGCCTTAGAGGGAGGGGCCTGCTCACCCAGGGCCAGGCTCAGGCCACGAGGGCCACGGGGTTTCAGGACCCCCAGACCCAGCTGGGCACCCACGAAGCTGAGGTTTGGTGGTACGGGAGCTGTGGGCCACGGCTCCTCCCCAGGAACCCAGAGCCCACAATCCATGCTCCCCACACTTTCCAGACTTAAAAGAAAGGCCTTTGTTTCTTCTTAAAGCTCCTTCTGAAAAATTCCAACCTTGTCTCTGCTGAAGCCAGAGAAAGGAATGTGTGGTCACCTCTGCCAGGAGAGCTTAGGGGTCAGAGGGGGATGGAAGCTCCCTGCGCCGCAGGCCGGACCCTGTGCTGTGTTCACTCACACATCAGTGTAGTCTTCCCACACTCTGCCCTCCGGGAGGGGAGTTCCTCATTATCTCATTCCACAGAGAAGGGGACTGAAGTGGAGAGGGGAGATGACTCCCTGGTGACCGGCTGTGGGGGTGGAGCTGGGACCCACGCTCAGGCTGGTGCTGTTTCCACCAGAGGTGGGCCAGGTGGGGCCGTGGGGTGAGGCAAAGCCATGGGGCCTAGGTGGGTTGGGAGAAGCTGTGACAGCTGAATCCAGTTTTACTGAGGGTCCCCCCACTCTGCTGGTGGGGACTAACCCCTTTAGTTCTCGGGACATCTCTATTAACAACAACAACAGTGGCAGCCAGCATTCGGTGAAGGATCCGTGGGTGCCAGGCCCTGTTCTAACGCTGTCCTTGCGTGACCTCCTCTTCTGTTCACACTTGCTCTGACTCCATTTCACAGATGAGGAAACTGAGACTTCTGGGGTCGTGGCATCCCTAGTAAATGGCAGAGTCAGGATGTGAACTCTGCTACTTGACCCTGGCTCACCCTCCCATGTGGAGGATGGCCTTTGCCTCGACTAACCAGGGTCACCTGGACTGAGCCGGGTGCCAGATGCTGCTGCCCTCATTACCACCCTCCCGACCAGGGCTGGCGCACACAGTGCCCTGCCTCCCCGCCAGAGTCCCACCCCTAGCTAAGGCCCTGCCACTGCTCCACCTCCACCACACGGGGGACTGGCACCCCACTCCACCCCACCCCAAGCAGATGGAGCACAGATTTGCCACGGACTGAACCACAAACAGAAAAACCAGAGGGGTTTGCCTCTGCTGTGCAGGTACCACACTGGGTCTGGCCACTGACACATCCCTGGCTGAGCAGAGACCCCTCCTACAGGCTCTCGCAGTTGAGAGTCTTCAGGGACCCGACCTGGAGAAGGGTGCAGTCCCCTGAAGCTGGGATGCAGATTCACACAGCCCCAGCTGCTGGAGCAGTGACTGGGAGCTTGGTTGGCACAGATGTGAACTAATGCTTGACCAGGTACAAGACGTGCACACTCTGCTCTTGGCCAGGCTTCCCGGATCCCGTGGTGCACCCTGGAGGGGAAGCCACTTCCCAGCAGTCAGCAATGTCCCCGGCCCCCCATGCCCGACTCTGAGCGGGCATGGCCTTCATTCAGCATTAACTGAGCACTCACTATTTGCCTGGGCCTGAGATGATAGAGATGGGTGGGAGAGTCACCTTCCCTGCCCTGGAGGAGCTGCCTTCAGGTGGGGAGGCAGGTCCAAGGACAACGGCCTCTTTGGGGCTGCAGGGCGCACAGTCAGTCTCAGGGCGCACAGTTAGTCTCATGGATCGTGGGTCAGGGTCTTTGGAGCTTGACTGCCCGTGTTTGACTCCCAACCCCACCACTTATGAAATGCGGTGCCTTGGGCCAGTGACCTGTCCCTCATTCTCCTCATCTGTGAAAATGGGATAATAAAGGTGCTAACCTCAGAGGGTTGTTCTGAGGATTAAATGAGTTAATATGAGCAAACTGCTTAGAACCGTCTGGCATGGGGTGAGCACGCAGCAAGTGGTAGCGATGATTATTATTTCATTGCTCCCTATAGGATTTTTGTTTCTTCAGCTAGCTTCTGTGTTTTTGGAGGATGTTGTAGCAGCTTTTACTCCTCCTTTCTGCCTTCCCAGAGACCAGATGTGCAGCAAGTCAACCATACATTTGGAAACTTATTTATGAGTGTTGAGGCATCTTCGACTCCCTCCCTGTCCCTCACTCTACCACATCCACTCAGTTCCCTAGTCCCGTAGATTCTGACTTCCTAACCTCTCTGGCACCTATCTGACTGCCCCTTCCATCTGTCACCTTTGTTCTGGGTCCCTGTGGCAACCTGCTAACTGGTGTACCTGCCGCAGGACTCAAACGCTCCACAAGCCACTCTCCCCCCTGCAGTCACGGTGACCATCCCTGGAAGATGACCTGAGCATGCCACTCTCCTGCTTAACACCTTCAGTGGCTCCCTGTCGCCCTCGGAACAGAGGCCACACCTTTGCCTTAGCATCCAAGCTGAGGTTATCCTCTCCAGCCCCACGTCCGGCAGCCTCCATACCCCACTGCTCACTCCTCCAGCCTTCCTCTGTTTCTTGCAACCCTGACTGTCTTGCTGTCTTCATACTTCTGTGCATTTGACTCCACACACACTGTTCCTTTTGCCTGGGGTGCACTTGCCCTCTTCAGCCTGCTCGCTAACTCTCGCCCCTCCTTCACACCCAGCGCAGGCATTGCTGACTCCAGCAGGCCCTCCTGGGTCCCTGCTTCAGGCTGCTTGGCAGCCCCTCCTCTGGGCTCCCAGCATGCTCTGAGTTTATAAAGCTCACATCCATTCATTCCACAAATATTTATTTCACAGAGCGCCTCCTCTGTGCCAGGCACTGTTTTAACTGCTGGGAATACAGCAAAACAGCTGAAAATCCCACCACCCTGCCCGTAATCCAGGGGGGTGGGTCTATCTCCTCACTAGAGGTGAGCTCCTGGAGGGCCAGAAGGGCTCACATGTTCTTTGACTCTGTGTCCTCAATACTGTGCATGCAGCTGTCAATAAATATTTGTTGGATACTGGATGCACGTCAGCACCGTGCTTGGTGCTGGGGAGAAAAAGCACATATGACAGGGAGCAAATACAATCTAGGGGACGTGAGAGTCAGCAAATGTAATGGTGAGGAGCGGGGCTCTGGGGCCAGGGGCCTGTGTTCAGATCCTGAATCTGCTGCTTATTAGCTGTGCAACCCTGATCAAGCTCTTGAACCTCTCTGTGCTTCAGTTTCCCCATCTGAAAAAATGGGTTTATAATACTAACTACCTTATAGTGTTGTCAGAAAGGTAGAAGTGTTAGTATTATAAAGCACTTAGAACAGTGCCTGGCACATAGTAAGCACTTATGAAATAAATATTCATCAAACAAATGAATAACGATCATACAGAATCTGAACATAGATAGTCCTGGATTCAAAGGCTGCCTCTGCCAGGTCCTAACCATATGTAATCCTGGAAAAGTCATGGAGGCAGGCTGACCCTCAGTTGACTTGTCTGTGAACTGGACACACCAATGATACATCCTCTGCTCAGATGCCACCTCCTCCAGGAAGCCTCCCTAGCATCCTATGGCTCCTCCCTCTCTTGAACTGCCATAAAAACTTGTCCCCTGTGCCTCTTATGGGCTTTAATTTAATTTAGCTTTAAATTCCAGTTCTGAAACTGACCAGCTGTGTGGCACTGGGCCTTCACTTCCCTTCTCTGAGTCTTAGTTTATTTGATCTGTAAGAGGAGATAAAATCACCTTCAACAGAATATCACTGTGGGAATCTAATTGTGGAAGACGATGTCTGCAAAACACCAAAATGTGCCTGGCCGTTTGTAAATCCTCAATAAACGTCAATTCCCATTTCCTCCTCTCCATCCCACCATGATCTCCTGACTGGCCTGTCATTCATTCAAGAGTCTGATTTAACTCTGCAATTCCCAGAGACAGCAGGTGAGTCAGTGAATCTACGAAGGCATGAATGAACGGGAGGTGAACCCCCGAGCGACCGTGGGAGAGGATGAGGTGTTTTCTGGGTTTGCCCAGGCAGGCTTCAATCCTCCACTCTGTCCAGTCCCTCCACACACCCTCCCACCTTGGGGACTTTGCACAGGATGGAATTTTCCTCCTTTCCATTACTGCCTGGCTAACTCTTGCTGCACATTCTTATCTTAGCTCCCAGGTCACTTCTTTAGGGAACCTTCCTCCACTGCCTGTCCCCTTGCCCCTACACCTTGCCCAGGGGTGGGCCACAGTCTAAGGTCACAGCCCTAGGTACTTTGAAGTTGTAATTTTGCATTTCTTTGTGTAGTACTTTCATTAATTGACTAGGTTGTGGACCCTGTGGGAGCAGGGGTGGAGCATTTGTGTCCCCAGAGCTTAGCACTGCGCCTGTCCCAGATGGGCTGCTCTTTGAAGACATGCTTGCACTCTGAGTGTAAAGCAACTAAACCCTTGGTTGGTGTGCATCTGCACCCAGCTGCTTCCTCTCTGCCTGCCCAGTGTCCCATCCCCGGGTCCTAGGGAGACCAGGCCCCAGCCCGCTCCCCTGTCCGCGAGTGCTGCAGGGCGAGGGCTACCTGCAGTGCGTGGAGGCAGAGGGGCTGCCTCTGGGCATACCTCAGTCACAATGGAGTCCCTGGTGCTGACGTAGGCCCAGCCATCCAGGCAGGGCTCGGTGGCCCACTGGGTGTCGTTGGGCAGGCTGGCGTTGGGTGGATCCACGAAGCGGAGGCACATCTCAGGCTTCCCGTTCAGGCCCATGGGGAGCACCCAGGGCCCCGTGGAGGCGTTGGGAGGCGGGCGACAGTGGTGTTGAGGGGTGGAAGCCGTGAAGATCTGCAGCAGGTTGTGGTTGGCTATGCCGAAGACGGGGAGGCCTAGCAGGATCACGTTCAGGAACTGGAAGGGGCCCTTGCTGCCCACACGGTTGATAAGCTCGGAGAAGGTCATGGCGCCAGGCAAGACGAGCCAGAGCTGCGGGCGAGGCACCAGGCTGGAGAGAAGTGTGTGTGCACGTGTGTGATGTGTGAGCATGTGGATAGGTGTGAAGCAAGCCTGTGGAACAGTGCATGTATAAATGTGTAAGGACGTGGGGCTCAGGTGTGTATTGACAGATTTACGTGTCCATGTGGGTGTCTACAGGGATGTGTGTATTTAGGCTGGAGTGTAAGGGCACAGCTGTGTGAGCTCGGGCGTGTGGCTGTGTGTGTGTGGACTTGTAGGTGTGAGTATGTGTGTGCTCAGCCAGGCTGGTCACACATGCTGCATGTGTGGGGCAGTGCAGTCCACACAGCTGGGACCAAGGAGCCTGGTCTTGGATGTTGGCCACACAGGATGGATGGCGGGGGTAGGTGGGGGAGGTCCCTGGTCACCCCAAGCAGACACACAGGTTTAGCAGAGCCCAGGTGGCCTGCTGGGAAGGTCTCCCCAAGTCCAGAGCCTCCTGGCTTTTGGCTGCCCCCAAAAGATGGTTGGACCTACCATACCGAGGCAGCAGAAAGGGCCCAAGAAGGTTCCAGAGGGCATAAGGGACTTGGCCAGTCATAGTGAGGAAGCGGGGCCTGGCCTTGGGGGCTTCCATTCCTCCTTACCTGGTAGCTGGGCCTGGCTCCCTCCGGTGGGGCTGGTGGTTGATGTGGCTGAAGCCCTTGCTCTGTCCCAGGGTCCGGCAGCTGCTGTAGTTGGGCGGCTGAGCTTCAACAAGCTGTGTTTGTACCTTCCCCAGGGGGGCTTATATAAGGCATAAGCTGTTTCCCGGGTTAATGTTTGACTCTGTTTTGAGGATTAATGGCACTGACAGGGAGAGTGCCGCGGACCCACCAAGCCCATCTTTCCTTGAAGGGCTGCCTCAGCAAAGGCTGGGGTGGTGGCGTGGCTGAGCCTAGTGGGGCTGCTGGCTGGACAGAGGAAGGTGGGGTCCGGGCAGGCTCACCTAAGGAAGAGTCTGGGAGGGGTCTGCTCTGAGTCCTGAGGGCTCAGGGTCATCTCTGAGCTGATGGTCCTAGCACTTGGAGCTGAGAATAGTCAGCAAGAGAGGTGCTGCTGTGTGAGCAGGACACCTTCTCTGGGGCACCAACTTCCCCCGCCCAGTGCCTCCTGAGAAGGGGCCTGGAGACTTGCTTCCCACGAAATTGTAGGGCACGACCAGGCAGAAAATGTCACCTGCGTCTGTCTCCGAAGGCTCAGGGATGTCACCTCTTGGGTCCCTGGAGGCAGCCAGGGCTCCCCTGTCTGAGCTTCGGACCCAAGGGAAACCCCCCTTCCAGCCCTACTCTTGATGGACAGGCTCCTCTTCTGATTGGCCACTTCCCTTTGGGGACAAATCCCAGTCCCCATTGCTTTGTTTTTTCCTCTATTATTTTGATTATATAATAATGTTTCTTGCATAAAATATAGGAAATACAAACAAACCAAACCAAACAGAACATCCAGTCTCACCTGAGAGCCAACCTTGGGAGTGTCCTTCCAGCCCTTTCCTCATCGGACACTGGGGTCTAAGCCCCCATTTTCTCACAGCCAACTTGAGGCTAGTTTAACTCTCACAGAAACCCTGTTGCTATTCTAGCATTATAAATTAGGAAACTGAGGCACAGAGAGGTTTAGTTAACTTGCCCACGGTCCCCCAGCCCGGAGGTGTGGCTCTAAGTCCACTCCCATCCCTTGGAGTCAACATTTTCTGCACAGTCTGGGGGCGCTGTACTATCTTGCCTCTCCCTTAGCAAGGTCACCTAGTCTGGCCTTCAGCATCACTCCTGCCTGCCTTTAGCTCTCTGGTTCTACCTCCAGGGACCCCTGGGAACTGCCCATCTCACCTGCTCTGGGGCTAGGGAGGGGGCCCATCCAGGGCTCCCCATTCTCCTCCTTGGCCCCCTCCTCCACCCAGGCAGCATCCAGCTCCCCAGGCTCCGGCTGAGCTCCTCCCCCCGAGTCTCCTCCAGCTTTCTCCCCCCACCCAGGACAGGGTCAACTGGTCACCCAGGTCCAGCCCCTCCTCTCTGCTCCACCACCTGGGCCCAGCAGTAATTGATGTTCTTCGAGTGGCCTGAGGCAGGGCGAGATCCGAAGTCATCAAAGGAAGATTAAATTATGCTCTGAGGCAGCCAAGGGGTTGTTTGAGGAAGGTTTTCGACTGTGAGGCTTACAGAGAACTGGGCCGCCCTGTTCTGGGCCTTCGCCCTCCGTGAAATCTTCTGGTTCCTAATTGGGCCCGGGTTATTGTCTGTTTCTGTTCTAGTGGAATGTTGTTTAAAGGGGCCTGGTGACTTCCCACAGAGACTGCTGGAGGGGAGCCAGAGTATAGACGTCCAAACTGCCCAGTCAGGGACAGCGCCCCCCAGCCCGCAGTGGGTGTGCTTGTTCCCCAAGGGGACTGTGTCGATGCACCTGTTGTGTGACCTTGGGCAAACCACCTCCCTTTGGGCTTCTTGTTTCTCCTCATTAGTTTGGTGGCTTTAAAGAAAAAAAACCACACCAGAAATCTTTTATTCAAACAATATATTGGGTTCATAAGACCAATATATAAAGCAGATACTGGAGGAGGTGGTCTGGCTAAAGTAGGGAAGGGGGTGGAGAGAAAGTGGCCAGAAGAGCAAGCTTCCACACCCCAACCCCCTCCCAGGTCATCCTTCCCTTTGGCACCTTCTGCCCCGGGCCACCCCTGCCTGAGGTGTCTCCATGGTATTAGAGGATCCGTCACTTCTTACAGGCTGTGATCCTAAATTCAATATGTTGAAATTAACTATTTTTCCCCAAAAGAAATGATGCATTTGGTAAATCTTACATGCTAGATTCATTTTTTTTTCTTTTTTTGTGAGGAAGACCAGCCCTGAGCTAACACCCGTTGCCAATCCTCCTCTTTTTTTTTTGGCCTGGGGAAGACTGGCCCTGGGCTAACATCCATGCCCATCTTCCTCTACTGTATATGGGATGCCGCCACAGCATAGCTGACAAGCGGTGCGTCTGTCTGAGCCCGGGATCCGAACCTGCAAACCCCGGGCCGCCAGAAGCAGAGCACAGGAACTTGACCGCTACGCCACCGGGCCGGTCCCGCTAAATTCATTTTTAATATGGGACATGGAAATTGATTTTCTTTCTTCCTCCCTCTCTTCCTCTGTCCCTCCCTCCTTCCCTTCCTTCTTTCCCCCTCCTTTCTTTCTTTTTCTCTTTCCTCCTTTCACCTTTGGTCTAAACTCTTTGAATCTCCTTTAAGCTGAACTGGTCCAGTCAGTTTCCGTTGTTCTCTGCTGGCTCCCAGCACAGATGTGTGTTTTGAGCTGGAAGGGCCCAAAGACTCATCTAGTCCAATGTCCTCATCTTACGTACGGGGAGACTGAGGTCCAGGAGGGCAGGAGCACAGATCTGACTCCTGGCTTCCTTGCATCTCCACACAGTACAGTCTTTCTAAATCTTAAATTCATTGGGGGCAGGAGAGGGGCTCTGACAAGTGAAACAGGGGAATCTTATTTCCCAGGAGCACTAGGGGAGTCTGGGCATTCTGGCCAACTACAAGTTCAGTAAAGGGCCTCACTGAACATTCTGTGGGCTATACACTTTCCTACCCACTCATTTGTTCACTCTTCATCTCTCTGTCCATCCATCCATCCATCCATCCATCCATCCATCCATCATCCATCCCTCCCTCCCTCCTTCCATCCATCCTTCCATTCATCCAATGTGTCCCATGCCTCGTATGTGTGAGGCCCCATGCTAGGAGCTATGGTGTCTGTGCTACCCTCCAGTCTGCTTGTCAGAAGAGACAGCAGCCCAGAAAGGATTACAGCCTAAAGGAGAGTAACCTCAATGCCACAGGAGAGGTCAACACAGTTCCAGCGGTCTCAGGAGATGGACAGAATGATCAGGTTTGAGGGATTGGATCAGGGTGGGTTGCCCAGAGAGGGTGGCATCTACACTGGGCTGTGATAGGAAGGGGATTAACAGGTGGAATTGGGAAAGGACTTGTGACTCAGGGGTGAGTGCAGGGATGTTGGGGAAATGGGAGGTAAACTGGGTGAAACAGTGTGGGTGGAACTTCTCTTCCCACCCAGGGTGGTGGCCCCGGTCTCAGGGGCTGGGACATGGCTATGATCATCTCAGAGGGGCTGACGATCCCCTGGGCTTCTCAGTTCCCCTGTAGGTGGGAATGGGAAATCTTCGAGGTTCCTGGCTCATGGTCAGTGATGCCTGAACTCACTTTGTGCAGAGTCTGGGTCTCTTGCCCCTCATAAAGGTCCATCCAGCTGAGTGGGCCATTTGGGCCATCCTGGTGTCTCCGGTCCTGGAACTGGCTGCTGTCTGCCTGCCTGCTCACCAGCCCCTCAGGTTCAAAGCAGAAGCTGTAGCATGTGTGGGGCCCTGTGCTGCTGCGTAGACTGTGGCTCCAGGCGGGGATGGTGAGGTGTTCAGTAAATCCTCAAAAGCCAGGAGCTATTCCTCCCTGGTGGCCACACTGAAGCCCTAAGCCTTCATCACCAGCTCTGGGGCCCGATTCAGCCCCTGTCCTTGGGAGGCTCCAACAGAACAGCTGGCCTGTGGGGGGTGACCTGGGCTAAGGCTTATCCTCTGTCCTCAAACCCCGACCTCTCCTCCCCCTTCATGGGTGGATTGTAAAATTTCTTCATGGGGACAAGGCAGTCCAGGGAAGGGGGGTTCCACAGGCCTAGATCTGAATCTTGACTCCACCACTTGCTGCTTGTGTGGCTTTGGGCAGCTGATGTCACCTGTTTAAGCCTCAGGTTCCCCACCTGTAAAATGGGGATTAATACCTACCTAAAATAGGGGATTGATGGGATTTTAAAGTATATAAACATACACAGTGCCAAGTACATGGTACCTAATTTGAGGGAGTGGGCCTCAGGAAGGCCGAGAAGTCCCAGAAAAAGAGGAGGAAGAGAAGGTTGCTGGGAGAAGGGAGGACAGGAGGGGGTGCCCTTTGGCCCCTCGGTCACAGGCTGGAAGGGCTTCCAGGTGGGTTGGTGGGTGTTGTGGCCCAGCCAACGGCAGCTGAGCCCATCGTGTTGCCAGGCAGGCTGGGCCTCAGCTGTCACCCCAAGTGGGAAAGAGCAGGGACCCAGGATGACTGAGGGGCTGTACTCCAGGAGCCAGGCAGCAGGGGGACAGCGGCAATGGCGCTCCGGCAGCTCTGAAGAAATGGCGGGGAGAGTCGCCCCCTGCTGGTGCACACCAGGAACTGCACCTCTCGCCTTAAGACAGAGTCGCCGAGTTTTGGAGGTTCCCCCCCCAAACCCCTGCGCACAGGACAACTGGCGTAAGACCTTGAAGGAGGGGACCTCAGTCTGACTCTCTTTAGCTGCAGGCTGATGGGGGGAACAGATACCATGGTCCCCATGTCCCCAGGCACGGCTTTCTTGCTCCTCAAATATCTTAGCCCAGGGTTGGCCGACCCAAATGCCCGCGGGCCCAGGTGATGCGAACGAGTGAGGCGGACTTGGCGTCGGCGACAGTGAGAGGCCGGGTCCTCGGAGAAACGCAGAGCGCATGTCCAGTCTGATGGGGGCAGCGGCTGTTCGGCACCAGCTGGTGTTGCCATGGGGATCTGCAGGCTCGGGGTTGCCAGCTCTTCAGATATTTTAAAAATAGCTTGAAATCTGGACTTCTGTGTGAAATTTTCCAATTGTGTAGGCGACCCTCCTCCCACCTTCTGGAATCCCTTTGTCTTTTCTGTTTCTACCACCTAGAGGAGCCACAGGCTCCATCAAGTGATTCCTTGTAGAATAAGGTGGGATTTCCTTGGCTTTGTCCTCACACTTCCTTCTTGCTGGACCTCAGGATTTGATGAGCAGGGCCTCCAGGAGTTGATTCAATCCATAAACAGTTGCCCGGCACCTGGCCTGGGCCTTGTGCAGAAAGGTGTTGAGGATGGGAGATGAAGACAAGGGGTCTCGCTTTGGGGAGGTCACAGGCTCCCGGAGGGAGAATGGAGGGGACAGTCATCCATGAAGCTGGTGCCAGGTGTGAGGTATGAGGTGTCAGGCACCTGAGGACACCATCCCACATGCTTCCCCAGTAGGGCCTCATATCAAAGCCACGTGTTTCCTCTCTGTGATTGCCCATGACGGGGGTGGGGGGATTGGGTACCATGCTGCACTCACTCTCTTTTAGGGTCTTTTCACTTGCTGTTCCCAAGGCCAGCTCCTTCTTGGCTCCTCAAATGTCACCTCCTCAGAGAAGCCTTCCTGGACCACGCTGGCTAGCCTAGGGTAATGCTCTCAACTCTGGTAACGCCTTTTCTACCTGGCTTTATGCTCTTAACAGCATTTATCACTGCCTGAAATTCCGTACTTGCTTATTATCTATCTCCCCTGCCCCAGACTGTGAGGCCCTGAGGGAGGGCAGGGCCCGGCTCTGACCTATTTGCTGCTTACTGGGCTTATGGTGGGAGCTCGGTGAGTTCAAGTTTCAGCAGATGCACTCTGTCCACAAGCCCCCTTTTCAGGAAGCAGTCTTACAGAGGTAGTGCTCAGCCCTGGACCCCATTTACCAGGCCTTAGTCTCTTCACTTGCAAAACGGGCACAATGATAATAGTTCCAGCCTTAAAGGGTTATGAGGAGGGTGGGTGTGTGTGGTCCTGAGCGGTTGGTAAGCCCGAACCCTGTCATGGGTCTGGTGTCCCTGGGTCCTTGCTGGGAGCTTAGAGGCTATCTCACAGCCCCTCCCCCCATCGAGCAGTGCATTTATTCTTCTTGCCCTGTTTCCTGCCCACAGCCCTTGCACAGGCCTGCTCCGCAGTTGGTGTCCCTCAGCTTGGCAGAAGAGCTGAGTGAAAAAGATGGGCTGGGCCTCCGGGAGCAGACGGTGCAGGAGAGGAGAAGCTACAGATGCAAGGGGGGATGCTCGGAGCCTGAGAAATCCCAGCTCAACTGCCCTCTCCTCCTCTCCTAGTCCTTGGGCTTCAAGTCTCCCTCCTGCGGAGGGACATTGGCAGATGAAGTTTACCGTGATGCAGGCAAGGGACAAGCGCAGCCAGGCTCCTGTGTGTAGAGCACCTGGCAGTGGGGACCGGTTTGCAAAGATGCCAACAACCAGATGCATAGCAGCCTGGACAGGGGAGCAAGCCTGGGGCTGGGGGTGGGGGTGGGAGAACAGTCAGGTGGTTTACTGTCGGGAGCATTTGTATCTGCTGAACCCATAGGGTGCAGAATCGTAGATGGCTGTCCATCTGGGGTAGGGAGCATTGGTGGCCCACCCCAGGGTTCTGACCTCATCTCCGTTTCATCAGTGCTGTTGATGAAATTCAGAGAGGTAAAGTTTATCAGGTTTGCAGGGAACCCAAAGCTGGGATAGAGGGTGTCTAAGTAGGAGGACAGAATCAGAGTCCAAAGGGACTGGAAAGCTGAATGCTGAGCCTACCACTTCAGACAAGTCACATAAATTTTAGAACCTTGGTCTCCCTGTCTGCAAAATGGGGCAATGTTACCTACACTGCGGTGCTGAGAGGGTTAACGGGACGACCTACATGCAGCACCCAGTGTGGGTGCTAACTGATGGCTGCTGCTGTGATTAATGATGGTGTGAGCTCCCTAAGGGCAGGGGACTTGTCTTTCAGTGCTGTATCCCCAGTGCCTGGTACGGCGTGGGCACCGAACAAATGTTTGTCAGATGAATGAACAAGATGAAATTTGACAGGGATAAATGTCAGTTCCTGGACTCGGATCCAAAGACCCAGCTGCACAGGGATTCAGTGTGTGTGGGGAAATGGCTTAGCAACAAACAGCACATGTGAGAAAAGTCAAGGGATTTAAGCTGAGGGAAATTTTGGTCAACAGGAGGTGGCTGCCAACACCAGCCAGGGGAAAGTCGGGTGGCATTATTAGAGGTCCAGTGCTCAGAAGGAGGGAGGCCATGGTGGTTAGACCAGCCTCAAGAGCCACATATCCTTCTGCATTACCCCCGTGGAATGCCTGTCAACAAGATGAAGAGAGCATGAGGCCTGAAGATCGCACATCCTGAGGTGTGGTTGAAGGAATCAGGGCACCGAGCTTGGAGAAGAAAAGATGATTCGGGTCTTGCCTCTTCCACTTGCTCTGGACAATGCTCGGTTTCCTCATCTATAAAATGTGCAAGCCACAGGCCGGAGCTCACTCAGCTGCTGGAGAAGGGCAGGAATGGGAGCCTGAGCCTCACTGGGCTCAGTCCCCATGCCTGCCCCACGGAGTAACTCAGCACCGGGGTTGTTCACGCTGGAGGACGTCTGGCAGGGAATCTGTGGGCGGCAGGCTGTCTCCTGTGTGGGGTTGGACCGGGATTACAGAGGCGGCCCCTCCCACCCTGGCCTCCCCCTTTCCTCCATTTGAGTCTGATCCTATAGTTCAGTTGCTTTCCCCGCAGCCAGCTGCCCTCTCATCTGAATGTTTTGGGTGTACGATTGTGCGTGCAAAAGAATGGGCGCCAGGTGCCTCTTCCTCCCACAGACCACCCTGCGCCTGCAGCGCGCCCGCCTGGGGTTCCCTCTGCGCCCTCTGGTGGCCGCAGGGGGCACTGCGCTGGGCTCCGTGGAAGGTCTTGGAGCAGAGCCAATCAGAATGGGGTGGAGTCAAATATCTTGGTAAAAACCCTATGCCTCCATCAACAGGTGAATGGATAAACACATGTGATATACACACACAATGTAATATTATTCAGCCTTAAAAAGGAATGAAATTCTAACACATGCTATAACATGTATGAACCTTGAAAACATTATGCTTAGTGAAGCCAGACACAAAACAACAAATATTGTAGGATTCCACTTACAGGAAGTACTTAGAATAGGCAAATTCACATACACAGAAAGTAGAATAGAGGCTACAGGCTACCAGGGGCTGAGGGGAGCTACTGTTCCATGGGTAGAGTTTCTGTTTGAGGTGATGAAAAAGTTCTGAAAATGGACAGTGGTGACAGTTGCACAACATTGTGAATGTACTTAATGCCACTGAATTGCACACTTAAACGTGGTTAAAATGGTTAATTTTATGTATATTTTACCACAATTAAAAAAGTACCAAAAAAATCCAGGACCTGCCACTTAAAGGCTGTGTGACTTTGGTCAAGTCACTTAACGTCTCTGAGCCTCAGTTTCCCCACCTGTAAAATGGGGGACAATAATGCCTACGTCACTGCCATCTCCCTGGTCCAAGCCACCATCCTCCCTCCCTGGAAGAATTGCAAACAGCCTCCTTGGTGGTTTCCAGGCTTCCCTCCTGACCCTCCTGCCCAAGTCTTTTTCAAGTAAGCAGCCAGAGTATCTAAAACCATAAGTCAGATCAAGTCACCCTCTTGCTTAGAATTCTCCCCAAACTTCTCCCCTTGGCTGCCAAGATCTGGCCCCTGACCACTTCTCCTCTCTCAGTACTTTCCGTCGCCCCTTTGCCCCAAGCCGTCACTTGGTGCTCCTTTCTGCCTCCAGGCCTTTGGCTCTGCTGGCTACTCTGCTCCGAACACTGTTGTCCCGACTGTCTTGTGTGCCAGCTTCTTGTCATTCTGGTCTCAACTCGATGTCCCTTCACTCCCTGCCACCCACTCCGACGTTGCTCAGCCACCTAGTCTTATCTTGTTCCTCTCCTGTTTTATTTTCTTCCTTCACAGCACCCGTCGTTATCTGAAATTGTCTTATAATCTTTATGTAACCAGTTTATTCACCTGGCTGGACTTTGCAGGATGCAAGCAGGAGATAGTCTAATTTTTCTCCCACCATCATCCTGGCATTTGCCCTGTTGCTTCTCTCTTCCCTCTCCTGGAAAATATTTCAGCTATCTATAGCTCTAATACCTGATTTCTTTCAGGTATTAGGTCAAGCTCAATTTCAGGCATTAAAAAGCCTGATTCTTTTAGGAGACGTACGTTGAAGGATTTAGGAATAAAGGCCGTGATGTCTGAAGCTCGCTTTCAAATGGTTCAGCCAAACCGTGGACACACACACACAAACAGACACCACAATGTCAACAACTTTTGAGTCCAGGTGGTGAGTACATATGGGTGTTTATTGCACTATTCTTTCAACTTTTCTGTGTGTTTGAAAACTCTTATAAAAAGTTGGCAAAAGAACTCTTTTGCTAAGTTGAAAAAGAAGCCCAGTCCTATCTAAATAAAAATATTTATCTCCCATCCAGTGTAAGCTTCTCGTGTTCAAGCTGACCTGGATTTCTGCAGTGCGGAAGGTGGGTTGGTGGGTGTGTGGTCGTGGTGTCTGTCTTCACTCTCTTTGATTCACCTCCTCTCCCACGGCCAGCAGCTGCTTTCTGGTTCCTTCAGGGTCCAGAGGGGAGGAGGGTGAGGGCTCCCTTGTTTATGCTGTTGTCACAGGTGGGTTTGTCCCTCTGGGAACTCTGCCTGCACCATCCCCTACACACTCAGGTGCCCCGGGTCAGAGGCTCAGCCAGCACCCAGGGCGGTGAGGGTGGGGACCAGGTGCCAGGGTCCCCTCTGGCAACCCCCGCCCTCCACAATGGTGCTCCTGACTCTGCCTCATCTGGCTTGAGGAGTGGTTTCTTTGGGGTGTATGTAAACACCACTCCCTTCCTCCTCCTGGGCTGACAGCTCACTGGGAAGAAACTCTCAGAACGGTCTCTTTTGAATTTCGCAACCTCTTTTACAGAGACTGGGGGTGGTGACGGGCTAGGGGTAAAGGGCTTGGTTTTGCTACCTCACAGTAAGTCCCGCAGAGGCGGCTGTGCCTCTGGACTCTCGGGCCTCAGCAGAGAGCCCTGGGGGCAGGGCAGGAGGCAGGATGTACCAATCGAGTTCGCGGTGAAGAAGCCAGGTGGACCCAGATCCCTGGTCCCGCCCAGGCTCAGTCTCACCCCTGCTCCTCCCACCCCTGCAGAACCAGCCAGACTCAGTCTTAACTTTTGCTGGGTTGAGTCGGCTCAACCTGGAAAAGAAAATGGTCCAGAAAGCAAAGGATAAGCAGAGAGTGGGCGAGAGCATGTGTGCACACGTGTGTGCACCGTGTGAGTGCATGCGTGTGCATAGTGTTTGTGTGTGCTTGTGCTTGTGTGTGCATGTGTGTATGGTGGCTAACTCATAGGGTCTGTGTCAGGGAGGGCAGAGGTGGTGGATTTGAGGGGTAATGAGTGTTTGCCCCGGGTGTGTAAGGGCAAATACAAATTACAAATAAGAAAAATAAGTTTAATTCTCCCTGTTGAAAAAAAGGGAAGAGACTCCCCCCTCCCTTTATTTTTAGAGCATTTAGTTTAGAAACCTTGAAATGGTAAGTTCTGCCTCTTTGAAACATATGTAAATCTTTTCAAAAACTAAATGAGCCTCTTTCCAGCTTTGCATCCCGGGAATGTTTCCTCTGCGACCTGGAAACCCTTGGAGATGGAACCACCAAGGGAGAAAGCGCCCTGTCTCCCACTTTCTGTGGGAGAAAAGCAGCCTATCTTCAGCTGGTGCTTGGCTTCAAGTTGCAAACCCACCTCCTGTCATAAAGACGAGGAAGGTATTTTTCCTCTGCAGAAAAGCAGTTAGCAAACACAGGTCGCCACCACAACTTCCAGGTAAATTTAGCATGAATGATGAGTGACAAATGGTGCCGTCAAGTCCTCTTGCTGGAGGACTGGTTATCGTTGATCTCGGAGCAGGTGTGTAACGGGTTGTTATCTACTTGGCTATATGAAAGGGTGAGAGTTCGTTCTTTGCAGTCTCTGTGGATTACCTGTGATGCACAGCACATGCTGGCTGAATGCTTATTCAGTTAAAGAACTGTTTTCTTTCCTTTGCACTTTTGTGGAGAGGTTTTCTGGGTTGGCAGGAGATTTCGTCTTCAATTTGTATTTCCACAGCAGGTGTGGGACGCCCTCCAGAGATTTTGTGTGTGTGTGTGTGTGCATGCCTGTGCATCCTTTCCGGAGAGATGTGATAGCACGTCTCTGAGTCGGCCTGGGGCCCATGGACCACTGGGCGTCCTCGGGCCAGCCGTCCTGGAGGCAGCCTCTCTCAGAAAGCGGTGGGGGGCTCCTCGCCCGGGGAAAGGGGCGCACCCTCGGCGTGGTTCGGGGCCCTCGAGGGGGCAGATCCCGGCCGGCTGGAGCGCTGGACAGCATGCGTGTGTGGAATCGCAGCGGCCGGGCGGTAGAGTCGCAGCCTGGGGGCCCACAGTGGGGCTTTGGGGAGGGCGCGCCGCCCGGGAGCTGGCTCGACAGAGACGCCGTGTGGCCGCGAGAGGCGACAGCGACGGGACCGCCGCTTCTCCCCGCCGGCGCCAGGAAGCCAGACCCACCGCCGCCCTCGGGACAGCATCAGCCTCTGGGAGAAAAGGATAAGGCAGCTGGGGGCTTGATCAACTGATTGGAAAAAATTGGAGCTATCATCTAACATTTCCTGAACACCCACGAATTATAATGCAACAGGCATCCCTGATCCCTCCTTCATGCCGGATCCCACCTGGGCACCAAGGCGGAAATGGCTGCCTTGCAAGGCCAGGCACTCACAGGGCAGCTCAGGGAGGCTCAGGGCCGCGGGGCGTTGTTTCTGGTGCTTTCTGTGTCCTGCTCCAGGGAGGGTCAGGGACGTGGTGCCCCTGACTGTGCAGTGGGGTGGACCCTGCGAACACAGGCAAGTCAGGGCTGGACCCACCCAAGAGAGCGGGTCGTGGTCTGACGTGTCCAGAGGGTCTGGCTCCAGGGCACAGGGATGGTACATGGATAATTCCTTGTGTACCAATTCCTGTCGATTAGCACATGTTGGGAAGGATTCCATAACTGTGCCTGGGTTTAGTAGGAAAGAGTGGCTGATTGATTACTTATGAGTTTCCTGTGGCTGCTGTAACAAATTACCACAAATTTAGCGGCTTAAAGCAACACAAATTCATTATCTTACAGTTCTGGCGGTCAGAAGTCCAAAATGGGTCTCACTGGGCTTAAATCAAGGTGTCACTCGGGCTGGTTCCTTCCGGAGACCCTAGAGCAGAATCTGTTTCCTAGTCTTTTCCAGCTTCTAGAGGCTGCCCACGTTCCTTGGCTTGTGGCTCCCTTCCAGCAATCACCTCACTTGGACATCTGCTCCCATCATCACATCTTCTCTGACTCAGCTGCCTCCGTCTCGTAAGGACCATTGAGATTACATTGGGCCCACCCAGATAATCCAGGATAATCTCCCCATCTCAAGATTGGCAAAATCCCTTTTGCCATGCAAGGTAACATATTCATAGGTTTTGGGGATTAGGGTGTGGACACTATTTAGAGGACATTATTCTGTCTCTCACAGTTACCAATGTCTGTATCCTAGTTTGGGTTCCTCTATAAGCATATTGATCCTGGGACGAAGGTTTAAGTGCAAGTGGTTTATCTAGGAGGTGATCCCAGGACACACAGTAGTGTAGTGGGGAAGTGGGACAGGGAAGGGAGGGGACCAATAAAGGGTGCGTCATCAAGCCAGATACCCCTGTGGGCAACTGGAGCTGAATCCCGCTGGGGAACTGCAGGAGAGAGCATGGAGCATGTGTCCATGCCGGATCCAGGTTATCCCTGCATCCAGGCCCGGGAGGCTGGGGTAGTTTTACATGAACTCTGGTCAGCCATGGGTCGAGGGCTGTTGTGTCCATCGTTCATTCCCCTGCACTTCTAGCCTGCTGTGCTTGGGTAGAGCAGGCTCTGGTGGCCAGAGGAAGCCTGTTGGCAAAGAGATGCAGGCCCTGGCAACAGGAAGCCAGGCCATCAATCACTAAAATGGTAAAGGCCAACAGGATGTGGTCAGGGTGTTGACAGTTTCTGCCAGTCTGCCACTGGTATGGGAGGAGGGTGTGGTGGCAGCATAGCGAGTCCCTGTCCATCTCTATATCCACAGGACTTCTGGAGGGGCATGTGGCCAGGGCCATCAGCCAGTCAATCCACCTGCTTTGCTCAAGAGGTGGGAGGGTAGACAAGGGTAGGCCACCGTCTCCTCCCTTGGTCTGTTCAGAGCCACCATCTCATCTGACCTCCCATCTCTGAGATAGAGATCTGGGATATGGCTTTTGCTCACTTGGAAGTCAGGGTGAGAAAGCTTCCCTTCTAGGACTCAGGGGAGAAGGAGGGGAGTAGGGGGGACAATATGGAGGGAAATGTAAAGAGGCCATATTACCTGGTGAACAAATGGGCATTTTCTGAGTGTTTACGACAGCTTCCAAGCCCTCTGTCTGCATTTATCTAACTTCCACAGCCTCTGTTCTTCTTCATCTTTTCTTTCTCCTCCTCCTCTTCCTTCTTATCTATTTCTGTTTTTCAGAATTGCCATTTTTTTTCCACTTTGAAATTAAAACACACATCAGGGCCGGCCCAGTGGCGCAGCGGTTTAGTTTGCGGGTTCGGATCCCCGGTGCCCGCTGACGCACTGCTCATCAGCCACGCCGTGGCAGCGTCCCGTATAAAGTAGAGGAAGATGGCACGGATGTTAGCCCAGGGCTGGTCTTCCTCACAAAAAAAGAAAGAAACCCACACACATCAGGTGCACACACAAATACCAGCTCTGACTTGTACCATCATTTACTAAAACCTTTTCTTATGGAAATATTCAAACATAAACTAAGATCCCTCGGCTTCATTTATCAACATTTTGCAAATTTTGTTTCACCTATATCTCCCCCCCAATTTCTTATCATTTTTAAAAGGACAATTTCATTACAAACATAAGAAGGATATGATCTGAAAATAAAGAACAGTCCTTTAAACTGAGGAATTTTAGATTAAATAGGAATTTTTAGTGTCCTATACTTTCTCATTTTACTGCAGTCAGATGCAAACTTTACCATGAATCCGTGTTTGAGAACTCCTTATCAAATCCATTGTCCTAACTGTATCGATGAGAGAATCAAGACCCAGAGAGAGAGGGACGTGCCCAAGGTCGTCCAGAGAGGAACGACAGGGCAGACCGAAAGTCCTCTTGGAGCATAGGTCCATCTGAAGCAAGACCATGAAAATTCACTTTTCCCCCAGAGTTTAGGAAAAATCAGGAGGTGGCCCATGCTATTCTCTCCTCCTTGAACTCAGAGCTTGACCCTCTGTGGATATCAACATTTATTATATAATCGAGGTGACCTTGAGGAACTATATCAGTTGTCTATTGATATATAACAAATCACCCCAAAATGTAGTGGTTTAAAGCAACAGTCATTTATTTGGCCCATGAATTTGTGGGTCCTTCTGGTCTGGGCCAGCTCAGCTGATCTGTCAGGCTTGCTCATGTGTATGTGGTCAGCTGGTGGGTCAGTTAGCAGGCTGGTTGGTCTGGTGGGAGGCGCCTCAGCTGGTTTGGCTCATTTCTGCTCCAGTGGTCTCTCATTCTCACTGAGCAGCAAGAGAGGAAAGCCCTGTGAACAGGTACTTTTCAAGCTTCTGCTTGTATGGTGATTGGTAATGTCTCCTTGGCCAAAGCAGGTCACACAGCTAAGGGGTGGAGCAATAGACTCCATTTTTTTTTTTTGGTACTAGAATACCAGTTTATTGCAAAGCATATTAAAGGATATGAATCAAGAGGTTGATAGGATGAGGTTCCGAACAAAGGAGCTTCTGTCCTCATGGAATTTCGGGCTTGATACTGTGGCACATGGAAGCGTTCTGGTTCCCCAAACTGGAAGCCAGACTCCACTCCTTGATGGGCAGATCGTGTCTCATTACAAGGGTACAGATGCAAAGGTGGGGGGCAGGGCAAGGATTTGTGGCCATTTCCTTTGTCTACCACAGTGTCTTAGTCTGCTTGGACTGCTGTAACAAAATACCATAGACTGGGTGGTTTAAACAGCAGAAATTTATTTCTCACAGTTCCAGAAGCCGGGAAGTCCAAGATCAAGGTGCTGGCAGATTCAGCATCTGGTGAGGACCCACTTCCTGGCTTGTAGACAGCTGCCTTCTCCCTGTGGGCTCACATGGCCTTTCCTCCATGTGTGTGTAGAGAGAGGGAGATCTCGCCGTCTTCCTCTCATTATAAGGGTGATAATTCCATCATTAGGGTCCCACCCTCACAACCTAATCTAAACATAATTATCTCCCAAACCTAATTCTCTCTCCAGATACCGTCACAGTGGGGGTTCAGGCTTCAACATGTGATTTTGGGAGGGCACAAACCTTCAGCTTGTAACATGCAGGAACCACAGAGGATGTCTGTACAAGGAAATAGCGTGGTGTATTCGTTTCCTGATGTGCTGTAACACGTTACCACAAAGTGCGTGGCTTGAAACAGCAGCAGTTCATTCTCTCACAGTTGTGAAGGCCAGACGTCTGGAGTCAAGGAGTCGCAGGGCCACACCACCTCTGCAGGCTCTAAGGGGGAATCAGTTCTTTGCCTCTTCCAGCTCCTGGAGGCTCCCGGCATTCCTTGACTTGTGGCTGCATCACTCTTGTCTCTGCCTCCTCCTCTTCTGTCAGTGGAATTTCTCTCTGTCTCACTCTTTTTTTTTTTTTTTCTGTGAGGAAGACCAGCCCTGAGCTAACATCCATTGCTAATCTTCCTCTTTTTTGGTGAGAAAGACTGGCCCTGGGCTAACATCTGTGCCCATCTTCCTCTACTTTATATGGGACGCCGCCACAGCATGGCTGACAGGCAGTGCGTCGGCGGGCGCCCGGGATCCGAACCGGCGAACCCTGGGCTGCCAAGCGCGAACTAAACCACTGCGCCACCGGGCCGGCCCCTCTGTCTAACTCTTTTTTTTTTTTTTTAAAGGAAGCAGATTTTAATAAACATTCCTTTCGTTGGAAAATCTATAAATTTATCTTCTAAGAAAATTATACCACTTTTCATTATTGAGGTGAAATTCACATAACACAGAATTAACCATTTTAAAGCATACAATTCACTGGCTTTTAGTACATTCACAAATGTTGTGCAGCCATCACCTCTAGCTAGTTTCAAAACATTTTCATCACCCCCAAAGGAGACCCTGTATCCATTAAGCAATCACTCCACATTTCCCCATTTCACTTTTAAAGTGATATAATTTCTCAGATACTTACAAAATTTAACTCCTTCTCTTATTCCAGTCTTTTCCTAAATCTTGCACAAAGAAAATTACAGACATTTCATTGTCCTAATGAATAAATATTAGGACATATAAGTGCAAAAAATTATCTTTAAAATTACTTCAAACCTCCCATGAGAGCAGGAAGAAGGCAAGGATGTCCACTCTCACCACTTCCATCCAACATTGTACTGGAGGTTCTAGACAGGGCAATCAGGCAAGAAAAAGAAACAAAGGGCATCAGATTGGAAAAGAAGTAAAACTATCTCTGTTTGCATACGACATGATCTTATATATGGAAACTCCTAAAGAAACCCCCCAAAAAAGCTGTTAAAACTAGTAAACGAGTTCAACAAAACTGTAGGACACAAACCAGTATATAAAAACCAATTGTATTTCTAGACACTAGCAACGAACAATCCAAAAATGAAATTAAGAAAATTCTACTTACAATAGCATCAAAAAGAATAAAACATTGGGAATAAATTTAACAAAAGAAGGGCAAGACTTGCACACTAAAAACTACAAAGCATCACTGAAAGAAATTAAAGATCTAAATAAATGGAAACACATCCCATGTTCACGTATCAGAAGACTTAATATTAAGATGGCGATACTCTCCAAATTGGTCTAAGGATTTAAAGCGATTCCTCTCAAAATCCCAGCCGCTTTTCTTGCAGAAATCGATAAACTGATCTTTTCTTTTTTTTTAAATAAATTTTTCTTTTTATTGATGTCTTTGTTTATAACACTGTGGGGTTTTAGTTGTACATTTTTGTTTGTCCGTCACCTTGTGGATGTAACCCTTCACCCCTGTGCCCCCCCACCCCCCTTCCCCTTGGTAACCACCAATCAGTTCTCTCTGTCCGTGTGATCACTTATATTCCATATATGAGTGAGTTCATGCAGTGTCTGTCCTTCTCTCTCTGGCTTATTTCACTTAACATAATACCCTCTAGGTCCTTCCATGTTGTTGCAAATGGGACAATTGTGTCTTTTCTTATGGCTGAGTAGTATTCCATTGTATGTATATACCACATCTTCTTTAACCAGTCATCAGTTGAGGGACACTTGGGTTGCTTCCACTTCTTGGCTATAGTGAATAATGCTGCAATGAACATAGGGGTGCATACGCCTCTTGTGATGGTGGATTTCACGTCCATTGGGTAGATGCCCAAGAGTGGTATTGCTGGATCATACGGTATTTCTATTTTTAATTTTTTGAGGACTCTCCATACTGTTTTCCATGCAGGCTGCACCAGTTTGCATTCCCACCAGCAGTGAATGAGTGTCCCCGTTTCTCCACAACCTCTCCAGCATTTGTTGTTATTTGTCTTTGTGATTATAGCCATTCTAACTGGTGTAAGGTGATATCTCAGTGTAGTTTTGATTTGCATTTCCCTGATGATTAGTGATGTTGAACATCTTTTCATGTGTCTATTGGCCATCTGTATCTCTTCCTTGGAAAAATGTCTGTTCATATCCTCTGCCCATTTTTTGATTGGGTTGTTTGTTTTTTTGTTGCTCAGTTGTATGAGATCTTTATATATTACTGAGATTAATCCCTTGTTGGACAAACGATTTGCAAATATTTTCTCCCAGCTGGTGGGTTGTTTATTCATTTTGATCCTGGTTTCATTTGCCTTGTATAAGCTCTTTAGTCTGATGAGGTCTCACTTGTTTATTTTTTCTTTTGTTTCCCTTGTCTGGGTAGACATGGAATCTGAAAGGATCCCTTTATGTCCAATCGCAATTAGTGTACTGCCTATATTTTCTTCCAGGAGTTTTATAGTTTCAGGTCTCACTTTCAGGTCTTTGATCCATTTTGAATTGATTTTTGTATATGGTGATAGGAGATGGTCTACTTTCATTCTTTTGCATGTTGCTGTCCAATTTTCCCAGCACCATTTACTGAAGAGACTTCCCTCTCTCCATTGTATGTTCTTTGCTCCTTTGTCGAAGATTAGCTGTCCATAGGTGTGTGGTTTTTTTTTTTTTTTTTTTTTGTGGGGAAGACCAGCCCTGAGCTAACATCTGTTGCCAATCTTCCCCTTTTTGCTGAGGAAGACTGGCCCTGAGCTAACATCCGTGCCCATCTTCCTCCACTTTATATGGGACGCCGCCACGGCATGGCTAACAGGCAGTGCGCGTCCGCGGGCGCCTGGGATCCGAACTCGCGAACCCCGGGCTGCCAAGCATGGACTAAACCGCTGCGCCACCGGGCGGCCCCCCATAGGTGTGTGGTTTTATTTCTGGGCTTTCAATTCTGTTCCATTGATCTGTGTGTCTATTCTTGTACCAGTACCATGCTGTTTTGATTACTGTAGCTTTATAGTATATTTTGAAATCAGGGATTGTGATGTCTCCAGCTTTGTTCTTTTTTTTCAGAATTGCTTTAGCTATTCAGGCTCTTTTGTTGCCCCATACGAATTTCAGTAGTTTTTGTTCTATTACCGTGAAGAATGACATTGGAATTCTGATTGGGATTGCATTGAATCTGTAGATTGCTTTAGGTAGAATGGACATTTTAATTATATTTATTCTTCCAATCCATGTGCATGGAATATTTTTCCATTTCTTTATGTCCTCCTCGATTTCTTTCAATAGTGTCTTATAGCTTTCATTGTATAGGTCTTTGACCTCTTTGGTTAAATTTATTCCCAGATATTTTATTCTCTTTGTTGCAATTGTAAATGGGATTGTCTTTTTGAGTTCTCTTTCTGTTGTTTCATCCTTAGTGTATAGAAATGCAATTGATTTTTGTAAGTTGATTTTATACCCTGCCACTTTACTGTAGTTGTTGATTGTTTCTAGTAGTTTTCCGATGGAATTTTTTGGGTTTTCTATGTATAGGATCATGTCGTCTGCAAATAGTGAGAGTTTCACTTCTTCATTGCCTATTTGGAGTCCTTTTATTCCTTTTTCTTGCCCAATTGCTCTGGCCAGAACCTCCAGTACTATGCCGAATAAGAGCATTGTGAGAGTGGGCACCCCTGTCCTGTTCCCGCCCTCAAAGGAATGGCTTTCAGTTTTTCCCCATTGAGTAGGATGTTTGCTGTAGGTTTGTCATATATGGCCCTTATTATGTTGAGGTACTTTCCTTCTATACCCATTTTGTTGAGAGTTTTTATCATAAATGGATGCTGGATCTTGTCAAATGCCTTCTCTGCATCGATTGAGATGATCATGTGGTTTTTATTCTTCATTTTGTTAATGTGGTGTATCACGTTGATTGATTTGCGGATGTTGAACCATCCCTGTGTCCCTGGTATAAATCCCACTTGATCGTGGTGTATGATCTTTTTGATGTATTGCTGTATTCGGTTTGCCAATATTTTGTTGAGGATTTTTGCGTCTATGTTCATCAGTGATATTGGCCTGTAGTTTTCCTTCTTTGTATTGTCCTTGTCTGGCTTTTGTATCAGGGTGATGTTGGCCTCATAGAATGTGTTGGGAAGTATTCCATCTTCCTCTATTTTTTGGAATAGTTTGAGAAGGATAGGTGCTAAATCTTCTTTGAACGTTTGATAAAATTCTCCAGGGAAGCCATCTGGTCCTGGGCTTTTATTTTTTGGGAGGTTTTTGATTACTGTTTCAATCTCTTTACTTGTGATTGGTCTGTTCAGATTCTCTATTTCTTCTTGATTCAGTTTTGGGAGGTTGTACGCGTCCAAGAATTTGTCCATTTCCTCTAGGTTGTCCAATTTGTTGGCGTAAAGTTTTTCATAGTAGTCCCTAATAATCCCTTGTATTTCTGTGGTGTCTGTTGTAATTTCTCCTCTTTCATTTCTAATTTTATTTATTTGAGTCTTCTCCCTTTTTTCTTAGTGAGTCTGGCTAAGGGTTTGTCAATTTTATTTATCTTCTCAAAGAACCAGCTCTTTGTTTCATTGATCCTTTCTACTGTTTTTTTGGTTTCAATTTCATTGATTTCTGCTCTGATTTTTATTATTTCCCTCCTTCTGCTGATTCGGGGCTTTGTCTGTTCTTCTTTTTCCAACTCTGTTAGGTGCAATTTAAGGTTATTTATTTGGGATTTTTCTTGTTTGTTAAGGTGAGCTTGTATTGCTACGAATTTCCCTCTCAGGACTGCTTTTGCTGCATCCCATATGAGTTGGTATGGTGTATTTTCCTTTTCATTTGTCTCCAGATAGCTTTTGATTTCTCCTTTAATTTCATCAACGACCCATTGGTTGTTCAGTAGCATGTTGTTTAGTTTCCACATCTTTGTCCCTTTCCTAGTTTTTTCCTTGCAGTTGATTTCTAGTTTCACAGCATTATGATCAGAAAAGATGCTTGTAATGATTTCAGTCTTCTTAAATTTATAGAGGTTTGCCTTGTTTCCTAATATATGGTCTATCCTTGAGAATGTTCCATGTGCACTTGAGAAGAATGTGTACTCTGCTTTTTTTGGGTGGAGTGCTCTGTATATATCTATTAAATCCATTGTGTCTAGTTTCTCGTTTAAGTCCATTATTTCCTTATTGACTTTTTGTCTGGATGATCTATCTATTGATGTAAGGGGCGTGTTAAGATCCCCTACTATTATTGTGTTATTGTTAATATCTCCTTTAAGGTTTTTTAGCAGTTGTTTTATGTACTTCGGTGCTCCTGTGTTGGGTGCATAGATATTTATAAGTGTTATGTCTTCTTGGTGAAGTATCCCTTTTATCATTATATATTGCCCTTCTTTGTCTCTCATTACCTTTTTTATCTTGAAGTCTACTTTGTCTGATATAAGTATGGCAACTCCTGCTTTCTTTTGTTCGCCATTAGCTTGGAGTATTGTTTTCCATCCTTTTATTTTGAGTCTGTGTTTGTCTTTAGAGCTGAGATGTGTTTCCTGGAGGCAGCAGATTGTTGGATCTTGGTTTTTAATCCATCCTGCCACTCTGTGTCTTTTGATTGGAGAATTCAATCCATTTACATTTAGAGTGATTATTGATATATGAGGGTTTAATGTTGCTATTTTATTGTTCATCTTCTGGTTCTTTTGCATTTCCTTCGTTTCTTGTCCCTTGTGTTTCGGACTGCAGATTCAATTTGGTATTTCTGCATGCTCATTCTCTTGGTTTTCTCTTTATTTGTCATGTGTGGTTCTCTTCTGGTTGTTTGTTTAGTGGTTACCGTGCGGTTTATATAAGCGATCTCCTGGGTAAGAAAGTACATTTTCAGATGCCTCCTTTTTCCTGAGGCTGGGTCAGTTCAATCCCTTACCTCTTCCCCTCCTTATTTGTTATCTCTTTATTCCAGTTTGTGTCATGAATGTGTGTTTCCAGTGATGAGCTTGAATTAATTTTTGATGTTTTCCAACTGTATTTTGTTCTGGTTTAGTCTCCTTGCTTTTCTCCTTGCTGAAATCTTTGTATCCCCTTTCTCATTTGTTTTTTTTCAGGCCTAAGGGCCTTCTTGAGCATTTCTTGTAGTGGGGGTCTTGTGGTGACGAACTCTCTTAGCTTTTGTTTATCAGGGAGAGTTATTATTTCTCCATCGTATTTGAAGGATATTTTTGGTGGATAAAGTATTCTCGGCTGAAGGTTTTTGTCTTTCATGATTTTGAATATATCATTCCAGTCTCTCCTAGCCTGTAGAGTTTCTGTCGAGAAATCAGCTGAGAGCCTGATGGGGTTTCCTTTGTATGTTATTTTGTTTTTTTGTTTAGCTGCCTTCAATATTATTTCCTTGTCACGGGTATTCTTCAAGTTTGCTACTATGTGGCGAGATGATTTTTTATTCCTGTTTATATATTTAGGTGATCTATTGATTTCATTCACTGTTATTTCCCTCTCGTTCCCTAGGTTGGGGAAGTTCTCAGCTATTATTTCTTTGAACAAACTCTCTGCTCCTTTTTCTCTTTCTTCTCCTTCTGGAATACCTATTATCCTTATGTTGCTTTTCCTCATTGAGTCTGATATTTCTCGAAGAATTTCTTCATTTCTTTTTAGTCTTAGCTCTCTCTCCTCCTCTATCAGGAGCATTTCTGTGTGGCTATCCTCAATAGTGCTAATTCGTTCCTCCATATTGTCAGTTCTGCTCTTTAAAGACTCCATTTTTTCCACTATCTCGTTGATTTTGTTTTTCATCTCTAATAATTCTGATTGGTTTTTCTTTAGGGTTTCAATCTCTTTTGTGACATAATCCCTGAATTCGTTGATTTGTTTCTGTGTGTTCTCTTGTATTTCGTTGAGCTTGTTTATGATAGCTATTTTGAATTCTCTCTCGTTCAGGTTATCAAATTCTGTGCCTTCAGGGTTGGTTTCTGGGTGTTTGTCATTTTCCTTTTGGTCTGTAGCCCTGACATATTTTCGCAAGGATCCGACGGGGACGGCTTTATTTTTACCACTCATGATTAAAGTTAGTCCTGCAGTTTCCCCCTGCTGCCACTAGATGGAGATCACGAGCGGTTTGCTCTGAGGCGGCTGCAGCCCCTGGAGGGATTATGCTGAAACGCTGGGTGTGTGGGGGGAGGGGTCCTCTCTTCTCCTGCTTGACCCGGGGGTTTCCTTTCTGGCTCTCTTAGGGTGTTTGCTACACCCCCTAAACAGTCCGTCGTCGCTTCCCCGTGGCGATCTCGCGACAGTCTGTGAGAGCACCTGGATGGCGCTAGTTTTCCCCGCTGTGGGCCGCCCCTCCCCCCCTGACCGAGAACTGCGCTGTTATTGCCGATCGATTGGGGAGGGGGAGTACAACCTCCTACCTCTCCTCCCGTTCTCCTGGGCTTCCCGCGCCTCCACTGTCCGATGTATGGCAGCAGGGGTTTCTCAGAAGTCCTTCGTAGTGTTTGATTGAGCTCTGTTGGAATGTGAATGATGTTTTCGTTGTGTCGTAGGGGGCAGAGATTCAAAGAGGGAATCTCACTCCGCCATGATGCTGACGTCACTCCCTGGACACATTTTTAATAACTGTTTTAAAGTCATTTTCTGCTAATTCTAACATTTTTCATATCTCTGGGCCTGTTTCTATTGACTTTTTTTCCCCCTCAGTTAAGATTCACACTTCCTACTTTGTATGTGTAGTAATTCTTTTTAATTGTGGTGAAATACATATGACATAAAATTTACCATTTTAACATTTAAAAGTGTACATTCAGTGTCATTAAGTACTTTCACAATGTTGTGTAACTATCATCACTATCTCATTCCGGAACTTTTAAAATCACCCCAGATGGAAATCCTGTACGCATTTAGCAGTCACTCCTCATTCCTTCTCTGCCTCCCTCCATTCCCTAGCAATCACTAATCTGCTTTTTGTCTTTATGGATTTACTTATTCTGGATATTTCATGTAAACAGAATCATACACTATGTAGCCTTTTGTGTCTGGCTTCTTTTACTTAGCAGAAGGTTTTAGAGGTCCATTGATGTTGTAGAATGTATCAGACTTCATTCTTTTTTATGGCTGAAAAATATTCCATTCTTTATATATACCAGATTTTCTTTATTCGTTCAACTGTTGATGGACATTTGAGTAGTTTCCACCTTTTTGGCTATAGGAGTAGTGCTGCTATGAACATTTGTACACAAGTTTTTGTTTTAATATCTGTTTTCAATTATTCTGGGCATATAAGTAGGAGTGGGATTGCTGGGTCATATGGTAATTCTATGTTCAACTTATTGAGGAAATTTTGACTGTATAAAGAATGTTGAGGGGCTGGCCCAGTGGTGCAGCAGTTTAGGTCGCGCTTTGGCAGCCTGGGGTTTGCAGGTTTGGATCCCGGGTGCCCGCTGACGCACTGCTTGTCAGCCATGCTGTGGTGGAGTCCCATATAAAGTAGAGGAAGATGGGCATGGATGTTAGCCCAGGGCCAGTCTTCCTCAGCAAAAAGAGGAGGATTGGCAATGGATGTTAGCTCCGGGTTGATCTTCCTCACACACACAAAAAAAGTTGAATTTTTTTCCCAATAGCAGTTAATTTACTGGTAGCTCAGCTTGATTCTGTTGAGGACTGAAGTTCATCTTGTCAGGGTGTGTCTTGAGTAGCCCTGACTTTAGGGCTAGAACAGCCCTATTCTTAAGATAAGGTGTTCCCAGGGTTAGCCATTTCTAAGTTAACTAATAGAGGGCATAGATTAACATTCTAATTAAGTTTGGGTGAGAAAAGGAAGAGAGAGTTCAAAGTGTATCTATATCACTATTTTTATTTTGTTTATAGAACAAAATACTCATAAGAATGTTTATAGGCTAAGGGAAAGGATTGAGAAGAGAGGCAGAGGTAGACAAGGAGTGAGGGAGTGTGTGATGGGGTGAGGTCACAGAGGAAGCAGGGGGGATACATTAGAGCTCCCTAGCTCCATCTCCAGCCACTCTCTCTTGGCATCCCACACTCTACACATACTGAACTTCTATATGCTCTTCAAATGCTCCAGGCTCTCTCCCACCTATGGACCTTCAAACAACCTGTGTCTCTTATCTGAATAACATTTCTATTAATTATTACCCCACCAAATCTCAATACTTTAATAACTGATAAATATCTTTCAAATGTCAGCTTAAACTTAACTTTTTCTAGGAAGCCATCCCAATGCCTGTACATTATTTTAAGATCCTTGCTGTGTTTCTATCTGCCATTTAGCACAGTGATTCTTAACTTTGGCATATATCAATTACCTAGGTAAATTTCAAAAGTCCAAATCCCTGAGCTCGTATCCAGAGTTTCTTATTTAACTGCTCTGGGTGAGATGTTGTCTGGTTTCTTATTTAACTGATCTCGCTTGTTCATGTTTGTAAAGATCCCATTGAGATGAAGGAGCTGCCACTGGAGGTGGAGGAAATGGTGAGAGTTCTCTGGTCTTAGGTTTGTGTTCTGTGTGACAGAGACTCACATGAGAGCATTTGAGATCAGGATCCCAGTGCCATTAGCAAAGAGTGTCATGGTGGAGAATGTGTATCTGGCAGCAATGATCAGGGATGTTCTCGAACAGATGAGAGTCTATTATCATGTTTAAAGTAATAAGGAAATCATCTGAAGGAATGGGGATTTCCCTAAGCTTCCAGCTTGATTCAGGAGCTCTTCAAAGACCATTGACTTTGAACAAGTGATCCCAGGTTGAGACAGAATGACTTTATGGAGATAGAAAGTAGTTCCTAGCCACTAAGTCACACTAAGTCAATGTTGATCCTAACACCACTTATTCCTGAATGTTCCCATCCTTACCATTTTAGCAAAGTAGTGTTAGTAGTTTCTTTAGGTTTTTGTTGGTTCAGGCAGACACATTTTTCAATAAAGTTACAGAGGTGATTATTTAAAATGTTACTTCTGGGGCCGCCCGGTGGCGCAGCAGTTTAGTCCGCACTTGGCAGCCCGGGGTCTGTGGGTTCGGATCCCAGGCACCCACAGACGCACTGCTAGTCAGCCATGCCGTGGCGGCATCCCATATAAAGTAGAGGAAGATGGGCACAGATGTTAGCCCAGGACCAGTCTTCCTCAGCAAAAAGAGGAGGATTGGCAACGGATGTTAGCTCAGGACTGGTCTTCCTTACACACGCACACAAAAATGTTACTTCCAACTGTTGACATATACACCTCTTAAATATTTCCTCTGGAAATGTCCCTGACCTCAATGGGCACCAGAAGACAAGAGTGGACTTGCAGTTAAATGTACTAACTATATAAACTAAAGTACATTTGTTTAATGGTCTGTAGTAATTTCTCCCTAAAATGGAATTTTGACTCATATTTGAACTGCTATGTGATTTTCTTGTAGGAAGAATGAAGAACAGGTCTTTTGCTTAGTTAGTGTTCTATTTGGTTAAGAGAGTTAGTTAAAAGAACCCTGAGTTAAATTAAATCAAGGTGGAATTTTTTATATAAAACAATGATTTTGGTAACTGAAGATCTACTGCAATGAAGATCTAATCAGGAGTTCAGAAGGATTTTAGGTTTCTGGAAATTGGGGAATGGATTTGGGGAAAGGAGAGGAGGCAGTGGAGAATAAATACTTCTTTTGATAAAACAATGTATATCTTCTGTTTTATTTTTCATTTACTTAACTTTTTTTTTTTTTGGTGAGGAGGATTGGCCCTGAGATAACACCTGTTGCCAATCTTCCTCTTTTTGCTTGAGGAAGATGGTCTTTGAGCTAACAACTGTGCCAGTCTTCCTCTACTTTGTATATGGGACACCACCACAGCATGGCTTGATGTATAGGTCCATGCTGGGATCTGAAGCCATGAACCCTGGCCCGCTGAAGTGGAGCATGCGAACTTAACCACTATGCCAGCTGGCCGGCCCATATTTAACATTTTTTGAGAACCTCGTCTGTGCTAGTGCTAGGAACCTGGCAATATACAGAGCATGTTGAAGGTCCTTAATGATCTCCTAGTCCATTAAAAGAGAAAGAGTTAATATCACAAGTGTCATGTATGGAGGATGCCCAATGTGCTGTGGAAGAATTAATGAGATAGTGTTTAATGCTACTGAATAATTGGCATAAGGCAGGGAAGTCTTAGTTGCAGAGGTGAGATTTCAGTCAGGTATGGAGAATGAGTAGATCCTCATGCCTTAAGAAGGGATAGTGGGAGTAAGCAGTGGAAAAAGATAATTTCAGTTAGAGTGAATAGCAAGTCCACAATTATGGCAACAGGAATAGAAGAATGTGGAATGATTGTGGAATTATCACATATTTAGTATAGCTAAAAACTAAAGGGTATGCATAACTGGAGAAGAGAGGATTTAATAAAAGTAAATAAATAAAAGAATTTAGACTTTATACTGAAAATCAGTTCTCATTCTTTAGTTTCATAATAACCACCCGTGGAACAAGTTATAATGAAGATTTTGTCCGGTAGGTTATCCTAAGGTAGGAGGTTCAAAGCTGAAACTTGAAGAGTCACTGCTCTAGACCATGGATTGGCAAATGTTTCCTGTAAGTTGTAGCAAATATACTTTTATATAGTAAATAGTTTAGGATTTATAGGCCAAGAGGCTAAATTGAAGATATTATATAGGTCCTTATATAACAAGAGATAAAACAAATTTCTAAATTTTTAGATTGACAAAGTTCAAAATGTAGTAATAGTAATCGACTACAAGTGTTTGTAATACAGGTCTACCAATGAGAAGAATGGAATTATTTTTTTTTGAGGTAACATTTCACTTAATCAGGGTTCAAAGTTAGTTTTACCTATCATCAAAATCAATTGCAAATGTTATTTATTAATGATGATCTGTAATGAGATTTTGGGGTATTTCATCTTGAAATTGTCTTTTCACAGAGGTAGGTACTGCTAAATACTGATACTAATCCATGAGCGTATGATTTTAATTGCGTATATGTATTTCTTGGAAGGCATTTATACAATTCTATTCAAGTGTTCTCTTGATATTAGATTAGGTGGAAGCTCCTCAATTGCACAGTTAAATGGATATTTAAATATAGAAATTTCCTTAGCACTTGCAATAAGGTGTGAAAAATGCTGCTGAGTTATAATTTGAATTTGGAAAATAAATCTGCTGCAAATTTGTGTGGAAATATGGTTCTTGTTTCTTGCTTTAATGTTTGACAGTAAAGGAAGCATCTAAAGTAAATTGACATTACTTGTGATCCAACCAACATTAGTTGTCATTAGAGTGACTCTACTTTCATTACAGTATAAACATCACCTATAAGTGATGTTTCACCTTGTAATTTCAGGTTGAGCTAATTAAGAAACATGACCAAGTCTGCAGCACAAGCTATCTTCCAAAGCCATATGGTGTTTGATAATAGAGGATGTTTTTCTTTTCATTCAAAAAAATTTCAGTCTTGGCCCTGAGCTCAAAAAACTGTAATAAAATCATACCATGTTAATCCACAGATCAGCCATGGTAAAATTAGCATGTGGTAGAGAAAGTCTAATTCAACAACACACAATAGATTCAAGTATTTTCTGCAACGTTCCTGCTGATGAGCAATAAAATTACCAGTCACAATAAGCTTTAAATAGCTTACAGTTTCACAAGCTTTGTAAATTTATCCAACTAATCCTTTCTGTGTTCCACACATACTTTTACCAACATCAGTGTAAAACATCTTAGCATATTGCACTTCATATTGTATTGAATTAGTGTTTTATCAATTTGTTTAAAAATATTCTTGCTTTAGTTGTGCAGTGGGCAGAGGCTGGAAGAATTTTGAGGAGCATGATAGAAAAAGCCTATATAGCCTTGAAAAGAGTGTTAGTTGAAATATGGATGTTAATGATACTTCTGGTAGGACTCATAAGGAAGTGAAGAGCATAGTAGCAAAAACCTATATAGTCCTGGAGAACACCTAAATTGTCATAAACAGACTGTTGGTAGAAGTATAGACATTAAAGTCACTGCTGATGAGGACTCAGAAGGAAATGAGGAACATGTTATTGGAAACTGAAGGAAAGAGGATCCTTCATATACAGTGTCAGAAAGCTTAGGGGAATTGTGTCCCACAGTATGTAGAAAGCAGTATTGGTATGACAAACTTGGATGTATAGATGGGGAGATTTCCAAGCAAAGTGTTTTAAGGTGCTTGCCGGTTTCTTTTTGCTGCTCATAATAAAATGTGAGAGGAGAGAGACAAATAGAGGGAAGGACTATTAAACACGAAGGAGCCAGGTCTTGATAACTGTGGGAATTCTCAGTCTATCTAGATTGAAAAAGATGCTCAAGTTAGGAAATTCACTGTCAGGAAAACTTTTGCTCATGCCTTGGGAGATTCACAAGGTTAGAGTTTGCGTAGCCAGCTGCAGAAAAGAGAGATCCAGAGATCTGCATAGGACCCATCACACGTATTCAGCAGAGGACCCCCCTCAAGTATTCAGCTGAATAGTGATTAGCCCATGTATGTGAGAAAAATATCCACGGCTGGGGAAAGACCCGGCCAAATGATTAGAGCTAAAAGTCCCTGGATTTCACATCAGGATGGGAATAGTGCCTGTTCCTTCTAGGCAGGACAGAAAACTTCATCATTCAGGGATCACTGAATAGAGTATTTACAAAAATTTTGGCTCAGCAGTGGTGAGGAGTGTTTAACCATAGACTAAATGCTTTCATGCTTTGCTTAAGAATGTTTAAAAAGAAGACCCAGGAGAATCAAACTACTTCCCACTAACTGAGGCATATCCCAGAGTAGTTCAAGAATATCTGTAGGAATACAAAAAAATTCAAGCATCTAGGTGAGTAAAATCATAATATCAGCCATGAAATAAAAAATTACCAGGCAAGTAAATAAGCAGGAATATATGACCCTTAATGAGGAGAAAAATTACTGAAGAAGAAATAGATAACCTGAAGAGCCTTATCTATCTACTAAAGAAATGAAATTTGTAGTTAATAAACTCCTTCTACTCTCTTAAAAAAAAACAAGACAAAACAAAACAACGAACAAACCCTATGGGGCGAGATAGATTCACGGGTGACTTCTACAATAACATAAAGGAGAAATAAATTCGTCTACACAGACTCTTTCAGAGGAGAAAACACTTTGAGACTAATTCCGTGAGGCCAGAATTATTCTGATAAAAAGCAAGATGAGAATATTGCAAGAAAAATAAACTACATGACTATGGAAGCAAAATATCTCAACATGATTTTAGAAAACTGTACACAAAGGTGCTTTTACATTTGAAAATGAATCACTATAATTTATTAGGACACTAAAAAGGAAAAAAAAGATCATCTCAACATATATGGCATATTACAGTATCTGTTATTGATAAAAACTTTCAGCATGGTAGGAATAAAAGGGAATTCTTCAAACTGTTAAAAGGAATCTATAGAAAATTTACAAATATCATAGTTGTTAGTGAAATACTGAATGATTTCCCACAAAGATCAGGAAAAAGGCAGATTTCTACTCTCACCAATTCTAGTCTATATTGTGCTGGCGTTTCTCATCAGGGCAATAAGGCAAAGAAATAAAAAGGCATCCAGAAGGAAAAGGAACTTTTCTCTATTGACAGATGACAGGAACTAGCATAGTAGGGTGTACGAGCTCAACAAGTGTTTACTGAATGAATAAAGATTGTATTGAAGCTTGTGATAAGAATGCCACAGTTTTTTAGCAGCTTTCTAACATGCTTTCCTGTATATACTTCCTCCAGCTCTGAATAAGTGTCCATTTCACTCCACTTTACCCACTCTGAGAATGAATAGCACATTTAAAAGTCTCTGCAGCTTTAGCCAATTAAAGTTGGTATTTCATTTTAATATATTTCTTTGATCACTCTCAAATTTGAGCATCTTTGCATATAATTACTATTCATGTGGATTTTCCTTTCTGAAAATTATGTGTTCTTGCTCTTTGCTCATTTTTGTATTGAAGTATAACCCTATTTATGATATTTATTAAATAATGTCCACATGTATACTATACATATTAATTTTGAAATTATTAATCCTGTCAACTGCCCTTTAATACTTGACAATATTTATAATATTTTTAAATGATTCATGTTAATTGTTTAAAATATGAAGCCAGAGAAAATGCAAAGGAAAAGCAATAAAATTTTGTGAATTTATTTCTAAAGAGCTAAGTAATACTATTTATTATGTAATATTTCAATTTGTAAGTGATTTGGGTACCAGAATGTCATATATTAAGTGTTTATTCATATTTGGATGTGTCTATGGAATTATTCTGACTTGTGGGTGCATCTGCTGTTACTGTTTGATGATTGCAGTTTTATATAAAGTCCTGCATATGCTTCAATGCATACTAGCCAGCTCCACCGTCACTCCATGATGCTCCTTTTTCTAAATCTTTATCTTGGCTATTATTAATTTCTAGATGAATCTCGAACTAATTTTGCAACTTCTTCCTAAAACCAAGTGATTGTTCGTGGAATTACTTAAACTCATAAATTATTTTAGGAAAATTGATATTTAGTGCTATAATTTTAATAGTCTATTATGTTTTAATAGTCTACTATGTTTTGACTAGTTTTTCAGGTATAAAGGAGCAATCTTGATTTTTTCCCCTTATTTTGCACTGATTTTGATTAGCTCTTGGGAACTCCTTAAAATTGGGTTAGTTTCATGGAAGTATCTTCCTGCTTTCTTTTTCTTGACTCTCTTCTGCTGTGGAAGAAGAAATACAAAAAATAAGAAAATCAGAAACAAAGAGGATATAGAATAAGTGTATATACACTGCATGCCCGAGGATAAGCTGATCCTCTCCCCCCCAGTTTTGTAACCCAAGACCCCCGAGATATTGACACTGTTGTGCTGGAAAAGGCCCTGAGACCTGGGCATCCTGGGAAAGCAGCTTGGATCCTGCTACTCTCTACATTGTCTCTTTACACCTTTGACCAATGACATCTTAGGAAAATTAAAGGGAGAACTGAAAATTTTAAAGGTACTTTCTCATTTTTCCTCATTTCAAACTCTGTTTTCCTATTAGCTCATTTTTCTCTGTCCTCAAAACTTCCATAATCGGTGGCAGAAAATTTAACTCAATCTCCTAGGTATCCCAGCAAGATCCACTTCCTTTAGATATACTGTCATCTTTGCAAGAAGGATCTTGTTCTATGCTCTGGTCCCAAAATTCTTCTTTGACCAAAGCAATAATCAGGTTTGTATCTATGAGGCAATCTCATTCCCTTCCCCACAATTTATCTGGCACTCATTGGGCTGATGGGTGATAAAACTAGGCAGATGAGAATGAGGCATTTGAGTCTTAGTAGATTTATGAAGAAACATCAGGAGTCTATGTCTGCCATGAGAGGCAGAGAGTATGTACCATTCACAATAGGACTAATTTTGGCCTTTTCACCACCAAATCTACTGGTGCTAGGAGGTCTGTGGGATCTAGAGAGCCTAAAGAGGAGTCTGACACCATTGTGAAGCTGCCACAGAACTAGAGGATATGGACACAAATGGAAATAGCCCAGGTCTGAGGCTGCATGAAGGACAGAGGGCCCCAGGTGGTCCTTTGTCTGCCTTATCACAGAGCTATAGCACACAGCCTCTCCCCTCTCTGGGGACAGCTAGAGGGTTTACTCACTTGTTTTCCACATCCTGGATGGTGTTAGGAATAGGCTGATTCCTGGTTTCAGGAAGGAGGAGGACAATAAGACCAGTGAGGATGGGGAAGATTCCATAGAGTATCCAGGGCAGGTGGGGGGAATACACCGTCAGGATCATCAAGAGGGGAGCCAGGGTTGCCCCAAGCCTATTGAACACTGTATTAACTCCCCCAGCTATTGACCTAGGGTGCAAACAATGACATGAAGAAAATATTGAAAAAAATCTGTCCATGTAAATTCTTATTTATCATTTTCACTTCACTCTGGGGGACAATACAGCAGAGTTGTTAAACATATGGGCTTTGACGGCAAGCCCTGAGTTTTACCTCTGTTGTTTCCTGATTGACAGTATCATGTTGGTAACTGCTCTAAACCTCAGTTTCATCGTTACTCAAATAGGAGTACCCATAGCACCAATCCTGTAGCGTGGTTCTTAGGATTAAATGAGGTGATGCATGAAAGGACTTGGCACAGTACCAGACATAAAGTCATCTTTTATAATTGTTGGCTCTCAGTTGCCACCTCGATTCCTATTACAATTCATTCTCCTGACGTCTAAGCAGTTTCAGTTTTATCCTCACAATAAATGTCAATTAGTTCAGAAAGTCCTGTTTTGAAACCAGACGGATGATCTATTGGCTCACGTACCTGACCACGGTGGGAACGAGTTCGTTGTGGTGGATGGCACAAACAGTGAAAGTGGCAGTAGCAGCACTGATTCCCAAAGTTGTTAAAGCCACACGTAGGGTCTGCATTTCTGGAGAGGAGAACAGAGAAAGTCAGGAAATATTGGCTGAAGAAATCTGTTAACCCCAAAATAACCATAAAAATCCTATTGGAAGGGTTTGCAAGTGTGAAAATATAATAGACAAACTGTGACATGCCAGAGATGATAGAATGGTTGATAAACTGAGAAATGCAGACTGTAGGATGTCAGGGTTTCAACACTGAAAGGATCAAATTAGATGTTTCAACTCTCCTTGCACATCTGAGTGTTGCCAGTAAAGGAGGGGGTAGGGAGAGTCAGGAAATATTTATTTATTCTAATATTTTATGTGCCCTTTCTATTGGATTTAGGACTATATGTGGATAATAACTGAGGAGACCTACACCTTGAGTAATTTAGAATTAAAGGTGTAGGAACAATTTTTGACTAGGGGCAGGTGTTCCACCATACAGTAATAAAAGGACTGGACTTATTTGGGAGCAGACAGTGTGAAGAGAAACAAGCTCTAGAATAATTTAGGATTAAAAAACAGCATTAGGACTTCTATTGGGAATTAAAGCATGTCATACTGGGAACCACTGATGCTGAAAATTCAAAAAGGCACTTTTTATTCAATAAAAACAACGTAAGTAGGACTTTGTAACAATGGAGAGATCTTGCCTATAGGGCAGCAGACTTGCATCGGGAGAACTGGCGTCCCCCAATCTGGGATCCTGCAAATTATGTTCCTGCTATGGGAGCTAGGTGAAGCATGGTGACCACACAAGTTCCCATAATCATTACCTACAGTCACTCTGTTAATTTAGTAAAATAGATTCTAAGACAGGCTGGATTAACCTCTGAATCCATACCTTGTTTAGCGGCAGATTAAGAGACATTAATTTTAGCCTCTTCTCTTGTTTCTACTATAATCTTCTCTGCCTGAAGACAAGTGATTTTCATTTCATTGAAGTCAAGAAGCCTCTCATAAAAAAGTGTTGCATTTATGGTGAATTAATACCAGCCTCAAAAGCGAATGTATGGGGATGAGGAACTAGGCATGTTACAGAGGCCTTAAAAGTCAGTAAGAGTCCTAGACAGAGGAAGTAAGAGCATTGTGTCCCCACTGTGGGATATAATTGCAAGGCCTACCCCTTCCATGGTTGTTATTAAAAGTGTGATTGGCCAAAGGGCAAGTGGTTAGTTCTTGTTCTAAAGAAACTTTAGGACTAATTGGAACTGCTGTCCAGATTCGTCTTGGATGTGATGAAGACAAGCATGTGTCTGAACCACTCCTTGCTGACATTCGTTCTCTCAGAGCCTAAGTCCTGCCAACAACTTTTTGTCAGAATCAGTTCTAAACCCCTATATTGACTTCAGGAAATCCTTTGGCTTTCAATGGAAAATGCCATTATTTTGGCATTAGGTAGGTAAGACCCATGAAATTCCTGAGGAATGGGGGAATACCACTTCCTTTCCCCAAACTCCTGTCTCTCTCACCTTCGGACAAAAAGATGTTGACCAGAATGGGAATTCCTACCAGGAACGAGGACAACGTCTGGCTTATTCGACGACCCATGTGATTTATTGTCAAAAGAATAGCACATCTCATTATGGAGGTGACAACTCCAAAGATTATCTGGAACAGGAAAATGTTGCTCCCCAAGTGCTGCAGATTGAGCATCAGGCCGTAAAAGGGCACAGCGGCTGTCAATCTGCAGTGAGTAAACGGAGTCAAGACATGTCTCATGAGATGTAGAGCCTCAGACACATTCCCTGGGTTTCTAAGACAAGTCCTACAATTGATGACAATATTGGCCCAGGTGGCCTGTGGTCAGTGTTACAGAAAAAGTTTCATCCTGTTCATAGAACATTTATTTTTAAGGCAATGATCTTTTTTTCTTTTTTGGTGAGGAAGACCAGCCCTGAGCTAACATCCGTCACCAATCCTCCTCTTTTTGCTGAGGAAGACTGGCCCTGGGCTAACATCCGTGCCCATCTTCCTCCACTTTATATGGGACGCCGCCACGGCACGGCTGACAAGCGGTGCGTCGGCGGGCGCCCGGGATCTGAACCCGCGAACCCCGGGCTGCCAAAGTGCTAACTAAACCGCTGCGCCACTGGGCGGCCCCAGTGATCTTAAATTAACATAAAATTATTGTGAAACATGATGTTAAGATGGGCTCTTGATTGTTATGGTTTTTACTGAGGGAAAAGAGATGGCAAATACACATATATTCTAGTGAAAGTTATAAAACCACCCATGCAAAAAAGTAACGTGAAATCTGAGCTCTTTACTCAATGGGAGTGTATAAAGGGCTGAACATAGATAGGGTAGATGTTGGAAATCAGAGAATAGTTTCTTTGCAGAGGTTTAGCATTGTGTGAGTCTCTCTTCTTTGCTCCCCAGTGTGGAGACCTTCTTCTTCACCTAATCTGAGTAAGTGAGATTTCAAGGACACTATAGGGGAGAGCTTGACATGTCCTTCCTGGATTTAAGAGTACAGTGGCCTGACATTTCTGAGTAATCTAAGAGGTAGAAGCAATTGGCTATTAGCCTGACGCATCAGAACAGAGATCAAGAGACTGGCATCCAAGTATACCTCCAGTGACATAGGCAAGGATGCATGAATTTGCTCATAGATTAGTTTAGGCTCTGGAAGAGAGAGTGGGTCTGGGTCATTTTAATTTCTGTGTGAGAAGATGGAAGGGGAAAGGGTTTGGGATGGGCAAAATGACCAAGAATAGGGCAATACACGACCAAATTTGCAGGGCCTAGAGGGAAAATGTATGCAGGAACCAGAGAAAAATGCATTTCTTACATCACAGGAAATGGAGTGAAATGCCAAATAGTTCCAGTGGCAGCCTCTAGAGAACCTGCATACAAGCGCTCCAAGGAAAGGAGTCTGCTGTGATCATCTTGTGTCTAGCTTCCAACATTTGCCAATGCTCAGACTTTTCCTTCTCATTAACTCGCCTCCTTCCCCAACTCTGAGTATGTGGAATTCAGAAAGCTGGCCCATAAGTTAGAGGGATGGGGAGGAAGCATGACAACTAAATGGAGGAAAAGTCAACAATATCTTTCCCTGTTGCCTTTTCAACCCCCAAGCCTTCCAAGGTAGGCCTGAACTAGGGAGACAGAGAAGCTATAAGTCTGAATGAAGATCTGAGGTTTAACTTTTGTACTTGGCTGAAATACATTAATTACTAAAATGAGGCTGTTCTTGTGAGTGAAAGGTTGGGAGGTTTTCATTGATGAGGAGAGTATACATTATGTGGACTGTGAGAGGTTTCATCTAGGGATAGGGGAAGAACCACAGAGCAGGTTTAAAAAAAAAGGTGAGGTGGTATGAGGTGAAGATTATGCTTTTTTGTATGACCCTCTGTATTCTGATTATTCAGCACGAATTATTGTGATAATAATCATAGACAAAATTTTAAAAAAGTACACTTTAGAAAAATACATAGAATATGATACAATTTATATATACATTTTATAAATATGAAAGAATACTACATATTACTTAGGGATAAATACCAATGTAGAAAGGCGTAATGAAAGGTTTCAGAATGGTAAAACAAAAAATGGTATGTCAGTACCATTTGAAAAAAGTGATGGGTATGTGCCTAAGGAGGATTACGGGAGACCTCAACTGTCTTGGTTAGATTGGATTTCTTAATCTTGGAAGTGGATATATAGATGTTTATTTTATTGATTATTATTATTAGTGTTATAACTTTATTATTTTTGTATGTTTTAAATAATCCATTCTATATTTAAAATTTTTAAAATAAAACTAGACTAAATAGTGGGTATTCTTTTTTCCAGATTTATTGAGGTATAATTGACAAAAATCGTATATATGTAAGATGTATAATGTGATGTTTTGATATACATATACATTGTGAAATGATTACCACAATCAAGCTAATTAACATATCCATCGCTTCACATAGTTATTATTTTTCGTGTGTGGTAAGGACACCTAAGATCTATCCTTCACAAATTACAAGTATACAACACAGTATTATCTATAGTTACCATGCTATACATTAGATCTCTAGAACTTAGTTCATCTTGCATAACTGAAACTTTTTAACTTTTGACCAACATTTCCCTATTTCCTCCTCCCCCCAGCTCCTGGCAACCAGCATTCTATGCTCTGCTTTTATTAGTTCTACTTTTTTAGATTCCACATATAAGTGAGATAATGTAGTATTTGTCCTTCTGTGTCTGGTTTATTACACTCAGCAATAATATCTTCCAGGTTCCCCCATGTTGTTGCAAATGGCAGGATTTCCTTCCTTCTAAAGGCGGAATAATATTTCATTGCATATATATACCAATTTTCTTTATCCATTCATTGGTCAGTGGACACTTAGGTTGTTTCCACATCTTGGCTATTTTGAATAATGCTGCAATAAACATGGGAGTGCAGATATCTCCTCAAGATACTGATTTCAGTTCCTTTGGCTATGTCACCAGAAATGGGATTGCTGGATTATAAGGTAGTCACGTTTTTTGCTGAAACTCCACACTGTTTTCCGTAATGGCTGTACCAATTTACTTTCCTACCAACAGTGTACAAAGGTTCTCTTTCCCTCAAATCCTCTCCAATGCTTATTGTCTTTTGTCTTTTTGATCACAGCCGTTCTGGCAGGTATGAGGTGATATCTCACTGTGGTTTTGATTGATTTCTCTGATGATTAGTGACATTGAGCACCTTTTCATATACCTATTGTTCATTTATAGGTCTTCTTTTGAGAAATGTCTATTTAGGTCCTTTACCCGTTTCTTAATCAGGTTATTATTTTTTTGCTATTGAGTTATTTGATTTTCTTATACATTTTGAATATAAACCCCTTATCAGATATACAGTTTGCAAACATTTTCTCCCATTCTACAGGTTGTATGCACTTTTTTTCTTGCTGATTTGAATTGCTCTAGCTAGGACTTCCAGTACTATGTTGAACAGAAGTGGTGAGAGTGGGCATCTTTATCTTGTTCCTGATCTTAGAGAAAACATTTCAGCTTTCACCACTGAGTATGACGTTAGCTGTGCACTTATCATATATGGCCTTTACTGTGTTAAGGTAAGTTCCCTCCATACCTAATTTATTGAAACTTTTTATCACAAAAGGATGCTGAGTTTTGTCAAATGCTTTTGCTGTGTCTATTGATGTGGTCATATGATTTTAATTCTTAATTTTGTTAATGTGGGTTTCACATTATGTGATTTGCATATGTTGAACCATCCTTGAATCCCAGGTTTAAATCCCACTGGACCGTGATATATGATTCTTTTAATGTGATGTTGAATCTGGTTTGCTCATATTTCGTTGAGGATTTTTGCATATGTTCATCAGGGATATTGACTTGTAGTTTTCTTTTCTTGTAGTGTCTTTTTCTGGCTTTGGTACCAGAGTAATTCTGGTATCATCATATGAGTTTGGGAGTGTTCTCTACTTTCCAGTCTTTTGGAATAGTTTGAGAAATGGTACTAATTCTTTAAATGTTTGATATAATTCACCAGTGAAGCCATTCGATCCTGGGAAATTTTTGATGGCAGATTTTTGATTACCGATTCAATCATCTTACTTGTCATTGATCTGTTCAAATTTTCTATTTCTTCATGATTCAGTCTTGGTAGGTTGTAAGTTTCTAGGAACTTATCCTTTTCTTCTACATTATCCAATTTCTTGGTGTACAATTGTTCATAATAGTCCCTTATGACTCTTCAATTATAATGCCTTCTCTTTCTGATTTTATTTATTTGTCTTCTCTCTCTTTTTTCTTGTAGCTAAAGTTTTGTTAATCTTTTCAAAAACCAGCTCTTAGTTCTGTTTATCTTTTAAAAATTGTTTTTCTAGTTTCTATTTCATTTATTTCTGCTCTACTCTTTGTTATATCCTACCTTCTGCTAACTTTGGGCTTAGTTTGTCCATCTTTTTCTAGTTCCTTGAGATGTAAACTTAGGTGGTTTATTTGAGAACTCTCTTTTTTCTTAACATAAGAATTTATTGCTATAAACTTCCCTCTTAAAACTACCTTTGCTGCATCCCATAACCTTTGGTATGTTGTGTGTCCACTTTCATTTTTCTCAAGATACTTTCTGATTTCTTTTACACATTGGTCATTCAGGAGTGTGTTGTTTAGTTTCCACATATTTGTGAGTTTTCCTATTTTATTCCTGTATTGATTTCTAGTTTCATATCATTATGGTTGAAAAATATGATTTCAATGTTTATAATTTTTTGAGATTTCTTTTGTGGCCTAATATGATCTATCCTGGAGAACATTCAGTGTGTGCTTGAGAAGAATGTGTATTCTGCTGCTGTTTGATGGAATGTTCTGTGTATGTCTTATGGGTCCATCTGATACATACTGTTACTCAAGTCCACTATTTTCTTATTGATTTTCTATATGGATGATCTATCCATTGTTGAAAGCAGGATATTGAAGACTTCTACTATTATTGTATTGCTGTCTAATTCTTCCTTTAATTCTGTTAATATTTACTTCATATGTTTAAGTCTTTTAATGTTGGGTGTATGTATATTTACAATTGTTATCTTCTTGATGAATAGACCCATTTATCATTATGGAATTATCTTTTTTATCTCTTTAGATAGTTTGTGACTTAAAGTCCATTTGTCTAATATAAATATAACCACCCAAGCTCCTCTTTGTTTACCATTTGCATGGAATATCTCTTTTCATCTTTTTGCTTTCAGCCTATTTGTGTCATTAAAGCTGAAATGAGTCTCTTGTAGGTAGCATATAGTTGGATCTTATTTTTTTTTCCATTCTGCCATTCTATGCTTAATGTTAGGATCACATGCCTTCTCTTGCTCCTGCAAAGCCAGCCCAGATACTGAGAGTTTATTTTCCCTGAAGTGTTCAAGGTTATGTGCTCTCTCTCAATTCATCTGAGTCAAGGTTGCTAACTGTATGTGCTCATGCATGATTGGCAGAGGATCATGTGTGCTGTCTGTGGTGGTTACAAGGGGGTAGTTGGACATGCACAGTGCTAGGGTAGCATGTGGGTTAGTAGGAGGGCTCTGCTCAGTTTGTGGGTGGGCCTTTTGGTGGAGTCAGCAAGGAGGTTAGATAAATCTGTGGTCCTTTGCTGAGTTCCTTGCTCTGGTTGCTGTGAGCCACTACCCCTTCTTTGTGCTCCTAGCTGCCCCAGACTATTCAGCCACGCCAATCCCCACAGTGTTTAAGATGGGGCAAGGAAGAAGTGGGTCTCTTGAGGAGCATCCTCTGTGGCCAGGGAAGCTGAGTACTCACTATGATCTCACTTTCCCCCAAGGGAGGAATCATGGGCTCAGGAGTTTTCTCTTGGCACTAAGCTGAGATGCCTTGAGAAGGAGTGACACGGGTAAAGTGAAACTATTCTTCTTATTCTCTTCCATGCATCTATTCTTGGATTTTTTGCTCTAATGGAGTGCTGGGATGTTTCTGCTAGCCTCCTGGGCTCCCACAAAGGTATTCTTGTCCATGGGGTGTTTTTCAAAACTGGTGTTTCAGAGGGGGCATGAGGACTGAAAACTTCTATTCTGCCATCTTGATGATGTCCCTCAATGAGTATTCTTTTTTTGTGTGTGTGAGGAAGGCCAGCCCTGAGTTAACATCCATTGTCAATCCTCTTCTATTTTTTGCTGAGGAAGATTGGCCCTGGGCTAACATCCATGCCCATCTTCCTCTACTTTTTATGGGACGCCGCCACAGCATGGCTGACAAGCAGTGTGTCTGCTGGCACCTGGGATCTGAACCTGCAAAGCCCGGGCTGCCAAATCGTGACCTAAACTGCTGTGCCACTGGGCTGGCCCCAGTAATAAGTATTCTTGATTTCATAGTCTGCCTTGCCAGCCAGTTTTAACCTGAGGCAACAAATAAGTTTATGTCATTCAAATTTTTGAATGAAAAGGAAGACAATTTATGGAGAAGTAAAGAAATAGCAAACAAAAAAACCAATGCTCCCTTTCCTGTTTCAAGTTTCTTGAGTGCAGAGAGTAGATCTTGATGCCTCTTGTAACTTTTACACACAGTACAGTGCCTTTGCACATTTTATTTTTTTAACTAAGAATTTGGTGATGATGATAATAAGTAACATACTATCATAATAGTGCCATGACCAATGGTTATTCTCCTTGCAAACACACATGGACAAAACTCATCTAGTTTCTGCTGTTGACTATAATATTTCCACTAGCAGGAACTCCAGCCTTTAGTGCCTGAAGGCAGCCTGGTTGCAAGTCTCCTAATCTATGATGTAGAAACTTTATCAAGGACCATAGCTGCTTCATCCACTCTATTTTCTCCCCAGCTGAAGTGGTAGAATCTCTACTGGTCTGCAGAAATGAGAGGATAGTTTTTCAGAGTAATTACTTCCACTGTCCTATACAGGTAATAGTTCCCATGAATAAAAGTATGATGAAGACAAATGAAAATGATGAGTTATAAGAATTTACTTTTTATTATTTGATGACAAATTATTTCAGTTTTTTAAATTTGTAGTGCAAAATTAAAAATCTTTAGTTCAACATGAAGATACATTGTCTATATTCATATGCACCTAATAATATAGCTGCAAAATTTGTGAAGAAAATGTTTACAAAATTAATGTGAAAGATAGATTAATCTACAATCAGAGTTGAAAATTTAAAAACATCTAAGTTACTTATAAAAGATGAAGACAAAAGTTCGACAAGGATATAGAAGTCTTGTGCAACATCATTAACCAACTTGAACTAATTTCCATATATGGAACACTATAACCAACAACCGTAGGAAACTTATTTTTAAAAATTTCATATTGAATATTTATCAAAATCGACTATATTGGGGGTCATTAATCAATTCTCAGTAAATGTCAAATGAGTAAAATCATATGGGGGGCTTAAGGTAGAACCAAAAAGAGAGGGATGAAAGTAGAAATCAATAACAAAAATAACTAGAATGTCCATAGGTAATTGGAAAGTAAGTGGAACATATATAAATAACCATTAGTGAAAAAAGTACCAAATTGTAAATCAGAAATTATTCTGAACTGACTTAGAGTGAAAACAAGACAGCATCTCAAAACATATGAATAATGCTAACAGGTAACTTTATAATTTTACATGCATTTATTAGAAAAGATGGAAGCTTGGAAAGAAGTGAACTAAGCTTCCTTACCTGGAGGATAATGACACACACACACATACGCAAGCAAACAAACCCAAGTATGTAGAAGCCAAGAAATAATAAAGACAAGAGCAGAAATCAATGAAATATAAAGCATACAATAGTACACATGAGGGAAAATTTTATTAAACTTCAGAAACTCCTAGCAAGGTGGATCAAAAATCAAACACTTCTTATTGATGTCAGGAATAAAAAGAGGATAATACTCCATATTTCACAGTTTTCTAAAATATACAAAGAGAATATTGTGAATAATTTTATGCCAAAAATTTTGACAACCTAGATCAAATGGGCAATTTTCTTGAAAAAAACAAGTTGACAAAATTAACACAAATAGAAGTGGAAATTCTCAGTAGTCCTATCTCATTAGAGAAGTTGAATCTATAATTAACAATATATCAAGAAAAACATTCAGGCCCAAATGGATTCACTCTTGAATTATTACAAATGTTTAAGGCAGAAATAGTAACAATTCAACAGAATAGAGAGTTCAGAAACTAGATAGATACAGTCATCTGATTTATAACAAAACTACCTCTGAAATTCAATATGGAAAGGACAGTCTTTTCAATATACTGTGGTCAATTAATTGACAATCCATCTGGAAAAAATGAACCTGACCCCTTTCAAATTTCAAATCCTACACAAAAACTAATTTGAGATGGATCATAGGCATAAACGTGAAAGGTGAAAAAAGTTTTGAGAAGAAAACATAGGAGAATATCTTTATATATTTGGGGTAGCAAAAATTTCTTAAACAGGATACCAGAAGCACTGGCCAAAAAAGAAAAGATTAATAAATAGACCTTCATGAAAAATAAAAAATCTATTTCAGCAAAGCACACCATTAGGGAGTGGAAAGGTAATCCAAAGACTGGGAAGGAATTTAGAATTTATATCTAAAAAAGACATGTGAGAAAAAATTGACAACTTAATAAAAATGGACAAAATCCAGGCAAGAAATGATGTTCTACATCATTAGTAATTAGGAAAATGCAAATTAAAATCACAATATGATGCCATATACTGCCATTTGGAATAGCTAAATTCAAATAATTCAGAATAATTAGGATTGGCAAGGATATGGAATAATCACAACTCTTATACTTGCTTGTTGGAGTGTGTATCTGTACAGTTAGCCCTTTGTATCCATGGTTTGATATCCAGGGTTTCAACCAACTGTGGATTGAAAGACCCATGATCGCTGTGTCTGCATGGAACATGTACAGATTTTTTAATTGTCATTTTCCCCTAAACAATACAGTACAACAACTATTTACATAGTATTTACATTGTATTAGATAAATCTACAGATAATTTAAAGTATACAGAAGATGTGCATACGTTATATGCAAATACTATGCATTTTATATAAGGCACTTGAGCATCTAATAATTTTGGTATCTGCACTGGGGAGGTGGTGGTCCTGGAACCATTCCCCAGAGGTTACAGAGGGAGGATTGTATATCCACTTGGAATGTTGTTTGTGGCCAACTATAGCCAAATATACACATGCCTTACTCCCAGGAATTCATAGTAGGCCCACAAGTGGGAAAAATCCAAATCCATAAATAGCAGAATGGATAAATAACTTATGGTATATTCATATGAGGGAAAAAGACCAGCAATGAAAAAGAATAAATTACTGCTATGTAAAACAAAATGGGGAGAGTGATGTCAGCATCATGGCAGAGTGATTTGTTCCCTTTGTCTCATCCCTCTAAGTTACAACTAAATGGACATTCATTAACCAACTGAGGATTCCCTACACAGCACAATGGGAGGCCCAAAAGATCCACACAGCCATATAACTGAAGGTGGATGGACGGGATCCCTGAGAAGTGGTGGAACTCGGTGAGTGGACTCCTCCCTCTTCAGGGTGGCAGTAATCCAGATTGTAGGTTCTCAGACAGTGGCTGGCATGACTGTAAGAGGAGGCAGAGGTAGTCTGGCCTGTGCACCAATGCTTTTGGAGTGGTGGCCTCAACTGTGAGAGTGCCCACCATGCTATGGCAGCCCCACCCTTGGGAACACTCTCCACTGAGTGGTGGCAGCTCAGCCTCCCCAAGGGAACCCTGCTCACCAAAAAAAGCAGCTCAGCTGAGCCACCCATGAGTGCAGATCAGGCCCATGCATGAAAGAAAGCACCCCTTCCCTCCTGCTAAGTACAGCAGCTCAGCCAGTTGCCTGCCAAGCACAGCAGTCCTTCCTGCAGAGAGTGACCTGGTGGTGGAGCACAGAGGCCCTGCCTGCTCACATGTGCATGACCTGCCAAGCAGCTGAGGCCAGCCTGTGCAAACACTGAGCAGCCCTACTGGCACAACTTCCAGCAGATGGGGTGGGCTCAGAAAACACAGCTCTTGTCCACCCCCCAGTGGCAGATGGAATCTGTGATCTGATACTACCACAAATGGGCCAGCAAAGAATCAATTCATCAAACAACATGAAGAACTACAGTAACACTTCAGAGCAGAAGGAAAAATAATGAGTGTCCAGAAACCAATCCTGAAGTCACAGAAGTTTATAATCTAAATGACAGAGAATTCAAAATAGTTGTCATAAAGAAACTCAATGAGTTCCAGGAAAACTCAGAAAGACAGTTCAATGGGCTCAGGAATAAAATTAATAAGCAAAAGGAATTCTTCACCAAAGAGATTGAAGCTCTAAAAACAAACAAACAAACAAACAGAAATTCTGGATATGAAGAACACAATTAATGAGATAAAAATAATCTAGAAACCATAAAAAACAGAGCTGACATTGTAGGGGACAGAATTAGTGATTTAGAGGACAGAAATATAGAAATGCTTCAGGTAGAGGAGGAAAGAGAACTAAGATTTTAAAAAAATGAAGAAATTTTTCAAGAAATATCTGAATCACTAGGAAAAGCAACATAAGGATTATATTTATTCCAGAGGGAGAAGAGAAGGAGAAAGGAGCAGAGAGCTTGTTCAAAGAAATACTAGCTGAGAAGTACCCAAACCTGGGGAAGGAACTGGACTTACATGTACATGAATCCAATGGAACTCCTAATTACATCAGTGCAAAAAAACCTCTTTTAAGGCATATGTTATTAAAACTGGCAAAAGTCAATGATAAAGAAAAAATATTAAGGGCAGCAAGGCAGAAGAAAATAATCTACAAAGGAATTCCCTATCAGGCTTTCAGCGGATATCTCAGCAGAAACTTTACAGACTAGGAGAGAATGGTATGATATATTCAAAATGCTGAATGAAAAAACTTTTAGCCAAGAATATTCTATCCAGTGAAACTATCCTTCAGATATGATGGAGAAATAAAAGCTTTCCCAGATAAACAAAAGCTGAGAGAGTTCATCACCACTAGGCCTGCCTTACAAGAAATGTTGAAAGGAGCCCTCCCATCTGAAACTAAAAAGTAAAGGTTACAAAACCTTGAGCAAGGAGATAAATAGACATATAGAATCAGAAAATTGAATCTCTATATCAGAATAGGTTAGTAAACACTTAGTTACAACATAAAAGATAAAGGGAAGGAAAGCATCAAAAATAAGTATAAACACTTCAATTTAGTCACAAATTCACAATACAAAAAAGAATAATTTGTGACAAAATAACTCAGAAGGGGAAGAGGAAAGGGAAGGAACCTGCTTAGGCTAATGGAGATAAGAAGCTATCAGAAAAGGGGCTATCTCATCTATGAGAACTTTTATGCAAGCCTCATGGTAACCATTAAACAAAGAATCAGAATAGAGCCACAAATCCTAAATGAAGATAAAACTGACAAAACCATCACAGAAAACCACCAAACTGAACTGGCAGTCAGAAATAAAAGGGAAAAGAAACAATGGAAATATAGAACAACTTGAAGACAAGAGATGAAGTGGCAGTATTAAGCCCTCATATATCAATAATCACTCTAAATGTAAATGGATTGAATTCTACAATCAAAGACACAGAGTGGCCGGATGGATAAAAAAAGTCTCAACAATATGCTGCCTCCAGGAAACCCATCTCAGCTCTAAAGAAAAACATAGGCTCAGAGTGAAGGGATGGGAGAAAATACTCCAAGCAAATGGCAAGCAAAAGAAAGCAGGTGTTGCCATACTTATATCAGACAAAGTAGACTTCAAGATAAAAAAGATAAGAAGAGACAAAGAGGGGCAGTATATAATGATAAAAGGAACATTCCACCAAGAGGACATAACACTTATGAATGCATATGCGCATAACACAGGAGCACCAAAGTATATAAAGCAACTATTAACAGACCCAAAGCAATACAATAATAGTAGGGGACCTCAACACTCCTCTGGCATCGGTGAAGAGATCATCCAGACAGAAGGTCAACATGGAAAAAGTGGCCTTAAATGAAATACTAGACCAGAGGGACATAATAGATATATAGAGAACATTCCATCCCTAAAGAGCAGAATACACATTCTTCTCAAGTGCACATGGAACATTCTCAAAGATAGATCATATGTTGGTAAACAAGGCAAGCCTCAATATATTTAAGAAGATTGAAATCATATCAAGCATCTTTTCTGACCACAGTGCTATGAAAGTAGAAATCAACTACAAGAAAAAAGTCAGAAAAGCCACTCCAATATGTGGAGACTAAACAACATGCCACTGAACACCATTGGATTAATAAAGAAATCAAGGGAGAAACCAAAAAAAAAAAAAAAACCTGGAGAATGAAAATGAAAATACAATATTCCAACTCCTATGGGATGCAGCAAAAGTGGTACTAAGAGGGAAATTTATAGCAACACAGGCCTACCTCAAAAACAAAAATCTCAAAGTAAAAAATCTCAAACAAAGAAAAATCTCAAATAAGTAATCTTAAACTACATTTAACAAAAGTAGAAAGAGAAGAACAAAGCCCAAAGTCAGCAGAAGGAGAGAAATAATAAAAATTAGAGCAGAAATAAATAAAATAGAGACAAAAAAGTAGAAAGGATCAATGAAACTAAGAGCTGGTTCTTTGAGAAGATAAACAAAATTGACAAACCCTCAGCCAGACTGACTAAGGAAAAAAGAGAGAAGGCTCAAATGAAGAAAATCAGAAATGAAAGAGGACAAATTACAATGGATATTACTCAAGTTCAAAGGATTGTAAGAGAACACTACCAAAAACTATATGCCAACAAATTGGATAACTTAGAAGAAATGGATAAATTATTAGACTCATACATCCTCTGAAAACTGAACCTTGAAGAAATAGAGAATCTGAATAAACCAGTCACAAGTGAAGAGATTGAGACAGTAATAAAAAACCTCTCAAAAAACAAAAGTCCAGGACCAGATGGCTTCTCTGGAGAATTCTACCAAACATTCAAAGAAGATTTAATACCTATCCTTCTCAAACTATTCCAAAAAACTGAAGAAGATGAAATGCTTCCTAACTCATTCTATGAGGCCAACATTACTCTGGTACCAGAACCAGACAAGGACAACACAAAGAAGGAAAATTACAGGCCAATATCACTGATGAACACAGATGCAAAAATCCTCACAAAATACTGACAAATCAAATACAGCAATACATTAAAAGGATCATACATCAAGATCAAGTGGGATTTATATCAGGAACACAAGGGTGGTTCAACATCTGCAAATCAATCAATGTGATACACCACATTAACATATAAGGAATAAAAACCACACAATCCTCTCAATAGATGCAGATAAAGCATTTTACAAGATCCAATATCCATTTATGATAAAAACTCTCAATAAAATGGTTATAGAAGGAAAGTACCTCAACATAATAAAGGTCATATATGACAAAACCACAGCCAACATTATACTTAGTGTGACAAACTAAAAGCCATCCCTCTGAGAACAGGAACAAGACAAGGGTGCCCACTCTCACCACTCCTATTCAACATAGTACTGGAGGTTCTGGCCAGAGCAAGTAGAGAAGAAAAAGAAATAAAGGATATCCAAATTGGAAAGCAAGAAGTGAAAGCTTGCTGTTTGTGGATGACATGATTCTATATATATAGAAAACCTTCAAGAATCCACCAGAAAACTGTTAGAAATAATCAACAACTACAGCAAAGTTGCAAGGTACAAAATCAACTTACAAAAATCAGTTGCATTTCTATACACTAATAATGAGCTAACAGAAAGAGAAGTCAAGAATACAATCCCATTTACAATCACAACAAAAAGAATAAAATATCTAGGAATAAACTTAACCAAGGAGGTGAATGACCTATACATTGAGAACTATAAGACATTACTGAAAAAAACTGAAGTAGACACAAAGAAATGCAAAGATATTCCATGCTCATGGATTGGAAGAATAAACATAAAATGTCCATATTACCTAGACCAATCTACAGATTCAATGCAATCCCAATCAGAATCCCAATGACAGTCTTCAAAGAGATAGAACAAAGAATCCTAAAATTTATATGGAACAACAAAAGACCCTGAATAGCCACAGCAATCCCGAGAAAAAAGAACAAAGCTGGAGGCATCACAATCCCTATATACTATATATACATAGGCATATACTATAGCTGTGTAGCACATAAAAATATGCTACACAGCTATAGTAATCAAAACAGCATGGTACTGGCACAAACACAGACACACAGGTCAATGGAACAGAATTGAAAGCCCAGAAATAAAACCACATATCTATGGACAGCTAATCTTTGACAAGGGAGCCAAGAACATACACAATGGAGAAAGGAAAGTCTCTTCAATAAATGGTGCTGGGAAAACTGCACAGCCACATGCAAAAGAATGAAAGCAGACCACTATCTTACACCATACACAAAAATTAGCTCAAAATGGATTAAAGACTTGAATGTAAGACCTTAAACCATAAAATTCCTAGAAGAAAATATAGGCAGTACACTCTTTGACATCAGTCTAGCAGCATCTTGTTGAATACCATGTCTACTGAGGCAAGGGAAACAATAGAAAAAATAAACAAATGGGACTACATCACACTAAAAAGCTTCTGCAAAGCAAAAGAAATCATGAACAAAATGAGAAGACAGCCCACAAACTAGGAGAAAATATTTGCAAACCATATATCCAACAATGGATTAATTTCCAAAATATATAAAGAACTCATACAACTCAACAATACAAAAACAAACTACCCAATCAAAAAATGGGCAGAGGATATGAACAGACATTTTTCCAAAGAAGAGATACAGATGGCCAATAGGCACATGATAAGATGTTCAACATCACTAATTATTAGGGAAGTGCAAATCAAAACTACAATGAGATATCACCTCACACCTGTCAGAATGGCTATAATTACCAAGACAAAAAATAACAAATGTTGGAGAGGATGTGGAGAAAAGGGAACCCGCATACACTGCTAGTGGCAATGCAGACTGGTGCAGCCACTATGGAAAACAATATGGATATTTCTCAAAAAATTAAAAATAGAAATTCTATAAATCCAGCTATCCCACTACTGGGTATTTATCCAAAGAGCATGAAATCAACAATACAAAGAGATTTATGCACCTCTATGTTCATTGCAGCATTATTCACAATAGCCAAGACATGGAAGCAACCCACGTGCCCATCAACTGATGAATGGATAAAGAAGATGTGGTATATATATACAATGAAATATTATTTAGCCATAATAAAGAATGAAATCTTGCCATTTGCAAGAAAATGGATAGGTCTTGAGGGTATTATGCTAAGTGAAATAAATCAGACAGAGAAAGACAAATACTGTATGATCTCACTTACATGTGGAATCTGAAAAAAAAAACAAGCTCATAGATACAGAGAACAGATTGGTGGTTGCCAGAGGCAGGGAGGTAGGCAAAATGGGTGAAGGGAGTCAAAAGGTACAAACTTCCAGTTATAAAATAAATAAGTCACAGGGATGTAATGTACAGCATGGTGCCTACAGTTAATAATACTGTATTGCATATTTGAAAGTTAAGAGAATAGATCTTAAAAGTTCTCATCACAAGAAAAATAATTCTGTTAACTGTATATGGTGACAGATGTTAACTAGAATTATTGTGGTGATCATTTTGCAATATATACAAATATAGAATCATTATATTGTATGCCTGAAACTAATATAATGTATGTCAATTATAGCTCAATAAAAAAAGGCAAAAAAGTTAATCATCACCAAATGGAGCTTACCTCACAATGGATAGGCAGCAGATTCTCAAACGCAGTTTGGGTGTACGGAACAAATCAAAAAGTGATGCTTTGATCTGGCCAGCATCCAACTCCTCCTTCATGGTGGATTTCACAAACTTTGATGAGAAAAATACCATAAGTATTTATGAGATGCCAATAAGCACCAGTTATAGTTGTTTCCTATCCTCAAGTATGCTTCTGTCTAGTGAGAAACATGGGCATTCAACAATCTATGGTGTGTGGAGAATTACAAAAGGCATAGGGAGAAATGGGAACTCAGGGGATTATGGAGGATGGAGGTGGGTTTAAATACGGAGCTGGGGAGAGGGAAAAAGCAGTGACAAAATGATTTATATTCTAAATTGGAACCGATGAAAAGGTACTTGTTCAAGGAGAGGTTTCTTTCCTAGTCACAGGATGTGAAAGAATTGTCCTCCCCTTGTTAGAGGTGGAGTTTGTCTATCTTTTGAAGGCAATGGCTTTCTTGAAAACTGGGTCTGCTTTATGGTTTTGTTTGGAGCAATCTTTTTCTAGGCACGCCAGGCATGCTATCTCCCTTCACGATTGGAGTGTATGGTGTTAAAGGCAGAGAAAATAGCAGGGGATGTGTTGTTGGGGTATGCTCTGTGCCTGGCCCAGATGCTATGAAAGGTGAGGTAGAGTTCTTGGAAAGGAGTTGGTTTTAGGGTTGGGCAAACCTGGCTTGGAATTTTTGCCCTGCTGCTTGATAGGTTACTTAGTATCTCAGGATCTCAGTTTCCTTATCATTTTAAAAATGAAATTAGCACTTTTCTTACAGAGATTATCTAAGGATTACATGCAGTCACACATGTAGATATGAAATGTATGCACAGAGGAGTGGGCGCTTATTATTTTTCAAAATAATATTATTTCTTACACCAAACCAGCAGTGATTTAGTGCAGAGGATGGCAGACTTTTCCTGTGTAGCTCCAGTAAGTAAATATTTTAGGCTGTGCAGGCAATAGTTTCCATCACGATTGCTGGATTATGATAATGTTGCACAAAAGCAGCCATAGACAGTACATGAACAAATGGGTTTGGCTATGTTCCAGTAAAATTTTACTTACAAAAACTGGTGTTAGTTTGGATTTGGTCCACAGGCTGAAGTTTGCTAATCCCTGATTTAGTGGATGCCGTAGTATGCTGCTAAGATTTCCCATTCAGGATTAAGGCACTCACTTCTCCAACTTCTGGGAATGCTGATGGCTGATGTCTCTCAGTTGTGGCCCTCTCTGGGAACCACCCTTAGATGAAGAGATCCTCTGCACCCAGGCCACACCTCTGTCCTCATCCAATGGCTGGTAAATTCAGGCACATGAAAGCCAGGTCTCCTCGCCTTGAGGCAGAGAAAATCTGATGGGCTATTGTAGCCCCAGAGCTCCTTCCAGGATCAGCCGGGGCCTCTGTTGCAATTGCGTTGGACTTTGACTTCTCTTTTTGTCCATTCCTGTGCTCTCACTCCTCACAGATATTGTTCCTGAAAGTACTACCCAAGAAACCTCCTGTATACAAATTTCAGGTTTCCCAGCTCCTGAGGAGCTGGGCCTCAGCTCCACTGTTGCTGGCTGGGAGTGATCAAAGAAGTCAATGCCACAGTGAGAATTTAGAACTAGATCATCCAACAAATATGCTGTAACTAGCGGTAGTTGGAGCATGCAGTTGTGATACAATTATTAAAAAATTCACTGGTGGTGAACAGGAATGCGACACTGGTGGAAGAGAATGTGCTGGCATGTGTATGATTCAGGATTTTGAGGGTTTCAAGAAAAATAATAACTAATAGGACTTTGGAATTGGATGGCTATTGTGAGGGGCCATCAATGCATTTAAGACAGAGAATGAAAGACTGACGGTGGTTGACAACCAATACACAGTGAAATATAAAATCCAGATGAGTCATATAAAGAGGCTCTCATCTCCCACAGGTGGAGGGTAGAAAACACCCAAGATCAAGCCCCAGGATTTATTTTAAGAGTAGCTTTAGGGAAGCTGAAAATCTGAAACTTGGCTGGTTTCCTTTGCCAAGGCCATGGCCCCAATTGAGAGGAAGTAGGACTCTAATATTGGGATGGGTATATCTGAGCTGAGGTCTTTGATCCTTTTGAATCCCCACATTCTCTTTTACTAGTTGGTCTGAAAAGTAGACCACTCCTCTCCGTTAAAAGCTAGTGCTCCTTCATTGCTTTAAAGTGATGCAGAGGTTTATGCTTTGCAAATAAGTAGATGCCCCTCACCCCCATGATCTGTCACCATTTGTTTCCTACTGAACTAATAACTAGAGTTAATAAAAAATATAATCTGTCTTGGGAAATGTTTAGTCTGTTAAAGTAGGAAAGGGGCCTGTATGCACAAAGTACTCAAATAGGAAGACAATATATCCCAGCAGGAGAGTATATATGGGAATAGATTCTAAGGGTCCCAGATCAAGGTGAATAGAATATAAAGTTGAATAAAGGAGATTTTTTTTCTATGGGAAAGCTGTGGTTGGCAGCTTTGAAAGATGGTCCTTGCTGATCCTCACCTCTGGTATTCACATTCCTATGTAATCCCCTCCAGTCCAACAGTGCTAAGAGGAGCTGCATCCTTTACAACAATCACATGAATGAGCTTGAAAGTAAATCCTTCCCCAGTGGAGTCTTCAGATGATATCACAGCCCCAGAAAACACCTTGACTGCAAACTATGAGAGAACCTCAAGCAGAAAACCCAGCTAATCCCTACCCAGATTCCTGTTTTAAGTCACTAAATTTTGAGGTAATTTGTTCCACAGCAAGCAATAACTAATTCTAATGTTGGTACTGGGAATGGAGCGCTACCTTAACAAATAGCTAAAAATTTGAGAGTGGATTTTGAACTGAGCTGTGGATGGAGCCTGGGACAGTTTTTGAGAACTGTGATAGAGAAAGTCTATATTGCTTTGCAAGATAGTTAAAAAAAATCTGTATCTTGAGCAGGCTGTTTTGAGGGTCCAGTAGTAAGTGATAAGCATGTTATTGAAAACTGGAGGGCAAGGAATTCTTGCTATGTAGTGGCAGAAATTTACCAACATCACCACCTGCAGTTATGTGGAAGACAGGCCTGTACTTAATGAACTTGATTTTCTAGCTAAAGGTATTTCCAATCAAAGTATTGAAGATATCTCCTGATTTCTTCTTGATGCTAATAATAAAATGCAAGAGGAGAAAGATAAATTGAGGGAAACCTTTTAAACAAAAAGGAACTAGGACTTGATGGTTTTGAATATTTTCACCCTCTCCAAATGGCAAATGACACTAATGTTAAGAAATGGCTTTGGAGCACTGTCAGGAAAACATGGCCTACAGTTGAAGCCCGGTTTAGAGATAAAATCTAGCATGTGATTGTACAACTCTTCTCAAGATCACAGAACGATCAAACGGTCATGTATTATTCAGAATCAAAAAGGACTCTTTAAAGAGATTAAGGATGTGCCTCTCAACCAGACAATAGGGCCTCTAGAATGCTTAGGTCTATTGACTCTCAGTCATCTCAGCAGGGGCCCAAGGTAGAGAAGGGCTTAGGTCAAAGATATTTGTTGGTGGAGGTTTTGTCTAATAAAGTAAACTTCACTGAGATTCACAGGAGGTCCACAATGTGTTTGAGAAATCTTTATCAGGAAAAGCACTGCCAAGTTGACTGAAAGGGACAGAGCTGTTGAGTCCCATTATTCAACTGGTGGGAAACTGGCTGAGAATACTGTTCAGCTGCAAACATGTTCTATCTTTTGTGAAAGAGGAAAGAAAACTCAGGGTTTGGATTCAAGAGCCAAGAGGGTGGGGCTGAGAGTCAAATTGCTTTCTATTTTTATGAAATGGAAGTATTTCCATGCCTTAAGACATAATCAAGGAATTTCTCACATTTGCTTAGCTGGATTTCAGAATATCCCTGAACTCCTTCATGTCTCACATTTCCCCCATTTTTGAAGAAGAATGTCTACAGTAATTACCCCATGCTTGTATCATCATTGGATGTGTTGGGGACAGGTGTCTTGTCTCTTTAGTTTCACAGATCTATAAATAAAAAGGTGCTATAATCAAAGAATTACATATAAAGAGTTTCCTTCACACTTGGACCACATTTAAATGTTAAGATTCTGGACTTGGAGAATATGCTACAATGCAATAAGACTTTTGGGGACATTGGGCAGGTGTCAATTTATTTTGCATATGGGAGGGAGAGAATCATTTGGAGCCAGAGAGTAGAAACTTTGGGTTTTTCTTTACTAACATTTTCTCCCAAAGGGCATTTTCTTTCTTTCAGGGCTGACATGGGCTTCTGTCAGTTATACCTCTACCAACCAGTTCATGTGATGCTGAAAAATGCCTTTCCTCTTCCTTTTTACCAGCTAACTCCTAATCCTTTCCTGGCCCACTAAAGCTAGTGTAGATACTTTCTCTATCTTCTCTCAAAAACACTCTGCATACAACCTTGTCATAGCACCTATTCTATATTGTGATTTCTTAATTTATGTGTCTCATAGTAAAATGTAAGTTCTGTGAGGGCAGAGTCTCTGACTTATTCCCTTCTCTTTATTTTATTTTTTTATTGCAGTAACATTGGTTTATAACATTGTATAAATTTCAGGTGCACATCATTATACTTCTATTTCCCCAGAGATAACATCATGTTCACCACCCAAATACTAATTACAATCCATCACCACATACATGTGCCTAATCATCCCTTTTGCCCTCCCCCTCCCCCATTCCCATCTGGTAACCACCAATCTAATCTCTGTCTCTGTGTGTTTGTTTGTTGTTATTTTTATCTTCTACTTATGAGTGACATCATACAGTTTTTGACCTTCTCCCTCTGACTTATTTCACTTACCATAATACCATCAATGTCCATCCTTGTTGTTACAAATGGCTGGATTTCATCATTTCTTATGGCTGAGTTGTATTCCATTGTGTATATATACTACATCTTCTTTATCCATTTGTTCCTTGATGAGCACTTAGCTTGCTTCCAAGTCTTGGCTCTTGTGAACAATGCTGCAGTGAACACAGGGGTGCATGTATCTTTATGTATTGGTGTTTTCATGTTCTTTGGATAAATACTCAGCAGTGGAATAGCTGGATTGTATGGTAGTTCTATTAATTTTTTGAGGAATCTCCATACTGTTTTCCATAGTGGCTGCACCAGTTTGCACTCCCACCAGCAGTGTATTAGAGTTCCCTTCTCACCACATCCTCTCCAACACTTGTTGTTTCCTGTCTTGTTAATTATGGCCATTCTGATGGGCGTGAGGTGATATCTCATTGTAGTTTTGATTTGCATTTCCCTGATAGTTAATGATGTTGAACATGTTTTCATGTGCCTGTTGGCCATCTGTATATCTTCTTTGGAGAAATGTCTGCTCAGGTCTTTTGCCCATTTTTCGATAGGGTTGTCAGTTTTTTTTGTTGTTGAGATGTATGAGTTCTTTATATATTTTGGAGATTAACTCCTTATCAGATATATGGTTTGCAAATATCTTCTCCTAATTGTTATGTTCTCTTTTCATTTTGTTGATGGTTTCCTTTGCTGTGCAGTAGCTTTTTATTTTTATTTATTTATTTTTTGTGGGGAAGACCAGCCCTGAGCTAACATCTGTTGCCAATCCTCCCCTTTTTGCTAAGGAAGCCTGGCCCTGAGCTAACATCCGTGCCCATCTTCCTCCGCTTTATATGGGATGCCACCACGGCATGGCTGACAGGCAGTGCGTCGGCGGGCACCCGGGATCCGAACTCACGAACCCCGGGCTGCCAAGCGCGAACTAAACCACTGCGCCACCAGGCGGCCCCGTTGCAGTAGCTTTTTAGTTTGATGTAGTCCCATTTGTTTATTTTTTCTATTGTTTCCTTTGCCCGGTCAGACACAGTACTTGAAAATATGTTGCTAAGACCAATGTCAAAGAGCGTACTCCCTATGTATTTTTCTAGAAGTTTCATCGTTTCAGGTCTTACATTCAATTCTTTAATCCATTTTGAGTTAATTTTTGTGTATGGTGTAAAATAATGGTCAACTTTCTTTTTTTGCATGTGGCTGTCCAGTTTTCCCAACACCATTTGTTGAAGAGACTTTCCTTTCTCCATCATATGTTCTTGGCTCCCTTGTCAAAAGTTAGCTGTCCATAGATGTGTGGGTTTATTTCTGGGCTCTCGATTCTATTCCATTGATCTGTGTGTCTGTTTTTGTGCCATTACTGTGCTGTTTTCGTTACTATAGCTTTGTACTATATTTTGAAATCAGGGAGTGTGATTCCTCCAGCTTTGTTCTTTTTTCTCAGTATTCCTTTAGCTATTTGGGGTCTTTTGTTGTTCCATATAAATTTTAGGCTTCTTTGTTCTATTTCAGTGAAAAATGTTGTTGGAACTTTGCTAGGGATTGCATTGAATCTGTAGATTGCTTTAGGAAGTATGGACATTTTGACTATGTTAATTCTTCCAATCCAAGAGCAGGGAATATCTTTCCATTTCTTTGTGTCTTCCTCAATTTCTTTCAACAATGTTTTATAGTTTTCAGTGTACAGATCTTTCACCTCTTTGGTTAAGTTTATTCTTAGGTATTTTATTCTTTTTGTTGCAATTGTAAATGGGATTGTATTCTTAATTTCTATTTCTGCTACTTCATTGTTAGTGTATAGAAATGCAATTGTTTGTTGATTTTGTATCCTGCAACTTTACCATATTCATTTATTATTTCTAGAAGTTTTTTTGTGGATTCTTTTGGGTTTTCTATATATAAAATCATGTCATCTGCAAAATGACAGTTTCACTTCTTCCATTTCAATTTGGATCCCTTTGATTTCTTTTTCTTTCCTGATTGCTCTAGCCAGGACTTCCAATACTATGTTAAATAGGAGTGGTGAACGTGGGCATCCTTGTCTGGTTCCTGTTCTTAGAGGGATAGCTTTCAGTTTTTCACCATTGAGGATGATATTAGCTGTGGGTTTGTCATATATGGACTTTATTATGTTGAGGCACTTCCCTTCTATACTCATTTTATTCAGTTATTATCATAAATGGATGCTGTATCTTGTCAAATGCTTTCTCTGCATCTATTGAGATGATCATGTGATCTTTATTCTTCATTTTATTAATGTGGTGTATCAGGTTGATTGATTTGTGGATATTGAACCATCCAGCATCCCTGGGAGGCATCCCACTTGATCATGGTGTATGATCTTTTTAATGTATTGTTGTATTCAATTTGCTAGTATTTTGTTGAGGATTTTTGCATTGATGTTCATCAGTGATATTGGCCTGTAATTTTCTTTTTTTGTGTTGTCCTTGTCTGGTTTTGGTATCAGGGTAATGTTGGCTTCGTAGAATGAGTTAGGAAGCTTCCCCTCTTCTTCAATTTTTTGGAAGAGCTTGAGAAGGATAGGTAATAACTCTTCCTTGAATGTTTGGTAGAATTCACCAGGGAAGCCATCTGGTCCTGGACTTTTGTTTTTGGGGAGGTTTTTGATCACTGTCTCAATCTCCTTACTGGTGATTGGTCTATTCAAATTGTCTATTTTTTCTTGATTCAGTTTTGGAAGGTTGTATGAATCTAAGAATTTATCCATTTCTCCTAGATTGTCCAATTTGTTGGCATACAGCTTTTCACAGTATTCTCTTATAATCTTTTGTATTTCTGAGGTGTCCATTGTAACTTCTCATCTTTCATTTCTGGTTTTACTTATTTGAGCATTCCCTCTTTTTTCTTGGTGAGTCTAGCTAAAGGTTTGTCAGTTTTGTTTATCTTTTCAAAGAACCAGCTCTTGGTTTTATTGTCTTTTTTTCTATTGTTTCTTAGTCTCTGTTTCATTTATTTCTGCTCTGATTTTTATTATTTCCTTCCTTCTACTGATTTTGGGCTTGTTTGTTCTTCTTTTTCCGGTTCCTTTAGGTGCACTGTTAGATTGTTTATTTGAGATTTTTCTTGTTTGTTGAGATAGGCGGGTATTGCTATAAACTTCCCCCTTAGAACCGCTTTTGCTGTATCCCATAACTTCTGGCATGTCATATTTTCATTCATCTCCAGATATTTTTTGCTTTCTCCTTTGATTTCTTCCTTGACCCAATCGTTGTTCAGCAACATTTTGTTTAATCTTCACATATTTGTGGCTTTTCTGATGTTCTTCCTATAGTTGATGTCTAGTTTCATACCTTTGTGGTCAGAAGAGATGCTTGGTATTATTTCAGTCTTCCTAAATTTATGGAGACTTGTTTTGTGGCCTAATATGTGATCAGTCCTGGAGAATGTTCCATGTGCATTTGAAAAGAATGTGTATTCTTCGGTTTTTGGTTGGAATGTTCTGTATATGTCTACTAAGTCCACAGGTCTAATGTGTTGTTGAAGGCCTATGTTTCCTTACTAATCTTCTGTTTGGATAATCTATCCTTTGGTGTAAGTGGAGTGTTAACGTCCCCTACTATTATTGTGTTACTTTCTATTTCTCCTTTTATGTCTGTTAATAATTGCTGTATGTATTTAGGTGCTCCTATGTTGGGTGCAGAGATATTTATGAGTGTTATATCCTCTTGTTGGATTGTTCCCTTAATCATGATGTTGTGCCCTTCTTTGTCTCTTGTTACAGCTTTTGTTTTAAAGTCTATTTTGTCTGATATGAGTATTGCTACCCCAGCTTTCTTTTCCTTGCCATTTGCATGGAGTATCTTTTTCCATCCCTTCACTTTCAGTTTGTGAGGGTCTTTATGTCTGAAGTGTGTCTCTTGTATGCAGCATATATATGGGTCTTTTTTTTTAAACCAGTCAGCCACCCTATGCCTTTTGATTGGGGCATTTATTCCATTGACTTTTAAAGTAGCTGTTGATGTGTATGTACTTATTGCCATATTATTACTTTTTTTCTTGGTGTTTTAGTAGTTCTTCTCTGTTCCCTTCTTTTTCTCTTGCTCTCTTTCCCCGTGGTTTGACAACTTCCTTTGGTATTATGTTTGGGTTCCTTTTGCTTAGTTTTTTGTGTATTTATTACAGGTTTCTGGTTTCTGATTACCATGAGGTTCATATATAATAACCTACGTATATAGCAATCTATATCGAGTTGATGGTCTCTTTAGTTTGACTTCTGTCTGAGGGCTCTACTCTTTTACTTCCCTCATCCCTCATTTTATGTTCTTAATATCATATCTATCTTTTTTGTGCATTTGTGTCCGTTACCCTCTTATCCTGGAAATACATGCGTTTTTTGTATTTGTGGTCTTGTCTTTCTCCCTTAAATAAGTCCCTTTAGCATTTCCTGTAGGACTGGTTTCTTGGTGATAAACTCCTTTAATTTTTGCTCATCTGGGAAACTCTTTATCTCTCCTTCCATTCTGAATGATAACCTTGCCAGGCAGAGTATTCTAGGCTTTAGGTTTTACCCTTTTAGCACTCTAAATATGTCATGCCACTCTCTTCTAGCCTATAAGGTTTCTGCAGAGAAGTCAGCTGATAGCCTTATGGGGTTTCCTTTGTATACAACTTGTCTTTCTCTTGTGGCTTTTAGGATTCTCTCTTTATCTTTAATTCTGGATATTTAAATTATGATGTGTCTTGGTGTGGGCCTCTTTGGGTTTATCTTGTTTGGTGCTCTCAGTGCTTCCTGTATCTGGATTTCTGCTTCCTTCCTTAGGTTAAGGAAGTTTTCAGCTATTATTTCTTCAGATAGGGTCTCTGCTTCTTTGTCTCTCTCATCTCCTTCTGGGACCCCTATATCACGGATATTAGTGTGTTTGATGTTGTCCCAGATGTCCCTTAGACTCTTTTCACTCTTTAATTCTTTTTTCTTTTATCTGTTCAGCTTGGGCGATTTCCTCTAGTCTTTCATCTAGCTTGCTGACCCATTCTTCTGTATCCTCTACTCTGCTTTTAAGTCCCTCTTCATTTCTGATTGGTTCTTTTTTATATCTTCTGTTTTTTGTTGATGTTCTCACTGAGTTCATCCATTCTTCTCCCAAGATCAGCAAGCATATTTATGACTCTTTGTTTGAACTCTGTGTCAGGTAGATTGCACATTTCTGTTCCATTTAGTTCCTTTTCTGGGGTTTTGTCCTGTTCCCTTACTTGGAAAGTATTCCTTTGCCTCTTTCTCTGTACTTCTTTCTATGTATTAGGTAGGTCAGCTATGTCTCCTAGTCTTGGAGAGATGACCTTATGTAAGTGATGCCTTATGAGGCCCAGCAGTGTGTTTTCCTCTCATCACTAGTTCCAAATGTTCCAGGAGTGAGCCCTGTGTGGGCTACTTGTGTCCTTCTGTCATGGCAAGGTTGCTCTTGCTGTAGGTCCCCAGGGAGGCTGAGCTGTCCCCCTAACTGTCTGGTTGTAATGCTCAGCTGTGTGTGGTGGTTGTAGGCCCTTCAGTCTCTTTATCGGGTGTGGGGAGCCCCAGCACAGTTGACTGCAGGGTCTAATAGCACATTCCTGTTGCAGTTTCTATTAGATGAGTAGGCCCCTATTGTGGCTGGTTGTTAGGCTCAGGGGCTTACAATTCCTATAAGCCTCGGCCTATTAGGCTCTTGTCAGGTCTTGGAGAGTTGCAGCTGCATGGGGCTGGCCCCAGGCACAGGAGCATCCAATTGTTTAAGGCTTTGGAGGGTGGGGCTGATCCCCTTTGTGGTTGTTTGAGAAGCACAAGTCTTCTGTAGCTGGGAAGACCCACTGACCATGGAGCCTCACACAGTCAACACAGTCCTGCCCTGTGCACAAGTCCCTGACCCTCTAGAGTGGACCCAGTCTCTCCAAGGCAGAGGCCCCACACTCTTCACCCGCTCCTTGTGCTCACTCTGCCCCACAGATGTGGACTCACTTGCCAGGCTGCAGAATCCAGGCAGTTCTTTTAAGCAGGCTCACAAGTTGCCCAAGGGCTTGGTGTTGGGTGAGGCCAGTCTCTAGGGCAGGCTGCTTTCCTTGGCTGTGCTGGATTAAATCAGTACTCTAGAGGGTGGGGCAGACCCTGGGCTAGCAGGCCACAGGGAGAACTCCAATGGTGTCTGCCAGTGTGTGTCAGCACGCCCACACCATGTCACAACAATGGCTACCACCAATGTCCCAGTCCCTCGGGAGGTCTCACCTCTCACTGAGATGCACCCAGAGCCTATCAGGTGAGTTACTTTTCACCAAAGGGCCATGTGCCTTTCTCTCTGGTGATTTTAGGTTGCTTTCCAAAATGGGTGAACTTGTGCATGGGCATTTTAAGAGCAGCTTTAATTTCTTTGTGTCCCAGGTTTTCTGGGGGTTATTCCCCATTGTTAGTAGCCAGCAAAGCCAGGTATTATGACACTTGTCTCAGTTGTGCTGGGTCCAAAAAATGCCAATAGCAGCAATGATCCCTGGCTCAGGTCCCCCCTCCTCCAGGGAAGGCTGTGTACCTTTGGATTGCTCCTGGGCAGCTGTGAAGCATTGAGGGTTGTGGATGTGGTGTTTTACCTCTCCAGAAGGGAATTTCTGCTTCTTCCATCTCCATTAGGACTGTCATTTGTTGCAGGAGTTCCTCTTATCCAGTTTTCAGTTCTCTCTGAGTATAATTTTTCCAAGATTCCTTATAAATCTGCTGTGTCTGTGGGAGGAGGTGAGTTCAGAGTCTGCCTATGCCACCATCTTGACCTGAAGATCCTTATTCCCTTCTTGATATCTAGCACCATGCTGGTACACTGTAGGCACATAAGTATTTGTAAATGAGTAAGAAAGAGCTTGAATGGGCCATGTCAGGAGCTGGCTTCCAGGCTCGAGGAGAGAAACTTAAAAAAAAATCAAGACTTCTCAGAAGCTTTCCGACTCAGGCACAATCTTGGTAATCTCTAATGAGGAGATTGTAAATAACAAAAGAAAAGGGATTTTTATCTATTTCACTGCCATATCCACATTGTGTAGAACAGTATTTGGATTATATTTGTTGCTCAATAAATATTTATTGAATTATTGAATAAATGCATGAAAGTTAAAATCTCATGATTTAATGCTATCTTCTGCATGGTGAATTAACTTCCTTTTGTTGACTTTCTTATTATCCATAAAGGGGACCATGAGTTAGTGAAATAGTGAGAAATGAATTGTATTTGATTGCTTTCCCTTTCATGAATAGGGTAAGAGCAACTGCCTGTTATTTAACAATAAGTGCACGTCTGCTGCCAGTGAATTGCATTATCTGTGTCCAAATCTATGAGAAAGGTGAGATACATTTTTTTAGTGCCCCTCCCTCTGCAATGGTGAATCCATAGGGAACCAGGACAGAGTTTAAGACCCATTCACAGCATTCTAGTTCTGGCCTGGTGGTCACCACAGGAACCCAGACTAGTGTGATTGTCAGATTGTATCTTCATTTCACCCCAATAACCAGCTCCCTTTCCAGATCACCTCAATGGTCAGGGTCTCTCCAGCATCCTTTTTTCCATTTATTTGTGCAACTCTTCTAAGCTCTTTTAAGCCCTCATCTAGCTGATAGGTAATAATCAGCCACTGCGCAGACTCCGCCAACCTCCTGATGAAAGAAGACAACACAAATGCAGTAATTATTCAATTGCTTATCTTCCACATGACCTTTAACCTGAGATTCCTTTCCCCTTCCACTTAATACAGACCAATGCTTGGTTTTGTATCAATACTCTTGAATGGAAACTCATGTTCTCATTAGGAAAAACAAATAATCACTGGGCAACACTGGGAGACATCCTCAGGCAGTGTATGGGGCATGATTAGGAATGCAGCTATGGAGTCAGGGTCAGAGCACCTCCACCACTTACCCCAGTTAGATTTATCAAAAAGCACATGAAGGTGGATTTGGAAGGTCTCTCATGTTTGTAGGCCCCTTTCAAGGACATAAGATGAGCTGTCAAAAATTTGTATTATTTTTCTTAAAGAAGGGCCTCCAAATTATGTAAGTTTCCATCCTACAAACTTTGAACTTCTGTTTCTACCACGTATTTTGGAAACTTCCTACATGAGCAAGTTACTGATCCTGTGTCTGCCTCAGATTGTCAGCTGGAAAACAGAGACAGAAGTGTCATATACCTTTAGCATTGTTATGAGGATAAGATGAGATAATGGATAAACCTGACGTGGAATATACCCTCCCCCCTATCTGAACTCATCTCATGGTATTAAATCTTTAACCATTTTTCTGTAGTAGAGTCATTTCTAACCAAATATGCCTCCTCCACTGGGCTGGTCTTCCCAAGGAGAAAGATGTTTTTGGCCATCAATAAGTGTTTGTTAAAGGAATTATAGAGAACACCGAGTAATGAACAAATGGTATAAATCATCCATTTACTTTCCTTTTTTTGATTATTGATATAAAATTCACATACCATAAATTAGTCTTTTTAAAGGGCACAATTCAGTGGTTTTTAAATATAAACACAAGGTTCTGCAACTATCACTGGTACCTAATTCTAGAACATTTTCATCACCCCCTCAAAAACCCTTCCATACTTGTTTGATTCACTCCCCATTCCTTCTTTCCCCCAGCCCATGGCAACCATTTATCTACTTTCTTTCTCTATGAATTTTCCTATTCTGAATACTTCATATAAATGGAATAATTCAATATATGATCTTTTGTATCTGTAGTCCTTCACTGAAAATAATGTTTTCAAGGTTCATCTATTTTAGCATGTATTAGTGTTTCATTACTTTTTATGGTTGAGTAATATTCCAACATTTTGCTTATCCATTTATCAGTTGATGGACACTTTTGGTTGTTTCCACTTTTTGGCAATGATGAATAATGCTGTTATAAACATTCAATAATTTTTTCTGTGTGTGAACACCTGTTTTCAGTTCTTTGGCTGTAGGAGTAGAACTGTTGGGTCACATGGTAACTCTTTAACTTTCTGAGGCTCTGTGAAACTATTTCCCAATCATTTTGTATTCTCAGCAGAAAAGTATAAGGTTCCAATTTCTTCATATCTTCACCAATGCGTGTTATTTTCTGTTTTTAATAGCCAGTCTAGTGGATGTGAAGTGAAATCTCATTGTAGTTTTGACTTGCATTTCCCTAATGACTGTTGATGTTGATCAAATTTTCATGTGATTATTGGCCTTTTGTATGTCTCCTTTGGAGAAATGTCTATTCATATCCTTTGCACATTTTTAATTTGGTTACTTGATATTTAGTGTTGGCTTGTAAGTGTTCTTTATATATTCTAAATACAAGTCCCTTATCTGATATCTGATTTGCAAATATTTTTTCCATTCTGAGGGTCATTTTTCCCCTTTCTTGATAGTGTCCTTTGACATACACTTTTAAAAAGAAATTTTGATGAAGTTGAATTTATCTATTTTTCTTTGGTTGATTGTGCGTGTGGTGCCATATCTAAGAAACAGTTTTCTAGTCCAGGTTCACAAAGATTCACCTCCATGTTTTCTTCTAATAGTTTTATTTATTACATTTAGGTCTTTGATCTATTTCGAGTTAATGTTTATCTGATGTGAGGTAGTGGTCCAGATTAATTCTTTTGTGTATGGATATACATTTGCCCTAGCACCATTTGTTAAACAGACTATTCCTTTTACTTTCAATTATTTTATTGAGGTTATATTGTTTTATAACATTGTGTAATTTCAGGTGTATATTATTATATGTCAGTTTCTGTATAGACTGCATCATGCTCACCACTGATAGCCTAATTTTTACCCATCACCATACATATGTGCCCCTTTACCCCTTTTGCCCACCCCACAGCCCCTTCTTCTCTGGTAACCACTAATCTGTTCTCCTTATCCATGTGTTTGTTTATCTTCCATGTATGAGTAAAATCATATGGTGTTTGTCTTTCTCTGTCTGGCTTATTTCACTTAACATAATACCCTCAAGGTCCATCAATCTTGTTGCAAATGGAGCCATTTTGTCTTTTTTATAGCTGAGTAGTATTCCATTGTATATAATACCACATCTTCTCTATCCATTCTTCAGTTGATGGGCACTTTGGTTGCTTCTACATGTTGGCTATTGTGCATAATGCTGCAATGAACATAGGGGTGCATAAATCCCTTTGAATTGTTGATTTCATATTCTTTGGATAAATACCCCGTAGTGGGTTAGCTGGATTGTATGGTATTTCTACATTTGAATTTTTGAAAAATCTCCATACTATTTCCCACAGTGGCTGTATCACTTCGCATTGCCATCAGTAGTGTATGAGTGTTCTCTTTCTCCACATCTTCTCCAACATTTGTTATTTTTTGTCTTGGTAATTATAGCCATTCTGGCAAGTGTGAGGTGACATTTCGTAGTTTTAATTTGCATTTCCCTAATAATTAGTGATGTTGAACATCTTTTCATGTGCCTGTTGGCCATCTGTATATCTTCTTTGGAAAAATGTCTGTTTATGTCCTTTGCCTATTTTTTGATCGGGGAGTTTGTTTTTGTATTGTTGAATTATATGAGTTCTTTATATATTTTGGAAATTAACCCCTTGTTTGATATATGATTTGCAAATATTTTCTCCCAGTTGGTGGGCTGTATTCTCATTTTGTTCATGGTTTCTTTTGCTTTGCAGAGCTTTTCAGTTTAATATAGTCCCATTTTTAAATTTTTTCTTTTGTTTCCTTTGCCTGACTAGACATGATATTCAAAAAGATGCTGCTAAGATCGATTTCAAACAGTGTATTACCTGTATTTTGTTCTAGGAGTTTTATGGTTTCAGGTCTTACATTCAAGTCTTTAATCCATTTTGAGTTAATTTTTGTGTATGGTGTAAGATAGTGGTCTGCTTTCATTCTTTTGCATGTGGCTGTCCAGTTTTCCCAACACCAATTATTGAAGAGACTATCCTTTCCTCATTGTATAATCTTGGCTCCTTTGTCATAAATTAATTGCCTGTATGTATTTAGGTTTATTTCTGGGCTCTCTATTCTGTTCCATTGATCTGTGTTTCTATGTTTGTGTCAGTACCATTCTGTTTTGATTACTATAGCTTTGTAGTATATTTTGAAGTTAGGGATTGCAATGCCTCCAGCTTTGTTCTTTTTTCTCAGGATTGCTGTGGCTATTTGGGGTCTTTTCTTCCGTATAAATTTTAGGATGGTTTGTTCTATTTCTGTGAAGCATTCATTGGGATTCTGATTGGGATTGCATTGAATCTGTAGATTGCTTTAGGTAATATGGACATTTTAATTATGTTTATTCTTCCAATCTATGAGGATGGAATATCTTTCCATTTCTTTATGTCTTCTTCAATTTGTTTCAATAATGTTGTATAGTTTTCATAGTATAGGTTGTTCACTTCCTTGGTTAAGTTTATTCCTAGATATTTTGTTCCTTTTATTGTGATTGTAAATGGGATTGTGTTCTTGACTTCTCTTTTAGCTAGTTTGTTATTAGAGTATAGTATTGCAACTGATTTTTGTAAGTTGATTTTGTACCCTGCAACTGTAGTTGTTGATTATTTCTAATAGTTTTCTGGTGGATTCTTTAAGGTTTTCTATATATAGAATCATGTTGTCCACAACACCAGCAAGAGTTTTACTTCTTCCTTTTTAATTTGGATACATTTTTTTCCTTTTTCTTGGCTTATTTCTCTGGCCCAAACCTCCATTACGGTGTTGAATAGGATTGGTGAGAGTGGGCACACTTGTCTTGTTCCTGTTCTTAGAGGGATGGCTTTCAGTTTTTCACAATTAAGTATGATGTTGGCTGTGGGTTTGTCATATATTGTCTTTATTATATTGAGGTACTTTCCTTCTATGCCCATTCCATTGAGAGTTTTTATCATAAATGGATGTTGGATCTTGTCAAATGCTTTATCTGTATCTATTGAGAGGATCATGTGGTTTTTATTCCTTATATGTTAATGTAGTGTATCACATTGATTGATTTGCAGATGATGAGCCATCCTTGTGTCCCTGGTATAAATCCCACTTGGTCATGGTGTATGATCCTTTTAATGTATTGCTGTATTTGATTTGCCAATATTTTGTTGAGGATTTTTGCATCTATGTTCATCAGCGATATTGGCCTGTAATTTTCCTTCTTTGTGTTGTTCTTGTCTGGTTTTGGTATCAAGGTAATGTTGGCCTCATAGAATGAGTTAGGAAGCATTCTTCTTAAATTTTCTGGAATAGTTTGAGAAGGATAGGTATTAGATCTTCCTTGAATGTTTGGTAGAATTCTCCAGAGAAGCCATTACTGTTTCAATCTCTTTACTTGTGAGTGGCTTATTCAGATTCTCTATTTCTTCTTGATTCAGTTTTGGGAGGTTGTTTGAGTCTAAGAATTTATCCCTTTCTTCTAAGTTATCCAATTTGTTGGCGTATAAATTTTCATAGTATTCTCCTATAATTCTTTGTATTTCTGTGGTGTCCATTGTAATTTCTCCCCTTTCATTTCCAATTTTCTTTATTTGAGCCTTCTCTCTTTTTTCTTAGTGAGTCTGGCTAAGGGTTGGTCAATTTTTAAAATCTTTTTTAAGAACCAGCTCTCTTTCATTCATCCTTTCTACTGTTTTTGTTTTGTTTTTAGTCTCCATTTCATTTATGTCTGCTTTAATTTTTATTTCCCTCCTTCTGCTGACTTTGGGCTTTGTTTGGTCTTCTTTTTCTAGTTCTGTTAGGTATAGTTTAAGATTACTTATTTGAGATTTTTCTTATTTGTAGGGGTGGGCCTGTATTGCTATAAATTTCCCTCTTACAACCACTTTTGCCACATCCCACAAGGGTTGGTATGTTGTGTTTTCATTTTTATTTGTGTCCAGGTATTTTTTTACTTCTCCTTTGATTTCTTCATTGATCCAATGGTTGTTCAGTAGCATGTTGTTTAGTCTCCACATATTGGAGTGGCTTTCTCTGCTTTTTTCTTGTAGTTGATTTCTAGTTTCATAGCATTGTGGTCAGAAAATATGCTTGATATGATTTCAATTGTCTTAAATTTATTGAGGCTTGCCTTGTTTCCCAGCATATGGTTTATCTTTGAGAATGTTCCATGTGCACTTGAGAAGAACGTGTATTCTGTTGTTTTTGGATGGAATGTTCTCTATAACTATTATGTCCATTGGTCTAGTATTTCATTTAAGGCCACTGTTTCCTTGTTGACTTTTTGTCTGGATGATCTCTTCACTGATGTCAGTGGAATGTTGAGGTCCCCTACTATTATTGTGTTGGAGTCAATTTCTCCCTTTAGGTCTGTTAATAGTTACTTTATATACTTTGGTGCTCCTGTATTAGGTGCGTATATACTCATAAGTGTTATGTCCTCTTGGTGGAATGTCCCTTTTATCATTATATACTACCCATCTTTGTCTCTACTTATCTTTTTTATCTTGAAATCTGCTTTGTCTGATATAAGTATGGCAACACCTGCTTTCTTTTGCTTGCCATTTGCTTGGAGTATCATCTTCTATCCCTTTACTCTGAGCCTATGCTTGTTTTCAGAACTGAGATGGGTTTCCTGCAGGCAGCATATTGTTGGGTCTTGTTTTTGAATTCATCCAGTGACACTGTGTCTTTGCCATTCCATTTACATTTAGAGTGATTATTGATATATGAGGGCTTAATACTGCCATTTATCTCTTCTTTTCTCATTGTTCTATATTTCCATTTTTCTCTTCCCTTATATTTCTGACTGCCATTTCAGTTTGGTGGTTTTATGTTATAGTTTTCACACTATTTATGATTTGTGGCTCTATTCTGATTCTTTGTTTGGTGGTTACCATGAGGTTTGTATAAAAGTTCTCATAAATGAGATAGTCTATTTTCTGGTAACCTCTTATCTCCATTAGCCTAAGGAGGTTCCATCCCTTCCTCTTCCACTTCTGAGCTATTATTGTCACAAATTCTCCTTTTTATTGTGCTGTGGGTTTGTGACTAAATTGAAGTGTTTATATTTATTTTTGATACTTTCTTTCCCTTCATCTTTTATGTTATAATTAAGTGCTTGCTAACTTGTTCTGATAGAGAGCTGCAATTTTCTGATTTTGTCTGTCTATTTCTTTGCTGAAAGCTTTGTAAGCCCTTGCCTTTTATTTCAGGTAGGAGGGCTTCTTTCATAATTTCTTATAAGGGAAGTCTAGTGGCTATGAACTTCCTCAGCTTTTGTTTATCTGGGAAAGCTTTCATTTCTTCTTTGTATCTGCAGGATAGTTTTGGTGGATATAGTATTTTTGGCTGAAATTTTTTGTTTTTCAGTATTTTGAATATACCATTCCATTATCTACTAGCCTGTAAGCTTTCTGCTGAGAAATCTGCTGAAAGCCTGATAGGGGTTCCTTTGTAGGTTATTTTCTTCTGCCTTGCTGTCCTTAATATTTTTTCTTTGTCATTGACTTTTGCCAGTTTCAATATTGTATGCCTTGGAGAAGGTCTTTTTGCATTGATGTAATTGGCAGTTCTATTGGCTTCATGTACATGTAAGTCCAGTTCCTTCCCCAGGTTTGGGAAGTTCTCAGTTATTATTTTTTTTGAATAAGCCTTCTGCTCCTCCCCCCTTCTCCCTCTGGAATATCTATAATCCTTTTGTTGCATTTCCTAATTGAGTTGGATATTTCTTGAAGAATTTCTTCATTAAAAAAATTCTTAGTTTTCTCTCCTCCTCTACCTGAAGCACTTCTGTATATCTGTCTTCTAATTTACTAATTCTGTCCTCCATAACATCAGCTCTATTTTTTATGGTTTCTAGATTATTTTTATCTTATTAATTGTATTCTTTATATCCAGAATTTCTGGGGTTTTTTTTGGAGTTTCAATCTCTTTGGCAAAGAATTCCTTCTGCTCATTAATTTTATTCCTGAGCTCATTGAACTGTCTTTCTGAGTTTTCTTGTAACCCACTGAGTTTCTTTATAACAATTATTTTGAATTCTCTGTCACTTAGATTGTAGATTTCTGTGACTTGAAGATTGGTTTCTGGAGACTCGTCATTTTCCCTCTGCTCCAAAGTGTTACTGTAATTCTTCATTGTGTTTGATGAAGTGATCCTTTGCCAGCACATTTGTGGTAGTATCAGGTCACAGATTCCACCTGACACTGCCCAGGGAGCTGTGTTTTCTGATCCTGCCCAGTCTGCTGGAAGTTGTGCATATAGGGCTACTCTGCATTCACCTGGGCTGGCTTTAGCCACTTTGCAGATTTTGCTCACATGGGCAGGGCCTCTGTACTGGGTAGGTGAGTCAGGCACCATATGTAGGGCCTCTGTGCTTGGCAGGGAACTTACTGAGCTGCTGCACATTAGGAGGGAGGGGCACCTCCATGGGGGCTGAGCCACCACTTTATGGGTCCCATGGGCTGCTGTGCCCTACAGGCAGGGTGCCTTTTGACTGGGCAGGGTGCCTTCTCCCCTGTGCTGCACTAGGAACAAAGGGTGCCCTAGTGGCTGAGCTGCCACTTGGTGGTCTCATGGGCTGCTGTGCTTTGAGGGCAGGAGAGACTTGCAAGTGCACAAAGTGCCTTATTGCCTGTATTGTGCTCAATGGCAGGCAACTTCATGGGGCCTGGGATGCCACCATTTTGTGTACAGCATTCTCACCTGTGGGGCTGCCATGGTACGATGGGTGCTCCTGCAGGCCAGGCTGCAAATCTGAAAGCATTCATGCAGGCCAGGCTGTCCCTGCCTCCTCTTACAGTTGCACTTGGCTGATGTGTGAGGATCTGCAACCTGGCTTGCTGCCACCAGAGATGGGAGGGATGTGCTCACCTAGTTCCACTGCCTCCTAGGGATCCAGTCCTTCTACCTCAGATGTATAGCTGCATGGATCTCTCAGACATCCTGTTGTGCTGTGCATGGAATCCTTTGCTGGTTAATGAGTGTCCATTTATTTGTAAATTAAAGGGGAGAGAATAAGGGAACAACTTACTCTACCATGATGCTGACATCCCTCCTGAACAGACTATTCTTTATCCATTGAATTATCTTGGCACCTTGGTAAAAAGTCAATTGACTATATTGTTTATAGTATATTTATGAGTTATGGCTTTATTTCTGGAATCTCGATATCTATCTACCTATCTATCTCCTTTCCCTGTACTTAACTGTCTTGAATACTGTAGCTTTGTAGTAGGTTTTGAAATCAGGAAATGTGAGTCCTCCCAATTTTTTCTTATTTTTTAAGATTGTTTTGGCAATTTTAGAACCCATGAATGTCCATATGAATTTTAGGCTCAACTTGTCCATTTCCACATAAGAAGGCAGAAAGGATTTTGATAGCAATTGCATTTAATGTGTCCATCAATTTTTCCATGTTAAAAAATATTGTCTTCCAATCTATTTATTTGTCTTTAATTTCTTTCAACAATTGTTTGTGGTTTTCATTGTTCAAGTCTTGCTCTTCTTTTGTTAATTTATTCCTGTTTTCATTATTTTTGATGCTATTGCAAATAGATTGTTTTCCTGATTTTATTTTTGGATTATTCATTCTAGTCTATAGTAATACAAATGAACAATCCCTTTTTTATATTGATGTTGTATCCTACAACCTTGCTTGCCTGTTCACTAGCTCTAATAGTGTGGAGTGTATGTTTGCTTGTATGTGTGTGCCTGTGTCTGTGCTCTTCAGGGTTTTCCATATTTAAGGTCATGTCACCTTCAAATAGAGATGGTTTTACTTGTCTCTTTCCAATCTGAATGTCTTTTATTTCATTTTCTTTCCTATTTGCCCAAGCTAGAACCTTTAGTACAATGTTGAATAGAAGTAGTGAGAGCATTTATCCTTATCTTGGTCCTGATCTTAGGAAGAAAGCTTTCAGTCTGGGTCACCATTACATGTGATGTTACTTGTGAATTTTTTGTAGATGGCTCTTATCAGATTGAGGAAGTTCCCTTCCATTCCTCATTTTTTGAGTATTTTTACCATAAAATGGTGTTGGAATTCAATGCAATTGATATCAAAATTCCAATGGAATTTTTCACAGGACAGGAACAAACAATTCTAAAATTTGTATGAAATCACAAAAGATCCTGAATAGCAAAAGCAATCTTGAGAAAGAAGAACAAAGCTGAAGGCATCATGCTCCCTGATTTCAGACTATCCTATCAAGCTATATTAATCAAAACAGTATGGCATTGGCATAAAAACAGACACATAGATCAATGGAACAGAACAGAGAGCCCAGAAATAAACTCACACATATATGGACAATTAATTTATGACAAAGGAGCCAAGATTATACAATGAGGAAAAGGTAGTCTCTTCAATAAATGGTGTTGGGAAAACTGGACAGCCACATGTAAAGAATGAAAGTAGACCACTATCTTACACCATACACAACAATTAACTCAAAATAGATTAAAGACTTGAATGTAAGACCTGAAACCATAAAACTCCTGGAAGAAAATACAGGTAGTACACTCTTTGACATTGGTCTTAGCAGCATCTTTTCAAATACCATGTCTACTCATGAAAGGGGAACAAAAGAAAAAATAAACAAATAGGACTACATCAGACTAAAAAGCTACTGCATGGCAAAAGAAACTATGAACAAAATGAGAAGACAACCCACCAATCTGAGAAAATATTTGCAAATCATATATCCAACAAGGGGTTAATTTCCAAAATATATAAAGAACTCATACAACTCAACAACAGAAAAATGAAAAACCCAATAAGAAAATGGGAAGAGGACATGAACATTTTTCCAAAGAAGTTATACAGATGGCCAACAGGCACATGAAAAGATTTTTAACATCACTAATTATTAGAGAGATGCAAATCAAAACTTCAATGAGCTATCACCTCACACCTGTCAGAATAGCTATAATTACTAAGATAGAAAATAACAAATGTTGGAGAGGATGTGGAGAAAAGGGAACCCTCAAACACTGCTGGTAGGAATGCAAAGTGGTACAGCCACTATGGAAAACAGTATGGAGATTTCTCGAAAAACTAAAAGTAGAAATGCTGTATGATCCAGCTATTCCACTACTCAGTATTTACCCGAAGAACATGAAATCAATAATTTCAGAAAGATACATGCACCCCTATGTCCAATAACAGCATTATTCACCATAGCCAAGATGTGGAAGCAACCCAAGTGCCCATCAATGGATGAATGGATAAAGAAGATGTGGCATGTATATATACAATAGAATACAACTCAGCCATAAAAAAGACAAAATTGCACCATTTGAGACAACATGGTTGGATCATGAGGGTATTATGCTAAGCAAAATAAACCAGAGATAGAGAAATACTGTGTGATTTCATTCATATGTGGAAGATAAACAAATACATAGTTAAGGAGAACAGATTATTGGTTACCAGAGGGGAAGGGAGAAGGGGGAGGGCAAAAGGGGTAGAGAGGCACATATGTACGGTGACAGATAAAAAATAGACTATTGGTGGTGAACATGATGCAATCTATACCAAAATGTAGAAATGAAATATAATAATGCACACCTGAAATTTACACGATGGTATAAATTAATATGGCCTCAATAAAACAATTTAAAAAATGTTTTCAGGGCTTTCAAACTTTAAAACAAACAAAATTTTTCTCTTTTTACTTTTAAATGAAAATTAAAAGTAATTTACATACCACAATTATTGTAATACAGTTTTGTATTTTTATTGTATTTACCTTTTCCAGTGAGTTTTATACTTTCCAATGCTTCTGTGTTGCTGTTTAATATTGTTTTATTTCAAGTATTAAAAATATCTTTAGCCTTTCTTTTAAGGCAAGTGTAGTGGTGATGAATTCCCTCAGCTTTTATTGGGCTGGGAGAGTTTCTCTTCTTCTTCTTGAAGGACAGTTTTGCTGGGTATGTTAGTCTTGGTTGGCAGTTTTCTTCACTTCAGCATTTAAAATATATCATTCTACTCCCTCCTGGCCTCCAAGATTTCTGCTGAGAAGTCTGCATATAGCCTTATTGGGGCTCCTTTGTATGCGATGAGTCACTTTTTTCTTGCTGTTTTCAAAATCATCTCTTTGTGTTTGACTTTTGACAATTTGATTGCAACGTGTCTCTGTGTAGACTTATTTGGATTTTCAATGTTTGGGATCCTTTGGGCCTCATGATCTGGATGTCCATTTCCTTCCCTGATTTGGAAAATTTTCAGCTATTATTTCTTTAAATAAGCTTTCTGGTCTTTTCTCTCTGTCTTCTCCTCCTGAGGCTCCCATAATCCATATATTGGTTCATTTGATGATGTCCTGTAGTCCACTAGGCATTTTCCACTGTTTTTGGTTCCTTTTTCTTTTTGATCCACTCACTGAGTAGTTTCAAGTAGCTTGTGTTTGAGTTTGCCAATTTTTTCTTCCAGTTTGTCACATCTGCTGTTGAAGCTCTTCAAATTTTTCATTTCAGTTATGTACTTTTCAGCTCCAGAATTTCTGTTTGGTTCTTTTGTTTTCTATTTCTTTGTTGATAGTCTCATTTTGCTCATGTACTGTTTTCTGGATTTCATTCAGTTGTCTATATGAGTAACAGGTGTTCTTTACTCATTAAGCTTCATTAAGAGGATTATTTTGAATTCTTAGTTAGGAAATTCATAGATTTCAATTTCTTTAGGTTCAGCTACTGTAGTTTTTTATTCCTTTGATTGTGTCTTATTTGCATTATTCTTTGTATTCCTTGGAGTTTTGCATTGAAGAAAGAGCCATCTCTCTCAGTCTGTATGGACTGACTTCAACAAGGAAATGTTTTTACTAATCAGCCTGGCTAGAGATTCTGGGATCCTCTTAAACATTTTCTATGGATGTGCATGCTCCATCTTTTACCTTCCTCCCATGGGAGATGCCTCAGGGTTATGTGCCTCCTCTCAATATCTCAGATACGTGCCAGCAGCAATAATCCACCACCTCTTTTTTTTGTTGTTATCTGCCTCTAGGTGTCTGAACTATGCTGTTTCTGTCAGTACCCCATGTGAGGTTAGGCAGTTCACTGAAAGGTGTGGGATGTTGGATGCACACTCCCATTTCTCTTTTCCCTGAGGGAGAAATCACAGGCTGAAGTGTTCTCTCTCAGTGCTGAGCTGTGTTGGCTTTGGGTGAGTGTGGATGGCAGTAAAGTGAAATTGTTATTCTTACCTGTTTCATTGTGGCTGTTCTCAGTTTTGTGCTCATCTGGGGTACTACAAACTCTCAACTGGATTCTGGACTCCTCATAAATGTATTTTGGCCCATATATTGCTGTTAAATTGGTATTTCTCTTGGGAGGAGTCAAGGGCTGGGTCTTCCTATTCTGCCACCTTACCAAAATCACTCAGTCATTATTTCTTCAAATATATTTTCTAGTCTTTTCTCTGCCCTCTCCTTCTGGGACTTTCATTATGCATATGTTGGTACACCTGATGGAGTCCCACAGATGTCTGAGCCTCTGTTCATTTTCTTTCATTCATTTTTTTAGTTCTTTGAACTGGATAATCTCAATTTACCTCTCTTTAAATTCATTGCTTATTTTCTGCCAGCTCAAGTCTTCTGATGAGACCCTCTAGTGAATTTTTCTTCAGTTAGTATACATTTCAACTCCAGAATTTCTATTTTGTTTCTTTTTATAATTTCCATCTGTTGATGAGACATCTTTCTCATACTTCTCTTTAGTTCTTTAATTTTTGTGGATATTTTACTTTAAGTCTTGAGAATATTTAATATAGCATATTTAAGCCTTTGTCTAATAAGCCAACATCTGGGTTTCTCAGGTACAGTTTATATTGACTGCTTTCTTTTTCTATGTAGGAGTCATACTTTCTTGTTTCTTTGCATGGCTCACAACTTTTGTTGACAACTGGAACTTTTAAAGAATATAAATTGGCAACTCTAGAAATCTGATTCTTCCCCCTTTCCCAGTGTTTGGTGTTGCTGCTGCTTATTGTAGTTTGTTTGCTTAGTGGCTTTTTGTGAACAAATTCTGTATAATCTGTATTATTTTTCATGTGTGGATACTGAACTCTATACTTGGTTAGCTCACTGGTCAGCTAATGAATTAATGACCTGAAACCAATAAAGATCTCAGATTTTCCTGAGAGGCTCTGAACACATGTTAGGGCATGCCTTCAACACAGCCAAACCATCTGATCTCTGACTTTGTCTTCACTTACTGCTTGTACAGAGCCTCCAGGTCATCCAGAGGAGAGAGCTTAGGGCATTCCCTCGACTTTCATGAGTATGCACACAGCCATACACATGCACATCACCTTCTAGACTCCAAGGAATAGTTTGGAGTTTTTCAAAGCCATAGATATTTCAAAGCTATAGATATTTCATTCCTCAGCTTCTCATTTTAATTTTTTGCTTAGTTTATTGTTTCCCTAATTGTTATCCATCAACTCAGGCATCCTGTGACCTCAAAACACTTGCCAGTAAATATTTGCAGCAATTCTCGATGGGGAGAGGCCTTTTGTGTTGGTCAAATACAGACTGCTTTCCAAATAGGATCTTAAACCACCAGGCAGGTCAAATAGTGACAGTTCTTTGTGAATGAAGCTTGGAAATAATTCAAGCTTTGTTCTTCTCTCTCTTTTACTAAGAATGTAAGTCATCCTTTTTCAAGGCTGCAGCATAGCTGGGGAGTAGGAAATGGGACTAGGATATGTTAAAACACCTTAATACTCACTATTATTACTGGAATTTATCCATTTTTCTTGAACAAAAGATTCCTTGATTTGCTGCAAATCTTTAGTTCATTTCCAGAATTCTGAAAAAGTTTATTCTGACAATTTTTGCTGATTTTATTTTGCTATTATGGAGCAACTGATTTTTGGAGGTCTTTATTCTGTCATTTTTGCAGAAATCACCCCCATGCCAATTCTTATTGCTAGAGAAAATGTGCTCTTCTAATTTCAAATATTTACGAAGATAAATTTTTTGCTTTTACTTTTCTCCAATCTTACTTAAAATGAAAAAAGCCTTCAAATCATTTCCATTGCACAATGCTTTCCAAAGTTAAAAAAATAGTATATTTCGAGGCTGGCCCAGTGGCATAGTAGTTGGGTTCGTGTGCTCTGCTTTGGCTGCCCAGGGTTCACAGGTTTGGATCCTGGGTGCGGACAGATGCACCACTTGTCAAGCCATGCTGTGGTGGCGTCCCATATATAGCAGAGGAAGATGGGCACGGATGTCAGCCCAGGGCCATCTTCCTCAGCAAAAAAAAAAAAAAAAAAAAGAGGAGGATTGGCAATGGATGTTAGCTCAGGGCTAGTCTTCCTCACCAAAAAAAAAAAGAAAGTATTTTTGCTTCATAAATAAGTGGGTATGCTATTTTCTATTAATAAAAATGATTTCATGATCATTCTGTGTCTACTATGCAACAATGATGACCAGAAAATGCCAATCTCCTAGGTAGCATGTCATTCTATTCCTTTTTTTTCCCCTCAAGTGTCACAGTGGGTACTAATGAAGACCATAGCTCAGGACCAGTCAGAGAACAAACAGATCTCAAGTATTAGAATTCTCCTCTCTTTCTCACCACAGCCTCCCTTATAGGTAATTAATATGGAGATTGTCCATACCTGGTGAAGAAGAAGAGGACGAAAAAGGGTATAGACACTGTCAATTGAAGTGTGCGCCAGTCTCGAATGGCAAAAGCCAGTCCTCCCAGAAGTATCTGTCCAACACTGCAGGCACTTATTACTAGCCCTGTCATAAAAGCTGTTGAGTTGGTCCCTGTCCACTCTGACGCTGGAAGAAAACATAGATAATAGTAATTTCAGACAAAGGGCAATTTCAAGGTCAATTAAAGACATGGAGACAACAAAATCTCAAAATATTGACTTACTGATAATGAAAGTGTTGGCCAAAATAGTCATGATACAGACCCCTCCCAAGAAGCGTAATGAGCAGTAAACGAGGAAGGTGGGAGCAAAGGCTGCACATGTGTTAGCAATGGCGAACTGGAGCAAACACCATCTGAACACGATCTTCCGTCCAAACCTAAGAAATCGTGAACCAGGTGGATTATTTGGGAGAAAAGATGATATGTGGAAAACTTGACAAAAGTTGACACATCTTGAAATTTAGAGTAAATTTTTAAGTGAAACTTTGCACTTGAGACCTGGAAGAATAATTATACAAGTCAACAGCAGAAATCACTGATGTCACCATCCCTATTTGTCAAAACAAACTGTTGTCAAAGCCCTCTCAGCAACCTGTCACCAGGAGGCCTCTTATGCCATGTGGAACCACATAAAAGAAGATAAAATATGGAAAATTGTCACAAATGTTTAGTATAAAATATATGCATTTAGGATAGTGGGTTTGTGTGCTGTGTTTAGAGCACTGAGGAATGAAATCAAGAGATCTCTACTTGGGTCCACATTATCAAGGTAAAGCCTAAACGTATTTGAGAGGAAGAGTGGGACTACAACACATCAAAGTTGCAGAGAGATTGCATAAGAACCACTCTCAGATGTGTCTGGGTTTAAAGGCCTTGAGAAATATGTTTCAGCTTAAACAGAAGATAACCCAGCAACCATTCCACTCAGTTCAGGAACTGATAGAAGGATGTACTGAAAGTGAAAAACAGAATGGTTATCCCTTTACCATGACAATTTTTAAAATAGTAGCCTTTAATTTTTCAAGCAATTTTAGGTTTACAGAAATATTGAGTAGAAAGTACACAGAGTTCTCATATACCCCCTCACACACACAGTTTTCCATGTGATTAAAGTTTTCCATTAGTGTGCTACATTTGCTTCAATTGATGGACCAATATTGATACATTATTGTATGTATCAATGGAGGAGAGGATGAGATGAGACAGAGAATAAGGAACAAAGACAGGAAAATAAACAAAAAGCAGGGAATTCTGTATGTCTGAGAGTGGCGGGAAGGGGCTTACTCTGGAGTCAACTTGAACAAAACTACTCGTGCTGATACTAAATTCCTAGTAGTATTAACTACTACTATGCACAAATCTTGGTTTTGGACACCTGTTCTGAAACATTTGTTACTTTAGTAATAGTATATTTAAGTCATCATGAGTCTCGTAAAAGGTGTTACTTTTGGAGTATTTTTACAACATATTTCATTACTGTATTTGCATTAGAGAACTCACGATAGAATCAATTGCCTTTTTAAAAAAGAGCTATGAATGAGGACCTGATGGAAAGGCAACCATTAGAAAACTGAGAAATGAAAATACAATAAGTATAATGAGAGTCTATATGTCCTAAATAAATCCTCACAGTACCAGTGCCAGAGGTTCAGAGGGAGGGATGAATAGTAGGAGCACAAGGCACTTTCAGGGAGATAATCTTCTAATGGTGGATACATGACATCATCCATTTGCCCGTAAGACTGTACAACACAAAAAGTGTGCCTTAAAGTAAACAATGAGTTTGGTCAATAATGAATCAATATTGGTCCATTAATTGAAGCAAATGTAGCACACTAATGGAAGACTTCAATCACATGGAAAACTGTGTGTGTAAGGGGGTATATGAGAACTCTCTTTACTTTCTACTCAATATTTCTGTAAACCTAAAATTGCTCTAAAAATTAAAGGCTACTATTTAAAAAATTGTCATGGTAAAGAGACATCCATTCTGTTCTTCACTTTCAGTACAGTATTCAATAAATTACATGAGACACATGAGATACATATGAGGCTTTGTGTTAGATGATTTTGCCCAACTGTAGGCTAATGTAAGTGTTTTGAACACATTTAAGGTAGACTAGGTTAAGCTATGATGCAAACATAGGTTAGGTGTATCAAATGCATTTTTGACATGATATTGTCAACTTAAGATGGGTTCGTTGGGAAGTAACCTCATCATAAGTTGAGGGAGCCCTGTACCTGTATACCCAATGATATTCCAAGTTTTATAATAGCATATACAAATAAAGAGATAAATAGTAAGCACATTAGAATGGTCTCTGGTGAAGGATGGGAATGGAGATAAATGGAAATACATATAAAGTGTTGTACATATAAGAAAGAAGCCTTGCCCAAACTAATGAGGATACTGCATCATGAATGAAGAGGATGATTAACTGAACTTTTTTGATTCATTAAAAACACAGTTGGTGCAGTCTTACCATCCCTTTCCTTCCTTCAGGGCACACACAAAGACAACATCTCCTCAAGCTGATGGTAATTACATAGGGCCCTATAACTGGGTCAATTGGACGTAGCAGAGTGGAATGCCAATGCCAGGCATGACCATAAAATGTCCATTGTGGTCTTACACAGTCTCTCACAGATGTTAGAGTCACACAATGCATGAGCTGGCTCCCTGAGCCACTGCCCAAAAGATGGATACCCAGGAGGGTCACCCTACCATATCTGACTGAAACATCAGTGAGCACTATCCTCTTATGATGGTAACTGATTGAGATTTGGGGTTGCTAACTTCCATGACTAATATGGCAGTGCCATGATGAAAATGCTGTTTGATGAAGATAAGTAGAAAAGCCTCATGTGCATTTTTGATTGGAGGAGGAGGAAGGAAAGGAAGTAAGGAGAACATCTAGAATGAAAAGATGTGTCAGTCTTGATACGATTTAATGATGAGACCTTTGGTTAGGGCAAAAGTGGATGCCAGTGAAAAAGAAATGAAGGCACAGATGGATAGAGTGCATAATGAACAACTTTGAGTGAATTTGAAATCTGACAAGGAAAGAAGTCAAGCCTGGAAAATTTGAGTAACCAGGTAAAAGAATGACAGCTCCAGCTGTGGTGATGTAAAATGGTGATCACGTGGTAAGTTATTGCTTTAGGCAGGGTTGAGTTTACATGACATCACTGGTATCTAGCTGGATGTCCCTCCTGAGTTACCTTTCCCAACCTCATAACTATAAAAATATTTATATGCTAATAAAATCAAAGTTAATATCCAGCCTTCACCTCTTCTGTGACTTTAATATCCATAGGTACACCTGTCCTCCTGAATCTCCACATGTATGTCTAGTAGGCAACTCCATGTCAGGAAGTCCAGTGAGATGTCTTGATTTTCTCCCCAAATTTGTTTCTACCCTAGTCCTCTCCCATCTTGTATAGTGGTATTAGAATTCACTCATTTTTTCAGTCCAAAAGGCTGTATTCCCCTTGAAGATGTCTATTTCTCTCAGAAGCCCCCCAGTAGTAAATAGTAATCTAAACCATCAGCAAGTCTTACTGCCTCTATCTCTAAAACATTTCCCAAATCCAGGTACATCTTACCATCTTCTTGGATACCTCTTCAATTTATACTCCTATCATCTCTCCTCTGGACTATTTCAAAAGCCTCCTAGCTGGTCCCTGTTTCCACTCAATGGAGAAGTGTGACCTTCAAAAGGCCATGTTTTAAATTTCTCCTTAAAAAATAAAGGCTGGGAAATGGAATGAGAATAACTTGGGTGAGGCATGACTAGATAGCAAGTCAGGGAAGAGCTCTTTGAGGAGGTGATATTGGAACTTGAGAAATTAGAAGGTATAGGCTGAGCCACATGCAGGGAAAGGAGTATTTGGAGCAGAAGGAAGAGCAAGTGTGAGTGCTGTGTGGTGGAACCAGCTTGATGTTTTGAAGGCTAGAGGGAATGAGGGACATTGGTAGGAGAAGAGGTGAGAAGGGATGCAGGGGCCAGATCTCATCCTGGCAGGACTTGGATTTTATTCTAAGTACATCGGAATATCATTGGACTGTCACTTGGGTCCTGGGGTAAGAAAGACAGAAAAAAGTTCAAGTTTGAGAATGCACAGATAAGCTCGCTATGTGGGTGAAACATGTCACATTAACAAGAATCAAATATGAGCAGCTGGTGCCCTTTAACGGAGTGAGCTACCCTTTCTCAAAAGTTTTCCAACAGAAACTAGGTGGTCAGAAATATTTGTCAGAAATACAGAGCTGTTTTCATTTGATAGAGGGATGAACTTGATAATTTCTAAGGTTCCTTTAATATCTTCTAAAGTATCCTTTACTAGTTAAGATCTGATAGGATCATTTGACAAATCTGAGTCATGGGGATTGAAATCAACCCGCTTACAACTGGTCTTCTGCCTACCACTATTATCTCCTACCCAACTGTCACATCCCCATCATTCTCATACCTCTTACTAAGCATTTCACTGAAGTTTAAGTTACATACAAAAAAGTGCACACATCCAATACATATGAGTTTGTTAATTTTCACAAAATAAACGTACCCATTTAGGCAGTTGTAGGTCAAAATAGAACATTGCTATCACACAAGAAGCCCATCTTGTGCCTCCTCCTAGTCACTGTTCCCACCAGAGTTATCCAGTGTCATGACTTTTAATATAGAGATCAGTTTGCCTGCTTTTGACCTTTGTAAAAATGGGAATGATACAGTGTGTGACATACAGTATATGACATAGAGTACATGGCATAATCATACAGCATAAGACATAATCCTTAAGTCAAAGAATGGTTTTTCCATGTGGTTGCATGTGGCTATTCTTTCTCATTGCTGAATATAAATTTATATGAATCTACCACAATTTACTTTTTCATTCTACTGTTGATGGATATTAACCTGCATCCATGCTCCAAGAAAACTTATTTATCCACATTTTTTATTAGATTGCTTCATTCATTAATTCATTATACATTCATTCATTCATTATGCTATTTGAATAATGGTATAAAGTCTGAGTCTGAACACTGAGGGAAATGAACTCTCTGATCCAAAGGCCTATATAGATAACATTTAACTGTGAAAAACTCAAAGTTCATAATTTTTACTTGGACTGGGGGTGTCTGATGACATATAAATCCCCAGAGTACCCTCATGGGAAACATGCTTGGGTGACAACAATGGTTGACTGCCTTCTTCAGAAGGCGCTCTGCCAGGTCACAGGAAGTCCTAAACTTCTCATCCCCCAAGCCATGTCATCCTAGGTTCTTTTTTCTTAAATTTTCATTTTTATTGATGTCTTAATAGTTTATAACATTATAGGGTTTTAGCTGTGCATTATTTTTTGTCTGTCACCATGTGAATGCATCCCTTCACCCCTTGTGCCCAGCCCCCACTCCCCTTCCCCTTGGTAACCACATCCTAGGTTCTTAATATGATTTACTTTATATGGTTACGAATGTTACCTATGAAAGCGATTTCACAAGGATCATCATCCAGGTTACCACTGCAATGTTTTACCATACCATCAGTGCCACGTGGCAATGCAAACCACAGATTTGATGATGATTACCCACTGCATATGTGCACCTACATTGCAGGTATGCAATGTTGACCAGTGTAGAAATGTCCATAATCATTTATCTTGCAGGGACTAAGTGGTTCTGAGCATTGCCAAGGCAATAATACTCTTTCACAAATTTGTACTTTTGAACATGTAGGCACGTTCTGCCTCAAAACCCCTTCCTTTCCCTGCATTGAACTAACTCCTAGTCATAAACCTCAAATCCTGGCATCTGCTCTAAAAATCCCTCTCGGAAATTTCTTTGAGTCTGATTGAGATGTCCTTCTCTGTCCTCCTCCATGCAATACGAGGAGCAGGTTTATCACACCAGACTATAATTTCCAGTTCAAGTATCAAGCACTCTTGTTAGGTTGTAACCCTCTGGAGTCAGAGACAGAGGTTAGTACATAGCACAATGCAAAATGCACAGTTAGAGCTCAGCAAAGATTTCTAAAATAAGGGATTGAATACAGCCGTTGATAAATAGCCCAGAAGAAAGCAAGGTGACACTCACCTGTCTGAAAGATGACCAAATATCAGACTTCCCAGCAGCTGGGCAGCCATAAATAAGGATTGAGCCACTGGTCTTAGTGACTGAGATTCACATACCAGGTCCCACTGGAAGAGAAGGAAAGCAGCACAGCACTTTCAGAAGAGTTGAAGTCCTTTAGTGGAAACTGACTCCAAACTCCTACATATGATGTGCACGATCCTCTGCTGTGTGGGTCCTGCCTCCCTCTCCAGCCACTCTCCTCTTATATCCCACACACTAAAAATACTGAACTGATGTCAATACTTCAAATGCAGGTGGCTCACTCTCTCTTCCCCATTCCTTTGAATGGTCTGTATCCACATGTCTATATATCTTTATTCATTTTCCTCATAGACCACCAATTCTCTTTATTGCATTAACTTATACACATTCTTCAGATACTGTCTCAAACATCATTTTTCTAAGAAGCCTTCCCTCATCCTACAGGTAACATAAGGGCTCTGCCTTTGAATTCACTTAGCAGTCTATGTTCAAATTCTACAGTAACCTTCATGTCTGGCCACACATCAAACCACATGAAAAGCTTCAAAAATACTGATGTCTGGATCCTTTGCCCAGAGGTTCTAATTTTTCAATGAGTGTTGAGAACCATTGACTTAGCATATCAATACTCTTTAAATCATAAGTCTCTGTTACTAGATTAAATGATGTAATAACAGGTTCATGACTAGTTTGTTAAACCTGATACTAATACTCTTGACTGTCATAATATAGACAAGAAATTACTATCTGCTGAAGGAATGAAGAAAGGGCTGATTTCAGTATCCACTTGGGGACTAAAAGTATTAAAGCAGGTCTACTTTTTGTGTTAGCTCTAAACACTTTGATCATATAAGTAGAAGGTTTAAATGAGACATCTTACCTCAGTTACGATGGTGGAGGAGAAGGAGCTTTGGTCATACACCCAGCCATCCACACAGGGCTCCGTGTCTGGCTCACTCATGTTAGGGAAGGTCCCATTCAGGTGAAGGAACTGCCACTGGGGATGGATGAAGCGACGACATTTCTCTGGCCTCAAGTTTGAGTCCAGTGGGATGGAGATTCTCAGGAGGGTGTCTTGGCTGACAATTTCAGTGCCATTAGCTGAGACAGTGTCATTGTCGAGGATGTGGACCCAGCAGCGGTGATCAGGGATGGCTGCAGTGAAGTTCTCCAGTAGAATATGAGGGTATGTTATGAAGCTACAGATACAAAAGAAAACTACCTGAAGGATCTGAAATCTCCCCAGACTTCCAACTTGATCCAGGAGATCCTGAAAGGCCATCAAGGCTGAACAGGTGAGCCCCAAGAGGAGGCACAATGACTTCGCAGAGATAAGGTCAAAGAGAGAAAATATTTCCTTTCACTATGTCACTCTAAGTGGGCGTTGGTCCTGACATCACTTTCTCCTCAGTGGCCCCACCTTGCCACTACAGAAGAGCAGTAGGAGGAGTCACCCCCAAGTCTTTTGAGGTTAGGCAGCTAGATAATTTCCATAAAGTCACAGATATAATTATTTGGCAAAAAGACTTTCAGATGTTGACAACTAAACCTGCTTAAAAGACTACTCATTGCATGATCCTGACCTTAGAGGCACCTGAGAAGTCAACAGTACTTTGGGCAGAAATACACCTGTTTTCCACACAACCCAAAATACGCCTGTTCAATAATTGCTAGTATTTTCAGAAAGGAATGTTTGGAGACTCAAAAGTAAACTGCTTTGTGATGTTCTGGTGCAAAGAGCAGAGACCAGGGTTTTTTCTTGGTTAGGACTGATTTTTTATTAAAAGTTAAAGAAACTATCCTTAGTTAAATTAAAGCAAAGTGGAATGCTGTGCATAAACATTAACTTTTGGTAGCTGAAGTTCTGCTTCAGTTCAAATCATACCAGTGAGAGTGACTTTAAGATTGTTTGTGTGTGAGGAAGATAAGCCCTGAGCTAACATCCCTTGCCAATCCTCCTCTTCTTTGCTGAGGAAGATTGGCCCTGGGCTAACATCCATGCCCATCCTCCTCCACTTTATATGGGATGCCGCCACAGCATGGCTCGACAAGAGGTGTGTCGTCTGCACCCATGATCCAAACCTGCGAACCCTGGGCTGCTGAAGCGGAGCGCGCGAACTTAACTGCTACACCACCTGGCTGGCCCCAACTTTAAGATTTTTGAAATGAGGAAATTTTGAAAGGGAGGAAGGAAATAGTACTTTCTGTAACAGTTTATTTTACCAGATTTATTGAGTCATTCTCATAGCATTTTGGACTTTCTCTGCGGGGCTATAAATAAAACAATGTTATACATTTACATATATTCGTATATTATATATATTTATAAATTTATAAATAAAACATGAGGTCAGTGTTTCAAAGTCTCATAAGCCAGTTAATAAGAGACAGGTACATAAATAATTACACTGTAATGTCATGAGATAGCTGTAAGAAAGATACACAATGTGCTACCGGAGAATTAAAGAGAAAATGTTTAATGATTCCTAGGAAGATTCCATGGGTTTGGGAAGTGATCCCTGTAGAAATGGACTTTTACCTCCTATTAAAGAAGGTACTTGAGAAAATGAAGTAGTGGCTGAAATATTGGAAAAAAGCCAATTTCTGACCAAGGGAATAATAGGTACACAATTACAGTAAAAGGGTAAGTAATATTTAAGTACCTACAGGATATTCAAAAGCTAGATGCTCAAGAACATACAGGGCAATAATGGAAGAAGGTAGGTTGATAAAAAAATCTTTGAATTTATTCTGCAGACTCAAGTTTCTCATTCTTGAATTCGAAATTCATCACCTGTGGAACATCTTAGAATGCAGATTCCTGTCCAGCCCACAGAGATTCCCTTACAGGAAATGACTTTGATGGAGCAATTCCAAAGATGAAATTTAAGGAATCGCTGAGTGCTATTGTAAAGTTTTAGAAAGAGGGATGTCTAAGTTTGCTAGGGCTACCATAACAAAATACCACACACTGGGTGGCTTAAACAACAGAAATTTATTTTCTCACAGTTGTGTAGGCTAAAAGTCCAAGATCAAGGTATCAGCAGGTTTGGTTTCTTTTGAGACCTGTCTCCTTGTCTTGCAAGATGGTCACCTTTTCACTGTGTCCTTACATGGCCTTTCCTCTGTGTCTACATCCCTGGTGTCTCTTCCTCTTACAAGGACACCAATAATATGGGATTAAGGCCCCACCCATAGGGCCTCATTTTAACTTAATCACCTCTTTAAAGACTTTATCTCCAAGTATGGTTATATTCTGGGGCATTGGGGGTTGAGATTTCAACATATGAATTTGGGGGGATACAACTCAGGGTTAAACAATCAGATTTTTATTTTATTGAAGTTGCTAATACTATGTAAAAATAGTGAGAAGTGAATGGTCCAGCAAGGCAGATCATTCAGAACCTTAGGAGTAAAATGATATAATGGTGATAATTACAGCTAAGAATTCACTGAGTGTTCACGATGTGTCAATTCTGTCATAAGCACTTTTCATGTTTTTGTTTCTTTAGTCCTCACCACTTTATTGTCTCCATCTTACCACTGAGAAAATAGAGGTCCAGAGAGATTAAATAACTTGCCAAAGGGTATCCAGACTGCAAGTGGTGATGCCGGAAAAAGAACAAAGGTAGTTTAACTCCAAAGACAATCTTTTACTCACTTTGATTTACTAGTTTTATTCTCATAGACAAAATGATTGTTTTTATGAAATGATGAAGGTGTATCTGGAGTCAAGTTGACAGGGAGAGAAGCTGAAATCATTGTTCCCCATCCTCAAAATCTTCCACAAAACACAAAAAATTAAAGGAGAGGAAATTCAGTACCATGGTAACCAAATGTAGACACACAAAAATAATGAAATTGTATGTTCCATGGATCAAACAGTAAAGTATCGATAGAGTAATGGGGAAAAAAAGGAGGATGCAGAGAAAAATGTATTATTAATGGCAATAACGATCACTAAAAACATATTGATATGTTCCTATGTGCCAAACACTGGGCGAGGTTCTTTCCATGCACCTGCTGTTTATTCTTTACAACTACCCTGTGAGATGGAAATTATTGCCTTTGGTTTGCAGGAAAAATACAACACGGAGAAGTCTGTAATATGCCCAACCAAGTTGACTGAGCTAGTAAGATGTGAACAGGGTATAAACCTGAACAAAATCTGGCGGGAAGTCCAATGTTGGCTATGTAGTGAAGGATGAACTTGCTGGCCAAGGACAGACAAGGAAATCAGGACACTATGTATAATTATGCAAACACCTACCTGTAAATTCCCACTCCACCCTCACCTTACACAGGCTTCTTTATGTCACAGGCTCCATAATTATTTGTGGGACAAAAGAAGCCCAAGCACTGCGATGTCACTGTGAGAAGTTTATGTCTTATTGAAATGGAGGACAGGTGGAAGCTGCTCACTTTATGCTGAATTCTCATTGGGCACCACCACTGCTCTCTCTCTGGGTTTTGTTGTATATGAGCTCTTATCCTGATACATTGATTTATTTATTTCTCCTTTCCTTCCAGCATCACTGGTTGTTTTGCTGGCTTAATTAAAGTTTCTGTAATTAGACATTTGCAGTGATTTGCTACTGTGCTCAGTTTTCCCTTTGATCCCATTGAAACCCTTCAACATTACAAGAGGGCAAAACCAGGATTCACATCCATGTTTGCTTATTGGAGACAGATGTGCACTAGACCACATGAGGAACTTCCATAAGGCAAGGCTGCCCTCCTGAATGAGCCTCCTTGGAAAGATGCCTCAGGAATATGCTGCCCTAATCCCTGAATATACTGCCTAGTAGATCAGTGGAATCAGAATCTGCCCCACATTTTGGGGAGGGAAGGAAATACAGAACATAGGCAAAAGAATCCTGTAGCACAAAATAAGCTTCATCCAAGAATCACCAAGCCCCTGACATGCAAACAGGTCATGGTGTCTCCCAACTTAAACAAAAAACAAAATAAACTTCTGATGAACTCACTTTCTCCTTCAGCTACTGCCCTATCATCAGATCTCATTGACAGAAAAAAAAAACCCTTTCTCATTTTCTTCTCTCTCATTTATATTTTTACCCAATCCTATCAGGCGTCCATCTCCACCAAATTTCTTCTGAAGGTCCTAGTGTTTTCCATATTTTCAGATCCAAATGTTTATGTTGTAGTTGATAAATTCCTCCTCCTGGAAACAGTTTCTTTATTTGCCTTTCAAGACCTTATTTTATTTTGCTTTACTAATTCATTGCAGGCTGCTCTTTCTCATTCTTCTGTGCTGGCTCTTCAAATATTGGAGTGTTGGAGGGCTCAGTTCCTGAATATTTTCTCTTCTCTGTGTATACTCACTTTCTTCATTTTTTACTATTGGCTTCTAAATTGACATCTCCAGCACAATCTTTCCCCGAAACCTCAGGTTTTAAAACTTGTTCCACCTTCAAATGACACCCAGAATCTGACTGCCCCTAACTGCCTGCCCTATTACCCACCAAGTCTAAGTCACTCTCATTTCTCACCTGGACTATTGTCCCCTCCCCCACTCCTCCACATAAATCTTCAGGTAAGTCTTTTAAAATTTATCATGTAATGTCAGGTCTCTGCTCAAACCTGTCGTATGGCTTCCATCTCATGTAGAGGGAAAAGAAACAACACTCTTACCACCACGACCCTATTAGAATTAGTCCCGTCTGTCCTTCTATGTCTCTGACCTTGTCTAACTTTGTTCTAGCCACACTGGCATCCTTTATGTTTCAAAAGATACCAGGCACACTCTCACTACAGAATTTCTGCATTTCCTTTTTCCACAAAAGACTTACCTCGAAAACTTCCTCAGTATTCTCAGTTCTCTTGTCAAATGTGATTAGCACATTTGAGAGCCCTTCCCTATGCATTCTCCTTAAATATTGATATAGACCCCATCTCACTCCCTATCTCGCTTTGCTTCATTCTCTTCACACCATTTAGCACTATCAGCAATATATTTGCATATTGTCTATTTCCTCACTACTCAAATAGAAGTCCCATGAAATAAAAGTTTGTTTGTTCTCTATTGCATCCTCATCACCTTGAAGAGTTCTTGGAACATATTAAGAGTTCTTGGAATGTATTAAATAATTGTGGAATATTGAGTAAAAGGGACATGGGAAAATCCAAGGCATTGGGATCCTATCACAAAATGTCATTTATTTCAATAGAAAGAATTTAATGTGGGGAATTAAGTTGCAAATGTTTAAAAAAGGCATGGCACAACTTAGATCCACCATAACAAGAAGCTGCTACTACAAGGACTAGAGAACAAATAGAGGAGTTGGTGCTACCAGAGTTCAGGTTGCAGGGTCACCCAGAGGAGCCTAGAAGAAACAGGCTAGATGCTGGGGGCTGGAACAACAGAAGAGTTATTGCCACTGATGAAGGCACCGCCTAAAGCAACAGGAGCATCTCTCCTTTTGCCTCAAGGCTTCCACCGTGGCCTCCTACTGCCTGAACCTAGCCATAGTCCAACTGGCAAGGGAACCTGGAAATGTAGTTTGCAAGGACATCTACCTGATTATTTATCTCCAATTTTATTGGGGTTCCACTCCAGCTGTGATATCCACCTAAATTTGTTGTCAGAATGGGTTATATTTCCATCACAATCTTTTAAAAAATGATGATCCACCCTCATTATATATTATGCTTCCTAAATTATGTAACAGCTTCTTTGTGCTCAAAAATACCTATTCTGTTTTATTGGCCAGGCTATCATCTCCTATTCCAATAAGTCAGTGTTTTTATAACTCCAATAATTCACTTGTTTTGGATATATTTGAAGTCTGAGAGGGAAAGTCACTTACCTTTGTATTTCTTTTTCAAAAATTAGCATAGCTATCAGCAAAAATTTATTATTCTATATAAATTTTTAACCTTGAATAAGCATTGAAATTTACATAAAAAGTGTATATAAAACATATGTGTATATTTTAAAGAATTATTATAAAGATAACAGCTATTCAACCACCATCCAAATTACAAAATGTAACACACTAGTAACTAAGATAGAAATGTGTCACTCCAGAACAATATTCTCTCCTGCCATTTGAGTGACCACCATCTAGATGTTTGTAATAATCATTTTCATACATATCATTTTGTTGTTGTTTATGGTTCTTTTCTTTTATTTTTTCAGGTTTTATTTATTTGTTTAATTATATGCAATTTTATTATTTGTTTATTGTGGTAACATTGGTTTATAACATTGTATAAATTTCAGGTGTACATCCTTATACTTCTGTTCATACAAACATCTTGTTCACCTCCCAAATACTAATTACAATCCATCACCACACACATGTGCCAAATCTTCCCTTTCACCCTCCTTACTCCTCCCTTCCTCTCTGGTAACAACCAATCCAATCTCTCTCTCTGTGTATTTTGTTTGTTTTTATCTTCTACTTATGAATGAGATCATAGTTTTTGACTTTCTCCCTCTAACTTATTTAGCTTGGCATAATACCCTCAATGTCCATCCATGTTGTCACAAATGGCTGGATTTCATTGTTTCTTATGGCTGAGTAGTATTTCATTGTATATATGTACCATGTCTTTTTTATCCATTCGTCCGTTGATGGGCACTTAGATTGCTTCCAAGTCTTGGCCATTGTGAACAATGCTGCAATGAACACAGGGGTGCATGTATCTCTACATATTGGTGTTTTCTTGTTCTTTGGCTATAATAACCAGCAGTGGAATAGCTGGATCATATGGTAGTTCTAGTCTTAATTTTTTGAGGAATCTCCATACTGTTTCCCATAGTGGCTGTGCCAGTCTGCACTCCCACTAGCAGTGTATGAGACTTTCCTTCTCTCCACATGCTCTCCAACACTCGTTGTTTCCTGTTTGTTAATTATGGCCATTCTAAAGGGCATGAGGTGATATCTCATTGTAGTTTTGATTTGCATTTCCCTGATAGTTAATGATATTGAACATCTTTTCATGTGCCTGTTGGCCATCTGTATATCTTCTTTGGAGAAATGTCTGCTCAGGTCTTTTGCCCATTTTTAAATTGGGTTGCTAGCTTTTTGTTGTTGAGATGTATGAGTTCTTTATATATTTTGGAGATTAACCCCTTATCAGATATATGGTTTGCAAATATCTTCTCCCAATTGTTAGGTTGTCTTTGCATTTTGATGATGGTTTCCTTTGCTGTGCACATGCTTTTTAGTTTGATGTAGTCCCATTGTTTATTTTTTCTATTGTTTCCCTTGCCCAGTCAGACACAGTACTTGAAAATATGTTGCTAAGACCAATGTCAAAGAACATACTGCCTATGTTTTCTTCTGGAAGTTTCATGGTTTCAGGTTTTACATTCAAGTCTTTAATTCACTTTGAGTTGATTTTTGTGTATGGTGTAAGAAAATGGTCTACTTTCATGTTTTTGCATGTGGCTGTCCAGTTTTCCCAACACCATTTGTTGAAGAGACTTTCCTTTCTCCATTGTATATTCTTGGCTCCCTTGTCAAAAATTAGCTGTCTGTAGATGTGTGGGTTTATTTCTGGGCTTTTGATTCCATCCCATTGATCTATGTGTCTGTTTTTGTGCTAGTACCATGCTGTTTTGGTTACTATAGCTTTGTAGTATATTTTGAAATCAGGGAGTGTGATTCCTCCAGCTTTGTTCTTTTTTCTCAGTAGTCCTTTAGCTATTTGGGGTCTTTTGTTGTTCCATATAAATTTTAGGCTTCCTTGTTCTATTTCAGTGAAAAATGTTGTTGGAACTTTGATAGGGATTGCATTGAATCTATAGATTTCTTTAGGAAGTATGGGCATTTTAATTTTGTTAATTCTTCCAATCCAAGAGCAGGGAATATCTTTCCATTTCTTTGTATCTTCTTCAATTTCTTTCAACAATTTTTTATAGTTTTCAGTGTATAGATCTTTCACTTCTTTGGTTAAGTTTATTCCTAGGTATTTCATTCTTCTGTTGCAATTGTAAATGGGATTGTATTCTTAATTTCTCTTTCTGCTACTTCATTGTTAGTGTATAGAAATACAACTGATTTTTGTTTGTTGATTTTGTATCCTGCAACTTTACCATATTCATTTATTATTTCTAGAAGTTTTTTTGTGGATTCTTTAGGGTTTTCTATATTTAAAATCATGTCATGCGCAAATAGTGACAGTTTCACTTCTTCCTTTCCCCTTTGGATCCCTTTGATTTCTTTTTCTTTCCTGATTGCTCTGGCCAGGACTTCCAATACTATGTTAAATAGAGGTGATGAAAGTGGGCATCCTTGTCTGGTTCCTGCTGCTAGAGAGATAGCTTTCAGTTTTTCACCATTGAGGATGATATTAGCTGTGGGTTTGTCATATATGGACTTTATTATGTTGAGGTACTTTCCTTCTATACCCATTTTATTCAGAGTTATTATCATAAATGGATGCTATATCTTGTCAAATACTTTCGCTGTATCTATTGAGATGATCATGTTATTTTTATTCTTCATTTTATTAATATGGTGTATCAGGTTGATTGATTTGTGGACATTGAACCATCCCTGCATCCCTGGAATGTATCACCCTGATGATGTATGTATAATATTTTTAATATATTGTTGTATTCGATTGCTAGTATTTTGCTGAAGATTTTTGCATCAATGTTGCATCAGTGATATTGGCCAGTAATTTTCTTTTTTTGTGTTGTTCTTGTCTGGTTTTGGTATTAGGGTAATGTTCACTTTGTAGAATGAATTAGGAAGCTTCCCCTCTTCTTCAATTTTTTGGAAGAGTTTGAGAAGGATAGGTATTAAGTCTTCTTTGAATGTTTGGTAGAATTCAACAGGAAAGCTGTATGGTCATGGACTTTTGTTTTTGGGGAGGTTTTTGATTACTGTTTCGATCTCTCTACTGGTGATTGGTCTATTCAAATTGTCTATTTCATCTTGATTCAGTTTTGGAAGGTTGTATGAATCTAAGAATTTATCCATTTCTTCTAGATTGTCCAATTTGTTGGCATATTGCTTTTCGTAGTATTCTCTCATAATCTTTTGTATTTCTGAGGTGTCCATTGTAATTTCTCCTCTTTCATTTCTGATTTTACTTATTTGAGCATTCTCTGTTTTATTCTTGGTGAGTCTAGCTGAAGGTTTGTCAATTTTGTTTATCTTTTCAAAGACCCACCTCTTGGTTTTGTTGATTTTTATATTGTTTTTTTATTCTCTATTTCATTTATTTCTGCTCTGATTTTTATTATTTCCCTCCTTTTACTGATTTTGGGCTTTGTTTGTTCTTTTTCCAGTTCCTTTAGGGGCACTGTTCGATTGTTTACTTGAGATTTTTCTTGTTTGTTGAGACAGGCAGGTACTGCTATAAACTTCCCTCTTAGAACCACTTTTGCTGTATGCCATCAATTTTGGCATGTCATATTTTCGTTTTCATTTGTCACCAGTTATTTTTTACTTTCTCCTTTGATTTCTTCATTGACTCAATGGTTGTTCAGTAGCATTTTGTTTACTCTCTATATATTTGTGGCTTTTCTGATTTTCTTTTTATAGTTGATTTCTAGTTTCATAACTTTGTGGTCAGAAATGATGCTTGGTATTATTTCAAACTTCTGAAATTTATGGAGACTTGTTTTGTGGCCTAATATGTGATCATTCCTGGAGAATGGTCCATGAGCATTTGAAAAGAATGTGTATGCTTTGGTTTTTGGATGGAATGTTCTGTATATGTCTACTAAGTCCATCTGGTCTAATGTGTTGTTTAAGACCAACGTTTCCTTCTTGATCTTCTGTTTGGATGATCTATCCATTGGTGTAAGTGGAGTGTTAACGTCCCCTACTATTATTGTGTTACTGTCTATTTCTTCTTTTATGTCTGTTAGTAATTGCTGTATGTATTTAGGTGCTCCTATGTTGGGTGCATAAGATATTTATGAGTGCTATATCTTCTTGTTGGATTGTTCCCTTGATCATTATGTAGTGCCCTTCTTTATCTCTTGTTACAATTTTTGTTTTAAAGTCTGTTTTGTCTGATATGAGTATTGCTACCCCAGATTTCTTTCTATTGCCATTTGCATGGAGTATCTTTTTCCATCCCTTCACTTTCAGTTTGTGAGTGTGTTTAGGTCTGAAGTGTGTCTCTTGTATGCGGCATATAGATATGTCTTGTTCTTTTATCCAATCAGCCACCCTATGCCTTTTGATTGGAGCATTTAGTCCATTGACATTTAAAGTAGCTATTGATAGGTATGCACTTACTGCCATTTTTAAACTTTTTTCTTGGTATTTTAGTAGTTCTTCTCTGTTCCTTTCTTCTTCTCTTGCTCTCTTCCCCAATGGTTTGATAGCTTTCTTTGGTATTATATTTGGGTTCCTTTTGCTTAGTTTTTTTGTGTATTTATTACAGGTTTCTGGTTTCTGATTACCATGAGGTTCATATATAATAACCTACGTATATAGCAATCTATATTGAGTTGATGGTCTGTTTATTTTCACCTCTATCTGACAGCTCTACTCTTTTACTCCCCTCCTCCCACTTTTTATGTTTTTGATATCATATCTATCCTCTTTTTTGTGTGTTTGTATCCATTTTCCTCTTATCGTGGAAATAGATAATTTTTTTCCCTATTTCCTAATCTTTCCCCCTTAAATAAGCCCCTTTAGCTTTTCCTGTAGGACTGGTTTCTTGGTGATAAGCTCCTCTAGTTTTCGCTTGTCTGGAAAACTCTTTCTCTCTTCTTCCATTCTGAATGATAACCTTGCCAGGTAGAGTATTCTTGGCTCTAGGTTTTTTCTTTTGGGCACTTTAAATATATCATGCCACTCTTGTCTAGCCTGTAAGGTTTCTGCTGAGAAGTCACCTGCTGGCCTTATGGGGTTTCCTTTAGGTAACTTGTGGCTTTTCTCTTATAGCTTTTAGGATTCTCTCTTTATCTTTAATTCTTGACATTTTAATTATAATGTGTCTTGGTGTGGGCCTCTTCGGGTTCATCTTGATGGTGCTTTCTGTGCTTCCTGTAGTGGGATGCCTGTTTCCTTGCTAAGGTTAGAAAAGTTTTCAGCTATTATTTCTTTGAATAGATTCTCTGCCCCTTTGTCTCTCTCTTCTTCTGGAACACCTGTAATATGGATGTTAGTGTGTTTGGTGTTGTCCCAGAGGTCCCTTAGACTGTCCTCGTTCTTTTTAATTCTTTTTTTTTGTTCAGCTTGGGTGATTTCCTGTAGTCTTTCACCCAGCTCACTGATCTGTTCTTCTGTGTCATCAAACTCTGCTATTGATTCCCTCTTGTGAATTTTCATTTCCATTATGGTATTCTTCAGTTCCAATTGGTTCTTTTTTTATATTTTCCAATACTTTCTTGAAGTTCTCACTGAATTCATCCATTCTTCTCCCAAGATCATTGAGTATCCTTATGACTATTAGTTTGTACTCTTTGTCAGGTAGATTGCTTATCTCTGTTTCATTTAGTTCTTTTTTGAGGATTTGTCCTGTTCCCTTATTTGGAGCATATTCCTTTGTCCCCTCATTTTGCCTTTTCTCTGTGCTTATATCTATGTATTAGGTATCAGCTGTATCTCCCAATCTTGGTGAGGTGACTTTATGTAAGAGATGCCTTATGAGGCCTAGCAGTGTACTTCCCTCTTGTCACCAGTTCCAAGTGTTCCAGGAGTGTCCCCTGTGTGGGTTACATATGTCCTTCTGTTGTGGTAGGGTTGCTCTTACTGCAGGTGCACAGGGAGTTTAGGCTGTCCTCCTGGCTGGCTGGTTGTAATGCTCAGTTGTGTGTGGCTGCTATGGTCCCTTCAGTCACTTTATCAGGTGTGGGGGGCCCCAACACAGTTGGCTGCAGGGTCTCATAGCACATTCCTTTTGCAGTTTTTGTTAAGTGAGTAGGCACCCAGCATGGCTGGTTGCTAGGCTCAGGGGATTACAATTGCTGTAGGCCTCTCACCTGGAGGCCTCACCTGGAGGGTTTGGTCAGCTGTCTCAGTAGTGCAGCTTGATGGGGCAGGCCCCAGGCAGGGCAGCACATAATTGTTTCAGGCATTGAAAATTGGGGCCCATCCCCTATATGGCTGTTCGAGAAACACAAGTCTGCTGCAGCTGACAAGCCCCTCTGCCTGCAGGCCCACACACCCCATCAACACAGGTCTGCCCCATGAGCATGCTGCTCCAACCCACTGAAGTGGACTCTCTTGCCCCACTGCAGAGGCCCCACACACTCTGCCAATACAAGCCTGCCTCTCATGCATGCCATGCCTCTAGCTAAAGCCCTGGCCCACAGAAGCAGACCCACTCGTACCACTGCATAGGTCCCACACACCACTCCTATGTGGGTCCACAAGTTGCCTGAGGGCTTGGTGTTGGGTGGGGTCAGTCCTTATAATGGGCTGCCTACCCTCCCTGAGCTGGACTAAATTGGTGTCCTAGTGGGTGGGGCAGACTCCTGTGCTTACAGGCCAAGGGAAGAACTTCAATGGTATCTGCCAGTGTCTGTGTCAGCATGTCTGTACTAGGTCACAATAATGGCTGCTGCCAATATCTCAGTCCCTGGGGCAGTGGTCCCAGCCACCTCCTGCCTCATTGACTTGTGCCCAGAGCCTATCAAGTGAATCTTTTTACACCAAAGGACTGTGCACCTTTATTTCTGGTGATTTTAGGTTGCTTCCCAAAATGAGTGCATTTGTGTTTGGGCCCTTGAAGAGCAGGCTTTTCTTTGTCTTATGTTTGATAGCTTTTTTGGGGGTATTCCCATTGTTGTTAATAGCCAGCAAAGCCAGATATTATGACACTGGTCTTGGTTGTGCTGAGTTCAAAAACTGCTTATTGTGGTAAAGCTCTCCCACTCAGATCCCCCAATCCTCCAGGAAAAGCTTTATACAAAAGGTTGCTCATGGCTGGGAAGCTCTATGGCTATAATGTGGCTTCTTTCTCTCCAGAAAGGAATTTCTGCCTCTTCCACCTCAGCCAGCACTGTCCCTCATTGGAGGAGTTCTTTTTATCCAGTTTCTGGTTCTCACTCAAGGGTAATTGTCCCAAAGGGTAGTTGTAGATTTGTTGTGTCCATGGGAGGAGGTGAGTTCAGAGTCCTCCTATGCTGCCATCTTCCCAGCAATTCAAATAGCACACATTTTTTTTAAATTTTTTGGTGAAGAAGAGTGGCCCTGAGCTATGATCTGTTGCCAATCTTCCTCTTTTTGCTTGAAAAATATTGTCCCTGAGGTAACATCTGTGTCAATCTTCCCCTATTTTTTATGTGGGATGCTGCCACAGCATGGCTTGATGAGTGGTGTGTGGGTCCACACCCAGGATCTGAACCCATGAACCCCAGGCTGCCAAAGCAGAGCACGTGAACTTAACCACTATGCCACCTGGCCAGCCCCAGAAGTAGCACACTTTTAAACAACCATGGGTCAAAGAAGAAATCACAAAGGAAATTAGAAAATACTCAGAGATGAATTAAAGCAAAAACTCAACATACCAAACCTTATGGGATGTAGTGAAGAAAATGCTCAGTGGGAAATTTTTGCTATAAACATCTACACTAAAAGAGGGGAAATAGGGGTAGTGACGTCAGCAAGATGGTGTAATAGGAAGTCTACAGTCCTTATCCCCAGGTAGAATCAATGATATGGCAGTCATACACAGACAAAAGTGGGAGACTTGGGATTCAGGTCAAAGGTTGAAAAACCTCAGTGGACCCCAAGACCAAGAAGGGCAGCTTTGAGAAGTCAGGCCTGCACCTCAGTAGCAGGTCCACTGACCATGGTCTTTGCTGCAGACCCAGAAGCAGCCCACCTCCTGGCAGACTCAGTTCCAGTCTCATTTGTCTGCAGCCCTGATACAAGCCCCACCTGCCAATGGACCTGGGAGGTGCCATATCCAGTGATGCCCCTGATAATAGACCCATTGACCTCAGACATTACTGTAGACCTTGAAACAGCTCTGTGACCATGCTCTAACCTTGCTCACCAGGGTTTGAGGCAGTCCTGTCAGTCCAGGGACCTGGCAGAAGCCACAGCCATCCATGGTACCAGTAAAAGGCCCACTGACTGGACCTGACCATGGATCCAGGAGAAGCTATATAACCCAGCTTCAGTCTCACTTGACTGTGATCCTGGAGGCAGTTCCATCAGTCTGAGGACCCAGAAGGAGAAGGTCTTTACCTGCCAAAACCAATCTGTAAAGACTGGAAGAGTTGTCTGTTCCTTCAAATGCAGAAACACCAATGCAAGGCCACACAGATTGTGAAGAATCAAGCAAACATGACACTACCAAAGGAAACAATAAAGCCCCAGTAACTGACTCTAAAGAAATGGAAGTCCATCAACTTCTTGAGAAAGAATTCAAACTAATTGTGTTGATAAAGCTCAATCAACTACAAGAGAGAACAGATACACAACTAAGTGAAATCTGGAAGACAGCACATGAACAAAACGGGAAGTTTAAAAAAGAAATAAAAAAGAACCAAATGGAAATCTTTCATGAGAAAGTCTTCCCTTTAAAATGGAATGGCTTTAGAGATTTTAACTGCATCCCAAGGTGGTACGTGTGCAATCATTCAAACTGAATGCCGTGTTTTTATACCTGTTGAATCTTCCAATGTGTCATCTCTGCAAAGGCACGTGAGAAAGTAGGTGATTGCTCCCTTCCAGTATTGGCTCCCTTTTGCGATCTGGATTGCAATGTCTATTTCTATCACTCCCTGGAATTCTTTTATTACTCATAATATTCAAAATAATTCCTGTTTTCTCTACTCAGTGTTGTATGATTGGCATGCAGGATAGAGCAATGATTACTCAACAACTTGAGATGGTTGATTGGTATTACAACCCTGGGCAAATTTCCTTTCCTGAAGCAGACTATGCCTGAGAACTCATTTTTAAACTAATCATTTCAAGTATTGAATTATCTGTTCTATGATTATTATAAGCAATGTAACTATGGGAAGTCACATAAAAGCACATGTGCAATGTTTGTGTGATAATCTAAAAATAATTGACAATTTACATAACCTGTAAAATGCTTACCCTGTCAATATATATCTCTATGCTTGTCCACTATATCCAACTATTTCCCCCCAAAGTGAATAACTGGCTAAATCAATGAAATAAAAGCCTAGCACTGAGGGACATGATGGGCCCAGGGCAGGCAGCAACAACCCTGGCACCAAAGGACAATATTTTGATCATCAATGCTTTCTATCAAAAGATTATTGATCAAGAGGGCAAAAAGACCAGAGATTTTCACATATTGAGGTATATGAGGTAACTATTTGAATTCAAAACTGATTTGGCTTGAACTAAAGAAGCCTGCTTTATGACCTATCAAACATACATTGTACATCTGGTTTAAACATTAAAATACAGAATGCACTCTCTTAAGATAAGAATGCCTACTTCCCCTCCTATGCCCTATTGGTAATGCCTGTATTAGTCCCTTTCCTGATGTCAGGGTCACGTTGACCTGCTACTTTGTAACCTCTTTGAAACTTTGAGGAAATATATCCTGGGTGTGTTCAATGTCCATTCTTTGTTCTAAAAAGATATGACTACTGAAAACCATGCTTCTCCAGAATGTTTTCTCCCTTTCTAGAAAAGTCCTTCGTGGGTTATAATCCTCACTCTGGTTCAAGTACAAATCACCTTATTTCTCTTATCTATTGAATGGTTATTGGTTATTTGCATCAACAACTGTTTGTGTCAAATTTCTACTTATCTGAGAGTTCTGTATTTTTACATGGTGGACTTTGGTAGAGAATGTCCTATTAAATTCAAATTTTTTATAACAAATAATATTACAGTATAAATATGTCCCAAATATTGCATGGAACATAGCTATACTAAAGAGTTATTCACTGTTTATTTGAATAAAAATTTAACTAGGCACACTGTAGTTTTCGTTGATAAAATTGGCACTTTCAATGAATAAGAGGGGAGACAATAAGATGCCCTTCTAGTTGCTAGGTGGGATGCTGCTCATTTCATGAATCACTTAATGAAGCCTATTATGTCCTAAAATTTTCATTTAAATTTTGTTTTTTAACAGATTTGGTGACAGTGGTGGTACTGAAGCAAACTTCTGATGGCATTCTGGAACAAAAAGAAAAACAGGCATGGTGCCCGTGAACTCCATTTTGAGTTCACTGTCTTTCTCACTATTTCTGAGGGCCATTTGTCAGTTCCTCTCAGTTTGAGCTCCTCTCTTTTTTTACATTTAAGCCACAAATCTAATTGGCTTTCCTTTACAGGGCAGGTCACCTGTAGCTGGTAGATGATTCTATCTGGAGCCCATTAAGCTGGTACAGAATTCTGCCTCTAGTCAATTGAGTTGGCAGAGGATTATTCCCAGGGCCAATTGAGCTGGCACAGGGTTCTACCAAAAGCCAAAACCCTACTCTATCACATGACAATTCCTTCAGTGGAAAATCCCAGGACTTAGCCCTGTCCCTGGATTCCACATTGGACACTGCTGATGGTGTCATTGGCAATTCCCCATTTATTTAGATTCAGCCCCTCCAGATTCCATGCTGGGAACTGTTTGTGGCAGCTGTAGTTCTCCATTTTGTTTGGAATCACTCTGCTGTCTCCATTCTTTGGGATTTGCTCATTCAATCCTTTTTCTCAGCTTAACTTTCCACGGGAATTGTTGGTGGTTACCAGCCAGAGTTGGACTGGGTCTGAGTTAAGGACCACACTGGGTCTGAGATTAGATTGGGCCTGATTTAAGCTGGAAGGAGTGTAGTGAGTGGCCTCATGTGAATATTAAAGAAGAGCTAATTTGTAATGGGAATCTCTGAAAAAAAGCTGCAAAATTTGTGTGCATGGGTCAAACATTTAAAGACTGTTAAAACACTTGCCACTTCCCTACCCTACAGCAAATCCCTCTTAGGTATTAGTTTGGCTCAGAGAAACCCAAAGGCTAAAAGAAATTAGATGATCAAGTCTCAAGGAATTGAGTGCACAATCTTATTGCACAACTGTTTATTTTATACCTAAGAACCATGGTCTCAGGGGTTGTAGATATCTGCAAAAATGGCAAAATTTGTCTAGAGACAACCTAGAATTACAATGGTCATTATGAGAAACATTCCAATTAGGTAAGATCAATGGGGAATCTTAGAAAAGTCTTCAAGATTCAGCATTGAAAGGTTCACTGCAAAAGACGTAAAAAATTAAAGAGATAAGGGGTATTCAAAACAAGACAATAAGACTGATGTAACACTGACTTAACTCCTTCTGCCTCCTCTGTCCTAATCTACTTGAGTACTTATTCTAGTAATCTTCTAGCTTAATTGTTTTTCCACTCTGAAAAGACTGCATGACCATAAACAAAAGCTGCCCAGGTTAATGGCCTTACAGACACCACCATATCTGCCTTTGAAAAAGAAATCCCATATGGGCTCCTACCAAAGTTGACAGGACTCCAAGGGGTTTCCTGGTAAACTTCTTTCTTATTCCCTTAAACATCCAAGGGGAAACTGAAATTATAATTAATGAAGTTATCCAATACTGCCAGATATACTTACGCTTTGTCCTGGCTGAAATCTGACAAGATATTTACAAGGATTTAGTAAATTTATGATCAGAAATTCGACCAAATTGAAAACTGATATTTAGCACTTGATAGGAATTTTTCTGTAGGCCTCCTCCACTAAGCTAAAATGAAACTATAACCCAGAGGGAAAGAAACATTCCAACAATAGGTGGATGGGTGTGTCAGTCCTTTTTGTCAACCCTCAAACTTTCCCTATTCATGTCAAAATAATTGTACATGTTGGGATGTTAGAAACAGAATTATCCTGCAAGTGTACCTCAAAATCCCCATCTTGAAGAAAACTTGGATACCCTCTATGTACCTTTGTGATGTAGATTTTCTCCCCATGTTTTCTCTAGGACCTAAGAGCCATGCTTTGAAATGCAATGTTTCTCATCAAAAGCAAAAAAAAAAAAAGAGAGAAAGTATTTCAAAATTGGGCTAATGAGAAATCTTACAAATCTTCCACACAAAAATTAGTAACTATTAGTTCTCTGTGTCTATGTATCTCTTTGTAAACATACATATATACATGTATATATGTATGTGTATATATATATATATGTATCTATTGTAGACTTGTGGTAATCTACCTCCAATGGCATTGCTAAAATTAATTTGTAAAAGAGCTCTATTTAATTGAGTTAAAGGCCAGGTACTTGTAAGGATTGGGCATTTTAAAGTTCTAGAAATATAATGGATACTAACCCAAATTCTTTTCAAGTTCAAGTGATCTGGGAAAATATTAGGTATAAAAATGAGCTTAAGCTTGTTGGTTCAATTAAACAGACATATATTTAAAGTTATCAACATTGAATGTAATGCAGATAAACAACTTTCATTCTACCTAGGTTTACTAGTCAAATTTATGTCATCTCTGTTGCAAAATTTGTCAGAAAAAACAACTTCAAATGATGGCTGATTTTGTCCATTGTCTCATGAATTTTTTGTGGGTAATCTAAATGTAATTATTGAGAGTAAATAGATAGATGTAACTGGAGTGAAAGTTGATAAACTTTTTGGCAACATTATATTTTATGGCATGTTTACTTAAAAATAGCTTCCAAAATGTTTTTGGTAACTTGAAACTTTAGAGTTTTGCTAAGTTATATTAAATGATGAGAAATTTATTAAATATCTAGATCATTTTCAAATAAGATAAAATAGTGAAACATTAATTATTGAACATAGGTTTATCAACTTTTGGCTTCCTATTGCACAGAAACTAAAGATAAATTTGGGTCTATTAGTTAACATGTTTTATGCCACACTGAGAAATGTTCTATGAAAAAGCATATGTTTCTAGAAATTATAAAAAACATTTATAAATCTGCCAATTGACAGAATGCTAATATAAAAGACAATTCATAATTATTTATTGCCTTATTTTTCACTTAGAAATTAAGGTATTTGAAGGTTAAAAATTCTATTATGAAAGTGCTTTTAGTTAAGGGAAATGAGAGTAATTTTGTTTCAGAATGGGAAGGAGAAAAATGAGGGACAATCTAAATATATAGAGAAAGAAAGAGGGTTATTAACTGTGTGATCAGGCAGACAAAAAACAAATTATCATAATGGTTTTAAAATTAACCTATAATATCAGTAGTGCACTTGTGTGAAACTGACCTTAATTTTCTTTTATCTGCTAAAGGACAAAATTTTCCAGGATTACTATGTTTTCTCCTGATAAGAGATCATAAAAGAACAGCCAAAATTTAATGTTGTATCAAAACAATCTTCTTTACTTTATCAGGTTTTGATTATGTAGGAAAAACGGTCTTAATATTTAAAGAACTAAAACTTGCTAATAGGTAAATAAATGCTAAGTTTCATATTGATTTGTGGTACTATTTAGTCTGGTGGCCAAACCTTTTGATATCTTTGACAAACTTCCCAAAATCAAATTCTAAAAATGAAGTCTTTTTGACCTGGAAGAAACTGGGATTTTTTCCAGAGAACCACTGGAATATTTCAAAAGATTTGTTAAACTAATTACACTTATTTTTTATATTAAATTACATAGAAAGCATTGTCAAATAAGAAGTAATACTATGCCTTCTTTGTGCTGTATTATAGGTATATAAGTGTTCTAGAAATTGTATGAATTGCCTGGAAATCTGATATGTCTTGGTGTAATGTTATTATTTGTAATTCTAGCTATTATCTTAAATGTTGTATGACATCCTCTGGGACCCCAATCAGAAACAGGCAACAAGGATATGATCTTCTTCCCGCTATTCTTTTACCTTCTGGAATTGCTGTCATCAAAACTGAGGCCCTTTCTAAAAGGAGTGAATCTGAGAATCAGGAAAATGCCCTCTCTGACTTTCATACAGAGGCAGTGGCAACAGAATCTATGAAGAGAGTGGCACATGTGGATAAAGTCCATTCTGTTTCTGCAGAAAATGACCCCTCCTGGCCAGTCTTTTGCCATCCTGATGTCCTTGTAACATGGCAACAGTCTGCTCCAGAATCAGAGAAATTAAATTGGGTAAACAATGGCTGTAAATTAAACAGGGCTATGGGAAACACAAGATGGCCCTTTGTTCTTCCCAGCTCCCTGACAAACCCCATTTTTTGGTTTATACATTCCTTCACACACCATACTGCATTCAAGAAAAAATTATTTTTGTCCCCAGAGGCTTCAGAACTCCTCTGTCTGGACCCTTTGAACACCTGCAGCTGGACTTCATTCAAGTGCCACTTAGACGGGTTATCCGTATGTTCTTGTTAACATATGTATGTTTTCTGGATGGGTTGAAGTCTTCCTGTACCACGAGGCTGATGACTTCACAGGGGCAAATAGACTGCTAGAAAGTGTCTTTACCACTTGGAGAATACCTTCCATAATCTCCAGTGATCGAGGCACCCACTTCATTGGCCAAAACACACAAGCCTCAATGAAAAACTTGCAAACTCTTTGGAATTATCACTGTTACTGTCACCCTTAATTATCAGGCAAGGTGGAAAGAACTAATGGCTTTAACGTTTCTCCAGATTTAAAGAAATCTTTTCATTTAAGCTATCAAATGTGGTAAGACATACCTTTGAGAAAAAAAGATAAAACATTACTTTTTCTCTCTACTTGATCCCTCAGAATTCAGAAACACTGTCAGTATTCTTATTTCACTTACATAAATAATCAGGCCAAGTCTTAACATAAAAGATTAGTTTTACTGTGATTACCTTTAGTAAAATGTAGAGGTAATTGTAGAGAGAAAATTTATGTTTGCACCTTTGCAGATTTTAGAATATAGTCCTGTTAATTTTCTATGAGGTTTTGTTATATATCTGTAGACTGGACTTCTCTGGCCTAAGGTATTTCCTTTGGTCATGCTGAGTGTTTGCAGTACTCCCATTAGGAAACATAAACTCACTCTACATGAGATAGTCACTGACAGATCAATGTCTATTGGTATACAACCTTCTGCTGATCCCTTGTTGTCTCATACCACTATGACCAGCTACTGTGAGTCTCTAATGTCTATGCTCAAGCATATCATCAACAGGGTAAAGAACCTTTCCCAGATCCCCATTTAAAGGATCATGTTAATCACACTCTAGAGCCTAGTGACTGGGTATTCTGGAATCATCATCAGAGGAAGACAGCCTTCAAGCCCAATTGGAAGGGAACTTACTAAATGCCCCTGACCACTGACACTGCTGCAAAGCTTGAAGGCATTGTATAGGTCTGACAGCCGATCCTGTACAAATACTGGAGACCTCCAAGTCAAATTGACTAGGAAAAGAAGTAGCTGACATTGATGTAGACTGCTTCTACCCAAGATGCCAGATCAAAACTTCCTACTTTAGCTAAATATGAAACCCTTCTTTTCTTTCTTTCCTTTAGTCTGGCATTAATCTGGAAAGATAATGTCTTAATCTGGACTGCCCAGGCCATTGCTAAGGGGGATAACCTCTGGATTTTAGAACAACTTTTTATTTCAGGCTAGGAGAAAATTCTAACTGACCCCTGGCTTGAACAGGTAAATGCAACAATTCTTGGAATGAATCCATTAATGGTGCAACCTTAGCAGAAGTGGTTTGTGACCCAACAGGATGTGTCTATGTCTGTGGTAGTTATCATTCCCCTTGGACTTATGAATGCCTAGAGGGCTGGTACACAGCTGGGCAATGCCTCTTAGGTTATCTAACTATGCCCCTAACTATTCTATAGGACCTACAAGGAACTTGACAATAGATTAATCCTTGATTTTCTTTGAGCTGAGAGAGGTGTCTTTGCTGTGGCTGACACCACCTGCTGTACCTGCACCAACACTCCTGGGGAAGTTGAAACTCAGTTAGGTGTGATCGTTGAGGAAGCTACTTGACTTTAGATGGTGACTCCTTCAATGAGGTCTTTCTTTGGTGGATTTGGGTCTTAGGGACCATGACTCCAAAGTGCACTCCAAACATTGGGAATTATCCTGTTTATTGTAATTATAATAATCTCTCTGACATGTTATGTTCTATCAAAGACTTTAAATGCATGTTTGCAGGTACTAATAACCACACAAATGATTTCCCTGAGACTGCAATGTCAGAGGAGGAACGAAGAACAGCCAACTTAAGGACTCTGAACCTGAAGACGTGTCCTGCAAACATCACGGGGATTAAGCAAAAGCATCATGAGTTGTGAATAACACGCAGAGGATCAGAAAAAGCCATGAGAACTACAGAGCGGGGGCTGAGAGTGGTACCAATGCCTTAATTTTTTATCATATCTTTCACTTTGATTGAAAGTTTTAATCAAACAGGGATAATTGATAAAACAAAGAAATATCAAACCCAAAATGGCCCCATGACAGTGAGCCAAGACTTAATTACAGTTTCAGTCCTCCTAGGAGTGTGATCTTTAAGCAGTCAATCTGAAATTTCCTGAGTTGCACAGGTGAAATAATCTGCATGATAAAACCCATGCCAGTTCCCTTTGCCCCAATAAAGAAGATGTCCTGGCCCAAAATAATCCTTTCTTTTCTTTCGCTAGTGATTTTCTTACCCTATAAAAACTTTCCATTCTGTATAACTCTTCATAGTGATCTTCTAGTAGCTGGATGGGATCCTGCTTGATTTGTGAATTGCCAATTATCTTCAAATTTACTCAGTTGAATTTTGCTTTTTAACAGAGAGTATGTGAATTATTTCTCAATAAATCTGTAAACCAAGAAATTTTTAAAAGATGATTTAGTGCTAATCCATACTGCTATGACATTTTATCCCATATTTTCTCTCCAATTCTTGTGTAGTACATTGTGCATGGAATAGGAGTCAAAACTAGGAATTTTATGACATCAGAGTGTAATTATTTATTTACTTCTCGTGTACTCATGGGACTTTAAGTGCTGTGAAGACCTTGTCTGAAACATTGTTTTATACCTTGAACTAGCACAGAAAAGGTCATCACAAATGTTGTCTGGATGAATCAACAAACCAATACAAATAAGCCTCTATATAAGCTTACCACTAGTTTACCCTTCTGCCCTCCATCACTGCCCACCCTACCCCCATTTCAAGTAATTTATTTTCAGTGTGAATTTGTGGTATAATTTTAATTAAAGCAGAATGTCAATTATGAAAAGGAAAGGATTGCACCATATTTTGCTTGCTTTAATTTAACTAAGGACTGTTTTCATTAATTCTTTTAATCAAAATTCTGTACTAAACAAACAAAATGCTTTCTCATGTTTTCAAAGGGAAGTAAAAATCATTTCATTTTTGAGTCTCACAAGTTAAATTTTCTGTGAAGAACTACGTACTGTAGCAGGTTTATTTTAGGCTGTTTATTAAGATCAAAGTCCAGTGCTGACTTTGAAGCACTGCTGAGGACAAGAATTTTTTTAAAGTACACCATTAACAGATTTAATTGTCAACTACTGGAAGTACATCAGCAAAATATTTCTCTCTGTGACTAAGGAAAACGACTACCTACCTGACCGTAACACAATTTGGAGAAACAGCTTCCATGGCCCTGCTTTGGAGGTGAGACAGGGCCAACTGAGGAGAAAGTGTGATCATCACACATTTAGTGTGACGTGTAGAAGGAAATATTTTCTTTCCTTGAACTTTCATAGAGACAGTCATTTTGCCTCATCTTGGGGATCACCTATTCAGCTTCCATGGGTTTTCAGGACCTCCTGGATCAAGTTGGAGGCCTGGGAAGATTCCAGATCATTCAGATGGTTTTGATTTGTATCTCCAACATCATAGTGTACCCTCATGTACTACTGGAGAACTTTACTGCAGCCATCCCTGAACACCGCTGCTGGGTCCACATCCTTGACAATGACACTGTCTCTGCTAATGATACTGCATTCCTCAGCCAAGACACCCTCTTGAGAATCTCCATCCCATTGGATTCAAACCTGAGGCCAGAGAAGTGTCGTCGCTTCCTCCACCCCCAGTGGCAGCTTCTTTACCTGAATGGGACCATCCCTAACATGAGTGAACCAGACACAGAGTCCTGTGTGAATGGCTGGGTGTATGACCAAAGCTCCTTCTCCTCCACCATTGTGACTGAGGTAAGAGGTCCCATGAAAGTCCTGTGAGTACATGGTGTGGGTGTTTAGAGGTGGAACAAATAATGAAGGTGCTTCAAGCCTTTAGTCACTACATAGGTACTCATTCCTCATTCTTTCAGCAAATATGAATTGCTTCTGTATTAAATGCTTCACATTTAAATAAATAATGATACTAGTGAATTCAAAAATAGACACGAACCCTGCTATCCTAGTGGTTTTATTCTAGGAAAGACCAATGTTTAAGCAAGTAATTGAAGCAATATGTTAAAAATGTTATGCTAGGTCAGGAATGCTTACCATTTGGTTGCCAATTATAAATATTTGGGAGATTGATGAAAACCTACATACTCAGACTGTACCCTAGAGCAGTCATGTAAGAAGGTCTGTGGTGAAATTCAGGCATGAATAAAATTTTAAAACTCAAATAATTTCACTCTAGGGCCAAGATTAAGAAATAGTTAGCATGGAGTAAAACAGAACATTAATAAAACCTACAGGTTCAGAGGAGGTTTCCAGAAAAATGTTATCTTTAAGCTGAGATCTAAGTGAGAATGTCAGGTAATGTAGAAATGGAAGCTGGAAAAGAAGATAGGGGTCCAATAAACTAAAATTTGCAAATAATGCTAAGGTGTTTCCAATGAGGGGCTACAAGCTGCTGTGGAGCTCTCCTTTGCAAGTTTCCTTCTCTTCCAGTGGGACCTGGTATGTGAATTTCAGTCACTGATCTCAGTGTCTAAATTCTTATTCATGGCTGGAATGCTGGTGGGAGGCATCATATATGGCCATTTATCAGACAGGTGAGTGTCTCTGGATCACAGCTCTCTTTCCTGAGTATTTTCATGAATAATTCTTTCTTTCAAAAATAAATATTGCAAATTACACTGTTTTAGAGCTGCCTTGGTCTCCAGTGTTCTAGAAATTCAAGTGGAGAATTAATCAGCATGGTGAGTGCTATGTTTTCAACATTGAGCTTAGTGTACAGGACACAGTAATGACATTTCCATCAAATCTGAAACCACATCAGGACAAGATGTACAGAAGAGGTGCTATCACATGTGGTTTAGAAACATGAGGAAGTGTTACCTATGGGAATGGTGAGGAAAATGTCTCATGGCATGAGATTCATCCTGTTTGAGACATAGATATAGAAAACTGCTGTGTTGGCTTTGACCAGGGATGCCACGTTCAGTCCTCCCTGTGCCCTTGAGATGAATGGTTATGACTTCCCAGAGAATGGTCATCATGGCAAAGTTGCCCTACTGTGATGGGTAGATTTTTCTATAAAATATGCGCAGTATAAAGTAATGTATCCTTGGTGGTGTGTTGAAAAATTATGCCAGGAACCTTAATTTTTGTGTTTGCAAAAACAGTTTTTTAAAGGTAAGTTTTGCAGTCATGTAAAGTAATTAATCTAATAACAACTTCTGTCACAGTTTGTCATGTGAGAAGTTTGGGGTATTCTGGGCCTGACAGTAACTCTTCTGAGACAGACCTCTTCTGAAATCATTGCCAACACCCAACCATGTCTCTCCCGAGGGAGATGGAGGATATGACGTGCCCCTTACCATTCACCAGCATAATATTAACTGTTGTCTCAGCTGAGAAATGTGAACACTAAATATATCACAGTAAATGTAACATATAAATGGTTCAGTCAGAGTGTTCATTTTCAGCAGTCCAGTAATAGATAGAAGAAAGGAAGAATATAGGAAAATAATAATTAAAACTATCCTTAATGGGAGATGAAAAGGTAGTGCTGTAGAAACCTTTAAGGAATTCACAATAAAGCTATGAGAACTAAAAAGTAGATTTATCAAGATGGCAGCTGGTAACGGCAGTATGTAAAAGTCAATTTCATTTTTAAATAACAGCACAGAATAATTAGAAATTAAAGTTACAAATAACAATTTCATAGCCTCAAATACTACTTAATTAGAAAGTTAATTAGAAATAAATTTAATGGGAAAATGCATAACTGTTTCTACAAACTATAAATGTTGAAAAAGGAAATTGAAGGAAAGCTAAATAGAGAGCTCCATAATGTTCATAGATCAGAGAATTCAATATGTTAAAAATGGCAATCTAACTCAAATTTCTCTGTATATTCAAAGCACTCTTGAATCTGTCAATAGCTAGAACATTCAGTATCATGCTCAATGAAAGTGGTGAGAGGTGATAAAAATCTTTATTATGACCATAGGTAGAATGAATTGATCCTTTCAAACTTGAGTATAATGTGAGCTATAGGATTATAGTAGACACCCTTAATGAGGTTTAAGAAATTATCTTCTCTCTGGTTTCAGGGCATTTTATTTGAAAAGATTTAAGATACAATAAGCACTACTGAACACATACTATAGACCATCTGAGACTGGAAAGAGAAGCTTGGTTGAGACACTGGGAAATTAAGACTTACAAAAATAGCCACATATGGGGGGAATTTAGAAAGCCCTGTGAAAGGCCAGGCAAAGGACATGCTCAGAAAAGACATGAAGACAACTAAAGCTTTTACCTCAGGTTGATATTTACCCACAGTGCAAGCCTAGCTAAGTCTTTAAGGAGTGCCCCAAAACAGATCCAATCTGGAAACACTGGGTGACCCCCAGGGACTCAAGGAAATCTCAGTCAAAACTTAGCTGAACATGAGCTAATCATTTTGCGAAATAGTTTGGAAAGGTCTGAAAAAAATAGACTACTAAGCCCTTCAGCAATTAAAAAAAAAAAAAAAAAAAAACAGAATGAGCAAACCCTGGGGAAAGGACGACAACTAATTTCTAGATTTACCACATTATAAATGTCCAATGCTCAATTTTCGACAAAAAAATTTCAGAAATCATACAAGGAAAGAGGAAATACGGCCCTTAAGAGGGAAAAAGAAACTGACAGAGACTGTTCATGAGTAAGCCCAGAGGTCAGACATTCAGACAAAGGCTTTAAAATAACTGTCCTAAATATGTTAAAAAAACTGAAGTAAAACATGGAAAAAGAACTAAAATAACTCAGGAAAATACTACAGGAACAAAAAGAGAATATCAAGAAAGTGATAGAAATTCTAAAAATGAATCAAATAGAGGTTTTGGAGGTGAAAACTATAACAAATTGAAACTTTCTCTAGAGGGATTCAACAGCAGATTTGAGCAGGCAGAAGAAACAGTGAACATGAAGATAGTACCATGGAAATTATTGAGTCTGATGAACAGACAGAAAAAGCAATGAGGAAAAGTGAACACAGCCTAGGGGATTAGGGAACACCAGCAAGCAATCAACATACTAACTATAGGAGTCTCAGAAAGAGAAGAGACAGAAAAGCAGGCAGAGCCATTATGTGAGAAATAATGCAGAAAACTCCCCAAATTTGATGAAAGATATCAATCTACAAATCCAAGAGCGTCAAGGACATCCAGGTAGGATGAACTTAAAGAGACTCACACTGAGACCTGTTATAATCAAAACATCAAAAGTCAAGATAAAGAGAGAATCTTTTTTTTTTTTTTTTTGCTGAACAAGATTCACCCTGAGCTAACATCTGTTCCCAGTCTGCCTCTATTTCGTATGTGGCCTGCCACCACAGCATGGCCATTGACAAGTGGTGTAGGTCCATGCCTGGGAAACAAACACAGTCTGCCAATGTGCAGTGTGCCCAGCTTAACCACTAGAGAACAGGGGCTGGCCCAAAGAGAGAATCTTTAAAGCAGCAAGAGAGAAGAAACTTGTCACAGACAGGGGATTCTCAATGAAATCATTTGTTAATTTTTCATTAGAAACTTTGGAGGCCAAATGGCAGTGGGATGATATATTTAAAGTGCTGAAAGAAGAAAACTGTCAAACAAGAGTTCTATATCTGGCAAAATGATGATTTAAAAATGAGTTAAATAGTAAGACACTTACAGATAAACAAAAGCTGGTGGAATTCAGTGGCACTAGACTTAACCTACAAGAAATGCTAAAAGGGATCCTTCAGTTTGCAATTAAAGGGCACTAGACAGTAACTCAAAGAAGAAGTAGACGTGAAGGGAAAAGTTCTCTGATAAAGGTAAATGCATAGGTAAGTATGAAACCAAGTATTATTGTAATTTTGATGTATAAATATACTTTTTATTTTCTAAAGGATTTGAAACACAAAGGCATTAAAATAATTTTAAATCTATGAGTAAGTGTATAAAGATGTAATCTGTGATATCAATATCATAAACAGGGGGAGCATATACTGTGTAGCTGTAGAGACTTTGATGCAACTCAAATTAAGTTGATATCAATTCAAACTAGATTGCTATAACTTTAGGATGTTATATGGTAACCAGAGAGAAAATATCTATAGAGTATACACAAAAGCAAATGATAAGAGAAACAAAGCATGTCACTACAAAAACATCAACTAAACAAAAAAGAAGTCAGTAATAGAGGGGATGAAAAACAAACAAACAAAAAAAAACTGTAAGACATACAGAAAACAAATAGCAAAATGGTAGATTTAAGTCCTTCATTATCATTAATTACCTTAAATGTAACTGGATTACACTCTCCAGTCAAAAGGCAAAGATTGGCAAAATGGGTTAAAAAATGGGATCCAACTATATGCTGTCTATAACAGATTCATCTTGGATCTAAAGACACAAATAACTTGAAAATGAAAGGATGGAAAAATATATTTCATGTAAACAGTCACTGAAAGAAAATTTGGTTGACTATTCCCAATATCAGATAAAATCGACTTTAACTGAAAAACTGTTATAAGGGACAAAGAAGGAATTCATATATTCACTTTAACAAAGTCAATTCAACAAGAATAAATAACAATGATAAACATAGATGCACAAAACATCAGAGACCAAAACATACGAGGCAAGCATGGTCAGAGTTGATGGGTGAAGATAGTTCTATAATAACAGTTACATAATTTAATAAACCACTTTCAATAGTGCACAGAACTACTAGACCAAAGAGCAATGAGAAATAGAAGACTGTATCACGAGTAAACCAGCTAGACTTAACACACATATATAGAACCCAACAATAGCAGAATACACAAAATTATCACATCCACATGGAATATTCTCTGGGTAAACCACATTTCAGACACAAACAAATCTCAAGTGAAATAAGACAGGCACAAAAGGACAAATATTTTATGATTCCACTTACATGATTAAAATCAAGAGAAAAAAGTAGATTAGTGGTGACCAGAGACTAGTGGGAAGGGAGGAAAGGGGAGTTATTGCTTTATTGAGCACAGAATTTCTGTCAGGGGTGATGAAAACGTTTTGGCAATACATAGTAATGATGTTTGCAGAACAGTATGACTATGATTAATGTCACCAGTATATACACTTAAACATGATTAAAATGGCAAATTTAATTTGATGTGTATTTAACTATAATAAAAAAGAAACAAATATTAATATAAAAAGACCAACAATTGTGAATATTGATAGATGCTGTAAAAGCATAAAAATAATAATTGTCAAAAAGCATAAAATAATAATTGCTCTTTACTGGAAATATTTGCTGACTCCTGGTCAGCACACTGAGGCTCTGTGTTGATATTTTAAAGCATTGTTTCTCTCTGTTCTTCACCTTCTATAACTTCTATTGCTCTATCTTCAAGTTCACATAGTCTCTCTCTTGTGTCCACATGGCTGTTAAGTAGATACAGTGAATTTTTATATCAGAAACTATACTTTTTCAGTTCTAGAATTTCAATTATTGTGGTTTGTTTGTGTCAATTTCTCCGTGGAGAGTGCCTCTTTCTCAGCTGTGATTTTCATACATTATTAAATTATATTTTATTTACATCTCTGAGGATACTTCTACTACTTCCTTAAAATACTTATTAGTTAATTCAAAATTTGTCTCATCTCAGGAGAAGGTTAGAATGACTTCCATTCTCTTGAAAGTGGGTTTCATTGTCTTGGTTCCTCACGTATCAGGAAATATTGAATTCTATCTTTACTAATATAAATATTAAGTTGTGGAGATTCTGGATTCCATTATTATTCATCAGTAATACTGATTCTTTCATTTTAGTGAGTAAGGGTCATGCCTGTAGTTGAATTAAAAACTGTTTCTTAGGCAACTGGTCTCAGTTCAGATCTTTGTTTTTAGCTGACCGGCTTTGAGCTTATTCTGCACTTATATGTGTTCACGGGCCAGTCAGGCATGTGTGGTACACACAGCTGAGATCCCCTCTTTGCCACTTTCTGCTGCTGGAACCCTCACTCTCTTCAGCATTCCCAGTCTCCCGCAGTCTGTCACCTGGTTCTCCAGGCCACAAGAGGGCAGGTTTTGCACATGCACCCCAATCACTGTACTTACGGTATGGATTGCACCTTACTCCAGGTTCTAGCCATGGAAACAGGACCTTCTTTACATTGTTCGCTATCTGTTCTCCTCTGAGGGGCATACACTCCCCACCACAGATTACCTGTATCTGTTCACTCTTGAATACACCAATACTCTCTTTAGGTAGCTGCTATTTGTGTAATGCACAGGCTTTATAACTTTTTTTAGAGGGAGTGGAAGGCAGGTTGTAGAGTTAAAGTCCTTTATTCCTGGAACCTGAAATGCACCCATCAAAGGCTTTTAAGAGATATCATGACAGAATTTTAATCCTCACTATTAGTGCTTCATTGATAATTAACTGGAGAACAGAAGTGGTGGCAGGGCTATTATTTAACAGACTACCAAATAATTCTAAGGAAAAATGATGGGAATTTTAATTTGGAAGTGGTAACAAGAAGCTGCATTGGGAAGCTACCAGTAGGAAGATGCAATAAGATTTCCCAATGGTTTCAAATTTTTAAGAAGAAGCCTTTGATATGGCAAATGGAAGATAAAGGATGATATCTATATATTCAGCCTGAGCAAATGGATGAATACTGATACCATTATATAAGATGAGGGAAGACGGGAAAAGGAAACCATATTCAGGAGAAAGTCAAGACTTCTGTTTTGTGAATAATAAATAGTAAGTACCTTTTCTTCGTGCAGCAGGAGATGTCAAGTAGGGGAAAGTAGTACTAAGATTATTGACCTGCTTGGAAACAACCGACACCAAATGTAAACTTTAGCCTGGCTAATATTCAGCTCATAAATACTCAAGCAACCATCTCCCCATTACCCATCCACTAAAAGGGAAATATATGGCCCAGCAGGCAACTCTATGTGAACACCTCAAGTGCTAAGGCCCATGTCCATTATCAATGGTCAGTCATCTCATACGTTGGTTATACATTTGGAATATCTCTTCTGCCCATTAGAACATCACTTTCAGCCAGAATTCAAAAATAGGCAGTCTCCTAATTTTCTGTGAAGGCCTCATTCCTTTAAAATGTTGAATATCTTAATGTTCAGTGGTAAATAAAGAAACTAAAATCGTCATGGTTTGAATTTCTCAAACAAACAAGACCTCATCTTTCCTCCATTGCAGGGGCAAGAGCCATGCTGGTGCCCTTGTAAAAACAAGTTAAAAAATTCTTGGTAAGGGTGACATAGGCTACAGACATGGACTTCTGGTACTCAAACAGCTACCTTAGTGATTACAGTCTTGTCCTGATTGAACACTACTCTGAGCTTAGACAAACCTACTTGGCATCAGTTCCTAGAATCCCTTCCCTTTGCATATCCAATGCAATAGCCCAACTTGCCTTATTCCTTGAGTGGCCAGTCATCCCATGTGCCCAGGCATGCTAGGCTTAATTATAAATAACATCCCTTTTTGGTCTCAAAAATATCCCATCGAGGACAAAAAATTTTATGGTCACTCTACTTATTCATGATAGAAAGAAGAGAGGACTCCTATAGTTCAGAGTTTGGAGAAAGGCAATAGTTGCTAATGCATTCAAGCTTTTTGATAATGATGAAGTTATTATGAACCCTGATGTAGGACACTGACTATGAGAATATACAGAATGCTATCAGATTCTTTTCTGCCTTGCCTCTTTCATGATCATAGAAGCATTAAATAATTGGGGTAAAGAGGAGGAAGTGATAAGCCATACTCAGTGTCATAGAATAGAAACTGTTTACTGGTGGCTCTTTGCATAATGTCAGTAACAAAAGCCCTTCCCTGTTCCTACTGCATATTAAAAGGACTCTCAAGATGTCACTTCTTCCCAACTTGATCTATAGTTTCAATGCAATCAAAATCAAAATCCCAGCAAATTATTTTGTGGATATCAACAACTAATTCTAAAGTTTATATGGAGAGGCAGAAGACCCAGAATTGCCAACACAATATTGAAGAGGACGAGCAAAGTTGGAGGACTGATACTACCTGACTTCAAGACTTACTATAAAGTTCCAGTAATCAAGATAGTGTGGTATTGGTGAAAGAATAGACAAGTCAATAAATGGAACAGTATAGAGTGCCCCAAAATAGACCCACAGAAATAGTCAATTGATCTTTGACAAAGGAGCAGAGGCAATACAATGGAACAAAGATAGTCTTATTGACAAATGGTAGTAAAACAACCAGACATACATGTGCAAAAAAGTGAATTTAGACAGAGACTTTACACTCTTCACAAAAATGAATTCAAAATGGATCACAGACCTAAATGTAAAACACAACACTATAAAACTCCAGGAAGATAACATAGGAGAAAATCTAGATAACCTTGGGATTGATGATGACTTCTTAGATACAATACCAAAGGCATAAGCCATGAAAGAAAAAAGTTATACCTGGACTTCATTAAAATTAAATTTTCTGCTATACGAAAGGCTATACTGTCAAGGGAATGAAGAGACAAACCACAGACTGGGAGAAAATATTTGCAGAAAACATATCTAATAAAGAATTGTTCAGTAAAAAATACAAAGAGCTCTTAACTCTACAAGAAGAAAAGTAAACAAAGAAGCTGATTAAAAAAGGACAAAGACCTTAACAGAGACCCCACCAAAGAAGATGTACAGATGGCAATGAAACTTATTAAAAGATTCACCACACTGTATGTCCTCACAGAAATGCAAATTAAGACAACGAGATACTACTACATATCCAGTAGAAAGGCCCAAATCCAGAACATTGACAACACCAAATGCTGGTGAGAATGTGGAGCAATAAGAACTCTCACTCATTGTTGGAGAGAATGCAAAATGGTACAGCCACTTTAGACAGTTGGGTGGTTTCTTACAATACTAAACCTATTCTTTCCATATGATCTAGCAATTGTGCTTTTTGGTATTTACCCAAAGGAGTTAAAAAGTTATGTCCACACAAAATTCTGCACATGGATGTTTATAGCACCTTTATTTATAATTGACAAAACTTGGAAGCAACCAAGATGTCTTTCAGTGGGTGAATGCATACATAAACTGTGGTACATCAGACAATGAAACATTATTCAGTGCTAAAAGAAAGGAGCCATCAAGCCATGAAAATACATGGAGGAAACTTAAATGCATTTTACTAAGTGAAAGAAGTCAATCTGAAAAGGCTACATACTGTATAATTCCAACTATAAGACATTCTAGGAAAGGCAAAGCTATGGAAATAGTAAAAACTTCAGTGGTTGCCAGGGATTGGGGTGGAGAGTAGGAAAGATGAATAGGCAGAGCATGGAGGATTTTTACAGCAGAGAAAATACTCTGTATGATGCTATAATGATGAGTACATGTCATTATACATTTGTCCAAACCCATAGAATGTACAACACCAAGAGTGAACCCTAATGTAAAACATGGACTTTAACTTACTATGACATATCAGTGTAGGTTTGTCAGTTTAACAAATGGACCACTCTGGTGGGGGATGTGGTAATGAGGGAGGCTATGCATGTGGGCATGGGAGGGCAGGAGGTATATGGGAAATCTCTGTATCTTCTGCTCAATTTTGCTGTGAACCTAAAACTGCTCTAAAAAATAATGTTTATTTTTAAAAAGGACTCTCAAAGCCATCAGCAAGGAAAATGCAAATATACTTGTTTACCTTTTGTTATTTTTTGACAGTGCCCTGACCTGAGGTTTCAAAAAGCACACCAGTGCTGAAGGCATAGTCTGCAGGAGCAGCAGCAGCACTCATGGTTGAGACCCCCAACCCCTGCAGCAGTGGCAGGCAGCACTTGTGACATGAGGCTTCACAAACCACAGCAGAACCTGTGGCCAGCCCCCAGTTGTGGCACCACCAACTGTAGCCCTACCAGCAGCAGGTGAGGCATACAAGACCCCGGGTGTCTGTCAGTGGCTGCAACACCTGTTAACCCAGCCCCCAGCAGTGGTGCCATCAGCACACCCAGATAACCCAGGAGAAGCAGCAGCCCAGGTGGGGCATGGGAAAGCAACACCTGAGCCCATGGAGAGCCCAAAGAGAGCCAGTGGGGGAACAGAAGACCCAGGCGACCCCAGAAGCAGCAGAGGTGCTCACAGCCTGGTGATCCAGGTGGTAACACCTCAGACTAAAGCCACATCATAAGCAGCAAGGCACCACCAACCTTGGAGGCACAAGCAGCACAAGGAGGGCACTGAAAATGCCTGTGGTACAAGCAGTGGAGGGTGGGAACTGCAGAATCTTAAATACAACCAGAAGCATATCAGAATCAAAGTAACCAAAGCCTTACCCAAATAAGAAGGATGTGTGCTACCACAAATGCACAGGCAGAGGATCAGCTCATCAAACACTGTGAATAATTGCAGTAACATGGTAAAACAGAAAGAAAATGACAACTCTCCATAAACCAAACGTGAATTCACAGAAGATTGCAGTCTAACTGAGAGAGAATTCAAAACAGCAGTCACAAAGAACTCAATGAGTACAAGAAAATACAAAAAGACAGTTCAATGAGCTCAGGAATAAAACTAATGACCAAATCGAGTACTTCACCAAAGAGATCGAAACTCTAAAAATAAAACCAAATGGAAATTCTGGAGATGAAGAACACAATAAAATGAAAAATAAACTGGAAAGCATTGGAAACAGAGCAGGCCATACGGAAGAGAGAATTAGTGAGCTCAAAGATGATAGAACTCTAGAAATGATTCAGGTGGAAGAGGAGCGAGAACTGAGACTTTTTATAGGTGAAGAAATTCTAAGTGAAGTATCCAAATGAATAAGGAAAAGCAATATAAGAATAATAAGAATACACATTCTTTTCAAGTGCACATGGAATATTCTCCAGTGTAGATCATATGTTAAGTCACAAAAAAACTCTTAGAAAATTTAAGATCATTGAAATCATGTCAAGAATCTGTTTTGACCACAACTGTATGAAACCAGAAATCAGTCGCAGTAGAAAACCTTTCACATCACTTTAGCCTTAGCCTGCAGGCCCCTAGAGTCCCAAGTAGAGACTCAGATCCACTGCATTCTAGATACTATACAGATTTTCCACTATGCTACAGGCATCTATTAGTATGATGGATATTTATGACATGTTACATTTTCCAGTATTGCGGCCTGTCTTATTTCATTTCAATTGGTGTCAAAGATCTACTGGTAACAGATTAGAGAAGAAGCTTTGTTCTACTCAGTATCTTTTTACAAACAGGAAGAGTTGCTTCTGAGAAGATCTGTTGTTGATTATCTGTTGATTCTGTAAGTTTTCAAGCACAAAGTTTCATTTGCAAAAACATTCCCTAAATTTCAAAATGTGCCTTCCTTTCACACTTATTTTTATTATTATTCCCTAATCTAATCTGCACCTGTTTCTCAGGTTTGGGAGGAGGTTAATATTCAGATGTTGTTTGCTGCAGTTTGCCATTGCTGACACCTGTGCAGCCTTTGCTCCCACCTTCCTCGTCTACTGCTTACTACGCTTCTTGACTGGGCTTTCTAACACAACCATCATGATAAATAGTACTATGCTCAGTAAGTCCAAACTTTTTATCTTGTATATTTTCCAAGCCTTGACTTTCATGTTGACATTCCATCTTTGTTTAAAGTTAAGATCCTATTTGTGTTTTCTTTCAGTTTTAGAATGGACATTGCCCCAATTCCAAGCCTTGGGAATGACACTGACAACATGTTCCTATAGTGTTGGACAGATAATATTAGGAGGCCTGGCTTATGCCATTAGAGACTGGCGCATCTTCCAGGTGGTGATTTCTGTGCCCGTATTTATCATCCTTCTGTCTTCAAGGTATAAACTCTCTCTATCTGTCTTAGGGGATCCTGGAATGAAAGATGCATGGAATCAGGACACATGAATTCCATTTGGTCCTTGGTCAACACTGGAGCATGTGCTCTATTAATCTGTGAAATCCCAGAAGCTGAACAGTTAGGGTTGCCAGATAACATCATGGACATGAAATTAAATTTGAATTTCAGATAAACAACACATATTTTTGTATTTTAACATCCCAAATGTTACATGGCATACAGCTACACTGAAGGTTATTCATGGTTTGTTTGAAATTTCTATCTATCTGGGTGTTCTATATTTTTATGTGCTAACTGGATGAAATACAGAATGTCCCATTAAATTCAAATTTTGATAAATAACAAATAATATTTTAGTATGCCCCAAATATTGCATGGAACATAGTTGTAATGAAGAGTTACTCACTGTTTATTTGAATACAAATTTAAGTAGGCACACAGTATTTTTAGTTTACAAAATTGGCACTTTTCCTCAATAAGAGGGGAGCCAATATAACCCCAAGTCTGTGTTCCCAGCAGACAAAGTGCACTGCATTAAGGTGCCATTCTCATATTTTCCTAGTTATGGTACAGGAGAAAGTAAATTTATATTTTTTGGTATAACCACACAGTGGTACTTCTCTGATAGAATGGGAGGCATCTGAAGGAGGGGGAAAACTTCCCTCTATCCTCTTAGGTTCTGTGGATGGCCTAAGAATTAAACTGACATAAGACAGATTAACAGAAGAAACACTTACAAATTTATTTCCTGTTTTTATATGTACACGTGAGTCTTCAGAAGGAAAATTAAAGACTCAAAGAAGCCATTAGGCCCAAAAACTTATATACCTTTTTACACACACAAAAGAACTATAAATTATGGGGATGTGACAGGACAAAGTCTCTTGGGTTGGGGGCATTAATTTGTGGGGGCAATTACTAGGAAATATGTGGGGAAACTAAGAGAAAATCAGTAATTTTAGTAAGTTTGTTTACACAAGTCCATTTCAGTGTCAACTCCCAGTGTCTGGTGATAAGAATGTTCTTCTCTTCCTGGCACTGGATGGGCATTTTTAATATGGGAAATTTTATGACCTACTTGTAGGTAGAAAGGGAGAGGTCAGAGAGATCTTTTTGCATCTGCAGTTTCTCAGGTGCCTTCAGCTCAATATTCTCAATATGTCAAAGCAACATATTTTGGGTGACATATTCCAAACTCTTTCACATCTCTGGACAAAGGTTATGTGAAAAATGGGCAAGTAGAGTTAAGTGAACCTCTGTTCTGTCTTTGATCAGGTGGCTGGCAGAGTCTGCTCGGTGGCTTATTATCACCAACAAACCTGAGGAGGGCTTAAAGAAACTTAGAAAAGCTGCACACAGAAATGGAAGGAAGGATGCTGGAGACACCCTAACCCTGGAGGTGAGGAGGATGGGAGGTGATGGATATGGGATGTAAGGAAGATGTGACCTGACATTTTATGAGTCAGTATCCATAAGAGAAATGGAACATAAGATCTTAGCAGTGGTTATGTGTCTTCTGCCCTCACCATCCTGGTTCTCAAGGAGTGTCAACATTGTTTGGGTCAACATTAGGAAAGGACATGCTATTGCTGAAGGTATTGGACACATATTTTACTCAATGGAGGCAGAAAGCACTGAGTATTTACAATTATAAAGATTGTAGACTCACTAATAAAAAGGAGAAAAGACAAATAAATGAAATCAGAAAAGAAACCAGAGAAGTTACAACATATACCAAGAAATATAAAGAATTATAAGAGAAAACTATGAAAAACTTTATGCCAAAAAATTGGATAATCTAGAAAAAATGGATAATTCTTAGAATTATACAACCTTTCCAAACTGAATCAAGAAAAATAGAGAATCTGAACAGACTGATCACTAGTAAGGAGATCGAAACAGTAATCAAAAACCTCCCCCAAAACAAGTCCAGAACCAGGTGGCTTCCCTTGTAAATTATACCCAATATTCAAAGAAGATTTAATACCTATCCAGCTCAGTCTTCCAAAAAATTGAAGAGGAGGAGATGCTTCCTAACTCAGCCTATGATGCCAACATTACCCTGATACCAAAACCAGACAAGGATAACACACACAAAAATTACAGGCCAATATCACTGATGAACATAGATGCGAAAGTCATCAACAAAATATTAGCAAATCAAATACAGTAATACATTAAAAGGATCACATGTCATGATCAAGTGGGATTTATTTCATGGATGCAAGGGTCATTCAACATCTTCAAATCAAGCAATGTGGCTTACCACATTAACAAAAGTGAGAATTGAACCACACATGATCATTTGAAGAGATACAGAGAAAGCATTCAACAAGATACAACATCCGTTTATGATAAAAACTCTGAATAAAATGGGTATAAAAGAAGGTATCTCAACAGATGACTTTTTTATATTATAGAAAACCATAAAGAATGCACAAAAACTATTAGAAATAATCCACAAAAACAGTAAAGTTGCAGGGTACAAAATCAATACAAAAATCAGTTGCATTTCTATACACTAATAAAGAACTAGCAGAAAGAGAAGTCAAGAGTGCAATTCCATTTACAATCAAAACAAAAAGAATAACATATCTAGGAATAAATTTAACCAAGGATATGAAAGACCTGTACCCTGAAACCCATAAAACATTGTTGAAAGAAATGGAAGAACACATGAAGAAATAGATATTCCATGCTCATAGATTGGAAGAATTAACTACTTAAAATATCCATTCTTCCTAAAGCAAGCAACAGATTCAATGCAATCCCTATCAAAGTCTCAATGACATTTTTTCATGGAAATAGAACAAAGATCCTAAAATTTACATGGAACAACAAAATATCCCAAATAGCCAAAGCAATCCTGAGAGGAAAGAACAAAGCTGGAGGTATCACACTCCCTGATTTCAAAATATATTACAAAGCGATAGTAATCAAAACAACATGGTACTGACAGAAAAACACACACACAGAATTGAGCGGCCAAAAATAAACCCACACATCTATGAACAGCTAATTTTGGACAAAGGAGCTAAGAACTTACAATGGAGAAAGAAAGTCTATTCAATAAAAGGTGTTTGGAAACCTGGACAGCCACGTGCAAAAGAATGAAAGTAGACCATTACCTTACACCATACATAGAAATTAACACAAAATGGATTAAAGACTTGAATATAAGACCTGAAACCATAAAACTCCTAAAAGAAAATATAGCTAGTGCACTCTTTGACATCAGTCTTTTTGAATATCATGTATCCTCAGGCAAGAGAAACAAAAGAAAAAATAAACCAGTGGGACTACATCAGTCTAAAAAGGTTCTGCACAGCAAAGGAAATCATCAACAAAAAGAAAAGACAACATAACAATTGGGAGAAGATATTTTTAAATCAGATACTGATAAGGTGTCAATGTCCAAAATATATAAAGACTCATACAACTCAACAACAACAACAACAAAACAAACAACCCAATTAAAAAATGGGCAGAGGATCTGAACAGACATTTTTCCAAATAATATATACAGATGGCCATAAGGCACATGAAAAGATGTACAATAGCGCTAATTTTTAGGGAAATGAAAATCAACACCACAATGAGATATCACCTCACACCTGTCAGAATGATTATTATTAAAAAGACAAAAATAAGAAGTGTTGGACAGGATGTGAAGAAAAGGGAACTCTCATATACTGCTGATAGGAATGTAAACTGGTGCAGCACGTATGGAAAATAGTACAGAGATTTCTCAAAAAATTAAGAAGAGAACTACCACATGATCCAGCTAATCCACTTCTGGGCATTTATTCAAAGAACATGAAAACACTAATTTGAAAAGATATATGCATCACTATGTTCATTGCAGCATTATTCATAATAGCCAAGACTTGAAAACAGCCTAAGCGCCCATCAGGGGAAGAATGGATAAAAAGATGTTGTGTATATATAAACAATGGAGTAGTGCTTAGCCATAAAAAAAAAAAGTGAAATCTTGCCATTTACAACAACACGGATGGACTTTGAGGACATTATGCTAAGCAAAATAAGTCAGAAAGAGAAAGCCAAATACCGTATGATTTCACTCATATAGGAAGATAAAAAAACCAAAAGCAACAAGTAAACACATATACACAGAGAATAGATTGGTGGTTACCCAGGGGGGAGGGGGGAGGCGGAAGGGCAAAAGGTGTAAAACAGCACAACGGTGTAGTGACAGATGACAGTTAGACTTTGGTGGTGAACATGATGTAGTCTACACAGAAGTTGAAATATAATGATGTACACCTGAAATTTATGTAATGTTATACACCAAAGTTACCTCAAAAATTAAGTGAACAGAATTATTTAAAAGAAGATTGTATATTGGTCTCTCTCTGTGTAAGAGAAAGTAATAAAAAGTAGTACATTCCCTTCCAGTTAATGTTCTGATGGCCATTTTCAGAATAAGAATGCCAGTAGAAGGATTAGTGACCATGCAGAGCAGAGCATAAGGACGTTCTCCTATTTGTTCATTCACCCATGCGCTTTCTTTTGTGGTATATTTAGTGAGTGCTGACCTGTGGCAGGTTTTGTTCCATCCCTGGAAATATGGCAGTGACCACAACAGTCTAAATCCACGTTGTGTGGAGTTTACATACTCATTATTACAAGTTCCAAGAGCATGACTGAGTAGAAATGCCTCAGAGAAGTCTTTCTTTCTTATTTTCCATCCCAGGTATGGAAGGCAGATATTGCTGTGCATCAATAGTTAAATCATTCTTCATGTCATGCACATATATAAAGATTTATTAAAAAATTACATTGTGCTGGGCCGCCCGGTGGCGCAGCGGTTTAGTTCACGCTTGGCAGCCCGGGGTTCGGGGGTTCGGATCCCGGGCGCCCGCCGACGCACTGCTTGTCAGCCATGCTGTGGCGGCGTCCCATATAAAGTAGAGGAAGATGGGTACGGATGTTAGCCCAGGGCCAGTCTTCCTCAGCAAAAAGGGGAGGATTGGCAACAGATGTTAGCTCAGGGCTGGTCTTCCTCACACACACACACAAAAAATTACATTGTGCTAAATCATGAATAACAGAACAAGTCAGAGTCCCAGACTTCAAGGAACTTCCACACTAATATGAGAGAGAAAAATTCAGACATTTTTAAATCCAAATGTTTAAAATTATAAGAGAATGTAAAGAATGATAATGGAGATAAGGGGGAAAAATCTACCCTCCTTTTATTGATAAAAGAGAGGATTAGAAGTTGGCCACTCAAAAAGGAAGAATAGAACATTTCTGGATATGTACAGTGACATATCTGATGGAAGATCTTATAGTCCCAGGAAAAGCAGAGGTCCTTTAGAGCATTTCAAGTAATGCTCCTGAGAATTCAGATCCCACTGAAGATGGCAGGAAGAAATCAGGTTTTCCCCAGAGGTAAAGTCATTACACAGACAATGGCACTGAGGGTTCCTGATATGATGGGGAGAACATTGGCTTGTGGTTTATAAAAGAAAAAAAGGATGGGGGTGGACCTTGAAATTTAGGTGGATCTCTATGGCACTTCTACACTGTGTCAATATATGCCTAAATTATATAAAATTCTTTTGGACCAACTAATCTCATGAATTATCTTTGGTTCCAAGCCCAGACCTAGTATTTTGCCTACCGGATTGGTCCAATCCAGAGAAGGAAAGTTTAAATATTTACAGTGGTCAGGCAGAGACAAAAATAAGCAATACAGGGTGAAAGCAGGAAAAAAAAAGTATAATCAAGGTGAATGGCTACTGACAATCACCTCAGTGCCAGTGGAAGAAAGAGAGCATGGCACGTGAGTAGCAGTTAAAATGTGGTTTAAGCAAGGGATTCTATTCATGAATGGAAAGCTAATACGACTTCATTTGATTTTTTTTCTTCTTCTGCAAAGATAACACAGAAATTTGTGGTCTTAGTCATGTTTTAACCTCCCTCTGATGGATTGCCAAACACACCTGCTTCAGACAATTCTCCTAACATAAAGCTACTGCACTCTATATCACTACCAATCTGTTAATTACTCCAGATCTCCAGAAAGAGTGGCCTTTCCTTTCTCTGAATTCTCTTCCTCACGGAATTTTCTCTAATGACCTTCAAGGTATTGTTTCATTTGTAAAGATGGGAAGAGAATGGAGCTAATATTATTTAAATAATTAATAAATCAATAACTGCCTGAGGCATGCTGGACACAATTCCACACGCACATTTGTGACTCCACGTAAGCCTTGGAAATCCTTGTGAGAGAAGAATTGTTTTTTCTCCTACTTCTTCTTCTCCTGGTCTTGACTTTTTCACATTTTCCTCTTCGTTTTTTTTGAAGTATAATTGACATATAACCTTATATTAGTTTCAGGCGTACAACATAGTGATTCAATATTTGTATATATTGTAAAATGATAACCACAATAAGTCTAGTTAACAGCCGTCACCATAAGTAGTTACAAAATTTATTTTTCTTGTGATGAGAATTTTGAAATCTACTCTCTTAGCAACTTTCAAATATATAAAACAATATTATTAACTATAATCACCATACTATACACTACATCCCCATGACATTTATTTTATAACTCGAAGTTTATACTTTTTGATGCCCTTCACCCATTGCCTACCCCCACAGCCCCCACATATGGTGACTACCAATCTTTGTATCTATGAGCTTGATTTTGTTTTGTTTTGTTTTGGTGAGGAAGATTGGCCCTGAGCTAACATCTCTTGCCAATCTTCCTCTTTTTGCTTGAGGAAGAGTGGCCCTGATTTAACATCCATGCCAATCTTTCTCTATTTTGTATGTGGGATGCCACCACAGCTTGATGAGTGGTATGTAGGTCCATGCCCAGGATCTGAACCTGGGAACCCCGGGCTGCCAAAGTGCAGTGTATGAAATTAACCACTATGCCACTGGGCTGGCCTTGTTTTGTTTTTGTAGATTCCAAATATAAGTGAGATCATACAGTATTTGTCTTTCTCTGTCTGACTTATTTCACTTAGTATAATGCCCTCAAGGTCCATCCAGGCTATCTCAAGTGGCAAGATTTCTTTTTTATGGCTGAATAATATTTCATTGTGTATATATAGATGTCTATCTGTATATCTATATATACCACATTTTCTTTATCTCTTCATACATCAAAGAACACAGGTATTTTCCATATCCTGGTTATTGTAAATAATGCTGCAATGATATATGCATGGGGGTGCATATATCTTTTGAAGTTAGTGTTCTCATTTTCTTCAGATAAATAGCCAGAAGTGGAATTGCTGGATCATATAGTAGTTTTATTTTTAATTTTTTGAGGAACTTCCATGCTGTTTTCCAAAGTGGCTGCACTAATTTACATTCCCACCAACAGTGCATAACTGTTTCCTTTTCTCCTCATCAACACTTATTTCTTGTCTTTTTGAGGATAGCCATTCTACCAGGTGTGAGGTAATATCTCATGGTGGTTTTGATTGGCATTTCCCTAATGATTAGTGATTTTGAGTACTTTTCTATGTACTGTTGGCCAACTGTATGTATTCTTTGGAAAAATGCATATTCAGATCCTCTGCCCATTTTAAATCAGATTGTTTGTTTTTTGCTGTGGAGTTGTATGAATTCTGTACATATTTTGGATATAAACCTCTTATCAGACATATGATTGGCAAATACTTTCTCCCATTTGGTAGGTTGCTGCAACTTCTTATTCCTATTCATCTTTTTATGACAAGGAAATTGAGGCTTAGAGATGTCCTGTTACCTTCTCAGGGTACACCTAACATGTGACAGAGCCAAGGTATAACTCCAGCTTATAAAGTCTGGGAACAAATCATAATATACCAAGATCTCCCCTGATTTCACCCTCAGATTTAATTCTAGGTTTCTCATTCTTGGAGGCACAACATATGCCAAGATTTCCCCGAAAGAGGCTAACCCAAGAACTAGAATAAAAGTTCTCAGAAAATTATTCTTCTTGAAAAAAACTATTTTTCTACAAAGAGCAGCCACCTCAGAACTAAGCTCAGTTGCCATATCTTTCATGCCTGTCTGGTATAAATAAAGCTTTGGACTATAATCCAAGCAACTCTTCATTTAGTCCCCTTCCTGATCTAAATCTCTAACCTATCCACCAGTTTTGATACCCTACAGCCAAACTGAGTCTCATGTTAACATGTCCTTGTCACTGCATAATTTCCCTAAGTCCCCTTTAATTACCTAATTCACCTTTCATACCACTTTTACACCTGTCATTGAATCTTCCGTGGCTATATTTTCCAGTGGAAAAAAAATGGAAGTCATCTATCTTGTCCTCTACTGGGGCTTCACAATGTCTGAACAGTTTGCTGTTGTTGTTGTTGAAGGTTTTGAGGTCCACCATGCAGGAGGAGCTGGAGGCAGCACAGAACAAACCTTCTCTGTATGACTTGTTCCGCACACCCAACCTGCGAAAAAGGATCTGTGTACTGTCCATTATGAGGTAGGCTTCACACAGTGCGTGAGGAATGTTAAAATAGTGGAGACATGATTCTATTTCTTATTTCAAAGATATAACATGATATAGGGACAGACGAGATAAAATATGAAGATGTGATAAAAATAACTGCCATGTTTGGAAGCAGTGAAATGGTTATAAAAGACTAACTTGGAGCTAATTGTACAGTTAGGAGTTTTGTTATCACATCACTCTACCAGGCTCCTCACTGGAGAGGAGGCTGAGATCTTCAATCATGGTACAGAATTTGGCTTTAAATTTCTTCATTTGTTTGTTTTCATTTTAACTGAGGTAAAATTACAAGCAATAAAGTGCTCAAATATGCAGCTCAGTGAATATTTCAATATGTGAATATATAACCATTACCCAGATCAGGTAGACCCTAGAGGCCCCCTTAAGGAACTTCCACAAAAACACTCTCCACCCCTCAAAAAACTTTCCAACAATTATAAGGTCCATTATCATACCATTATTTTATGATAACTTTTAAATCATTAACTTTCAAGGATTGTGTTTAAAATGTTCCCAAGATTTGTTTAATCATATAAGGTAAGACACACAGACTCAGGAATGATGGTCATGAAGGAAGTTTATACTCACAGATCCCTAGAAAGAGGAGACATTAAACAGCCCACAGGGCCATGAGGGGAGGCACCAGGGTCAATCAGAGGGCCAAAGAGAGAAGAAAAGGAAGAGTATAGTCCAGAGCCTTTATTGGGGTTTTTGTGTGAAAGAATGGGAGAGGTGGGTAGGTAACCTGAGTAAGCTTAGGATTCACTAGTTTAAATAATTTTAGTGGACTCTGGGCTATAGTAGTGGTCGATAGCTGTCCAGTACCTGGCCTTGGGGTGATTTAGGGCAGGGGGAACAGTGGCTTGGAGTGTGAGTTTGATAAAGGAGATGGTTGGGGTGTGGGCTCTGGATTAGTGGCTTGTATATGGAAGGTGCAGTAACAGGGGAGTCATTTGGTTTCACTAGGAATTAGCTAGCCTGGGAAAGGCAGACTCTCCAGGATCAAGGCCCTGTATGCCAGAGTATCAAAAATACAGAATATAATCCACCCAGAAATATTCTACAAATCACACCATGCATCCATTCTTTATACCTAACCCTGGTTTCGGGGCTCAATATTATCATTTGTAGGACACAGAATCTTAACCTTATGACACCTTTCTTTCCTCTTGTTCACCACAGATTTACAACCCTAATTCCCCTTTTTGGCCTGAGTCTCCACCTCCAGCACTTGGGGAAAAATATTTTCCTGACCCAGATTCTTTTTGGTGTAGCCACACTTCCAAGCAATTATGTTGCACTTTTGGCACTGAATCACCTGGGCCGTCAAGTCAGCCAGATGCTTTTCCTGTTTCTGCTGGGAATCTCCATCCTGGCCACCACATTTGTGCCTGAAGGTGAGAAAAGGGCACATGTTGAAGAAAGATGTGTTTCTCCCATTCCTCATGAACTGTACTGTTCACACATATTCAAAGCCAAAGGAAATGCAGATTGGATTCTAACAATACTCTGAAACCAGCCTGAAGGTTTAGTACATATTCTGCCATTAAGTTGCTGGGAAAAGAGCTTAAGGTCAGTTAAGGTTGACTCTGATATGTGATGTATTCATTATATCCGAGAAGTATCTGGAAACTGGTGCCGTCTATTACTGGTAGTTTCTCTAGGACAGTGGAAAATTGCTCACTCACTTCTGGCCAATCCCACTTTACCTAGCAAGCACGGAGGGTCTAGACCTTGTCATTGTATCCCATGTGAGGACACAATACTGTCACTTCCTGTCTGGGCTCTTGCTTATTACTGCAGCTTCACTGACAATTTATTCTCTGATCCCTATGTATCCACTCATGTGTCTCATATCACGTCTCTGTAACAGCAACCCTGGTTTAGGGGTGTCATCTTGATCTCAAGAAACAAAAATTTCTTGTCTTCAGGCAGAGAAGTGAGAGCAGGAACAAGGCACTAAGCAGTTAAGAGCCTCTCTCAGAATCTATTTTACTAAATTGGATGATCATATGTAATGAATAGGGGCACCCAGTTGGTCACCATGCTTCACCTAACTCCCAGCATAGTTATGTATTTTACAAGATCCCAGATTGATGGGCTCCACTCCTCGTCTTCAATGTCAGCAATTTTGCAAGTTTCCTGCCTTACAACAGAGCCCACTCCAATGTTGTAATGCTTATAATAAAATTATCTGAGGGAAGGGAGGGAATGTAGGAGATAGAAAACTGACTCTCTGAAATTCCCTTCAGAGGTTTCCAAAGTCACACTTTTTTCCTAATAGAGGTCCTTATACTTGAGTATTGAAATATTATTCTTGATCAAGCTGCTTTCCAGCTTATCTATTAACATAGGATTTCTTTTTTTTATTACTCTCTTCTGCCTTATTATCCCCATGTCAATATTGTGTAAGCTCCTCGTTTTAAACTCTCAAAGACATGGATGAGACTTATACCCCTCAGTAATTGCCCCCATGACAGTCTTATATTCTATGTTAAGGGCAAAAAGACACAGAACAAAATCAATGGAAAAGAGCATCTGCTGGACTCAACTAGCACTCTCCTTTTCTGGCAAATCTCAGATATGCAGGGAGAGTTGATGAAATAACTCAATCCTTTTACTCAGTGCAAGCCAGGATATGCAGATAAGTCACATTTCTCACCTGATTAGATGCTGCACATTTTCTGCTTCTGTGCAGCTTCTCTACAATATATTTTGTACTTGCAAACACCTCCAACAGGGTCCTCTTCACTTGCACTTTGAGGGATGCTGATTCCTTGAGCTCTGATTTCCTGAGTCTCACTGGTCTTCCTCTCTCCAGAAATGCAGACCCTGCGTGTGCTTTTGGCAGCTTTGGGAGTAGGAATTTCTTCTGCCGCTGTCACCAGTTCTGCTGCCCATGGAAATGAACTAATCCCCACTGTAGTCAGGTACCAATCTCATGGATGATATATCAGGGTCAAAACAGGCCTTTCCCAGATAACTGACATTTATTGGGGGAAGAAAACTAAGACTAGTGTCATCAAAATTAGTTAATTGCAGGGGCCGCCCGGTGGCGCAGCAGTTAAGTTCGCGCTTGGCAGCCCGGGGTTCGCGAGTTCGGATCCCGGGCGCCCGCTGACTCACTCGCCTGTCAGCCATTCCGTGGCGGCATCCCATATAAAGTGGAGGAAGATGGGCACGGATGTTAGCTCAGGGCCAGTCTTCCTCAGCAAAAAGGGGAGGATTGGCAACAGATGTTAGCTCAGGGCTGGTCTTCCCCACAAAAAAAAAAAAAAAGAAAAAAAAATTAGTTAATTGCAATAGTAATAATAATAACAGAAATACATCCAAATTTTATCGAAAGCTGACTTTATGCCAGGCACGAAGTTAAGGCCTTTAATGTTTATTCTCATGTAATCTTCTGAACTACAAGAAGGGTAAATGCTATGGGTAACAGTATTTTTTCCCTGATCAAATTGTGCTTTAATGCACATGTGAACTTGAAAACAATTGCTAGCAACTAAGAGAGAAAATGTCCAAAACAAGAGTATGTCATCAAGATCCATGTTTAAACACATTGATGTGCTCTCTCCCATAACCAAAGCAAACCAATAAATCACAAATTACATGTCTGGATTTTCACCATAGTTTTTTATATTATTGTTTGCACCCCAAGAGCAATAGCTTTAGGAATCATTGGAATTGCTGCTAGTATTGGGTCAGCCGTGGCTCCCCTCTTGATGATCCTAATCAAGTATTCCCCCCACCTGCCCTGGATCATTTATGGAGTCTCTCCCATCCTCGCTGCACTTGTTGTCCGACTCCTTCCTGAAACCAGGAATCAGCCCCTGCCTGACTCCATCCAGGATGTGGAAAATGAGTGAGTAAACCCTCTAAATGTCCCTTGGGGTTGCTGTGTGCTATAGGTTTGTGGTGAGGAGGGCAGAACACCATTCAGGGTCATTGTCTTCAGGGGAAGGTTTAAACCCAGATTTCCATGTGGTCATTGCCTTTGGTTTGCCTACAGCCTTACTCCTCTGTGATAGTGACCTCAGACTCCCCCAAGTTTCCCTAAATCACACAAATCCACTCTGCCCAGCCTGCACCAGTAGGTTTAGTGGTGAAGAGCCAAAATTAGGTGCCCTAGTGTAACATTCACAGCCCTGAAGATATTTCACAATCATGCACAGATTCTCATCTCCCTGTCCCTATCAGCCCTTAGCTCAGGCAGTACCGGTCAGCTCACTGAGACTGCTGGATACTGTAGATCTGTATAATCTGATCCTGATTCTCCACAGAAACAGAACCAATAAGATGTGTATATATACAACAAGAGAGTTTATTTTAAGGAAGTGGCTCACAGTATTTTGGAGGCTGACAAGTCAGAAATCTGCAAGCAGGCAGCAGCCTGGATCTCAGGGAAGATTTGAAGGAAGAAAAGAGTTCTCCAGTCTAAAGGCAATCTGGAGGCAGAATTCCTTTTTCCTCTGGGGGACCTGTCACTTTCCCTAAGACCTTCAACTGATTGGATGAGCCCCCCTTCCCCATTACTCAAAGTCTACTGATTTAAATACTAATAACATCTAAAAACTACCTTCACAGAAACATCTAGACTGGTGTTTGACCAAATAACTGGGCACTATGGCCTAGCCAAGTTGACATATAAGATTAACCACCTCAAGACCTGAGAACTTCCCTGTCACTGAAGAATCTGCGGGAGGTCAGGGAGAGGACAAGAGCCCCTCTCGCAGATGAAAACATATCCCAGGGGAAGGAGTCCTGTTAGATTCAGACCATCTGGTTTTCACTGGGAAGGAAAGTGTTGAGAACAGAGATTTCAAAGTGATGCAGAATGGGAAAGGATTCTAAAACTTTTCCATAGTTCCTTTGCCTTTTCCAAAACCCCGCTTTCCAATGCCATGGTGTCCAAGGGTGAGAGGAGAAACTATCAAAGCTGCCTTCCCAGATCCTGCCCTTAGTATTAAATACTAATTTAAATACTAATTTAAATTAGTATTCTTCACAAGATTTACTCAAACCCTTGGGGCAGGGGTCATGGTTTATACCAAAGTTGGTTGGTGAAGGATAAACTTGCTCTAAAGAATGTGGGACATATGTGCTTATTTCACGTCTTTTCACTTTTTGTGTTTATTTGTTTATTGGTTTCATTGTATTTTTAGCAGGAGAAAAGCCTGGAGAAAAGCAAAGCAGGAAGATATTTCCATGAAAGTGACACCATTTTAAGGAATTCCAGGAACTAACTGCTGATCCAAGTGCAAAATAAAGGAGAAAATGAGATAATTCCTCATAAGGGAAAATTTGTAAAATAAATAAATAAACTTATATAAGGGAAAATAGATTTTTCCCATTGCAGTATTAAATTACTAAGTATAAAATACCTATAATTAATCGTAAAAGAAATGTGAGGAAAACCATAATGTTTTAAAAGACCTTAGAACATTTGTATAATTGTGGATAACCAGTATGCTTCTGGATAGGAAGTTTGATTAGTACTAAAAATAACAATTCTTCCCTTAATTAATTATTAGAATAATTGATGTAATTATAAGGAAAAACTACACACTTTCAGAAGAATTTTTTAAAAAGTTACAGATTTATCTAAAAATTACAAATGAACAAAGTGATTCCAAAAGAGAGGATCATGGAGTGAAAGGAGACTGGCCAGTGTATGGGGTACCATAAATTGGACTTTATTATAGCTGCAATAGTAAAAACAGTAGTAGCAGACGCATTTACATATCAAAGGAAGTCCAGAAACAAACCATAGTAAACGTAATACTTAATATATAATTTTAGCATCATAAGTCACAGGGCAAAAGGAAGGACTATGCAACAAATAGCATAAAGGACTATTTAAAAATAAATGACTAATAATGTGACTTCATACCCTACACTGAAAAACATTCTGCTTTAATAAAAAGTTAAAATGAATAAAAAACTAAACATTTCATTAGAAAAATTGGATACAAAATATTGGGATAAAAAGGCTTTGTATAGTAAAGCAAATGTCAGAAATTTAAAGACAAGTAGATTTGAATAATACCCATTTAAAGCCTCTGCTGGGCTAAATCTTAACAACTTCTCAAAGAAAACTTGAAAATGTTTACCAAAATGATAATAGCAGTTAACTTTTGCTGGTGGACTTTTAGGTGATTATTACTTTCTTCTTTGTAAGTTTCTCTATTCAATGTTTAAACAAAGAATATGTAAAATTTCAAAATATTGTAAGATGTCAGAAATGAAAGAGCAAATGACAAAATAAAGTTTTCAAAATATACTTTTAATATGTATAATTCTCATAATATCTACCCAAAAGATAATAAATTACTCAATAGAAAAAGGGTAAAAGGCAGAACATATAATTTTCAAGAGAAAAAAGCCACATAGGCAATAAATTTATGAAAAGCTGTACAAATGCACTGGAAAATAAAGACACAGAAACTCAAATGAAAGATCAACTTAATTAAAGTGTGCTCGAGTCAAGGTTGGTGAGAGTGCAGTTAAGTGGAAACTCATTGATTGATGGTGGAATTATAAGATAATTCATGCTAGAGAGCTGCTAAAAGCATAGTTTGGCATCATTACCAAGAGCTTTGCAATCAACACTCAGGAATTCAGCAGCCATTTATTAAGCATGTAGTAACTACCAAGCACTGTGGTAAGCACTCTGCACATTAATATGAAATGAAAAAATAGGCATAAAACAGATGTAACAAGTATATATCTCAGTGCACAAGTGCAGGGGTAGTCTCACATTTTTATTTTCTACAAGTCAACATAATTTTAATTTAAGTTCCCATTTCCTCCAGGTTGGCAGTGAATCACAAGTCAGTTAGCTTTGGGGATTATATCCACAATCCATCCCTACCAGAACTATCTATGATTCCATGGGCATATGCAATGCCACAGTGATGAGGTGAGAAAAAGAGAGGGCAGCCACTGGCTATCAGTTATCCATTCAAGAGATTGCCAGGTTAATACTAGCCCTGTACTCACTTGGTTGCTACAGCTTCCCATTCACCACATGAGGAATTGGAATCTGGGGCTTCCAGTTGGACTGTTCAGCTCCGTATGCAGCACTCTCTTTGGGTCTTCTGTTTCCCTAGGGCACTACCATGGGTCAGGACTGGGTCCCTCTCCCCCATAACCTGCAGACCATCCCCTGACTTCACCTCTTTCCAAACACTCAACTTCCTTCCTCTTCTCTCATTACCTCTGCCAAAGACCCTCTAGTTCTCCTATGGACTTTAGATTTTGAAAACAAAGTCAGTCAATCTTACAAGCTTCTTCTGCTTTTATCCTTCAAAATGCAACCCAAGATATAAAGAAGCAAAAAAAAGGACAAACCATAGAATGTGGGAAAGACACAAGAGAAATTTTGAGTAATTATCCGTAATGAAAGTCTTTGGCTTATCCAGCCACATTCTTCCTCCTGACAAAATATTTGAGATCCTATCATGGAAAGGACCAGGTAGAACATTTTGTTGTTCACCTTGAAGGATGATGGCCAGTCCCTAGGTCCTGGTGTTTCTGGGGGAGAGTGTCCCACAGTTCTTCTTGGGCATTTGATGTTGTAACCTAGCAACTGTGCTCCATGAGATGATCAGTGGTGCAGGGATTGAAAAAGAGTGAGGTAGGGAGTGACATCCAAGAACAGTTGGAAGGACCAGGAATCCATCTTTTCATATGGACAAGAAAACTACTAGCAGAAACTGTCTGGTTAACTCTTATAGAAATATGAAGTCTATTCAAAGCCAGCAGCTCCCAGGTGAAGGTTTGGCTGATAAATCATGATTAATTTCAGTCCAGTTCAGTCATTGCCACAGTAGTGGCTACCATCCACACACACTTATCCCTATGGCAAGGAACCATACCCACATTCCAGGACCAGAATGAGGGAGCCAGTGGGGGCAAAAAGGATCTTGTTCTTCAATCATCAAGGTTCTGTGTTCTGATTGCTGATTCTGATCACAGAGGTGCCTACATAGAGGCAGGTGGCCACTGTTGCAAACCCGACAGACTGAAGCAGTTTCAAGAGGTATAAAGAGAAAGCACTTTTTTTTTCTTTAAAACATTTTCTTTAATTTTAATTACACATATAATACAGGAATGCATTCTTGTTGGAAACGTTCAAACAGTACAGACCGAGCTAAGGTCGTCTCTCCCTCCCCACCCAGCTTCCCTTTCCCCCCCGGGGTAAGCGGGGTAACTGCCATTACAATCTGATGCGGATCCTTCCTGATCTTTCTCTAAGTGTATACACGCATTTATAACTGTACCTATAGAGATACATGGTTTCATTTTTAGTGTGTTTGGATGTTTTTCTTCAACAGACACGGTATCACACTGTATGTATTGTTCTGCACTTTGATGTTGTCACCTATTTGTCTTGGAGTTCTCTCCATGGCAGCATGTAGAGCTCTAACTTGTTCATTCTGACTGTTGTGGAGAATTCCTTAGCATAGAGACATCAGAGCTGATTTAGCCATTCTCCTTGTGACGGGCTTTTAGAGGGCTTCTGCTTTTTTTGTTTTTTCACTATTGTAATGCTGCCTTCAGTTCTCTTGAACATGCCTCCTTGGGTGAAAATACTTCTCTAGGATCAAAGCTGAGAAGAGAAACTGATGGTCACTCTTTTTGCACACATTCAGTAAATGGGAGTATCTTGGACCAGCTGCCATGAGAACCTGCCTTCTCCACTTTTCCGTGGTAGAAAGAAGGCAGCTGTGACAGCATTTCCCAAACTCTGCTCTGGACAGCACTGATGTCCAGTGAGACACTAGTAGGTGTTCCTAGGGAGGGAAAAAAGTCAGGGCAGGTGTGCAGTCGATACAGTGTATAGTCGAGCTCTTGGAAATTCACCAGTGCACATTAGCATGTCAAGAGAGGCGTCCTGAAGTAAAGAAATAGTTTGTCTTCATTTAGCCTGGCTTTCACCAATCTGAGGGCTGTGGTGTAGGAAATGCAGACTATAGCAGACGGTGGCAGTGCCCCGCCCACATGGCCCTGCACTGCAGTGCACCGCTTGTCCCCATTCCACCTGCTGCCACCTGCGTTTTGTTGCCCAAGGACCTTCTCTTGCTGCAAGAGCCTGTTTGCTGGCCCTGTGGCAGGCGGGAAGGGCTAGAGAATCAATGCTCTTGTTTCCTGCCTCCAACAGCCTTCAATCAACAACTGAAGGGAGCCAGTTATAGATACCCCAGCTCCCTCCCCCGCTTGGGTGGGACAGCTTTGAGGCAAGTGTTTTATGTTGGTTTTAGGGTTTACTCAGAGGAATTAGTCTCCAGTCTCCCACTGTAGTAGCTGGTTTGAAAGCACACCTGCTACTGACTGCCTTCCTTCCTTGTCTCACCTCCACCCTTCCCACGTTCAACTCCTGTGCATTCAAGTGTACCTGCATTTGAGACCTGGGTCTGCTCTGAGGAGAACCCCAACTAAGACTCTGATCAATGGTTACTTCTTTTGTGTGTGTGTGTAGCTTCTCTTCTCTGCCTTTTTAAAATTGATGTCTTAATAGTTTATAACATTGTGGGATTTTAGCTGTACACTATTTTTTGTCCATCACCATGTGGATGAATCCCTTCACCCCTTGTGCCCACCCCTCACCCCCTTCCCCTTAGTAACCACCAACCAGTTCTCTCTGTCCGTGTGTTCATTTATATTCCACATATGAGTGAAATCATGCAGTGTCTGTCGTTCTCTCTCTGGCTTATTTCACTTAACATAATACCCTCTAGGTCCAACCGTGTTGTTGCAAATGGGACAATTCTGTCTTTTCTTATGGCTGAGTAGCATTCCATTGTATATATGTACCACATCTTTTTTAACCAATCATCAGTCGAGGGACACTTGGGTTGCTTCCACTTCTTGGCTATAGTGAATAATGCTGCCATGAACATATGGGTGCATAAGCCTCTTGGGATTGTTGATTTCATGCCCCTTGGGTAGAGGCCCAAGAGTGGGATTGCTGGATCATAAGGTATTTCTATTTTTAATTTTTTGAGGACTCTCCATAGTGTTTTCCATAGAGGCTGCACCAGTTTGCATTCCCACCAATGGTGAATGAGTGTTCCCGTTTCTCCACAACCTCTCCAGCATTTGATGTTTTTTGTCTTGGTGATTATAGCCATTCTAACAGGTGTCAGGTGATATCTTAGTGTAGTTTTGATTTGCATTTCCCTGATGATTAGTGATGTTGAACATCTTTTCATGTGTCTATTGGCCATCTGTATATCTTCCTTGGAAAAATGTCTGTTCATATCCTCTGCCCATTTTTTGATCGGGTTGTTTGTTTTTTTGTTGCTCAGTTGTATGAGTTCTTTATATATTACAGAAACTAATCCCTTGTCAGATAAATGATTTGCAAATATTTTCTCCCAGCTGGTGGGTTGTCTCTTCATTTTGATCCTTGTTTCATTTGCCTTGTAGAAGCTCTGTAGTCTGATGGAGTCCCCCTCATTTATTTATTCTTTTTTTCCCTTGTCCGAGTAGACATGGAATCTGAAAGGATCCCTTTATGACCAATGTCAATTAGTGTACTGCCTATATTTTCTTCCAAGAGTTTTATAGTTTCAGGTCTCACTTTCAGGTCCTTAATCCATTTTGAGTTGATTTTTGTGAATGGCGATAGAACATGGTCTACTTTCATTCTTTTGCATGTTGCTGTCCAATTTTCCCAGCACCATTTATTGAAGAGACTTCCTTTTCTCCATTGTATGTTCTTCTCTCCTTTGTTGAAGATTAGCCGTCCATAGTTGTGTGGTTTTATTTCTGGGCTTTCAGTTCTGTTCCACTGATCTGTGTGTCTATTTTTGTACCAGTATCATGCTGTTTTGATTACTATAGCTCTATAGTATATTTTGAAATCAGGGATTGTGATGCCTCCAGCTTTGTTCTTTTTTTCAGGATGGCTTTAGCTATTCAGGGTCTTTTCTTGCCCCATACAAATTTCAGTATTTTTTGTTCTATTTCCGTGAAGAATGACATTGGGATTCTGATTGGGATTGCATTGAATCTGTAGATTGCTTTAGATAATATGGACATTTTAACTACGTTTATTCTTCCAATCCATGTGCATGGAATATTTTTCCATTTCTTTATGTCTTCCTCGATTTCTTTCAATAGTGTCTTATAGTTTTCATTGTATAGGTCTTTGACCTCCTTGGTTAAATTTATTCCCAGATACTTTATTCTTTTTGTTGCAATTGTAAATGGGATTGTCTTTTTGAGTTCTCTTTCTGTTAGTTCATCATTAGTGTATAGAAATGCAACTGATTTTTGTAAGTTGATTTTATACCCTGCCACTTTGCTGTAGTTGTTGATTATTTCTAGTAGTTTTCCAATGGATTTTTTTGGGTTTTCTATGTATAAGATCATGTCATCTGCAAATAGTGAGAGTTTCACTTCTTCATTGCTTATTTGGAGTCCTTTTATTCCTTTTTCTTGCCTAATTGCTCTGGCCAAAACTTCCAGTACTATGTTGAATAAGAGTGGTGAGAGTGGGCACCCTTGTCTTGTTCCTGTCCTCAAAGGAATGGCTTTCAGTTTTTCCCCATTGAGTAGGATGTTAGCTGTAGGTTTGTCATATATGGCCCTTATTGTGTTGAAGTGCTTTCCTTCTATACCCATTTTGTTGAGAGTTTTTATCATAAATGGATGTTGGATCTTGCCGAATGCCTTCTCTGCATCAATTGAGATGATCATGTGGTTTTTACTCTTCATTATGTTAATGTGGTGTATCACGTTGATTGATTTGCAGATGTTGAACCATCCCTGTGTCCCCGGTATAAATCCCACTTTATCGTGGTGTATGATCTTTTTGATGTATTGCTGTATTCGGTTTGCCAATATTTTGTTGAGGATTTTTGCGTCTATGTTCATCAGTGATATTGGCCTGTAGTTTTCCTTCTTTGTGTTGTTCTTGTCTGGCTTTGGTTTCAGGATGATGTTGGCCTCATGGAATGTGTTAAGCAGTATTCCATCTTCCTCTATTTTTTGGAATAGTTTGAGAAGGATAGTGCTAAATCTTCTTTGAATGTTTGGTAAAATTCTCCAGGGAAGCCATCTGGTCCTGGGCTTTTATTTTTTGGGAGGTTTTTTTACTGTTTCAATCTCTTTACTTGTGTTTGGTCTATTTAGATTCTCTATTTCTTTTTGATTCAGTTTTGGGAGGTTGTATGCATCCAAGAATTTATCCATTTCCTCTAGGTTGTCCAATTTGTTGGCGTAAAGTTTTTCATAGTATTCCCTAATAATCCCTTGTATTTCTGTGGTATCTGTTGTAATTCCTCCTCTTTCATTTCTAACTTTATTTATTTGAGTCTTCTCCCTTTTTTTCTTAATGAGTCTGGCTAAGGGCTTGTCAATTTTATTTATCTTCTCCAAGAATCAGCTCTTTGTTTCATTGATCCTTTCTACTGTTTTTTTTTTGTTTCAATTTCATTTATTTCTGCTCTGATTTTAATTATTTCCCTCCTTCTGCTGATTCAGGACTCTGTCTGTTCTTCTTTTTCTAATTCTGTTAGGTGCAGTTTAAGGTTATTTACTTGGGATTTTTCTTGTTTGTTAAGGTGAGCTTGTGGTGCTATGAATTTCCCTCTCAGGACCGCTTTTGCTGTGTTCCATATGAGTTGGTATGGTGTATTTTCTTTTTCATTTGTCTCCAGCTAGCTTTTGATTTCTCTTTTAATTTCATCAATGATCCATTGGTTGTTCAGGAGCATGTTGTTTAGTCCTAATATATGGCCTATCCTTGAGAATGTTCCATGTGCACTTGAGAAGAATGTGTACTCTGCTGTTTTGGGGTAGAGTGCTCTTATATATCTATTAAGTCCATTGCGTCTAGTTTTTTGTTTAAGTCCATTATTTCCTTATTGACTTTTTGTCTGGATGATCTATCCATTGATGTAAGGGGGGTGTTAAGATCCCCTACTATTATTGTGTTATTGTTAATATCTCCTTTTAGGTTTTTTAGCAGTTGTTTTATGTACTTTGGTGCTCCTGTGTTGGGTGCATACATATTTATAATTGTTATGTCTTCTTGGTGAAGTGTCCCTTTTATCATTATATATTGCCCTTCTTTGTCTCTCATTACCTTTTTTATCTTGAAGTCTACTTTGTTTGATATAAGTATGGCAATTCCTGCTTTCTTTTTTTTGCCATTAGCTTGGAGTATCGTTTTCCATCCTTTTGCTTTGAGTCTGTGATTGTATTTAGAGCTGAGATGTGTTTCCTGGAGGCAGCAGATTGTTGGATCTTGGTTTTTAATCCATCCTGCCCCTCTGTGTCTTTTGATTGGAGAATTCAATCCGTTTACATTTAGAGTGATTATTGATATATGAGGGTTGCCTGTTGTTATTTTATTGTTCACTTTCTGGTTCTTTTGTATTTCCTTCGTTTCTTGTTGCATGTGTTTTGGGCTGCCAATTCAGTTTGGTATTTCTGCATGATGATTCTCTTAGTTTTCTCTTCATTTGTCATATGTGGTTCCCTTCTGGTTATTTGTTTAGTGGTTACCATGAGGTTTATATAAAAGATCTCCTGGATAAGATAGTATAGTTTCAGATGCCTCCTGTTTCCTTAGGCTGAGTTGATTCAATCCCTTTCCTCTTCCCCTCTTTATTTGTTGTTGTCACTATTTATTCCATCTTGTGTTGTGAGTGTGTGTTTACAGTGATGAGCTTGAATTAATTTTTGATGTTTTCCAACTGTAGTTTTTCTGGTTTAGTCTCCTTGCTTTTCTCCTTGCTGAAACCTTTGTATCCCCTTTCTCCTTTGTTTTTTTTTCAGGTCTAAGGGCCTTCTTGAGCATTTCATGTAGTGGGGGTCTTGTGGTGATGAACTCTCTTAACTTTTGTTTATCAGGGAGAGATATTATTTCTCCTTCATATTTGAAGGATATTTTTGCTAGGTAAAGTATTCTCGGCTGAAGGTTTTTGTCTTTCATGATTTTGAATATATCATTCCAGTCTCTCCTAGCCTGTAGAGTTTCTGTCGAGAAATCAGCTGAGAGCCTGATAGGGTTTCCTTTGTATGTTATTTTGCTTTTTTGTTTAGCTGCCCTTAATATTGTTTCCTTGTCACTGAGTCTTGTCAACTTAGCTATTATGTGGCATGACGTTTGTCTATTCCTGTTTATATATTTAGGTGATCTATTGATTTCATTCACTGTTATTTCCATCTCATTCCCTAGGTTTGGGAAGTTCTCAGCTATTATTTCTTTGAACAAACTCTCTGCTCCTTTTTCTCTTTCTTCTCCTTCTGGAATACCTATTATCCTTATGTTGCTTTTCCTCATTGAGTCTGATATTTCTCAAAGAATTTTTTCATTTCTTCTGTGTCTTAGCTCTCTCTCCTCCTCTATCTGGAGAGTTTCTGCATGGTTATCCTTGATGATGATAATTCTTTCCTCCATATTGTCAGTTCTGCTCTTTAAAGACTCCAGTTTTCCCATTATCTCATCCATTGTGTTTTTCATCTCCAATAGTTCTGATTTGTTTTTCTTTATGGTTTCAATCTCTTTTGCGAAGAAGTCCCTGAATTCATTGATTTGTTTCTCTGTGTTCTCTTGTATTTCGTTGAGTTTGTTTATGATAGCTATTTTGAATTCTCTGTTGTTCAGGTTACAGATTTCTGTGCCTTCAGGGTTGGTTTCTGGGTGTTTGTCATTTTCCTCTTGGTCTGTAGGCATAATATACTGTTGCATAGATCCCAGGGATTAACCTTTACCTTTCTTCATCTTGAAGATGATCCTGCAGTTTCCACCTCCTGCCACTGGGTGGAGGTCACAAGTGGTGTGCTCTGAGTCTGCTGCAGTCCCCAGAGGGATTGTGTTGAAGCACAGGGTGTGTGGGGCGAGGGGGTCTCTCTTTCTCCTGCTCCACCCTGGGGTTTCCTTTCTGGCTCTCTTTGGGCATTTGCCACACCCCCAAAACAGTCCATCATCGCTTCCTGGTGGGGATCTATTGACAGTCTGTGAGAGCACCTGGAGGGCGATAGTTTTCCCCACAGAGGGCTGCCCCTTCCCCCCTCTGTCTGCGAGCCATGCTGTCTGTCTTTGCCGATCGATTGGGGAAGGGGAGTAAAACTCCTTACCTCTCTTCATGTCCTTCAGGCTTCCTGTGCCTCCACTGTCTGATGTATGGCAGCAAGGGTTTCTTAGAAGTCTTTTGTAGTGTTTGATTGACCTCTGTTGGAATGTGAATGATGTTTTTGTTGTGTCTTAGGGGGCAGAGATTCGAAGAGGGAATCTCACTCCACCATGATGCTGATGTCACTAATATTTCTTCTTTTTCTTGTTTTCTCCTTTTGGGAGCTATACATTTAAGGGCTAGGACAATCAAAAGCAACCACATACACAGGGAAATTTAGAAGTTACCACCCATGCTCAGATAAAGATTCAAGTTCAGAAAAGAACTGAGAAGACTAAGAATTCATCTTAGGCTGATCTCTGGCACAGAGACACCTTGTAACAATTGTTTTAAAGAAAGAAAACCCTGGGAAAGGCAGAAAACCTGACTTCCATTTTTACCACATTAAGATGCAAATGTCAAGTTTTCAACAAAAACTCATGAGACACAAAGAAAGATAAATATGTAACCCACTCAAAGGAACAATATAAATTAACAAAAACTATCCCTGAGGAAGCCCAGAGGATGAATTGACTAGAGAAAGCCTTTACAACAACTGTCTTAAAGATACGCAAAGTGCTAAAGGGAGACTTGAAAAAAGATGGGAAAATGATGTATGAACAAAAAATATATGTCAATAAAAAGCTTAAAAAGATAATAGGGAACTAAAAAGAAGTTATAGAGGTGAAAAGTACAATAACTGAAGTGAAAATTTCAATAGAGGGGTTCAAAAGCAGATTTATGCAGGCTGTAGAAAGAATCAGTTAACCTAAAGATAAGACCATTGAAATGATCAAGTCGGGGAAATAGAAAGACAAAAATATTGAAAAAAACAGAGAAAGAGCCTAAGAGACCTGTGCAACACCTTCAAGATAACCAACAAATGCATTGTGATTATCCCAGAAAGAGTGACAGAAAAGGTGGCAAAAAAATATTTGAAGAAATAATGCCTGAAATTTTCCCAAATTTGATGAAAGACATGAAACTACAAATTAGAGAAGTTCAACAAACTCCATGTATAATGAACCTAGAGAGGCCCACACCAGGACACAGTATAACCAAACTGTCCAAAGGTAAAGACAAAGATTCATGAAAGCAGTAAGAGAGAAGTAACTCATCAAGTACAGAGATCCTCAATATTATGAGCCAATTTCTTCAACTTCTTGGAGGTAAGAAGGCAGTAGGTTGATATATTCAAGGTGCTGAAAGAAAAAATTATCCACTGAGAATTCTATATCCAAAAACTGTCCTTCAAAAGTGAGAGATAAATTAAGATATGTCTAGATAAAGGAAAGCTCAGGGAGTTCATCACCACTAGATCTATCCTGCAAGAAATGCTACAGGTAGTCTTCAGGTTGAAATAAAAGAACACAGACAGCAAATCAAAGCTCCAACAATATGCTGTGTACAAGAGGCTCACTTTAGAGGCAAAAACACAAATAGGTTGAAAGTGAAAGGATAGAAAAAGGTATTTCATGCAAATAGTTATCAAAAGGGATCTGGTTGGCTATACTAGTATCAGACAAAATAGACTTGAAATCAAGAAGCTTACAAGAGACAAAGAGAACGTTATATATTAATAAAAGCTTCAATACTGCAAGAATATCTAACAATTATACACACTTACACACCTAATAACAGACCCTCAAAATATATAAAGTAAGAGAGAGAAAGATGGCAAGCTAGGAAACACAAGCACTTATTGCCCTATGGCAAGATTAATAAAAAACACTAGAGACTCAATAAAGTAACTTTATGTGAGTCCTGGAAAAAGTCAAAGGACTACATCAACCAAGTGAATGCCAATCAAGAAACAGGCACATTGGAAAAGGTAGGAAGTGTTTACTCACACTTACCCCACGCCTTCCCCAGTGCAGCACAGTAATGGTCTGGAGGAAGCAGCAGCCCAGCTCCCCAATCCCTTCTCTGCAACTGGAGGGAGCAGAGAAGACCTTATTTGCAATACTCTAAACTGTCTGGGGGCCACATGAAGTAGTGGTCTCTGTTTTGCCTAAGAGCTCAGGGCAGGGGAAGGAGTAAAACTCAGATGTCAGGCTGGGAAAAGAGACTGAAAGTGGTGGGCAATGGCTGTAAAGGCTGGGAAAGACTATAGTCATGTGCTACATTATGACGTTTTGGTCAACAGCAGACCACGTATATTACCCTTAAGATTACAATGGAGTTGAAAATTTCTGAAAAGGGTAATACCTCCTCAGGAAAAGGCTCAGGAAGGTCCTTCAGATGTATTCCACAGGAAAGCATTGTTATCATAGGAGATGACAGCTCCATGCCTGTCATTGCCCCTAAAGACCTTCCAGTGGGACAAGATGTGGAGGTAGAAGACAGTGATATTGATGTAGGTCCTGTGAAGGCCTAGGCTAAGGTGTGTGTTTGTATCTTAGTGTTTAATAAAAAGTTTAAAAACTAAAAAAAATTTAAAAATTTTAAAAAGAAAAACTACAGAATAAGGATATAAAGAAAGAAAATAGTTTTACAGCTGTACAATGTATTTGTGTTTTAAGCTAAGTGATACTATGAAAGAGTCAAAAAGATAAAAAAAATAAAAATTTATAAAGTAAAAAAAGATAGTGTAAGCTAAGATTAATTTTATTATTGAAGAAAAAAATATTTTTTGTAAATTTAGGGTAACTTAAGTGTATAGTGTTTTTAAAATCTGCAATAGTGTACAGTAATGTCCTAGGCCTTCACTTTCACTCACAACTCACTCACTCACTCACCTAGAGCAACTTTCATCCTGCAAGTTTCATTCATGGTAAGCACCCTATATAGGTGTACCATATTTTATGATTTATACTGTAGTTTTACTGACCCTTTTCTATGTTTAGATACAGTTAGATACACAAATACTTACCATTGTGTTACAATTGCCTATAGCATCCATCACAGTAACATGCTGTACAGGTTTGTAGCCAAAAAGCAATAGGCTATAGCCTAGGTGTGTAGTAGGCTATACTATCTAAGTTTGTGTAAGTATACTTAAGATTTTGCACAACAACAAAATTGCCTAATGATGCATTTTTCAGAAAACATTTCCATTGTTGAGCAACACATGACTGTGTAGATCTATAGAAGCCTGAAGCAGAGATTATTAGTGGAGAAATACAATAGACCATCTAAAGTCCCAAAGGGAAGCTGTGGTGAGACTCTTTGCAAAACAAAGAAATTTAAAAGCAGCTGTGTATACAGGAGAATGGATAAAGCCACACAAAGACCTTCACAGGATGCATTCTCAGCAAAGACCTGAGAAGACCTTAAGCTTCACCTTGAGCTGCTTACAAGGTTCAAAACACTCTGCTAATTAGTGAAGGACATCCCCACAGAGCCAGACAGAGGGAGCCATTTCTTCAAATGCCCAATTTTCAAGAAAACATCACAAGGCATACAAAGAAGCAGAAAAACATGGTGCAATCAAAAGAAAAAATGACAGCAGAAACAATCCCTGCATAAACATAGACATCACAAATACAATACAGGAACTTTAAAACAACTTTCTTAAATATGCTGAAAGAGCTAAAGGAAAACATAGACAAAGAACTAAAAGATATCAGTAAAACTAGATATGAACAAGATGAGAAAATAACAAGAGATAGAAATTATTAAAAGGAACCAAACAGAAATTCCGGAGCTAAAAAATACAATAACCGAATTGAAAATATAGGGAACTCATGCAACTTAGTAGCAAAAAAAGCAAATAACCCAATTTTAAAATTAGGAAAAGGACCAGAAAGGACATTTATCCAAAGAACACATAGAAAGGGCCATAGGTATATGCAAAGATGCTCAACATCACTAATCATTAGGGAAATGCAAATCAAAACCACAATGAGCTATCACCTCACACATGTTAGGATGGCTATTATCAAAAAGAGAAGAGATAAGTATTAGTGGAGATGTGGCGTTATCTATTGGTGCAAAACAAATCACTCCAAAACTTAACAGATTAAAACAACAAACATTTGTTATCTCACACAGTTTCTAGGGTCAAGAATCTTGAAGCTACTTAGCTAGATACATCTGGTTCAAGGTCTCTTATGATGTTGCACTCAAGCTGTTAGAAGAAGTTGGATATATCTAAAGGTTTGATGGGTGTTGGAGGGTGTTCTTCCAAGATGGCTCACTCTCAGCCTGCTATTGAAAAAAGACCTCGTTACTTGTCACAGGGGCCTCTTCTCAGGGAATGTCTGCATGGCAACTTGCTTGCCCAGGAGCAAATAACCCAAGAGACTGAGCAATCAAGATGGCAGCCACAGTGCCTTTTTACAAGTTAATCTCCAAACCCACACATTATCATTTCTGCTTTGTCCAGTTATTCAGAAGTGAGTCACTACATCCAGCTCATACTCAAGTGGGGGGGGGGGGACTCCAACTTTTAAAAGGAGGTTTATCAAACTATGCATGGATATATTTTTTTAAAAAATCACAAAATTTCTCCCTCCTCAATTTCTACCTCCATGTCCTTATACACTTAAAAGTGTTGGTTCTAAGAACACTTCCCATAAAAATCCCTGCATATACATATCTGCCTCAGAATCTCTTTCCCAGGGAACTTACTAAAAAAAATCTGTGGCAATGGCTAATGCAACACAGTAACACTTGGGGCAAAAAATGGGCTGCCAACAAGAGTATTACTTAATATAAACACTCAAAAGAGTGTTATTTTTACAACAGATTGTTATTGTTTCCTAATCTAATATGCACCTGTTTCTCGGATGGGAGGAGGTTAATACTCAGATGCTGTTTGCTCCAGTGACACCTGTGCAGCCTTTGCTCTCACCTTTCTCATTTACTGCTCACTACATTTCTTCACTGGGTTTTCTATCATGACCATCCTGTTAAGTAGTGTTGGGCTCAGTAAGTCAACATTTTTTATCTTGCACATTTATCTTCTACATTGACTTTGATGCTGAAATTCTATCTTTGTTTAAAGTCTAAATCCTGTTTGTGTTTTCTTTCAGCTGTAGAATGGACAGTGCCATGATTCCAAGCTGTGAGAATGACACTGTCAAAATGTGTCAATAGTTTTGGGCAGGTAATATTAAGAGGTCCGGCTTTTGCCATTCAAGAATGGTACACCCTACAGCTGGTGGTTTCTGTGCCGGTATTTGTCATCTTTCTGTCTTCAAGGTATAAGCTCTCTCTTAGTCTTAGAGGATCCTGGAATGAAAGATGCATGGAATCAGGACACATGAATTCTGTTTGGTCATTGGTCAACACTTGAGCATGTGCTTTACTAATCTGTGAAATTCCAGAAGCTGAACAGACAAGGTTGATTGATAACATCATGGACACTAAATTAAATATGAATTGGGGATAAGCAAAAAATATTTTTGTATACTAGTATCCCAAATGTTATATGGCATGTAGTTACACTGAAAATTATTCACTGTGATGAGAGATTTTCACATATTGAGATATATGAGGTGAGATATATGAGCTCAAAACTGATTTGGCTTGAACTAAAGAAGCCTGATTTATGGCCTGTCAAACATACATCATACATCTGTTTCAACCACTCAAGAATGAACTCTCTTAAGATAAGAATGCCTACTTCCCCCCATACTCTCCATTGGTACTGCCCATATTAGTCCTTTTCCCAGCGTCAGGGTCATGTTGACCTGCTACTTTGAAACTAAATATCTCTTTGAAACTTTGATGAAAATGTATCCTGGTTATGTTCAATGTATGTTCTTTGTTCTAAAAAGACATAAGACTGTACTGAAAATCATACTTCTCTGGAACACTTTAATCCCTTCTGGAAAACACCTTCCAAGATTGTAATCCTCACTCTGGCTCAAGTAAAACTCACCTTATTTCTCTTATCTATAGAATGGTTATTGGTTATTCACATTGACAGTTCTTGGCATAGTGTGGCAGGATTTCAGGGAAACCCACTGGAGACCACCTGGAATCTACTCTGAACCAGATCTTGATTCCAGTTGGGCCCATTGAGGCTCTCTGGCTTCATGGCACCCTTCCATTGCCCCCAGTGAGTTTTTTCTGAAACCTGGACCTCCTTATTTAGGTTGTAGGTCCTGGTCTTTACTTGAGCTGTTTCAAGTCTTAAGACTAAGTGTCTTAAGGGGGTACTGGTACATTTCCTAGGTAAGAGAAATCTAGCAGGAATTTCCTAGCCAGGGGAGCCTAGGGAGAACTTTGGCGTGAACGGGACAGGCTGACTTTTAAAATTTGGCTTTAACTTGGAAAAAATTTTGTCTGAACAAATTGTTTAATAGCAAAATGAGAGACTGAAAACTCATTCAGCTCTGAAGAGAAGAGACACCAGCTCCTCTCAGCTATAAGGCATTCCCAGGCTACTGAGAACCTAGTGGGAGTGTCTAAGTTGAGCCTCAAGACTTGCAGCAGTCCCATAGGGAATTAGATCATGACCTTTCACTTTAATTGATGGCTCATTTGGGGATGTGCGCCTGAGGTATGGTCGTCCATGCACTCTGAGCCCCTATGATAGATTTAGACTGCTGGCAAGAAAAACCAAGACACATAGGAGAATGTCCATGACCATTTTAGAGAGTGACACAAGTAGCACACTTCTGACCCACTACACTGTCCTTAGATATTGCTCAGACTTTACAGTAAAATGAAAATAAAAGACAATGGGAAATCATACTTTTAAAAGCTTACCAGCGCCTGGATGGGCAGCCTCCTCCTGGAACTCTGGCTGGCTTCATGTACAATATGTATGGTGGAGCAGATATTTGCAAGTGCTTAACAAAATGGGGATAATTGTAAATGGTTGTATCTTTGGATCAACATAACCCAGGATGATTTAAAAATACAGTGGCCACTTGGGGGCTCCTTTGAGCCTCCAAAACTTGTACATTGGCTCTTAGAAGGAGTGTTAAAATTAGGTAAGATTGTCTAAGAAGTGCACTTATTAAGTTATGGCTTTACAGACACCCCATAATCTACCTTCAAAGGAACACCCGATATGAGCTCCTCCCAGGGTTAATGAGACCCTGAGAGATTTTCTGGGACACGGCTACCCTTAAATAGTCAGGGCAAAACTAAAACTTAAAAAAATTAATGGAATTGTTTAATGCTGTCAGGAATAGTTACTGTTTGCCCCAGCTGAAACCTGAAAAGATATTTGAAAGGATTTAGTAACTTATGATCAGAAATTTGGCCAAATTGGAAGCTGATATTCAAAGCCTGGTAGGAATTTTTTTGGTCTTCCCTAAATTAAGATAAAACTTTGTACCTAGAGGGAAAGGAGCAAATTAAGGAAAATATAACTGGATGGATGTGTCAGTACTTTGATAGGTAACTAATCTCCCTTGTTTACTCCCCAACAAACTTATGACCTCTCTCAGAGCTATTATCTAGACCATCCCAGATTCCTAAGTCTGGAAAAAAAAAAAGCGGGTGAAGGGAGAAAGATGCTTTTGGAGATGCAGACTGCTGTGAAAGCACCCTTGCCCAAAAATCTAAGGAAAAAATTTAAAACAGAGGCTATAAAATGTTTGTTACATCTGCCTATGTGTCCATGTGTGTGTCTATATATCTGTTATATATGTGATAATTTTCTACCTTCAGATAGTATAATTTCTAAAGGAGCTCTACTTAATTGGCTTAAAGTAAGTGCCAACATAAATTACTTCTAATTGTAATAGAAACCAGCCCAAATGCCTTTCAAGTTAATGTCATAAAAAATATATTTGGTAAATGGAAGCTTGTTTGTTTGTTGCTTTGATTGAAATAGGCATTTCTTCAGCGTTATCAGCATTGGATATGATTCAAACATGCAACTTGGGTTTATTAGTCAAATAAGCTCATGTATCACTTTTACAAAATTTGTCAGCAAAATAGCTTAGAGTGATAGCTGATTTTGTCTAATGTCTCATGACATTTTTGTAGGCAATATAAATATAACTATTGGAAACAAATAAACTCAATAAATATGAAAAGATAAAAGTTTTGGGGTGAAGTTTTGAACAATAATTATATGGTATGCTGTATGTACTTAAAATAACTTCAAGACCTTTTGGTGACTTGAAACCATAGATTTTTGTTAAGTTAAGTTAAAGGATAGAAATTTATTGAGTAGATCATTTACACATAAGATAAGATATTAGACATTAATTACTAAGTGTAGGTTTATCTACCTTTGACTTCTTATTACAGGGAAACTAAAAGATGTTTGGGTCTGTTAGTAAACATGTCTTGCATTTTATTAAAAGATTGTACTATGAAATAGCATGTTTCTAGAAATTTTAAATAGAATTTATAAATTTGCCAAGCCACAGAATGCTAATATAAAAGACAGTGTATAATTGTTTATTTCTTAGTTTTCACCAAAAATTAAGACCTGTAAGTGTTTATAATTTTAATTAATATATGTGATTAAAGCTACTAAAAATTAGTAAGGAAAATATCTTTGTATTCAAGGAAAGTAAGGTGTAGTTTTCAGCAAAAAATTTGTAAAGAATGGAAATATTTTAATTTTTTTAAGAGAGATAAATTTGTCTTAAAATGCTAGGAAAAAAAAAGAAGGCATGGAATACATTCTGAATGTGTAGAAGTTTTATGAAAAAGGAAAGAGTTTTATGTATGGTCTAAATGCCTAAGATCAGAACAAATTTAATTAAGTAAACGAGTGTTAATATCAAAAGTAAGCTGGTGCAAACTTAGAATTTGATTTTCTCTTTCTTAAAAGGATAATTTTCCCGGACTTTTAGTCTGCTCTTGATAATGAGATTGTAAAATGTTTTTCTTTACTTTTGAGTCAATCAACCTAAAAGATAGAAATTCTATGTTTTGTGAAAATAACTTCCTGTTTCTAAAAGGCTGAAGTCTCTATATTTAAAGAACTAAGTGTTTTTAAAACTGTTTGCCTTTAACATCTGTTGTCACGTTGGTTAAATAGACAACTAAGTATTATTTCACAGTGACCAGTGTTTCACAGTGACACAAGATCAGCAAACACTTTGTCTTGTTTGACAAAGTGTTTTTAAAACTTTTGATATTTTTGGCAAGCTTTCCCAAATGTCAAATCCTAAATGAAGTCTTTCTTTTCACTTAAAAATTTGTTTGAGAATTATCAGAGGGTCCCTGGTACTTATCAAAGAAATTTGTTCTCTCTTCCTATAAACAGGGAGATACTAAACTAATTAGGCTTGTTTGGTATGCTAAATTGCATAAGAATCTTTGTCAAGTAAGTTGATAAACCTCCTTAGATTATATTGCATAGGTAAATACTATTCACTATCTTAACCCTACTCCCTTGCTTTCAGCACCACAGCAGGAAAATGACCATAACAGCATTCTATTATCTAATTTGTTTTACAGATGCATCTAACTTAAAGGATAAGCAAGGACATTATCAATCTGGATACGCTGTCCAGCCTTGAGAGTGCCCACTACTTTCTATTAACTCTGCTAAGCCAGTAAAAGATTTCCTTCTACAGGCTCAAAAAATCACCATGCAAGAAGAGAAATAAAGGTGGCAACAAAAAGAGGGAATTTTTGACACCACCACACAGATGTGGTTCGGGCCTGATAACTAACCATAGTCCCTATTGGAGCACAATTGCCACTGCTCCAGAATATACATGAATTAACCCATTGAGCACCTGAGAATGTGATTTTATGGGGAAAACAATATTTTTGGAAACTTTTTCCCACAGTGGCTCATAAAACATATGATCATTGTACCATATGTCCTAAGTAATCCCAGGAAAACACTTCATGGGTTGCAAGGTCACTTTTCCCTTCCTAAGGGACCCTTTGAGGTATGGTAATTGAACTTTTTTCAAATGCCACCATCTCAAGAATATAAATGTCTTAGTAATGATCTGTATGTTCTCATATTGGGCTGAGGCCTTTCCTTGCAGAAAAGTGATGGCTTTAGTAGTGAGTAAATTAGTGGAAAGGGTAATTCCTACCAAATTATTCAGTGACTAGAGAACTCACTCCACCAGAAAAATAATTAAATCTATCTGTGCCATTTGGCCAATAATGCAATATTTTAACTAATGGTAGAATCAACTCAATTGGCAAAGCTTTTAGAAGCATTTACTCTCTCATGGCCAAAAGCACTTCTGCTAGTACTTCTCAGTCTTAGATCTACACATTTTGGTAAACATCAGCTGTCTTCTTTTGAAATAATAACAGGACAGCCAATGCAATTAGATGAGGAAATGTATGAACTAACTTTGAGTAATGTATTACATTGTTGTCAGGGTCTCATCAAGGTGTTTGAAAGAAATGAAAAGTTAGTAGCTGATTCCTTTCACAGAGAGCCCCAAGGATGTAAAGACCATAAGGATCATGGACTACAACCTGGAGACTTTGCTTGTTGGAAAGGACATCAAATAAAAGACTCTCTGCAGCCTCTGGAAGGAAATATTACAGGTAATTGTAACCAATCCATTCGCTACAAAATCGAGGACTTAGACTCATGAGTTCACATTTCTCATTCAGAGAAAAGGTTCCTCTGCCTGAGTGGGTTTCAACTCCTGTTTGTGACACCTGACTTCCACTGACCAAGATAAATACCTCCAAACCAGGATGAGAAGAAGATGGCATCTGTTATAGACAGCTGTCCCAAGACCTGGGACCAGGCCTGTATTCCCAACCTTGTATCTCCTCATTTAAACTCTTGTAATGCTTAGCTAATTTTGTCCATTTAAAGTTTTCATTATGCTATCATACTTAAAGAAAGTGATTGGTTTGGAACGGACTGGTCTTGAAGGCCAGGCACTTATTGGGTGGCTCCTAATGGAACCTAATGTGTGTGTGGATGGTTAGGAGCTGCACCTTGGGATTCCCTTGGATGCAGGGAAGGATTCACTGTGAACTAACAACAGTTGCCAATCTTCCTATCCTTAAAGACAGTTGGGATCATTCAGTGTTCCACTGCTATGACCACCTAGCAGCTATATTTGTTTCTTCTTTGGGGTTAGAAGATGTCATATCACATATAGAAACCCTAACTAAATTTACCTAACAAACCCTTACAGATAGTCAAGCAGGAATAGCCTTAATAAATTCTGAAATGCCTTTAATGAGAAAGGCTTCCCTTTAAAATAGAATGGCTTTAGATATTTTAACTGCCTCCCAAGGTGGTATGTGTGCAATCATTCAAACTGAATGGTGTGTTTTTATACCTGATGAATCTTCCAACATGTCATCTCTGCTAAGGCATGTGAAAAAGTAGGTGATTGTCCTAAGCGACCCAACACCTGGTCTTGATTTGTTTGGTTGGCTCTCTTCTGGTATTGGCTCACTTTTGTGATCTGGATTGCAAATCGTATTTCTATTACTCCCTGGAATTCTTGTATTAGACATGACATTCAAAATAATTCCTGTTTTCTTTACTCAGTGTTGTATAAATGGCATGCATGATAGAGTAATGATTATTCAACAACTTGAGATGGTTGATGGGTCTTACAACCCCAGATGAATTTCCTTTTCTGAAGCAGACCATGCCTGAGAACTCATTTTTAAACTAATCATTTCAAGTATTGAATTATCTGTTCTATAATTATTATAAACAATGTAACTATAGGAAGTCATGTAACGCACATGTACAATGTGTGATAATCTAAAAATAATTGACAATTTATATAACCTATGAAATGCTTACTCTGTTGTTGTATACCTCTGTGCTTGTCCACTATATCTGACTATTTCCCCCCAATGTGGACACCTGGATAAATCAATAAAATAAAAGCCTAGCACTGAGGGACACGATGGACCCAGGGCAGGCAGCAACCACCCTGGCACTGAGGGACAATATTTTGATCATCCATGCTGTCTATCAAAATGTTATTAATCAAAAAGGCAAAGTGACAAGAGATTTTCACACATTGAGGTATATGGGGTAACTATTTGAGTTCAAAACTGAAGCCTGACTTATGGTCTATCAAACATATATTGTACATCTGCTTTAACTATTAAAGCAAAGAATGAACTCTAAAGATAGGAATGCCTACTTCCTCTCCTACATCCTGTTGATAAGGCCCATGTTAGTCTCTTTCCCAACTTCAGGGTCATGTTGACCTGCTACTTTGCAGCTGAAAACCTCTTTGAATCTTTGATGAAAACGTATCCTGGGTGTGTTCAACGTATGTTCTTTGTTCTAAAAAGATATGCCTGTACTGAAAACCATGCTACTCCAGAATGTTTTCTTCCTTTCTGGAAAAGGCCTTCCTTATAATCCTCACTCCGGCTCAAGTAAAACTCACCTTATTTCTCTTATGTATAGAATTGTTATTAGTTGTTTGCATCAACAACTGTTTGTGTCAACTTTTTACTTATCTGAGAGTTGTGTATTTTTACGTATTAACTGAGTAAGATACAGAATGTTCCATTAAATTCAAATTTTTGATAAATAACAAATAATATTTTAGTATAAATATGTCCCAAATATTGCATGGAACATAGTTATACTAAAGAGTTATTCACTGTTTATTTGAATACCAATTTAACCAGGCCCACTGTATTTTTAGTTGATAAAATTGGCACTTCCCATGAAGAAGAGGGGAGACAATAAGACTCCAACTGTCTGTTCCCAGCAGAACAGAGACTTTAATTTATGTATACAATATAATTCAATTCTGGCATTATCCACCTACAGTTAGCATCAGATTTCACAGTTTAAGGGCTCAGGGTCACAAGATTTCATCTCCTGTGTCAGATGTCAGTCTCAAGCCCAGGTTATTACCTGTGCCCCTGACCAACTGGCTACAGATTGGAGGTTCCAATGACCCCCTCCTTGGCTTATGTTAATTTGATAGACTGGCTCACAGAATTCAGGGAAACATTTACTTACATTTACTAGTATATTGAAGGGTATAGTAAAGGATACAAAGGAACAGTCAGCTGAAGAGATATGTAGGGTGAGGTCTGGGAGGGTTCCAAGCACAGGAGCTTCTGTGGCTGTGGAGTTGGGATGTGTCACCCTCCTGATGAGGATTTGGTTACCAACCTGGAAGCTCTTCAAACCCAATCCTTTTGGGCTTTTATGGAAGTTTCATTACATAAGCATGGTTGATTAAATCATTAGTCAATAGCAATTGATTCAACCTCCAGCTCCTCTCTCCTTCCTGGAGACCAGGAAGGTGGAACTGAAACCTCCAACCCCCCAATCATATGGTTGCTTCTCCTGGCAACCAGCCCCAACCTTAGGTACAGTCCAAAAGTCACCTCACTAACATAACAAAAGATACCTTTGTGGCTCTCGTCACTTAGGCATTCCAAGGGTTTTAGGAGCTCTGTGCTAGAAACAGAGATGAAGACTAAATATATATTTCTTATTATAAATTTCAATATTATAAGGAGGAAAAAAATAAGTACACTGGAGAACACTGAACCCTCTGTCACCTGGAGCTGGGTTTTTGGTGGGGATAAAGATGTTCTGTAATGAGATAGCGGTGATGGTTATACAACTCTGTGGTAACTAAAACCCACTGAAGTGTACCCTCTAAATGGGTAAATTAGTTGTGTTAAAAAAGAAATAATAGGCCCAAAATGACCCTCATGACAGCAAACAAGACTTTCAACCCCTCCCAGGAATGTGACCTTTAAACAGTCAATCTGAATTGCACTAGTGAGGTAATCTGTATGATAAAACCCATGCCAGTTCCCTTCCCCCCAAAAGAGATGTCCTGGCCTAAAACAACCCTTACTTTTCTTTTGTTAATGACTTCCTTTCCCCACTCTCATTTCTATCAAAACCTCCCATTTTGTCAGCCTTCCAACTTCTCAAGCCTGGAAGTGTGCATGGGTTGAACATTCAAAGGCTGTTAAAGCACTTGCCACTTCCCGACAGCAAGTCCCTCTTAGGTATTAGTTTGGCTCAGAAACACCCAAAGGCTAAAAGGAATGATATCATCAAATTCAAAGAATTGAGTGCACCACCTTCTTGCACAACTGTTTATTTTATAGTTAAGAACTGTGGCCTTGGGGGATGTAGATATCTGCAAAAAATGGCAAAAATTTTCTAGAGACAACCTAGAATTACAATGGTCATTATGAGAAACATTCCAATTAGATAAAGTCAATGCAGAATCTTAGAAAAAGCTTCAAGATTCAGCACTGAAAGGTTCACTGCAAAAGACAAAAAAAATTAAAGAGATAAGAGGTACCTAAAACAAAAGACGATAAGACTGATATAACAATGACTTAACTCCTACTGCCTCATCTATCCTCCTCTACTTGAGTACTTATTCTAGTAATCTTCTGACTGAATTGTTTTTCCACTTGAAAAGACTGCATGACCATAAACAAAAGCTGCCCAGGTTAATGGCCTTATAGATGCCCCCATAACTACTTTTGAAAAACGACCCCCATATGGGCTCCTACCAACGTTGATGGGACTATGAGGGATTTCTTGGTAAACTGCTTTGTTATTCCCCTAAACAGACAAGGGGAAGCTGAAATTGTAATTAATGAAGTTATCCAATACTGCCACATATATTTACTGTTTGTTCTGGCTGAAACCTGACAAGATATTTATAAGAATTTAATAACTTTATAATAGAAATTTGGCCAAATTGAAAACTGCTGTTTAGCACCTGATAGGAGTTTTTCTGTAGGCCTCCTCCACTACACTAAAATGAAACTATAACCCAGAGGAAAAGAAACATTCCAACAATAGTTGGATGAGTATGTCAGTCCTTTTTGTCAATCCCCAAACTTTCCCTATTCGTGTCAAAATAATTGTACATATTGGGATGTTAGAAACAGAATTGTCCACGGGGCTGGCCCGGTGGCGCAGCAGTTTAGTCCGCGCTTGGCAGCCCGGGGTTCGCGGGTTCGGATCCCGGGCGCCCGCCGACGCACTGCCTGTCAGCCATGCGGTGGCGGCATCCCATATAAAGTGGAGGAAGATGGGCACAGATGTTAGCCCAGGGCCAGTCTTCCTCAGCAAAAAGGGGAGGATTGGCGACAGATGTTAGCTCAGGGCTGGTCTTCCCCACAAAAAAAAAAAAAAAAGAAACAGAATTGTCCAGCAAATATGCCCCAAAATCCCCATCTGGAAGAAAATTTGGATACCCTCTATGTACCTTTGTAATGTAGATTTTCTACCCACATCTTCTCTAGGACCTAAGAGCCATTCTTTGAAATGCAGTTTCTCATCAGAAGCCAAAAAAAAAAAAGGAGAGGAAAAGTATTTGGAAATTAGGCTAATGAGAAATCTTACAAATCTTCTCCACAAATATCAGTAAGTATAATGTCGCCATGTTTATGTATCTCTTTGTAAATCTACATATATATGTACTGTAGATTTGTGGTAATTTCTACCTGCAGATGGTAATGCTAAAATTAATTTGTAAAATAGCTCTATTTAATTGCACTAAAGGTCAAGTACTTCCAAGGACTGGGCATTTTAAAGTTCTCAGTACTATAACACAAACTAATCTAAATTCTTTTCAAGTTCAAGTTGTCTGAGAAAATATTAGATATAAAAGCAAGCTTAAGTTTGTTGGTTTAATTAAAGAGACATATCTTTAAAGTTACCAACTTTGAGTATAATGCAGATAACTTTTATTCTACCTAGGTTTATTAGTAAAATTTATGTCATCTCTGTTACAAAATTTGTTAGAAAAAATAACTTCAAATGATGGCTGATTTTGTCCAATGTCTCATGAAGTTTTTGCGGGTAATCTAAATGTAATTGTTGGGAGTAAATAACTTAGACAGATGTAATTGGGATGAGAGTTAATAGATAAACTTTTTGGCAACATTATATTTTATGATATTTTTACTTAAAAATAACTTCCAAAATATTTTTGGTAACCTGAAACTTTAGAGTTTTGCTAAGTTAAATTAAGTGAAGAGAAGCTTGTTAAATATCTAGATCATTTTCAAATAAGATAAAATAGTGAAACATTAATTATTGAACATAGGTTCAACTTGTGACTTCATATTACACAGAAACTAAAGATAAATTTGGGTCTATTAGTAAACATGCTTTATGCCACAGAGAAATGTTCTATGAAAAAGCATATGTTTCTAGAAATTATAAAAAACAGTTATAAATCTGCCAATTGACAGATGCTAATAAAAATGACAGTTCACAACTGTTTATTGCCTCATTTTTCACTTAGAAATTAAGATTTTTAAAGGTTAAAAATTCTATTATGAAGGTGCATTTAGTTAAGGGAAATGAGAGTAATTTTGTTTCAGAATGTAAAGGAGAAAAATGACAGACAAACTAAATATATACAGAAAGAAAGAGAGAAAGAGGATTATTAATTGTGTGATCAGGCAAAATTAATTATAGTGGTATTAAACCACATGTACACAGTGGTATATATCTGTATAGTGGTATACAGGACAAAAATTAAATTATTATAGTGGTTTTAAAATTAACCTATAATATCAGTAGTGCACTTATGTAAAACTGATCTTAATTTTCTTTTATCTGATAAAGGACAAAGTTTTCTTGGACTACTAGGTCTACTCCTGATAAGAGGTTATGAAGGAAAAGCAAGGATTTAATGTTGTGTCAAAATAATCTTTGCTTTATCAGGTCTTTGATTATGTAGGAAAAACAGTCTTCTTGATATTTAAGAACTAAAATTTTCGGACAGGTAATTCAATGTTAAGTTTCATATTGAAATGTGATACTATTAAGTCTAGTGGCCAAACCTTTTGATATCTTTGACAAACTTCCCCAAATCAAATTCTAAAAATGAAGTCTTTTTGACCTGGAGGAAACTGGGATTTTTCCAGAGAACCACTGGAACATTTCAAAAGATTTGTTAACTAATTAGGCTTATTTGTCATGTTAAATTACATAGGAAGCATTGTCAAATAAGAAGTAATGCCACACCTTCTTTGTGTTGTATTTGCATAGGTGTATAAGTGTTCAAGAAATCGGGTGTATTTCCTGGAAATCTGATATGTCCTGGTGTAATGTTATTACTTGTAATTCTAGCTATTATCTTAAATGTTGTATGACATCCTCTGGGACCCCAATCAAACACAGGCAACAAGGATATGACCTTCTTACTGCAATTCTCTTACCTTCTGAAATTGATGTCATCAAAATTGAGGCCCACACTAAAGGGAGTGAATCTGAGTATCAGGAAAATGCCCTCGCTGACTTTCAGACAGAGGCAGCAGCAACAGAATCTATAAACAGAGTGGCACATGTGGATGGAGCCCATTCTGCTTCTGCAAAAAATGACCCCTCATTGCCAGACTTTTGCCATCCTGATTTCCATGTACCAAGGCAGCAGTTCACTCCTGAATCAGTGAAATTAAGATGGGTAAACAAGGGCTGTAAATTAAACAGTCAGGACTATGGGAAATACAAGATGGCCCCTTGGTTCTTCCCAGCTCCCTGACAAACCCCACTTTTTGGTTTTTACATTCTATCACACACCATACTGCATTTAAGAAAAAATTGCTTTTGCCCCCAGAGGCTTTAGACCTCCTTTGTCTGGACCCTTTGAACACCTGCAGTTGGACTTCATTCAAGTGCCACTTAGTATGGGTTATCAATAAGTTTTGTTAACATATGGATGTTTTCTGGATGGGTTGAAGTCTTCCTGTACCACAAGGCTGAAGACTTCACAGGGGCAAATATACTGCTAGAAAGTGTCTTTTCCAAGTGGGGTATACTCGCCCAAATCTCCAATGATCCAGGCACCCACTTCACTGGGCAAAACATACAAGCTTCAGTGAAAAACTTGCAAATGTTTTGGAATTATAACCCTTAATTATCAGGCAAGGTCAAGAGAACTAATGCCTTTAATGTTTTTCCAGATTTAAAGAAATCTTTTCATTTAAGCTATCAAAGATTTGGTAAGATATACCTTTGAGAAAAAAGATAAAACATTACTTTTTCTCTCTACTTGATCCCTCAGAATTCAGAAACACTCAGTCAGTATTGTTATTTACCTTATATAAATAATCAGGCCAAGTTTTAATATAAACAAATTAGTTTTACTGTGATTACCTTTAGTAAAGGATACAGGCAATGGTACAGAAAAAATTATCTTTGCACCTCTGTAGATCTTAGAAACTAGTTCTGTTAATTTTCAGTGAGATTTTTGTGTTAATGTTTCAGTGAGGCCAGTGGACTCCTCTGGCCTAAGGGATTGCCTTTGGTCATGCTGACTGTTCTCAGCACCCCCTTTGGAAAACATAAGTTCATTTGACATGAGACAGTCACTGACAGACCAATGTCTATTGGTATACAACCTTCTGCTGATCCCTTATTGTCTCATGCTCCTATAACCAGCTACTGTGAGTCTCTAATGTCTATGCTCAAGCATATCATCAACAGGTTAAAGAACCTTACCCAGATCCCCATTTAAAGGATTCCGTTGGTCACACTTTAGAGCCTAGTAGCTGGGTATTCTGGAATCATAATCAGAGGAAGACGGCCTTCAAGCCCCATTGGAAGGGAACTTACCGAGTGCTTCTGATCACTGACACTGCTGAAAAATTGGAAGGGATTGCACAGGTCTGACAGCTGATCCTGTACAAATACTGGAGACCTCAAAGTCAAATTGACTAAGAAGAGAAGAGCTGACATTGATGTAGACCGCTTCTACCCAAGATGGCAGATCAAGACTTCCTACTTTAGCTAAACACGAAGCCCTTTTCTTTCTTACTTTTACTCTGGCATTAACCTGGAAAGATAATGCCTTAATCTATATTGCCCAGGCCATTACTAAGGGGGGTAACCTCCAGAATTTAGAACAACTTTTTATTTCAGGCTAGGAGAAAATTCTAACTGACCCCCAGCTTGAACAGGCAAAAGCAACAATTCTGGTGAATTAATCCATTCACAGTGCCACCTTAGTGGAAGTAGTTTGTGACCCAACAGGATGTGTTTATGTCTTTGGTAGTTATCATTCTCCTTGGACATATGAATGCCTAGATGGCTGGTACAAAATTGGGCTATGCCTCTTAAGTTATCTAACTATGCCCCTAACTATCCTATAGGACCTACAAGGAGGCATTCATTAATTCAAAATTAACTCATTTTGACGTGTCCCTATTTCCCTGGTTAGGAGTAAATAAAATGAGGCTGTGATCAGAAACCTCTCCTTGGCTCTTGAAAATATTACAGAATCCACTGTTAAAGCAATAGCTGCCCAACAAAAATCCTTAGACTCTCTGGTTTTTCTTGATAATAGATTAGCCCTTGATTTTCCTTGAGCTGAGCGAGGTGTCTTTGCTGTGGGTGACAACACCTGCTGTACCTGCACCAACACTCCTGGGGAAGTTGAAACTCAGTTACATGTGATTATTGAGGAAACCACTTGGCTTTAGATGGTGACTCCTTCAATAAGGTCTTTCTTGATAGGTTTGAGTCTTAGGGACCATAGCTCCAAAGCACACTCCAAGTTTTGGAAATTATTCTTTTTATAATTATAATAATCTGTCTGACCTGCTATGTTCTGTCAAAGACTTTAAATGCATGTTTGCAGGTACTAACAACCACACAAACGATTTCCCTGAGACTGCAATGTCAGAGGAGGAACGAAGAACAGCCAACTTAAGGACTCTGAACCTGAAGACGTGTCCTGCAAACATCACGGGGATTAAGCAAAAGCATCATGAGTTGTGAATATCATACAGAGGATCAGAAAAAGCCATGAGAACTACAGAGCCGTGACTGAGAGTGGTACCAATGGCTTAATTTTTTATCACATCTCTCACTTTGATTAAAAGGTTTAATCAGATGAAGATAATTGATAAAACAAAGAAATATCAAAACCAAAATGGCCCCATGACAGCAAACCAAGACTTAATTACAGTTTTAGCTCTTCCAGGACTGTGACCTTTAAACAGTCAATCTGAAATTTCCTGAGTTGCACAAGTAAGATAATCTGCATGATAAAACCCATGCCAGTTCCCTTTCCCCCAGTGAAGTTGTTCTGGCCCAAAATAACCCTTTCTTTTCTTTTGATAGTGGCTTTTTTACCCTATAAAACTTTCCATTCTGTATAACTCTTCATAGTGACCTTCTAGTAGCTGGATGGGATCCTGCTTGATTTGTGAATTGCTTATGAAAGCCAATTATATCTTCAAATTTGCTCAGTTGAATTTTGCTTTTTAACAGAGAGTATGTAAATTATTTCTCAATAAATCTGTAAACAAAGAAATTTTTAAAAGATGATTTAGTGCTAATCCATAGTGGTATGACATTTTATCCCATATTTTCTCTTCAATTCTTCCCTGGCACATTGTGCATGTACCAAATAGGAATTTTATGCGATCAGAGTATAATTATTTATTCACTTCTCCCTTATTCACTAGACTTTAAGATCCATGAAGACCTTGTCTGAAACATTGCTTTATTCCTAGAACTAGCACAGAAAAGGTCCTCACAAATGTTGTCTGGATGAATCAATAAACAAATACAAGTAAACCTCTATATGAGCTTACCACTAGTTTACCCTTCTGCCTCTATCACTGCCCACTCTACCCCTATTTCAAGTAACTTATTTTCAGTGTGAATTTGTGGTATGACTTTTAACTAAAGCAAACTGTTGATTACGAAAAGGAATGGATTGCACCCTATTTCACTTGCTTTAATTTAATTCAACTGTTTTCATTAACTCTTTTAATCAAAATTCAGTACTAAACAAGAAAATGGTTTCTCTTCTTTTCAAAGGAAAATAAAAGATCATTTCATTTTGGGTCTCACCAATTAAAATTTCTGGGAAGAACTGCATATTATGTAGCAGGTTAATTTTAGATTGTTTACTAAGATTCTGTAGATCAAAGTCCAGTGCTGACTTTGAAGCACTGCTGAGGACAAGAAATTCTATAAACTACACCTTTAACAGATTTGATTGTCAACTACTGGAAGTACCTCAGCAAAATATTTCTCATTGTAACTGAGGAAAACGGCTACCTACCTGACTGTAACACAATTTGGAGAAACAGCTTCCATGGCCCTGCTTTGGAGGTGAGACAGGGCCAACTGGGGAGAAAGTGTGATCATCACACATTTAGTGTGACGTGTAGAAGGAAATATTTTCTCTCCTTGAACTTTTATAGAGATAGTCATTTTGCCTCATCTTGGGGATCACCTATTCAGCTTCCATGGGTTTTCAGGACGTGCTGGATCAAGTTGGAGGCCTGGGAACATTCCAGATCCTTCAGATGGTTGTCCTTTGTATCTCCAATCTCATAGTTTACCCTCATGTATTATTGGAGAACTTTACTGCAGCCGTCCCTGGACACCGCTGCTGGGTCCACATCCTCGACAATGACACTGTCTCTGCTAATGGTACTGGAATCCTCAGCCAAGACACCCTCTTGAGAATCTCCATCCCATTGGATTCAAACCTGAGGCCAGAGAAGTGTCGTCGCTTCCTCCATCCCCAGTGGCATCTTCTTTACCTGAATGGGACCATCCCTAACGTGAGTGAGCCAGACACGGAGCCCTGTGTGAATGGCTGGGTGTATGACCAAAGCTCCTTCTCCTCCACCACTGTGACTGAGGTAAGAGGCCCCATGAAAGTCCTGTGAGTACATGGTGTGGGTGTTTAGACATAGAACAGATAATGAGAGTGCTTCAAGCCTTTAGTCACTACATAGGTGCTCATTCTTAATTATTTCAGCAAATGTTTATTGCTTCTCTATTAAATTCTTCACATTTAAATAAAGAATGATACTAATGAATTAAAAAATAGACATGAGGGGCCGTCCGGTGGTGCAGTGGTTTAGTCCGCGCTTGGCAGCCTGGGGTTCACAGGTTCAGATCCCAGGCGCCCGCTGATGCACTGCTCGTCAGCCATGCTGTGGCGGCGTCCCATATAAAGCAGAGGAAAGACAGGCACAGATGTTAACCCAGGGCCAGTCTTCCTCAGCAAAAAGAGGAGGATTGGCAATGGATGTTAGCTCAGGGATGGTCTTCCTCACACACACACAAAAAATAGACATGAACCCTGCTATCCTAGCGCTTTTATACTAGGAAAGACCAAAGTTTAAGCAAATAATTTATGTAATGTGTTAAAAATGTTATGCTAGGTCAGTAATACTTACCACTTGGTTCCAAATGATAAATATTTGGGAGATTAATGAAAACCTCCATGCTCAGACTGTACCCCAGAGCAGTCATGTAAAAAGGTCTGTGATGAAATTCAGGCATGAGTAAAATTTTAAAACTCAAGTAATTGCACTCTATGGCCAGTATTAAGAAATAGCATGGAGTAAAACAGAACATTACGAAAACCTACAGTTTTTGAGGAGGCTTCCAGAAAAATGTTATCTTTAAGCTGAGATCTAAACGAGAATGTCAGGTAATGTAGAAAGGGAAGCTGGAAAAGAAGATAGGGGTCCAATATACTAAAACTTGCAAGTAATGTTAAGGTGTTTCCAATGAGGGATTATAAGCTGCTGTGGAGCTCTCCTTTGCAAGTTTCCTTCTCTTCCAGTGGGACCTGGTATGTGAATTTCAGTCACTGATCTCAGTGTCTAGATTCTTATTCATGGCTGGAATGCTGGTGGGAGGCATCATATATGGCTATTTATCAGACAGGTGAGTGTCTCTGGATCACAGCTCTCTTTCCTGAGTATTTTCATCTTTTCATGAATCATTCTTTCTTTCAAAAAGAAATATTGCAAATTACACTGTTTTAGAGCTGCCTTGGTCTCCAGTGTTCTAGAAATTCAAGTGGAGAATTAATCAGTGTGGTAAGTGCTATCTTTTCAACATTTATCTTGGTGTACAGGACACAATAATGACATTTCCATCAAATTTTTAAGCACATCGGGGCAGGATGTAGAAAGGAGGTGCTATAACATATGGTTTAGAAACGTGAAGAAGTGTTATCTATGGGAATGGAGAGGAAAATGTTTCATGGCATGAGATTCAGCCTGTTTAAGACATAGATATGGAAAACTGCTGTGTTGGCTTTGGCCAGGGGTGCCATGTTCAGTCCTTCCTGTACCCTTGAGATGAATGGTTGTGGCTTCCCAAAGAATAGTCATCATGGCCTAGTCACCCTACTGTGATGGGTAGATTTTTCTATAAAAGCTGTGGGGTATAGAGCAATGTGTTCTTGGTGGTGTGTTGAAAAATCATGTCAGGAACCTTAATTTTTGTGTTTACGAAAACAGATTTTTAAAGGTAAGTTTTGAAATCATGTAAAGTAATTAATCTAATAATAACTGCTGTCATCATTTTTCATGTGAGAAGGTTGGAGTATTCTGTGCCTGATAATACCTCTTCTGAGACAGACCTCTTCAGAAATCATTGCAAACAGCCAACCATGTCTCTCCTAAGGGATATGGAGGATATGACGTGCCCCTTGCCATTCACCAGCATAATATTAACTGTTGTCTTAGCTGAAAAATGTGAACACTAAATATATCACAGTAAACGTAACATATAAATGAGTTCAGAGTAGAGTGTTCATTTTCAGCAGTCCAGTAATCAGCTTTCCGTGGCATTGTCATGAGAAATTATAGATATATCAACTTGTATGGGTCACAGGGTGGTACAGGTGGGGGATGGAAATAGCCTAGTAGTAGATTAGAGTGGAGAACTAACTGAAATTTTAGGGGGCAAGATAATCTAAGAATTTTGAATTTCATCAGAAAACTTAGAGGAAAAACTAAAGGATTATGTGCAGGGGAGGGGCATGAGCAAATTGATACTTTTTAAATAACACTTTCAACTATTCATAATATCCAATTACTGGAAACAATCTAGAGTCTATCAATAATAGATTAAGATGCAGGATATTCACATAATGAATTCATATATAGTCAATGGAGTGAACAAACTACTCTGTGCAGTAACATGAATGAATATCAAAACCATGTAGTTGAGCAGAAGAAGCAAAATACAAATGAGTACATACTAGACAATTACATTTAGGTAGAGTCAAAACCAGACAAGCTATACTATGTTGTTGGAAATCCAAAAATTGTTTCTCTTTAGAATTTTATTAGGTTTGTCTTGTATCTACAAAGCAGTTTGAGTTAGATTGCCATTTTGAACATATTTAATTTTCTGATCTATGAAATTACAGAGCTATTTATTTAGATTTTCTTTAATTTGCTTTTTCAACATTTATAATTTGTAAAAACAGTCACACATTTCTAATTAACTAGTTTTGGAGACTATGAAGTTGTTTTTTGTAACTTTAATTTCTAATTATTCATTGCTGTTTAAAAATGAAATTGACTTTTATATACTGACATTACCAATTGCCATCTTGAAAACTTTCCTTTTAATTCTCATAGCTTTGTCATGAATTTCTTAAGGTTTTCTGCAGCACTACCTTTTCATCTGCCAGTAAGGATAGGTCTACTTATTATTTTCCTATCTTTTTCCTGTTACTCTTTTTCTGTCAATAGCTAAAACATTCAGTATCATGCTTAATGAAAGTGGTGAGAGATGATAAAATCTTACCTTACTCTGATCTTAGATAGAATACATTGATCCTTTCAAACTTGAGTATAATGTGAGCTACAGGATTATAGTAGATACCCTTAATGAGGTTTAAGAAACTTTCTTCTTTCTGACTTCAGAGCATTTTATTAAAAAAGATTTTGACATACAATAAGCACTACTGAACACATACTATAGACTATCTACCACCTGAAAGAGAAACTTGGTTGAGACCCTTTTGGAAATTAAGACTTCAAAAATAGCCATATTCAAGGGGGAATTTAGAAAGCCATGTGCAAGACCAGGAAAAGACATGCTCAGAAAAGACAAAAGAACTAAAGCTTTTACCACAGGTTGATATTTACCCACAGTGCAAGCCTAGCTAAGTCTTTAAGGAGTGCCCCCAAACAGATCCAATCAGGAAGCACTGGGTGACCCCCAGGGACTCAAGGAAATTTCAGTGAAACCTAGCTGAACATGAGCTAATTGTTTTGAAAAATAGTTTGGAAAGGTCTGAAAAAAAAATAGACTACTAAACCCTTCAGCAATTAAAAAAAGAATGAGCAAAACCTGGGGAAGAGAGGATATCTGATTTCCAGAGTAACCAATTATAAATGTCCAATGCTCAACTTTCAACAAAAAATATATCAGAAATCATGAAAGGAAACAGGAAATATGGCCCTTAAGAGGGAAAAGAAACTGACAGACTGTTCATGAGTAAGCTGAGAGGTCAGACATTCAGACAAAGGCTTTAAAATAACTGTCCTAAATATGTTAAAAAAACGGAAGTAAAACATGGAAAAAGAACTAAAATAACTCAGGAAAATACTACAGGAACAAAAAAGAGAATATCAAGAAAGTGATGGAAATTCTAGAAATGAATCCAATAGAGTTTTTGGAGGTAAAAAATACAACAAATTGAAACTTTCTCTAGAGGGATTCAACAGCAGATTTGAGCAGGCAGAAGAAACAGTGAACATGAAGATAGTGCCATTGAAATTATTGAGCCTGATGAACACACAGAAAAAGGAATTAGGAAAAGTGAACACAGCCTAGGGGATTAGGGAACACCAGCAAGCAATCAACATACTAATTATAGGAGTCTCAGAAAGAAAAGAGACAGAAAAACAGGCAGAGCCATTATGTGAGAAATAATGCAGAAAACTCCCCAAATGATGAAAGATATCAATCTACAAATCCAAAAGCCTCAAGGAAATCCAAGTAAGAGGAATTCAAAGAGACCCACACTGAGACACATTATAGTCAATACGTCAAAAGCCGAGAATAAAAGAGAATCTCTCTCTTTTTTTTTAGTGAGCAAGAGTCACCCTGAGCTAACCTCTCTTGCCAGTCTTCCTCTATTTTGTATGTAGCCTGCTGCCACAGCATGGACATTGACAAGTGGTGTAGGTCCATCCCTAGGAACTGAACACAAGCCACCAACGTTGAGTGTGCCCAACTTAACCATTAGAGAACAGGGGCTGGCCCAAAGAGAAAATCTTTAAAACAGCAAGAGAGAAGCAACTTGTCACAGACAAGGGATCCTCAGTGAAATCATTTGTTAATTTTTCTTTAGAAACTTTGGAGTTCAAAGGCAGTGGGATGATATATTTAAACTGCTGAAAGAAAAAAACCTGTCAAACAAGAGTTCTATATCTGGCAAAAGGATCATTTAAAAATGAGTAAAAAATTAAGACATTTACAAATAAACAAAAGCTGGTGGAGTTCAGTATCACTAGACTAACCATACAAGAAATGCTAAAAAGGGTCTTTCAGTTTGCAATTAAGGAGCACTAGACCATAACTCAAAGAAGAAATAAATATGAAGCAAAAAGTTCTCTGATAAAGGTAAATACACAGGCAAATATTAAACCAAATATTATCATAATTTTGATGTGTAAATTTACTTTTTATTTTCTAAAGTATTTAAAACACAAATGAATTTAAAATAATTTTAAATCCATGTTTAAGTGTATAAAGATGTAATTTGTGATATCAATATCATAAACAGGGGGAGCACATAGCTGTGTAGATGTAGAGACTTTGATGCAATTCAAATTAAGTTGGTATCAATTCAAACTAGATTGCTATAACTTTAGGATGTTATATGGTAACCAGAGAGAAAATATCTATAGAGTATACACAAAAGGAAATGATAAGGGAAACAAAGGATGTCACTACAAAAACATCAACTAAAAAAAAAGAAGTCAGTAATAGAGGGGATTAAAAACAAAAATGCTGTGAGACATACAGAAAACAAATAGCAAAATGGTAGATTTAAGTCCTTCCTTATCATTAATTACCTTAAATCTAACTGGATTACACTCTCCAGTCAAAAGGCAGATTGGCAGAGTGGGTTAAAAAAATAGGATCCAATTATATGCTGTCTATAACAGATTCATTTTGGATCTAAAGACACAAATAGCTTGAAAATGAAAGGATGGAAAAATATATTTCATGTAAACAGTCACCAAAAGGAAACTTGGTTGACTATTCCTAATATCAGATAAAATCGATTTTAACTGAAAAACTGTTGTAAGGGACAAAGAAGGAATTCATATATTCATTTTACAAAGTTAATTCAACAAGAATATATAACAATGATAAGCGTAAAAGCACTAAACAACAGAGCCCAAAACATACGAGGTAAGCACAGTCAGAGTTGATGGGTGAAGATAGTTCTATAATAACAGTTACATAATTCAATAAACCACTTTCAATAGTGCACAGAACTACTAGACCAAAGAGCAATGAGAAATAGAAGACTGTATCACTAGTAAACCAACTAGACCTAATACACATGTATAGAACCCAACAATAGCAGAATACACAAAATTCTCTGAGGTAAATCACATTTTTGGACACAAACAAATCTCAAGTGAAATAAGACAGGCACAAAAGGACAAATATTCTATGATTCCACTTACATGATTCCACAAATTCAGAGAGAAAAAAAGTAGATTAGAAGTGACTGAGACTAGGGGGAAGAGAGGAAAAGGGAGCTATGGCTTTACTGAGCACAGAATTTCTGTTGGCAGTGATGAAGAAGTTTTGGGAAAAGATAGTAATCACGTTTGCAGAACCTTGTGGATGTAATTAACATCACTGGTTTATAAACTTAAACATGATCAAAATGGCAAATTTAATTTTATATATATTTAACTTTAATAAAAAAGAAACAAATATTAATATAAAAGAAAAAACAATTATGAACATTGATAGACACTGTATGTGGCTCCAAAAGCATAAAATAATAATTGTCTGCTCTCTACTGGAAATTTTGCTGACTCCTGGTCAGCATACTGAGGCTCTGTGTTGATATTTTAAAGCATTGTTTCTGTTCTTCACCTTCTATAACATCTATTGCTCTATCTTCAAGTTCACATAGTCTGTCTCTTGTGTCCACATGGCTATTAAGTGTATATAGTGAATTTTTATATCAGAAACTATTCTTTTTCAGTTCTAGAATTTCAATTATTGGGGTTTGTGTCAATTTCTCTGCTGAGAGTGCCTATTTCTCAGCTGTGATTTTCATATAGTATTAAATCATATTTTATTTACATCTCTAAGGATACTTCTACTACTTCCTTAAAATACTTAGTTAATTCAATATTTACCTCATCTCAGGAAAAGATTTGAATGATTTCCATTCTCCTGAGAATGGGTTTCCTTTTCTTCGTTCTTCACATATCAGGAAATATTGTTTCTTATCTTTACTATTATAAATATTAAGTTGTGGATATTCTGGATTCCATTATATTCATCAATAATACTGAATCTTTCATTTTAGTGAGTAATGTTCATGCCTGAGGTTGAACTAAGAACCATTTCTTAGGCAACTGGCCACAGTTCAGATCTTTATCTTTAGCTGACCAGCTTTGAGTTTATTCTGCAGGTGTATGTTTCAGGGGCCAATCAGTGATGTGTGGTAGACACAATTTACAGATCCCCTCTTTGCCACTTTCTGTTTCAGCAACGCTCACTCTCTTCAGTGTTCCCAGTCTCCCACAGTCTGTCACCTGGTTCTCCAGGCCACAAGAGGGCAGGTTTTGCACATGCACCCCAATCACTACTTGCTGTATGGATGGCACCTTACTCCAGGTTCTAGCCATGAAAACAGGACCTTCCTGACATTGTTCCCTATCTGTTCTCCTCTGAGGGGCATACACTCCCCACCACAGATTACCTGTATCTGTTCACTCTTGAATACACCAGTACTCTCTTTAGGTAGCTGCTGTTTGTGTAATGCACAGGCATTATAACTTTTTTTGGAGGGATGGAAGGCAGGTTGTAGAGTTAAAGTCCTTTGTTCCTGGAACCTGAAATGCACCCATCAAAGGCTTTTAAGAGATATCATGATATAATTTTAATTCTCATTGTTAGTGCTTCATTGATAATTAACTGAGGGAGCAGAAGTGATGGTAGGGATATTATTTAACAGACTACCAAATAATTCTAAGGAAAACTGATGGGAATTCTAATTAGAAAGGTGACCATGGAAATGGTAACAAGAAGCTGCATTGGGAATCCATCTGTAGAAAGATGCAATAAGATTTCCTGATGGTTTCAAATTTTAAGAAGAAGCCTCTGATGTGGCAAAAAGAAGATCAAGAATGATGTCTATACCTTCAGCCTGAGCAAATGGATGAATGCTGATACAATTAAATAAGATGAGGGAAGACAGGAAAAGGAAACCATATGCAGGAGAAAGTCAAGACTTCTGTTTTGGACATAATAAATTGGAAGTGCCTATTGGTCATGCAGCAGGAGATGTCAAGTAGGGGAAAGCAGTACTAAGAAAATTGACCTGCTTGGAAACAACTGACCCCAATATAAACATTAGCCAGGGTGATATTCAATTCATAAATACCCAAGCAACCATCTCCTCATTACCAATCCACTAAAGGGGAGATACATGGCACAGCAGGCAACTCTTCACGAACACCTCAAGTGTTAAGGCCAATGTCCATTATCAATGGTCAGTCATCCTCATATATTTGTTGTTATACATTTGGAATATCCCTTCTGCCCATTAGAACATCCCTTTCAGCCAAAATTCAAAAATAGGCAGTCTCCTAATTTTCTCTGGAGGCCTCATTCCTTTAAAATGTTGAATATCTTAATGTTCAGTTGTAAATAAATAAACTAAAATCGTCATGGTTTGAATTTCTCAAACAAACCAGACCTCATTTTTCCTCCATTGCAGAGGCAAGAGCCATGCTGGTGCCCTTGTAGAAACAACTTATAAAAACTCGGTGAGGGTGACACAGGGTACAGACATGGAGTTCTGGTACTCAAACTGCTAACTTAGTGAACACAGTCTTGTGCTGATTGAACATGAGTCTGAACTTAGACAAACCTACTCGGTATCAGTTCCTAGAATCCCTTCCCTTTGCATATCCAATGCAATGGCCCAACATCCCTTACTCCTTGGGTGGCCAGTCATCCTGTGTGCCCAGGCATGCTAGGCTTAATTATGAATAACATCCCTTTTTGATCTCAAAAGTATCCCATTGAGGATAAAAATTTTATGGTCACTCTACTTACTCATGACAGAAAGTAAGAGAGAACTTCATCATCTCAGAATTTGGGGAAATGCAATCACTGCTAATGCATTCGAGACTTTTGATAATGATGAAATTATTATGAACCTGATGTAGGACACTGACTTTAAGAATATACAGAATGTCATCAGATTCTTTTCTGCCTTGCCTCTTTCACAATCATAGAAGCATTAAATAATTGGGGTAAAGAGGAGGAAGTGATAAGCAATACTCAGTGTCATAGAATAGAAACTGTTTACTGGTGGCTCTTTGCATAATGTCAGTAACAAAAGCCCTTCCCTATTCCTACTGCATATTAAAAGGACTCTCAAGATGTCACTTCTTCCCAACTTGATCTATAGTTTCAATGCAATCAAAATCAAAATCCCAGCAAATTATTTTGTGGATATCAACAACTAATTCTAAAGTTTATATGGAGAGGCGGAAGACCCAGAATTGCCAACACAATATTGAAGAGGAAGAACAAAGTTGGAGGACTGACACTACCTGACTTCAAGACTTACTATAAAGTTCCAGTAATCAAGACAGTATGGTATTGGTGAAAGAATAGACAAGTCAATAAATGGAACAGTATAGAGTGCCCCAAAATAGACCCACAGAAATAGAGTCAATTGATCTTTGACAAAGGAGCAGAGGCAATACAGTGGAGCAAAGATAGTCTTATTGACAAATGGTAGTAAAACAACCAGACATACATGGGCAAAAAAGTGAATTTAGACAGAGACCTTACACTCTTCACAAAAATGAATTCAAAATGGATCACAGACTTAAATGTAAAACACAATGCTATAAAACTCCAGGAAGATAACATAGGAGAAAATCTAGATAACCTTGGGATTGATGATGACTTCTTAGATACAATACCAAAGTCATAATCCATGAAAGAAAAAAATTATACCTGGACTTCATTAAAATTAAATTTTCTGCTATACAAAAGGCTATACTGTCAAGGGAATGAAGAGACAAACCACAGACTGGGAGAAAACATTTGCAAAAAACATATCTAATAAAGAATTGTTAGGTAAAAAATACAAAGAACTCTTAAATCTCAATAATAAGAAAACTAAATGAATAAGCTGATTAAAAAAAGGACAAAGACCTTAACAGAAACCTCGCCAAAGAAGATGTACAGATGGCAATGAAACATATGAAAAGATCCATCACACCATATGTCATCACAGAAATGCAAATTAAAACAAGGACATACTACTACATATCCAGTAGAAAGGCCAAAATCCAGAACACTGACAACACAAAATGCTGGTGAGAATGTGGAGCAATAAGAACTCTCATTCATTGTTGGAGGGAATGCAAAATGGTACAGCCACTTTAGACAGTTTGGTAGTTTCTTACAATACTAAACCTTCTAGCAATTATGTTTTTTGCTATTTACCCAAAAGAGTTGAAAAGTTATGTCCACACAAAAACCTGCACGTGGAGGTTTATAGCACCTTTATTCATAATTGACAAAACTTGGACGTCCTTCAGTAGGTGAATGGATACATAAACTGTGGTACATCAGACAATGAAATATTATTCAGTGCTAAAAGGATATGAGCCATCAAGCCATGAAAATACATGGGGGAAACTTAAATGCCTGTTATTAAGTGAAAGAAGTGGATCCCCAAAAGCTTCATATTGTATGATTCCAAGTATATGACATTCTAGGATAGGCAAAGCTGTGGCGACAGTAAAAACTTCAGTGGTTGCCATGGGTTGGGGTGGAGAGTAGGAAAGATGAATAGGCAGAGCATGGAGGATTTTTATGGCAGAGAAAATACTCTGTATGACGCTATAATGTACATGTCATTTTACATTTCTCCGAACCCATAGAATGCACACCAAGAGTGAACCCTAATGTAAAATATGGACTTTGGATTATTATGACATATCATTGTAGGTTTGTCAGTTTAACAAATGGACCACTCTGGTAGGGGATGTGATAATGAGGGAGGCTATGCATGTGGGCGTGGGAGGGCAGGAGGTATATGGGAAATCTCTGTATCTTCTGCTCAATTTTTCTGTGAACCTAAAACTGCTCTAAAAAATAATATATATTTTTAAAAAGGACTCTCAAAGCCATCAGCAAGGAAAATGCAAATGTATTTTTTTACCTTTTGTTATTTTCTGAACAAAAATGGGCCATGTAAAAATTAGAATATAGATAAAAATTAAAAATACATTTTAAATTATCGTTATTTCACATTCTATAAGACAATGGACATGGACTCTTCAAAAAGATAATGTCATGCAAAACATAAGTGAGATGATCATTCTAGATTTACAAAGACTAACAAAACATAACAGAAAATTGTAATGTGTAAACCCCAACTACATTGTGGATGAAATTTTAAAAATAACAGCTAGAAAGAGATTTTTGAGGACCATTGTGGCAATTTTTATATGATCTAATAGCTGACATGATGGAATTATTATTATTATTATTATTATTATTAGGTGTGATAATGGAATTGTAATAATATTGGAAATTATCCTTATTCTTAATACATCATGTTTAAAACTTTAGGAATGATGTGTCATATGATTTGTAACTGCCTTTCCAATGATTCAACAACAAAAAACATAAAAAGAGCGTGTGTGTGTGTTTTCACATACATACAAAGAAATAAAACCAATGCAGCACAATGATATCTAGTGGTGAATCCAGTTGAGGTTTATACCGGGATTCACTATAGTATTCATTTAAACTGTCTTTCATGTTTGAAAATTTTCAAAATAAAGAGTGGTTGGGAATAAATCCACCCAAGTGGGAACCAAGAGTAACATCATTTTCTTATACTTACATACATCACAAATACATTTTTAAGTAAAATTGGAATAGGTGTGATATGTGTATGTGTAATTGTATAACCTCTTTTGACATATTTGTTTATAGATATATATCACATTTCCTTTTCAAATAAAATATTTTTTCAAATAAATTTGGTAACATATGCAAAAAGAAATACACACAAAACTTCTCCAGTCATCTTCTCTAAACATCATTATAATCACAGCATTATTCTATTAATCAAGGTAACTGGTTGCAGTAAAAAATCCAGAATCATAATTGGTTGCTTGAATAAAAGAATGATTCTCACTGATGTCATAATTTGGTGTCAGTCTAGTATCTATCTGAGCCCCCATCTTCTAGGCAATGACTCAGGAAACAACTCCTTCCACTCTGTGACTTTTTCATCAATGAGTTCTTTGTTTCCAGCCATGTTGTCAAATGGAATGGGTAGAATCAAAATAGATCTTGTATGGACTGGCCTGGAAGAGGCCTATGTCACTTCTGTTCACAGTCCATGGTCAACCCAAAGGTGCATGGACCCTACTTAATTATAAGACTGGGACCTGTAGCCTTCCTCTCTGTCCAGAGAAAAAGAGGAGCAATGGTGTGCATCTAGCCAGACAATGCAATAATTAAATATGAACCAATAGACAATCAACAAGATAATAGAGAATCTGAACAACCCTATGGACCAAATGGACCTAATAGACTCATATAAAACAATAATCCAACAACAGTAGAATACACATTCTTCTCAAGTGCACATGGAATATTTTCTAGGATAGAACACATTTTAGGCCACAAAACGAGTCAGCAAATTCAAGAAGATTGAAAGCATCTTCTCTGACCACAGTGCTTTGAAACTAGAAATCAATAAAAGCAGAAAAACTGAAAAACTCACAAATACATGGGAATTAAGCTCCACTCTTCTGAACAACCAATGGAACAAAGAAGAAATTAAAGGGAAATAAAAAAATATCTTGAGAGAAACGAAAATGGAAACACAACATGCTAAAATTTATGGGCTGCAACAAAAGCAGTTCTAAGAGAGAAGTTCACAGCAGTAAATGCCTACATTAAGAAATACGAAAGATCTCAAATAAAAAATCTAAGTCAATGCCTCAAGGAACTAGAAAAAGAAAAACAAATTAAGCACAAACTTAGCAGAAAGAAGGAAATAATAAATGAAATAGAGAACAGGGAAACAATAAAAAAAAAAAAAACATTGGTTCTATGAAAAGATAAGCAGAATTGACAAACCTTTAGCTACAGTAACCAAAGAAAACAAATAGAGGGCCCAAATGAGCAAAAATTTCAAATGAAAGAGGAAACATTATGACTGATACCACAGAAATGCAAGAGGCCAATATAAACAACTGTATGCCAACTGGACAACCAAGAAGAAATGGAAAAATTCCTAGAAACAAACAGCCTACCCAGACTGAATCAGGAAGAAATAGAAAATCTGAACAGACCAATTACTAGTAAGGAGATTGAATCAGTAATCAAGAATCTCTGAATAAAGGAAAGACCAACACCAGATGGCTTCACTGGTGAATTTTACCAAGCAATTAAAGAATAATTAACACCAATTCTTTTCAAACTCTTCCAGAAAATCAAATAGGAGGGAACATTTCCAAACTCATTTTATGAGGCCAGCATTACTCTGATACCAAAGCCAGAAAAGGACACCAAAGGGAAAGAAAACTAGAGGAGAGACATGAGCATCATGGCACGGTGAGTTGTTCCCTTTGTCCCTCCCAAGTTGCAAGCAGTAAGACATTCATTGGCCACCAAAGACTCCCAGCAGAGCACATGAGAATGTCTGAGAGATCCATGCATCTATACTTCTGAAGTTAGGTAGACTGGACCTTCAGGAGGCAGTGGAACTGGGGGAGCAGTGCCTCCCTCATCAGTGGCAGTGGTGATCCAAAATGCAGAGGCCCCCAGCAGAGACAACAGTGCCATGACCTGAGGTTTCAAAAAGCACACCAGCACTGGAGGCATAGTCTGCAGGAGCAGCAGCAGCACTCATGGTTGAGACCCCCAGCCCCCACAGCAGTGGCAGGTAGCACTGTGACATGAGGCTTCACAAACCACAGCAGAACCTGTGGCCAGCCCCCACTTGTGGCACCACAAACAGTAGCCCTACCAGCAGCAGGTGAGGCATACAAGACCCCGGGTGTCTGTCAGTGGCTGCAACACCTGTTAACCCAGCCCCCAGCAGTGGTGCCATCAGCACACCCAGATAACCCAGGAGAAGCAGCAGCCCAGGTGGGGCATGGGAAAGCAACACCTGAGCCCATGGAGAGCCCAAAGAGAGCCAGTGGGGGAACAGAAGACCCAGGCGACCCCAGAAGCAGCAGAGGTGCTCACAGCCTGGTGACCCAGGTGGCAACACCTCAGACTAAAGCCACATCATAAGCAGCAAGGCACCACCAACCTTGGAGGCACAAGCAGCAAAAGGACGGCACTGAAAATGCCTGTGGTACAAGCAGTGGAGGGTGGGAACTGCAGAATCTTAAATACAACCAGAAGCATATCAGAATCAAAGTAACCAAAGCCTTACCCAAATAAGAAAGATGTGTGCTACCACAAATGCACAGGCAGAGGATCAGCTCATCAAGCACTGTGAATAACTCCAGTAACATGGTAAAACAGAAAGAAAATGCCAACTCTCCAGAACCAAATGTGAAGTCACAGAAGATTGCAATCTAACTGACAGAGAATTCAAAACAGCAGTCACAAAGAACTCAATGAGTACAAGAAAATACAAAAAGACAGTTCAATGAACTCAGGAATAAAACTAATGACCAAATCGAGTACTTCACCAAAGAGATAAAAACTCTAATAAAAGAAACAAAACAGAAATTCTGGAGATGAAGAACACAATTAATGAAATGAAAGATAAACTGGAAAGCATTGGATAGAGCAGACCATGTGGAGGAGAGAATTAGTGAGCTCGAAGATGGAAATCTAGAAATTATTCAGGTGGAAGAAGAGAGAGAACTAAGACTTTTTTAAAGTGAAGAAATTCTGTTTGAAGTATCCAAATGAATAAGGAAAAGCAATATAAGAATAATAAGAATACACATTCTTCTCAAGTGCACATGGAATATTCTCCAGCATAGATTACATGTTAGGTCATAAAAAAACTCCTAGAAAATTTAAGAAGATTGAAATCAAATCAAGTATCTGTTCTGACCACACTGGTATGAAACTAGAAATCAGTCACAGTAGAAAACCTTTCACATCACTTTAGCCTTAGCATGCAGGACCTTAGAGTCCCAAGTAGAGAGTAGGATCCACTGCATTCAAGATACTGTATGGACTTTCTACTATGCTACACACATCTGTTAGTATGAGGAATATTTATGATGTGTCATAATTTCCACCATTACAGCCTGTCTTATTTCATTTCAGTTGGTGTCAAAGATCTACTGGTAACAGATTAGAGAAGAAGCTTTGTTCTACTCAGTATCTTTTTACAAACAGTGAGGGTTGCTTCTGAGAAGATCAGTTGTTGATTAACTGTTGATTCTTTAAGGTTTTAAGTGCTAAGTCTTACTGGTGAAAACGTTCCCTAAATTTCAAAATGTGCCTTCTTTGTCACACTTACTTTTACAACAGGTTGTTCTTGTTCCCTAATCTAACCTGCACCTGTTTCTCAGGTTTGGGAGGAAGTTAATACTCAGATGGTGTTTGCTCCAGTTTGCCATTGCTGACACCTGTGCAGCCTTTGTTCCCACCTTCCTCATCTACTGTTTACTACGCTTCTTGGCTGGCCTTTCTGTCATAAACGTCCTGTTAAATAGTACTATGCTCAGTAAGTCAACACTTTTGATCTTGTACATTTTCCAAGCCTTGACATTGATGCTGACATTCCACCTTTATTTAATGTCAAAATCCTGTTTGTGTTTTCTTTCAGTTTTAGAATGGACAGTGCCCCAGTTCCAAGCCTTGGGAACAACACTGACAATTTGTTCCTATAGTGTTGGACAGATAATATTAGGAGGCCTGGCTTATGCCATTCGAGACTGGCGCACCCTCCAGTTGGTGGTTTCTGTGCCTGTATTTATCATCCTTCTGTCTTCAAGGTATAAACTCTCTCTTTCTGTCTTAGAGGATCCTGGAGTGAAAGATGCATGGAATCAGGACACATGAATTCTGTTTGGTCCTTGGTCAATGCTTAAGCATGTGTTCTACTAATCTGTGCAATTCCAAAAGCTGAACAGTTAGGGCTGCCAGATAACATCATGGACACTCTAGTAAATTTGAATTTCAGATAAACAACACATATTTTTGTATATTAACATCCCAAATGTTACATGGCATGTAGTTACACTGAAAATTATTCATGGATTGTGTGAAATTCTACTTATCTGAGAGTTCTGTATTTTTACACACTAACTGGATAAAATACAGAATTTTCCATTAAATTCAAATTTTTGATAAATAACAAATAATACTTTAGTATAAGTTATCCCAAATATTGAATGGAGCATAGTTGTAGTAAAGAGTTACTCACTGTTTATTTGAATACAAATTTAACTAGGCACATAGTATTTTTAGTTTACAAAATTGGCACTTTTCCTCAATAAGAGGGGAGCCAATATAACCCCAAGTCTGTGTTCCCAGCAGACAAAGTGCACTGCATTAAGGTGCCATTCTCATATTTTCCTAGTTATGGTACAGGAGAAAGTAAATTTATATTTTTTGGTATAACCACACAGTGGTACTTCTCTGATAGAATGGGAGGCATCTGAAGGAGGGGGAAAACTTCCCTCTACCCTCTTAGGTTCTGTGGATGGTCTAAGAATTAAACTGACATAAGACAGATTAACAGAAGAAACACTTACAAATTTATTTACTGTTTTTACATGTACATGTGAGTCTTCCAAAGGAAAATTAAAGACTCAAAGAAGCCGTTAGGCCCAAAAGCTTATATACATTTTTACACACACACACAAAAACCCTATAAATTATGGGGATGTGACAAGACAAAGTGTCTCGGGCCGGGAGCATTAATTTGAAGACAATTACTTGGAAGTATATGGGGAAACTAAGAGAAAATCGGTAATTTTAGTAAGTTTGTTTATACAAGTCCATTTCAGTGTCACTCCCAGTGTCTGGTGATAAGAATGTTCTTCTCTTCCTGGCACTGGATGGACATTTTTAATATGGGAAATTTTATGACCTACTTGTAGGTAGAAAGGGGGAGGATAGACAGTTCTTCCTGCATCTGCAGTCTCTCAAGTGCCTTTAGCTCAAAACAATCAATATTTCAAAGCAGCGTATTTGGTTGGCATATTCCAAACTCCTTCACATCTCTGGACAAGCGTTATGTGAAAAACAGGCAAGTGAGAGTTACCTGAACCTCTGTTCTGTTCTTTAATTAGGTGGCTGGTAGAGTCTGCTCGGTGGCTTATTATCGCCAACAAACCCGAGAAGGGCTTAAAGAAACTTAGAAAAGCAGCACACAGAAATGGAAGGAAGGATGCTGGAGACACCCTAACCCTGGAGGTGAGGAGGGTGGGAGCTAGACCTGGGAAGTAAGGAAGATGTGACCTGACATTTTATGAGTCAGTATCCATAAAAGGAATGGAAGGTAAGATCTCAGGAGTGGTTATGGGATTTCTGACCTCACTGTCCTGGTTCTCAATGAGTGTCAACACTGTTTGGGTCAACATTAGGAAAGGACATCCTGTGCTGAAAATATTAGAACATATTTTTCTCAATGAAGGCAGAAAGCACTGAATATTAACAGTTATAAAGATGGTAGACTCACTAAGAAAAAAGAGGAAAGACTCAAATAAATGAAATGAGAAAGGAAAGAGGAGAAATTACAACATATACCAAGAATTATAAGAGAAAACTATGAAAAACTTTATGTCAAAAAATTGGATAATCTAGAAGAAGTGGATAAATTCTTAGGATTACACAACCTTTCCAAACTGAATCAAGAAGAATAGAGAATCTAAACAGACTGATCACTAGTAAGGAGATGGAAACAGTAATCAAAAACTCCCCAAAAACAAAAGTCTAGGACCAGGTGCCTTCCCTTGTAAATGTCACCAAACATTAAAAGAAGATTTAATACCTATCCCTCTCACTCTTCCAAAAAATCGAAGAGGAGGAGTTGCTTCCTAACTCAGTCTATGAGGCCAACATTACCCTGATACCAAAACCAGACGAGGACAACACAGAAAAAGAAAATTACAGGCCAATACCACAGATGAACATAGATGCAAAAGTCATCAACAAAATATTAGCAAACTGAATATAACAATACATTAAAAGGACCATATACCATGATCAAGTGGGATTTATTTCACGGATGCAAGGATCGTTCAACATCTTCAAATTGATCAACATGGTTTACCACATTAATAAAAAGAAGAATAAAAAACACGTGATCATCCTAATAGATGCAGAGAAAGCATTCAACAAGGTACAGCATCCAATTATAGTAAAAACTCTGAATAAAATGGATATAAAATGAACGTATCTCAACAGATGACTTTTTTATATTATAGAAAACCACAAAGAATGCACAAAAAACTATTAGAAATAATCCACATAAACAGTAAAGTTGCTGGGTACACAAAGTCAACATACAAAAATCAGTTGCATTTCTATACACTAACAATGAAATGGCAGAAAGAGAAATCAAAAATACAATTCCATTTACATTCAAAACAAAAAGAATAACATACCTAGGAATAAATTTAACCAAGGATGTTAAGGATCTGTACCCCGAAACCTGTAAAACATTGTTGAAAGAAATCAAAGCACACACAAAGAAATGGAAAGATATTCCATGCTCATAGATTGGAAGAATCAACATACTTAAAATATCCATTCTTCCTAAAGCAAGCAACAGATTCAATGCAATCCCTATTAAAGTCCCAATGACATTTTTTTTCATGGAAATAGAACAAAGATCCTAAAATTTATATAGAACAACAAAATATCCCAAATAGCCAAAGCAATCCTGAGAGGAAAGAACAAAGCCGGAGGTATCAAACTCCCTGATTTCCAAATATATACAAAGCTATAGTAATCAAAACAGCATTGTACTGGCAGAAAAACACACACACAAATCAATGGAATAGAATTGAGAGATCAGAAATAAACCCACACATCTATGGACAGCTAATTTTTGACAAAGGAGCCAAGAGCTTACAATGGAGAAAGAATGTCTATTCAATAAAATGTGTTTGGAAAACTGGACAGCCACATGCAAAAAAATGAAAGTAGACCATTATCTTACATCATACATATAAATCAGCTCATAATAGGTTAAAGACTTGAATGTAAGACCTGAAACTATAAAACTCATAAAAGAAACTATAGCTGGTACACTCTTTGACATCAGTCTTAGCAGTATCTTTTTGAATATCATGTCTCCTCAACCAAGAGAAACAAAAGAAAAAATAAACAAGTGGGGCTACATCAATCTAAAAAGCTTCTGCACATCGAATGAAATCATCAACAAAAAGAAAAGACAACCTAAGAATTGGGAGAAGATATTTTCAAATCAGATATCTGATAAGGTGTTAATATCCAAAATATATAAAGACCATGCAACTCACCACCAAAAATCAAACAACCCAATTAAAAAATGAACAGAGTATATGAACAGACATTTTTCCAAATAAGATATACAGATGGCCGTGAGGCACATGAAAAGATGTACAACAGCACTAATTTTGAGGAAAATGCAAATCAAAACCACAAAGAGACATTACCTCATACCTGTCAGAATGGCTATTTCTAAAAAGACAAAAAACAAGAGTTGGACAGGATGTGGAGAAACAGGAACTCTCATACACTACTGGTGGGAATGTAAACTGGTGCAGCCACTATGGAAAACAGTATGGAGATTTCTCAAAAAATTAAGAATAGAACTACTATATGATCCAGCTGTTCTGCTTATGGGTATTTATCAAAGAATCTGAAAACACTAATTTGAAAAGATATATGCATAACTATGTTCATTGCAGCAGTATTCATAATAGCCAAGACTTGGAACAATCTAAGTGCCCATCAAGGCAGGAATGGATAAAGACGATTTTGTGTTTGTGTACACAATGGAGTACTACTCAGCCATAAAAAATGAAATCTTGCCATTTACAAAAACTTGGATGGACTTTGAGGGCATTATGCTAAGCAAAATAAGTCAGAAAGAGAAAGCCAAATACCATATAATTTCACTCATATAGGAAGATAAACAACAACAACAACAAATAAACACGTAGATACAGAGAATAGGTAGTTACCTGAGGGGAAGGGGGGAGGGGGAAGGGCAAAAGGAGTAAAAGGTCACACGGGTATGGTGACGGATGGCAATTAGACTTTGTGTAGTGAACACGATGTAGACTACACAGAAGTTGAAATATAATGATGTACACCTGAAATTCACATAATGTTATACACCAAAGTTACCTCAAAAATTAATTAAATGAAAATAATTATTTAAAAGAAGATTTTATACTGGTCTCACTCTGTGTAAGAGAAAGTAATAAAAAATAATCCATTCCCTTCCAGTTAATGTTCTGATGGCCATTTTTCAGAACAAGAACGCCAGTAGAAGGATTAGTGACCATGCAGAGCAGAGCATAAGGACGTTCTCCTATTTGTTCATTCACCCATGTGCTTTCTTTCATGGTATATTTAGTGAGTGCTGACTTGTGGCAGGTTTTGTTCCATCCCTGGAAATATGGCAGTGACCACAACAGTCTAAAACCATGTTGTGTGGAGTTTACATACTCCTTATTACAAGTTCCAAGAACATGACTGAGTGGAAATGCCTCAGAGAAGTCTTTCTTTCTTATTTTCCATCCCAGGTATGGAAGACAGATATTGCTGTGCATCAATAGTTAAGTCATTCTTCATCATGCATACATGTAAAGTATTTATTGAATAATTACATTGTGCCAGGCATGGTACTAGATCATGAATAACAGAATAAGTCAGAGTCCCAGCCTTCAAGGAACTTTCACATTAATATGAGAGAGAAAAATTCACAGACAATTTTTAAATCAAACTGTTTAAAATGATAAGAGAATGTAAAGAATGTTGATGGAGATAAGGGGAAAAATCTACCCTCCTTTTATTGATAAAGGAGAGAATTAGAAGTTGGCCACTCAAAAAGGAAGAATAGAACATTTCTGGAAACAAGTACAGTGGCATATCTGATGGAAGATCTTATAGTCCCAGAAAAAGCAGAGGTCCTTTAGAAGATTTCAGATACTGCTCCTGAGAATTCAGATCCTACTGAAGATGGCAAGAAGAAATCAGGTTTCCCCAGAGCTGAAACATTACACAGACAATGGCACTGAGGGTTCCTGATATGATGGGGAGAATATTGGCTTGTTTTTTCAAAAGAAAAAAGGATGGGGGTGGACACTGAAATTAAGGTGGACCTCTATGGCACTTCCGTACTGTGTCAATATATGCCTAAATTATATAAAATTCTTTTGGACCAACTAACTTCTCATGAATTATCTTTGGTTCCAAGCCCAGACCTAGTATTTTGCCTACCAGGTTGTCCCAATCCAGGGAAGGAAAGCTTAAATATTTAAAGGGGCCAGGCAGATACAAAAGTAAGCAATACAGGGTGAAAGCAGAAAAAAAAGCAATGCATAATCAAGGTGAATGGCAACTGACAATCACCTCAGTGCCAGTGGAAGAAAGAGAGCATGGCACGTGAGTAGCAGTTAAAATGTGGTTTAAGCAAGGGATTCTATTCATGAATGGGAAGCTAATACACCTTCATTTGATTTTTTTTTATTCTGTAAAGATAATACAGAAATTTGTGGTCTTAGTCTTATTTAAACCTCCATCTGATGGATTGCCAAACATGCTTGCTTCAGACAATTCTCCTAACATAAAGTTTCTCCACTTTATATCAATACCAATGTGTTGATCACTCCAGATCTCCAGGAATGGTGGCCTTTCATTTCTCTGAATTCTCTTCATCATGGAATTTTCTCTAATGAGCTTCATGGTATTGTTTCCTTTGTCAAGATGGTAAGATAACGGAGCTATATTGTTTGAATAATTATTAAATCAATAACTGCCTGAGCTGTGCTAGATAAATTCCATAAGCACATTTGTGACCTCATGTATGCCTTGGAAATCCTTGTGAGAGAGGTATTATTTTTTCTCCTGCTTCTCCTGATCTTGATTTTTTTTTTTTTTACCTTCTCTCTCTCTCTCTCTTTTTTTTTTGAGGTATAATTGACATATAACATTGTATTAGTTTCAAGTGTACAACACAATGATTTGATATTTGTGTATATTGTAAAATGATCACCATAATAAGTCTAGTTAACAGTCGTCACCATAAATAGTTACAAAATTTATTTTTCTTGTGATGAGAAATTTTAAGGTCTACTCTCTTAGCAACTTTCAAATATACAATACAGTACTGTTAACTATAGTCACAATACTGTACACCCCATGACTTACTTATTTTAAAACTCAAAGTTTATACCTTTTGACCCTCTTCACCCATTTTGCCTACCCCCCCCACCCCCCACATCTGTCAACCACCAATCTGTTCTTTGTATCTATGAGCTTGACTTTGTTTTGTTTTGTTTTAGATTGCAAATATAAGTGAGATCATACAGTATTTGTCTTTATCTGTATGACTTATTTTACTAAGTATAATGTCCTAAAGGTCCATCCATGTAATTTCAAGTGGCAAGATTTCTTTTTATGACTGAATAATATTTCATTGTATATGTATATATATATATATATATATATATATATATATATATATACATATAACATTTTCTTTATCCATTCATCCATTGATGAACATAGTTTGTTTCCATATCTTGGCTATTTTAAATAGTTCTGCAATGAACATGAGGGTGATATATCTTTTGAAGTTAGTGTTTTGATTTTCTTCAGATGAATACCCGGAAGTGGAATTGTTGGATCATATAGTTATTTTATTTTCAATTTTTTGAGGAACTTCCATACTGTTTTCCATAGTGGCTGCACGAATTTATATTCCCACCAGCAATGCACAAGGGTTCCCTTTTCCCCACATCCTCACCACACTTGTAATTTCTTGTCAGTTTGAGGATACCCAATTAACAGCTGTGAAGTGATATCTCATTGTGGTATTGCTTTGCATTTCCTAATGATTAGTGATGCTGAGCACCTTTTCACCTACCAATTGGCCATCTGTATGTCTTCCTTGGAAAATTGTCTCTTCATATGCTCCTCTCATGTTTCAGTTGTAGTGTTTATCTTTTACCGTTGAGTTGTGTGAGTTCTGTATATATTTTGTATATTGACCTCTCATCAGACATATGATTTGCAAACATCTTCTCCCATTCGGTAGGTTGCCACATGTTCTTATTCTTTTTTGTCTTTTTAAAGACAAGGAAATTGAGGCATAGAGATGTCCTGTTACCTTCCTCAAGGTATATACCTAGCATGTGGCAGAGCCATCACATAATGCTAGGTTAGAAAGTCTGGGTATAAATCATACTACACCAAGATCTCCCCTGATTTCATCCTCAGATTTAATTCTGGCCACCTCATTCATGGAGATACGACATACGCCAAGATTTCCCTGAAAGAAACTGGCCCAAGAACCAGAAGAAAGGCTCTCAGGAAACAATTCTCTTTCCTAAAAAAGCCTGTTTTCCTACCAAGAGCAGCCAACTGAGAACAAAGCTTGGTTGCCAGACCTTTTATGCCTGTCTGGTATAGATGAAGCTTTGGACCATAATCCAAGCAAATCTTCATTTAGTCCCCTTCCTGATCTAAATCTTTAACCTACCCACCGCTTTTGATGCCCTGCAGCCAAATTGAGTCTCATGTTAAAATGTCCTTCTTGCTGCATAATTTCTCTCAGGCCCTTTAACTCCCTAATTCACCTTTCATACCACTTTTACACCTGTCATTGCAACTTCCATGGCTATATTTTCAAGTGAACAAAAAGGGAAGTCATCTATCTTGTCCTCTGTTGGGGGCTTCACAATGTCTACCATTTTGTGACAACTGAACAGTTCACCATTGTTGTTGAAGGTTTTGAGGTCCACCATGCAGGAGGAGCTGGAGGCAGCACAGAACAAACCTTCTCTGTATGACTTGTTCCGCACACCCAACCTGCGAAAAAGGATCTGTGTACTGTCCTTTATGAGGTAGGCTTCACACAGTGCGTGAGGAATGTTAAAATAGTGGAGACATGATTCTATTTATTTCAAAGTTATGACATGCTATAGGGGCAGACTTGAGACAAAACATGAAGAAGCAATAGGGATAATTGCTGTGTTTGGAAGCAGTGAAATGGTTATAAAAGACTAACGTGGAGCTAATTGTAGAGTTAGGAGTTTTGTTATCACATCACTCTACCAGGCTCCACACTGGAGAGGAGGCTGAGATCTTCAATCATGGTACAGACTTTGGCTTTAAATTTCTTCATTTGTTGGTTTTCATTTTAATTGAGGTAAAATTACAAGCAATAAAGTGCTCAAATATGCAGCTTAGTGAATATTTCAATATGTGAATATATAACCATTACCCAGATCAGGTAGACCCTAGAGGGCCCCTGAAGGAACTTCCACAAAAACACTCTCCACCCCCAAAAAAACTTTCCAACAATTATAAGGTCCATTATTATACCATTATTTTATGATAAGTTTTAAATCATTAACTTTCAAGGATTGTGTTTAAAATGTTCCCAAGATTTGTTTAATTATATAAGGTAAGACAAACAGACTCAGGAATGACGGTCATGAAGGAAGTTTATACTCACAGATCCCTAGAAAGAGGAGACATTAAACAGCCCACAGGGCCATGAGGGGGGGCACCAGGGTCAATCAGAGGGCCAAAGAGAGAAGAAAAGGAAGAGTATAGCCCAGAGCCTTTATTGGGGTTTTTTGTGGGAAGGAATGGGAGAGGAAGATAGGTAACCTAATAAACTTAGGATTCACTAGTTTGAATAATTTTAGTGGACTCTGGACTACAGTGGTGTTCCATAGCTGTCCAGTACCTGGCCTTGGGGTGATTTAGGGCAAGGGGAATAGTGGCTGGCAGTATGAGTTTGATAAAGGAGATGGTTGGGAATATGGGCTCTGGATTAGTGGCTTGTATATGGAAGGTGCAGTAACAGGGGAGTCATTTGCTTTCACTAGGAATTAGCTAGCCCTGGGAAAGGCAGACTCTCCAGGATCAAGGCCCTGTATGCCAGAGTATCAAAAATACAGAATATAATCCACCCAGAAATATTCTACAAATCACACCATGCATCCATTCTTTATACCTAACCCTGGCTTCGGGGCTCAATATTATCATTTGTAGGACACAGAATCTTAACCTTATGACACCTTTCTTTCCTCTTGTTCACCACAGATTTACAACCCTAATTCCCTTTTTTGGCCTGAGTCTCCACATCCAGCACTTGGGGAAAAATATTTTCCTGTCCCAGATTCTTTTTGGTGTAGCCACACTTCCAAGCAATTATGTTGCACTTTTGGCACTGAATCACCTGGGCCGTCGAGTCAGCCAGATGCTTTTCCTGTTTCTGCTGGGAATCTCCATCCTGGCCACCACATTTGTGCCTGAAGGTGAGAAAAGGGCACATGTTGAAGAAAGATGTGTTTCTCCCATTCCTCATGAACTGTACTGTTCACACATATTCAAAGCCAAAGGAAATGCAGATTGGATTCTAACAATACTCTGAAACCAGCCTGAAGGTTTAGTACATATTCTGCCATTAAGTTGCTGGGAAAAGAGCTTAAGGTCAGTTAAGGTTGACTCTGATATGTGATGTATTCATTATATCCGAGAAGTATCTGGAAACTGGTGCCGTCTATTACTGGTAGTTTCTCTAGGACAGCAATTGCTCACTCACTTCTGGCCAATCCCACTTTACCTAGCAAGCACGGAGGGTCTAGACCTTGTCATTGTATCCCATGTGAGGACACAATACTGTCACTTCCTGTCTGGGCTCTTGCTTATTACTGCAGCTTCACTGACAATTTATTCTCTGATCCCTATGTATCCACTCATGTGTCTCATATCACGTCTCTGTAACAGCAACCCTGGTTTAGGGGTGTCATCTTGATCTCAAGAAACAAAAATTTCTTGTCTCCAGCAGAGAAGTGAGAGCAGGAACAAGGCACTAAGCAGTTAAGAGCCTCTCTCAGAATCTATTTTACTAAATTGGATGATCATATGTAATGAATAAGGGAACCCAGTTGGTCACCATGCTTCACCTAACTCCCAGCATAGTTATGTATTTTACAAGATCCCTGATTGGTGGGTTCCACTCCTCATCTTGCATGTCAGCAGTGATGTAACTTTGCTGCCTTACAACAGAGCCCACTCCAATGTTGTAAAATGCTCCTAATGAAATTTTGAAGGGGAAGGGAGATCAATTAGGGGATAGAAAACTGACTCTTTGAAACTTTCCTTCAGAGGTTCCAAAGTCAGGCTTTTTTCCGAATAGATGTCCTTATTACTGGATATTGAAACATTTTTCTTGATCAAGCTTATCATATATATAAGCTCCAGCTTATATATGAACATAGGAGTTCTGTTCTTTTATTAGTCTCTTCTGCAGGACTAGACCCACATTAACAATGTGTAAGGTCCTAGGTTTTAAACTCTCAAAGACGTGGATGAGTCTTACACCCCTCAGTATCCCACATGACCATCCTACGTTCTGTGTGAAGGGCAAAGAAGACACAGAACAGAATCAATGGAAGAGAGCATCTGCTGGACTCAACTAGCCCTCTCCTTTTCTGGCAAATCTCAGATATGCAGGGAGAGTTGATGAAATAACTCAATCCTTTTATTCATTGTAAGCCATAATATGTAGATGTCACATTTCTCACCCGATTACATGTTGCACATTTTCTGCCTCTGTGCAGTTTCTGTAGAATGTGTTTTATACTTGCAAACATCTCCAATACAGTCTTTTTCGTTTGTAGTTTGAGGGATGCTCATTCCTTCAGCTCTGATTTCCTGAGTCTCACTGGTCTTCCTCTCTCCAGAAATGCAGACCCTGCGTGTGCTTTTGGCAGCATTGGGAGTAGGCGTTTCTTCTGCCGCTGTCACCAGTTCTGCTACCCATGGAAATGAACTAATCCCCACTGTAGTCAGGTACCAATCTCAAGGATGATATATCAGGGTCAAAATAGGCCTTTCCCAGATAACTGACATTTATTGGGGGAAGAAAACTAAGACTGGTTAGTTATCAAAAGCAGTTGATGGGGCCGGCCCAGTGGTGTAGTGGTTAAGTTCGTGCACACCACTTCGGTGGCTGGGGTTCACATGTTCAGATCCTGAGCTTGGACCTATGCACTGCTTATCAAGCTGTGCTGTGGCAGGCATCCCACATATAAAGTAGAGGAGGATGGGCACAGATGTTAGCCCAGGACCAATCTTCCTCAGCAAAAAGAGAAGAATTGGCAAAGGATGTTAGCTCGGGGCTAATCTTCCTCACACACACACAAAAAGTAGTTAATTACTATAGTAATAATAATAACAAAAATTATAGCCAAATTTTACCAGTGCTTTCTTTTTGCCCAGCACTGAGTTAAGTCCTTTAATGTTTCTTCTCATGTAATCTTCTGAACCACTCGAAGAGTTAATATTATGGGTAACAGTATTTTTTCAATGATCAAATTGTGCCTCAATGCACATGTGAACTTGAAAAAAAATGCTAGCAAATGAGAGAAAAAGTCCAAAACAAGAGTATGTCATCAATCTCCATGTCTAAACACACTGATGTGCTGTCTCCCATAACCAAAGCAAATTAATAAATCACAAATTATACGTGTAGATTTTCACCAGTTTTTTTTGTATTACTGTTTGCACTTCAAGAGCAGCAGGTCTAGGAATCATTGGAATTGCTGCTAATGTTGGGTCAGCCGTGGCTCCCCTCTTGATGATCCTAATTGTGTATTCTCCCCACCTGCCCTGGATCATCTATGGAGTCTGCCCCATCCTCGCTGCACTTGTTGTCCGACTCCTTCCTGAAACCAGGAATCAGCCCCTGCCTGACTCCATCCAGGATGTGGAAAATGAGTGAGTAAACCCTCTAAATGTCCCTTAGGGTTGCTGTGCGCTATAGGTCTGTGGTGAGGAGGGCAGAACACCATTCAGGGTCACTGTCTCCAGGGGAGGGTTTAGACCCAGACAATTTCTGTGTGGCCAGTGCCTTTGGCTTGGCTACAGCCTCATCCCTCTGTGACAGTGACCTCAAACACGTCCAAGGCTCCCTAGATCACACAGATCCACTCTGTGCAACCTGATCCAGTAGGTTTAGTGGTGAAGAGGCCAAAATTAGGTGCCATAGTGTGACACTCACATCCCTGAAGATATTTTACAAGCATGCACAGATTCAAACACCAGATGCTCATCTCCCTGTCCCTGGCAGCCCTCAGCCTAGGGAGTGCAGGTAAGCTCTCTGAGACTGCTGGTTCTTGTAGACCTGTATAATCAGATTCTGATTCTCCAGAGAAACAGAACCAATTGGATGTGTATATATACAGTGAGACAGATTTATTTTAAGGAATTGGCTCACAAGATTGTGGGGACTGGCAAGCCTGAAATCTGCAAGCAGGCAGCAGCCTGGAGACCCAGGGAAGAGTTAAAGGAAGAGAAGGGTTCTCCAGTCTAAAGGCAATCTGGAGGCAGAATTCATTCTTCCTTGGGGGGGTACCTATCTTTTTCCCTTAAGGCCTTCAACTAGTTGGATGAGCCACCCTCCCACCCTTATGGAGAGTATTGTGCTTTACTCAAAGTCTGCTGCTTTAGATACAAATAACATCTAAAAAACACCTTCACAGAAGCATCTAGACTGGTGTTTGGCCAAATGACTGGGCACTATGGCCTAGACAAATTGACATATAAGATTAACCATCATGAGACCTGAGGACTGCCCTGGTCACTGAAGAATCTCAGGGAGGTCAGGGAGAGGACAAGAGTCCCTCCACCAACGACGACATTTCTCAGGGGAAGGAGTTCTGTTGTGCTGCTTGTGAGATTCAGACCATCTGGTTTTCACTGGGAAGGAAAGACCTGAGAACCAAGATTTTAAAGTGATGAAGAATGGGAAAGGTTTCTAAAACTTTTCTGTACTTCCTTTGCCTTTTCCAAAACCCCTCTTTCTAAAGCCATGGTGTCCGGGGTGAGAGTAGAAACTGTCAAAGCTGCCTTTCCAGATCTTTCCCTGGGAACTGGGTCTTTCTCTTCACAAGATCTACTCAAACCCTTGGGGCAAGGGTAATGGTTTCTATCAAAGCTGGTTGCTGAAGGATAAGCTTGCTGTAAGGAATGCGAGACATATATGCTTATTCCATGTCTTCATTTTTGCATTTATTTGCTTGTTGGTTTCATTGTATTTTTACCAGGAGAAAAGGCTGGAGAAAAGCAAAGCAGGAAGATATTTCCACGGAAGTGACACCATTTTAAGGAATTCCAGGAACTAACTGCTGATTTATGTGCAAAATAAAGGGGGATAATGAGGTAGTTCCACCTAATGGAAAATATGTAAAATAAATAAATGAAAATATGTAATGGAAAAGTGGATTTTTTACAATTGCAGTATTAAATTACTAAGTATAAAATACCTATAATTAATCATAATAAGAAATGTGAAGAAAACCAAAATATTTGTATAATTGTGGATAACTAGCATGTTTCTGGGTAGGAAGTTTGATTAGTACTAAAAATAACCACTCTTCCCCTAATTAACTGGTAGAATAATTGATTTAATTATAATGAAAAAACTACATACTATTAGAAGAATTTGAAAAATAGTTACAAGTTTATCTAGAAATTACAAACAAACAAAGTGATTCCACAAGTGAGAGGAAGCTGGCTGGTGTATGAGGTAGCACATGCTGGACTTTATTATAGCTGCAATAGTCAAAACAGTAAGAGCAGATGCATTTACATATCAAAGGAAACTGAGAAACAGACCATAGTAAATGTAACACTTAATATATAATTGTGGCATCATAAATCACAGGGCAGAAGAAAGGATTATGCAACATATAGCACAAATAACTATTTAAAAATAAATGACTAATAATGTAACTTCATACCCTACACCAAAAAATATTCTGCTTTAATAAAATTTAAATAGAATAAAAAACTAAACCTTTCATTAGAAAATTTGGGTACAAAATATTGGGAAAAAAAGTTTTGAATAGTAAAGCAAATGTCAGAAATTTAAAGACAGGTAGATTTGAATAATACCCATTTAAAGACTCTGCTGGACTAAATCCTAACAACTTGTCAAAGAAAACTAGAAAAACATTTACCAAAATGATAAAAGCAGTTAACTTTTGCTGGTGGACTTTTAGGTGATTGTTACTTTCTTCTTTGTAAGTTTCTCTATTCAAAGTTTAAACAAAGAATATGTAGAATTTCAAAATATTATAAGATATCAGAAATGAAAGAGCAAGTGACAAAATAAACAGTTTTCAAAATATACTTTTTAATATGTAGAATACTCATAATATCTACCCAAAGGATAATAAACAATTCAATAGAAAGGGGAAAAGCTGGAACATATAATTTTCAAGAGAAAAAAGCCACGTAGGCAATACCTTGATGAAAAACTGTGCAAACACACTGGAAAATAAAGACACAGAAACTCAAATGAAAGACCAACTTAATTAAAGTGTGCTCAAGTCAAGGGTGGTGAGAGTGCAGTTAAGTAGAAACTCATTGATTGATTGATGGTAGAATCATAAGATAATTCATGCTAGAGAGCTGCTAAAAACATAGTTTGGCATAATTACCAAGAGCTTTGAAATCAACACTCAGGAATTCAGCAGCCATTTATTAAGCATGTAGTAACTACCAAGCACTGTGGTAAGCACTCTGCACATTAACATGAAATGAAAAAATAGACATAAAACAGATGTAACAAGTATGTATCTTAGTACACAAGTGCAGGTGTAGTCTCACATTTTTATTTTCTACAAGTCAACATAATTTTAACTTAAGTTCCCATTTCCTCCAGGTTGGCAGTAAATCACAAGTCAGTTAGCTTTGGGGATTATTTTCACAATCCTTCCCTGCCGGAACTATCTATGATCCCATGGGCATATGTAATGCCACAGTGATGGGGTGAGAACAAAAGAGGGCAGACACTGGCTATCAGTTATCTGTTCAAAGAGGTTATCAGGTTAATACTAGCCCTGTACACACTTCATTGCTACAACTTCCCATTCACCACATGAGACACTGGAATCTGGGACTTCCAGTCAGACTGTTCAGTTCCCTATGCAGCCACTCTGTATGGGTCTTCTGCTTCCCTGGGACACTACCATGGGTCAGGACTGGGTCTTTCAGCAGACCCTCCCCTGATTTCACCTCTTTCCAAACACTCAACTTCCTTCCTCTTCTCTCATTACCTCTTCCAGAGACCCTCTAATTCTCTGATGGACGTTAGATTTTGAAAACAAAGTCAATCAATCTTACAAGATTTTTCTGCTTTTAACTTTCAAAATGTGACCCAACATACAGAGAAGCCCAGAAATAACAAACTGTAGAATGTGGGAAAGACACAAGAGAAATTTTGAGGAATCATCCATAATGAATGTCATTGGCTTATCCAGCCACATTCTTCCTCTTAATGAAATACTTGAGATCCTGTCATGACAAGGACCAGGTAAAACATACTGTTGTTCACCTTGAAGGATGGTGGCCAGTCCATAGATTCTGGTGCTTCTGGGGGAGAGTGTCCCACAGTTCTTCTTGGGCATTTGATGTTGTAAGCCAGCAGCTGTGCTCCATGAGATGGTCAGTGGTGCAGGGATTGAAAAAGAGTGAGGTAGGGAGGGACATCAGGGAACAATAAAAAGCACCAGGAATCCATCTTTTCATGTGGATGAGAAAAGTACTGGCAGAAACTGTCTGGTTAACTCTTATAGAAATATGAAGTCTATTCAAAGCCAGCAGCTCCCAGGTGAAGGGTTGGTTGATAAATCATGATTAATTTCAGTCAAATTAAATCATTACCAGAGTAGCAGCTACCATCCTCACACTCATCCCTATGCAGGGAACCATACCCACATTCCTGGAGCAGACTGAGGAGCCAGTGGGGGCAAAAAGGACCTTGTCCTTCAAACATCAAGTATCCATGTTCTGATCACTGATTCTGATCACAGAGGTGCCTATGTAGAGGCAGCTGACCATTGTTGCAAACCCCACAGGCTGAAACAGCTTCAAGAGATGTAAGGAGAAAGCACATATTTTTTGTTCTTCTTTTTCCCTTTTTCTCCTTTTGGGAGCTAAACACTTACAGACTAGGACAATCAAAAGTAACCTCATATACAGGGAAATTTAGAAGTCACCACTTATGCTCAGGTAAATATCCAGGCTCAGAAAAGTACTGAGAAGACCTGAAGATTTCATCTTAGGCTGATCTCTGGCACAGAGACACCCTGTAACAATTTTAAGTGAAAGAAAACCCTGGGAAACAGAAAATATGACTTCCATGTTTACAACATTAAGATTCAAATGTCAAGTTTTCAAAAAAAAATCATGAGACACAAAGAAAGAGAAATATATGACCCACTCAAAGGAACAATATAAATCAACCAGAATCATCCCTGAGGAAGCCCAGAGGATGAATTTGCTGGATAAGTCCTTTACAACAACTGTCTTAAAGATACACAAAGAGCTGAAGGAAGGCTTGAAAAAAGATGGGAAAATAATGTATGAAGAAATAAAAATGCTTGAAAATATAAGAGGGAACTAAAAAGAAATTATAGAGGTGAAAATTCCAATAACTGAACTGAAAATTTCAATAGAGGAGTTCAAAAGCAGATTTGTGCAGGCTGTAGAAAGAATCAGTGAACCTAAAGATAAGACCGTTGAAGTGATCAAGTCTGGGAAACAGAAAAACAAAATATTGAAAAAACAGAGAAAGAGCCTAGGAGACCTGTGCAACACCTTCAAGATAACCAACAAACGCATTGTGATTATCCCAGAAAGAGTGACAGAAAAAGGGGCAAAAAAATATTTGAAGAAATAATGCCTGAAATTTTCCCAAATTTGATGAAAGACATGAAACTACAAATCAAAGAAGTTCAACAAACTCCACGTATAATAAACCTAGAGAGACCCATACCAAGACACAGTATAACCAAACTGTCCAAAGGTAAAGACAAAGATTCATGAAAGCAGTAAGAGAGAAGTAACTCATCACATACAGAGATCCTTAATATTATCAGCCAATTTCTTGGAGGTAAGACGGCAGTAGGTTGATATATTCAAGGTGCTGAAAGAAAAAATTATCCACTGAGAATTCTATATCCAAAAACTGTTCAAAAGTGAGAGATAAATTAAGATATGTCTAGATAAAGGAAAGCTCAGATCTATCCTGCAAGAAATGCTAAAGGTAGTCTTCAGGTTGAAATAAAAGAACACTAGACAGCAACTCAAAGCTCCAACTATATGCTGTGTACAAGAGGCTCACTTTAGAGGCAAAAACACAAATAGGTTGAAAGTGAAAGGGTAGAAAAAGGTATTTCATGCAAATAGTTATCAAAAGGGATCTGGTTGGCTATACTAGTATCAGACAAAATAGACTTGAAATCAAAAAGGTTACAGGAGACAAACAGAACATTATATATTAATAAAAGCTTCAATATAGCAAGAATATCTAACAATTATACACATTTGCACACCCACTAACAGACCCTCAAAATATATAAAGTAAGAGAGAGAAAGACTGCAAGCTAGAAAACACAAACACTTATTGCCCTATGGAAAGATTAATAAAAAAAAACACTAGAGACTCAATAAAGTAACTTTATATGAGCTCTGGAAAAAGTCAAAGGACTACATCAATCAAATGAATGCCAATCAAGAAACAGGCACATTGGAAAAGGTAGGAAATGTTTACTCACACTTACTTACCCCACCCCTTCCCCAGTGCAGCACAGTAATGGTCTGGAGGAAGCAGCAGCCCAGCTCCCAGTCCGTTCTCTGCAACTGGAGGGAGCAGAGAAGACCTTATTTGCAATACTCTAAACTGTCTGGGGGCCACATGAAGTAGTGGTCTCTGTTTTGCCTAAGAGCTCAGGGCATGGAAAGGAGCAAAACTCAGACCTCAGGCTGGAAAAAGAGACTGAAAGTGGTGGGCAATGGCTGTAAAGTCTGGGAAAGACTATAGTCATGTGCCACATAACGACATTTTGGTCAACAACAGACCATGTATATGATCAGGGTCCCTTAAGATTACAATGGAGTTGAAAATTTCTGAAAAGGGTAATACCTCCTCAGGAAAAGGCCCAGGAAGGTCCTTCAAGATGTATTCCACAGGAAGGCATTGTTATCATAGGAGATGACAGCTCCATGCCTGTCATTGCCCCTAAAGACCTTCCAGTGGGACAAGATGTGGAGGTAGAAGACAGTGATATTGATGTAGGGCCTGTGTAGGCCTAGGCTAAGGTATGTGTTTGTGTCTTAGTGTTTAACAAAAAGTTTAAAAACAAAAAGAAAAAAAAATTTAATAGCAAAAAGTGTATAGAATAAGGATATAAAGAAAAAACGTATTTTTTACAGCTGTACAATGTGTTTGTGTTTTAACCTAAGTGTTATCATGAAAGAGTCAAAAAGTTAAAAAAGATAAAATTTAGGGGCCAGACTGGTTGTGTAGCAGTTATGTTCACAAGCTCTGCTTTGGTGGCCCAGGTTTCACTGGTTCAGATCCTGGGCACAGACCCACTCACTGCTTATCAAGCCATGCTGAGGCAGCACCCCACATAGAGCCACTAGAAGGATGTATAACTATGACATACAATTGTCTAATAGGGCTTTGGGGAGAAAAATGGGAAAAATGAGGGAGATTGGCAACAGATGTTAGTTCAGGGCCAATCTTCTTCAAAAAACAAATAAATAATAAAATTTTATAAGATAAAGTTATGGTAAAGTAACATTAATTTGTTCTTGAAGAAAGAAAAGTATTTTTTTATAAATTTAGTGTAGCCTAAGTGTACAGTGTTTATAAACTCTGAAGTAGTGTCCAGTAATGTCTTAGGCCGTTACATTCACTCACCACTCACTCACTCACCTAGAGCAACTTTCAGTCCTACAAGCTCCATTCATGGTAAGTGCCCTATACAGGTGTACAATATTTTGTGTTTTATACTTTATTTTTAATGTACCTTTTCTATGTTTAGATATGACTAGATACACAAATACCATTGTGTTACAATTGCCTACAGTATTCAGTACAGTAGCTTTTAGGCTAGGTTTCTAGTCTAAAAGCAATAGGCTATAACATATAGCCTATGTGTGTAGTATGCTATACTATCTAAGTCTGTGTAAGTATACTCTAAGATGTTTGTACAACAACAAAATCACCTAATGATGCATTTCTCAGACAATATCCCCATTGTTAAACAACGCATGACTGTATAGATCTTTAGAAGCCAGGCAGAGATTTCTAGTGGAGAAATACAATAGACCATCTAAAGTCCCAAGGGGAATCTGCGGTGAGACTCTTTGCAAAATAAACTTAAAAGCAGCTGTGTATACAAGGGAATTGATAAGGCCATAGAAAGGCCCACACAGGATGCATTCTCAGAAAAGACCTGAGAAGACCTTAATCTTCACCTTGAGCTGCTTACAAGGAACAAAATACACTCTGCTAATTAGTGAAGGACATCCCCACAGAGCCAAGCTACAAAGATTAGCAGAGGAAGCTGTTTCTTCAAATGGCCAATTTTCAACCACAAGGCATACAAAGAAATGGAAAAACATGATGCAATCGAAGGAAAAAATGGCAGCAGAAACCGTCCCTATGGAAATACAGGCATCATGTATACAACACAAGGACTTTAAAACAACCACCTTAAATATGCTGAAAGAGCTAAAGGAAAACATAGACAAAGAATTAAAAGATATCAGACAACTATATGAGAACAAGATGAGAATATAACAAGAGATAGAAATTATAAAAAGGAACCAAACAGAAATTCTGGAGCTGAAAAATACAATAACTGAACTGAAAATATAAGGATTTCATGCAACTCAATAGCACAAAAACCGCATAATCCAGTTTTAAAATGGGCAAAGGACCAGAATAGACATTTTTCCAAAGACATATACATAGCCCATAGCTCAACATCACTAATAATCAGGGAAATGCAAATCAAAATCACAATGAGCTATCATCTCACACATGTTAGAATGACTATTATCAAAAAGAGAAGAGATAACAAGTGTTAGCAGAGATGTAGAGTTATCTATTGCTGCAAAACAAATCACTCCAAAACTTAACAGATTAAAACAACAAACATATGTTATCTCACACAGTTTCTGAGGGTCAAGAATCCTGAAGCTGCTTAGCTAGATACGTCTGGTTCAAGGTCTCTTATGATGTTGCACTCAAGCTGTTAGCAGAAGTTGGATATATCTAAAGGTTTGACTAGTGCTGGAGAATCTACTTCCAAGATGGCTCACTCTCAGGCTGCTGTTGCAAAAAGACCTCATTCCTTGTCACAGGGGCCTCCTCTCAGGGAATGTCCACATGGCAACTTGCTTGCCCAGGAGCGAATAACCCAAGAGACAGAGCAATGAAGATGGTAGCCACAGTGCCTTTTTATGACTTAATCTCCAAAATCACACATTATCATTTCTGCTTTGTTCAGTTATTCAGAAATGGGTCACTATGTCCAACCTGTGGTCAAGGCGGGGGTGGGGTGCTCTAACATTTAAAGGGAGATTTATCAAACCATGTATGGTTATATTTCTTTTAAAAACCACAAACTGCTTCCCTGTTCAATTTCTACCTCCATGTCCTTATACACTTAAAAGTGCTGTTCTAGGAACACTTCCCATTAAATTTCCTGTATATACATTTATGCCTCAGACTCTGTTTCCCAAGGAACTGACAAAAAAAAAAAAAAAAAAAAAAAACCTGTGGCAATGGCTAATGAAACACAGTAACACTTTGGGCAAAAACTGGGCTGCCAACAAGAGTATTACTTAATATAAACACTCAAAAGAAATCAAGAATGGATAATCAACAATTTGAGGGTAGCTGCCCCAATAAAAAAAATCATCATTCCTTATCTAATTTCCACAACAGAGCTATTTCTCAGAACCCAAAACCACTGACTGGAGGAGAAGCCTTATCCCAGGAAGGAAGAAGTCTGAAATACTGCAAGAATTGCATACGTGAATGATTCTTCCAGTCCTTCTCAGAGATATCTTACATGATTCACTTGGGTGAACACGCACTGGAAACATTTTGAGGACTGCAGGACACAGTTCATGATGACACTAATATTGAAGAATTCAAAAAGTCATCATGTTGCCCCTCTCAAAACAGGAGCTTGGTGATCAGGTAATAAAGATTATCCTGACTACAGCAGGACTCACGGTAGATCCACAGGGTCCACACTCTCAACATGAGTATGTCCCCACTCACTGCATATATAATGGGACTGAATATACTTAGATGCTTGCAGAAACCCCACATTGGCTCCTTGGCCTGTGGTGTATGAGCTATCCTAGTGGAAAAAACCAAGTGAAAACTGGAAAACTACTGTCTAACTCACTGTCAAGAGAGTAAAGTGGAAACCATAATGTATTCCTGATGAATAGCAGAACTTCTTCCACTTTTAGAGGCCTAAAGCACACAGAGGTAGTAGTTTCCATCATGTCTCCATTTAATTATTTACAGGCCAGACCATTTAAGTCTAGCCCTGCAAATAATTGATTGATCTTAGAGGGTAACAGTGGACTACCACAAGTAGAATAAAACATTAGACTCAGAGCTTCTAGCCACATGTGGTGTCTTTCCTAGAGCCAATTTACACAGATTCATGTCATGGCACACGAGTACTAATCTGTGGAATGTGTTGTTTTCATCCTATTAAGAAGACTAAAAGTAGTTCATATTCACATGAGATGTGCAACAATATACACTTGCACTTTTGTCCCAAGACTCTGTTTACCTCTCTGCCCTATCTTTATCATGTAATCTGAAAGACCTGGACTGTGTGCACATTTTATAGACTATCACTTGGTCTCTATACCAATGACATGATATTCACCAGAGTAGATGATCAAGAGGTGGCAATACATTGGAGGCTTTGGCAAGACATGTATGATACTAAGTGGGGGAAATAAACTGCAAATATTCAGGAGCCCACAACATCAGGGATAATTTATTTTTTATTTATTTATTTTTGTGAGGAAGACCAGCCCTGAGCTAACATCCATTGCCAATCCTCCTCTTTTTTGCTGAGGAAGACTGGCCCTAGGCTAACATCCATACCCATCTTCCTCTACTTTATATGGGATGCTGCCACAGCATGGCTGACAAGCAGTGCGTCAGCCAGTGCCCGGGATCTGAACCCGCGAACCCTGGGCTGCCAAAGTGTGATATAAACCGCTGCACTACCGGGCGGCCTGATAATTTAGAATTCCAGATGGCTGAGGCATGCCATGATGTACCCTGCAAAATAAAGGGCAAATTATTGTATCTTGCCTCTACCCTGACTATGAAGGAAGCACAGTGCGTAGGAGGCCTCATCATCACTGTTGGTAGTATTTTCCACACTTGGAGTTCTTTTCAATCCATTTATGGAATAACATGGAAGACTGCCAGCTCTGAGAGGGCCCAGCATATGAAAGGGCTCTGGAGAAGATCATATTACATGAAAATACCTCACAAATAGGTCATATTACATGAAAATACCTCCTACAGTAAGAGTCCTCTGGAGCGGAAAAGGTTGTCTAAAGTTTGTGGCAAGTCTCAAAAGAAGAATTACACCACAGGACCTGAAGTTATGCAGCAAGGTCATACCACCTGAAGCATGACTAAGGACACCAAATTGCCATGTGACCAGAGCACATGATCACTAAGTAGGTCATCTTAAAGCCATCAGGTCATATTGTCAGGTGGGTCAGCAGCAATCCATCCTAACATGGAAGTGGTTCATCTGGGACAAGCACAGGTAGGGACAGAGGACACAAATAAACTGCATCTACTAATGTTACACCTCATTTCAGTTCACACCAAGCCCCCTGGTGTCTGTTATGACCAGATGACAGAAGAAGAAAATAATTGAGCTAGGTTCCCATGTGGAATGACTCAGTATATGGAGACGAGACACAAATGTACTGCTCCTGAACTTCTGGCCTACTCTGGGTGACCTTGACAGTCAATTTTGGTAGAAAATTCTCTAAATGGGCAGAGATTCAGGCATTACACCTGATTATTCACTTTGTGTAGAAATAAAAGTAGCTTTCCATAAGATAAATATGAATTTAAAAGGTTTTCAAATGGCTTAGCTTGCTGGTCTGGACATGAAAACAGAAAGATTGGGTGATAGGAGGCCTAGAGAGAGGCATGTAGAGGCACCACTGGGAGTGCATGAGGTGTAAAGATCTTTGTATCATTTATCTACCACTAGACACCACAGAGCATAGAAGAGTCATTAAACAACCAAGTAACCAAAATGACATAGAGGTGACATTCACCATCTTCTTTCATCAGCCTCCCCAGTACTGGCAAATTTGGCTTCTGATTGGAGGCAAGGTTAAGGCCATGCACAGGTCCAACAGCATGAGATCCCACTCACCACCTGTAAACTATCTGCTGTTGCCGTCACATGTCTAAACTGCAAGCAACAGAGACATATTCTGTGTCATCAATATGGCACCATTCCCCAAAGAGACCAACAAGCACCTTGATGACAAATTGACTGCATTAGACCCATTCCATCTCCAAAGGGGCAGGGGTTCATAGTGAATAGGATCAACATATATTCTGGGTAAGGATTTCTCTTTCTTGCCTTCATGACTTCAACTAGCACAACTATCCAAAGGCACTGAGAGTGTATGATCAACCAACACAGGATCTTTCATAACATTTCTTTAAACCAAGGGACACACATGGAAGGAAAAGAGGCATGGATTCATGACCATGGGATCCGCTGGTTCTATCACACACTCTACCACCCAGAAGCTGGGAGAGCCTTGCAAAAGTGCAGGTAACAGTTAGGAAATGATACTTTGCTAAAATGGGAAATCATTTTCCAGCATGCAGAACATAATTTAAATCTAAGGCACTCTATATGGTGCTTTTTTCCTCCATAGGCAGAATAAATGTCCTGGGAACAAAATGGTGGAAGTTGAAATGGCTCCATTTACCAAACTCTCAGTGCCCCACTTAGCGACTTGTTCTTTCTGTCTTGCAAGTCAAGGCTCTGTGAGTATAGAGATCATGGCATACAGAGTGGAAATATTTCCACCAGAAGAAAGAGGGAGGGTCTCAAACATTAAGCTATGCCTACTGCTTAGTCACATCAGATTTCTGGGCTAAGAGGCTAGCAGGCAAGGAAAGGAGTCACCAATCTGACAGGAATAATGGACCCTCGTCATCAGCAGGAGGTAGGGATGATCTTTTCAGTGTGTCTACATAATATTCTCTGCCATGAGTATTCTGTTGGGGCATCTATTGGTACTATCCTGCCTGATTTTGATGGTAAAGGGCCACGAGAATTTGTCAGGGCATGGTGATACTCAGAGATTGGATCTCTGGGGAACAGGAGACCCAGGTGACCCCAGAAGCAGCAGAGGTGCTCCCAACCTGGTGACCCCACTGGTGACACCTGCTACTGCAATGACATCATAGGCAGCAAGGCAACAGCAACCTCGGAGGCACAGCAGCACAACAAAGGCACTGATGACACATTTGGCAAGTCAATAGAAGGTGAAAAGTGAAGGCTGTCAAATACAACTAGAAACAGCTCAGAATCAAAGCAATGAGACTTCAGCATCATGGTGAAGTGAGTTTTTCCCTTTGTCTCTCCCCTCTAAGTTACATCTAAACAGGCATCCATTAACCAACAGAGGATCCTCTACACAGCACAACATGATGCCTGAGAGATCCATGCAGCTATACATCTGAAGGTGGGTGGACTGGATCCCTGGGAAGCCATGGAATTAGGGGAGCAACCCCTTCCCAACCTTGGAAACAGCAATCCAGGATGCAGATATTTATACAGTGGCCAGCATGACTGTGAGTGGAGGTGGGGGCAGCCTGGTCTGCACAAGAACACTTGCAGGGCAGCAGGAGCCTGGCACGTGAAACACCTACAGTGCTGTGGCAGCTCTGCCCATGTGAATGCTCCCCACTTAGTGGCAGAGGCTCAGCCCACATGAAGGCACCCCACCCAAGCAGCAGCCCTGCCCATGCAAGCATGACTCACCCACCAAGTGCTGAGCATGGCAGCCTGACCCATGTGAAGTTGCCCCACCACGTGGCTGCAGGCCAGCCCACACAAATGTTGATTGGCAACTGGCACAACTACAAGCCAACTGGGCAGGGGACAGAAAAAAAATCCCCTGCCCCCTCCAACAGTAACAAAGGAATCTATGACCAGAAGCAACAGGAACCACTGCAGGACCAGTGACCAAGCCCCCAGTGGTGACAACACTGACACCAGATCCAACAGTAGCAGGGGTGTATACAGTCCCCAGGTTCCCAGGCCCCCACCAGTGACAGTGACACCCATGAACCCAGCACCCCTGGCAGAGGTACAAACAGCACTCAAGAAAACATGGGAACAGCAGCACAGGTGGTGCACATGTTAGTAGCATGTAGAGCCAGTGGAGGAACATGAGACCCAGGTGACCAGAACCAAAGATGTACCCAAATAAGAAAAGGTAATTATTACCACAAATGCACTGGCAGAAGATAAATTCATCAAAATACCAAGAAGAACTATGTAACACTGCAGAACAAATGGAAAATGACAACTCTTCAGAAGTCAAATCTGAAGTCATAGAAGATTGCAGTCTAACTGACAGAGAATTCAAAATAGCTATCATATAAAAATTCAACAAGTTAAAGGAAAACTCAGAAAGACAATTCAATGAGTTCAGGAATAACATTAATGAACAAAAACACTTCACCAAAGAGATTGAAGATCAGAAAAAAACAAATTCTGGAGATGAAAAACACAATTAATGACATAAAACATAATGTAGGAAGTATTAAAAATAGAGTAGACATTATGGAGGAGAGAATTAGTGACCAAGAACATAGAGACCTAGAAATGCTTCAGGCGGAGGAGAGGAGAGAACTGAGATTTCTAAAAAATGAAGGAATTCTTCAAGAAATATCTGACTCAATTAGGAAAAGTAACATAAGGATTATAGGTATCCCAAAGGGATAAGAGTGGGAGAAAGGAGCAGAGAGTTTGTTCAAGGAAATAATAGCTGATATCTTACCAAACCTGGGAAAGGAACTGGACTTACAAGTACATGAAGTCAACAGAACTCTTAATTACATCAATGCAAAAAGACCTACTCCAAGGCATATAATATTAAAACCATCAAAATTCAATGACAAATAAAAAATATTAAGGGCAGCAAGGCAGAAGAAAATAACCTACAATGGAACCCCTATCTGGCTTTTAGCGAATTTCTCAGCAAAAACCTTACAGGCTAGGAGAGAATGGAATGATATATTCAAAATAATGAAAGACAAAATCTTTCAGCCAAGAATATTCTACCCAGCAAAAATATCCTTCAGATAACAGAGAAATAAATCTTTCCCAGGTAAACAAAAGCTGAGGGAGTTCATCACCAGTAGACCTGCCTTATGAGAAATTATAAACGGAGTACTCCTACCTGAAGCAAAAAGGCAAACATTTACAAAGTCTTGAGAAAGGAGATAAATAGACAGACAAAGTTAGAAAATTGCAACTCTCTATCAGAATAGGTTAGCAAAAGATTAATTATAACATAAAAGATAAAGGGAAGGAAAACATCAAAAATAACTGTACACACTTCAATTTAGTCACAAACTCACAACACAAAAAAGAACAATTTGTGATAACAATAACACAGAAGGGGAAGAGGTAAAGGATGGAACCTGGTTGGGCTAATGGAGATAAGAGGCTATCAGAAAATGGACTATATCATCTACGAGACCTTTTAATCAAACCTCGTGGTAACAACTAAACAAAAAAACAAAGCACAGCCACAAATCATAAGTAAAGAGGAAACCATCACAGAAAACCACCAAACTGAAATGGCAGTCAGACTTACACAAAAACAATGGAAATATAGAACAGCCAGAAAACAAGAGATAAAATGGCAGTACTAAGCCCTCATATATCAATACTCACTCTAAATGTAAATGGATTGATTCTCCAGTAAAAATACACAGAGTGGCTGGATGGATTAAAAAACAAGACCCAAGGAGCCGCCCGGTGGCGCAGCGGTTTAGTCCGCGCTTGGCAGCCCGGGGTTCACAGGTTCGGATCCCGGGTGCCCACCGATGCACTGCCTGTCAGCCACGCTGTGGTGGCGTCCCATATAAAGTAGAGGAAGATGGGCACGATGTTAGCCCGGGGCCAGTCTTCCTCAGCAAAAAGAGGAGGATTAGCAACGGATGTTAGCTCAGGGCTGGTCTTCCTCACAAAAAAAAAAAACAAAAAAAACAAGACCCAAAAATATGCTGCCTCCAGGAAACACATCTCAGCTCTAAAGAAAAACATAGCCTCAGAGTGAGTGTATGAAAGATGATACTCCAAGCTAATGGCAACCAAAAGGAAGTGGGTTTTGCCATACTTATATCAGACAAAGCAGACTTTGAGATAAAAAAAAGATAATGAGAGAAAAAGAGAGGCAGTATATAATGATAAAAGGGACATTCCACCAAGAGGACATAGCACTTATGAATATATATGCACCTAACATAGGAGTACCAAAGGATATAAAGCCACTATTAACAGTCCTAAAGGGAGAAATTGACAGCAACACAATAATAGTAGCAGACCTCAGCACCCCACTTACATCAATAGATACATCATCCAGACAGAAAGTTAACAAGGAAATGGAGGCATTAAATGAAACAATAGACCAGATGGACTTAATAGATACATAAAGAGCATTCCACCCAAAAACAGCAGAATAAACATTTTTCTCCTAGTGTACTTGGAACATTCTCAAAGATAGACCATATGTTGGGAAACAAGGCAAGCCTCAATGAATTTAGGAAGATTGAAATCACATCAAGCATCTTTTCCAACCACAATGCTTTGAAACTAGAAATCAACTACAAGAAAAAAGCAGGGAAAGGCACAAATATGTGGAGACTAAGCAACATGCCACCAAAAACTATTGGATCAATGAAGAAATCATAGGAGAAATCAAAAAATACCTGGAGAAAAATGAAAATGAAAACACAACATACCAACTCTTATGGGATGCAGCAAAAGCAGTTCTAAGAGGGAAATTCATAGAAATACAGGCCTACCTCAACAAAAAAGAAAAATCTTAAATAAATAAATAAACTGCACCTAACAGAACAAGAAAAAGAAGAACAAAGCACAAAGTCAGCAGAAGGAGGGAAACAATAAAAATCAGAGCAGAAATAAATGAAATAGAGACTAAGAAGATAATAGAAAGGATCAATGAATCTAAGAGCTGGTTCTTTGAGGAGATAAACAAAATTGACAAACTGTTAGCCAGACTCACTAAGAAAAAAAGAGAGAAGGCTCAAATAAATACAATTAAAAATGAAAGAAGAGAAATTACAACAAATACCACAGACATACAAAGAATTATACAAAAATAATATGAAAACCTATATGACAACAAATTGGATAACCCAGAAGAAATGGTTAAGTTCTTAGAATTATACAACCTCCCAAAACTGAATCAAGAAAAACTAGAGGATCTGAATGCACCAATCACAAGTACAGACGTAGAAACAACAATCAATAACCTTCCCAAAAAACAAAACTCCAGGACGCAACTGTTTCTCTGGTGAAATCTACCAAACATTCAAAGAAGATTTAATACCTATCCTTTTCAAACTCTAAAAAAATTGAAGTGGAGGGGACACTTCCTAACTCATTCTACGAGGCTGGCATTACCCTACCAAACCAGACAGGGACAATACCAAAAAAGAAAATTTCAGGCCAATATCACTGATGAATATATATATATATATATATATATATATATATATATATATATATATATATATATAAATTCTTAACAAGATATTACCAAATTGAATACAACAATACATTAAAAGGATCACACACCATCGTCAGGTGGAATTTATTCCAGAGGTGCAAAGATGGTTCAACATCTGCAAATCAATCAACGTGATATTCAACATAAACAAAATGAAGAATAAAAATCACATGTCCTTCTGTGATTGGAGAATTGGTGAAAATGATCAATCTTGTTCTTAAAGAAATTTTGATTCCATCAAAAATGTCATCTTTTTATGGCTGAGTAGTATTCCACTATGTATATATATACATATATATATAGATATATATATATATCTATATATATATCTCACCTCTTCTTTATACATTCATCCACTTATGGTTCTTTATACATTATCCACTTAGGTTGTTTCCAAGTCTTGGATTTGGAATTCAATTTACATTCCCACCAGCAGCATATGAGGGTTCCCTTTTCTCCACATCCTCTCCAAAACTTATTTCTTGTCTTTTTAAAAATAGAAATTCTGACAGGCATGAGGTGATATCTCATTGTTGTTTTGATTTGCATTTCCCTAATAATTAGTGATGAACATCTTTTCATGTGCCTGTTGACCATCTGTATATCTTCTTTGGGAAAATGTTCAGATCCTATGCCCATTTTTTAATTGAGTTGTTTTGAATTTTATGACACATTTTCAGTTAAACTTGCCTATCAATAACCACATGATTTTCCTCTACCCTTAAATGTCCAATCAGGGGTGATGCAATCACAGTGGACTAACATGATTTCCTGCTTTTTAGCTCTTTCAACTTGTCATAGGGTCACTTATAATGTCTCACCTTTTACAGGTTGTTGAGAGGTTCTACTCCTCACATAACTAACTTTTGAAAGCACTTTATCAGACCCTGAACTAAAAATTATTTTGTCTTATACTTACTTTTATACTTGCTTGAAAATAAGAGTTCCATCTGAAGTATATAGACAACTTTTCTGAAACTCTCTCACTTCCCCCAACCAGGTCAGAAATGAGATGGTAGGAAACATCTTCGAATAAGAGCGGAGGTGGGATAGATTATCCTATATGTGCATTTAAGCCTTTTGCAAATACTGTAACTGATAAATGATGACCTTAATGTAGAAAATACATAGTTTACACATTTTATACAAGTTGAAACAAAAAATTATTGCTTTTAAAAATAAAATTATTGCTAAAAATTGAGTGCTGTTACACTGAAGGAAAATAGATACCATATTTTTACATGCTGTCTGCTTTATTCCTTAGCATATTAATCATAATTGTTTTACATTCCCAGTGTGATCATTCCAACATGGCTGCCATATCTGAGTCTGGCTCTGATGCTTGCTCTGACTCAAGCTGTTTTAGTGGTGGTGGGGGGAGTTCCCTTTTAGTATGTCTTGTAATTTTTTCTTGCTCTCTGGGCATGATGTACTGGGTAAAAGGAACTGCTCTACGTAGGCCTTTAGTAACATGGTGGTAAAGTGTAGGGGCAGGAGAAGCGTTCTACAGTCCCATGATTGGGTCTCAGTCTTTTAATGAGCATATCCTCTGGACTTTGAACTTTACAAGTGCTTCTCAGTCCCATGTCCCTCCTACCCGTCTTAAGTGGAACAGGATGGCTAGAGCCATCTGGAATTAGGTTATTCCCTTCCCCAGGTCAGTTAGGCTCTGATAAAACCCCAGTAGGTTAGGCTCTGATTAAATAGTCATTCCTGAGGGCAGACCTTGCTAAGAAGAACAGAATGCTCTGGCTTATTTCATAATGGTTCCTTTTCTCCTTCCCCTGCTGGAAGCACGTGGGGAGTTTCCTCTGATGGTCACTGTGAGAATCTGGCAGAACTCCAGGAGGTAAAACTCACAAAAGTGTGTACCCCATCCCTTATGTCTGGGTTTCCCTTGAGTTTTTATATCTTAGACTTGTTCACACTGAGCCTCAAGCAACTCATCAATTACAGTTCAGGTTTCTCTACCACAGTACTTATTTGTGAAGAGTTTTAGCCTGTGGGTTTCAGCTCAGGTAAGTTGTGATTCTCTGTACCTGCCCGTCAGTCTTTCCAATTTGGGGGGACAGTGGTTTGTCCTGGGACCTCACTTTTCTTATGAGTATAAGGGGAGTTGTTGATTTTTCAGCTTTTTACTTATTGTTAGGATAGAGTGGCAACTTTCAAACTTCTTACACGCCAGACCAGAAACTGGAAGTCCCTTGTTGCTTCTGTTTTGAAATGAAACCTTTTCCCATAAATGCAGCTGAACTAAGTATAATCTTTAGTTCACAAAATAATAGCGCCAAAGAATGAACAAATAGAAACTAACTTAACAAATGACATAATTTCATTCTAAATTATGTGGTCTGAGCAAATATAGCCATCCAGAATTTTTCTTTGCACAGAATGTTATGTGTTCTGGATGATTTTTTAAAAGCAAACATTTTAAATCCCACAAATTGACCTTTCACATCAATGTATAATGGACTAAGGGTTTTTTTTAGTCATGTATTAAATGTCATTTAACAATAGGCAGCACAAAAAGTGGATTGTTTTCATATGTAAGACTATTTCCAGCTGAAATGCTATTGAAAAAATATAGGGGTTTATGTTGTACATGGCATTCTTAGAGGTACCAATGCATAATCTGATTTTATAAATTCATGAGCTACTTATTTGATTTGTCAAATATATACAGTCATGACGTTAACAACTCTAAAAAGTTAGCTTTTAAATATTATTGTAATAATTTTCTTTGGTCAGAAAAGTTTGGGCTAAATAGTGCCGCTAGAGTCAGAATTATTTTCAATGTCACTTAGCAAACAATTGTATTTACTTTAAGTGGCAAAAATACCACCTTCTATTTATATACTTCAACAAAATACTTCACAGTTCTCACACTTTGAATTTCACATGTGCGTTTTCACTATGCTTCTGGAACCAACCCAGTCTAGCAAAATTTGTAGAAAAGACTTCAGGTTCCTGCTCCATCTTGTAAATACTTTAGAAGTTATCACTCCCACCCTCACAAGAAATAAAGCTGAACAAACTGAGAAACAACAACTCCTCATAGATCCCTCAGAGGATTGAGGTCACAGGGCAAACAGTTGCCCCAAAACTGGAGAGACAGAAGGTTGCAGAGAATCACAGCTTACCAAGAGTAATCCCAGGAGCAGAAACAGGCTGCTGGAGCCAATGCTGGAGGGTCCACTTAGACTGTAGTTGAAGAACTACTGGAGACTCAGGGTGGGCTACCTTGAGAGTTAAAAACTCAAGGAAGAAGCAGTCTTAGGGGACTGCATGCTTTTGTGGAGCTCCACCAGGTTCTAGCTGAGATGATCAGAGAAAAATCCTCTCTTTCTTCACTCAAGAAGAGGGGCAATGTAACTATTTAGAAATATGCCCAGAGCAAGAGCATCTGCTCTTGGCTGTATTCTCTGTAAGGAAAGCCAGACCTCAAGAGAAACCACATTACCAAAGCCTTATCTGACCTGGGGAATGCAAATTCGCCAATGCCACCTTCCTCTAGACTTTCTGAGTCACATAAAGGGAGAAAAAAAGGCAAAGTAATTCTTCTGAAGATCACATCTGATAGATTCTGGCCCAGCAAAAAAAAAAAAAAAAAAAAAAAAAAAGAAGCTTAATCATAAGATTGCAGAATAATTTCACTCTCCAATAACCAACAGCCACATCAATAAGGGTCTAGGATAGTAACTGCGATTACAACAGAGAGAGCTGCAAGACTCAGTCTCAGTTTAAGAAGTTTCTATGGAAATCCAAAAACAATAAGGAAATAAAAAGGAAAAACTCAAGTTTTTTTCTTCCTATCTGTTTCTTCTCTTGTGTCTCCTTTTCTTTCACATTATGACCATACATAACACTTCACTTCTTACACGTCTGGTCACCAAATATGTGGAGGTTTGTCCCCACAAGAAGAAGCAAGTCTCTGCAACACCAGCTAGGTGTCTTACAATATCATTCAATTCTGACACCATCTACCTGGAGATAGCATCAGATCCCACAGGTTAAGGGCTCAGTCCCACAAGACAACCCCCCATCTTCAGTTGCTAGTGGCAGCCTAGGTTATTACCTGTGCCTCTGACTAACTAACTATAGATTGGAGGTTCCAATGACCCCTTCCTTGGCTTCTATTAATTTGTAAGACTGGTTCACATAACTGAGGGAATCATTTACTTATGTTTAGAAATTTATTAAAGGATATGATAAAGGACACAAATGAACAGTCAGTTGAAGAGACACATAGGATGAGGTCTAGGAGAGTTCTGAGCACAGGAGCTTCTGTCCCTGCGGAGTTGGGGTGTGTCACCCTCCTGATGGGTTTTGGTTACTGACCTGGAAGCTCTTCAAAACCAAGCATTTTGGGGTTTTATGAAAGTTTTATTACATAGACGTGATTGATTAAATCATTAGTCATTGGCAACTGATTCAACCTCCAACCCCTCTCTCCCCCCTGGAGGTCAGGGGGGTGGGACTGAAAGTTCCAACCCTCCAGGCACAAGGTTGGTTCTCCCGGCAACCAGCCCTCATCCTTGAGTGTGGTTCAAAAGTCAACTCATTAACTTAACAAAATATACCTTTGTTATTCTCATCCCTTAGGAAATTCCAAATGTTTTAGAAACAGAGATGAAGAACAAATATATAGTTCTTGTTATAGATTACAATATCACAGGGTGAAAACAAAAAGTACACTAGAGAAAATTGAAGCCTCTGTCATCTACAGCTACTTCTTTTGTGGTGATAAAGATGGTCTGTAATGAGACAGTGGTGGTGGTTACACAACTCTGTGGTAACTAAATTCTGTTATCAAGCCAGGTTCATTTTTGCCCATCACCTGGAAACTCAAACACAAAGATGACAAGATTGCAGCAGAGAGAGGGTTTCAATCACAAGGCAGCCAAGTGAGGGAACAGGAGAATGAGTCTCAAATACACCTCCCTGAAAATGGGGACTCAGGGATATTTATGGGGTGTGGGGGCAAGGTGGTCTGAAATGTGGAGATAGGTGATTGGAGGTGAGGAGAGGTGAGGTAATTGATGATCTGTGCAAGCGTAGTTGAACTTCATGCCTCTTCATATGATGCATGTTCACAAAATGGTGGCATTGGCACGATCTGAAGGTGGAGTTTTTAGCCTCTTGATGTCAAAAGATCACTTATTGGGCATCTGCATGGGCCCAGTTGATGGGTTGGTGGTCTCAACGGGCCTGAAGTGGAAAAGGGGTTCTAATTACCATGGTGACCCAGGTGCCAGGGAGATGTTATCTATGGGAACCTAGTGGGAGTCAGATAACATATTGCCTCAACAGCACAGTTAACAATGGGTGAGTGAACAGCTAAAAGCTATAATCAGTAATTGCAAAAAAGAAAAAAAATCTTTAACTACTAGCTACCTAATCATCAATGGCTAACTGATTACTGTTTTCAATCCCCCCTATTCTTTGGTCATTCCTCATTCTTGAGGGATTCAGGGCAATAACCAATCTAGCTACTTACTGCTGAATTGGGGCATATATGTGGGTTAGAGGAATGAAACTGTTTAGCACTCATTTGGAAATATTCTCTTGTTCCTGGCTTCAGGTTGGCATTTTGCATAAAAATGTTATACCTTGCTTAACAGTTTTGGAACAACATCTAAGGGCACATTTTATAATCAAGTATATGACCAGAAGGATAAGAAGCATAGATGACCCAAATTTTAAGAGTCTCTGAAAAATAGACCTAATTCCTTGGGGAATCCAAGAAAACAGTAGTGAAAACCAATCTAGACCCGGTACATCTGGGGATACCTGCTGTAGCCAGGTAGCTTGTTGTCTGATTTTGTCTATATGAGTTTCATCCTCTGATGATGTGTTGATGTACACACAACATGATGAGTTAACTATTGCATGAACTCCTCCTTGTCCGGCTAGGATGTAGTCTAAAGCTATCCAACTGTCCAGGACAACCCTTGCCAATGACCCTAATGCTCTCTATTGGGCTACTATTGCCTGTTCCACTTCATTTGAGAGTATCCCCAAGATGAGAGAGAGATTCCTTATAATGTGCTCATGGGCTACAACACCCCACCAAGGCAACAAAGTTTGTCCAAAGAAATATACGGCACCACCCTCTTGGAAGCCAGCAAGGAATTGGTAGTATCACTCAGCATGGACCTCTTCGTTCTACAGAAATGTTTTAAAAAACTGGTTCAATGTTGGTCCTCTCCTGAGCTATATATAGATACAGGTATAGTCAGGTACCCCAAAAGACAGTAACCCTGTATGAGCCAAGTAGCCAGGCAATTGTAGGCCCAACACTGATGATCAAACCCACAAACAAAAGTATAGCCAGGTGAGGCACATACTGTCTGGATTCCTGGTGTAAGCATTTGAACTTTTGTGTTATTTAACCATAAGGCTATTACTTCTTTAGAGCACTTAGGGAAACTTTCCTTTGAAATTATGGTAAGATTTGAAAGGAATTCATTCATGATATTGGAAGTATTTTTTAGCCATGTGAAATAAGCTACCACTGTGGATATATACATGCAGAGTATGGGGGAGTGAGGGGGAAGTAGCCTCACTCTATAACTTACATTTGTTGGTGGGCCTGAATAATTACACTTAATGTTTTGTATGCCAGTAAAGTTTGTTACAGGGATTACTAAATGGTCCTGATGTTCATGTACTGAGTGAACTTTCTGATGACATATACAGTGAGGTTCCCATGTTTTGCCAAAGATTAGGAGATTCTCACAAGTGCATTAGTTTTCCAACAATAAACAAGGGTGAAACAATCAGGGGAATGATGAAGCCATATCTTAATGAGACAATGATTGTCAGAGGAGTATTTCTAAAAGATTAGCAATAGGCTCTAGAATTACTTATCTGGCACTTGCAAAGAAAATGGCTCAACCCTCATAGAATGCCAGTGAATGCACAGCTGCTATGTAAGAAATAGAAAAGTTTCACAAAGAGGGTAATTATCAAAACAAGTGTGGCTAGGACATAAGAACCTCCATCAGCTGGGCACATCTCTCTCATAACTTCCTTCTTTTCCTGAAAAGTCACTTTCAAACAGTTAGAAGTTCACAAGAATAAGAGGTAGGTAGTGAAGAGAAGTCAGTGTCTGAAACAGGGAACCAGCCAAGGTCAGGATGATCTTGGCTAAGATGTTTTTCCAGGGAGTGGTTCCCATTTCCGTGGTGTTCTGGTAGATGGGATGTGGTGGGTCTGATGATTCTCGTGGGACAGGCTTGAAACGAGTGTGGTAGATACATGGCTAAATTCCTTTCAGCTTTATTGAGGAATGGGTTACTAGCAGCACTTCATAGGGCCCAGTCCAGTGGGGGTGGAGTGGGTCTGCTAGATGCTTCTTTCTCCAGGACCTTAATAAGACCCAGTCTCCAGGACACAGGTGATGTAAAGGAACATCTGTGGGATACATTAACCTGATAGAGGCAAACTTATGTATAGCAGTTAGTGTAGCTCCCAAAGACTATATATACCTGACAGTGTCTAGTTCTTTAATGCAAGTTCCCTTCAGGTTCCCCAAGCCATATTTAAAATATAGGAAAGTTCTCCCATATAACATTTCATCTGTGCTCATTTTGATCTTGCTTCTAGGGGCTACCCTCACCGGGAGCAGGGCAACTGGCAAGGCCTTGTGTCAAGTTAAATTAGTCTCTTGGCAGATTTTAGTTAAAGTCTTTTTAAGGGTGTGATTCATCTTTTCTGTTCTGCCAGTAGACCATGGCTGCCAAGAAGCATGTAGTTTCCAGTGAATATTCAGGGCACCAGATATCTCTTGTGTAATCCTAGCTATGAAAGCCCCTCCACTGTCACTCTGAATAGACATAGGTGATCCAAACCTAGGAACCATTTCTTTTAATAAGGCTTTAACCACTTCAGAAGTCTTTTCTGACTGGCAGGAAAAGGCTTCTACCCAGCTAGCAAAAGTGTCCATGAATATTGGTAAATACCTGAAATTCCTGGCAGCTCTTGGCCTCATTGTGAAGCCAATCTGCCAATCTTCCCCAGCTCTGGTGCCTCTGGCTTAGACTCCTTTTAATATTGGTGTGGGTCCCATCTTTGGGTTGTTTCTGGCACATATCACACATTCTTGAAACACCTTGAATGGGCCTTTTCATGTTTGGTCCTATAATGAATTTCTGAATCCATTGGAGGGTGGCATCCCTCCCACAGTAGGTGCTCTGATGTATATGACTTATTACACCTTCCATAAGATGTTCAGAGACAAGGATTATTCTTCGCCTATTGTAAATCCATCATTTTTTGGTGTACCTGTAGTCTGCATGCTGAGAATAGGCAGGACCCCAGTTAAATACCCATTCATTGGCCCTTTCTAAGTCTTCAGGAAAGTATTTTGGGTGGCATTTTTTAAAATCCACTTTAGGAATCAGGGCCATTATTGGGGACATAGGTGCTTTGGTTCTGGCTGCTAGTTTCACAGCCTGATCTACCCGATTGTTCCCTTGGGCAGTTAGTCTGATTTCTGGTGTCCTGGACCATGGACAATGGCCACTGCTTTTGGTTTCAGGACAGATTCTAGTAAGTCTAAAATTTCCTTAGCATATTTAATCTTCTTTTTCCCTGCAGTCAAAAATCCTCTTTCTTGCCAGATGGCTCCATGAACCTGGGACCACTGAAAAACCATAATTGGAATCAGTAAAAATGGTTACTCTCTTGTCCTTACCTGGATGGAGGGCTCTCACCAGAGCTATAAGTTCTGCTTTTTTGCGTGAAGGTACCTGGTGGAAGGTTTTCTGCTTCCGAAGTCTTTTGCTGTGTTACTATTGCATATCCAGCTCAGCGTTGTCATTGTCCTTGTCATTGTCTATCAGCCCAACTGAGCTGGTAGAGAATTCTGCCTGCAGCCAATTGAGCTGGCAGAGGATTCTACCCAGAGCCAATTAAGCTAACAGATGTTTCTACTCAAAGCCAAAACCCTAGTCTTTCAGGCCACAATTCCTTGGGTGGAAAATCCCAGCCCTTAGCTCTGTCCCTGGATTCCATGTTGGGAACTGCTGATGGTTTAGTCCACAATTCCCCATTTGTTTGGAATTAGCCTCCAGATTCTATACTGGGAACTGTTGGTGGCAGCTGTAGTTCTCCATTTTGTTTGGAATCAGTCTGCAGTCTCCATTCTTTGGGGTTTGCTGGTTCAATTCCTTTCCCCAGCCCAAAGTTCCATGGGAATTGTTGGTGGTTACTGGCCAGAGTTGGACTGAGTATGATTTAAGAACCACACTGGATCTGGGATAAGACTGGGTCTGATTTAAGCTGGACTGGCTCCAGTGGGAGGCCTCAGGTGAATATTAAATAAGGGCTAATTGGTAATGGGAATCTCTGAAGAAAAAAGCCACAAAGATGGTGTGTAAGGGTCAAACATTTAAACGCTGTTAAAGCACTTGCCACCTCCCAACCCTATGGCAAATCCCTCTTAGGTATTAGTTTGGTTCAGAGAAATCCGAAGGCCTTGGCTAAGATAAATGAGATCCTCAAATTCAAAAAACTGAGTGCACCACCTTCTGGCACATCTGTTTATTTTATATATCTAATATCTGTGGTCCCAGGAGTTGTATCTATCTGCAAAAAGGGCAAAATTTTTACTAAAGCCAACCTAGAATTACAACGGTCATCATGGGGAACATTCCAATTACATAAAATCAATGCAGAAGCTTGTAAAAGACTTCCAGATTCAGCATTGAAAGATTCACTGCAAAAAATTCGTAAAAAATCAAAGACATAAGAGGGGTTTAAAACAAAAGGCTATAAGACTGATGTAACACTGAAGTAATACTTACTGCCTCCTCTATCTTCCTCTCCTTGAGTATTTATTCTAGCAACCTTCTGTCTGTCTTGTTTTCTACTCTGAGAATACTACACAACCATGAACAAAGCTTGCCAAGTTAATGGCCTTAACTGACACCCCCATGTCTACCTTTGAATGAGGAATGCCATATGTGCTCCTCCCAAAGTTAATGGGACTCTAAGGGATTTCCTGGTAAACTGCTAAATTATTCCCTTAAATAGCCAAAAGGAAACTAAAATTAAAGTTAATAGAATTGTCTAATACTTTCACAAATATTTACTGTTTGTTCCAGCTGAAATCTGACAAGATAAATACAAGGATTTAATAACTTTATGATCAGGATTTTGGTCAAATTGAAAACTGATATTTAGAGCCTGATCAAAATTTTTTGTTGGCCTCTTCCCCTAAGTTAAAATGAAACAATATACTCAGAGGGAAAGAAACATTCCAACAGAAGGTGGATGGGTGTGTCAGTACTTTTTGTCAATCCCAAAACTTTTCCTATTTATCTCAAAATATTTGTAGATAGTCCTGCAAATATGCCCCAAAAATTACATATTGAAGAAAACTTGAATACCTTCTCGGTGCCTTTGTGATGTAGATTTTCTCCCCCCAACTTCACTAGGACCTAAGAGCCATTCTTTGAAATGTAATGTTTCTAATCAGAAGAAAAAAAGAGAGAAAGTATTTGAAAATTGGGCTAATGAGGAATCTTGCAAAACTTCTTCACAAATATCTGTAACTATAAGCTCTCTGTTTATGTCTATGTATCTCTTTGTACATCTATACATATAAAGTAGATGTATGGCATTTTCTACCTCCAGATAGTATTGCTAATGTTAATTTAGAAACGAGCTATTTAATTGGGTTAAAGGTCTATCACTCATAAGGACTGGGAATTTTAAAGTTCTCAAAAATATAACAAAATCTAACCTAAATGCTTTTCAATTTCACATGATCTGGAAAATATTAGGAAAATATTAGTTTGGTGGTTTAATTAAACATATGTCTTTAAAGTTACCAATGTTGAATATAATGCAAATAAACAACTTCTATTCTACCTAGGTTTACTATCAAATTTATGTTATCTTTGTTAAAAAATTTGTCAGTAAAAAATAACTTAAAATGATGGCTGATTTTGTCTAATGTCTCAAGAAGTTTTTGTGGGTAACCTAAATGCAATTGTTGGGAGCAAATAATTTAGATAGATGTAATTAGGATAAGAGTTTATAGATCAACTGTTTTAGCAGAAATTATATCTATGGCATGTCTACTTAAAAATAGATTCCAAAACTTTTTTGGTAACTTGAAACTTTAGAGTTTTGCTAAGTTAAATTAAATGATGGGAAATTTATTTAAAATGTAGGTCATTTCCAAATAAGATAAAATAGGAAAACATCAATTATTGAATGTAGGTTTATGTACATTTGCTTTCCTATTGCAGAGAAACTAAAAATAAATTTGGATCTATTAGCAAACATGTTTTATGCCACACCGAGGAATTTTCTGTGAAAGAGCATATGTTTCTAAAAATTATTTTAAAATATTTAGAAATCTGCCAATCCACTGAATGCTAATATAAAAGACAGCTTGCAATTGTTTATTGCCTTACTTTTCACTTAGAAATTAAGGTTTTAAAGGTTAAAAATTCTAATATGAAGGTGAATTTTGTTAAGGGAAATGAGAGTAATTATCCTTCAGAATGGAAAGGAGAAAAATGAAGGATAAAGTAAACATAAATAGAAAGAAAGAGAGAAAGAGGATTTTTTTATTGTGTGGTCAGGCTGACAAAAGTTAAATTGTTTTATAACGGTTTTAAAAGTAAACTTTAATGTCAGTAGTATACTTATGTAAAACTAGAAAGTAATTTTCTTTTATCTGCTAAATGACACAGTTTTCTTGGGTTATTCAATCTGCTCCTGATGAGAGATTATGAATGAAAAGCAAAGACTTAAAGTTTTATCAAAAGAATTTTCTGTGCTTTCTCAGGTCTTTGATTACTTAGGAAAAACTGAGTCTTCTTAATATTAAGAGAACTAAGTTTTGCTAATAGATAATTAAATATTAAATTTCATATTGATTTGTGATACTACTTCATCAAACTTTTCATATCTCTGACAAACTTCCCCAAATCAAACTCTATAAATGAAGTCTTTTTTGACCTGGAAGAAACTTTGGGATTTTTTCCAAGGGCTCCTAAACCTTACAAAAGACTTGTTAAACTAATTAGGCTCATTTTCTATGTTAAATTACATGGGAAGCATTGTCAAATAAGAAGTAATACTATGCCCTCTTTGTGTTGTCATTGTATAGGTATGTAACTGTTCTAGAAATTGTGTGAAATTCCTGGAAATCTGATATGTCCTGGTGTAATGTTATTACTTGTAACTCTAGTTATTATCTTAAAATATTGTATGACAACCTTTCGGACTCCAATCAAAAATGGACAACAAGTAAATGATCTTCTTACTGCAATTCTCTTACCTTCTGAAATTGCTGTCATTAAAAATGAGGCTAAAAGGACTGAACTTGAGTATTAGGAAAATGCCCTGGCTGACTTTCATGCAAGGCAGCAGCAACAGAACCTATAAGACAGTGGCACATGTGGATGAAGTCCATTCTGCTCCTGCAAAAAATGACCCCTTATTGCCAGACCTTTGCCAACATGATGTCCTTCTAATAGTGCACAGGCTGCCCCTGAATCAGAGAAATTAAGATGGGTAAATAATGACTGTAAATTAAACAAGTAGTTGGGGCTGTGGAAAAACCAAGACAGCCACGTGTTTCTTCTCGGCTCCCTTGCAAACCATTTCTTGCATTTATATTCCTTCACCCACCATAGTATATGTAAGAAAAATCATTTTTGACCCTACAGGCTTCAGACCTCCTCCCTCTGGACCCTTTGAAAACCTGCAGCTGAACATGTTTTCTGGATGGGTTGAAAAAAGCTGATATCCTCACAGTGGCAAAAATCTGTTAGAAAAAGTGTTTTCCACTTAGGATATACCTTTTACAATCTCCAGTGATCAAGGCACCCACTTTACTAGCCAACTTATATGAGATTCAATGAAAACTTTGCAAACTTTTTGGAATTATCACTGTCCCTATCACTCTCAACCATCAGGCAAGGTCAAGAGAACTAAGGGCTTTAATGTTTTTTTCCAGATTTAAAGAAATCTTCTCATTTAAGCTATCAATAATTTGGTAAGATACACCTTTGAGAAAAAAGATAAAATATTTACTTTTTCTCCCTACCTGATCCCTTCAGCATTCAGAAACTCCCAGTCACTGTTCTCATTTTACTTATATAAAAAAATGAGGCCAAGTTTTAATATAAACAAATAAGTATTACTGTGATTATCTTTAGCAAGAAATGGGGTACTTGTAGAATGAAATATTGTGTTTGCACCTTTCTAGTTATTAGAATCTAGTCCTGTTAATTTCCTTTGAGGTTTTGTTACATAACTGCAGACTGGACCCCTCTGGCCTAAGGTATTGCCTTTGGCCATGCTGACTTTTCTCAGTACGCCCTTTGGAAAACATAAACTCACTGCACATGAGATAGTCACAGACAGACCAACGTCAGTTGATATTCAACTTTCTGCTGATCCCTTGTTGTCTCAGGCTACTATGAGCAGCTACTGTAAGTCTCTAATGTCTTATGCTCAAGACTGTCATCAACAGATTAAAGAAGCTTTCCCAGAGCCCCATTTAAAGGATCCTGTTGGTCACATTCTAGAGCCTAGTGACTGGGTATTCTGGAAGCATCATCAGAGGAAGACAGCCCTCAAGTCCCGTTGGGAGGGAACTTACCAAGTGCTCCTGATCACTGACACTGCTGCAAAACTAGAAGGGATTTCACAGGTCTGACATCTGATCCTGTACAAATACTGGAGTCCTCCAAATCAAATTGACTATGAAGAGAAGTAGCTGACATTAATGTAGACTGCTTCTGCCCAAGATGTCAGATCAAGACTTCCTACTTTAGCTAAACTTAAATCTCTTTCTTCTTTTCTTTCTTTCCTTTGCACTGGCATTGATCTGGAAAGATAATGCTTTCATACATATTTCCCAGGCCATTGCTAAGGGGGATAACCTCTGAAATTAAGAGCAACTTTTTATTTCAGGCTGGGAGAAAATTATGACTGACCCCCTGCTTAAACAGGCAAATGCAACAATTCTTATGAATGAATGGTAACAGTGCCACCTTAGTGGAAGTAGTTTGTTCCCCAACAGGATGCATCTATGTCTGTGGTGGTTATCATTCTCCTTGGAGTTATGAGTGCCTAGATGGCTGGCACACAGCTGGGTGACACCTCTTAGATTATCTAAATGTGTCCCTAACTATTCTAGACAGGGCCTACCAAGAGACATTCAATAATTCAAAATTAGATCCTTTTGACAGATCCCTATTTCCCTGGTTAGGAGTAAATATAAATGAGGCTATGATCAGAAATCTCTCCTTAGCTCTTGAAAATATTGTAGAATACAGTGTTAAGGCAATAGCTGCTCAACAAATATCCTTAGACTCTCTGGTTGTTCTTGATAGTAGATTAGCCCTTGATTTACTTTTAGTTGAGCAAGGTGTCTCTGCTGTGGCCAACACCACCTGCTGTACCTGGATCAACACTCCTGGGGAAGCTGAAACTCAACTATGTAAGATCATTGAGCAAGCCACTCTAAGCCATAAAGGGGTGACTCCTTCAGTGAGGCCTTTTTTTGATTGGTATAGGTCTTAGGGACAATGGCTCTGAGGTGCACTCCAAACATTGGGATTTATTCTGCTTATTGTGAGTGTAATATCTCTCTGGCACGTTGTGTTCTCTCAAAAGCTTTAAGTGCATGTTTGCAGCTGCTAACCACCAAGCAAATGATCTCCCTAAGACTGGAACGTCAGAGAAGGAACAAAGAGAATAACTGACTTAAAGACTGTGAACCTGGAGACATCACCTGTAAGTATCACAGGGATTAAGCGAAAACATCATGAACAACAAATATCACACCGATTAGAAAAAAAGCATGAGAACTATAGAATTCTGGCTGAGAGTGGCACTAATGCCTTAATTTATTATCACATCTCCAGTGAGGCTGAGAGTTTTAGTCAAGTGGGGAGAAATGATAAAACAAGGAAATTACAAGCCCCAAATGGCCCCCATGACAGCAAACCAAGAGTAAATTACAGTTTTAGCCCTCCCAGGAATGTGACATTTAACAGTCAATCTGAAATTTCCTGAGTTGCACAAGTAAGGTAACCTGCATGACAAAACCCATGCCAGTTACCTTCCCTCAATAAAGAAGATGTTCTGGCCCAAAATAACCCTTTCTTTTGTTTTCCTAATGACTTCCTTACCTCACCCTCCTTCCTATGAAAACCTTCCATTTTATATAACTCCTCATCTAGTAGCAAGATGGGATGCTGCTTGGTTCATGAATTGCTTATGAAAACCAGTTAGATCTTCAGATTTACTCAGTTGATTTTGCTTTGTAACAGAAGGTGTGTGAATTACATCTCAATAAATCTGTAAACAAAGAAACTTTTAATAGATAATCTAGTGCTAATCCATAGTGCTATGGCAGTTTATCCTACATTTTCTCTTCAATTCTTCCCTAACACACTGTGCATATATCAGATAGGAATTTTATGAGATCACAATGTAATTATATATTTACTTCTCCTCTACTCACTGGACTTTAAGAGCCATGAAGATCTTGCCTGACACACTACTACATTCCTAGAACTAGTACAGAAAACGTTCTCACACATTTTATCTGGATGAATCAATAAAACAATACAAGTAAACCTCTCTATGAGCTTACCACTGGTTTGCCCTTCTGCCCTCCATCACTGCCCACTCTGACACATTTCAAGTGTTTTGTTTTTCTTTGCTGAGGAAGATTAGCCCTGAGCTAAAATCTGTACCAATCTTCCTCTATTTTATACGTGGGTGACCACCACAGCAAGGTTTATGAGTAGTGCAGGTCTGCATCCAGGATTAAAACCTGCAAACCAGGGTCACTGAAGCAGAGCATGCCAAACTTAACCACTAGGCCATAGGGTCAGCCCCTCAAGTAACATTCTCAGTGTGAGTTTATGGTATGATTTGGACCAAAGCAGAATGTCACATACAAAAAGGGATGGACTGCACCATATTTCATTTGCTTTAATTTAACTCAGGACTGTTTTCATTAACTCTTTTAATCAAAATTCAGTACTAGACAAGCAAAATGTTTTCTCATCTTTTCAAAGAAAAATCAAGAAGCATTTCCCTTTTGAGTCTCACCAATTAGATTTTTTGGGAAGAACAACATACCATGTAGCAGGCTTGTTTTAGATTATTTACTAAGATTCTGTGGATCAAAGTCCAATGCTGACTTTGAAGCACTGCTGGGGAAAATAATTTTTATAAAGTACACCTTTAACAGATTTAATTATCAACTGCTGGAAGTACCTCAGAAAAATATTTCTCTCTGTGACTAATTAAAATGGCTATCTACCTGACCCTAACACAATTTGGAGAAACACCTTCCATGGCCCTGATTCAGAAGTGAGACAGGGCCAGTTGAGAAAGTGTGGTCAGGATCAACCCACACTTCGGGTGACGTGTGGAAGGAAACCTTATCTCCCCTTGAATGTTTCAACATACCATCCTTTTGCCTCATCTTGGAGATCATCTGCTCAGTCACCATGGCATTTCAGGATCTCCTGGATCAAGTTGGAGGCCAAGGGAGATTCCAGATCCTTCATATGGCTTTCCTTTATATCTCCAATCTCATGATTTACTCTCATATTCTGTTGGAGAACTTCACAGCTGCTGTCCCTGGTCACTGCTGTTGGGTCCACATCCTCGATAATGATATTATCCCTGCCAACGATACAGGAATCCTCAGCCAAGAAACCCTCCTGAGAATCTCCATCCCACTGGATTCAAACGTGAGGCCAGAGAAGTGTCGTCGCTTCCTCCACCTTCAGTGGCAGCTCCTTTACCTGAATAGGACCTTCCCTAACATGAGTGAGCCAGACACGGAGCCCTGTGTGAATGGCTGGGTGTATGACTGAAGCTTATCCTCCACAATTGTGACTGAGGTAAGAGGCCCCATTTACCTCCTGTGAGTATATGGTGTGGGTATTTAGAGTTAGAACAAATAATGAAAATACTTCAAGCCTTTAGTCACTACACAGGTACTCATTCTTCATTCTTTCAGGAAATATTAATTGCTTCTCTAGTAAATGTTAGGCAGTTACATAAATAATAATACTAATGAATTCAAAAATAGACATGAACCCTGCTGTCATAGTCCTTTTATTCTTGGAAAGACCAGAGTTTAAGCAAGTAATTTGAGTAATATGTTTAAAATGTTACGCTAGGTCAGTAATCCTTACCATTTGGTTGCAAATTATAAATATTTAGAAGATTGATGAAAACATCCATGCTCAGACTGTACTCCAGAGCAGTCATATAAGAAGGTCTGCAATCAAATTCAAGCGTGAATAAAATTTTAAAACTCAAATAATTGCACTCTATAGACAAGGTTGTAAACCAGTGAGTATGGAGTAAAATAGACCATAAATAAAACTTACAGATTCAGAGGAGGCGTCCAGAAAATATTTATGATTAAGCTGAGATCTGAATGAGAAGATCAGGTAATTTAGGAAAGGAAGCTGGAGAGGAAGACAGGGGTCCAATATGCTAAAATTTGCAAGTAATGTTAAGGTGTTTCCATGGAGGGGGTTATAAAAGCTGCCGTGGAGCTCTCCTTTACAAGTTTCCTTCTCTTCCAGTGGGACTTGGTATGTGAATTTCAGTCACTGATCTCAGTGTCTAGATTCTTATTCTTGGCTCGAATGCTGGTGGGAGGCATGATATATGGCCATTTATCAGACAGGTGAGTGTCTCTGGATCACCACTCTCTTTATTCCCAGATATTTTTTCATCAATTCGTGAATCATTCTTTGATTAAGAAATAAATATTGCAAATTACACTGTCCTAGAGCTGCCTTGGTCTCCAGTGTTCTAGAAAGACTAATGGAGAATTAATTAGTATGATGAGTGCTATTTTTCAACATTGAGCTTGGTGTGCAGGACACAGTAATGACATTTTCATCAGATCTGGGAGCATTTTAGAACCAGATGTAGATGGGAGGTGCTATAACATGTGGTTTAGCAACATGAGAAAACGTTACCTATGGGAATGGAGACCAAAATGTTTCATGGTGTGACATGTAGCCTGTTTGAAGACACAGATATGGAAAACTGCTTTGTTGGCCTTGGCCAGGGGTGCCACATACCTGGACCCTGTGAGCTGAATGGTTGTGGCTTCTCAGAGAATGGTTATCATGGCCTAGTTGCCCTAGTGTGACAGGTAGATTTTTCTATAAAACCTGTGTGGTAAAGAGCAACGTGTCATTGGTGGTGTGTTGAAAATGTATGCCAGCAACCTTAATTTTATTTTGCAAAAACAGGGTTTTAAAGGTAAGTATTATAATAATGTAAGGTAATTAATCTAATAACAACTGCTGTCACAGTTTGTCATGTGAGTAGTTTGGGATATCCTGTGCCTGACAGTATCTCTTCTGAAACAGACCTCTTCTGAAATCATTGTCAACACCAACCATGTCTCTCCTGAGGGAGATGGGGGACGTGAGGTGCCCTTTACCATTCAGCAGTGTAATATTAACTGTTTTCTCAGCTGAGAAATGTGAACACTAAATATATCACAGCAAATGTAACGTGTACAAGAGTTCAGAGTCAGAGTGTTCGTTTTCAACAGTCCAGTAATATGGCCTTCTGTGATACTGTCATGGGAAAATATAGATATACAAACACAACAACAACAAGTAAACATATAGATACAGAGATTAGACTGGTGGTTACCAGAGGGCAAGAGAGGAGGGAGGTTACAAAAGAGGTAACATGGCACATGTGTATGGTGATCAATGGGAATTAGTCTTTGGGTGGTGGACATGATGTAGTCTACACGGAAATCAAAATATAATGATGTACATCTGAAATTTGTATAGTGGGATAAGCCAAAATTACCTCAATAAAAATTATTTAAAAACAATAAAAAGTAATTTGAAATGAGAAAAAAAGAATATAGATATATTGGTTATTATGGATCACAGGGTAGTAGAGGTGGGGGATGGAAGGAGCCTAGTAGCAGATTACAGTGTAGAACTAGTTGAAATTGAGGGCACAAGATAATCTAAGGATTTTGAACTTCATCATAAAGCTAAGAGGAAAAACTAAAAGATTGTGTATAGGAGGACATGATTAATTGTTATTTTTAAAATAATACTCTCAACTATTCACAATATTCCAGTACTGGAAACAATCTAGAAGCCTATTATTAATAGCATGGATAAATAAGATGTAAGAAATTTACATAATGAATTCATATACAGTAAAGGAAATGAACAAACTACTCTGTGCTGTAACATGGATAAATTTCCAAACCATTTAGTCTAGCAGAACAAGCAAAATATAGATGATTACATACTGGACAGCTACACTTAGATCCAGTCAAAAACAGGCAAGCTATACTATGTTGTTGGAGGTCAGAAAATTGGTTCTGTTTAGAATTTTATTGGGATTCCACTGAATCTATAGAGAAGTTTGTGTAAGACAGCCATTTTTAACATATTGAATTTTCTGATCTATGGACATTATGGAGCTCTCCATTAATTTATTTTTTTAATTTCCTTTTTCAATGTTTATAGTTTGTGGGAACAGTATTGAATTTTTTTCATTAAATTTATTTCTAAAACTTAGTTTTTGAGGGCATATAGTTGTTTTTTGTAACATTAATTTCTAATTATTCATTGCTACTATGTAGAAATGCAATTGACTTTCATATACTGGTTTACCAACTACCATCTTGATAAATTTATTTATTAGTTCTAGTAGCTTTATTGTGAATTCCCTAAAGTTTTCTCCTACACTATCTTTTAATCAGCCAGTAAGGATAGTTTTACCTATTATTTTCCTATCTTTTGCCTTTTACTCTTCTTCTGCCAGTAGATACGACATTCAGTACAATGTCTAATGAAAGTGGTAAGAGATAATCTTGTCTTATTCTGACCTTAAGTAGAAGCATTGATCCCTTCACTCTTGAGTATAATACGAGTTGTAGGATTATGGTAGATACCCTTAATAAGATTTGGAAGTTTTCTTTTTTTTTTTCTGAGTTTTAATATGAAAAGATTTTGACATAAGATAAGCACTAAAGAAGACATACTATAGACCTTCTAAGGAAGGAGAAGCTTGGTTGAGACTCTTTGAGAAATTAAGACATTCAAAAGCAGCCATATATAAAATAGAATTTAGAAAGGCACATGAAAAGCCAGGCAAAGCAGGTGCTCAGAAAAAAATATGAGAAGATATAGAGCTTTTCCCTCAGGTTGATACCTACCCACAATGCAAGCCCAGTTAAGTGTTATTTTTAAATTATTTTCTTGAGGTCACTTTGGCTTATAACATTGTGTAATTTTAGATGTACATTATTATATATCAGTTATATATATATAACATTATTATATTCCATTATTATATATCAGTTTCCATCAGGTCCATATATGGACCACATCATGCTCACCACCAATAGTCTGGTTTTTATCCATCACCATACATAAGTGCCCCTTTACCACTTTCAACAGGCAAAAAAAAGAAAAGAAAAGAAGTTTGTGTTGTGTAAAATATAAAGACTGGAATGAGGAGAGAGAATGAAGATTTTTTTAAAATGAAGATATTCTTCAAGAAATATCTGACTCAGTTAGGAAAATCAATATAAGGATTATAGGTATTCCAGAGGAAGAAGTGAGGGAGAAAAGGGCAAAGAGCTTGTTCAAAGAAATAATAGCTGAGAACTTCCCAAACCTGGGAAAGGAACTGGACTTACAAGTACATGAAGCCAATAGAACTCCTAATTAAATCAATGCAAAAAGACCTTCTCCAAGGCAAGTACTATTAAAACTAGCAAAAGTCAATGACAAATAAAAGATATTAAGGGCAGCAAGGCAGAAGAAAATAACCTACAAAGGAACCCCTATCAGGCTTTCAGTGAATTGCTTAGCAGAAATCTTACAGGCTAGTAGAGAATGGAATGATCTATTCAAAATACCCAAAGACATAACTTTCAACCAAGAATACTCTATCTAGAAAAACAATACTTCAGATACAATGGAGAAATAAAAGCTTTCCCAGATAAACAAAAGCTGAGGGAGTGCATCACCACTAGACCTGCCTTACAAGAAATGATGAAGGAAGACCTCACACCTGAAACAAAAAGGCAAAAGTTTACAAAGCTTTGAGTAAGATCGGAAAATTGCAGCTCCCCATCAGAACATGTTAACAGACATTTAATTATAACATTAAAGATAAAGGAAAGGAAATCACCAAAAATAACAACAAACACTTCAATTTAGTCACAAACTCACAACACAAAAAAGAATAATTTGTGACAAAATAACTCAACAGGGGAAGAGGAAAGGGATGGAAACTGCTTAGGCAAATGGAGATAAGAGGCTATCAGAAAATGGACTATCTCATCTATGAGAACTTTTATACAAACTTAGTGGTAACTACTAAACAAAAAATCAGAGCAAAGCCACAAACCATAAATAAAGAGAAAACAAAAAACTACCAAACTGAAATGCCAGTCAGGGAGGCAAAGGAAAAGAAACAATGAAAATATAGACCAACTGGAAAACAGGAGACAAAATGGCAGTATTAAGCCCTCATATATCAATAATCATTCTAAACGTAAATGGATTGAATGCTCCAAAAAAAAAAAAAAAAAAAAAAAAAAAAAAGACACAGAGTGGCTGTATGGATTAAAAAACAAGATCCAACAATATGCTCTCCTCCAGGAAACACATGTCAGCTCTAAAGGCAAACGTAGGCTCAGAGTGAAAGGATGGAGGATGATACTCGAGTCGAAGAAAGCAGGTGTTGCCATACTTATATCAGACAAAGCAGACTTCAAGAGAAAAAAGACAATGAGAGATCAAGAGGGGTGGTATATAGTGATAAATGGGATATTCCAACAAAAGGCCATACCACTTATGAATACATATGCACCTAACACGGAAGCACCAAAGTATATAAAGCAACTACTAACAGACCTTAAAGGAGAAATTGACAGCAACATAATAATGTAGGGGACCTCAACATCCCACTTACATCAATAGATAGATCATCCAGACAGAAAGTCAACAAAGAAACAGTAGTCTTAAATGAAACACTAGAACAAATGGACTTAATAGATATATATAAAACATTCCACCCAAAAAAAGCAGAATACACATTCTTTTCAAGTGTACATGGAACATTCTCAAAGATAGATCATATGCTGGGAAACAAAGCAGGCCTCAATAAATTTCAGAAGATTGAAATCATATCAAGTGTCTTTTCCAGCCACAATGCTATGAAACTTTAAGCCAACTACAAGAGAAAAGCTGGGAAAGTCACAAATATGTGGAAACTAAACAACATGCTACTGAGCAACTATTGGATCAATGAAGAAATCAAAGGAGAAATCAAACAATATCTGAAGGCTAATGAAAATGAAAATAAAACATACCAACTCTTATGGGTTGCAGCAAAAATGGTACTAACAGGGAAATTTATAGGAATACAGGCCCACCTCAACAAAAAAGAAAAGTCTCAAATAAGTAATCTTAAACTACACCTAACAAAACTAGAAAAAGGAGAACAACCAAAGACCAAAGTCAGCAGAAGGAGAGAAATAATAAAAATTAGAGCAGAAATAAATGAAATAGAGACTTAAAAAACAGTAGAAAGGATCAATGAAGCTAAAAGCTGGTTCTTTGAGAAGATAAACAAAAATTGACAAATGCTTAGCCAGACTCCCTAAGAAAAAAAGACAGAAGGTGCAAATTAATAAAATTAGAAATGAAAGAGGAGAAATTAAAGTGGATACCACAGAAATACAAAGGATTACAAGACAATACCATGAAAAACTATATGTGAACAAACTGGATAACCTAAAAGAAATGGATAAATTCTTAAACTCATACAACCTCCCATAATGGAATCAAGAAGAAATAGAGAATCTGAATAGACCAATCGCAAGTAAAGGGATTGAAACAGTAATCAAAAGCCTCCCAAACAGCAAAAGTCAGGAGCAGATGGCTTCTCTGGAGAATTCTACCAAACATTCAAAGAGTTAATATCTATCCTTCTCAAACTATTCTAAAAAATTGAAGAAGATGGGATGGTTCCTAGCTCATTCTATAATGCTAACTTTACCCTGATACCTGAACTAGACAAGGACACCACAAGGAAGGAAAATTACAAGCCAATATCACTGATAAATATATGCAAAAATCCTCCACAAATATATTGGCAAACCAAATACAGCAATACATTAAAAGGATCATACACCATGATCAAGTGGGATTTATACCAGGGACAGAGGGATGGTTCAACATCCACAAATCAATCAATGTGATACATCATATTAACAAAATGAGGAATAAAAACAACACGAGTATCTCAATAGATGCAGAGAAAGCATTTGAAAATATCCAACATCCATTTATGATTAAAAAAAAACCTCTCAATGAAATAGGTATGGAAGGAAAGTACCTCAGCATAATAAAGGCTATATATGACAAACACAAAGCCAACATCATACTTAATGGTGAAAACCTGAGAACCATCCCTCTGAGAACAGGAAGAAGACAAGGGTACCCACTCATGCCACTTCTATACAACATAGTGTTGGAGGTTTTGGCCAGAGTAATTAGGCAAGGAAAAGAAATAGAAGGTATCCAAATGGGAAAGGAAGAAGTGAAACTCTTGCTGTTTGCAGACAACATGATCCTATATATAGAACACCCTAAAGAATCCACCAGAAAACTATGAAAAATAATCAACAACTACAGCAAAGTTGCAGGGTACAAAATCAACATACAAAAATCAGTTGCATCTACACATTAATAACAAACTAGCAGAAAGAGAAGTCAAGATTACAGTCACATTTAATCACAACAAAAAGAGTAAAATATCTAGGAATAAATTTTGCCAAGGACATGAAAGACACAAATACTGAAACCTATAAGACATTATTGAAAGAAGTTGAAGAAGACATGAAAAAATAGAAAGATATTCCATACTCACGGATTGGAAGAATAAACAGAGTTAAAATGTTCATATTACTTAAAGCAATCTTCAGATTCAATACAATCCCAATCATAATCCCAATGACATTCCTCATGGAAACAGAATAAAGAATCCTAAAATTTATACAGAACAACAAAAAACTCTGAATAGCCAAAGCTATCCTGAAAAAAAAGAACAAAGCTGGAGGCATCACAATGCCCCAACTTCAAAATATACTACAAAGCTATAGTAATCAAAACAGCATGGTACTGGCACAAAAGCAGATACACAGATCAATGGAACAGAATTGAAAACCCAGAAATAAAACCACACATCTACGGATAGCTAATTTTCTGCAAAGGAGCCAAGAACATACAATGGAGAAAGAAAAGTCTCTTCAATAAATGGTGTTGGAAAAACTGGACAGCCACAAGCACAAGAATGAAAGTAGACCATTTTCTTATGCCACACATAAAAATTAACTCAAAATGGATTAAAGACTTGAATGTAGGACCTGAAACCATAGAACTCTTAAAAGCAAAAATAGATAATTCACTCTTTGACATCGGTCTTAGTAGCATCTTTTTGAATACTATGTCTACTTGGGCAAGGGAAACAAAAGAAAAAATAAATGAATGGGACTATATCAGGCTAAAAAGCTTCTACAAGGAAAAGGAAACAATGAATAAAATGAAAAGACAGCCCACCAACTGGGAGAAAATATTTGCAAGTCATATATCCAACAATGGATTAATTTCCAAAATATTAACATACTCATACAACTCAACAACAAAAACAACCCAAAACCCCATCCAAAAATGGGCAGAGAATATAAACAGACATTTTTCCAAAGAAGATATACAGATGGCCAACAGGCACATGAAAAGATGTTCAACATTACTAATTATTAGGGAAAGGCAAATCAAAACTACAATGAGATAGCACCTTACACCCATCAGAATGGCTATAATTAACAAGCCAAAAAAATAACAAGAGTTGGAGAGGATGTGGAGAAGAGGGAACCCTCATACACTGCTGGTGGGAATGCAAACTGGTGCAGCCACTATGGAAAACAGTATGCAGATTTCTCAAAAAACTAGAAATAGAAATACCATAAGATCCAGCTATCCCACTACTGGGTATTTATCCAAAGAACATGAAATCAACATCTCAAAGAGACTGATGCACCCCTGTGTTCATTGCAGCATTATTCACAATAGCCAAGACATGGAAGCAACCCAGGTTCCCATGAACAGATGAATAGATAAAGAAGATGTGGTATATATATATATATATATACACACAATGGAATACTTCTCAGCCATAAAAAGACAAAAATTTACAACACTATGGATGGACCTCAATGGTGTTATGTTAAGCGAAATAAGCCAGACAGAGAAAGACAAACACTACATAATTTCACTCAGGTGTGGAAGATAAACCAACACATGGGTAAAGAAAACAGATTAATGGTTACCAGAGGGAAAGGGAGGGGAGGTGGATGAAAGGGTTAAAGGGGCACATATGTATGGTAAAGTGTAAAAATTAGACCTTTGGTGGTGAACACAATGCAGTCTATACAGAAACTGATATATAACAATGTACACCAGAAATTACACAGTATTATAAACCAATATGACCTCAATAAAATAATTAACAAAAATAAGGAAAAAATAAATACATGGGGTAAAAAAACTAGAATGAAAAAAATAAGGTGATCATTTCAATACATGCAAAAATAGCATTTAACAAAATCCAACACTTGTTTATGATCTAAACTCTTAACAAATTAGGTATAGAAAGAACGTAACTCAACATATCAAAAGCCATATGTGACAGCCCACAGCTAACATCATACTCAATTGTGAAAGGTTAAAGCTTTTACTGTAACATTGGGAACAAAACAGGGTACCCACTCTCACCACTCCTATTCAACATAGTATGGAAATCCTAGCCATAGCAATAAGGAAAGAAAAAAGTATTTTAAAAAATCAGAAGTGGAAAGGAAGAAGTAAAATTGTCTCTATTTGCAAATGACATGATTTTATATACAGAAAATCCTAAAGATTCCACCCCAAAACTGTAGATCTAATCAACAAACTCAGTACAATTGTAGGATATAAAACCAACAAGCAAAAGTGAGTACTGTTTCTGGAGCCAGCCCGGTGGCGTAGTGATTAAGTTCATGTGCTCCACTTTAGGGGCCTGGGGCTCACAGTTTCGAATCCTAAGCATGGACCAACGCACCGCTCATCAAGCCATGCTGTGGTGGCATCCCATATATAAAATGGAGGGAGATGGGCACAGATTTTAGCTCAGGGCAAATGTTCCTCAGCAAAAAGAGGAAGATTGGCAACATATGTTAGCCCAGGGCCAGTCTTCCTTATAAAAAAAAAATCAGTAATGTTTCTATACCCTAACAATGAATTATCTGAAAAGGAAATAAAAGAAAATGATCCCGTTTATAATAGCATCAAATGCAATAAAATTTTTAGGAATAAATTTAACCAAGGAGGTGAAAGATCTCTACACTGAAACTTACAAAACATTGATGAAAGAAATCAAAGAAGACACACAAAAAATCAAAAGGTATCGCTTTTTCATGGATTGGAAGAATTAATATTGTGAAAACGTCCATGCTACCCAAAGCCATCTACAAATTCAGTGCAATCTTGATCAAGATACCAATGCTATTTTTACAGAAGTGGAAAAAACAATCTTAAAATTTATATGGAACCATGAAAGACCCCAAATAGCCAAAGCAATCCTGAGAAAGCAGAACAAAGCAGGAGTCGTCACACTACCTGATTTCAAGTTATATTATAAAATTATAGTATCAAAACAATAGGATACTGGCAAAAAAAACCCGGGCATATAGGTCAATGGAACAAAATCAAGAGCCCAGAAATAAACCAATGCATATACAGTCAACTGATATTCACAGAGGGAGCCAGTAATGCTCAACGGAGAAAAACAGTCTTTTCAAAACATGGCGCTGGGAAAATTGGATATTTGCTTGTAAAAGAATGAAACATGCCCCTATCATAAACCACTAATTTAATTCACAAAAATTAATTTAAAAATGGATTGACTTAAATGCAAAATTTAACTTGAAATTGATTAAATACTTACATGTAAGACCTGAAACCTTAAAACTCCAAGAGAAAACATAGGAAAAAAACTCATTTACCTGGGTCTTGGGAATGATTTTTGGGATATGACACCTAAGGCACGAGCAACAAAAGCAAAAATTAAAAAGCGGAGCTGCATCAAACTAAAAAGCTTCTGCATACCAAAAAAAAAAAAAAAAAAGGTAAACAAAATGAACAGACAACCTGCAGAATGGGAAAAATATTTGCAAATCATACATCTGATAAGGGGTAATATCCAAAATATATAAAGACCTCATAGAACTCAACGGCAAAAAAGCAATCCAATTAAAAATGGGCAAAGGACCTGAATAGACATTTTTCCAAAGAAGATATACAGATGGCCAACAGGTCCATGAAAAGGTGCTCAACATCACTCAACCATTAGGGAAATGGAAATCAAAACCACAAAGAGATATCACCTCATACCTGTTACAATGACCATCACCAAAAAGACAAAAAATAAATGCTGGTGACGATGCGGAGAAAAGGGAACACTTTTGCACTGTTGATAGTGTTGTAAATTGGTATAGCCGCTGTGGAAAACACTATGAAGTTTCCTCAAAACATTAAAAATAGAACTACATCAATTCCACTTCTGGGTATTTATCCAAATGAAACAAAAACACTATGTTGAAGTGATATCTGCACTCCCATGTTCACTGTAGCATTATTTACAATAGCCAAGACATGAAAACAACATAAGTGTCCATCAATGGATGAATGGAAAAAGAAGTTGTGAAATATATATGCATCTGTATACATATATAATTCAGCCATAAAATAGAAGGAAATCCCGTCCTTTGTAACAACATAAATGGACCTTCATGGCATAATGCTAAGAGAAATAAGTCAGACAAAGACAAATCCTATGTGATTTCACTTAACGTGGAATCTAAACAAAAAACAAAAAGCAAACCCATAGAAAAAGAGATCAGATTTGTGGTTACCAGAGGCAGGGGATGGGGATTAGAATAAGGTGGCCAAGAAGTACATACTTCCAGTTACAAGATAAATAAGCACAACACGATGACAATACTTAAAACTGCTGTATGAAATATTTGAAAGCTGCTAAGAGAGTAGATCCTAAAAGTTCTAAAGGAAAAAAATATTTCTTTTTATTTTTGTATCTATATGAGATGATGGATGTTAACTAAGTTTATTGTGGTAATCATTTCACAATATAGGTAAGTCAGTTCTTTATGCTGTATACCTTAAACCTATACAGTGCTGTGTGTCAATTATATCTCAATAAAACTGGAAAAAATATATGTGCACCAAACATCGGAATTCCTAAATATATTAACCAAATACTAACAGATACGAAGGGAGAAATAGACAACAACACAATCGTAGGGGACAGACATATACAGGACAGTCTGTCCAACAGAGCAGAATTTAGACTCTTCTCAGGTACACATGGAATATTCTCCAGCATAGATCATATGCTAGGTCACAAAACAACTCTTAGAAAACTTAAGAAGATTGAAATCATATCAAGTATCTTTTCTGACCAAAATGGTATGAAACTGAAAGTCAATAACAGAAGGAAACCTTTCACATCAGTTTGGCCTTAGCCTTTCAGGGCCCTAGAGTCCCAAGAAAAGACTTAAATCCACAGTATTCTTTACACTATGCAGACTTTCTACTATGCTACATGCATCTGTTAGTACAAGGGATATTTATGATGTCTTAAAATTTCCAGTATTGCAGCCTGTCTTATTTTGTTTCAATTGGTGTCAAAGATCTGCTGGTAACGGATTAGAGAAGAGGCTTTGTTATACTCAGTATCTATTTACAAACAGGAAGGGTTGCGTCTGAGATCTGTTGTTGATTATCTGTTGATTTTTTAAGGTTTTAAGTGCAAGTTTCATCTGATAACACATTCCCTAAACTTCAAAATGTGCCTTCTTTGTCACACTTATCATTACAACAGGTTGTTCTTGTTCCCTAATCTAACCTGCACCTGTTTCTCAGGTTTGGGAGGAGGTTAATATTCAGATGGTGTTTGTCCCAGTTTGCCATTGCTGACACCTGTGCAGCCTGTGCTCCCACCTTCCTCATTAACTGCTTACTACACTTCTTGGCTGGGCTTTCCACCATGACCGCCATGCTAAATAGTGCTATGCTCAGTAAGTCAACACTTTTGATCTTGTACATTTTCCAAGCCTTGACATTGATGTTGACATTCCACCTTTATTTAATGTCAAAATCCTGTTTGTGTTTTCTTTCAGTTGTCGAATGGACAGTGCCCCGATACCAAGCCATGGGAGTGATAGTGGTAACCTGTGCCAGCAGTACTGGACAGATAATAACAGGAGGTGTGGCTTTTGCCATTCGAGACTGGCGCACCCTCCAGCTGGTGGTTTCTGTGCCTGTATTTGTCATGGTTCTGTCTTCAAGGTATAACCTCTCTCTTAGTCTTAGAGGATCCTGGGAATGAAAGATGCACGGAATCACAAGACATGAATTCTCTTTAATCCTTGGTCAACACTGGAGCATGTGCTCTACTAATCTGTGCAATTCCAGAAGCTGAACAGACAGGGTTGCCAGATAACATCATGTACACTAAATTAAATTTGAATTTCAGATAAACAACACATTTTTGTATAATAACATCCCAAATGTTATATGGCACCTAGCTACACTGAAAATTATTCATAGTTTGTGTGAAATTTCTACTTATCTGAGAGTTCTGTGTTTTTATGTGCTAACTGAATAAAATACAGAATGTCCCATTAAATTCAATTTTGGATTAATAAAAAATAATATTTTAGTATACATGTGCCCCAAATATTGCATGGAACATAGTTATACTAAAGAGTTACTCACTGTTTATTTGAATACAAATTTAACTAGGCACACTGTATTTTTAGTTTATAAAGTTGGCACTTCTCCTGGATAAGAGGGGCATACATATGACTCTAAGTCTGTATTCCCAGCAGACAAAGTGCACTGCATTAAGGTGTCATCCTCATATTTTCCTAGTTATGGTACAGGGGGAAGTAAATTTATATTTTCAGGTATAACCAATCTGTGTTGCTTATTAGATTGGAGGGGAAAGGCATCTGCAGGGGAGAAAAAATTTCCTACTACCCTCTTAGGTTCTGTGGATGGCCTAAGATTTAAACTGACAGAAGACAGATTAACAGGAGAAACACATACAAATTTATTTAATATTTTTACACATACACGTGAGTTTTCAGAAGGAAAATGAAGATGCAAAGAGGATATTAAGTCCAAAAGCATGTATACCTTTTTCCACACAAACAAACAATAAATTGTGGGGACATGACAAGACAAAGTGAATTGGGCTAGGAGCAGTAATTTGTAGGAGAGTTACTAAAAAATACATGGAGAAAGTAAGAGTTATTTTGGTAAGTTTGTTTATACAAGTCCATTTTAGTGTCAAATCCAGGCCTCTGGTGATAAGAATGTTCTTCTCTTTCTGGCCCAGGGAGGATATCTTTCTCATGGAAAATTTTATGATCTACATTTAGGTAGAAAGGGGGAGGACAGAGAGTATTTCCTGCGTCTGTTGTTTCTTAAGTGCCTTCAGCTTTAAATAATTGATATGTCAAAGCAACATATTTTGGGTGACATATTCCAAACCCTTCACATCTCTGGACAAGCGTTATGTGAAAAACGGGCAAGTAGAGTTACCTGAACCTCTGTTCTGTTCTTTGATCAGGTGGCTGGCAGAGTCTGCTCGGTGGCTTATTGTCACCAACAAACCCAAGGAGGGCTTGAAGGAACTTAGAAAAGCAACACACAGAAATGGAAGGAAGGATGTGGGAGACATGCTAACTCTGGAGGTGAGAAGGATGGGAACTAGATATAGGATGTAGGGAAGACATGACCTGACATCTATATTAGTCAGTATCCATAAAAGGATTGGAAGGTAAGATCTGAGGAGTGGTTGTGGGTCTTCTGACCTCACTGTCCTGGTTCTCAATGAGTGTCACAATTGTTTGGGTTAACATTAGGAAAGGACATGCTGTTTCTGAAAATATTGGACACAAATTTTACTCAACTGAGGCAGAAAGCATAAATTACTAATAATTACAAAGATTTGAGAAACACTAAGAAAAAAATAGAGAAATCTCAAATAAAAAATCAAAATGAAAGAGGAGAGATTCCAATGGATACTATAGAAATGCAAAGAATTACAAGAGAATACTATGAAGACCTATGAACCAACAAATTGGATAATCTAGAAGAAATGGATAATTCTTAGAATTATACAACCTTCCACAACTCAATCAAGAAGAAATAGAAAATCGGAATAGAGCAATCACTAGTAAGGCATTCAAAACAGTAATCAAAAACCTCCTAAAGAGCCAGCCTTAATTGCCTAGTGGTTAAAGTTCAGTGCACTCCACTTTGGCAGCCCAGGTTCAGCACCCAGGCATGGAACCACACCATTCATCGGTCAGTAGCCATCCTGTGGCAGCAGCTCACATAGAAGAACTAGAAGGACTTACAACTAGAATATACAACTATGTACTGGGGCTTTGGGAAGAAAAAACAAAGAGGAAGATTAGTAATAGATGTTTGCTCAGGGTGAATCTTTCCCAGCAAAAAAATCCTAATGCAAAAAGAAAAAAAGAAAACCCTCTCCCAAAAAAGTCCAGGACCGGACGGCTTCCCCAGTGAATACTACTAAACATTCAAAGAAGATTTAACACTGATCTTCTCAAACTCTTCCAAAAATATGAAGAGCAAGAAACATTTTCTAACTCATTCTCTGAGGCCAATATTACCCTGATACCAAAACAAGACAAGGACAATACAAAAAAAGAAAATTACAGGCTAATGTCACTGATGAACATAGATGCAAAAATTATCATCAAAATATTAGCAAATTGAATACAACAATACATTAAAAGGATCTTACAGCATAATCAAGTGGGATTATTTCCAGGGATGCAAAGATGGTTCAACACCTGCAAATAAAGCAATGTTATACACCACATCAATAAAATGAAGAATAAAAGTTACATGATCATCTCAGTAGATGCAGAGAACCATTCAACAATATACAGTATCTGTTTATTATAAAAACTCTGAATAAAATGGATATAAAAGGAAAGTATCTGAACATAATAAAGACCGTATATGACGAACCCAATAGCCAACATCATACTCAGTGGTGACGACCTGAAAGCTATTCCTCTGAAAACACAAACAACACAAGGATGCCCACTTTCACTACTCTTGTTCAACATAGTGCTGGAAGTTTTAGCCAGAGCAATTAGGCAAGAAAAAGAAATAAAAGGGATGCAAACTGGAAAGAAAGAAGTAAAACTGCCACTATTTGCAGATGACATGATTATATATATAGAAATCCCTAAAGAACCCACAAAAGATTATTAGAAATAATAAACGAAGACTGTCAAAACCAACACAGGGTACAAAAACCAACACACACAAATCAGTTGCATTTGTATACACTAACAATGAAATAGCAGAATAGAAATCAAGAATACAATTCCATTTACAACTGCAGCAAAAAGAATAAAATACGTTGGAAAAAGGTTAACCAAGGAGGTGAAATATCTGTACACTAAAAACTGTAAAACATTGTTGAAAGAAATTGAAGAAGATGTGAAGAAACGGAAAGATATTCCATGCTCATGGATTGGAAGAATTAACATAGTTAAAATATCCGTTCTGAAAGCAATCTACAGATTCAATGCAATCTCTATCCAAGTCGCAACAACATTTTTCACAGAAAGGGTAAAAGATCCTAAAATTTACATGGGAGAACAAAAGACCCTGAATAACCAAGGCAATTCTGAGAAGAAGGAACAAAGCTGGAGGTATCACAGTCCCTGATTTCAAAAAATACTACAAAGCCACAGTAATCAAAACAGCAGTTTCTGCCAGTACCAGGCAGAAAAACACACACACAGACCAATGGAACAGAACTGAGAGCCTGGAAATAAACTCACAAATCTATGGACAGCAAATTTTCAACCAAGGAGCCAAGAACATATAATGGAGAAAGGAAAGTCTCTTCAATAAATGGTGCTGGGAAAACTGGACAGCCACATGCAAGAGAATGAAAGTACAACATTATCTTATATCATACACAAAAATTAACTCAAAATTGAGTAAGGGCTTGAATATAAGACCTGAAACTATAAAACTTCTAGAAGAGAACAGGCAGTATACTCTTTGACATAGCCTTAGCGGTATATTTTGAATATCATGTCTCCTCAGGCAAGATAAAAAAAAGAAAAAGTAAACAAATGGGACTACATCAAACTAAAAAGTGTCTGCATGGCCAAGGAAGCCATCAACAAAACAAAAGATAATCTAACAAATCGGAGAAGATATTTGCAATTCACATATCTGATAAGGAGTTAATATCCAAAATATATAAAGATCTCATACAACTCAACAACAAGAACAAAAAACATGATTAAAAAATGGGCAGAAGATCTGAAGACTTTTTCCAAAGAAGATATACCAATGGACAATATGCACATGAAAAGATGTTCAAAATCACTAATTAGTAGGGAAATGCAAATCAAAAACACAATGAGGTATCACCTCATGCCTATCAGAATGGCTATTACTAAAAAGCCAAGAAATAATAAGTGTCAGAGGGGATGTGGAGAAAGGGAACCTTCATACACTGCTGGTGGGAATGTAAACTGGTGTAGCCACTATGGAAAACAGTATGAAGATTTCTCAAAAAATTAAGAATAGAACTACCATATGATCCAGCTATTCCACTTCTGTGTATTTATCTAAAGAATATGAAAACACTAATTTGAAAAGACATATACACCCCTATGTTCATTGCAGCATTATTCACAATAGCTAACACTTGGAAACAACCTAAGTGTCCATCAATGGATGAATGGATAAAGCAGATGTTATACATACACACATACACACACAGACATATGTATATAAATATACACATGATATGGAATGGAATACTACTCAGCCATAAGAAAGATGAAATCTTGACATTTCTGACAGTGTCAAAGAACCTGGAGGGCATTATGCTAAGCAAAACAAGTCAGAGAGAGAAAGGCAAGTACCATATGACTTCACTCATATGTGGAAGATAAAACAACAGCAATGACAACAAACAAACATATAGATGTAGAGAATAGATTGGTGGTTGCCAGAGGGGAGGGAGGTGGGGGAATAAGGAGAAAGGAGTAAAAGGGCACATGGGTATGGTGACAGATGGCAATTAGACTTTGGGTAGTGAAAACAATGTAGTCTACACAAAGTTGAAATATAATGATGTACACCTGAGATTTATATAATGTCATAAACTAATATTACCTCAAAAATTAATTAAATAAAACAATTTTTAAAGATTGTGTATTAGTCTCACTCTAACTGCATAAGAGAAAGTAATAAAAAGTAATCCATTCCTTCTGATTAATATTCTGATGGCCATTTTTCAGAGCAGTAATGCCAGTAGAAGGATTAGAGACCATGCAGAATAGAGCATAAGGAGGTTGTCCCATTTGCTCATTTGCCCATACACTTTCTTTCATAGTATATTTAGTAAGTGCTGACCTGTGGCAGATTTTGTTCTATCCTCGGAAGTATGGCAGTGACCACAACAGTCCAAATCCACGTTGTGTGGAGTTTACATTCTTCTTATTACAAGTTCCAAGAGCATGACTGAGTGGAAATGCCTCAGAGAAGTCTCTGTCTTTCTTATTTTCCATCCCAAGTATGGAAGGCAGATATTGCTGTGCCTCATTAGTTAAATCATTTTTCATGTCATGCACATACATAAAGTATTTATTGAAATGGTGCTAGACCATGAATAACAGAATAAGTCAGAGTCCCAGACTTCAAGGAGCTTTCACATTAATAGAAGAGAGAAAAATTCATAGACATTTTTAAATCCAAATGTTTAAAATGATAAGAGAATATAAAGAACACTAATGAAGATAAGGGAAAAGTCTATCCTCCTTTTGTTGATAAAAGATGGGATTAGACGTTAGCCACTTAAAAAGGAGGAATAAAGCATTCCTGGAAACACGCACACTAGCATATCTGATGAAAGTTCTTATGGTCCCAGAAAAAGCAGAGGTCCTTTAGGAGACTTCATAGAAATCAGATCCCACTGAAGATGGCTGGAAGAAATCAGGTTTTTCTCAGAGGTGAAACATTACACAGACAATGGAGTTGTCTGAGAGTTCCTGATATAATGGGGAGAACAGTGGCGTGTGCTTTAAAAAAGAAAAAAAAAAAAAAGGTGGTGGTGGACCTTGAAATTTAGGTGGAGCTCTATGGCACTTCTATACTGTGTCACTATATGCCTAAATTATATAAAATTCTTTTGGACTAACTAACTTCTCAGGAATTATCTTTGGTTCCAAGCCCAGGCCTAGTACTTTGCCTACCAGATTAGCCCAATCCAGAGAAGGAAAGTTTAAATACCTACAAAGGCCAGGCAGATACAAAAATTAGTGATACTAGCTGAAATCAAGAAAAAAAGCAATGCATAATCAAAGTGAATGTCAACTGACAATCACCTCATGTCAAGGGAAAGAGAGCATGGCACATAAGTAGCAGTTAGAATGTGGGCTAAGCAAGGGATTCTGTTCATGAATGGGTAGATGATATGCCTTCATTTGGGTTTTTTTTGTAAAAATAACTCAGAAATTTGTGGTACTACTCTTTCTTTAACCTCCCTCTGATGGATGGCCAAACACGCCAGCTTAGACAATTCTTCTAACTTAAATCTGCTCCACTTTATGTCAATGCCAATCTGTTGATCACTCCAGATCTCCAGGAAGTGTGGCCTTTCATTTCTCTGAATTCTCTTCATCATGGAATTTTCTGTAATGAGCTTCATGGTATTGTTTCATTTGTAGAGATGGGATGAGAATGGAGCTAATATTATTTGAATAATTAATAAATCAATAACTGCCTGAGCCGTGCTAGATATAATTCCATATGCACATTTGTGACCTCATGTATGCCTTGGAAATCCTCGTGAGAGAGGCATTATTTTTTCTGCTACTTTTTCTTCTCCTGTTCTTTATTCTTTTTCACATTTTCTTCTTTTTTTTGAGACATAATTGACATATAACATGATATTAGTTTCAGGTGTACAACATAATGATTCAATATTTGTATATATTCAAAAATGATCACCACCGTAGTTCTAGTTAGCATCCATCACCATACATAGTTACAAAACTTTTTCTTGTGATGAGACCTTTTAAGATCTACTCTCTTAGGAATTTTCAAATATACAATACAGTATTAACCATAGTCACCATGCTCTACACTACACCCCCATGTCTTATTTATTTTAAAACTGGAAGTTTGTATCTTTTGACTCCCTTCATCCATTTTGCCTACTCCTCACATCCCCTGCCTCTGGCAACCACCAATCTGTTCTCTGGATCTATGAGCTTGGTTTTGTTTTGTTTTTCTAGATTCTGCATATAAGTGAGATCACATGATGTTTATCTTTCTCTGTCTGGCATATTTTACTTTGTATAATGTCTTCAAAGTCGATCCATGTTATCTCAAATGGCAAGATTTCTTTGTTATGGCTGAATAATATTCCATTGTATATATATACCACATTTTCTTTTTCCATTCATCCATTGATGGAGACTAGGTTGCTATCTTATCTTGGCTATTGTAAATAATACTGCAATGAACATGGGAGGGTGCATATATCTTTTAATTTAGCATTTTCATTTTCTTTGGATAAATACCAAGAATTAGAATTGCTGGATCATATGGTATTTCTAATTTTTAATTTTTTGAGGAACCACTGTGCTGTTTACTATAGTGGCTAACTAATTTATATTCCCACTAACAATGCACAAGGGTTCCCCTTTTCCCCACATCCTCCCCACACTGATAGTTCCTTGTCTTTTTGAGGATAGCCATTCTAACAGGTGTGAGGTGATATCTCATTGTGGTATTGCTTTGCATTTCCTAATGATTAGTGATGTTGAGCACCTTTTAAGGTAGTAATTGGCCATCTGTTTATCTTCTTTGGAAAGATGCCTCTTCAGACACTCTGTTCTTTTTTTTTTGGTGAGGAAGATTAGCCCTGAGCTAACATCCATTGACAATCCTCGTCCTTTTGCTGAGGAAGATTGGCCCTGCGCTAAGATCTGTGCCCATCTTCCTCTACTTTATATGTGGGTCGCCAGCCACAGCGTGGCTTGATAAGCAGAACATACATCCACACCCAGGATCAAAACCTGTGAACCCTGGGCTGCCAAAGCAGAGTGTGTGAATTTAACCACTATGCCGGCTCCTCTGTTCATTTTTTAATTAAAGTGTTTATATTATGCTATTGAATTGTATGAGTCCTTTTCTATTTTGGCTATTAACCCCTTATCAGATAAATGATTTGCAAATATTTTCTCCCATTTGGTAAGTTGCCACATCTTCTTATTCTTTTTCATCTTTTTAATGACAAGGAAATTGAAGCTTAGAGATGTGCTGTTGCCTTCCTCAAGGTATATACCTAGCATATGGCAGAGCCGTTGCATAATGCCAGGTTATAAAGTCTGGGTATAAATCATACTACATCAAGATCTCCCCTGATTTCATCCTCAGACTTGAATCTGGCCATCTCATTCATGAAGGCACAATATATGCCAATACTTCCCTGAAAGAGGCTGACCCAAAAGTTAGAATAAAGACTCTCAGGAAATTATTCTCCTTCCTGAAAAGAACAGTTTTTCTACTAAGAGCAGCCAGATGAGAATCAAGTTCATTTGCCAGACCTTTCATGCCCCTCTGGTATAAAAGAAGCTTTGGACTATAATCCAAGCAACTCTTCATTTAGTTCCCTTCCTAATCTAAATCTCTAACCTACCCACCCATTTTGATGCTCTGCAGCCAAATTGAGTGTCATGTTAAAATGTCCTTGACACTGTAAAATTTCCCTTGGTCCCCTTTAACTCGCTAATTCACCTTTCCTATCACTTTTACACCTGTCATTGCATCTTCCATGGCTAAATTTCCAGTGGACAAAAAGAGAAGTCATTTATCTTGTCTCTGTTGGGGCTTCACAATGTCTACCATGTTGTGACAATGTGACAGATTGCTATTGTTGTTGTTGTTGAAGGTTTTGAGGTCTACCATGCAGGAGGAGCTGGAGGCAGCACGGAGCAAACCTGTGTATGACTTGTTCCACGCACCAAACCTGTGTAAAAGGATCTGTTTACTGTCTATGAGGTAGGCTTCACACAGTGCATGAGGAATGTTAAAATAGTGGAGACATGATTCTATTTCTTATTTCAAAGATATAATACATGATATAGGGACACATTTGAGATAAAACATGAGGAAGTCACAAAGATAATTACTATGTTTGGGGGCAGTGAAAGGGTTGTAAAAAGACCGACATGGAACTACTTGTACAATGAGGAGTTTGTTATCACATCACTCTACCAGGCTCCTCACTGGAGATGAGGCTGAGAACTTGAATCATGGCACAGACTTTGGCTTTAAGTTTCTTCATTTGTTAGTTTTCATTTTAATTGAGGTAAAATTATAAATGGTAAAGCACTGAAATATATGCAGCTCAATGAATATTTCCATATGTAAATATATCGCTCTCTCCCAGATAAGGATACAGAAAAAACTCTAAAGCCCTAGAAGCCCCCTCTTGCATCCTACATGAAAATACTCTCCACTCCCCCAAAAACCCAGCAACAATGATAAGATCCACTATCATACCACTATTTTATGATTATTTTTTTTTAGAAAGATTGGCCCTGAGCTAACATCTGTTGCCAATCTTCCTGCTTCTTTTTACTTTTGTTTTTCTCCCCAAAGCCCCAGTAGATAGTTGCATGTCATAGTTGCAAATTGTTCTAGTTGCTCTATATGGGACACTGCCTCAGCATTGCTTGATGAGTGGTGAGTAGGTCCACGCCCAGGATCCAAACCAGCAAACCCCGGGCCACCGAAGTGGAGCACATGAACTTAACCACTACGCCACCAGGCCAGCCCCTATGATAATTTTTAAATCACTAACTTGGAAGGAAATTCTGTTTACAATGTACCCAAGATTTGTTTTAATCATGTGTAGTGAGACACACAGACTCAACAATGATTGTCATGAAGAAGTTTATACTCACAGATCCCTAGAAAAAGGAAGCATGAAACAGCAGACAGCACCATGTAGGGAGGCACCAGGGTCAATCAGAAGGCCAAAGAGAGAAAAAAAGGAAAAGCATGACCCAGAACTTTTATTGGGGTTTTTATGGGAAGGAATGGGAGAGCAGAGAACCCTGAGTAGCTTAGGATTGAATGGTTTAAATAATTTTAGTGGACTTGGCTATAGTGATGTTCCACAGTTGTCCCGTACCTGGCCCAGAGTTTATTTAGGGAATATTGGTTGGTGTGTGAGTTTGATAAAGGAGATGGTTGGGGTGTGGGCTCTGGATTGGTGGTTTGTATATGAAAGGTGCACTCACAGGGGAGTCATTTGTTAACTCTAGGAATTAGCTTGCCCTGGGAGAGGCTGTCTATCTGGGATCAAGGCCCCAAGTGCTGGAGTATCAAAAATAAGAAAATATAATCAACACAGAAATATTCTACAAATCAGACCATGTCTTTTTCCTTGACACCAACCCCTGCTTACTGCCTCAATACTATCAATGTAGGACAGAGAATCAAAACCTGATGACATTTGTCTTTCTTCTTGATCACCACAGATTTTCAATGTTCATACCCTGGTTGGGCCTGAGTCTTCACCTCCAGCACTTGGGGGAAAATATTTTCCTGTCCCAGATTCTTTTTGGTGTAGCCACACTTCTAAGCAATTATGTTGCACTTTGGGGACTGAATCACCTGGGCCATCGAGTCAGCCAGATGATTTCCCTTTTCCTGCTGAGAATCTCCATCCTGGCCATCATATTTGTGCCCCAAGGTGAGGAAAGAGCACAGAGTGGGAAATGGCTTCTCTGCATTCCTCAGGGATTGTACGGTCATACCTATCTGAAGCCAGAAAGAAAGGGAGAATTGTATTCTAGGGATTCCCTGAAATGAACATGGGGGTTAGTACAGCTTCTGCCATGAAGTTGCTGGGAAAAGAATCAAAGGTGAGTAAAGGCCAGCTCAGGTATACGGCTGTCTTCGTCACACTCAAGAAGTCTATGAAAGCTGATGTCATCTATTACTGGCAGTTTCTCTAGGACAGCAATTACTCGCTCACTTCTGGCCAATCACACTTTACCTAGCAAGCATGGAGGGTCTAGACCTTGTCATTGTATCCCATGTGAGGACACAATACTGTCACTTCCTGTCTGGGCTCTTGCTTATTACTGCAGCTTCACTGACAATTTATTCTCTGATCCCTACGTATCCACTCATGTGTCTCATGTCAGGTCTCTATGAGCCACTCTGGTTTAGGGTGTCATCTTGACCTCAAGAAACAAAACTTCTTTGTCTTCAGGCAGAGAAGTGAGAGCAGGAACAAGGCACTAGGCAGTTAAGAGCCTCTCTCAGAATCTATTTTACAAAATTGAGTGATCATATGTGATGAATAGGGGAACCCAGGTGGCCACCATGCATCACCTAACTCCCAGCATAGCTATGTATCTTACAAGACGCAGATTGATGGGTTCCACTTCTCATCTTGAATGTCAGCAATGATGCAAGTTTGCTTTCTTACAACAGAGCTCACTCCAATGTTGCAATGCTTTTAATGAAATCTTTTGATGGAAGGGGAGGACAAGTAGGGGATAGAAAACTGGCTCTCTTAAGCTTGCCTTTAGTGATTTCTAAAGTCAGACTGGTTTCCTGACAGGGGTCCTTATGCCTGATTATTGACAGACTATTCTAGATCAGGCTATTCTCCAGGTTATCCATTAACATAATACTCCTGTCCTTTTATTACCCTCTTCTGCATTACTTGCCCCATGTCGATACTTTGTAGGCTCCCAGGTTTTAAACTGTCAAAGACAAGGATGCCTTATACCCCTCAGTAATTGCTCACATGGCAGTTTTACATTCTATGTGAAGGGCAAAGGAGACACAGACCAGAATTAATTCAAGAGAGTACCTGCTAGACTCACATTTTCCAGCAAATCTCAGATATGCAGGGAGAGTTGATGAAATAACTCAATCCTTTTATTCACCATGAACCGTAATATGTAGACATGTCACATTTCTCAGCTGATTAAACACTGCCCATTTTCTGCCTCTGTGCAGTTTCTCTACAATGTGTTGTGTACTTGCAAATACCCACAATAGAGTCTTGTTCATTTGTAATTTGAAGGATGCTGATTCCTTCAGCTCTGATTTCCTGAGTCTCACTGGTCTCACTCTCTCCAGAAATGCAGACCCTGCGTGTGCTTTTGGCAGCGTTGGGAGTAGGAATTTCTTCTGCCGCTGTCACCAGTTCTGCTACTCATGGAAATGAACTAATCCCCACTGTAATCAGGTACCAGTCTCGTGGATGCTCTGTCAGGATCAAAACAGACCTTTCCCAGATAACTGAAGCTTATTGGGGAAGAAAACTAAGGCTGCTTAGTTATCAAAGATAATTAATTCATAGTAATAACAATAACAAAAATTATAGCCAAATTTTATCAAAAGACGACTTTTTGCCAGCCACTGAGTTAAGTCCGTTAACATTTCTTCTCCTGTAATCTTCTAAACCACAGGAAGGGTAAATGCTATGGGTAACGGTATTTTTTCAATAAGTAAATTGTGTCTTAATGTGCATGTGAACTTGAAAAAATTGCTAGCAAATCAGAGAGAAAATGTCCAAAACAAGAGTATGTCATCAATCTCCATGTCTAAACACAATGATGTGCTGTCTCCCATAACCAAACAAACTATAAATCATAAATTATATGTCTGGACTTTCACCAGATTTTTTTATTATTGTTTGAACCCCAAGAGCAATAGCTTTAGGAATTGTTTCAACTGCTGCTAATACTGGGTCAGCCCTGGCTCCCCTTTTGATGATCCTAACAGTGTATTCCCCTGACCTGCCCTAGATCATCTATGGAGTCTTTCCCATCCTTGCTGGATTTGTAGTCCTCCTCCTTCCTGAAACCAGGAATCAGCCTCTGCTTGACTCCATCCAGGACATGGAAAATGAGTGAGTAAACCCTCTAGCTGTCCCTTAGGTTTGCTGTGCACTATATGTCTCTGATGAGGAGGGGAAAAATACCATTCAGGGTCATTGTCCCCAAGGGAAGGTTTGGACCCAGACTATTTGCATGTTGTCCGTGCCTTTGGTTTGGCTACAGCCTCAGTCCTCCCCTACAGTGACCTCAGACTCCCCCAAGTATCTCTAGATCACACAGATCCACTCTGCCTAGCCTGTACCAGTAGGATTAGTGGTAAAGAGGCCAAAATTAGGTGCCCCAGTGTGACATACACAGTCCTGAAGGTATTTCACAATCATGCACTGATCCAAACACCAGATTCTCATCCCCCTGTCCCTGTCAGCCCTCAGCCCAGGGAAGTTCAGGTAAGGTCTCTGAGACTGCTGTTTCTTGCAGACCTGTACAATCTGATTTTGATTCTCCAGAGAAACAGAACCAATAGGATGTATATATATACAGTGAGTAAGATTTATTTTAAGAAATTGGCTCAAAGATTGTGGGGGCTGGCAAGTCTGAAATCTGCAAGCAGGCAGCAGCCTGGAGACCCAGGGAAGAGTTGAAGGAAGAGAAGATTTCGCCAGTCTAAAGGCAATCTGGAGGCAGAATTTCTTCTTCCTGTCTTTTTCCCTTAAGCCCTTAAACTGATTGGATGAGATCCCCCACATTATGGAGAGTAATGTGCTTTACTCAATGTCTCCTGTTTTAAGTATTAATAACATCTAAAAAATACTTTCACAGAATCATCTAGACTGTGTTTGACCAAACATCTGGGCACTATGGCCTAGGCAAGTTGACAGATAAGATTAACCACCACAAGTCCCAAGGACTGCCCTGGTCACTGAAGAATCTGAGGGAGGTCAGGAGAGGACAAGAGCCCCTCTCACAGATGACAACATATCCCAGGGGAAGGAGTCCTGTTGTGTTGCCTATGAGATTCAGACCACCTGGTTTTCACTGGGAAGGAAAGTGTTGAGAACAGAAATTTTAAAGTGATGAAGAATGGGAAAGGATTCTAAAACTTTTCTGTACTTCCTTTTCCTTTTCCAAAATCCCTCTTTCCAATGCGATGGTGTCCAAGGATGAGAGTAGAAACTATCAAACCTACCTTCCCAGATCCTGCCTGGGGAACTGGGTCTTTTTCTTCACAAGATCTACTCAAACCTTTGGGGCAGGGGTCATGGTTTATAACAAAGCTGGTTTGGGAAGGATAAGCTTGCTCTAAAGAATGCAGGACATATATGCTTATTCCACGCCTTTTCATTTATGTGGTTGTTTGTTGCTTTCATTTTATTTTTACCAGGAGAAAAGACTCGAGAAAAGCAAAGCAAAAAGATACATCCATGAAAGTGACACCGTTGTAAGGAATTCCAGGAACTAACTACTGATTCAAGAACAAAAGAAAGGGGAAAATATGAGATAATTCCTCACAAGGGAAAATATGTAAAATAAATAAATGAAAATATATAATGGGAAAATGGATTTTTTACAATTGCAGTATTAAATTACTAAGTATAAAATACCTATAATTAGTCAGAATAACAAATGTGAACAAAATTATAATATTTTAAAAGGACTTAGAATATTTGTATAATTGTAGCTAACTAGCATGTTTCTGGACAAGCAGGTTGATTAGTACTAAAAATAACAATTCTACCCCCAATCAATTGGTAGAATAATTGATGTAATAATTACAATTTAAAAACTACATACTTCTGGAATAATCTGAACAGTAGTTACAAGTTTATCTAGAAATTAAAAATAAACAAAGTAATTCAAAAAAAAGAGGAGCATGGACTGAGGGGAGGTTGGCATATGGGGTAGCATATGCTGAACTTTATTACAGCTGCAATAGTCAAAACAGTAATAGCAGATGCCTTTACCTATCAAAGGAAGTCCAGAAACAGACCATAGTAAATGTAACATTTAATATATAATATTGGCATCATAAATCACAGGGCAAAAGAAAGGATTATGCAACAAATAGTACAAACAACTATTTAGAAATAAATGATGAATAGTGTGGCTTCATAACCGAAACTGAAATATATTCTACTTTAATAAAATGTTAAACAGAATTTAAAAACTGTAACTATCATTAAAAAACTTGGCTACAAAATCTTGGGATACAAAGAGTTTTCAATAGTAAAACAAACACTAGAAATTTAAGACAGGTAGATTTGAATACAACTCATTTAAAGACAAATATTCACAAGAATGAAAAACATGATTGACATTTAGTGGTGGACTCTTAATGATTGTTACTTTCTTCTTTGTAAGTTTCTGTATTCAAAGTTTAATCAAGGAATATGTAAAATTTAAAAATATTATTGATGTCAAAAATGGAAGAACAACTGAAAATATAAAGTTTTCAAAATGTACTTTTAACATGTAGAATTCTCATATTTACCCAAAAAGATAATAAATAATTCATTAGAAAATGAGTAAAAGGCAGAACATATCATTTTCAAGAGAAAAAAAAAGCTACATAAGCAATAAATTTATGAAAAAACGTGCAAACCCACTAGAAATGAAAGACAGAAACTCAAAGGAAAGATCGGCTTAAACTGTGCTCTTCGTCAAGGCTGGTGAGAGTGCAGTTAAATAGAAACTCATTGATTGGTGGTAGAATTATAAAATAATTCATACTAGAGAGCTGCTAAAAACCCAGATTGGCATCATTATCAAAAGCTTTGAAATAAACTTTCATTAACTCAGCAGCCACTTATTGAGCACATAGTAACTACAAAGCAGTATGGTAAGCACTCTGTACACAAAGATGAAATGAAAAAAACGGGCATAACACAGATGTAACATGTATGTACCTTTGCACACAAGTGCGGGTGTGGTCTCACATTTTTATTTTCTACAGGGCAACATAATTTTCATTTGAGTTCCCATTTCCTCCATGTTGGCAGTATCACAAGTCAGATAGCTTCAGGGATTATTTCCACAATCCTTCCCTATCAGAACTATCTAGATCCCATGGACATCTGCAATGCCACCATGATGGGGTAAGAATAAGAGGGCAGCCACTGGTTATCTCTTATCTGATCAAAGAGATTACTAGGTTAATACAGGCCCTGTACACACTTGGTTGCTACAACTTCCCATTCCACACACCAGGCATTGGAATTGGGGCTTCCAGTCGTACCATTCAGCTCCCTATGCAGCCACTCTGTATGAGTCTGCTGCTTCCCTAGGGCACTACTATGGCTCAGGACTGGGCCCTTCTCCCCCACAACCCACAGACCCTCCCCTGATTTCACCTCTTCCCAAACACTCAACTTCATCTTCTATCATTACCTCTTCCAGAGACCCTCTGGTTCTCCTATGGACTTTAGATTTTGAAAACAAAGTCAATCAGTCTTATAAGCTTCTTCTGCTTTTCACCTGAAAAATGCCTCCCAAGAGACGAGGAAGCACAAATATGACGAACTATAGAATGTGGGAAAAACACAAGAGAAATTCCAAAGGAATCAGCCTTAATGAGTATTATTGTCTTATCTAGCCATGTTCTTCCCCAAATGAAATGTCTGAGATCCTATCATGACAAGGACTGGGTAGAACCCATTGTTGTTCACCTTGGAGGAAAAGGACAAGTCCATAGATTCTGGTTTCTGGGGAAGAGTCTCCTGCAGTTCTTTATGGGCCTTTGATTTGCAAACCAGCAGCTGTGCTCCATGAGATGACCAGTGGTGCAGGGATTGAAAAGGAGTGAGGTAGGAAGTGACATAAGGGAAGATGGCAGAGTAGGAAGCACCAGGAATCCATCTTTTCATGTGGACAACAGATGCAGTGGCAGAAACTATCTGGTTAACTACTTTAGAAATGTGAAGTCTCCTCAAAGCTTGCAGCTCCGGGTGAAGGCTTGGCTAATAAAATGTAAATAATTTCAAACATTACCACAGTAGTGCTACAATCCACACACACTCATCTCTATGGCAAGTAGCCATGCCCACATTCCTGGAGCAGGTTGGGGAAACCAGGGTGGACAAAAAGGACCTTGTTTTTCAAACTTTGAGGATCTGTGTTATGATTGCTGCTTCTGATCGAAGAGGTGCCTCCATAAAGGCAGGTGCCCAATGGTGCAAACCCCACAGGCTGAAGCAGCTTCCAAGAGATTTAAAGAGAAAGCACTTGTTATTTTTTTCTACTTTTTCCCTTTTCCTCTTTTAGAAGCTATACTTTAAGGACTAGGACAATCAAAAGCAACCACACATACAGGGAAATTTAGACGTCACCACTCATGCTAAGGTAAAGATTCAGGCTCAGAAAAGAACTGAGAAGACTTTAAGATTTTACCTTAGAAAAGAACTGAGAAGGCCTTAAGATTTTGTCTTAGGCTGATCTCTGGCACGGAGATACCCTGTAACAACAACAACAAAAAGCAAACCCTGGGGAAGGCAGAAAATCTGACTTCTAGTGTTACCACATAGATTTAAATGTATAGTTTTCAACAAAAAATATCATGAGAGACACAAAGAAACAGGAAAGTATGATCCATTTGAAGGAACAATATAAATCAACAAAACAATACCCCTAAGGAAGCCCAGAAGATGAACTTACTAGATAAAGTTTTCAAAACAACTATCTAAAGATAACTTACAGAGCCAAAGGTAGACATGAAGAAATACAGGAAAATGATGTATGAACAAAAGTAAAATATCAATAAAAAGTTTGAAAATATAAGAGGAACTTAAAATAAATTATAGAGGTGAAAAGTGCAATAACAGAAATGAAAATTTCACTAGAAGGGTTCAAAAGCATATTTAAGCAGGCAGAAGAAGGAATCAGTGAACTTGAAGATGAGACCACTGAAATTATCAAGTCTGGGAAACGGAAAGATAAAATATTTTTAAAAGACAGACAGAGTCTAAGAGATGCATTTCTCAGAGACCTGTGGGACACCATCAAGATGACCAACAAATTAAGTGTAGGAGTCCCAAAAGGAGTGACAGAAAAAAGTTAAACAAAATATTTGAAGAAATAATGGCTGAAATTTTCCCAAATCTGATGAAAAATGAATCTACAAATCCAAGAAGCTCACAAACTCCAAGTATTATAAACCTACAAGACCCACACCTAAACACACTATAACCAAACTGTCAAGAGACTGAGACAAAGAGAGACTCCTGAAAGCAGCAAGAGAGAAGCAACTCATTACATACAAAGAGCCTCAATATTATCAGCCAATTTCTTTAATTTCTTGGAGGTAAGAAGGCAGTGGGTTGATACATTCAAAGTGCTGAAAGAAAAAAGTTACCTACTGAGAATTCTATACCCAACAAAATTGTCCTTCAAAAATGAGAGACAAATTAAGATACACCTAGATAAAGAAAAGCTCAGGGAGTTCATTACCACTAGATCTTCCCTGCAAGAAATGCTAAAGGTAGTGTTCAGGTTAAAATGAAAACACTACACAGCAATGCAAGGCTCCAAGTACATGCTGTGGTCAAGAGGCTCACTTTAGAGGCAAAGACACAATTAGGTTGAAAGTGAAGGGATAGAAAAAGATATTTCATGCAAATAGTTATCTAACAGGATCTGGTTGGCTATACTAGTATCAGACAAAATAGACTTGAAATCAAAAATGTTACAAGAGAGAACGTTATATATTAATAAACATTTCAATACAGCAAGAATATCTAAAAATTATAAACATTTACACAGACCGTAAAAATATACAAGAGAGAGAAAGATAAATTGGTATACACATGGCAATGTTAATTTTAAAAGCTAGAGACAGAATAAAATAACTTTATAGGAGTTACGGAAAACAATCAAAGGACTAAAGCAACCAAGCGAACACCAGTCAAGAAAATGGCACATTCAAAAGGTAGGAAATTCTTAAGTCACCCTTACTCCTCCCCTTCCCCAGTGCAGCAGAATAACGGTCTGGAGGAAGCCCCAGCCCAGCTCCCAATCCCTTTTGCAGAACCGGAAACAGCAGAGAAGACCTTATCTGAAATGTTCAAAACTGGGGGGGGGGGGGGGGGGCTGCATGAAGTAGTGGACTCTGTTTTGTCTAAAAGCTCTGGGAAAGAGAAGGAGCATAACTGAGATCTATGGCTGAAAAAATAGACTAAAGGCTGTGGGCAGTGGTTATAAAAGCTGGGAGGGACAACAGTCACGTACTGCATAATGACGTTTCAGTCAATAACGGATTGCATATACGATGGTGGTCCCATAAGATTATAATGGAGCTGAAAATTTCTGAAAAGAATGACACCTCCTCAAGGAGAATCTCATGCAGATCCTTCAAGAGGTATTCCGGAAGAAGGCATTGTTATCATAGGAGATGACAGCTCCATGCATGTTGGTGCCCCTGAAGACCTTCCAGTGGGACAAGATGTGGAGGTGGTAGACAGTGATTTAGATGTAGGTCCTATGTAGGCCTGGGCTAATTGCGTTTGTGTCTTGGTGCTTAACAAAAAAGTTAAAAAGTAAACAATAAAAAATAAAAAAAAATTTTGAAGTAGAAGAAAGTTTGTAGAATAAGGATATAAAGAAAGAAAATATTTTTTACAGCTATACAATGTGTTTGTGTTTTAAGCTACATGTTATTACAAAAGAGTCAAAAGTTAAAAAAATGTAAAAGCTTATAAAGTAAAAAAGTGACGGTAAGCTGAGGTTATTATTGAAGAAAGAAAATATTTTTTAATAAACTTCAATAGCTTAAGTGCACAGTGTTTATAAAGTCTACAGTAGTGTACAGTAATGTTCTAGGCCTTTGCATTCAATTACCACTCACTCACTGACTCACCTAGAACAACTTTCAGTCCTGCAAGCTCCACTCATGGTAACTGCTCTATACAGGTGTACCATTTTTTATCTTTTATACTGCATTTTCACTGTACCTTTTCTATGTTTAGATACACAAATACTTACCATTGTGTTACAACTGAATACAGTATTCAGTACAATAACACGTTGCACAGGTTTGAGGTCTAGGAGCAATAGGTTATACCATATAGCCTAGTTGTGTAGTAAGCTATAACATCTAGGTTCATATAAGTACACTCTATGATGTTCATGCAATGATGAAATCACCTAATGATGCATTTCTCAGAAAGTATTCCCTTCATTAAGTGACACATGGCTGTATAGATCTATAGAAGCCTGAGGCAGAGATTACTAGTGGAGAAATACAATAGACCATCTAAAGTCCCAAGGGGAAGCTGTGGTGAGGCTCTTTGCAAAATAACTTTAAAAGCAGCTGTGTATACAGGAGAATGGATAAAGCCACACAAAGACCTTTATAGGATGCATTCTCAGGAAAGACCTGAGAAGACCTTAAGCTTCACCTTGAGCTGATTACAAGGTTCAAAACACTCTGCTAATTAGTGAAGGACAACCCCACAGAAAGTCAAGCTACAAAGATTAGTAGAGGGGGCTGTATCTTCATATGCCCAGTTTTCAACAAAACATCACAAGGCATACAAAGAAACAAAAAAACATGTTTCAATCTAAGGAAGAAAATGGCAGCAGAAATTATCCCTGTGTAAACATAGGCCTCAGACATACAAGGCAAAGACTTTAAAACAACTGTCTTAAATATGCTGAAAGAACTAAAGGAAAATGTGGACAAAGAATTAAAAGATATCAGGAAAACTATATAGGAACAAGATGAGAATATAACAAGAGATAGAAATTATAAAAAGGAACCAAACAGAAATTCTGGAACTGAAAATACAATAACTGAATTGAAAATATAAGAATCTCATGCAATCAATTGCAAAAAAACAAATAACCCAATTTTAAAATGGGCAAAAGACCTGAATAGACGGTTTTCCAAAGAAGGCATCCAAATGGTCCATAGGTATATGCAAAGGTGCTGAACATCACTAATCATCACGGAAACACAAATCAAAATCACAATGAGATATCATGTCACACAGGTTAGGATGGCTAGTATCAAAAAGAGAAGTGATAACAAGTGTTGGTGGAGATGGAAAGTTATCTATTGCAAAATAAATCCTCCAAAACTTAGCAGCTTAAAACAACAGACATGTGTTTTCTCGCACAGTTTCTGAGGGTCAAGAATCCTGAAGCAATTTAGCTAGATACCTCTGGCTCAAGCTTTTTTATGATGTTGCACTCAAGCTGTTAGCAGAAATTGGACTTGTCTACAGGTTTGACTGGGGCTGGAGGATCCACCACCAAGATGGCTCACTCTCTGGCTGCTATTGAAAGAAGACCTCAGTTCCTTGCCACAAGGACTTCTCCTCAGGGGATGTCCTCATGACTTGGCAACTTGCTTGCCCGGGAGTGAATAACCCAAAAAACAGAGCCTACCAAGATGGCAGCCACAGTGTCTTTTTGGGACTTAATCTCAAAAGTCCCACATTATTTTGCCTTGTCCAGTTATGCAGAAGTGAGTCACCAAGTCCAGCCCATACTCAGGGTGGGGAGTGGGGGGCACTCCAACTTTTAAATGGAAGTTTGTCAAACTATCTGTGGATATATTTCTATTAAAAACTATGAATTGCATCACTGTTCAATTTCTACTTCTGAGTCTCTTATACACTTATAAGTGTTGGTTCCAGAAGCACTTCCCGTAAAACTTCTTGCATATACATTTCTGCCTCAGACTCTCTTTCCCAGGGAACTGACCAAAAAAAAAAAAAAAAAAAAACGTTATGGTAATGGCTAACAAAACACGGTAACACTATTGGAAGGAAAATGGGCTGCCAGAAAGAGTATTACTTAATATATACAATCAAATCAAATCAAGGATAGATAATCAACAAGTTGAGGGTAGCTGCCCCAATAAAAAATCATGATCTCTTCTCTGATTTCCACAAGACCTAGTTCTCAGAACCCAAAACCACTGACTGGAGGAGAAGCCTTATACCCAGAAGGAAGAACTGTAAAATAATGCAGTAATTGCATACAAAATGATTGTTCCAGTCCTTCTCAGAGAGATCTAACACAATTTACTTGGGTTAATATGCACTGGGAACATTTTGAGAACTGCTGGACACCAAATTCATGGAGACACTAATATTGAAGGACTCAAAAAGTCATCATGCTCCCCCTCTTAGAGTGGGACCTTGGGGAGTCAGGAATAGAGTGTCCTGACTACAGCTTGACTCACAGTAGAACCATAGGGTCTACACTCTCAAAATGATTGTGTCTCCACCCACTGTAGGTACATGGGACAGAATATACTTGTAGGTTTGCAGAAATCCCACGATGGTTCCTTGGCCTGGGGCTTACGAGCTATCCTAGTGGAAAAAACCAAGTGAAAACTGGAAAACTACTATCTAACTCCCACCCAAGAGAGTAAATCAGAAACAATAGTTGTATTCCTGGGGAATAGCAAAAGTTATTCCACTTTTAGAGGCCTAGAGCACACAGGGGTAGTAGTTGCCATCATATCTCCATTTAATTATTTGCAGGGCGAGACTTAATTCCACTTGAGTCTGGCCCTGCAAATAATTGACTGATCTTGGAGGATAACAGTGAACTATTACAAATAGAACCAAACATTAGACTCAATTATAGCTTCTAGCCACACGTGGTGTCTTTGCTGGAGCAAATTAACAGATATGTGTCATGGCATCTGGGTACTAATCTGTGGAATGTGTTGTTTCCATCTCTATTAAGTATAATAACTACAAGCACTTCATATTCACATGAAATGTGCCACAATATACATTTACATTCTTGCTCCAAGACTCTGTTACCTCTCTGCCCTATCTTTATAACATAACCCAAAAGACCTGGACTGTGTGCACATTTTATAGAATATCAAGTTGGTTCTTTACACCAATGACATGGTATTGATGAGAGTAGATGATTAAGAAATGGCGATACATTGGAGACTTTGGCAAGACATACGTGATACTAAGTGGGGGAAATAAATTCTGCAAATATTCAGGAGCCCACAACATCAGGGATATTTTAGAATTCTAGGTGGCTGAGACATGCCATGATATACTCTGCAAAATAAAAGACAAATTCTTCTATATTGCATCTCCCACCATGAGGAAGCAAGCACAGTGCCTAGGAGGCCTCGTCACTGCTATACATAGTATTTTCCATATGGAGTTCTTTTCAATCCATTTACTGAGTAACATGGAAGACTGCCAGCTCTGAGAGGGCCCAGCATATGTAACAGCTCTGGAGAAGGTGGGAGCAGTCCTGCACATGGGTCATACTACCTGAAAATACCTCCCACAGTAGAAGAGTCATTTGAGTGGGAAATGATGTTGTATAAAGTTTATGGCAAGCCTCAATAGGAGAATCATACCACAGGCCTTAAAGTTATGAAGCAAAGTAATGCCACCTGAAGCATGACCAAGGACACCAAATTGCCATGTGACCAGAGCACATGATCACTAAGTAGGTCGTGTTAAAGCCACCAAGTCATACTGTCAGGTGGGCCAGCAGCAATCCCTCCTAATGTGGAAGTACCTCTGGGACAAGCACAGGTAGGGACAGAGGACACAAATAAGCTGTGTAAGAAGGTGGTTCAAAGCCCCGTCATCTATTAATGTTACTCATTTCAGTTCACGCCAAGCCCCCCTGAGTGTCTGTTATGACCAGATGACAGAGGAAGAAAATAACTGAGCTAGGTTCACATGGGGAATGACTCACTGTATGGATACAAGCCACAAATGGACTGCTCCTGAACTACTGGCCCACTCTGGGTGACCATGATAGTCAATGCTGACAGGAAATTCTCTAAACGGGCAGAGATTCGGGCATTACACCCAATCACCCCCTTGTATAGAAATAAAAGTAAGCTGCCATAAGATACATACAGATTAAAGAGGTTTTAAAATACCTTAGCTTATTGCTCTGGGCATGAAAACAGAAAGATTGGATGATTGGGGGTTAGAAGACCTGGGCAAGAGGCACATAGAGGCACCTGTGGGAATGACATGAAGTGTGAAGATCTTTGCATCACATTTATCAACCATTGGAGACTACAACCGATAAAGGAGGCATTAAACAATCAAGTAACCAAAATGACTTAGAGTTGATGTCCACTATCCTCCTTCATCAGCCTCCCCAGTGCAGGCAAAATTGGCTTCTCAGTGGAGGCAGGGATTGTGGCCATGCACAGGTCCAACAACATGAGATCCCACTCACCCTTTGTCTCTCCCTCTAAGTTACAAATAAATGGACATCCATTAACCAACAGAGGATTCCAACACTGCACAGCAGGATGCCTGAGAGGTCCACACAGGCTTGCATCTGAATGTGGGTGGACTGGACCTCCGGGAAGCAGTGGAACCAGGGGAGCAGCCCCCTCCTCCCTCCAGCGACAGCAATCCAGGTTGCAGATCCTCACACAGTGACCAGCATACCTGTGCAGGGGCAGCCCAGCCCATGTGCAAACGCTTGCAGAGCAAACAAAGCCCAAAGTCAGTAGAAGGAGGGAAATAATAAAAGTCAGAGCAGAAGTAAATGAAACAGAGACTAAAAAAAATAGAAAGGAGCAATGAAACTAAGAGCTGGTTCTTTGAGAGGATAAAAAATATTGACAAACCCTTAGCCAGACTCACTGAGAAAAAAGGTGAGAAGATTCAAATAAATAAAATTGGAAATGGAAGAGGAGACATTACAACAGACACTACAGAAATACAAAGGATTATAAGAGAATACTATGAAGAGCTACATAGCAACAAATAGAAGAAATGGATAAATTCTTAGAATCATACAACCTACCAAAACTGAATCAAGAAGAAATTGAGAAGCTGAATAGGCCAATCACAAGTAAAGAGATTGAAACAGTTATCAAAATCCTCCCAAAAAACAAAAGTCCAGGACCAGATAGCTTCTCTGGTGAATTCTACTAAACATTCAAAGAAGATTTACTACCTATCCTTCTCAAACTATTCTGAAATACTGAAGAAGAAAAGATGCTTCTTAACTCATTCTACGAGGTTAACATTACCCTGATAACAAAACCAGACATGGACAATACAAAAAAGAAAAATTACAGGCCAATATTGCTGATGAACATATATATATGCAAAATCCTCAACAAAATATTAGCAAATCAAATACAACAATACATTAAATTGATCACACACCATGATCAAGTAGGATTTATTCCAGGGATGCAGGGATGGTTCAACATCTGCATATCAATCAATGTGATACACCACATTAACAAAAGGAGGAATAAAAAATCACATGATCACCTCAAAAGATTCAGAAAAAGCACTTGAAAAGATCCAACATCCATTTATGATAAAAGAAAAACCTCACAATAAAATGGGTATAGAAGGAAAGTACCTCAACATTATAAAGTCCATAAATGACAAACCCACAGCCAACATCATACTTAATGGTGAAAAACTGAAAACCATTCCTCTGAGAACAGGAACAAGAGAAGGGTGCTCACTCTTGCAACTCTTATTCAACATAGTACTGGATGTTTTGGCCAGAGCAACTAGCCAAGAAAAAGAAATAAAAGGGAGACAAACTGGAAAGGAAGAAGTAGAACTCTCACTTTTGGTGGATGACGTGATTCTATATATAGAAAACCGATAACAATCCACCAGAAAACTATTAGAAATAATCAACTACAGCAAAGTTGCAGGATACAAAATCAACATCCAAAAATCAGTTGCATTTCTATACACTAGTAAAGAACTAGCAGAAAGAGAAGTCAAGAATGCAAGCCCATTTACAATCATGACAAAAAAGAATAAAATATCTGGGAATAAATTTAACCAAGGAGGTGAAAGACCTATACACTGAAAACTATAAGACATTATTGAAAGAAATCGAAGAAGACGTAAAGAAATGGAAAGATATTCCATGCTTATGGACTGGAAGAATAAACATAGTTTAAATGTCCATATTACCTAAAGCAATCTACAGATTCAATGCAATCCCAATCAGAATCCCAATGACATTCTTCATGTAAATAGAACAAAGAATTCTAAAATTTATGTGGAACAACAAAAGACCCCAAATAGCTGAAACAATCCTGAGAAAAAATTTAAAAATGGAGGTATCACAATCCCTGACTTCAAGATATACTACAAAGCTATAGTAATCAAAACAACATGGTACTGGCACAAAAACAGACACACAGATCAATGGAACAGAACTGAAAGCCCAGAAATAAAAATCATACATCTACAGAGAGCTAATCTTTGACAAAGAAGCCAAGAACATAAAATGGAGAAAGGAAATTCTCATCAGTAAACGGTCTTGGGAAAACTGGACATCCACATGCAAAAGAATGAAAGTAGACCATTATCTTACACAACATACAAAAATTAACTCAAAATGGATTAAAGACTTGAATATAAGACCTGAAACCATAAAGCTCCTAGAAGAAAATATAGGCAGTACATTTTTTGACATTGGTCTTACCAGTATCTTTTCAAATACCATGTCTACTCAGGCAAGGAAAACAAAACAAAAAATAAACAAATGGGACTACATCAGACTAAAAGCTTCTGCAAGGCAAAGAAAACCATGAACAAAAGAAAAGACAACCCACCAATGGGGAGAAAATATTTGCAAATATATCTGACAAGGGGTTAATTTCCAAAATATATAAAGAACTCACAACTCAACAACAAAAAATATGGACAACCCAATCAAAACAGGGGAAGAGGATATGAACAGACACTTTTCCAAAGAAGATATACAGATGGCTTCCAGGCACATGAAAAGATGTTCAATATCGCTAATTATTAGGGAAATGCAAATCAAAACTACAAGATATCACCTTACGCCTGGCAGAATGCCTATAATTAACAAGACAAGAAATAACAAGTGTTGGAGAAGATGTGGAGAAAAGAGAATCCTCATACACTGCTGGTGGGAATGCAAACTGGTGCAGCCACTGTGGAAAACAATATGGAGATTTCTCAAAAAACTGAAAACAGAAATACCATATTATCCAGACATTCCACTACTGGGTATATCCAAAGATCATGAAATCAACAATTTAAAGAGATTTATGCATCTATGTGTTCATCACTGCATTATTCACAATAACCAAGACATGGAAGCAACCGAAGTACACAAGAACAGATGAATGGCTAAAGAAGACGTGGTAGATATATATACGATGGAATACTACTCCCTCATAAGAAAAGAAAAATCCTGCCATTTGCAACAACATGGATGGACCTTGAGAGAATTAAAGTAAAATAGGCCAGACAGAGAAAGACAAACACCATATGATTTCACTCATATGTGGAAGATAAACAAACATATGGATAAGAAGAACAGATTAGTGGTTACCAGAGGGGAAAGGGATGGGGAGAGGGTGAAAGGAGTAAGGGGGCATATGTGTATGGTGATGGATAAAAACTAGTCTATTGGTGGGGAACATGATGCATTCTATACAGAAACTGATATATAATAATGTACACCTGAAATCTATACAATGTTATAAGCTAAAATGACCTCAATAAAATAATTTTTTTTAAAATCACACAATACTGCTGGATGGATTCCAGTAATTTTGGAATTTATTTTGGGAATGGTCTGCCTTAAAATATAGACCATTCATAGGCCCAAAATGTTCTTTTTGTGTGTGTGTGTGTGAGGAAGACCAGCCCCAAGCTAACATCTGCTGCCAATCCTCCTCTTCTTTTTTTTTTTTTTTTTTGCTGAGGAAGACTGGCCCTGGGCTAACATCCCTGTCCATCTTCGTCTACTTTATATGGGATGCTGCCACGTCATGGCTGACAAGCAGTGTGTCGGCAGGCGCCTGGGATCTGAACCCATGAACCCCGGGCTGCCAAAGCGCGAACTAAACCGCTGTGCCACCAGGTGGCCCCCCAAAATTTTCTTTAGTAGACCTTTGAAGTACCTCAAAGAAATGGGCAGTCACTCTCTAGAGCAGCAGGATCTGAAGCCCAAAAGGAAGCCAAAGACAGAGAAAAACTGTGATTGCAAGTATAACTTGAAGTACACCATCACGCATTGCTTAATGATGGAGATACATTCTGATAAATGTGTTGTTAGGTTATTCCATCATTGTGCAAACATCACAGAGTATACCTATGCAAACCTAGATGGTATAGCCTACTACACACCTAGGCTATATGGTACTAATCTGATGGGACCACCATTGTATATGAGGCCCTTTGTTGACCAAAACAGCACGTGACTATAATCTCAAGTTGAAGGGCAGAAAAACAAATGCTCTGAATGACAAGTGTTGGAATTTGGAATCCAGTGGCTTTTCACAGGGAAATCCTGGTAGTGAGCTCCAGCTTAAGTAATATCAGGGACTGATTTATTAAAGAATGGTTAATGACTTCCTTGAGCAAAGCTGGGAAAGCCAACAAATGATTTTATAAAACTGAGTGAAAATTTGTAAAAATGAACGTGCTGGTATGTAGTAAAAAAAGAAACATAAGGTCTCAGAAAATTATTGCTGAGAAAAAGAAGAAAATCATCTGGCATTCTTGAAAACTAGAAGTATTTTTTGCTTACATTAGGTGATACTTTGGTTTAAGCCAGAAGACTCTATATTTAATACAAAAAGAACGAATATAACTTACAATGATATGTGAAATTCTGAAACTGTATCAACAGAATGTATCTAAAAAGCCTGGGGTATTTAGCAGAATTATATTTTTATATAGAACAAGATAATATTTTTAAGTAATAACTGATATGTTTTATGTTTTCTCCACCCCAAACACACACACACACACACACACACACACACACACACCACTCTTCATTTCATTTCTTCACTTCTGCAGTAGGGTGGTCATACATGCTGGTTTGCCCAGGATGGACCGAGCTTACATCCGTTATCTTGGCATAATTACTGCATGTCCCCTTTCGTTACCAGAAGTGCCTCAGTTTAGTTTTTATGATCCTATCTAAGGCCTTTCTTTTCAAGTATCTGGAAATGAAACATTAAACGTAGTAATGAGTCATCACATCATAGGAGGGAAATTGTCTAAGTGAAGCAAGCGAATGATTCACTTTGGGTTCAGAAATCTTTGTCCAAGTGTAAGAAAGATTTAGGAAGACATCTTATTTGGCTAGTCCTGTCCTCTATGCCATCCTCTCAACCCCGGCACCAGCTAAAGATCTTCTGAGCTGGGGAAGGAGTGTCCGAGAGGAAACAATAGAGAGTAGGAACTGAAAAAGAACTTTGGTCAGGATACATGCCCCACCATCCAAACTGGAGAGAATGAACTCTCCCACTCATTAGGAAACCAGGGGTATAAGGAGGTGAATTTATGTAGAGAATTGAAAACTTACTAGAAGTCTCTGTTTTGTTGTCACCAGGCATCAGCAATATTAAACAATGTAAGTGATAAAATCCTCCTACCTACCCAGAAAAATATTCTGTTGGTCTAAGTTCTAAACTATTTATATGATTATTAAGTCTTAATAATATATCTATAGGCTTTAAATTGGCACATTTTGGTTACTTATCACTTAAGAAATGTTGTATTCTACCTGGACATTGCTTTGGAGAACTCCCAGTTATACAGTTGGTCCCGGGCATCTGGGGACCCAGCTACACAGATTTGTTTCAAGAATAAGTTCATTAGGGTTCAGAATCATACCAGCTCACTTTTGGCACTGTTTTGATCTCCAACCCCTGTGGTATGACATATTCCTGCCTTTAAATAGTGGATTCAAAATCAACAGTGAAAGCGTAAAGATTGGAAAGATAAAGAACTTGGACTTGAATTACTCCAATTATGTCATTTTATATGGCCACTTGGAGTTTTATCTGTGTTTAAAATTTAAAATACTAAAACATAAAGCAAACTTTGAGATGTAAATTTTTGTTTGGTGAGTGAACATTTCATTTTATATATGAAATACTTTACTGAATTTGAATAATAGTTTTAAATTGAAATTTATGGTTTCAATTTGTAGTGATTAAATCTTTTAAACTGAGTAATAAATTAAGAAAATAAAATGTTATATCAGTGGTACAATTTAGTAGTTGCCTATATTATAACTTTCACTGATGTTTCTGTTTTTGTTTTTTTATTTGCTTACTGGACTATCATTGACATAAAATATTATTATACCAGGGTGTTAACCAAAGGATCAAAGTTCAAATTGTAAGGTAGAATAAAAACTGTTGAGTTAATTGTGCTTTGTAATATTTGTTTTATTTTATTCTATTGTTTTGCTGATATGGTTATGTATATGAAGTCCAATAAAAATATTCTCAGTGTCTATTTATTCTGCTATTATTTGTTTCATTTCATGATTATTACTGAAAATGATTTTGTCCTATAGAGGATGAAGGGCTTAAAATATGACCTATAAGGTGACACCTACATGGGTGACAAATATGCAAGGTTCTGCCCTCCACCCCCTGCACAAAATTGGGGAAGGAACCTGTGCACCACTCCCAATAGGAGCCTTTGTCAGTCGATAGCACTCTAGTCTAGATGCTTCCCTGCCACAAAGGTAAAGAAGCAGCAGAGCAAAGATGGCTATATGCTGGAAAGGGCATGCTGACGGACCCTGGCCTCCCAAGGCTTCAAATAGGACAAGAAAACAGCTAAAGGTAAGACCTGATGGCTTGAAGGAGTTTGAGAGTCTTGAGGAGGGTGCACCCTATGGAAAGTGATATGAACTGCACCTTTGGGAAATGAACCGAACCATAGGTTCCTCAACAAGATGCCAGATGGACAGTCACAGACCACGACAGGATGAGTTCAACCGGGGCAGAGGCAAGCACAGGACAGAGGGTAGTGCTAGGCCGGACTTCACTCTCCTCCCGTGTCACTTAGGCAAAAGAAAGAGAAAATACTCGGAAATGGCTCAATTTAAACCTGAAATGACTGAGTGTACCAATGCTGTATGCCATCAGGCAGAACTGGGACTCTAAATAGGGACGAAGTTATATTTTTTCTAAGCTACATTATTGTACAGCCTGTTACTCGGTTTTAAAGAAAATTCCCTCTGCACCTCTTACGTTGGTGAGTAAAATCCAAACACCCCAAAATGGAAATGGTTTTCAGATTTGCTGACAGGATTGCATTGATTGCATACATGGAGGACAGGCAATACTGTTGTTTTCTCTCCTGTGGATGCCTCATCCAGAGGGCTGAATTTCTCAAGGAGTCTTTTTTCTTAATCATTGAATCCCCTGAAACTAACAGTACCCAGAAAATTGTAGGTGTAGTGGAAACTGTTGTGCACTGCTTACACATGAGGTGAGCTGCCTGCCCCCTGCTGTCTGCAGAACTAAATGGCGAATTCACCCAACCCCAAGGAGCATTGATGGCTGACAGCTCCTAACTGAGTCCCTTTCTGGGAGGGTCACCCCCTTGTCTTTGGCAGCCTGCAGCCACAGACTGATAAATGGAGAGAAGTAAAGGACTGGCCCTCTTGCCTCAATGCAGGACAACTCTGTAGGGCCATCGAAGCTCCGGCTCCCCATAGGCAGGCTCAGACCTTTGCTGTGACTTCATCACAGGTCAACTTCTCCCTCTACCCAATCCTGCTTCCTCCACTTCCCCCAGAAAACTTCCTGCCCCACAAACCTCCATCTCAGAGTCTGTTTCCCAGGGAGCCTGATCTGCAACAGTAGATTCTCTACGATGCTAAACTGAACTGACACCACAAAAGCTGCAAACCCCAAAACACACATTTCCTATGGAATTACCTAAAAGTGAAAATCTGTTAACAAGTGCTACCCATGTGTCTCACTACATATGAAGCTTTTCTAAGGAATCCCAGCCATGAGTCTGGATAGAAGGATAGGCTTTTGTGCATCGGAGCGTGTTCTGGGTCCTAATGGAATAAAAAGAGCAAGGATCTAAGATTGTAAGGTGCTGTTTTTGTCCATCCAACTCCTTCACTTCCTAATCCACAATAATCATCCGATTCTGGAGAACTAACCCATCACGTTATTTGGAGGCTGATGTCATGAAGCCCTAAATTCAGCTGTACTCTTCTCTAATCCAGGATTTGACATCACTTAATCCAGCACATTCCTCACTTTGCTTAAGCTATTTTCTTGAGTTTTCCATCCCTTGCACCTAAGAGAGTCATTACACAGATCTACTTGTGGCTCCGGGAATATCTAGAGAGAAGAGACCTCAAGAAGTCTCTAACAGGTTATTTCCCCATATTTGGAGGATGACAGATCAAACATGCCATATATACTTCTTTCCACCCTTTTCTTAATATTATACATCTTCAGGGGTCCTCATGTTTGGCGTCAGTGTATATGTTTTCGATGGACAAGCCTCTGTGAGCCTCTCCCACCCCACCCTTCCTGAGCCCAGCCTTGCAGAGTGGTAGTTTTGAGTGTGAGCTCCCAAAAGGCAGTTTCATCAGTGACCTATAAGCAGTTATTAAAGCACTGTTTTTCTGTTGCCCTGTGAAGTCCCAGGGTTTTGGGGGAGGTGTCTCAGGGTTGCCTTGGACGCCCACCCACAGGGTATAGAGGTATGCAAGAACAGAACCCTCAGCATCTGCGTGTGAGCGAGACACACTGAAACTTCTTGCTCTACCACTCTGAGCCAAGATGGTGGTGAAGTCTGCTTCTGCTGGGCTCCCTGAGATGCCAAAGCTGCCCTCCTGATAGGTTTCAGCGTTTGGGCAAGCTCTGCCACAGCCACTGGTTGGTGGCTAATTGGCATCAAAGAGGTTCTGACATTACATGGCTCCCTAGTTCCTCCCCAGACTGAGATCTCCCCCCACCTCATCCCCACCTTCCATCAACAGCACATACCTTGTTACTTCAGCTCTGTGAACAGATACTGAATGCAGGTAATTACAACTCAGTGTCTGTACCCTGCAGAGACCTTTCACCCCAAAGGTGTCATAGATCGGCTTCAAAAGTTTATCCTACTCACTAACATTTATTACTACTCAGCTAATAGCTGAGGCCTGATATGGGGATTATATGCAATTGACTCTTCCTCTGCTGGTGAGCCCCATGGATGATGTGGATGACTCAGCACTTTGCCCCTGCCCAAATTGTCCTTTTCATCACGCATCTTCGGGCCGTAAGTAACCTCTTCCCCTTGGGGTTCATTATAAACCAGCTCGTGATTTCAATTTCCTTATTTCACCAATGGAGACAACACTACTATAAATACCCAGTTAAAACAGTGGATAAAGCTGGTTGGGTGGGGCAGCTGTTTAAGGGGCCACAGAGTCTGTAATGGAGCTAACTAACACATGGAGCCACGGGGTGAGTGAAGGTCTTAAAGCATCTAAAATAGCACCTGGAACAGCATGAACACTCCATGAATGTCGCTATTGCTGCCGTCATTATTATTTTATTCCCATCACCTGTTGGCAGAGCATGTCCGAGAGGGCATCCAGGCTACCAGATGCCACTCTGCCTGCCTGCATGAAGCTCTGGGCGCTGCTTCACCCAGAGCTGCTCCATTTTCAGCCTTTTATACATCAGGCAGCTCCATGATATTGTGGCTGAAGAGACAGTTCTGCTGCTGATGTAAAGTGTGGAAGTCACTGCTCTGGAAAATCAGTTGAAGCCACAGGTCCCTTGTCTTTCTGACTCAGAATTTCTCACTGCTGCTGATCTCTGCTCATGCATTCAGGCAAAGGTGGGGGAAGCCATCTTTCATCAAGATGAAAAGACAAGGGAGCTCTGGACTCAAATGATTTTTTCAAAAGCCATTCTTTTGAAGTGGAACTAGAAGTACCCCAAACCACTCATTTACAAAGCATCCCCCACATTGCTGTAAACTCAGATATGCTTTAACTTTGAAGTTGAACTTTAAGCAATCTTTCTGAAAACAAACATAAAAATTAATCTTTTTATACTTAACCTAGCAAAATGAATAGTCCAAGTTATCAAAAATATATATTTTAAAACCACCATAATCAAGAAAAAAAAACACTTCCTCTGTACCAAGAAGCAGCCTGGTACATAAGTAATTGCCTTCTCATTAAAGAGTCTGCCTAGCTGATGGTCAGCTCCAAAAGTATTGGGAACAAAAACTTGCAGAGAACAGAACTTTAGTGGCTCAAATAGCCTTCTTAGAGTTTGTATAACCATTTTCCGTTCTGTTAAAATTATAAAAGAAGTATCAGTAGGAACAGTGTGGGGGTCAAAATGGTCTATGATCATCAGAATGCAGTGTGTCCAATGCCCTCTGTCCTTATCTTGCACTTGAATATGTGTGATCAAAGCACCCAAGTCCTACAGATTCAGGAGTCATCCTTCTCTCAAATCTTACTTTTTGGACTAAGCTCCCCTGCTGCATGTCTGCAGGAAATCCAGTTCTTTCCCCCAAGGATTCCAGAGGACATCTACACAGAACCTCTCTGGTCCTCTTGCTTGCTAAGGATCCCCTCCGGTGGTCCCTGAGCCTCTTCTCTCCATAGCTATAGTCCTCTTGGATATTACAAACCATGCAGTCTGGCCCCCTTCTTTTACTCCCCTTCTCAGTACAAGGCTTGAGAATGAGAAAAGGTGATTATAAGCCTAAGACAAAAACTAGGAACTGGGGAGCAGTTTATCTCTACTCTTGGTGTCACAAGGGGTTCCCCTCTGTACATTTCTCCCCTCAACCCCTGGCCCACTGCCCCAGTGGTGGGGTTCATTCCTCTTCATTCAGTTGGCATCCCTGCCTGACATGTTTTCCACACCCCATCTCCCACTCCTAGCCAACAGAACCAGATCCGTTTATCATCATAATAATCTCTGCAGAGGTTATTCAGTGTTTCCTGAAGTTGACCTTCCATCCTTAAGCAAAACATCTGGATTATGTGCAGCACCTGCGGGTTTCATCATGTGTCCCTAATACTGGGCCTCCCTCCCACTAAGGAACAGAGCACGCTCATGTTCTCTGACTTTCCATGTGACATGCCAAGTGAATCAATACCACCACTACCCCCACTTGCCCATGCCCCCAAAGTAAAAAGGAATAAACACTAAAAAATAAGGGTACAAACAAGAGACCAGTATTTAACATCTCAGAACATTTGCATTCAGATTAATTTCCCTCAGGATTCCCCACCAACAGTGGGTACATGCCTCATACCTACAATAAAAAGGTTCACCCAAGTGGTCCCATTCAAAGCAGAGATTTCGGTTTTTACCCTAGAAAGCAGACACTGCTACAGGTTTTTTAACAACACTGTAAGAAACCCTCCTCTCCTCATCTGCAAAGTGTTGGGTGAGCATTCCAGAGCTCACAGCTTGATAGACAGCTTGGAAGCAGAAAGAGACTGCTGTCCAGCAGGTGGTCACTTCCCTGAGCTCCATCATGCCTTTTGTCCTCTCAACCGACTCAGAACTTCTCACTGCCATCCCTGACCACTGCCTGCAGGTTCAGGCAAATGTGGGGGCAGCCAGGATGTAGCAATTGGTAAACATTCAAAAATGTCTGTTGGATGAATGAGTAAACATAAGCCCTGGTATGCTCCTAAGGATCTCTGCCTCCCTGGGTGCAAACTGGAAAGAAGCCAAGGAATTGTCTTTCTGTCCCAAACATAAGCAAGATACAGATGAGACATTTGTTTAGAGGTTACTAAACACTCCCTGGAATGGGGGAGTTTTTTGTTCATCAAACAACATCCAGTTTGTTTGATTAATGATTAATACGGTCTGTGAGTTCAAAGTCAACTTCAGATCAAAAAGTTCACTAATCCATGATTGACTTGGTTCAAAGTTAAATGGAATCTACTTTATAAATTACTGATACTTGGGGTCTGCCTTAAAGGAAGTCTCAACCTAGACCAGGTATGAATAAAGAGACTGAAGGAAGATGTATTGAGAACTCAAGTGATTTTCGGGGATGGGGGAAATGATTAGGGGAACTAGGGGGCATGACTTTATCCTAGCCATGATTCACAGAAACAGGGGCATGCTCTACCTACCAGCACCTCGAAGTGCCACGCAAAGCAAAGAGAAGGGCCACTCAGGAAGAGCAGGTAGAAGACAAAAACACACCCCCAACTCCAGTGTCTAGGAAATAGGAGGAGGCAGTCAAGTTTGGATTGCGAAGAGGAGAACAGAGCGGGGAAACATTGAAGAGTTTCATTGAGGGTCTGTTTTCTCCAAATAGGAGAAAGTCTCGTGGGAGATGCTAACTGATTTCACATGAAATGTTTTGGAGGTTCCACCCTGCTCTCTTCCACATTCTTCATACTTCCGAGGCATTTCGAGAGCCCTTCTCTGGCTTTCTTGGGTGCCTGTGGCTCTCAATTGACACTAGCAACCCCCAGTCATAATTTTAGATCTTCCTTCATGTCAACATTCTTCAAAACACCAAAATCACTCCTCCCTCTCCCTCATGCACACAGAAGTCCGCTGATTAAATTATTTTAAATATTCATCTGGAATCAGTGAAAACAGAAATTTCAAGTTTTCTGGTCCTTATAAGGTAGAAAAGCAAGATAAAATGGTCGTATTGATTGTACTTAAAATTGGGGCTTTTTAAACAATAAAGAAGAAAACTGACGTAGAATTTAAAAAAGAAAATATTTCTTGGGAATGGTGTTCCTAGTTTAAAGCATAGGTGGCTCTGAGTAGCGAGTTACGGGTTTCCATAAAGTCTTCCTCCGCTGATTCGCATTGTGGATCTAAAAGGGCAGAACTAGGGTAAATGGAAACGAGTTAGAGACATCTTGGCTCAATAAAAAGAACTTCTGAAAAGAGTTCTTCATTACTGGGAATGTTCCAGCAGAGGCTTCCAGGATGTTTTAGGTAGCGTTCAAGCATCACAGACTAGGGTCAGCCTAAGAAACAGGCAAGGTCCCATCCTACAAAGAGAGTAAAATGGGATAAGTATATGAAATGCCTAGCACAGTGCCTGGAGCCTAATAGATGCACAACAAATATTAGGTTCTTCCCACCCTGAGAGTTCATGGGTCCGTGATCACATTTGTGGATGTATTTCTGGAGGGGTAATTGGATGCATTCTAGATTATTCCAGAAGCTCACAATTTTCTTACATGGGGCAATTGAGAGAGGAAGGCAAGGGCAGGGAAAGAGGCACGTTCCCTTTGCTGCTATCAGCAGCTCCTCCTCTGCTTGGAGTTTTTCGCACAGTCAGGCAGTCACTGGTTTGGGGCTTATGCTGTCCACTACCGCCGAAATCACTGCTCCAGCAGCCTTCGCCCCTTCCATGAGGGCGTGCTCCACCTGCAAAGCAGATCAGTTCACAGGACACTCAGTGACGATCCCAGGCTTGCGCCCTGCCCCTCCCCCCACCTCACCTCTCCTCTTCAGGAATCGCCTGCCTGGACTCTTTTCCTACAGGAGAAAGAAACCTGTGCTATCCTGTACTTCCAGAGGTCCCAGAGCTGCAAGAGACCTAGATGGACATCAGAGGCAGATGCACTCCCCTTTCTCCAGGAAGCATCCAGGGCTCCTGGTCCCCTTCTTCCCTCAGAGCCATTCACCCCAGGGTCTGCCTCCAGTGTGGGGCTCAGAGCAAAGGATCTCAGAGGGCACAGCCACTGAGGCCCTCATCCTACATATGGGGAATCTGAGAGCCAGGAACTCACTCGGACAAAGTCACACAGTGAATTAGTGTCCAGGCTTAGATCTGGGCTTAGGTCTCATTGTAACCACAGGACCAGTTTAAACTGACCCCATCTTATCAACAACAGAATGTTACATTTGTTTTTCAGGGGCAGTGACCCAAAACTGCAAGTCATGTAGCTGGAGCATGCACAGAGGAGAAAATTTTGACCTGAAATAACACCTGGAACCAAAGATTCTCCCCGCCATGGAACCAAACAACCAGGACACACCAGAACTCAAAAGCCAGACTGTCTTCAGAAGCAAGGAGTCCGTTGTCTAGGAAGGTCCGGTGTTAATGCCAGTTTACACACCTTACCATAAATGTTTAAAGCCCTCCAATCAAAACTTGCCCCACCAGCACTTCTGTGTACCAGCCTGTCTCCTCTAACCTCTCAAATTTCACCCCAAACCCTGGATCAAGGAGACAGATTTGAGAGCCTTGCCTCCTGTCTCCTTGCTGGTTGACCTCCCAATAAAGCCTTTTCTTTTCTCAAAAGCCAGTGCCATAGTACTGGCTTTTTATGCCCATTGGGGATGAAGCCCTCTTGCTCAGCAACAATTTCTGGTGACCATGAAGGGACCTACGTTCTGTGACCACCCATCCAAGGCTCTGCAGCCCCTGCCAGGGTGTGGGGTCTCTTCGCCGACACTAAGCAACCAGCTAGGCAACTTTGTCTGGAGGTTCGGCTGATTGGATTCCCATTTCCCACCATGGTGCTCCAGGCCCCTCGGCACTTTTTCACTTTTGAAAGAAGAAACAGCTCCTGGATCAGACGTCTTTTGGGTGAGTAATCACATTTAAACATGCCTGTGCCTAAATTGTCTAATAACCTCGTCAGGATTGTGGGTTCGAGTCCCACCCAAAGGGAGACAATATAAAAGGTTACAGTCACTGAGGTACTCAAAGGATTGGGTTAGGGTCCCAGGACATTGGATTTCTTTGTTCATGTTTGTCTATGTTTGACTGTTTTATTTCTTAAAATTATTTGGGGACTGAGTTTCTCAGTGACCATGACAAACTCTCTTTAGAAATTAACCTTATGAGGGTCTTCTCATTCTGAAGAAAAGAGGCACTATTCCCTCTGGTCCTTTGGGATGTTCCCAGGTGACTGGGTATTTTACGGACATGTCAGGGTGTCTTCCCATGATGTGCAACAGATTCACAGGAGCCCACTTTGTTATCAGGCCTTCATTGTTCACAGTGAAGCAGTCAGCAGTGGAAGCTCATCCGGGGCTTACTCATCTGAGCTTTGTTGGTGCCAAAACACATAAGAGAAAAAGCTGACCCCTTGGTTATTCCTGGGGGAACTGTTCTCACGAGCACACTATCAGACCCTAAACACCATCACCTAGAAAGACCTTGTTTGTTGCGGCCACCTTGATAAAACACCTTAAAATAGGAAATGTAAATGGTACACCAAAGTGCAACCCACTGGGATGCACTCTTCAAAATTGGGTGATGTTCAGTTATGAGCCCATGAAGAAAAAGAAAATTATTTTCTCTTATAATATGGCCCAGACCCAATACTTTTGGGGGTCAGATGAGGTGTGGGTCTCTGAATTATAAAACCATCTTGCAATTAGATCTATTCTGTAAAAGGGAAGAAAAATGGGACAAGATCCCATATGTGCAGCCTTTTGCATCTTTATATAAAACAAGCATTTGAAAAAGGGTTGTTAGATCTTGACTCAGAGTGAGGATCCACAGGAAAAAACCTGTCTTCCCAGAATCAAAGTCAAATGATGACCTTGTCCTTCCTCATTTGCTATCCCCTACACTGCCTCCACCATATTACAGGGGTGTGATTAGAGATGACCAGGAAGGGCATAATGAACCCCTGGAAGCTGCTGGCTCAGCTTTGTACCCCACTGTAGTAACTAACAGACAGGAATGGTCTCCCCTCCTCATACCCATCAGGGTACTGAATGCGGCCCAGGGAATGCTCCAACCCAGGCAGGGCAATTCCTGCTAAGACAAGTCCCTGCAGATCTCAATGACCAAGACCAGCCCAGAGGATTTTTGTATGTGTATTCCCCCTTTTCAACTTCATATTTTATACAACTGGGAAAACAACATACCTGCTTACCCAGATGATCCCTAAAAGATGGAAAGTTTATTTACGTCCATCTTTGCTACTCATAACCCCAAGTGGCTGGCATGGAGGGCCCTTATGAACATTCTCCTCGTGACAAAGGAGCATAGGATGATGCTGGAAAAATCTTGTCAGAAGGTTGAGAGTCTTCATGAGTTACAACCTAATGATCCAATCAAGGCCCCCACAGAACAAGCCATGCCGGAAGTTGAGACAGGTTGGAACCCCAAGGACCCCAGAGACCACGTAAAATTAAACCATTACAAAACATGTTTAATAACTTGAATGCAGAAGGGGGTTCCAAAACTGAACAGCCTAAATAAGCTCCAGGAGGTATAACAGGGGCCAAAAGAAAATCCTTCGACCTTTCTAGAGTCTTTGACGCCTACAGAAAGTATAATGATATTGACCTGGAACATCCAGATAACATATGACTTTTGTCAGCCAGAGTGCTCCTAATACAAGGAAAAAGTTGCAAACATAGGAATGGAGGTTGGGGATGCCCATGACTCAACTTGTTGAGATTGCCTTTAAAATATTTAACAGCTGTAATCAGGTACAAGAAAAACAAAAACAGTGGGAAATGAGGCAAAAAGCTGCTCTGCTCACCCCAGCTCTCAGCCAAGACCCATCAAGATGTCTACAGGAGAAAATAAACAACCATGGGTAAGACCCCCTGGACCCCCAAACCCAGCCAGAAGGGCCATCCATCAGTTGGGCCACAACAATGCACCTTTTGTAGGCAGGAGGGACACTAGAAACAAGAATGCCCCAAACTTCTTCTGCAGGAAGGAAAAGAGACTTGCTCCAGGTCTCCCTCCAGATGCCACAACTCGCAGAGGGTGACCAGGAATGACAGGGCCTGGGGACTCCTTTAAACTCCATTAATTCCATTGACATTTCCCACAAGGAACCCCAGGTAACAATAGCAGTGGGAAACAAATTTATAGACTTTCTAATTGACACCAGAGCTAACTACTTTGTACTAAACACCAGGCAGGTCCCCCTGCTCCCAAGACAACATTTCTTACTGGTATATCTGGAGACGTCTCTCATAAACCTTTCCTACAATCTCTGAGTGTCACGTAGGGAAAACACATCTAAAGCACAGCTTTCGGTATATGCCTGAGTGCCCTATTTCATTGTTGGGACAAGACCTACTCACAGAATTAAATGCTCAAGTGACTTTTTCATAGAAAAAGTAGACATTAAAGTCCTCCCAGATCAAGCCTGCACCCTCCAAGCCATGCTGTTGCAACTGGGAGATGAGCCTCAATCAGAAGCCCCTGAAGAAATTCTACAAAAGGTAAGAGCAGATGTTTGGGCTGACGGGAGACCAGGAAGAGCCAAGACGGCTGATCCAATAATAGCAAACTCTGCTCAGGCACCAAGACTCCGGATTTGAAACAGTACCCTTTAAAGAGACATGTGAAAGAAGGTATAAAGGCTCTGATAGTCACCTTTCTTAAATGCTAATTAATCCAATGGGTGCTTCTGGTCCTGACCAGTGTGCTGGACTGCAAAGAGGAAAATTGGATTATAAAGATTCTAAAACACGCTCACCAGAGCACCAGTAAACCAAAGAAGAAAGAAAGAAAATTGAAAACTAAATCTGCACAAAATATATTTCTGAAAACACTAAAAAAAATAAAAGTCCCCATATAACACTCCCGTCATGCTAGGACAAAATCACAGGACCAGAAACAATCATTTTGTACGGGATTTGAGAGCCATTACCAATTTATAGAGAACATACATCTGGTGGTTCCAAACCCTTATACTTTCCTTATGACTTCTCCTGGAGACTTTTGCTGGTTTACAGTTGTAGACCTCAAGGATGTCTTTTAATGCATACCCCTAAGTCCTGAGTCCCTGGAACTGTTTGCCTTTGAATAGGATGATCCAGAGACTAATGTAAAACAATAATATTGTTGGATGGCACTCTCCTAAGGATTTAAAAATGCCCCCACCATCTTCAGGGAAGCCTTAGCCAAGGACTTAAGGGATCTCCAGTTGAGTGAGGGAGTCTTACTCCAATATGTGGATCACATACTGATTGCTAGTAAAACTAAGGAATCTTCAGACCAAAATACAATCGTTACTTTAAACTTTCTGGCAGAAAGGGGATATAAAGTCTCCAAGAGAAAGGCATAAATTTCTCAACCGACTGTACAATACCAAGGATTTGAGTTATCAAAAGGACAAAGAAACTTACTGCCAAATGGAAGGGAGGCATCAGCTAGGGTGGCTGTACCCACCACCAGAAGACAATTGCGAGGATTTTTAGGAACGGCTGGGTCTTGTTGTATTTGGATTCCTAACTTTGGACTCATGGCCAAACCCCTATATGAGGCTCTTACAGAAAATGACTAAGTCATTACGCTGGACTGCAGAATGCCATAAGGTGTCCATACCATCAAGGAGAAACTTTTAACAGCCCCAGCACTTGGTCTCCCAGACATTAGAAAGCCACTTGATCTTTTTGTACATGACAACGGGGCATAAGTCTTGGAGCGCTAACTCAGAATATAGGTGCTGCCAGAAGCCCGGCAGTTTACTTTTCTAAACAACTGGACACTGTAACTCAAGTGTGGCCAGTTTGCCTCCATTCTGTAGCCACAACCTGTGACCTTTTACAAGAGACAGAAAAATTTACCCTAGGTCAGCCTACTGCTGTGCACACTCCACACTGTGTGCTACCTCTACTTGAACAAAAGGGTAGATATTGGCTTACTTTGGGGAGATTGGGCAAATGCCAGACCATACTACTAGACAACCTGAATGTAAAATTAAAGGCAGTATCCACTCTATATCCAGCCACTCTGCTTCCCACTATGAGAAGAGAACCTGCCCATGATTATATACAAATAAGGAAGAAGTTTATTCCAGCAGACCTGACCTGACTGACTAGCCTTTGGAAAATCCAGATATGGAAATGATTACTGATAGGAGTACCTTCATGGCCCATGGACTCCAAAAGGCTGGGTATGCAGTAGTGACTCCTCAGGGAATCCTAGAAGCAGAAGCCCTTCCTCCAGCTACGTCTGCTCAGAAGGAAGAGCTCATAGCCCTCACAAGAGCCCTGCATCTTGGAGCTAGGAAAAAGGTAACCACTTATACTGATTCTAAGTATGCCTTCTCTGTCGTGCTTGCACATGGGGCCATATGGAAAGAGAGAGGTCTACTAACATCACGAAGAAAAGAGATTAAACACACGGAGGAGATACTGGCCTTACTAAATTCTGTTATGATGCCGGAAACAGTGGCCATAGTACACTGCCCAGGCCACCAAAAGACTGATAGGTATAGAGCTACAGGAAATAATTTGGCTGATCAGGCTGCAAAACAGGCAGCCAGAACCAAAATCCAAGTCCCAAGGCCCTAGCACTGATTCTGAGCGTGGATCTGTCCCTGTTTAAGCCTCAGTATTCAGAAACAGATTTAAACAGAGCAGACGGTTGGGGATTTCATGCTGCCTCTCAAGGCTTAGATGGTCATCAGTACCAAATAACTAAAGAAGGCTGGATTTATAATGAACAGGGACTAGTGCTTAACCCGAGCATTTAATGAAAGAATTATTACTCACTTCATCAGGAACCCATTATGAGAGAGATGCAACCAGTCTTTGGCTATAAAAGTTTATTGTTTGTCCACAAATGCAAAGGAGTATCCAAAAGGTAGTACAAAATTGCCTGATTTGTGCTGCAAACAATCCCCAAACCAGATCACCTCCAATAATAAAAGGGGTGCAAACCTGAGGGATAGAACGAGGAGATGATTGGCAAATTGACTTTACTGTTATTCCAAGAGCCATGGGAAATTACAGATATTTGCTGGTATTTGTGGACACCTTCACAGGATGGTTCGAAGCTTCTCCATGCAGGACAGAAAAGGCTTCCGAAGTAACAAAGGCCTCACTAAAAGAAATTATCCCTCATTTTGGGTTGCTTCTTTCAATTCAAAGAGACAAAGGAGGAGCTTTCATAGCCAAGGTAACACAAGAGATGTCTGGGGCCCTCAGAATACAATGGAAGTTACATGCTTCATGGAGACCTCAGTCTACAGGAAAGACTGAAAAAAATGAACAATACTCTAGAGGAAACAATTGCCAAAACATGTCAGGAAACCAACTTAACATGGGATAAGGTCTTGCCAGTTTCCCTGCTTAGGGTAAGAGTAGCCCCTAGAAGCAGGCTTCAATTAAGCCCTTATGAAATGTTACATGGGAGACCCCTCCTTAAGACTAAGTATTATTGTAATCTTGGAAATGGTCATATTGTAAAAGAATTAGATGCTATAAAATGTGTACAGTCTCTAGATGCTACTTTATCTGCTATACATAAATACGCTTCTAGCCGATTAATGTTTCCCACAGACGTTCCCCCGCATTGCATAAGCCTGGGGAATTGGGTCCTCCCCAAGACTTGGAAAAATCAACACCCTGAGGACCAACTGCAGCCTAAGTGGAATGGACCCTACGAAGTCCTTCCAGTAGCACATCCTTCAGTAAAATTAAAAGGAGTTCAACCTTGGATACACCACTCACAAGTAAAAACAATACCCATTTCCAGTCAGGACCCCCCTTGTCCCCCTTATAATTCCCAAACAGATAACACCCCTCACAGGCAACAGGAAATGGAAAGACTGAATCATCCAAACACCAGGTGGCCATGGAGGCCGACAGCCAACTTTTCCACCCGAGAGTATTCTTGTGAACCTCAAACTGATCTTGTGAACCTCTAACCAATTAAAACTGATCTTACTTTTCAGAAAAAGCAACAAAACTGAGATAACTCTTGGACTCCAAATAAATAAGAAGCTGTTCCTGCCTCTAAAGCCAGCCTCCGCATGATGAGGTTGAGAGGCCAGAAGCAGATGACAGCTGAGGGGACAGCTTACGCAAGAGACTGGACCAGGCCTGTATTGACAACTTAATTTTACCTTGTTCTCCTATACACTAGTCTACACTACCTAATTAATCATCCCTATCTATTTAGAAATTTTGGCTTCCCCCTCAGTAGAATTCCATAATGTCTCATTCCCTGAGTGGTGAAACCCCTCTCACTAACACATCTTCACCTGACTCCTTTTGGTATATTGTCCTCTCTCTCCTTCTCGCTGTATGCTTATTAGGAGTTACATTCCTCCTTGTCAAACTCTACATTTGCTGTGTTTCTCACGTCCTAGAAACTATACCCCTAACTCACATCATGCTCATAAAGGAAGCCCAAAACACAACACCCAGATTACAACCTGGAACTCGTATTTACAATTAAAAGCTAAAGAATTTCATTCCTCAAGCCCTTGTTAGGCCTACATCCTTTACCAGCAGGAAGCAGCTAGAGGGGTCATCACCCCATTTCCCTCAAAACTGAGGAATGAACAACAAAAACGGAGGATTTGTAATCACAAGACCAGTTTAAACTGACCCCATCTCGTCAAGGACAGAATGTTCAAGTTGTTTTTCAGGGGCAGTGAGCCTAAACTGCAAGTCATGTAGCTGGAGCATGCACAGAGGAGAAAATTTTGATATGAAACAACCCCCAGAACCAATGATTCTCTCCCTATGGAACCAAAGGACCAGAAGACAACCAGAACTCGAAAGCCAGACTCTCTTCAGAAGCGAGGGGGCTGTCGTCTAGAAAGATCTGGTGTTAAAGCCCCTTCCACACCTTATCATAAATGTGTAAAGCCCTCCAATCAAAACCTGCCCCCCCAGCCCTTCTGCGTACCAGTCTGTTCCCTATAACCTCTTAAATTTTGCCCCAAACCCTGGATCAGGGAGACAGATTTGAGAGCCTTGTCTTTTATCTTCTTGCTAGTCGATCTCCAATAAAGCCTTTTCTTTTCTCAAAAGCTGGTGCCATAGTATTGGCTTTTTCTGCTCATTGGGCATCAGGTTCTCTGGCTTGGTAACATCATGACTGCCAGGCCCAGGCTCCTTAGAAGGGCCTCCCATAATCTTCTCAATCCTTGGGGTCTTTTTTTGTGTACAAATGTTCATGGGATGGGCGATCCCTCACACCACAGCCCACCAAGCCCCCAGCACCAGAGCAAGGCCTCACATGAAGGGAATGAGGCTAGGAGAGGACACAGAGTGCAAAGGAGGAAGATGCAGAAAGTGAAGGGGGGTTGGGAGTGGGTGGAGGCCTGCCAACCCTCACAGAGAGATGGGATGGTGATAGTAGAGAGACCAATATTGGGATTTGAGCCAGTCTGTTAAGAGAACATGAGACACATGAAAATAACATGGAAAAATGACATTCCACCTTTCATCCTTGATTTTTTTCAACTATTAAAAAGGCAATAAATACTTCCTCCGTTCATCTCATGGGGTTTTAGTAAGAATCAAATATAAATAAAAGCAGCTCAAATTGGTACACATATTTAGACTTTCAAAGCTCTTTTACATGTACTGTACCAATTTAATTTATCACCACCGTCCATGGTGGGGGGTCACAAACCCAAACCCAGTACAGGCCAGGCAGGTAATGTGGGTGAAGCTGTAGGTGGCACACCTACCCCCACACACCCATCTAAAAGGGGAGCCACTACTCGGCCCCACAGACTGTCAGCAAGTGGGAACGCAGTCCCAGTGGCCTGGTCAATTGCTTGTTCAAGAGAGGATGGGAATCTTGATCTTTTTATACAAAATTTCTATATTTTTAAATGTTGGCAAGTAGTTCAAATTTAAAAAACCACATACTATTTATCCAAGTCAAACATGTCTGTGGGCCAGATGTGGCCCACAGGCTGCTAGTTTGCAAGTTTAGTAATAAAGTATCTACTTCAGTCTATCCTCAATTTGTAAAGGAAGAAGTGGTCTCAGAAACAAAATGACCTGACCAAGGAGACCATGCTAATAAATGATGGAGCCAGGACTCCAACTAGTGGTTTTACTATTAAGCTTTTTGCCCTTTCTACCCTTTCATGGGATAACAGGCGTGAAAATACCTCCTGAACCGTAAGTCCTGCAGAAATAGAAGTCCCCGCTAGTACAACAAATAATATGAAAACACTGATCGCTGTTCTGATCGCTGATGTGATGACAAGCCCAAGAAAGCTCAGTGAGAAGCCATCGTCAGAGCCAATGGCACCATACCTGCTGGCTCCTGGGCACGCCATATCGGAGGTTGTTGACAAAGTGTTCACAGTTCCCTTCAATCAGGCTGTACTGCACTATCTTGTTGATCATCTGTTTTGTACGCTGGATGATCTTGTCCACAGGCAGGGGGAGGTAGGTCCCATCCAGCTTGTTGTTGATCTTCCAGGAGCAGCCATGCAACACGTCCTCCAGGCGACTGTATTTTACAACCGCCCGGTTGCTGAAGACGGAAGTGATGCTGCCAGCCACAAATTCCTCACCTAGAGACCAAAGACAAAGAAAAGTTGGAAAGCCGCAAGGGGTAGTGGTGCAGAGGACCCGCTCACTCCAAGACGCTGGGCAAGCTGCTTCCCTTTTGGGGCCTCGGTTTCACCGTCTAGAGAAGGCACGGCAGAGGATGGGGAGTCAGGTAAAATGAACTGCAAAGGACCAACTTTCCCAAGAAGGCTTCTGCCCTGCACTGCACTCCCCACCTTTAACCCCCACAGCAATCTCTTTCTTATAACACTCTAGAGGCTTCTTACGGTGTGGCCCTGGACTCCATCCTGTGTTGTACTGACCTGACCAAGTCCTAGGATTTGAGTCTCGCTTTCCTAGCCGGACTTCAGTAATCCTCACAAATGTGTGACGAGCACCCTGTGTCAGCGTCAGCTCCTGGGAAAGGGGCCGTCTTGTGGTTCCATGACACACCTCCCTCTGGAGCCACTTCAGGGGCACAGGTGAGGCCAAGCAGACAAGGCTCTGGATGGTACCCACTCCCACCCACCAGCTTCTTCCCAGAGCCACTCTGCCTTTCCCTCTACTAAAACATTGAGATTCTCATTAAGGGTTTGAAACAGGGTTCCATAGCTTTGAAAAAAGAAATATTTGAGAGCTGTTATATTATCATATTCAGTCCTTACAGGAGACAGAGTCTCAGAGAGGCCAGGAACCTGCCCAAGGCCAGGTGGGTGGTAATTTAAAATAGGACCTTTTCTGCTACAATCGTATGGATATGCAAATATGTGTACTCTCTCCCTCTGCAAGTTGTCCATAAGCAAGAAATGTCCCTTGTTCTTTTCTTACATATTTGAAAAAAAAACCTGCTGGTTTTACAAAAGCTGGCAGTAGGCAATTCAACTTTCCAGAATTGAGATGGCAGAATTCATTTTTAGAGAAAGATCTGATGGGGAGGGTGGGGCCATAACTGTTAATGGATCTCTTTGGTTATACAGGAGGGAGGCTCCTAGATTTAGTCTGGAAAAGGGAGGTGGCAGTGAGTGTAATGTGAAGCAATTGTTACATTCTTCATGCAGGCTCTGAGCCAGGAAGCGGGGAAGGGTGTGAGTGGATGGAGCAGGGAATAGGTGAATGGCAGAAGGACTCTGCTTTGCAGGAAGGTCCCAGAAGGGTGAGAGGCTAGGCCGGTGGAGGAGGACAGGACACAAGGATGAGAGCTGTGAACACTGTGGAGCCACAGGCCCTTGGTACCAGTGTCCTTCTGTAATTTAACCTTGAATGGGCAGAACTTGCACAGGACACAAAACCCAAAAGGCATCAAAGAATATGCAGTGGAGCCCCTTCCTCCCTTCTCTGGGCTCCTCCAGGTCCCATCTCCTGAGGCGACCACTGTGGCCAATGGTGCTGGGTGCCCAATTTTAAGTTGTTTCCGATTCTATGCTGCAGTCTTCTATTATCACCACCTCCTCCCCCAACAAATGCCCACTAGAATTTGATTAGCCACCAGTTTAATCTCAGCCTTGTGTTAATGCTGCCTTGTGAAATGAAAGGAGAATGGTGTCCATGCTGAGAGTAGAGCAGCCTGGGGCAGGTTGGAAGAGCAAGGAGACAAGGTGAGGGTGGAGGTAACAAAGGTGATCAGGAAGCCGGAAGCAAAATTTGGGGACAATAGAAAACGAGTGACAATTAGAACATGTAAGCAACCGCAACCCCTCCCGGGGAATCCTCAGACATATGAGGAAGGATACTGAACTGTTCTCGATACAAATGGAGACTTTAGATTTGCATTTTAAAAGAAAGGGTGGTCTAGGTGGTCAGGGAAGCTGGGGACAGTTAAAATTGCATCTTTCTGAGGGTTTGACACTCAGTGGTTTTTGGTAGACAGAGACCAAGCTCTATCACACGGTAAATTAAGGGCCAGTGATGCTTCGGGGTGTTTTATTGCTAAAGGGCAGCAGCTGAGGAACACAATAATTGACTGTACTTCTTTTTACTTTGCTCACTTCAATATCTATATTTCAATAGAGTATCCACTCTTACTCGGGGGAGCTAGATGGACCACACAGTCATCTTCCACATAGATGGCCCAGTGCTCATAGCCAATTCGGAAAATCTCAATCAGGTCTCCAGGTCTGGGTTTTGGTTTGCCCTATAATGGAAAAAATAAAATAAAATAAAGAAACTGCACATGCCCGGGGAGCTCCAGAGGCCCTGTTTGGGGATCAGCTACAGCTCAGCCTAAAGACACTGAGTTTTATCACTTTACAGAAACTCAGGCTGCAGAAACTCTCTTCACACAAATAGACCAAAGGACCCCTCCCTGTCCTGCTATCCCTCTAATTATTAAAGCCATAGCTAACTGTGCCACTTATCAATATACTGCCTCTCACTCTGCAGCCTCAAATATGCTCTGTGATAAGTGATGGAACTCCTTTAAGCCTTCCTCCTTGAAACTGAGCACCATGTTAAGCTTTCTCAATAGAGGGCACTGGAGGGACATTAAAAGAGGAAGGGGCTCTCCTGCAGTTTCTGGCTTGGAGTGGGGGAATGATGGTCAGCAGAGTGGGTGTGAGGACATCTGGTGGAGCTCTGCCTGAGCCCAGAACCCTCCATCCCCATCAATCTTGCAGCCTTGGCCTGCAATAAACTTTCTGGGGCCCCCTCGACAGAGAAATCAGTGCCCAAAGGCCTCCTGCACCTGCTGGTGTCCTGATTCCCTCTGCCGGTCCCCCGCATGGCCCGCCTGTGGCTCAGAGGGTCCCCCCTCCTCTGCATGCCCACCCCACCAGTTGCTAACCGCCGGCTCCCCGTCTGCACTCCAAAGGGTTGCAGTTGCCCAGCAACTGCAGGCAGCTCCCGCCTGGCCAAACCAAACCAGTGGGTGGACCACACTCTCCAACGTGGCCTGAACCCCAGTCTGTCCTTCTTGAGCAATGTCTCTCAGGCCTGGGAGATCACACTGAGTTTCTTCGTATCTTATAGTTACTCTTTCATCATAGTTTAATAATTCTTTATATTCAACTTCCCCTGTTTAGCCTGCCGTGTGGTTTCTATCCCTTGATGGAACCAGACTGCTGATACACTGTCTCTTCAAAGAGCCCTGGGGGAGTGAGACTGCTCTTCTAAGAGAAATTGTGTGTGTGCGCGTGTGCGTGTGTGCACACAATACACTATTGTGCACTTAAAAAATTGTTAAAAGAGTAGATCTCATGTTAAGTGCTCTTACCACAATAAAAAAAGAAAGAAAGAAAGGAAAACCCAGAGCTTCTGCCACTGCAAACCCAAATTAAAAAAAGAAAAAAATGAACTCATATTCCACATCCCATCTACTCCCGTAATGTGCATCTCTCCCAAACTATCCCTAAGTTTGTCCAGGAGTGGTACTGGGGAGAAGCTCTGCTCACGGATTCTTCCCTGAGAAAGCTTGTTAGGAAGTCAGAGCCAGCAGAGGATTATGACACCCCACCTACCCATCAACTTTACAATAATATTGTTGCTCACCCCAACAATTTGCCCACTTAGTCTAATTTCCTCAAGGCTGTATCTCTCCTCCTGGGTCCCAGCCCTGCTTCCCTGGCTGAGGACAGCCATTTGCCAGGGCAAAAATTAACAGAAGTAAGAGGGGATTTCTCACCCGTTTCTTTTAAAGCTTTTCTAAGATATAATTTACATCCCATAAAATTCATGTGCTTTAGGTGTACAATTCAATGACTTTTAGAAAATGTACGGAGTTTGTGCAACCATCACCACAATCCAATTTTAGAACACGTCCATTATTCCAAAAAGATTCCTCATTTCCATTTCCCACCCCCAGCCCCAGGCAACCCTGTCCCCATTAGCAGTCGCTCACCTTTTTTCCCCTTATCCTCTCCGCCTAGCTCCAGGCAACCTCTAATCTGCTTTCTATCTCTATAGATCTGTCTTTTCTGGATATTTCATATAAATAGAATCATATAATATGTGGTCTCTTGTGTCTCACTTCTTTCACTTAGCATACTGTTTTTGAGATTCATCCATGTTGTAGTATGTGTCAGTACTCCATTATATGGATACACCACATTTTGCTTAAACAACTTTGGTTTTTTTCAATATTATTTTGCCTATTCTGGGTCCTTTGCCTTTCCATATACATTTCAGGATCACCTTGTCAATTTATAAACCCCCCCCCCAAAAAATGCCTACTGGCATTTCAAGAGGGATTTTTGTTTAATTTTCAGATCAATTTGGTGAAGATTGCCACCTTAATATTAGAGTTTTCCAATCCACAAACATGGAAGGTCTTTTCATTTGTTTAAATCTTCTTGAATTTCCCTTTGCAATGTTTTGTAGTCTTGCTTTCTTGTTAAATTTATCCCCAAGTATTTTTACACTTTATGAATGAAATAGCTTGCTTTATTTCATTTTCAGATGGTTCATTTCTAATATACAGAAATACAATTGATTTTTGTACATTAATCGTGTATCCTGCAACCTTGCTGAACATATTTACTAATGCTAATAGTTCTGTGTATGTTTGTGGATTCCTGAGGATTTTCTACATACATTGAATGGATGTGATGAGAGTGGACATCTTTGCCTTACTCCTAATTTAGTTTTTCACCATCAAATATGATGTTAGTTGTAGGTTTTTCGCAGGTGCACTTTTTCAGGTTGAAGAAGTTCCCTCTGACTGCTAATTTTTAAGAGAATTTTTATCATGAATGGCTGTTAGATTTTGTCAAATGCTTTTTCTGGATATTTGGAGATTATCATATTATTTTTGCCCTTTACTCTATTAATATGGTATATTACATTAATCGATTTGGGGGTGTTACACCAACCTTGCATTCCTGGGGAAAATCTTACTTGGTCATGGTGTATAATCCTTTTTGTATGTTGCTGAATTCGGTTTGTTAGTATTTTGTTGAAGATTTTTATGTGTATATTCATAAGAGATGTTAGTCTGTAGTTCTTTTCTCTGTCTGGCTTCAGTATCAGGGTTATATTGGCTTCATAGAATGAGTTGGGAAGCATTCCCCCTCTATTTTTAGAAAGAGTTTGTTAAGGATTGGTAATTTTTCTTCTTTAAACATATACTAGAATTCTCAGGTGAAGCCACCTGGACCTGAGCTTTTTGTCATGGAAAGATTTTTATTTACTAATTCAATTTACTTGTTGTAGGTCTATTCAGATTTTCTAATTATTCTTGATCCAGTTTTGTAATTTGTGTCTTTCTAGAAATTTGTTCTTTCATCTAGGCTTTCTAATTTGCTAGCATAAAGTTGTTCATAGGATTTCTTTATCATCCTTTTAATTTCTGTAAGATTGGTAGTGAGCCCCCTCTTTCATTCCTGCTTTTAGTAATTTGAATTCTCCCTCTCTTTTTCTTTGTCAGTGTAGCTAAAGGTTTATCAATTTTGTTGATCTTTTCAAAGAACCACCATTTGGCTTCATGATTTTCTCTATTGATTTCTGTTTTCTAGTTCATTGATTTCTGCTCCAATACTTATCATTTCCTTCCTTCTGCTTGCTTTGGGTCTAGTTTGCTTTCCTTTTTCTAGTTTCTTGAAGTAGGAGCTTGGATTATTAATTTGAAACCTTCCTTCTTTTTTAATATAGGCATTTATAGCTACAAATTTTCCCCTAAGCACTGTTTTAACTGCACCTCACAAAATTTGATATATTCTGTTTTCATTTTCATTCAACTCATAGTACCTTCTAATTTCTCTATTTCTTCTTTCATCTATGGGTTATTTAGAAGTATGTTGCTTAATTTCCAAGTGCTTGTAGATTTCACAAATTGCATTCTGTTATTAATTTCTAATTTAACTTCATGTGAACAAAGGAAATATTTTGTATGATTTCAATTCCTTTAAATTTGCTGACACTTGCTTTATGGCCTAGAATATGGTCTATCCTGGGGAATATTCATGTATGCTGAAGAAGAATATGTATTCTGCTATTGTTGAGTGGAATATTCTGCAAATGTCAGTTAGGTCAACTTGGTTAATACTGTTATTCAAATCTGCCTGCTCACTGATTCTCTGTCTAGTTGTATCCAGTATTGAGAGTGGAGTATTTAAGTCCCTCAACTATTATTTCTGAATTGCCTGCTTCTCCCTTCAGTTCTAACAGTTTTTGCTTTATGAATTTTGAGGTTATGTTGTTAAGTGCATATATGTTTATAATTGTTACATCTTCCTGATGAATTAACCTTTTTATCATTATAAGATGTTTCTCTTTTTTTCTAATAATATTTCTTCTCTTAAAGTCTATTTTATATTAGTACCACCATTCCAGCTATGGTTACTGTTTGCATCTTTTTACATCCTTTTACCTACAACCTATTTACAACTTTGAATCTCAAGTGTGCCTCTTGTAGATGGCATATAACTGGACCTTGTATTATCAAGTCAAACGATCTCTGCCTTTTTTGGAATGTTTAATTAATTCACATTTCTTCCTGTTGATTTGAGTTACTGTCTGGTGTCATATCCTTGATCCAATATAGCTCCATTTCGGCCCCCCTCCCTTGTGCTATTATTGTCATATTTATTACACCTTTGCATGTTAGAAGATCAACAACAGAAGTTTATAATTATTGCTTCATTCACTTGTCTTTTAAATTAGAACAAAAGATAAAATATAGATTTATGCTCTTTTATCATAATAACCTATGTAACTACCTTTACTGTGTTTTGTATTTCTTCATGTGGATTAGAGCTACTATGTGGTGTGACTTCCTTTCAGCCTGAAGAACTTCTCTTTCTTTTAAGGCAAGTCTTCTAGCAACAAACTCTATCAGTCTTCATTTATCTGAGACTACATTTATTTCACTTTCATTTTTGAAAGATTGTTTATCAGATATAGGATTTTTGGTTGGTAGTTTTTCTTCTTTCAGCACTTTTCATATGCCAGCCCATGGCTTTATGGGCTCCATTGTTCCTGATGAAAAATCAGCTATTAATTTTATTGTGATTCCCTTGTACACAGTGAGTCCTTTTTCGCTTGCTGCTTTCAAGATTTTCTCCTTGTGTTTAGCTTTCAGCAGTTTGGATTCTGATTCTCCCCAGGGCTCTTGCTATTTTTTTATTTTTTTAGGTACTGGCCTAGACTAATTCTGTGAGGTGTGTTTCCCTCACAGCATGCAACCACTGATGTATCTGCTTAGGCTGTTCTTGCTGTTGCTGTTCTTGCTCATATTTTTAAGCCTGGCTTCCTGGATCAGCACAGCTTCATGGTCAGCCAGTGATTGGTCAGAGGTTGAGCCATACCTTGGGTCAGTAAGGCTTCACCCTTGTGGTTTGGAGAATTCACTCAAGGTTCTAAAGTTTACAAGTCTATTCCAGCTTTTACTTTCTGCATTCACAAGGTCTCATGTCCCTCCAGGAACTAGGGACTCCTGCAGGCCCCCTCCAATCTCTGCTGAATGTGTGTGCAGCCCTGTGCATCCCTTCCAGACCACCAGGTATATACGGCAGCTTTCCGAGACCCTCTTTAGCTGTATCATGACCTGGATTTCCATGTTAAATTTCCAGCTGGTCCGTTAGTCTATTGCTTGTCTCAACCACTATTGCAACCTCAGGCTAGCTGCGATTTTGGCCTTCCATGATTCTTGTCACTGAGGTTACCATTGGTTTCCACAACATCCCTGGGTGTGGAATTTTCTACACTCTGCTCCAAATAAAGTCAGCTGCCCTCTGCTGCCACTGCCAGTCCTCCTGGCATGTCCCACCCACCCAGGTACAACTTCCCCACATCAGAGCTGGGGGGGAACAGGGGCGGGAAACATTACAGACTTCCAGTGTTCTGAAATTTCAAGATTCCATAGACTTTTTTGAATTAATCTATTGTACGCATTTGGTTAAATTCCAAAGTCTTTAAATGGTTATCTTTGACAATTTTGTTCAGCTTTAGCTTTGCTTTCGGGGGAAATTTTCTGAGATCCTCATTTAGCCATTCCAGAACTCCTGCCCACATTAGACAATGAGAACAAAGCAGACCATCTACACTCCAATATGACGTGGAAGGAACTGAGGCCAAGAGAGATGAAATGTTTTGCCCAAGGTCCTACAGAGAGTCAGTTGCACAGCAACAACCAGAACCACATTTCCACCCCCATGACCAAACCAACTTCTGTCTTGTGCCTAAAAGAGAAAATACAATGGCAACGGAGCACCCACTAGAGGGCACCCCTAGCCAGGCTTCTTAACCAGAAAGCAGAATTATATGGTAGAAGACTTAAAACTAGACTTCATTTTCTTTTACCAGAGGCCCAGGGAAAGAGACGCAGATGTATCCCTCCCTAAAATCTAGAAGGTGGTAGTATATCGAGGAGCGTGAGAGCTAAGGGTTGAGAAGACAACTCGTATACGATGGCACAGATCAGAAGCGATGTGATGATGGTAGACGGATGTGGAGGACCAGGAGTGGTGCCAGGCACAGGTAAGAGAGCAAGCAAAGAGAGGGAGGAACAGAGAGAGGAAGGGATCTTTCTCATACTATGAAGTAGATTAAAAACAAACAATTAGCAAATTAATAGGATCCTCTTTGTGATTCAAACACTAAGAAGAACAGAGCATTTTAAGCAAATGCCTCTATCTTGATATACAGCCAAGGGCTGAGAGCCATGTTTTAAAATGTCCCCAAGTAAGTCTGAATTTCAAACATTTTGAAACTCATTTTTAAAACCTAAGTCTAGGGGCCACCTGGTGGCATAGCAGTTTAGTTCGCGCTTGGCAGCCCGGGGTTCGCGAGTTCGAATCCCAGGCACCTGCCAATGCACTGCTTGTCAGCCATGCTGTGGTGGCGTCCCATATAAAGTGGAGGAAGATGGCACGGATGTTAGCCCAGGGCCAGTCTTCCTCAGCAAAAAGGGGAGGATTGGCAACAGATGTTAGCTCAGGGCTGGTCTTCCTTACAAAAAAAAACCTAAGTCTAGTTCAATATTTACAGATTAAATACCTTTAACTTAAATTTAAGTATATACAGATCTTTGATTCACAGATTTTTCTAATTGTTTTTCCCTTCTGAACATATGTAAATGAGAGGGGAAGAGAGCTTATTAAATCTAATGTCTTTACAGAGACAAACACACTAAGTGGCTGTTTCTGCTCTTATCTCCACATGACACAGGAAAGCCCATGGTCACAGATACAATAGCCTAGAGACCTTTAATATCCAAGTCCTGACACTCAGCAGGAAAAAAAGAAAGGACCAGGGACAAAGGATGAACAATCACAATAAGCCCCTACAGGTGCAGGAACTCGAATCAATCCAACTCTCCTTCAGGCTGTTTCTGACACTGATGGGGTGGAGCGGGTGGTGGTGATGGTAGTGTCACGCGGCAGGTGTTGCTGAGTCAGTCCAGAGGGACACCCAGATGAGACTTCATGTTACCGTTGAACCAACCCCTGACTCCTTCTCACTCTATTGAGCACAAACCCCAATACCTGAGCGTCTAGACCCATGACATTTACCCTCCAGACAGAGTATCTCGTGGAAGGCAGGGCTCTCAGAGTCTCCCGAGTCCGATGCCAGCCACATATGTTCTTCCTAGGAGCATGCAGTCTCCCCATTGGATAGACTCCCCACCCACGAAATAGTCAATTACTTCTCACTCCACCCAACTGGGTCATTCCCACTGACAACAACAACAATCAGTCAATCAACCAATTGATATCCTTGCTGTCATTTTCTGGAATAACTGCCAGTAGGAGGACAGCACGATTCACTGTGATGCTAGTCTAAGCCAGAAAAAATCAAAAGAAGTCCATGTGCTGGTCATCGAGGATGTTAAACAAGTTTATGGTACAGGAAGCAGAAGGCTCTGGGATTGAGGGACTGGGGAAGAGGAGGGAATTTTAGAATTTTAAGGAGCTGTCTTTTGTTCTTTAGTATTCTTCACTTGCAGTGTTGCCACTGGATGATGGGATAGCCTGGTGAAAAATTGAATGCGATTCACAACAGACTTAATAGTCATCTGGAGTCACCCACTGTCTTGCTAAATATTCTCTCACTGTAAATTGATTAGACTGAGCCTTGAGTCCCAACTTTGGTTGCACATGGAAATGACTGGGGAGCTTTAAAAAATTAAGACTGATCTGGAATACGGCCTGGGAACCAGTTTTTAGTTTTTCTGAAACTCCTCCTCCCAAACCCCTTAGCTCTATAAAGACCGCCTGCTTTCTTCTTTCATTAAAGTGGATTTGAGAAAAGCTATCCTCCTGCCTTCTCATTCTGGCCAACAGGAATAAACCTTTCTCCATCTCCAAGCACAAATGTCTCTGTGACTGGCTGCTTCTGCATCAGCACACAGACGAGATTAAGGGATTCCGTATCATAAGTAAAATCCTATTCATCTCTTACTATATTTTTGCCAGTAACATTAAGTCCCACAGACTTGTTTTTTGCTTATAATGTTGTCAAATGAGATTCCAGAGCCTAATCTTGTTTTGTTTTGAGGAAGATTGGTCCTGTTTTAACATCTGTTGCCAATCTTCCTCTTTTTCTTTATTCTCCCCAAAGCCCCAGTACATAGTTGTGTATCACAGTTGTAGAGTTGTAGCTCTTCTATGTGGGATGCCGCCTCAGCATGGCTTGATGAGCGGTGAGTGGTCAGCGCCCAGGATCCAAACCAGCGAACCCTGGGCCACCAAAGCAGAATGCGTGAACTTAACCACTATGTCACTGGGCCAGCCCCCCAGAGCCTAATCTTAAAATGCAAGTCTTCATATATTTCTGTTTAAAGGAGTCTTCTAAAATGTTGAAGGTAATAGCCACCCAGTAGTTACAGAGGCAGCAGTAACTTTCTGCATCATGAAGCTTGCTAAAGAATGTGACTTGATACCATATTAAACTGAAAACATTTACAAGAACATCAACCTTGTTACATTGTGTATCATGGAGGCTCCATGAATATTCATAACTGTTACCAACTTGTTCTGTTCTCTGTCAATATGAATCAGTCCTTACAATATCATTTGAACAAAATGGTCCGAAAAAATTCTAGAAATTACTGCACTGTTCTGTGAAAATACTCTTCAAGGAGAAACTGAAATCGTTATTGGTGTTTGGGCTTGATAATTCATTTGCTGGTAATAATGTTGTAATCATTGACTCTTCTATATTCCTAAACAGCATAGTTGAGACCAACTCAATTGGCACTTCCCTCTTCTATCATATAATGAAAAATAAAAACCTTTGACTATCAGGATTATTATTTCACTAAAGAGATCAAAAGTCTCGCCTCATTTAAATGAGTACAGTGCAGAACGTCATAGTGAACCCAGCCGTAACTGTGATAGTCAAGTTCTCCAGCCAGACCCTGAACACCTAGAATCATATCGCACTAAACCCACTACAAGAAGACACCTTCAGGAACACTGGCTCCAATCTCCTCATTTCAGTTGTCGTCTGGGAATGGGCGTGGGATGGGAAGAGGGAGGGATTTACAAAGGGGAACAAAGAAAGTTTAGGGAATGATGGAGATGTTCACTATCTTGATTGTGGGGGCGGCTTCACAGGTGTAGATATATGTCGAAACATATCCAATTGTATATTCTAAATATGTGCCGTTCATTGTCTGTCAGTTACAGGGATGTCAGCTATACCTCAATAAAGCTCAATAAACCTCACAATAAAGCTGTTTTTGAAAAATTAAAAAGGCATAACTAACATCCTAAGTCAGTGTGCAGTTCAACCTGCCACACAGTCTTGATAAAGTAACATACAGCATGTATATAGAAGAGAAGTCACCCCAGGAGGTTCAAGATATGCACCATCTAAGAATTCTCCTGATACCCACCTCAGCTGCTTGCTTTGTCAATTTGCTTGCACTCCCAGGCTTCGGAATTGAATGCGACTCTGCCCTCTTCTGGTTGGGTGTGGTCTCCAGGTTAACTACAAGCTTCTCCCTAAATCAATTTTGTGGTCATATAGTTAACAAATAAAAACTATTTCACAATTATTGGAAATTCTGTATTCCTTCATATTTACGATTTTAAGATATCTTTCAGTTTTGAGATAGGAAACATTCTCCTGACGCTTGTTCCTGTGATGCCATTAGGTGTTATACAAAATAATTGCTGCTTACTGCTTTCCACACAATTGTTTAAAATGCTAATGATAGCAATGAGTAGCTTTCAGGGGCGATTGGGGGGAGTTTTTTGTTTTGTTTTGTTTTTGCTAATAATCTTTTTAAAATATTTATCAAAGTGTTACTTGCATATAGCTTTAAAAAATGGTAACAGTACATAACAGCTTATAATGAAATGCAACCTTCCCAGTCCAGTAGGCCAAAGGCAAGCCCCTTGAAACCTTGAGCTGCTTTTTCTAACAGTTAGCTCCACATTTCTGAGAAATCTTGTTGAGTCACAACACTGTAACTGTAAGCAATGTGAAAGAAATCAGTCTATTTTGTCCCTTGAAATAAATATTACAGGAAAAGGCTGAAACTGAAGGCAAGAATATGCTTCTGGGGTAGTACAGTAGAGTGGAATATACTGGTGTCAAAAAGACCTGGGTTTGAATCCTAGCTCTGATACTTGCTGCCCAACCTTGAACTAGTAAATTAATCTGTCTGAACCTCAGTTTGATTATCTATAAAATGGTGATGATATTTGTCTCACAGAGTTGTCAAGAGGCTTAAATGAGAAAGCATATGTATACACCTGGTAATTACTAACCCCAAATGGCATTTTCTTCACCTTTCCCCACTCTTTAACTTTTCTCCAAAAGTACAGTGGGAGAGAGGGAGTACCCCTCATTTTCACTATAGCTCTTCTCGAAACTTGCTTCCCCTCAGAATTTTAAAAAGAGGCAAACATCATGTTTTTAATGAAAATGAATTGGGGAAATTTGCAAAAAGGTTGCATCATGCATTAGTTAGTGAGGCCAACTGGCAGTATTGTAAGCACCCTTCTAAAGCAATTCAGTTCTCAGGGATCTGGAGAAGGCTCTGTGGCTAGAAATTGCTGCAAGGCGGCCTCCTGCCGGCGGATCCCAGGCCCGGTCACAATCTGTAATTACCAGAAGCATGCCAGCCCTCTGCTTACTCATTAGTGGTAGGCTGGTTCACACAGAAACCACCTCAGGATTTGTTTTACAGAAATACCAGCAAAGTCAGTTCTTCAAAAGGCTTTTACCAGCCAAAGACCCAGCCCTTCCCTGCAAAGAATCTTACCCCTGCTGGACGCCTCTGCCCTGTTCTGACATGCCCTGCCGCGGCCGCTTGGGAGAGAGCTGGACCAACGCTTGAAATCCCACGGTTTCTTCTAATTCAAGAAAAAAAAATTCTATTTAAACCACAATTGCCTTCTACACAGGTGAAACCTGTGAAAGAAGAGCTAGAACCCTCACGTCGATTGCCGTGCAAAAGTGGGCTCGGAGCTCTAGCCTAGAACCGTGCCTGGCTCCTGGTTAGCCCTCAGCACATTTTTGAACGAATGAAAGAGATTGTACAACTATTCTGGAGAGGGTTCAGTATCTCTGGGAAAGAGAGATTTTGGAATTCCCGGGGACAGAACTGGGGAGAGGATGAAGTCAGAGTTGCCTCCATCCCAGCCGGTAGAAAGAAACCTTGGGTCTAAGCCTGAAGGCAGAAGCTTCTGCGGAGCTAGAGCGTTCTGAACTCTACCGGCCAGGCAGCTGCCACCTCTGATCCACTTCCACCTGGAATACAGTAGGAGGGCTGCTACGGGAGAGTCACTGAGTGCCTGTCTCCTTTTGATTAAGTTAATAACACACGATCATTCCGAAATATGCATTCATTATGGTAAGAGGCAGTTGGCACAATCAACAAATATCTACGAGAAGGAGCCTGGAAGGCAATTACGGTGACTCTTCTGGGGAACGACCCCGGAGGGCTTCCATGCCTGGACGCGGCGGCTCTGTGGGGAGGGGCCCCATGCTTGGGGCGCCCCGAATGGGGCACAGTGGAATGGCCAGGAGCAGGTTGATTGTCTTTTGGTCCCGTACCTGCGGTTCTTGAGGCGGGTTTGGGGCGGGACCGTGGGAACTTAGAGAGACGGAGCCCGCACCCCCCCGCGGCGGCGGGACTCAGGCCCATCGCGCAGCTGCGGCCCCGCGGGTCCCGCCAGGGGCGACGTGCCGGGCCAGTTCCCAGTCGGCGCGGCCCGGGGTCAGCCGACCGCGGGGTCCAGGGCCTCGGGGGCAGCGCGGTGAGGAACCGCGGAAAGAGAGGGCGGAGGGGCGCGGAGGGGAAGCCGGGAGCGGCAAACGGCGGGGGCGCGCGGCCAGAGGCGCGCGGGGCGACGGGGGCGCGGACTGAGCCAAAGTCGCGGGCGCGGTGAGCACATCCCGAAACCGAGAGGGTGCAAGTCGGGGCGCTTGGGACCCAGGAATCTGAGGGACTTCGAGAGGAAAGGCAGGGAAAGGCGGCGCAGGAGGTTATTCGAGGGGTGGAAGGTAACGCAGAATAGTATGCGCAGAGGCTCGGAGGTGGCACCTGGTGTGGCTGGAGCAGCTGAATGTCCTGGAGCAGACGGAGGAGCGACCTACGGAGAGAGCGGTTGAGGGCCTTGGAAGGCACCTTCGAGAGTTAAAATCTTGGAAGATTCAGAGTTTTTCCTTAAATTATATATATTATATTAATTATATGTAATATGCATATGTATAATATGTAATATGTACAAAAGAATACTTGGGATACATGTAGTTATGAAACATGATAATAAAATTACTACCCTACTAAAGAACCGGGACACACCTAGCACAGATGCTCCTCACACCTGTGTGTTCTCGTATCTCTTCTCCCTGTCTCCCCCTGCCAGAGGTAACCTCTCTCCTGAGTTTTGTATCTGTCATGTCCTTGCTTTTTGAAACAGTTTTTTTAAACCACGTCTTTGTATCCCTAATACATTGTTTCGTGTTGCTTATCTGAAACTTTGTAAAAATGCTATCATGCCATATGTTATCCTCTGAAACTTGCTTCTTCCAAAATTGTTTCTATAATACGTACACATTGCTGTATAAATCTGTAATTCATTTTCCCTGCTGTAAAATATTCCATTATGTGAATGTACACAATTTATTGATCGGGTGATAAAACCACTTTTTTTTTTTTTTCCTAATTTGGGCTTAGAAACTGTTGAGAAGAACCCAAATTGTGTCCTGGTGAATGCAAGAGATTCTATAGGATTTAATACCTAGGAAGGTATGCAACTTTACAATAGAACACCAAAACGTTTTCCCAATTGCCGGTACCAGTTTCGCTCCTACCAGCAATGTGTAAGAATGCTTGTTGGTTTACATCTTCACCCACACTTAGCACTGTCATACTTAATTTTTCCAGATGAGTGGATGTAAAATAGTATTTCACTGAAGTTTTAATTCACATCTCACTAATCGCTAAAAAGGTTAAGACCTTTACATATATTTATTAACTATTTAGATTTCCTCTTTTAAAAAACCGCCTGTTCATCTCTTTTGCCCATTTTTCTTTGGAGTTGTCTTCTTATTGATTTGTCGTAACTGTTTATATATTCTTGATACTCATCTTTAGTCAATTGTATTTGTTTATACATATTTCCTTCCCGTTCATGGCTTGTCTCTGCACTTTATTATGTCTTTTGATGAAGAGAAGTTATTAACTTTAATGAAGTAGAATTTCAGTCCTTTTTCTGGTTAATATCTTTGTGTCTTTTCATGAAGTCCTTCCTTGCCCTGAAGTCTGAAAAAATTCTCCTATATTTTCTTGTAAGAGTGTTAAGATTGTGTAGTGTATGTGTATGTGTAATGTAAATGTGTCTGTCTTTGTGCTACTATCATGTGATCTTAATTACTATATCTTTATGATAAATCTTGATATATGGATATCTTGAAATTCCCCCCCATTCTTCCTCAGGAGTTTGACTATTCTTGAGCTTTGCCCTTCCATAAATATTTCAGAATTAGCTTGTCAAGTTGCTCAAAATACTCTATTGGTATCTTGATTGAAATTATATTGAATCCATAAATCAACTTGGCAATTTTGACATCTTTACAAAATTGAGTCTTCCAATCCACTATATATTATCTCTCTCTATTTGTTAGGTCTTCTTTAACATCTTTCAATGAAGTTTTATAATATTCTTCATAAAGATCTGATCTGAGATATATTACATTTTTCCTTCTACTCATGTGAAAGTTTACACTCTATTCTTTTATTTACTGCCTTTGAAATTTTAATATGCATGCTCAAAGCCTAAAAGTCATATCCTAAACATTCCTCTGAAACAGTGCAAGGACCTTAGAACGATTTCACTCCAATCTTCCCCTCCCATGATATTTTAGTTCTGACCTTTTTTTAACCCTGAATTCACATTATTGTTATTATTGTTACTATTACCATGTTTATACTATACAGACATTTGCTTAGATTTGCCTATATGTTGCCCATTTGCTCATCATTCCTTCTTGCAGAGCTAACCTTCCCTCTGAGGTCATCTTTCTTCTTCCTAAAATATAGCCCTTTGAAGCTCCTACAGTGAAGGTCTGTTGGTAATTAACTCCTGGCTCTCATGTGCCCAGATGAGGACCTCTGAGGTTCCCATGGTATCATGTGAAGGAGCGGAGGTGGGGGGGCAAGAGCCACAGGGCTGTTCAGGCAGCCAGGCTGGGCTGGAGGGCTGGTCATAAAGGACTCCTACTTCTGCAAGACCCAAAGGGAGACAGTGCCTCTCTGAGGGTGTCCTCGGTGGCCCAGTGTTGGAGTAAAGTTTACCTGCACACTCTCCCTACCAAGACCACATACGCAGAGGCCCCCAGCGCTAGGGCTAGAACTGCACAAAGCCAGAGGGAGTCCCTGACTGCCCCACGGCTTGCCTAGGGTCTATCAACCCTGCTCCTCCTCCCTGCCCCAACTGCAGTAGTTCCTGCCTCCCCTTCCACTCCAGGGCACTGTGGTGAGAGGGTGCCCAAAGGACCAACCTGGGCTCCTCCACTTCCAGCTCATTAAGCCATGCATCTACCCCCAGGCAAATAGGATATGAGATGAAAGGCTGTACACAGACTGAGTTGTGGTTTTGGGTTTTTTTGGTTGGTTGTTTTGTTTACTTTTTATTATGGAAATTTTCACACACAAATAAAAGTAGAGGAAACAGCATAGTGGATCCCCATTTACCTTTCACCCAGCTTCTCCAATTGTCAATACATGACCAATCTGGTTTCATCTATATCCCCCGCCCACTTCCTCTACACCTGGTTTATTTTGAAGCACTTGCCAGATGACGCATCATTTCATCTGTAAATATTTCAGTACGTATCTCTAAAAGATAAGGAATGTCTTAAAAATAAAGATGACTACAATACTACCACATTTAAAAATATTTTAGCAGTTCCATAATGTCATCAAATAGCCAATCAATGTTCAGCTCTCCCTGATTGATTTTATGTTTTTTAACTCCTTTTCTGTTTGAAACAGAATCCAGATAATGTCCATAAGTCACAATCAGTTGATGTGCCTCTTAATTTCTTTTAACTAAAGCAGGAGGCAGCAAACTACAGCCCATGAACTGCCACCCACTGTCTGTTTTTGTATGGCCCAAGAGCTAAGATTGGTTTTATACATTGTTAAATGGTTTTAAAAATAAAAGAAGAATATTTGTGTGATGTGAAAATTATATGAAATTCAACTTTCAGTTCCATAAAGTTTTATTTAAGCATAACCACATCCTTCATTTACATATTGTCTAAGGCAATTTTCACATCACAAGGACAGCATTGACTAGTTGCTGTGGCATCTGGGGCTTCATGACCTTCAAAGCCTAAAATATTTACTATCTGGTCCTTTACAGAAAAATTTTGTGAATCTCTGATCCATAGGTTTCTCCTCTACCTTTTATTTTTCTTGTAATTTTTTAATTGAAGAAATTGGGTCATTTGTCCTGTAAAGGCTCCCAGGGTCTGAATTTTGTTGCTATTGTTCACATGATCATTTGTGCCCTGTATTCCTATACACTAGTAGTTAAGTCTAGAGACTCAATCAAATTCAGATTTGATGACTTTTTCTTCAAGAGAATGTCATTGGTGGCCATGTCTTCTTCCATCAGGAAGTAAATATGCCAGCTTCTCTTTCTCTTTGTGATGCCAGCAACCATTGATGACCAGTGCTAAACTGGTCTGAGTTTCAGTAACCAAGTGATTGGAAAATGCTAGGAGCTGCCTGAGACATGACAGGGTCTGCAACCCCGCAGGGAAGAGAGAGTCAACAGATACGGTCAAGAGCAGTGGTTGGGAAAAATTCAAGCTGCTTCAGGTTTTGAGTTGAGATTCTTAATTGCTCTTAATTAAAGCAGAAGGCAATAAACCTATGATCCATGGGGACGGGAAGAAGTTTGGTAGGACATACATCAAAGTAATGAGAAGCATTGTGTTCCACCTTCTGAGGTTACGGGTGATTCTTGGGTTTTTTCCCCTGTTTTACAATATTTCTGTCCAAATGGCTCTATCTTTGGGGGGGGGGGAATAAAAAGCATCTGGCTTCGTCCTGTTGGGTCTCCCCTCAAAGTGTATGCCTTCTCTCTCCATTTAGACTGGAAGATCCTTGAGAGCAGGATGGACAACTGCTCTCTTTAATCATCACAGCACCCAGGTACGAAAAATGGCTGCAGCCACTAAAACTCACTTACAGGGCAGAATAGCACCAACAGAAATTGAATCCATTTTCTCAAGAGGAGAGTAACACACTTTCAGGCAACTCACCTTCATTCTTTCAGCACCGATTGAACATCCCCCGTGTCCAGGTTCCATCCAGACTGACTCCTGCATCCCACCTCCTCCAAAGTGGTCTCAACAGGAGTTAGCCAGTTTGCCACCCCTCCAGATTGTACCCGCATCTTCCCTGTTTTTCGTTAATGCCACCCAAATCTTCCCAATCGTTTGCTTCAGGCTGGTGGAGTCACTTTTTTGGCCTCTTTTCCTAGTCTCCCTTATCCAGCCAGCTGTCAGATTCTGTCAATTCTTCTTGCCTCGTATTTCTCCTAATTATCCCACCCTCTGTTCCAGGATGATGTAAAACTGGTTCCTCGAGAAAGAGGATCCATGAGAGTTTCCAGTGACCTAGAAGGGAATCAGATAGAAGAAGGGGTAGAGATGTAGACTAAAGTGGGTTAATCTATGCACTAGTCCCTCCCTAGGCCCAGAGGGTGACACCCGTTCAGGAGCCTGCTGGATCAAAGAATAGAGAAGAACAGGGCCCCCTTGAGACCCCTGACCACATATATGTTTCCCAGGCTATTAACTGGTGATTGATTGATATGGGTAAAATTACCTGAATTACAATCTGCGGCCGGGGGAAAAGTATATGACTAGTTTGTGCTGGGGCCACAGTTCCACATCTGCTGGGGGAGACAGAGAAGGAGGCAGAGACTGGACAGGAGCCGTAAACCATGACTTGTTCCAATAATTCATTCTTTACATATATCTGGAGCACAGTCTCTGTGTCGGGCATTTGCTCGGTACTGAGGATGGAAGAATAAATCTGCCCTCATGGAACTTATAGGTGGGAGTAGGGGACTGGGAGACAAACATTAAACAAGTCTTTAGCAGACAATGACCAGTTAGGATAAATGCTCTGAGGGGAAAGTACAGGGTGGAGGGAGCTGGAGTGGGAGTGGGGGCCTGGGGGGGTGGATCCCCCCTCAGTGTCAGGGTCATCATCAGCCCTTTCCTGGACCTCTCCCACAAGTTCCGCCTCACTCTGGCTCAGGAAGAGGGATTTGCCCTCCCCCACCCCAGACAGACCAACAGACACTAAGACCCTCTCTTATGCTGGAGCTTCTAATATTCAACAAGTTGTTGAGGTGCTTAAAGCCCAACCAGGTCCCTCCCAGCTGTTAAAAACCAGGGTCACCTAAAAAGAGAAATGAAATGGGCCATCCTTCTCCCTTCTGCTGCCTCTCCGCTGCAGGCCCTCATCGGCCCCCACCCCTGACAGTTTCAATAGCCTTGAGGTTTCAGAAACAGAACAGTTATAGCTAATCTTCTGTCACAGGCAGAGTCGTGTCCCCCCGCCCCCCAAAATGCATGTTGAAGTCCAAACTGCCAGTAACTAGAATGAGACTGTATTTGGAGATAAGGCTTTAAAGGGTAATTCAGGTAAAATGAGGTCACATGAGTGTCCCTAATCTAATATGGCTGGTCTCCTTATAAGAAGAGATTAGGACACAACCAGATAGACCCAGGGGTGGCCATCTGCAAGCCAAGGAGAGAGGCCTCAGAAAAAACAACCCCTGCTGACACCTTGACCTTGGGCTACTAGCCTCCCAAACTGTGAGAAATTAAATTTCTGTGGTTTAAGCCACGCAGTCTATGGTCTCTCACTAGGTGTCCCCAGCAAACTAACATCCTCCTTCCTCAATGCACAGAGGAACTGAGGCTCCGCTGGGCAGAGGGGGAGGGTGCATTTGTCCCAAGATTAGTGCTGAGAGGCTGAGACCAGGACCAGGTCTGACTCCCAGTGGCAGGGCTCCATGTTGCTGCCCAACTGGCTTCTCCACACTTGGTTCCTCCTTCCTGCTATGTATATAGATTATTCTTCCTGAACATACCTCTGGTCAAATTTCCCCACACAAAGCACCTTCAGCAGCCCAGCTCCACCTACCCAGCAAGATCTGAACAAACTCCTTGGCTGGGTACTCCAACCCTGCCAGTTAGCATCTAAGTCAGTGCTTCTCAAACATTAACATGCATCAGAATCACCTGGAGAGTGCATGCATTAAAATGTGGATTCCTGGGCCCTGCACCCAGAGACCCCTCTTCAGTAGGTCTGGGGGTGCAAAAGTTTGCATTTCTAACAAGCTTCCGAGCAATGCTGCTTGCTGCCCTTGAGAAGCACCAGCTAAGATGCCTTTCCCGAGGCCTGCCCTGCACTGGCCCCTCCATCAGAGCAGCGACTTACTCTTCCCTCAGCACCTCTGCAGTAGAGCCTTTGCCCAGCCTGGTCCTGCCAGGAATTCCCTGCTGCCAAGTCAGACACTGTGGTCAGATCCCAGGACCTCCTAACTCAGGATAAAGGTGAGAGGTTGTGCTGCTTTTTAAAGGGAAAGCTTTATTGGAATTTGAACCAGAACTGGAATGACTCTAGTCCAAAGAATCATGGGGGAGCTTGACGAAAACTCAGCCCTCTGGGTCCACCCTCAGGTACAGACCTCCCTTGGAGATATGCTGCTGTAGTCCCTGCCCTCTCTATATACAGATGATCAAAGGGAGTCCCAGAGAGGGCAGGTGACTTTCCCAGGGCACACAGCATGGTAGAGCAGAGGCTGAGCAAGAACCCAGGTCTCCTTAGGTGCAGGTATGTGCTCCCCACTGTACTCACTGCCTTTTCTCAGCCCAAGGGGGCCCTACTCTCTCCTTGCCCTTTTCTCACCTCCCCTTACCCCACTTTCTTGTGACCCCAGCTGCACCCTGAAATTGCCAGCTGATGCTGAAATGGAGCCACAGGGGACTATAAAACTTGCAAAAGGGAGAAGAGTGGGGAAAGGGGCAGGGAAATGAGAGAAAGAGAGGAAAATTTTGTGGGGAGAAGCGGAGGGGACAGGAGGGGAGAAGAGAAGGGAAGAGGGAGAGGGGAAGGAGAGGGGGGAGGGGAGAGAGGGAAGTAGAGGGAGAGTGCGGAGGGGAAGAGGAGGGGAGAGAGGGGAGGGGACAGGGGCTAGAGGGGAAGCCACTCAATCGTGTCCAGGAAGCTGGGGGCAGGGCTTCTCCTGGGACCCACCCACGTGTACCACCACCCCTGCCTGTGACCTGGGAGGGCTCAGAAGGCAGCCCCAAAACCACAAACCCTCGCTGGCCCCAAAGGAGCCAGCCTCTGGCCTTCCTCTGCAACAGCCATGTGCTTCAGACCTGAAGGCGCTAGTTAGTTAGCCAGCTACTTAGTGTGAGCCTCCTGCCCCTGGACAGGATTTCTGCTGACAGCCTCACTCCAGCAGAGGGGCTGGAGCTGAGGTGTGGCACCAGAGGTGGACCACTGCCCTCCCAGGCCTGCCTGACCCTGCTGGGTGCAGCAGAGACTAACAGCTGGGAGAGCTGCCCCAGGCACTTAGGGTCCTGCCTGGGAAAGGTGTCTTGGCCCAGAGGGGGCTCCTGGAATCAAGATCAGCAGACTGAGTGGGAGGCACCCCACCCCTCCTGTCATCTGGAGAAAAACTGGACCCGCTTCCTGACACCTTCATCCTGCAGCCTCCAGTGTTCCACCCGGTGAGCAGTCGCTGGGATCTGGAACCTCCTGGGTCTCAGGGCTCCTCCCCTCCAGCTGGGCCCAGACTCCCAGGTGGTGGGTGCAGAGGGTTTCAGTCTTGGGCCCTGCTTCCCCCTACACCTGCCCACAGGCTCTGGAAGGCCCTCCTGAGCTTAGCAAAGTGGCTGACCAGCTAATTCCCACTAATGAGCCCTGATTATCACTTTCTCTCTACTTGGCCCTCTCCTCCCAGGAGGGCTGCATGGCTCAGTTAATTGCAGGCCAGGCCTGGAGCCTGGGAGGCGGGAGGGACAGAAGTGCAGAGCCAGGCTAAGCTGTGGGCGCTCCCCCACCTCCCCAGGTGCCCGAGTAATGGGGGGAACCACTCCCCAGGTTACAACCGCTCCTCGCTTTGCAGGCTGCAAGCTCCCACCTGGAGGGCCCGCTGTTGGGTCTTGGCTCTTTCTAGGTGGTTTGGGCTTCTGAAGGCTGCTGGGGGCTGGAGAACACCTTGTGAAGGCCAGTCTTGTGACACTGCTCGATGTGTTCCTGCTGCATGTTCACACTCGTTCTGCAGACACCTATTCAGAGCCCACGCTGTGCCAGGCGGGGCGCCGAGCACAGAAGAGCAAGACAGGGCTGCAGCTTTGAGGGGCTTGTGCCTCCAGCAGAAACAGCCAGCCACACTCTCCCTCTAACCCAGCCGGCCAAGGGCCAAGCTAGCCATGCCAGTGAGGTGTTCTGGGAACACAGGGGAGGGAAGAAATAATTCAGGCACCAAAGAGGAGGATCCTTGGAGAAGGTGTCGGAGAAGATGTTAGGAGCCTTGACAGTCAAGTCGGATTTCACAGGGTGGAGGGAGAGCAGAGGAAGCAGCCCCCAAAATGCAGGGAGTTGTAAAAGTGTGTGTTGTGTTTTAGGTATGCCAGGCAGCTTCTATCCTTAGGTATCTCTCCAGGCATCCATATCAGGGTCTGCTCTCGGGTCCCAACTTGTCCAGCCTTCTGACTCCCAGTTCCCAGGCTCTGGCCCATAAACGGTCCTCAGGAAGCCTGGATACCTGGCTTCTGGAGGCCAGGGTGCCATCCAGTGTAGAGCAAACCTCACTGGGGACACTATTGTGCCCTAGGGGCTGGGGAGAGGGGCTGGGCTGCTGCTCCAAGGGGGTAGTGGAGCTGAACTGGGCTTCCTGGTGCAATGTGGCTTTGACGTGTGAAGGTCCAGGAAAGGGAAGTAGGAGGAAGAGAACATACCAGAGAAAACTAATTTTTCCCCCTAAGAGCATTTTCCATATGGAGTGGCGGAGTTGAATTTTCTTCTTCTTCCCCGCCCCACCGCACCCTCCACACAGGGGTCCCTAGGCCCTTTCTCCAACCCTGTGTGATGGGTTTCTCCCCTTTTTAAGCTGGTTCCTTATGTCACGACAATTTTTGGTGGCCTGCGTGCAGGCAAGATGGTCATGCTCCAGGGAGTGGTCCCTCTCAAGGCTCACAGGTAAGGGGAGTGCTCCGTGGGGGTGCTGGAGCTCAACCCCAGAGGCACTGAGCTGGGGGTTCCTCTCTGCCTTTGGGGTCTCTGGGGGGTCTCTGACCCAAAGTGTCCTTGGAGATCCCCACCTCTCCCCAGGTTCCAGGTGGACTTCCAGTGCGGCTGCAGCCTGCATCCCCGGCCAGATATCGCCATCCACTTCAACCCTCGCTTCCACACCACCAACCCCCACGTCATCTGCAACACCCTGCACCATGGGCGCTGGCAGGCGGAGGCCCGGTGGCCCGACCTGGCCCTGCAGAGAGGAGACAGCTTCCTCATCCTCTTTCTCTTTGAACATGAGGAGATGAAGGTGAGTGGAAGGTATGGGCTTTGAGTGTCCAGAACTTGTGTCCTTCCTTCCTTCAGCTGAATTCCCCATGTCACTGTGTTAAGGGATATTGGTGAGACTGGTCAAGTCCCGAGAGGACCAAGGAGCTGCCAAGCCTGGTTCCAAGCTGCCCTGGGACAACAAGGCCTGGTACACAGGGCAGCAGGAAGGATCTGTGGTGCCCAGCCCTGGAGAGGGCACCACTGCCAAAGTCACAGCAAGCACTTGGAGAGCACCTGCCGTGTGCCGGACACTGTCCTACGCCCTTAAATATCAACTCATTGAATCCCCACAACAACCCCTGAGGAGGGTACTTTCAATCTCCCCATCTCACAGCCGAGGGGGCAGGGGCAGGGAGAGAGAACTTGACCTCAAGACTGTCACCACTGATGTGAACTTCTGCCAGAAAGATGGCAGATCTTCAGACTTCTCCCAGGAAGAGGGGAGTTGGTGGAGCCAGCAGTGGAGGGAGGGACCTGTGGGACGGGGGTTCACACGGCCTCCTGAGCGTCCATTTCCTCCCTGGTGGATGGAGATGCTGTTGGCAGGTCCACTGAGAGTGGAAATGAGGGGCGGTATGGGGAAGTGCTGTGTCAGGGCCAGAGAGGAGCATTGACAGTTGCCTTGGTTCCAAGGCTAGCTCTGCCATCTGCCAGTTGTGCAACCTTGGGAAGGTCACTTAAGCTCCCCAAGCCCCGGGTACCCCACCTGTAAAATGCACCTGCCTCAGAGAGTTGGTGTGAAGTTAAATGAGGAAAATTCCGGGTGAGAATGCTCACCGATGCCTGGCACGTGCGTATGAACTCGGTGAGCATTCAGCAGCTGCTGAGCCAGCCTCTGTGTGTCTCCAGGTGAGCGTGAATGGACAGCACTTTCTCCACTACCGCTATCGGCTCCCGCTGTCTCGGGTGGACACCCTGGGCATATTTGGGGACATCTTGGTGAAGGCCGTTGGATTCCTGAACGTCAATGTAAGTTCCCTTGGAGCCAAGGCCTGGGTGGCAGCGGCCCCTGACTTCCCCTGCTGCCTGGACAGGCCCAGGACCCCCTCCTGCCCCAAATAAGTCCTGTCGCACCAATTATAGCCAAGGTGGAGGGGATCCATCGAGGTGTCAGATATGAGTGGGGTGGAGGAAAGAGAAGGTGACCACAGAAGGGGGACCCCAGAGCCTTGGGCAGAAGTCTGTACTGGATGTGGGGTCTGGTCAGTGCGGAGGAGCAATGGCCAGGGAGTGAATGACTTGCAGACTTGGAACGGTTGGCCCAAACTTAGCAGCTGGCTATATCACTCCCTCCTGAGGAGCTTATTAAAAATGCAGATTTCTAGGACCAGTAAGCCAAGGTGGGGCCTAGGACTCAGCATGTTCAAAATGCCAGGTGTGAGAACTGACCAGGGCTGTTGGGAGAATGAGGGAGCTAGAAAGGCCAAAGCAGGCCTCTGCCCACTTCCCAGGTCCAGGCAGGGTAGGCAAGGGCCAAATAAATAGCTCTCAGGCCTTGCAGTGGTCCTGAATCCTGCCTGTTGCTTTTTCTCTTTCCGAACAGCCATTTGTGGAGGGTAGCAGAGAGTATCCAGCTGGACATGTGAGTCTCTTGGGAGCAAGGTGGGCCCTTGTGGTCCCAGCCACACTAGCTGAGCCGCTGTTCTCCCTTCCCCCCAGCACGACCTGCCCCTCCCTGGGCTGCTGCTCACACGGCACAGGGCCCAGCTGCCCCTTCCCTCCCTGTGCAGTTACCATGGATACAGCCAGCTCTGCCTCAGTTCCTGCAGAGCCTGGATTTGCCTCTCCCAGCCCAGCTTGGGAAGATGTTTGGGGGTGGGCCCAATATTCCTATCAGAACATCCCTTTAGGCTGGAGCTTTCCATTCCCGGAGCAAGCCTGCGAGGTGCCTGGGGTCGGCCTGCAGGAGATGAGGCCCATGTACTTGCCCAAGGCCACACAGACCCTCCCTCCACTTCTTCCCCATTATTCCAGAGCCGGTGTCCCTGTGAACTCATCAGGACCCCACCAGGGCTCCAGCGACTCACCTGCATTGTGTCCGAGAGAGACAAACCCCAAACACCTCCAATTTTTAGTAATAATAACAAGAGGTTCCCTCACTGAGCAAACGCCACAAGGCCTCCAAGTCTTCTCTTTCTTTCCTTGACAGCCTTTCCTGCTGAAGAGCCCCCAGCTGGTGAGTGAGCTCCCTCAGAGGTGTAGTTCCTCCCCTGCTCCATCAGGGGTGGGAGGGCACCCCCTCCTGGTAGGAAAAACCCTGAGGGCATCTATTTACAAAACACGTGTTATACAAAACTGCAGACTGTGGGTGGGCCGGCAGCTTCAGGCTGAAGCTCCAGCTTCATTGTACCTTTCCTCCATTTATTCTGCACAGAATTAATTGATACTTTTCTGTGCCAGGCCCAGTGCTGGGCTCTAGGATAGAGGGACAAGCCAGTCCCAACCCTCCAGTTGCTCACAGGCTGGTGGGGAGGCAGACCAATGAATGGGCCATTACAGTTCAGGGTGCAGCGATGGGGGACATCCATGGTGCTCATGGCACGGAGGGGCCCGGAGCTCAGCTGGAGAGGCCAGGGACAGCAGAGCCCAGGAGGCCAGGCCTGCAGTAGGCGGTGTTTCATAAATGAGCAGAGCTGAGTCTCCTCCTGGCTGTGGGCCTAGAGGCAGAGACTGACCTGCTCCAGGGCCTCTGGCCCCTGACGGCTGCCCAGGAAGCAACTCCTGGGGGCAGCAGCTCTCCCTGAACCCCTCTGTGAGCACCTTCTCAGTCACCTCCCTATTCCTTCAGGAGGTGCCCTGCTCGTGTGCCCTTCCCAGGGGTCTCTGGCCTGGACAGGTCATCATAGTGCGGGGTCTGATCTTGCCAGAGCCAAAGGAGTAAGTATGCAGATGGAGGGAGGGAGAAGCATCTCTACGCAGGGCACCAGCTTCATAAGCATTACCTCTTTATCTCCAACTCCACCATTTAATCCCCATCTTACAGATGAGGAGACAGAGAAGTAAGTTGCCCGGGGTCACAGAGCTCCTGACAGTAGGGCGGGCGTTGGGACCAGGGCTCAGGCCGCCCCCAGGGCCCCAGCAGCCCCACTTGTGGGAGTACCTTCCCTGCCTGTGTCTCTGGTCAGGCCAGCCAGCCTCTGGTCGCAGGTCCCCACTGGAGCCTCAGGAAAGTCCCTTTGCAGGCGCAGGCTGAGACCCAGCGAGAGAATGTGACCTCCCTCGGTGACACAGTTCCTGGTTTAGGGAACACAGCCAGGTGGCCCCAGGGAAGATCCCCAGAGGGCTGGTGCTGGGAAGTGGGGTTGGAGTTACGCAATAAGTAACGTCTCCACCAGGAGGCGCTCCCACTCCCTTTCCAAACCTGCGAGCCCCAAGCCAGTGAGTCTTTTTTCTATTTTTCTTTCTCTCTTTCTTTCTTTCCTTCCTTTCCTTCCCTTCTTTCTAGAAATGCATTGGATTTCTGGGCCAGATTGCCTGGGTTTGACTTCTGCTGAGGACACTTACTACCTGTGCAACTTCACAGCAGTTACTTTTCCTTTCTGTGCCTCAATTTCCCTGTCTGTAAAAGGGGTAATAATAGTGGGGCTTCAGGGTTGGTGCAAAGGCTTAGAATTGTGCCAGGTGCACAGCAAGTGCTCCACAAATGTGGTGGTACCAAATTCTCTCGGTGGAGGGGCAGGGGGTGAGGGGGGCACCCTATGCGCTTCCCACCTGATCCCCTTGTGTTTTGTTTTTATCTTCAAAGTCAGTACCTCACTAAACCCTGGCCCCGCATGCTCCTGATCAGGCTGCTGCAAACCCAGGACAGCAGGGCCTCCAAAACCAGGCACCACTGGGTTGGACTCCTGACTTTGCCTCTGATAAACTGTGGTCCTGGGCAAGTCCCTACACCTTTCTGAGTCCGGAATCCTGACTTTCCCCATCAGATAAAGAGGAGAAAGATAATCCCAACTTTGCAGGGAAAATGAAAAAGTTCCCCAGGATAGAAGGAACACCTCCCCCTCCCAAACATGAAAACCTGAGACTAGGTTCATATCTTAGCGCAAAGTCACATGGTTATTATTAGCGACACAGCAAGTAATTTTTTAATTTATTGAGGTCATCTTGGCTTTTAACATTGTGTAAATTTCAGGTGTACATTATTATATATCAGTTTCTGTATAGACTGCATCATGCTCACCACCAATAGTCTAGTTTTGGTTTTGGTTTTGGTGGGGGTTTTTTTGGTGAGGAAGATTCACCCTGAGCTAACACCTGTACCAGTCTTCCTCTATTTTTTATGTGAGTCACCACCTCAGCGTGGCCGCCCACAATTGGTGTAGTCCACACCCGGTCTCCAAACCTGTAAACCTGGGCCACCAAACAGAACGTGCCAAACTTAACCACTACACCATGGGGCCAGCCCCACCAACAGTCTAGTTTTATCCATCACCATACACATGCACCCCTTTACCCCTTTTGCCATTCCCCCACCCCATTTTCCTCTGGTAACCACTAATCTGTTCTCCTGATCTATGAGTTTGTTTATCTTCTGCATATGAGTAAAATCATATGGTATTTGTCTTTCTCTATCTGACATTTCACTTAGCATAATTCCTTCGAGATCCATCCATGTCGCAATGGCACAATTCTGTCTTTTTCATGGTTGAGTATATATTGTATATATATATTCCATAGTATATATATATATATATAACACGTCTTCTTTACCCATTCATCTGGATGTGAATAGTGCTGTAATAAACATATGGGTGCATAAATCTTTTTGAATTGTTGCTTTCTTATTCTTTGGGTAAATACCCAAGAGTGGAATAGCCGGATCATATGGTATTTCTATTTTTAATTTTTTGAAAAATCTCCATACTGTTTTGCACAGTGGCTGCACCGGTTGCAGTTCCACCAGCAGTGTATGACGGTTCCCTTTTCTCCACTTCCTCTCCAACACTTGTTATTTCTTGTCTTGTTAATTATAACCATTCTGTGGGGGGGGGGGTTATGTCATTGTAGTTTTGATTTGCATTTCCCTAAATAGTTAGTGATGTTTAACATCTTTCTTGCGCCTGTTGGCCATCTGTATATCTTCTTTGGAAAAATATCTGTTCATATCCTCTGCCCATTTTTTTGATTAGGCTGTTCATTTTTCTGTTGTTGAGTTGTATGACTTCTTTATATATTTTAGAAATTAACTCTGTCAGATATATGATTTGCAAATATTTTTTCCCAGTTGGTGGGTTGTCTTTTTCTTTTCTTAATAGTTTTCTTTGCTGTACAGAAGCTTTTTATTCTAATGTAGTCCCATTTGTTTATTTTTTTCTTTTGTTTCCCTTGCCTGAGTAGACATGGTATTCAAAAAGATGCTGCTAAGACTGATGTCAAAGAGTGTACTGCCTATATTTTCCTCTAAGAGTTTTATGGTTTCAGGTCTTACATTCAAGTCTCTAATCCATTTTGAGTTAATTTTTGTCTGTGGTGTAAGACAATGGTCTACTTTCATTCTTTTGCATGTACTGTCCAGTTTTCCCAACACCATTTATTGGGAAGACTTTCCTTTCTCCATTGTATGTTCTTGGCTCCTTTGTCAGAGGCAAAGATTAGCTATCCAGAGATGTATGGTTTTATTTCTGGGCTCTCAATTCTGTTCCATTGATCTGTGTGACTGTTTTTCTGCCAGTACCATGCTGTTTTGATTGCTATAGCTTTGAAGTATAATTTGAACTCAGGGAGTGTGATACCTCCAACTTTATTCTTTTTTCTCAGGATTTCTTTAGCTATTCGGGGTCCTTTGTTGTTCCACATAAATTTTATGATTCTTTGTTCCATTTCTATGAAGAATGTCATTGTGATTCTGATTGGGATTGCATTGAATCTTTAAATTGCTTTAGGTTATATGGACATTTTAACTATGTTTATTCTTCCAATCCGTGAGCATGGAATATCTTTCCATTTCCTTATGTCTTCTTTGATTACTTTCAATAATGCCTTATAGTTTTCATGGATAGAACTTTCACATCCTTGGTTAAATTTATTCCTACATATTTTATCCTTTTACGGTGATTATAAATGGAATTGTATTCTTGACTCTCTTTCTGCTAGTTCTTTATTAGTGTACAGAAATGCAACTGATTTTTGTACGTTGATTTTTTTCTCCTGCAACTTCACTGTATTTGTTGATTATTTCTAATTGGTTTTGGTGGATTCTATAGGGTTTTGTATATATAGAATATTATCATCTTCAAATAGTGACAGTTTCAATTCGTCCTTTCTAACTTGGATCACTTTTATTTCTTTTCCTTGCCTGATTGCTCTGACCAAAACTTCCAGTACTACATGGAATAAGAGTGGTGAGAGTAGGCATCCTTGTCTTGTTCCTGTTCTCAGAGGAATGACTTTCAGTTTTTCTCCATTGAGTATGATGTTGGCTGTGGGCTTATCAAATATGGCCTTTATTATGTTGAGGTACTTTCCTTCCATGACCATTTTATTGAGAGTTTTTATCATAAATGGACATTGGATCTTGTCAAATGCTTTCCTGGCATCTGTTGAGATGATCGTGTGATTTTTTATTCTTCATTTTGTTAATGTGGTGTATCACACTGATTGATTTGTGGATGTTGAACCATTCCTGCATCACTGGAATAAATCCAACTTGATCATGGTGTATTATCCTTTTAATGTATTGTCATATTTGATTTGCTAGTATTTTGTTGAGGATTTTTGCATTTATGTTCATCAGCAATATTGGCCTGTAATTTTCCTTTTTTATTTGTTTAATTTCCTTGTCCAGTTTTGTTTTCAGGGTAATTTTGGCCTTGTAAAATGAGTTAAGAAGCATTCCATCCTCTTCAAATTTTTGGAATAGTTTGCAAAGGATAGGAATTAAGTCTTCTTTGAATGTTTGGTAAAATTCACCAGAGAAGCCATCTGCTTCTGGACTTTTGTTTTTTGGGAGGTTTTTGATTACTGTTTCCATCTCTTTGCTTGTGATTGGTCTATTCAGATTCTCTACTCTTCTTGATTCAATTGTGGTAGGTTGTATGATTCTAAGAATTTATCCATTCCTTCCAGGTTATCCAGTTTGTAGCGTATAGCTTTTCATAGTATTCTCTTATAATCCTTTTTATTTCTGTGGTGTCCAGTGTAATTTCTCCTTTCATTTCTGACTGTATTTATTTGAGTCTTCTCTCTTTTTTTCTTAGGAAGTCTGGCTGAGTGTTTGTCAATTTTGTTTATCTTCCCAAAGATCCAGCAGTTAGTTTCATGATCCTTTCTATTATTTTTTTAGTCTCCATTTCATTTATTTCTGCTCTGATAGTTATTATTTCCTTCCCTTTACTGACTTTGGGCTTTGTTTGTTCATTTTTCTAGTGCTTTTGGGTATAGAGTAAGCTTGTTTATTTGAGATTTTTCTTGTTTCTTGAGATAGGCCTGTATTGCTATAAATTTCCCCTTTGGTATCACTTTTGCTGCGTCCAATGAGTTTTGGTATGTTGTGCCTTCATGTTCATTTGTCTCTAGGTATTTTTTGATTTCTCCTTTGAAGTCTTCATTGATCCAACAGTTGTTCAGGAGCATGTTGTTTAATCTCCACATATTTGTGACTTTTCCAGCATTTTGCTTGTAGTTGATTTCTAATTTCATAGCACTGTAGTTGGAAAAGATGCTTGATGTGATTTCCATCTTCTTAAATTTATTGAGGCTTCTTTTTTTTCCAGCATATGGTCTGTCTTTGAGAATGTTCCATGTGCACTTGAGAATAATGTGTATTCTGCTGTTTTGGGATGGAATGTTCTCTATATATCTATTAAGTCCCTCTGGTCTAATGTTTCATTTAAGGCCACTATTTCCTTGTCGACTTTCTGTCGGGAAGATCTATCCACTGACATAAGGAAGGTGTTAAAGTCCTCTACTATTATTGTCTTGCTGTTAATTTCATCCCTTACGACTGTTCGTAGTTGCTTTATATACTTTGGTACTCCTAGATTAGGTGCATATATATTAATAAGTGTTATGTCTTCTTGGTGGAATGTCCCCTTTACCATTATATAATGGCCACCTTCATCTCTCATTATCTTTTTTATCTTGAAGTCTGCTCTGTCTGATATAAGTATGGCTACACCCACGTTCTTTTGCTTGCTGTTTACCTAGAGTATCACCTTCCATCTCTTCACTCTAAGCCTATATTTGTCTTTAGAGCTGAGATGTAGTTCTTTGAGACAGCATATTGTTGGGTCTTGTTTTTTAATCCATCCAGCCACTCTGCCTTTTGGTTGGTGAATTCAATTCATTTACATTTAGAGCAATCATTGATATATGAGGGCTTACTACTGCCATTTTATCTTTCGTTTTCCAGTTGTTCTGTATTTCCATTGTTTCTTTTCCCTTGTATTTATGTCTGCTATTTTAATTTGGTGGTTTTCTGTGACGGTTTCCTCAGTTTTCTCTTTATTTATGATTTTTGACTCTGCTCTGATTTCTCACTTTATGGTTACCATGAGGTTTGTATAAAAGATCTCATAGATGAGGTAGTCCTTTCTCTGATAGCCTCTTACCTCCATTTCCTAGGCAGATTCCATTCCTTTCCTCTTCTCCTCGTATATTTTTGTTGTCACAAATTATTCTTTTTTGTGTTGTGAGTTTGTGACAAATTGAAGTGTTTATAGTTATTTTGGGTGCTTTCTCTCCCTTTATCCTTTATATGATAATTAAGTATTTGCTAACCTCTTCTGATATAGAGCTGCAATTTTCTGATTTTGTCTGTCTCTTTACCTCCTTGCTCAAAGCTTTGTAAACCTTTGCCTTTTTTTTCTGGTAGGAGGGCTCCCTTCATCATTTCTTGTATAGCATGTCTAGTGGTGATGAACTCCCTCAGCTTTTGTTTGTCTGGGAAAGATTTATTTCTCTGTCATATCTGAAGGATATTTTCACTGGATAGAGTCTTCTTAACTGATAGCTTTTGTCTTTCAGTGTTTTGAATATATCATTCCACTCTCTCCTAGACTGTAAGCTTTCTGCTGAGAAATCAACTGAAAGCCTGATGGGGGTTCCTTTGTAGGTTATTTTCTTCTCTCTTGCTGCCCTTAATATGTTTTGTTTGTCATTGGCTTTTGACAGTTTTAATATTATATGCCTGGAGAAAGTCTTTTTACTTTGAGATAATTAGAGTTCTATTAGCTTCATGTACTTATATGTCCAGTTTCTTCCCCAAGTTTGAGAAGTTCTCAGCCATTATTTCTTCGAACAGGCTCTCTGCTTCTTTCTCTGCCTCTTCTCCCTCTGGGATGCCTATAATCCTTATGTTACTTTTCCTAATGAGTCAGATATTTCTCAAAGAATTTCTTCACTTTTTTAAAATCTTAGTTCTCTCCCCTCCTCCACCTGAATCATTTCTAGGTTTCTATCTTCAACCTCACTGATTCTTTTCTCCATAAGCTCTGCTCTATTTTTTATGCTTTCTACATTATTTTTTATCTCATTAATTGTGTTCTTCATCTCCAGAATTTCTGTTTGGTTTTTTTAGAGCTCCAATCTCTGGTGAAGTATTCCTTCTATCCATTCATTTTATTCCTGAGCTCATTGAACTGTCTTTCTGAGTTTTCTTGTAACTCATTGAGTTTCTTTGTGACAGCTATTTTGAACTCTCTGTCAGTCAGACTGTACTCTTCTATGACTTCAAGTTTGGTTTCTGGAGAGCTGTCATTCTTCTGTTCTGCTGTGTTACTGTAGTTCTTCATGGTGCTTGTTGAATTGATCCTCTGCTGCCACATTTCTGATAGTAACCACCTTTCTTATTTGGCTACAGCTTTGGTTACTTTGGTTCTGAGCTGCTGCTTGTTGTATTTGAGAGCCTACACTTTCCACTCTCCACTGTCTCTGCCAGAGGCATCATCAGTGCCCTCCTTGTGCCACTTGTGCCTCTGAGGTTACCGGTGCCTTACTGCTTTCTATTTTGCTGCAGTCTCAGGTGTCACCACTAGAGTCACCAGGCTGTGAGCACTTCTGCTGCTTCTGGGGTCGCCTGGGTCTCATGTTCCCCCACTTGCTCTCCACAGGCTCTCCACAGGCTCAGATGCTGCTGCCCCATGCACCAGGTGCCGTGCTGCTCCTGGGTTACCTGGGGTGTTGGCAGCACCACTGCCAGGGGTGCTGGGTTCACAGGTGTCACTGTTGCTGTTAGGGGCCTGGGTTCTTTTATGCAGCCCTCACTGCTGATGGAGCCAGTGTCAGGGGTGCCACCACTAGGGGCTGGGTCTTAGGTTCTGCTGTGTTTCCTGAAGCATCAGGTCACAGGTGCCAGCTGCCACTCACAGCAGGTAATTTAACACTCTATCGTGAGGGCCATGAATTCACATGCTCTTCAAGTCCTGGCAGGACACGTAAAGAGTGAGGCACCAGGTTGGGAAGGTGATGAAATGGAGACTATTTCCATGGACCCACTCATGCCAGATCTTCTGATTAATTTAAAAGAGAAGCTGGAAGCCATCTTTTGTATAAACTCTCTCAATTTTTTAATATGGTATGACTTAAAGTTGGGGAATACTATGGACCAGCCAGAACCTTTCTACAGGCCCATTCAGCCATGGGCCACCAACATCAAGACTTAGCACAGTGCCTGGCACTTAGCAACCCTGTGACACATGCTGCTGCTGCTGTGGTTACTGTTGTTTTCTGAGAGCAACTGTGGCTGGACTTGAACAGAGGGAGTGAGAGTTGGAGGGCACAGGGTTCATTTGCATTAAAAATGTGTCCTCTCTCTCCCCTCTCCCCCCCAAGTCCTGAGGGTATGGGGCTATGGCTGCAGCCTCAAAGGGCTTCACTGGGCATCTGGAGGGAGTCCATTTCCCAGCTGAGTGCAGTGTGGACGGGGCTGAGGTGGGAGTGATGCTGAGGCCTCCAAGAATTCTCAGGCCAATGGGAAGACAAAGCCTTTCCAGGGGACGGGAGGGTTTGGGGCTGGGGCTGGAGGCTCTATCAGCCCACTTTCCAGGGTCCCTGCCTTCCAAGCTTCTTCCCAGTATTGAGCCCTTGCCATCTCCTTCCCAAAGCTGGAAATGTACAGCCCATCCTCCTGGGACACATCCACCAGTAGTCCCTGAAAGGCCCATCCAAGGCAGGCCCTTTCTGCACATTACCCTGCCATCTGCATCCTGTGTCTTCTCTCAGCTCTCAACCACTTCCTGCTGAGGAGTCAGTCAACAACACCTTCAGGGCTGTTGTTTCAAAGAAGGTGATGTTGGAAGTTCCCAAGACATGAAACAGAATCTGGATGCCCTATTTGAGAGGCGGGTGCCAGGCAGCAGAAAGACCCCCCCACCCCCGAAACCTGGAGTCCTGAATTCTGGTTCATGTCCCAGTCCGAGGCCCCACAGCTATTACTAGTTACAGAGCAAGTCATTCAACCTCTTGTCCGCATCAGTTAAATGAGCTGGTAAACCTCAAGACACAGGATTTCTGTGAGGATTCCAGAAAAACAAAGACTAGCATAGTAAAACACCTACCATGTGCCAGGTACTTGTTAGATTTCACATATGTTATCTCTTTTGTTCCTATGAATGGCTAAATGAGGTAGGTAGTGTCAACTTAAGAAGCAAGTTTGCCTGTTATTTTACCTCAAAATGAGTTTATTTGGGAATAGTCCAAAGAAATTCAATCCAGGATGTGAATGCTAGGGGAAACCATAGGCAAATCCAGCAAACAAACGAGGGAAGCTGCTTTTATAGAGAAAATGGGGGAGCAGGGAGGGGCTATTCTAAACCAAAGTCCATTGGGGGAAAGAAACAGTTCAGGGCTGCAATGGCTTCTCATTGGCTGAGCTGTGGCATTTCTCATTGGCTGGGCTGTTGCCAGATGGGGAGAGAAATCTTCCTTCAGTGGTAAAGTAGTTTTACTTCCTGTTTGTCTCTTCCTGTTTGGTCTAATTGAAGATGTGTGATCGGGTGTGGGAGCTCCCCCTACAGGCCTTCCCAACTCCAATTTAGTTAAGATTTCTTTTATTAATTTCTACAATAGCATATTATATAATATATTTTTTAAAATAGGTGTGATTTGAGTGTTTATCATGTGCCAGGTGCTGTTCTAAGCCCTTTACTTGCATTAACACATTTAATTCTCACAATAACCCATGAGGTAGGCACAATACTGTTTTTATTCCCACATTACAGATGAGGAAACTGAGGCACAGACACAGTAGGTCACAGGACTAGAAAGTAACAGAGCAGGGTTGAACCCAGGCAGCCTCACTCTAACCCCTATGCTATTGGCAAAACACGACAATACTTGGCACATAGTTAGCACTTAACAAATGTTAGCTACTACTATTGTAATTACCCCCATTTTGAGGAAGGGAAACTGAGGCTGAGGTAAGGTAATTTGCTCCCCTGTGGTCCTCCAGCCAGCAGGGGGCAATGTGAGGATTCCATCTCAGGTGTGCCTAAGACTCCATCAGGGGTTTCCAATCCTCTGAGCTGTTAGGTGTCCAAGTGCTTGTTTCTAGGGGGGAATCTGCTGAATCTTCCAGCCGCTCTCCCACCTCCATCGTACCCTCAGCAGCCACAGCCCAGAGGAGTCAGGGAGCCATGACCTCGGGGCTATGGAAGCTGAGCCCCTTCTCTGCCTTTCCACAGTTTCACGCTGAGCCTGCGGGACGAGGCCGCCCACGTTCCAGTGACACTCAGGGCTTCCTTTGCAGACAGAACTCTGGCCTGGGTCTCCTCCTGGGGATGGAAGAAGCTAATCTCGGCCCCCTTCCTCTTCTACCCCCAGCGATTCTTCGAGGTCGGTCAGAGCTAAGTGGCCTCATCCCTCTGTCCCTCAGGCATGGAGTGTAGAGCTCCATCCCCATCCTGGAGCCTGGAGGTCACTGGGGGTTTGGGGGAGCCAGAGACCCCTGGGGGAGAGAACGCCCGTTCCATGGCTCTCAACCCTCCATGATGGTGCCAAGGATCCCACAACCGGAAACCCAGATTTAATTAATCAGATGGGCCCTGGCAACAGTATTAGCAAAAAGAAAAAACAAACAAAGCCCTAATGACTCTCCAATGTTCAGCCCGGGTTGAGAATCAATCCTCCAGGGTAAGCAACCCCTGTTACAGTTGGTGAAACTGAAGCCCGGGGCTGAGAAGATCCTTGTGGAAGGTCGCAGTGGGATGGTGACAAGCTGGGCCCCTAGTCCTGTTCTTTCCCACCACATGGATCCAGTCTTCGTGTCCACTTGGGAAGGAGGGGCTCGCTGGGTGGGGCATCAGGCAGGTGATGGAGTGTCTATCTGGAAGCCTGCAGCGCCTCATGCCCTCCTTTTCCAGGTGCTGCTCCTGTGCCAGGAGGGAGGGCTGAAGCTGGCACTCAATGGTCAGGGCGTGGGCGCCACTACCCTGGACCAGCACTCCCTGGAGCGGCTGCGGGAGCTCTGGATCACTGGCAGTGTCCAGCTCTACTGTGTCCACTGCTGAGGAGGGATTCAGGAGCACAGCCAGGGAAGAGGCGGGCCAGGGCCCTACAGGGCGGGCCTTGCTCTCTTCCTCTCCTTAGACTGTCCACCTGTCATCACCCCGTGAGGCCTGGCTCACTTCTGGGGCCATGAGCCCCACAGCAGAGGGAAGGCACCAGAGTGAAGGTTCCTCAAACTCTGCTCCTCCCTCCACCAGGAGCCTGGGATTTGGCTCATCTTCTTTAGGACCTAGACCAGGAGGGGGGTTTTGTAACCTAAGAAAGACACTCAAAGATGCAGCAGCTTAAAGAATTTAGACGTTTATTTCATTCCCATCTCACAGTTCAGGAGAAAATGATCCAAGTCAGTGAGGCGGCTCTGCTCCCTGTGGACCTTCAGGGTCATCCTAGTTGTCATCCCCCCACTCCCAGGGCATCAGCATCTTCTGCGTGGCTGACGCTCGGTCACCACCGTGTCTAGGATTCAGCCACTGAGGAGGGAAATAGGGCACGTGGACAAGGCACCTGATTTCACAAGCCCCAGCCTGGGACTGGCACTCTGTTCACACACATCTCATGGGCAAGCTCTCAGTCACATGGCCACACTGTCTGCAAGGGAGGCTGGAGATGCTCTCTGGCGGGAGGGCCATGCACTTGGCCACAGTTCTATTCCTGTGATTCCTGGTATGTTTGATTTTATTTATGCCATCCTATTTTGTCTTTTCTATTAACCATGCTATTTTTCCTTATATATTCAGCTTTCTTGCTTGCTATTGGATTGATGAAGTCTTCTTTATTATCCTCCTTTTTTTTTCTTATACTGATTTGGAAGTCATAAATACCACTTTACACATCTAGTGGTTATCCTTACTTTTTATTTTATTTTTTTTATTAACACAATAAAATTGTGTTTTGGACTGGGTAAAATTCAGGTTTTAACATATATGTAGATTTGTGTAACCACCACCACAGTCAGGATATATAACAACTCCATCACCCCAAAAACTCCCTTAGCCACTCCTTTGTCATCACACCTCCTCCACCCCCTCCCTAACCCCTGGTGACCCACTAGTCTGTTCTCCATTACTACATTTTTGTCTTTTTGAGAATGTCATATAAATGGAATCATATAGTATGTGGCCTTTTGGAATGCTTTCCCTCACTCAGCATTATTCTTTTGAGATTAATCTAAGTTGCTGTATGTATCAGTGACCCATTCATGTTTATTACTCAATGGTATTCCATTGTACCACAACTTGTTTATCTGTTGAGCCACCGAAGAACATTTGGGTTGTTTTCAGTTTTTGTCAGTTATGAATGGAGCTATTAAAAACATTTGTGGGGGGCCGCCCGGTGGCGCAGCAGTTTAGTTCGCACTTTGGCAGCCCGGGGTTCACAGGTTCGGATCCCAGGCGCCGGCCAACGCACTGCTTGTCAGCCATGCTGGGGCAGCGTCCCATATAAAGTAGAGCAAGATGGGCATGGATGTTAGCCCAGGGCCAGTCTTCCTCAGCAAAAAGAGGAGGATTGGCAATGGATGTTAGCTCAGGGCTGGTCTTCCTCACACACACCAAAAAAATTTGTGTACAAGTCTTTGTAATGAACATCACTTTTCACTTCTTTAGGGTTAATATCTACTAGTAGGGTTGATGGATCAGATGGTAAATACATGTTCAACTTTATAAGAAACTGTCAAACTCATCCCAGAGTTGTTTCAGAGTGGCTGTACCAGTCTGCATCCCCACCAGCGATGTGAGATTTCCAGTTGTTCTGCATCCTCATCAGTACTTGTTACTGTCAGTGTTTGTTAGTTTGTCCATCTCAGTGTGGGTAGGGGTATCTCATTGTGGTTTTCATTTGTATTTCCCCAATGGTAAAGATGCCAAGCATCTTTTCATGTGCTAATCTGCCATTCATGTATTGTCTCTGGTGCAGTACCTCTTCAGATCTTTCTTCATTTTTTTTTTTTTGCGAGGAAGACCAGCCCTGACCTAACATCCACTGCCGATCCTCCTCTTTTTGCTGAGGAAGACTGGCCCTGGGCTAACATCCATGCCCATCTTCCTCTACTTTATATGGGACGCCTCCACAGCAGGGCTGACAAGCAGGCGCCAGGGATCCGAACCCGTGAACCCCAGGCTGCCAAGCGTGAACTCAACCGCCGCGCCACCGGGCGGCCCCCTTTCTTCATTTTTTAATTGAGTTGTTTGTTTTCTTATTCTTGACTATTAAGAGTTCTCTGTGTATGCTGAATGTAAGTCATTTGTCAAATTTGTGATTTGTAAATAATTTCTCCCAGTCTTAGCTTATCTTCTCATTCTCTAAACAGTTTCTTTCACAGTGCAAAAGTTTTTAATTTTGATGTAGTTCAATTCATCAATTTTTCTTTTACAGGTAGTACTTTTGGTGTCATACCTAAGAATTCTTTGCCTAATGAAGATTTTCTCCTTTGTTTTCTTCTAAAAGTTTTATCCTTTATAGTTCACATTTAGATCTATGATCGATAGTAAGTTAATTGTTAATGATGAAGTGCAGTTTGGGTTGAAGTGTTTTGGTTTGTTCTTTGTTTCTGTATGGATGTCCAGTTCTTCCTAAACATTTTTTGAAAAGACCATCTGTCTTTCCTCATTGAAGCGCTTTTGTAACTTTGTCAAAAATCAATTGTCCATATTTGTGCAGCCGTATTTCTGGATCTCTATTCTGTTCTGTTAATCTGTGTATCCATCTCTTTGCCAATACCACACTGTCTTCACTAAGTAACTTTAAAGTAAATCCTGATATTGGGTGATGTAATTCCTCCAAACTTCTTTTTCAAAATTATTTTGGCTATTCATGTTCCTTGGCTTTTCATATAAATTTTAGAATCAGCTTGTCTGTACCTACCAAATATCCTGCAGGAATTTTGATAGGAATTTCATTAAATTTATAGAACAACTTGGGAAGAATTGAGCTCTTTATTATGTTGAATCTTTCAATCCGTTAGCACAATATGTCTTTCCATTTACTCAGATCTTTGATTGATTTCATCAGCATCTTGTAGTTTTCGTATACAGAACCTGTACATGTGTTGTTAGATTTATAGCTAAGTATCTGATTTTTTAGGGTTATAGGAAATGGTATTTTTTAACTTCAGTTTGAAATTGTTTATTGCAATTATATAGAAATATGATTGATTTTTGTGTGCTGACTTTGTATCTTGTTACCCTGTGCATACCAAGAGCAGGAGAGAGAGTGACGAATGTGCCCCTCGTGGCCTCTCTGAGCCTCAGTTTGAGATGATAAGTCATTCTCTGATCACCCCACAGGACTGTGGGATGACAAACCATTCATAACTGCAGCTTACATTTGAGCAGTGCTTTCAGTTTTCTGGCACTTTCCTACACCCTTTATTCTTGTGAGAACCCTGGGAGGTAGACAAGATAGAGGGATGAAGAATGGCAGATTGGTAAATAACTTGTCAGGAGTCACACAGCTGTTCTGTGGGGCCAGAGTCAGAACCAGCTCTTCTGTCTTGGTCAGTGCACCCCCTCAGTGTTCTCCACTGACCACCCTCATGAACACAGTTCCCAAAGCACAGTGCTGTCCCAGGAGGAAAATCACCACCCTGAGTTCAAATCCTGACACCTCAATGAGATTAGATTTCATGGGTTTAAGTGAATTCAGGGTGCTCATATGGAAAGCTATGAGAAATGACATCAACCCAGTGGGGTGGTTGTGAGAACTTATGAATCAAAATTATTTAAAATACCTTGTACTGAGTTGGAACTCAATAAATGGTAGCTCTTACTAGTATTTTGAGAAATAATGTGTTGGCCCCATTGATGTTGCCAACGCCTCCTCCCCCAGCAGGAGCAGAACCCTAGAAAATGAGGCATCGTGCCAAATGTGTCACCTCTGGGGACCTATCACAGATCAGTGACAAAGTGCTCACCTTGCTTTCCAGATGGTGGGGTACTCCCCATCTGTTCAACAACCTTCTCCTTTGCAGAACTGATGATCACATCCACAGGCCAGGGACTGTATTGTAGGTAGTCCAGAGGCTGTTGACCCGGTTGCTTAAGGATGTGAAGAACTTACCTGGAAATCACAGACTGACAGACTGTCGACTCTGGAGGGTGTCAGGGTGCAGGGCAGAAAGAGCAGGGAAAGGATCAGGACAGGGAGCTCCGCGCCCACCTTTTAGGGTGCACATGTTCTCTTTCTCTCTTGCTACGCATAGGATTCAATGATTCAGTGTATCTCGCTCTATTCATTTGATTATTCAGAAGGAGACAGCTTTTCTTAACTGCCTCCTTTGTGCTAGGCCTCATGCTAGTATTGACATGTTGTCCCATTTCATCCCTTCCCCATCCCAAAGGAGTAAGTGTTATCATCCCTCCTGTATGAAACTGTCTCTTGAGCCTCAGGGAGATTGAGCAGCACACCCAGGTCTCTGTTGAGATGTTGTGGAGCCAGGATTTGGAACCAAGGCTCACAAACTCTGAAGGGCTGCTTTCCCCATGGGGCCGGGCTGACCTGTGTGGAGCTTTTGCAAACAAGCTCCATTTGGGGCGCATGAGAGGGTTTACCAAAAAGTGCAACTCAATTGATGTAGAACAAATACCATCCTGTAGAGAATAAAGTTCCAGAGTCTTATTGCCAAAGAATCCCAGTTACTCAGTAGGAAACAATACAATATTACAATTCCGTGTGCACACGGTCACACTTCTAAACTCAAGGGCTGATGTGTAAACTGAAAATCCTTCCCTATTAGCAGAGGCCAGATGGACCACATTCTCATCTCCCATGTAGATGGCCAGTGCTCATAGCCACTCCATAAAGTCTCTACCAGCTCTCCAGGTATGGAGTTTGGCCCGCCTGTGAGAGAACAACCAGATGTACATGAACTTGAGACCCCCTCCCCCGAGACAGTGGCTTCTTTTGGGGACGAGGTGATGCTGCAGCTTCGTCACCTCTTGGGATACCAGGGAGATGGGACCGCTTGTCACATGAGGGAGGCCAGGCACTGCTGTCACTCTCACAGGATCCCCTTAGTACAGGAGCTGGGGACCTGAGCCTGGGGAACCCCCTTCCTCCCTCCGCTGCCACCACCCAAGGCGTGGGAAAGGAGGGAGGATCCAGGGAGTGTGTCTGCTGAGTACACGTTCATTCAGATCCCCGTTCACATGCACATGCCTGTGTGGATGTGTTGGTTGTTATTGCTTTGGATTTCTAGAATATCAGATAAAATAATAATCAAGTCCAAAAGCATTAATAAGAATAACCAAGGATATTTCATGATCATAAATGATACCTCAGTGTCCCCCTTTTACTCTCAGCTTCCAACACCTGTGAAGCCAATCCCTGCATTAAATTCCACTGTTTGAAACCCAAATGTGTTCCTGAGTGGACAGTGACATGCAGAGCTGGTTCTGCCTTATGTGAATAAGGAACACCGGCCACATTCTCATTTCCCACACGCAGGACTCGGTGCTCTTTGTCAGAACATAAAATTTCAGTCGGCTCTCTGGAATTTGACTCGTATGGTGTCTGTTATGGGAAATAATGGAACTAGGTGAATCTGAGCAGTCTCTGGAAATGCCAGCTCCCCTGGCTGGGGCAGATCTGTAGCTCAGTGACAGGAAGGAGAAGGCCCTCCTCACAGATGGCATCCCTTCCCCACCAACCCTGTCACTGCCTACTAATGGCAGACAGTGCTGAGACTAGAAAACATCCCCTTGGATGCACAGGGAGTGAAGGGTTTATCCAGACATGTGACCCGTTGTGTCCCCGGTATGAGCACATGTCTAGAGCATATGTTTTGAGTGACTCTGTCCATGTGCTTCTGAGTGGATATGCATGTCTACCTGCACAGAGGTGTGCAGGTGAAACCAAGGACAAAGGAGTTAAAGTTTCCCTGGATTATGATGCAGCTGTGCCTGTACCCACAGAGTAACATGGGAAACAAAGTAACCAAAGTTTCTGAGCTTGCCTTGCAGAACAGCAGGAGGACCACTGATAGGACAGGAGCTTGCTAACAGCCCTCCACCTGACTAAGCATCATGCAGGAGCATTGAGCAGTCACCCCTGTGCAGAGGACTCTTCAAACTTCAGCCCACGGCCACATGCTCCCCCTCCTAGTCTTTGTGTGTCACAACGTGCTTTGGAAACGCTTAGAACTGCACATAGGGATGCTAAACCATAACCTGTAGAAAGAATAACTTGTTAGCAGAAAATTTGTGTCCTCTGCCCACACTGTTCCTTCTGTCCCAGATAAGGAAGGAGCTAAGGTTTTCTTACATTCCTCAGCAGATCGGCCGTGGAGAGGCACCCAACCTTCTGCGGTCATCCATCACCTGACATTTCTAAGCTCCTTCCCCAACCCTGGTTGCCTTATTAAGTCATTTCCAAATCAGTTCCCTTTAAGAGGGGTTTTTTTTAGGATGATAGTCCACCATCTTCCGTTTGCTGGCTTATTGCTTGATAAAGTTCTTATCTACCACTGCCTGCTTGGCCTTTTACCCTGCAGCGAGCAGATCGAGCCCTTGCTTGGTATCACAGGCACCTGTAGAGAGTGTCACTGAGCTCTTTGTTTGTCCTACCTGGATGAACTAGAAGTTGTTTGACCAGTTGGCGATTTGACCATTTAGTTTGTTTCCAAATTTTCATTATTACTAAAGTGATGTTTTGAGTAACTTTCTACCTTTGTCTGACGAGGAAAGAGAACATGATTTTCTGAGTATTTCCTTTCTGCCAGGCACTTATGCTGGATGCCTTTTTATATATTATCTCACTTAATGACCTCCATCACCTCACAGGACAAGTAGTATTATCCCCATCTTATCAAACTATCCATTGAGCCCAAAAAAGATTAAGCAGCATACTCAAGGTCTCTGCCAAGCTGTTGTGCAGCCAGGATTTGTAATCAGGCTCACAAGCTCTGAAGGCCCAGCCCTCTCTGTTGACAGGCTGACACGATGTGGATCATTTACAAACAGGCTCTGTTCCTGACATTTCTCTTACATCCTATCACCTGGCACATTTGAAACACATAAGAGCATTTACAAAAAAATGCAGCTCAATTGATGTAGAATAAGTTCCATTCCACAGTGAATAAAAGTCTCTAGTATTTGATTTCCATAAGGACAAGCTAATCAACTCATCAGAACATATTACCAACCGTCATTTACCAAAGGTTCCTACTTCTAAACTCAACGCTGGTGTTTAAGTAGAAAAATGTGTCTCTACCTAGAGAAGCCAGATGGACCAGTGACCATCCTCTACTAATCACAGCCAGTATAAAAATTGTAATCATGTCTCCAGGCTTTGGGGCTGTCTTCCATAGACAAACCAGGAGATGAACAGAGAGGAAGGTGTGTAGACTAAGCCGCAACTTCTCCAATAAGGCTCTGGTATTTGTGGGTGAATCCAGCCTGGGATTTGCTGCCGTCACATGTAGGACACCCCAGTCTTGCTGTCACTATGGGATGCTGCCCCTGTGGGGGTGCCAGAGACTGGAGCCCAGGGAAATGCCCTCTGAGAGATGTGGAAGAGGAGGGTTTGTCCAGGTGTGTGTAGTTTGCGTGAATATATTGTGTGTGCGCTCAGTTGACTGTGTGGCTATGCGAGTGGTTTTCTGTGTCTGTGCACGTCGACACGTGTGCCTCAGGGACAAGCACATTCCGTGTGTCAGAGCACCAGGCACAACCCAGGAGAACTGGAAGTTGGCTGTTTCCCCTCCCTCTTTTCAGACTGACCCTCAGAGCCTGACCATGTTCCTCCTGCCCACTGTGTCCACGGCCATGTGACACAAGGATTCCCTCCTCGCATTCCCTCTCCAGCCCCGGGACACCCATCCCTAGGAGCTGACACCCAGAGAGACAAAAATTAGTGGGACCTTAGTGCTGTCTCCCACAACCACCCCAGAAGGAGTCTCTATACCTCCACCTATCAGGTAACTGCAAATCCCAGAATGTGTTGGGCAGTAGGGGAAGGGGTGCAGGTTGGAGGGGATCCTGAATCCCCAGAGGAAAATCCTGTCGTTGAGGTATGCCACAGTGTTTTAGAGAGAAAGCTCAATGTCCCCATCAGAATATTTTTGGCTCCAAGATACCGAACTGAATTAAATGTTCTTTAAATTATCTGATTTTGCTTTCTGCATACCATTATCCATTGAAAGGAACCAGACTCCTTGGAGAAATGACTGATTCCAGGGTAGGGACAGGCAAAGTACAAGACAAACCTGGATTATATTGCTATACCAGAAAGTAAGTCATATAGGTTGAATTGTATTCTCCCCAAAATTCACATGTTGATGTCCTAACCCCTAGTGCCTCAGAATATGACTGTATTTGGAGATAGGGTCTCCAAGAGGTAATTAAGTTAAAATGAGATCATATGGCTGGGTTTTACTCCATCTGTTGTCCTTATAAGAAGAGATTAGGACATAGACACACAGAGATGGCCGACCACGTGAAGACACAGGGAGAAGACAACCATCTGCAAGCCAAGGAGAGAGGCCTCAGAAGAACCCAACCCTTCCGACACCTTGATCTTGGATTTCTAGTCTCCAGAATCATGAGAAAACAAATTCTTTTATTTAAGCCAACTTGTCTGTGGTATTTGTTACAGCAGTCCTAGCAAACTAACACACTCTACCTTCAAAATATATCAAGAATCAAATCACTTCTTGCTGCTCTATTGCCTGGAAGACTGCCAATGGCTCTTCCTGCCTTCCGCCCTTGACTCCACAGGCTATTGTCAACACGGGAACCAGACGTAGTCTATGAAAACTACATGAGTCAGAGCACATCATCACTGTGCTCCAACCCTCCAGTGGCTCCCATCTAATTCAGGGTAAAAATCAACACCCTGACAACTGCCTGCAGCCCCATGGACATTGGGCTCTTGTTACCTCTCAGCTGTCTTCTCCTATGACCTGCTCCCTGGCTCCAGATTCCCTGGCAGACACGTGCAGCGTCAGGGTCTTTGCAATGGCTGCTTCTCTGCCTGGGACACTTTCTATGGATATGTGAAGGGCTCACTCCCACCTCCTTGAGTTCATTACTCAAAGGTCACCTCTCAGGCTGTCCCCAACCACACTATCTGAAATCGCACCTCCCCATCACCCTCATCCCCTTTCCCCTCTGCATTTTTTCAGCCTTTGGCAATATCACATAATATCTATCTTAATAAAATTTGTGTCGATCTCCACAACAAGAAGGTAAGATCCACAATGGCACTGATTCTTATCAGTCTTGTTCACTGATGGATCCCTGAGTACCTACAGCAGTGCTCGGCACACAGTAGGCACTCAGTCGACACCTGTTGAAGAAAGGTCCCAGGTGAGGTCCCTCTGTGTACTGGGCACTACACAAGTTAGTCTTCTCAGTTTTAGACCCCTGACAGCCCCTGTCACTTGCTCACACAGGTAGCAGTGCAACCTCGATGACTGGCACCACCTCTTCTCTCAGATGCCTTGTTCCCCACGGCTCTTCTGGTTGATGTGGTGTTATCGAACCAAGTGGGCTCACCTCCTGGTAAGTCAAATAAGACTCTACACCAATGGAAGTTGTCTCACAAAGTAGAGTGTATTTGCAGCAAATAGGAGGCCATGAGGAATCATTTCCAAAGTCATCGCTTCCCCAAACAAAGGGAAGCAGGAAATTTTATTTCAGTTGGGTAATGAATATTCAAAAGGGTGAGGTGGGTATTCGACTGCACAGGTTCAGTTGGAGACCAGGCTTCCACATAAGCTCCTAAGCTCCTAAACCTAAGCTCCTCCTGGAGAGATCTTTGCATTAAAAATAAGGCAAAGTTCATGGGCATAGCTCTTGTGGTGAGGCTTGGTCAGTTTCAGGATGTTTGGTGGTTACATATCCCTTGAGTTTCTCACTTGGTCAGTTTCAGGATGGTGGTGGTTACATCTCCTTAACACACAAACGGAAAAGAAACAACTTGGAAAAACAGTTAATTGCTTCTGAACCCAACTTTGAGTTTCTCAAGGCACCTAGTCGGTGACAATGGGAGGTTATGTTCTGGTCTGTTACTGGCTAACATGAGTGAAGACCCTAGAAACGTCTGTGGGCAAAGATGTGGAACAAATCCCAGAGCTAGATGAACATTTTTCAGGGTGGATCAATGCCACAAACTGTTAAAGAGCTGACCAAACCTGACAGCAGAGCTGCTGAGGAGGAAAGAAGGCAGGAAGGGTGTGGCAAGAGTCATGTCCCAAATGTGGAAGCAGGAGAGAAGCAGCTGAGGGGAGAGGCACAGACCTCAGCTGCAGAATCCACCTGACAACCTTTAACCTGAAGAATCCACCTGACAGCTTTTACCTGAAGACGGGCCTCAGTAACTGAAGTCCAGTGACAGTGGTGCTCCAGCTGGACCGGTGATGACCAGAGTCGCCACCCTTCTGGATCTCCAGGTCCACAGACTCACAGCCTCTCTGCTGACAAAGATGAAGCCCTCCCTCTTAAAGAGGAGGTAACTGAGAGGAGGAGAGGGCAGGCGACTGCCCAAAGTGACACTCCCTTAAAGAGACAAGTCCTGGCAGCTTATTTTTTTTTTTTTCTTTTTCCATTTTGAACATGACCCTAATGCATGGAGGTGAACAGTCAGTGACTCTCATTGTCCATGTATGGTAGTCAAACTACTTGGGCTGCTGGAAGCCGGAATTCTCTTATTGAAGGACTTCTTGCTTCACAAAGGGCCTGGTGGCAACATTTCTGAAGATTCTTGGTTCCAAGGTCATCCTGGGGCTCGCCTGGCAGATGTGCAGTGCTGTCTCTGTTACTGAGCATGGCCTCATCAATGTAACCTGTTTTAAGGAAGCAAAACTAGTTTAAGCTGGCCAATGTTTTATGTGCCGTTCCACTGTCATCTCTCTGAAGCTCAGATTTCCACCTGAGCAATGGAGTGAGGCTTCTTCCTCAGGGGCTGTGTAAAGTTTGCAGTTATTTTAGGACAAGGGCCAGCAGAGGCCAGCTGTATGAGTGCAGCAGCCCCTCACTGCTGGAAGCTGGGAAGCCCCCCAAAGGTCCCCTCAAAGTCTCAGTTCCCCTTAGGATGCTGTCAGTTCATGTCTTTCAGGTGAGTATCTCCAAGGGTGGGTGTCACAAGGCTGGAGGGGACAGAGTCTGAGGAGGAGGAGGTGCCTGGTGCAGCCACACACACCCAGGGGCAGGAGGCATGATGAGGACTTGAGGGTCTGTCTGGGAAGGACTGAGAAGCTCAAGACTCATCCATGTGACTCTGCTGGGCATGGGCCTGGGGCTGCCACATGCAGGCTGTTGTGTCAATATGCTCAGGAGCACATGCACAATGCACCTGCATATACATGTCTGCATCCTCAGTGTGTGCACATACACACATAATGCACACACATAGATGACACACAGTACACACATCCACACATCTGCAGAACACACACAGTTCACATACAGAACACACTCACATACACACGATGCACATGTGGGGGATTGGAATTGGCCACCTCAAAATATGTCTCTTTACCTTGATTATTTTCTCTGAAGGATGCTTTGACCTTCTCCCCAACTAACTGTCTAAAGGGATTTGGGATAGAAGGGCTGTAGACTGGGAGGGTCCTTGCTAAGACCAAACATTTACATTTATAAGGGGAAATCTCCATTTGTAAAGGTGTCTCCCTCTCTGTACTGGGAAGAAGGGGAAGGATGACCTCATCTCTAGAAACTTGTCAATTCAGAAGGCGAGGCCTTAAATCTGCCTAATAACCTTACTATGCTTTTCCGGTAACCTGCCATAACTGACCTACCCCCAACATCCTCCATTGTCTTTCTATTTAAGAGGAGAATCTCTGCCATTTTGTTGAGAAAACTCAGTTTCACTGGTCTCTCCCATGTATGCATGTTACAAAGCTTTGTTTGATTTTCTACTGCTATTCAGTCTCATGTTAATTTAATTTGTAGCCCAGCCAGAAAGGACCCAAAGTGGGTAGAGGAACCTTTTCCTCCCCTTCACACACATACACATAACACACCTACATATATGCATAACATGTATATATATATATGTGTGTGCATGCAAAAGCACACTACACAACACACACATGCACACACACAAACATGTATAATATACACACCTTGGACAAATCTCCAAATCTCATTCCGCAAGGTCATTTTTTCCAGGATTCCAACCCCCGCTTGTGGGGGAACCTATAAAAGTGAGCAGCAGGTTGAGGACCCCAGAGGGGCTAGGAGCTCTTCCCCCAACCCCAGGCTCTCACCCGGTGATGAACATCAGCAAGGGGGTCCCCCGTCCGAGCCACAGCTCCCCAGCCAGGGTCTCTGCTGTTGCCTAGAAGCCTGTCAACACCATCTTGGATTCTTCTGTTGCAGTTTTGTATGGAACTCGAGCCTGGAGACCTGATTGAGATTTTCTGCATTGGCTATGAGCACTGGGCCATCTTTGTGGTAGGTGGTGATGTCATCCATCTGGCTCCTCCAAGTAAAGACTGTTAAAAATATGTTTGTTAACATAATGAGGACAACAGAAAGAAAAAGTTGAGCAAGGGAAACCTGACTTGGATTTTCCCTGAACAGCACTTGAGCAGACTGTACATCCATGTCCCATTGAGTAAACACAGGGGTCCCACAGGTCCTGACAGAAACAGGGAACGAGACTCATGGGCTCATCCAGTGAAGCTGGGGGGGCTACAGCATTCAGATCTGTCCAGCTGACCAGTTTACCCTGGTATGCAGACTCTGATATGACTGAAACAATGTTTCTGAAGGTCTATGGTCTTAAAGAAGGTTTCTCTTAAAGAAAATTTAAGGTCTGTGGTCTAAGGTCTGTGGTCTTAAAGAAAGAAGCATGTTTCTCAGTGTTGTGTCTTTTTAACTCATGTGATTTCACAGACAGGATGTCTTGAGGGTATTTACTCTTACTCTTCTTACTTTACTCTTATTCGCCTTCTTTTAAGGGTACTCCTAAAAAGAAGCATCTCTCATGGGTTTGCACATCAAAAAAATTTCTCATACAAGTGCACAGTGAGTACATATGAACAATTTAACTCATTCATAACAGAAGCAGCAGGATGTCAAAGCCAGTTAAAAGGAGAATTCAGAAAACAGGTGTGTGTATAGTCAATGAAAGAAGAAGAATGGTGGAATAAGCCTGCCAAATTAGATGCAAATGTTTCATGTCCTACAGAGTGATGGTACCACAACCTTTGACATTCTCTTCTACACCAAGCATCTTCATTCTCACTAGACAAAAATCATTGTCATCACCATCAGAATAATACATTTTCATCTTATCAGTTTTCTACAAGCTATCATATACCTTGACAGTCTTGTAAAAATGTCTGAATTGATGGTAAAGGTTAAACAAGCCCACTTCATCCAGATGACCCTGAGGGGGGCTTGTCAGAGAAAGCATGGCAGTGAGGTCTTGTTGGCCTTTTTGTGCCTAACTTGTTTTTTTCAAGAAGATGGATTCTAAGTGCAAACATCAGACTTTAGATGAGAAACATAAAGTAAACATCGTTAATTAGTGTGCTCATTACTGACTCTCCCTCTTAAAAAATAAAATCTGGACTCACTACAGAATGGAATTTGGATTCTGTCACCTGGTAGCTTTTCTGTGGACCTCTCCATGTGCCCAGAGTGGTGCCCGGTCCTAGGAGAGAAGACGGTTACGTGAAGGATTCCTTAAGGCTCAGCTCAGTGCCATGGAAGGAGCCTGGCCTTTGGAGCTTGAGAGAGACAGTTTCACATTCAGCTTCTAGGACTTTCCACAGCACACAAAAATCTGAAAATCTTTCTGTGTCCAATATTGATTGTAAAATGGAGACAATAATATTTACCTTGAAAGTTAAAAAGGAGATTAAATTAGGTAATATGCAAAAAGTTGTCCAGTATGATGTCTGACAACACAGTGGGTACTAAAACAACTTTGATCTCTTTGTGAAATACACAAGTACCCGAAGATGAAAAAAATAACACATATGATTTACTATCATTGTTTGTAATGGCTAAATTTGTGAACAACCTAAATGCTCAGTAGTAAGGGATTGGTCAAATAGAGATGTACACTCACATAATGGAATGCAGTGGCAGCCATTGACAATCCCAGCATTCACTGACTTGGAAAATATTCAATGCTTGTTAAGTTAAAAGAGAAAAATCTGTGACTCCTCCAATCACATTTGTGAAAGGACAAACACCAAAAGCTCAATGGTGGATTCCCTTCATCCTCCTTTCTTCTCCTGCCCCTTCTCTCTCCCTACCTCACCTTCCCTGCAGCTCCAGGTGACAGTGCCTCTGATTCCAGGTGAGCACCCTGGGTCCTGCTCCTCCAGCACCTTCTCCAGTGGTGAAAGCAGGATGGTAGTGAAACAGCAGCTCCTGAGGGACATAGTGGGGGGTCTGCTGCTATCAGGTCAGCAGCTACTTGGACCACAAGTACACACCACAGCCTGTGAACAAGATCATCAGTTCTGAAAAGGAGATTATTGGTGAGGAGGTGGAGTACTGTGTTCTGTTCAGCAACTGTGAGCACTTTGTCACCCATCTGAGATGTGGCACAGCCTGCAGCAGGCAGGTAAGCCCTCTTTGGGGTGATCCCTCTCCCTCCTGGAGGTCTGCCTGAGGAGGAGGTGAGCGGGATGTGCAGTCAGAGGGGAGAATTACCGTGAATGATGCAAACACAGGCTCTCAGGGCCCGGCTGGCTGGGAGTCAGGACGTCTGAGCTCAAATCTTGGGTCTGCTTCCAAGCCACTGAGGGTCTTTGGACAGGTCACTTCCTCTCTAGGACTCAGTTCCCCATGTGCAGAAGGAGGAGTTAGATGGAGAACCTCTGGATTCCTGGATGCTCTGACCTTCTGGGACCCTTCACCTCTAAGATCCACCCTAAAGGCAGCTCCTGAAGCCGCCCCCCAGCCAGTTGTCAGTCTGGGCCAATCCAGGGCCATGACAGTTCTCCTAAGGCCCCAAAAAGCACTCGGGCAAGGGATGCTCAAGGTCAGGGCCTATGTAAGAGCTCAGGAACATTTTTGTGTAAGATCAGGAGCGCAGCTTCTACCCCCGACCCCTTCACAGTCTTCCAAATTTCTTGTCCCCAAACACACAGCTAATAAGTGGCAGAAGCAGGATGAAACCCCAGCTGTCCCTCTCCAGAGTCTCTGCTCATTCCTGCCACAGTAGAGCACCTCCAGGGCTCCCGGCCCCAGCGATTGGGTGGATGGGGGCTCTGCAGGAGATGAGGATGGGGGGAAGGAGCAGTTTTGGGGGTGGAAATCAAGAGTTTGGACGTGGTGATCGGATGTGTGAGGTGTCTGGTGTCGATGGAAATAATCCATAATCAATGTATAAATCAAAATTAGGGTGAGTTTATTATATGAGGCAGTTTGGAGGAAAAAATCTTCACCAAGGAAGGAGGCACTCTGAAGAAATGGGGTGTACAGAGTGGTTATATGCCATCTTGGAACAAGGAACATACATCAAATAGGACAGGAATATCCCTTTTACTACAGCCACAAGATGCTTTGCTAACACAGCAGTTCAGTGATCACCTGGTCCGTGGTCACAAGATGAGCACAGTAGGTCAGTAATTAATCCTTTGTTTCTGGGCAGAAATGCTTATCTACAAAGAAATGGTGATATTGGTGGAGGCAACATCCCTATCTTTAGGCATCATTCTTGGCTTTGGCACACTGTAAATGTTTAAAGCAGATGTACAATGCATGCCCGACAGGCCATGTCAGGCCTTTCTAGAAAAACAAGGTCAGGCCGAATTAGTTTTAAACCAAATGGCTTCTCATACACTCCAATATATCTGATTGCTCATCATTTTTTTTTTTTTTTTTTTTTTTTTTTTGTGAGGAAGACCAGCCCTGAGCTAGCATCCGTTGCCAATCCTCCTCTTTTTTTGCTGAGGAAGACTGGCCCTGGGCTAACATCCGTGCCCATCTTCCTCCACTTTATATGGGACGCCGTCACAGCATGGCTGACAAGCAGTGCGTCGGCGGGTGCCCAGGATCCGAACCAGCGAACCCCGGGCTGCCAAGCTCGGACTAAACCGCTGCGCCACCGCGCGGCCCCTGATTGCTCATCATTTTTTATCACTGGTTAGACATCCGGGTGCAGACGCTGAGCAGCAGTTGCACGTCTGAATCTGGAGTGCAGGGCTGAGATGGGGCTGGAGATAGAAGTGCCCAGGCTGCACTTGCGAACAGTACACAGTGCACAGTGAACCTGAACTGCGCTGCCCATGGCCGTGGTTTCCCAAAATCTCCCCTCAGCTTCTGCCACAGCCCCTCCCTCTGCAGGGGAATAGCCCAGGCAGAACCCAGACCACAAACCAGTCCCCAGTCTCACCTCCAGAGAGCTGGCCCCAGGAAACCAGGTGCAAACCCTCCTACCTACCCACCCCGAGTCAGGAACAAATGTCCTCACCCAGAAAGCTCACAAGAAATGATTCCATCGGCCCATCCTGCCCATTGTCAGGACAAGCCCAGACAAGCCCACCACTAGGAAGAGGTCATAACTCCCCATTTCCCAGGAAGTGGGGCCTCTGGGACACAGCCAGCATCCTCCCTGGGAGAAGACTCCGGTCTGGCCAGCTCAGAGGGAAGCTGAGAGGCCAGGCCCCAGCGTGGACGGGAGAATGAGTGTAGCCTCCAGGCCCTGGGGAGGGAGGGAGAACCTGCCTGCACTTGCTGTGGACTCTCAACGTGGGCTCCACACTTCCTGGTGGAAAACGTCTAGTTTCCAAAAAGGGTGATCCTGGGATTCAGAATTGTGTTTCGTGTTATATATTTTCATGAAGAGGCGATACCATAACAGAGTACCAGGCAAAGAAAGGCTACTGAAGATCTGGTCAACAACTAACATGGTCGGTCAAGTGTTTTTCAGACAAGAAACTATGTGTTCTGGTTTGCAGAAGTTGCTGTCCCTGTTTGGCAGACATTGCTGTCTTGCAGAGAAACTCACACGTTTGCAGCAAGACCTTTGCAAAATGTTCCAGCTGGGGCTAGAACTTCCCAAGCGTCCTAAATACCTTAAATCCATTAGCATCTTAAATTCTCCTCCTCTAGGAGGGTCCAAACAGCCACTTTTAGATTGTGCAATGTATGTAATAGCATGTTTACTGCCACCCATGCTCCCTAAATGAATACAATTGTTACAAATAAGCCTGTTATCCTCTGCTCTCTTGGGTATAAATTCTCCACCAGCACTGAGCTAGGAGAGGCACTGCTTTCGGAGCCATCTCCAATATTCTCCATTGCTTGTGCAAGCAATGAACCTTTTTTTCACCAACTTCTGCATTAATTGTGCTTTTTGTCTCCCCACTCACCACGAGATGAACCCACTGAGTTCAGTTACAATCCCAAAACCAGTGACAGCCTGAAGGAGCCACAGAATCCTGCGTTAGAAGCAGCTGTGGAGGCCAGAGAAGGCCTCCCACAGTCCTCTGTCTGCCTGCCTCACACTTGGGCAACATGTATTTCCCTCTCTCACTGTTCCTCTCCTACTGGGTGAAGGATGGGCTAATTGTCCCAACACTGAAGAATCAATATATGTATCTATCTGATCCCTTCAGAAAGGATTTCCACTATATTTGTAGACTTCTAAGGAAGAAAGTAACATTAATTCAGCACCTGTTGGTACTCCCAGCAACTTCTAGCTGTGTGACCTTGGGAGAAGCTCTGGACCCTCAGAACCTCAGTTCCTTCTTCTCTGAGATGGGGGTCATGATCCACATCACGGTGATGTCATGAGGGTCAAATAAGACGGTGTGTAGAACACCCCGGCACAATGTCCGGTACGTGGCAGGTGCTCAGGGGATTGTCCACATCATTCCATGTAGAGTGACCGTTGTTGTTATTAGATATCATTCATTTTACTCTTGGTGTGCAAAAAAAAGAAGAAAGAAACTTAATTACCTCACAGTCTAGTCCCATCATCTGGTGCTTGAATCCCCTGACAACACATAAACATCTCCCAGCATCTTTCCAATGACCTCCTTCCGTCAGCCCTCCTTTTTAGAAAGTATTTTTCTTTTTTTACTCAAAAATCTAGTCCTCACCCATCTGTGACTCGCAGATGAAATTATATGTTTCCATGACCACGTTGCCATGGCTCAAGCTGCCACTGGGTTCAGTGCTGAAAATTAGATACCTCAATTTTTAGGGCAGTGAAACCATTCTGTATGATACAAAGTGATGAATACATGTCACTACACATCTGTCCAAACCCCTAGAATGTACAACACCCAGAGCCACCCTGAGGTCAACTATGGCCTTTGGGTGACTATGATGTGTCGATGTTGTTTCATCAATTGTGATAAAAATGCATCTTCTGGTGAGGGATGTTGACAGTGGGGGAGGCTATGCATGGCGGAAGGCAGGAGGTATATGGAAAATCTCTGTGCCTTTTTCTCAATTTTGCTGTGAATCTAAAACTGCTCTAAAAAATAGTCTTTAAAAAAAATATCCACCTCAGATTATCCGTCTGCTACATCCCAGCATGTGCTCTCAGTGGCGTCAGGTCCCCATATTCTTGAGCGTCCTCACCTAGCCTCTGCCACCAGTGACCCTACTGAATGACCACTCCCTCTGGCCATCCTCCATGATGGTCGCCACAGCCTCTATCACTCTGCCTTGAGGATTAAGGATGTCACCCTCCCCTGGGCTATACCTTCCCAAGTATGCAAAGCTGGCAGATCCCTTAATGCCCCCAGCACAGTAGAGACCAGGCTGGAACTATTCATGATTCCCCTGGAAGCTCAGGGCCACCAGAAGGTTGAAGAAGAAAGAGAATAACTTACAATTGCTACTACCATAGGGGCCATGCTCAGATTCCCAGGCTGAAAAGTCAGCCTCCAGGTGGAGGTTCCAGAAGGGTCCATGCCTGCCTTGCTCCAGAGTGACATTTGGGTCAGAGGACCCTGCTTCTCTAAGTAGAGTCCAGGCCCAATAACCAGAAGGTTGAGAGAGAGACTTTCTCACTTCCTGCTGTCTAAGGCTCACCTCCCCAGGCCTCATGTCCTGTCCAGGATAAATTTCTCCAGTGTGATGGACAGTGGAAGTGTCCAGGCCCTTCCAGGGTGAGCTTCGCCTACACCACCAGGTCATATCCCTGTTAGGGCTCTCAGGTGTCCATGTATCTGCGCTTCATGGAGATTCTCACAGTTGTAATTGAACACTGATCTATGTGATTCTGTTAAAAATATCCCTCTCCCCACTTGACCTGCAGGGACCCCAAGAGCTGGGACTGTTGGAACCTGTTACATTGGGACCCCCATTAATCACAAGGCCTGGCTTACTGTGGTGCTCAGTAAAAAGTTGTTTACTTAATTAACAAACTCATTAACTAATACATAGAAAATACAGTGATTCCTCTCTGCAGTTGGGAGAAAAATATTCATATGAAATAAAAGTTGTCACCATCACTGTAAAAGTTAATGCCCACCAGAATTGTGTTTCTGTGAAGTTTAAAGATACACCAGACCAGTCACAGGCTCCTGCCCTCTGGACTGCTTTCTGTGAACCGAATTTGACTAAAATGTGAAAAATATATATAATTAATAAAAGCACACTTTATTTTCTCATGATAAGCTTGTAAAATGGTTGCACTACCTTTGGACAATCCTTGGTCTCAGCAAAACTTTTTTTTAGGACTATAACTTGCTTCAGAGAGCATGCATATATTCCACAGCTGTGTTTCAGCTCAAGAAAAGTTTAAGAAAACGGTGACTGGTGCTGGAGAAACACGAATCCTGAGGCCAGTGTAGTATCACTCAGGTTCCTCTTTAATGTCATCTGTCAGTTTTCTAAGACAGCATCTCTGTCCCCATATTGGAGCTATGGGACAACTGGCAGGACTCAGGGAAGTCCCCAGTGCTGCCCTCCTGCCTCGTGGGTGGCTAGGGGTTTTCCTCTGTGTGCATCCACCAGAATCACCAGAATGTTCTGAAGGTGGTTGGGATCTGGGACAACTGGAACATGAGGGAAACAAGTGAACTCTCAGGGCTGCCAGCCAGCTGGATGCACCACAGAGCTGTCCTCCAGGGGAGAGACCTGTGCTGCCCTGGGTGCGGGGACAGGTGCTCAGGGAGCCACTTGCCAGGGTGACAGCAGTGCTGGGAGCACCCAGAGACCCTCAGCAGTCCTTCCTGCTGCAGAGAAAGGGCCAGTGTCCAAGCTCCCCATGACTGGGTCACCTTGAGAGCTGCCAGGGTCGTCACCAGCCACTCCCATCAGTCTCTGCCGGTTTGGGGGAGAAGGCCTCCTAACCCCAGTCTGTTTCTATCTGCCTACTCTGGTGCCTGAAATTTCCCATATTGAATTCAGGTTTTAGCATTTGCCTTCCCAGACAACACTTGCATTCACTCTCTTTTCAAGTCACTGGTAATTTAGTAAAAATTAGTCCTATCATTATTGCCAGACAGAAACACAAGCTCATTTCCCACCACACAGTATGGCCAATAACTGAAACATCAGGCTTGTGGCAAGGAATGAGGTTTACTATCGAAAAGCAGCCAGATGAGGAGATGGGAGTTAGAACTCAGATCCACCTCCCAGAAGGGAAAAAGGTGGGGGTTTTTATCTGGGGTTTTAAGTAGAGGAGGGAGAGCATGTGCTGGGGTTTTAGGTAGGGGAGGGAAAGCATTTGGCCTTGCTGGTTGGCACCTTCCTACCATCCTGTGTTTGGCTTTGAAGACTGAATTTCTTTTCCCTTGACTGTCTGGACTTTTCTGGTTAGTTTTCATCTTCAGCCAGCATTTGGTCTTGTGAGGTTGCATCTTGATGTCTTGACTTTGACTTCCTGGGAAAGTCAGCTTACTTATCTACTAAGGGGGAACAGAAAGACCTGATTAGTTTTAAATAACTGTTGATTATGTTGAATATACACAGCAGCAGTTGGCAAAGCTTTCTCAGAGTTTTTGCTCTAGGGAAGATTTTTTAACTCCTTAGTTCTCAGTTTCATCATGGCTTTCAGCATTCTGGAAGGACATGGAAGAAATGGGACTTAGGATGGGTAAGTCTTCGTGGGGATGTGTTTGTGTGTGAGGGTGTGTGTAGCCTGGAACCAGGGTTGTGGGGAGGGGGGGTGTGGCTGTGTGGGTGGATTCTTTGAAATAACTGGCCAGGGTGGGAATGGGGGAGCAACAGGGGGTCAGGAAAGAGGGACACTGAAGTGGAAGGTGGGGGACTTGAAGACAAAGCCACCACAGTTTTCCTGGGAAGCCCCTGCATCCTACACAGCAGGAGGGTCGGTCCTGCTCTGGGAACTTCAGGAAGATGAGGGAGACTGAGGGCTCCATGCATGCCCTTGGGAGGGGCTGTTTAGGAATGAAGGTGGGAGGCCAGGTTTGTGAGGATCCCCTCAGCCTTTCCTCCCTGCCCACCACTAAGGGCAGATATTGGTACCATCAGACTGCTCTCTCTACACCCTCCCTGTACGCTTTGCTCTCTGGGCAGCTCTAGCTGGCCTCTTTCCTTCAGACTTTTCCAGAAAAGAGTCACACTCAGGGGGCCAGCCCAGTGGTGTAGCAGTTAAGTTTGCGCAATCCAATTCAGCGGCCTGGGGTTTCACAGGTTCAGATCCCAGGCGTGGACAGACGCACCACTTGTCAAGCAATGCTGTGGCAGCATCCCATAAAAAGTAGAGCAAGATGGGCACAGATGTTAGCCCAAGGCTGGTCTTCCTCAGCAAAAAAGCAAAAAAAAAAAGTCATGCTCAATCCCTAGACACATTCTCCTGCTATCTCAAAAAGAAAAGGGATAGAGGCTAGGTTCCCCCAAGAACTCCTAGGTGCAGCCTGATTTCTACTCAGGAATCCATACCCAGCGGCAGTAGGCTAGCACTATGTCTGAAAGAGGTGGCTACTATAAGTTCTTTATCTCTGATCACTGGATGTTTTTCGAATTAGCACACTGAATGTTGAAAATGGGTTTTCCTTGGAAAAATTAAAGACTTGACAATCAACATAACAGGGGCTAGAAATGATCTCTCACTGGTGAGGTGAGTGCTATTCATGAGAGGTGGATTGGATAAAATATCTTAGACTCTCCCCACCCTTGTGGGAGCAGAGTGTGAGAGAGGAGCCTGGAGACTGTTTCCTTAGGGGTGGCACCTGGAGCTTGATCCCTAAATGTGTCCATGCCCACCCTATGGGTTGCGTTTCTGGTTACCTAATGCTGACTATCCCGGCAACAGAATCCTGCCTTGAATGAACCTTTCATGCAAGATATAGTCATAGAACCTAAAATGACAGAGGCTTGTGTCCTCACTCGACTTTCAGAAAAAGATGGATGAAAACTCTGTGCCTCTGTGGTGAACACATGTTTAATAAATGCCTGTGTGTGTGATGGAATTTGATCTGAGATTTGCTTTCATTATAACCCACAGTGAGGCTTGGGGGAGCAGCTACTGTGAACTCATTCAAATGTTTCAGTGGTGACCATTATTACCAAATGGAAACCCGAGAGCTGTGCCTGCTGGTGAGAGCTCAGCTCGATTTGCCACAAAGGGGGACAGGCTCTGGCTCACAGAATTGCTTCTGCACCCACAGTGGCCCCTCACAGATGTTGACCCTCTTCCTCTTCACACCTTGACATCCCGAACAGATTGGATTAGGTGAAAAGCTACAAGCGCCAGACTGGGGACAGTGACATTTCTTCCTGTCCCACCCTCACCCTGTACAGCTCAGTCACTGTGCCAGCCCCAACTGAGATCTCTTCAGCTGACAGCACCCAGCCAAGTCTTTCTGCTCAAGGAAACAAGGCTGTGATGTTGTTGCAAGGGGGTGGCACTGTCTGGACCAAATGAGGTCACTTGTCTCAAGGTCAGCCACTCAAAAGGTGTCCAGCATCAAGTGGGGGCCTGCCCACAGGGCTACACCAACGGGGAGGAGGTCATTAGCTAAGCCAACCCCACTATCTCCCTCCAGAATGGAAGATGGGAAGTACTTTCAGGGTTGTCCCTCTCTAACAAATGAGAGGAGAATGGAGTAGAGATGCTGAGACAGGCTGAGTCTTCGTGACAAGATGGCATTGCTGTGAGAGTGACTGGTCTACAGAGATGCTTTAAATCCTGAATAGTTGCCCAGTCTCCATTCCAGTCCATCCTGACAATAAAGCTCTTTTTTTTTTTTTTTTTTTTTTTTTTGCTAAGAGCCTGAAGAAGGTAAATTACTGGTCCTCGCTTCCCCCAACCACATGCCTCACAGTGAGGATGCTAACTGCCCTCCCCACTCCCACCCACCCCTTCCTGTCCAGTTTACCCAGCATGTTACAGCCCATAGGAGGATCTCAGATACCTATTTAGGGCTTTGGGGGGAGTATCATGCTGGTGCCTAAAAAAGCAGCCCCTCCACCCCCAGGCAGTAGTGGATTTGGGGTTTCCATTTGGTCATGGGGTGTTTCTGAACCATGGGCAAGAGGGAGAAAGGTGAATGGTCTCTTGCCATACTTCCAGCGGAGCAGCCTCACTGTTTCCCGTGTGGGAAAAACGTGCCTCTGATGATGTGCTTTGTCTAGTCCATTGGCTTTGAGGTTGGTGGGAATGTTTGTAAGGTCTGGTCACGGTCAGTCCCAGTTTTCAGGTCTCCTTGGAGCTCCTCCCTCCTTCTTGAATCTCTTCACTTGGGCCTGGCTCTCTCCATCCTGCCTTGCCTCCACACCCACCAGACTTTGCTCGTTCCCCTCCTCTCCTCTCCTCTCTGCCTGGAGACTTGGTGATTTTTAACCATGACCCTGACCTCAGCCCTCACCACATCCTTCTGAATCTACATCTCTAACTCTGATTTCTCTTCTCTCTGGCTGATTTCCAGGCCTGCTTGTCCACTGGGCATGTGCCCTGGCCCTGCTCAAAGATGGAGCAGTTTTTACATGAATTTTGATTCTTTTTTATTTATTTATTTATTGCAGTATAATTGTGATTTGTGTTTTTAAAAATTTGTATGCCTGGGCAGGGACAGAGGAAAAAGAAAACTGAAAGGGAATGGAAGGCCAGACATACAGGTAGCAACACACAGACGCAATCTTGATGGAAGGACGGCTTCAGTGAGTTCCCAATGATCTTTTATTTTAAAGCAATAACTCTATTAGTGGTGATATGGGGGGTTTCCTTGTTGGTCTGCAGCTCTGGCAAAGAGGGGCACAGGTACATGCTGAGGCCCAAGGGTCCAGCTACCTGGGGATGGGAGGTGGGGAAAAGGCAGGTGTAGGGTGTGGGCTGCTCTGTGCCATCCTGAGGGGGCAGGAATGGTGGTCTCAGGGAGGGCAGCCCCTGTCCCACTGCCCAGGCCCCCCTCCTCAGTCCACTGACTTCAGTGGGTGGAATGAGCTGGGGAGGGAGGGACCAGGAAAATGGCTCACAGCAGTGTGAGACTGTGGTGGGGGGCTGTCTGAAAGGTGCTCTCATCCACCTTCATCCCCCAATGGCACCAGCATCCTCTTCCCTCCACCTCTTTATTCCTCTTCCATATGTTCCTTCTTCCTCCTGGCTCAACAATAGCCACATTTCCTGAGTGCTCTCTGCATCCCGATACCATGCCAAAGGCTTTTATTTCGTCTTCTCAACAACCTGTGAAGTAGGAATAAATACTCTCAACTTTGTTACCCAAGAGGCAGAGATGGCTTTTGAACTTAAGTGGGTCTGATTCTAAAGCCTTTACTTTCTTTTATAACTAATTTCTTTAATTAAAAAATAAATATGTGACTACATTTTCCTTGTTAAAAAACAAAACAGAGAGTGATGTCAGCAACATGGCAGAGTGAGCTGTTCCCTTTATCTCTCCCCCTTCAAGCTACAACTAAGTGGACATTCATTGATCCATGGAGGATGCCCACACAGCACAGGAGGAGACCTGAGAGACCTGCACAGCTGTAAACCTGAAGGTGAATGAATGCCCCCATGGAGGTGGTGGAGATAGGTGAGCACCCTTCTGCCTGCCCCATGCATGTGTGCTACTGCTCTCCAGGCTGGCATGAGCACCCATACTACCACAGTGGCCCCATTGGTGGGAGCACATCTCTACAAGACTATGGGAGCAGGCAGCAACAGCCCTGAGCCCCTGCATGATTGTTTTCCCTTCCTGTGGGAGAGCCCACAGTGCAGCTGCAGTCCCAAGGGGTGGCCCAGGCTAGACCTCATGAGGAAGCCCTGACCACCAAGCACAGCAGCTGGTGTGACCTTAATAAGAAGCAGCAGCAGATCTACATGCCCAGGTGAATGCTTTCCCAGCTGGTGCAAGTGACCATAATATCCCACAACATCCAGCAGATGGGGTGGGATCAGAAACACAGCTTCTGCTTCCGCTCAGCAGTAGCAGAAGGAATCTGTGACCTGATACTAACAAAAATGCCCTGACAAAAGATTAATTCAGCAGACATCATGAGAAAATACAGCAATGATTCAGAGCAGCAGGAGAATGACAATTCTCCAGAAACCAACCCTGAAGTCACAGAAATTTACAATCTAAATGACAGAGAATTCAAAATAGCTACCCTAAAGAAACTCAATGAGTTACAAGAGAGCTCAAAAGGACAGTTCAATGAGCTCAGGAATAAAATTAATGAGAAGGAATACTTCACCAAAGAGATTGAAACTATAAAAAAAAAGTACAAATTCTGGATATGAAGAACACAATTAATGAAATAAAAAATAATCTACAATCCTTAAAAAATAGAACTTATGTTATAAAGAAAGAATTAGTGATTTGGAGGATAGAAACATAGAATTTCTTCAAGTGGAAGAGGAGAGAAAACTACAATTTTTAAAAAATGAAAGAATTATTTGAAAAATAGCTGGCTCAATTTGGAAAAGCAGCACAAGGATTATAGGTATTCCAGAGGGAGAAGAGAAGGAGAAAGGAGCAGAAAGCTTATTCAAAGAAATGATAGCTGAGATTTTCCCAAACCTGACGAAGGAAGCAGACTTACTAATACACAAAACCAGTAGAACTCCTAATTACATCAATGCTAAAAGACTTTCTCCAAGGCATATAATAGTAAAACTGGCAAGAGTCAATGACAAAGAAAAATTCTTAAGGGCAGCAAGGCAGAAGAAAATAACCTACAAAGGAATCCCTGTCAGGCTTTCAGCAGATTTCTCAGCAGAAACCTTACAGGCTGGGAGAGACTGGAATGATATATTCAAAATACTGAAAGACAAAAACTTTCAGCCAAGAATACTCTATCCAGTGAAACTTTCCTTCAGATATGATGGAGAAATAAAAGCTTTCCCAGATAAACAAAAGTTGAGGTGGTTCATTGCCACTAGACTTTCCCCACAAGAAATGATCAAGGATGCCCTCATAGCTGACACAAAAAGGCAAAGGTCTATAAAGCTTTGAAAAAGGAGATAATAGACAGACAAAATCAGAAAACTGAAACCCTCTTTCAGAACAGGGAAGCAACTAATCAACTGTAACTTAAAAGATAAAGGGAAGGAAAGCATTAAAAGTACCTATCACTTAGTCACAAACTCACAACACAAACAGAATAATTTATAACAACAATAACTGAGAAGGAGAAGAGGAAAGGAATGGAACCTGCTTAGGCTAATGGAGATAGAAGGCTATCAGAAAGTGGACTATCTCATCTACAAGATCTTTTACACAAACCTAAAGATAACCACTAAACAAAAAATCAGAGCAGAGCCACGACTCATAGAAAAAGAGAAAACTTCCACGGAAAATGTCCAAAATGAAATGCCAGTCAGAAACAAAAAGGAAGAGAAACAATGGAAACATAGAAAAACCAGATAACAAGAGATAAAATGGCAGTATTAAGCCCTCATATATCAATAATCACTCTAAATGTAAATGGATTGAATTATCCAATCAAAAGACAGAGTAGGTGGATGGATTAAAAAACAAGACCCAACAATATGCTGCCTCCAGGAAACACATCTCAGCTCTAAAGACAAACACAGGCTCAGAGTGAAGGGATGGAAGATGATACTCCAAGCAAATGGCAAACAAAAGAAAGTAGGTGTTGCCATACTTATATCAGACAAAGCGGACTTGAAGATAAGAAAGACAATGAGACAAAGAGGGTCAGTATATAATGATAATAGGACTTTCCACAAAGAGGACATAACACTTATGAATATATATGCACCTAACACAGGAGCACCAAAGTATATAAAACAACTATTAACAGACCCAAAGGGAGAAATTAACAGCAACACAGTAATAGTAGAGGACCTCAACACCCCACTTACATCAATGGGTAAATCATCCAGACAGAAAGTCAACAAGGAAATAGTGGATTTAAATGAAACACTTGATCAGATGGACTTAATAGATATAAATAGAGCATTCCATCCAAAAACAGCAGAATACACATTCTGCTCAAGTGCACATGGAACATTCTCGAAGATAGACCATATGTTGGGAAACAAGGCAAGCCTCAATAAATTTAAGAAGATTGAAATCATTACAAGCATCTTTTCGAACCATAATGCTATGAAACTAGAAATCAACTACAAGAAAAAAGCTGGGAAACTCACAAATATGTAGAGACTAAGCAACATGCTACTGAACAATCATTGGATCAATGAAGAAATAAAAGGAGAAGTTTAAAAATACCTGGAGACAAGTGAAAATGAAAACACAACATACCAACTCTTGTTGGATGCAGCAAAAGAGGTTATAGGAGGAGAATTCACAGAAATGCAGGCCCACTTCAACAAACAAGAAAAATCTCAAATAAGTAATCTTAAACTACACTTAACAGAACAACAAAAAGAAGAACAAACAAAACCCAAAAGCAGCAGAAAGAGGGAAACAATAAAAATTAGAGCAGAAATAAATGAAATAGAGACTGAAAAACAGTAGAAAGGATCAATGAATCTAAGAGCTGGTTCTTTGAGAAGATAAACAAAATTGACAAACCCTTAGCTAGACTCACTAAGAAAAAAGAGAGAAGGCTCAAATAAATAAAACTAGAAATGAAAGAGGATAAATTACAATGGATACCATAGAAATACAAAGGATTATAAGAGAATACTATGAAAAACTATATGCCAACAAATTGGACAATCTAGAAGAAATGGATAAATTCTTAGACTCATACAACCTCCCAAAACTGAATCAAGAAGAAATAGAGAATCTGAATAGACCAATCACAAGTGAAGAGATTGAAACAGTAATCAAAACCTCCCCAAAAATAAAAGTCCGGGACCAGATGGCTTCTCTGGAGAATTCTACCAAACACTTAAAGAAGACTTAATACCTGTCCTTCTCAAACTATTCCAAAAAATTGAAGAAGACAGAACACTTCCTAACACAGTCTATGAGGCCAACGTTACCCTGATACCAAAACCAGGACAGCACAAGGAAGGAAAATTACAGGCCAAGATCGCTGATGAACATAGATGCAAAAATCCTCAACAAAATATTGGCAAACCGAATATAGCAATACATTAAAAGGATCATACACCATGACCAAGTGGAATTTATACCAGGGACACAGGGATGGTTCAACATCCACAAATCAATGTCATACACCACATTAACAAAATGAGGAATAAAAACCACATGATCATGTCAATAAATGCAGAGAAAGCATTTGACAAGATCCAACATCCATTTATGATAAAAACTCTCAATAAAATGGGTATAGAAGGAAAGTACCTCAACATAATAAAGGCCATATATGACAAACCCACAGACAAAATCATACTTAATGGAGAAAAACTCAAAGCCATCTCTCTGAGAACAGGAACAAGACAAGGATGCCCACTCTCACCACTCCTATTCAACATAGTACTGGAAGTTTTGGCCAGAGAAATTAGACAAAAAAAAAAAAAGAAATAAAAGGTAGGCAAATTGGCAAGGAGGAAGGGAAACTCTCACTGTTTGCAGATGACATGATTCCATATATATAGAAAACCCTAAAGAATCCACCAGAAAACTGTTAGAAATAATCAACAACTACAGCAAAGTTGCAGGGTACAAAATCAACTTACAAAAACCAGTTGCATTTCTATACACTAATAATGAACTCACAGAAAGAGAAGTCAAGCATACAATCCCATTTACAATCACAACAAAAAGAATAAAATATGTAGGAATAAATTTAACCAAAGAGGTGAAAGACCTATACACTGAAAACTATAAGAAGACATTATTGAAAGAAATTGAAGAAAATATAAAGAAATGGAAAGGTATTCCATGCTCATGGGTTGCAAAAATAAACATAGTTAAAACGCCCATAAAAAGCAGTCTACAGATTCAATGCAATCCCAATCAGAATCCCAATGACATTCTTCATAGAAATAGAACAAAAGATCCTAAAATTTATATGGAACAACAAAGAACTCAAATAGCCAAAGCAATCCTGACAAAAAAGAACAAAGCTGGAGACATCACAATACCTGACTTCAAAATATACTACAAAGCTATAGTAATCAAAACAGCATGGGACTGGCACAAAAACAGATATACAGGTCAATGGAACAGAATTGAAAGTCCAGAAAGAAAACCACACATCTATGGATAGTTGGTCTTCAACAAGGAGCCAAGACTATAAAATAGAAAAAGGAAAGTCTCTTCAATAAATGGTGTTGTGAAAACTGGACAGCCACGTGCAAAAGAATGAAAGTAGACCATTATCTTGCACCAGGCACAAAAATTAACTCAAATTGTATTAGACTTGAAGGTATGACCTGAAACCATAAAACTCCTAGAAGAAAATATATGTAGTACACTCTTTGACATCAGTCATAGCAGCATCTTTTCAAATACCCTGTCTACTAAGATAAGGGAAACAAAAGAAAATATTAACAAATGAGGCTACATCAGACTAAAAATCTTCTGCAAGGCAAAGGAAATCATGAACAAAATGAAAGACAACCCACAAACTGGAAGAAAATATTTGCAAATCATGTATTCAACAAGGGATTAATTTTCAAAATATATAAGGCACTCATACAACTCATCAACAAAAAAACAAACAACCTGTTCAAAAAATGGGCAAAAGATATGAACAGACATTTTTCCACAGAAGATATACACATGGCCAACAGGCACATGAAAAGATGTTCAACATCATTAAGTATTAGGGAAATGCAAGCCAAAACTACAATGAGATATCATCTTATGCCCATCAGAATGGCTATAGTTAACAAAATGAGAAATAACAAGTGTTGGAGAGGATGTCGAGAAAAGGGAACCTCTCACACTGCTGGTGGGAATGCAAACTGGTGCAGGCACTATGGAGATTTCTCAAAAATTTAAAAATAGAAATAACATACAATCCAGCTGTCCCACTACTGGCTATATATCCAAAGAACTTGAAATCAACAATCCAAAGAGATTTATGCACCCCTATCTTCATTGCAGCATTACTCAGAATAGCCAAGATGTGGAAGCAACCCAAGTGCCCATCAACAAATGAATGGATAAAGATGTGGTATATATATATAATGGAATACTACTTAGCCATAAAAAAGACAAATCGTCCCATTTGCAACAACACAGATGGACCTTAAGGGTATTATGTTAAGCAAAATAAGCCAGACAGAGAAAGCCAAACACCGCATGATCTCACTCATACGTGGAAGATAAACAAACACGTGGACAAAGAGAACAGATTAGTGGTTACCAGAGGGGAAGAGGGGTGTGCAAAAAGGGTAAAGGTGCACATATATATGGTGATGGATAAAATTAGACTATAGTTGGTGAGCACGATGCGATCTATACAGCAACTGATAAATAATAATGTACACCTGAAATTTCACAATGTTATAAACCATATGTGCTCAATAAAATAATATTTAAAAAACAAAGAACCCAAATCGAAACTGTTAGCATTAAGGCTGAAGTCCCTTTCCACCATCCTCCCCACTGTAGATAGTTCTGCCTCTGTACAACTTGGTTTACGCCCTTTCAGATATTTTTCTATGCATTTGCATACATAGATATAGATACCTTACAAGTATTCTTTTGTGGCTTTGGATTTTGTTGTAGTTTTTAATTTGGCTCCCTGAGTACAGTTTACTTAGGAAATGCTTGAAACTTTGCCTTTATTTACCAGTTTTGGGAGTAATATGGTGATTTTTTGCATCCTCCAAAGGTAACTAATGAGTTTTAAAATATCATTATGAACACACAGATTTTAATATATTTCATGTGTTTCAATACATGTGCAGTTATTATTCTTTTGGATGTTCAGGTTGTCCCATTTTTGCTCAAGCTAACTCAACTCCTGTAGTCAAAGGCTTTACTCTCAGCCATGTCTCCCCAGGAGACTTCTAGTTGGCTGGCATCCTCCACTCCCAGCAGCAGCTCAATCCCCCATCAGGGTGGTCCAGCCCCATGTGGCCCTGCTCAGCTGAGTCAGGGGGAGGGTGGGTAATGGCTGGCCTCGGGGCATTCCTGAAATAGAACTCCCATGGCCAGGGCATATCTTGCTTTCTGAGTGTGACCAGGGCAACATACCTCCTGCTCATGCGGACTCCAGAGGGCATAGCTCCACCACGAACTCCAGCCACACCATGTGATCCCAGCCCGGATCTTGGCATGGAGCCCAGATTTTAGCTGATGCAGGCTTGACTGGGACATTCTGGGATCATTAAGGGTACAACAATGGAAATATTCAGACTTCGTTTCCATCTTGCTCTTTTACTCATTAGGTAAGGATCTTTGGCAAGTTACCTAACCTTCCTGAGACTGGGTCTTCTCATCTGTGAAGTGGGGTAATGATAGTTCTTATCAAGGAGTGGTGCATAATGTGGGTCGAGTGTTGAGCGCCATGTCTGGCATGTTGGGCTTTGCGGGTTGGAGCTCTCTAACTCACAGGACTCACTCAGGCCCCGGTACAAGGTGGGTGGCCCTTTAGAGGGCATATTAGTGCTCCTGGGAATCACGCACTCATTCACTGACACAAACATGCCGTGTGTGAAATTCACTCACACCCAGCTTGTGCACACCACTCCACCATACTTGTGTGCTGCACACCCACCCACACCATCCCTCATGGACACCCTCTCCATGTCTTCTTTGTCCCCTGAAGAGCTCATTCCCAGCCCATAGCCCCAGTAAAGGAGGGGCTTCCCCGCCGTGCGAGGAGTGCTCGCTCCTCCCTGTGTCCTGCAGGTGATGAACAGAGGGAGTCTGCAAGCTGGGCTGGGGCTCCTCCAGGTCAGGTTCTAGAATGTTCCCTGCAAGGGCTCACCTCTGCCCATCTCTGGTTTTTCTTTCACAGGCCAAATCAAGACCAAGACTTGGAGACCTGATTGAGATTTCTCGCTTTGGCTACAAGCACTGGGCCATCTATGTGGGAAATGGCTACGTGGTCCATCTGGGTCTCTCAGGTAAGGATGGGTTCTGTGTAAGCACAAGGGTTGAAGTGGAGAGTGTGAACAGAGGCACAATTATGTGCTTGTTCTCACTTCAGTGCCTGGCATAGTAGGCGCTCAATAACCATTTGCTGGATGAATCATGCTCTTCCCTGCGAGGTGTATCAACTGATATTCTTCCTAAGCAGTAAGTTCAGGGGGCGACTGTTGACCTTTATCCCATTAGAGAGTGGGGTTTAGTTCCAGCCAACCCACTTGGGAAGGGTTGGGTTGGGAAGCAACCCTTCATGGGTCCAATCTCCTATCTATTTGTTGTTCTGGAAAGACAAACAAGAGTAAGAAGCAGCTATTTCCTTCAAGTAATTTACACCTGGCTGCACAGTGTAATGGAAGGAGCCTGGGCCTCCCAACTGGACAGAACCACTTTGGAATTCCAGGTCCTCCGCCTACCTACTGTGTGACCTGCACATGTGGTTTCACTTCACTAAGTTCGGCTGCAGCCTCTGAAGACCAGGGATTAGAACCTCAACCCCCCGGGCTGTGGAGGGAGGAAATGGAGTGTGCAGGAAAGAGTGGTACGGGGCTTGGCCAGGTGCTGAACCACCTCTCTTTCCTTCTGGAGCATCGTGGTGTGAAAGAAAATGCTGAAACGCTGGAAACCACTCAACAGCAGGAAACTGGCCAAATGAACTAGATCCCTACATGTAGTGACACGCTACACAACCATTAAAGCAGTTGTATAGCAGGTGTGTGTATACACGTTTGCACATATGAATATCTATACATATGTACATATTCGAATTCAGATTTTAAAAAATTATTCTATGTTCTTATGCAACCTGCTCAGGAGCTTCCCAGGTGTAATCTGAAACCAGCCCCCCATACTCGGAGGGCAGGGAGAGACCAAAGACAATGGCAGCCCACTCCAGATTGGTAGGCGGCAGTTTAACAAGGAAGGGAACTTACTCACGAGGCTTGTCTTGGGCGGCTGCACAATGAGTAAATCTCTGCACTGAACCGGCAAATCCTAAAGCTGACATAGAAGCTTTCACTGGGCTCAGTCACGTGCCCAGTCTAGACGGTCTTATCACCACATCTCTATCTCAAGGCCGTGTCATTGCAGCAGCTCCTGAGACTGGGGAAGGCGAAAATGCACACTCCAATCAGGAGAGGGGTGAGGAGCCTCCCATTACCCGGGCCCAGCTCAAGAGTCAACTGGCGGTCACGTCTTCTTGATGACCTCCCCCAACAGCTTATTGAGGAATAATCTACAAATAGTGAGATTTACCCTTTTTCTTATACAGTTCTATGAGTTTTGACAGGTGCATATGATCACCACAATACAGACGAAGAAGATTTCCCTCATCCATCCCAGAAGTCCCCCCATGCCCCTTCGTGTCAACCCCTGCACCCCCGGTTCCCACACCCCAAGCTCCTGGCAACCTATGACCTTTTTTCTGTCCCTGTAGTTTTGCCTTTTCTGGAATATCATATGAATGGAATCATACAGAATGTTGCCTTTTGTGTCTAGTTTCTTTCACTTACCATAGTGGAGCTGAGGCTTGTTTATACTGTAGCGTGTGACAGTTCTTTGTTCCTTTTTCTTGCTGAGCGTATCCCATGGTATGGATGTACCACTCTGTTTATCCATTCACCAGCTGAAGGACATTTGGGGGTTTTTTGATTTTGGACAATAATTATTAGAGCCACTATAAATATTCCCAGACAAGTTTGTTTTGTATGTAAACATAGATTTTCCTTTCTTTTGGGTAAACATCTTGGAGTGGGATTGTGGGGTCGTAAGGTGAGTGAATGTTTGACTTCAGAAATTGCCAAACTCTTGTCCAAGTACCTCCCAGCCATTGGGAGAGGGCGCCCTCTACTGGTGAAAGGAAGAAACCCATCTCAGAGAGAGGGAGGCTGGGGGCAGGAATGTGGAGGGAGAGGAAAAGGGGAAAGAAGCGGGTATTGGGGGAGACTGAGTAGCAGAGACAGGGGAGAGAGGTGGGTGGAGGACTAAAGAGGGAGATGGGAAGATTAAGGGGCAGAAATGGAAAATTAGAACCCAAGCAGGAGAGACTCGCGGTTAGGGGCTGCTGAGGGGCAGAGATGGAGGGGACAGTGTGTTTTTCTCATGAAAAAGAATAAGTTCAAGGTGGCCCAGTGGCGTCATGCTTAAGTTCTACATGCTCTGCTTCAGTGGCCCGGGTTCAGGGGTTCAGATCCCAGGCGCCAACCCACACCACTTGTCAAGCCATGCTGTGGCGGAGCCTCACATACAAAATGGAGGAAGACTGGCACAGATGTTAGGGCACTCTTCCTAGGGCAAAAAAAATCCCCAAAAAAGAATAAATCCTTGGGAGCATATTTTTATGCCTATGTTAATCTTGTTTCCTCCCCTTCTCTTTGGGATCTGCAGCCCAGGCAAAGCCAGGTGCTGCCCCTTCTGGTGTTTCCTCAGCAGAAGGTCTCCCTGCCCCCATCCCTGCTCCTGCAGCTGGAAGGAGCTGGGACACAGACATTTTTTAAAATGCCGATTTGAAAAGAAAATGAAAACCGGTGAGCCAAAGTGTAAACACACACACACACACACACACACACACACAAGTGAATTTAGAAGCTGGTCCTTAGATGAATCGGCTGTTCAGAGGTTGACGTGACACCAACAGCCTTTCTGTGAGCCAGGCTGCTTCCAGCAGGTTCACAGCCCCTCCCTGAGGGCTCCAGGGCCCGTCACTTCACCCCGTCATTCCAGCTTCCCAGGAAGCCTGGGTGAGGCAGGAGGCCAGGGTCCCCTGCAGAGGAGGATTGGAGAATTTAGAGCTAGGAGAGTGTGGACCCACCTGGCTTCAATTAGTAAATGATCAAAGCAGGTGAGAGGAGAAGGGACTTGCCTGAGGCCACACAGCGAGTGAGCCAGGGCTGACCCTGGGCCCTGGGTCTCCAGGTCAGGACTCCATCTCGCTCAGCTGCTTCCTTTCCAACTGTTTCAAAATGCCACGCTAGCCTGTGGGGGCCCCACGGCTCTGACTCAGGGAGGCCCAGTGGTGCTGTTTAGGGCACAGGCTAGTGAGGGGAGCTAGGATGAGACCTGGGTGTCTTCTGCCCCCTCTCTTTGCCCTGCACCAGTCAGCCTTGACCTGACTCTTTCAGGGACATTGGAACTCACGAGGTCCTTTAGAAGAACTCACGTCCTTCGCTTTAGAAATGAGGAGACCAGAGCCCAGGGACTTCTGGTGACTTCTCCAGAGTCACCCAGGCTTGAGTGTGACCTGTTCTTGAGGCCAGGCAGGATGGCCAGGCCCTTCCATAGCTCATTCTTATCGATGATGCCAAGGGCAGTGAGCTGGCTGCTGGGGGCCCGCTCTGAGTCCCTGTGGGCCTGCCCGGGCTTGAACTCCCTGTTTGCTCTGTGTGATCCCACAGATGAAATTGTGGGAGCTGCTGCCTCCAGCATCATGTCCACCCTGACTAACAAGGCCGTAGTGAAGAAGGAACTGCTGTGTGTCGTGGCCGGGAGGGACAAGTACTGGGTCAATAATAAACACGATGGCGAGTACCAGCCATTGCCTCCCAACAAAATCGTCCAGCGGGCGGAGGAGCTGGTGGGGCAGGAGTGGCCCTATTCGCTGACCAGCGAGAACTGCGAGCACTTTGTGAACGAGCTGCGCTATGGAGTCGCCCGCAGCGACCAGGTGCGTCCTCAGCCTGTGTCCCCGTCCCCTGCAACCAGACCATTCCCTCAGGGAATAGTGGCTGGGCATCCGTGGGGGCTGGGCCGGGGTGGAGACAGAGCCTCGAACAAGACAAAACAGCAGAGACAGAATCCCTGCCCTTGAGGACGTCACAGTCGGGGTGGGGATGAGGGTGGGGAGACCAGTGAGTCGGCACTGCAGACCCGTAGGGTTAGGGGGCCAATGCCGAGGACATGAGTCACAGAATGATAGTCACTAGGATGTCGAGCCCTCCCTGGCAGCCAGAGCCTGAGATGAACCCTTACCTTAGCCCCAGAGGCAGGTGTTATTATGCCCACTTTACAGATGGGGAAACTGAGGCTCACAGCACTTAAGTAGCTTGTCCAAACTCATTCAATAACTAGGGATTGAGTCTCTAGTACATGACAGTCACTGTGCTGAGGTGGCGTTTGAACCCGGGTTTGTTCTGCTCCAAAGGCCCTGATGAAGGATCCAGGAAGGCTTCACAGAAGAGGTGATACATGAGCTGAGTCTGACTTAATTCTTTTGATTAATCTGAAACTGGACAATGAGCTGGAGGTTACCAGGAAATAGGGGCAACGAGAAGATAGGCCGAGGGAAGAGTGTGAACCAGGAGGAGGAAAAGCCCAGGCCATGTCAGGGAAACTTTCTGTGAAGGGCCAGACGGTAAATATTTGAGGCTCTGTGGCCCGGATGGTCTCATCTCTCTCCTCTGCCCTTGTAGCTTGTAGCACAAAAGCAGCCATGGACAACGTGTAATTGAACGGGCAAGGCCGTGTGCCAGTAAAAGTGTTTTTACAAAAACAAGTGACAGGCTGGATTTGACCCACATGCCGGAGTTTGCCAACTCCTGGTCTAAAATAACTTCAAAAACCATGAGCCTCTGCACACATTTGTAGATGACATCAAACATTTAAAATCATAAACACAAAAAAATTGCAAAGGATGGAATTTTTGATAACATCGTGCATTGTGTACATGCTTCAAGCACATATTTTCTTCTCATCCTTGGTTTGCACGTTTAGCTCATTCAATTGATGAAAAATATCTGCATTTAATTTAAATGGCTGAGCCAGGCATTATCGTTGAGCCACATCAGTCAAATCAGACGTAATATCTTTTAGAAAAAAAGGTGAAACTTTTTCAACTAAATAGACACATTAAAGCACGGTTTTATGACAACCATCTCACTTCAGAATTCAAATCTAAAACAGTACAGATGAGAGGGAGCCTCCCGGGAGGAGGGTTGTGGTTACGTGTTTCTTCCTGAAGTCCTGCCTGTTTAGGAGCAGTGTGACCCAATCCTCCCTGTTGGCATCCAGGAAGGTTTACACCTTAGGCCACGCACTATGGATTCAGGATGGGTGAGGGTTAAGCTTCTTTTGTAAGGTAGGAGAAGGGCTCTGGTGAAAGGGGAGGTGGGCAAGGAGAACCCACACCTGCTGGAAATGAGGACCCAGGATGGAGCCCAGGCTATCAACGGGGGCACTGTTCCTGGCCCTGGGGCCCAGTGGGAACTGCTCTGTGGTGCCAGTCAGTGACCCTGCTGATGGGGTCCCCCTCCTTTTAGCTGAGGAGTGGACCTGCCTCTGGTCAGGAGGGGTGGCAGGCTGGGGGTGGAGGTGGGCTGCGTCTAAAAGCATGTCCAAAGGCTGTGCTGAAGCCCCAAGGATCAATCTGGGAGACCCCAACTGTTCAAGAGTGCTTGGCCTTCTGCCGTGCTGTGCTTCTGAGGGGTTAGAAGTCAAGAGAGCAGGAGGGACTCGGGGAGGCAGGTTTCTTCATCTGCTGCCACCTCTCTGTCTGAACTCCTTCCACTGCAGGTAAATCATTAACTTGCCTTTTCTTCTCCTTCTCTCTCTTTTGTCAACTTAAAAAGCAAATTTGCCTGTTATGGTATCTCAAAATGATTGTATTCAGGAATAGCCAAAAGAATTGCAATTCAGGATGTGCATGCTATGGCATGCCATGGGCAAATCTGGATAAGAAAGGAGAGAAGCTGCTTTTATAGAGAAAAAGGGGGAATGGGGAGGGGCTGTTCTAAAGGAAAGTCCAGTGGGGGAAAGGAACAGTTCAGGGCGGCAATGGCCTCTCATTGGCTGAGCTCTTGCTGGGGGTGGGGGGAGAAATCTTCCTTCAATAGTAAAGCAGTTTTAGTTCCTGTTTGTCTCTTCCTGTTTGGTGTAATTGATGTGCAACAGGATGTGAGAGCTCCCCCTACAGGCCTTCCCGACTCCAATTTAGTTAAGATTTAAAAAAAAAAATTAATTTCCACTCCTTTCTCTTCTGACTCTGTCTCTCTAGACTCTCCTCTGTCTGTCTCTTTCTCTCTCTGTAAGAAAGTGGGCTTGTGAGAATGGCAGAACTCTCAGCACAGAACAACTCCATCCAAACATCTGTGCTAAGAGACAACCAGTCTCTAGCAGGGCTTCCAGCAGCAGGAGGCCATGCCCCTAGGATGACCCCAGCCCCCTTAAATGCCTGCCTGAAAAAGTTCAATGCTGTCAGGAGAATTTACTGTTCGTTGCAGCCAACATCTGATGATAGGGCCCCTGAGCTCCCTCTCCGAGAGCCCTTAGTAACAAAAATGGGCTTACGGTTGTGAATCCTTCCTCTGCCCCTGTGAGATGTATTTGTGTCTCCTACGACTCAGAAGTGTCTCCTTCCAGGACCTGGAAGCCATTCCTTTGGATGAGATCATCAGGAAGGACCAGCCTGTCTCCCTGTCTGTGTGGGAGGGTAGAATCCTAACTTCCATACTTGCCAACTAGCAGACAACTGGCCTAATCGCATTTACACTGACCAATCCTTTGCAATTTTTCACTTTTCTGACACATCTGAGCCCCACTCTCCCCACTCCTTTACTCCCCCTTGAAAACTCATAGTCACTGGTGCAAATCCGAATGGTTCTCAGCTCTTTTCCAACTGTCAGTGGTTGCTGAACAAAATCTGTTTTCACCACTTTAACATCTGGCTTTATCTTTGACACTTGGAAAAGTTTCTGAGTGTCTTTGAATGAAATAGACAGCGGTTTTTGTTTTTATTTTTCCCCAGCCACTCACACGGCTCAAATTCATCGATATGCCACAGAAATCTGCTCCTTGGTCCCTTTTGGAGTATTTGTTCCCTTGGCTGTGACAGGCTTAAGTGTGCCCGCTGGGCCATCAGGCATCTCCGGGCCCTGTCACTTGCCAGCTGTGTGGCTTTGTGTGAGTTCTTTATGCTGCCCATCCTCAGTCTTCTCCTCCACAAAGTGGGAATATAATAGGGTTATAAATAGGATTGTTGGGCAGGGTAAGAAAAATACAGCGCCTGTAAAGTCCCCAGTCCAGTGCTGACAGCTGGAAAGTAGCCATTCTCGCGGTCTTTGCTGGTCTCACCTACACAGAGATGTGGGCAGGGTGGGCTGCAGAGTCACAACAGATGTGCCGAGTACACTGACACTCAGGGGTCATCCTCACATCTCTACTGCATCACGTGTCTTTTTCAGAGCATCCACTTCCTTGTCAGAGCCCTTTTTCTATCAGCGCATAAGCGAGGTCATCTTATCTGGTAAAAGCACAGCCTCAGTGCTACTCATAGTCAAGACGTTACTTCAGCAGATAAATCGTGAGTGCCCCTTCTGCCAGGAGGTGGGCTGAGCACCTGGGACTCTGAGAACAATTCAGGTGCACTCCCTGCCCTCAAGCCCTGGGAAGGGAGGGTTCATAGGGCTGGTTTCAAGACTTCACACTTGCTTCAAGGCGCCCAGGTGGCCAGCCCTGACCTAGAACATCCAGGCACTGCCCCTCTGTCATTTCCACAGCCACTCCTGCCCGGTTTATTATGTCTTAAATCCCCACAGGGGTATTGAGGTTCCCTCCTTTGAGTCTCTATTTCACCCCTACAGCTCCTTCTTCCTCTCATTCTTTCCCCACCAGGCACCTCCTCCCCTCTTTCCTGGGTGACCTGCCCTCTTGGGTTCTGCCCTCCTTACCAATATTTGTTCCCTCTGTGGTTCTGTTGAAGAGGCCAAGGGCCAGATGAGTCTTTCCTGAACTGAGGGTTCTTGGTGTATGTATTTGTGGTGAGACCCCTGATGTTGAGTGTGACCCCTCCTCTTTTCTGCTCTAGGTCACGGATGTGGTCAAGACAGTAGGGGTGACAGCAGGCGTCCTAGGAGTGGGCCTGGCTGCTGCAGGCCTCGTCGGGATCCTGATGTCCAGAAGCAAGCGGGAAAAGCAATAAGGCCAAGGAATTTCCCTGAGAGCAACCAGTTAGTGTGGAGAAATCTGGCTTAGCCAGCAGATATAGAATTTGGTTTATTGATTTCGTTCTGTGTGATCATTTAGATTGATTTTAATGGAGCTAAATAAAAGCACAAGAAGACTTTACTTGGGGAAATGCAGGCTATTGTGAATTCTATTAAAGACACTGTTGGACTCTATTATGGACTGAATGTTTGTGTCCCCCCAAGATTCATGTTGAAGCCCTAACCCTCAAGGTGATGGGATTTGGAGGTGGGGCCTCTGAGAGGTAATTAGGTTTAGATGATGGGATTAGTGTCCTTCTAAGGAGAATAGAGACCAGAGCTCTTTCTTCTCCATGTGAGGACACAGTGAGAAGGCAGCCATCTGCAAGCCAGGACGAGGGTCTTCACTGGGAACCAAATCTGCTGGCACCTTCATCTTGGACTTTTCAGCTTCCAGAACCGTGAGAAATAAGTATCTGTTGTTTGATTCACCAAGTCCGTGGTGTGCTGTTATGGCAGCCTCCAGCCTCCGATTCTAATACTGAAATCCGGTGTCTGCGTGTGTGTGTGTGTGTATTTTTCCCCACACCTCCGAGCAATTCTTGGACCCTGGGAGTCCTACAATTCAACTCAATTCTGACACCATCTACTGGGACATAGTGTCAGATTCCACGGGTTAATGCTTCAGTCCTACAAGACTGCCCCCCACTCCCATGCATAGGGCAAGGTATGTGGGAAGGGGCGGGGAGTTTCCGTGTTCTCTGAACGTGGCACTCCCCCAAATCTCCACAGTTCACCAACCCGGACGATCTCTGAACCCCGTCCTTTTGGATTCTACGGAGGCTTCATTACATAGGTGTGATTGATTAAATCAGTGGTCATTGGCAATTGAACTCAATCTCCAGCCACCTCCCCTACCCGGGGGTCAGTGGGTGGGGCTGAAACTTCCAACCCTCTAATCATATGGTTGGCTCCTCTGGCACCAGCTCCATCCTTAGGTGACCTAGGGGCTTTCCAAAAGTCACCTCATTAACATAAAAGACACCTTTATCATTCTTACCACTTAAGAAATTCCGGGGGTTTTAGGAGCTCTGTGCCAGAACTGGGGATGAAGACCAAATATATATTTCTTATTATACGTCACAATATCACACAGCTGGAGCTAACTAATACAGGCTCCTTCCCAGCTACACTGAGGTGGATCCTGGTTGTTCACTGCTCTTGGAGGGCTGTGTTGTTTTTACGGTGTGAGGATACATGAGGGGCTGGGGGAGACAGACCCGTGATAGACAAGAACAGGAACCATCGGCCTGCAGGGCCTGGGACCAAATTGGCTGGAATTCTGTTGAAGATTCCTGGCCACGAATATGACTTAGCTGTCCCCAAGTCTCTAATCCCACGTCCCCTCCTGTGCTTTCTCTTCCTGCATCAGCTCAACTCCAACTCTCCCCGCTGCCCGTGGTTCTCTCAGTTCACGTTGCTGAGAGAGAATCTGATAGGCTCAGCTCACCACGTCCTAGCTTGGCCTACCGATTGGCTGCCGTTGGGTTAGGTGACCTGCCCCCTCCAGGCCAATCAGCTCTGCCTGATGGGGCGGGTCACATAGTTCAAACCTGATGCAGAGGCAGTTTCACTGGGAGGGCAGTGTGGGTGAGCCAAGCTTGAGTGACACCCCTGGTACAGGAGCATCCAGGGGACGGGGTGGAGCCCGCACTAGTCTTCAGCCTCTGGAGCTGCTGGGAGCCTGGGTCTTGTCCCGGAGGGGATTCATTGACTGGAATTAGAGGCTGGAGCTCACATCTCTCATAAGGTCTGATTCCTCAATCTACCATTACCATTTGGAAAATAAAATATCTGAATCCAAATCTTTAATTATTTTATCATGTCCCAAATGCCCATTTCATTAGGAGGCATCAGGAGCAGTAAGAGAAGGAAGATGGCTCTGTCCCCTCTGCCCCCACCCCTCACCTGGCCAGATCCCCTGTCTGCGCTGAGGGCCCAAGGTGTGAAGAGGAAGAGGGCCAACATCTGTGAGGGGCCACTGTGGGTCCAGAACTGGTTCTGTGAGCCAGAGCCTGTCGCCCACGGTGGCAAATGGAGCTGAGCTCTCACCAGCAGGCACAGCTGTTGGGTTTCCATTTGGTAATGATGGTCACCACTGAAACGTTTGAATGAGTTCACATTAGCTGCTCCCCCAAGCCTCACCACAGGTCATAATGAAAGCAAATCTCAGACCTAATTCCATCACACACACAGGCATGTAGCAAACGTGTGTTCACCAAGGAGGCACAGAGTTTTCATCCATTCTGTTATGATAGTCGAATGAAGACACAACCCTCTGCCCTTTCAGGTTCACTCAAGGCAGGATACCATTGCCTGAATAGTCCTCAGTAGGTAACCAGAAATGCAGCCCAGGGGTGGGGCACGGGCACATTTAGGGATCAAGCTCCAGGTGCCACCCCTAAGGAAACAGTCTCCAGGCTTCTCTCTCACACTCTGCTCCTACAAGTGTGGGGAGAGTCTAAGATATTTTATCCAATGCACCTCTCATGAATAGCACGCACTTCACCAATGAGAGATCATTTCTAGCCCCTGTTATGCTGATTGTCAAGTTCTTAATTTTTCCAAGGAAAACCCATTTTCAACATTCAGCGTGCTAATTCGAAAAATATCCGGTGATCAGAGATAAAGAGCTTATAGTAGCCACCTCTTTCAGACACAGTGCCAGCCTACTGCCCCTGGGTATGGCTTCCTGAGTAGAAATCAGGCTGCACCTGGGAGTTCTTGGGGGAACCTAGCCTCTATCCCTTTTGCTTTTGAGGCAGCAGGAGAATGTGCACAGGGACTGAGCATGACTCTTTTCTGGAAAAGTCTCAAGGACAGAAGTGAGCTAGAGCTGCCCAGAGAGCAAAGCAGATGGGGAGGGTGTAGAGAGAGCTGTCTGATGGTGCCCACAACTGCCCTGAGGGGTGGCCAGGGAGGAAAGGCCGAGGGGATCCCCACAAACCTGGCCTATCACTTTCATTCCCGACCAGCCCCTCCCAAGGGCATGCATGGAGCTCTCTGCCTCCCTCATCTTCCTGAAGTTCCCAGAGCAGGACTGACCCTCCTGCTGTGTAGGATGCAGGGGCTTCCCAGGACAACTGTGGTGGCTTTGTCTTCAAGTCCCCCACCTCCCACTTCAGCATCCCTCTTTTCTGACCCCCTGTTGCTTCCCCCATTCCCACCCTGACCACTTATTTCAAAGAACCCACCCACTGCAGACACACCCACTCCCCACAACCCTGGTTCCAGGCTACACACACCCTACCACACAAACACACCCCCACCAAGACTTACCCGTCCTGAGTCCCTTTCTTCCATGTTCTATTGTTACTGTACAACATTGGGGTTCTCTTGACTGATGGGCATAAAAAAACCAATCATTATGGCATCAGCTTTGGGAATAGAAATCAGCTTTATTGCTAGATGGATCTGCAAGGAGACAGGGGCGTATGCCCTCAGATCTGTCTCCCCGACCCAGTGCTTGGGGCACTATTTATGGGATAGAGGGCAGGGCGGTTTGAAGGGTGGGAAGGGATGACTGGTTGAGGAGAGGTGAGGTAACTGATGATTGTGCAAACGTAGCCCAGCCTCACGCCTCTTCATAGGACGCACCTTCACAAAATGGCGGTGTTACCATCATCTGAGGGTGGAGTTTTCAGCTCCTTGATGTCAAACAGGTCACTTATTGAGCATTTGCGCAGGCCCAGTTGATGGCTTGGTGGTCTCAACCACCCTAAGGTGGACAAGGGGTCTCAGTTCCCAAAAAACCACTCTTAATTACTCTGTTGATAAGATGGGTCAGTTGAACGGGTCCTGGAGGGCCTGCAGGTACAATATCAAAGAGCTGAAAGCCTTGATAGGACTAATTTTTACTAAATACCAGTGGTTTAAAAAGAGATTGAATGCGAATGTTGTCTGGGAAGGCAAATGCTAAAACTTGAATTCAATATGGGAAATTTCAGGCACCAGGGTGGGCAGATAGAAACAGACTGGGGTTAGGAGGCCTTCTCCCCAAAACCTGCAGAGACTGATGGGAGTGGCTGGCAATGACCCTGGCAGCTCTTGAGGTGACCCAGTCATGGGGAGCTTGGACACTGGCCCTTTCTCTGCAGCAGGAAGGACTGCTGAGGGTCTCCAGGTGCCCCCAACACTGCTGTCACACTGGCAAGTGGCTCCCCTGAGCACCTGTCCCCCCATCCAGGGCAGCACAGGTCTCTCCCCTGGAGGACGGTTCTGTGGTGCATCCAGCCGGCTGGCAGCCTTGAGAGTTCACTTGTTTCCTTCATGTCCCTGTTGTCCCAAATCCCAACCACCTTCAGAACATTCTGGTGATTCTGGTGGATGCACACAGAGGAAAACATCTAGCCATCCACAAGGCAGGAGGGCAGCATTGGGGACTTTCCTGTGTCCTGCCAGCTGTCCCACAGCTCCGAGATGGGGACAGAAATGCTATCTTGTAGAGGAACAGAATGACATTAAAAGAGGAACCCGAGAGGACTGACCCCATGGCAAAGTGGTTAAGTTCAGTGCACTCTGCTCTGAGGCCTGGGTTCTAGGGTTCGGATCCCGGGCACAGACCTACACCACTTGTCAACCATGCTGTGGCAGTGGCCCACATATAAAGTGGGGTAAGGTCAGCACAGATGTCAGCTCAGGGCAAATCTTCCTCAGCAAAAACACTAAAAAAGAGGAACCCGAGTGATACTACACAGGCCTCAGGGTTCTTGTTTCTACAGCACCAGTCACAGTTTTCTTAAACTTTTCTTGAGCTGAACACAGTCTGGGGAACATACGCACGCTCTCTGAAGCAAGTTATAGTCCTAGAAGAAAGTTTTGTTGAGACCAAGGATTGTCCAGAAGCAGCACAACCATTTTATGAACTTATCATGAAAAATAAAGTGTGCTTTTATTAGTTATATAAATTTTTCACATTTTAGTGGAATCCAGTTCACAGAAGTCAGTCCAGAGGGCAGGAGTCTGAAACTAGTCTGGTGTATTTTTAAACTCCCCAGCAACACAATTCTGGTGGGTGTTAACCTTTACAGTGATGGCTACAATTTCTTTTTTCATATAAAAGTTTTTCTCGCAATTGCAAAGAAGGATGGTTGTATTTTGTACGTATTAGTTGATGAACTTGTTAATTAAGTAAATGACTTTATTGAGCACCACAGTAAGCCAGGCATTGAATAGTTCCAGCATGGCCTCTACTATGCTGGAGGCATTCAGGGACCCGCCTGCTTTGCACGCTTGGGAAGGTACAGCCCAGGGGAGAGTGGCGTTCCTAATCCTCAAGGCAGAGGGGTAGGGGCTGTGGTGATCACCATGGAGGACGGCCAGAGGGAGTGACCATTCAGTAGGGTCACTGGTGGCAGAGGCTGGGTGAAGATGCACAAGAATATGGGGACCCGACGCTGCTGAGACTACACCCAGGGCTTCCTGGGAAGTAGAAGAGGGACATTCTGAGGTGGCTAATTTATTTTAAAGACTATTTTTTTAAGAGCAGTTTTATATTCACAGCAAAATTGAGAGGAAGGTACAGAGATTTCCCGTATAGCCCCTGCTCCCCCACATGCATAGCCTCCCCTATTATCAATATTCCTCACCAGAGGGTACATTTTTGCTACAATTGGTGAACCATCATTGACACTTCATAGTCACCCAAAGGCCATAATTGACCTCAGGGTGATTCTGGGTGTTGTACATTCTAGGGGTTTGGACAGATGTGTAGTGACATGTATTCACCACTTTGTATCATACAGAGTAGTTTCACTGCCCTAAAGACTGAGGTGGCTAATTTCCAGCATTCAACACAGTGGCAGCTTGAGCCATGGCAGTGTGGTCATGGAAAGATAATATAACTCCATCTGCAAGTCACAGATGGGTGAGGACTAGATTTTTGAGTTACAAAAGAAAAATACTTTCTAAAAAGGAGAGCTGACGGAAGGAGGTCGTTGGAAAGATGCTGGGAGATGTTTATGTGTTGTCAGAGGATTCAAGCACCAGATGATGGGACTAGACTGTGAGGTAATTAAGTTTCTTTCTTCTTCTTTTCTTTTTTTGCACACCAAGAGTAAAATGAATGATGTCTAATAACAACAACAGTCAGTCTACATGGAATGGTGTGGACAATCCCCTGAGTCCCTGCCATGTACCAGACACTGTGCCGGGGTCTTCTACACATCACCTTATTTGATCCTCATGACATCACCGTGATGTGGATCATGACCCCCATCTCAGAGAAGAAGGAACTGAGGCTCTGAGGGTCCAGAGCTTCTCCCAAGGTCACACAGCTAGAAATTGCTGGGAGTACCAACAGGTGCTGAATTAATGTTACTTTCTTCCTTTCTGGTTCAGAAGTCTACAAAAACACAGGGAAAGTCCTTTCTGAAAGGACAGCCGGATACATGTATTGATTCTTCAGTGTTGGTACAATTATCCCATCCTTCAGCCAGTGAGAGAGGAAAAGGGAGAGAGGGAGCTGCATGTTGCCCAAGTGTGAGGCAGGCAGACAGAGGACTGTGGGAGGCCTTCTCCTCTGGCCTCCACAGCTGCTTCTTAACACAGGATTTTGTGGCTCCTTCAGGCTGTCATTGATTTGGAGATAGCTTCACAGCAAAGTGTAGAAACACAGAAAAAATTCTGACTCCATAGTTTATCAGTTCTCCAATCAGGGCGTGTTCCACCTGGAAGTGAGCAGCCCCTGTTCAGAGTCCACAGCAGTCCAGGCAGGTTCTCCCTCCCTCCCCAGGGCCTGGAGGCTACACTCATTCTCCCGTCCCCCTGGGACCTGGCCTCTCAGCTTCCCTCTGAGCTGGCCAGACCGGAGTCTTCTCCCAGGGAGGATGCTGGCTGTGTCCCAGAGGCCCCATTTCCTGTGAAATGGGGAGTTATGACCTCTTCTTAGTGGTGGGCTTGTCTGGGCTTGTCCTGACAATGGGCAGGATGGGCTGATGGAATCATTTCTTGTGAGCTTTCTGGGTGAGGACATTTGTTCCTGACTTGGGGTGGGTAGATAGGAGGGTTTGCACCTGGTTTCCTGGGGCCAGCGCTCTGCGGGTGAGACTGGGGACTGCTTTGTGGTCTGGGTTCTGCCTGGGCTATTCCCCTGCGGAAGGAAGGGGCTGTGGCAGAAGCTGAGGGGAGATTTTGGGAAACCACGGCCGTGGGCAGCGCAATTCAGGTTCACTGTGCACTGTGTACTGTCCGCAAGTGCAGCCTGGACACTTCTGTCTCCAGCCCCACCTCAGCCCTGCACTCCAGATTCAGACGTGCAACTGCTGCTCAGTGTCTGCACCCGGATGTCTAACCAGTGATAAAAAATGATGAGCAATCAGATATATTGGAGTGTATGAGAAGCCATTTGGTTTAAAACTAATTCGGCCTGACCTTGTTTTTCTAGAAAGGCCTGACATGGCCTGTCGGGCATGCATTGTACATCTGCTTTAAACATTTACTATGTCAGTGCATTTGGCTGCAAAAGGCAGGACTTAGATAACAGGGCTTGAAGTGTCTGCACGTTCACTGTTCCCGTAACAGGACAGGAGGAAGGTGACTCAGGTTCAGTTCAGCAGCTCACAAGGCCCACCAAGGTCCCAGGCTCTTTCATCTTTCTGTCATGCTGGTCCTGTATCTGCAGTGATGCCCAGCATGGTCCAATACCGTTGGAGCAGCAGCGTCAAGCGTCACCTGTTGGGAAGAACTAGATCACTCTGCGAGTCACCCGGATCTGCATAGAGGCTCTTTTTATCCAGATGACATCAGGAACTCTGTTATTCTGGGAGAAGGTGAGAGTTGGTGATGGGGGGAGATTGGTTAGGCAACCAATAGGTCTAGTGTACTCAGTGACCTCCTAGTCTACTGTCGCAAAAATAGGTTCTTTCTAGTCTGCTTGGGCTGCCATAAAATCCACAGACTAAGTGGCTTAAACAACAGAAATTCATTTTCTCACATTTCTTGGGGCCAGAAATCTGAGTTCAAGGTGCCTGCATGGTCTGTTTCTGCTGAGACTCCCTTTTTGGTTTGTAGACAGTCACTTTCTCACTAAGCCCTCATGGTGCCTCTTCTCTGTGCACACACGAAGAGAGAGAGCAAGCTCTCTGGTATCTTTCCCTATAAGGGCACAAATTCCCTCCGACCAGGGCCCCAGACTCATGGCCTCATTTAACCCTAATTCCCTCCCAAAGACCCCATCTCCAGATACAATCACATTGGGGGTTACAGCTTCAACATATGAATTTTGGGCAGACACAAAAATTCGGTCCATAACAGGACTACAGTGAGACTAGAACTACTTCACAAGCAATCAGACTGATTTCCTCTAGGTTTAGGAAAAACAGAGGCAGTTGGCTCACCAGGAATTGGAAGAGAACGCAGCAGGCCTGTGGAGGTGGCAAGACCTCATCAGAGAGAGCTTATGTCCAGGATGTTCTGGAAGGACACCACCCTTCCCAACCGTCCTTCCCAGTCCCAAGTCTCCTGCACCAGACACAGCCCCAGACATTGTGGTCCAATGTCCATTGGCTCCTCTGGCCTTGCCCCCAGGCCTGGAACAACCCATTCTGTTTCTAAGTGACACTGACCTTTAAATTTCAGTAGTGCTTCCCCTTTGTTGTTTGTAAAAGGGATGTAACAATAGATGACTAGTCATTTCCCAGTACTGAGGCTAGGTTCAAAATGGAAAAGGAAGGGAAGAAAAAAGTAACCTACAAGGTCTTGTCTCTTTCAAGTGGTGTTTCTCTGGGCTGTTGCTTCCCCTCTCCTTGCCTCAGTTACCTCCACTTAAGACTGAGGGCTCCATGTTTTTCTGCTCAGAGAGGATGTGAGTCTGTGGACCTGGAGGTACACAAGAGGCAGGGACTCTGGTCTTTACTGGCCCAGTCAGAGTTCCCTGCCACTCAACTCCAGGTCTGACGGCTGTCTTCAGTTGTCAGGTGGATTCTGCATCCTGAGGTCTGTGCTTCTCCCCTCAGCTCTTTCTCTCATGCCTCAGCATCCAGGAGGTGACTCTGTCTTCTTTCCTCCTCAATATCCCGTCAAATTTTGTTTAGCATTTTAAAAGTTCCTGGTGCTGCTCAGCTCTGAAACATGTTCATCTAGTTTTGTCATTTATCCCACATCTTGGCCCCTCATGTATTTCTCGGGTCCTGCCTCATGTCTGAATAATAGATCTGAACAATGCCCCACATATTAACACTTAAGTGTAAAATTAGCAGTATGTTTACCTTATGTACTTTATCAGGGGAAATGTCCTTCTGTTCCTAGTTTTCTGAGTTTTCATCACAAACACCTGTTGGAATTTTTCCAATGCATTTTCTGAGTCTATTGAGATGATCATATATTTTTTTCTTTATTTATCTGTTAATGTGGCCAATTACACTGATTAATTTTGAATGTTACACCAACCTTACATTTCTGGGATAAACCTTACTTGATCATGATATAGTATTGTCTTTTTTATATATTTTTTATTTGATTTGCCAAAAAAATTTTTTTTTTTGTGGGGAAGACCAGCCCTGAGCTAACATCTGTTGCCAATCCTCCCCTTTTTGCTGAGGAAGACTGGCCCTGGGCCAACATCCGTGCCCATCTTCCTCCACTTTATATGGGACACCACCACAGCATGGCTGACAGGCAGTGCGTTGGCGGGCGCTCGGGATCCGAACTCGCGAACCCCGGGCTGCCAAGCGCGAACTAAGCCGCTGTGCCACCGGGTGGCCCCGATTTGCCAAAATTTTAATAAGCATTTTTGCATATATGTTCATGAAGTGCATTGGTCCATAGTTTTCTTTTGTTAATATCTTTTCTGGTTTTCATGTAAGAGTAATACTGGACTTACAAAGTTAATTGGGAAGTATTCCATCCTCTACAATTTTGCCAGAGTTTGTCTAGAATGGGCATTATTTCCTCCTTAAATGTTTGCTAAAATTCACCAGTGAAGCCATCTAGGCCTAGAGGTCTTAACTAAAAATTCAATTTCTTTGTTAGTACAAGACCACTTAGGTCATCTGCTTCTTCTTGACTGAGCTTTGGTAGTGTGTCTCTTCCAAGACATTTGTCCATTTCCTCTAAATCTCATTTCTTGGCATAGAATTATCTAAAATATTCCATCTTTATCACTGTAATAATGTAGAATCCGTGGTGATGTCTCTGAGCGTGGACAGAAGGTGAACTCTCATACCTGATATTGGTAATTTGTGTCTGGTTAAAGGATTATCAGTGTTATTTATCTCAAAATATCAACTTTGGGTTCATTAATTTTTTCTATTGTTTTCCTGTTTTGTATTGAATTAATTTCCACTCTGGTTTTTATTATTTCCTTTCTTCTTTTTATTTTGGGTTTAATGTGCCCTTCTTTTTATATTTTCTTAAGGAGGAAGCTGAAGTTTTGGTTTCAAATAGGAACTTTTACATGTCAGGTAATCCACAGGGAGGCAGGAAAAATGAACCAAAAGGTGAAAAAAAGCAGAGAGAACAAACAGAAAAAGACAATAAAAATGGCAAACTTGAGACTTAACAATAATTACATAAAATGTAAGTGGCTAAATAAATCAATTAAAAAACAGGTTGACAGAAGAGATAAAAGCATAACTGTCTAAAACATACCCACTTCAGAAATAATGGTATGTGGCAGTGGAAAATAAAAGGATAAAAAAATTTGACCAATGCAAACATTACCCAAAAGAAAAGCAGGGTGAGAATAAAAATATAAGGTAAAGTAAAGTTCAGAGGAAAAAAAATAACCAGGACAGAGAAGGACATTCCATAATGATACAAAGGTCAATCTACCAGGAGAAAATTGCAATCCCAAATGTGTATGCAACAAAGATGAAGGTTTCAAAATACATACAGTACATGAAGTAAACACTGATAGAAGATAAAGGAGAAATAGGTAAATTCACAAGTAATTGGAAGCTTCAATATCACATCTCTCAACAATTAATAAAGTGAGTAGTCATAAAATCAGCAAAAGTGTAGAAGAAGTTAAAAATGCCATCAACCAACTTGATCTAGTTGACTTTTTATGAACACTTTACCCAACAAGAGCAGAATGCACATTCTTTTTTTGTGTATATGTGAGGAATACTAGCTCTGAGCTAACATCCATTGCCAATCCTCCTCTTTTTTGCTGAGAAAGACTGGCCCTGGGCTAACATCTGTGTCCATCTTCCTCTACTTTATATGGGACACCACCACAGACAAGCAGTGCGTCTGTCCATGCCTGGGATCTGAACCTGTGAACCCTAGGCTGCTGAAGTGGAGCACGCAATCTTAACTGCTATGCCTCTGGGCTGGCTCCAGAATGCACATTCTTTTCAAGCACCATGGAATACTCACCAATATAGACCACACTCCCAGACAAAAACACAAATTTCAATAAATTTTCAAAAGTTGAAATAATACAGAGGCCAGCCCTGTGGCCGAGTGGTTAAAGTTCTGTGTGCTCACTTTGGCAGCCCATGTTCATGTATTTGGATCCCAGGTGCAGACCTACATCACTCACCAGCCATGCTGTGGTGGCATCCGACATACAAAGTAGGGGAAGGCTGGCAGAGATGTTCCATCAGGGCTAATCTTCCTCAAGTGAAAAAAGAGGGAGATTGGCAACAGATGTTAGTGCAGGGTGAATCTCCCTCAGCGAAAAAAAAAAAATTGAAATAATACAGAGTGTGTTCTCTGCCACAATGGAAAACCACAAACCAAAAACAGATGGATAACAGGAAAATCTTCAAACAATTAGAAACCAAACAACATTATTTTTAAATAATCCATCGGTCAGAAGGAAGCCTCAAGAGAAATTTTTTAATTGAGATGAATAAAAATAAATACACACCATAGGAAAATTCATGGGATGCAGGTAAAGCAGCACTGAAAGGGAAATTTATAACACTAGATGCTTACACTGGAAAAAATGAAAAGTCTCAAATTAATAATCTAGCTCCCATCTCAAGAAACTGTAAAAAGTAGAGCAAAATAAAATAAAAGCAAGCAGAAGAAAGGAAATAATAAAGAGCAGAAGCCAGTGAAATTGAAAACAGAAAAGCAATAGAGGAAACTGAAGAAACAAAAACTAGATTTTTGAAAAGATCTATTAAGTTGACAAACTTTTAGGAAGGTGACAAAGAAAAAAGTAGAGAAGACACAAATGACCAGAATCAGGAATGAAAGAGGGGATATCACTATAGGACTTTCAGACGTCAAAAGGATTATAATGGAACACTATGAATAATGTTACCTAAGTTTGACATCTTGGATAAAATGGATTAGTTCCTTGGAAAGCACAAACTACACAGCTCACCCAATAAGTAGATCATTTGAATAGACCTCTAACTATTAAAGATATTGCATTTGTCATTTAAAAAGTTCCAAAAAGGTAATCTCCAGGCCCAGATAGTTTCATTGGAGAATTCTACCTAAAGTTCAAAGAACTTGTTCTACATAATCACTTCCAAAATAGAAGAGGAAGGAACACTCCCGAATTTATTTTATGAAGATAATATTACCCTGATATCAAAACCAGACAAAGACAGTACCAAAAAAAGAAAGAAAAAGCTACAGACCAATATCCATCATGACTATAGACACAGAAATTCTTAAAAATATGTATATTAGCAAAAAGAATCCAGCAAGATATAAAAAGAAGGATACACCATGAGCAAGTGGGGTTTATTCCAAGGATGCAAAGCTGTTGTTAATAAATGAATAACTGTAGGAGACTGACTTCCAGCAAGATATGTAAGTAGTGCTACAGACCTGCTCCGCAGGGAAACTGGTGAAAATTATAAGACAACAATCAATTAATTCTCTGGAAATAATTTTTGATATTTGAACCAATACTGCTTGTTTCCATTCTCCTGTCTGAGATCACTGACATGGAAACTCCACTCTAGACAGGCACAGCCAAGAAGAAAAGGCTCCCTCTTCTCCCAGCTCCTATATGTGGGCTATCATCCTACAGGCACAACATGTCAGCATTTCTCATCCTGCCCCCAGCTACCTGTTGCTGAAGCTAAGTTCCAGGTAAATGCTGCTTAGAAGTAAGAAAGTCCTTCATCTGCCTAGCCCCCATGGAGGGAACGGAGGCTCTACCTTGGGCACAGTGCAGTCGAGAATACTGGGGCCCCATCTCCCTTGCTCCAGTTTATAAGGTGGTCATTCCACATCAGGAGGGAAAGTCAAGAAAATCGGACTTCCCCCCTCCACCTAATGCTCAGATCCCAAAGCTGCAGTGTTACTCGGGGAGAAGCATCCCATCGCCCATCCTTAGATCCAGAGCTCTGGTTCAGAGATTTTCCCTGAGGAGAGAAGCAAGATGTAAAACTGATAGGTCCTCAACTCTTCCCCAAAAAACTGACATCATTTGGAACAGAGCATGAAAAAATTCAAGCCTAAGGGTGCTCTTAAAAACAAAGGAGATTGTGCTGAAACGCAACTGGGAAAATATTGGTAGATTCATTGCAGATATAGGCTAAACTGTAGACAGGAGAGAACACAGGGAAGAAACAGCTGAAAGGAGCCCTTTTGGGGTCAGAACAAACCTTAAGCACTGACCTTGGGAACTATTCCTCCAAAGGAGCCTGAATTTGATTGGATTAATCACTAGAGTAATTTAGGGCATACCCCAGGTTGTACCCCAGCCTGCTAAGGAGGAAGATCAGAGGCTTAATGGAATGGGAAGAACTGGACTTCACTAAAATAATCCAGCCAGTCACTAAATACAAAAACAAAATAACAATAACAAGTCAAAGAGTGGGTGTGACATAGGGAAATGGCACCCAGAGTTGCTACTATATATTCTCTAAAATGTTTACTTAAAAAAAAAAAACTTAAAAGACATGCAAAGAAACAGGAAAGTATGATGCCTACAACTAGAAAAAAGCAGGGAACAGAAACTGCATGAGAGAGAGATTTGATGTCAGACTTAACAGAAAAAGAGTCCAAAGCAGCCATTATAAATATGTTCAAAGAACTAAAGGAAGCCATGAATAAAGAAGTAAAGGAGGGTATGACGGTAATGTGGTATCAGAGAATATCACTAAAGACAGAAATATTTAATAAAAAATAAGAATATAAAAATTCTGGAGCTGTAAAGTACAATCATTGAAATGAAAAGTTCACTAGAGGGATTTATCAGTGGATTTGAACTGGCAGAAGAAAGAACTAGGAAACTTGATGATCAATCGAGATTATGCATTCTAAAGAACAGATAGAAACAAGAATGAAGAAAAGTGCACAGAGCTTCAGAAAATAGGAGACATCACTAAGCACACAGACATATGCATAATGAGAGTCCCAGAAGGAGAGACAGGAGCAGAAAAAGTATTCAAAAAAATGATTACTGAAAGTGTCCCATTTTATTAATAAACACTTACACATCCAGGAAGCTCAGTGAGCTCAAAAAGGCAAAGACAGGGGTCGCCCGGTGGCGCAGAGGTTAAGTTCCTGCTTGGCAGCCCGGGGTTCGTGGGTTCGGATCCCAGGCGCCCGCCGACGCACCGCCTGTCAGCCACGCCGTGGCGGCGTCCCATATAAAGTAGAGGAGGATGGGCACGGATGTTAGCCCAGGGCCAGTCTTCCTCAGCAAAAAGAGGAGGATCGGCAGTGGATGTTAGCTCAGGGCTGGTCTTCCTCACAAAAAAAAAAAAAAAAAAAAAAAGGCAGAGACAAAGAGATCCACAGACAGACACATCGTAGTAAAAATGTTGAAAGCCAAGACAAGAAGGAAATCTTGAAAGCAGTAAGACAAGAGTGACTCTTCACTTACAAGGGAACCCTGGTAAGACTAACAGCTAACTTCTCGTCAGAAACAATGGAAGATAGAAGACAATGGGATAGCATATTCAAAGTGCTCAAAGAGGAAAAACTATCAACCAACATCTATTCCCAGCAAAAGTATCTTCCAAACTGAAGGTGAAATAGAGACATTCCCAGAAAAACAAAAACTGAGAGAATTTGTTCCAAGACCTACCTTACAAGAAATACTGAAGGATATTCTTCAGGCTGAAAGCAAATAAATGCAACAGTAATTCAAATATACACAGAAACAAAAAGCACCAGTACAGACTACTATGGAACTGAAAAACTATATAAATGCACATTTCTTCTCATAACAGATTGAAAAAGTAATTGTATAGAACATTATGTATATAATGAGTTGTTGGGCCTATAACTTTTAGAAATCTAACATATTTGCCAATAAAGCACAATGGAGGTGGCTGAGCGCAAACCTGTATTGGGATAAAGTAATTCAACACCACAGGAACAGATAAAGAGAACCAGAAATGAGGAATAAAAAGGTTACTATAACAAAAGCTATAAATGTATACTTACTCTGTTTTCTTCTTATAGCTTCTTTAAAAGTCATAATAATCATAACATTGGATTGTTGGATTTGTAACACTTACAGATGTAATAAGTGTAACAATACTAAATGAAGGGGAAAAAGGAACTAGAGTTATAGAGAAATGACACTAAATTTAAATTGTTGTAAATCAGAAGCTGATTCTGATCATTTAAAATGTATATAGTAAGTCCCTGAGCAACCACTAAGGAATTAACTCCAAAAACTCAAAAAAATATAGTGGAAAATTATTAAAGCAATTAAATTCTACATTATAAAATATTTACTTAATATTAAAAGGCAGTAGAGGAGGAATAGAGAAACAGAAATATGTGAAACATATAGAAAACAAAAAGTAAGATAGCAAATGTAAATCCGACTATATCAATAATAATATTAAACATGAATGGATTAAACAACCCAATCAAAAGGCAAGACCCCTCAACTGCCAAAGCTCTTTCCAAGGTCCTGGGTTGACCACTTGGCCCCCAGCAATGTGTTCATATGGTGATAAGATTTTTTTTTCAATTTTGCCAAAGTAAGAGATTTTAATTTCAATCATTCGGACCACTCCAACTTTCCCATTTCACTTCTCCTTCCGTCAGGTATTGTTGTAGTATACAGGGACATTTGGGGGATCTGGCTATGGAGGAGTAGTGCTGGAAACACATTTAGTTTAGGCTTTGTGGGATATGATTGTATAATTCACAGTCATCCCATCTAGAGCTAGGTGTCCTGTTGTAGAGATGGCCTCCTGAGCACTCCTGCTGCCCACTGCGCTGATTTACCCAGTGTTCTGATGTGAGGATGCATGGCCAGAAGTTAAAGTAAGATATGAAGATCTTGGACAGTATTTGGCACTGGAAACATAAGAGTAGTGGAGAAGAAATAAGGTTTGAAATGAACAGAGTCAGAGGCTAGCCTACAGAAAATTTATCCAAATCTTGGAGTTCATATATGAAAGAAACTTGATAGAAATTTTCCCAGATTTGACAATCAACCAAACATTTATGTGATATTACCAATGATGAATCGAGAAGTGGAAATGAACTGGATCCCAGAAAATGACTCAGAAGAGTTGTGTGCTTCTGCCAAATTCTTGCCAGCCAATCTGATCTCACAAAATGGAGCCTCCAATTTTACAGGCTCTTTTTCCACCAAAGTTTGGACATTCAGCTTAGCCTCAAATGGAACCTTAACTGGAGTGAATTCCAGGAAATGAAGTGTCACATTTTCAGCCTTTATTATAATCATTGATTGAAATGGGTGCTAAGTGAATTCACAGTATCTGTCATTCAAGGTAAATAGACTGATTTGATGCCTCCCTGCAGACACTGCTTGGGTTACATTATGTTGTTCAAATCTGCAGAAAACAGAGAGGCTAAGAAAGCCATCTATGGAACCAATGGAACTACTTGTGGATAGTAAGAGAGCTTTGCTACTATTACAAATCCTCCCTCTTCCATGATAATGGACATACTGCCAAAAAAAAGTGTGTGTGTGTGTGTGTGTGTGTGTGTGTGTGTGTATGTGTGTGTGTGCTTAGGGAGCATTCACAGATCCTAATGGAAAAATATATGGAGAGGTGTTGTGTGACATGTAAGATCTGTCACCGGGTTATTTATTCACAACAAAAAACATACTCAATATCTAAGATCACTAAAAGTGAATTTTAATGATGCAGAGACTTTGGGGTAAAAATGTCTACTTTTTGTAGTATATATAACTGTGCCACCGTGGAGGGGAACACAGTTATTTTATTGAAATTTTTCCTCAATTTTCTTCTATTAACTTTCAAGTCTTATTTTTCAAATTTAAATCCTTTTAAAATCTATCTCTGTATAGAATGTTCCAAGATATTCATAGGTCTATCTCTGAATTCTCTGTTCTGATTCATTGTCCTATTTTTGAGCTAATATCACCTCTATGACTTTGTGAAATATCTTATGTACTTCCTCTTCCTAGTCATCATTTTTAGCTTTAGTTAGGTATTCATGAAACTTTATTTTTCTATATAAAACCTAGAGTGACTTTACCCAGTCTCTCAGGAATAATGTAGCTTGGGTTTTGGTTGTTATTGCATTAAATTTCTAGAATATTGGATAAACTAGTAATCAAGACCAAAAGCATTTATAAGAATAATCAGGGATATTTTATGATCATAAAAGGTTACCTTGGTGTCTCCCTTTTACTTTCTCAGCTTCCAACATCTATGTAACCAATCCCTGTATTAAATTCCACTGTTTGAAATATCAAATGTGTTCCTCAGTGGACAGTGACATGTAGAGCTGATTCTGCCTTATGTGAATAAGGAACACAGACCACATTCTCATTTCCCACATGCATGACCCAGTGCTCTTTGTCAGAATATAAAATTTCAATCAGCTCTCTGAAATTTGGCTCTGGTGTGGTGTCTGTTGTGGGGAAAAAATGTATACAGATGAATCCAGCACCGTCTGCAAATGCTACCCCAGCTGGGGCGGATCCATAGTTCAGTGACAGGAAGTAGAAAGCCCTTCTGACAGATGAGGTCCCTTCCCTGCTGTCCCTGTCGGTGCCCACCAAAGGCTGACAGTGCTGAGACTGGAAAAGATCCCCTTGGGAACACAGGGAGGGAATGGTGTATCCGGATGTGTGACCTGTTGTGTCCCCGGTATGAGCACGTGTCTAGAGCATGTGTTTTGAGCAACTGTGTCCATGTGCTTCTGAGTGGATATGCACGTCTACCTGCACAGATGTGTGCAGCCACCTGTAGAGAGTCACCGAGGTCCTCATTGGCCCTACCTGGATGAACTAGAACTTGTTTGACCAATTGGCAATTTCAGCATTTAGATTGTTTCCAAATTTTCATTATTATTAAAATGATGTTTTGAGTAACTTTGTACCTTTGTCTGATGAGGAAAGAAAACACTTTCTGAGTATTTCCTTTCTGCCAGGCACTTACGCTGGTTGCTTTTTACATATTATCACTTAATCACTTGATCTCACTTATCTTACAATTAATGGAATATAATTAATATAAATATAATTAATAATTAAAATTATTATAATTAACCAACAATTAATGTAATCTCATATTATCACTTAAAAACACAATCGCCTCCAACACCTCAAAGAGTAAGTATTATTTTCCCCATTTTAGCAAACTATCCATTGATCCTCAAAGAGATTAAGCAGCATGTTCAAGGTCTCTGCCGAGCTGTTATGCAGCCAGGATTTGTAATAAGGCTCACAAGCTCTGAAGGCCCAGCCCTCTCTTTTGACAGGCTGACATGATGTGGATCATTTACAAACAGCTTCTGTTCCTGACACTTCTCTTACATCCTATCACCTGGCACATTTGAAACACATAAGAGCATTCATGAAAAAATGCAACTCAATTGATGTAGAATAAGTTCCATTCGACAATGATTAAAGGTCTCTAGTATTTGATTTCCACAAAGATAAGCTAATTGGCTCATCAGAACATACTACTGACCTTAGTTTACCAAAGGTTCCTACTTCTAAACTCAAGGCTGATGTTTAAATAGAAAAATGTGTCACTATCTGGAGATGCTACATGGATCATTGACCATTCTCCAGTGATCACAGCTGGGGTAAAAATTGCAATCATGTCTCCAGGCTTTGGGGCTGTCTGCCATAGACAAACCAGGAGATGAACACAGAAGGTGTGTAGGCTAAGCCTCAACTTCCCCACCAGGCTTCCTTCACCAGGGTGAATCCAGCCAGAAGTGAGCACCTGTCACATGTAGGGTACCCTAGCCTTGCTGTCACTCATGGGGTGCTGCCCTTTGTGGGGGTGCCAGGGATTGGAGCCCAGGGAAATGCCCTCTGAGAGATATGGAAGAGGAAAGTTTGTCCAGGTTTGTGTGTGTGCGTGTGTGTGTGTGCGTGAGGATACTGTGTGCACTCAGTTGACTGTGTGCTTATGGGAATTGTTTTCTGTGTCTGTGCACGTCGACACGTGTGCCTCAGGGACAAGCACATTCCATGTGTCAGAGCACCAGGCACAACCCAGGAGAACTGGGAGTTGGCTGTTTCCCCTCCCTCTTTTCAGACTGACCCTCAGAGCCTGACCATGTTCCTCCTGCCCACTGTGTCCATGGCCATGTGACACAAGGATTCCCTCCTCACATTCCCTCTCCAGCCCCGGGACACCCATCCTTAGGAGCTGACACCCAGAGAGACAATAGTTAATGGGACTTTAATGCCGTCTCCCACAACCACCCCAGAAGGAGCCTCTCTACCCCTATCTATCAGGTAACTGCAAATCCCAGAATGTGTTGGGCAGTAGGGGAATGGGTGCAGATTGGAGGGGACCCTGCATCCTCGGAGGGAAATCCTGTTGATGGGGTGTGTTACACTGTTTTAGAGTTTCAATCCCCATCAGAATATTTTTGGTTCCAAGACATAGAACTAAATTAAAATTTCCCTAAATGATGTGATTTTACTTTCTGCATACCATTATCCATTGAAAGGAAGCAGGCTCCTTGGAGAAATGACTGATTCCAGGGCAGGGACAGGGAAAGTACAAGAGAAACCTGGACTATTGCTATGCCAGAAAGTAAGTGTTATTGTTTGAACTGTGTCCCCCCCAAATTCATTTGCTGAAGTCCTAACTCCCAGTACCCCAGAATATGACTGTATTTGGAGATAGGGCCTTTAATAGGTAATTAAGTTAAAACGAGGTCATATGGGTGGGTCTTACTCCATCTGTTGTCCTTATAAGAAGAGATTAGGACACAGATGCACACAAAGGGCCAACCACGTGAAGACACAGGGAAAAGACAGCCATCTGCAAGCCAAGGAGAGAGGCCTCAGAAGAACCCAACCCTGCCGCCACCTTGCTCTTGGATTTCTAGCTTCCAGAATCAGGAGAAAATGAAATTGTCTTGTTTAAGCTGTCTTGTCTGTGGTATTTGTTACAGCAGCCCTAACTGATATATTCCATCTTCAAAATATATCAAGAATTGAATCACTTCTTGTTGCTCTGTGCCTGGAAGACTGCCAATGGCTCTTCCTGCCTCCACCCTTGACTCCTCAGGCTATTGTCAACACGGGAACCAGACGTAGTCTATGAAAACTACATGAATCAGATCAGTCACTACTGTGCTCCAACCCTCCAGTGGCTCCCATCTAATTCAGGGTAAAAATCAACACCCTGACAACCGCCTGCAGCTCCATGGACATTGGGCTCTTGGTACCTCTCAGCCATCATCTCCTATGACCTGCTCCCTGGCTCCAGATTCCCTGGCAGACACGTGCAGCGTCAGGGTCTTTGCAGTGGCTGCTTCCCTGCCTGGGACACTCTCTATGGGTATGGGATGGGCTCACTCCCACTTCCTTGAGTTCATTACCCAAAAGTCACTTGCTCAGTGAGGCTGTCCCCACCACACTATCTGAAATCACACCTCTCCATCACCCCCACCCCCATTCCCTTCTCCGTTTTTCTCAGCATTTGGCCATCTCACATAATATGTTACTAAACTTTTGTCGGTGTCCCCAACAAGAAGGTAAGACCCACAATGGCACTGATTCCTATCAGTTCTTCACCGATGGATCCCTGAGCACCTACAAAAGTGCTTGGCACACAGTAGGCACTCAGTCGATAACTGTTGAATAAAGGTCCAAAGTGAGGTCCCTCTGTGTACTGTGTATTGCATGAAGTAGTCATCTCAGTGTCAGACCCCCGACAGCCCCGGCACTTGCTCACCCAGGGAGCAGTGCAACCTCGATGACCGGCACCACCTCTTCCCTCAGATGCCTCACACCCCTGCTCTTCTGGTTGACGTGGGAGGTTATGTTCTGGTCTGTTACCGGCTAACATGAGGGAGGACCCTAGAAATGTCTGTGGGCAAAGATGTGGAACAAATCCCAGAGCTAGATGAACATTTTTCAGGGTGGATCAATGCCACAAACTGCTCAAGAGCTGACCAAACCTGACCGCAGAGCTGCTGAGGAGGAAAGAAGGCAGGAAGGGTGTGGCACGCGTCACATCCCAGGTGCGGAAGCGGGAGAGGAGCAGCTGAGGGGAGAGGCACAGACCTCAGCTGCAGAATCCACCCAACAGCCTTTAACCTGAAGAATCCACCTGACAGCTTTTACCTGAAGACGGGCCTCAGTAACTGAAGTCCAGTGACAGAGGTGGCTCCAGCTGGGCCGGCGATGACCAGAGTCGCCACCCTTCTGGATCTCCAGGTCCACAGACTCACAGCCTCTCTGCTGACAAAGATGAAGCCCTCCCTCTTAAAGAGGAGGTAACTGAGAGGAGGAGAGGGCAGGCGACTGCCCAAAGTGACACTCCCTGAAAGAGACAAAGTCTGGCAGATGACTTTTTTTTCCTTTTTCCATTTTGAACATGACCTTAATGCAGGGAGGTGAACAGTCAGTGACTCTCATACTTCTTTTACAAATGAAGGTCACTTGGAAACAGAATGGGCAGTGCCAGGCCTGGGGCCAAGGCCAGAGGAGCCAATGGACATTGGAACACTGTGTCTGGAGCTCTGTCTGGTCAGGGAACCTGGGGACAGGGCCTGATGTTGGGAGAAGCCATGCCCTTCCTGAGTCTCCTGGGCAGAAGCTCTTTCTGATGGGGGCTCTGCCCACACCCCCAAGCCTGCTGCCTTCTCTTCATGTCTCTGGTGAGTCCATCACCTCCACTTTCATGCCAAGTCCTGGATGTTTGAGAACTTGTTCCAGCCTCTTTGTAGCCTTATAATAAAGCCGTTTGTCATGGTGGATGGGAAGTAGGTGAGTGCATCTTATGTGCTGGTTACCTAGCCAACAGCCATCTCTCCCCCCCACCCCCCACTGTCACTCACCTTCTCCCAGGCTCACAGAGCCCTGCTGTTCACTGGGCAGCAGGAGCCCCTCCACACAACCAGCGGATGCACTGTGAGTGGTCTGAGCCTGCCTGGGATCCCCTTCCCCTTTGCCCACGATTGGTTTGGGGTGGATACGTGACCCAGATCTGGACAGTGAAAGATGGGAGCAAGACAGCCAGGGGACTGTGGAGAAGATTTTACTGCTTGAAAAAAAGGGACAAGCGATGAGAAACACCTTCCTTTACCGCTTTTGGACATTACCACATGAGAATGTGCCACTTGAGGCTCTGCAGCCATAGTGGACCATGCAGGTGTCACTGCAGACACGGGGCCAGCATGATGGAAAAGCCTGGGTCCTCAGTGGTCTTGTGAGCTGCTGAGCTGAACCTCAGATTCCTGCCTCCTGGCTTCCTGTCACAGAGACAGTGAACAGCCAGGCTCTTGAAACCCTTCTTCTCGCAGCCAAATGTATCATATGGGGGCAATGAGCTCCTGGGCCCCACATGGTCCAAGGTGCCCACCATCTGAAGGCTTTCCCTACGGAATACAGCACACTGTCTGGGCTGCCCCAGGGCTTCTGACTGAATATTTTTCGGAGTTGTTACAAGACGATGGCCTATGGGGTGCACTGGGGGTTGACACCTCTGTGCCTCTAAATGTTGCCCCTTCGTGGAGTAGGAACACTTGCCCAGGGCTTTTGTTGGAAGAGACCTTGGGTTTCTCAAGCAGGGGCAGATTATTAGGCTTCCCTCTTACTCTGACTGCTTCCAGGTGGCTGTAAAGCACCAATGATTCCACGTTTTGAGGTAGGTAATCGTTGGCCTTTCCATTTAGAGGAAATTTTTAGTCTCTCTTTAAAAAATGCTTATTATTGAGTAGTTTTTAAACAGTGTCAGAAGGAAAGTGAAAGTGAAATTCTCAACACCGGTACAAAAACTGGTCCACCAGCAGCAGAACCCTGGAACACCATGGCTCAGGTAAGTCCCCTGGAAATTTCTATCAGTGGTTCTACAGTGGTGGGAGAGGGGACTGGGGAGGAGGCGACCCTCTGCTGCTATAAAGACCTCAGTCTGGGTTCCTGCCCTTGGGCACAGTTAACTCCACAGCTTGGACAGGCTTTAGAAGGTTTTCATGGAAAACCATATTTGCTGCTTAAAAGTCCCCTTTCCCGCAAAACTGTGAGGTCTTCAGTCTTCAGGCAGAGTGAGCCTCCTCTCTGTGTTTGGCACAGTGGGGTGGGGGGGCTGGAGACCCCTGTGTGGGAGGAGATATGGGCATCTGGGAGCTGTGGTTGCCTGAGCTGGGGAAGAAGCTGGAGTGTGGGTCATGGGGGGATCCTGGCACTGGCAAGTGAGTGAACCCCCACCTTGTCTGCCTCAGTTGCTGGCTGGAGTTTGGTGTTTTCTCAGCTCTAGTCTTTTCTCTCTCCTCTTTCCTCCATGGCATTTGTCCTGCCTTATTAAGTGCCTTCGAGTTTCAGCATTCTAACTCTGAAACCTCCCCTCTCATCAGCCCTGATGTCCAGATTCACACAAGGTCCAGGGGGTGGCAGGCTGAGCTCAGTGTTGTGCAGCTGAAGAGGAACAGGATGGACTTAAGCTATTATGGGAAACGGGCAATTCTCAGAAGACACACTGCACATTCCAGAGCGTAGTCCACCATGTGTATCACCCGGTTCTGGGGAAGAGCTTAATTGCTGCCAAAACAAAGTCGCGGTTCTGTAGCCTGGGAAACCATCTCCTTATCCAGGTGGGGTCCACGCTCACATTTCATCTGCCTCCAGCTGCTGTGGACAGAGCCCAGGCCTTGCCTGAGTTAGACAGTTTCAGAGTGAAAAATACCCTTGTGATTCCAATGTGGAGACGGTCTCTGGGCCTGCCCTGCCCTGGCTGAGATGGAGGAGGAGCTGAGCGGGAGTCCTGGCCCCGCTGATCCTCCAGCCCTCTTCTTTGTATATTTCCTTGGCCCCCCCCATTCCAAGCCAGGCCCTTTGCTAGGTCCTAGAGATACAGGGAGGGAGGGACGGACATATAGGATCCTGCTTGAATGGAACTCAAACCACAGAGCCGGTGCAGACAGGGACAGGGACTTATAGCACATGACCCATGCAGGGAGAGGTGGAGGGCCCGGGGTGCCTGGGCACCCAGAGAGTGGCAGCTGAGCTGGGCTGGGGCCTTCAGGGCAGTTTCTCAGAAGAGTGATGTCTGATGGGGGGAGAAGAGGAAGAGAGGGTGTAGGAAGGTTGTTGGGGACAGAACTAGTTGATGTGCAGAGCAGCAGAGACAAGAGCAAGCTCTGTGGTGAAAGAAAGGAAGTGATTCAGTCAGCCTGGAGGGCAGAGCGTCGGGAGGGTGAGGAGGGGTGAGGAAGGACTGCTCATGAGGGCCCAGGAGATGCCCAAAGGGAGTGCACCATGCCCTGAGGCCAGAGGAAAGTCATGGCCAGATGTGCCCCTTGGGAAGGCCACAGCTGGTCTTGGGCAGACATGACATGGAGTGGCGGGGACAGGAGGAACCGGGGCCAGTCTGGAGGCTGTGGAGGAGTCCCCAGTTCCCAGAATCGGGGCACTTCCCAGAATTGCCCCAGAAGCAGGGACAGGGCTGCCCTGAACAAGTCAGTGGTGGTGGTGGGGGACGAGACAGTGAATTCAGGAGAAACTTCCAGGGTCAGCATTGGCTGTTGGTATTGGCATGAGAAAGAGGACAAAGGTAAGCTGACCCCTGGTCTCAGGTTGGACGGCCTGGGATGAGGGATGGAGATGGATGGTCATTCACTGAGATCAGGCCCAGGGAGGGAGAAAAACTGAAAAATTCTCAAATCACAAAGCTGTGGTGCCCAGGGCCAGGACACTGAGGAGCAGGAAGGAGGTGTGGAAGGGGAGGAAGGCAGGGATGAATCAGGACCAGGGGGAGAAGGGGCAGAGAAGACCCAGCTCAGCCACTTCCCAACTGACTGTTCTCAGACAAGTCCCTTTACCTCTCAGATCCTCAGCTTCCCTCCTGAGCCGTGGAGTGACGCTTCCTTCCCCGGGGGTGGCGTGAGGGTTGCAGTTATTGTAGAAACAGGGCCTGCAAAGCCCAGCTGTGTGAGAGCAGCAGCCCCTCAATGCTGGAAGCTGGGTGGCCCCAGGAGGGTCCCCTCGAAGGCTCGGGTCCTATTAGGAAGCTGTCCATTTGTCTCTCTCAGGTGGGCATCTCCAAGGATGGGTGTCCTGAGGCTGGAGGGGACAGAATCTGAGGAGGAGGAGATGGCTGGTGCGGCCAAGCACAACCAGGGCAGGAGGTGTGATGAGGACTTGAAGGTCCATCTGGGAAGGACGGAGGAGCTCACAACTCACCTGCCCGACTTTGCTGGGGATGGGCCTGGGGCTGCCGCGTGCAGGCTGTTGTGTCAACACGCTCTGGAGCAGCCACACAATGCACCTGCATATACATGCCTGCATCCTCCGCATGTGCACATACACGCACAACACACATACACAACACACACACAGTACACACACAGATCATGCACACATACATACAATACACACATACAACACACACAATATACACGTATACAATACACATATACATAACACACCTACATATAGGCATAACATACGCATATATACATGTGTGTGCATGCACATGCACACCACACAACACACACATGCATAATATACACACACTGGACAGATTCCCACTCTCCCATTCCACAAGGCCATTTTTTCCAGGATTCCGGCCCCTGGTACAGGGGGATCCTCTAAACATGACAGCAGGCTGAGGACTCGAAGGAGCCAGGAGCTCTTCCCCCCTCTCTGGCTCTCATCTGGTGATGAACATCAGCAAGGGGGTCCCCAGGCTGAGCCGCAGTTCCCCAGCCAGGGTCTCTGCTCCTACCTAGAAGCCTGTCAACACCATCTTGGGTTTTTCTGCTGCAGTTCTGTGTGGAACCCGAGCCTGGAGACCTGATTGAGATTTTCTGCATCGGCTACCAGCACTGGGCCATCTACGTGGGAGGTGGTGACGTCATCCATCTGGCTCCTCTAAGTAAGGACCGTTGAAAATATAATTTTCAAAGTGTTTGTTAACGTAATGAGAACAGTTGAAAGAAAGAGCTGAGCAAGGGAAACTTGAGTTGGTTTTCCCTGAACAGCACTTGAGCAGACCGTACATCCATGTCCCATTGAATAATCACAGGGGGGCCTATAGGTCCTGACAGAAACAGGGATAGAGGTTCAGGGCTCGTCCAGTGAAGCTGGGGGACTTCAGCATTCGGATCTCTCCAGCTGACCAGTTTACCCTGGTGTGCAGACTCTGATATGACTTAAACCAGCAAAGTGTCTGAAGGCCTAAGGTCTTAAGAAAGTTTTTCTTAAAGAAGCTTTAAGGTCTGTGGTCTAAGGTCTATGGTCTTAAAGAAAGAAGATGTTTCTCAGTGCTGTGTCCTTTGTACTCATATGATTTCACAAAGAAGGTGTCTTGAGAGTATTTACTTAATACTTTTTAAGGGAAGCAACTCTCACAGGTTTACACTTCAAAAACAATTCTCGTACAAGTGCATAGTAAGTACATTGAATGATTTACTTAACTCATTGATAACAGAAGCAGCAGGATGACCAAGCCAGTTAAAAGGAGAATGCAGGGAACAGATGTACGCATAGTCAATGAAAGAAGAAAAATGCTGGAATAAGCCTGCCCAGTTAGATGTACATGGTTTGTGTTCTACAGAGCAATGGTATCGTAACCTTAGGTGTTCTCTTCTCCACCAAGCGTCTGCATTCTCCCTGGACAAAAATCATTGTCATCATAATCAGAATAATATATTTGCATCTTATCAGCTTTCTACAAGATTTCATCTACCTTGACAGAGTTGTAAAAATATCTGGATTGATGGTAAATGGTAACAAGCCCACTTCATCCAGATGACCCTGAGGGGAGTTTGTCAGAGAAAGCATGACAGTGAGGAAATGTGGTCCTTTTATTGCCTAACTTTCTGGGTGTGGGTAGTTTTTTTAAGGAGATAGATTCTGAGTGCAGACATCAGCCTTTAGGTTAGAAACATAAAATAAGCATGCTTAATTAGCGTGCTTGCTAGTGAATCTCCCTCTTAAAAAATAAACCTGAACTCGCTATAGGATGGAATTTGGATTCCATCAGCTGATAGCTCTTCTGTGGACCTCTCCCTGTGCCCAGAGAGGTGCCCGGTCCTAGGAGAGAAGACGCTTCCGTGAAGGATTCCTTAAGGCTCAGCTCAGTGCCATGGAAGGAGGCTGCCCTTTGGAGCTTGAGAGAAGAAGTTTCACATTCAGGTTCTAGCACTTTCCACAGCACAGACAAGTCTGAAAACCTCTCTCTGGGTCCAATATGGTTGTAAAATGGAGATGATAATATTTACCTTGAAATTTAAAAAGGACATTAAATTAGGTAATATATGAAAAGTTGCCCAGCATAGTGTCTGAAACATAGTAGGTACTAAAACAAATTTGATGTCTTTCTGAAATACAAAAGTACACAAAGATACAGAAATAAGAAATATGATTTCCTATCACTGTTTATAATGGATAAATTTGTAAACAACCTAAATGCTCAATAATAAGGGATTGGTCAAATGGATGATTTATATTCATATAATGGAATACAATGGCAGCCATTGACAATCCCAACATTCATTGACCCCCAAAATACTCACAGCTTGTTAAGTTAAAAGAGAAAAATCTGTAACTCCCCCAATCACATTTGTGAAGGAGGAAATACCAAAAACTCAGTGGTGGAGTCCCTCATCTGTCTTTCTCGCCTTGCCCCTCTGTCCCCCTACCTTGCCTTCCCCTGCAGCTCTGGGTGACAATGTCTCTGATTCCAGGTGAGTATCCTGGGGCTGGATCCTCCAGCATCTTCTCCGTTTTGAGCAGCAGGGCGGTGGTTAAAAAGGAGCGCCTTCAGGACGTAGTGGGGGGCTGCCGCTATCAGGTCAACAACTACTTGGACCACAAGTACACACCACAGCCTGTGAACAAGATCATCAGTTCTGCGAAGGCGAAGATTGGTGAGGAGATGGAGTACAGCATTTTGGGCAACAACTGTGAGCACTTTGTCACCCATCTGAGATACGGCAGGGCCCACTGTAGGCAGGTAAGCCCTCTTTGGGGTGATCCCTCTCCCTCCTAGAGATTGACATGCGGTGACGGTGACCAAGCTGTGCAGTCAGAGGGGAGAATCACTATGAATGACGCAAACATCTCCTCCTGGGAATCTGTTGGCTGGGAGTCAGGACGTCTGAGCTCAAATCTTGGGTCCGCTTCTCAGCCACTGAGTGCTTTTGGACAGGTCACTTCCTCTCTGGGCCTTGCTTTCCTCATGTGCAGAAGGAAGAGTTAGATGAAGGACCTCTGGATTCCTGGATGCTCTGACCTTCTGGGACCCTTCACCTCTAAGATCCACCCTAAAGGCAGCTCCTGAAGCCGCCCCCCAGCCAGTTGTCAGTCTGGGCCAATCCAGGGCCATGACAGTTCTCCTAAGGCCCCAAAAAGCACTCGGGCAAGGGATGCTCAAGGTCAGGGGCCTATGTAAGAGCTCAGGAACATTTTTGTGTAAGATCAGGAGCGCAGCTTCTACCCCCGACCCCTTCACAGTCTTCCAAATTTCTTGTCCCCAAACACACAGCTAATAAGTGGCAGAAGCAGGATGAAACCCCAGCTGTCCCTCTCCAGAGTCTCTGCTCATTCCTGCCACAGTAGAGCACCTCCAGGGCTCCCGGCCCCAGCGATTGGGTGGATGGGGGCTCTGCAGGAGATGAGGATGGGGGGAAGGAGCAGTTTTGGGGGTGGAAATCAAGAGTTTGGACGTGGTGATCGGATGTGTGAGGTGTCTGGTGTCGATGGAAATAATCCATAATCAATGTATAAATCAAAATTAGGGTGAGTTTATTATATGAGGCAGTTTGGAGGAAAAAATCTTCACCAAGGAAGGAGGCACTCTGAAGAAATGGGGTGTACAGAGTGGTTATATGCCATCTTGGAACAAGGAACATACATCAAATAGGACAGGAATATCCCTTTTACTACAGCCACAAGATGCTTTGCTAACACAGCAGTTCAGTGATCACCTGGTCCGTGGTCACAAGATGAGCACAGTAGGTCAGTAATTAATCCTTTGTTTCTGGGCAGAAATGCTTATCTACAAAGAAATGGTGATATTGGTGGAGGCAACATCCCTATCTTTAGGCATCATTCTTGGCTTTGGCACACTGTAAATGTTTAAAGCAGATGTACAATGCATGCCCGACAGGCCATGTCAGGCCTTTCTAGAAAAACAAGGTCAGGCCGAATTAGTTTTAAACCAAATGGCTTCTCATACACTCCAATATATCTGATTGCTCATCATTTTTTATCACTGGTTAGACATCCGGGTGCAGACACTGAGCAGCAGTTGCACGTCTGAATCTGGAGTGCAGGGCTGACATGGGGCTGGAGATAGAAGTGCCCAGGCTGCACTTGCGAACAGTACGCAGTGCACAGTGAACCTGAATTGCGCTGCCCATGGCGGTGGTTTCCCAAAATCTCCCCTCAGCTTCTGCCACAGCCCCTCCCTCCACAGGGGAATAGCCCAGGCAGAACCCAGACCACAAAGCAGTCCCCAGTCTCACCCGCAGAGCGCTGGCCCCAGGAAACCAGGTGCAAACCCTCCTATCTACCCACCCCGAGTCAGGAACAAATGTCCTCACCCAGAAAGCTCACACAAAAGGATTCCATCCACCCATCCTGCCAGTTGTCAGGACAAGCCCATACAAACCCACCACTAAGAAGACGTCACAACTTCCCGTTTCCCAGGAAGTGGGGCCTCTGGGACACAGCCAGCATCCTCCCTGGGAGAGGACTCCAGTCTGGCCAGCTCAGAGGGAAACTGAGAGGCCAGGCCCCAGGGGGGATGGGAAAATGAGTGTAGCCTCCAGGCCCTGGGGAGGGAGGGAGAACCTGCCTGGACTGCTGTGGACTCTGAACAGGGGCTGCTCACTTCCAGGTGGAACACGCCCTGATTGGAGGAGAGGTGACCATGACACTCGGAATCTTGGGTTTAATTGGATATTTTTTTTTGAAGAAACGATCCCAAAACCAGTGACAGCCTGAAGGAGCCACAAAATCCTGCGTTAGAAGCACCTGTGGAGGCCAGAGGAGAAGGCCTCCCACAGTCCTCTGTCTTTCTGACGCTCATACTTGGGTAACATGTATTTCCCTCTCTCGCTGTTTCTCTCTCTCTGGCTGAAGGATGGGATAATTGTACTAACACTGAAGAATCAATATATGTATTTATCTGATCCCTTCAGAAAGGATTTCCACTATATTTGTAGACTTCTGAACCAGAAAGGAAGAAAGTAACATTAGTTCAGCACCTGTTGGTACTCCCAGCAATTTCTAGCTGTGTGACCTTGGGAGAAGCTCTGGACTCTCAGAGCCTCAGTTCCTTCTTCTCTGAGATGGGGGTCGTGATCCACATCACGGTGATGTCATGAGGATCAAATAAGTTGATGTGTAGAAGACCCCGGCACAGTGTCTGGTACGTGGCAGGGACTCAGGGGATTGTCCACATCATTCCATGTAGACTGACCGTTGTTATTAGACATCTATCATTTCACTCTCGGGGTGCAAAAAACCCGAAACATGTCCCAGTCTAGTCCCATCATCTGGTGCTTGAATCCCCTGACAACATATAAACATCTCCCAGCATCTTTCCAATGACCTCCTTCCGTCAGCCCTCCTTTTTAGAAACTATTTTTCTTTTTTAAAAGTCTAGTCGTCACCCATCTGTGACTTGCAGAGGGAGTTATATTATCTTTCCATGACCACGTTGCCATGGCTCAAGCTGCCACTGTGTTGAATGCTGGAAATTAGCCACCTCAGTCTTTAGGGCAGTGAAACTACTCTGTATGATACAAAGTGGTGAATACATGTCACTACACATCTGTCCAAACCCATAGAATGTACAACACCCAGAGTGAACCCTAAGGTCAACTATGGCCTTTGGGTGACTATGAAGTGTCAATGATGGTTCACCAATTGTAACAAAAATGCATCCTCTGGTGAGGGATGTTGATGATGGGGGAGACTATGCATTTGTGGGGGCAGGGAGTATATGGGAAATCTCTGTGCCTTTCTCTCAGTTTTGCTGTAAATCCGAACCTGCTCTAAAAAATAAAGTCTTTAAAAAAATTAGCCACCTCAGAGTGTCCCTCTTCTACCTCCCAGGATGCCCTGGGTGTGGTCTCAGCAGTGTCGGGTCCCCATGTTCTTGTGCATCTTCACCCAGCCTCTGCCACTAGTGACCCTACTGAATGGCCTAGTGAATGGCCACTCCCTCTGGCCGTCCTCCATGGTGATCACCACAGCCCCTACCCCTCTGCCTTGAGGATTAGGAACGTCACTCTCCCCTGGGCTGTACCTTCCCAAGCTTGCAAAGCGGGTGGGTCCCTTAATGCCCCCAGAACAGTAGAGACCAGGCTGGAACTAGTCACAAGACTCCCCTAGAAGCTCAGGACCATCAGAAGGTTGAAGAACAAAGAGACTAACTTACAGTTGCTACTACCAAAAGGGGCCCCTTGGGGAGGGGCTGGTCAGGATTGAATGCAGGAGGCCAGGTTTGTAGAGACTCCCTTTACCTTTCCTTCTGACCACACCCAGGACAGATGTGGGCACAATCAGACTGCTCTCTCTACACCCTCCCTGTCTGCTTTGCTCTCTGGGCAGCTTTAGCTGGCTTCTCTCCTTGAGACTTTTCCAGAAAAGAGTCATGCTCAGTCCCTAGACACATTCTCCTGCTGCCTCAAAAACAAAAGGGATAGAGGCTAGGTTCCCCCAAGCACTCCCAGGTGCGGCCAGCTTTCTACTCAGGAAACCACACCCAGGGAGAGTATACCAGCATTATGTCTCAAATAGGTGGCTACCATAATCTTTTTATATCCGATCACCAGTTGTTTCCTGAATTTGCACACTGAATATTGAAAATGGTTTTTCCTTGGAAAATTTAAGGACTTGCTGATCAGCATAACAGGGGCTAGATGATCTCTCATTGGTGAAGTGAGTGTTATTCATGAGATGTGCATTGGCTAAAATATTTTAGGCTCGCCCCTCCCTTGTGGGCGTGGAGTGTGAGAGAGAAGTCTGGAGACTGTTTCTTTTCTTTTTTTTTCTTTTTGGTGAGGACGATTTGTCTTGAGCTAAAATCTGTTGCCAATCTTCCTCTTTTTGCTTGAGGAAGGTGGTCCCTGAACTAGCAACTATGCCAGTCTTCCTTTACTTTGTATATGGGACACTGCCACAGCATGGCTTGATGAGCGGTGTGTAGGTCCTCACCCAGGATCTGAACCCTCAAACCCCGGGCCGCTGAAGCAGAGCATGTGAACTTAGCCACTACGCCACTGGGTTAGCCCCTGGAGACTGTTTCTTTAGTCTTGGGCCTGAAGCTTGATCCTTAAAAGTGCCCATGCCCCGCCTCTGGGTTGGATTTCCTGTTACCTAATGCTGACTATTTGGACAACAGAATCCAGCCTTGAGTGAACCTTTTGTTACTGAGCAAGTGCTCGATCTGCTCACTATAAGGTAAAAGGTCAAGCAGGTGGTGGTATAGAAAGAACTTTATTAAGTGATGAGCTAGCTGATTGGAAGATGGTGGACTATCATCCTAAAAAAAAAAAACACCTTAAAGGGGAACTAATTTGGAAATGACTTATATAAGTCAAATGGGGTTGGGGAAGGGGGCTCAGAAACGTCAGGTGATGGATGACGGTAGAACATCGGGTGCCTCTCGGTAGTGGATCTGCTGAATGCAACCTTCCTGAGGAATCTAAGAAAACCTCAGTTACTTCCTTATCTGGGACAGAAGGAACAGTGTGGGCAGAGGACACAAATTTTCTGCTAACAAGTTATTTTTTCTACAGGTTATGGTTTAGCATGCCTACGTGCAGTTCTAAGCATTTTTCCAAACCACATTGTGAGAATAAGATGGGGAGGGGAGCATATGGCCTTGCGGGTTGAAGTTCTAAGAGTCCTCTGTGCAGGGGCGACTGTCTTTCATACTTCTTCATGGGTCACATGTGCAAATTTGGGGGTGGGGTGGGTTCTATGCATTGTATGTGGTGGATTTTTAGTCTGTGATGTGTAAAGCTTACAATTGGTCATTTTAGCTTCTCAATGCTCCTGCAAGATGCTTAGTCAGGTTGGGGGCTGTCAGGAAACTACTCTTTTTGTCAGCAGTCCTCCTGCTGTTCTGCAAACCAAACTCAGAATCTTTGGTTACTTTGTTCCCCATGTTAACCTTGTGGGTACAAGGCATAGTTTCATGGTAATCCAGGGAAATTTTAACTCTTTCATCCTCAATTTCAATCCCCACTGTTTTATGATAATTCCTCAAATTGAGGAATGGGGGCGAAGACTGCTCTAGCTATTTCTTGCTGTGAAAGGGCAAAAATCAGTGTCAGAGGAATGATACTGTTCTACCTTTACTTTAAAATATTTTGGGGTATTAGGTGTGGAGAGTGAGATATGCTTTGCATGACTATTATTTCAGTACTCTGATTAATGGCTTTGGAACAACATTTAAGTCCACATTTTATAATTACATAGATGATCATACATATTAGTAAAGTAGACAGCCCAAATTTTAGTATTTTCTCCATAGTGGACCTTAATTCTTGGGGGAATCCAGGAGAAGTGTCCTGTAAACCAATCAAGGTTAGCACCTAGAACCTCGGGTGAAATCTGATGTGGCCAAGTAGCCTGCTGTCTAATAGTCTAACAAGGACTGTGATCCCATGGTATCAACTTTTGATCTTCTGTTAGCAGTTTCAGGAGGCCATCAGTTTCTCTGTTACAGTTCTGTAATTTCTTATCCAGCTCAGTTTTATGATCTGAAAGTTTATCAGAAACCTGTATTCTAGAGAAAGTGTCAGAGTCCTTTCCATGAATCTCTCTGAAGATGAAACACATCTGCAATAACATCAAAGTAAAATGACAGCTGTCTGCAAATGACAAACATTCAAAAATGGCAATTGATGAAGATACTTGGCTGTTTCTGTGACATAAAACACTTTGAGATAATAACTAGAATTATGACTGACAACCAGGACAGATCAGAATTTTAGGAATGGTATATAATTTTTTAGAAACACTTATATTAATAACATATACCCACACAATATAACCTAAGAAAGTTTATCATCACTTATTTGACAATGCTTTCCATATAATTTAACATACCAAATAAATTTAATTAGTTTAATATTTTCCTCTTTATAGAAAGAGAACAAATTCTTTGAGAAGTCCCAGGGCTGATTGGAAATTCTTTAAGTTCCTCCTTTTTTTGAAGTCAAAAGAGAGACTTTAATTTTGGAAGAAGTTCATCAAAATTATCAAAAAGTTTTAAAACACTTGGTCAAATAGGAAATGATGCTTGGTTATCCATTCAATCAAGGTGACAAGAGAAACAGTAAAAAAAAAACCTTAATAGAGAGACCTCAGTCTTTTTGAACATAGGAAATTATTTTAACAAAACATAGATTTTCTGTCTTTTAGGTAAACATTCTCAAAGGTAAAAAAAAAAAACAAACCACCTTTTATAACCTCTTTATCCAGAGCAGACCAAAAGTTCAAGAAAATTACCTTTTTAAGAGAGAGAAAGCCAAATTCTAATTTTGCACCAGCTTAGTTTTGATATTGAAACTCATTCATGTAATTGCATTCATTTTAATCTCAGCCAACTTGACCATGCACAAAACTCCTCAGGGTTTTACTTCCACTAGCCTTTTGTCACTTAATTTTTTACATTCAGAATTTGTCCCATGCCATTTCCCCCTCCTTTTCCTTTCCTAGTACTTTAGGATGAATTTATCTTTTTTTTAAAACAAACAAACAAAAATATCTCATTCTTTATACCTTCTTTACTGAAAACATATGTTTTACTCTTTTTTATTTACAGACTTTCTGGAAATAAGTGCTTTCTCACAGAAATTTCCCCAGTGTGTCAGAGAACATGTTCATCAATAAATCTAAGCATCCTTCAGTTTCTCTGAGACAAGAAACCAAAGGCAGACAAATCTGTTTAGTAATCACTTTCTAATATTTTATCTTATGTGGAATTGACCTAGATTCTCAACAATTTTTTTATCCTTTAATTTAATTTAGCAAAACTCTAAAGTTTCAAGTTACCAAAAAGGTTTTGGAAGCTGTTTTTCAAGTATATAGACCATAAAACATAATTATCGTACCTAAAAACTCTTACCCATTTTCATCTATCTAAATCATTTGTTCCCAACAACTAAGTTTCCATTACTCTCAAAAACTTTATGTGGCATTAAATCAGTTAGCCATTAAATTGTTTTAAGTACATACACCATAGTACACAATTATTCAATTAGTTTGAATTATTATTAAAAAGTTCCCCCAAAACCTTTATTCTTTTCATATCCATTTAGTTTACCTGTTTCCAATAATTATATTTAGATTGCCTAAAAAGTCCTCATGAGACATCAGACAAAATCAGCTATTATTCTAAGTTACTATCTTTTTTGCTGACAAATTTTGTAACAGAGATAACACGTCTGTATAATGTCCATATTGATAACTCTGAAAACATGTTCATTTTAATCAAACCAACAAATTTAAACAAGCTTTCACTTACCAAAGATCATTTTATATCACGTTAATTTGAAAGACATTTGTGTTAATTTCTATTACATTTAGAAATAATTTATATAAGCACTGAATTCAAGCTGATTAAATAGAGTTTCTTTAAAAATTATATCATCTGGAAGCGGACAAATATATATAGTGGTAGATAGACACAGAGATGTTCAAAATTTTAGCCAGGTCTCAAGAACAAAACTCAAAAGAACAGTTGGTTCCAAATTGCTCCTTGGCAGATGGACCTGCTCAGATAGCCAAAGGTTTTTTTTTTTTTTTTTTTTACTAAAGATTCTTTTCTTTTTGCTGTAAGAAACTTAAGTTCTTAAGACTAGTCATCGTATTTCCTTTTTAATTTGGTCTTTTCATAGGTATCAATAAAACAGCTGTTTATGATGACAGTTCTCTAAAAATTTTTCCAACTTAGAAGTTTTTCCAACTTAAGGATCCATTGTCTGGCCATTTTCTCTCTGGCGTCTAAAGAATATTTTAGCCATGTGGTGTTACAAAAGAATATCATCTTCCTAGACATTGACTCATAACTATGGTCAGACTGTCTACTCAGAATTAGCCCCAATGGCTCTGCTTGGGGACAGATGGTGTGTTCCCCATTCTGACTTACAGAGATGGACAGATAGAGATCCAGACACAGAAAACCAGTGAACTGGTTCCCAGATTCCAGGTAAAAGTCCCACAGCTATTCCCATGCTGGCAGGGTGCCCTATCAACCAGATGGGCCTGCCTCTCAAAGAAGGAGGACCCCAGATGGGAGGGCAAGGGAATTCTTGGTGGTGCCCCCCGAGGTGAGCTACCTCACTCCAGATGAGCCCATCAACTCAACAGAAACAGTTCCTTCTCTTTTCCACCACAGACAGCGTTTACAGGCAGACAGCATCTGTACGGGAGACTAATCACTGAGATGAAAGGGCCTCAGCAACGGCTAGTGACTTACCCAAGAGATTGCCCATCCAAGGTCGGCTGGCCACAGGCAGACCTTCAGGTCTCATCTGGTCACCAATTTTGTTGCTGGGCAGGGGCTTGATCTGCCCACCACAAGATCAAAGGCCAAGCAGGTGATGGTACAGAAAGAACTTTATTAAGCAATGAGCTAGCTGATTGAACGGTGGACTATCGTCCTAAAAAAACCATCTTCAAGGGGAACTAATTTGGAAATGACATTTATAAGGCAAGCTGGATTGGGGAGGGGGCTCAGAAATGTCAGGTGATCGATGGCCACAGAACGTTGGGCACTTCTCCACAGTGGATCTGCTGAATGCAACATTCCTGAGGAATCTAAGAAAATCTCAGTTATTTCCTTCTCTCGGACAGAAGGCACAGTGTGGACAGAGGATAGAAACTTTCTGCTAACAAGTTATTCTTTCTATTGATTACAGTTTATCTTGCCTACTGCAGTTCTAAGCATTTTTCCAAAGCACATTGTGAGACTAAGATGGGGAGGCAGAGCATATGGCCGTGCAGGCTGTAGTTCTGAGTCCTCTGTGCAGGGGCGACTTGTCTTTCATATTTCTTCATGGGTCACATGTGCAAATTTGGCAGGGTTATCTGTGTTGCATGTGGTGGATTTTTAGTCTGGGATGTGTAAAGCTTACAGTTGGTCAGTTTAGCTTCTCAATTCTCCTGCAAGATGCTTAGTCAGGCTGGGGGCTGTCAGCAGGCTACTCAGTTTATCAGCGCTTCTCCTGCTCTTCTGCAAGGCAAGCTCAAAAACTTTGGTTACTTTGTTTCCCACATTAACCTTGTGGGTACAAGGCACAGTTTCACCCTAATCCAGGGAAATTTTAACTCCTCTGTCTTCAGTGTCACTTTCATGCAAGATGCCGAGGCAAAACCTAAAAGGGTGTGTCTTCATTCAACTTGCAGAACAGGATGGATGAAAGCTCTGTGCTTCCGTGAACACGTTTAACAAATGTCTGTGTGTGCGATAGAATTTGGTCTGAGATTTGCTTTCATTATAACCTGCGGCGAGGCTCAGGGGAGCAGCTAATGTGCACTCATTCAAAAGTTTCAGTGGTGACCATTATTACCAAATGGAAACCCAACAGCTGTGCCTGCTGGTGAGACCTTAGCTCAGTTTGCCGCCGTGGGTCACAGGCTCTGGCTCACAGAACTGGTTCTGGACCCACAGTGGACCCTCACAGGTGCTGGCCCTCTTCCTCTTCACACCTTGGGACTTCAGTGCAGATAGGGGGACTGGCCAGGTGAGGGGTGGCACAGAGGGGGCAGACCCATCTTCCTTCTCTCACTTCTCTGGATGCCTTCTAATGAAATGGACATCTGAGACATGAAAAAATAAATAGAAGGTTTGGATTCAAATATTTTATTTTCCAAATAGTAGTGGTAGATTGGGAACTCAGACCTTATGAAAGACGTGAGCTCCAGCCTCTAATTCCAGTCAACGAATCTCTCCCAGGACAAGACCCAGGCTCCCAGAAGCTCTTGATGGGCCAAAGACTGGTGCCAGCTCTGCCCCCTTCCCTGGGTGCCCCTGTAGCGGGTGTGTCACTCATGCTTGGCTCACCCACAATCCTCTCCCAGTGAAACAACCTCTGCATTAGGTTGAACTATGTGACCCTCCCCCATTGGGCAGAGCTGTTTGGCCTAGTGTGTGTGTGTGGGTCAATTGACCCAGTGGCAGTCAGTTGGTACTAGGATGTGGTAAGCTGAGCCAATTAGATTCTCTCTCCCGTAGGCAGCTGGAGAGAAGGAGCTGAGTTAATGCAGGAAGAGAAACCACAGGAGGGGACCTGGGATTAGAGACTTGGTGGTGGCTGAGACATATTCATGGCCAGGAACCTTTGACAGAATTCCAGCTGATTTGGTCCCAGGCCCTGGCAGGCTGGTGGTTCCTGTTCTTGTCCATCACAGGTCTGTCTCCCCCTGCCCCTCATGTATCCTCACACCATAAAAAGAACTTAGCCCTCCAAGAGAAAACCCGGGAAAAGCAGTGAACAGCCACCAGCCACCTCAGTATAGCTGCGAAGGAGCCTGTATTAGTCAACTCAGACCGTGTGATATCATGATTTATAATAAGAAATGCGTATTTGGTCTTCTTCCCCCTGTTCTGGCACAGAGCTCCTAAGACTCTTGGAATTTCTTAAGTGGTAAGAATGATAAAGATGTCTTTTGTTAGGTTAATGAGGTGGCTTTTGGAAAGCCCCTAGGTCACCTAAAGATGGGGGCTCATTGGCTGTTAAGCCAACTCTGTGATCACCAATGCCCAATGATTTAATCTGTTGTGCCTATGTAGTGAAGCTTCCATAAAAACCCAAAAGGATGGGGTTCGGAGAGCTTCCAGGTTGGTGAACTGTGGAGATTTGAGGAGAGTGGCACTTTCAGAGAACATGGAAGCTCTGTGCCCCTTCCCACATACCTTGCCCTATGCATCTTGTGGGGAGGCAGTCTTGTAGGATTGAAGCATTAACCTGTGGAATCTGACACTCTCTCCCAATAGATAGTGTCAGCATTGAGTTGAATTGTAGGACACCAGGCTGGTGCCCGAGAATTGCTCAATGATGTAGGGAACCCCCTCCCCCACACACTAGAATTCAATATTAGAATCAGAGGCTGGAGGCTGCCATAACAGCATACTACAGACTGGGTGACTTAAACAACAGACATTTATTTCTTATAGTTCTGGAGGCTGAAGTCCAAGATCAAGGTGCCAGCAGATTTGGATCAGGGGTCTGACCACAAATACGTACACCAAGAACCTTCAGCTGAGGAAAGACCCATCTGGCCCTTGTGCTCTTCAACAGAACCACAGAGGGAACAAATATTGGTAGGGAGGGCAGATCCCAAGAGGGCAGGTCACCCAGGAAAGAGGGGAGGAGGTGCCTGGTGGGGAAAGAATGAGAGGAAGAAGGAGCTGTAGGTGTGAAATGGAGACTCAAAGGAGGGAAACTCAATACCCCTGTGGGGCTTTAAGACAGAATAAACCGGGCAGGAGTGGCTGTGGAAATGACAGAGGGGCAGTGCCTGGATGTTCTAGGTCAGGGCTGGCCACCAGGGCGTCTTGAAGCAAGTGTGAAGTCTTGAAACCAGCCCTATGAACTCTCCCTTCCCAGGGCTTGAGGGCAGGGAGTGCACCTGGATTGTTCTCAGAGTCCCAGGTGCTCAGCCCACCTCCAGGCAGAGGGGGCACTCACGATTTATCTGCTGAAGAAATGTCTTGACTATGAGTAGCACTGAGGCTGTGCTTTTACCAGATAAGATGACCTCGCTTGTGCGCTGATAGAAAAAGGGCTCTGACAAGGAAGTGGATGCTCTGAAAAAGACACGTGATGCAGTAGAGATGTGAGGATGACCCCTGAGTGTCAGTGTACTCAGCACATCTGTTGTGACCCTGCGGCCCACCCTGCCCACATCTCTGTGTCAGTGAGACCAATGGAGACCACAAGAATGGCTGCTTTCCAGCTGTCAGCGCTGGGCCGAGGACTTTACAGGAGCTGTATTTTTCTTACCCTGCCCAACAATCCTATTTATAACCCTATTATATTCCCACTTTGTGGAGGAGAAGACTGAGGATGGGCAGCATAAAGAACTCACACAAAGCCACACAGCTGGCAAGTGACAGGGCCCGGAGATGCCTGACGTCCTAGCGGGCACACTTAAGCCAGTCACAGCCAAGGGAACAAATACTCCAAAAGGGACCAAAGAGCAGATTTCTGTGGCATATCGATGAATTTGAGCCGTGTGAGTGGCTGGGGAAAAATAAAAACAAAAACTGCTGTCTATTTCATTCAAAGACACTCAGAAACTTTTCCAAGTGTCAAAGATAAAGCCAGATATTAAAATGGTAAAAACAGATTTTGTTCAGCAACTACTGACAGTTGGAAAAGAGCTGAGAACCATTCGGATTTGCACCAGTGACTATGAGTTTTCAAGGGGGAGTAAAGGAGTGGGGAGAGTGGGGCTCAGATGTGTCAGAAAAGTGAAAAACTGCAAAGAGTTGGTCAGTGTAAATGCGATTAGGCCAGTTGTCTGCTAGTTGGCAAGTATGGAAGTTAGGATTCTACCCTCCCACACAGACAGGGAGACAGGCTGGTCCTTCCTGATGATCTCATCCAAAGGAATGGCTTCCAGGTCCTGGAGGGAGACACTTCTGAGTCGTAGGAGATACAAATACATCTCACAGGGGCAGAGGAAGGATTCACAACGGTAAGCCCATTTTTACTAAGGGCTCTCGGAGAGGGAGCTCAGGGGCCCTATCATCAGATGTTGGCTGCAACAAACAGTAAATTCTCCTGACAGCATTGAACTTTTTCAGGCAGGCATTTAAGGGGGCTGGGGTCATCCTAGGGGCATGGCCTCCTGCTGCTGGAAGCCCTGCTAGAGACTGGTTGTCTCTTAGCACAGATGTTTGGATGGAGTTGTTCTGTGCTGAGAGTTCTGCCATTCTCACAAGCCCACTTTCTTACAGAGAGAGAAAGAGACAGACAGAGGAGAGTCTAGAGAGACAGAGTCAGAAGAGAAAGGAGTGGACATTAATTTTTTTTTTAAAAATCTTAACTAAATTGGAGTCGGGAAGGCCTGTAGGGGGAGCTCTCACATCCTGTTGCACATCATCAATTACACCAAACAGGAAGAGACAAACAGGAACTAAAACTGCTTTACTACTGAAGGAAGATTTCTCCCCCCACCCCCAGCAAGAGCTCAGCCAATGAGAGGCCATTGCCGCCCTGAACTGTTCCTTTCCCCCACTGGACTTTCCTTTAGAACAGCCCCTCCCCACTCCCCCTTTTTCTCTATAAAAGCAGCTTACCTCCTTTCTTATCCAGATTTGCCCATGGCTTACCATAGCATGCACATCCTGAATTGCAATTCTTTTGGCTATTCCTGATTACACTCATTTTGAGATACCATAACAGGCAAATTTGCTTTTTAAATCGACAGAAGAGTAAGAAGGAGAAGAAAAGGCAAGTTAATGAGTTACCCGCAGTGGAAGGAGTTCAGACAGAGAGGCGGCAGCAGATGAAGAAATCTGCCTCCTCGAGTCCCTCCTGCTTTCTTGACTTCTAACCCCTCAGAAGCACGGCAGAAGACCAACCACTCTTGAAAAGTTGGGGTCTCCCAGATTGATCCTTGGGGCTTCAGCACAGCCTTTGGACATGCTTTTAGACGCAGTCCACCCCCACCCCCAGCCTGCCACCCCTCCTGACCAGAGGCAGGTCCACTCCTCAGCTAAAAGGAGGGGGACCCCATCAGCAGGGTCACTGACTGGCACCACAGAGCAGTTCCCACTGGGCCCCAGGGCCAGGAACAGTGCCCCAGTTGATAGCCTGGGCTCCATCCTGGGTCCTCATTTCTAGCAGGTGTGGGTTCTCCTTGCCCACCTCCCCTTTCACCAGAGCCCTTCTCCTACCTTACAAAAGAAGCTTAACCCTCACCCATCCTGAATCCATAGTGCGTGGCCTAAGGTGTAAACCTTCCTGGATGGCAACAGGGAGGATTGGGTCACACTGCTCCTAAACAGGCAGGACTTCAGGAAGGAACACGTAACCACAACCCTCCTCCCGGGAGGCTCCCTCTCATCTGTACTGTTTTAGATTCGAATTCTGAAGTGAGATGGTTGTCATAAAACCGTGCTTTAATGTGTCTATTTAAGTTGAAAAAGTTTCACCTTTTTTTCTAAAAGATATTACGTCTGATTTGACTGATGTGGTTCAACGATAATGCCTGGCTCAGCCATTTAAATTAAATGCAGATATTTTTCATCAATTGAATGAGCTAAACGTGCAAACCAAGGATGAGAAGAAAATATGTGCTTGAAGCATGTACACAATGCATGATGTATCCAAAAATATGTCCTTGGCAATTTTTTTGTGTTTATGATTTTAAATGTTTGATGTCATCTACAAATGTGTGCAGAGGCTCATGGTTTTTGAAGCTATTTTAGACCAGGAGTTGGCAAACTCCGGCATGTGGGTCAAATCCAGCCTGTCACTTGTTTTTGTAAAAACACTTTTACTGGCACACGGCCTTGCCCGTTCAATTACACGTTGTCCGTGGCTGCTTTTGTGCTACAAGCTACAAGGGCAGAGGAGAGAGATGAGACCATCCGGGCCACAGAGCCTCAAATATTTACCGTCTGGCCCTTCACAGAAAGTTTCCCTGACATGACCTGGGCTTTTCCTCCTCCTGGTTCACAGTCTTCCCTCGGCCTATCTTCTCGTTGCCCCTATTTCCTGGTAACCTCCAGCTCATTGTCCAGTTTCAGATTAATCAAAAGAATTAAGTCAGACTCAGCTCAAGTATCACCTCTTCTGTGAAGCCTTCCTGGATCCTTCATCAGGGCCTTTGGAGCAGAACAAACCCGGGTTCAAACGCCACCTCAGCACAGTGACTGTCATGTACTAGAGACTCAATCCCTAGTTATTGAATGAGTTTGGACAAGCTACTTAAGTGCTGTGAGCCTCAGTTTCCCCATCTGTAAAGTGGGCATAATAACACCTGCCTCTGGGGCTAAGGTAAGGGTTCATCTCAGGCTCTGGCTGCCAGGGAGGGCTCGACATCCTAGTGACTATCATTCTGTGACTCATGTCCTCGGCATTGGCCCCCTAACCCTATGGGTCTGCAGTGCTGACTCGCTGGTCTCCCCACCCTCATCCCCACCCCGACTGTGACGTCCTCAAGGGCAGGGATTCTGTCTCTGCTGTTTTGTCTTGTTCGAGCCTCTGTCTCCACCCCAGCCCAGCCCCCACGGATGCCCAGCCACTATTCCCTGAGGGAATGGTCTGGTTGCAGGGGGCGGGGACACAGGCTGAGGACGCACCTGGTCGCTGCGGGCGACTCCATAGCGCAGCTCGTTCACAAAGTGCTCGCAGTTCTCGCTGGTCAGCGAATAGGGCCACTCCTGCCCCACCAGCTCCTCCGCCCACTGGACGATTTTGTTGGGAGGCAATGGCTGGTACTCGCCATCCTGTTTATTATTGACCCGGTAGTTGTCCCTCCCGGCCACGTCACACAGCAGTTCCTTCTTCACTACGGCCTTGTTAGTCAGGGTGGACATGATGCTGGAGGCAGCAGCTCCTGCAATTTCACCTGTGGGTTCACACAGAGCAAACAGGGAGTTCAAGCCCAGGCAGGCCCACAGGGGCTCAGAGCGGGCCCCCAGCAGTCAGCTAACTGCCCTTGGCATCATCGATAAGGACGAGCTATGGAAGGGCCTGGCCATCCTGCCTGGCCTCAAGAACAGGTCACACTCCAGCCTGGGTGACTCTGAAGAAGTCACCAGAAGTCCCTGGGCTCTGGTCTCCTCATTTCTAAAGCGAAGGACATGAGTTCTTCTAAAGGACCTCGTGAGTTCCAATGTCCCTGAAAGAGTCAGGTCAAGGCTGACTGGTGCAGGGCAAACAGAGGGGGCAGAAGACACCCGGGTCTCATCCTAGCTCCCCTCACTAGCCTGTGGCCTGGAGAGCACCACTGGGCCTCCCTGAGTCAGAGCCGTGGGGCCCCTGCAGGCTAGCGTGGCATTTTGAAACAGTTGGAAAGGAAGCAGCTGAGCGAGATGGAGTCCTGACCTGGGGACCCAGGGCCCAGGGTCAGCCCTGGCTCACTCACTGTGTGGCCTCAGGCAAGTCCCTTCTCCTCTCACCTGCTTTGATCATTTACTAATTGAAGCCAGGTGGGTCCACACTCTCCTAGCTCTAAATTCTCCAATCCTCCTCTGCAGGGGACCCTGGCCTCCTGCCTCACCCAGGCTTCCTGGGAAGCTGGAATGATGGGGTGAAGTGACGGGCCCTGGAGCCCTCAGGGAGGGGCTGTGAACCTGCTGGAAGCAGCCTGGCTCACAGAAAGGCTGTTGGTGTCACGTCAACCTCTGAACAGCCGATTCATCTAAGGACCAGCTTCTAAATTCACTTGTGTGTGTGTGTGTGTGTGTGTGTGTGTGTTTACACTTTGGCTCACCGGTTTTCACTTTCTTTTCAAATCGGCATTTTAAAAAATGTCTGTGTCCCAGCTCCTTCCAGCTGCAGGAGCAGGGATGGGGGCAGGGAGACCTTCTGCTGAGGAAACACCAGAAGGGGCAGCACCTGGCTTTGCCTGGGCTGCAGATCCCAAAGAGAAGGGGAGGAAACAAGATTAACATAGGCATAAAAATATGCTGCCAAGGATTTATTCCTGTTTTTTTTTTTCTTTTTTGCCTGAGGAAGAGTGCCCTAACATCTGTGCCAGTCTTCCTCTATTTTGTATGTGAGGCTCCGCCACAGCATGGCTTGACAAGTGGTGTGGGTTGGCGCCTGGGATCTGAACCCCTGAACCCGGGCCACTGAAGCAGAGCATGTAGAACTTAAACACGACGCCACTGGGCCACCTGGAATTTATTCTTTTTCATGAAAAACACCCTGTCCCCTCCATCTCTGCCCCTCAGCAGCCCCTAACCACGAGTCTCTCCTGCTTGGGTTCTAATTTTCCCTTTGCTGCTCCTTAGTCTTCCTATCTCTTTCTTTAGTCCTCCACCCACCTCTCTCCCCTGTCTCCATTGCTCAGTCTCCCCTAAATCCCCCATCTTTCCCCTTTTCCTCTCCTTCCACATTCCTGCCCTCAGCCTCCCTCTCTCTGAGATGGGTTTCTTCCTTTCATCAGTAGAGGGCGCCCTCTCCCAATGGCTGGGAGGTACTTGGACAAGAGTTTGGCAATTTCCGAAGCCATTCACTTACCATGTGACCCGACAACCCTACTCCTAGATGTTTACCCTAAAGAGATGAAAATCTATGTTCACATATACAAAACAAACTTGTATGGGAATGTTTATAGTGGCTCTAATAATTATTGTCCAAAATCAAAAACCACCCAAACGTCCTTCAGCTGGTGAATGGATAAAGAGAGTGGTACATCCATACCATGGGATACGCTCAGCAAGAAAAAGGAACAAAGAACTGTCACACGCTACAGTATAAACAAGCCTCAGCTCCACTATGGTAAGTGAAAGAAACTAGACACAAAAGGCAACATTCTGTATGATTCCATTCATATGATATTCCGGAAAAGGCAAAACTACAGGGACAGAAAAAATATCATAGGTTGCCAGGAGCTGGGGGTATGGGGCCTGGGGGTGCAGGGTTTGACAACGAAGGGGCATGGGGGGACTTCTGGGGGCAATGAGGGAAATCTTCTTCGTCTGTATTGTGGTGATCATACGCATCTGTCAAAACTCATAGAACTGTATAAGAAAAAGGGTAAATCTCACTATTTGTAGATTATTCCTCAATAAGCTGTTGGGGGAGGTCATCAAGAAGACGTGACTGCCAGTTGACTCTTGAGCTGGGCCCGGGTAATGGGAGGCTCCTCACCCCTCCCCTGTCTTTGGAATGTGCATTCTCGCCTTCCCCAGTCTCAGGAGCTGCTGCAATGACACGGCCTTGAGATAGAGATGTGGTGATAAGACCGTCTAGACTGGGCACGTGACTGAGCCCAGTGAAAGCTTCTATGTCAGCTTTTAAGATTTGCCGGTTCAGTGCAGAGATTTACTCATTGTGCAGCCGCCCAAGACAAGCCTCGTGAGTAAGTTCCCTTCCTTGTTAAACTGCCGCCTACCAATCTGGAGTGGGCTGCCATTGTCTTTGGTCTCTCCCTGCCCTCCGAGTATGGGGGGCTGGTTTCAGATTACACCTGGGAAGCTCCTGAGCAGGTTGCATAAGAACATAGAATAATTTTTTAAAATCTGAATTCGAATATGTACATATGTATAGATATTCATATGTGCAAACGTGTATACACACACCTGCTATACAACTGCTTTAATGGTTGTGTAGCGTGTCACTACATGTAGGGATCTAGTTCATTTGGCCAGTTTCCTGCTGTTGAGTGGTTTCAAGCGTTTCAGCATTTTCTTTCACACCACGATGCTCCAGAAGGAAAGAGAGGTGGTTCAGCACCTGGCCAAGCCCCGTACCACTCTTTCCTGCACACTCCATTTCCTCCCTCCACAGCCCGGGGGGTTGAGGTTCTAATCCCTGGTCTTCAGAGGCTGCAGCCGAACTTAGTGAAGTGAAACCACATGTGCAGGTCACACAGTAGGTAGGCGGAGGACCTGGAATTCCAGACTGGTTCTGTCCAGTTGGGAGGCCCACGCTCCTTCCATTACACTGTGCAGCCAGGTGTAAATTACTTGAAGGAAATAGCTGCTTCTTACTCTTGTTTGTCTTTCCAGAACAACAAATAGATAGGAGATTGGACCCATGAAGGGTTGCTTCCCAACCCAACCCTTCCCAAGTGGGTTGGCTGGAACTAAACCCCACTCTCTAATGGGATAAAGGTCAACAGTCGCCCCCTGAACTTACTGCTTAGGAAGAATATCAGTTGATACACCTCGCAGGGAAGAGCATGATTCATCCAGCAAATGGTTATTGAGCGCCTACTATGCCAGGCACTGAAGTGAGAACAAGCACATAATTGTGCCTCTGTTCACACTCTCCACTTCAACCCTTGTGCTTACACAGAACCCATCCTTACCTGAGAGACCCAGATGGACCACGTAGCCATTTCCCACATAGATGGCCCAGTGCTTGTAGCCAAAGCGAGAAATCTCAATCAGGTCTCCAAGTCTTGGTCTTGATTTGGCCTGTGAAAGAAAAACCAGAGATGGGCAGAGGTGAGCCCTTGCAGGGAACATTCTAGAACCTGACCTGGAGGAGCCCCAGCCCAGCTTGCAGACTCCCTCTGTTCATCACCTGCAGGACACAGGGAGGAGCGAGCACTCCTCGCACGGCGGGGAAGCCCCTCCTTTACTGGGGCTATGGGCTGGGAATGAGCTCTTCAGGGGACAAAGAAGACATGGAGAGGGTGTCCATGAGGGATGGTGTGGGTGGGTGTGCAGCACACAAGTATGGTGGAGTGGTGTGCACAAGCTGGGTGTGAGTGAATTTCACACACGGCATGTTTGTGTCAGTGAATGAGTGCGTGATTCCCAGGAGCACTAATATGCCCTCTAAAGGGCCACCCACCTTGTACCGGGGCCTGAGTGAGTCCTGTGAGTTAGAGAGCTCCAACCCGCAAAGCCCAACATGCCAGACATGGCGCTCAACACTCGACCCACATTATGCACCACTCCTTGATAAGAACTATCATTACCCCACTTCACAGATGAGAAGACCCAGTCTCAGGAAGGTTAGGTAACTTGCCAAAGATCCTTACCTAATGAGTAAAAGAGCAAGATGGAAACGAAGTCTGAATATTTCCATTGTTGTACCCTTAATGATCCCAGAATGTCCCAGTCAAGCCTGCATCAGCTAAAATCTGGGCTCCATGCCAAGATCCGGGCTGGGATCACATGGTGTGGCTGGAGTTCGTGGTGGAGCTATGCCCTCTGGAGTCCGCATGAGCAGGAGGTATGTTGCCCTGGTCACACTCAGAAAGCAAGATATGCCCTGGCCATGGGAGTTCTATTTCAGGAATGCCCCGAGGCCAGCCATTACCCACCCTCCCCCTGACTCAGCTGAGCAGGGCCACATGGGGCTGGACCACCCTGATGGGGGATTGAGCTGCTGCTGGGAGTGGAGGATGCCAGCCAACTAGAAGTCTGGTGGGGAGACATGGTTGAGAGTCTTTGACTACAGGAGTCAACAGTCAACTTGGGTCCGGCCCAGTGGCGTAGTGGTTGATTCACACCCTCCGCTTTGGCGGCCCGGGCTTCACGGGTTCAGATCCCAGGCGTGGACCCACATACCGCTTGTCAGCCATGCTGTGGCGTCCCCCATATAAAGCAGAGGAAGATGGGCACAGATGTTAGCTCAGGGCTAATCTTCCTCACCAAAAAAAAAGAGTCAACTTGACCAAAAATGGAACAATTGAGCATCAAAAAGAATAATAACTGCACGTGGATTGAAACACATCAAATATGTTTAAATCCATGTGTTCATAATGACATTATAAAAACTCTTTGGAGGGTGCAAAAGAATCACCACATTACTCCAAAAACTGGTAAATAAAGGCAAAGATTCAAGCATTTCCTAAATGAACTGTACTCAGGGAACAAAATTAAAAACTACAACAAAACCAAAAGCCATGAAAGAACACTTGTCAGGTAACTATATCTGTGTATCAAATGCATAGAAAACTATCTGCAACGACACACATCAAGCTGTCAGAGGAGGAACTATCTACAGTGGGGAGGATGGTGGAAGGAGACTTCAGCCTTAATGCTAATAGTTTCAATTTCGGTTTTGATTTGTTTTTGTTTTTTTTTTTAACAAGGAAAATGTATTCACATATTTACTTTGGAATTAAAGAAATTGTGTTTAAAAAAAGTGAAGGCTTTGGAGTCAGACCCACCTAGGTTCAAATGCCCTCTCTGCCTCTTGGGTAACAAAGTTGGGAGTAATTATTCCTACTTCACAGGTTGTTGAGAACATGAAATAAAAGCCTTTGGCATGGTGTCGGGATGCAGAGAGCACTCAGGAAATGTGGCTATTGTTGAGCCAGGAGGAAGAAGGAACATATGGAAGAGGAATAAAGAGGTGGAGGGAAGAGGATGCTGGTGCTGTTGGGGGATGAGGGTGGACAAGAACGCCTTTCAGACAGCCACCCGCCATGGCCTCACACCGCTGTGAGCCATTTTCCTGGTCCCTCCCTCCCCAGCTCATTCCACCCACTGAAGTCAGTGTGACTGAGGATGGGGGCCTGGGCAGTGGGGCAGGGGCTGCCCTCCCTGAGACCACCATTCCTGCCCCTTCAGGATGGCCCAGAGCAGCCCACACCCTTCTCCTCCCTCTTCCCGCCTCCCATCCCCTGGTAGTCAGACTCTCAGGCCTCAGCATGTACCTGTGCCCCTCTGTGCCAGAGCTGCAGACCAACAAGGAAACCCCCATATCACCACTAATAGAGTTATTGCTTTAAAATAAAAGCTCGCCGGGAACTCACCGAAGCCATCCTTCCGTCAAGATTGCGTCTTTGTGTTGCTACGTTGATGTCCAGCCTTTTATTCCCTTTCAGTTTCATTTTCCCTCTGTCCCTGCCAAGGCAAACAAATATTTTAAACATGAATCATAATTATACTGCAGTAAAAACTGCTCCATCTTTAAGCAGGACCAGGGTACACGTCCAGTAGACAATTAGGCCTGGAAATCAACGAGAAGAGAAATCAGAGTTAGAGATGTAGATTCAGAAGGATGTGGTGAGGGCCGAGGTCAGGGTCATCGTCAAAAAATCACCAAGTCTCCAGGCAGAGAGGAGAGGAGAGGAGGGGAACGAGCGAAGTCTGGTGGGTGTGGAGGCAAGGCAGGATGGAGAGAGCCAGGCCCAAGTGAAGAGATTCAAGAAGGAGGGAGGAGCTCCAAGGAGACCCGAAAACTGGGACTGACCGTGACCAGAACTTACAAACATTCCCACCAGCCTCAAAGTCAATGGACCAGACAAAGCACATCATCAGAGGCACATTCCCCCGACATGGGAAACAGTGAGACCACTCCCCTTTCTCCCTCTCGCCCATGGTTCAGAAACACACCATGACCAAATGGAAACCCAAATCCACGACTGCCTGAGGGTGGAGGGGGTGCTTTTTCAGGCACCAGCGTGCTACCCCACCCAAAGCCCCAAATAAGTATCTGACATCCACCTATGGGCTGTAACATCCTGGATAAACTGGACAGGTAGGGGTAGGTAGGAGTGGGGAGGGTGCTTAGCATCCTCACTGTGAGGTGTGTGTGTGGTGGGGCGGGGGAACCGAGGACCAGTAACTTACCTTCTTCAGGCCCTCAGCAAAAAAAGAACTTTATTGTCAGGATACAAGTAGACTGGAACAGAGACTGGGCAACTGTTCAGGATTTAAAGCATCTCTGTAGACCGGCCACTCACACAGCAATGCCGTCTTGTCACGGAGACTCAGCCTGTCTCAGCATCTCCACTCCATTCTCCTCTCCTTTCAGTGGGACAAACCTAGAAGCACTCTCCATCCTCCATTCAGCAGGGAGATATGGGGTTGGCTTAGCTAATGATCTCCTCTCCACTGGCCAGAACCCTTTGGGCTGGCCCCCACTTGATGCTGGACACCTTTTGAGTGGCTGACCTTGAATCAGGTGATCTCAGTTGGTCCAGACAACGCCATTCCCTTGCAACGACATCACAGCCCTGTTTCCCTGAGCAGGAAGACTTGGCTGGGCGCTGTCAGCGGAGGAGACCTCCAGTGGGGCTGGCACAGTGACTAACCGAGCTGTGCGGGGTGGGACAGGAAGAAACGTCATTGTCCCCATTCTGGGGTTGTGCCTTTCTCCTAATCCAATCTATTCAGGGTGTCAAAACATCAGGCCCAAGAGCCACATGAAAGGAGAGTCACCAAAGCATGGGCTGGTGGGCTGGGGATTCTGCTGTCCCCCTACTTACTGTCCATACAGCTGCTGGGCGGGAAAGGGGGCCAGAGTGCTCCCAACGAAGCAGAGAGGGCAGGGACAAGCCACACAAGCTAGGACCACAGCCTGGAATAGACATTTTTGGTCTTATATGTGTGTATATATGTATATGTATAAATATTTGTTAATTGTATAGAAGGCCATAAAGGGAAAGATCAGCCTCCATATTCCCCACCCCCAGCCCCCAGTCACCCAGTTCTCCTCCTTAGAGGCAAACATCAGTTTCTTGGTATCCCCTTCCAGAAATATCTTAGACTACATATACTTTTTAATTAGCCTTATTAAATGTTTATAACTATATAGAATACTCATAGGTGTAAGATATAAGAAATAACAATGAAATACCCATACCAACAACCTAGTTGAAGAAACAGAAAATAACCAGTATCTTAAATAAGTCCCATGACACACACAAAAAATCTGTACACAAATGTTTGTAACAGCATTGTTTATAATTGCCCAAAGGTGGATACAACCCAATCGTCCATCAACTGATGAATGGATGAACAAAATGGGATATGTTGATATAACAGAATATTATGCAGCCATAAAAAGGAAGGAAGTACTGATCCATGCTACAACATGGAAGAACCTTGAAAGCATGCTAGTGAAAGAAACAAATCACAAAAGCCACATATTATAAGATTCTATTTATATATCATGTCCAGAATGGGCAAATATATAGAGACAAAAAAATAGATTAGTGATTGTTCAGGACTGGGGGTTGAGGAGGCTAGGGGATGATAGTTAAGAGGTATAGAGTTTTGTTTTAAGGTGATGAAAATGTTCTAAACTTGATTGTGGTGATGGTTTCACCACAATACACTAATATACCAATACTCACTGAATTGTACACTTTAAAGTTTTGGTGGTTTTTTTTTTTTTGGAAGACTCACCCTGAGCTAACATCTGTGGCCAATCTTCCTCTTTTTTCTTCTCCTTTTCCCCAAAGCCCCAGTACATGGTTGCATATACGATAGTTATAGGTTCTTCTAGTTCTATGTGAGCCAGACGAGTGGTGTGGTTCCACACCCGGGAACCAAACCTGGGCTGCTGAAGCAGAGCACACCAAACTTTAACCACTAGGCCATCAGAGCTGGCTCTGAGCTGTAAACTTTAAATGGGTGAACTGTATGGGATGTAAATTATGTCTCAACAAGCTGTTATAAAAAAAACTAGCCCCAGCTCCTCTCCCTCCTAATACTGTTGTGGCCACTCTCCTGAATCTTGTGTCCATTATTGTATTGCTTTTTGAAAATATTTTACACATATAAATGTATCCTTTAACAATGTATATTAGGTTGCATTTTCTGAATTTGGTAAAAACAGAATCAAGCATCACGCATTCTAGGGGGCCGGCCCAGTGGCGCAGCGGTTTAGTTCGCCCTTTGGCAGCCCCAGGTTTGTGGGTTCGGATCCCAGGTGCCCACCAACGCACTGCCTGTCAGCCATGCCGTGGCGGCGTCCCATATAAAGTAGAGGAAGATGGGCACGGATGTTAGTCCAGGGCCAGTCTTCCTCAGCAAAAAGAGGAGGATTAGCAACAGATGTTAGCTCAGGGCTGGTCTTCCTCATACAAAAAAAAATCATGCATTCTACAACTTGATTATTTTTGCTCAAGATTAGGTTTCATGTTGATGGACTGTAGCCACTGTTATTCATGTTCATGGTATTCCCATTGTAGAATGCAGCACACTTTGATTATCCTGTCTCCTGTCAATGGACATTGGGGGTGCTCCCAGTGTGTCACCCCTACTGACAAAACTGCCATGCACTTCCTCACACAAACCTCCTGGTGCACTTGGAGGCTCTTCTCTAAGCAGAGGCTTTCACTCCTTTTTGACCCAGACCCACAGACAGAAATACATTTTATAATGCATCAGGATACATAGAGACTTGAAGTATGTAAATAAAAGTCTTACCAAAAGACTAGATGAGATGCACTCTGATAAATTCTATTCTCTATCATTCTGTTTCACTTAATATCTCTAAAAATATTGACTGTGACCCTCTAAATTGACATTGTCACTCACTAAATGGTCCCAAACCAGAAATGTTGGGTTGTAGGGTATGGCTTTCTCCAGCTTCATTAGAGAAACAATGCAAAATGAAGCTTCCCACGTGCGGAATATCAGAACTGCAGTTGCTCAACATCTTTTTAAATATTTGTCAGCATGGTAGCTATAGCATAGGATCTTTTAATTCACATTCCTATAATTACTTATGAAGTGCCCCACTTTGTTACAAGTTTATTGAATGTTTGAATTTACTCCTCAGTGAAGGGCCTATTAATATATTTGTCCACTTTTCTGTTTGGTTGTCTTTTTCCTTATTGATTTGTATGAGTTCTTTATATATTAGGAATACTAATCCTTTGTCAGTTTTTGTGTTACATTGTCTCCCAGTGTTAGCCTACCTTTTCATTTACCTTATGGTGTCTTTTGATAAATAGATGTTCTTATTTGATAAAATCAAACATCTTTTTGTTATTTACTTTTTTATCCTTTTTGTGTGTGTGTGTGCTTATGAACTACAGCAAGATTATAAAGATGTTCTCCTGTGTGTCCTTCTAAAAATTTTATATTTTTGCCTGCGACGGTTAATTTTATGAATCAACTTGACTGGGCTAAGAGGTGTCCAAATAGTCGGTAAATTATTTCTGGGTGTGTCTATGAAGATGTCTCTGGAAGAGATTAAACATTTGAATTAGTAGACTGAGTATAGAAGATTGCCCTCACCAGTGTGGGCAGAAATCATCCAATCTATTCAGGGCCCCAAAGGTGGAGGAAGGTGGAGGAAGGACAAACTGTCTCTTCTTGAGGTGGGATTTCCGTCTTCTGCTTTCAGACATTGGAGCTCCTGGTTCTCCAGCCTTTGGACTCCGGGACTTAAAACATTGGCTCCCCTGGTTCTCGGGCCTTTGGCCTCAGACTGAATTACATCACCAGCTTTCTAGGTTCTCTGCTTGCAGATGGCAGATCATGGGACTTCTTGGCCTCCATACTGCATAAGCCAATTCCTATAGTAAGTTTCCATATGTATATGTGTATATATACATATATATAATCTCCTATTGATTCTTTTTCTTTGGAGAACCTGACTAATATATTGCCTTTCACATTTAAGTCTGAAATCCTCCCCAAACTGACATTTTCTATACAGTGCAAGGTCCATTCAGTTGCTTGAGTACCATTTATTGGTTGAGGATCAGCAAACTATGGCCCACAGACCAAACCCAGCCTTCCACCTGTTTTCACACAGCCCGGTAGCTAAGAACGGTTTTTGCATCATTAGATGTTTGAAAAAAAATCCAAAGAAGACTAATAGTATTTCATGACCCACAAAAAGTATATGAAATTTTAATCATCGTGTACATAAATAAAGTCGTTTTTTTTAATAAATACAGTTTTATTGTATACACAGCCGTGTATTACAATACTTAGACATGTATTGTCTTTGGCCGCTTTCACGTTACAACAGCAGAGTGGAATAGTTGCATCAGACACTGTGAGGCCCACTAAGCCTAAAACGTTTACTACCTGGCCCTTTACAAAGAGTTTGCCAACCCCTCAATAGTTCTCCTTTCCCACTGACCTGCAGTGCCACCTCTGTTGTAAATTAAGGGTTCATATATTTGTCGGTCTTTGGAGGGAGTTCTACTCTCTTCCATTGGTCAGTTTAACTATCCCTGCACCATAAATGCACTATCTTGGTCACAATAATAATTTATAATAAATCTTGATATTTCACAGCACAAGTCTCCCTGCCCAGCGTTCCTTCTTGATAATGAAAAAAGCTAACCCTACCTCTTTACCTTTTCCATATCCATCTTAGAATCTGGTTCAAATTCCAGGAAAGACCCTGTTGGGATTTGGTTTGGAATTACATTGAATCTACAGATGAATCTGGGAAGAAACTGACATATTTATGATATTGAGGTTTCCTATCCATGAATAATGTATCTCTCACCATTTATTAGATTTTCTTCGATGTCCTTCAATATTTTCTCCATAGAGACCTCATTCATGGATTGTTTGAATGTTTGGTAAAACTCACCTATAAAACCATCTGGACATGCCACATCTTTGTGGGAAAAATATTAACTACTGATTTAATTCCTTTAATGGTAATAGGACTGCTTAGATGTTTTACTTATTCTTGGTTCAATTTTGATAACATACTTTTCTTGGAATGTCTCAATGCCATCCAAATTTTCCAATTTATTGTCATAAAGTTATTTATTGATATTTCTTATTGTTTGATCTCCTTAGCGTCTACAGTTGTGTCCCCTTTTTTATTCCTAAAACTTTGACTTGTACATTCTCTCTTTTATATGCTTTTTGTTTCATTTGTTTTTGTTCATATCTTCTTACTTTCTTCCTCCTATTTTTTCTTTTTTTATCTTCTTAAATTGGATGATTAACTCATTAATTTGCAACTTTTTCTTTCTTAATGTAAGGATTTATGCTACAAATTTCTAAGTATCCCTTTAGCTACATGGCCCTAATATTGATATCTAATATTTTTGTTATCATTCAGTTCTAAATATTATCTAATTTCCATTAGGTTTTCATCTTTGACTCATACTTTATCTAACAGTGTGTTCTAAAATTTCTGAAAGTATAGGGTTTTTTAGCTCTCTATTTGTTGTTGATCTCTAACTTAATTGCATTACTGCTAGAGAAGATTATCTCGATGTTACTGATCCCCTGAAACTTGTTGAGACTTGCTTTAATGCCCAGGATCTGGTCAGTTTTCATAAATGTTCCTTTGCGTGTGGTTGAAAAGAATCTATATTCCACATTTGTGCTATATATGTCCATTAAATCAGCTTGTTGGTAAGTTTTTCAAATTTTCTGTATCTTTACTGACTTTTGTGTCTCCTTGATTCATCAGTTCTTGAGAGAGGTGTATTTCGATCTCCCACTATGATGGTGAATTTGTCAATTTCTCCTTGCAATTGACCAAAATTTTCATTATCTATTTTGAGATTTTTTATTAGATGCAAACAAATTTAGAATAATTGTATCTTCCTAGTGGGTTGAAACTTTTATCAGAAACATTTTAGAGTGTTTTCCAACACCCGCAACCAATTCTCTGATTCTCTGGACACTAGTTGGGTGTTCAACAATTCAATTTAATTCTGACACTAAGTATTCAGAGTTAGCAAAGGCCCCACAGCTTAAGAGCTCAGTTGCACAAGACTGCCCCACTCCACCTTCAGACACCATTCAAAAGCCCCAGGCCACCTGTCCTTATGTCGATGGGCTACAAATTGGGGGTTCCCACAACCCTTCCTAAGGTTCAATAATTTGCTAGAACAGCTCATAGAACTCAGAAAAGCAATTTACTTATATTTACCAGTTTATTATAATGCATACAACTCACGAACAACCAAATGGAAGAGATGCATAGGGCGAGGCATGAGCGGGAGGGTGCATGGAGCTCCATGCCCTCTCCAGGCTTGTCCCTCTCCCAGCACCTTGATGTGTTCATCAGCCGGAGCTCATCAAGTCTTCTTGTCCAAGAGGTTTTATAGACCTTAATCTCCAGCCCCCCTCCCATTGCCAGAGATCAGTCAGTGGGGCTGAAAGTTCAAACTCTCTAATCAGTTGGTCCTTCTGGTGACCACCTCCATCCTAAGGCTATCTAGAACCCCAGCCTAAGTCATTTCATTAGCATAAACTCAGGTATTATCAAAAAGGGGCTCATTATGAATGACAAAGGACACTCATCACTCAGGAAATTTCTAAGATTTTAGGAAATCTGTGCCAGGAACTGAGGAAAAAGACCAAATATATTGCATATTATACCAATATTTTATCCTCTTTCTGTCTAGAAATAATTTTCACCTTGTATTTGCTGATATCAATGTAGTTGTACCAGTTTTTAGTTAGTAAGTATGTTACCACACAAAATTGGGGTTTTCTTGCCCAATACACATTTTAAAAGCCAATTAATTACAGCATCAGCCTTTGGGGGAGAAATCAGCTTTATTCTGCAAGATCAATCCACAGGGAGACAGAGGGTATGTGCCCTCAGATCTGTTTCCCTGATTCAGGATTGGGGGTGAAATTTAGAGTTTAAGGAGAATAGGCTGGCATGGGGAAATTCTGGTGGGACAAGTTTTGACTGGTGGGCTTCAAGCATATATGGTAAGCTTTTAAACATTTATGACAGGGTTCTAAACTTTTATGATAGGGTTCTAAACATTTATGATGAGAAGGGGAAGGAATTTTAACACCACATCTTCCTGAATGAAGGACCCCTTGCTTCTGATAAGAGTCCAACTTTCAAGTTCCAGTTGTGTCCTGGTCCTTTGTTTCCATGGGGAGGAGAATCTTTGGTTCTGTGGTCATTCCAGGTCAAGATTTCTTCTGTGTATAGTCCTGCTATGTGACTTTGCAAATTTTCTGAAAGGCAATTTTTAATTACTCTGTTGATAAGAGATGGGGTCAGCTGAACTGGTCTTGGAGGGCCTATAGCCAAATCTTTCCTTTCTGTTGTTCATTCCTCAATCTTGAAGGATATAGGGCAATGACTGCTCTAGCTTCCTCCTGCTGATAAAGGGCATACGTTGTTCCATTTCACTGAACCAGTCTCTTAGTAAGACAGGGATGCGGTGAGCTCCCAAAGTTAGGCCTATATCGTGTAAGCAAGTAACTAGGTATTTAATAAGAAACATTTCTAGAGAAACAAAAATAAAAACAAGGTTAATGGTTGGAGCAAATTGTAAACCAGTTTCTGAGCCCAGGGAGCAGTCAATCAGAAAGATTTCTAGATGTCAGAGTCAAAGCATCTTTTGCAGCTTGAAATGTCTCTGATGATGTCATCAGGTGTTCAGGTATTTTTCTGAGTGGCTTACACAGCAACAGACATGAATCTCTCTTAAATTTATATCAGGTTGTCTAGCTTCAGTTTGCAGGGCTTCAGGGAAAAGGTCAGGTTCAGTTCTCAATGATTCCAAATGAAAATGATGGAAAAAATTGAAAACATTAGTTTAAAGATTTGTAGCCAGATATTTCAGGAGACTAGAAGAATTCAGAATCCAGTCCAGTTTACATACAGAAAACAAAAACCTCAAAAGATAATTAACAGAAGTAGAATCTAATATCCATGAATGTGTACTATAGTTTTTATTGAAACATAATTTTTCTCTTTAACATTGCCCTCATTTTTACCAAAGATAGCCAAATTAAGACTCATTGGTTGGCAAAATAAGTCTAGTTTCAATAAACTTGGCCCAATTATTTTCATAAGAATAGCAATTGATGATACAGGCTCTTTTAAATCTGCTTTGCTGGAACTTTTCATAAGGAATCTCAGATTGAACTTTAAAGGCCTCTCAAGGCCAGGAAAACCAAGCCAAGGACTTGTCATCAGACTCTGCCTGTAATACCTACAGATTTGGGTGAATTCCTCTCTTTTGTTGAGGTTCCCCCAAATATTCTGAGGTTCTTTGCATCTGTCAGGGAAGTCAACTTCTTTACTCACCTGGTAAGGTTGGCAGGAACCTGTAAACAAGGTACCAGGCCAATATTTCCAAGTAGCTTTATTCAATGAAGTCAATCTTTGTCCTTTATCTATCTTGTCATATCTGAGTCTGCATGTTTCTCTCAAATATGACATTCCAGTCAAAGCTTTCACAATATAACCAATGCTTCCAGTTGTGTACTCTTATAAGGAGAACAGATTCTTATTGACTTTATGCAAATAACTGTGTTGCCATGAAAACAATATTCACTAAGAGTTTCCAAATTCTGAAGGGATCAGTAGGGAGAAAAAGATAAATGTTTCAATTTTGCTTACAAATGCATAATTTACCAAATTGCTATAAGTTATAGTTATCTTAAGAGAAAAGAGAAAAAGTTTCCTTAAAAATCAACAATATATCAAATGAAAAGTCATAAAAATTACAATCATTCTTATCAGTTCTTTCAGTCCTGTGTACTTGATTCTTGATCTTACTTTTCCATTAGCAGTTTTATGGGGCCATCAATTTCTCTGTTAGAATTGTGTAATTTCTTACCCAGCTCAGTATTATAACCTGAAAATTTATCCAAAACCTGTATTTTAGAGTAAATGTCTGAGTCCTTTCCAAGAATCTCTCTGAAGATGAAATACATCTGCAAAAACATCAGATTAAAACAATAACTATCTGCAAATGACAAAAGATTCAAAAAAGGCAATTGACAAGGAAAATTGGCTATTTCTGTGACATACAACACTTCAAGATAATAACTAGAATTATGGCTGACAACAAGGACAGATCAGAATTTTAGGAATTTTATATAATTTTTTAAACACTTATATCAATAACATTTACCTGCATAATATCATAGGTCCCTATGAACCAATGTCAGTTATCCATTTAATGATGGTGACAAAAAATTCCAGGTGAATGCAGAAAATTAAATAGCTGTAAGGAAAACCTTAGCACCTGTGATTAAAGACTTCATAAAAACAATACAGGAAATTTATTTTGATAAAACATAAAATCCCTACCCTTCTGATAGACTACTTAAAGAAAAAAAAAACTTTTTTTATTTTGCGAGGAAGATTGGCCCTGAGCTAACATCTATGACAGTCTTCCTCTATTTTTGTATGTGGGACACTGCCATAGCATGGCTTGATGTGCAGTGTGTAGGTCCACGCCCAGGATCTGAACTCTCAGACCCTGGGCCACTGAAGGAGAGCATGTGAACTTAACCATTATGCTACTGGGCCAGCCCCCCCACCCCGACCCCAGAAAAACACTTCATAATCTCTTTATCAAGAGCAGACTAAAAGTTTAAGAAAATTAGCCTTTTAAGAGAGAGAAAACCAGGGCTGGCCCAGTGGCATAGTGGTTAAGTTCACACACTCTGCTTTGGTGGCCCAGGGTTCACAGGTTCAGATTCTGGGCATGGACCAAATCACCACTTGCAAAGCCATGGTGTGGCAGAGTCCCATACAAAGTAGAGGAAGATGGGCATGGATGTTAGCCCAAGACCAATCTTCCTCGGCAAAAACAGGAGGATTGGCAATGGATGTTAGCTCAGGGCTAGACTTCCTCACAAAAAATAAATAAGAGAGAGAAAACCAAATTTTAATTTTTGCAACAGCTTACTTTTAATATTAAAACTCATTTATTTAACTGAATTCATTTTGATCTTAGCCAACTTGACCATGCACAAAATTCTTTCCTCAGGGTTCCTCTTCTACAAACCTTCTATAACTTTCTTTTTACATTCAGAATTTGTCCCATGCCTTCTTTCTTGCCTCCTAGTATTTTAGGACAAATTTATCTTTCTTAACAAAACAAACAAAAATATTTCTATTCTTTATACCTTCTTTACTGAAAACACACATCTTACTTTCCTTGAATACAAAGATGTTTCCCTTATTAATTTTAGGTAGCTTTAATCACACATATTAATTAGAATTTTTAACCTTTACTGACCTTAATTTTTAGTGAAAACTAAGAAGTAAGCAATTATGAACTGTCTTTTACATTAGCATTCTGTGACTTAGCAAGTTTATAAACACTTCATAATTTCTAGAAACATGCTACTTCATAGTACAATTTTTAATAAAATACAAGACATGTTGTCTAATAGACCTAAACATCTTTTAGTTTCTCTGCAATAAGAAGCCAAAAGTAGGTAAATTTAGACATGTTTAGCAATAATATTTCAATATTTTATCTTATTTGAAAATGACCCAGATATTCAGTGAATTTTTTTTATCATTTAATTTCACCCAGCCAAACTTCAAAGTTTCAAGTTACCAAAGAGATTTTGGAAGTTATTTTAAATATACATGCCATAACACATAATTATTGTTAAAAAGTTCACCCAACACTTTTATCTTTTTCACACCTATTTTGTTTACTCACTCCCAATAATTATTTATATTGCCTATAAAACTTCATAGGACATTAGACAAAATTAGCTATCACTGTAAGTTATTATTTTTGCTAACCAGTTTTGTAATAGAGATAACATCAGCTTATTTCACCAAAAACGTAGAATAAAGGCTGCACATCTGCATCATATCCAATGCTGATACCTCTGAGGACATGTCCATTTTAATCAAACCAACAATCTTAAATAAGTTACCAAAGATTAATTTATATCTATCATGTTAACTTGAAAGACACTTGGGTTAGTTGCTATTACATTTAGAAATAATTTATATAAGCACTTAATTTAAGCCAATTGAATAGAGCTCTTTAGTAACTATACCATCCAGAGGTAAGAGATCACACACATATAGAGAGAGACTCACATACACAGAGACTCTACAGCTATTGTTTTAAAATCACTGCCATGAATCAGGTACAGTGATTCAAGGTTCCCTAGTTATGAATCCAAATTTTGTTTTAACCTTTTTACTAATGTTTGTGGAGAAAACACTCAAGATGCTAGATTTTTGGTGAGGGTGCTCTTATGGCTGTTTTTCTTTCCTTTTTTTTTTTTCCTTCAGTCTTAGGAATTGGTGATGGGCTAGATAGTTCCTGGAGAGATTGCAAGCTCTTTCAGATAAGGGAAATGGGTGGAATCTGAACTGCCTCTGGAGCTGCATTTCCAGTCTTACAAGGATTTTTTTAAGGACAGTTGCTCTTGATTCCTCAGAGATTGGGTTGTAACTTAAATGATGTTATAGGTTGATCTACCTGTCCAACCACATCACAAAGGCACAGAGAAAGCATTCAAGTTTTCCCTAAGATAGAGTTTCTGGGGCATATTTGCCTTATCAGTTTGTAATGTCCTAATATCTATGAGCACTTTAAGAGGAACAGGGGAATCTTTGGGACTGGAAAAAGGACAAGTAAACTTTGAACCACCTTCCAGAGGCACACCTCTGGCCTGCAGGGATTTGCAAGACAAAAAATTGTTGTTTCCAGTTCCCCAAAGAACTGGATTACAGCCTGAATGATAGAAGAGGTTGACCCATCCTTTCAGCTATATTTTTCCAATTGCTTCTTTATATCGGAGATTTTTAACTTAAGAGGTGAATGAAAATTTTTATGTTCTAAAATTTCAGGACAATATATCACACCTTTAAAAAGTTTGCACAAAGTGTTTAATAAAAGCCCTCTTTCCAAGTGCACAATTCAACTCTAGACCAATTTACCCTTGGGGTGGGGGTGGAATTTTCATTAGTATCTGTAAGACCATGAGAGGAAGCTAAGACCCCATCTGATTCAGTTCTTAAGACTAGTCATTTTGAGCACTCTCTAAAGAATTTTCCAATTTAGAAGTTTTTCCAATTTAAGGATACATCCTCTGGCCACCGATGAGTAGGATCTTAATAGCAACTCAGACCAATAAGCTTTTATGGCTTAACTATGGAAGCAAGAGTTGTCCCCAAAAGAGAGTGCAAAAGAAGCAGCCCTCACAATATCTAGAAAGTTCACTCCCAAAAACAGCCCAAGAAAGCAAAGGCCTCTGCTGCACAGGTGGTAGTGCACTAACAAGCAATGAAGGTTGAGACGACAAAGGCCCCCAATGGACCGGGACCCCTCATGACAAACTCCCCTGAGAGCTGACACAGCTGGACAAAGAGAACATCTCGGAACCCCAGTCTACTCAACCAACTGTCAAGATGCATGGCAGTACACGTATCTTCCAGACGGCAGAGATCAAAGAGGTCACAAAGCCAAGCTTTCAAGACGTAGAACAGGACAAAAGGAAAAACCTCATCTACTATGCACATTAAAGGCTTTAGCTAAGCCTTGGGTCTCTTGGAGTCAAACTAAAACCTAGGAAGGAGGTGCCTTAGGGTTGGGGATTGTGTGTGTTTTACAGAGTACCTCATTGTATTTCTTGAAATTTTCTTGAGGTTGGCAGGGGACCTGTGTCATTTTACTGCATTCCATGACCAATTTATACCATTGTGGGAGTCTTCTCAAGGGGGTGAGCACCCTAATGGCTCTTGACTGCTCAACTCATGCCCACCAGTTTTGAGGCCTCTTTGGCTTCCAGGATGCCTTTAGCGACAGCTTTCACCTCATGCACATGTTAAACCCACAGCAAAATTCACTGCGGGACCAGCTCAGACAACAGGCTTACAGAGATGCCTGTGTCTTGCCCTATGGTTTTGCCTTTTTATGAAAAACAACACAAAAGACAGAGACAAAGAAAATAGTGACCATCTCTGGAAGGAGAAGGATCAATAAACCCATGAGTACTCAAACCAAATTTCTCAGAGTCGCTGAGTGATCCATCATCTGGGCATTTTCTCCAGAGTCTAAAGAATATTGTGGCCATGTGGTGTTGTAAAAGAATATCACCTTTTCCTGTTTCATGGGCTCACAGCTAAAAGTCACCCAGTTTGGGAGAATGCAGCCTAGAGTGCTACAGGTGGGGATTGAATTAGCATTCCCATTATTTCAGAATTTAGACGTGGCTGGTCAAAAGTATATTCATGCTGCAGCTAGAACCAGATCTCAAAAATATTGGGTGCCCCTGAAACCAAGACCCTCACAATGAAGGCCAAACCAAGGCTTCATTCTAATAGCCAATATAATTCCCCTGAGGCTGACGGCAGTTTGATAGGGCCCTTAACCACAAAAGGGAGTGCACCCCACATGTCTGTCTGAGCATCTCTGACTACAAAATGGGGTGCAACCAGATTTTTGTCCATCTGTATTCTTTGGGACTCCTCCCCACACCTGACAATGATCAAGCCAAGCCCTCAGGACACAGAACAAGCTTGGTGACGTTCTAGTTCTTTGTAAACATTTAAAGCTTCTGGGAACTTTAGGCCAAAAGGTAGAGCCCTTGACTCTTTAAAGATTAAATATTTTTCCTTGTTCCTTGGTTTGGAGGCCCAAAAAGAGCCCAAAATGGCCATTGTAATTTTAAATTATCCCAGGTTATCTTGACAGGTGTTTAGAGCTATCCCCATTTTAGGGGTCTCTTCCCAAGGTGGCTGCAACAAATGATGTAATTTCTAAAGAGAGTTTGTCACAGTCACCGAGAAACTCAGTCCCCAAAACAGGCCAATTCAATTCAGACAAACATTAACATACAATACAATTCTACATATAACACAGACCAGAATACTAGCTAGTTTTCCAAGAGTAGTTCAGAACAAGTGCCAGGAACTATGCAAAACCAGATTGCCCGGGGCACCTTGGAACCAGTGCTAGGACTTGCCCAGATCCAGTAACAACTTCACAAGTGAACCTTTTTTCCTGCTTCTACTTATCTTGGGTGGTCCAGGCCCAAGGTTCAGGAGTCAGCCCACCAGGGATCCCCAGAGTACAAGCTAAACTTGTATTTCCAGGAAATCAAACCAGAGACACGAGGTAAGTGACAGCCATTTTCTTAAAGTTACTCACCCAGAGCCCAGAGACGTCTTGATCCAGAAGCTGTTTTTTCTCCCAAAAGAAAAAAGTGCCTTGGGGCCTGGAGCCCACAGCAGGGAAATGGGAATCTAATCAGTTCAGCCTCTAGACAAAATTTTCTAGGCAGAGGGTTGATGGAAAGACCCCACACCCTGCTGGGGGTTCCAGAGTGTTGGGCAGGCAGTCACAGGACCTTATCCCTTTGTAGCTGCCAAATAGTTACCACACAAAATTGGGATTCTCTTGCCCAATGTGCATTAAAAAACCAATTAACTATGGTATCAGTTTTGGGGGAAGAAATCAGCTTTATTCTGCAAGATCAATGTGCAGGGAGACAGGGAGCGTGTGCCCTCAGATCTGTCTCTCTGATTCAGGATTTGGGGCTAAATTTAAGAGGTTAGGGAGAACAGGTTGGCACATGGAAATGCTGGTGGGACAGGTTTTGATTGGTGGGCTTCAAGCATTTGTGGTAAGGTTTTAAACATTTATGATAGGGTTCTAAACATTTATCATGAGGTGGGGAAGGAATTTGAACATCAGATCTTCCTGAATGAGGGACCCCTCCCTTCTGATAAGAGTGCAACTTTAAAGTTCTGGTCATGTTCTGGTCTTTTGGTTCCAAGGGGAGGAGAATCTTGGTTCTGTGGTCAATTCAGGTCAATATTTCTTATTCTGCACATGCTCTGCTACATGACTTTGCAAATTTTCTGAAAGGCAATTCTTAATCACTCTATTGATAAGAGATGGGGTCAGTTGAACTGGTCCTGCAGGGCCCACAGTGACAAGCATACCAGTTTTTAGTTAGTATTTACCTAGCATATTTTTTGTCCTTTTAATTTTTAAAAATTATTATGTAACCTATTGAAGTAGATTCAAAAGACATTTAAACTTTCAAGTTCAAATTTCAGATATTTTTAAGATGTTTACTACGTAGATTTTTTAACACACAGAAAGTGCTAGAAAGACTAGTACAACAACCACCTACATTAAAAACATTGTTTTCTCATATTTGCTTTATCTACATCTTTTTTTTTAATTAGGTCATGAGTTTACATAAGCTTAATACCATTATCACACTTGATAAAATTAATAATTCTTTAATATTCTTTAATACCCAGTCCATACTCAAATTCCCCCAGTTACTCCAAATTGCTTTTAGAGTTGTTTTTCACATTTACTTATTTTTCTCTCCAACATGTCTTTCAATGTAGGACAGTTCTCATACACTCTCAATTTTTTTCCTTGATAACAATAACTTTTTAGACACCAGACTAGTCGCCATGTAAAAAGTTCATCCTTTTAATTTCAATCTTTGTGTCCTTAAATTTTAAGTGTGTATGCTGTGAACTGTACTCCCTGGATTAGTTTTCTAATCCAGTGTAATATTTGTCTTTTACTTGGCAAGTTTAGTCCATTTATATTTATGACGATTAACAATATATCTGGGATTAGTTCTTCCAGCTTGTTTGGCTATTTCTATGCATCCCACATTTTTAATGTAATTTTTCTTTTTTTTTTAATTGAAGTGGTATTTTTGTTTTGCTTTCTTGTGTTTATTTTTCCTCATTCCTTTTTTCTCCATAATTAGTTTGGAGGTTTATGCTCTATATGTTCTGGTCACTTTACGCCACATGAGAGAGGGGGCTTCAACAGACCCACCCTTTAGGCTTGGCCTCTGTCCCTTGGGTTTAGAACTGGTATGAGATGTTCCATCAACAGCTGAGGCAAAAAGAAAGGAAAGGGCACTAAGAGAAAATTATTTTTATATCAACACTGGGGCGTGGACTGGGCACATGTTTATCCTGGACCAGATGTGAGCCAAGTAGGAGGGAGCTGGCATGGAGCCATTTGTAAATCCTGTCCAGGATTCCAGTGGACAGATGGTCCCCAGACAACCACAGATGACAAAGGAAACATTCACAACCAGATGGAGGAGAAGCCTTGCTCTGTGGAGCAAAGGTCAGTTGGCCCCCACAGAGTATTTCTGAAGAACCCACAAAAGCCCCTTTCAGAGAAATAGTCACTCTGAACATCTGCCAAGCCCAGCAAGCAGTAACAGTAGATCCCAGGGGCCCAGCCACAAAGGGTCAGAGGGTCATACCTTTTCCCCAGCCCCTCCCTGGAGGGGTCCTCCCCAGGGAGGTCAGTCACGGGGCCAGTCATACCCCCACCCAGTAAGGGCTGAGGCAACTTTGTACCATGTGACCCCACCCCATCAGGCAGAGCTGATTGGCCTAGTACATTCACCTGACCCAACACAGCCAATGGGTAGGCTGAACGAGGATGTGGTGAGCTGAGCCAATCAGATTCTCAGGAACTTGAACTGGGAGCACCCAGCAGGCAGTGGGGAGAGATGGAGCTGAGCTGATGCATGAAGAGAAACCACAGGAGAAGATGTGGGATCAGAGAGTTGGGGGGCTGGGGTGGTAAGCCCAAGTGGTGAGAAAGCAGGAGCACTAGGGTGTGGAAGCGAAAAGACAGAAAAAAGATATGGGGAGCAGAAGGAGATAAGGAGTATTCAACAAAATTGGCAAGAGCCTATGCTGAGTTTCCTTATGGCAGAGGTTTGGTTTGGTTTGGTTTGGTTTGGTTTGAACTCCTCTGAACATCTACAGACTCCAGCTGCCAAGTCCTAGAAGCCATCCTGGGTCTAGTTCCAGGCCAAGGGTCTGGTGGTCTGATGTTCCTATTCTTTATATAAGTCATGTCTGTCCATCTCCCTTGCTGCCCAAGTGTATCCTTACCACCAGAAATGCCCCTTACTTGAGATAACCGGAGTTAGACTCTGTTTCCTGCAAAGTAAAGAATGCAGCCCACAAAGAGAAAATCATCAAAGAGCCAGGGCACAACCTGGCATTGCCAGGAACAGAGCCCAGCTGTGCCATCAACAGACCACACCAGGCAGTTCTTGCTGCATTTACCCCAATAAAATCTTCCCTTATTGGGCTTTATTTTATTCTGTGAAAATAAGCCTTATTATAAAACAGAATGAAATCCACAAACCTTCTAATCAAACAAGACCCCCTTAATGAATAAAGTCATTGTGGACAGAACAGTCCCTTTGACTTATTGCTTTTGTCGCTTGTTTCGTGAGAACATGACTCCAATGAGGCCCAGAGCAGCCAGGCCCACTCCTGCAATGCCAACTGCCATGACGGCGTCTCTGACCTGCAAGAGAGAGGAGGGTAGGTCAGACTCTATGTCAGAAATCTGAGTACAGGCCATACTTTCAACAAGAACATTCAGCTCAGGGAGCCTCACATGCCCTTTGACAAACTCAGGAGTCAACAAATATTGGCAGGGAAATGGGGAGAAAAGGGCTGGGTGGGGAAAGAATTGGTGGATGGAGCCAGCTGGCCAGGAGTATACAAGGGTCTGAAGAGAGAAATTTGATTCATGCTGTGGGTATTTACAGCACATAAATGCCCAGAGGGTGGCTGTGGAAAGGACAAGGAGATCAAGCCAGGATAGTTGAGATCCTAGCTCGCCACTGGGGAGCACTTGAAGCAAGAGCGAAGTTGAGGAGGAATTGCTATTGAATATTCAATAAACTATCACCTCCATGAGAGTGAAGACCTCACTGTCTTATTCATCACTGTATCCCCAGCGCCCAGTCCTGCCAGGCTCAGAGGTACTCTTTACATATTCTTAAATAAATGATTCAACTGTGAATAGTAGTGATGTTATACTCTAAATTACTAGGATAGCTGACTTGTTTTGCTTGTACTAAAAAAAAGTGTTGCAAAAATTAAAGTAAGTTTCAAGGTAAAAATTGAACATGCCAAATTTCACTTCTTCTTGAAACCCAACTAAAAGTAAAGTAAGCTATTTGTTTTAGGGGATAATTCCACAATGACCCAGAGAACACTAAATTCTAAGGCAGCAGCAGGAAAAGCTGAGGATCAATCCTAAATGTACAACAGAATCCTTGAAAAAGATCACCTATTGGCACCTCTGCAAGTAGGAGAGAAAAAAAGAGAGCTTTGGAAGAATTTCTGCAAGGGGGAGCGACGTCAGCACCATGGCGGAGTGAGATTCCCTCTTTAAATCTCTGCCCCCTAAGACACAATAAAAACATCATTCACATACCAACAGAGATTAATCAAAAACTACAAAGGACTTCTAAGAGACCCATGTGGTACATCTGATGGTGGAGGCACGGGAAGCCCCAAAGGACTTGAGGAGAGGTAAGGAGATATACTGCCCCTCCCCATCCAATTGGCAAAGACAGCACAGATGACAGATGGGGGAGAGGGGCGGCCCTCCGTGGGGAAAGCTATCACCCTCCACATGCTCTCACAGACTGTCAAGAGATCCCCACCAAGAAGTGACTACAAACTGTTGCGAGGGTGCAGTCAATGCCCCAAGAGAATAGATAGGGAGATAGAAAGGAAGCCCCCATGTCAGGCAAGTGAAAGAGAGAGCCCCTCCCCCCACATACCCTGTGGTTCAGCACAATGCCTCCAGGGATTGCAGTGGGCTCAGAACACACAGCTCATGACCTCCACCCAGTGGTGGCCAGTGGAAAATGCAGGACCAGAAATTCTCAAGATGAAAAATAGCAAAGGTAAGTCAGCCAGCTGTATGCAAAAGTATCTTAAGTCTCCAGACCAAGAGGAAAATGACAAACACCCAGAAACCAACCCTGAAGGCACAGAAATCTATAACCTAAATGACACAGAATTCAAAATAGCTATCATAAAAAAACTCAATGAATTACAAGAGAACATAGAGAGACAATTCAACGAATTCAGGAATTTCTTCACAAAAGAGATTGAAACCACAAAGAAAAACCAATCAGAAATACTGATGATGAAAAACACAATGGACAAGATAAAGGAAAACCTGGAGTCTTTAAAGAGCAGAACTGACAATATGGAGGAAAGAACTGGCATTATCCAGGATAGCCATACAGAAATGCTCTAGATAGATAAGAAGAGAGAACTAAGATTAAAAAGAAATGAAGAAATTCTCTGAGAAACATCAGACTCAATTAGGAAAAGCAACATAAGGATAATAAGTATTCCAGAAGGAGAAGAAAGAGAAAAAGGAGCAGAGAGTTTGTTCAAAGAAATAATAGCTGAGAACTTCCCAAACCTGGGGAAAGAGTTGGAAATTACAGTGAATGAAGTCAATAGATCACCTAAATATATAAACAGGAAAAGACCAACTCCACGGCACATAGTAGCAAAGCTAGCAAAAGTCAATGATAAAACAAAAATATTAAGGGCAGCTAAACAAAAAAACAAAATAGCATATAAAAGAAACCCCATCAGGCTCTCAGCTGATTTCTTGATAGAAACTCTACAGGCTAGGAGAGACTGGAATGATATATTCAAAATCCTGAAAGACAAAAACCTTCAGCCACGAATACTTTATCCAGCAAAAATATCCTTCAAATATGATAGAGAATAACTCTCCCTGATAAACAAAAGCTAAGGGAGTTCATCATCACAAGACTCCCACTACAATAAATGCTCAAGAAGGCCTTTAGGCCTGAAATAAAAAAAAAGAGAAAGGGGATACAAAGTTTTAAGCAAGGAGAAAAACAAGGAGACTAAACCAGAAAAGTTGCAGTTGGAAAAAATCAAAAATGAATCTAAACTCATCACTATAAACACACACTCATGAAACAGATGGAATAAATAGAGACAACAACAAATTAAAAGGAGAAGCGGAAAGGGAATAAATCCGCTTAGTTTAAAGAAACTAAAGGCATCAGAAAATGGATTGTCTTATCCATGAGATCTTTTATATAAACCTCATGGTAACCACTAAACAAATAACCAGAATAGAACCACATATGACAAATAAAGAGAAAAGTAAGAGAATCATCATGCAGAACTACCAAACTGAATTGGCAGTCCAAAACACATGGGACAAGAAACAAAGGAAATGCAAAAGAACCAGAAAATGAACAACAAAATAAAACCCTCATATATCAATAATCACTCTAAATGTAAATGGATTGAATTCTCCAATCAAAAGACACAGAGTGGCAGGATGGATTAAAAACCAAGATCCAACAATCTGCTGCCTCCAGGAAACACATCTCAGCTCTAAAGACAAACACAGACTCAAAATAAAAGGATGGAAAACAATACTCCAAGCTAATGGCGAACAAAAGAAAGCAGGAGTTGCCATACTTATATCAGACAAAGTAGACTTCAAGATAAAAAAGGTAATGAGAGACAAAGAAGGGCAATATATAATGATAAAAGGGATACTTCACCAAGAAGACATAACACTTATAAATATCTATGCACCCAACACAGGAGCACCAAAGTACATAAAACAACTGCTAAAAAACCTTAAAGGAGATATTAACAATAACACAATAATAGTAGGGGATCTTAACACGCCCCTTACATCAATAGATAGATCATCCAGACAAAAAGTCAATAAGGAAATAATGGACTTAAACGAGAAACTAGACACAATGGATTTAATAGATATATACAGAGCACTCCACCCAAAAAAAGCAGAGTACACATTCTTCTCAAGCACACATGGAACATTCTCAAGGATAGACCATATATTAGGAAACAAGGCAAACCTCTATAAATTTAAGAAGATTGAAATCATTACAAGCATCTTTTCTGATAATAATGCTATGAAACTAGAAATCAACTGCAAGAAAAAAACTGGGAAAGGGACAAAGATGTGGAGACTAAACAACATGCTACTGAACAACCAATGGATCATTGATGAAATTAAAGGAGAAATCAAAAAACATCTGGAGACAAATGAAAATGAAAATACACTGTACCAACTCATATGGGATGCAGCAAAAGCGGTCCTGAGAGGGAAATTCATAGCAATACAAGCCCACCTTAACAAACAAGAAAAATAAATAACCTTAAACTGCACCTAACAGAATTAGAAAAAGAAGAACAGACAAAGCCCTGAGTCAGCAGAAGGAGGGAAATAATTAAAATCAGAGCAGAAATAAATGAAACAGAAACCAAAAAGAAAACAGTAGAAAGGATCAATGAAACAAAGAGCTGGTTCTTTGAGAAGATAAATAAAATTGACAAACCCTTAGCCAGACTCACTAAGAAAAAAAGGGAGAAGACTCAAGTAAATAAAGTTAGAAATGAAAGAGGAAAATTTACAATGGATACCACAGAAATACAAGGGATTATTAGAGAATACTATGAAAAACTATATGCCAACAAATTGGACAACCTAGAGGAAATGGACAAATTCTTAGATGCATACAACCTCCCAAAACTGAATCAAGAAGAAATAGAGAATCTGAATAGACCAATCACAAGTAAAGAGATTGAAACAGTAATCAAAAACCTCTCAAAACATAAAAGTCCAGGACCAGATGGCTTCCCTGGAGAATTTTACCAAACATTCAAAGAGGATTTAATACCTATCCTTCTCAAACTTCCATCTTCCTCTATATTTGGAATAGAGGAAGATGGAATACTGCCTAAGACATTCTATGAGGCCAACATTATCCTGATACCAAAGCCAGACAAGGACAATACAAAGAAGGAAAATTACAGGCCAATATTGCTGATGAATATAGACACAAAAATCCTCAATAAAATATTGGCAAACTGAATACAGCAATACATCAGAAAGATCATACACCATGATCCAGTGGGATCTATACCAGGGACACAGGGATGGTTCAACATCCACAAATCAATCAACCTGATAAACCACATTAACAAAATGAAGAATAAAAACCATATGATCATCTCAATCGATGCAGAGAAGGCATTCAACAAGATCCAACATCCATTTATGATAAAAACTCTCAACAAAAGGGGTATAGAAGGGAAGTACCTCAACATAATAAGGGCCATATATGACAAACCTACAGCTAACATCCTACTCAATGAGGAAATCTGAAAGCCATTCCTTTGAGGACAGGAACAAGACAAGGGTGCCCACTCGCACCACTCCTATTCAACATAGTACTGGAGGTTTTGGCCAGAGCAATTAGGCAAGAAAAGAATAAATGGACTCCAAATAGGCAATGAAGAAGTGAAACTCTCACTATTTGCAGGTGACATGATCTTATACATAGAAAACCCCAAAAAATCCATTGGAAAACTACTAGAAATAATCAACTACAGCAAAGTGGCAGGGTATAAAACCAACTTACAAAAATCAGTTGCATTTCTATACACTAATGATGAACTAACAGAAAGAGAACTCAAAAAGACAATCCCAATTACAATTACAACACAAAGAATAAAATATCTGGGAATAAATTTAACCAAGGAGGTGAAAGACCTATACAATGAAAACTATAAGACACTATTGAAAGAAATCAATGAAGACATAAAGAAATGGAAAAAGATTCCATGCACATGGGTTGGAAGAATAAACATAGTTAAAATGTCCATACTATCTAAAGCAATCTATAGATTCAATGCAATCCCAATCAGAATCCCAATGGCATTCTTTATGGAAATAGAACAAAAAATACTGAAATTCATATGGGGCAACAAAAGACCCCGAATAGCTAAAGCAATCCTGAAAAAAAGAACAAAGCTGGAGGCATCACAATCCCTGATTTCAAAATATACTACAGAGCTATAGTAATCAAAACAGCATGGTACTGGTACTCAGATCAATGGAACAGAATTGAAAGCCCAGAAATAAAACCACACACCTATGGACAGTTAATCTTTGACAAAGGAGCAAAGAACATACAGTGGAGAAAGGGAAGTCTCTTCAATAAATGGTGCTGGGAAAATTGGACAGACACATGCAAAAGAATGAAAGTAGACCATGTTCTATCACCATACACAAAAATCAACTCAAAATGGATTAAGGACCTGAAAGTGAGACCTGAAACTATAAAACTCCTGGAGGAAAATATAGGCAGTACACTAATTGACATCGGTCATAAAGGGATCCTTTCAGATTCCATGTCTACTCGGACAAGGGAAACAAAAGAAAAAATAAACAAGTGGGACTCCATCAGACTACAGAGCTTCTACAAGGCAAATGAAACCAGGATCAAAATGAAGAGACAACCCACCAGCTGGGAGAAAATATTCACAAATCATGTATCCGACAAGGGATTAATCTCCGTAATATATAAAGAACTCACACAACTGAACAACAGAAAAACAAACAACCCAATCAAAAAAATTGGCAGAAAATATGAACAGACATTTTTCTGAGGAAGATATACAGATGGCCAACAAGCACATGAAAAGATGTTCAACATCACTAATCATCAAGGAAATGCAAATCAAAATTATGCTAAGATATCACCTTACACCGGTTAGAATGGCTATAATCACCAAGACAAAAAACAACAAATGTTGGAGAGGTTGTGGAGAAACGGGAACACTAATTCACTGCTGGTAGGAATGCAAACTGGTGCAGCCTCTATGGAAAACCGTATGGAAATTCCTCAAAAAATTAAAAATAGAAATACCTTATGATCCAGCAATCCCACTCTTGGGCATCTACCCAATGGACATGAAATCAACCATCACAAGAGGCTTATGAACCCCTGTGTTCATCGCAGCATTCTTCATTATAGCCAAGAAGTGGAAGCAATGCAAGTGTCCCTCGAGTGATGATTGGATAAAGAAGATGTGGTGTATATATACAATGGAATACTGCTCAGCCATAAAAAAGACAGAATTGTCCCATTCGCAACAACATGGATAGACCTTGAGGGTATTATGTTAAGCAAAATAAGCCAGACAGAGAAAGACAAATACCACATGATTTCACTCATATGTGGAAGATAAACACATGGACAAAGAGAACAGTTTAGTGGCTACCAGAGGGGAAAAGGGTTAGGGGTGGGTGAAAGGGGTAAAGGGGCACATATACATGGTGACAGATAAAAATTAGACTATTGGTGGTGAGCATGATGCAGTCTATACAGAATACTGATAAATAATAATATTCACCTGAAATTTCACAATGTTATAAACCATTATGACTTCAATAAAATACTTTTTAAAAACTATCATTAGAGAATATGAGAATATATTGCATCCAAAAAATAAGATGCTATAAAAAAATAATAGAATGTTGAGAGAATAAAAGCAGTTCCTAGAAAATAAAAATATGATATAAATGACAACCTCAATATAAAGGTTGAAAGATAAAGTTGAGGAAATTTCTCAGAAGGAATAGCTAAAAGATAAAGATATAGAAAACAGAAGCTAAAGATAAAAAATAGGGAAAAATCCAGGTGGTCTGGTATATGAATAATAGCCATTCCAGAAAGAGATAATAGAGGAAACACAGAGGAGGGGACTAAGGAGTGAAATAATTCATGAAAATTTACTAGGGCCAAAGGATGTATGTTTTCAGATTGAAATGGTGCTCCAAGGCCCATCTTAGTGGATAAAAGCAGACCTACACCGAGGCACGTTATTGTGACATTTTAGAACACTGGGTAAAGAAAAGAAATTACAACTGGCAGAGCAGAGGAGAAAAACAAGAAATAGAGAAAAGAACAGGAATCAGGGATTGCTTCAGTTTTCTCAAAAGCAGTGCTGGAAGCAAGAAGACAATGCAACAACGCCTCCAAAATACTAAAGGAAAACAATTTCTAACCTAGAGTTCTATACCCAGGCAAGCCATCAAATCAACTCAGAGGGTAAAAAAAAAAAATCAGAGTCTCAAAAAATTTACCTTCCATCATTTTTCAGGAAGCTGCTGAAGGAGGTTCTACCAAAACAAGGGAGTAAATCAAGAAAGAAGAGATACATAAGATGGTGCTCCAATACAGGAGAGACTAGAAGGGAATTTCTCTAGAATGATGGTGAGGGGAGATCCCAGGACAACTTTGTACCAGGTGTAGAGAACAACTAAGTAGGTGGAATAATAGCACCCTAAAGATGTCCATGTCCTAATTCCAGGAATCTGTAAGTATATTATGCTATGTGGTGAGGGGGAATTAAGGATGCAGATGGAATTAAATTTGTTAATTTACCTTAAAATAGGGAGATTATCCTGGATTATCCAGGTGGGTCCAATGTAATCACAAAGTTCCTTAAAAGATGAAAGAGGGAAGCAGAAGAGTCAATCATAGTGATGCAATGTGAGAAAGACTCAACCAGCCACTCCTGGCTTTGAAGATGGATAGGGGCCACAAACCAAGGAATGCTGGCAGCCTCGAGAAATTGGAAAAGGCTAGAAAACAGATTCTCCCTTAAAGCCTCCAGAAAAGAACACAGCCCCATTGGCATCCTGATTTTAGGCCAGTGAGACCATTTTCAGACTTCTGACCTCCAGAACTATCAGACAATAAATTTGTGTTGTTTTAAGCCACTAAATTTGTGGTAATTTGTTACAGCAGCCACAGGAAACTCATACAGCACCCAATCCAGATCAGACCAGTGGGACTCAAGAGCCTGCCATGTTGAGTTGACTGTCATCACCATTATCCTCTCCCATGGACTCTCTAGCCTAAAGCAACTTCTGGGGGATATGATGTAAATAAGAGAAAGAGCAAAGAAATAAGAAACTAAGAGACTGTGGAACCAAGGAATCCAATCCAAGAGAAAGGCAAAGGAAATCCCAAGGATGACAGCAAAGGAATTCCTAGTGTGAAGCATGCAGTCAGCCATGACCAACCACCATGACTGCAGAACAGCCATCTCCAGGATGGATGTGTCCAGAGAAAACAGACTAGACCTGATGGATTACTTGATGTGATTTCCCTCATGGAACACTGCACTGAGAGCTAATTGGACAGTGTGGTAAGCACTGACAAGAGGTACAAGGAAAACTAAGCAATGAAAGGAGGGAATAATTATCTTGAAGAAAAAAGAACCCCCCCGTAAAAAGGAAAGAAACTATCATAATGCACCACAACACTCAGCTGTGAGTAAAATTTGTGTAAGCATAAAACAAACACTGAATATTAATTTAATAAAAATGTATAATATGGAATTATATGGAGGAGGGAGGGGGATGATGGTATTAAACAGTTTGATCTTCACTTACCATTACAAGAAGTCAAAAGAGCATAGCCAAAATGTTTGAATAAAAAGATGATAGCAGTATACACATATTGTTTCAAAATTCAGAAATAGGTAAGTGCCAAAATAAATGACTAAAAGAAAGAAGAGTAGTTGCCTCTTGGGATGGGGGATGAGAGGAGTAAGGCGGGTGGGGAAAGGAACCCCGTGTTTCAAGTCTTTGAGTGCTAGTTGTCTTTTCAAATTGTGTGCCTGTATTACTTTGAAAAACTAAAAATTAAATTTTTAAATCTTTTCCAGAAAGAAGAACAAAAGACAAATAAATAGAGGCATGCATAGTAAGCCCAGGAACCTGATACAAAACCGTATTGCACCCACTAACTTCAAATGTCAACACCATTTCTACAAAATTTGAAAGGCAAGAGATGATGATGAAGCCATCCCATAGTCAAGACAAAGACTACAGGCAGTTTTAGGAAGACAAACAATTAAGCATCCTAGTACACAGCTGCAAGAAAATAAATTACACAGAGAACTATGCTGGCACAGATATAATAGGAGCAACTGATTACCGTTCTGATATTTTGGCTTTGTCCAGTGATGGGTCATTGCTTTGAGAGGACATACACAGATCAAATTCATCCTTCCCTTCTTTTGAAACATTCTCCTTTACCTTTGACCTCTGATCTTCAATCTGGTTTATCTCAAGTGTCTAAAAGTGCGCTCAGCATTCCTATTGGTGTTTCAAATTTTAGGGATTTGTCTACTTTTAACAAGCTTTTAGTAATCAGCATTGGTACAGCTAGCTCTTCTTTCACTTCAGCATTCAAGCACATTTGGTGTTCTCAGCACTATTCACATACAACTATCTTACGGTCTGCCACTGGACGGAAACATGGTGGCCATGGACTTGAGCTCCAATGGCATTCAAAGCTTCAGATTCAGTGCAGATGAAAAGCCTCTGTTAGTGAGCATTGAGGATGCACTCCAAAGCTTGGAAACCATTCCCAACAAAGAGGTCTGTTGCCCCAATTTGCCATCTGGTGGGAAGGCCAGTGTATCCAACGGCCCTTTCCCCAGCTTCCTTCCCAGTCACTTGTCCACAATGTCCTCACATCCACCATTTTAGCCCTTCATGTTTTATCAGGTACAACAGCAACACTGAAGCTAACATGACTGAATAGAAATAATCCAGATCATCAAGCAACAGTGAGAAAGTTTAGCCTCTTCCTATTTCTAGCATTATCCAGGATGCAACTCTGGGGGCATCAGCTCTTGCAACAATGCAAAGGGGGAGCAAAATCTCTCTTCAGCTTATAGTAACTGTTCCCAACAAAGGCTCAATTGCCATAATCAGCAAAACTGTACTTTTCCCCACTGAAGGCATGAAAGATTATCGTGAATAGGATTCAAGAAATCTCAACCTAAAACCAAGCCAGGCATTTAAGCAGAATCAAGAGCAGCAAAGGAAAAGATTCTTAGTCACCATTTTATGCCAAGAAGTCCAATGAAGACAGTGTACCAAAATCCCAGGAATAAAAAGGATGAAAATGTGGACTTGGTACCCAAAACTCACATCCTTACATGACACAGTCAAAGCTGCCCTTGCTTCTCTAAGCACAGAGCTTGACTAGATTGTATACATTGTGGCTGCCAAGAGTACATGACCAATGTAGAGAAGAATTTAGAGGTCTTTGATGGTTAATATATATACCTTGGCGCTGCCCAGCTTATCTGGGCCATAAATGTGTCCAGCATAGTTATGTGAAATGTCAGGAAATACAGCAGGGTAACTAACATCACAAGGTACCCAGAACTGACGTTCTTAGCAGACAGAACCTGTTGTGTAAATAAATAAAAGAAACCTTAACTAATTTGGAGTTGGGAAGGCCTGTAGGGGGAGCTCTCATGCCCTATCACACATTGTCAATTACACCAAACAGGAAGAGAGGGAGGCTTACATCTTGGACAGGAAGTAAAACTACTTTACTACTGAAGGAAGATTTCTCTCCCCACCTGGCAACAGCCCAGCCAATGAGAACCCGTTGCTGCTCTGAACTGTTATTTTCCCCCAATTGACTTTCCTTTAGAACAGCCCCTCCCTACTCCCCCTTCTTCTCTATAAAGACAGCTCCCCTCTTTTCTCTTCTGGATTTGCCTATGGTTTTCCATAGCATGTACATCCTGAATTGCTATTCTTTTGGCTATTCCCAGATAAACCCATTCTGAGATAAAATAACAGGCAAATTTGATTTTAAGTTGACAGCATGAGGACAAAAGCCTGGATGAAGCTACTGACCTGAGGTTGGACTGCTGGTCAATCTTGAAACCTTCCTCTTCAAGGTAATTAGGCATGGCTTTGTGGCAGCTGTGGTTCTCGGGCTAACTTGCTAGGGAACCTGCATAAAACCACTCGTATCCAGTGTTTTCCTTGCTACACTATGTGTCAGGTGGGAGAAATGGTTTGCAGATAACAGAGGAGGAACAATATGCCCCTAGTTCTTTACAGAACCTCATGGTGTCAGAACAAATGCTGACGCAACTGGTTCATACAAAAGATACTTTGTCCAGGAAAACAGCAATAACCTCATTGTTTATGGTCATGCTTTGTGCAGAGTCAAAGAGTACAATTAAATACAAGAAAGTGGTATCTAGTTAGTCCTGATAGTGCAAATTTTACGGGGAAAACGATCTGCCTAGGAATCAGCGCTACCTTCAGACGCCATTGATGATTCTCTTGTTAAAGGGTTGATGGGTCCAACCCAGCCACTGGGCTGAAATTACAGGAGTTCTGATCATGAAAATGGGCTTCATGGTGAGCATGACAGGTCTTAAATCAGAATATTATGAAAAACTGTCCCTCATTAGAAATGCTAAGAAATCTGTCGTTTTTTAAAGTGGGCAAACTGAAATTCTATCAGACCGCCGATAATGAGCTGTCTATGTTACATGGCTCCGCTGAGTTAAGTCCGGATTTAGTGAAGTCTGTATTGTTTCTAGGAAAAAAATTCTAATGTGTTTTCTTCACTTTTAGCAATGTTCTAAGTGGATAAAAGAGAAAATGAGAAGAATAGTGTTATTCTGAAGGCAACTGAATTTAGACTGTGAGAGGTTACAAAATAAAAATGGTTATAAAATATTTGTATAGCAATTTGGCTTTATTTACAGTAATTTAAAAATAATGCCCTGCAATTTATCCAGATTTATGTAATATACATATTGCCATTGGCCACATCTTTGATTTCTACTTATCTAAATATTTTATCTGACTCAGAATAGACTTCAGTATGAATGTAGCTCTTAGTTGCTTTTTTTAAAGTACTATTAAATATGAAAGCTTATTTACAAAAGCTTACTAAATATACCTTTTTGAAGCCTGAGTATTTTTAACTAGGTGGAATGCAGGAGAATCTTTTTTAGAATACTCTTATGCGTGTAAAGCACAAACTACATGTTAGTTTAAATCTGTTGCTTCCCTTTCTCACTGGGAAGTTAGATGAGTCACAAATACACTGTTGAAGGAAAACCTTGTCTGCTTCAAAGACCCTAGCACAAATATACATAATGACGGACCAGTTTCTTAAAGACAAAAATGTCCTCATCAGTTAGATGAAAAGGAGAGTTGCTGCTTTGACAGCGCTTACAATGAAAAACACTGCTGGACATTTTCTAGTATCTACTAAATCCACCATCTCTAGTGAGATGAGACATGTGTGGAAGTTACCTTCTAAGGCGGCCACACGAAGTACTATGATCATTTCCCTGAGGCCAGTATTCTCAACTGGGGACAGTTTTGCCCTCTGGGGGAAATCTGGCAGTAGCTACAGACATTTTTGGTTCTTACACCTGGGAGTCGGGGAGTGCTGCTGGCATCTAGTGGGCAGAGGCCGGGGATGCTGCTAAACACCCTGCAGAGCACAGGGCAAGTCACAACAATGAGGAATTATCTTCACTGTCAATGGCCCAAAATGTCAATAGTGCTGAGGCTGAGAAACCCTCATCCTAGGCCAAGAAATGAAAGAGGTAATCTTTGGAAGATGGCATTTCTTTTCATTTTGTAGTCTATTCTGGTTTCACTTTCCTTGATGGGGTCCAGAAGAATTGTTTATGCTATTTTATTGTCGTATTGCCATTGTTCTACCTCTTTCAGGTGGACAGGTAGGTGCATAGGGCTAACGCCACAGGAAGAAAAGTGTGATGTGTGCAATTTGTATTGTTTCATTTTGCAAGAAGAGCTGAATTATTGTTTATAAAAAGAGTAAATGATGGAAAATATTTCTTAGTTATTTCATTATCTCGAGATTTGGAATTGCATTTAATTACTCTAAATATTATTCATGCCTAGTGGCATATGTATTTTACTAAACTATGCAACAATTTTGTATTGACACAAAATGCTCTACTTATATAAACTGTGGATCTGTTCTTCAGCCTATTAATAATCAATAAAGAAGAACCAAGAATGAAATGATTAGGAGCTATCTTACAAATCTACCAAAGTTTCCGAATGTAGCACCCTGAATTTCATAGGGTATTTTACTGCTTCCCAAGTTTGTACAGTAATCTTTATTTGGAGTTTATTGCTTCATAGGAGTATGGAAATTTACCTGAAGTAGAAGCTGTGCATGAGTGAGGACCTCGATTGTTATGCAACATCACCAGTGATGAAATCAGATTTACTTAGTGTAAGTTTCTTTTTTATGCTGATATTGTCATTGCTACTTTTTTTAAAAAGGAACTTCTGTTATACCTAGGTCTATCAATAAATCTTAGTTTTCTAATTTAAAAAGATGAATAAATAGAAAACAGGGGAGAGAAGATAAGAAAGTCAGAGGAGCAGTCTAAGGGTCCAACATCCGAATAATAGGAGTTCCAGAACGAGAGAAGAGAAAATGGAGAATTTCCCAGAACTGAAAGAATGGGGTTTCCAGATGAAAGGGAGTCATTGAGTGCCTAGAACAACACATGAAAATAGATCCATACAAGGTCTATCATAGTGAAATTTAAGAACACTGAGAATAAAAAGAAGATTCTATAAGCTTCTGGAAAGAAAAAACAAGTTACATACAAAGGATCAACACTCAGAACACTTTCAGACTTCTCAACAATAATAGCATAAGCTAGACAACAATGGAGCTGTGCCTTCAAAATGCTGAAAAAAAGTTTTTTTCTGCCTAGAATTCTATACCCAGTCAAATTATCAATCAAATATGAGAGTAAAATGGAGACATTTTCAGGCAGCCAAGGTCTTTTTAAAATGCACCCTTTCTCAGTAAACTATTACAGGAAGTATTCCACCAAAACAAGGGAGTAAACCAAGAAAGAGCAAGATGAGAGCTATAGAGGATAAAAGCATTAATATGGGAGAAAACTGACGGGAATCTCTAGGATGCTGGTAAAGAGAGATACCAGGATGATAGCTGTGCATCACCAGGTGTGACTCAAGACAAATGTTTTGAAGACCATTATCCCCAATAGATAGATGTGCTTAGTGACATCATCCTCCAGATTCCTTCTTTTGTTGCATCACATTTTCAACATGACAATATCCAGGTCCTAATGAGGTTCCTCTCATGGCCCTGCCCACTGACTTCCCCAAAGGAGGCTCTTATAAACTCTCAGGGAAGTTGAAGCCAGACTGACCCAGACACTCTGGGAGCCTTCAACAAACACTGGCAGTATTGCCCTTTCCTTAGCTGGCCAGATGTGTACTTGCTACTTCTCAACTTTTATATTAATCACCTTTCACATTCATATATATACATAGAGAAAGAGAACAATAATAACACAGTTGATTGAAGGAAAAAAATAAGAGAATGCCCATTGGATGATATATCATATCTCATCACTGAGATGACTACCTAACCAATGTGGGGGTCAGTGTAGTAAACAGCTGGTTATCAGCAGTAGGAGGAAAGCTGGGAGTGATCCCTGGAGGTGGTGTTGGTGAATGTGTCTCCATCATGTCACTCTGGCCCAGACAGGCCAGTGGACACGGCACTGGGTGAACCAAGAAAAAGAATGAAGATGAGGACAATTATGACTACCTCTACTGCTACAATTTCTTAAGTGTGTTTCCTGAGTCAGCACTGTGCTCAGCATAAAGATGCTCTTATTTAATTCACACAGTAACCCTCCAAGGTCAGTGTTATTGTTTGTACTTTACCAAGGTTTAGAGAACTTGAATAAATCTCCCAAGTTCATTAAGCTGGCAAAAGGCAGAGCCCAGATCCAGCGCAGGTCTGTCCGATTCCACAATCCCATGCCCTTGACTACCACACTGACCGAGGAAGAAGAGACAGGATCTCAAAATATTAAAAAGTAATAAAAATAAACAACCTGATGGATCTTAACCTCATCATTCATTGAAAAAAAAAATCGTACTCTTTTTTCATGAACAGGCATCTAAGAACTTTTCCAAACAATATTCTCACCAAAAATAAAAATGGTGTTGAAGGTCCAGAAAGGGAGAGGAGGAGGTGAGAGAGAATGGAAAGAAAGTTAGTTACCCAGAAGAAAAAGAGATTCAAAAAACAGAGGGGGCATGGCCAAAATCAATCTAAGTAAATGAACAAAACTGCCTCCCCTGGGGCCTCCTGGACTGACCCTTGGGTTTCAGCAGGGCTGAGGACAGTGCTTTTTATAAAGCTGTGTCAAAGAGACCTGGGCTTCAAATCCCACTTCTGCTACTTATCAGCACAGTTGCAGACAATCCCCAGGAAAACACAAGCCCCAGGCCCGGAGACTCAACACAGATTTGTTTGATGAAATGAATGGTCATCAACAAGCTACTTAAGCGCTGTGAACCTCAGTTTCCCCATCTGTAAAGTGGGCATAATAAAATCTGCCTCTAGACCTGTGGTAAGAGTCCATCTCAGGGCTGGGCAGCCAGGGAGGGCTCAGCAACAGGGCTGACCATCATGGCTGTGACTCAAGTCCTCAGCCATTGCCCCCAACCCCACTGGTCTGCAGTGCCAACTTGCTGGTCCCCCCACCCTCATCCCCACCCCGACTGTGACATCCTCAAGGGCAGGGATTCTGTCTCTGCTGTTTTGTCATGTTCATGCCTCTGTCTCCACCCCAGCCCAGCCCACACGGATGCACAGCCACTGTCCCCTGGGGGAATGGTCTGGTTCCAAGGGACGGGGACACAGGCTGAGGACACACCTGGTCGCTGCGGGGGACTCCGTAGCGCAGCTCGTTCACAAAGTGCTCGCAGTTCTCGCTGGTCAGCTTGTAGAGCACCTCCTGCCCCACCAGCTCCTCCGCCCGCTGGATGATTTTGCTGGGAGGCAGTGGCTGGTACTTGCCATCGTGTTTGTTATTGACCTGGTACTTGTCCCTCCCGGCCACGTCACACAGCAGTTCCTTCTTCACTATGGCCTTGTCAGTCAGGGTGGACATGATGCTGGCAGCACCAGCTCCCGCAATTTCACCTGTGGATTCACACAGAGGAGACAGAGGGATTGGTCCTGGGCAGGTCCACAGGGGCTCAGAGTGGCCCCCTGTCAGGCATCCACCTTTGCCACTATCCACAAGGAGATGAGTGGGTGTGGAAGGGTCAAGGGGGAAGGGTCAGACATAGGCTATGTGGCTTTGGAGAAGGCGTTTGCTGTCTCTGGGCCCTAGTTTCCTTATCTGAAATGAGGAGTAGTGAAGTTCCTTAATTTGTTGTGATTTTTTTTAACCTAGAGAAGCTGGCCCTCTACACCCTGTGACATCTCAGTGGCCCTCTTGGTTATGCAAATATGAGCCCTGAGCACACCCAGGTGGAGATGCCAAGTAGTCAAGAGGTTATACAAGCCTGAAGCTGAGCAGAGAGGTCTCAGCTGGGGTACGGGCTTAGGAGACATGGACACATAGAAGGTATTGGAAACCCGGTGACCTGATGAGGTCAACTGGGGAGAATAAGAATTAGGGCCATGGGAGAGGAGGAGGAGACTACAGGAGACCAAGAAGGAAGGGCCCAGTGGGAGAGGAAGAAAGACAGGTGCCAGGTGAAGAGCAGAGAGGTCACTTGTGTCAAAGGCTGCAGAGAAGCCAAGTAAGCTGTGACCAGAAAATTGACTCTTGGCTTTGTCAAGACATGGAGGGTCTTTTGGTAGCTGTGATAAGAGCTACTCCAGAAGGGGGTAAGAAGAGAGCCTGGTAGAGACAACCAAACTGAGAATGGGAAATGAGGAATCAGCAATGGCCATGGAAGACAAGAGACCTACTCTATGGGGAGTTAGCTGGAGAGGATGTGAGGTCAAGGGGGTGCTTGCTTTATCAACAGGAGATATTACAGTGGTTTCTACGCCAATAGGAATAACCTAGTAGAGATAGAGATGATGATAATACAGAGGGAGGTGGGGAATTTGAAGAGCAAAGTTCATATGAAAGCAAGAGGAGGGGGTGCAGGACCCACATACAGGGGTTGGCTTTTTAAATAAGGGCAGGGGCACTGTGCATTTTAACAGAACAAAAGGCAGATTGTACGGGTGTAGATATTGGTGGTTTGGTTGATCAGGGGTGGGGAAGATGACATCTACTCTGGTTACTTCTGATTTCCCTATAGGGACAGGGTGAGGCCATTAGAGGGATGGGCAAGAGACATGTCCAAGAATGTCCATAGCAGCTGTGTTCATAGTGGCCAAAAACTGGAACCAATCAGCAGAAGAGTGGATAACAAATTAGGTGTATTCATATAACAGAAAACACCAGCGATGAAGAGATAAGAACTACTGCTGCTCACTACGTGGGTGGCTCACAGGCCCAGTGAAGACGCAGACAGACTGTGTGATTCCTCTCACATGAAGTTCTCGAACACACGAAACCACTCTATGGCAAGAGAAGCTAAAACAGTGGTTGCCTCTAGGAAGGGGAGAGCATATTGAGGGAGGCACATGGGAGCCTTTTGGGGTAGAGGGAATGTTCTAGATCTTGATCTGGGTCATTGTCACATGTATGGATGCATTTTTTAAAAATTCACTGACTATATACACTTGACTACATTTATGCACCTTACTATATTTATGTTACACCTCAGTTTGAGTAAAAAGTTTAAGAAAGCGGGCAGGGAGTTCTCACAACAATTCTCCAAGTCAAGTATTCTTAGCCTCAGTGTACACGTAAAGAAACGGGGGCTGGAGCGTAGAAACTGGATTCACAGCCAGGTCTGCTGCCCAAAAGCCCGTGCTCTCTCAAGAAGTTTTACACTTAAGAGTTGAATGTGGTTTATATAAAGCCTTGGTATATAAAACTGTAAAAGCAGAGCTGCCCCCTTGGAAGCCCATCTCAGCCCTCTATAGAACCCCTAGGGTTCCAAGGAGCAGAGTTTGAAAACCACTGCCCCACACTGAACTGCCTTCTTGTGCCTTCAGGAACCAACCACCAGTCAGGGAGCAAGGAGAATGTTGGGGTCATCTGTTACCCACAGCTCCCCCATCTCCCTCTCCTCCCATGCCCAGCACAATGGAGGCCCTGGGCGTCCTTACTTGGGGGGGCCAGGTGGATAACATATCCATCGCCAACGTAGATGGCCCAGTGTCTGTAGAAAGGGCGGAAAATCTCAATCAGGTCTCCAGGCTTGGGCTCTGGCTGCAAAACCAAGAGGAGGACTGTTAGAGGTGAGAGGAGCCAGACCTGGGGACCAGCTGGCAAAGGCTGGGGTCCCTGCCAGAGGCTGTCAAATGGGGAGGATGTCCCACAGACACTCCCAACCTGGCCGAGGGCCTGACCAAGAATTGGTGTCAGTCTCTGGCAGTAATGTCCTGCCGGCTGCTCAGCCTGATGGTGAGAGGGCGTATGTGTGAGTGTGTGTGAGTGTATGAGTAAAGGAAAACACCGTCTCCTCTACACTGTACTCACACCAACACCTCTGACACCAGATGTGTGGGTTTTCCACACCAACCAATTCAATCCTCAGTGGACACGGACCGGATGTCCTACAATTTACCACAATTCTGACACTAACTGCCCAGAGTTAACACAGACCTCACAGGTCAAGGGTTCAGTCCCACAAGTCTGCCCCCGACCCAGTTCAGCTGCCAATCACAAGTCCAGTTGTCACCTGTGCTTCTGACCAACCAGCTATAAATCGGGGCTCCCACAACCCCTCCTCAGGTTCAATAATTTGCTGGAATGGCTCACAGAACTCGGGAAAACAGTTTTCTTACTAGATTACCAGTTTATTATAAAGGATACAACCCAGGAAGAGCCAGACAGAAGAGACACATAGGGCAAGGAACACGGGATGGGGCACATATGTTCACCAACCCAGAAGCTCTCCGAATCCCTCAGGTTAGGGCTGTTTATTGAGGCTACGTTACATAGGCATGTTGATTAAATCATTGGCCATTAGTGATTAATTCAACCTCCAGCCCCTCTCCCCTCCCTGGAGGCTGGGAGGTGGGACTGAAAGTTCCCGCCTTCTAATCCCCCGTTGGTTCCTCCAGCTCTGAGCCCTCATCATCTCATTAGCATAAACTCAGGCGTGGTTGAAAGGGGCTTGTTATGAATAACAAGACTCTCCTCTCACCCCATCAGTCAATAAATTACAAGGGTTTTAGGAGCTCTGTGCCAGGAACTGGGACAAAGACCAAAAACATATTTCTTACTGTATCACAATGCATGTGTGTGGGAGTGAGTGTGTATGTGTGTGTGTAGGGCAAGGTAGGAAGGTTGCTGAAATGCTGCTCAGAGCATCGCCCTGTTAGGGGAGCATGAGGCGGGGCGTGAGAAAACCTGCAGGAGGTTCAAGATCACTTTCATTCAATGTTATTGAGGTGCCAAAAACAGACACTGTGCTGAGTGCTGGGCCACCCTTCCAACTCGGACCAGCATCAGGGGTGACCAGTTTCTCTGGTCCAAGCCAATCTTAAATCTCTGTAATGAGCGAGGAAACCATCCCTTTAGAACACCAAGAGAGAGATCTCCTCCGTCCTTCGCCCGAGTTACAGCCTCGCACCCTTCAGCACAGTGAAGGGAGGCAGATGGGGCTCTGGGCTCGCTTGTTCTTAGCGGACAAACTCACAGGGGGTTGCCTACATCCCACCGCCAAGCTCTGTGCGCCTGACTGAGACCCCATCAAGGACGCGGAGAGAAGGACTCGCCTTTGTGTGGCCTCCCTTGGGATAAAAACGATGGCCAGTGGGGAGCGCCCATCACAAAGCCTGTGAATTAGGGTCAATGGCAGTTCATTTCTGTTTATAGAAACATTAAAACTGCAAACAAGCATCACACATGCAGGAAAAGAAATCTTTTCACAGGAATTTTACAAATAAATCATGTTCTCTTCTGCAGCAATTATCATTTATCTTCCCAAAAGAAGGCGCCCAGACCTCACTGAGAACCTACTTCAGAACAATGGACAATGGCTGCAATTTAGGAATCCCATTTGTTTTCCAGAATAAAATAAAAAAAATTTAATTGTTTGGTGAGAGTTAGAGGGTCTTCAAAGACCCCCCCAAGGGGAATTTAACCAGGGGTCTCCACAAATAAGCAAGGATGGAAAGACAAGACAGGGACCCACCCCTCAGGGAGGCTACGGATCAGAAAAGGAGACAACATGCACGTCAGTAAGACGGTGCCAAACAATAGGCAGCCAGTGGGCGCAGAGACCCAAGGACGCACTGTGGTCCAGACAAACAGCAGTGAAAGGAGACCTACACATGGACACACGCCTGGAAAAGAAATTCTCATTACGATGACAAACATATCTACAAAGAAACCCAGACTTTATAACACTAAACACTAAAAGATAGCAGAGCAGCAAATGCATGATGCTAAGTAAAAGAAGCCATACCCAGAAAGCAATGTCACATGCGAATCCATTTATGTGTCCTTCCAGAACAGGCATCACTAGAGGGCAGGAAAGAGCTCAGTGACTGCCAGGGACCGGGAGTGGGGAGGGAGGTTGACAACAGAGGGGTATGAGGGAATTTGGGGGAACTCGATGGTTATGCAATTTTATGTGTTTATCAAAACTCACAGAACTGAACTTAAAAGGGGTAAATCAGACCTTAACTTTTTTTAATATAAATTTTAAAAAATAAATAAAATGAAAAATATTTTTAAGCGCTATCTACAGTTTGAAAGGAAAAAAGTTGTGATTTTTTTTTTAAATACTCAAGCAAATCCCCTGTCCCTTGTAAGGGCAAAAGACACATATTTCCAAATACACACAAGCTCAAAACATAATACCACTCAAGGAATATCATTCTTTTTAAAAGTGAAGTGAAGGCTGGTGGACTCGTCCATGGAGCCCTGTGCACTTGTTGGAAGCGAGGACTCGGTGTTGGCAACATGGATAATCTTTAGACATAGTACTAAGTGGAAAATGAGAATCAGCTCTGCAACCCAATACCTTTTCTATAAATTAAAGATGCCCACACACAAACCAGTAATACACATCCTAGAAGAAAAAGACCTGAAAAAATAATTTTTAAAAAGCAACAAGAAGAAAAAAACCGTACAAACTAAAGAACATACATTAAACACATTAGGATGCTGGCCATTGGGAAGACGGAGTAAGGGATGATAATAAAAGGGAGCCAACACAAGCAAAAAAAAAACTCAAGAGGGATCTTGCAGGGACCAGTGAGCACAGGGTGCCGTGAACTAGGGATATGAATAATTCTCTGTCATGATCACTAGAATCTAACTAGAGATACAATTACTTAATGATCCCACAAGCCAACTCAGCTGAATCAAAATTAAGAACTCAAGAAATCATGCTTATAAAATTAGAAGTATGAGAACTACAGTCTATGGGCCAAATTTCTGCCTCTGCTTATTTTTGGATGCAAGCTAAGAATGGTTTTTACTTTTTTTTTTGGTGAGGAAGATTGGCTCTGAGCTAACATCTGTTGCCCATCCTCCTCTTTTTGCTGAGGAAGATTGGCTCTGAGCTGACATCTGTGCCCATCTTCCTCTACTTTATATGTGGGACACCGCCACAGCATGGCTTGATGAGTGGTGCATCTGTCAGTGCCCGGGGATTCGAACCTGTGAACCCCAGGCCACTGTAGCGGAGTGCTCAAACTTAACCACTATGCCACCAGGCCGGCCCAGTTTTCACATTTTTTAAATGGTTGGGGAATAAGTCAAAAGAAGAAGGCTATTTTGTGACACACGAAATTATATGAAATTCCAACTTCAATGTCAACGGTTTTCTTGGCACACAGCCACGCCCGTTCGTCTACATATTGCCCGCGGCTGCTTTCTCTAACACAGTGGAGTTGAGCTGAGTAGCAACAGAGATCACATGGCCTGCAAAACCTAAAGTCTTCGCTCTCTGGCCCTCTACAGAAAGAGTTTGCAGACTCCTGCTATAAAAGGATCAGCAGCAATGTCTCCCTCACGCAGCTTGACCCCAGTCCAGGGAATCCGCTTGTATCGTGTTGCCAGGTGGTTCTTCCCCCAGGAACAAGGCGCACCAGCAGGGAGCACCAAGAGCGCAGCCTCACCAGGGCAGGGCTCAGGGGTGGGGATCCCCAACCAGCACAGCAACCAGGGCTCTCCTACGCAACTCCGGCAATGACAATGGCAAAGCTGAGACTCTGCACCCACGGGATTCCAGAACAAAAAGTCTTTATTGTCCCCACAAAGCAGAGTTACAAAGAGCTGTGGAACAGCCATTTTCCTTAGCAAGCAAACTGAAGAGCAATTTCTGACCTCCAAAATTCATATTGGAAAAACAACCTAAACAACCATTAATAAGGACCAATTAAATAAATTATCCTACCTCCATGTGTATATACAGCCATTAGAGAGAACGAGGTGGATTTATGAGAGCAGATATGGAAATAACCGGAAAAAGTAAGTTGAAAAACATTATTACCCCATTTTTGCTTAAAATACATTTTTATACATTTATAAGCAAAATGTATTATGCACTATGCATGATCTGAGGAAAATACACCAAACTGTTGTATACACAGTGGGGGGATTGTGATTCAGAGACTTTTACATTTCATGTCACATATTTTATTGGTTTTTACCAATATGAATTACTTTTATAATAAAAATTTTTTGAAGATTTTGAGGTGGGAAAAAAATCCCTCATGTTGATGAATTTGAGTTTTTTTAATTGGAAAAGGTGGACATTATCTGTCACCAAAACCTCTTGCAATCATCTCCCATCTGGAACCTGTAAATATGACCATGTTCACAATGCTTAAAAATCAGTAACACCTAAATGTAACAAACAAAACCATAAGATAAATTTTAAAATAATACAGATGGATATGTATCAGATCTTGGAATAGAGGAAGACACTCTAAGAATAAAGGCCAAAGAAAAGGGCATAAAGCAAAATATTAAAAGTTTTTATAATTTAAAAAATGTTAAAGCTCTTATTATTAAAAGTTTCTATCATTGCCTGTTATGTTCATCCTCCCTTTTAAGGGAAACTAATCAGCCACAATCCCGGCTGCCCATGCAGCCTTTTTTTATACCATGTGACCACTGCATCCCAGCCTCGGTGAGCTGGACTAGAAGAAGGCATGGGGCCCAAGCAGGTTGCATCCTATGATCCTCCACATAAGTGGAGCTGGGCCGATCAAGTCCTCTCTCCTCTCTCTCTCAAAAATCTGAACCAAGCAATGGAAAAAAATATATATGTTTTTGGCAGAGGAGGGAGCACCAGCTCTGACCAAACAGAAGATTCCGGTTGATAGCGGGAGAGCAGGAAGCAGGCGTATCGAGGTCAGCTGGCTGAGGCACATCAGTGGTGGAGCACCAGCGTGGAGATGCACAGACTCCAGCTGCTGAGGAGCCTGAAACCATCTTGACCCTAAACTGCCTCCCAGCTCTAGGCCCTGTTATTACAGCTCCAGAGTTTCATAAGAATCCCCTTACCTCTCCACACATGTCCTTAAACTAACCCTTCTTTACTTGAGCTCACTTAAATGGGTTGCTTGTTATTCACAACCAAAAGAGCCAGGCCAGAACATTCTATGCATTGAAAAAACACCACAAACAAACAACCGTGACCAACTGGAAGAAAATGACCCAAAAAAAGGTTATCTTTCATATATAAAGAGTTTTTATGAATCAGTAAAAAAGATTTAAACACCAAAATAGAAAAAATGGACAAAGGGCATGAGAAACTATTTTAAAAAGAGAAACACATATTAGCATTAATACAAGAAAACACATTCTACCTCACTAGTAATCAAGTAAATGCAAATTAAAAACTGGTTTGGGGGGAAAATTAAAATACTAATACAAAATATAGAAAAAGATGCAGGTACACAGGCCCTCCCATTCACTGTTAATGGGAATATAAATCAGTACAACTTTTTGAAGGGCAATTTGTATCACTATTCTTAAAAACATTCATACCTTTTGACCCAATTTCTATTTATAGACCAGATCTTAAGGAAATAATCTGAAATGCCCAAAAAAGATGCCCATCACCAAGTCACATCTAACAGCAAAACATTGGATACCCAAATATCCTACACAAAAAGATGAGTTAAATCTGGCCATATTTATATACCAGGATACTAGACAGTTATGATTTAAAAGTCTTATTCTAAAAGAATACTTAATAACAGGAAACATCCATAACATAATGGCTAATGAAAAAGTTTTATACAAAACAGTATATTTTTTAAACTTCGTCTAAAAAAGAAAACTTAAACACATAAAAGAAAAACTGTGGAAAATACACCAAAATATAAGCAGTGTTTATTACTAGGTAGTGGAATTAATTTTCTTTTTAATTCTTTTCTAGTTTTCCAAAATGTTTAAATACACATATATCTGTTTCAAAATCAGAAAAAACTTAAGACTTGACAAACATGAGTGTATTCAATTTGGGGTACTATACAATTACTACTATGTAACAAAGTAAATACACACAGCGAAAAGATTAGAAAGATTTACACTAACATCCTAGCAGAGATTCCCTCTGGATGCAGGGGCTAACAGTTCTTATTGTGATTATTTCGCTTCTTCTATTTTTCTGTATTTCCCGCTTTTCTGCAACGAGCACTTTTAAGTTCATAGCATGCTTCCCAACATTGTATTATGAAAATTTTTCGAACATACAGTTTGAATTTTCAAATGTTCAGAAGTGAAAGCATGTTTTAGCGAACATTTGTACACCCACCACCTAGATTCTCCTATGTTACTGTACTTGCTTTATCACAAATATGTCTGCAGATGCATTCCACCTGTAGAGTATCTTAAACTCTTCTTTTAAATTTAAGTGATCACTGTTCTGAGGGAGGCAGAGGGGAAGCTCTGAGGGGTCCAGGACAATGACGACAGCAATAAAACAAGCGCGTTGGTGTCTAACGCAACTCTCTGGAACTCACTGGGTCCTGCCGCCAAGCCTGCAGCCTTCACCCCCAGCTGCGGTTCTCAGACCTGAGCCTGCACACAAATTACAGGAGAGGGTGCTGCTGGCATACACACAGAATCACCGTGCATTTTTAACAAATGCCCTCCTCCATCCCAGGGAAATGGTGTAAGAGGCCAAAGACACCCCTTGAGAACCCTTTCACTTTGGGGATGCCCACCTCAGCCCGGGAGGGTCAAGAACGCATTCATTTTCTTATCCACTCAACAGATGCTCACAGAGCGAGGCACCAGCACCACCCCGGGCATCTGGGCTCTGTCTACAAACAAAGCAAAGATCCCCGCCTTCCTTTGTGAAGCTTTTGTTCAGTCTCAGGGAGAAAGACAGAAAATTTAAAAAAAAATTTTAAAATGTTGGTAGATAAGTAAATCATCTAGAATATTAGAAGAGATACCAAATGAAAACAAAAGGAAAGAAAAGGCAGAGCAGAGTGGAGGGGGCTGGAGTTCAATGGGATGGGGTGCAATATTGAACAGGGGTCGGGGGGCCCGAGAGTGGGCCCTGCAGATGTCTAGAACACCCAGGCAGAGGGAACAGCCCGAGCAAAGGCCCCGGGCAGGAGCATGTGTGAGGACAGCCCGGAGGCCAGCGTGGCTGGAATGGAGAGGGTGAGGGGGGAGAGTGGAAGAATGGAGGATGGAGAGAGATGATGGCTCAGACAAGATGGAGCAGTGGGGGTGAAAGGTGATGGATTCTGGATTGCTTTGAAGGGAGAGCCAGCAGGTTTGCTGATGGAATGAGGTGGGGCGTGAAGGGAAGAGGAGTCAAAGATGACCTTGAGGTTTCTGGCCACAGCAACTGGGGGGCTGAATGGCAGGCTGCAGACAGAGCAGGCTGAGGGAGGACTGGGTGCTCCTGCTTGGGTGTACTGGCCTGAAACGTCCACCAGGTGGCCAAATGGAGAGGCTAGGGCGGCAGCTGAGTCCATGGGCCCGGAGGTCAGGAGAGTGGTCTGGAATGAGGGTCGCTGCTGAAAGGTAAGCAGAGATGAGGGGCAGACCAGAGCAAGAGCATAGTGGTGGGGGCATCTCAGGGTGCTCTTGGGGTTGGGGCAGAAGCAGGATCCCTGGTGTGAAGCCCAGGCTGGCATTTTTTTAAAGCTACCAGGTGATTCTACCGTGCAGCCACAGTAGAGCGTGTCTGAAGGGGAAGGAGGAGGAAGACTGAAGGGTTAGGCTGAGATGGGCAGTCATACCTCATTTTGCAGGTGGAGAAACTGAGGCTAAGGCAGATGAGGTCACTTACCCAGGGTCGGCCTGAAAGTGGCAAAGCAAGAGCTTGAACCCCAGCCTCCTCCCTCCACTCAAGGAGCAGGGAGACAGCCCCGCCCTCTAGTGGATCCCTCCATCTCCCATTGTGGTCCCTACATACTAACCCACATTCACCCCTGCGACCCTCATCCAGGGCGAGACCCTCCGCTGTGGGCACTGGACAGGACCAGAGGGGGAAGTGAGGGCATTTTTAGAAGAATTTTCACCCCAAGGGTTGAAACGAAACCAAAAGAATGTTTTTCTTTAACTCAAAGCCACTACGGAAGAATTCTAATCCACCCACACTCAGCCTTGGCAGGGGGTTGCGAGTTTGCTTTTTTAATGAAATATTTCAGGCGTACAAAAAGTACAGAAAACAGGCAAATGAGCACAACTGCTCTGTGTTTAAATCAAGATGGATTTAGTTTTCAGAAAAGCAGTCTCATTACAGCCTTGGGGCTCCGGAGCCAGACAGTCAGGGTTCAAATCCTGGCTCTGCGACTTACTAACTCCACAGCCTTGGGAAGTTACCCGACTTCTCCCAGCCTCAGTTTCCTGAACTGTAAAATGGGGGTGATTAGGGCACCTGATTCACAGGGGTGTCCTGAGGATCAAATAAGTTAATACGCATAAACCACTCAGCAAATACCACTTGGCACATGGGAAACGTTCTGTCAACGGCAGTTTTTGCTGCCACTGTCCTTGGGGTGTTTTTATGATTTTTGACTTGGCAAGGTCGCAGACAGCTTGGGGGCCAGCTGGACGCACAGTGGAGGTTGTGAAACCCAGCCTGAAGCAAGTTCTCCTCCACATTCCCCAAACCGCACGCTGTGATAAGTGTGGAAATCCCTAACCTCATCCCCTTCATTTCTGACGCTCTGGGGAAAACGTCTAGAAGCTTATGATAAAAAGAAAGACTGAAGTCCAGGGTGGGCGCTGAGAAGGGACCTCCCACCAGAGAGTTGGGAGTTTCAGAGCCAAGGTTTTAGGAAGAGAAGGAATACGTGAGGAGCTGGGTATCAACCCCATCTATCTGAGGCTGCATCTTCATAAGCAGAGCCCAGACCTGAAACTGGGCCCCTCTCTGCTCTATTGCTGTGTGACCTTCAGGAATCACTTAACCTCTCTGAGCTTCTCTAGTAAAACAGGGCCATTAAGACCCATCCAGCAGGGTTTGTATGAGGAATAAATGATATGGGGGCAGCAGCTATAAAACCACTTATGCCCATGAGAGGGTTGAGACCCTGTGCCTCCACCACATGGGTGCAGGGAGCGTGAGGCAGAGGCTTGCCTGCCCAGACTCCCCACCTCAGGCCCAGAGAGAAGGTGGAGGAGGGTCTGGGCTGACACATCAGCCATTCCCTTGCCAGCTGCTGGGAGAGGGATGTGGCAGCTCCAGTGGGCACCAGGCCCAGCCCCAGCAGCCCAAAGGTCAGGGTGTCCTGGAAAAAGGAGGCAAAACTCATCCACCCTCCCAGGCTCTTGACCTCTAGGCCCCAGGCCTGTTCTAGTGTCCAACCTCACCCCCCGTGAATCAGGACTGCCCCCAACTCATCTGGGGACCACCACCCCTGCCGCCAGGCACTACGTGGGGTTTTCACAAGTTACCTGGAACCCTTACAGCAGCCCCGTTTTACAGACCAGGAAGCGGCTCAGAGATGGAAAGTAACTGGCCCAAGGTCTCCGAGCTCCCCGAGGAGCACTGCCAGGATTTCACTGCAGGTCTCCCTGTATCCAAAGGCCACATTCTTTCCACTCCACCAAGTAACCCACACGAAGGTACTGACATCCAACGACCCCCATGGTGAGCTTTGGCTCTCCATCACTGTACTCTACATCACTGTACCTGAAATGCTATTGGCTGTTCATTGGCAAACTCCTACCCATCCATCAAGACAGACTCAACGTCTCCACCTCCTCGATGCCTCGCCTGATGCCCAGGAGAGTGTGCCTGCTGCCCCCACGGCCACAGCCCTGTTTATTTGATGACGATAATTGCTGAGCGGAGCCCACGAGAAGGAGTGATCAGTTTCCATGCCCAGCCCGGCAGCTAGACGAAGCAGCCAGCCCGGCACATACAACGTTCTCAGTAGAGGTTCGTGGCCTAGAGGACCACACAACTTCCTCCTCAAGCTCCACCCCCAGCCTGTGGCCCTCCAGAGTGGGTGTGACCCCCTGCAGGGCCTGAAGCCCCACTGCTGTTTGAGAAGGGTCCTCTTCCCCCTCTCCCCTTGGCAACTTAACGAGCTCCACAGAGATCTGTGAGAACATCAGGTGAACCGAGAGGATCATCAAGAAGGTGACGAGTCTAGAGTCAGAAATCAGAGCAGGCCACCGACTTCCTCATATTCTGGAGCCTCGGTTTCACTTTGGATTTTCACTTCTCCAGCGGCAGAGGTTTAACAAGCCACAGATCTGAGGATGCGGTGCAGCTGGGGGAGGGAAGGCAAAGGTTCCTGGCCCACTCATTCTAAGCAAATCTGGAACACGGAGAGGAGAGAAACGGTCAGCACTGGCACTGACCCAGAAGCATCCCAGGGAGGTCCAGGGAGCGGCTTTAACAACAAGGAACATTTGTCAAGCCCTAAGAGCCAGGCAGGGGCACACCCAGAGTGGGCGGGTGGAAGCCGTAGCCCCGGGTGCAGACAAATAGAAATGGGTTGTCTCCAGAGAAGTTTAAAACAATACGACACACCAAAAGTCAGTCTGCTATTTATTCCCGCCATAGGCCAACAATTTTAAATAATATCAAGTAAATAAAATACTACTCCCCCCAAAGCTATTTTATTGTGCTAAATTCTCATTGCTGTAATTACTGCTGAGATTTAATTATATGTGTGTGTGTGTGTGAGCCTCAAATCAGCACATTTTTATTTCTTATTCTTTAAAATACCTTGTCCTCTACATAGAAGTTCAATCGCAAAACACCCAGTTATGCAGCCAGCCCGACACGCACAGGCTCAGCCACAAGTTGTCTGTTCCCCCAGTGAGTTCCAAATGGCTCAGAATGGTTTGAACTCACTTTCTGCACGGTTTGTGTCACCGACCCCCGTGGTTCTACATTTTCCTGTGTTTAAACAGAAGACAAAGAGTCTGCCCTCTCGAAACCATTCGTAGACGACCTGCTTCCGGGTTGGGAATTCGTAGGTGGCAGAGCAGCTCCCTCGCTGAGCTCTACTGAATGTCAGCCTCAACACAAGGGTTTGTAATTTAAAAAAATTTTTAAAGGGGGAAAAAAGGAGTGTGCTCCCCCGGTGCCGGAAGAAACTAAAAAGAAGTGTTTGAAAGCCTCAATCAATTTCACCAAGAGCTAGACTCTCCTTCTAAAGCAATGATTTAAATAAATGTCAATGTTTCCCATCGTTCAGCTATTTTTTCTGACTTTTGCAGAAGAAGAAAATCTTGGGAGAATTTTGCCAAATAAGACAAAAATTTATGATGAATTTTCTGGTGAAGATGTTTTAGTGAAAATGTTTCAAATGTGGAGATATTTAAAAGCCAATAGAATTGATTTTTTTTAAAAAAAAAAGACAGGCAGTATTGCAATTTCTGGAATTTATTATGAAATGGGAATTTTATGAATCTCTGATAAACTTATCCTAATGTTTAAGATTTTTCCTATTTGGATATCTGTTGTTTCATATGAAGAGAAGCTTTTGAAATTAAAATTTTAAAAACCTGTTCTTCAGTGAACTGTGAGCAAAGATGGATTGACAAATCAAGCTCTATTGAATATTGAACATGAACATGCAAAGAAGATCAATTTGGACAAAGTCATGGTCAACTTTTCAGAAGTTAAATTTCCAAAACAGACACTGTAATGTTATTATTATTCATTACTGTGACCAACCTATATGTAAGAATAAGTTGTTTTCAAAAATACGTACATGCAATTAAAAACCATTAATCTATTTTTTTTTCTATTTTTCTCTCTAACATTTACTTTATTTTTCATTTTTTATTTTTTCACTGGCATGATGTCACATACAAAGCTCAATAAAAGGAAATTTTCACTGGGTTTCTTTTCTGGACATTATCACTCTTCATTTCATGATTTTGACTAAAAATAATGTTGTCAGATAAAAGAGAGGGATATTCAAAAATGACCGCTCCAGGCATCAAATATTCCAGGTACATTCTGATGCCAGGCACAGTACAAAGCTCTTTACTGGGACTGAAATAATAATAACAGTGAATTACAGTCAGACACTTATATGTGTGCAAAACACTGTTCTGAGCACTTCGTAAGTAGTCACTCATATAATCATCACTCTGGGGAACAGAGTGGTTTTGAAACTTGATCAAAGTGCCACAGCTAAGTGCTCAGTGGGAACACAATCCTAGGGGGATCTACCCCCCAAGAACCTCTCTGCAGCCGGTCCTGCTGGGTTGAAAAGAAGGATTTGCTGAGCCCCTTTATGATTTCTGACCCACATCACAGGTTAGAAAAGGAAAAGTGAGAGCTGGGAAATTGCTGGCAGGGCTGGTCATGAGGTGCGGTCAGCTGAGACCAGAAAAGGCCGCTGTGGTCAGACCCAAGCAGGGTCAGGGGCAGCAGCTCCAGCCCCAGACACTCAGCCCCAGGGGCCAGTCCAGGTGTTCTGGTGGGACTCAGGAAGGCAGCACAGGGCCTTCGTGGAGCAGGTCGCCCCTTCTGCCTCCCTCCCCATGTAGGTCCGGTAGATCCTGCCTTCCCGGGGGGCCTGTTTCAGCGGGGCGGCCTCCACAGCTGCCCTGGCAAGTTCAAGCACCGAGACAACTGCAACAGGTGCCCGCTGACCCACATCCGACCCCTGCTGCCCGCCGGCGCACATCCTCAAGCATCCTCCCTCTGAAGTGACAACTCGGGCCGCAGGACGAGCCCCCCCAAGGTACGCCCCACACTTACGATGGGCGCGCGCATCTTCTCCCGCGATGTGGACCCTCACTTTCAGGCCGGAGTTCGCTTTCTCGGCTGGGTAAGCGCCTGAGGCGGGGAGAGCAGGGGATTCACTAGGTCGTGAACAGGAAACAGCCTCCCCGAGACCCCAGGGGCCGGGGGTTTCTGGCGGAGAGACCCTGCGCGGTGCGCCTCCGACCCGGTTCAGGAACAACCGCCCACCCCTCGGAGTTCCCCCCGCCGCCTCCCTGCCCTGCTCTTGGCCGAGAATGGATGAAACCCTTGAAGGGGGCAGGGAAGGGTCACCCGATACCTGAGAGGCGGGGAGCGCGACCAGTGTCGCCGGCCCAGGGCGCCGCGCCCCAAAACGTCGGCCCGGGCCGCCCGCGCCCGGCCCTCCCTCCCCGGGGACGCGGTGCCAGGAGGCGGCGGCCGCTCGCGGGCGGCTCCCTAACTTGTTTACTCGCTCCTCACCCGACTCCTCCGTCCCCCACACAGCCCTCGGCGCCGGGAGAGCCGCCCCAAGCAACGCACCCTTCCTCAGCCCCCGGAAAGGACCGCTCCACCCACCTCCTGGACTTGGAGGCAGCGCGGCAGCCAGCGCAGTGGAAACGAGTTTAATGGCCGCAGAGGCCGGGCCAGCGTGAGGTCACCCGGCCCCTCCCCGGGTGACTGGCTAATGAGAGCCGCGCAGAGCTCCCTGCCCCCGGCACAGGGACAGCCGGCTCGGCCTCCGGGCCAGGCGGGCCAGGATGCTTCTCGCTCTCCCCGACCGCCGCTCCCCGGAGGCGCCCGCTGAACCCGGCTCCAGGGCCACTCCTCGCCCCGTCTACACGCGCCCTGCAGGCCGGCCCAATATTTAAGAACGTGTTGTTACTCTAGCTTACCTCCTCCACTCGAGTGGGCTTATAGTTCAAAACTGTATTAAATTTTAAAGCCATTTGAAGGCAAGGAGCTAGCAGAAAGCATCTTGAACTATTGGGTCTTAAACCATCATATAGCCTGCGAACCTGACACACAGTAGGCATCCCATGAATGAATGAATGAATGACCAAACACAGGCCCTTCCTCTGTGCTGGGCTGTGGCTCCACAAGAGCGGAACTAGCTCTACATTCCCGCCGCTCCCAGCCAGCACTGAGCCCCAGAATCAGCATGCTTGGGCCAAATCCTGGTCCTGTCACTTGCTGGCCGTGGGGGCCAGGGCACCCTTCCTGAGCCTCACTTTGTTCATACGTAGAACGAAGTGATGATGATATTGTACAACTATAAGATAATATATAAAATGCATTCCCCAAAGGGAGAGCAACAAATGAAATGATGCCTATAAATTGCCGAGCCCGATGTCTGGCAGGTGGTAAATCCTCAGGACACATTGGCTGTTATTAACACGAGGAAAGGCGCACGCTCATCAACATCACACGTTATTCACCAGCTTCCCGACAAGGAGAGTCAGAGGCAATAAAGATAAATAGCAGAACTTTATGTGCATTACCACCCACCCAACAAATTGCTGCGCATGTTGAGCAATGGACTCTGTAAGGCGGTCCAAACTCAGGATAGAGAGGTTCGGTTTTGAAGAAACCAGACTGACTTCTGCCTCTCCTTACTCTCTGCTTCCAGAATCACCCAGATGTCACATCCTTTACTTTTTTATTCCTGTTGCTGTGGCGGGAAAAACAAAAAGCATCCCGAGGGGTGGGGATATCAAGGAAGTGATTTTTACCTTTCATACAGCTCTCAAAAGAGGAGCTCTGTAAGAAAGGCCCCCGGACTGAGAAGCTGCCACGTGATCCCGGCACCATCACCAGCAACACCGTCCCTAAGCCCCATTCCAAGTCCATCACACGGGACAAGGGGACAGCCGTGCCAGGATCAAACCAATAGCTGTCTCCAAAGCCTCCGGTATTTTCTGTAATCACAGTTATGGAGACCCGTTCTTCTTCTTGTGACAGGGAAGAAACATTAATTTTTAATTATTTGCAGTCTCTCCATTCTCTGCCTTCCGAGGAGGAGAATGGCTCCTCCAGGAGAATCCACTGTTTTGCTGTCTCTGAGGAAAAAGTAACTGAGAAGGTGGGAGGAAATGGCACAAGGCTAAATGCTGTGTAGGTAAGAGACCCTGTGGGGATTCTGAGGGGGCAGGGTGAGAGGAGAAGGCCAGGGCAGGAGAAGAGGGGAGAAGGGAGGAGAGAGAGAGGACAGGCAAACCGCATTTAAGGAGCAGAATCCATAGGAGCATTTCGTGAAAACACGAGGGTTTCTGTTGCTTAACGGCAACTTTCAAAACAGGAGCAGTCCTCATGGGAACGGTCCTGAAGCTCCGTCAGCCAACTGAATACAGGCTTTTTACATGTGTCCCAGCTACTCTGGTGAGGCTTTGTGATTATCCAATTTTGACAGTTTGCTCTGATCAGAAAAATCACGCTTTTATGAAAGAAAAGGAAGGTGAAGTAGAACTTTCTCCTGAATCCTCTATCTCTGAAACTCCTCAAGTCCTACTGAAGCGGAGAGCAAATCCCTATTGCGAGGTCCTGAAGAGTTCCTGATGCCAGCCCTGATATGGGTCGCCTACATTAAACCCAGCATATATGGGGTTAAAACCAAACGCACTCCTTCCCTTCCCCTGCTTCTCTAAGTTATATTCCTATGTAAATATCAGATTTTTAAACCTTTGTATCCCTGAACTTCATAAGGCAAATAAAAGTTACAGATTGTTAGAGCCCAGGTGGCCTCATACTAACATTTTGGCTGGCTATGGGTCCTTTGAAGTTTTATTACAGGGAAACTGACATCCAGAGACTATCAAGAAGCTGAAGCTTCCCAGACCCCAACTCCTCAGCTTCCTGGCACCAGAATCCACCACCCATCATGGAGGCAGACAACCAAGGACACCCACCTTCAGATTGCCTTATCTCACCATCCCCCTCCCTGCAAGCATTCCTCACAACCTTTAAAACCCCTTGCCTCCCATCTTTCTGGGAGATGAGATGAACGTGGGGGCTGACTTTCATCTCCCGACTGATGTCACCCAAAATAAAAACCCTTTCCTTGCCATGAGCCTGGCATTCCAGTTTTTATTTGGCTCCTTTTTTGTGGCAGGTATAGAACCTATGTTTGTGTCTGGTAACAATTTGGCGAGCCATCCAGGAGGCTCTTTGCTTGTGGCTCTATGGCCAGGGCTGACACAGATCTCCTGGGAAACAGTCCAGCTGCTGCCTAGGTGATTTGCCATAGGGACTGTCCCTGGTACTTTCCATCTGACCCGGCACTGCAGGCCCTCGGCACATTTTCTTGTAGCAAGGAAACAGGCTCTAGATTTGTTTGTTTTTGCTTCTTGTGAGTCAATGGACTCAATCTGGAATAGGGTAAGTTGCCTCAGGGACACCCATTAACTCCCTTCCCCTCCATCTAGGGTCCTTCCATTTATGGAAGGGCCATCTGGGGTCCTTTCCATTCACAGAGGGGCCATTTCAGCACGCATTTGGAGTGGGAACAGTTGTTGGTCTTTCTACCCTAAATCTGGGAACCAGTTCACTGCCGTCTGGTTTTTCTCTGTCTGGATCTGTGTGTCTGTCCATCTCTGTGTATTGGAATGGGGAACATGCCCTCTGTCCCCAAGTGGAGCCCACTGGGGCTGATTCTGAGTAGATGGTCTGATCATAGTTATAAGCCAATGTCTAAAAAGAGATGATTTTCTTTTGTAATACCACATGGCCACAATATTCTTTAGACTCCAGAGAAAAAATGGCCAAACAATGGATCCTTAAGTTGGAAAATTTTTTAGAGAGCTCTCATCATGAAAAGACCAAGTTAGAAGGAATATACAATGACTAGTCTTAAGAACTTAATCAAATCTGGGGTCTCAGCTTCTTCTCATGGTCTTACAGATGCTAATGAAAACATTAAGTTAACAAAAGAATAAAAGGAAGCTGAGGAAAAATAAAGGGACTCTTTTCAACAAGGTGGAAATTTTTAAAAGAGTTTTGAAAAAGAAGAAGAAGGTAAATAAGACAGTGGATTAAATAAGAAAAATATTAAGGGAAAGATGAAACAAAGAGAAATCAAAAAGGGAAGAGTCACAGGATTCATCTCAATGGGATGGAAATCTTTAACTAGTTATTAAAAAGAAAAATGTAGAAAATAGGTAGGCAAAAATCAGATAAATTGCAGCTCTCTATCAGAATAGGTTAGAAAACACTTAATTATAACATCAAAAATCAAGAGAATGGGGGGGGCCGCCCGGTGGCGCAGCGGTTTAGTCCGCGCTTGGCAGCCCGGGGTTCACGAGTTCGGATCCCAGGCGCCCGCCGACGCACTGCTTGTCAGCCATGCCGTGGCGGCGTCCCATATAAAGTAGAGGAAGATGGGCACGATGTTAGCCCAGGGCCAGCCTTCCTCAGCAAAAAGGGGAAGATTGGCAATAGATGTTAGCTCAGGGCTGGTCTTCCCCACAAAAAAAAAAAATCAAGAGAATGAAAACACCAAAAATAAACATAACCTCATCACTTTAAACACAAAATCACAACACAAGATGGAAAAAGTTGTGACAATAATAACTTAGAAGGGGAAGAGGAAAGGGACAGAATCAACTAGGTCAAAGGAAATAAGAGGCCATCAGAAAATGGACTATCTCATCTATGAGATTTTTTTATATGAACCTCATGGTAACCACTAAACTAATATTCAGAACAGAAACACATACAATAAGTAAAGAGAAGACTAAGAAAACCATCACACAGAACTACCAAACTGAATTGGTAGTCCGAAACACACAGGACAAGAAACAAAGCAAATGCAAAAGAACTGGAAAATGAGTGATAAAGTAGCAACATTAAGCCCTTGTATATCAATAATCACTCTAAATGTAAATGGATTGAATTTTCCAATCAAAAGACACAAAGTGGTGAGATGGATTAAAAAATAAGATCCAACAGTATGCTGCCTCCAGGAAACACATCTCAGCTCTAAAGACAAACACAGGCTCAGAGTGAAAGGATGGAAGACAATACTCCAAGCTAATGGCAAACAAAAAAGAGCAGGTGTTGCCATACTTTCATGAGACAAAGTAGACTTCAAGATAAAAAGGGTAATGAGAGATAAACAGGGGCAATATATAATGATAAAAGGGACACTTCACCAAGAAGACATATCACTTATAAATATCTATGCACCCAACACAGGAGCACCAAAGTACATAAAGCAACTATTAACAAACCTAAAAGGAGATATTAACAACAACGCAATAATAGTAGGGGATCGTAAGACTCCATTCACATCAATGGATAGATCATCCAGACAAAAAGTCAATAAGGAAATAGTGCACTTAAACAAAAAACTAGACGAGATGGACTTAATAGATGTATACAGAGCACTCCACCCCAAAGCAGCAGATTACACATTCTTCTCAAGTGCACATGGAACATTCTCAAGAATAGACCATACATTGGGAAATGAGGCAAACCTCTATAAATTTAAGGAGATTGAAATCATTACAAGCATTTTTTTCTGACCATAATGCTATGAAACTAGAAATCAACTACAAGAAAAAAACTGGGAAAGTGACAAAGATGTGGAGACTAAACAACAAGCTACTGAACAACAAATGGATCATTGATGAAATTAAAGGAGAAATCAAAAAGTATCTGGAGACAAATGAAAATCAAAATACACCATACCAACTCATATGGGATGCAGCAAAAGTGGTCCTGAGAGGTAAACTCATAGCAATACAGGCCCTCCTTAACAAACAAGAAAAATCCCAAATAAGCAACCTTAAACTATATCTAACAGAACTAGAAAAAGGACAACAAACAAAGCCCAAAGTCAGCAGAAGGAGGAAAATAATAAGAATTAGAGGAGAAATAAATGAAATTGAAACAAACAAACAAAAAAAAACAGTACAAAGGATCAATGAAACAAAGAGTTGGTTCTTTGAGAAGATACAAAATATTGACAAATCCTTAGCTAGACTCACTAAGAAAAAGAGAGAGAAGGCTCAAATAAATAAAATTTAAAATGAAAGAAGATAAATACCACAGAAATACAAAGGATAATAAGAGAATACTATGAAAAACTATTTGCTAACAAATTGGGCAATCTAGAAGAAATGGATAAATTCTTAGACTCATATAACCTCCCAAAACTGAATCAAGAAAAAATAGAGACTCTAAATAGACCAAACACAAGTAAAGAGATTGAAACAGTAATCAAAAACCTCCCAAAAAATAAAAGTCCAGGACCAGATGGTTTCCCTGGAGAATTTTACCAAACATTGAAAGAAGACTTAATACCTATCCTTCTCAAACTTTTCCAAAAAATAGAGGAAGATAGAACACTTCCTAACACATTCTACGAGGCCAACATCACCCTGATACCAAAGCCAGACAAGGTCAATACAAAAAAGGAAAACTACAGGCCAATATCACTAATGAACATAGATGCAAAGATCCTCAACAAAATATTGGCAAACTGAATACAGAAATACATTAAAAAGATCATACACCATGATCAAGTGGGATTTTTGCCAAGGACACAGGGCTGGTTCAACATCTGCAAATCAATCAACATGGTACACTACATTAACAAAATGAAGAATAAAAACCACAGGATCATCTCAATTGATGCAAAGAAGGCATTTGACAAGATCCAACATCAATTTATGATAAAAATTCTCAACAAAATGGACATAGAAGAAAAGTACGTCAAATACAATAAAGGCCATATATGACAAACCCAGAGCCAACATCATACTCAAAGGGGAAAAACTGAAAGCCATTCCTCTGAGAACAGGAACAAGACAAGGGTGCCCACTCTCACCACTCTTATTCAACATAGTACTGGAGGTTTTGGCCAGAGCATCTAGGCAAGAACAAGGAATAAAAAGACTCCAAATAGGCAACGAAGAAGTGAAACTCTCACTATTTGCTGATTACGTGATTTTATATACAGAAATCCCTAAAGAATCCATTAGAAAACCATTAGAAATAATCAACAACTACAGCAAAGTTGCAAGGTATTAGATAATTAGTTAAAATGTCCATTCTACCTAAAGCAATCTACAGATTCAATGCAGTTCCAATCAGAATCCCAATGACATTCTTCACAGAAATACAACAAAGAATACTAAAATTCATATGGGGCAAGAAAAGACCCCGAATAGCTAAAGCAATCCTGAGAAAAAAGAACAAAGCTGGAGGCATCACAATCCCTGACTTCAAATTATACTACAAAGCTATAGTAATAAAACAGTCTGGTACTGGCACAAAAACAGACACATGGATCAATGGAACAGAATTAAAAGCCCAGAAATAAAACCACACATCTATGGACAGCTTGTCTTTGACAAAGGAGCTAAGAACATACAATGGAGAAAGGGAAGTCTGTTCAATAAATGGTGCTGGGAAAATTGAACAGCCACATGCAAAAGAATGAAAGTAGACCATCTTCTTTTGCCATACACAAAAATTAACTCAAAATGGATCAAAGACCTGAAAGTAAGACCTGAAACTATAAAACTCCTGGAAGAAAATATAGGCAGTACACTATTTGACATCAGTCACAGGGGGGTCTTTTCAAATTCCATGTCTACTCAGACAAGAGAAACAAAAGAAAAAATAAACAAGTGGGACTTCATCAGATTAAAGAGCTTCTACAAGGCAAATGAAACCAGGATCAAAATGAATAGACAACCCACCACCTGGGAGAAAATATTCGCAAATCATATATCCAACAAGGAGTTAATCTCCATAATATATAAAGAACTCACACAACTGAACAACAAAAAAACAAACAACCCAATCAAAAACTGGGTAGAAGATATGAACAGAAAATTTTCCAAGGAAATTATACAGATGGTCAACAGGCACATGAAAAGATGTTCAACATCACTAATCATCAGGGAAATGCAAATCAAAACTATACTAAGATATCACCTTACACCCATTAGAATGGCTATAATCACCAAGACAAAAAACAACAAATGTTGGAGAGGTTGTGGAGAAACGGGAACACTAATTTACTGCTGGTGGGAATGCAAACTGTTGCAACCTCTATGGAAAACAGTATGGAGATTCCTCAAAAAATTAAAAATAGAAATACCTTATGATCCAGCAATCCCACTATTGGGTATCTATCCAACTGACCTGAAATCAATAATCACCAAATATAACAATCCCAAACCTGGGGAAGGAGCTGAAAATACCAGTGAATGAAGTCAATAGATCTCCTAAATATATAAACATGGAGAGTAATAACTAGAATAATAGCTGATGATATTTGATGTCTCATGATGTTTTTGTAGACAATCTAAATATAATTGTTGAGGACAGGTAAACTAAATAGATATAAAAAAGATAAAATTTCTTGGAGGAACTTTTTAACAACAATTATGTTTTATGGTATATATGCCTGAAAAATAACTTCCAAAATATTCTTGGTAACTTAAAACTTTAGAGTTTTGCTATAATTAAGTAAATGATAAAATTGGTTGAGTATCTAGGTCATTTCCACAAAAGACAAAATATTAAAAATGGATTACTAAGCATAGATTTGCCTGCCTTTGGTTTCTTATCTCAAAGAAACTGAAAGATGCTTGAGTTTGTTGATAAACATGTTTTGTGCATGCTAAGGAATTTTCTATGGGAAAGCACATATTTCTAGAAAGTCTGTATACAAAGAAAGTGAAATGTATATTTTCAGTAAAGGAGGTATAAAAAATAGAGATATTTTTGTTTATTTTGTTCAAGAAAGATAAATTTGTCCTAAAATACTAGGAGGGAAAAAAGAAGACAGGGGACAAATTCTAAATGTAAAAAAGAAAGTTATAAAAATGTTTGTGGAGGAAGAACCCTGAGAAAAAATTTTATACATGGTCAAGTAGGCTAAGATTGAAGTAAATCTAATTAAGTAAATAAGTTTCACTATGAAAAGTAAGCTGGTACAAATTAAAATTCTGCTTTCTATCTCTTAGAAGGAAAATTTTCTTGAACTTTTTGTCTGCTCTTGATAAAAACATTATTAAATGTTTTTTGTGGGGTTTTTTAGCTGTTTTTACTCTGCCTTTGACTGCTCCTGTTGTCACTTTGATTGAATAGATAACTAAGCATTGTTTCCTATTTCCAAATGTTTTAAAATTTTTGATATTTTTGACAAAATTCCCCCAAAATTAAAGTCTTCTTTTGACTTAAAAAGAAGGGGGCCAGCCCGGTGGTACAGTGGTTTAGTTCATGCTTGGCAGCCCGGGGTTCACGGGTTCAGATCCCGGGCACCTGCCAACGCACTGCTTGTCAGCCATGCTGTGGTGGTGTCCCATATAAAGTAGAGGAAGATGGGCATGGATGCTAGCCCAGGGCCAGTCTTCCTCAGCAAAAAGAGGAGGGTTAGCAATGGATGTTAGCTCAGGGCTGGTCTTCCTCACAAAAAAAAAAGAAAGAAAAAGAAAACTTTGGGAATTTCCAATTAGTCCTGAAACTTCTCAAAAATTTGTTCTTTCTATAAAGAGGAAGATATTAAACTGACTAAACCTACTTGATATGTTAAATTACATGGGAAACATTATCAAATAAATGATAATCAGCCTTCCTGGGTTATATTGTGTGGGTAAATGCTATTGATATACATGTTTGAAAAATTATATAACATTCCTAAAATTCTGATCTGTCCTGATTGTCAGTCATAATTCTGGCTATTACCTTAAAGTGTTGGATGTCACAGAAATAGCCAAGCTTCTTTGTCAATTGCCATTTTTAAGTCTTTTGTCCTTTTACTCTGATGCTTTTGCAAATGTGTTTCATCTTCAGAGAGATTCATGGAAAGGACTCTGACACTTGCTCTAGAATACAGGTTTCTGATAAACCTTCAGATTATGAAACTGAGCTGGGTAAGAAATTACACAAATGTAACTGAAAAACTGATGGCCTCATGAAACTGCTAACAGAATATCAAGAGTTGGTTACATGAAACTAAATGAACTGATAAGGATGATTATAATTTTTATGACTTTTCATTTGAAATATTGCTGATTTTTTTAATGTTTTGTTTTTTTCAGATTTAAGGAAAACTTTTTCTCTTTTCTCTTAAGTATGACTTATAACAATTTGGTAAATTATACTTTTGTAAACAAAATATAAACATTTAACTTTTTCTCCCTACCTGATCCTTCCAGAATTTAGAAACTCTTAGTGGGTGAATATTCTTATTTTCATGGCAATATAGTTATTTGCATAAATTCAGTAAGAATCTGTTCTCCTTATAACAAGACACAATTGGAAACACTGGTTATATTACCAAAGCTTTGACTGGAATGTCATATTTAAGAAAAATATGTATAGACTCAGATATGACCAGACAGCTTTTGAGGAATGAAGGTTGACTTTGTGGAATAAAACTACTTGGAAATATTGGCCTGACACCTTGCTTACAGGGTTCCCATCAATATTATCAAGTAAGTAAAGAAGGTCACTTTTCTGGCAGGTGCAAGGAACCTCAAAATATTATGGGAAACCTCAAAAAAGAGAGGAATTCACCCAAATCTGTAGTAGTACAGGCAGAGTCTAATAAGTCCTTGGTCTGGATTTTGTGGCCTCAAGAGGCCTTTAAAGTTCAATCTGAGATTCCTTATAAAAAGTTCCAGCAAAGCAGATTTAAAAGAGCCTGTATGATCAACTGCTATTCTTGCTGTACGTATGTAAAAATTGGACCAAGTTTATTGAAACTAGACTTATTTACAAGCCAATGAGTCTTAATTTAGCTATCTTTGGAAAAAATGAGGGTGATTTTAGAGAGGAAAAATTATGTTTCAATAGAAACTATAATACACAATTGTGGATGTTGGATTTTGGTTCTGTTCATTGTCTTTGAGGTTTTGTTTTCTACCTATAAAGTGGACTAGATCCTGAATTCTTCTAATCTCCTGAAATATATGGTACAATTCTACAAACTAACATTTTCCATTTTTTCCATCATTTTCATTTGGAATCATTGAGAACTGAACCTGACCTTTTTCCTGAAGCCTGCAAACTGAAGCTGGACATCTTGATATAAATTTAAGAAAGATTCATGCTTGTTGCTGTGTAAGCCACTCAGAAAGATACCTGAACACCCAATGACACCATCAGAGACATTTCAGACTGCAAAAGATGGTTTAACTTTGACTTCTAGAAATCTTCTTGATTGGCTGCCCCCTGGGCTCAGAAACTGGTTTACAATTTGCTCCAACCATTAACCTTGTTCTTTCTTTTTGTTTATCTAGAAATACTTCTTATTAAATACCTGGTTACTTATTTACACAATATAGGCCTAACTTTGGGAGCCCACCTGCATCACCACCTTACTAAGAGACTGGTTCAAAGAGATGGATCAACCTATGCCCCTTATCAGCAGGTATCCCCAGAGGTACCAGGTACAGACTGTTTTTCAGGACTGTTTTCTTGGATTCCCCAAGGAATTAAGTCTATTTTTCAGAGACTGTTAAAATTTGGGTTGTCTACACTTCTTATCCTTCTGGTCAGATAATGTGCCTTTAGATGTTGTTCCAAAACTGTTGAACAAGGTATAAAAATTCTAATAATACAAAATATCAACCTAAAGCCAGGAATGAGAAAATATTTCCAAGTAAGTGCAAAGCAGTCTCATTCCTCTAACCCAGACCTATGCCCTGATTCAGCAGGAAATGGCTAGATTGGTTGTTCCCCCAAATCCCTCAAGATTGAGGGATGAACATAAAATAGGGGGGAATTGATACCAGCCCTGACACAGGTCCCTTACATTAAACCCAGCATATATGGGGTTAAAACCAAAGCAGTCCTTCCCTTCCTCTGCTTCTCTAAGTTACATTCATATGTAAACATCAGTTTTTTAAACCTTTGTATTCCCGAACTTCATAAGGCAAATAAAAGTTACAGATTGCTAGAGCCCAGGTTGCCTCATGCTAACATTCTGGCTAGTAACAGGTCCTCTGAAGTTTTATTACAGGGAAACTGATATCCAGATACTATCAAGAAGCTGAACCTTCCCAGACCCCAACTCCTTGGCTTCCTGGCAGCAGAATCCACCAGGATCCCTTGGGAAATCCAAGAAAACAGTCCTGAAAATTGACAACCAAGGACACCCACCTGCAGATTCCCTCATCTTGCCATCCCCTTCCCTGCAAGCAGCCTCACAAGGCCAAATGCAGGCTAGTGGGAAAGCACCAACCAGCAAAGCCACAGGCTCCCCCTCCCTACAAGCAGCTACATTCCTTGCAATCATTAAAACCTCTTGCCTCCCATCTTTCAGGGAGACAAATTTGAGGGCTGACTCTCCTCTCCCGGCTGAAGTCACCCAAAATAAAAACCCTTGACATAAGCCTGGTGTTCCATTTTTTATTTGGCCCCTCTTGTGTGGCAACTAAAGAACCTGTGTTTGTGGCCAGTAACATTCCCACTGAGTAAATGTGCAGCATAACCACGTCTACTTCCCCTTAAAAGAACATTCCTGATATGTTCCAGGCTCTCTCAATCCATTATGTTAAATGGCCAGTCTGGGGAACTGGCCACTGCAGTAGACGTTTGTTCCTGTCTGTTCGGCATTGTCATTTGGTGACTCTGTGGTTCCCGTGGAGCTGCAATAATAGTGCCCCATCGCCCTGACTAGAGACACATATGATCTAGGTCTGGCTGGTTATCAGCCCAGCCACCAGGCTACAGTGATTGACCCTGGAAGGAGAATCTGACACAAGCCAGAGCAATCAGAAGCCCTTTCCAGGATGGAGATATATATATATATATACACACACACATTTTTTTAACAGGCAGTGGTTTTTTTTAAAAAGGCTCTTTCCTCTGGGGATATTAAAGTGGGATGATGTAAGCCTGGAACCATTTGTGCCCGCCCTCCCCTGCAGCTCGGAGGAAATCCATGTTAGCAGATAACGCAGCCAGTATGTACTTGAGATAACAGCCCTGTTGACATTTGAGTTCTCATAGTGCCTGATGGCAGTTTTACCCCTAGACATCCAGTTACAGTTCTATTGTTTTAATTAGAGTTGGACTCATCTTTGGCAAACTGATACATCATAATTAAAGGCAAGAAGGTCAGTGCATCAAAGACAAGCCAGTTTGCCTGATTTCTCCACATCCACACATGACCACACACACCCCCTTTCCTTCTCTCCAGCTTATGCCGACAGGGCATCAACTCTCTGATGGTAGCCCCCAGGTTTTCAGGGTACTCCTCGTATCATATCAACATGTGAGTGTGCCCCTTCCTTCCTAAACTGTGATGAACTCGAGTGCAAGACTTAGCATGGCGCCTGACATATTATCACCAGGCCATGACCCCACCCAGTGTATGTTTCAAACTAGGAAGAAATCTTATTGTAAGGCTAAATAGGGCAAGGAACCCTTTAACCAGTTGGCTCCAGATGGGGCAACTGAATGAAAGTGCCACAAATCCAAGGGTCCTCACAAGTCCATGTTACTATAAACACAAATGGTGTTAGATTTGAAAAACATGGCACCTCCTGCAGTATGCCTGTGAGATCCTAGTTGAGTACTGTTTTGTGGGACAGGGAGCTGGGTCACTCAATCCACATTAACACGACTACCTTTACACTGAGTTGTCCCTCCCCTTAGATACTCTCTTCACTTTGCCAAGCCCAAATCTGCTTCATAAATCTTCCCACATTGAAGAATAAAGAAAGGAAAAACACAGGTAACATGGTGCTGTGATCTTTATTCCATTAAATGACCTTACAACTAAGAAACAGAAACATGCTTCTAATATACTAATAGCATAATCTCATCTCATTGCACTTTTTAAAAAGTATGTTAAATTTTAAAGCCATTCAAAAAGGGTCTAGCAGAAAGTCCTTTTAACAATTTTTTTTTAAAGAAAAACGAATGAGAGGAAAATTTGTATATATTCAAGATGAATAACAACTCCTTTGAGGCTCAAGTCCATGACAGCATTTATCATCTAAATTGGAGCTTTGGGAACCAGATGCAACCTTCCCTTGTTCATAAGGACATACATGTACATTTCAGTTCTGGCATGTGAAATTCCTTCCCAAGGGAGAAAAATCTCTTTTAAAATCTTTCTGCCCCTAGATCTATTCTAAAAGTTCCTGATCTGGGTACTTTTATCCTCAATCTTCAAAGTTATGATCCTCTCCTTCCTTTCTGTTATTTTTATTTATGGCTTAAGGTTTTCTAGGCGTCAAAGACGGGTTCAAGTCACAGTGCTGAATTTTGCTTTTTAAAAGAAAAACAACTTTCAAAATAGTTTTCTTAATCCTAATTACACCTGTTAGCAACTAGGAAACTTATACATTCATTTTTCAGAGAAGGCACTACAACATCCTAATTTAGAAAAACGGCTTAAAGGAGCTTCGATAACCCCACACGTTAAAGGCATCCTCATCACTCTGAACACTGTGGAACTGTCTGTGACCGCATGCGCAGCAGACCACCTACTCTGAGCCTCAGGTAAAAGCTGTCCACTCGCCTCAACAATACTGAATTGCACTTTCCCATCCACCGAACAGTGTCTCTCCCTGTGGTCTCTGAACCACCCGCGATGCTGTTTATAAAAATGGTGATTCCAGGGCCACTGCCCAGACCAACTGAGGCAATCCCTGCGTGGAAAGGTGGGAGTTTGAATTTTTTTTAAAGAAGCCTCCCAGGTAAGTCTTCTGTACTCCAAGGCAGATGAGAACCACAGCCCAAAACACAGCTGCAATACGACAACATAAGGAAAACCACTTAATTGCCAATGGTCTTTTACAGTGGACTTCTTAATGTCATCTACAAAAATCACTTACACAAATAGTTTGCACTTCCATAACTGAAGCTTGTCTTCATTGTGCCTTTATCCCTTGACTAAAATTTTTGTTGGAACTAAATGTAAGGCAGAATGATGTAACCCACGTTGGCTACCTTAGATGGTAGCCATCCTAAATTAGATTTCAATAGTTCTGTGGGGTGAAAAAAAGTTCTATGAAGACTTCCATATAAGTTACATTATCAAAAAAAACCAGAAAAACAGAAAAAAAAAAAACTAGTTTTTTATCACTTTTGCCGGGACTTAACCTGCTTAATTTCTCTGCAAGTCATCTATATATACATACTCACCCAAACTCACCCTATTCAGACTCCATTGTTTTAAGGCAGGTGGAACGCTGGGTACGACCTACTAAAGAAACATACTGCCAGGACAAGGCAGGGTTTTTTTTTCTGTTTGTTTGCCTAAAGCATTTTACTTCAGGTGAGTAAGAGAAAAAAGAAAGAACAGGTAAAGTAAAAGCAATCTTCACAGGCAATGTTACGAAGTACAAACAGAGTAGGTGTTAACACATAAACCTCCATGGAAACAACAGGTTTCTCGGAATACTGCCAAACAAGGTATGGTCTGAAGACGTGCTATCATTATACGTCGTCGTTTGCCCTCATTTTGTCAACAAACCAATCTAGAAAGATTTCTCAGTGAAAGAATCAAAATTTTGATTCTACTATTTTTACTATAAGAAGCTAATTGGAAGTATTAAAAAAACAAGAAACTTGAACTTCTCCTGAAATTCTTTTCCTAGAAAGTTTTTAAAACTTCCTTTTATATGTCAATAGGAACATGCCCCATATACTGTTAAGAATGTGCAAATTAAGAAAGCTCGTGTGGAAAGGCCAGCCAGGAGTGACAGAGCAACAGACACCAGCAAACACAGTCTGGGCTCCTAAGTAATGTACCTGATCCACAGATTAAAGGCTGTGGGAGGTTACGAGGTAAAAGACATTCATTTCAACCTGGTTATCAATCTCCCCAGGACTACTTATAGTCAGCAATGGTAATGCATCTTCTACTGAAAAAGTTGATATAAAACCATCCATTTACTGTTAAAGGAGAAAAGAAAACTCATAAGAATCCTCACTGAGAAAACTTTATAAACACTTTCTGGAGGCAGAATAAGTTAACTAATAAAGACCAAAAAAAATAAGGCTTCCCCAGGGTAATTAAACCAAGTTATTCCTTTAAGATCAAAACAGAAATGGTGAATTTAAACAGTAACTAAATCTTAAGATTTCATTAAATTAACACATTATCATTTTTAAATTTTAAAAACTCTAATACTTTAGTATTAAAATAAGTTTTAGACACATCACACTTTTCTCATCATTAAAAGTATGATCACTTTAGACAATTATTCTGAAATCTATAAATGTGCTTTAGAATGCATTAAAAGCTAAATATCTCAATATCTGTAAAGGCTTTAGCTAATAAGTATGAACCTTCAGGAAGATGAGAGGCCACCTGAAAAGGCATCAAAATTTCAAAATGAAGCTTTCAATTTAACAGTCAAAGCTAAGCATCAGATATGCAAGTACACAGTTTTTAGAACAAGCTGGAATCATCCTAAAATTTAATGGTGATTAAATAGAAAAGCAAGAACTTCAGGGCAAGATGGTATGTAAATATGAAAAAAATATAAAATGCTTGGCATTAATTCAGGATTTATAAAAATACTTGCGTGGTAAAGTGTTAAAATAGTTGAAAGAAAACTCTTTGACCAAGATTACATGCTAACAGAGACTTTCTTTCTTCCACCTTCCATTCATACTTCACTCAGATTTTTGCCTATGCCCTCCCACCTCCCTCCCACAACAGAAATTAAATTATCTTAAGAATTAAGGCTCACATACCTGAAAGTTTATATACCTGTTTGCAGGCAAGTTTTATGAAGTTTTTAAATCCATACTAATTCACCATTATAAATCAAAGGAAAAGGCAACTAATAGATAAAAACTTTTTATCACACAATCAAGGTAAATAATAAAGAATTATTGGATACGTCTAGGTATTGTCCATATTTGAGTGGGACTTTGGTCCTTACTAAGCCAAAGCTATTTTAAAGCTACCAGACTAGTCAAGTAAAGTGAAATAAAGATTCACTAAACAAAATTGACAGTTTTAGCTTTATTATTAAAAATACTAGACAGTGCATAGGAGAATGTAAATAAATGTTTTGGGTAAAGACCTAATTTACTGCTAAGCCACATGAAACAGGACATCAGTGAAAGGCAGTAATGTTTGGTAATGTCTTTGCTCTAATTCTTAATAAAGTTCTGCTCTTATGCAGAACTCTCAAAAACAAACCCTCTCAAATGACAACTATGTGTGAGTCACGAAGAAAACATACACGCACATAAACCTACGAACAGTGAATCTGACCAAGGCACATGTTCAAGTGACTTATCAGAGGTCACACGGTTCATTTAGATTCAAGCTTTTTTCTTGAAGTATCAAGTCATTCCTTTTATTATGACCTGCTCTGGCTTTTCAAGGCATGTCTGCCTCTTTTCTAGAAAGAAGCTATAGGAATGAAGGCAAAAAAAAAGAGTATGTTCCAATAAAATTGCCAGTCTGTCAGGTAAAAGACCTTAAATTTCAGCGTATGGTAGAATTAAATATGGTATTTTTCTACATTATGTGGCAACAGGATTCTCTAATATTATAAGATTTTAAAAGTGTAATGGCATCACTTTCAGTCAGTCCTTAGTTCCGAAGCTTTTGCAAGTTTTGTAAACTTTTAAAAAAGGAATCCTTCTCAAAAGAGTAAGGTATAAAAGAACTGACAAGTTTCACCCCAAAATCGCATCTTTCATGAGGTTATCCTCAATCCCCTCCCTATCGTGTCTTCACAAGCATGGATTCAGTCTTAAAAGGCACTAAGTGGCACATAAAGGACTTAAAACTGCATTTCTGTTTTTTCCTTTAGCTTTTTCCCCCCATAAAGTGCACAAAGCAGAGAGTAGTAAGAAAAAAGACACAGGCTTGGATCTACATCAGCAAAGAAAAGAGATGCTCCCAACAGAAATGGAAGTGTTTAAGAATTTGAAACCACAGGACAGGTCTGTTCGTTTATTAGTGCCGTGTTTCAGCTCTTCCCAGATGGTCCCAGGTCTGCGTGGCTCTGGAACTGAGCCTGTGGCTGTGGCAGAAACCCAGAAATCAGTAGGGACTGGTCGGGTTCTTGCTGGATTCTCTTGTTAAGATGCTACTGAGCTTTTTTATCCACGGGTGGTCTCCCAACAGCTGCATCCCTCACAGCAGCCTGAGTGGAATTACCAATATGAGAAGTAGCCTGCAAAAGTATATTTATTCAACATATAAGTTAATAAAATACAGCACAGCACCAAGAGAGTAAAAGTACTTGGAGATAAACTTAAAAATCTCTGTCTCCATCATTGGTATGTTACACAAAATAGGGGAATGAAAATGTAGGGGTCTGGGAAGCCCATGGCAGCAGCTAATTCCCAAGAGTCAGCTGTGCCTTTGCTCTGTGATTGGGGTAGGGTAGGCAGCTCTCCCGGCTTCACCACAAGCTTTTAACCTAACTGATCAGTTCACGCTACTCAGAAAAAGAAACCAATCAGAGTCTCAAGTACCTGTAAACCTGGAGATCACGTCAATGTCAAAAGCCATTGGCTTTCTGGAAGATTTCTTAAAGAGATGCCATCCATTAGGACTCAAAACAAAATTTCGTTAAGTTAATATTTTTCAAAGCTCTGGATTTTCAGTAAAGCAAATTAGCCTTAGACGGGGGAATCACACAGGAATTGTGTCTGAAGAACATGTAGTTAGAAATTTCCTATGAGGAATACAATATGTCTAAGTTGGAACTTTTTTTGCATTAAAGGGCAGTTTTCAGGCATGGAAACAAAATATTAGGAATAAATATTAATATCCTAAAGAAGGATAATAATACATAAAGCCTGTCAGGAAAAAAATGGCCAAAGGAAGTCTCTCATGCCTTCTTTCACTATGAAACTCTTCCGAACAGAGATATCTTAAATAGAAGCACAAATATCTGTCCACTACCAACCTCAGCCTCCTCAGCGGGCACCACTTACCTGCTCTAATACATACGCTGCACCAGAATCGATAGCTCCGCCCAGCTCACGGTACTGACCAGAATACCTGATGTAGCCCCAGGTGAGAAGCGCTATTAACAGCAGTCCAACCATACAGTTGAACAGCTGGGCCACAACCTCAAGACCAACAAAGCCAGTGAGGCCCGAGGCTATGTACAAAGCCACGATGCCCGTGAAGAGCACTGCAGGGGTTCGGAAGGTACTGAAGACGTTCTTGCTGCCGTTGTGCTTGCAGAAGTTCTCGTAGAGTTCCTTGATTTCCTCCTCCAGCTCCTGCTGGTAACGAAGGCTAAAATCCTTCCCACCCATCTTCTTGATCTTCTTAAAATGGTCTAGAGCAAGTTGTTTAAATTCACAGTGCTTCTCCTCTAGGATGTCTGGAGACAAATAAGGTTTCTCTCCCCCACAAACCTAAAAAGAATAAAGATTCAGTGTGTTGAAGATCCTTTCAAAAACAAGTGCCAAATAAAATAAAACAAGTGAAAACAGTGAAAAGGGTAGAATATTTTAAGATACTAGAAATTAACTTTAAAATGATGACCAAGAATAATAAAGTCTGGGTTCACTTCCTCTGAGAAGCAGACTTAAATAACCAGGGTGACATTGATCAGTGACACGGTAAGAAAGCCTTGTTAGAAACTAATAATTAGAAGGCCCCAATGACCAGGATGACCTGAGCACAGCACTGCTGCCTCATCATCTTAAGATACATTAAATAGGATCAAGTCTGGGCTTTGGAAGTCAGCAACAATGCCCAGGTTACAGATATTTCCGGATAAGACGCACGCCCAACATACCTCCTCCATGTTGTTATAATAAATGTCCTTGGCAGAGGCTGCAGCTGCTAAATTATTGGCTTCAGCAGTGGCCTTTCAAAAAAGGAAAGCATAAACTTTAAATCCTTCCTCTTTTATCATTCTTCCACAAATAACCAAGTAAAAATTTTCTCTCACCCTACTTCCCGTTCTTCCTTTATTATCCTTCTGCTATTTTTCAGGTTTCTATATAGACCAATTTATGAACTAAAAAACACATTTTCTGCCAAAAAATGTTCTCATACATAGGAATCTTTATCATAAATTAAGCCTCCAAAAACATCACTTCCTTTGCTTCAATTTTAAATGTTAAAAAATAGACCTAAGTCAAAAAAGGGAAAAAGTTGCTCTTTACAATATCAATCCCAAGCTCAAAGCTTCCTTTGTGAAAATGTTTTGCTACTAAAGAAATAAACATTTGGCAATAAATGGCCTTGTGTTCAGCACATGAAAGTCAGAAAGTATATGTTTTAACAAAATGACATCTTGAAAATATCAAAATATGGAAAATAAAACTAGTTGAAAATAAAAAACCTGATTAGTAAATAGTAAATAGATATGTCAGGACATGTTCTACTAAAGCAGACAACAGATAACAGGAAAATGATCTGTCTAACAAAACTGGGTATGTTTTGCCTGGGTATAATAAAACAGTGTTTTCTAAAGTATGCTTGGTGGGAAGACCAGCACTGTAAGAGAGCATCCTGTTTTAACTGTACCACCGTGAATGCAGACAAGAAAACCAGAAGGCAGTCACACTGCTGGAAAATGTGCTCAAGTTATCAGCCCTCAGCACAACAGGAAAGGAGAGCAAAAGCATTCCCTTCTCAAAGGCCTCTGCTTGCTGTACGCAGGTCAACTCAAGAATCAAAGGACACCATTTAGGATGTCAAAGAATTGCTCACCTGAAGCATGGATTTGGGGTGAGGCAGATCTTCTCCTTGGTAAATTTTAATATATGCCTTAGAATATAAACATAAAAATAATTATGAAAAATGTCCTTCTGTCATATCTAATCATACTTTAATTTTTAGAAACAGTGACCATACAACTGCATTTTCCTAAAGACCTAGATCAATACCCAGGAATTAGCAAAAACACAACACACCTTTGAGTGCATGTTAGCATTTTTAGTTAACTAAAAATTTCTCAAGCAGCACGAGCCTACCAGGCTAGATTCCCACCAGACTCCCCATGCACACTGGCCTCACCACTACCTGTGGGCAGAGTGACCATCCGCCTTGAGGTAGTCGTGTCACATCTAGGTGCCGTCTCCTCCTACTCACAGCAACTTCCTAACCACCTCCTGTCCACACCATCTTCCTTGAGGGACAATCTTCCTTTAGCCACAGTAATTACTCCTCTAAGAGAGTGCAAAGAACATCCATTTGGTTCTTAGACCGATGCTGCCACCCAGTGGCCCACTCCTGGAAGGACACTAAAGTCTCTGAAAATGCCTCCCACCATCTCTTCCATGAAACTTTCCCCTAAACTTTAAAATACTGAAATTCAAGTCAGTTTACAACCTAGATCAGTTTTGCCTAAAGTTAATATTTTAATAATTAAAACCCATATTTACCTTAAAATACTCCAATAGCCCCCGACAGGTGACTTTTGAGCCATTGATCTCCTTTTCCATTAAGTTAGCAGGGTTTAATACAAATGGTATCAGTGTCTGTAACTGCTCTTTGAATTCACTGGCAACATCTGTTCACAAGACCAAGAATAAGGAAAGAGTAAGCCAAACAGACTTATTCAACCAAAGCGAGCATGAAACGCAGTCTTCACAGTCCATCAAGACGTTTTAACATTTGCTGGTTGCAAGTGAGGGGAGGGTCCCAGATTGACACTTTCTGGCTATGACCAGGTTGCTGATGGCTCTCTGTCCTCATGGACCTTTCTGGCCTACCTCCCTTTTGCAGTAGTTAAGTCCTCTCTCGCCCAGAACAGAATGTGCAGAATGTCCTCACCCTGGTTTCATTCCGGAAGCTTCAGTCTGCTCCTTATCCTTTCAAGAAATTTCACTTTTTAAAGAATTTCATTCACAAGGTCTTCAAGAAATCAGCTATCAATCCCTCAAGTTCTCTCAGGCCAGGCCCTTGCTGCACCCTCAAGCTCCCCCTTAAATCCATTTAAGATCACTATTCATCCATTTGCTCTATTTTTGTTCATTTTTTAATGTTAAAAGAAGTAGAAGCATCTGAACCTCATGATATTTAGTTTCTATTATCTCCTCAGAGAGGTCCCTGGGCCACCCCAAAGGGAGACTACTGTTTCAGGAAGGTGACAGCTACTTTGCAGCCTCTACAAAGTTCCCACAGACGGCTCAGAAGAGCCATTAAATAGAGCTCTCTCCTCAAAGTGAGAACTAGCTGGTTCAACTAGGAAGGAATTAAAATACACGGAATCTGATTTCTAAAATCTAACATCTTCCCAGGTACCCAACTACTTCAAACCATCAACTGAAAACAAAGTGGGTGGGAATTCACATCAAGGTAGGAACTCTTCAACACTCCATAACCCTAATTTATAAAACTGAGACGTTCTTATTTTATTTATTCATTGAACAGTTTCTGAGCACCTTTTAGTGGCAGGCCTTGTTGTAAGAGTTGGGGACAAACCAGTGAAGAAAACATAAACGGTTTCTAAATCTTTCCAATTACAAATATCACCACAAAAACCTCTGCAGAAAAAACTTCAGGTTAATTTATTTCCTTAGATTATACAGTCCTCTAAGAAGAATTACTAAATATTATAATGCAATGTAGACTCCTGGAAAACATTCCAAACTATTTTTTAAAAAATCCATTTTTTAAAAAATCCATCCATCAGATAATCACGATTAACATTTAAAATACCCTCTGATTCTTTTTTAAGGCTCTTCTGTATTGCTAAATTGTTTTTGTAGAAGATTAGACCAATTTATACCCCCAGCACCAATGTATGAGCAGGCTTGTTTACTACTTTCAACACACTAGAGATTTTTATTGTTTTTAAAATCTTTACTGCCTCGATTGGTGAAAAATAGTATCTTGGGACTGCTGCATCTGACAGCACTACAGACTGGAGAACCTGAAGGGACCATCTTCCTAACCAGATCCTGCAAGGATATATCCCATTACGTTGCTTGACCTGGAAATAAAAGAGAGCTGCAAGGTGCTGAGCAGGTGACCAGAGCAGCAGGCTAAGTACACGGGAAGCTGCAGCTCATTTGAGGCCACTCACTGCAATGTGCTGACTAAACTCTGAGCAAAATTAGCTCCTAAATTAACTTGGCTGGAATGGTCCCAGGTTAGCAAGCCCCCAGCTCCCTGACGGAGCAAACACAAATCTTCTCTGGAGGAAAAAAGAGATCTGAATATGGTACCCAAACAGCTGCACAGAGAGATCTGATGACGGGAAATAAGGGGAAAAAATTAAGACACAGAGGTAGAATGAGAAGATTTAATACATATCTAAGTGGAGTCCTAGGAGATAAAGGGGTGGATTAGACACAATATTAGAAGGGATAATGGCTGAGAACTCTCCAGAACTGATGAAATACATGAATCCACAGCTTCAGACCACAGCATATAACAAGTGGGTTAAACAGAAAGAAATATATATATATAACAGTAAAACTGTAGCACAGCAAGAACTTCTGGAAGAAGGAAAATGTTTCCAGGACGGTCTGCAATACAAGAAGGAAAGGTGAGCAAAGGAACAAAAAAATATGTAAGGAAAGCTAAACAAATATCATCTTATATTGTAATAATGACAGTTAACCAGTGAGGTTAAAAAGAACATAGAACTAAAACACTAGTTGAGCAAAAGTTAACCAGAGTTAAACTGTCCTAAAGCTCCAGTATTATGCAGGAGATTAAGCCATTTATTTACATTTTAAATAGTATGTGTGGTAAAATTTCAAGGATAAGAATTAAAATAATTTATTTTTATAGAGTATATATATAACTTCTATATTAGTAGCGGGGACTGAAAGAAGAAAACAAACTCAAAATAAAAGACAAATAGGAGAGAAAAAAGCAAAGAAAGAGAAAAACTAATAGAAAGCAAAAAGCAAGATGATAGCTCTAAAACCAAATATATCAGGAATCAGAAAATGGACTAAACGTACCAATCAAAAAAACAGATTGGCAAACTGGATGTTTTTAAAAATCCACATATATGCTGTTTATACCTAAAACATAGTCACAGAAAGGTTGAACATAACAAAAAAGATAAACAAATACTAAGGAAAACAAAGCTGGGATCACCATATTAATAAAGATAAACAAGCTTAAACAACAATAAAAAAGTTACTGGGATAGCGAAGGTTACTATCTATTGCCTCAATTCACCAGAAAGATTTAACAATTCTAAATTTGAATATATTTATTAAAATGGCCTCAAAATATATGATAGAACAACAGGGAGGCATTGACAAATCCACCAAAACAGAGGAAGATCAACACATATCTGTTACTGATAGTCAAGGAGACAAAAATCAGTGAAGACAAAGAAAATGATACAATTAACATGTATGATTTAGAGACACAAATGAATCTCATACTCAAAAATTAAACAAAAAAGCCTTTGTGTTCAAGCACATATGGAACATGTGTAAAAAGTCTAAGTTACAAAATACATATCAGCCAAGTTTTAAGAATCAGTATCATAGCACTCAAACATTATCAACATATTTGATAAAATGTGTCAACAAGGGGCCAGCCTGGGGGCGTAGTGGTTGGGTTCGCACACTCCACATCAGCAGCCTGGGCTGTGCAGGTTCGGATCCCAGGTGTGGACCTACACACTGCTCATCAAGCCATGCTGTAGTAGCGTCCCACATACAAAATAGAGGAAGACTGGCACAGATGTTAGCTCAGGGCCAATCCTCCTCACCAAAAAAAAGGTATCATCAAATACATCAGGTATACATCAATAAATGTATCATCAAAAGTTTAAATTAGTATTAGAGAATTAAATAAAGTTTTTTAATTGACATATATTTGGAAATTAAAAGTCATACTTCTAAATAACGTGGGTCAAAGAAGAAATCATAAAAGAAATGAAATACTATTTAGAAGTGAAAGATAATGAACATGCCAGCTAGCATAATTTGCTATTTATCAGAGAAATTTATAGCCTTAAGATCTTATACTAAAAAGAAAACTAAAGATCTAATGACTAAAACTGAAAAAAATGAGCTTAACTAATTCTATAATGAAACTGAATCAACAGTGAAAAATATTCACACACACATAGGCCTAAGGAGCTGTAGAGGTTTCTTCTACCACTTTCAAACACTGGAATGTGATGTAAACTCTTCCAGAAAATAGAGTGAGGAGAACCACTCCCCAGGTCATTTGATGAGACCAGTATATCAAACCCAGACAGTGGGAGGTGAGACTAGAAAACTATAGACCAATCTTGCTCATAAACTTAGATACCGAAATTCCATACAAAATATTATGAAATCAAATCCAGTGACAGATATTTATTTTAAAAAGAAAGAAAAAACAGGACTGGCCCAGTGGCATCGTGGTTAAGTTCACACGTTCCACTTCGGCGGCCCGGGGTTCACCAGTTCAGATCCTGGGTGCTGACCTACTCACTGCTCATCAAGCCATGCTGAGGCGGCGTCCCATATAGAAGAGCTACAACTCTACAACTACAATACACAACTATGTACTAGGCCTTTGGGGAGATAAAAAAGAGGAAGACTGGCAACAGATATTAGCACAGGGCCAATCTTCCTCAAAAAAAAATGTGAATGTAAGCATGGAAATATTGTAGGTAAAGTGCAGGCTGCTTCTCCTTTAAAAAAAAAAAGAAAAAAGATAATACATCAGGACCCATTTACTCCAGAAATGCAAAGGTGGTTTAGCATTAGAAAAATCTATGTCATTCATCACATTAAAAGACTGAGGTAGAAAAACCACATGTTCATTTCAGTAGATGCAGAAGAAACATCTGACAAAATACAATACCAATTTATAATTTTTGAAATATTTTTGACAAAATAGAAATGGATGGGAACTTCCTTAATCTGAAAAGGGATATATACAAAAAACCTATTGCAAACATTAATAACAGTAAAATGTTAGAAACATTCCTTTTAAAATCAGAAAAAAGATACTATCACTACCATTATAAGTGATAACCATTATCACTGCTTCTATGTAACATTATACTGCAGTCCTAGTCTTCCTACAAACCAAGAACAAAATTTAAAACTATAAAATTTGATGTGGAAAAAAGCAAAAACTCCATTCTTCATAAGTAACATAGACAACACCTAATAATTACAGATAAATTACTAGAAATAATGAGAGTTTAGCAAGATAGCTGTATATACAATACAGAAGAATCAAATGTATTTCAATATACCAGCACAAATAATTAGGAAAAATAATTTTTAAGATTTCTAAGTTCTAAGAAAACTAGAAATGAATCTAACAAAACATATGTAAGACCTTAATCAATTTTTTATCTTCTTCATAAAAAGAAATTAAAGACCTAAATAAATCCTGAAGACGACTAAGGGTGAAAAAGGGAGGGAACTGTTCTACCAGACATCAACTCTTATTATAAAGTAGCAGTAATTATGATAATGTAGTATAATGACCAGTGGAACAAAATAAAGAGCCTGGAATCAGACCAATGCATATATGAAAGGTATTTTTTTAAACATAACAGAAATTGCAAATAATGGGAAAATATTCAATAAATAATGTCAAAAGTATTGGTATTCAGGTAGAAAAACAGAAAATGGATCTCTACCTCACATATACATAAAAATTAATTCCCAGGGGATTAAACACAAATATGAAAGACAAAACTTGAGAGTGTGTGTGTAGAGAAAGGAAAGGATTTTCTAAAACAAGACTTAAAAAGCGCTACATAAAATCAAAAGTGAATGAATTAAAACTCAGGCACTATAAAACAAAAGACAAGACACAAAATGGGAGAAGACGCCTGCAACACATAACCAAAACAGTTCATATCTTAAAACAGACACAGGATCTTCACACTGCAGAGAGAGACAAATGACACAATCGACAACTGGACAATAGGCACAAATAGGAATTTCACAGGAAAGGAAACATGAACAGAAATAAATAGATGAAAAGATACTCAATCCCATTAGTAATCAGGGAAAGGTGATCTAACACCACAATGACATACCATTTTATATCACTAATTTGGCAAAACTAAGATGTCTGATAACACCCAGCGTTGCCAAGGATATGGATCAAGAGGAATTTTTATATACACTGATGAAGGGAGTATAAACTGGAACCACCACTTTGGAAAACAATTTGGCATTATCTAGTAAAGGTAAAGATCTACATACTCTAACATTCAGCAATCCCGCTTTTTGAGTACATAACCCTGGGAAACTCCCATATATCTACATATACAAGAATGTTCATGGCAGCATTGTTTCTAATAGCAAAAAACTGGAAAAGCTCCAACTTCCATTGAGAATAAACTGTGTTAGATTCACAGAAGACACTATTGTACTACAATGAAAGAGAATGAACTACAACTACATGCAACAATAGATAATCTTGGAAATAAAACACTCAGTGAAAATGCAAGTTGGTCACATACAGTATTTTTACAAAGTTCAAAATTAAAGAAATTTAGCAAGAGTGTTAAGTGAATCAGACACACGTAATAATTTTTTTAAAAAAATTCAAGGACAGAATAAGCAAAACACAATAGTGGTTATTTCTGTGGGACAGGGAAGGGAAGGGAAGGGACAGGGACAGGGAAGATGGGACAGGGAAGAAGCACACAGGTACAGGAAATAGTACCCATAATGTTGGAGACAGGGATTGGCAAACTACAGCTCTTGTGCCAAATACAGCCTGCTAACTGTATTTGTAAATAACATTTTATTGAAACACAACCATGTCCATTCATTTACACATTGTCTATGGCTGCTTTCTTGCTACAACAGCAGAGATGAGTAGTTGTACGGCCCACAAAGCCTAAAATATTTACTATCTGGTCCATTACAGAAAAAAATTGGTCAATTCTGGTTCTAGACATTAAGTTGGGTAGTGGGTTCATGATATGATATTTCATACCTTACATATATACATTATGTATTCTTTTTTATATGTAATACTTTTGCATTCTTTTGGATATCTAATAGTACATTTAAAAGTTGAATGGTAGCTCATTATTTTAATTTGCTTTTATTTCTTTTATTAGTAGTTAGGCCAAACTTTCTTCCACATTTGTTCATCAGCTGATTTCCTTTTCCATGAACTATCTACTATGGGCCTTTATCTTAGAATGGCCACTCTTCAGGAAGGAAATAAATAAACTATCCTTATGTATACTATGATCACTGAAATATTTCCTCCAGTTTATTTGCCTTTTTAAAAATATGCATAAGATTATTATGTATTCAAACCTATAGCACTTTTCCTTGACAATTTCTTTTATTCCTTCTAATTTTAAAGTCTTTCCCTAATTCCAGAGGTCTAATAAAATTAACTTTTCCATCATGCTTTAATTTTTATAATTTAACTTTGTAATCTATCTAGAATTTATTTATGGCTCACAATCTACATGAGATTTTTCTCTAAATAGTAACATGTACTTCTCATCGCCACTGATTCCTATCCCATCTTAAATAACTGATCAATCGTTAGATCTCTTGACATCAAAAAATTTAAAAACTTTTAAAATCTGTCCTACCTAAGTAAATGGGTACCAATCTCCTAAATACTCTTAATTCTATAGTCTCCTTGGGATGGTGCCAAAGTATGATCTACACCAGCTTTAAAAAGAGATTAATCCCCATATTACACATTGATTAGTGGCTTAACATATGATAAAGGTGACATTTCAACCAATGGGGGGAAGTTGGACTATTCAATAAATACTGTCAGGACAAATGGGTAGCCATTCAGAAAATAAGTTGGATCAAAATTGGATCATAAATTACAATTTGAAAAATGAAACCACAAAATTTCAAGAAAAAAAGGTGGGACAAATTCTTTATAACCTTGGAGTGAAAAAGTATAAAACAGTGTACATAATATGCTATTCTGTATATATTCATATTTGCTTGCATATATTAAAGAAACTCTGGAAGTCTACAAAAATGAAAGAGACTTCACTGAATACTTTTTAATCCTTTTTGGGATTTTAAACATATGAATGTACTACCTAGTCAAAAAAAACCTTTTTTATAGTTTCAATTTTCATCACACTGGAAGATTGAGAGCTTCAAAAATATTTCACACAAGGAACTAGCAGGATCTAGAGACCACAGATTGTTATTATACTCAGTTTTACCCAGATTTAATAGACCCTCAGTTATTAATGTTTCTATGAAGGCTGTATCAAAATATTAAGTTTCAGACTCAGAATAGACAAGAACTATCTCATGACAGAGAAAATCTCAATATCTCATGGTGTCAAAGAAGACTGTACCCTAGGAACTCTTCTGTTTAATTTCTAGCTCAACGACTCAGTAGTTACTGTTTTAGGTCTCTCTGCTCTAGTAAATAGGAATAAGATAGCTTTCTTTATGGTGATGACACAGTCGTACTGTGTCTGATGAACAGGGGCCTCAGAACTGACCTAATCTCCTAGCTAACTAACTGCAGGAAGCAGCAGCTTAGCACTGATGACACCAAACCTAAACCTGTGTCTGGCAGGTGTTCACCTCTGAATAAACGGTCATTTTTTTTTTTTTAAACTATGTGTTAGGGCTCCCTCTACTGTGTGTGTTTCTCTTCCTTTCAAGGAGGATTCAATTCTGTGGTGGGAAACCACTAGTTCATTTTTTTTCTTTTTTGCAGGGGAAGATTCGCCCTAAGCTAACATCTGTTGCTAATCTTCCTCCTTTTTCTTCCTTTTTTCCCCTCCAAAGCCCCAGTACATAGTTGTTCATAGTGATAAGTTCTTCTGGTTCTTTTACGTGAGCCACTGCCATAGCATGGCTACTGACAGATGGGTGGTGTAGTTCCATGCCCAGGAACTGAACCCGGGCAGCCAAAGTGGAACGCACCAAACTTTAACCACTAGGCTATCAGGGCTGGCTCCATATGGTCACTCTTTTAAAAAAATAAAATAAAACCACTGAAACAATCTCTGAAGTATTTAGGAGAATATTTGCAGAAATAGCTTCAGAATGTAGTTCTTATTAAATTTAAATGTTCTACAGAAACTACATTAAGGGCCTTTTATGGATTAGTCCTAAACATTCTCAGGTTAATGGTGTCTTTTCCAGGTTATATGGACCTGGGCTACAGGATGTCAACCAAGTCACCGTCCAAGTACATACCTGAGAAAATACAATGTTGAGATATTTTTTTTAAACTCTGAGAACACATCAGCTCTACTTACAGGTCTCCCACAATAAAGTTTATGTGGTTCTCAGTCAAGCACTTGCCAAATACAAATTACCTACTATTTGTAATTTAGTATCCACTTTACTCTTCACTCAAATCCTTCAGTATCTTGTATAAAGGCTCCCTAAAGGGCTGGTTCAGTGGCGTAGTGGTTAAGTTTGCCGCTCCGCTTCGGCAGCCCAGCATTCACGGGCCTGGATCCAGGTACAGACATACACACCGCTCATCAAGCCATGCTGTGGTGGCGTCCCACATACAAAGTAGAGGAAGACTGGCACAGATGTTAGCTCAGGGACCACCTTCCTCATAAAAAAAGGTTCCCTAAAATTACAAAATATTAGGAAAATACTAGGGAGCTAAAAAGTATACGAACCTTTGCAAAGCAAATAAGAATACTTCATGAACAATACTCCTAATGACTATTAGGTCCTTAAATAGACACACAAGGGCAGACTATTAACATATTTTCAAAGTGAAGCAAAAAAGGAAATTTTTAGTTTTCAAATTTTTCCTTTTAAAAATATACATTTTTAAATGTACATACAGGGGCCGGCCCGGTAGCGCAGTGGTTTAGTTCACGCTTGGCAGCCCGGGGTTCGCGGGTTCAGATCCTGGGCACCAGCTGACTCACTGCTTGTCAGCCATGCTGTGGCGGCGTCCCATATAAAGTAGAGGAAGATGGGCACGGATGTTAGGCCAGTCTTCCTCAGCAAAAAAGAGGAGGATTGGCAATGGATGTTAGCTCAGGGCTGGTCTTCCTCACAAAAAAAATAATTAATTAATTAATTGATTAATAAACGTACATACATACATTTTAAACATACATTTTTAAATAAATAGGATCATACAACACATGCCACTCTGTAATCTTTTTACATTTAATATGTCATGGACATCTTCCTATGTAAATACAGATAGGTCTGTCTACCCACCTTATCATTCTAAATGGCTGCATTTTATTGCTTTGTGCAGATGTCCAATTCCTCAAAAAACAAACATTTGGGTTGCTTCCAATTATTCTCTATTGTAATAATGCCACAGCAGTATATATTCTTGTCCTTATTCTTATCTAGTTATGTGGATAGTTCCTTAGAATAACTTCCTAAAAGTGAAATACTGGATCAAAGGATGTGAACATTTTAGATTTTGATACTATCAGATAAAGACTATACGAATTTATACCAATACATCTGCACTTTCTTGATTATCGTGATACTACACATATTTTCATAAGTATATACTGACCATTCGTGTTTCTTCCTTTGGGACTTGCCTTTTCACGTAAGAAAGGAAGATTTTTTTTTTTAATTGGGAAATGTAAGTCCAACTTTGTTCTTTTTTTTGAGGAAGATTGCCAATCTTCCTCCTTTTTTCCTTTTTTCTCCCCAAAGCCCCAGTAGATAGTTGCATGTCATAGTGGTACATCCTTCTAGTTGCTCTATGTGGGATGCCAGCTCAGCATGGCTTGATAAGCAGTGAGTAGGTCCATGCCCAGGATCCGAACTGGTAAACCCCAGGCCGCCGGAGCAGAGTATGCGAACTTAACCACTAGGCCACCAGGCCAGCCCCAGAAAGGAAGACTTTTAACCCTACAAATGTGTTTTATAGTTCAATCATGAATGAGGGAAACAGTGCATAATTATGAGACTAAAGGTTGCTTATACAGAATTTTATACAGAATTCCTATTTTATAAATATAAAACTTAGCACACTTACTATTTAGTGATAAACCATTCATAATCTGTAAATATGTATACTAGGTTGAAGAGTGTCCCCTTAAAATGCATGTCCACCTGGAATCTCAGAATGTGACCTTATTTGGAAACAGAGTCTTTACAGAGATAATTAGTTAAGTTGAGATCATACCGGATTAGGGTGGGACCTAAATCCAAAGAATGGTGTCCTTATAAGAGAAAACAACAGAGATAGACACACACAGAGAAGGTGGCCATGTGACAACAGAGACAGAGACTGGAGTGATGAAACCACAAGCCAAGGAATGCCAAGGATTGCCAGCAACCACCAGTAGCTACAAGAGAAGCCTGGGATAGATTCTTCCTCAGAGTCTCCAGAAGGAACCAACCCTGCTGACACCACCCTGTTTGTGGTACTTTTGTTCCAGCAGTCCTAGGAAACTAAGACAATGTGCATATCCAAAAGTGATATAAAATTGCAAAAGTCAAGGTTACAGAACTTTAAAAAGCTATTCCTATTTCCTGGAATAGCATGATAAAAATGAACATTAAAGTACGTCTTGAAATACTAACATGCTTGAAAATATGGAGGAATGCCATTTTGTACGTTTATGTCCGATAACCTGAGACCACCCCAAGGTGAGAGGAAAGGCATGAGGAGACACTCTGACTCACCCTCCCCTAAACATCCTCATTTAAGAATTCCACCCAAAATCTGCCCTACAAAGCAGAGTTTAGGTTTGGTGAAAGTATATCTAATAATGGAGCATTAGAACCCTAAAAGAACACATCACCTACACACTCAACTTTCTCCCCATGCTCCTCTCAGAAAAGTCACTCGCAACTGCTTTTCAGGTAAAAGGTTCTTCCTCCAGTGCTGCCGAAGCGGATTTCTCTTTAAGGCCAGACCCCAAACTTGGGTTTCTGAACTGCCGTCTAATAGGCTGTGGAAGTTTCCTGCTCAGGAAAGCTGCCAACCACATAAAAATATACAAGTAACAAATAGAAGGTAAAGGTAAGTCTCTCAAACTCAGTTTCTTTTGGAATATTAAGACCAGCTGGCACGTAAACCTTAAGGTGAACAAGTATATTAACTTTCTTGGATCAACTGAGTTAAATAAATTGAAAATGATGCATTTTATGTTTAATATGAGGCCATGAAAAACTTCCACTTCAAAAGGCAAGTTCTCCCGGTAACTAAACAGTATATACCCTCTAAATGACTTCCCCCATATAACAGAAGAACTTCTATTTTAGCACAGCATGGCTTTGGGGCAAGAAGGATCTGGATGTGAATCTCCGCCCCACCACTTACTAGCTGAGTACTTCGAGCAAATTACTTAACTTTCCTAAGCCAGTTTCTTCATCTGTAAGATAAAGAAAATAACATCAGCTTTATAGAAATAAGTATGAAAGTAACTAGCATAGTGTTGGTACTATGGTCTGAACGTTTGTGTCTCCCCAAAATTCCTATGTTGCAATTCTAACCCCTAAAGGTGGTGGTATTAATAGGTAGGGCCTTTGGGAGGTGCTTAGGTCATGAGGGTGAAGCCCTCATGAATGGGATTAGTGCTCTTATAAAACCCCAGAGCTACCTAGCCCCTTTCACCACGTGAGGATACAACCAGATTCCGAGACCAGGAAGAGAACCCTTACCCGACCATGCTGGCATTCTGATCTTGGACTTCCAGTTTCCAGAACTATGAGAAGTAAATTTCTGTTGTGTATAAGCTACCCAGTCTGTGGTATTTTGTTATAGCAGCTCGAACAGACTGACAGTTGGGAACACTGCTGGGCCTCTAAAACTGGCAGCTATTATTATTTCAACTTTACTGGAACCTGGAGAAGCTCAGACAAGTTTACAAACAAAAGTGCTTCGAGTTTAACATATGTGTAAACTGAGGGCTAGCCATTAAATGACTCAAGGTCTCAATGAATAAGAAACAAAAATAAGATAATGGAACCCAAGAGTCCCAACTTTGATTTCTCTAAGCTACCATCTGTCAGCACTTCCTGATACTAACACATGACCCAGCATTAGGTTTTACTTTAAAAACAAACAAGATGAAAACAGCCATACCGTGCATCACGTTACCTTTCTTTGGGAAGTCAATTTTACTTGATAAATATTAGCTGACTAATGTTTAGTCTTCCTTTATTTAGCACTTTTATCTCTTGTAATACATCAATAATCATAACATGTCTCTTAGAAAGATCATTAATGGATATCACCACCACCATTTCAGATGGAGAAACTAAGGTAAACTAATTCTGATGGTCACAGTGAGGTAGGAGCAAAAACTGCGCTAGACTCTAAATGCTATTGTAAGAGAACACACTACTTCTCTTAAGCATTCACTAGATTCATAACTGACATCTTCTGGTCACTATTGAATTCCGAAGACCAAACCACATGTTTAAAATAACATCATTTGTAACATACCTTTCAATTTCCCATCAAAGTCAGGGCTTGTGGCCACCTGGAGTCCTGGATGTGGTAGGAGAAAACAGGTGACATTGGAGAAACATGAATGAATGTGATTTCGGACATTCTGAATTTCTTCATGTTGATGTTCTTTCACCTGCCAATGAAGATTAACAATTTACAAAAGACCATTTATTTTTCTTCACTAGAAACCACTAGTATAGGACAAAGGAGAGAAGAGTTCCCAATTCTGATGGATCATAGTGGCCTTTGTTTTGTCCAATGAGAAAACTCAGAACCCTAAGAAGCAATAAACACATAAATTTGATTAACCATGGCCTGGCCCCTATAGTTGCCAAAGAACAGGTACTGAAGAGTTTCTTAAGAGTATTGCACAATACTGAAGAACAGGGAAAGGTTTGTGGGCATGAAGGAGGAGCTAACCAGTCAGTCGTGACTGACAAAGGATTCCTGTGTTTTAATTTTGGAGAATAGGCTAAGCCTGTTTATACAGACCCCAAAACAAATAAAAATTCTGAATAAGAATAACAGAACTAGGGGGCCGGCCAGTGGCATAGCGGTTAAGTTTGCACGCTCCGCTTTGGCGGCCCGGGGTTCGCAGGTTTGATCCTGGGCACGAACAGACACACTGCTTATCAAGCCATGCTGTGGCGGCGTCCCATATAAAGGAGAGGAAGACGGGCACGGATGTTAGCCCAGGGCCAGTCCTCCTCAGCAAAAGAGGATTGGCAATAGATGTTAGCTCAGGGCTAGTCTTCCTCACAAAAAAAAAAAAAAATGAGTAACAGAACTAAAGTTCTGAATGTGACATTCTAAAGGCACATACAGAACCTGGTGTGAAATGGAAATTACAATCAAAGCTTGGGCTTTTCCCCAGAGTTCTTCTCTACAGCCCCTGTGCATTATATACCCAAGTTCTTTAATCTTACCATGAATACTATTAGTGTATGCTAATTTTCATAAGCATTTAATACACTTAATATAATTTTCCATAATCTGCTTTAAATACACTAGCTAAAGGCAAATGAGAAAGTTATTACTACTTTTAGGTAATTCCCCAGAAGATTATATTTCTACTTACTTGGAGACGCTTATCCAAAAATGACATTCCTCCCTGTAGTCCATAGTTGTATTCATATGGGAAACTCCAGTCTCGAACCAAAAACATCAGTGTCTATTTAGGAAAAGAGAATAACATATTATAATGTCGCATAAATGCATTTTCAAAGTAACAACTGAAACACTTCTTTGCATAATGCCAGCTTCTTCAAAGGGGGCAAGAAAACGTGCTGAAGGATGTGTCTATTCTATAATGTCTCAGAAACCTTATAAACATGAGAAGGACACAGATAAGCCAAATGTGAGGTCTGTATATCCTATCTGCCATTCTTGTTCCCACAAGTAATGGGAACAGAAGGAAGAGGTTGATGAGAAAACGTTAAATTCGGGGCTCTGCTCTAAAGCAAGTAGGAAGAATGGGTAAAGACAAGAAAACAACACGGCACAGGCTACTCATAGACTCAGATCTATTTGCAATAGTAGAAAGGAAAAGAAAACTAAATTAAATAATAACACCTAAGTTCCTCTCATCTTATTGAGGTTACTGTGCATTCTCATCCTCATGAAACAATTACCTAAAGAAGAGGTCAGCAAACTTTTTCTGTAAAGAGCCAGAGAGTAAATATTTGAAGCTGCTGTAGCAAGAAGTAGCCACAGACAATACAAATAAGTACAGCTGCTTTCCAATAAAACTTCAGCTATGGACACTGACATTTAAATTTCAGATAATCTACACATCATGAAATATTGTTCCTCTTTTAATTTTTTCAACCATTTCAAAATGTAAAAACTTGGGGCCGGCCCAGTGGCGTAGCAGTTAAGTTCGCGCGCTCCACTTCGGCGGCCCGGGGTTTCACAGGTTCAGATCCTGGGCACAGACACACGCACCGCTTGTCAAGCCATGCTGTGGCGGCATCCCATATAAAGGAGAGGAAGATGGGCACGGATGTTAGCTCAGGGCCAGTCTTCCTCACGAAAAAAATAAATAAAATTGTAAAAACCATTCCTAACTCATAGGTTGTATAAAAACAGGCAGCTGGCCAGATTTGGCCTGTGGGCTATAGTTTGCTGATCTCTGAACTAAAACAAAGAGATGAATTAAAGTTAACATTCTACCTGGAAGGGTTTTTGGAAAATTTCATCCATTGCCAGACGACCATATTCCGTGAAGAGCTTTAAAAAAGAACAATTATGGTTTGTAAGGCAAAACTACTTAAAGTATTTCTATGGCTATTCTTCAGCAAAGAATTCATTTAACAGACTGAATACTACTTATATGAGACCAAACTATTATAGTTTCAAAAGCCGGCAGGAGCCATGAACCTTAAAATAATCTTGGTTATTCCTCTCTCCTACATCCCACATCCCGATTCATCACCAAACCCAGAATCCAACCACTCACAACTTTCACATGACTTGGAATACTGCAACACCTTCCTAACTCAGCCCTTGCCTCTCAGAGACTATTCTCAATACAGCAGCCACATGGCTCTGTTATAAACAAGGTTAGTTGGATCACATCACACCTCTGCTCAAACCCTCCAACCTCACTCAGTATAACACCAGTCCTTACTGTCATCCGGCCACACTGGCCCTCCCTGCTGTTCCTCAGAATTGCTGGGCAAAGTGCTGCCTTAGGGCTTTGTTCTGACTCCTTCTTCTGTAACCTTCTTCCCCCAAATATCTACACCATCAGCTCCCTCACTTCTTAAGGACTTTACTCAGATGGCTCCTTCTCAGTGATGTCTTCCAGGCCATCCACCTAAACAGATTACAACTCTTCACACATTATTTCCTACCCCATGTCTCTTTTTCACTTTTCTCCTTAACCCATCTCACTATCCAGCATACTGTACCTTTACTTACCCTTACTAGTGTCTGTCTTCACTACTAGCCTGTAAACTCCATAAGGGCAGGAATGTCCCTCTCTTTTGTGCACTACAGTATCTCCAGTATGTATGCCATTCAGATGACTGAATGAATGAATTCTTTAAGATTAGGGTTTACACATACATTTACCTCTATTTCTTCCTGAAGCCTCAATAAAAGTATAGTGAAACGAAGTTTAAAAGTTACAAACTCACAGGACAAAGAGGATGAGAAACAATATGACAGCAGAAAAGAGTTATCAAAAACACTCTGGAAGAATCCCGGGTGCCTGCCGACGCACTGCTTGTCAGCCATGCTGTGGCGGCGTCCCATATAAATTAGAGGAAGATGGGCACGGATGTTAGCCCAGGGCCAGTCTTCCTCAGCAAAAAGTGGAAGATTAGCAACAGATGTTAGCTCAGGGCTGGTCTTCCTCACAAAAAAAAAAAAAAAAAAAAAAAATCACTCTGGAAGGAAAACAGACAAATGAGAACAACCTGTTCTGGGTTTTGGCTTTCTCTGCCCTGCTAAGAAATCGGCAAGAGGCAGGAGCCATCAAGAAATTAGCAGATTCTCTCCGCAGAGTCTCTGAAAGGCTCAGAAATTAGAAGCTACAGTCACCCCTTGAAGGACGGGGTAAAGGAGTGGGGCTGAAAACTAAGAAATGGTTGAATGTCTCTGCAGAGAGCACCTACAGTCCCAGATCCTGCTCCCTCCCCCAGCTCCAATCCTCTTGCTGTCCCACAGAGATGGGAAGTATATGCTCTGAGAAGATAAAGCAAAAAGAATTTAGATTCTGATACCAAAGTCAGCTGAGGATAGGAGTAAGTCCCCTACCTTACTGAAAATGGTACTTAAGTCAAAGTCCACAGACTGAATAGTGAGACTCCTTAGCCCTCTCACCCTAGTGGAGCCACAGCAAGCTTCTACCCACCCAGGCAGGAGGTTAAAGAATTCTCTGGAAAATGCAAACTGGTGCAGCCTCTATGGAAAACAGTATGGAGATTCCTCAAAAAAGTAAAAATAGAAATACCTTATGATCCAGCTATCCCACTCTTGGGCATCTACCCAACGGACCTGAAATCAACCATCACAAGAGGCTTATGCACCCCTATGTTCATGGCAGCATTATTCACTATAGCCGAGAAGTGGAAGCAACCCAAGTGTCCCTCGACTGATGACTGGATAAAGAAGATGTGGTATGTATATACAATGGAATACTACTCAGCCATAAAAAAAAGACAGAATTTTCCCATTTGCAACAACATGGATGGACCTAGAGGGTATTATGTTAAGTGAAATTAGCCAGAGAAAGAAGGACAAACACTGCATGATTTCACTCATATGTGGAATATAAACAAACACAAGGACAGAGAGAACTGGTTGGTCGTTACCAAGGGGAAGGGGGGCACAAGGGGTGAAGGGATGCATCCACATGGTGATGGACAAATAATAATGTACAACTAAAACCCCACAATGTTATAAACTATGAAGACAGCAATAAAAATGGAAAAAAAAAACATTGCTCACATATCCTACTTCATTCTCGGGTTTTATAAATTAAAATAGGTATAAAGTTACTGACCACAATTGCAAATACAATTAAAAATATTTACAAAAGAAAAAAAAAAGAATTCTTCACTGGAGAAATTGACAGCCCAAGAATAACAGTCTGAAAACAAGATATTAGGGGTTGCAACAAAATAGCTAAATAATCTTGCCCAATCACCTCACTGTGATCCAAACCAGGACACAAGGCCCACCCTCTCATCAAAACTCCCAGTCAGATTTTTCGTGGCTCACTCTTAAATATAGATGGCCAAGGACAACCAGGCCTTTGGGAAAAGCTTCTAGCAGGAAAGACAGAAATTCATGTCCTTCAATTCTAGAAAATCATTGTATATTATTCCTTTTATAGTTTCTTTCCCTCATTTTCTCTGTTCTCTTTTACTAAAACACATATGATTAATATGTTAAACCTATCCTGAATTGATCCTCAAATTTTCCTTTTTTCCTGGGACCTCTGTTTTTCCTCTCTTCCACCTCTCTCTCTCCTCTTCCTCCCCTTTTTCCCTTCTCTCTCCTCCCTTCTCTATCTCTCTTCTTCACTTCCCCTCTTCCTGATTTCTACTCTGGGGTGTTTTTTTTTTTTTTTAGCTGAGGAAGATTAGCCCTGAGCTAACATCTGTGCCAATCTTCTTCCATTCTGCATTTGGGTCGCCACCACAGCATGGCTGACAAGTGGTGTGGGTCCACACCCAGGATCCGAACCCGTGAACCCAAGCCACTGAAGCAGAACACACCGAACTCAACCACTAAGCCATAGGGCCAGCCCCCTACTCTTTGTCTTTTTATTCAAACTAATAGAGAAATTTTCTCCAATTTATCTTCTAACTCCTTCTCGACTGAATTTTCCATTTTTGCTGTTATAGTTTTAACTTCCAGGAGCTCTTTTGTTTTCTGAATGCTGCTTTTTAACAGCATCCTGTTATTTCTTGGTTACAAGAGTTGCAACATCTTATCTTTCTGAGAACATGAGTTTACAAAGAATGAAGAAAAAGCCCACACTAAGGCACATTACAATGAAAATTCATGCCAAGAATAAGATCTTAAGCTTCCAAGAGAAACAAAAAGGTCACATACCAAGGATCAGGAGTCAGATAGTGTGGGACATAAGCAGCAACATTGGAAGCTAGAAGGCAATGAGGCAATGCCTTCAATTCTAAAAGAAAATTATTCCCATCCTATAATTATAGGATAAAATTTAAATATTCTCAAACTTATAAGGCCTCAAAAAAGTTACCTCCTATGCAACCTTTCTATCCTTTCTCAGGAAGCTACTGGAGAATACACAGGAATAAGAAGAGAATAGACAAAGGATCAAATGGGATCCAACCAAAAAAAGGAATTGAAAAGAAACTGCCGGGATGAGGCTGCGCACCAGGCAGAGAAGAGGCAGTCAGTCCTACTAGAGGAGAACACAGCGTCAGGAGCGACACCGCCCCAAGGAAAAATGAAACAGAACCTGAAGCGACAAGACCACACTGAGAAGCGTGAGGAGTCTACCCTCTGCGGTCGCATTAGTGATAAGCACACAGAACATAAACCAATGAAAACGGTGGTGAAGGTAATTAATTATAGTCTTTGGGTGGTGAACATGATATAATCTACACAGAAATCGAAATATAATGATGCACACCCAAAATTTATATAACGTTCTAAGTCAATGGTACCACAATTTAAAAAAGGTAATTAATTACAAGAAATGCAATTATAATTCAAAATGAGCCTCAGTTATGAAGAATATAGATCTCCTTAGGTTTACTCCAATATTTAGCTATTCCAGTATTTTAATATTTTGTTGCTACAGCGAATGTTTTCATTATATTTTCAAACTGGTTAATGTTGGTAGATAGGAAAGACCAGTTTTCTGTATTTGTATTTTGTGATGGTTATCTAATTAATTTTTCTCATTCTAAATAGTTTTCCAGTTGATTCTTGTAGATTTTCAGGCACACAAGAATATTATTTTCTCCTCTCCAACATTCATATTGACGCAATTTCTGGCTCCACTATCAATCAGCCTTGTCAAGTGAGACAAGTCCTCCAGCCATTAGGCCCAGTGGCCACCCTCTGTATAGACAACGTCCACCACATCTACCATTCCCATTTCCATCAGCCAGGGCCCTAAATACAGCCACATCCCTCCCCCCAGCTCCGGTCTAAGGCACAGGCACCTCATCTACATAACACTCCAGACCTCCCTTCCCCCACCCCAGACACTTCCACTGTATCTTCTGCAATTTCAGATCCACAATTTCCCCGAAATTTCCAGCTGCTTCTCTGAGCATTTCTTCTACCTCCTTGCCTTAACTAAAACCTGAGGGCACAATTTTCCCTGTAGATATCTCAAGTAGCGGCTATTATTCTCTCATACCCCACATATCTCCGGATCAAAAGCTTGGGTTGGTGACTTCCTTGCTTCCCTCTATCACTTCTAAACTACTAGTCTCCATCCCCTTGTAAAAAGCCCTCCTCCTTTAGGATCCGTGCCATTCTGTAGAACAACCTCTTCCCCCCATTCCTTACTGCTGTCTATATACTAACCACGTGGTCATTCCCTCTCATTCATCTAGGACTTTGACCCTGTCCAAGTCTTCTTCACCAAAGCAAGCACTTCCAGTCAATCCCTGCCTCAGCCAAGAACCTAAGATGAGTAGAGGAAAGATTTTTCCTCCTCTACAGTAGGACATAATTTAAAAAATCAAGAAAGCTTGATGTTGAAATGACTATGAGAAAGACATGCTTAAATGTATATTGGGTTTGAGGAACCAGAGGATGGTGGAGATCTTGAGAACGGTATCAAAGGAGAATTACGAAACTGCATCATAATTTCCCTACCACCTGTTACAAGTTGAATTGTGTCCCCCCCTAAAAATATGTTGAAGTCCTTATCTCCAGTACCTGTGAATTCGACCTTATTGGAAATAGGGTCTTCACAGATGTAATCAAGTTAAGATGAGGTCATTAGAGTGGTCCCTAATCCAATATCACTGGTGTTCTTATAAGAAGAAATAACAGAGACACAGGGAGAAGACAATGTGAAGACAGAGTAACACAGACACAGAGGGAAGACAGCCACACGAAGACAGAGGCAGAGACTAAGGCACCACAGCTGCAAGCCAAGGACAGCCGGCAAACCACTAGAAGGTAGAAAGAGGCAAGAAAGAATTCTTCCCCACAGGCTTCAGAGAGAGCATGGCCCTTCAACCACTCAATTTCTGACTTCTAGGCTCCAGAAGGGTGAGAAAATGAATCTGCTGTTTTAAGCCCCCCAGTTTGTGGTACTTTGTTATAGCAGTCCCAATACACCATCCATGCCTATTCATTTATGTCTCTCTCTCACTGACTGGACTACAAAATCCACAAAGACAAGAATCATGTCCATCTCAAACACTATTCTACCTATAGCATTTGGTCCACTGCCTCACACAAGGTAGGCATTCAAAAAAATATGTGAGAGCCAGCTCTGATGGCCTAGTGGTTAAAGTTCGGTGTGCTCCGCTTCAGCAGGCCAGGTTCAGTTCCTAGGCGTGGAACCACACCACTCGTCTGTCAGTAGCCATGCTGTGGCAGCGGCCCACATAGAAGAACTAACAACTAGAAATACACAACCATGCACTGGGGCTGTGGGGAGGAAAAAAAAATGTGAAAGGAAGGAGCCTAGAAAGGAATAAGTTTCAGGTGAAAAGGTGTCAAACTCAAGTTTTGATGAAAATGTTTTAAGGAGCAACAGCTCTCAACCACTGTGTCACAGTACTGGTGTAGAACCATCAATCATGAAGGACAAGGAATGCTAGGAGTAACATTAAGGGCCAAAGTTTAGGAATTTTCTTTTTTTTTTTTTTACAGAATATAAATTAGAACTAATTCAAGCTAATCCCTACAAGAAATGACACCCTCACTCTCTCACATTCTGATGTTTTCTTGAATGTCAGTGGGAGAACTGAAATTAAAGAAGCATGCCAGGAATTGCATCTAACTCTGGAATATCCATGGAAGAGTATTTTACAGGAAAAACATATAAGAACGGCCGCTACAGAGAACAGAAGACAAAGACTAATAACAGCAGTAGTAAAGGTAATAAATAATGGCCAGCAGTGACTAAGCACATACTATTTTTCAGGCATAGTTCCACACATTTTAGAAACATTAATTTATTTAACCTCACCTGGATTGTTCAACAGCTTCATAACCAGTCTCACTGAATGTATGCTTGCCCCCCTAAAAATCTATTCTAAACAAAGCAGCCAGAGTGATCCTTTTACAATACGTCAAATAACATCAGTCCTCTGCTCAAAACATGGCTCCCAACTCACCCAGAGAAAAAGCTCAAGTCCTTACAACAGCCCAGCATCACTGAGACCTCAATGCCTCTCTGATTTCACTGCCTAGCCTCCTCCTGTCACACCCTCCAATCCCACCCACTGGCCTCCTTGCTATTCCTTGATCCTGCCAAGCACACTCCACCTCAAGGTCTTTCTTCTTGCTGTTCTCTCTCTTCTATAACACTTTTCCTCTGAGAAATATTTGCAGGGCTTACTCACCCACTTTTTTCTGTTCCCTGCTCAACTCAGTAAGGCTTTCCCTGACCACCCCAGCTCCACTCCAGCAATAAATGTAGTGTAGGATTACTATGAACGAAAAACCTTCCTCCATATTCTAATCTTTTGATAAAACTACTCAGTTGTAAAATTTTTCTTAGTCTTAAAACTTTTAAACGATATACTATGACGTTAAAAATTTTATGAGGAACATATACCTGTAGCTGTTGAAGATCATCTTCCTGAATGTTCTGAGACAAATTATAAATCTAGAAAAGAAAAATCGAGATTGATACTACTCTAGCTTATTTAAAACGAATCCCAAATAAGCCTAAAGCGTTGAACAGAATCTTTATACATTTAAAGGTTTGCATATAAGAATATGAGGTCTGTTCAAACAGTAATATTATATCTGTCTCTTGGAAAACTATGCATATAAGGTTGAAATCACAAAATTCTTCCGTTACAGTTTAAAATATAGTTTTCCTAAGTTCTTACCTAATCTACATTTCCTATATAATTGATGTAATTTCAATTCCCACTTTTCAGACTTTTCTTGGAGCATTTTATATACATTTAATACCAAAGTGGAAAAATAGGTTAGGCTCCTTGAGCTTGTAAGAGCTTACCTTGTATCTATAGTCTAAAAAGAACATTTACATGTCATCATAGGAATTCTGATAACAGAACAATAGCTGAAACTAAATGGACTCCCTTTATCTTATTCCCTCTGCACACTTTTATCTTAGTCCAGTGGTTTTACCTGAACAGAACTAGTCATGGTGCTGAGAGCAAAAATGGTAGCACAATCTTTCACAGTGGACTGGCTGTCAAATGCCCCCTGGGTATCCATCAGAACAACTGCAACCTAAAAAAAGGACAATACAAACAAAATATGTTAAAGTGAGAAGGGGAAAATGTAAAGGAGAAATTGAAAAGTACAGGTGACATTTAAATGAGGCTTAAGCACCTACTTTGTAGGTTCTATCAGAAAAGTATAATTATTAGCTGCCTTGTTTTGACCCGTGAACTTTGCTGGAGAAGATTATCTGCTCTGACCTGGTGAGATGACACAACAGAGGCACACAGAGCAATAGGGAAGGAGGGGGAATGACCCCACAACTAAAACAGCCAAATGCGGAGGCCAATCAGCTCACTCACCCAGCTAGTCACTCGGATGTTTTCTGTTGTTGAATTGGTGAGGATATGGATAATTTAACAAACTGCAACCCACAAACACTGCTGATGAGAATGTAAAATGGTACAGAGGCTTTGGAAAACAGTCTGCCAGTTCCTCAAACAATTAAACATGGTGTTACTATATAACCCGACAGATACCAGGAGAAATGAAAACATATGTCCACCCAAAAACCTGTATATAAATGTTCATAGCAGCATTATTCATAATAGCCAGAAAAGCAGCAACAACCCAAATGTCCATCAACCAATGAATAAGTAAAATGTGGCATATCCATCCAATGGAACATTATTGATCAATAAAAAGGAATAAAGTACTGAAACATACTACAACATGAGTGAATCTTGAAAATATTATGCTAAGTGAAAGAAGCCAGACATAAAAGAACATATTATATAACTCCATGAATAGGCAAATCTACGGAGACAGAGAATAGATTAGTGACTGCCTAGACCTGGGGCTTAGGGGAATGGGAAGTGACTTCTAATGGGAACAGAGTTGTTTTACGGAGTGATAAAAATGTTACAAAATTAGATTTTGGTGATGATTATACAACTCTGTGAATATACTAAAATCATTTAATTGTACACTTTAAATGTACAATTTATATATCTTTAACACTTTATACACCTCAATAAAGATGGTTTTTAAAAAGAGAAAAAAAAATAATGAAAGCATCTACCACATATTACCAGAAATGTAGAGAGAGAATGATACAGAAAAACAGAACTGCAATGAAAGTCATAGGGCCTTGGTGTAACGCCAACTCTAAGAGTAGCTAGCTATATTACCAACAGCAGGCCCTTAACTCACTAAGTCTCTTTTCAGCCACTCTGAAAAGGTTGGACTTCCACTTCCAGTCAAAATGGGGTAACAAGAGACTGGCTTGACCCTCCCACCTAAAACCAAAAAATAACAGACAAAATATATGAAACAACAGTTTTCAAGACACTGGACATCAGGTAACAAAGGAAAATGATCCCTGAGAGAAAGGAAACAGATGAGGTGAACCCTTTGGTTGTCCCAGCTTACTGGCCATGCACAGGGAAGGGGAACCCAGGCAGAACCCAACAGATTCCCTGATTGAGAAGACAGAGCTGAGAGTCAGGAAGACCAAAGCAACTGGAGTTCTCAGGCAGAGCAGCCAAAAAGGGAGAGCTGCCCAGACAAAAAACCCCAGGGATCTGCAGAAGGTCCCCACTGAGTGTTCAGCTGAGTACTGACCAGCGCATGTGCATGAGGAAGCTACCTGAGGCTGAAGAGAGAAGCATTCGAAAGGTTTAGAGGAACAGCACCCCATGCTCACAGAAGGCCAGGAATAGTGCCCATTCCCTCCAGTCAGACTGCAAAAACCTCATAATTCAAGGGGCACTGGGTAGAGTAGTGAGAAGAGTCTTGCCTCAGTAGTCAGGAATAAATAGCTCTAGATTAAACACTGCTCTGGTCCCATTTAAGAAAACTTAAAAGCAAGACCAGAAAGGATCCAACGCTTTCCAAGTTTCTTAACTGCATCCCAGAATGAGCTCAACATTTTATAGGAATACAAAAATATCCAGCACCCCAACAAGGTAAAAGTCATACATCTGGCATCCAATCAAAACTTTGCAGGCATGCAAAGAAGCAGGAAAATATGACCCAAATGAGGAGAAAAATCAATCAAAACTAACCCAGAACTGACGCAGACTTTATTAACGCAGACGCAGACAAAATTAACAGAAAACGACTTTAAAACAGTACTCTGTATAACTGTACTCCAAAAATTAAAAAAGTTAAGTTGTGATATAAAAAACATAAAAAAGACCTAAATTGAACTTTCAGAGATGAAAATTACAATGTGTGAAATGAAAACACTGGATGGGATTAACAGCAGATTATAAAGATTAGTGAACTTGAAAACCTAGCAGTAGAATCTTTCCAAAAGGAAGCAGAGAGAAAAATAAGAATTTTTAAACAGTGAACAGAATCAGTGAGCTATGGGACGACTTCAAGTGGCCTGACGTACATGTAATAGGAGTCTCCAAAAGGGATAAGGGACAAAAAAAATTTGAAGATATAATGGCCCCCCAAAAGTCCAAATTTGATAAAAAATTATAAACCTGTAGATTCAAGAAGCTCAACAAAATCCAAACACAAGAAACATAAAGGGAACTACACCAAGACACATTATAATCACATTGCTTAAAAAAAAATGAAGAGAAAATCTTAAAAGCAACCAAAGACACGTTAGACACACATGAACAAAGATGGGGATGACAGATTTCTCATCTGGAAACAATGTCAGCAAAAAGGCAGGGGAGAAACATCTTTAAAGCACTGAAAAAAAAAACACCCTGTCAGCCTACAATTCTATTCCCAGCATAAATATTTTCAAACACAAAGGGAAAATAAATACTTTTCAGATGTATGAAAGCTAAAAGAATTCAGCACCAGCAGACCAGCACCAGGAGAAATATTAAAGGAAGTCCTTCAGGAAGAAAGAAAAATGGACATAAAAACAGACAGAAATATGGACACGAAGAAATGAAAAGTACAGTTAATGGTAACTACATGGGTAAATATATGTTTTTTTCTTATTTAAATATCTTTAAAAAATAACTTTAAAGAAAAAATAGAAACAAAGTTATTGAAGTAAAATATGTGACAACAGCACACAGCTGGGAGGGGGAACCGGGACGTCCATCATATCTCAATTAAGTGTTACCAAAGTAAAAGGTTGGATAAAATAATATCTAAAGATCCTCCCATGAAAAAGTTTCCAATGTTATAACTCCTTATTCTACCAGATTCTCTTTCTTTTAAAACAGGTGCAATAACCTCCCCCTTTTGCTACACGTTTTTTTTGTATGTGTATCTATGCATTAAAAAAAAAATTACGGGGTTTTCCAGTACACCTTTCTCCTGAAACCTCACTAAAAATAAGAGAGAAATAAAATATAAAAATAATTAATAAGGAAAAAGAACAGAAGATGTGGAGACAGCAATCAAGAGTTGTGTACCAGCTCTCCAGTTCCCCAAATACTGAGTGACTTAGCATTCAGGGAAAGGCTGAACCTGGGCAACTTGAAGGAAGGATCTGAAACCTTTAACCCTAGAAAGACTCAAAAAGGAGAGGCACAAACAGCTTGAAGGCATGCTTTAGGATGGGGCTAAATACAGAAGGAATGGGTTCGAGTCTGTTTAAGAAACAGTGATACCCCCCAGATCCCCTCTTCTACTTTAAGAGACACACAACTTGCCCCTCCTGACCCTGACAAAGAAATCTGGGGAGAAGCCCTATGGCAGTGGCTTACTGGGCACAGATGAGATGGGGCAAGATGCACTAGTGATAGCTAGGGGGTGAGGGGTGAAAGCTCACCGTGTGAACTGTGAGATCCCCAGTGCCCTTTCCCTGCTCAGCTCCCAGAACAATGGCAGTTGGCTCTAGGTCACCAACACAGGAGGAAGAAAGTAAAGAAGTAACATCTTTCCATTTCCTTGCGTCTTCTATTTCTTTCAACAATGTTTTATAGTTTTCAGTGTACAGACCTTTCACGTCTTTGGTTAAGTTTATTCTTAGGTATTTTATTGTTTTTGTTGCAATTGTAAATGAGATTGTATTCTCGATTTCCCTTTCTGCTACTTTGCTGTTAGTGTATGGAAATGCAACTGATTTTTGTATGTTGATTTTGTATCCTGCAACTTTACCGTACTCATTTATTATTTCTAAAAGTTTTTTGGTAGATTCTTTAGGGTTAAGATATTCCATACTCTTGGATTGGAAGAATTAACATAGTTAAAATGTCCATACTTCCTAAAGCAATCTATAGATTCAATGCAATCCCTATCAAAGTTCCAACAACATTTTTCACAGAAATAGAACAAAGAATCCTAAAACTTATATGGAACAACAAAAGACCCCGAATAGCCAAAGGAATCCTGAGAAAAAAGAACAAAGCTGGAGATATCACACTCCCTGATTTCAAAATATACTACAAAGCTATAGTAACCAAAACAGCATGGTACTGGCACAAAAACAGACACACAGATCAATGGAACAGAATCAAGAGCCCAGAAATAAACCTACACATCTATGGACAGTGAATTTTTGACAAGGGAGCCAAGAACATACAATGGAGAAAGGAAAGTCTTTTCAATAAATGGTGTTGGGAAAACTGGACAGTTACACACAAAAGAATGAAAGTAGACCATTGTCTTACACCATACAGAAAAATTAACTCAAAATGGATTACAGACTTGAATGTAAGACCTGAAACCACGAAACTTGTAGAAGAAAACATAGGCAGTATGCTCTTCGACATCGGTCTTAGCAACATATTTTCAAGTACCATGTTTGACCGGACAAGGGAAACAATAGAAAAAATAAACAAATGGGACTGTATCAAACTAAAAAGCTTCTGCACAGTAAAGGAAACCATCAACAAAATGAAAAGACAACCTAACAATTGGGAGAAGATATTTGCAAACCACATATCTAATAAGGGGTTAATATTCAAAATATATAAAGAACTCATACATCTCAACAAAAAAAAACTAACAACCCAATTAAAAAATGGGCAAAAGACCTGAACAGACATTTCTCCAAAGAAGATACACAGATGGCCAGCAGGCACATGAAAAGATGTTTAACATCATTAACTATCAGGGAAATGCAAATCAAAACTACAATGAGATAGGAAACAACAGTGTTGGAGAGGATGTGGAGAGAAGGGAACTCACATACACTGCTGGTGGGAGGGCAAACTGGTTGAGCCACTATGGAAAACAGTATGGAGATTCCTCAAAAAATTAAGAATAGAACTACCATACGATCCAGCTATTCCATTGCTGGGTATTTATCCAAAGAACACAAAAACACCAATACGTAAAGATACATGCACCCCGTGTTCATTGCAGCATTGTTCACAATAGCCAAGACTTGGAAGCAACCTAAGTGCCCATCAACAGACGAATGGATAAAGAAGATGTGGTATATATATACAATGGAATACTACTCAGCCATAAGAAACGATGAAATCCAGCCATTTGTGACAACATGGATGGAACTTGAGGGAGTCAGGGAGAAGGTCAAATACCATATGATCTCACTCATCAGCAGAAGATAAAAACAACAACAAACACACACATAGAGACAGAGATTGGACTGGTGGTTACCAGAGGGGAAGGGGAGGGAGGAGGGAGAAAGGAACGATTAGGCACACCTGTGTGGTGATGGATTGTAATTAGTATTTGGTGGTGAACATGATGTACTCTATGCAGAAATAGAAGTATAATGACATACACCTGAAATTTGTACAATGTTATAAACCAATGTTATTGCAATAAAAAAAAAAGAAAAAAAGAAAAGCCACTAATGGGGGGGGAGCGCAGGGAGGAGAAGTAACATCTAAAATGGTTGAGAGCATTAGCCTCTGAGAAGTGAAAATGCGCAGACGAAGGGAGGGGCACATGACAGCTATTTTTCGTTAGAAGGCATATATTACTATGTGACCTTTTAAACTATATTCATGCATTATTTTTAAACCATGCACTTACATCATTTTGATAAAAGTTATTTTTTAATTGGATTATCAGAGTATACATCAAGGTTCTCATTTTGTTGTTTTTGTTAATTTTTAAGTCTTTTTCTTCCTTACCTTCTTCCCACCTGGCTTCTCCACAGTGAAAACTTCACTCCAGATCTGAATCCCAGTGGTTTCTGGGTCAGAGCCCCCTCTCCATGAAAATCCTGTTAACGGTTCTTCTGGATCACCCAACCAATTTGAATGGCCACCTTCTTTCTACAGGAGAAATAAGAAATTTCCATTAAATCTTAAATTTTGAGTAATTTTACACATCAAGGATAATCCATGAGCTTATTTTGTTCTTTTGGACATAAAAGTCTCATTTTCTAATCTGAAATGAAATAATTCTACCTTACCTGGAAATATAAGTATCGTAGCATAAAGTCCAGAAAGAAGGACTTGCCCTTTCGGAAGGCACCAGCCACTGACACCACCACCACATCAAGGTCTCGGATGTGGTCCTGCAAGAGGACACTGGCCAAGGCTTTCTCTTCTAGCTCAAAGGAATGTTGGTCTTTCTGAACCAAAACAACCTGCACTGGACCAGGCTTTCCACTCTCCATGGCATCACCTATGTTGTCATAGAGAAAAAAACTAGCTTCAAATATTTTTTAAATATGTATTTTTGAACATGGGAAGCACAAAAACTTCTTAAACAGGGCACAAAAGCACTAACCATAAAGAAGAAAATGACAAATTAGACTTTAGTAAATTTAAGAGTTTTTGTTATTAAAAGACACCATTAAGAGACTAACAATGCAAGCCACAAGCTAGGAGAAAATATTCACAATACTTATATCCAAAGGACTCAAATCTAGAATCCACATAGAAATTTGTAAGAAAAAAAACAAATATTCTAATTTTAAAAATAGTAATGGGCAAAAGACTGAACAGGCACTTCATTAAAAAAAAGGATATCCAAATGGTCAATAATCATATGAAAATGTGCTTTTATACCATTACTTATCAAGGAAATGTAAATTAAAACCACAAAGAGATACTACCTGCCCATCAGAATAGCTAAAATTTAAAAGACTGACAATACCAACTGGGGGAGAAGATGTGGTACAACTGGAATTATACATTCTAATGGGAATACAACCACTTTGATCAAACTGGCAGTATCTACTAAAACTAAACATACCTATAATCCAGCAATTCCACTCCTAGGTATGTACCAAAGAGCAACAAATGCTTATGTCCACTAAAAGACATACATACAAGAATATTCCCACCAGCTTTATTCAAAATAGTCCAGAACTGTAAATAACCCAAACGTCCCTCAACAGCCAAAAGGGTGCCTGCCACTGCTAAGCCTTTTACACACATTTTATTTTATTTATTTTTTTTTATTTAATCCTCAGAACAACCCTGTGAGGTAAATAATACTGCCCCTTTTTAAAAATAAGGAAACTAATGTGTACTAAAGTTTAAGCATCTTGCCCAACGGGTCTTGGAGAAAAGCTTGAAAAGATCTTTATGTACCTACGTTTTGCAGATCACTCCTAATAACCTAGTCCAAGTGTTAAGGGCAATTAATTCTTTAGCTCGAAATTAAGCACTAACTAGTAGTTTCCCTGCCAGAGTTGAAAGCAGAAAGATATTAATTCTTTGAAATTCAGAGCCACTTAGCAGCCATGGATTTTTGGAAAGTTTACAAAAAACTACCAGTAGGGCCTAGGGAGCAAGGCAAAGCACTATTTCCTTGAGTACAAACCACTGCTATTAAGGGAGATGTTTTTAACCAAAAGTACATTTTTTAATTTTCATAATTATGTATTTTAATGTATATTAGGAAACAAAATCACATTTTAATGGATTATTGCTTAGAAGGAGGCTAAGTTTAAAAAGTGAATCAATTTACAGTAAACTGAAGGACAAATACTAAAGTACAGGTAGGCAGAGATGGCTAAAATCACAAACATGGTCACCAGATTACTTCTGCCTGAGAAGCACTGAAGGCAGCATGACCACAGCAGGCAAAGCCGATCCTTTAAACTACAGGGACTGCTGCCCACTTTTTATACTTACAATGTCAGACAGCAACAAAAGGGTTCTTGCCACTTTTTAATTTTTTGCAGACTATTGGAAAACAAGTTATAAATATGGATTAAATGTCATGCCATCATTGTAGTAAATGTATACTAATACTTTTCTTTCCCACTATTGCCTGGATAAAAGGGAAACACTTCTGTAACAATCTCTTAGGGTTCTTCTTATTGCCACAACAGCAGGTGAATCCAGCACCTGAAGACCTTCAGTCCTTCATATAAAAGAACTAATGAGAACAATTTATTCAGACCTTATGGATAAGCCACAGTGTTGAGTACTGTGCAGTACTCAAAGCAGTACCAAACAAAGTTCCTGAGATGGCTGGTTGCTCCCCCAAATATTCATTTTCCCCTTCTGCTACGGTAATAGATTTTTAGCTGGGCATGTAACTGCCCAAAAGAAACACACTTCCAACCCAACCTTGCAGCTAGGGTATCACCACGTGACTAAGTTCTGACTGGAAATGATACAGCCACTTCCAGGTCACGCATTTTCCCTTTTGCTGCAGGCTGGCCGTAGAAGTGGGAGTGAGTCATTCTGCACCAGGCTCTTGAGGGCAACACCCCAGGAATACTGGAGCAACCAGAGAGGTAGGGCCTAGGCCTTTGTGTAGCAGAACTGCCGAGCTGGCTCACTTTTACATGAAAGAAAAATATACATCTACCTTGTTTAAAACGCTCATATGGAGGCTCTATCAGATTCAGCCAAACCTAGTAACCAATACAACCCCCAGGACTTCACAATTAAGTTCATGATACTGGCTCTTTCAATTTCATCTATTTCACTACTAAAGTTTACTGAGCAATGTGAATGTACTGACACATAGCAGGCACACAATAAACCATAGTAAAAAGAATGAATGATATGTACTGTAATCTGCTTGAAGGCTACGATCCTAGGGATGCAGATTGTATTGTCAGAGCAACAGGCGTGGAAGATAAGGTTACACGGGCTACAGACAAGATGGAACAATCCAATGACAAAAATGTATGCAGTTGTGCACAATGACTTGCATTTCAGGAGAAGCTGAAGACCACTGAGAAGGATAGTTAAAAAAAAAAGGCAGGGGCAAGGGGTTGGGGGGGTGGACACAAGGGGTGAAGGGATGCATTTATATGGTGACTGACAAACAATAATGTACAACTGAAATTTCACAATGTTACAAACTATTAAGACATCAACTTAAAAAAAGGTGATAAAGCCTTCACTCATCTCTTCCTCTCTTTCCGCCTACAACACAGTGAAAAGGAAGAGAACCAGGCTACGTTTAGTTGAGGGAGCTGGGGTGATCCTGCATTTCCCTTCATAGCAGTTATGTTAGCCACACCGGACTAAAGAAGACCTCATTCCTTTGGTTTGGGTCCACTTAAAGGAAAAATCATTTTGAACTGTACCTATCACCAATAATTCAATTTAAACAAACAGAATTGCTCACTTTTCACAATATCTTTCTCTCACTTCCTAAGACAACAGGACTATATTACCAATTTTCCAAGTAAAAACTTTATTTCTACTCACCCCTTTCCAGATGTCATGTAAATGTCCTTTGGTGATTTATCCTCACATCTCAGACTCTCCAATCCCTTAGATCTTTAATCAAAACCTTAGGGCCCTCTCCATTAGGCCACGCCACCTTCCTACCTTTCTTACCTGTTAGGTTGATCATCCAAGTCACCATCCACAAGTGTTGCTTTGATGATGTCACCTCATCCCTCAGGGCTGAACTCCTTCTTTACAGTACATAAACATATCATGACAGCAACGTCATAAAAGGCTATCAAAAATATTTTATGGATTGATGGCTCAAAGCTAAAATCTCCATCCTAGAGGTCATCTCAAAGCACAGTGTCTGACATATCAGGGACTCAAGAAAGTGGACCTCCTTTCCTATTTCCACCAAAACCTTCTATATACTATCACTTCATCCATTACAGTATTATCATATTGTAATTACAATCTATCACCCGACAGGGAACCCCTGGGGTGTAGGGAAACTGTCTCATTTAGCCCCAGCATCTAACATAGGAAGAACAGTTTACTAGTATTGTGAACACTAAACCCAACAGCACGTGTAAAACACGTCAATAAAAATCAATTTATCTCCTTCCCCTCCCAGTCTCCTTTCTTTCACTGTCAAACTCCTCGAACATATTTCTTCATCCACTTATCTGCCCATTCCCTTACGACCTTGTAATCTGACTTTCCTCCCAACCTTCTGAAACAATTTTCTAGTTTATCAATTACCTCTCTTGCCAAATGCAATGGCCCTTTCTTGATTCTCAATTCTCTCTCTCCATGACAAAATACAACTGCCACCCGCTTCTAAAACTTTAAACCTTTGGACTCAGTGACAGCGCACATTCCCAGTTCTCTTCCAACCTCTTTATCATCTCCATTCATTCTGTCACATCTCCTCCTTGTCAGCCTCCTGTGATACACACCAATGCTCTGCTTCAGTCTTCCACAGTTCTCATTCACTTCCTCAGAGAGCTCTTTATTCCTATAATTTTACTACACCTTCTATTCTGGTGATGCAACTTCATTCGTTTCTAACCTGCATTCAGGTCCAAATGTACAACTGCCTGAGGGACAGTTTCAGCTGGATATTATCCAGATTCAGCTGGATATTCCACCATCACCTCACTCTCAGGAGGAACATGTAGAAATACATGGGCACAAGAGTCGGGAGACAAGTTCCTGTTCCAGTTCTACCACTAACCACCTGTGATTCTCAGCAGGTCTAGACTTCAGTCCTAACAGTAAAACGAGTCAAGATTTAACCTCCAGCTACTCTTCCAGTACTGACATTTGTACGTCTCTATTTAGTGTCATCAAAATGAATCCTCTCAGTTACTCCACTTCTCTCGACTCTCCACTTCTCAGCCTCGACATCTTCCCTGACTCTGTCTTCCTGTACGCCATATACCACCAAACCCTATTATTTCTTCCTTCCATGATTTAAGCTCCTCTTTTGGCAGGTTGCTATTCTAGTGAGGCAGTATGTATAGGAGAAAGGTCCTAACAATCCGGAAAGATCAAGTTCTGGGCCCAGTTTTGCAATGACTGTAACAGCATGAGTAAATCATTTACTTCTCTGTGTCTCAGTTTCCTCTACAAAATCAGGCGGTTAGGTGAAGCTATTTTCTAGCTCTAAAATTCAATGACTCTTGAACAACTGAAAATTTCCTGGAAGTCTAAATTGGCCAAACTTGCTAGGTAACCTATTCATCCCTTGGCTTAATGTAAACTGTATAGGCCTGGCTAAAGCACAGATCAAACTTTATGATGACAAGAACATTAAAGCAACTTGCTCAGTAAGGACGCACAGAAAAGATTTTGGGGTCTGGGGTTTTGTTTGGGGTTTTTTTTTCCCCAGGCGGTTTCCCTTAATTGCAGTGAAATTACTCCCACTTCTCAGGAATCTTAAACTCTGGAGATCTAACCTCCAGGGATGGTACTAGAAAAACCCTGAAGTGGCAACCTTATATGCCTTCTCCCTTTAGTGAAGCAATTATTTTCCAAGGTCTAGATATGCACTCTGAGACAGCAATAGTAATGCTCACTTACATGAACAGTTAATGTTCATATATGAAAAGTTAATGCTATATTATATTCACCTACATGAGTAACTGTGAGATGGGACATTTTTGTACACATGCAAAGATACAGCCTGACCACAGTCACATCTATCATCCATACACATTTAACTGAACTTAAAACCTACGTTTCAAAAAAGAAGGTGAGTGGTAGAAATACTGTATCATTCCAATTATTGCTGTAAATAGCTCATGGTAATACTGTATCAGCCATCATTTCAACTATGTTGAAAATATTTGGATAATTTAAAAGCACTCCAATAGTTTATGTGGAAGCTACAGCCTTGTTTCTAAATACCTTCAAAGTACTGATTTATCCTTTACTTTTGGCACAACACACTTAATCCAGACTAACCAACAGGTTTAAATATATGCCTGTTCAAATAATCTCTGTAATAATCGCATTCAAAAGACGAACTCTGCACTGAAATGACAAAGACAACCCAAGCAGAATGAAGTTGAAAGACTAAATACGTAAAAATAATTATAGAGAAGAATTTGTAGAGATCTGTGCAAATTACAGCGCTGACTTCCTAAAATGATCTAAGTCTGAATTTTTTAGACAAAAAAAAAAAAAAAAGGAGCTGCACAGGTTAAATAAACATAGATGAGACTACTGAATCATAATTGGCTTTTTCATGGAAAACAAATTCTAAGAAATAAGTTCTATCAGAAAACCATTATGGGGGAACAGTTTAAATGTCCCTCAAATATTTGACAAGGCCACCTGAACAGTGATAAATTCAATGAAACTAGTTAATTGGAAACAGTTACAACTGCTATTTCAGAAAATTCATACAGAATTTAGTCGATCAATTCAACAGTGTAGACCAGGGTTTCTCAACCTCGGCGTTACTGATATTTTGGGCTGGGTAACTGTTGTGGAGGGCTATCCTATTCATTTTAGGATATGTAGCAGCATCTCTGGCTTCTACCCACCAGATACCAGTAGCGCTCCCCCCCCCCCCCCCGGTTGTAAGACCCAAAAATGTCTCCAGACTTTGCTAAATGTCCCGCCAGAGCAAAATCACCCAGAGTTAAGAACCACTGGGGTAGAGCCAGCCTCAGTGCTCATCCTTACTGTCCAGAGAGTTCTAAAAAGCAAACTAACTACAGTTACAGGAACATTTCACTGAGTAGAGTGCATGACTCAGGGTAAAGTTATGACCTGAGTTTTCCACTCTCCACTCTCCTCTTGAAATACCACATTCTCTAAAGGGCAAGAGCAACACACCCAAAAACAGAAGCATACTATTTTCATGCCTTGTTCTTGCTGGCAGTCTAAAGTTCCTAATTCACAGACAAGGCCAGAGAAAACACATCATCATATTCAAGGGTAAGTACACTAAGCCCTCGCCAACTCCAGAACTGCTGGGTGTGGTTCCTTCTTGGTGATGGGGGGAGTGCTTTTATACACTCTTATTTTGTCTTAAGGCAGTAATATGCTGGTAGATACACATGTATTTTTAAGGTTATTTCAGTGAAATTACTACTTGAACCCAACTAAACAGAATATGGGGGGAAATTTACACTCTAATTAATTAAAGGGTTTAAGAGGAAGCTTTTTCTCAATTCATCTGTTGTAGAAATTCTTTGTACTTTAGCCCAGAATACTGAACAAAACGATGTTTTCTTTGTCAATTAAGAATTTCATTGTGCTTCAAGGATTTATGAAGATTATGACTAAGCAAACAGCAGTGAAGATTCAGAAATGCAGAGACCCGGCAGAACCTAAAAATAATGCCAGGCTATATGACAGGAAAAAAAAATCTTTTTAATAGAATGAGTTCAATATTCATCTTATTTGATTCTTCCCTAAAAATGAGACCACCACCAAAATCAATTCGGTTACCTAAAGGTTTTAATTATTTGTGTTCCAGTGGAATAAGGCTTTCTTAATTGGCAGTATTTATTCAACTTGAATTCCTTATCATTTCGGGACATAAAAACAGTTAATCTGCTCCTTTGTTTATTCCTCTACCATGCCAGTAAAGCCTGTTTTCTAATTTGTAATATACTTAGCTGCAAAATATATCTAACATGTTCTGACAATCAAAATGCATGCCAATAAAAACCATTTTTTAGAAATTTGCACAGAGGAGCAATTTCTCAATACCAATATTGATATTACAAATTATACTTCCCATAAAGTAATAAATCAATTCAAACGTAAGCAACCACCTATAGGGAAATTTGATTATACATTAATACGCAAATTAGAATTACTTGGGTTTTTTTTTTTTTTTTAACTGTTGCCTGGCCCCTCGATGAATTAAATCAGAATCTGTGAATGGATCCCAGGCATTGGCAGGTTTTAAAAACTCCAGGTTATTCAAATGTGCAGCAGGGCTGAGAACCACAGCCCTACAGCAACTAAAATATTTTTTTTCTTTTAAATAAAAGCTTTGCCCTCACTTTTTCCCCCTTGATGTTTTTTAGAGAATATGCTCCTAGAACCTCAAAGACAACTTGGGGAAATGTTTTAAAATTCAGACTAACTTTAAAATGTAGTTGTGTTATTTGAACAATTTCTCAATATGAAACACAAGACCATAGAAACTTTAACAGGCATGCCTAATCATTATATGTAAATTCTAAACCAGTTCTCAAACAAGTTCACACAACCCAAGGTTCCCTAAGGTACTCCATGGGAATCTTAAAACAATATGTGACCAAACTGTTCATAATGACTACCACTGGGGAATTGGAGAGTTTGAAAGGACTTGATATTTCTTGCTTCTTACAACTCTCTACTATTTCATTTTAAATAGTGAGCATATTCTTTATTCTATGATTTAGAAATTATAAATGAAAAATGCATGTGCTGCACCATACAAAGCCAATTTTTAAAAAGCCTATTCTAAACAAATCCTACTTAATGAAAACTAAGAAAATTATTCTAGCACACATCATCACATTTATCCTCTATTGTTATCTTTCTTAATCTCATCATTAGTCCAACGAGATAGTAAACCGCAGCTGCTAAAACAATGTGCTGTACTAGTGAATGCTTCGTTACGTGGAGATCCTTTTCATCCAAGCGTTTCCTTTACAGGTGTTAAGAGCAGCAAACGGGATTTCTAGACTACAAGCTAGATTCAGTGGGGACTGGAAAAAAAAAAGTACTCATTTGAATTTCAGGACACTGCAATGCCGAATACTTGACAAGGATTAAATCTACGTAGGTTTTGCTTCTCCAAAAGCAAGCCAGAATGTGAAATCACGGTTTCGGTCCGTTAGTTCTTTTCTTCCTTTCACAAAACATTCCACCCAACTTCGTGTTCAAATTTCAAGGCTGCATTTATTTATTAAAAGATTCTTTAAACAATGTTTTCTTTTTTTTTTTTTTTTTTTTGCCTTTAGATTTCGCAAGTGAACTCCTGGCAATTTCAACAGCACACATACACATCAGACTAGAGCCAGGTAAAATGACAGATGAAGTCGTATCCCTGAATTTATGGTGACTATTTGGTTATTTAACACTTTTACTATTTACGTCTTCAGGAAAGCAAAAGAACAACGTACTGTACCAAACATATTCAAAGAACCTCCTAAAAAACCAATTTACGCCACATTTTTATCTCCTTTATGGAGATAAGTGTGGGTTGGAAATAAACTTTCCTAATACTTCTTGTCGTCAGTGCCTCAAGGTCGTTAAGATAAAAAAGCTTCCAATTCGAAGACGTTTTGCAACCCTCCAGCGCTGTCTAAGAGGCTGAACAATAAAGCATCCACCGTCCCGCTCCCTCGCCCGTTAACACGGCCGGAGCCACTCGGCCCCAGGCTCCCGGCCCGCGAGCGCGCCCAGCGCCCGGGCAGCAGCCCCGGGTCTCCCCGCTCTGCCCAGGGCGGGGTCGGAGACTCTGGACGCCGCCCCCCGACCACCGGCCTTCGGGTGCCAGGCGGCAGCCCGAGCACGAGCGGCCTCCCCGGGCGCAGGGCCCCCCGAAGGCGGCCGCTCCCCCCGGGGCCGAGGAAGGTGCCGCCCGCGCCCGACCGGCCGGGTCCCGCCAGCAGCCCCCGGCCCGGAATTCGCGGGCCGAGGGACGCCGGCGAGGGGCGCGCGGCCCCGGGACGAGGCGGGGCGGCGGCGCGGGAGGGCGTCTCCTCGGAGCCAGAGCAGGCAGGGCGGCGGGTGGCCACCGAGCGGGCCCGGGGGAAATTGGGCGCCTCACCTGCTCCTCCCGAGGCAGCCGCTACCACTCGCTGAGGGGACAACATGGAGCCTCCGCCTTCAGCAGAAGCAGCAGGGGCGAAGCGAGGGGCGGGCTGGGGCGGGAACGAACCAGGCCCTGGAGGAGGGAAACGGGCGGGGCCTGGGCTCTAGAAAAACGGGGAAGAAGGAGGGACGCGCGGAGCCGCGAGGGAGCGAGCAAAGGGCGAGTCCGCGAGGCGCGACGGCCGGCCCGAGGCTTGGCGAGCGCGGGGCGGGCCGGGGCGGGAAAGCGCACGAGGCCGAATCCCGCCACCGCCCAACGGGAGTGCGCGTGCGCGGGAGCGCGAAGCGCGCCTCCGGCTACCTGGGGCTGCGCACTGGGGGCGACGCTCCGTTGGGAATTGTAGTCCCAGGCTTTCTGGGTCCCCGCCCTCGGTTCCTGTTCTGCGCACTCATCCGGGGCGGGGAGGAAGCGGAAGGGAGGGATGCGGCTTGGCTCGGTTCTTCGACGACTGAACTACAACTCCCAGTAGGCCTTGCGGGAGGGCCGGGCAGGCCTGGGCCCCGGCCAGCCGGGGAGCCCTACCCCGCGTCTCGTCCTGAGACCCGGCCCGGGGTGGAGGCCTTGGGGTAACCGGCCTCCAACCCCTACTGGCCGCGTTTGAGACGGTTTCGGTGTTTAACGCTGGCCCGGGCCATAGGTGGGCGGCACTCTGCCCTAAGCACTGAAGGGAGGCCTCAACCCTGGATAACGTGAGCGTCACTGGTTTTTAACGATTTTGACTTCACAAGGAGGGGAGGCCGTGACTTCATTACCGCCACCAGCAGCTGCACCTCGTATTCCCGTCCCTGGCCAAGCTGAGGGTGCACCATCCTCTGATCGCTCACGTAAGAACCTCCAGTGAAACCTCTTCCACCGGTTTGTCCCGCCTGCGCCATGGCCGTCTTTTGTAAACCTCAGGTTTACAGGAGCTTGTTAAGTAAGCACACTCCTTTACTTAAACGGTATGGTAGATCAGTACAAAACAAGGTTCTCCGAACATGCTTTTTATTCGCACTTCATATGTGATTGAGAAAATGTCTGTTGCCACAATTGAAGAATATTGTTATTTTGGACGTGTTGAGGTGGGGGCAGTTGTCTTGGGGGTAGGGTAAGTAGCTGGTGGAGCTTACGGTAGGCGAAAACATTTATCTCACCATCACCCTTGGCATCATCATTGCTTCATTCATTCGACAAATTATTCCACTTTCTTTCTTCTGCCTCCGCCTTTACTATTATAACCTATTATAACCTACCCAGAAACTCCTTCCAGCTGCCTCTCGGCCCTGCCAAGACCTTGAGCTGTTTACTTCCCGGGTGATTAGGCCAGAGGTGAAGAAGTCAAGATAATTCTACCTACTCTTACCTAACGAGGTCCTATTATGATTTCTTGTCCCCTGCCCCTTCTGATTCTCCTCAAACACTCAAGGTTATTTGAATGCCCTCCTCCAGACTCTAGATTTGAGTCTTGATTACATCTAGACCAACTCGAGCCAGCAAGAAACTAGACGTGACCATCAGGGCAAATGGTTACTGGGGTTTCACACTGGGTGTGCATAAGGTAGGACCCATAGGATGTGACAGAAATCCAGGGCATTATGTGGCATGCTCAGAAAGAGAGAGGGGCCAAAGGCCATGACTTGTCACAATTGCAACACAATGTAAGAATTTAAAATTGCACACACATCCCAGCATTCTCTATTCCCCTTCCTGGTACGTCTCCAAAAGACTTCTTACCATCTGACTTATGTTTTATGGGGTTTTTTGTTTGTCTCTTCCCACTAGAATGTAAGTTCCAAACGGACAGGAATTTTTTCTGTTTTTGTTTACTGCTACATTTATTAATTAATATTTATTGAATGGATGAATAAAGAAGGTATATGTTATACTTAACACTGCTCACTCACTTTCTTGTTCCTTTAATATTAAGTACTTAACTTTTGCTTTTAAACAAAATACACTGTTCTATTTTAAGGGTTCCCAATAGAGATCCACTGAAATCCATCCTGTCAGGAAGTGACCAGCAAATACTGACATTACATCTGTCTCAATACAACATCATCAAGGTCAGTGTTAGCACATCAGCTGTCCCCATACCTTGTAGAAGTTTTTGGCATTTGGAACAACACTATACAAATTATAGGTAGACTCTAGGATTAGCTGAAGCTTAGAAAGCAACCCTTGTAAACAAGAAACATGTTTTGTTGTTATTGTTGTTTCCTTCTCAAATGTCAGGCATCATCAAAACAGTGGACATTCAAAATGCTAAATATTGATTATCAATACAGCCTGCCTTCAGCCATCTCACTCTGAATTTGGTCATGTGCTATGACCAGAGGCTGAGCTTTCCTAGTGGTTTCCAGAAGTAGGAGACACGTAGACATGGTCGAATGGTGAAGCCACTGGGTTTGGGGTCAGACTGACCTGGCTTTGAATTCTGGCTCTGATGCTCACTAGCTGTGCAACCTTGGGTGAGTTACTTAACCTCTTTGAACTCATGTCATCACCTGCCAAATGGTTTGAGTACCCAAGTCACAGAGTTGTTGTAGGTTAAATGAGATGTAAGTGTTTGGCAATTATGACTGATACATGGTTAGTCCTCAAAAAATTGGTAATCATCATATTCATTCTGGAAAAGCAAAACAAGGTCATAAGGATACTCAAGTATTTTATGAAGTGCAAAAATAGCCAAATTGTTTTCTGCAGTGACATCCACTGTGACTCAGGTTCCAAAGCTTTCCAAAAACGGCATTTGTTACGTGCCAGGCACAGTGCTAGGCAGTAATGCTGCAGCGATGCGTAAGACACATTCCTGTCCTCCAGAGACTCCCAGTCTTGTGGGGTAAACAGCCAAGTAAATGATTATCACTCACTGTGACTGTGCCGGACACAGCTCTCCTACCACCTACTTGCAGGATCTGTGTTTAAGCCACAGTCTGGGCACTGAGAAGGGACAGCCTGGACTACTGGCTTCCCTGGGTGTCATTTAAATATCTAGACCTTACTTTGCTCATGTATAAAATAAGTTAATGACTTGGTATACTAGTTTATCAAAAGAAAATTGTCAATCCCAACTCATAGGGTGTTATAAAGTTGAATAGCAGGCCCTGAACATGGTAACACAATAAAAGCTCAAGATCTGTCAACTGCTTCGTTACAGTTGTTTCGGCCAAAAGCACAGCTGTCTAACGCTTCAAAAAGACACTAGAAAAGATCACTAGAATTTACTGTTAAGCAAAGGAAGCAACATACCTAACAGTGTGTATAGCATGTTATCATTTGTGTTAAAAAGGGTGGGTGAGGATATAGAATTGCTATATTCAACTTTGCCTTTGCCACAGAAACTTCCTAACAGTAGTTACCTGTGTGTGTGGAGGCGGGGAGACCAGTGGGCAGAGAGGGGTTAGTGATAGAAGAAAACTTTATGTATATACTCTTGAATATATATATATATATATATATGAACATATATATATGATGTGAATATACTCAAAAAAATTGTTTAGTTAAAATATGTAAATTTTTTCTAAAAGTCAAGAAAAAAATGAGATAACCTAGAAGCTGAGGTGGGAAATTAGCTGTGTCCTATAAGGGCGAGGACAAGGAAGAAGAGGCCCAGCCCAGTGCCTCAGCAGTAAAAATTGCTCAACAGAACTCCTGAGACATGGCTGTGCTCCCGTGAGCATTTAAAAAATCCCATCTGAGCCCTTACTTGCCTGAAAACTTTTACTGAATCCCCATAAGCCTCAATTCTTTAGTGCTATATTATTGCTTCTCTACACTCTGGGCCCAATGCATCTTCCCCATTTTACCTCCCTCTTGTCCCAATTCAACCCCTTGGCTCTAGCCAACCTGGACTAACCACATCCAAAACACCTTACACATGGCCACACTTGTGAGCCTCCAGCCACCACAGAGGGCTGTGCAGTCTATGTGTTGCACTAAGGCAGCCTGTGGAGGGGAGGAGCAAGAGGGGATCAAATCTAGGCCACATTCTGCTAGCCAAGCTGGCATTAAAGTGTATCATGGGCTGGGCTGGGAGCAAGGGGTGTTTTTTTGTGACTGGTCTGCCCAGAAAGAGGTCTTATTGTATACTTGCACAAAGGCAGACCTGCATTTGCTTCACTCCCTTCCCCCCTGCCTTTAATGACCTCCTTACCACTCCAAACTCCTGACTTTGAGCTTCTTCATAAAATCTCTCCAAGCCACTACAACTCCATAGAGATTCCCTTCTCTCTTAATTTCATACAATTCACTTGCCATCTAATCAAAGCATTATAGTTTTGTGTTATTTGGGGTTGTTTTTGGTTGCTATTTAATTTGTATTTTTTAACATTATGTGAGTATATTCTAAGCCCCAACTAGCTTGTAAGCCCCTTGAAAACAGGACAAACATTTTTTGGATCCCTCCAAATTTCCCAGGATAGTGTCAAACACACAGCAGGTGATCAGTAAACATTTGTGGAACAAATCACATATACAAATAACATCCCAGGCAAGAGTCAGCCTCAAGGAAGTTGACTGGTACAGCAAGAGAGAGCAGGAAGGAAAGGCAGCTTCAGGAATTGGACCGAGCACAAAGACCTCTTATGGAATACATCTGAAGGGTCTGAAGAGACCACCAAGACCACATCAGTGTCTTGATTTTTAGCTTCTTTTCTCTGCTTCTACATATCATGGATATGGACTTCCTTTCCAGCCAGGGTCTCCAGATCCTAGCAATTGCTGTCAGGGTTAGGGACCAGCATCAGTCATTTCCTTATCCAGCACCTATTAATGTAAATTTTTAAAATTTATGCATTTATCAGAATGGGTAGATAACTGGCTTGGTTATCAGATTGGCTTGTACTTCCCTTTGCCATCTAAAGGACAGACTGCGGCATTATCAACCGATGCTGTAAGTGCCAGAGTAAGACATCTGCCACGAAGTTATTTTTGGAAATATACTTCTGTGCATTTTTTCGGAGCATTCCAATAGCTAGGAGTTTTTTTCCTGTCTGGGCTTTACCTGACCTTAAAAACTGTCAAGGGCAAATGTAGTCCACTGTCTCTTCCAGAAGATTTCCACTGGTCAGATCTCTTTTCCTTTTCCTCTCCGTGGCTGCTTGGCTGGCTAACTCCTCCTTCGTGAGGCTGCATCTTTACAAGAGCTGCTGATCCTGCAATTGCCTTTTGGATCATGGATTGCTGCTTTAGCAATAACAAGACCTACGGCCTTGATTTTTATTTCCGGTCTACGTTCCCTTTTTAAAAGAATTATGCACATTTCAAATATTTTGACTAGATGTAGGGAGAAGGCTTTGAATTTCTCAAGCCAACCAAAGAAAAGCCAAAAAATGAACAAAATCCAGTATAAGCTAGATATCTGGTTTCAAACACATTTTCTGCTAAGGACCCCTTTTAGGCTATGAATAAAATTCGATTATGTGTATTTTATGCCATAGTCTCAATTTTTAATACCTCATTTTACCATCCCCATCACCACAGCCAGGATGTTATCTCCTGGCCTTTCGTTTCTCATTAGCTCAGCTTTTTCTCCTTCAAAATATGTCTTCTCTACCTGATAGCCTATTCGGAGGAAAGGACAACCTTAAGACCCAAGGCGGATCCCTCTTTGGGAACAGTAACGCGCTAAGAATATGAAGCAGGTTCTGCAGCTGCATTGCAATGTGATTGGAATGAATAATAGCTTTTCATTCTGTATAGCATCTTTCTCCACCTACCAAACGGGAGACCGTGCCATCTCTGCCTCATGGTGATGAGATATTACGACACAACCAGAAAAATTCAGGAAGCACCTTGCAGAGTGGGCCTACTCCATATTGTAGTTTTCACTTTTCATTGGAGTCACAGGCGGGAACGTATAAGACAAAAGACATCGGCTCCGGAATTTATGGGAGAGACATTCTCCAGCTAATAGAAGCAAAAAGAAACTGCTATCGTTAAAACACATAATCTGCCAACCCTAAAACATTCACATAAAAAGTCAGGAGGGAACAGGGACCTGCAGGCCCCACTCCCACTTCGGCCGCAGTGGTGGGCGGAGCCCGGTGCTTGACCACGCCCCTTACATCTTATTCCCCGAGGGGCGCGGCCCATCGCCGCGCGCGCGCGCGCGAGGGCGGGCGCTGCGTGACGCCCGTTCTGCCCCTCCTTCCCTGCAGGAGCGCGGAGGGACAGTTCTTGCGCCTGCGCCCTGCGTCTCTGGGCGCCTGGACGCGGCCGCCCCCGCCCCCGCCGCCCGCTTGAAGGCCCTTTGTGCGCCTGCGCGGTCGTACTCCCGCCCTCTCGCTGCGCTCGGCTGAGTCGGTCAGTCTGTCGGAGTCTGTCCTCGGAGCAGGAGGGTAGGGACTCCGGAGAGCCAGCTACCCGGTTATTTTCTTTCCCCTCCCTCTCTCCCGCCCCACGTCTCTCTTCTCCCCTCTCCCGCTCTTGCTCGCGCAGCCATGGCGGAGCCGTCGGTGGCCACCCAGTCCCCGTCCGTCTCCTCGTCGTCCTCCGGGGCCGAGCCCTCCGCGCCCGGCGGCGGGAGCCAGGGAGCCTGCCCCGCCCTGGGGGCGAAGAGCTGCGGCTCCTCCTGTGCGGGTGAGGCGCCGGGGCCCCCGCTTCGGGGGGGGTCGGGGGAGGCCGGTCATCCTCGCCTCCCGGAGGCTGCAGCCCCGGGCATGAGCGTCTGGAACCTGGGCTCAGGGGGAGGGGAGCACGAGGTTGGGCAGGCGGTGAGGAAATACAGGGTGTGCGGAAAACAGGTGGGGGCGGGGAGAGTCTGGAGGGTGGGCGTCATCGCCGAGACCCGGCAGGTGGGGAAAAACACCAGTTTGGGGGAGCTGTACCCTGAACCGGGGCGATTTAGTGAAGGATTAGGGAGACTGAGAGGATTGGGGCAGGTTGGCTGTAGGAGAAATGACTAGTGACGATTTTGAGCCGATGGTGGTGGAAGGGTTGCGTTGCAGGTTGGCAGACAGGTATTGACATAACCAGATATTCATGGTAGGCTTCCAGAAATATATATATTTTTCTGGTTGCCCGTGGGGAGGATGAGGAAGTTTAATGGAAACATTGCAGCCGGTTTTTAAACTGTTTTCATCTGCTTTTAATTTTTTGAGGCTAGTCTCTCTAAATGCCGGATTTTTCTGAGGCTCCGGGGTAGAAGGAGGCGTGATGAGAATAGCTCGGGGGAGATTTGGGAGGGAGCTGCTGATGGTTCAAGATGGATCCGTGGCTGCCTCTGCAACGCAGCCTGCTCTTCACTGGTGCAGCGTGGGGGTGGGGACGTGCAATCAGTTGCTTATATTCTAGAAGATAATAGAGTCACGCCAAACCATCAACATATTTTGATGTCGTGCTTTCTGTGGGTTGTTATTGATCGCAGTATAACAAAAGGGGGTGTTTACCGCAGAAAGGGGGGAGGGGGAGAAAATTCAGACAAAGCAGGGGCTGGTTGAACCCCCTTCTCCTCCCATCTCTGAAAGACTAGGAGGGAAGCTGCAGGCCGCTTTTCGTTTCCATTGTATCCGCGTCTCCCTGCTGGTGGGAGCTGGCTAGCAAGCTCAGCTCGTGCAGAGATCTGCAGTGCAGATGCCTTCTTGAGGGGGAAAAAAATGCACCATGAGCAGGTGGTGGCTTTTAAAGGAAATCAGTCTTTGAAGAAGGAAAAAAAAAAAAAGGTCTATTGTCCAAAGAAGAGCGTACTCAGGAGAGTACAGATAAGTTGGTTCTCTAGTTAGTTACCTTAAAGGATTTTAAGAGATTTTAAAATGCTTCATTGTCTCCTTTGCCAGAGTCTTGGGTCGATCGTTCTAAAGAACATAAAATTTCTGATCTCAGCTTTAAATATACTCCCTGTGTGTTTTTGGAACAGGTTTCCACATAAGAGTTTTGTTGGATTTTCCAATGTGGTTATGGTCATTTCAGTAGAAACAGTATCAGAGGAAGCTTCTGCAAGGTCAAGATTAGCTGTCCAGATAAAAGAATGAGGCAGCAAATTTGGAACCCTTGTTCCCTTTAAACCACCAGCGTTTCTCCTCCAAATTTTTGTGTTCTGGGCAAAGATCCAGATGAACAGCAGTTTCCCTATAACTTAGCAACTTGGTGTTTTGGTTTTAATCATTTGTCATTGTGTTCTGTTCAGTTGTTGGCTCTTGTGCATGCTTTTTGATTTTTCTTGATTTTAAATTTTTGACTCACCTGAAAAATAAACTGGATAGATATCTATCTTCAATACTTATCCATTACAAATGTGTATTAATATTGTCTAAAAAGCATGAATACAGTTTTCGGGGGCCCAAGGCAAGATCCTCATTTGTCAGGTCATTACTTGAAAAGTTTAGCTTAAGATAATGCAGTGTATAGTCATCATTTCATTGCAGAAGCTCTTCCTCCTTGCAGAATGTTTTCTCCATCTCTCAGAGGAAATGTCTCAGGCTTTGGCAGCATGAAAAAAGATGAAGTTTGTTATTCCAAAATTTAACTCATGTAAAATGGATACTAAAAAAATCTACCTTGATTGTTTAAAAAAATCTGCAAGTATTGATGTCAACCTTCAGCTTCACATTCTTTCACCAAGCCCGTCTCGGTTTTAGAGACTTTCAGTAAGTAAAGGAAGAGTCAGTGGTCGCTTGGTGTCCTGCGGGAAACAATCTTGTCCTGATTGACCTGTTCTGTAAGGAATTTTCTAAATACTAGTTCCTACCTAAAGGTGGAGAGTGAGTGGTGGCACTCTCTGGTCCACTGCCTCCAGCACTAGTGCAGCTGGCACTGCAGTATGATTGGAGAAGGAGGTCAGGGGCCAGGATTGGCTTCCTGGATTTCTGCCTTTGAAGGAAACCAAAGATTTCAAAAGCAGAAATTTGAGGTTGAGATAAAAGACACTTAAATATTTAGTGTTCTTTCAGGATGAAGCTTGCCTTCATTCCACATCAAGTATAGATCCATGTCTAATTTATACATGTCTAATGGTTTCCAAATGCCTCTCTGAACTTTAAAAATGCTTTAATAGTTTACTTTTTATAGCCTTTGAAATTCTGTAACTTGTTAGAGACTGTTCTCTATTATTGCTATGAAAATCATGATGCCAGAATAAAGCTATATTTCTTGTATCTGTTTGTGGAAATTGGCTCGAAGTAAAAACAGCTTGGACAATTTAAAAAAAAGTTTTTGCTTTAAATACTTCTTTCCTCACTCAGAGGCTTAGTTGCCTCGTGTACTTTTTATGGTATCATTTTCACACTTTGTTCTAATATGTCCATTAAATGTGAGTATGTAATTTGTATTTTCTATCTTAACCCTTAAATAAAAACAAATTTGACCACCTGTTCAATGCTGACATGATCTGTATTATATTCAAGTCAAATTATCAGTGACAGTGTAACATGGTGATAAACACACTGACCTGAGCCTGAGAGACACCCAGATTTCAGTCTTGACTCTGTCTCTCATTAATTATATGACCTTATGCAAATCCTGAGCTTCAGTAATGTGACCCAGACAAATTTGCTTTGCACCCTGAAATCCAAACTTTTATTGAATAAGAATACCCAATATTTTATACGTCTGTTTGTAGATTGCAAACTATTCACACATAGATACAAAATAGCAATTGAATTACAAGTGAGAAATCATAATCTTCCTCACAATAAAGGAAGATCTTATACCTTTTTCTTCTTTCTAAAAGTGAGTTTGTTGATTCAGCTTTTGAACCCCTCACCTTAATGTCTTAAAAGCTGCCACCTCTTTGATTCAGCTTGTCTGTTAAAGATGTGGGCAGGGGAGCCAAGGTGTTTTGTAAGATGGCTTGGCATGACATCAATCTGTTTAAGTATTTTCTGCAGCATTCTGGCCGTAGTAAGTGTAGTTATGACACATTATGAAAGTCCTATCTCTGGAAGCAAGAGGGCAGGAGGCAGCAGGAATGGTCACGTCAGTATGGTTTACAAATGCCTGTTGACTTGGATGGCTTTTTATTACCAGGAATAAAATGGTTTCTCTTAATGCTGTTTTCTGTTAGAGTCAAATTCACAAATAATTTAACCACTCTGCTCAAACATATATTGTCTACATATACTGTGTACATATATTGAACAGGCAGACCTTAGCCCTAAATTGAAATCTCTAGGAGATTGTTAATGAAGTTACTGGTAAGAACATGAGTGTTTTTATTATTTTAGAGATGACCTGAAAACAAAACAAAACGAACATTATTGCTTTTATCGTATTCTGTGGTGAGGAAATTATATATTCGTCCTGATAATAGAAGTCGCTCGTCTAACCCTGTGCCTGTTTCAGGCACCTGTAAATGATGTTTGAGAACGAAGGAATTGGTGACGTGTCACTGAAGAGAAAAGGCAAAGTTAAGGTTTCTGGCTTTATTTGAGCCAAGAGGTCGTTTGTTCTGTAGAAAGGCACTTCTCTTTAGACTAGCGGTAATCCTGGAATTTATCCTTTTTGTAATTCTGAAATTACAAAGGCTCCAAATAAATTATTAACTATTCATTGTATGTACTTAGCTTATAGTTTGTGTTCAACTTTATTGTTAATGATAAATTTATAACTCCCTCCTAAACTGTGCAGGCTTGTGAAAGATATATAAATTTCGTAGTAAAACGTTTTAGATAAAAATGACCAAGCTGATACTGTGTTCATATAATGAACCCATTCAGAAGTTGCCCAGGAAACTGACTTACCTTTTATTCTGTTCATTTATAACAGCTGTTAATTCTAGAATTATTTTGGATCGTTGAGTATGTGCTAGATATATTGGGTATGCTAAATAAGTTTGGCTAGAATCGGTATTGCTTGTGATTGCATCATTGAAATCTTTTACTACATATCTGTGACTTACGTAAGACATGTTACTCTGTGATATTGCAATTTCAGAGAGAATCCTTTTAAACTGTATAGGATTTGTGTTTCTATTTTACACTATGTGGGGGGAGTAACTGTCAGCAGGTAGCCCACTCTTGTGATGGTCTTTTTACATTTCACCAGTTTCTCCAGTCAACTGATTTGTTTCTCCCTGTAAGCACATCATCATTACCTAACCAGGAGGGGACGTGTGAGCTCTTCGACAAGTTCCTCATTGGCAGCTTGCCCTTGAGGGTATGTTGAAGGGTATTCTGGAAAATTTTCTTAGCAAAACTAATACAGAACCCCTTTTGTCCTGTTACCTTGAAAGCATTTCAACAGTGAGCATTGTCTTCGTGTTACATAGAAGGTAGAAATATTTTATTTTTATATCTTACATTTGTGTCTTGCTTTGTGGTGTAAATTGTGCCCATACATTAACTTAGTTGAGCAAATGTTTGAGCACACATTAAAGCTCTTTGTTAGGTGCTGTGGGAGTTACGAAGGCAAATAAAACATAGATCATCCCTCTAGAGGCTATATTCAATAGGAGAAAGACTTGTCTTATGTTTATCTGTGAGGTAGGTAGCGATATAAACCTCATTTTACAGATGAGGAACAAGGCTCAGAGAGATTGTTATATACCCAAAGGTTTGTGGCTGTGAAGTTGAGGGTAAGATAGAACTAAGGGGTTGAGGGCCCAATTCAGTTCTCTTTCAAATAATGCACACTGCCTCTCTTTAAAATTTGAAACAACATGTGATAAAAGTGGTTCAGTCATCCTCTTGAATTCAGTTATCAGTTTAACTTTAAAACCTTAATTTCTGGTCCCATGTTTCCTAAGCCAAGTGCCTTTTTGCTTTACTGTTCTACAGAAACTTCTCTTGGCAAGTTCACCAGTTATTTTCCACCATTGGTCGCTTCTCAGTCCTCATCTTAAATGCCTGTCAACAGCTTTTGGTAAAATTGTTGCTCCCTCCTCCTTGAAATACCTCTTTCATTTGTATGATGCCACATACACTTTCATTGGCTGCTCCTTCTCTGTCTCCTTTGCTTGTTCTTTTTTTAAATTGAGATACAATTCACATAATATAAAAAGCACCGTTGTAAAGTGGTTTTTAGTATATACACAAGGTTGTGCAACCATTACCACTATCTAATTCCAGAACATCTTCATCACCCCCTAAAAAAACCAATACCTGTCAGCACTCTCCATTCCTCCCTCCTTCCATTCCTTTGCAACCACTAATCTACTTTCTGATTCTATGGGTTTCCTTACTTTTGGGATTTCATATTGCTAAATCTTTTATATCTTCCCAACTTGTAAAATTGAGAGTGCTTCATGACTCACTTCTCAGAACTTTTGTCTGTCTGTGTTCATTGGTCTCATTTAAGATACCCATCTTGTGGTTCGAAACACCATCTATAAATTGATGACTTCCAAATCTTTGTCTTCAGCCTCCCATGTCTAATAGGCATCTCAAACTTACTAGGTCTAAACCTGAACTCCTGATCTTTCCTGTTAAATCTGCTCTCTCAGTCTTCTCCATCTCAGTAGTTGGCCATTCTGGCCATCTTTTGCCCAAATCAAAAAGCTTAGAGTCATCCTTAACTCCTCTCTTTCCTTCAGACAACTATCAGCAAATCCTATTGATTCTACCTTCAGAATGTATCCAGTGTCTGACCAATGTTCTCAACCTCCACCACTACCAGCGCAGTCCAAGCTACTATCATAGCTCTCCTGGAGTATTGCACTTGCCCCCTAACTGGTCTCCATTCCTTCTCCCTTGCCTCTTTCTGTTCTCCGCACAGCACCTGGTAGAAGCCTGGGGAAAATGTAAGTCGGATCATGTCACTCATGGGCAAATGTTCCAGTGACTTCTGATCACACTCAGAGTAAAGTCCTTAGAAGGCTTACGAAGTCCTGTAAGATCTGGCCCCAACCTCCCCCTTGCTCACCCAGCTTCAGCCACACTGACCTCCTTGCTGTTCCTCATACCAGGAATATCCCTCTACCTCAGAGTCTTGTTTGCTGTTCGCTCTGCTCTTGCCCATGTATCCTGGCAGCTCGTTGCTGCCTCCCCTCCTTTAGGTCGTTGTCTTGCCACCTTATATAAACTCCACAAGAAAAAACACTTTATAGGCCTCCCCTGCTTTATTTTTCTTACCACTTGTCATAATCTATCTTATTTTATTTGACTGACTTATTTTGTTTATTGTCTGTCTGCCACACTAGAATATAAGTTCCATCAGAGTGGAAATTTTTGCTGGTTTATTCTCTGCTCTATCTATTATGCCTAAACAGAACCTGCACAAAGCAAGCTCTCAGATATTTTTGAATGAGAGCACAGACATTATTGTTTTTTGTTCAGCAGCTAAAACTAGTCCTTGACTCTTTATAGGTGTTTAGTAAATATTTACAGAATGAATGAATGGATGGAGAAACTCTATTCCCAGAAAAGCATGCATATAAAGCAAAGTATTGCATATACTTTCACAGGGTTCATGAACTATGAAATCCGTTCATAAACCTCAGGTTAAGAACATTTGGTTTTTGAAAATTGAATTATAGTAGTCCTCTCTTATCCGCAGAGAATATGTACATTCCAAGACACCCAGCGGATGCCTGAGACTACAGTAGTACCAAACCCAAATAGACTATGTTTTTCCATATACATACATACATACCTATGATAAAGTCTAATTTATAAATTAGGCACAGTAAGAGAATATCCAAACTGCCAGCATCACTACTCTTGTGCTTTGGGGCCATTATTAAGTAAAATAAGAGTTTCTGGAACAGAAGCACTGTTAATAGGGCGACAGTCGGTCTGATAACCAAGACACTACTAAGTGACCGACAGGCGGATAGCGGACACAGCATGGATACGAATGTGCTGGACAAAGGGATGATTCACGTTCCAGGCAGGACGGTGCGAGATTTCATCACACTACTCAGAACAGCATGCGATTTAAAACTTATGAATTGTTTATTTCTGGAATTTTCCATTTAATGTTTTCAGACCATGGTTGACTGCAGGTAACTGAAACCACGGAAAGCGAAACCGCAGATAAGGGGGGACTACTGTATAAGCTTTGCAAAAATTTACCCCTATGGAAATTGATACATCCATTTAGATGCTGAGGAGAGGGTCTTCATATAAGCCCAGAAAACTAGATCTATAGGGGCCAGCCCTGTGGCATAGTGGTTAAGTTCACGCACTCTGCTTCAGTGGCCCGGAGTTCGCGGGTTCGGGTCCCAGGCGTGGACCCACAAACCGCTCAGCCATGCTGTGGCGGTATCCCACACACAAAATAGAGGAAGATTGGCACAGATGTTAGCTCAGGGCCAATCTTCCTCACCAAAAAAAAACCCCCAAAAAAACAAAAAACCTGTATCTGTAATAAATGTATCTTATGTTTAAGATTAGCTTCTTTTACTACTGTCTTTACTTTTGGACTCTGGGTGTTTTCCACTAATAACTGTAATCCAGAAAAGTGCCTTTTTATAACCAGTGAATGCCTCATTTTGATGTATTAGAGACTAACTTCCAATAAGGACTCAGTGGTAGGCTAGTCTGATGTGTCAGGATTTTAAAATATGTTAAAGTAAGTTTAATTTCCATCTTATTCCTAACGAATGTGAGATTTTGATTTGATACATCTTGAACAAAATTTGAAGAAGGGTAAAACGTTCCTTAAAGTAAATGTAGTGCTATTTTAGAAGTTGAGTTATTAAAATACTTTTAACCAATTTCCTGTTTCTTTCTGTCAGACTTTGTAATTTTGTTTCTTTTGCAACAGGAATTCTGCTTGTTCTTCCTCTTAGATTGCTTATACCTTTGCTCCATAAATGTGCAAAGAAAGCCTTCCACCTCTTTTTAGTGTTGTAACAGAAGAGTGAGCATCTTGAGAAGGGGCACCATCTTGACTCATACTAGAGAGAACTACTTGCTTTATTAACTACTGTGTTAGTAGAACTAATGTCCAATCACTACTCAGAGTCTATTTTTGAAATAACAGTTTAAAAATCTCTTAGAGTCAGATTTTCACCAAACATTTATTAAGCCTCTGTAATGTTCAGGCCTCCATGTTCTGTGCCTTCTACTATAGGCTGCTCATCAGATTCTGTGCCTTATGAAGGACACAGGGACATGTAAGACGGTCCTTAACCCTAAAGTGCCTCCACTTAGGTTGGAATTTATTTCCAACAGCAAATAAATTGAATTTATTAAACTAGATATTATATCTTATCTAGGTTTATTGGTTCCAGAGGACCAAAACATTACTAATGGTTCTATTTTTACAGTAGTTATGTTAGCTCTAAATAAATAAAAATCAATCTGCCGGTTTATGTAGATTCTCCCCACTCCTTAACTGTGGGAAGTCCTTAGCGACTTGCTTCCAAAGAGTACAGTATGGACGGGTGGGAGAAGTTCTTCGGTGGAGAAACCTGGCAAACTCTGCCTCAGCCAGGGATCGAGGTTAACATCATCAGCGATGTCACATTGATCTAGTATGTTCCCCTGATATGATATGACAAGGATGGCCCTTCACCTAACGGGTAATCTTCCCTCAAACCCGTAACTCCAGTATAACCATGAGAAAAACATCAGACAAACCCAAATTGAGGGACATTCTGTAAATTATCTGACCAGTACTCCTCAAAACTGTCGAGATCATCAAAAACAAGGGTAAGTCTGAGAAATTGTCATAGTCCAAAAGAGGCTAAGGAGACAAGATGACAAAATGTGATGTGGTATCCTGAGTGGGTGGAATCTTGGAACAAAAAAGTGTGTTAAGGAAAAATTAATGAAATGCGAATGAAGTATGGGTTTAGTTATTAGTAATGTATCAGTATTAGTTCATTAGTTGTGACAAATGTACCACCATGCTAATGTAGCTTGTTAACAGTGGGACAAACTGAGTGCTGGATATAAAGCAACACTCTATTGTCTGTGCGCCTTTTCTGTAAATCTAAAATTATTCTAAAATAAGTTTTTTTTTTTTTTTAAAGAAAGAAAGCCTTAAATCATGAAATAGAAATTGCTTTGGGAGATGCAAGAAGGTCCACTTTGACTACCTCTATTCAGTATTACAATGGAGGTCCTCGCCAGCACAAAAAGATGAGAAAAAGAAAGAAATGATAGCAAGTTTGGGGGCGGGGTCACTCTGCCTGTCTCTGGGGCTCTGATGGCGGAGGGTCATTCGTTGGCTCCATTTAGCAGCTTCTACTGAGACGACATGAATTGCCATCAAGAATTGTGGTCGAGAAAGAGTGAAAAGACTGCCATGGTTTTTGTGGCCCAGCTATAAAGCAAAAAGGAAAACTGTAGATGATAAAAAGTCATTTTAATAGAATATTAATATTAGAAAAGATGTTTAAAAGAGCTGATGAGGGGCCGCCTGGTGGCGCAGCGGTTAAGTCCGCACTTGGCAGCCCGGGGTTCGCGGGTTCGGATCCCGGTCGCCCGCCGACGCACGGTCTGTCAGCCACGCCGTGGCGGCGTCCCATATAAAGTGGAGGAAGATGGGCACGGATGTTAGCCCAGGGCCAGTCTTCCTCAGCAAAAAAAAAAGAGGAGGATCGGCAGTGGATGTTAGCTCAGGGCTAGTCTTCCTCGCAAAAAAAAAAAAAGAGCTGATGAATTTCTAATTTTCATTTTATTAATTGTAGATAAAATTTCAAACACTTTACTTTTCCTTATGTATTGGAAGATGCTTTAATAATCTATAGAAGTCCTTCTACAAAGTTCCTGAAAGTAACTTGCTTCTCTGTCTAAAAACATAGCCCGTATTCTGCTGGTGTTGAAAGACAGTTATCACCAAAATGAATAATCCATTGAAACAATATTTTTACTGGAGGTTAGAAAATTCAGACAATCAGATTTATTTGGTGTATTTCCCCCAATCTAAATCAATACTTGAATCTCACATCCAATCCACAGCTTCTCCTCTCTTCCCCTCCCCTCAACAACGCATCTAGCACAGGCTTGACCCAAATTTGAAAACCTGCACTAGTGTGCCTTTTTGTTACTTTTCCCCCTTGTTTTTCAGCTTCTCACCCACGTAGTATGCTGCTGAAGAGAAGGGTTTGGTAAGGGGCCAGGGTCTTATCTTATTAGTATGATGGAGTTTTAAAATATAAACTTGACTGGTAAATTTTCAGGTAAGGAGCACATCTGGTACATTTCAGACCCGCAGTATGAGGCAGGTTATCTGACTGGTGGAGAGAGTGACAGAAGGAAAGGCACAGGCTCTTGGAGAAAGTTCAGATTGCAGTCTTGATTCTGACTTTGAAGCTTCAGTTTTTTATCTTAAATGGGTGTTGTAAGGACTTGATTCAATATGTATATAAATACGTAGCTCCCCATGTCTACACAGATAGATATTCAGGACTCAGTAAGGAAATGGAAGCCCTGTTTTCAAAGAGGCAGGATTTTTTTTGTAGTTTTGAGAGTTTGTTGCAGCTTAAAGTATTATGAGGATTGAAAACCAGTCGTGTGAAGACTAATAAGATTATTCACTAAACAGTTTTATTGCAAGACCTGCTAGGGATCCCATTTTTGGTGTCCTTTTTCCCCTCTAAAGTAGCTAACCCTTACCCTGTGGGTGGGGGGAATAGGTATGTGTTAGGAATTATAAGAAAAATGCATATTCATAATAGAAAATTCAGGAAAACAAAAATATAAAGACAATCAGTGAATATTATGTTAATATTAAAAATATTAATGTAAAGAATATTAGAAAACAAGGCCTGCCTTGTTCACCTGATGAACACCCTTTAAGACCAAGTTTACCATCTTTTCTGCAGTTTATACTAGTGACTGCCTCTGCTGCATTCCCACAACTGGTTTTACTGTTTGCATTTCTTTTTCAGTTACTTGTGGGCACAACCGTCATCTCTGTATTACCAGTGCTAATCCAGTGCCTGAACCTAGCTTAGCTACTTAGAGATAATATTTGATTTAATTAATAGCATTTGCTAATTAAGGTCACCATTCTGAGTTCAGTTCCCTATAGCATAAATATAGAGTATGATTACAGTGTGGTTTTGTAAGTTAGAAGACCTCATGCAATGTTGTTGCAGAACTATTACTGGTTATCTGTGTTCTGTATCAGAATAGATACTATGCATAAAAATTTATTATGTGGGAGTTTTCCATTAGGAGCAGGTGTTAGGTGGAGGCGGAAAGGCAAGTTCATCGCATCTTTTTTGGCATCGGGCTTACTTAGGATTTAGTTTTTCAAGTTTATTCAAATTTAAACTCATCAGTTGGCAGAGATTTAAAGGTAAATGCATATTGGAATGAACCCATCTGGAAACATTAAAGAAATAGATAGAAAACCTTGCTTTTAAAAAGGAAAGGAGGGGCCGGCCCAGTGACGCAGCGGTTTAATTCGCGCTTGGCAGCCCGCGGTTCGCAGGTTCAGATCCCGGGCGCCCGACGACGCGCTGCTGTCAGCCAAGCTGTGACAGCGTCCCATATAAAGTAGGGGAAGATGGGCACGGATGTTAGCCCAGGGCCAGTCTTCCTCAGCAAAAAGAGGAGGATTAGCGATGGATGTTAGCTCAGGGCACAAAAAAAAAAGGAAAGGAGACTGTTTTTCATTTGTAGGAGTAAATGTGATCCTTCATTTTAAGATAATTAAAAAGCAGTGAATTTTAAAATTCTGATCTTGAGTGACTGAATTACTGCCTGTTGTCCACTAAATTCAGCCTTGGTGTTAATATGCTCCATATTGACTGAATCGTTTTCTTAAATTAGTACTTACTTATATAGCTATGGTCGGATCCTTTTAAGCAGCCTCCTCATTTTAGGTATATTTCTAATATTTGTGAAAACATTTTTATAATTGCAAGAAAAAAAGGAGTTAAGTAAAGATCAGTATATTTAGGGGCACTTTGGAGGGTTTTGTTTTTCACATGCTATTTTTATTAAATTTTTTTTCCATTTTTACTGAGAAGATAATTTATATTCTTGGTTTGAGAGAGACAGAGAGTTTTTTTTTTTTTTTTAGGGGCCAAGGGGTGTAGTGAAAAGCGGATCACCCTCCCACCCTAGAGCTCAGAGTCCCTTTTGCTGCCAGTTAACAAGTGGGGGCACACTGTGTGCACTTCTCCACTTTGCCTTTTTAATTTAATATAACAACTCCACCAACATATGTAGTTGTACATCATTCTTCTTCATAGCAGCAAGTATTTCATTGTTTGGATGTTAACTGTTTAATTAGTTTTCTATTGATGGTCATTTAGATTATTCCTAATATTTATAACCACTGCTCTTATAAATATCCGCATACATATGTCTTTGTCCATACATATGCAAATATATCTGTAGGTTAAATTCCTAGAAGTATAATTGCTGAGTTAAGGAATATGTGCAGGAGATGGTGGGGAAGGTATGTGCATTTAGAATTTTGATATATGTTGCCAAATTTAGAGGAGTATAATTTTAGAAAATGGAAGACTTCTCATGTAGTCCTATTTTCCCAGTGGATTAATTGTGATTTTTTTTTTTTTTTTTTTAAGTATTCAGGGTCAACTTTGCATATTTGCCAACTGTGTATGTTTAAATGCTCATATTAGTGACTAATTCCTTAAAATGCAGTTGAAAATGGTTAAAAGCAAATATCCAGTAGTTCTCAGATACCTATTTTTCTTTCCCACACAGAGTTGCAGGGGAGCATCATCTTCCTTGAGGTTACTTGTTTAAAAGTGCTAAGGGTTCCTTTTTTCTTCCTTTGAAGGTGAGAATATTTGGCCAAAAAAATTGAATTAACTTTTAGAAATGCATCTTGAAAATGAATAAGGTTTTGCTGCCAGGTGAGTGAAAACAGCGATTGGAAATACAGATTTGGGTTTTCCGCACTTTCTTAAACCCAGTGAAATTATGATGCTTGGCCAAAAAAGAAAAAAAAAAGGGGGGGAACATTAAAGTTAAAATTCCTGTGTGAGGTTGTCAGATTCTCACGCTGTATATTTTCTTTCAGATTCCTTTGTTTCTTCCTCTTCCTCTCAGCCTGTATCTCTATTTTCGACCTCACAAGGCAAGTCTGTCATTTTTTTTGTGCATTAATAAAAGAAAAATGTTGAGAAAGAGGCTGTAACTGGGGGCGTGAGGCACAAGTTTTCTATTGCCCCCCAAATCCCTTAAAATAAAGACTAATTACAAGCCAGTTCTTCATATTTAGCAGTTTCCAGTGGCTTTCCTATAGAGGTTGATTAAATAGAATGGACCCTAAAGGGTTCCTAAAGGTGGACCCTTTAACATAGCATAAGCTTTGGGGGTAGTTTTGAGTATTGCTTAAAAATTAAAGCTCACCCACAGAATTTGGAGCATAGATTTGTGGCTCAGAAAACAACCCACCACTAGAATGCATTTAACTTACTGATTTGCAGTTAGGTTTGGAGAGTTAGTAGATCTGGAAAAACAGTATGAAATTGTGCTTCCACTGAACTGCTAATATGCCAACCTAGCTAGAATACTTTTGAATTTATCTGAGACTTGTCCCAAAAGCTAGTCTAGTTCCAAATTGTCTAGGAACATTGGACAAATCAGTTGACTTTTTGGCCAGCAAGGTTTGTTTTCCTAGAGATTAAGCTGTGGCCTTGTCTTTTTTCAAATCTGAGGACGGGAATCGGAGTGTGATAGTTATACATTTGTGGGGTAGCCCTGCAAGAACCTGCAGGAGAGAGCACTGTGTGCTTCTTTGATATGCACTAATAATAAGCACTGTTTCATTTGTGCTGTTGTACTCGACCTCAAATATAGGTCAGTGGAAAACCCTTATTTTCAAAAAGGTAATTAAACTCACTAGGTAGGCTTGAGAAGCCCTGTGCAAGCAGTTTATTATCCCAGCTGGAATTCTCTAGATGCAAAGTCTGGATGCTGGTTTGTTAGGAAGACTTTGACCTCATAAGAATAAAAACATAATGGGATAAAATGTACATAGTAAAATTTTTGTTGGGTTTAATCTGCTTTTTAGGAAACATGAAAGATAATTTGTTGCTTCTAAGTGATAGTTTGTTTTTAATTCAAACTCATAACATTACAGCCCCCAACCCTTTATAATGTGCCTCATGGTATGAATTTAAATATCTTATGGGTCAAATCATGGCCTTTGAAATTAACTTGGTTACATTAAAAGATAGATATTTTGTGAGTGTTAGAAAGTAACTGAAACATACGAAGTTGATTCTTGACGTCTGGAACCCAACCAGATTTATATATTTTTTTTTAAATTATTTTATTGGGATCATATTGGCTTACAACATTTTGTAAATTCCGGGGGTGCATCACTGTATTTCAGTTTCTGTGTAGACTGCATCATGTTCACCATCAACAGTCCAGTTTTTATCCATCACCATACGTATGTGCCCCTTTATCCCTTTTGCCCTCCCCTCACCAAACTCTGCCAACCAGATTTATTTTTAAAGTTTTTTTTGTTTCCCTCATGAGAAATTTAATAATTTAGGCAAATAGGTATTACATTTATTCTACTCTGAAAGATAAACCAGTAAAAATATCATAGTATAAATAGAGCAAATAACTTTTTTATTGTAAATATTTCAGATCTTTTAAAATACATTCTTCATAGTTATAACTTCTAGTCACTTTTTTCATACAGAAAGGGGATAATTGATATCCTAAGTAGTGTAACAATGCAACCCAAGTACAACATAACTAATGTATGGAATGTTGAGAAGATAACTGTCATAGCTTAAAAAATTATTTTAATCCGTTAGGAAAAATTACATACACCCAACTAGAATGGAGGTAAATAAAAAGGATTTTTCTATTAAAAACTAATGTTGCAGTAGGCCTTAGTTTCACAGTGAGTATGAGGGTTTGTAAAAGAAAATAGATTTGTCATTCTTTTTGCTTATAAAGAGTTATTTTGACCAGTGCAGATTCAGGATAGAGTTATTGTTAAAAGGGTATTGTAAAGAGGCAGTTTAAAAAGTCATATCCCTGAAGGTGTTTCAATCTAGCCTCTTACCAGCATTTTCTCCTGCAAAAAAGACACATAATGGAAAAGTAAGCCAGTTGGTGCTCCACTGTGTTGGCTGATCTAGAGATCAGCCTGTTCAGTTGTTTAAGGGAACACCTTGGCAAGTGATGAGATGTATTCTAGGGTACCCAAGACTGGTAACTTCTAGTCTGCCTTAATAAAAATAAAGGAAGAGGAAGTTGTTGGTGTATGTGGTTAACTGGATTCAAACCCCTGGGGAGAATAGCTGGGACCAGTCGGGCCCAACACAGGCCTGCACTGGTGCTGCCACCAGCAGGCACCTTGAGTCCATCCCTGGCACTAACCCAACTAACTAACCTGTCTCTGGCTTCCATGTTCCTTGGGCATTTAGCCTTGGAGAACTGCACTTTACTTTTATATATGTAAACCATGTTAAACAATAAGTAGCAATCATTAAATAGAATATTTTCATATTTAAGAATGACATTTTTCATCCTGAAATATATGCTTGTTATTGGGCTTCAAGGAGATGCATGTACCAAACACTGTCATTAATTTGGACTGAGTAAAGAAAGGGCAGTTAAATTTTTCAAAAGGAAATTATGTAATATTTATTAAATTGTACTACTTTGAAGTGTATAGCTACTTAAGTTAGCAAGTTGAGCTTTTTGAAAGCTGATGAATAGATTTGTGATGAGAACGCCAATGAATAATCAGTTCCTTCTTAAATGAGTTGTACTCCTGAGTAGGTCCTTTGCAATCTTTTACTGATTCCTTTTTTCTCGTTAAGCAGAGTTAAATTTCAGCCTAATCTCTGAGCGTTTCAAAATAGGGGAGTAAGTTTTGATGACGTTTTCCTGCACTATAATATGTAGTAGACATAGTATGTGGCTAATGTTTATTGAGCTTTTATTTTTCTATGCTCAATACTTTATGTGAATCATCTCATTTAATCCTCACAGCCAATTTTACAGGAAAGGTACTAGCTCTTTTACCAGTTGAGGAAACTGGGGTTTTAAAATGATGAAATAACTTGTTAAAGGTCACACAGTGAGTAAGTGACAGACCTAGAACTCCAAGTCCATACTCACAACCACTACCTACGGTAAAGACGATAAAGTATATTGGTTGTATTTTAGGGTTTACAGATATTTTTAGAGATTGTCATTTTGAGGTCAAAATCATGAGAGCAGAAGAGGCAGAAATTACTATTTTAACCATATTATTGCTATTACTGATGTAATTAGTAATAGTATCATCTGGGGGATGTGCTCCCTCCATCGGACTCAAAATCAAATTTGGTTTCTACTTTTGAAACTTTGGATAAGAGTAGAAGCTGGAAAAGACTGTGATTTTTTTTTTTTTTAGAAAATATTGGAAGAAAAGTAGGTGAAAATAAGATTGGAAAGAGAGGCTCCATCCACCATGCAGAATTGGAAGCACATTGTAGTAACGAACATTTGCATTCGGTTTGAGGAATGCAGTGGGCATCTGGAATAGGAAGTTAAACACTGAACTTTGGGGCAAGCATTGAGGAAAAAAATTTTGCCAGTTACAGCCTTTTTTTTTTTTTAACAAAAGCAAAACATTTTTCTTTGTACAAAAGAGACTTTTTGTTTAAGATCTAGCTTGGCTGCAAAGTGTCTGCTGGCTAACTTCCTATTTTGATGCTGTGGCTGAAAGTTGCTGATGCTGTTTTGCACGATAATTTGTCTTTTCTTCTTGTTTTGTGAACATGAGAAAATTCAAGTGTAGGAAAACCTATACCTGAATATTTCAAGTCTCCCTTGTATGAATATGCATATATTATGTACGTGGAAAAGTCATTTAGTGGCTACTGCAGGCTGGCATCCTTCCTTTCCTGATATGTATGGTTTTTCCATGTTACAGGTATCCTTTTAATTAAAAGTAATGAATTTCCTAGGTAAGGAGGGGAAAGTAACCAAATGGTAACTATCATATAATTCTAAGCTATTCACTGTTTTAGGAAGAACTCTGCTATGGGATGTAACATTCATTATTGCTTACTTGTTTCTAGATCACATTATGTTTTAAGGAATTAAGTTATAAACACTTGAATGAAAAAGTACTAAATCTCTTTCTAAAAGATAGTTTGGGGATTAAGAAACAAAGTAAGGGAAGGATATTTGGAAGGATAGATTAAAACAGTATATGAAGGGTTTCTTTGTCAATTCAAATGTATTTACTTAATGCAGACACAGTATTCATTTGGAAGTTTTTTCTCATCATGTCATTTTTGTCCCCACCTTGTTCTGTGAGATAAAATACGCTGGGCATAGAGGAGGGAAAATTCTTCCTCAATTCCCACACCAGGTTCTCTAGTAAAATGGAGCTTTTGCCTTATTCCAATCAAAATTTCTAGTTGCTGTACTTTAAAATTAGTATATAGAAGTATTTAAAGCAGGCACAAAGGACCACCCCTGCCCCATGCCCTGCTCCCCTGTGAGCTGTGCTCCTGGACAGAGACTGTGATGAGGGGTGAGAGTGGAGAGTGTCCTTGTCGTCTCCTGTGGGTTTTTACAGGACTAGAGTTTGAAAGTAGAGCTGGATTTTTCTACCCTTGTAAAAACAAATCAAATGCAGTCAAGCTGTGGTTCTCAAGCCAGGTCCATTACCTGGGAAACTCATAATGCAGGTTCCTGAGCTCCTCCATCCCCAGGAAATTCTGAGTCAGTAAGTCAGAGGTAAAGTCCATCAAGTACTAGTGTTTACTCTGAAGTTTGAAAGAGACTGTAAAAGATGGTGCCAAAGGCTGTCTTTGTGCCAGGTTGTTAAATTGTTCAGCTAGTTGTACATTGAACTAAAATATACTTTGACCTTGATGGTGAAGATCATTTGCTGAAACATTTTGTTCAGGAAAAGTTCTTTTATCTTTGAACTTTGGCTTAGAATGTTCTGCACATTGGACTGCCTTAAATGTCTTTATCCACGTAGAACCTAGCACAGTTCTTGGAATGTCATAGGCATTTGGTTTATACTAACTGCTTCAGAAGTTGCACCACCCCAAATTTTGAAATAGATAACTCTTTAAGTTCCTTTTGTTTGTGAATGGTAGGGGGCAAAGTGTCTAAAATTCTGAATGAGGATTTTCTATATTATCTACCAGGTGAAGGTGGTTATGATTGGATAGTATGCCTTTTTTTTCCTTCTCTAACAAAAAGTCTCATGTTCTGGAGCTTCTGTGTCAGGAGAGATTTCTTTTGAGAATATGGTGTTTGGGGACATACGGTGAGGATTTGCTAAGTGTCAGATACTGTTCTAAACACCTCACATGTATTAACTCATTTAATCCTCAACAGCGGTATTCAAGTGAGGTCAGCTTTAGTATCCCCATTTTTCAGATGAGATTGAGCAGTTTGCCAAGGCCACATGATTAGTAAGTGTGATGAAAGAATTTTGCATCTTTTAATTGGTTTGAGGAGTGGCCTAGAAATTTAGAATATGATTGCCAACTTAATTTCCTAGTCTTATTTCAGATAATGTACTTAAATGGAGACTTCTAAGTATTTCGAGTTTAAGAAGATATGGGTTACCAAGGAGCTCAGTACTGGATAAATTTGGGAACATTCTCATGATCATTGTGGGGTTATGACGTTTTTCCCCTCTTATAGTATGTTGACTCCCTTTTAACAAATCTATTAGATATATAACCCTGTTAATAATTAGAGTAATGCCATATTTTTAAGTGATGAGAATTCCTGAAAATGAATATGCAGATTAAATCCCATTATAGAAAAGAAGTAATCTAGAAAATATTCATAATGAGATTTTTTTGACAGACATTGTTTTGAGTAATGTTGAAAGTCTCTTGTAGTGCATGTGAAGGGCTGGATCTTTTGAAAAAGGAAAGGTAGTGGACATTTACTGAGATGTAAAATAATCCAATTATTCCGTCAGGCAGCTTTACAGTGTATATAGTATTTTACAGCCTTCAAATTCCCTGGAATTTTCTGCTGTTTTGCAGATACGATCTTGGGCAACACCAATGACTATTAAGTGCCATTCTTACTAATTGGAAGAGTCTTTGTTTATGGAAGCTGTTCTGAAAGGCTTGTTAGATTCTGGTCTTTGTTCTATTTAATGTTTTCATGCCTTTATAAACTCTTTTATTTCCAGCCCAATTTTCTCCATTGTCTTGGTACAAGTCAGCTCTGTCCAAGATTTTAGGGGTTTCAACTAGCCAAAGAAACTTCTTTTCATTTGCTGAAATTCTAAACAAGATAATTAAAATTAAGCACACATGAGGATTCTCCCTTACTTTGCTACATGTGGGAAGCTCGACTGACAGTCGTGAGAGCTAGCACCTGCATCTCACCATCACTGAGGAAGGAATGCAGCGTCGCACTCTGCCGCCGAAGCTTGCCTCCCCAAATATTAAGTCACAAAATTATTATTAGGGAACATGATTAGTTATTTTTGTATAGTTATGTCCTATTAAAGAATCTTTAGTAAAGTGTTTGAAGTCTGTCAGGCAGTCATGGCATCCAGAGCAGGACTTGTTGGTATTCTGAGAATGAGATTTCTAACCTAATCTTCTAGCTTGACCTCAGATTATTATATACCTACCTCAGAGCTTTGGGAGTACTAAGAGTTCAAGGAAGAGAGGAGAGAAACAAGGCCGGGAAAACTGACACGTGTGTGCCCTCACAAAGCATAGAACGTTTCTACCATGCTTTTTTCCCCAGTAATGTGTGTATTCTTTGATTAGCATTCAATGTAGGTTGCTTTCTTTTTCGTTTCGTCAAACCCACCACCACCACATCATCATTTTACTTACTGATTTTGCATGTTGTCCGTCTCCCCCTCTGTATTGTAAGCTCCATAAAGGCAAGGATTATTTTCTGTTTTGTTCACTGCTTTTAACCTAGTTTCTAAAACAGTGTCTGGCACGTGATAGGCACCTCAATAAATTTTTGTTGAATTATTACTATTTCGTTTTGTCCACTTCTGTCTGTAGGATGACAGGTCTGAGTCATCTGAGATCTCAATCTCTATAAAACATAGAAACTGAGCGTTCCCTGTGAGGTGGAGTCAGTTCTGCTCACCTCGAAGTTCCATTCCTGTTTGAAGGGAGGGGATCCCAGACAGTTCTACCTTAATCCAGGTTTAGTCCATTGAATGTTTCCTGGTAGAAACAGTAACCAGTAAGTTCAATAGCAATACATGGCTCAGGTTGTGGAACATTTCTGATTTAAATGTAGCCTGTAGTTCTTTAAATTTCAGGTTTTTGAACCTTTTAACCCACAATGCTGAGTTTCATTTACATTACATCCTTAATCCAGTCTTGCTGAGTATCCATACTTTCTAATAGTAGATGCCAACCATGTTTACTGCATTAGAGCTAAATATGAATTACAGCCTACTTCAGATATTTTCTGTCTCACTAGTACAGTTTGTACCACCAAACTTTAACTGTTTTCCTCGATTTACAAGGGCTTTTTCCCCAATGCCCAGATTACACTTACACTATTCTAAAGGTCAGGTCCTGTTACATCAAATTTCAGTGATGTGTTGAAATAAAGAAACGTTAGCTGGCATTTGGAAACATTTTTATAATAGTGGAATTTTACTTACTGCAGTAAGATATTTCTTATTTCTTTCCATTTTTATAAAATGATTTTGAATAAGGTCATAATTTTGTTTTTGTCTAATTATTATTCAGCTTCTCACATGAAAAAGAACATAAGCTGAATAAAGGTGATCCCAAAGATTTTTCTCTTTCTCGTCTTCCCAGTGACTCATTCACACTCAGGCCTCACCCGAGAGCCGAGTCTTTGATTCATTCCCCTGGAACTGTTTGTTTAAGTCCTACCTTGTTCCAGCTCCAGAGATAAAACAGTGTGCAAGGAAGACGGTGCCTGCCCTCTGGACAGTTGTTTTGATCTTTTTCCCCAGTAAAAACTTGCTGGATTGGAAAGTTGGAAAACAATGTGGTAAATCAGTGGCTACTGTGGTATTAATAACTGATAAGATTTAATTAATGTATTACTGTTAGAAGGATATTTTCTGTTTTAAAAGGATTTCTGGAGTTAAGACTTCTTAACCAAAGAAACCAATTTGCACTGTTCATTTTTGGTTAAATTGGCAAGTTGGTGCAAGAGGTTTTGGAGCAGGCCAACCTTTTCAGTACCCTTTAGTTTAAAACGTTGAGGTCAAATGTACCTGGGACCGATCTTCCCTGTGGACAGAATAGAATAATTCTAGTCTGATTTTTGAACTCAGGAGGGGTCCGCTCTTTCTCCTGAAAATCAGAAGGAGCTCTGGTCACTTCTCTTTTTCCTCGTCAGCTTGCAGGCTGTCCTGGTGGACCTGTAGAGCGGTGTGTCGAGAATTGTTCAGCTCACACATGAGAGCGTGGCGGTGCTCCCTGACATCAAGTTGTTTGTTCCGTGTGCCTGACGTTGTTTCTGTTGAAAAGCGCTGCCAAAAAACAAGGGGAAAAACCTTCCCCAGGCTTCCCAATCTCATTACTCTTCTTGATGCTTTACCTTTACAATGGAAAAAGTAGACTGAAAAGTATTTGTCATGAAAGTTTTTTGTCATTTGCAATTTGTAGCATGATATGGCTTTTCTTTTTCACCGTTGGCAATTTTATGCATGTCTTATCATTATTTTGTTACATATTTATGTGTGTGTATATATACATCCCGTGTGTATATATATATATATATATATATATATATATAATTTCAAAAATAAAAAGCATGCTGCTTTGCTGACTAGCTGATGTGTAATTGTACCTGGTAAACGATTTTTTTTCTTTCAAATTCTGACCATAGAGGGATTGAGCTCTCTTTGCTCTGATGAGCCACCTTCAGAAATTATGACTTCCTCCTTTTTTTCATCTTCTGAAATACTTCACACTGACCTTAAAATACTACATGGAGAAAAAAGCAGAGAGTTAGGCAGCCAGCCTATTTTAGCCAAAGAAGGAAAAGACCACTTGGCTCTTCTAGATGTGAAAAAGATGGAAAAGCCTCGGGCCAGTGAAGACATAGCGGACTCCCCAGCTTCTGTTGCAGATGGAGTTCACTGTAACCATCCTTCCATTCCAGCCAGTTTCACAGATCATCCTGCTTTTCTCTCAAAGGAAGCTGGTCAAGTGGAACAGCAAATAAATAAAGATCTAGAGTCAGAGAACCCAAATGAGGTAGCAAGTAGGGACGATAAAACTGCTGTAGATGCTGAAAACAAGTTCACTTTGCTGCCAGCCCAGAAACCACCCACCGAGCCATCTAAGGCAGAAGGCATTTGTCCAGATTCCTTGTCTCCATCTGAAGTTTCAGGAGGTGGTATTATTGAGAAGGATTCCCCTGAATCACCATTTGAAGTAATTATTGACAAAGCAGCATTTGACAAAGAATTTGAAGACGCATATAAGAAGAGCACAAGTGATTTTGGTAGCTGGGCAATGCACACTGGTGGAGAATCACCTGCAGACATTTCGGAGTCTAATGACAAAGTATTTCCACTGAGAAATAAAGAGGCAGGGCGGTACCCAACCTCTGCATTGCTTACTCGACAGTTTTCACACACAACCGCAGCGCTGGAAGAGGTGTCCAGGTGTGTGAACGACATGCATAACTTCACTAATGAAATATTGACGTGGGATTTGGTTCCCCAAGTGAAACAGCAGAGTGAAAAATCTGACTATATCACAAAAACTTCAGGACTTGACACGAGTGAATATAATTCAGAAATTCCAGCTGTAAATCTTAAAACTAACACTTATCAAAAAATTCCTGTATGTTCTATTAATGGGAGCACTCCCATCACTAAATCAACAGGTGATTGGGCAGAAGCATCTTTCCCACAAGAAAATGCCTTCATTGAAAAACCTGTACCAGACCGTCTTGATTCCACAAAAGAGATCAGTATCAAAGGTGTGGGAAGCAGTGTGCAGAAACAAGATGATACGCTTTCAGAGCTACCTGGGTCTCCGCTTGAGAAATGTGTTTCTCTGGGCTCTGGAGTGGACACAGAGATAGTGGTTTTACCTGATGGCCACCTGAAAGGTGAAATGAACTGGCAGAGTTCTGTGTTGGGAGAAGTGACAGAGGCTGATAGTTCTGGTGAGTCTGACGACACAGTAATAGAGGACATCACAGCAGATATTTTATTTGAAAGTAACAAAATTCAGGCTGAAAAACTTGTTCCTGTTCCCAGTGCTGTTGTAAAAACAGATGAAAGAGAAGTCAAAGAGATTCTCAGTTGTAACAGGGAAAACAGAACATCTGAGAACTTTGAAGGGTCATTCCGTGACTCTGAGCCACGACAAGTTCAGCCTAATATTCTTGAAGGGAGTCCGGCTGGTGGTGAGGCGGCCTGTGCACAAGGACCTGATCTGGGTGTCGTGTCGGAGGATGTGAGTCAGTCAGCTAGTGTGAGCGAAGTTTCTCCTGGAAAGCCTATTACAGCTGAGAACCCAAAACTTCCTTCAGCGGCACCTCCAGATGTTGTTGATGAGACAGAATTCTCACTAAACGTGACAACCTCTGCCTATTTGGAGTCATTACATGAAAAAAGTGTTAAAGATACAGATGATTCTTCCCCAGAGGACCTGATAGCAGCCTTTACAGAAACCAGAGAGAAAGGAATAATAGATAAGGGTGAAGGAGATGCCTTTGGAACAACCTCAGAGAAGACTGCGGACTTTAAACCAACTCTTCCAGTAGAAGTCTTGCATGAAATCGAATCAGGTGGTTCTGAAATTAAAGACATAAAAAGCAAATACATTGAACGAAGCAGAGAGACAAATGCAAGTGAGCTTCTGGATGTCTTCCCTACCCGAGGTACTCCAGTAACATCTCTTGACTTAGAACAGGAACAGCTCACAATCAGAGCCCTTAAAGAATTGAGTGAAAGGCAGGTGGAGAAGTCAGCTTCTGCACAGGATAAAGTGGAATCTCCTTCTGAAGAAATGCTCAAGCAGACTTGCACATTTGCTCCAGAATCTTCTTGGCCACAGCGATTGTATGATGTCGTAGAACACACAGATGTCAAGACTGGATCTGATCTTGGGATTTCCAAAAAGCCCACTGTTCTCAAAGAAACTACTAGGGTAGATGTTCTTTCCAGCCTTAGCAAGCCTGAACCGGTAAACAAGCATGTCCTAGCAAGACTTCTGACAGACTTCTCAGGTAACCATTTACATTAGAGATACTGCATGTGGTTAATTCTGCTGCAATTGGTTAGTCATCAGAGCACCATTTTTCTTAGTCTCTGATCTATATCAGCAAAGTTATAGCTAGAATAAAAACACACTGTATAGAGGAAAGGTAGTTTTTTTTAAATGGTTGCTTGATTTATACAAATATTTCCCAAAGCAGTAGGCCGCTTGTTAAAATTAATTTTCTCCTAAAAATAATTTTTTATGCTCCCGTTTTTTCAGGGTTCTCCTTTCCTTACAGGTTGGCTCTAGGGTGATTGCTGCTTTTCAGAATATCATTAGGCTCTTATTTATTTACAAAGCTTATTTTAAAATCTCCATAATAGTAGCACTGCTTAGCACTTGAGTTTTTTGCTATGGGCCTTGTGAAATCTCTTTAGCAATCAAAGATAAAAGAATTCCTGCTGGGAAAGACAGTAGATGAAATTTTTAATTAATTTGATCTTATACCACAGAGATTTTATGCTCTGAAAGTAGGTAACCAACCAGTTTTGCAGAACTGTTTGGTGAGTAATACTTAAGTGAACTCATCCGTTCTTCTACTTTGGACCTTATTTAATTTTCTTCAGGTCAAAACTCATTACATGGTACGAGAAGCCCTTCCCTTTGTCTTCTGTTATTTGAATGATTACTTTCCTAGCAGTTGGACTTCAGTCAAATTACTTCAGATGCTGTCTGTTCTGAGTTCTTGGAAAGTGTAAGTTAAAAAGGATATTTAAAGCTCTTCAAAAGGGACCCCCCACCTCTGATACCAAGTTCTGCACTAACTATATGGTCAGTATTACGTGATATGGTTCTCCAAATTTTTTTGACAATGAATCCCTTTTTTCAAATGAAATCATATGCAGAGTTATAATATTTCAAATAAAAATGAGATTTTTATTAGGGTAAACTTAAAAGTGTGATTATACCATTTACTTTTTTCTGTAAAGGTTTTATTATACACAGAGTGGGGAGAGGGCTCAGTCCTCAGCCACTTTCCTGTCCTGGTGGCACCAGCACGCTGCCCAGCCCCTACGGGGGCTCTTCTTGAGGAGCGAAGCCGCACACCTGTGGGTCTTGTCCTGCACTGGCTTGGGTGCCTGCTGACGTGCCTGTGCCGGCGGCTGTGCCTTGGCTTGCTCATGTGGTCACCTTGTGGCCTTGCTTGGCTTGCTTACCTTGTGGCCCTTGTTGGGGTCCTCAGCCATGGGGTACCACAGAGCCAGGGCTGCTGTGGCAGAAGGGCATCATGTACTCTTTTTTTTCTTTTTGTGAGTAAGATTAGCCCTAAGCTAACATCCGTTGCCAATCCTCCTCTTTTTTTTGCTGAGGAAGACTGGCCCTGGGCTAACATCCGTGCCCATCTTCCTCCACTTTATATGTGGGATGCCTGCCACAGCATGGCTGACAAGTGATGTGTAGGTGTGCACCCGGGTCTGAACCTGCAAACCCTGGGCCACTGAAGCAGAGCACGTGAACTTCACCACCACGCCACAGAGCCAGCCCCATCATTTAGGTTTTTTTTTTTTTTTTTTGTGAAAGATTGGCCCTGAGCTAACGTCTGTTGCCAATCTTCCTCTTTTTTTCTTTCTCCCCACAGCCCCTAGTACGTGGTTCTATGTCCTAGTTATACATCCTTCTAGTTCTTCTGTATGGGATGTCGCCTCAGCATGGCTCAATGAGCAGTGAGTAGGTCCTCGCCCAGGATCCAAACCAGCGAACCAAGGGCCACTGAAGCAGAACGTGCGAATTTAAATGCTGCGCCACCAGGCCAGCCCCCCACGTTTACTTTTTATAAAGGCATTTCCTTACTGAAGACCATGGGCAGATTACTTAATCATCCTATATTTTGATCCTTAAAATAGAGATAATAGTTATGCTTACCTTGCAATAATACTGTGTGGATTAAATGTGAAAATGCAGGTAATGCAATGCCTAGCACATAGTAAATATTCATTTAGCACCAAGCACAGGACCTGGGATATAGTAGGTACTGGATAATTATTTGTTAATTAATTAAGTGAATGAATTGTTAATAGTTATCAATGAAAACATTGAGGCTTTTTTATAAACAAAAAATTTGCAATGGCAGTTAAGAATAGTTGTACTCTAGTAATTGAAGACTGTTGAGCTTGGATTACGGAGTCCTAAATTCTTATCGTACCTTACTGTGTCTAGAAGTGTGACCTTGAACAAGTAAGTTACATCACCTTTGAGGGCATCAGTTTCCTGATCTGTAAAGTGAGGATGTTGATGTAGATGATCTTCAATATCATTTCAATACTGTGATCCTCTGACTCTGGTATATTCTAGGTTTCTTCATGAGTTGTCATCATAATTCTTACAAGTAGTTCTTTTGAGTGACGAGGCATATAGGAATTAGGCTCTAAGAACTCCAGATCTAATTCTGGCAAATTCCTGCTTTGGTGTGACCTTAGACAACTAGCCTAACTGGTTCAGCGTCTTCCTTTGTTAATATGGTGATAATTATTTTTCCCTGCTTTATAGTGTTATAGTAAATAAAGTACAGTGTAAATACTAATTATTAGTAATTCTCAATTTAATCTAGTGTGAGAGGTGACAAGGGGTATGGAAGTTTTGGATATTTGTCACTGACCAAATTCTGTGGTTAGTAGATATTTTTAGTTGATAATTAAAGAAGTCCAGTATAATTAGACCAGGAAGCTGAAGGGTCCCCTTTGCAGGCTTCAAAATTGACAAACTTTTTAAATTGTCTTACTTTATGCGTAAATCTTTTAAAATATAAACTACTTCAGTAAAATACATCGGTCTCTAGTTCTGAATAGTATATCTGAACAGTCGTCTTTTCTAAAGTAAAACCAGTTCTGTAATTATGTTCTGCCTAAAGTTGTTGGGGAAGATAGGCAAAAGAAACAAGGAAAAAAATTAATGATATTTTTCTTTTGCTATTTTATGGTATATTGTATACAGTGTGTTGTATGTATATGTACGTTGATTGTATGTCTAATCAAGCCTAGGTTTCATTCTCTTTATGATGATATTATAGTTAGTTCAGTAATTATGATCTGATCTATGGTATGACTAATGGTTTTGAAAAAAGTTAGATCCCTGCCTCATATACCTAATTGGGTGAAGACAGTTTTTGAATTTTAGTATCCAGATTGGCAAAAATGCAAGGAAATAGGCAGTAATAGAGTTTATTGATGGGTATATAAGTTGTTATAACTTTTCTGGAAGGCTGTTTGGCAATATGTAACAAAGACCTAGAATTGATTGAACATTTTGTTTGTAGGAATTTATTCTAAGGGGGAAAAAAAACTTGCGTGCAAAAACAACTACAAAGATGTTCTTTGTAGGGCTGTCTGTGATAGTGGCGGATACCTCAGTGTCTTAACACTGAGAGTGGTTGAGTATGTTATGACATATCTGTGCAGTGGAATATTATGCAGCCTTTGAAGTTGGTATAGGTTTTTTTTTAAGAAGTGGAAAAATATAGAAAAGTACAAAAAGACATACACTCATATTTCTGTATGTAGAATTAACTTCTATTAATCATTAACATTAGTGGTCATATTTGCTTCCAAACTAAAGGATCTTGACTATCGCCTGACCACTCCCTTCTCCCGTTCCCCAGAGGTGACCACCCTCATGGACCTGACAGATCCTTCCGGTTTATTTTAAATGTGTGCATATGTAGTATTGTTTCGTGTTTTTAAACCTTTATTAACATCTTTGTTGTATAATTTGTCTCATTCAACGTTAGGTTAACTGATTTCATGTTAAAATATATAGAATTTATTCATTTTTACAGCTATGTCATAGTCCATTTTATTACTATGTTATTATTTCCCTTTTGATGAGCAATTGGGTTGTTTTCCATTTTTTAATATTATCGACAGTGCTAAAGTTAACATCCTTGTACTTGTCTGTTATACGAGTGTTTCTCTAGGGTCAGTGTGCCACTCCTTGTCGAGTTCACTTTAGGTATGTGTGTTATTTTTCTGGTAACTGCCAATTTGCTGTCCAAGTTGGAGTTTCTTCTGTTATGTGAAAATGTTCATATTTTATTTTTTAAAAACTACATTAATGAACAGCTAGCAGAGTTTTTGTTGTATGATGAATGCTTAAAGTAGAAAAAAAAAGTTAGAAAACAAGGTATTCAGAATAACTCCTATTTGGGTTTTATTAAAAGTGAATCTATATACCTGCACACACTGTACCCGAAATAAATTTTTAAAAACAAGATCACAATAGTTTTTCTTACAGTATGGCCAAGTAGGCTTTTACTGGAACTGACCTTTTTGCATATACAATCATGGTGGGGCTACGTTCTGAGAAATGTGTCATTAGGCGATTTCGTCATTGTGTGAACATCCTAGAGTGTATTAGTCGATTGTGTAACCTACTACACAGCTAGGCTGTGTGGTACTAATCCTATGAGACCACTAGCGTATATGCGGTCCATCGTTGACTAAAATGTCTTTATGTGGTGCATGACTGTAACTCCGTACTCTGGACAAAATTGGAAATGAAAAACAGACCTGAAGGCACTGGAAAAGCAGGCAGATTCTGAAAAAGGGCTGACACTTTTAAGAAGAGACAGCACGAAATTAGTTTTCCATTTTACTGCTTTTAGCCAGACGACAGGCTGAAGCTGGCACCTGGCAGGTTGGCTAAAACTCTCATAGAAGACTTACCAGAGAACAGAATTCAGGTCAGCCATTTAACCACCAGAAAGTGAGGGGGGGAGGAATCCTGGAAAGGAGAGATCCAGAGAGTGAGAGCCTAAAACTCTGTGTATAAGCCTCTATTTAATCCTGAACCACACGCATGCATGGAAGACTACAGGCAGCCCAGCTATAGATACAGGAACTGAACTAAGATTTGAGGTGTTGCCCAGGAGACAAGAGATTGCGGTTTGGGTCCAGCCAAATTTAACTGCATACTAAAACAGAAATATCAGTACTCTCCAGAGGAAGGCTGTGTGACATAATATTCACAATGTCCAAGATATAATCCAAAACTACACAACATTTTAAAAACCAGGAAAATATGACCCAGTCTGAAGAAAAAAAGACAACCAACAGAAGCTAACTTCTTATGTTAGAACTGGGAGACAGGGTTTTAAGGCAGCTATTACAACTTTCAATAAAGTAAAGAAAATATGTTTGCATTGAATGAAAAGAAAGGAAATCTCAGTTGAGAAACAGAAACGAAAAGAGCCAAGTGGAAATTCTAGAACTGTAAAATAACAGCAGCTAAAATTAAGATTCACAGAGTGGCCTTAACAGCAAAATGGAGGTGATAGAGGAAAGAGTCAGTGAACTTGATGATGAACAGAAAACTACCCAACCTGAAGATCAGAAAGAAAAAATATTACTGAGCTTCAGGGAACTTTGGGAGAATATGATAGAAGGATCTAACTTGTATAATTGTAGTCCCCGAGGAGAGGAAAGTGAGAGACTGGAGAAGAACATATTTGAAGATGAGATGGCAAAAAAAGTCTCAAATTTTATGAAAAACATACTTACTGATCAAAGAAGCTCAACAAACACCTACTAGGATAAGGACAAAGAAAACCATACATTGGTACATGTGTCAGGGGTTCACCAAGACCACCCCCAGGATCAGTGATTTGCTAGAAGGACTCACAGGATTCAGAAGGTGTTAAACTCAACGGTTTATAGCAAAAGGACACAAATTAGCATTGGCAAAGGGGAAAGACACATGGGATAAAGTCCAGGAGAAATCAGGTGCAAGCTTCCAGATGTCCAGTGGAGTCACACAGGGATGTCCTTAATTCTCCCATCAGTGATATGTGACAGCAAGTGCAAAGTGTTGCCAACTAGGGAAGCTCACTCGTGTCCAGGATGGCATGCAGTGTCCACATGACTGACCTCAACTACTCAGACCCCCAGCTCCCCAGAGCAAAAACAGGTGTTTGCCATAAATCATATTGTTTGGATAAACTTACCTGGTCACACTGGTGCAGCATGGCCCAAGGCTCAGGCATGCAAAAATGCTTATCAGCCAGAATATTTCAGGGGCTCAGAGTTCATCTCCCAGGAGCCAGCCAGTACTGAAGACAGACCTTTCTTTGGCTTATGCAGGATTTGAGCATTCCAGGCCTGCTGAGTTAACCTTTTGCTGCACAGTATATCATAGTCAAATTGCTGAAACCAAAGATAAGGAGAAAATCTTGAAAGTAGCTAGAGAAAAATGACACGTAAATGGGAATGGCAATTATAATCAGAGCTTCTTACCAAAAACCACAGTTGCCAGAAGACAGTGAAATAACATCTTCTAAAGTGCCAAACAGGGAAAGACCTGTCAACCCACATTTCTCTCTCCAGCAAAAAATACCCTGCAAAAATGAAGGCAAAATAAAGACATTTTTATTTTTTTTAAATGGTGAATTTTTTTTTTTTTTGGTGAGGAAGACCAACCCTGAACTAACATACGTTGTCAATCCTCCTCTTTTTGCTGAGGAAGACTGGCCCTGGACTAACATGCATGCCCATTTTCCTCCACTTTATATGGGACGCCGACACATCATGGCTGACAAGCAGTGCATCAGGCTGGCACCCGGGATCCAAACCCGCGAACCCTGAGCTACCAAAGCGCGAACTAAACCGCTGCACCACCAGGCCGGCCCCCAAGACATTTTTAGATAAAAGAGAACTAAAAGAATTTATCACTAGAAGACCTGCACTTCAGGAAGGAATGGAGAGTATTGGAAATAGTAAATAGCTGAGTAAATATAAAAGACTTAGTTTTTCCTCTTAACTTCTTTAAAATATATAGGACTGTTTAAAGCAGGAATTACAATGTGTGTGGAGATTATAATGTATATTTCATATGAGAATTTTTAACAGAAAATATGAGTATGTGGACCTATACTATAGCAAAGATTTCTACATTTTCTATGAAGTGGTACAATATTAATTTTAAGTAGACTAAAAAGTCAAAGATGTATATTGTATTCCCTAAAATAAACACTAAAATAATGCAAACACATATAGCTAAAAAGCCAATAGATAAATTAAAATCTTCGAATAATCAGAAAGAAGGCAAGAAAAGAAGAACGAGGGAACAAAAGACAGGAAACATGAGAATAAAATGGGAGACTTAATGCAACCATATCAGTATGTTAGTGGACTAGACACTACAGTCAGTAGAGTGGCAGACTGCATAAAAATGCAAGACCCAATTGTATGCTGACTGTAAAAGATGTACTTGAAATATAAAGACACAGATAGGTTGAAAGTAAATGGGTGGAAAAAGGTATACCAAAAAATATATAAATGTATGCCATGCAGAAGTAAGTGTAAGAAGACAAAGGGTATTACCAGAAATACAAAGTGACATATTATCATGGTAAAAGATATCAGGGGGTCCTGAGAGTTGTAAATGTGTATGTGTTTAATAACAGCTTCAAAATCCAGGAAGCAAAAATTGACAGAAATAAAGGGAGAAATAGGCAATTCTGTAATCTTAATTGGAGGTTTTAATACCTCTTTCTCAGCAATTGATAGACCAACTGCACACACACACACACAAAGATCTAAACAGCACAATCAACCACTTTGACCTAAATGATATTTATAGAACACTGTACCCTATGGTGGCAGAAAACACATTTTTTCCAAGTGCACAAGGTATACATTCACCAATATAGACAGTGTGCTAGGCCATTAAATAACTCAGTAAATTTAAAGGATTAAAATCATAAAATATTTTCTAAGATTATAATGAAATTAAATTTTAAATAATGAAAATAAGATACCTAGGAAATTTTCCAAATATTTGGAAATTAAGCAAGACACTTTTACATAATCTACAGCCCAAAGAAGAAATCACAGGAAAAAATTTTAAATGTTTTAAACTGAATGATAATGAAAATGCAATGTATCAAACTTGTGGAGTGTAGTGCTGAAAGGGAAATTTGTAGCAATAAATGCTTATATTAGAAAAGAAAAATACCAAAATTCAGTGATCTAGGGTTTCAACTTAAGAAGCTAGAAAAGGAAGAGCAAAGTAAGTAGAAGAAAGGCAATAATAAAGGTAAGAATAGAAATCAATGGAATTAAAAAAAAGAATTAACAAAGGCAAAATTTGGTTTCTTGAAGAGATCAGCAAAATTAATTTCTTTACTGGCCAAGGTAAAAAGAGAACATAGATAACCACTTTTTTATGCTTGATATTGGTAATCACTTCAGATCCTACATGTAGTAAAAGGAAAATAGAATGTTATGAACAACTTTGTGCCAACAGATTCGTCAACTTAGATGAAATGGACAAATTCCTTGAAAAATACAACTTAACAAAACTAACACAATTTGTATTAAATTCATTATCAAAAATCTCACCAAAAGTCCAGGCCAAAAGTTTCACTGGGGGATTCTTTCAAACATTTAAGGGAAAAGGAGGAGAGAACACTTCCCAACTCAGAGACCAGTATATAGTAATACCAACACTGGACAAAGACGTTACAGAGAAAATTAGAGACTAATATCCCTTGTGAACATACTAAGAGGAGAAATCCTTCACAAAATACTAGCAAATCAAATCCAGCAATATATGAAAAGGTTTATACAGCATGGCTAAGTGGGGTTTGTTCCAGGAACACAAGCTTGTTTTAAGATCAGAAAATCAGTCGACATAATTCACCACATTAACGTAATAAGAGAAAAACTATGATTCAATCGATACAGAAAAGGCATTTGAAAAAGCCCAACATCCTTTTCTGGTAAAAATTTTCAGCAAACTAGAAATAGAAGGTAATCTCTCAGTCTAATAAACAGCATCTACTGACACTACAGCTGACATTGTACTTAATGCCAAAATACTGAGCACTTTCCCCCTAAGACTGGGTCCAAGGCAAGGATGCTCACTCTCGTCATTTGTATTCGGCATCGTACTAGAGGTCCTACCCATTGAATTACCACAAGAAATAGAAATAAAAGGAATGAAGATTGGAAAAGAAGTTGTTAAACTGTCTTAATTTGCAGATGACATGATTGTTTACATACAAAGTCCTGAGGAATCTACAAAACAACTACTAGGACTAATAAGTGAATTTAGCAGAGTTACAGGATATCAGGATAATACACAAAACGCAGTTTTATTTGTTGTATACTAGCAGTAAATAATCAGAAAATGAAATATAAAAAAAATTTTTTTATTTCATTTACAGTGGCATCAAAAGCATAAAATAGGGATAAACTTAACCAAAAAAAAAAAAAGTGCAAGACCTCTATGCTGAAAACTACAAAACTGCAGAGAGAAACTAAAGAACTGTCCCAGACAAGAGGTGTGCTGTGTTCATGGACTGGCAGCCTGTGTTGTTAAGATGTCAGTCCTAGCCAAATTCATCTATGGATTCAATGCAATTCAAAGTCTCAGAAGAATTTTTCTATAGAAATTCTCAAATTCATTCAAAAATTTCTATGGAAGTATACAGAACCTAGCAAATCCAAAGCAATCTTGAAAAAGAACAAAATTGGAGGACTTACAATACTCACTTCAAGACATAAAACTCCGGGGGCCGCCCGGTGGCGCAGCGGTTTAGTCCGCGCTTGGCAGCCTGGAGTTCGCGAGTTTGGATCCTGGGCGCCCGCCGACGCGCTGCCTGTCAGCCATGCTGTGGCGGCGTCCCATATAAAGTGGAGGAAGATGGGCACAATGTTAGCTCAGGGCCAGTCTTCCTCAGCAAAAAGGGGAGGATTGGCAACAGATGTTAGCTCAGGGCTTGTCTTCCCCACAAAAAATAAAAATATAAAAAATAAAAAAGACATAAAACTCCAGTGATAACGATATTGTGGTATACTTGCCAAAGAGTCAACAAATAAAGAAACAGAGAATCCAGAAGTGACATTACCACAAATTTAGCAACTTAAAACAACTTTATTATCTCACAGTTTTCGTGGATTGGGAGTCGGGTCCTCTGCCCGGGATCTCACCAGGCTGAAATAAAGTGTGATTCTGAAATTGCCGGTGTGAACCACGGTTGTGATCTCATCTGAAGCTCAAGGACCACTTCCAAGCTCACTGATGGTTGGCAGAATTCAGTTCCTGGGGGTTTTAAGACCGGATCCCCATTTTCTTGCTGGCTGGCTGTGGGCTGGGGGTCATGCTTAGTGTCGTGGCCCTCTCACAACATGGTAGCTTACTCCTTCAAAGCTATCAGGAGAATGTCTCTCCAGTCTGCTACAGGATTTTATATAAGTGAAACGTACACACAAGAGTAATTGTGCCATCATGTTCACAGGTTCTGCTGACAGTTGAGGGCAGGAGGAAGTATCCTTCAGGACATGCACACCAGGGGGCAAGAGTCTTGGGGGCCATCTTGGCATTCTGCCTGCCACAATCCCTACTTCACATAATGTGCAAAAATTCATTTAAAATGGATCAGACATCTGAACATAAAAACTAAAACCATAAAACTTTTAGAAGAAAGCATAGGAGGATGTCTTCATGGCTTGGGAGTAGACGAACATTTCTTAGGTCACAGAATGCACTAGTCGTAAAATTAAAAAATCAACAAATTGGACATCATCAGAATTAAAACTTGCTCATTAAAAGACACCACTAATAGGCCAGCCATTGACTGGGAGAAAGTATTTACAAAGCATGTATCTGATGAAGAACTAGTATCCAAGAAATACTAAAACTCATTTCAACAATAAAAAAGACAACCCAATAAAGAAATTGGACAGAGAAGATTGAGACTTCACGAGAGAAGATACACAAAGGATCAGTAATCCAGTGAAAATGTGTTCAACATCATGAGTCTTGACATAATTAAAACTGAAATAAGATATCACTGCACAGCCACCTGAATGGCTAAAATTAAAGACCGACAATACTTAATGTTGGCGAGGTTGTGGAACAACTGAAACTCTCGTAAACTATTGGTAAGAATGTGAAATAGTACAAATACTTTAGAGAAAGGCTGTTCAGTTTCTTAGAGAACTAAATAATGCACCTCCATGACCTAGCAACTCCATTGTAGAGAAATGAAAACGTGTTCATACGAAGACTTGTATATGTTCATAGCCGTTGTATTTGTCATCACTCAAAGCTGGGAAGAGCCAGCTGTCCGTCAGTGAGGGAGTAGATAACCCGTGGTATGGCTAGTCATCTTGCAGCAGTATGGATGAATCTCAGAAATTATGCTAAGTGAAAGAAGCAGTACAGAGAGAATTCTACTGCGATTCCATTTGTGTGAAATTATGGAACAAGCAAACTATCCTGTGTTGGAAAAAGAATCAGAGCACTGGTTACTTCTTGGGGTATGGACTGGGAAGGAACATAAGGAAACTCTTGGGGGTGATGGTGTGTTCTGTAGCTTGATAGGGTTACATAGGTGTAGGCGTGTGTCCAGACTCAGTGCATGTATTGTGTATTCCTTGTATGTAAATTTTACATCAAAAGACACGAAATAAATATTGAACTTAGTTAATGATATGCAAGCTGGCATTGATTTCCTATTTGTAATTTACTTTGAAATACATAAAAAAATAAAATAGACTGAGGGGCAGTTATATAATTAAGGAGAGTAAAACAATGGATAGAGGTGATGGTTGCACATGATATGAATGTACTTAACATCACCGAACTGTATACTTAAAAGTGGTTAAGAGGGTAAATTTTGTATGTGTATTTTACCACAATACAAAAAATAAAAATAAGACATTAATGGTAAAATCTAGGTAGTGATTGTATGGGTGTTCCCTCTAAGCTCTTCTCAACTTTGCTATATGTTGGGGGGAAATTAAACGTTGGGGGGAAATAAAGCAGAGGAGGAGAAAAGCTGGCCCAGTTACGATCTGAGTCCCATTGTTTCCATGGGGGACTCAACAGAGCCACTAGGGAAGTGGAGAGAATAAGATCTCAAAAGTCAAGGGTGTGTGTATTACCTAACACTTCATTTTAAAATTTATTTTGCTTATTAGTAAAGATTTTAGAGACAGCTTTTTTAGAAGAGAAATTTATGTCACATATTGTTACAGTCTGATACCATGTCACTTAATATGTGTTACCTAACAGACTGTCAAAGAGGCATTCGAGTCCAAGTGTATCGTGACCATAGGAGAAATTTCATGTTGCCATGACCTGACTAGCGTGTGAAAATTGAGTTAGAAATCAATGTGTGCAAAGGGCATAAAATCACTTTACATTAGATTGGGCTTTCACAGTTATTAGCAATTAACTGGTGTTTTGTTTAATTTTAGATTGAATCTGATGTCTTCTGCAGACTTAAGTCTAGACTTGCTCTGTTGGACAATTTAGTAGTTGTGCAACATGCGCAAAGAACCAACCAAACCTAGAAGGAAAAAAAAGGATGGAAAACGAAAGCCAGAGTTTTGTGCCTTTAGCCATTCCACTATGATTCAGCACTGCATTTATCTTTAATTATATTCTTTAGATAACTGAATTCAGAAGTTCCCATTTTCAGATCCACCTAGCTATTCCGTTGGGAAGGGGTAGTCAATGCCATTTTGTTTTCTGTGCTTGACAAATCTGAAATTGAGGGCAAAGGGGATGTTAGGTTATTTTAATGAATGAAAAACTATTTTTTCCTGACAGTCTGAGAGGAACACTAGTTTGAAAGGGGTTCCTACAAGTTTCTTTGGCCTGCTGCCAGGTGCATCCGTGACTGAAAGCAAGTGTGTCTGTGACAGTGACAGCTTTGTGTTCTGTCGGTGATCCTCTGTGCCGTTTTGAGGGGATGTCTTTGTTAAAGGATAAATCTGTAGCAGAGCAGACTATTAACCCATTTCAGCAGCCACGATCTGAGTTTATAAATACATAACCCAATGTCTTTTGCAACTCAAAAAGTAGCTTCATTTATTATGGACTATTAATGTAAATGTAACCAAAGAAATAACCAGTATGAAAATGTCTACATATTTTTCTTTACATAAGTAATTGTTCATATAAAAAACTTAACTGCCTGTTATCCCCTTTATTAATTAACAGTTCCCCTTTTGTGGTCATAAAGCCTGGCTTTTGCATGTGTGTGTGTCTTAGCTATTTCAGCCACATTTAAATCTTCTTAGAGATGTATATTTACAAATTTTGAAAAACTAATGCGTGGAAGATAGGACGTGCTGTGCAGATCCTTGAGTTGGAGGTTTATTCTTCAAAATGAAGTTAAAGCTGATTGACTCCTAAACCTTGAAATTTCTTGCACGTTTATTCCGTTTCAGGATAACTGTTTGAACAGCCTTTCTTTTTTTACTTTGAGGTATATACTTGGGAGAGTAGATTAGTCAGTTGACCTTTGGGAATGGCTGACGTTGGAGTCAAACCAAGAATTTTCCCCAAATTCAGTAATAAAAATCAGTGGTAGGAAATCAACAAGGTTTGCTGTAGCGCTTGAATTGGCAAGAACCCCTTTCTTTCTCCTTAGCCGGAAGATACCATTGGATGTGTTAGTGCCCTCTCTTGGTGTAAGAAGGGTACTGCAGCAGGCATCCTTAAATAATATGGGCAAGGGGTAGACATTCTTGAAAGTTTTTAAAATAGAAGTAATATGGTCACATTATAGAATATTTGGAAAATAAAAAGAAGGAATCACTCATAATTCTATCAGCAATATGAACACTCTTGGTGAATACATTTTTTGTCAAATGCTTCATCTGTATTAGCAAAATAATTAAGATAACCGAGAAATGGTTGACACTTTCATAAAGTTATAAAAAGAGGCTATATTATGTATTGAAATGGATTCTAAGAAATAAAAGGCATAATTAGTACAACACGAGACTTTAAACGTATTGAAACACAACTAGAAAAAAGCAAGGGTCTTTCAAATGAAAATAAGTTTTAGGTAGTGTAATATTAGAGATAAAGTTTAACCTGAAAACTAAGAAAATGTTGACTTTGCACTGTTGAGAACTCTGGGCTTTTATTTTTCCAGTACCCATTGAACTAGCGTGGGTCAGTACTCATTAGGAAGAGGCTGTCCAGGCTTCCTCTGTCTCTGTGAGATAGTGCGCTCACGTGGCAGTTTGTCAGCCCACTGGCTCTCAGTTAAGGTCTTTTCCGTGGATAGGTTCAAGAAGGTAGTCCCTTGGTGTTTGAGTGTGGGGGTGAGGGAGAAGGGAGAGTGAGCCCTGTTTCCGTATCTTTGTCTTGGGTTACTGGGTGGGTGGTAGAACCATTCTCTGAACAGGGAGCAGTGGCAGGGGAAGATGATGGGGTCTTTGATACATGGAGTTTGAGGTGTTACGAGATGCCACTAAGTGATCTCTTCTGTACGCATGGTTTCAGATTCCCAGCTGTGTGTTGATATCTCCCAAGTCTATGCTAGTCCAGGCTGCCCCGTAGGCCCATATATCATGCTGCCTTTACCTCCTGGCCCTCCATCTCCCTCTGACCTCTTTCACACTTTATTTAATGATAGTGCTGACAGCGCAACCTCTTTTTCATAGGAAATTTTATGTGGAAGCTTGATATATAAAATAAATCAAAGGAGCTGATTTGGTTGAAAGGGTCCCTTGTAATCCCCCAATCTTAATCTCTTGGTATCCTGTTAGCAACAAAGAGGAAAGGAAAAAAATCTTTACTTCTCTGTAGCAGATTTTAACTTTAGTTCTTCAATTTTCCATTAATGATTGTAGCAGAAATAGGCAGTCAAATGAATAATAGCTAACGTTGTATTACTACCTAATCAACGGTGTTCTTAGCACTTCTAAACATTAACCCATTTAATCCTGGCAACATCCCAATAGAATAGATACTGTAGTAGTCGTATCTACAGATGAGGAACCTGAGGCACAGAGAGGTTAAGTGTCTTCCCCAAAATCACACAGCTAGTAAATGGAAGAAGATGCAAACCCAGGCAGTTGGGAGCAGAATTTGTCCTTTGCCGTACTGACTCTAAAGCTGGGCATAGTGTGTCATCAGGTAGGGTTCTGGGGCCAAGTGGAAGTCAGAAGGCATGAAGGGGCTCCAAAGAGAAAACTGGAATAATCTAAAATAAACATCCCTTAATGCACAGTTGTACCTAAAGCTGGTTCTGTGTCTTTCATAATCATCTCTGATGTTTGGCATCCAGTACTTTGGCATGCAGGACGATAGGTTGCTTATCTCTGACACAGTAACGAGATTTCTAGAGTAAAGTTTTTCTTTGTTGGTAATTTTTAAATAAGATTTTATACATTGGTTGTTTATAAATAGTACTTTAGAGTAGTTTAAGGGATTGGGAAACTGTTCTATTAAGGAGTTCCTTCCACAGGCATGTAGCTTATACTGTTAGTTATTTTATCAGACCCCTTTATTTATAGACAATACAGAGGTAACTTGGGCTGGTTGGGTTATTATGAATTCTGATTTCGTAGTAAAAGACTTCACATTTAAAAGCTTTTACCATACATTATTGTTCTTCCTTTTCCTCCAGTTCTGTCTCATGCATCAAGTTTTTAATTTGTTAGAATACACACTTGAAGACCAAAAATGATATTACCTTATGATCATTTAACTTTTTTTAAAAACAACTTTATTGAGGTATAATTGATTTGCAATAAATTGTATATATTTAAAATATCCAATTTGATAAGTTTTGACATATGTATACACCCATGAAACTTATCACCACAGTTTAGATAATAACCATCTCCATCACACACAAGTTTCATTGTGCCTTTTTGTAATCCCTCCGTCCTGCCAGACAGCCATTGATCTGTTTGCTGTCACTAGATCGGTTTTCTAGAATTTTATATATATGGAATCATAAAGTATATATATACTCTTTTTTGGTTTTTTTTGGTCTGGCTTCTTTCACTCAGCTGAATTATTCTGAGATTCATCCATGTTGAAGAGTGTATTGCTGAGTAGTAGTCTATTGTTTGGATATACCATCTGTTGATGGACATTTGTTTTCAATTTTTGCTGAATTTTTGAATTTTCAGATTTGCTTATTTTACAAATAAAGCTGCTGTGAACCTTCGTGTACTAATCTTTATATGGACATAAAGTATTCTTTTCTCTTGGGTAAATACTCAGGAGTGAAATGGCTAGATCATAGGATAGTTGTATTTAACTTGGTCAGAAACTGCCAAATTGTTTTCCAAAATGGTTTGCATTATTTTCCATTCCAAGTAGCCTGTATGAGAGTTCCAGTTCCTCTGTATCCTCACCAACATTGGTATGGTCAGTCTTTTTTATTTTATTTTATTTTATTTTTTATTTTTATTGATGTCTTAATAGTTTATAACATTGTGGGGTTTTAGTTGTACATTATTGTTTGTCCATCACCATGTGGATGCATCCCTTCACCCCTTGTGCCCACCCCTTCCCCCCTTCCCCCTGGTAACCACCAACCAGTTCTCTCTGTCCGTGTGTTAGTTTATATTTCACTTAACATAATACCCTCTAGGTCCATCCATGTTGTTGCAAATGGGACAATTCTGTCTTTTTTTATGGCTGAGTAGTATTCCATTGTATATATACACCACATCTTCTTTATCCGATCATCAGTCAAGGAACACTTGGGTTGCATCCACTTCTTGGCTGTAGTGCCTAGTGCTGCAATGAACATAGGGGTGCATAAGCCTCTTGGGATGGTTGATTTCGTATCCGTTGGGTAGATGCCCAAGAGTGGGATTGCTGGATCATAAGGTATTTCTATTTTTAATTTTTTGAGGAATCTCTATACAGTTTTCCATGGAGGTTGCGCCAGTTTGCATTCCCACCAGCAGTGAATTAGAGTTCCCGTTTCTGCACAAACCCTCCAACATTTGTTGTTTTTTGTCTTGGTGATTATAGCCATTCTAATGGGTGTAAGGTGATACCTTAGCATAGTTTTAATTTGCATTTCCCTGATGATTAGTGATGAACTTTTCATGTGTCTGTTGGCCATCTGTATATCTTCTCTTGGAAAATGTCTGTTCATATCCTCTGCCCATTTTTTGATTGGGTTGTTTTTTTGTTGTTCAGTTGTGTGAGTTCTTTATATATTACAGAGATTAATCCCTTGTCGGATATACGATTTGCGAATAATTTCTCCCAGCTGGTGGGTTGTCTATTCATTTTGATCCTGGTTTCATTTGCCTTGTAGAAGCTCTGTAGTCTGATGAAGTCTCACTTGTTTATTTTTTCTTTTGTTTCCTTTGTCTGAGTAGGCATGGAATCTGAAAGGATCTCTTTATGACCAATGTCAATTAGTGTACTGCCTATATTTTCTTCCAGGAATTTTATAGTTTCAGGTCTCACTTTCAGGTCCTTAATCCATTTTGAGTTGATTTTTGTATATGGCGATAGAACATGGTTGACTTTCATTCCTTTACATGTGTCTGTCCAATTTTCCCAGCACCATTTATTGAAGAGACTTCCCTCTCTCCATTGTATGTTCTTCACTCCTTTGTCAAAGATTAGCTATCAATAGGTGTGTGGTTTTGTTTCTGGGCTTTCAATTCTGTTCCATTGATCTGTGTGTCTGTTTTTGTACCAGTACCATGCTGTTTTGATTACTATAGCTCTATAGGATATTTTGAAATCAGGGATTGTGATGCCTCCAGCTTTGTTCTTTTTTTCCAGGATTGCTTTAGCTATTCTGGGTCTTCTGTTGCCCCATGGTATGGTCAGTCTTCGTTAAATCTAGACATTCTACCAGGTGCATAGTGGGATCTCATTGTGGTTTTAACTTGCATTTCCCTAATGAGTAATGGTGTTGAGCATCTTTTCATGTGTTTACTTGCCATCAATGTATCATCTTTGATGAAAGGTCTGCTTAAATTTTTAACTAGTTTTTATTGTTTGTTTTGAGAGGTTATATATGTATATTCTGGAAACAAGTCGTTTATCAGATATATTCTTTGCAAATACTTTCTCCAGTCTGTGGTTTATCTTTTTATTCTCTTAACAGTGTCTTTCAAAAAGAGCAGAAGTTTTTAATTTTGATAAGGACAATTTATCAGTCTTTCTATGTATCAGCTGTTTATTGTTTTATATAAGAAATCTTTCCTAATCCAAGGTCACAAGATTTTCTTCTAATAGTTACATAGTACTAGATTTTACACATAAGTCTGTGATCCTTTTGTGTTAATTTTTGCGTATCATGTGAGGTATTGATCAAAGTTGGGTTTTTTTGCATATGGGTGTCCAGTTGTTCTGGCACCATTTGTTGAAAAGACTCTCATTTCTCCACTGAATTGACTTTGCAACTTTGTTGAAAAATAGTTTGTCCCTACATGTGGCTATTTCTGGACTTTGTGTACCATTCCATTGCTCTGTTGTCTGTCTTTAGGTCACTACTACACTGTCTTGGTAATAGTAGCTTTTTATGTCTTGAAAATGGATAGTGTTAGTCCTCCAATTTTGTTCTTTTTCAAAGTTGTTTTGACTCTTCTGGGTCCTTTGCATTTCCGTAGGAATTTTAGAATCAGTTTGTCTGTTTCTACAAAAAAAACCTACTGAGATTCTGATTGGAATTACATAGAATTATAGATAAATTTGGGAACAATTAACCCCTTAGCAATTTTGAGTCTTTCAACCCATAAAAACAGTATAACTTTCCATTAGTTTAGGTCTTCATTAGCTTCTTTCAGCAGTATTTTATAGGTTTCAGTGTATAGGTCTTACACATCTTTTGTTGGATTTATACCTAAGTATTCCATATTTTCATGGTATTTTTAACTAGATTTCTGATTGGTTAATATTAATATATGGAAATATAATTGATTTTGTATATTGACCTTGTATCTTGCAACCTTCTAAACTCACTCACTGGTTCTAGTAGCTTTTTGTAGATTCCATCCGATTTCCTGCGTAGGCAATCATGTTGTGCTTGAATAATGACAATTTTACTTCTTTCTTTCCAATTTGGATGCCTTTTATTTCTTTTTCTTGACTTACTGCACTGGCTAGAACCTCTAATACAGTGTTCAGTAGATGTGGTGAGAGAGAATATCCTTGCTGTCTTTCATTAAACATGATGTTAGCTCTAGGTTTCTTGTAGATTCCCTTTATCAAGTTGAGGGAATTCCCTTCTGTAACCTGGTTTGCTGAGAAGTTTTATCAGAAGGGATATTGGATTTTGTTAAATGTCTTTTCTATATGTTCTGAAATGATCATGTGGTTATTCTTTTTTAGTTTGTCGATATGCTGAATTATACTGAATGATTTATGAATGTTAAACCAATTTTGCAGTTTTGCAAAAACCCCACTTGGTCATGATGTATTCTTTTTATATATTGTTGGGTTTGATTTGCTAAATTTCTGTTAAGAATTTTTGCATCTATGTCTGTGAGCAATATTGGTCTGTAGTTTTCTTTTCTTGTAATATCTTTGTCTAGTTTTAGAATCAGAGTAATGCTGTCCTTATAAAGTGTGTTGGAAAATAATTACCTTCTCTTCATTTTTCTGGAAGAATTTGTGTAGAATTGGTATTATTTCTTGTTTAATGTTTGGCAGAGTTCCCCAGTGATGCCACCTGGGCCTGGAGTTGTCTGTGTGGGAAGCATTTTCTTTCTTTTTTTTTTTGCTTTGGAAGATTCGCCCTGAGCTAACATCTATGCCAGTCTTCCTCAATTTTTTTTGTATATGGGACACCACTACAGCATGGCTGGTGAGTGGAGTAGGTCTGTGCCCAGGATCTGAACCCACAAACCTGGGCTGCTGAAGCAGAGCATGCAGAACTTCAACCACTCGGCCATGGGGCTGGGCCCAAGTTTTATTTCTTTAATAGATATAGGACTATTTAGTTTATCTATTTCTTGAGTGAGTTTTGGTAGTTTGTCTCTTTGGAGGAATTTGTCCACTTCATCTAAATTGTCTAATTTATTGGCATAACATTATTCATAATATTCCCGTATTATCCTTTTAATGTCTGTAGAATCTGTAGTGATGTCACCTCTCTCGTTCCTGATATTGGCAATTTGTGTATTCTTTCACCTTTTCTTGATCGGTCTAGCTAGAGTTTTATTTATTTTATTGATATTCTCAAGGAACCAACTTTGGTTTCATTGATTTTTCTCTGTTTTTCTGTTATCTGTTTCATTGATTTCTGCTTTGATTTTTATTATTTCCTTTCTTCTGTTTACTTGAGGTTCAAGTTCTTTTTCTGGTTTTTTTAAGGTTGAAGCTGAGATCACTGATTTGTCATCTTCCTTCTTTTCAAATATAGGCTCTTTCATACTATGTTCTGCCTTAGCTAGATCCCACAAATTTTGATTTTCATTCAGTTCAAAATACTTTCTCATTTCCCTGTTGATTTCTTCTTTGATTGATGGGTTGTTTAGAAGTGTATTGTTTAGTTTACAAATATTGGGGTTTTCCCCCAATATCTGTCTCTTACTGTTTCTAAGGTAATTACCTTGTAGTCAGAAAACATAAAAGTGACTTGCACCCTTTTAAATTTATCAGGGTTATTTCGTGGCCCAGGATCTGGTTTATCTTGGTAAATGTTCCACATGTGCTTGAAAAGAATATATATTCTGCTGCTGTTGTGTGGAGTGTTCTATAAATGTCAAGAAGATCAAATTGGTTAATAGTGTTCAAGTCTTCTATCTCCTTACTGATTTTCTGTCTACTTGTTCTACCAGTTATTAAAGAGCGGTGTTGAAATCCCTGACTATAATTGCACATTTGTCTATTTCTTTTTTTAACACTTTTATTGAGATATAATTCACAATTTATCTGTTTAAAGTGTACAGCTAAATGTTTTTTTACCAGCACCACTATCTAATTTTAGAACATTTAATCCCCTCACAAAAAAGACATACCGTACCCATTAGCAGTTGCTCCCCATTTCCCACAACCACACCACAGCCCTAAACAACCACTAATCTACTTTCTATCTCTATAGATTTGCTTATTCTGGATGTTTTATATAAATGGAATCGTACAATATGTGGTCTTTTGTAATTGGCTTCTTGCACTTAGCCTAATGTTTTCAAGGTTTATTCATGTTGTAGCATGTAGCATCAGAACTTCATTCCTTTTTCTTGCCAAATAATAATTCCATTGAATGGATATACAGCATTTTATTTGTCCATTATCAGTTGATGGAAGCTTGGGTTGTTTCTCCTTCTGGGCTATTATGAATAATGCTTTTACGAACATTGGTCTACACGAATTTTTGTGTCGTCATATGTTTTTATATCTCTTGGGCATTTGCCTAAGAGTGGAATTGCTGGGTCATATAATAACTCTGTTTAACTTTTTGAGGAACTGCCAAATTGTTTTCCAAAGCAACTGCCCCATTTTTCATCCTCACTAGGAATGTATGAGAGTTCCAATTTCTCCGCATCCTTGCCAGTATTTGTTGCTGTATTTTTATTATAGCCATCCTGGTGAGTTCATTGTGGTTTTGATTTGCATTTCTCTGGTGCCTAATGATGTTGAGTGTCTTTTTATGTGTTCATTGGCCATTTGTATATCTTTGGAGAAATGTCTGTTCAGATTCTTTGTTCATTTTTCAGCTAGGCTATTTTTCTTTTTATTATTCAGTTTTAATTCTATATATATTCTCGACTCAAATACTTTATCAGATAAATAATTTTCAAATATATTTTCTCATTCTATGAGTTTTCTTGTCACTTTCTTGGTACCGTTTACAGCACAAAAGTTTTTAATTTTGATGTAGGCCAATTTATATATTTTTTTCTGTCACTTGTGCTTTTGGTATCATATCTGAGAAACCGTTGCCTAACCCAAGGTCACAAAGACTTACTCTGTTTTGTTCTAAGAGTTATAAGACACTTTCTCACTTTTCTGAAACAGCCCTTTCATGTCTTTTTCTCTCTCTGTAAACCTTCACCTCCTTTCCCCCACCCCAGCTGATGATCTTTTTGTTGAGGAAATGGAAGCATTTCAGGAAGAAATCCCTCCTCCACTCTTCAGGTCTGTGAATGGGCCTCTGTCTCTGCTTACCCTCTTCACTGCGCTGCTCTCACAAGGGGCAGCCCCTTCACCTGGGCTCTGGATCTCCAGCCGGCCCTTCCCCGGACCTCACTGCTTCTGCCACCTCTTTAGTCTCTTCCTGTTTGTGTCTGCATATCAGCACACGTTAACGTTTCCCATCGTTAAAAACCGTCCTTGGCTCCAAATGTCTCTACTCCCCTTCACAGGCAGACTTCTTCGGCACTTCTCTCACACTGCCTCCACGTCTCACCACTAATCCCTTTTCAGCTCCCTCCAGTTGCTTATGTTCCCGTCACTCCGCTGAAGCTTTGTTCAGATCACCAACTGTCTCCATATTGCCAAGTCCAGGGTCACTTTTTTCCTTACTCAACCTCAGCAGAATTAGCCAGTTTCCATGCCCTCCTCAAAGCACTCCTTTGTCAGCTTCTGTGATGCCAGAGCCTCCTGGTTATCCCCTTCCCCCCTGGTTATTTCTGGTTTCCTTTCGCTAGCTCCCCTACTCTTACTCAGCTACTAAACATTGGAATACCTCAGAATTAAGACTTGGGCCTTCTTCCCTCTCAGTACTAGGGAACCTCATCCCTTCCCATGACTTTTAAGTATTGTTTGTGTGTGGTGACTTCCAAGTGTGTGTCTCCAGCTCAGACCTCTGCTGTGTGCTCCACAGAGTAAGTCTAACTGCCTTCTTTAATGATGGATATTTCTAGACATCCTTCCCAAAATTAACATGCTCTGTACTCTGCCCTTCCTCATCTCAGTAAATGACACCACATCCATCCATTTGCTCAGGCCCCAAACCCAGGTGTCCACATTTCATCCCCTCTCTCACCTCCCACATCCAGTTCATCACCAAGTTCTTCCTGTTCTACCCCCCAAATACAGCTCAGATCTGTCCACTCCTCTCCATCCTGACTGCCCCCATCCTAATCTAAATGACCACCGTCTCTCACTTGAACCTCCATGTTAGCCTCCTAAGCTGTCTCTACCCGCACTCTTGCCCCGTCCCAGTCCATTTTCTATACAGCAGTAAAAGTGTTCCTCTTTTTAAAATAGAACATATCATGTTACTCCCCTACTTGACATCCTTTAGTGACTTCCCATCTCACCCAAGGTAAAATCCGGGCTCCTTGCCCTGCTCTGTGGAAGCGCTCACTGTCCAGCCCCTGCCAGTCTTGCCAGCCCTGTCTGCCAGTCTTGCCAGCCCTGTCTCCTGCCACACTCCCCTCACTCACGATGTACCATGCACACTGGCCTTCTGACCTTTCCTAAGCAATGCCAACAGCCCCCCACCAACCAAGACTCCTTGTATGTGTATCCTCAAGCCTAGAACACCCTTCCCCTGCTTTTTCCTTGGCCAGCTCCTTCTCGTGCTTCATAGTTCACCTTGAATGTTGACTTCTGGGAGAGGCTTTTCCTGACTGCTGTCCCTGTGGTGCACGTCTGCACACACATTGTTCTCATCACGCATAGTGGCTCTGTATCCTCACGGATCTGTAGCCTCTCTTACCTCGTTTGTTGCTCATCGCCTCCTCCCCCGCTGGACGGCAGGAAGGATCTTGTTGGCCTTGTTCACTGTGGGTTGTATTCCCAGTTCTAGCACCTGCCTGCCACATGGTCGGCACTTAATTAAAGTTTACCGAAAGAAGAGAACGATGGGAAAGGAAGGAAAGAGAACACGTTAAAAATAAAGGATTTCCTGTTTTAAAAAGTCCTATACGGAGGTAGTAGGGGCAGAAGGATGACAGTAGAAGAGAAAAAGAACATTTCATGGAATCAAACTGTTGCAACCTCTTGGTTTGCTGGTTATGAAAGAAACACTAAAACCACCTTGGTTTCTCCTCATGTTTTTCATCCTCCTCGCTCTTCCTCAGGGCTCAGAGAGGAACACGTTTCCAGGCTACGCCAGTTTCCTTTCCTTGATGTGGTACTCTCAGAATCCTTGGTCCACTGCCGTGATGGAGTTCAGGTGTAGAAGCTTGACCAGACTGAGAGGGATTATCAGGAAACAAAGGAGAGCTGTGGTCGCGCTATCTGTTGGCCGTTACCTTAGCCCGTGTGTAAGCCTTCGACAACAGATGGGAAGAGCCTGCTGTAAATAAATAAAGTGAAAACTGGAGCAGGACAAGGAGATCAAGAGGGGTGAAGGGAGGGGACCTTTGGGTGGGCAGTCTCTGAGGAGGAACCCCATGAACCAGGACCTGAATGAAGTGGAGGCGTGGCCACAGGGAGTTGTGGAGGGAGAGCATCCCAGACGGAGGCTGCTGGATTGAGCCGTCTTCTCCTGTTTTAATCAGCATGTCCCCATTCCAGCCCAGACCATAGTTCTCTCACTGATTTTAAGGCCGAGCCCACAGCCTTCTCTGCTGTTCTGCAGGTTGTGTGCTGCACTCCTCTAGGGGCGCCATTCCCACGTGTTAGCATTGTGGGTTTGCATATTTCTTATGACAGTTTCCAGCAGATGGCAGTCAGGTTCATGAGGATAGGGCGGCAAAGGTAGATTTGCATTTAGGCCAGCGTCTTGATCCCATTTTCCTTCTCTGGTACATCAAGGTCTTTTTCTCTCTGGGCCCCAGCCTTATCCTCCAAGCTTTTCTTCCTTTTTCTCTTTCTGTCTTTCAAATATTTCAAACTTAAAGAATTACAAGCACAGTACAAAAAACTCCCATATGACCTTCACTCTGGTTCACCAGTTGTTGACATTTGGCCACTTTTGCTTTATACTCCCTCCCTCTCTCTGGAGATACGTGTCTTTTCCTAAACCATGTGAGAGCTGGTTGCAAACATCCTGCCACTTTACCCCTAAATACTTGGAGTGTGTTTCTTTCAAACAAGATTTTGTGTGTGTCTTTTACATGGACACAATACACTTAGCAAATTTAGGAAATTTAACATTAATACAGTACTTTTGTCAATTATGTAGTCCACATTCAAATGTCAGCTGTCCTAATGATGTCGTTTATAGCTATTTTTACCCCCTTATCCAGCATCCAGTCTGTGATCACACTTTGCACTTATGTGTTGTCAAGTCTCTTTACTTTTTTTTTTTTTGCTGAGGAAGATTTGCCCTGAGCTAACATCTGTTGCCAATCTTCCTCTATTTTGTATGTGGGTCGCCACCCCAGCATGGCCATGAGTGGTGTAGGTCCATGCCTGGGAGCTGAACCACGGCCGCCGAAGCAGAGCATGCCAAATTTAACCAGTACGCCACCGGGGCTGGCCCCCAAGTCTCCTTACTTTTAATCTGAAAAAGTTCTTCAACATTTCTTTGTCTTCCATACCACTGATATTTTTGAAGAATTCAGGCCGGTTGTTTTGTAGACTGTTTCTCAGTCTGGGTTTGTCTGGTGTTTTCTCATTAGACTCAGGTTATGTTTTTGGCAAGAATACCATAGAAGTGATGTTGTGTCCTTCTCAATGCATTACGTCAGGAGGCACATGGTGTCAGTTTGTTCCATTACTAAGAATTCTGTGTTGAAATTGCTCTGGTAGTTGGGTGAACTGTGACGTATATATAGTTGACTCGGTCGGAATTCTCCCACTTAGTGTTTGTTCTCGTAAGTGGGCAGCATCCTGTTCAGCTTTCCTCCTCAATAAGGTGGGCTGGAGCTGCCTCCCAGTTCTCTCTCTCCTTTGCATCATCACTGTTTGGGACTCTCGACCTCCCATCAGAAATCGTGATACCTCTTCTTTCTCTTAGTAAGTCACATCCCCTAGCCACAGTCGCTGAAGCAGTGATTATTCCTTCTGTACAATCAGCATGTCTGTAGTGTTTTCCTGGTTTCAGGTTGGCGTCCTTTGGCTCTAGCAAGGTTGTGCTTCAGAGGGGAGTATTGTAGCTGAATATGGGGAAGAAGTAGGTGCTGGTGGGTCAGCCTGAATCAGATTCAAGTTCATTTTACCCTCAATCAGTCTTCCCAGCAAACCATATTTTAATTATAGTCAAAATTTGAGTGTGTACTGCATCTTGTGTACAGTGCTAAGTATTCAGCATGCATTGGCCTTATATATTCCTTAAAACAACTCTAGGGAATAGATTCCACTTTCTTCATTTTACGGATGAGAAAACAGGGTTCAGAAAGGTTAATTAAGGTAATGTGGCTAAAAGTTACAGGACTCAAAACTCATGTCTCTTCAGCTGCAAAGCCCTTGCTCTTCTTCATAAGCGAAGGGCACAGGAGCAGCTTGCAGTCGGGCTAGGAGTGCTGAGGCCCACCTTCACAGGTGGGAATTCAAATGCCGGGGCGCTGCTAGGCGGGGGCATTGCTAGCAGCTTACACCCAGAGTTCTTGAGGTGTCTTTCAGTAGAAGAACTTAGATTTTTCCAGTTTGAATGTCGCTAACCATAGGACTCACTTGCCTGTGACAGTCTTGGTTTATACTTACTTCCTAACGATTTTTAGCAGTGTCCCTGTTCATTCTCGGAAGTATCATGGTTTTGATAATTGTGTGGTCCCTCCCATAACGCTTCCTGAGTTCTCTTCAGATTCACGTAGAGACTGGTGTTTCTTTGTAACTAACGCTATCAGGACTTGGTTTATTTTTATTCACCACTCTCTCTGCCCCCACCCCAATTTATACATTTCAAGTTAGATGGTTTTATAGTCTGTTGACCCAACTAATTTATAGGCATGTTTTGCTTAATTTAGTCAACAGTTAATCAAGATTTTATCACACTTGCTCTACCATCCTTTCTGCTGCAATATTTGAAGTAAATGACACTTTACCCCATTGTACTTCAATAGCCATCTCTAAAAGATAAGTTCCTAAGTTTTCATAAACCTAACCAGAAACCAGAGGGACCTTTTGCAGCGTGAATCCTCACCCCAGACGTGATCTGACTTCGCTGATCAGGTTCTCTGAAGGCGGGGTGCACCTGTACCTGCGTGCAGTGTCGTCCTTCTCAGTGGGCAGGATACGGCCCGCAAGCGGCCTGGCCTCGTGGCTCGTGGGCGTTTGTATAACTGTGTTCCCTCTTCTCTTGGCAGTGCACGATCTGATTTTCTGGCGAGATGTGAAGAAGACTGGGTTTGTCTTTGGCACCACACTGATCATGCTGCTCTCCCTGGCAGCCTTCAGTGTCATCAGTGTGGTCTCCTACCTCATCCTGGCTCTTCTCTCCGTCACCATCAGCTTCAGGGTCTACAAGTCTGTCATCCAGGCTGTGCAGAAGTCAGAAGAAGGCCATCCCTTCAAGTGAGTTGAAGTATCACAAGTAACACTGCAGTTTAGTAAACACTGCAGTTTAGTGCGCTGAGGCTGGTCAGGTCTAAACATCAGACTAGACTAAAAGTCAAGAATCATAGGGCCTTGTGCAGCTGGTCGGTGGCAGGAAACACCAGCTGGAAACCTTGGGACCTCCTTAAGAGGAGACAGAGTTAGGAGCCAAGAACTTTTGACAAACCAGAAGCTCACACTTGAAGACTCAAGAGGATGTCTAAACTCCTGAGCAGGGTAGGGAAAGCAGAGCATCCAGGACAGCACTGAGTTAGAGGGGTCCCCCACAGTTACATCTTGAAACAACTTTGAAATCTTGGTATTGGGGCTGCGCTCTTGGCACTACCAGAACTTGATGTGTAACTCTTGATTTTCTTACTGGTTTCTATCTTATCGCTCCTTTAGTTTTCTTAGTACGGGGGCAAGTCTTGATGAAGTCAGTAGGTCATGTGTTGCTGGAATCCAGTTGCTGGCTTTTCTGACTGTGCCGCAACTTTAACAAATGTTTTCCTCACACTTTTCTTCTTGGAAATCTTAGCCCATACAAAAATTTAACATTACCAAATGACAGTTTTTTAAAAACCCTTTTCCCATAGAGAGAAACCCTGCTGTGACCTCTCAGGACTGTGACAAATGGATGTCCAGCTGTGGCTCTGGTCCTTGTGTTTTCTCTCCGTGAAAACAGAAGGAGTAATTTAAACTCTGTGGCATTGAAAAGTTATTGCAAGTTAATTTTAACAAATCGATAGTTGCCGAATTAATGAGTGAATAAATTTTATTGTTTGGCCACAAACTTAGATGTCTTAGCAGGGTTTTTTTCCCCTTTTGCATGACACTGTTGTGGATTTATAAAATGTGTTTTGCTAAGTTGTATGTAGTAAATATTTTTGTAATAAATAGGAAAGGAAAACAAGCCCATTACTCTTCTGTTTTTCTCACAAGACTGTAGGCTCTTTAAGGCAAAAGCAGTCTTCTCTTTCCTGATACCTTCACCTAGCAGAGTGTCTGGTGCTCAGCAGGCACTCAGTAAGTTCCAGTGAAGGAACAAGTTGTGAGCAGATGGCTACATCTCAATTCTGCAGTGCATCTGGGAACAGAACCCAGGTCTTTCTGTCTTTCTCTATAGTTTTCAACCTTATCAAACTCAGTATCTCCACCCTCCTTTTTTGTTTTTTAACAAATATTTTATAATGCCTCCTTTATCATTTTGAAATGAAATTCGTAGATAATATATCTATAAACAAAGTTTCAAAAATAGATCATAATTGTAATACAAAGTCGTGATAAAATAGAAAGCCATTTATAATAAAATAATATGTATAATAAAATAATATGGCTCCATTGAGCCAGCCCTGGTGGCCTACTGGTTAAAGTTTGGTGCGCTCCACTTCGGTGGCCTGGGTTCGCTTTCCCGGTCATGAAACCACATCACCTGACGGTCAGCTGCCATGCTCTGGTGGTGGCTCACATAGAAGAACTAGGACTTACAACTAGGATGTGGTACATAGGTGTAAACCATGTACTGGGGCTTTGGGGAGAAAAAAAAAAAAAGAGGAAGATTGGCAACACATGTTAGCTCAGGGTGAATCTTTCCCTGCAAAGTAATAATAATAATATGTATTCCAATCAATATTTAATTGCTTGGACATGACTACACCAAAAAAAACATCATAAAGACATCAGGTATTTGCACCCACACGTATAATCTCCAATACAGATGTGAGTTTCGAAAATAATGAAAAAAATCTTAGTACAGTTTTAGGAAATTCAAGATATGTTAAAAACTGTGGAAAAAAATAGCTTGTCTTTATATATTCTGGGCTCTTGATGATTATAAATAGGTTCACCACGAATATCCTATGAGGCAGTAAAAGTTATGCAGGACACAGGACAGTTCTTTCTTGTGCGTGACTGTCCCACACTTTGCAGACATCTGGCATCTTGGCCTCTGCCCACTAAATGACAGTGGTCCCCCACCCCCCGTCATGACAGCAAAAATGCCCCTACAGGTTTCTAAAATGCACCCCTGGGAGAATTTCACTCCGAAGAACTGCTGTGCTAACAAAAAGAGATCCTTTCCTTCCCTGTCAAATGTATGACTGTTGTTTCTTCTCCTGGAAGAGCCTACCTGGATGTAGACATTACTCTGTCCTCAGAAGCTTTCCATAATTACGTGAATGCTGCCATGGTGCACGTCAACAGGGCCCTAAAACTCATTATTCGTCTCTTTCTGGTGGAGGATCTGGTTGACTCCTTGAAGGTGAGTTGCTTCTACAGCTTTTGATGGTGAGGCTGAGAAAGACCACGGACTAGGTTATAATTCAGAGGAAAAACAGTACATAGGGTTTTATTAAAGAAAAGAATGAATGCTTATCTCAGTTAGCCTTAAAAATGGGGGTAGGAGTCACTAGAGGAGATATCTCCTGCACCTGGAGAGCTGACATCAGAATGGGGATGATGTAATTGACAGCAGGGCAAGTCCAACCTGTCTTTGGGCCTAAGAGAACTACAGAATTCTCGTATGCACCCTCAAATGTATAGAGCAGAGGGGGTAACCTTCACTTTGAGATTATTTATGGTTGACGTGACTACCTTTATGCAGACTTAATTAGCTAGAGGAGAATGACATCAGTTAGCCTGAGTTTCACATTACGACGATTCCTGCTAAGGCTCTGATGTTGGTCTTCACAGCTGGCTGTCTTCATGTGGCTGATGACCTATGTTGGTGCCGTCTTCAATGGAATCACCCTGCTGATTCTTGGTAAGGTAGCAAGGAGCATGTCTCTATGCTCTTTGAAGTAATTGGTAAGAGTGTGAGCAAAGAGAAAGCCCTCCGTGACTCCGCTCCCTCCACGTGGCCCAGCCCCTAACATCTACACAGACCTTGAACTAGACATTGGAGGAACCTGTGTTTGTGGCCATAGGTTTATTAAATGGTCCTAACTATAAAGAAATATCAAAACAGCTAGAAGAAAGGGAGAGTTGTCTAGATTTGGTTTAAATATAGGGATCTTTTATTTGTAGAAACCATTTTCATAATTTAGAAATTGTTTGTGGTACAAAGAAGGCAGCCCGTGTACCTATATCTGACTGTCCTTAATTGAGCTCTCGCCAGGATTTCTCATATTGAAGATCTATGTTTCCTTATATTTCATGAGGAAAAATGTAGGCGTTAACTTGAGTCTTGAGGCTTTATGTCCATCTCACATTTACACCTGCTCTGTCCCATGATTCTGTCTTACAGCCGAACTGCTCATTTTCAGTGTTCCAATTGTCTATGAGAAGTACAAGGTAAGCGTTTGTCTGTTTCACATCAGATATACCAGTTGTATGACTAGTTGTTAGTTCATGCTTAGGCATTGAAAGTTTGGAGCAATCTTTTGCTAACCATTTCTGCAGTCTAATTTTGTAAGTCAGGTGCCTATAAGAAACTGGTAACAGTAGTTTCCTCCAAGGAGAGAAACTGAATGTCTCGGAGGGATAAAGGTAGGAAGGAGACTGACTTTTATGCCTCATTGTGTGCCTTTTGAGTTTTTAATCACATGGATGCATTATCTATTTTAAAAAAAAGTTGAAAAAATGCTTAAATAAATAAAATCTGGTGTCTAAAAATAAATTTAAACTATTAAGGCTATTGTGGGACTCCATTGGTCTGAGCAGATGTTTGCATTGTGGAATGGTGAATACAGAGTGTGCTAGATGCTCTGAGGTTATTCTTCATGGAGTAAGTCATCCATAAGCAGATTTTATTGCTTTTTGCTATTAAATGAATTAGTCTGACTTAAGAGCCAAAACACATTTGTGATTACAGAATATAGATTATAGACACAGTTTCTAGTATTCAGAAAATGCTATACTCTGGTGTCCCTAAAGGAAACACCAATCAAGTAAGACTTCCCTCTGCAAGAGAAAGGAGTGATTTTTACTTCAACAGAGTATGCAGTGTTTATGGCATAATTTGAAGTCTGAAACCTGAAGTTTTTTAAATACTTTTAAAAACTGGGCATTATTTTTATTTTTGAGAATATTCAATCATGTTTTTAAAAAATGTTTAAACTAGACACAAGAACATTACCTTCAGGGAAGTTGTTTAGTCTGTGTGTTGCCACAACTGAGTCACTTTTCCTTCCCTAAAGACCCAGATTGATCACTATGTTGGCATCGCCCGCGATCAGACCAAGTCAATTGTTGAAAAGTAAGTATGCTTAGGTTCCACAACTCATCGTGATGTGTGCTTTTTCCCCCAATTATTTTTAGTCCCCTGTGTAAAATTCTGATGCCAAAGAAAGTAATGTTCACCCTGAAAAAAAAAACCTTGGTTAATAGTTTGATTTTACTTGAAATTATTTCATCTGCTGCTTTAAAACACCATCCTTTGTGTCTTAGATTAAAAAGGATGAATGGAATCAGGACCACTCTGCCTTTTTGAACTGGCTTTTAAATGTTCATGGTTGTCTCCCCAACTTCATTTATTTTCACACAGTTTATCAGTTTTAAGCCAAACTCTTCCCTTTCTTTTCAGAAGCAAAAGTTTTAGTAAATAAATGACTGAAGGCTCAACACTACCTTTTTTCTAAGACTACCAGATCTCTGTTTTCCCTTTTTTTAACCAATTTAATTTTTAAATCAAATAATAAAATGTTGATAGGCATTTTTATGACTCCCTATATCAAGGAACTGGTTTTTTTATTCTGAATTATGTATAGCAAACACTGTGAATCCAACTCTTCAGATTAAAATGTCAACGTTTTTCCATATTTTCTTCAGATATTCTTTAAAAAACAAAACATCACAGGCAGTTGCATCCCATTTGTGGCCCCCCCATCCCTTTCACACCCCAGATTTTAGTGCTTTTTTCTACTTTGATAAGAGGAAACTGTGACCACATCCAGACAGCTCTGGCTTGATGCCAGGGCCTCTGCCTGCTCTTTTGCTTTTTTGGGTATACATTGGAGCTAAAACCAGGCAAGGACAGTTAGCAAAAATGTGTATCTGGTTGCTGTTTACTCCTGATTGTGAAAGATGGTTGCAGCTTAGCCCTAAAACTGAAGTCTTGATCAGCAATGTCAGCTGACTCGGGCCCCTGCTGTGGGCTGTAACATTTGTGGGAAGTAGCTTTGCCATTAGCTGAGGGGTGTGACTGACCTTAGTGAAGGGTGACCTTAATGAACAAAATGAAGGGCAGATTTGGTGTCCTGTGAGGGGCTGGGAACTACTGCCAGCTCCCGTGGTCAGTTTTTTTATGTCTCCTTGACCCTTGACTCCTGGTTCCTTTTGTGGCACTAGTCGGTGACCTGGCATTCCTAGAGAAATGGGCTCTTGCACTGCAGCAGGCATTATGCCCAGATACCCTTACTCTTCTCTGGAACCCCCAGTGAAGAACCCAGAGGTTCTGGCAGTGAACGAGGACAGGTGGCAGGGAGACGGTGGATCTTGGTGGACCCCTCAGCTCATCCCAGACCGGACTCGGCCCTTGCTCTTTTCATCCACAGTAACCCTGTCGAAATGAGTGTTTTTCACGTTGCTCCAGCCAAGCCCAGGACTGTCTTCTAGCATCACTGTTAAAATAAGAACCTAGAACTAATGTATTATCTATGTTTTCACCTTTCCTTTTTCTTTTCCTCAATAGGATCCAAGCAAAACTACCTGGAATCGCAAAAAAAAAGGCAGACTAAGTACCTGGAAACCAGAAATGCAACCATTACTAAAACACCATTTAATAGTTGTAACGTCGTTACTTGTACTATGAAGGAACGTGCTCAGTGTCAGCTTGAGCCTGCATTCCAAGCTCTTTTTTTAATTTGGTGTTTCTCCCCTCCTTTCCCTTTACCCGCAGCATCAAGCACAAGAATTGTTGGATTAAAAAAAGAACTGATATCTTAGAACCCGAAAGAATAAAGAAAGAATCAGCTGAATAGGATAAATCAATATGTTAGTGGTGGTGGAGCTTTTACGTGTAGCTTGAAAGGGGAGAGACTGGAGGTAAAGGAGAAAATGAAAGCTGAAACACATCTCTTGGGTTCTTCCATTCAGTTTTCAAGGGCTAGTCTTACACAGCTTCCCATCATAGTTGTGCCCTTATTTTTAAGTAAGAAATAATGATTAACTTATGAAGAAATGACCTGGGACAAGAGTGGGATGCCTTCCCCTGGGTTTCCTCTGCAGCCCTCGATCCCATCTTCCTGCCCCACAAGGTGAGCAGCTGCTCCTGAAATTCCTCCTCTTCACTTAATGATGTAACTTTCAACTCTATGAATAACTTATAGGTAGTATAATAACTCCTGATTCCCAGAATGCTGTGTGATACCCATGAATGGAAACAGAAAGTGGGGCTGGGGAGGGGTCCACAGGAGCCCGGCTGTCACCGCCCCCTCCCGCACTCGTCCCCAGGGAAGGAAAGGCTCCGCCATTTGGGAGGGTGGTGTCTGTGTCTTTTCCTTCAGACACCAGTTCTGAGCTTGAGTTGGAGGACTCATTCCTGAATGTGCTTTCCCCCCTCCTTCCCACCCACCTCACCTCAAGTTTAATAAATATGGTCATACTGTTCTTATTATGAAATAAATGTCTGTAACTGCTGTACACTGCTGTAAACTTGTTAGAGAAAAAAATACTCTGCATGTGGGCTCCTCAGTTACTGAGTTATTGTAATCCTATCTCAGTCCGTGGGGGGGAACATTCTCAAGAGGTAAATGACAGAAACTTTACAAAAGGCCTTTTTTTCTTGATCTCTTCCCTACGGCTTCCTCCTTCACATGCTACATCTTGAACCTGTGCTCATCGTGTTGCCCTAAGGACCACAGCCAAGCTGGCTTGAGAGGAGTCTGTGTGTCTGTGGTTAAGAGACCACAAATGAGTGTAGGAAGTGCATTTGTGGTTCATAAGGAGTTTGAACTTGGAGGCTAGCTTATGGGTGTGTGTTATGTTCTGAGGGTTCCTTTCATTTTCAGGCACATAAAATGTCCTAGCACCTCTGCCACGGCCCAGGGTGCTCCTGTTGAGAGTGTTTTCCAACACCTAAGCTTTAGGTGGGGACGACCAGGCGGGGTCAGATTGTGTTGATGGGCTCCACGCACAGTTAACAACTCATGCTGACAGGATGGAGGGCGACTGGGAATCTGTGATTCCTGTTGGACACTGATAAGCGTCTTCCTCCCCTTCCAACATGAACATTCAGTAAACTTGAAAGAAAGTCACCTGTGGGTTCCTTCAGCTTGTAACTTGTAGTCATGATAATCCAGAGGGAATACGCACTGGTGACTTGAACGTAAGGGCTACAATCTTGGATGATCCCAGGGCACCGCAACTCTGTAGCAGGTGATGGAAGGAAATTTTCTTTCCACATCTTTGGGAAAATTACTTGGGAATTTAGATCAGTAAAAGGTACTTTTGCCTTACTCCATTCTCTTATTTCCTTAGCCCCCTTTCCCTTCCTTTTGAATTTTTAAACTGATTTCATGTCATAGTAGGACATGCGTTCTCCATCGCCAGCCTTTGCCCTCCCAGGAAGTCAGAGCACTGATCATCTTTTTGGGCTTCCCCTCCAAAGGACCTTTTTCTGCACTGGAAGCCTCCACACCTAGCTCTCGTTTTGTTACTGCTGTGTTTAGATAATTGGACAGATCTTTGTGCCACACAGGAATTTTTTTTTTTTTTTTAAGGAAAACCTATAGATGAAAAATTACTAATGAAACTGTGTGTGCGTATATGTGTGTGCAACATAAAAATACAGTAGCACTTAAGGAGCTTGAATCTTGGTTCCTGTAAAACTGCAAATTGATGTGATAATAATTAAAAAAAAAAAACGACTGTGGTGTCATTCTGCTAACTTTATTCTTTATACACAGTTTGGGTAAAGAAAGAACCAGACAAAGCTTCCACTGGCCCCCATCCCCAGTCTACTTTTGAGGCTTTAAAAAGCGACTAATAGTTGATACTGGTAATGATTCCCAAGACTGCAGAATTTCCATAGTCGAGCAAAAGTGTGCATTTGGTTTCTGAACGAAAATAAGAGACCCTCTAAGAGGTGACCTTAGGAGAAAGATGAGGAGTGGCATGGGCCAGAGGGGTCTGTTGTCCCAGTTCAACCTCACACCAACCTAGGAGGGTTCCCCGCCTGCGACATGAAGCAGCCTATAAACCACACACAGTCACAGTGCACTTCAGTTGAGTCAGTCACCATGGAAAGCGGAAACTCGGCACATCAGGTCTTTGCTGACAGAACTCATCACCTCGGGTTTGCTCTTCTCCCAAACTAAGGCTGCCGTGACCCTTAAGCTGGATTTTTAAAATTTATTCAACATACCTCTTAGAAAACTTAGGCTGAAATTTTTAAAAAATAACTGATGCAACAACTTCACAAATACGCATACAAATGTTTGAATAATGTCACTAACATGGTATATAAATATGTATTCAGAGTAACATTTACATATTGACCCTAATAGCAAGCATACCATTAACAAAAAATTCATGAAGAAGCTTCACCTGTTCATGTCAGACTCCCAAGGCAAGGAGGAGGGCACAGCTGGAGATGAAGACCACCTGACCCCTGACCCCTGACCCCTAACCCGTAGGAGTCATTAGGGTGGCACTTCCTAGATCAGAGGCACCCAGAACTTCGGTGAGCTTCAGGATCACTGCGGGGCTTATCAGAATGATCGCTGGGCCCCACACCAATGTCTGACTCTGAGGTGGGGCCCAAAATTTTTGCATTTCTGGTAAGTTCCTCAAGTGATGCTGCTGGTCGGGTGGGCACACTTTAAGAACCACCGGAGTGCTTGGGGCTGCCTCTCAATGAAGACATCCACTCCTAAGGCCTGTGCCTGCCTACTGACAGGAAAAACCATTCCTCACCCACTTTCTGCCCGAACTTGGGCAGTGGACTTGGGTGGCTCTACTAGGTTGCCCCAATTTGTCTACTGTTGTTGAGCGGGCAGAGTAGCAAAAGTGGTAGAAGATTCATTCTGGATTTGAAAACAACATGCATGAAGGAAAATAAAAGAATGGCAGTGCCCAGCCTGGTGCCATCCATAATCCCTGTTTTCAAGCTTTTAATACTGTCTCAAAATCCCTGGAGGTTCCAACACACTAGGAGTTCTCTTCTTGGTCAGCTGACAGCCTGTGCAATATCTCCTGAATCCTGGGTGGCATCAATAACACTATGCCAGAGCCCTGGCCCTACTGGGGAGGCCTTGGGCCAGATGGCAGCCAGCGCCCTGGAGTCCTGATGGCTGCCCACACCCCCTCCAGCTGAACCTATGGTGGCAACAGCTGCCCTGTAGAATACTCATTCTAAGGAAGAGGCCATTTCTTTGCCATCCCCAAGAGGTCACAACTGCACTGTGATGGCCTGCAGCACCCAGCACATGCCATCCTTTGGCAGGCCTAATGGGTAAAGAAATTCTAGTAACCTACCAGAGATGGGGAGGCAGTGTGGTGTAGTTGCAAAGAACACCGAATTGGGAGTTGAGATTTTTATTCTAGTTCTCGTACTGTTCCTACCTGGCTGTGTGATCATTTCAGTTTCTGGGCTTCATTTACCTATCTGTGAGAGAGGTGGGGGGCGAGCACTAGTTGATCTCCAAGGTCTTTCCAATTCTGACAATCTTGAATTATATAAAAATGCTATAAAATCCGTGGTATAAAACCCAATTCCCAGTCAGGAAGAGTCAAAGGGCCTGGGCCCAGGCACTTGAACCTTGAGCTCTGGCCTGGGGGGCCGGGATGAGAGGAGGGGGCTTCCTCTTTGCTCTCAGCTTTCCCACCTAGAGGCAGCCCCAGGCCCCAGGTGCCAGGGCCCGTCCTCCTCCAGACCCAGCCCTCAAGCCCCACCCGCCGACCTCCCGGCTCTCAGGCTTTAAGACCAAAGGAACTGGCCGGGCTATGTGAAGAGCAGACACTGGGGCCCAGAGACTGGAGGAGAGGCCTGGAGAGTCACACGGTATGGGATGTTTGGGGTGTTCCCATCTCCGCTTCTGTCCTCGCTCCTTCCTTTAGATCCTTCCTCCACCACCTCACAGCTTATCTCTGATACACGCATAATAAATAAGACATTTGCACATAAGGGTGACCGGGACAGCTCTCTCCCGCCCCTCCCCCTTTCATATAAAAGCATTAAATACAGTTTCAAAATAAAATACAAAGAGCAAAAAGGGCCTGATCTCGGGGCCACGTGTTCTCCACGGGAGAATGAATCTACACATCCCTCTCGGACCTGCCTGGGAGATCGCGGGGCCCCTTCCCGACCCCACAGGGCCTGGCGCTGCCGCGGGGAAGAAAAAGGGAAGCCGAGGCCCGGCCCCAGGCCCTGGGGGCTGAGAACCGGTGGCGCATCCTCCGCGTACAAAGGGTGATAGGGAGGGGACGGGAATACAACGCCACCTGCCGGGACCTCCAGTGCCCCGGGCTCCGACCGACGGGGGAGCTGAAGCAGGAGCGCCTGACTGAGCTGCGAGGGAAACGGAGGCCCTCGGAGCAGGAGAGGAGCAAAGGGAAAAAGTGCTGATCCCACACGAGATCTCGGTCCCGGCGGGCGCGGGGGGAGAGGCGGCTGGGGCGGCCGGGCGCGCGTCCGCAGAGCGCGCCCAGGAGGCTGGCGGGCCCCGGCCCAGCTCCGCGCCCCGCCCCGCCTGTGGCCCCCTCGCCCTCCCTTCGGGCGCCCGGGCCTTGTCGCCCCGCCTCCTGCTGGGGCCCGGGTCCGCAGCCCAGGCCTCCGCGGCCGAGAATATCAATAAGGCCAGGGTAGCGGCCGCCCCCGAGCCGGGAGCCGTGCCTGCGGCGTGCCACGCTGCGGAGAGCTGGGCCCCCGGGCGGGAGAAGGGGCCGGCGCGGCCTCCGTGCCCTCCTCCTACCATTGGAGCCGTAATACTGACTGTTCGCGCCCCCGATCCCCGCCGGGCACACGATCTCCTCGCGGGGTGCGTTCGGACACCGGCTGGGGCTGGAAGCTCTCCGTGCAAACGCTCGGAGGCCGCTGTGGCTTCTCGGGACATGTGGGCCCCGCGCGGGGTGGGCTGGGGCGCCGCGTCCGAGGATAGCGCGCTTCCAGCGGCGCCCCGGCCAGCCCGGGGGGGGGGTCCATGGCACCGACCGGAAGTTGGCGCCCCCACCCACCCAACCCCAGTCTCCGCCCGGCCCGGCCAGCGGGGGGGCAGCGGCGGGGCCGCGGGGAAGCAGGGTCTCCCAGCCGAGCGCCGGCCCCGCCCGGTCCGCGAGCGCGCTACGCCCGACACACGGCGCCCGCCTTGAGGTCCGCGCCGCCGTCGCGCGGCGCCGGGGCGGGCGGCCCAAAGCCCTCGTGGCCGTAGCAGCGCAGCGCCGCCTCCTCGTAGGCCTCCAGGATGGTCTGGCGCTCCTCGGGCGTGAAGTCCATGGAGAAGGGATGCACCTGCAGGATGTGCCGCTTGATGGTGCTGACCTTGAGCGTGGCCAGCGCGCCCCCGCACACCATGCACACCAGGCCGCGCCGGCTGCCGTCGTAGTCCATCAGGTACTCGCCCCGCCAGCGCGGCTGGTAGTTCCGCCGCTGCTCTCGGCTGCGGGGCGGCGGCGGCGGGGGAGGCGGCGGCGGCGGGGGCAGAGGCGGGAAGGCGAGTCCCCCGGGCTCCTGGCCGTCCTCGTCATCGTCCTCTTCCTCGGCGGGCCGCTCCGACGGTTCCCCAGGGGAAAGCGGGACATCGCCTAGAAAGGGACAAAGAGCCGCATTGGAGCCGCTGGGGCGAAAGCAGGCCGGGTCCTGGGTCTCAGCTTCATAACCCCCCCACTCTTTGCCTTTCTGTCCCATCCTCCCCAGTCTCCCTTCAACCTTCCGCTCACCACCTCCTTCTACCTGAGCGCTCCCCGACCCTCTCTCGCTGCCTGGCCCGGGTCCCTGACCCCGCTCTCCCTCTCCACCTGCTCTGGGCCTCCACCAGCTCACCCCACCACTCCTCCTCCTCTGGCTCCTCCTCCTCTGCCCCTCCCCCCTCCTCGGAGGCTGCGGCTGTGCTGGGGGCGGCAGGGTCACTGGGGGACTCGGGGCAGGGCAGCCCCAGGGCCAGCAGGTGGGCGGCTTTCTCGCTCCACTCCTGGGCGATGAGAGCCTTGACAGGCCCGCTGAGGCGCGTGGAGCCCGGGTGGCGCTGGCGGATGTGGCGCTTGATGGTGCTCATCTTGAGCGAGGCCAGCGCGCCCCCGCACACCATGCACACCAGCCCGCGCCGGCCGCCGTCCAGCTCCATGAGGTACTCCAGGCGCCAGCGCTCCTGGTAGTGGCGGCGGCGGTGGCGGCCCCGCGGCGACCGGCCCGGGACCCCCACCCTCTCGCCCTCCTCCAGCTCCTCCTCCTCCTCCTCTGCGGGCCCGGGCCTCTCAGGGACCCAGCCAGCCTCTTCCTTTACGTCTGGGGGGCTGAGATCCTGAGAGGAGGGGGCTCCAGCAGCGAGGGCGGAATCCCGGCTCTTTCTGGTCAGGTCCTGGGGGACGAGGTCATCGTCTGTTGGGGAAGGCGTGAAGGAGAGGGGCTCAGCCTGCTGGCTGGGTTGCCCTTACCCAGGCAGAGGGGGTCCCTTGCTCCTCACCCCAGCCCCAAGCTAAAGGCCCCAGCCAGTGCCGTAGGGGGCGGGGGAGGGGGGAGTGAGTCCCTCCCGGATTTGGCTACAGACCCCACTTTGCAGCCCTTATATGAGGGGGTCTCGGCCCTGGGATGGGCCTCGCACCTGGTGGGGACTGGGTGAGCTCGGACAGTGCCTCGGGCTGGCCGCCCCAGGCCTGCAGCAGGGCGCTGCGCTGGGGACCGCTGAGCCCCAGGGAGCTGGGGTGCACCTCCAGCACGTGGGCACGGATGTCGTCCAGGTGCAGGCTGGGCAGTGCCCGGCCACAGGCCATGCACACAAGCCGGTTCCCCCGAGGGTCATAGTCCATGAGACACTCTGCCCGGAACCAGTTCTGCAGGGACTCCTTCAGCCTCCGCTCCAGGCGCCAGGCACCCAGCCCCCTGCTGCCCCCGGCCCTCCGGGAGGCCGAGAGGCGCCGGCGCCGAGCCCGGGGTGCCACTGGGCCCCCTCGCAGCTGGCGCCGGCTGCCCCCACCAGCTGGGGCTTTGCCTGAAAGGGTTGGAGGGAGGGAAGGAACTGAGATGCTGGCCCTCTGGGGGAGCCCCCCCCACCACAGCCAGGTCCTCCAGAAGCTTCTCCTTCACTCTGCCTCTGAGCCCCCAGCCTAACCTTTGCTCTTTTCCTTTCCCCTCAAGTCTTAACTCCTCCATTTCCTAATCTTCCTGCATACAAATCCTAAGCCCACCCACTCTCCCCCAGAGCCAGATTCCAGCCCCTTCCCTGGACTTCACTGTCAGCCATACCTTTCCAGCACCCTCTGCTCCCAGCCCTTCCCCTGCCTATCCCTCCAGCCTCCACTCTCCTTGATCCTCCTAAAACCACAGAATGTCAAAAAAGCTGTCTGGGATACTGGAGACCCTTCATCACACTGGCCCCCTCCCCCACTATGGTACAATAAGGGCAATAAGCAAACCCCACCCAGAAAAGGAGCGGTGACTTGCTCAAGAAAAGCAGCTGGTTGGCTAAGCCAAGGCTGTCCCCACCTGACCCCTGCCTCTCCATGTCCTCCATTACCTGGTCCCTTGGGCGGGCAAGCTTGGAGGCCAGCCCCCTCCTCCTCCTCTTCCTCTTCCTCCTCCTCCTCCTCCTCAGCCCCCTGGGCCCCCAGGCCCTCGGCCTCTCCACAGGCCCCCAGCCCCAAGTGGGCATCCCAGCTGTTGCTGATGACCTCCTTCTCCCGGGGACTCCAGTGCAGGGAGTAGGGGTGCTTCTGCCGGATGTGACGCTTGATGGTGCTGAGCTTGAGCGTGGCCAGGGAGCTGCCGCACACCATGCACACCATGCCGTGCCGCGCGGGGTTGAAGTCCATCAGGTACTCCAGCCGCCAGTGGTCGTGGTAGTAGCGCCGGTGGTCCCGGCCGGGGATGCGGCTCTTTCCAGGCCTGGAGGCCCGGGCCTCACAGTGGTCGGAGTATTTCCTGCCTGAAGATGCTGGTCCCCTGGCCCTGGAGGAGGGCAGGGGGGCACTCCCCCAGGACCCCAAGGCACCCCCTTCCAGCTGAAGATCTTGCCCTGAAGAGGGGGAAAGGGAGACGTTTTTCAATCTCCGCCGTCTAGGGGAAGAACCCAGGGTTTCGATTTTGCAGCCTGAGAAAGGGAGGTGGGGGAGGGGGCGTTCCGGGGCAGGAAAGGGATGACGAGGGCAGTAAAAGGCCTTTGGGAAAGCAGGGAGTCAAAACCTTGGCCCTACACAGAGAGCGAGGACCCTTTAAGAGAAGATCAAGAACAAAAGGATGCAGGGTACTGTCAGAGACGAGCTCTGACTTTTTAAAAAATGCAGCGCCGGCCAGGGAGGCGACGGGCTCTGTAAGGCACCCTTACTGGATAAGAGCTGTGGGGGTAAAGCCAAGAGAACAGCATGCTGGGGCGGTTACAGCCGGAGCGGAGCAGAGCAGAGCAGAGCGGGCAGCGGGGCGAGAAGAACAAAGGGGGCATCTGTCTGCATCCAGGGCCGCACACAGGACCCACCCGCCGGAGGCCCCAGCCAGGAGGGCCCCACCCAAGATCTTCTCCCTTTTTCCAATAACACCCCAAATACACCCTGCTGAGAGTTCCATTATAGGGGGCCCTAAGCGATGTCAGTTCCCCACAGGAGGGATCCCGATGACAAGCTGTCAACACCTCTGGGGAAAGGAGTTTTTAAGACCCTGACTTTCCAAGAGTCTGGGAAAGCCCAGGACTCTGAAAGGAGACAGCGGGGGGCCACCAGAGTGGCTACTGAAGATTCTGCAGCAGGGAGTGGCCACCACCCACTGCAGCCCATTAAGCCTTTCCGGGGATTTATTTTTTGCTCTGGCAGGGAGCCGGCCACTGCCCAGCAATCAGAGGGTGGGCACGGGGGAGGCGGAAGCAGAGCCCACTAACCCAATGGTGTTCCCTTTTGTCAAACAGAGACCACGAGCTGTCCCCCACCCTCCCAACAGTTCGGACACTGTTATTTAGAAAAGGATCTCCTGACCACCTAAGCTGAAAGGACAGGTGTGGTCATTCTCCCAGGGCAGAATCTCAGGGTCGGGGAAACAAAAGACAGGATCAGAGAGGGCTCCTGTCACCATTGTGTTTCTCGTTTGTTTTTGGTTTAAGCAGCTCCAAAGAAAAAGCACTGACTTCAGAGTCAGACGTGAGTTCGAGTCTGAGCTTCACGGGTAATTTGCTCTGTGACCTTTTATAGGTCGTGTCGCTCTCTGGGCCTAAGCGCCTTTGTCTGCAAAGGCACTGGAGAGCTAGCTGGTCTCTAAGCATCCTTCCAGCGCTGGCTCCATGCTAGTCTAGGGTGGACTGGCACTTTAAGAGCCGAAAAAAGGGGAGGAGCTGAGATTCTTTAAAAACAAAAGGGGATGGGGAGTTTCTGGGAGGGGAGCTGGAGATGAGGGCAGAGACTCCCTGGCCTGGACAGAACCTTCACGGGTCTTAAGGCGTTGACCCCACAGCAGGGAAATGAGGAAACAGTGTCCTTTGAGAGCGAACGGGGAGGACTGGCTGGTCCCGCTATAGCTGACAAATTGTGGCAAATTTTTCTGAAAAGGAGGGAGGAGACAACGCGCGGACAGGAGGGGGTGTCTGCCTTTGCGGGCGAGCCCATCCCTTTAAAAACTACCCGCCGTGGGGAAGGTAGTGGTGGGCCCCCCCGAGGCGCAAGCGATGCGCTTTCCTAGGGAGAACACGGGGAAAAAGAAAAGGGTTCCTTTCTCTAAGCAAGGCCCCAAGAGAAGAGGTGCAGCCCGACTGAAAGCAGCGGAGTACCCAGCTCAGCTCCTGCGGGGGGAAGCCCCCGAAAGGGATCCAGGGTCTGGGCAGACTTTTAAGAGACACTCGGATAAGGGAGACCACCTGGGAGTCTGAAAGAGAAAGGGGCGGGGGCAGCAAGTCCAACAGCCTAGAGCGCGCGCCCCGTGGCGCCCGGCCAGGCCCCCTGGGGCCCCTCCGGCCTGGCCTCCAGGGCGGGGCCCGCGGGGCCCTTTAAGGGGGAGGGGATCGGCCCGAGCCCCTCAGCCCGACCCCGGGAGCTGGGCTGGGGGCTCCCCCGCTGGCCCTGCAGCCGCGAGCCGCGCCCGCCAGGTGGCGCCCCCGGCCGCCCTGCCCGCGTCCCCCCCTTTGTTCGGCGGCGGAGAGGGGCCCGGAGCCCGGAGCCGCAGCCCTCCCCTCCCCCAGGCCGGGGCCCCCGCCCGAGCCGCCGGCCCCAGCTCTTACCGCCGTCGTCCTCCTCGGGCTCCGCGCCGCCGCTCGATCCGGCGGGCGGCAGCGGTCGGCCCCGTGCCGAGGCCGCTGCTGGCCCGGGGCCGCCCCTGCCGCCGCCGCTCCGGTTCCGGTGGTCCCCGCCGGGCTCCATGCGCTGCGCCGCGGAGCGGGGCCCCGGGGCGGCGGGGCGCGGGGCCGCGGGGCCGGCGGCGGCCCGCGCGGGGCGCTCGGTGCGCGGGGCCCCGGGGCGCGGGGCGCATGCACGGGGCGGCCGGCCGCACGGACGGCTGGCTGCTCGCTCGGCGGCGCGGGCTGGACCGGGGTGGGGATTCCTGTCTGGGGCCCCTGGGGCTCCTTTAAGGGCTCCTGGGTAAATTTAAAGGGGCCGCGCGCTATTTCCTCCTGCCAGCTCGCGGGGGGCTGGGGGGAGAGAGGCGGGAGGCGACGAGCCGGGCCGAGGCTCCGCAGCCGGCGCCCGCCCCGGACGTTAGGATCACGGATCTCGCGGGCCCGCGCCGCCGCCTCCGGGGCTGCAGTCCCGGCTCCTGAAGGGTCACCGAGGTGGCGAGGGGCGCCCGCGTCCGCTGCGACGCGCTTCCACCCAGGCTCGGCTCGCAGCCGCTGCCCCTCGGGGCATCTCAGCGCCCGGCTCCCCGCACCGGCGCCAGCAGGGGATCGATCTCCTGGGGAGGAGGCCCGGGTCCCTGCCAGGGCTGCCTCCTCCCGCGCGAGCTCGGCGCGGGCCCCGGAGCGGACGCGACTGGCAGGGGCCCCAGATGGCTGCGGCCCCGCCGAGAGGGTGGAGCCGCGGGGGCGGCCGCGCCCCCTCCCGCGGGAGCCGCCCGGGAGCGCCGGGAGTTCGGGCTTCTCCATTGGAGGGGCGGACGGGCGCAGATTCCCCGGAGCCGGCCGGGGGCGGGGGCCGCGGCCGCGGGGACTCAGGCCGGGAAGAGGGGGCGCGCAGGAGACCCGGGGAGAGCCGGCTGCGCCGGGGCCCGACCCTGCGGGGCGGAGGTGGCCCCAGGATGGAAGGCGGGGGAGAGGGAGTGCGCCGCCGTGACTCAGGCTCCTGCCCCCGCAGGCCTGGGGGGTGCCCGACGAGGCCCTTGACGCAGCCCCAGATTCCCCCGCCCGGCCCAAGGGGGCGAAGAACGCTGACCCCGGGCGGGGTGTCGGGCACCTGGGGACGCGCGTCACCACGGCTGGGAAGCGCTGGGGCGGACCCTGGCTGCGAGCCGGGATGCCTCGGGGCCCCCAGCTCTCGGGAAGCGGAGAGAAGGGGCGCGGCAGCCCGGGGTCCTTCCGCGAGGCCCGGCTGGAGGAGCAGGTGCTCGCTCTGCCTGCGGTTGGTCGCCCACAACAAAGGCGATTCCTAGAGATCCAAATTACAGGGTGCGGGCGGCCGCGCAGGGTTTTATTATCTAGAGGTGGGTTTTCTTGTCACTGGGGAGGCACCCAGCACTCCGTTAAAGTCACCCTCGACAGATTCGTTTGCTTACTCAGCACCTACTGTGTGCCAACAAGATTTTAGGCGCTGGGGATACAGCAGTGAACAAGACAGACAGGTCTGATACTGGTTATGACTTAGGCACCCACAGCTTATAAAAAGGAAACAATTCCAGCCCATTGGGAGCCATGGGAAATGTTAAATTACTTGGAACACAGGAAGCCTATCTCCTAAGTGTGAAGAGGGGATGGGAACTAAAATTTCTTAAGTGCCTAAAGGTGTCTGTTACCATTGGAGATGTTGTCCCATCTCTTCCTCAGTCCCCATGATGACTTGCAAGAGACATCACCTTGGGTAAACTGATTCTTCGTCCTACAGCTCTGCTCTCTCCACGGTTGGCCTTGTTCACAGGGAGGAGCTGTCCCCCTTTTATCCACTTGCGGGCAGGGGCCCTGGTGCTGATGGGGTGCCAGATGGGACCCTGAGATGGGGGATTCCATCATTCCTTATGTCCTTCACCTGTGCCAGGCCCAGGAACACAAAGGGAAAATAAGACACAGATCTGGCCTTCACATGCTTCTAAGGATGTTAAAAGAAAAAATGACAAAGGTTACCCATGCTCAGGGCTGGCCGCTGTGAGACACTTTGGTATGTGTCCTTCCAGTTCTCTTTCTGTGTGTATAAATAGGGTAATTTTATTTGTTACCAAAAGAAAGTTATCAAAGCCACCTAGAGCCATTTTTAACAACCTCGGGTGCTCCTCTCCTTGCCCACATCCTGCATAACTTCAGGAACAGCTCCAAGCTCCACAGTTCCGAAGCATTTTCCCACCCACAATTTGATCCTCACAGTCACCCTAGGAAGATGAAGCTTTGCTTTTCAGATGAAGAAATGGAGACTCGGAGAGTCAAGAATCTCACCCAAGGCCATTCATTCATTCATTCATTCATTCATACTTATCCACTTATTCAGAAAGCACTGACTGAGCCAGTCCTGAGTGCCTAGCACTGGGCTGGGGAGTTTTTGTCTGTTGTTGTTAGTGCCATTGAGTGGACTCTGACTGCTAGTGACCCTGTGGACAGCAGAGCGGAACCCTGCCTGGTCTTTCTGTGCCATCCTCTCTTCTCCCGCTGCATCAGACAGTGCTCCGCTGCTATTCACAGGGTTTTCATGGCCCAAATGAAGTGGCTGGGCAGGCCCTTCTCAGTCTGGAAACTCCACTCAAGCCTGTCCACCATGGGTGACCCTGCTGGTGTTTGAAATCCTGGCGGCATAGCTTTCAGCATCACAGCAACACGTAACCATCACCGTCTGACTACGGACACACAGGTGGTGTGGTTCCCTGACCAGGAAACAGAACTCATGCTGCAGCGATGAGAGCACCAAATCTTTTTTTTTTTCTTTTTGCTGAGGAAGATTTGCCCTGAGCTAACATCTGTGCCAGTCTTCGTCTATTTTGTACATGGGTCACTGCCACGGCATGGCTTGATGAGCCGTGTAGGTCCACGCCCAGGAACCACACCTGGGCTGCCCAAGCGGAGTGCGCTGAACTAAACCACTAGGCCACGGGCCGGCCCCGAGAGCACCAAATCTTAAGCACTGGACCACCAGGGCTGGCTCAGGCTGGGGATACCAATGTTTAAAACTTACATAACAGCCCTTGGGGTGTTGCCATCCCCCACTTCCTAGGAGCTCTCCTCTACTAGGTCTACTTTTGGAAGAGGGAAACAATGGCAGTCAAGGTCACATAGTGACTTTCTTTGGGCCATAGCTACTTTTGCCTCCATGGGTATCTTCCTCTATAAAAAAAGAAAAAAATGATTTAATAGATTTTTGTGGGCCATAGAAATTTCTTTATTTTTTTCTAATGTGAGGAAAAATAACACATTTTCTTTAAAGTTCATTATTTTCTTCTGATTTTAAAATAAATTAAAACATTTCCAGGGCTGGCCCCGTGGCATAGCAGTTAAGTTCGCATGCTCCACTGTGGCGGCCCGGGGTTCACAGGTTCAGATCCCAGGCACAGACCTATGCACTGCTTATCAAACCATGCTGTGGTGGTGTCCCAGATAAAGCAGAGGAAGATGGGCACGGATGTTAGCTGAGGGCTAATCTTCCTCACAAAAAAAAACCAAAAACGAAAAAAACACAACATTTCTACAAGCCCCTAGAAATATCATGGGCTCTAGGCACGAGTGCCCCAATGGTTAGCCAGCCTTGATTGCAATGCAGGGGGATAAGGGCCAGGGAGAGGCCGCCCCACCTGTGAAAACTTCCTACGGAATGTATTACGTGAGCCAAGTCTTGAAAGACCAGGAGGGGTTGCCAGAAGGAGAAGTGAAGCAAGGGCTTTCCGAGCTGAGGCCAGGGAAGCTCCGGGGTGAAAGAAGGTTTCAGATGGGAGAGGCAGAAGAGGAAGCGGAAATGAGCTGGGCAAGAGCCTTGGGTGTCACACTGAGTCTGTTTGTCCCGAAGGCCGGAGGAGTGCCCGGGGCGAGGGTGCAGGGCATTCAGGAGGCAGCCCCGAGGACACAGAGAGGGAGGAAGAGAAGAGAGAGAAAGACTGGACACCATTTGGGCAGTCCACGCCAGCAACAAGGACGGCTTTAAGGCGGCAGCGGTGGCAGTCCCAGCAGCGGCAGGTCCAGTGGAGAGGAGGCCAAAGAGTTAAGCAGGGCCACAGCACACTGCGGTGCAATCTTCATTACACACAAGGGGTGGCTGGAGGGGAGAAGGGGGCATGAAATGCCGCCTGTGCCCCCAGCTGAGCCATGCACCCTGGCGTCTGCCAGGAAGAAAGGACACTTCTTCTCACCGATGAGCAGTGTGTCAGCCAAGCATGTACCCGAAAGCTGCTTCCACCATGACGGGGCATCTTTTCCTAATTCACTAGCCCAGAGGGGGCCCTTTAACTAGTTTCTAACAGAGTCCCCTTAGAAGCTAGCAATGGTCCTGAACTGAGCCAGATTAAGAGGGTGGAATCTACAGGACATGGTGCCTGGTTGCATGTGATGATCAGAGAAAAGCCAGGCTGACTCCCAAGTCTCTGGATTGGAGGGCCCGCATTATAAAAAGAAAAATAGATTTGGAGGGGGGTGGAGACAGAATGAGGTCACAAGCTGCAAACTTTGGAGCCTGTATCAAACCCAGAACTCCTCATTTTTGCACCTCGCCTCTTCCCTTCCATTCTCTGACTCAGATTCTTAGTCTGCCGTCTGGTACCTCCAGCCAGCAGCACCGTGGGCTCCTTAGGGTGGCCGGTCCCATCCTACAAGTCTCTGGGGGTGGAAGCGGAGCCTGCTCAGTAGCTCCTTGGGCAGTCCGGCTAAAGGAGGGGCCTTGCTGATGACCAGAACAGAAGAGCTGTGAATGGTGTTTCTAAAGGAAGTTTTTCAGGCGGTGAACACATCAGCCTCGCTTGACCCGAATTTGCCACAAACTCTGGATTCTACTCTCCAGTGTCTCAGAACTATAAAACAAATAGTGGTGCTGAAAAGTAGCCTTCCAGCGTTCTCCAGAGGGCAGACCTAAACTTTTTCAAAGAATCAAAGTCAATTAGCCACAGAGCATGTGAATGTCAAAGGGACTTTGCATGTAGATTGCAAATTAAATCATCCTTTATGAAATTCCAAAGGAATTCCAAACCTAAAAGTGATCTCCAGGTGTAAGCCAAAACTTCAAACTTTGTATGTGTGTGTTGGGGGAACTCCAACTCCAGCCACTTAAATTTGAAAATAAAGCAGCCGATAACATTTTGTTTTTAGAAAAGAGAAAACTGGCAAGCTGTTTCCCAATGTAACTGAATCGAGTGTTCAGCGCAGGTGAAGAGGATGTGACATCTCAAGAGGGACATCACAGGTGGGAAAGGAAGTAACTTGTCCAAAAACACAGCTAGTAATTGGTGAAAAAAAGACTTAACCCTTAGCCTACCAGTCTCCAAATCCCTGACACTTAAAAATACTTTTTTTATTACAAAATATTTCAAACATACAGAAAAAACCCTGTGATATACATACACATATATACTCATACTTCTCAGCTTTAACAAATCTAAACATTTTGACATATTTGCTACATAATGTTTTTTCAGACATAAAATATCACAGAGGCAGTTGGAGCTCCTACACCAGCCTTCCTGCTCCATTCTCCTCCCTCCCTCCCCAAGTTAACCCTCTGGAAGCTGGTGGTGATCATTAAGAAAATCCTGGGTCTCACTCTCATTGGCCTGAATCGGATCACATGCTAATCATATGCTTATCCCTCAACCAATCACTGTGGCCAAATGCATGGGATGTGCCAGTCACTTACACTGGGGTTGGATGCCCACTTCTGGAGGAGTCAGCACCCCCAACCACATGGACTGAGAAGGGTGGTTGCTATAAGAAAAAACCATATGAACTGAACCAAAGAAGGAATGCTGAATGACAGAAACAACAGATGTCTAGTCCTTCATGTTGCGAACACATTGTCATGCCCATGAAGAGCAAGATATGAGTAATATGAGGGGTAAGGCACATTTTGGGGGTTGCCCCTCCATTCTGTCTGTCACATCCCTGTAGAAGATGGCTCTCCTCTGGCTCTCTGCCCCTCCCCACCCAGCCTGGGGGGCCCCCAGCAACCATACTTCCCCCACGCATTCCAGCTTAGGAGCTGACAGGTGACTGTCCAGTAGGAGTGGTCACCCTGACCCACGCAAGGCCAATCAGATGCTCTCCCCGACACTTTTTGGGCTTTCACAGCCAGATGATGTTTGAGGGGGGCCGCAACTGCAGCGATCAGGACCAGCCCTCTTGCACCACACAGAACAGAAGCAGGGGACCCAGACTGTGGAAAGGGGAAAAGAGGCTGCAACCCCGAAGCAAGCGGCAGCACCAGGAACTGCGGGCGCCTGCCTGCCTTCCCTTCCTGCTTCCAAACCCTGAAGAGGCCTTGTTACACTCCTACTCTTGGGGCCCCTGAGACCCCCCTTTTTCATGTCCTCAAATTAGTTTCTGATACTTGCAACAAAAAGCACCTGCAATGTGCCAGTGGTGAATACAAGACATGGCCCTTCCCCTCACAAAGTTACAGGGTCCTACAATCCAATGAGAAAAACTCATCGTATAGTTGGGAAAATAGCCAAAGGGTATGAACAGGCAATTCATAGTCCAGGAGAAACAGGTGGCCAGCAAAGAGAACCTCAACTTGACTTGCATTCATGGAACAGCTGATTAAACAGCAAGATATCATTAGTCACCCATCTAATTGGCAAAGATTTGAAAATTTGATGCTATTAGGAATGAGGACGGTATGGGGAAAGGGAGATGCACAGCTGGGAATGTGTCGATTAGTAGGGCCACTTTGAAAGGCAATTTGGCCAAATCTATTTAAATCTAAGAATGCACATACTCCTAAATGCAATGCAGTGTCCTGGATTGGGTCCTGGAACAGAAAAAGGGCATTAGTGGAAAAACTAGTGTTACAGACTGAATTATGTCCCCCCAAATTCGTATGTTGAAGCCCTAACACCCACGGTGACTATATTTGGAAACAGGGCCTTTAGGGAGGGAGGGAGGGTTAAATGAGGTCATAAGACTGGGGCCCTAATTCCATAGCACTAGTGTCTTTGTAAGGGGAAGAGACACCAGAGAGCTTTCTCTCTCTCCCTACATGAGTACACAGAAGAAAGGCCGTGTGAGGACACAGCTGGAAGGCAGCCATCTTCAAGGCAGGCAGAGAGGCCTCACCCAACCCCAACACTGCTGACACCTTGATCTTGGACTTCCAGCCTCAGAACTGTGAAAAAATAAATTTATGTTGTTTAAGCTGCCAGTCTGTAGTATTTTGTTATGGCAGCCTGAGAAACTAAGACAACTAGCAAAACCCAAATGAAGTCTGGGGTTGAGTTAATAGGAATATGCAAATATTGGTCTCAGTCTTGACAAACGTACCGTGATAATGTAAGGTGATAACTTTAGAGGAAAGTGGGCAAGAGGTGTATGGGAACCTTCTGTACTATCTTTGCAACTCTTCTGTACATGTGAAATTATTCCAAAATTAAAAATTTTATTTACAAAATGCACATACCCTCTGGTCCATCAATTCTACCCTAGAGAAACGCACACACACAAGGAGTCATGGACAAGGGTGTTCCTTGCAGCATGGCAGGTCATAATGACAACTTGGGCATTACCTAAACTGGCCTTCAATAGGGAAGGTGCTGAATAAGCCAGGGTACGTTCATGCTATAAATACTATGTGGCAGTAAGAAAGAATAAAGTAGAGCTATGTGCACCAATGTGATGAAAGCAATTTGCAGGAGGATTTAAGTTATTCAATAAAATACTGTTATGGGACAAGGAGGAAGAGGAGGAGGAGCTGGAGCTGTTTGGGGGCTGCTGGGGTTTACAGGCTGGTGGCACCGGACACTCCCCACCCCCTTGGCCACTCAGCGCTCATGGCCCACTGCATGTCTCCTAACTCCTGTTTCTCTCCTTTCCCTCCGGCTCTTCCCTCTGTCTTCCTTTTTTCCCCTTAACTGTTCATTAGAAACAGTCATGGCGTTTCATCAGGTTGTACTTGCCCAATTCTTAGGGAAAGACAGACAGTTTCCTGAATGAAATGAACATTTATCTCCCCACTTACTAATGCAATATATAACCAATTGCTTTTTCCTTGCATGTGGGCTTCAGGAAGTTCTATGGAACAGCAGCCCACAAATGTCCATTTCTCTGTGATCAAGGACTCGCCCAGGGCTCAAAGCTGGCAGCAGTGCGGGGACACGGAGAAGCTGCCTCCTGAGCTGTTGGGACATCTACATCCTCTTGGGGGTTCTAACGTTTTCTAGCTCTGGGGAATGCGCGTCATCCCCAACAGCCCCACGTCCAATCAACCACAAATGCCTCCAGATTCTAACTCCCAACCTTCTCTTCCCTGCTGACCGGACTTGCGGCGCCCGTTGTTAAAAGATAAACTGAGACATATTAAAATTTTAGGAATTTATTTGAACAAAAATCCATTCCAACCTGGCTGTGCCAAACCGGAAGTGGATAGAAGCGCTCCGCTGACCGGAGCTGGAGAAAAGGCGGGAGCAAAGTAAGAAAATGATTGATTGGCTACAGCGGAAAGCCTAGTTGACTGTGATTGGTTGTCCTTAGTGTTTCCCCATCACAACCTTGAGGTATTTATAGACTTAGATTTTGGTTTGCATACTTAGACGCTGTGGCACCTCAATGTAACGGCCTCCTTGTTTAATTAGTTTAACAATTCCCCCCTTTTGGTCATCCTCTTAAACATGAGAGATTGACCAAAAGTTTGTTATTAGCGCCACTCTCAGTCACCATTAGAGTTAAATTGCTCTTGTCTCATCATGAAACTCAGAGTTCGTGACGTCAGGTGCCTGGAAGAATTGCTTTTGCTGTTCATCTCGTTTCTGTTTCTCCTAGAGCAGTGAGACCATCTGATGTGTTGCTGGTGGCTGTGAACATGCATTTAAGATCTTTGAGAGAACACAGCGCACCAGGGACACTATGATGATGGCTATTAGGGGGATAATTCCAAGGGCCTTGGCCAGGGGCCCCATGAACCAAACTGGTTGGCATCAAATAAATCAAAGAATGTGCATGATGAGGTATTAACCTGTTTTAGCCAAGTAGCTTGTTTGTTAATTTCTTGTATTTGAGTTTCTATAATACCAGAGGTGCCGATCCAGGTTACAGCAGAAGGTATTTGCTATGGCACAGACTCCTCCTTGTTCAGCCAACAAGTAAACTAAAGCAATTCTATTATCTAAAATCATTTAGCAAGAGAGCCTAGGGACTTCTGTTGTGCAGCCATGGCCTTAGCAGTAGCCTCAGCAGTGGCTGCCAGAGTTAAGGATAAGTTTCTAATCCTATGTTTGTTTGTACTAACTCCAAGCCACGGAAGAAGGGACCATCCAAATGACACCCACCCAAAGAAGTTAACATCTGCTGGTAAACTTTTTGGTCGACAGTATAAATTCAAGGGAGTGGACCAATGTTGAGTTTCTGAGGTATTATAAAGGGACAATGAAACAGTAAATACAGCAAGAGCACATTGTCCTTTCATCCTCCAGCCGTCAAGACAACGAGTTGTCCAAGCATGGGGCCATTACCAAAACTACAAAGGAGTAGCCAGGAGGTGGACATAGGGCTCCCTCATAAGTATTAGCATTTATGGACCCATTGGTTGGTATGGGAGGTGTTAGCATCATTCAAGCAAGACTTGAATACTGTATTATCAGAAACTGAAAGACCACCTAAATATCTGGGCCTGACAGCAAGCCTACAAATGGTCTGATTTACACCAGCATTGTTTTTTTTTTTTTTGAGGAAGATTGGCCCTGAGCTAACATCTGTTGCCAATCTTCCTCCTTTTTTCCTTTTATCTCCCCAGAGCCCCAATAGATAGTTGTATGTCATAGTTGTACATCCTTCTAGTTGCCCTATGTGGGACCTTGCCTCAGCATGGCTTGATGAGCGGTACGTAGGTCCGCGCCCAGGACCCGAACAGGCGAACCCCGGGCTGCGGAAGCCGAGCGTGCAAACTTAACCGCTATGCCACGGGCTGGCCCTGCAGCATTTTTTATATATATATTCAACGGATCTCGTTTTCCCATCTCAGGGTTTGGTTGAATTGAGGCAAGGAATGGGGATATGTGGATTTAGTATTTTAACTTTATAAAAGGGACCTGTGGAACAATTTAGGCATACAGTGGCATTTGGGATTCCAGTGAAATTACTTATAGGGTGAACGAAAGAGTCTCTTTCTTCATGTACTTATTTTGGTTTAATGTGACAAATCCAGCAGTTACTTAAGTTTTCTGCAGTAGCTACTGTTTGTGAAATCCTAATTATAGTGTTATCTTCCCATGCATTAATAGAGAGCAAAAGCAAATAACAAATAGGCAAAAGGGATAAAGGTTTCATATTGGAGATGAAGATCTTGATCTGTGATCTTGGGAGAGCTGTCCACCTCAAGATGCTGTCTGCTTCTGGGGAGGAATCTCCCTGGTCAATTTTAACTTTAGATCTCCAGCTGGTATGCAGTTCCAAGAGTCTGGAAGAGCACTTTTCAGTTGGGAGATGTGGACCCAAGGTTCAAGCCCCTGAAGTTTGGACGCCATCTGGGTACTGAGGAGAACCTGGTATGGTCCCTTCCAACGAGGGTCAAAGGCAATCTTTCTTAGGTGTCATTTCCAGAAGAACCACTCTCCAGGTTCTAAGTTGTGGAAGGTTTGATCATCTGTAGGAGAGACATGCAAAGCTCCCTTTACCTGGTGGAAATACACTTTGGCTTAATGCATTAAAGCTTTACAATACTGAGTCATATCAGAATTTATGAGTACAAGAGACACATGTGGTTCTGTCATCAAAGACATAGGTCTTCCTGTTACTATTTTGTAAAGCATTCATTTATGCTTTCCCATAGGTGTTGACCTAATTGCCATCAAAACCAGTGGTAGAACTTTTGGCCAGGGCAGTCTAGCTTTAGTTTTAAGTTATCATTTGTCCGCTCAACTTTACCAGATGACTGCAGAGAGTAAGGACAATGGTAATGCCACTGTGTCAGCAGTGCCTTATTTAATTGTTTAATTATTTGTCTGGTGAAATGAGTTCCCCTATCACTGGAGATTTCTCTAGGGATACTCCACAAAGGAAATATATTTTCTAGAAGTTTCTTAGCCATGGTTGGTGGCGTCAGCCTTTCTCCATGGGAAGGCTTCAATCCATCCTGAGAATATACAAACAATTACAAAAACAGGGGCCGCCCGGTGGCGCAGCGGTTTAGTCCGTGCTTGGCAGCCCGGGGTTCGCGAGTTCGGATCCCGAGCGCCCGCCGACGCACTGCCTGTCAGCCATGCCGTGGCGGCGTCCCATATAAAGTGGAGGAAGATGGGCACGATGTTAGCCCAGGGCCAGTCTTCCTCAGCAAAAAGGGGAGGATTGGCGACGGATGTTAGCTCAGGGCTGGTCTTCCTCACAAAACAAAACAAAACAAAAACATATTGATAACTCATTGCAGGAGGCAATGGAATGACATCCATGCGTAAGTGTTCAAGTGGCCCAGTAGCTGGTGACAGTGCTTCATTTAATACCTTAATGGTCTTTCCAGGGTTACAGGTTTGACAAATCAGACATTGGTCATAAACCAGTTTTGCAGCCTTGGAGCAGTCACCCACAAATACTTTTTCATAATTTGGATCATTTTCTCTGTGCCATGATGAGTTGCAGAATGTAGATCATCTAGTAATTGCATTTTTAAGGAAACTCAGGAAGAACCAGGCAGCCATCCAGGCCCTCAGTGAGTCCTCGTTTAATATTAAATTTGCACCCGTGTTGGTCCCAACATTGTTGCTCCAGCTCAGGTGCTTGATTTTGCCTTTTATATGAATTATCATAAACAATTTGGTTAGAATCGATCTTCTGGAGTTCATTCCTGTTGCATATTGGAACAATTTTAGTGCTGGCTGATTGAACGTGGAAGTCTGCTACAGCATTACCCTGGTACTCAGGTTCTGTTTTTCTAACATGAGCTTCAACTTTAATCATCACAACTCGGTTAGGCAATAGAATGGCGGAGGGCAGTTCATTTACTTGGAGCCCATTTTTTAATTGGGGTTCCACTAGAAGTGAGGAACCCTCTCTGTTTCCATAACATACCAAGGTCATGGACCACCCCACAGGCACATCTTCTATCTGTATAAATGTTTACTGATTTTCCTTGGGATCACTGACAAGCCCGAGTGAGGGCATGTAGTTGTGCTAGTTAAGCAGACTTAAATTGGTAAAGGATTCCCCTTTTCAATAGTTCATATTGAATTGTTACAGCATATCCTGCTTGATATTTCTCTACTGCATTCTTAGCATAGGACCTATCGATGAAGAGTATCAAATCTGGATTTTCTAATGGTGTGTCCTGTAAGTCAATGCTAGGGGTCAATAACCTCAACACCACGTCTACACAGTTATGCTGATCATCATCAGGTAAGGGTAGCAGGGTAGCAGGGCTGAGCAGGTTGCAGCGCTTAAGATGGAGGTTAGAAGGTGAAAGGAGAAGGATCTCCTAAGATGTTGGTCTGCTTGCTGAAAAATGTTGAGTCTAATCGGAGTTTAGTAGACTCTCAACAGCATGAGGTACTTGTAAGTATAAGTTATATCCTAATACCAATTCAGCTGAGGCTTCTACCAATTTAGCTGGTGCGGCTACTGCTTTCAAACAGTTTGGATATGCTGTGGCCACTGGGTCTAATTGTGAGCTCTAGTAAGCAATAGGTCTGTTTTCCTCCACGCTCTTGTGTTAGAGTTCCTAGAGCCTGGTTATCATGTTCATGGGCAAATAAAGTGAAAGGTTGAGTATAATTTGGGAGCCCTAGAAGTGGAGTTTGTTGCAGGGCTAATGTTAGTTGGCTAAAGGCTTGCTTATGATTATCTCTGCAGGGTGTGGGCTCTGGAATTGAGTTCCTTGCAAGCTCATACAGGGGAGTTGCAATCAGAGAAAAATTTGGAACCCAAGATATACAATATCCTGCAAATCCAAGGAAACTCCTTAAGTGTCATTTAGTTGTAGGTCAGGGAAAGTTTTGGATAGTCTTTCTTCTTTCAGGTGAGAGAGAAATGCCTTCTGCCGTCAAATCATGTCCTAGGTGGTGGACCTTCTCTTTAGAGAAGTAGAGTTTTTCTTTGGAGGCCTTTGGCCTTTACAAGTTAATGGCTGTAATAGACAAATAGAATCTATTTCTGAGTCCTCCTTTGTTGGGAAACATAGCAATAGCCATCTACATACTGAATGAGTGTAGAGTTCTTAGGGAACTGTAAGGTTGCCAAGTCTTGATGTAAAACCTGTGAAAAATAGGATGGGACTTCATTGAACCCTTGTGGCATTACAGTCCAGGTATATTGTTGGTTTTTCCAAGTGAAGGTGAATAAATATTGATTCTCCTTGTCAACTGAGATACTAAAGAAAGCAGGGCAAAGATCCACCACTGTGAACCATTTTGAGTCTGTAGGTACATTAGATAACAAAGTATTGGGATTGGGAATGACAGGGAACCTGGGTATCACAATTTTATTAATTGCACACAGATCTTGGACAAATCTCCAACCTCGTCCATTTGTTTTTTTAATGGGTAAGATCAGAGTGTTACAGGGACTAGTGCATGGAATTATAAGTCCTTGCTTAAGTCTTCTACAGTTGGTGAGAGCCCTAGGATAGCTTCTGGTTTTAGTGGATATTAAGGCAATTTAGGCAGGGGTTTGGAATGATCTGTTTGGATTTTTATGGGTTCAGCACTCTTAATTTTGCCTTATGTCAGTTGAGGAAGAAGCCCATAGGCATTCAGGCACTTCTGAGAGATGGGGGCTTTCACACTTTAGAATCTCAATTTCATCAATTCCTGCTTGCAGAGAGCAGAGCAGCTCAGGTTCAGGAGGGTCAAGAAATTCTAAGATCTTTTCTCCTTCTGAGTTAAATTTTACATGACTCCTCAATTTAGAAAGCAATCTTGTCCTAACAGGCTTACTGGGGCAGTGTCACAACAAGGAAAATATGGTTTCCCAAAAATGGCCCTACTGTTATCTGGACTGGTTTAGACACAGGTACCTTTGAATTTGGTTAGAAACCCGCCCCCACCATGGAAATATTCTTTTTACTCTGAGGGATTTGCTGTTTTATGAAAGTGGGGTTTATTGTAGATAAAGTGGCTCTGGTATCCACCAATACTGTATAGGATTCTCCATTAACTTTTATCTTAGTTTCCCCTTGCTCATTTAGAGGTATCATGGGGAGCAATTTACCAGAGGATCCCTTGGATCCCCACCAGTGTTTATTATTATTTCAATAATCAAATATTTTAAGACTTCCCAAAGGAAAAAGTCTGGATTAATAGGTGGAGGTCTATTAAATAGTGGGTTCTGCAGGGGGGCATTCCTTTTTCCAGTGTCCTGGTTGTTTACACTGAAGGCAGACATTTCAGGGCACGTATTTCTGCGTGGCGGACCTCTAGGTTCTGGCTTGAAATGTGTGCTTGGAGGTCCTCTCGGCCCTTGGAGCTGTTGTAACTGAAGAGCCATAAGCTTCTTGGCTTTTATCTTGCTCCCAGGTTTATTCCAAATGCTCAACTGGGGCTGTTAATTCAGCAAGAGGGGTGGCTTTCCAGCCCAGGTTGTGTCTCTTTATTAGGCTACTGAGTTCAGGCCAGAGCAAGGAAGTCAGGGAGTTTTCTGTGCCACGTGTAATAAAGAAAGCCCAGAATGTTTCACAAAAGGAGTTTCCAATCTTGTGTTATAGTCTGAGACTGGTTCATCCTTTTTTGTTTGTTTGTTTGCAAGACTGAATGACAGACCAGTCAGTCTTTTGAGGAAATACCTTATCAATGCTTTCAGTTAGGTCTTGGGCTATTTTTCTAGCACATTTTGGGCCATCCTGGCAGAGCGATTAGTACGTGGGTCTTTACTATCACTCCCGGGATCTTCCCATTTGGCTTCAGCCATCCATCTTCGGGCATCACCAGGTCGGAATGTCATATGAATAAACTGGTAGAGAGCCAAGAGTCCCGGATTGTAAGCTCCAATTAAGATTCTAAATTCCTCATAAAATTTTTGAGGATTCTCTTTAGGATTTGGAAAATCTTTGATGATGGCCCTAAGTTCAGCCTTGGGCCATGGAGAAACGACAGTAACATCTGGTATTCCAGACTCAGTGGGGGTCCTCAATTTAAAGGGCATGCGTTTAATCTCTCGTTCATCTTCAAAGTGAAAAGGCAATTAATTAAAGGGATTAGTAGGTTCAAAATATTTAGAGAGGAGGGTAAAGGGAAGGAGCTGTCGGAGCAGTCAGAGTCAAGGTAGTCAGTAGACACTTCTTTTTAGATTCACCATCAGCTTGTTGCTTAAGCTTTTCATTTGCCTTTTGTAATGAATCTTTTAAGGATACAATTTTTTTCATTAATGTCATAATAGTTTATAACATTGTGAAATTTTAGTTGTATATCATTGTTTGTCAGTCACCATATAAATGTGTCCCTTCACCCCTTGTGCCCACCACCCAACCCCCTTCCCCCTGGTAACCACCAAATTGTTCTGTCTGTCTGTGTGTTAGTTTATCTTCCACATATGAATGAAATCATGCAGTGTCTGTCTTTCTCTCTCTGGCTTATTTTGCTGAACATAATACCCTCCAGGTCCATCCATGTTTTTGCAAATGGGACGATTTCATCTTTTTTATGGCTGAGTGGTATTCCATTGTGTACACACAACATCTTCTTTATCCAATCATCAGTCGAGGGACACTTGGGTTGCTTCCAATTCTTGGCTATAGTGAATAATGCTGCAATGAACAAAGGGGTGCATAAACCTCTTTGGATTGTTGGTTTCAGGATCCTTGGATAAATACCCAGTAGTGGGATGGATGGAACACAAGGTATTTCTATTTTTAATTTTTTTTTTTTTTTTGAGGAATGTCCATAGTGTTTCCATAAAGGTTGCACCAGTTTGCATTCCCCCCAGCAGTGAATTAGGGTTCTTGTTTCTCCACAACCTCTCCAACATTTGTTGTTTTTTGTCTTGGTGATTACAGCCATTCTAACGGGTGTGAGGCAATATATTAGTGTAGTTTTGATTTGCATTTCCCTGATGATTAGTGATGTTGAACATCTTTTCATGTGCCTATTGGACATCTGTATATCTACCTTAGAAAAATGTCTGTTCATATCCTCTGCCCATTTTTTGATCGGGTTGTTTTGTTTCTTTGTTGTTCAGTTGTGTGAGTTCTTTATATATTATGGAGATTAACCCCTTGTCAGATATATGATTTGCAAATATTTTCTCCCAGCTGGTGGGTTGACTTCATTTTGATCCTGGTTTCCTTTGCCTTGCAGAACCTCTTTAGTCTGATGAAGTCCCACTTGTTTATTTTTTCTTTTGTTTCCCTTGTCCGAGTGGACACAGAATTTGAAAAGATCCCTCTGTGACTGATGTCAAAGAGTGCACTGCCTATGTTTTCTTCCAGTCTTTTCTTCAGGTCTTACCTTCAAGTCTTTGATGCATTTTGAGTTAATTTTTCTGTATGGCAAAAGAAAATAGTCTACTTTCCTTCTTTTGCATGTGGCTGTCCAGTTTTCCCAGCACCATTTATTGAAGAGACTTTCCTTTCTCCATTGTATGTTCTTAGCTCCTTTGTCAAAGACTAGCTGTCCGTAGATGTGTGGTTTTATTTCTGGGCTTTCAATTCTCTTCCATTGATCTGAGTGTCTGTTTTTGTACCAGTACCATGCTGATTTGATTACTGTAGCTTTGTAGTATATTTTGAAGTCAGGGATTGTGATGCTTCCAGCTTTGTTCTTTTTTCTCAGGATTGCTTTAGCTATTCAGGGTTCTTTGTTGCTCCATATGATTTTTAGTATTCTTTGTTCTATTTCTGTGAAGAATGTCATTGGAATTATGATTGCGATTGCATTGAATCTGTAGATTGCTTTAGGTAATATGGACACTTTAACTATGTCTATTCTTCCAATCCATGTGCATGGAATATTTTTCCATTTCTTTATGTCACCATTGCTGTCTTTCAATAATGTCTTATAGTTTTCATTGTATAGGTCTTTTACCTCCTTGGTTAAATTTATTCCTAGATATTTTATTCTTTTTGTTGCAGTTGTAAATGGGATTGTCTTCTTGAGTTCTGTTAGTTTATTAGAGTATAGAAATACAACTGATTTTTGTAAGTTGATTTTGTACCCTGCAACTTTGCTGTAGTTGTTGATTATTTTTAATAGTTTTCCAATGGATTCTTTAGGGTTTCCTATAAATAAAATCATGTCGTCTGCAAACAGTGAGAGTTTCACTTCTTCATTTCCTATTTGGAGTCCTTGATTCCTTTTTCTTGCCTAATTGCTCTGGCCAAAACCTCCAGTACTATGTTGAATAAGAGTGGGGAGAGTGGGCACCTTTGTCTTGTTCCTGTTCTCAGAGAAATGGTTTTCAGTTTTTCCCCATTGAGTATGATGTTGGCTGTGGGTTTGTCATATACAGCCTTTATTATGTTGAGATACTTTCCTTCTATACCCATTTTGTTGAATTTTTATCATAAATGGATGTTGGATCTTGTCAAATGCTTTCTCTGCATCTGTTGAGAGGATCATGTGGTTTTTATTCTAAAGAAGCAATTTTTTACTCATTTCATTTCTTAGAAGCTTCTGCATACCAATAAAAAAAATGTATCCCATTGTTTTGGGGAAATTCAGGACCCTTTTATCTCTAGAGCACCTCATAAGTGGATAAGCTTATCTAGGTTAAAAGTCCCCCCTGTGGTCACTGTAATTCAAGATTATCTTTGGTAAGGTTAAACCACTGGTTCAGAAAAACACAGGTTCTGGGCTCATAATTTTTATAAATATAGTTAGCTGGGGTCCCAGATGGGGGAGTCCCAGATTATTTGGATCAGGGGAACTCATTTTTCTCATTTTTTTTCTCTTACTACCTGAGGCCTCACACTGGACCCACTCCAGCTTAAGTTGGGCCCAGTCCAATCCCAGACCTAGTCTGGAGAAAGAATGTTCAAATAAATTCAGAGAGCTCTTTTAAATCCAAAAAGTGTGGAGTTCAGATCTGAGAGGGACCTACCCATGACCTCCAGATGCAGTGAGAAAGCAGTGAGCTCAATGAGCTCAGCCGGTACCTTCGTCTGGTTGCTCACTGTTCCTGGGGGCACTTGGGGGTCTCCTTCAGATCCCACTTCTGACACCACAACTGTTAAAAGACAAACTGAGGGGCCGCCCTGGTGACAGAGCAGTTAAGTTCGTGCACTCCGCTTTGGTGGCCCAGGGTTCGCAAGTTCAGATCCTGGGCATGGACTGATGCACTGCTTGTCAAGCCATGCTGAGGCAGGTGTCCCACCTATAAAGTAAAGGAAAATGGGCACAGATGTTAGCCCAGGGCCAATCTTCCTCAGCAAAAAGAGGAGGATTGGCAACGGATGTTAGCTCAGGACTAGTCTTCTTCACACAAGAAAAGACAAACTGAGGGGCCCCATAGCGTAGTGGTTAAAGTTCAGCACACTCCACTTTGGCAGCCTGGGTTCACGATCCCAGGCAGAGACCTACACTACACCACTCATCAACCATGCTCTGACAGCGACCCACATACAAAATGGAGGAAGATTGGCACAGAAGTTAGCTCAGGGCTAATCTTCCTCAGCAAAAAAAAAAAGAAGACAAACTGAGGCATATCAAAATTTTAGGAATTTATTTGAGCAAAAACCAATTTGAATTGGGCAGCACCAAACTGGAAGTGGTTGCAAGCATTCTGTCAATGGGAGCTGGGGGAAAACTTTCATAGAGAAAAGGCAGAAGCAAAGTAAGGAAATGATTGATTGGCTGTAGCTTAAACCCCAGTTGACTGTGATTGTGATTGGAATGTAACCTTGAGGTATTGACAGGCTTAGATTTTGGTTTACTTAGGTAGGAACTGCAGCATTAGAGCCACCTCAGTCTAATGGCTTCCTTGTTTCATTAATTTAACAGCACATACAGCTCCCTCTGCCTGGACTGCATTTCTTCCTATGCTCCTGGTTCAAGCATCCTCATCTTTTAGGTTTCCTGGTGTTTTGTTTTGTTTTGTTTTTTTTGGTGAGGAAGGTTGGCCCTAAGCTAACATCTGTGCCCATCTTCCTCTATTTTGTTATGTGGGACGCCACCACAGCATGGCTTGATGAGTGGTGTGCAGGTCCACACCCAGGATCCAAACCCATAAACCCTGGGCCACTGAAGCAGAGCACACAAACTTAACCACTCCACCACTGAGCCGGTCCCCCCTTTAGGTTTCCTTTAGGCATTTCAAGGACCTCCCATATCTGGGATAGGTGGTACCCCATAAAACCTAGTGAAGAAAACACAAGAATGTAATTGCCTTATTATTTGTATGTCCTAATAATCTACTGAAATGTTAATTTGTCTCTTGTTCCCACTGCTGTTGCAGAATTAGCAGCCCATTGACTTTGAAAGCCTCAGTTAATGGAAGCAAAGTACAGGATTGTTCCACAGGGGAAGGATCTCAGGAGTTGAAGGGAGTACTGGCAGGGTTCCAGGAGAGGCAGGGAAGAGATGCCTGTGGACATCTCCTAGGTCTTGAGAGAAATGGAGAAGGTCTCCGTGGACTGTATTCAAGGAGAATTTTGTCAAGCTCTGAAAGGTGTAACAGTGGGTCTGGGTGGTCAGGAAAAGGCTCACCTGAGACAGCTGGGGTAATGGAGAGATCTGAAGGCAGGATAGGAATGGATCAGGTGAGTGGAGGTGGGGAAGATCATTCCAGCATGTACAAACATCCTGTGGTGGAAGGGAACAGACTCATATTAAGAGGAAAGTAGAGTGGATGAGGTATGGCTTGAGGCAGGGCCAAGCATACAGGGTTTTAAAGGCTTTGTTAGGGATGTTACTGTTTATTCTAAGAGTAAGAGGGGGTAACTGAAGGGTTTTTAAGCATGGGATGGGTGTGTGACATTATCACATTTATATTTTAAAAAGATAACTGTGGGGGGCCGCCCGGTGGCACAGCGGTTTAGTTCGCGCTTGGCAGCCCAGGGTTCGCGAGTTCGGATCCTGGCCGCCCGCTGATGCACTGCCTGTCAGCCATGCCATGGTGGCATCCCATATAAACTGGAGGAAGATGGGCACGGATGTTAGCCCAGGGCCAGTCTTCCTCAGCAAAAAGGGGAGGATTGGCAACAGATGTTAGCTCAGGGCTGGTCTTCCCCACAAAAAACAAACAAAAACAAAAAACAAAAATTAATTAATTAAATAAATAAAAAGATAACTGTGGAAATATATTGCAGGGCAACAAAGAGTAGAAGCAGAAATTGGATAGAAGACTACTGAATTGGACCAGGAAAGAAATGAGGAGCCACCAGGAATATGACAATGGGGTGGAAATGCAGAAAGGAGGCAGATTCCAGAGTTACTGAGGAAGGTCAATAAAATTGGGGGATAGACTAGGGGGGAGAGGGAGGTTCCAGTGATGACAGTAGAGTTTTGGGTTTGCATGAAAGGAAAGGTGGTGGTGTTATTCACTGAGCTGTGAGACATTAGGAGAGAAGAAGGCCTGAGGGAAGAATATATCAGCTAGAGTGCATTTGGCTGCAAGTAACAGAAGGCAGAGGCTAAATGATATGGCTATTTATTGTTTACAGGAGAAGTCTGGAGGTTGGAGATTCCAGGGTTTGCTGAGACTCTTCCCACTCTTCAGCTCCATTATGCTTAGCATGCTGGCTTTTTACTCCTACATTTGATGTCTCGTGATCAAAAGGTGGTTGCCACAGCTCCAAATATCATGTGGTCACAGCAGCATTCCAAGTAAGAAGGTGCAGGGGCAAAAGATCTTTCCCTCCAAAGGCTCTGTCTTTTTATCTGGGAAGGAAATCTTCTCCAGAAACTCCCCAGCAAATTTCCCCTGCCTCTCATTGGCCAGAACTGGTTGCATGGCCATCCCTGGATGCAAAGGAAGCTAGAAACATTTGTATCAGTGATGAAGATTCTCTCCTTGACAAACTCTAGTCAGGCTTCTCTGAACTCTCTTCTCAACCATCCCTGACTTTAGGGCTTCTGTGTTCATCTCTGCATTGTCCAGTTTTAGCAAGAATCCTCTTAGGTTGATTTAGCCAGAATCCCCCCTTACCCCTGATGTCTCTTCATAGTAATTTTCCATCCACTGACTCCACCCTGCTCCTTGGCTATAAATCCCCACTTTTCCTTGGCGTATTTAGAGCTGAGCCAGATCTCTCTCCCCTGCTACAAAACCCCATTGTGGTAGCCCCCCCTTGAATAAAGTCTGCCTTTATTACTCATCAACAAATGTCATGAATAATTTTTCTTTAACATCAGTCATTTGGCAAAAGAGAAGGGGATTATCACTGGTAGTTTAGATTAATCACTTATCCCCTGGGGCTGAGGGAAGAGCCCATATTCCTAAAGTCAAGGGATCTCCATCTACTTCCTGTATCTAACGGGAATCTCTTGGCAGGGATAAAGGACCTGAGGAAGGGCTAATGGGTTGCAATGAACTGGGTGTGCACAGAGAATGTCAAGGCAACTATCATTTGCACAGCTCATATCCATGCTTCTTTCTGGAAACAGCACCTCCATTTTTCATTTTGGGATTGTCCTTCTCACACTCAAACCAAGTGGTTTCAGTGTGGCCAATCTCATCTCCCTCATTGAGGGGTTGGTATATGACGTCTCCAGGTAAGGTTGCCAGATAAAGTACAGGATGCATACTTGGGACATACTGGTCTTCAAATTTTATTCATTATCTGAAATTCAAATGTAACTCAGTGTCTTGTATTTTTATTTGTTAAATCTGGCAACTCCAGACCCAGGCCTATCAATAGGACACCGAAGTCATTCTGGAAAAGGCCATGAGTCCTAAGCCAGGCTGATAAGAGCCCGTCTTTGGACATTTTATGGAGCTCTCAGGAAAGAGGCTCTCTTATTCCACTGGGTTGCAAAGGTAGCAGAGCATAACATCCACTTCAGGTGTGGGCCCAAGACCCAGATCTGGCCCTTCCAAATATTCTTCCCCCAAATTATAATGATTGGTTTATAGCTGGGCACAAAACCCAAGCAAAGTCAGCAAGACTTGAGCCTGGGGCTGATGATGGGATTATTGGGAAAGAAAAATCTCTGTCTGCTGGAGTCACTGAGCTGGAAGAATATAAGCCTATTGCTGCTGGTGACCATCTCACCAGCACGTGAGGAGGGCGGGCCTAAAAGTGAAGTCAGCGGAGAAGAAAGCAGAAGCAAGAGATGGAAAGACAGATGCTGAGTCTTGTCAACGTCATTTGAGACCCTAATATCTGCCAGTCACCCTACCCCTGGACTTTTCAGTTAACTGAGCCAATAACTTTGCTTTATGGCTTAAACCAGTTTGACTTAAAGTTCTGCCACTTGCCACCAAGGGAATCCTGATTAGGGGAAGATCCCTGGTTGAATTTCAGACATGCTGAGTTTGAGATGCCTCCAACATCAAGTAGGCTGTTGCACATGTGGGTCTGAGCTAGAGGTTTAAATTGGTAAGGCTCCTTTGTATAGACGGTGATTGAATTCTCCACGCCTGGCCTGGCACAAGGTAGGCATTCAATTAATATTTGATGAATATATGAATGAATGAATGAATATAGCAGTCTGATTATTCCTTAGTAGCCCTTTAAAACCAGAAGTGCTGGGGCCGGCTCAGTGGCGCAGCGGTTTAGTTCGCGCTTGGCAGCCTGGGGTTCGCCAGTTCGGATCCCCGGCGCCCGCCGACGCACTGCCTGTCAGCCATGCTGTGGCGGCGTCCCATATAAAGTAGAGGAAGATGGGCACGATGTTAGCCCAGGGCCAGTCTTCCTCAGCAAAAAGAGGAAGATTACCAATGGATGTTAGCTCAGGGCTGGTCTTCCTCACAATAAATAAATAAATAAAAATAAAACCAGAAGTGCTGATCAGTCCAGGTAGATGGGATAAATAGAATACAGTTGAAGAAAAGACTCATGAACTGGAAGACCAAATTGAGTAACTTTCCCAGAAGGAAGATTCAAAAAAAAAACACAAGCAAAAACAATTAGAAAATATAAAAGAAAAAATATATGATACAGAGGATAGAAGTAGAAGTAAAAATATCCAGATAATAGGATCTCAGAAAGAGAAACATAAAAATAGATAGGAGGAAAATATTTGAAGAAATAATGAAGATGAATTCACAGAATTTAAGAAAAGATCAAAGAGACTTCTGTTTCCAACTAGGATACAGAAGTTTTCAGCAGACCAATGCTCCCACTGCAAAAAATTAGAAGGGGAAAAAACCAGAAAAATTGCAAGCATCATCTTCTTAAAGACAGCAGAGAGCCATGAATGCAATGCTATGAATGAATTCCAAAGAGGGAAGAGCCCTTCCTTCCTGAAGGAGCTGAGGATCACTGGCCAAATGTTCTTCTCTGGGGGCGTTGGCCAATTCTGGGCACAAAAGCTTAGCTTAGTCAAAGGGACATAACTGCGAGAAAGAGAAACCAGCAGAGCTTTTGGTGGTCACGAGGAGCTGGAGGCTCCTAGAAGCTCCTAAAAGACAGATTGAAATCTTCCACAGTCTCGTGGTGTTTAGGAGACAAAGTCCCATTAGAGAAAGATGACCCAGAAACAAGGACATTTGCCTGATTTTGAAGATACATGGGGTGGGAGGCAGAAGAGTTAAGCTCAAAACCTCTGAAAGGCAGAATAAAATCTCCCACAGCCATAGGCTAAGGAGACAGAGACCTTCCAGACTGTCATTCAAAAGCCCAGAAGGATCATACCTGAGAAATGAGGGTGAAACAAAGGTGGATGGAGTCTTAGTAAAAGTGGAGCTCATCCCCAGTCCAGCTCAGTCCATGACTAGATTGCGGTCATCAATTTCTTACTGCTTGCACCTAAAAGAGTAGAGGTAGACCATTCTCTGGTGGAAAATAAAATCATCTGTATAAAAGATAATGGTTCTTTGGATCCGGCAAGTTAGAAGCTTAGAAGTTGCCACTCTGTCCTAACAACAAGTAAAAAGGTGAATGAACTGAAAAATCAACAACTCTTCTTAGATCTGTAAGAGAAGTGAGGTCACAGCAAGGGACAGAAGGTCACAGAGGGAAGGGACCTGTGACAATGAGGTCACAGAAGTGAGGGCAGCAAAGTGCTGCCCCCCAAATTGGAGAGATAGACAGGCAGATACAGAGAACCACAATCTACTGGAGCAGAAATCCACAAGCTGAAGCCTCCATGGGAACAAGAGCCGGGGTAGGGAGACTGAACTGTAATTGATGCATTGCTGGGGGCTGGGTGTAGACAACTCTGAGAGATAAAAATCTCCAGGGGGACCCAGTCATAGGGGACCCCCACACATTTGTGAGTTTTACCTCCAGGAGCTCCACCCAGTTTTAACAGTGATTATTGGAGAAAATTCCCCTCATGCTTCTGGCAAGGGGGAGGGGAAAAGGAACCATTTTGAAATATGCCAAGTATTCTGTTTTTCATAATAAGGACTGCCCTCAGAAGAAACTAGTTAACCAGAGCCTAACCTGGTGGGGTTTTATCAGAACCTAACTAACCTGGTGAAGGTAAATACCCAACTCCAGACAGCTCTAGCCATCCTGTCCCACATAAAGGGGGGAGAAAAAACCTGAGAAACACTTGCGAGGTTCACAGTCCAGAGGCATAGGCTCACTAAAGGACTGAGACCTAATCATGGGAATATAGAACACTTCCCCTGCCCCCACACCTCACCACCACATTACTAAAGGCCTATTTACAGCAGTTCCTTTTACGAAGTACATCATGCCTGGCTATCAAGAAAAAGTTACAAGACATACCAAAAGTCAAAAACATAGTTTGAAGAGAGAGAGCAAGCATCACAACCAAACATTGAAGGGATGTTGGAATTATCAGACCAAGAATTTAAAACAATTATGATCAATATGCTAAGGGCTCTAATGGATAAAGTAGACAGCATGCAAGAACAGAAGGGCATGTAAGAAGAGAGATGGAAATCGTAAGAAAGAACCAAAAAGCTAGAGCTCAAATGTCACAGAAATGAAGAATGCCTTTGACAGGCTTGTTAGTAGACTAGACATGGCTGAGGAAAGATTCTCTGGGCTTGAGGATATATTATTAGAAGCATCCAAAGCTGAAAAGCAAAGAGAACAAAGATGGAAAATAACAAAACAAAATATCCAAGGGCTGCTGGACAACTATAAAAGGTGCAACACACACACAATGGGACTACCAGAAGGAGAATAAAGGATAAAAGAACAGAAGAAATATTTGGCACGATAATGACTGAGAATTTCCCCCAAAGTAACGTCAGATACCAAACCACAGATCCAGGAAGTTCATAGAACACTAAGCAGGATAAATGCTAAAAAACACCACCAACAACAAAAACTACACCCAGGTATATCATAGTCATCCTACAGAAAATCAAAGATAAAGAAAAAAATCGTAAAATAAGCCAGAGGGGAAAAAACACCTTACCTAGAGGAACAAAGATAAGAATTATATCTGACTTCTCCTCAGAAACCATGCAAACAAGAGAAGAGAGTGCAGTGAAATATTTAAAGTGTTGAGAGAAAAAAACAACCAACCTAGAATTCTGTACCCTCTGGAATTATCTTTCAAAAGTGAAAGAGAACTACAGACTTCCTCAAACAAAAATTGAGAGAAATTTTTGCCAGTAGATCTGCTATTTATTTTAAGAAAGGTTAAAATAAGTTCTACAGAGAGAAGGAAAGTAATATAGGTCAGAAACTCAGATCTACATAAAGAAAGGAAGAATATCGAAGAAAGAATTGGAGAAGATAAATACTTTTATTTTTCTTATTCTTGTTTTAATTGATGTCTTAATAGTTTATAACATTGTGAAGTTTTGGTTGTACATTATTGTTTGTCAGTCACCATATGAATGCATGCCTTCACCCCCTTGTGCCCACTATTTTTCTTATTCTTAATTGATCTAAGAGATAACAGTTTGTTCAAAGTAATAATAGTAACAACATATTCAATTATGTATGCTTACGTGCATATATATATACATTTATATATGCTTATATATAAGTGACATGAATGACAGGAAAGGGACAGGAGGAAAGAGTTAGGATTATTTTGTTATTATAAGGTATTCATATTACCCACGAAGTGGTATAGTGTTATTTGAAAGTAGACTTGGATTAGTTGTAAATGTATATTGCAAACTCTAGGGCAACCACTAAAAAAACTAAAAAAAGAAGTATAGCTGATATGCTAAGAAAGGAGAGGAAGTGGAATCATATAAAATGCTCAATTAAAACCACAAAAGGCAGGGGGCTGGCCTGGTGGCATAGTGGGTAACTTCGCACACTCTGCTTCGGTGGCTTGGGGTTCATGGGTTTGGATCCTGGGCACAGACCTATGCACCGCTAATTAAGCCATGCTGTGGCAGGCGTTCCACATATGAAGTAGAGGAAGATGGGCATGGATATTAGCCCAGGGCCAATCTTCCTCAGCAAAAAGAGGAGGATTGGCAACAGATGTTAGTTCAGGGTTAATCTTCCTGACCAAAAGGAAAAAAAAAACTACAAAAGGCAGAAAAAGAGTGGAATATGAAAATAATAATGAAGAACAAGGGAAATAAATAGAAAACAGTAACAAATATGGTACATATTAATACAACTATATCAATAATCACTTTGAATGTCAATGGTCTAAATGGACCAATCACAAGACAGAGATTGTCAGAACGGATCAAAAAAGACCCAACTATATGTTGTCTACAAGAAACCCTCATTAAATATAAAGACACAGATTAAAAGTAAATGGGTGGAGAAAGATATACCATGCTAACACCAATCAAAAGAAAGTAGCAGTTACTTTGTTAATTTTAGACAGAGCAGACTTCAAAACAAGCAAAGTTATCAGGGATAAAGAGGGGCATTACATAATGAATAAAGGGGTCAATTCTCCCAGACAACATAACAATCTTTAATGTGTATGTACCTAAAAACAGAGCATTGAAATATGTGAGGTAAAAACTGATAGAACTGCAAGGAGAAATAGGTAAATCCAATATTTTAGTTGGAGACTTCAACAACGTCTCTCAGAAATGGACAGATCCAGGAACCAGCCCAGTGGTGTAATGGTTAAGTTTGCTTGCTCTGCTTCAGCAGCCTGGGGTTCATGGGTTCGGATCCCAGGCACAGACCTATAAACTGCTTATCAAGCCATGCTGCAGCGGTGTCCCACGTACAAAATAGAGGAGGACTCGCACAGATGTTAGCTCAGTGACAGTCTTCCTCACCAAAAAAAATAAATTAAAAAAAGAAGATGAAGAAGAGAAAAAAAAAGAAAAGAAATGGGCAGATCCAGCAGGCAGAAAATCAGTAAGGTCATAGTTGAACTCAACAACTCCATCAATCAACTAGATAAAATTAACATCTAGAGACTACTTCATCCAACAACAGAATATACATTCTTATCACTCCCACATGGAACATTCACCAAGATAGACCACATTCTGGTCCTTAAAACAAATTTAAAAGAATAGAAATCATACAATGTCTACTCTCAAACCACAATGAAATTAAACCAGAAATCAATCAAAGAAAGTAACTGGAAAAATCACAAAATGCATGCAGATGAAACAACACATTTCTAAATAACATATGGGTCAAAGAAGAAATCTCAAAAGAAATTTTAAAATATTTTTAACTAAATGAAAATGAAAACGACATCAAATTTTGTGGGATGCAGCAATAGCAGTGCTTAGGGGGAAATTTAGAGCATTGAATGCATATATTAGAAAAGGAGAAAAATCTAAAATCAGTAATCTAAGGTTCAACCTTAGGAAACTAGAAAAAGAAGAGCAAATTAAATCCAGTAAGGAGAAGAAAAGAAATAATAAGAATTAGAGCAGAAATCAATGAAGTTGAAAACAGGAAATCAATAGAGAAAAATCAATGAAACTAAAAGCTGATTCTTTGAAAATATCAATAAGCCTCTAGCCAGGCTAACCAGGAAAAAAAAAGAGAGGACACAAATTACTAATATCATAAATGAAAGAGGGAACATCATGACAGATCCCACGGACATTAAAAGAATAATAAAGGAATACCATCAGCACCTCAATGACCAAAATTTGATAACCTAGATGAAATGGACCAATTCCTTGAAAGATGCAGTGCACCCAAACTCACACAAGAAGAAACAGATGATCTGAATAGGTCTTATCTATTAAAGAAATTTAATCAATAATTAATAACCTACAAAACAGAAAGCACCAGGCCCGGATGGTTTCATTGGTAAATTCTAAAAAACATTTAAGGAAGAAATGACACCAATTCTCTACAATCTCTTTCAGAAGAGAGAAACAGCGGGGAATACTTCCTAACTCATTCTGTGAGGCCAGTATTACCATAATACTAAAACCAAACAAAGACATTGCAGAAAAAGAAAACTACAGACCAATATTTCTCATGAACTTACATGCAAAAATCCTCAACAAAATATTAGGAAATCAAATCCAACCATGTATAAAAAGCATTATACACCACAACCAAGTGAGATTTATCCCAGGTATGTAAGAAACTTTCATAAATCAATTAATGTAATCCATCACATCAACAGACTAAAGAAGAAAAATGACATGATCATATCAATAGATGCAGAAAAAGCAGTTAACAAAATCCAACACCCATGATAAAAACTCTCAGTAAAAAGTAGGAATAGAGGGGAACTTCCTCAACTTGATAAAGAATGTCTACAAAAAATCTACACCTGGGGCCGGCCCAGTGGCATAGTGGTTAAGGTCACACACTCTGCTTCAGCGGCCTGGGGTTCGCAGGTTCGATCCCAGGAGCAGACCTATGCACCGCTCATCAAGCCATGCTGCGGCGGCGTCCCACATACAAGATAGAGGAAGACTGGCACAGATGTTAGCTCAGGGACAGTCTTCCTCATCAAAAAAAAGAGGAAGACTGGCAGCAGATGTTAGCTCAAGGCCAATCTTCCTCACCAAAAACAAAAACAAAAACAAAAAAACCCTACAGATAACATCACACTTAATATTGAGAAACTAGAAGTTTTTCACTAAGATCAGGAACAAGGCAAGGATGTCCTCTCTACCATTCCTTTTCAACATTGTATTGGAAGTCCAGCTAATGCAATAAGACAAGAAAAGGCAATAAAATGTACACTGATTGGGAAGGAAAAAATAAAACTGTCTTTGTTCACACATGACATAATTGTCTATGTAGAAAATCTGAAAGAGGAGACAAAATCCTGGAACTAATAACCAATTTTAGCAAGGTTGCAGGATAAAAGGTTAATATAAAAAGTCAACAACTTACAGATCTACAGATTCAATGCAATCCCTACTAAAATCTCAATGATATTTTTTGCAGAAATAGAAAAAAAAAACCATCCTAAAATTCATATGGAATCTCAAGGGCCCCCAAATAGCCAAAAAAAAAAAAAAATCTTGAAAAAGAGGAACAAAGCTGGATGACTCACGCTTCCTGATTTCAAAACTTACTACAAAGCTACAGTAATCAAAAGTGTGGTACTGCCCTGAAGGCAGACTTATAGACCAATGGAATAGAACAGAGAGCCCAGAAATGAACCCTTGCATATATAGTCAAATGGTTTTTGACAAGGGTGCCAAGACCGTTCAATAGGAAAAGTACAGTCTTTTCAACAAACAGAAAATTAGATATCCATATTCAAAAGAATGGATTTGGATCCTTACCTAACACCATATACAAAAATTAACACAAAATGCATCAAAGACTTAAGTGTAAGACCTAAAACTATAAGCTCTTTGAAGAAAATATAGGGCAAAAGCTTCATGACAAGGAATTTGGCAATGATTTCTTGGATATATCCAAAAGCACAGGCAACAAAAGAAAAAATAGACAAATCAGACTAAAATTAAACATTTTGTGCATCAAAAGCCAATAACAACAGAATAAAAAGGGAACCCAGAGAACTGGAGAAAATATTTGCAAATCATATATCTGATAAGGGATTAATATCCAGAATAGAGAACTCCTACATTTCAACAACAAAAACTAAACCAATTCAAAAATGGGCAAGTAGCCCATTCGAATAGCCATTTCTCCAAAGAAGACATACAAATGTTCAGTAAGCACATTAAAAGAAGCTCAACATCACTGATCATTAGGGAAATGCAAATAAAAACCACAGTGAGCTAACACCTCACAACCATTAAGATTGCTACTAACAACAACAAAAAAAACAAAAAACAAAAAATAACAAGTATTGGCAAGCATGCAGAGAAATTGGAACCTTTGTGCACGGTTGGTAGGAATGTAAACGGTACAGCTGCTGTGGAAAACAGCATGGCATTTCCTCACAAAATTAAATATAGAATTACCATATGACCCAGCAATTCCACTTCTGGGTATATACCCAAAAGAATTGAAAGCAGGGTCTTGAAAAGATATTAGTACATTTATGTTCATAGAAGCATTATACACAATAGCTAAAATGTGGAAACAACTTGAGTTTCCATCAACAGATGAAAGGATAAGTAAAATGCGGTATGTACATACAATGGAATATTATTCAGTCTTCAAAAGGAAGGAAATCCTGACATATTCTATAACATGGATCAACCTTGAAGACATTATGCTAAGTGAAATAAGGCAGTCACAAAAAGACAAATACTGTATGATTCCACTTATATAAGGTAGTCAGTCATAGAGACAGAAAGTAGAGTAGTGGTTGTCAGGGGCTGGGGGGATGGGGGTATAGGAGTTTTTGTTTAATAGGTATGGAATATCAGTTTTACAAGGTGAAAAGAGTTATATAGATGAATGGTGCTGATGGTTGCACAACATTATGAACGTATGTAATACCACTGAACTCTACCCTTAAAAATGGTTAAGATGGGGGCCGGCCTGGTGGCGCAGCGGTTTAGTTCGCGCTTGGCAGCCCGGGGTTCGCCGGTTCGGATCCTGGGCGCCTGCTGGCACACTGCTTGTCAGCCATGCTGTGGCGGCGTCCCATATAAAGTAGAGGAAGATGGGCACGGATGTTAGTCCAGGGCCAGTCTTCCTCAGCAAAAAAGAGGAGGATTAGCAACGGATGTTAGCTCAGGGCTGGTCTTCCTCACAAAAAAAAAAAAAATGGTTAAGATGATAAATTTTATCTTATATGTATTTTACCACCATAAAATAATTGGAAAAAAGATCTATAGGAGGAGAACTACAAAACTCTGATGAAAGAAATCAAAGAAGAACTAAATAAATGGAGAGATATTCCATGTTCATGGATAGGAAGAATCAATATTGTCAACATATCAGTTTTTCCCAATTTGATCTATAGATTCAATGCAATCCCAATCAAAATCCCAGCATGTGACTTTATGCATTTCAATAAACTGATTCTAAAGTTTGTATGGAGAGGCAAAATATCCAGAATAGCCAACACAATACTGGGGAAGAAGAACAAAGTTGGAAGACTGACACTATCAAACTTCAAGACTTACTATAAAGGTACAATAATCAGGACGGTATGGAATTGGTGAAAGAATAGACAAATAGATCAATGGAACAGGATAGAGATCCCAGAAATAGACCAACATAAATGTAGTCAATTCATCTTTCACAAAGGGGCAGAGGCAATACAATGGATAGAAGATAGTCTTTTCAATAAATAGCGCTAGAATGACTGGACATTGACATGCAAAAGTAAATATATCTAGACACAGACCTTACGCCTTTCACAAAAATTAACTCAAAATGGATCAGAGACCTAAATGTAAAATGCAAAACTATAAAACTCCTAGAAGATAACATAGGAGAAAATTTAGATAACCTTCAGTTTGGCAATGACTTTTTAGATATGACACCAAAGGCACAATCCATGAAAGAAAAAATTGAAAAGCTGGACTTCATTAAAATTAAAAATTTCTTCTCTATGGAAAACAATATGGCGATTCCTCAGAAAATTAAAAACAGAAACACCTTATGATCCAGCTGTCCCACTACTGAGTATTTATCTAAAGAACCTGAAATCAACAATCCAAAAAGACCTCTGCACCCCTATGTTCATTGCAGCATTATTCACTATAGCCAAGAAATGGAAGCAACCCAAGAGTCCCTCGACTGATGATTGGATAAAGAAGATGTGGTACACATATACAGTGAAATACTACTCAGCCATATAGACAGACAAAAATCGTCCCATTTGCAATAACATGGATGGACCTGGGGGATATTATGTAAGCAAAATAAGCCAGAAAGTGAAAGACAAACACTGCATGATTTCACACATATGGGGAAGATAAACCAACACACGGACAGAGAGAATGTTTGGTGGTTACCAGGGGGAAGGGTGGTTGAAGGTGGGCACAAGGGGTGCAGGGATGCATTTATATGGTGACTAACAAACAATAATGTACAACTAAAATTTCACAATGTTATAAACTATTATGACATCAATAAAAAAATTTCTTCTCTGTGAAAGACACTGTCAAGAGAATGAAAAGACAAGCCACAGACTGGGAGAAAATATTTGCGAGATACATATCTGATAAAGGACTGTTATCCAATATATACAAAGAACTCTTAAAACTCAACAATAAGAAAACAAACAACCCAATTAAGATAGGGGCTTGTCTCAGTCCATTTGGGCTGCTATAATAAAATACCATAGACTGTGTGGCTTATAAACAACAGACATTTATTTTCCACAGTTCTGGAGGCTGGAAGTCCAAGGTCAGGGTGCCAGCAGGGTCAGGTTCTGGCCATCTTCTCACTGTAACCTCACGTGGTGGAAGAAGTGAGAGAGCTCTATGGGGTCTTTTATCAGGGCACTAAGACCATTCATGAGGGCTCTGCCTTATGACTTAATCATATCCCAAAGGCCCTACCTCCTAGCGCCATCACATTGGGGGCTAAGATTTCAACATATGAATTTTCAGGGGACACAAACATCCAGTCTATCGTAGGGCCAAAGACTTTAACAGACACCTCACCAAAGAAGACGTACAGGTGGCAAATAAGCACATGAAAAGATGCTCCACATCATATGTCATCAGGAAAATGCAAATTAAAACAACAATGAGACACCACTACACACCTGTTAAAACAGCCAAAATCCAGAACATTGACAACACCAAATGCTGACGAGGATGTGGAGCAAAAGAAACTCTCATTCCTTGCTGGTGGGAATGCAAAATGGTACAACCACTTTGGAAGACAGTTTGTTAGTTTCTTACAAATCTAAAAATACTGTTACTATATGCTCCAGCAATCACACTCTTTGGTATTTATCCAAAGGAACTGAAAACTTATGTCCACATAAAAACCTGCACAGGGATGTTTATTGCACCTTTATTCATAATTGCCAGAATTTAGAAGCAACCAAGATGTCCTTCAGCAGGTGAATGGATAAATAAACTCTGGTGCATCCAGACAATGGAATATCATTCAACACTAAAAAGAAATGAGCTATCAAGCCATGAAAAGACATGGAAGAACTTAAATTCATATTACTAAGTGAAAGGAGCCAATCTAAGTTTTCATACTATATGATTCCAACTATATGACATTCTGGAAAAGTCAAAACTATGGAGACATTAAAAAGATCAGTGGTTTCCAGGGGCTAGAGGGGAGAGAGGGATGAATAGGTCATGTGCAGAGGATTTTTAGGACAGTGAAATTATTCTGTATGATACTATAATGGTAGATACATGTTATTATACATTTGGACAACACCAAGAGTGAACTCTAATGCAAACTATGGTCTTTGGGTGATAATGATGTGTCAATGTAGGTCATCAATTATAACAAATGTACTACTCTTGTGGGTGATATTGATAATGGGGAAGGCTATGCATGTGTGAGGGCAGGAGGTGTATAGGAAATCACTGTACCTTCCTCTCAATTTTGCTGTGAATCTAAACTGCTCCAAAAAATAAAGTCTATTTTTTTAAAAAGATAAGTGTTCTTTTATACAAAATGTCCAACACACAATCAATATTTACTAGAGATGCAAAGAGGCAGGAAAATATGACCAACATGAGAAAAAAAAAACAGAAATTAGAAGCAGACTCACAGATAATTCAGATACTGCAGTAAGTAGACGTGGACTTTATCATTAATATGTTAAAGAAAGTATAGGAAGGGACCGGCCCGGTGGTGTAGTGGTTAAGTTCAGCACACTCCACTTTGGTGGCCCAGGGTTGGCGGGTTCAGATCCTGGGCATGGACCTACAACAATCATCAAGCCATCCTCTGGTGGCAACTTACATACGAAACAGAGGAAGACTGGCACAGATGTTAGCTCAGGGACAATCTTCCTCAAGCAAAAAGAGGAAGATTGGCAACACATGTCAGCTCAGGGACAATCTTCCTCACCACAAAAAAAAAAAGTACAGGAAAATAGATGAAAAGATGTAGCAGAATTTCCATAGAGAGTCAGAATCTATTACCCAAAAAAGTCAAATGGAAAAACATAATTTCTTAAATTAAGAACTCACTGGATGGATATAGAAGCTTTGTGCCATATGTTTGGCTAAGATGGAACTACATATCCCAAGATCCCCTTTCCTGTGTGGTCCTGGGTTAGAGTTGGCCCAAAGAGACAATTGTGACAGTTCAGAAGGCAGAAGTGATGAAGCAGCCATTGCATTTTGTTTAAAGATGCCAGTGGATCCCAGATTGTCCAACTCTTCTTTCCAAATGCTGGCCCTGTTAACCAACAGTGACACCCAGCCCAGCACCAGATGCAGAGGCAGCAACCTTCCCTGGATGTCTGTACCAGCTATATTTTCTGGTCCAAGTCTGGCAGCTACATGTGCCTGACTTCCCAGATTTCTATGGGAAATTCTACTCTGATACATTGCCTCTTCTCTCTCAAACTGTCCCTGTAGCCTCATAGAATATTCCTATGAGCAGTTAACTGAGAAAGAAACACTTTGGGCCCAGTGACTTGGCCCAAGTGACTTGGCATAACATGTTGGCACTGTCTGAATATGCACAGCTGTGCACTACTCCCCACTCAGGGTTGTCCCTGAAAGGCAGTGGTGAAGGGAAATACTTCCAGGAGACAGAGCCCTGAGAAGTGCACTTGGTGGCTCATTTATTCTAGAAAAAGACATAGCCAAAGGTACAGATCTACACTGATTCATGAAGAATTAATAATGGTTTGATTGGATGGTCAGGGACTTGGGAGAAACATGATTGGAAAATTGGTAGCAAGGAGGTCTAGGAAAGAAATAGGTAGATGGACCTCTCTAAAGTGGCACAGAATGTGAAGATATTTTGCTCCATGTGAATGCTCACTGAGAAGACAACCCACTAAAAATGGGTAAATTCACCAAAAAAGAGGATATTCATATGGCCAATATATTCAAAAATGTGTTCAGCATCATTAGTCATTGGAGAAACGGAGATAAAAGCACAATGAGATACCACTACACACTCAACAGAATGGATCAAATTCAAAAGATTGGCAATAAAAAAGTGTTGGTGAGGATGTGGACAACTGGAACTCTCTTACATTGTTGGTGGGAATGTAAATTAGTGCAACCACCTTGGGAAAATGTTTAGAAGCTCTTGTAGAACTAAACATACCTATTCTCTATGACCCAGCAATTCCACTAATGGGTACATGCTCAACAAGAATAAGTACATATGTTCACCAAGAGATGTGTATAAGATTGCAGCTTTAATAGCTCTAAACTAGGAACAATGTTAATTTCCATCAACAGTGGAATGGGTAAATAAATTCTGTTATATTTATAAAATGAAACACTACAGAATGATGAGCAGGAACAAAATACCGCTACACACAATAACATGGATGAATTTCACACACATAATGTTGAGTAAAAGAAGTCAGGTGCAAAGAGTATTTTTCTTTCAAAGATTCGCCCTGAGCTAACATCTGTTGCCAATCTTCCTTTTTTTTTTTCCTTCCTCAAAGCCCCAGTGCATAGTTGTATATTCTAGTTTTAAGTCCTTTCAGTTCTTCTATGTGAGGTGCCACCACAGTATGGCAACTGACAGATGGGTGGTGTGGTTCCACAACAGGGAAACGAACCTGGGCCATCGAAGTGGTGAGAAGGCTGAACTTTAACCACTAGGCCATCAGGGTTGGCTCAAGAGTATTTTTAATTTTTACTTATTTCATTTACATGACATTTAAAAACAACCAGAAGTCATCAGTGGAATACAGGTCAGAATAATGGTTACTCTTTGGATATTGACTGGGAGGGTGTAGGATGGCACTTTCTGGGGTGTTTGAAATGTTCTATGTCGATCTGATTTGATTACACAGGTGTACAGATATATAAAAATTTGTCAAACTTAAGATTTGTGCACTTTATTGTATGTAAATTTAGCCTCAATTTTAAAAATTAAATTAAACTAAAACCCTACAGAAAGCATCATCCCAAAAAGAAAAATGGAATTATTCCCCTAGAGGGGCCAGCCTGGTAGTGCAGCAGTTAAGTTCACATGCTCTGCTTCTGGCAGCCCGGGGTTCACAGGTTCGGATCCCAGGCATGGACCGACACACCCCTTGTCAAGCCATGCTGTGGTGGCGTCCCATATAAAGTGGAGGAAGATGGGCATGGATGTTAGCCCAGGGCCAGTCTTCCTCAGCAAAGAAGAGGATTGGCAATAGATATTAGCTCAGGGCTAATCTTCCTCACCAAAAAAAGGAATTATTCCCCTGGAAATCAGGAGTGTCTTAGTCTGCTCAGGCTGCCATAACAAAGTACCACAGACTGGGTGCCTTAAACAACAGAAATGTATTTCTTACAGTCCTGGAAGCTGAAAGTCCAAGATCAAGGTGCTGGCAGATTCAGTTCCTGGTGAAGACCCTCTTCCTGGCTTGCAGATGGCTGCCTTCTCACTGTGTTCTCACATGGAGGAGAGAAAGAGCTCGGGCCTCTCCCCTTCTCCTTATAAGGACACTAATCCCATCATGGGGCCCCACTCTCATAACCTCATCTAATCCTAATTATCCCCCAAAGGCCCCACCTCCAAATCCCATCACACTGGGGGTTAGGGCTTTGGCATGAATTTTGAGGGGACACAAACATTCAGTCCATAACAGAGTCCAACTGTGTCTTTAACGGAATTCATGCTAGGTTGTATTTCCCCAAATAAAAATCTCCCTGTGCTTTTATTTAGCTCCATTAAAATAAGCCTAAATGATCACAAAAAGTGAAATCAATAAACCAAATTCTATGCCTGATGGCTAAGCCAGATTTCTCCATACTAATTGGTTGCTGTCAGGGCAATTCCTTGACCTTACTGCTTTTCCCACCTGCTTCTGGGTAGCAGGATCCTGATGAGGCCTGTGGTGGCCAGGCCCACTGCTAGGATGCCTGCTGTCATGTCCACTGTCATGACCACATCAGTAACCTAGAGCAGAAGGGAAGGGGGGTCACACTCAACATCAGCAGTCTGACCACAGATACATACACCCATCCTAAAATTCATATGGAATCTCAAGAGGCCCCAAATAGCCAAAACAATATTGAAAAAGAACAAAGTTGTAGGACTCACACTTCCCAATTTCAAAACTTAATATAAGGCTACAGTAATCAAAGCAGTATGATATTGGCATAAGGATAGACATATAGATCAATGGAATAGAATTGAGAGTCCATTTAAAAAACCCATATGTCTATGGCCAATTAATTTTTGACAAGGGTGCCAAGAACATTCAATGGCAGAAAGAATAGTGTCTTCAACAAACGGTTCTGGGACAACTGGATATCCACATGCAAAATAATGAAACTGGTCCCTTACCTCACACCATATGCAAAATTTAACTCAAAATGGATCAATGACCTAAATATAAGAGTTAATACTACAAAACTCTTGGAATAAAACACGTGGGTAAATTTTCATGACCTTCCATTCGGCAATGGTTTTTTAGATATGAAACCAAAGACACAAGCAACAAAAGAAAAAACAGACAAATTGGAGTTCAAAATTTAAAACTTTTGGGCATCAAAGGACACTATCAAGGAAGTGAAAAGACAACCCACAGAATATGACAAAATATTTGCAAATCATATATCTGATAAGAGTCTAGTATCCATAATGTATAAAGAATTCTTACAACTCAACAACAAAAAGAAAATACTCAGTTAAAAAATGGGCAAAGGACTTGAATAGACATTTCTCCAAAGCAGATATACAAATGGCTAATAAGCATATGAAAAGATGCTCAACGTCATTGGTCACTAGGTAAATGCAAATTAAAAGCATAATAAGATACCACTTTGCACCCACTAGAATGGCTATAAAATGAAAAATAGCCCAGTGTTGGTGAAGATGTGGAGAAATTGGAACCCTCCTACATTGTTAGTGGGAATATAAAATGGTGTGGCCACTGTGGAAAATGGTTTGGCAATTCCACAATAAGTTAAACATAGACATACCATATCATCCAGCAATTCCACTCCTAGGCATATACTCAAAAGTGAAAACAGGCAGTCAAATAAAAACTTGTACATGAATGCCCATAGCAGCACTATTCACAACAGCCAAAAGATGGAAACCCAAATGTCCATCATTGATGAATGGCTAAATAAAATGTGGTATATCCATACAATAGAATATTATTCAGTCTTACAAAGGAATGAAGTACTGATACATGCTACAATACGGATGAACCCTGAAAGCATTATGATAAGTGAAAGAAGCCAGATACAAGAGGCCACATATTATATGATTCTAGTTATATGAAATATTCACAATAAGCAAATGCAGAGAGACAAAAAAAAGAACAGTGGTTGCCAGAGGCTAAGGTAAGGAGAATTGGGAGTGACTGCTTGGTGGGTATGGGGGCTTCCTTTTGCAGTGATGAAAATATTCTGGAACCAGATCGTGATTGTTTCATACATTGTGAATGTACCAAATGCCACTGAATTATATACTTTAAAATGGTTAAAATGACGAATTTGATGTTATGTACATTTTAACACAATTTTAAAAAAAGTTTTAAGAGGAGGCACTAAGTTTGGATAATTCAACTTCTCACAAAAGGCAGATTGGGGCTGCCCGGTGGTGCAGCGGTTTAGTTCGCGTTTGGCAGCCCAGGGTTCGCGGGTTTGGATCCCGGGCGCCCGCCAACGCACTGCTTGTCAGGCCATGCTGTGGCGGCGTGCCATATAAAGTAGAGGAAGATGGGCATGGATGTTAGCCCAGGGCCAGTCTTCCTCAGCAAAAAGAGGACTGGCAATGGATGTTAGCTCAGGGCTGGTCTTCCTCACACAAAAAAAGGCAGATTGACCAGTTGGCTTCTCTGTGAATCTTTTCCTTTTTCCCTTATGGTTTCAAGATGGCTGCCACAGCTTTAAGCTTCTCATCCTCACGTGACAACATCTAAAGAAGGAAAGAAGGTGGGCAGAAGCTTCTCCTTGATGATTTCACTCGTTTTCTCAGGGAAGAAAACCTTTCCCATGAGCCCTCCCGCTGACTGCCTTTTAGATTCTCATTGGCTGGAGCCAGGTCACATGCAGACCCATAAACCAATCACTCCAAAAGGAATGAGATTCCCAGGCTGGGGTTAAATCAGTTATGATTCACTCCCTGAGGCTGAGTGATTATTCATCTCTTTCCTTAGCACACTGCTGCCCAGCAAAATTTGGGCTCTGTTAGCAAGGAAGAAGAGGGACATGGCTATTTGATAGACAGTGATGATGTATGCCACATCCTCTTCCATAACAATATCATCGCAAATATCCTTTGGAAACTCCCATATATCACTCTCAAAAGAAGTAGTTCAGTTGGGGTGACCTCACCTCAAGCATTCAGGAGTGGACAATAAGAGTCATAACGATGGTTCAAGGATGGGCATATGTCCTAGCCACACTAATAAGAGGCATCCTCTGAACTTTTCTGGAGTTTACCGGATAAAATGCATTCACTCTCTGTTGAGCCCCTAATCTACCGGATTATAAACCTGAAGTCACTATGGTGTTCATCTTTGTCACGACATAGTGGATTCTGCCTGAAAATGAAGTCAATGCAGAAGACAGAGCCTGGAGATGGAGAAAAATAACATTCCTGAAAATATGTGTGTTCTTGAATCCAGCTGTGCCTGAAGCCAGTGTAGCCCAGGACTTTTTAGATATGTGGGCAAATACTTTCTCTTTTTCACTTGACCCAGTTTGCATTTGGTTGCTATCATCTGCAACTGAAGAGTTCTAAATAATATAGGTGACAAACAGGGGCCAGATCATGAAAGGTTTGAATGTGAGGCTAGTAAGTTTGGACTTTATCCTTGGGTGACTGGGAACCACAGATGGGTTTTAAGCACGGGAAAGACATGACAAGATACAGGAGACATGGCCCCTGTTATAGAAATTGGGGAGCCCTTCCCTTTGCCCTTGGATGGGCCAGAGTCAGACCCAACATATGTTATACTGTTTAAAGCAGGAAGAATTACTCAATTCCCCAACCCCACCACTATTGACTTTATCAGAGGGAGACACTAAATCAAAAGAATTTAATGAAAACTAGTACCACTCCCTGAGTAACAAGCTAAGCAGCCACTGAAAGTAGGTATGGATTTATGATGCCCCCAAGACCCAGGCAGCGCAGGAAGGAATACTATCTGGAAAGATAGTAGAGAGCCATGCAAATGGGGAGGAAACATCTTTTTAGACACATATTTATACTTATTGATTCCAGAAACTTTTGGGGGGGTCTTTGAAAGATGTGCTTACTTAAGAGGAAATCTAATAAGGGAACTAGCAGGTCCTGCAGCTTCCACTCTTCCAACTGAGTTAAAATTGGTGGGTCCACTACATTCATCCTTGCTCTGGGTTCTGGAATCCATTCATCTCTGAAGCTTGCTGGGCTGGCAGGAAGTGAACATCGGTGTCCTTCCAGCTGAAGCCCAGGACTCAGCTGTAGACAACAGGATGCAGGAAGGAACCCAGATGCAAAACCTCCTGTGGAAAGGGGTGGACTCTTCCTTAGGAAGAGAGTTGTCTTACTTAGAGACTGAGAAGGAAGTTCATGTCCACACGCCTGAGGACCAGAGGGTCGAGTCAGAAGAGGAGAAGCATCCATGAAGATGAAGATGGAGAGTCAGATGGTGCTTTTCTGTGTGATACAAGGGGATGTTCAAGTGAGCCAGAATTGTAATCTCTGCTCCTTTTATAATGTACATGACTTCAGAAAATGCCCTAATTCAGTGTTTTGCAAACTTTTTAGTGTGCACAGGAGTCACCTATAGGGCTTGTTACAAATATAGATTCCTGGAATCCTTCTATGGATTCTGATTTAGTAGAAAAAGTGGACAGCTGTTGTTTATACCTGTTCAGCATCCTTCACCCCTGCTTTTCGCATCCTTTGGGGGAAACAAAATGAGGGACAAAGCACATAAGCACTTATTCATTAGCTCCCAACCCTATGGTCAATGATGGCCCCACAGGCATTGGTTCCACCCACTTCTAGGATCCGCATGTGTTAGTGCTGACTAGGTTCCCATCCTGAGGTGTCAGAGAATCCCCGGAGCAAGAAGCAAGGAGTACAACGTATGGGCAAGGTGCAATCAAGCTGTACCTAACAGAGTTGGCAGCAGTGGCTTGAAAAGAGGTCTGACCAAGAAGTTTTAAGTAATGCACAAGAGATCTCCTGGATGGTCCACTTCTCGAACTCTCAGATCTGTTCAGGCCCTCCATTAAGTCCAATCCGTTACAAGAGGATTCACAGAATAAGCTACATTAATTATCTTCCTCATCTATCTCCATTCTTGATTTCTCTCACCTACACCTAGCATTTTGCTCACCTGGTAAGTGACCCTGAGTTGAAGAAAACACCACCAGTAAGTGGTAGCACTAGTGGGGATTTGAACTCACACAGTTTGCCTCCAGAGTCTGGGCGTTTAACCACTACACTATAGCACAGTGTTGAGGAAAATTTCAAGGTCGTTGGCATCCAGGTTCAGTGAGGAAAAATGTGCTACCTGCTTAGAGATGTCTGCCACGGACAAGGAGGTTGGTAGGTACACCCTCAAAAGGACAAGCAATCAAAGAAAAATAGATAAACTGGACTACATCAAGATTTAAAACTTTCATGCTGAAAATGATACCATTAAGAGAGTAAAAAGGCAACACACAGAATAGGAGAAAATATTTACAAATTGTATATCAGATGAGAGTCTAGTATCCAGAATATATAATGAACTCTTACAACTCAACAATACAAAGACTAATAACCCAATTTAAAAATGAGCCAAGATTCACCATTGTAACAAAAAGAATTAAATATCTGGGAATAAATTTAACCAAGGAGGTGAAAGACCTATACAATGAAAACTATAAGACACTATTGAAAGAAATCGATGAAGACATAAAGAAGTGGAAAAATATTCCATGCACATGGATTGGAAGAATAAACATAGTTAAAATGTCCATACTACCTAAAGCAATCTACAGATTCAATGCAATCCCAATCAGAATCTCAATGGCATTCTTTATGGAAATAGAACAAAAAGTACTGAAATTTGTATGGGGCAACAAAAGACCCTGAATAGCTAAAGCAATCCTGGAAAAAAAAAACACAGCTGGAGGCATCACAATCCCTGATTTCAAAATATACTATAGAGCTATAGTAATCAAAACAGCATGGTACTGGTCCAAAAATAGACACACAGATCAATGGAACAGAATTGAAAGCCCAGAAATAAAACCACACACCTATCGACAGCTAATCTTCGACAAAGGAGCAAAGAACATACAATGGAGAAAGTCTCTTCAATAAATGGTGCTGGGAAAATTGGACAGACACATGCAAAAGAATGAAAGTAGACCATGTTCTATCGCCATACACAAAAATCAACTCAAAATGGATTAAGGACCTGAAAGTGAGACCTGAAACTATAAAACTCTTGGAAGAATATATAGGCAGTACACTAATTGACATTGGTCATAAAGGGATCCTTTCAGATGCCATGTCTATTCGGACAAGGAAAACAAAAGAAAAAATAAATAAGTGGGACTTCATCAGACTACAGAGCTTCTACAAGGCAAATGAAACCAGGATCAAAATGAATAGACAACCCACCAGCTGGGAGAAAATATTCGCAAATCATACATCCGACAAGGGATTAATCTCCATAATATATAAAGAACTCACACAACTGAACAACAAAAAAACAAACAACCCGATCAAAAAATGGGCAGAGGATATGAACAGACATTTTTTCCAAGGAAGATATACAGATGGCCAACAGGCACATGAAAAGATGTTCAACATCACTAATCATCAGGGAAATGCAAATCAAAACTATGCTAAGATATCACCTTACTCCCGTCAGAATGGCTACAATCACCAAGACAAAAAACAACAAATGTTGGAGAGGTTGTAGAGAAATGGGAACCCTAATTCACTGCTGGTGGGAATGCAAACTGGTGCAGCCTCTATGGAAAACACTATAGAGATTCATCAAAAGATTAAAAATAGAAATACCTTATGATCCAGCAATCCCACTCTTGGGCATCTACCCAACGGACATGAAATCAACCATCACAAGAGGCTTATGCACCCCTATGTTCATTGCAGCATTATTCACTATAGCCAAGAAGTGGAAGCAACCCAAGTGTCCCTCGACTGATGATTGGATAAAGAAGATGTGGTATATATATACAATGGAATACTACTCAGCCATAAACAAAGACAGAATTGTCCCATCTGCAACAACATGCATGAACCTAGAGGGCATTATGTTAAGTGAAATAAGCCAGAGAGAGAAGGACAAACACTGCATGATTTCACTCATATGTGGAATATAAACTAATACACAGACAAAGAGAACTGGTTGGTGGTTGCCAGGGGGAAGGAGGGTGGGGGGTGGGCACAAGGGGTGAAGGGATGCATCCACATGGTGACAGACAAATAATAATGTACAACAAAAACCCCACAATGTTATAAACTATTAAGACATCAATAAAAATTAAAAAATAAATTAATTAAAATGAGCCAAGGATTTGATTAGACATTTTCCCAAAGAAGATATACAAATGGCGAAAGAGCACATGAAAAGATGTTCAACGTCATTAGTCATTAGGGAAATGCAAATCAAAACCACTACGATATAGCACTGTGCACCCACTAGGATGGCTGTGATATAAAAGATGGACAGTAACAAGTGTTGGTGAGGATATGGAGAAATCGGACACCTCTTACACTGCTGGAAGGAAAGTACAGTGCAGGAGCTGTAGAAAACAGTTTGGCGGTTCTTGAATAAGTTAAACACAGAATTACAGTATCACTCAGCAATTCTACTCCTAGCCATATGCCTAAAAGTACTGAAAACAGATGCCCAAAGCCTTGTACAGAAACATTTGTAGCAGCATTATTCACAATGGCCAAAAGGTAGAAACAACCCAAATGTCCATCACTGAAGAATCAATAAATAAAATGTGGTATATAGATACAATTGAATACTGTCCAGTAATAAAAATAAATGCACTGATATATGTTGCAACAATGATGAGCCCAGGAAACATTATGCTAATTAAAAGAAGCCAGTCACAAAAGGCCATAAAGTATGATTCCATTATATGAAATATTCAGAATATGCAAATCTATGGAGAAAGAAAGTAGATTAGTGGTTGCTATTGGATGGGGGAGTGGGGACAATGGGGAGTGACAGCTAATGGGTATGGGGTTTCTTTTAGAAGGGATGAAAATATTCTAAAATTAGATTGTAGTGATGGTTGTACAGCTCTGTGAATATACAAAAACATTGAATTGTACACTTTAAATGAGTGAATTGTATGGGATGTAAATTATATCTCAATAAAGCTATTTTTAAAAACCTGAAATTCCCATGTCCCAGGAAACCCCTCAATCCCTCAGGCAAACCAGGAGAGATGGTCCCGCTAATGCCACCCTCATTCATATAAATTTAAAAAAAAAAGAACTAGGAGGTTGGGGAGAAAATGCAGAATCTGGAGTGTTAGTCAGCTTTTGCTGTAGCAATGCTGTGTAACAAACAACCCTGAAATGCAGTCATTTACAGAAGCAAATGTTTATTTTTTGCTCACAGGTCTGTGGGTCAACGATGCCTTGGCTGGGCCAGCTGGGCTCAGCTGGACTTGGGTGTCTCTCATTCTAGGACCCAGGCTGAAGGAGCAGCATTTCCCTGTGCATGTTCTTCTCATGGCAGAAGGCACAAGCAGAAGCGGCCAAGCCACGTCACACAAACGTGCATGAAGCCTCAGCTGGGATATGGCTCACTTCATGCCTGTTCACACTCCACTGGCCAAGGCAATTCGCATTGCCAAGTCCAAAGTCAGTGGGATGGGAAAATATTTGCTGCCTAACGAGAGGCCCTGAAAAGTCTCAAGGTAATGGGGCTGGGCGTATAATCTCATTTCAGGGGGGAGTGGAAGAGTTGGAAACAAGCCAATCTACCCCAGCTACTGGGCCAAATACTTGCCATTCCTGCTTTATGAGACATTTGTCTAATGTCTGCTGCATTTGGATCTCTGTTTCTTTAATGGAAATTACTATATTTTAAATTCTGATTATAAAAGTAAAAATACCAGTCAATCCGGAAAACTTTAAAATGTAAAAGTTAGCTATAATCCCACCATTCAGGGCTAACCAATGTTAACAGCTTGGTGTTCACTCTTATATAATTTCACATGAATATATAATCACACTGATGTTATTTTTAACATAATCGGGATTATGATACATACTATTTTGTAATGTCTATTGTTAGCTGAAATTTCATGAATACCTTTCTGTATAAAAATATAGATCATTTTTTAATGTTCATATGAATTTGATGGTACTTACATTTTAAATGTTTATAAATATTTTTTCACCAATAATTCTGCCATCATAACATTTCCATTTCTCATGCTTACTTCCGATCTGTATCAATGTTATTCAGTTTTTTCCTTCAACATAATCATAGTGTATATGTTTGTGGGTTTGCACACTTAACGTTATTTCATAAATGCTTTTCCATGTTCTTACAATCTGGATATCTATTCTTTTTGGTGCTAACGTACCATCATTTAATTAGCCAATTCCTGTTGTTGGACATCGTGGTTATTTCTAGCATTTTACTAGCATACTAATTCATTCCAAAAATTCTTATAACATTCGATTGGCTGAGTTTTTTCTGCCTTCTTTCCCACCATTATTCCCCTCATGTCAAGTGGAGGTGGGATGGCTGTTAGCATTTTCCAACTGTTGAATTCAGTAGTAGTTTAGTAGTTCACTTAGTAGTAGTTACTAGTATAGATTTATATAGTTCGTAGCCACTTCCCTATACAGTTATTGATAGCTATCTTCAGTAGGAATGGCTTCCAGAAATTTTTCTATTGCCCACTAATCTGATTCAGCTCATTCTGTGACACCAAAGTGTAGGGCCAGAAGTCACTTGGTGGTATGAGTGTGTCCTACAGTGCCCGGCACCAGAGGCACATGTGGGCAGTGGAGGAGAAACCAGGTTTGAAATGGACAGAGCTAGAAGCTAGTCTACGGGAAACAGGGGCCTCCTCTCCTGCTAAGTGGAAAAAGCCCATCTACAAGGAGAGAATAAGGCTGACGCACAGAAAGAGGCAGAGACCAGGATGAAAAGAATGTTCTGGTGGCATTCAAGTCCGGGTCAATTATTCCTAAAGCCTGATGGTATCCCTGCCCTTCCCATGATTGGGTATTCAGCCTTTCCTTGAATTCCATGAGCCAATAAATCTCTATTTTGTTTGAACAACAGCCCTGAAGTGTAGGCACCAAGCTGGTCCCAACACCACACCGCTCCTGGGCCAGTACTGAATAGAAAGATGGCCAAGAAATGGACCTGCCATCTAGGAGCCCAGCGACTACAAGGAACTCGGATATGCAAACAAATAATTACAGTGTACTGTGCCAAGTTTCATGATAGAGCTGTTCCACCTGATTCAAGAGTCAAGAGAAGGGGCCCCCTGACTACACGCAAGAACAGAATAAAATTCCACCTAGGAGTGAGAATCTGCTAAGTTTTAGGGAATAAATAGTTCAAGCAGTGAACATTACTATAACATCTTTGTTAGGTCACTATTTTTCTTCTTTTGGATGACATTGGGGTAACTCTTGGTAATAGGATTACTAAGAGCACAGACATATATGTATTACAGCTTTTGTAAACCACTACAAAATACCAAGGAAGTTAGGAGGGAAGCCGCACATTCCCCCTCTTAGTCTCCTCATTTGGAGCTTTGTCTAGCTTTATTTCCTGCAGCAGCCCTCTCCCTGTCCCGTCTCGTCACCGAGGCCCTAAAATGCCACCAATAGTAAAAGCTGTACCAAGAGGAAATGCGTCATCGCAGCTTGGGCCTCCAGCCCAGGGGACATCGTGAGGAATGACCTGGAGCCGTATATCGCTGGGACAGAAGCAATCCATTCCCGCCTCTCCTATCTCTAGTCTGTCCTTCCCGTTTTAGGAATCTCACATTCCAAGACCAAATGCACTAGTCAAAAGACAAGTCACAGACATACTTGTCTAGTAAATCTCTACCCTCTCTCCTCCCCCTGGGGCTATCTCAGCAATTAAGATTCCAATTCCTTCAACAAGTACTCATTTTGCACTGACGATGTAGCAAGTGGATGGGGACTCATAATAACCACCTAAGATGGTCTGGAGTTTCCCCTCAGATGCTCAGTGCAGAGAGGGCTCACTCAGCAGCAGGTGTGATGGAAAGGAGCCCCAGCTTGGCAGTTGGACAGAATCGCTCTGTGACTTACAAGTCGTTTGATCTCAAATGACTTATTTCTCTCGGATTCGGTTTCTTCGTGTATATATTGGAGCTATTAATAGCTACGCTTTCATTCATTTAACAACTACTTGAGGTTCACTAAGAGGCAGCATGGTACTGTAGTGGAAAGAGCAAGGACAGGGGACAGACAGAACTGGAGCTGAACCCTACTTTTGCAATTATATTTCATTAAATCTAGGACGTCACACATTACAAGATGAACCATTATTTTATGTACCCCTATGAAAAAAAATGCTGCCAAATTCTGCCACAATGATTTCTTATCTCTTGGAATTGTATTTTATAGTTATTAAAAGAGCTCTTTTCGATTGACTGATATTTTGACATAGATTTTTATTACATATCACTCTTGCTATACATAAAAATGAAAATGTAAGCAAAATAAATTGGTCACGGTTGTCAAAGCCCTCTGACTAAAGACCACCAGAAATACACCTATAGTAAAAAAAAAAAGTTAGGTGTATTTAATTTCCTGCAGTAAAGGAGACTGCACCCTAGGGAAACTCTCACGCGTGTCTCCCTAAATTCGGGCTTTCCTTCCATGGTTCTGTGGAGGGATTAGGGAAGTGGGGACCGGTTCTGGATTGAATGCTGTCAAAAAACAGGAGCAATTCAGAGACTGGCTATCTTTATAATGTTTATCTAGGAGGCATGAGGATTCAAGCAGGGCCAGAGTTATCTTTGGTAAAGAAGCAGCAATCACTCAGAAAGGCGAAGTCATTGCTGTGGTCATGAAGGCGCCTCATCTATGTCTCATTATTTGTTCTGCTGGTAACATCACTGTCTGAATATCAGCAGGGCCACCTTACACTTTCTTGATATTCCTAAAACTTCACTTTGACGACCATTACAGAAAGCATCCCCATTTCAAAGATGTTAAAATACGGAGGGAAATGCTCATCCTAGATTGTTGAAATAGGATTCTGGCTGTATTACCTTTGGCAAGTAATTTAACCCTTTAAGCCTCAACTTCCTGCTCTGTAAAATGGAAACAATACCATCTACCACAGAAGACTTGTGAGGACTAAGAAATAATGTCCACTAAGTGCTTGGTATTAATATTGGGTGTGTCAGTCAGTCCAACCAGGGAAATAAGAACCACTTTAAGTACGTAAAACAGAGAACTTAATGCAGGGTATTGGTGACACTGGTGACAGAGGTGATGGAAGGGCTGAGAAGCCCAACAGGAGACAATGAGGCAACACAGAGATTAGCAAAAACAAGAAGCTGCCCACATTCCTCAACTGGAGGGGCAAATGGATGAGGGTGAGGGCCACGGTTCAAAAGCTGGAACCACAGCAGCCTCTCCAGTAGGAGCTGGAGCAACAGAGGAGCCTTATCAGCTGCTGAAGACCTGCCTGAGCCCGAGAAAGAGAAGAAATACCCAGGCTTCTTCCTTCCTCCTACCTTCCAGTCTCCTGCCACTGTCTCCCACTGGCCAAATCCAGGTCAAAGGCAGCTCTCCTGGAAGCCTGAAAAACTGCACCCTGTAGGACAATAAAGAGCAGAATAGGAGGGCTAGAAAGGAATCTGTCCCAAAGGATCGAATATGACCATTAGATAGAAATTAGTTAAACAGGCTTGGTAACATCTTTATTTGTAAAACCTTTAAAGTACTGGATATACTTGAAAGCAACTTACCCAAAAACATACTGTAATCCATACAGATTCCTTCACATCTCCTTTCTGCCCCCAACCTACTACACGATTCTGAATTACTTCTGCGTCTGGTCTGATACAGTGCATTTTAAGATGGATTTTCATTCTCAACTGCAATCTCATGAGGTCTGTACAGCAGAGGGAGAAGCCCACTCTGTCATCGAGGGAAAAGCTCACCCAGAGTAGGATTATGAGGCAGCAGCGTCATGGCAACTGGACTCTGGTCTTGGGGCTCTCAGGGATTTCTGTGTGACCTTGGAGGGGGTGGCAATCTCTGGACTCACGTTTAAAAAATGGAAATTCTAATCGGGGGTGGTTTGCGTGTGCACGCACTCCACTTGGCTCTTCATCTTTGCATTCCCTTGTCCAGAAGGCTCCACAATGTTTTTCGAAAAAAACGGTGAAGTGTCTAAGAAAACAGATAACGTGCCCAAGGTCACAGGCAAATCGGAAGGAATTCAGTCTCCAGTCTTCCCACGCCAAGCCCTCCGCCTAGAACAGTTAATCCTTTCCACTCCCCCACTGTTTTTTTTTCCCGCCCGGGGCATCTTCTGGCAGAGGGAGGCTGGTTCAGGGGAAGGCAAAAGCGACCCCGTTCAAAATCTGGGGGCACCTGGTAGCGCTCTCCATGCCAGCAAATACGCCCGACTGAAGTTTCAATGGAAGGCGACCCACGGGGCTCGGCCAGCCGGCTCAGGACGACCCCGCCTGGGGGAGCTCGGGCGCCCGCGCGGGAGGGCGGCCGAAGCTCGCGCGCCCTTCCCGCCGCGCTGCGGGTCCCCGGGATTCTAACGGAGCCGCGAGCCCGGGGCGGGGCCACACGCGATTGGCCGCGCGGGGTCGGGGGCGGGCTCGCGGCGGGCCGGCCGGGCGGGCGCCGACAATGAGCCTCCATAAAAGGGAGCGGCGGGGGTCTAGGGTCCCGGATTGAGCCCTCCCCGGCTGGGGTCCCGACGCGCTAGGTCTCGGGGAGGCCCGGACGCGCCCGTCGCAGGCTCGGCCGGCGGGCGGCGGGGAGGGGGCGGCGCGAGGCGGGGGCTGCGCGCCCGGGCCTGCGCGCCCGTCCTCCGGCGTCCGGTCACCGCCATCCCCCCGGCCGCACCATGGCCCTGAAGGCCGAGGGCGCCTCGCTCGACTGCTTCGAGGTGACGCTCAAATGCGAGGAAGGGGAAGACGAGGAGGAGGCCGTGGTGGTGGCCGTCATTCCGCGGCCCGAGCCGATGCTCAGAGGTGAGGATGGGAGGGGATCCCACTTCCGCGTCCCAGTCAGGGGCTCGAGCACCCCCGCACCCCTCTCCCGGGTCTGGAGCCCGAGCGTCCCCCGCCCCCTCCGGTCTGGGGCCCGGGCGCCCCCTTCCCCCTTTGGTCTGGGGCGCGGGCGCGCTCTTGCTCCGCCCTCCCCGGGGTTTGGAATCTCAGGCCTTCCCGAATTCCCCCTCCCCCGCCCCCGCCCAGGGTCTGGAGCCTTCGATTCACGCCCCGCGCGCTCCGGATCTTCCGGTGCCCGAGCACCCCCTCGCCCGGGCCCAGCACGAGCGGCCGGATTCCCGGCGGCGCTGCGCGTTTACGGCCGCGCTCTCCCGCCCCGCGGAGCCAGAGGCAGGCCCAGGGGCGGCGAGGCCTCCGGGCCCGAGGCTGGCGCGGCAGCAGGGTGTGCGATTCGGAGGATGGAAGCAGGTACCGCTGCCGCCCACCAAGAGGAGTATTTTTAAGGTTTCTCCACACGTAAAGCTTTCCTGCCCACCCCGTCTTCCATCCCCAGGCCTTCCACTTGAATAAGCCACAGGTGTCAGAGTCTAGAGCTTGGAGAAGGGGATTGCATATGGCACCCAGTGTGGGAAAAGAAGTGCTTGCTAGGGGGCCGTCGGCCACCCTGGGAGGAGATTGGCCTTCGGAGGGCGTTTGAGGAATAATCTGGGAACACTCGCCTTCCCCTCCCCCTTCGCCAATTTCTTTAGTTCTCAGGATCTTGTAAACGTAAGAAAACAAAGAACCACCTTAGTGGAAGACTTAATATTCATGAAAATGCAAATATCTTTTCATTCCCAGATATCTCTTCCCTTGGCGGGGGGGGGTGGGGGGGGTGGGGGGGGTGGACGGACAGTACCCAAAAGAGGTTGAAAGCCAGGCCATTCATTTAACCCGAGCGGACCATGGTGGTGCGTGCCTGCACTACCTCTCATCCTTTTTGGAATCAGGAGGGTTATAAAATAAATGAGGGAAATAAAGGCCAGTACCCTTCTCAGAGCTTTTGATTGAACAGAGAGTTTCTTTGCCTACTTCTGCTAGTATTTATTGAGTGCTCCGTGCCAGGCTGTCTGGGTTAATCCTCTCAACAACCCTGCAAGGGCGGCCTTATTCCCCACTGCTAGGGAGGAGGAAATAGATGTCCAGAGAAGTTAATTCACGCAACAAGTATTTATTGGGCACCTGCTATATGCCGGGCACTGTTTTAGGCTGGGCATGCTAATGGCTATCAACAAAGATGGAATTCTGCCCTTCTGGGAGGTGTATGTACTAATGACCAAAAATAGACAAACACAAATGTATAGTATGTCGGTGGCAATAAATGGTTCAGAGAACACCAGAGCAAAGTAAGGAGAGGGGTGAGTGTTTTATTTACAATATCGAATGGTCAGGAAAGGCTTCTCTAAGGTGAATTTTGAGCACAGACCCAAAGAAAGTGAAGGAGCAAACCTTGTAGATGGAGAAAAAGCATTTTAGGCAGAGAGAATAGCAAGTATAAAGGTCCTGAGGCAGAAGCTTCTTGAAAGGTTTGGGGTGGGAGAGAAAAAGGGTGAATTCAAGGTTTTTGGCCTGAGCCACTGGAAGGATGGGCTTCCCCTTTACTGAGATGGGAAGGCTGGGGTGCAGGCTTGTGGGAAATGGGGAGTTAAGGTTTGGACATGGCAAGCTTGAGATGTCTGTGACACAGCAGAGAGGTCAGGTAGAAAGTTAGACGTGTGAGTCTAGATTTCATGTGGGGGGGTGTCTGGCTGGAGGTATAAATGTGGGAGTTGTCAACAGGTGGGCAATGAGACCATCAGAGGAAGGAGGTAGACAGAAGGGGTCTAAGGATGTCATGGAGCGTTCCAGTGGTTCCAGATTGGAGGTTGAATCAGTCTCATCAAACATTAGTGACTGCCGCTACATGCCAGGCACTATGCTTGCTGCTGAATATAAAGGTGTGAAGGATCAGAAATGCGCGCTGTCATGGAACCTGCAGTGTAGTGGGGAGACCCAGTGAACAAGTACAGCACCTGTTCTGTCAGCTGGCGATATGTGCTGTAGAGGAAACGAAGCAGTGAAGAGGAACGGTGTGCTCGGAGGGGCAGATGGCAGAGAAGGCCTTGGTGAGAAGACGGTTTTTCAGCAACAGCCTGGAGAAAGTGAGGGAGCCACGCAGGTGTCTGAGAAGAGGTGATGAGGGAGGGAGATGAGGAGGAACAGGCACAGGTGACTGAAGACAGAAAGAAGTAAGAGAACTAACAGAAGGTGCTGCCCTGGAAGCCAAGTGACAAAAGTCAAGATGGAAGAAGTGATCGGTCAAATGAGGACGTTTAAGAACTGACCACTGGGTTTAGCATTGGTGACCTTGACAAGCTGTTTTGGAGGAGTGGTGGGAAAGAAAGCCGGATTGCAGCTAGGAGGTCAAGGTTCCTGCCCACAGTCACATGGGAGATAGCTGCAACCCAGCTGTGGAGCTGGATCTTCTGAGTCCAAGCCAATTCTCATACCCATTTCAAATGCCACCTCTTCCATGCGGTCCCCAGGTGTTGGCCTCCCATATTTGTATTTCATCCCATTGTCTCAGATGGTAGAGAGGTGAAGCCATGAGGGCTCACAGGCGTGTCACAGAAGCACTGAGCTGCCAGGCTAACGTGGGTCTGAACCTTCCTTCTTTGTCAAGCTGAACACGGTTCCTGCTCTGTCAGAACTTATGGTCCATGTGCACAAAGAGCAAGTGCCACTCAGACCCATGGGGATGCAGTCATGGCTGCAGATGCTCTGGGAGTATTGTGGAAGGGGAGGCTAGTTCTGACCGAATGGGGTGGCCTTTTGAAGAGGCCTCAACAGGTGGAGAAACAGGCATGTGTGTCTTTCACTGACGGGAGGCTCATTGCCATCCTCATCCACAGGAAAGCATGCACCATGGCCTGCAAATCAGATATGGATACAGTCAGCTGTCAGGAAGGCCTCACAGGGGTGACGATTTGGGCAGGGCTGTGAAGGAAGTACAGGAATTTGCTAGACTCATCAGAGAGGTCCAGATGGGCCAAGGCTGAAGACATGCAAGAACATAGCCTATTGGAAAAACACATCTGGACCTATTGTCCGAGACTAGATTGAAAGAAGGTATAGAGGTGAAGTCGTGGGATAACAAGGTACATACGTTGTGTTTAGTGTGGCTCGTGCCTTGTGGGCTCCAGGGGAAGGGAGAGAAAGACTTTGCGGGGGAACGCTCATCCTCCCAACACCATACCACCAGTTTTGGGGAGTCACGTTCTGAGTATTCTTTGCCGTGGGCACCTTTACTGATAACATCCTCTTCTCCCTCCATAGTGGCCCAACAGGAGAAGACCCCACCACCTAGGCCCAGCCTGCTGGAGGCAGGTGGCGATGGCTGTGAGGAGCCCAAGCAGCAGGTGTCTTGGGAGCAGGAGTTCCTAGTGGGGAACAGCCCAGGAGGCAGTGGGCGGGCGCTGTGCATGGTGTGTGGGGCCGAGATCCGGTCCCCATCGGCGGACACAGCGCGCACGCACATCCTGGAGCAGCATCCTCACACCCTGGACCTGAGCCCTTCCGAGAAGAGCAACATCCTGGAGGCCTGGAGTGAGGGGGTTGCCCTTTTGCAGGATGTCAGAACTGAGCAGCCATCCCCACCCAACTCAGGTAGCTGGGCCTGGGGGGGGGTGAGGGGTGGAGGAAAAAGTCGGACCCGTTGGAGCACTTGGAGTTCACTGGGCATTTGCCCCCTTCAGACTCAGGCCAGGATGTCGGTGCTGACCCGGACTCTGACCCGGACCCTGCCAAAATGCCAGCGGAGATTGTCGTTCTCCTTGACTCTGAGGACAACCCATCCCTCCCCAAAAGGACCCGGCCCAGGGGCCTCCGCCCCCTTGAGCTTCTCGGTCAGTCATCCTGAAGCCAGTGAGGCTGAGTTGCCGGGAGAGGGGAGCACAGGCCCTGTGTTCTGGGTGGAGAGAGGCCTCTGGGCAGGTGTGTTTGGCACCTGGGTGCCATTCTGGGTGGAGAGAGGCCGCTGGGCAGGTGTGTTCGGCACCTGGGTGCCATTCCGAGGGGGAGGGAGGCTGCTGGGCAGGTGTGTTTGACAGCCATGAGGTTGCAGGGTTCAGGCATGGCATCTTAAAAAGATGTAAGACCTTTTCTTTGTGCAGCTGCCCCTGTCACAGAGCCAGGAAATAAGAAGCCCCGTGGTCAGAGATGGAAGGAGCCTCCTGGGGAGGAGCCAGTCAGAAAGAAAAGAGGCAGACCCATGGCCAAAAACCTGAACCTGGACCCAGACCCCGACCCAGGTGAAGCGGGCGGGGGGGGGCAGGCGGGGGCTCTGGCTGCGGGGGTCCAAGAGGAAAGCTGAGCCAGTGAGGGTGGGGTAGGGCTCAGGCCTTTGGATTCTGCCCTCAGTGGGTTAGGCAGCCAGGCCTCCTGGACTCATAGTTCCGTCCTGTCCTCCCTTCCAGACCCCCCATCACCCGACTCGCCCACAGAGACTTTTGCAGCTCCCCCCGAGGTCCGACACTTCACTGACGGCAGCTTCCCCCCCGGCTTCGTCCTCCAGCTCTTCTCCCACAACCAGCTCAGGGCCTCAGACAGCAAGGACTCCCCCAAAGAGGGGAGAGCAGCAGGAGGAGTCCTTCCCCAGCTGGAAAGCCCCTCTCCAGGTGAGCTCTGGGGGGGTCAGGCAGGCTGCGTCCTTGGGGTCTGGCCTCTGCGAAGCAGCTCTGCAGCAGAGCCCAGGGTAGAGGTGGTTGGTGCTGAGGTCCCCTGGGAGACGGGGCCAATGGCAGGTGGATTTGAGTGACGGAGGCTTACCAGAGAGCTGAGCTTTTCTGTGAGCTTTGTGGGAGTATCTTGGAGTTAGTCCTTAGATTGGGTAGGCCAGTGCTCCTGGAGCCCAACACCCATTACCACACTTAAAGTTGATTCCAGCTGAGCCTGAGAGGGGCCCACCTTGCCCTGGTGGAACAGCGGCTAAGTGTGGCCGTTCACAGGAGAATAGACCAGTGGTGAGCACTTAGCGTTTACCGCCACAGGAAAGGCAGCTCAGTGAATTGCCTAACGAGAGCAGGAAGCGCCTGTGTTTGTATTGAGTCCTCAGATTTTAATAAACACTTTTATATGTAGTTGTGCATTGGGCCCTTAGAAAAATATCTTTTCCAGGTGGAGAGGCTGAGTTTCAGAGTGGTGGTTCCTTTTTCCCCACGGTCCTTGGTTTCCTGTGGCTGTTTGTTGTAGCAAATTACCACAAACCTAGTGGCTTTACAACACAGACTTAATTGCTTTTCAGTTCTAGAGGTCAGAGGTCTGGAATGGGTCTCAATGGGCTAAAATCCAGGTGTGGGCAGGGCCGTGTTCCTTTCCAGAGGCTCTAGGGGGAAGCCCATTTTCTTGCATTGCCCAGCTTCTGGAGGCCATCTGCATTCCTTGACTCGTGGTCTCCTTCCATTCTGAAAGCTGCAGTGGCCAGTAGAGTCTCCCACAATGCCATCTTTGGTTCCGACTCTTCTGCCTCCCTCTTCCTCATTTAAGGACCCTGTGATTACAGGGAGCCCACTCTGATCATCCAGATAGTCTCTTTAAGTCAACTGATTAGCAACGTTAATTCCATCTGTGGTCTTAATTCTCCCTTGCTGTGGAGCACACCATATTCACAAGATCCTGGGGATTAGGACATGGACATCTTAGGGGACTGATGTTCTGCCTTCCACAGTCACATGACCAAGTAGGGGCAGAATTCGGATGAGACTAGAATGTGTTCCAGGAGGGCAGGGCCTGACCCTGGTTCCTCTTGGTCTTGCCAGGCACTGCTCACAGCCTCTTGGGCTCAGGAAATGCTTCTTGAAGGAGTGGATGAATGACGCAGAGGGTGCCTTGTCCCAGCCTGTCTGAAATATGTGTTTGGAGTTAGAGCCCCAAGAAAGATGCCCCACGAGGTGCTGGAGGCTCCCCAGAGCAGGGCTCTCAGAAAGGAGGTGTGCTTTTTGCATAAATATAAAAGGAGACGTGTCACTTTGCCAGCCCCACCTCACTCCCCAGTGGTGACCACTGTTCGTAGTTTGGTCTCACAAAGCTCTGTATGTGTACATGCACACATGCAATTCCATTTATTTTTTACCAAAATGGGCTCCGCTTTTTCTGATCTCGAGGCAGGCCTTGTCCCTTCACGTAGATCGTGGTTTTAATTGTCTCAGGTTTCAGCTTGAGTCACATTCCACCTGCCTCCCTGAGACACTGTGCTCAGCTTGGACTTGAGCGAGTCCTGAGTCTGTCCATCTCTCCAGTGGATCGCTGTCCTAAACGGCTGACCTCTTCCACTGTTTAATGGGTCTTCTGGTTTCATTCTTGAAAAGGAGCCTTCATTTCGAGTCCTGGGGTACCCTGTGCCCAGACTCCACCTATCTGGAGTGGTGAGTAGCTGAGAAGGGAGTCCTTGAGATCGCAGGTTCATGTGGGGCAAGTGGGCCAAGCCTGAGACTCGGGTTCCACAGGCTGATTGAATGATGTGAGAGGGATGGAGGAGGCTGAGAGGTGTTCTCAACGGTGGCAGGGTCTATGGAGGTTGGAGGTGGCCCAGACACTGCTGAAGACGCTAAGTAATGCAGCCACAAGTGTACCTGCAGCCCATCCCCAAGGGAGGCACTCTGGCAAATGACATGAGTGAGGCAGCCTTTGTCCCCAAGAAACTCGCTGGGGGCACAGGTCCGAGGCAGTGGAGCAGATAGGGAATAGTGGGGCCTGGGGGTGGTTCTGTGCAGAGGCTCCAGACCAGGGGTTTCAGGCTGTTTCAAGGACCCAAAGCTTGGACAGATTTCTCAGAATCCTGGGAGGCTTCAACCAGAATGTCTTCACTTTGAGTTGCTTTATGTATTGAGGTTCTCAGAAGATTTTATTTGAATAAAGATCCTACCAGTTTAAAAAAGAATTCTAAAACTCAAGGATTTAGAAGTTGGAAAAGGTCACTGTGGTCAGGTCAGCTGAGCTGATGGTTATGAGTGTGAAGCAGTCAGGGAAAACTTTCTAGAACTTTCCAAGGGCCTTGCAGGATGAGGGTGGGGAAGGTGTCCAGGCCAGGAGAGAAGGTGGGTCCTGAGGGCCCACTCACACCCACAAATAGTGGAAAAAAGAGCCTTTTTGTCTTATTGGTGTTTAATTTGAGTAGGACCTAGCGATCTGGCTTAGAATACCTTGGCCAGACCCAGTATGTTTCCAGGCTGGACCAAGGAGAAAAAAGTGTGTGTGTGTGTGTGTGTCTGTCTGTCCGTCCCGTGTTCCCCTGCCCCAAGAGCAGGGTCTTTGCTGTGGTCACTGCTGTAGCAGCTAGAAGAGTGGCTGGCACAAAGAAAGCCCTCAGTGAAGATTGGTTGAAAGATAAGTGGATGGCGGCTCCCTTCAGTTGTCATTCTGGTGGTGACATTTCCAGAGTCGCTGCTCAGAAACAAGCCATAGTGAGGAACAAGAGAAATGGACTCCGGCCTGCTCTCTGGAGAAGGTGTGCGTGTGTACGCACACACGCACAGATGAGGAGGAAGCGGGGGGATTGGGGCTGGGCCAGAAGGGAAAGAGGGGCAGTTCTGGGGTTGGGGTGGCCAAAGAGGCTCAGCTTGTCCAGTGCCCGATAAATCTTCCTGGCTTGCTCTTTTGTGGTCCTGGGCTCTGATCACGCACGGTTTCTGAAAGAGCATTTCTACCACGTCTTAGGCCACACTTCCCTGACCCCACCCACCCACACTTCTGCCCTCCTTGCTACCAGAAAGAATTGGCACTTAATTCCACTGCTTTGAGAAGTCTCTACTTTGTGACCTCTTACTATATACTGGACTGTTGACATGTTAATATGTTATCTCTTTAAATCCACAAAACTACCACATAAAGTACTATGATTTCCATTCACAGAAGAGGAAACTGAGCCGTGGGGAGGTTAGGTACCTTGTTCAGGCCACTCGCCCGGGGCAGCCTGTGTGTGTTTCCGCTGCACCCACACAGACACCCCGCCCGCAGTGCCAAGAATCATGTCCACCTGCTCCCACCCACCCTCCAGCACCCAGGCCACACATTCTGCCTTCTGTCCCGCTCCTGTAACTGCCCTGCTCCTGGCAAAGGCTCGCCCTTCTAGACCATCGCCAGAGCCCATCCCGTCCCCTCTTCCCTGCTGTCAGTTCTCTGTCCCATCAGTTTTTTCCTCTCTTCTGGATCTTCCCCAGCAGCCTGCACAAAGCTATTATTTCTGCCGTCTGGATCCCCTGTCCCTCCCCAGCCACCGTCCCATTTGTCCCCAAACCTTTCAGCAAAGCTGGAAAGCGTTTTCTGTACTAACCGCCTCAGTCTCTCTCTCGACTGGCCACTCCAGTCAAACTCAACGTTGTCGCCACCCCACACTGAAATTACTTTTTCGGCAAGGTCACCATTGACTTCCATAAAATTAAATCCAGTGGCCGGTTCTCAGTCCTTATCTTTCCTGATCTGGCAGGAACGATGAACCCGGCCCTCCCTCCGTCCTGTGGAGACACTTTGTGCCCCTGGCTTCTTGGGCAGCAGCTGGCCTCATTTTCCACCTGCCTCACTGGCTCTTCTGTTTCTCTTGCTTGTTCGTTCACAGGTCCTCAAGTTGGATCCTATTATTGTCTTTCTTCCCCCTTCTAGAATGTAAGCTCCTTCAGGTCAGGGTGTTGGTCTGTGGTACCCAGTGCCTGGCACAGAATAGGGGTTGCTTCTGTATTTGGTGAACAATGACTGATTAAATGCCCAACCCTGGGTCCGGGTCTTCACTTGCTCCCTGGATTGTCCCATCCAGGTTCACAGCTTTGAGTACCATTATGTGTTCACAATGCCCACCTTTACTGCTCCAGCCTGGGCCTCTCCCTGGGGTTCCAGCCTCTCTTCCTGTTGCCCATGTGGCATTTCTAACTGGCTGTCTAGATCTCTCAAACGCAGCATATCCATGTGGAACCCTCATTTGCCTCCCCTCACCCCCAGCTACTCTGCTCCTCCTCAGCCTCTTCTGTCTCTCAAACCCCACATCAACCCGTCAGCGAGCCCTCTTAGCCCCACCTCCAAAGACGTTCAGAATTCGCCCTCCTGTCACCACCTACACTGCTGCTACCCCAGTCCATGCCAACTCCTGCTTGGTTCCTGTACCAGCCTTCTAACTGGTGCCCTGGCTTCTGGTCTCTGCCCGCTGTGGCCTGGTCTCACACAGCAGCCCGTGTCCCTGTTGAAAACCCAAGCAGGAGCCGGTCGCTGCTCTGCCCAGAGCCCTCCAGTGCTGTTCTCACTGCGCTCCAGATACAGGCCAGACTCCTCGCGGAGACCAGGGATCCTCACCCCGAGATCTTGACCTCTCCCACCCCACCCGGCTCACGCTGCACAGGCACTGGCCCCACTGATCCTACAGCAGCAGGCATGCTCCAGCAGGGTATCTGCTCCTCCTGCCTGGAATGCTGTTCCCTCACCTGTCCAGATAGCTGACTCCTCACTTCCTGTACATCTTTGCTTACTTACTGCGCATTTTATTTGTTTATCGGGTCTCACCACTAGAACATAAATTCCAAGGCCACCTGGTGGGCCCCAGGCACTGCTGTACGCCTTGGGACAGGAACATTGTGGGGCACAGCGTAGTTGCTCTGAAGTCACTGTTGGATTAAGGAACAAATGGATGGGGTTCAGCCTGCCCTCAAGAAGCTTACAGTTTGTCAGGGAGACAAACCAGCTTATGCGAATACAAAGCAGAATTTGCTCAGTTGTACAATCCAGTGGCAGTCGTCATCTTAACCCCAGCAAACTGTACAGCAAAATTGTTCGTGTTTTCTCTGCCACGTTTTAAGTCATCGTGTCTCTAAAAACAAGATAGAAGAAAACCGCAAGCTAGTCTTTCTGGATCCAGACATTGCAACAATTGAAATCACCATTTTCTGGTTTTCTTTTCAGTGTAACTTTTGCACGTGCCCATGTATGCAAGTCTTTTCAGTTTTGAGGAATAATTAATGTTTATCCAGGGGATGCTTTTTGTAGCTGCACAATAGCTGTCTGCAGTCCACTTTCTGCTATCTTGAGCCTGGATTTGCCCAGTGTGGTAGCTTCTCCACACATCTGGGGTGGACATCTGATCCCTGTGTGGTAGGTAATGGCTCTCAGGAGATGAGGAGCCAGATTGAGGTCGTAAAGCAGAGCTGGGATGCTAACCCAGGGCTCTCTGCCCACTGCTCTCTTCTCTACCGTGCATATTCACTCAGAGCTCTTTGGTGGGCAAAGCCCTGTCTTCCTCTGCTTTGGGGTGTTCCCCACCCAGGGCAGAACCTGTCAGGCTAGGATGCCCACTAAGTTTCAGATGAAGTGGAGTCAGCTGAAGGTAAGAGTTGAGGGAGGACTACAACACTGAGCGTCCATGTGCCCAAATACAGGAGGGAGGGAGGGAGGCTATGGAGGGCGTCGGGCTTAAGCCTAAGGGGCCGTGACCTTGTTTTCTGGTTGGTAGTGATCCTTGGATGAACCAAGAGTGGAGCTTCCCATTGTCCTTTGGCTTCCCCTCATACCACGCACCGGGCTGTGGAAACAAGGGCCTGGAAATGGGGGTGCAGTTTGCAGAGGCCTTCAGGGAGCATCCTGGTGGTGGGGTGTCTGGAGGGCCCTGACTCTGCTCTCTGCTCCCATCCCTGCCCAGCTCCCCCTCCGGGGCTTCGTGGGACGCTGGATCTCCAGGTTATCCGCGTGCGGATGGAGGAGCCCCCGGCAGTCAGCCTCCTGCAGGACTGGCCCAAGCCCCCCCAGGGCACCAAGGGTGTGGGAGCAGGTGACACCCCAGACTGGCCCCCGGTTCTGTCAGAATCCAGCACCACTGTTGGGGGGCAGCCAGAGGCAGGGGGTGGTGTGTAGGTTCTTGGTTTCCCAGGGAGGCGGGGTGGGAGGAGGCAGTGTCCCCCTTTGGCTTATCACTCAGCTACCCTGCTGGGCCACCTGGTGGAGAGAGTAAAACCAGGTGTCAGGGCAGGATGGATGAGCAGAAGGGGGCGGCATCCACTCTTCTGGGGGCACTGGGAAATGTCTGCCCCTGGCCAGGCCCTGAGGTGGGCATGGGTGACTGAGGGCCGGTGTACGGTAGGGCATTGGGCCTGTGGAGAACACCCACCCCAATCCTTTTGCTGACCCAGACCTCTCTGTCCCCCGTTCCTCCTCCCACCCTCTCTTACCCCCCCTTCTCCCTTGGCACAGTGCCTTACACAAGAGGTTGTCATAACGGGGTTTGAACCGAGTCCCACTACCTCGGGGGACGCCTCTCCTCCCCCACCTGTTCAGGCCTCTAAACCAGGAGGCCTCCATTACCTCTTTCCACTCCATCCCCACAGGAGGCCCAAGCAGCCCTCCTGGGGGTTCCATTCATTCCCACTCTCCTTTTCACTTGTTTTCCTGTTGTATATATCTCCTTTGTTGACAATAAATTATTTTTTTTTATTAAGAGAGTTCCGTCTTGGCCATCATTGGGGGAAGGGGTTTGCTACCAGGACATCTGGCCTCCTGAAGCGACCTTAAGGGGCAAGAGGGCTTGAGAGATTGTCCTCGGTGGGAGCCAGAAAGCCACCCACCCCAGAGGGTGGGGCAGGGCCAGGGTAGGGCTCTGTGGAGCCTGAGGACTGGGGCTGACTTGGTGTCAGTCACAGATGGTCACCTCGTGCCCTCTCCTTACCACTGCCCTCGAAATGGGGTCAGAAACATCCTTGACATTTTGTTCCTTCTGACTCACTTGGTAAGCCTCTGTCCAAGAGAGGTCTCTGACGGGGGACCCAGGGGCACCACACCCTGGGAGCTGAGACTTAACCTGACCTTTCTGAAGTGAAATGGTTGTGTCCAGCCTGCAGAGGGAAGAGATGCCCTGTGCCCCATGATGGGGAGGCACATGGGTCCTAAAGGCAGTCCTGCCTTCTCCAAGCTTTCAGCTCCACACACAGCCTCCCAGCTCCGTCCCACCCTCTTTTTAGCTGAATTAAACCCAAACCTTTGCCTGGTTTCCCTGTTCCGTGAGTCAGAAGATGGCCCACTTTGAGTGTCTTCACCAGATTTCTTACCCTCCTCAACCGGCCATCACAGGCCAAATCTGTGTGAGGTCTTGTTTTTCCCCTCTGGTGTTAAGGGAGCTCCCTCTCAGACCCCCAATTCCACGTCCCATTGAGAATCTAGGGGCAAGTGGGATTAAATAGGACAGTGCTCCTGATAAACACCTCACATGTGGGCAGAGGGGGCGTAGGGAGGACTTGCAGGGCAGTTGTTCACATTCAACACTGACCCAGCTAGGTTTTGAAACTGACCAGAAAGCTAATCTCTAAATCAGGAAGGATCTGGACATGAGCCCGCTGTGCTATGTGCTTGTCTGAGCTGGTGTCATCCGTGGGCCAGGCCGGGTGTGAACGATCTCACAGCGTGGCAAGCTCGTGAGACTCAGTCCTTTCTCCCCATCCGACACTTGGAGCCCAAGGAAGTGTGGGGCCCTTGTCAGGGGAGATTAGAAGACGCATGGCGGGCTGTGGTGGAGAAAAGGCAGCGGGCAGAGGTTCAGGAAACTGTCTAGGGTGGCTGCTGTGTGATATCGGGGGCCACGGAACACCGCATGTCTCCACCACCATTTCTGCAAAACTTACATCCTACCTGACAGGAAAGAATAAACAATGCTGAAAATCTGGCTCTGAACCGCAAATATGAGTTATTGCAGGTGATTTTTGTCCGTCTTTTCAATGGTGTGGCTGTGTTTACATTTATACCGATGTGCTTTTAAACAGCGTGGCTGTGTTGCTGGATGTCCCCAATTGAGAAAACGTATGTAAAAGCTCGTTGTAAACTCGTGAAGTTAAACGCGTCTTTGCTGCTGTTAACGTGATGGCCGGTTTGGCCCACTAGACTGTGAGCTCCTCCTGGGCAGGGACTTGGTTGCGTTGACTTCGTTTGCTAGAGCCCCGTGTGGGGCCTTCACATAGTAGGTGCTCAATAAATCTCTGTCGAGTGCCCTCTAGGTGTGTTTTCTTGTGCCATGTTTTTCAGTGCGAGCTGGTCCCTGGAGGGCAGTTCTCTGCACAGGAGGGCTGCCACGGTGACTGCGGCTGGCCTTCCAGGACTTCAGCCCCGCATCCCAGCCAGCAGGGGTCTGCCCAACCTGGGCCGGATCCTAGGGACTATATATAGAGTGGGTGTGGCTGGAGGCTGCCTGTGGCACCTCTGGGCTTCCAGGGAGAAGTGGAGAGAGGGAGCCGAGGGCATGATTCCAGCCAGAGTTCAGAAGGAAGTTTGAACGGAGGTGACTAATGGCTTGGGGTTCCCCCCAACCGGAGCCACTGCAGCTGATTGCCTACAGCACCGAGAAAGCCTCCCTCATAAATATCAACGATCCAGCGGCTGATGGTCGCAACTTTCTCCAGCTGTGATGCTAAGAACCAACCAGAACTTTGAGTGAATGGCAGGGGAAGAGGGTGCTGCTGCCTCTGACTCCTGAGCCACACTCCCGTGCTCTTCGTCTTCAATACTTTGTGCTCCAAAGCTGGCCACCTCCTGCCCCTCCCAGTTGCCCTCCTTGGGGTCCAGGTCACGGAGATCTTTTTGGATACCAGTGATAGTCCTGTGGGCAAAGCCAGTCTGAGACAAGGGAAGAAGCAGCCCCTTCCCTCCTTGAAGAGAAAGTGGAGCATGTAAGGGTGTGGTTGGGCAGGGGGGACACTGGGCCCCTGTGCAGCACCCCAGTGGCATCATTGGTGTGGTCCAGCTCTGTGGCTTCTCCAATCTGACCTCCCTTTCCTCTTCATAAAATGCAGCTGTCACCACCACCCCCAACACACACACACACACACACAGCTGGGCTGCTCTGTGGCTCAAATGAGACTGCATTCGGAGCCCTTTGTAAACTGTAAAGTCCTGCACACCCCTGAGGTGTGGTAGAAGGATGGGGGGCTGAGATGGGAGAGCGTCTCTGATGGGATTGCACCATCTCTGTGTCTGTCCCCCACGCACCAATCTGTTGGGGAGGGGGTGCCCAGCTGACCTCCCCAAGGGGACTAACAGGGAGGGGCTGCTGCTTGCAGGTGCAGTGACAGGCAAGGTGGCTCCACAGCACCCGGTGTGTCTGTTCTCCCACTTCCTGGAACCAGGTGCTCAGCCCAGAGCCTTCACACCGCAGAATCTGGTCGGTCCCTTTCCCCCCTGGAGGGAACAGCCTCCAGAGAAGGAAGTTAGCAGGTCTTTTGGCCTCCCCAACGCCGTCAATGCCTCAGATCTTGGCCCCCAGGTCTAGGAGTCCCGAGGAAGCAGGAGCAGCAAGGGAGCAGGGGGCTGGGGTGACCACCCTTCAGGGCTCAGATTCCACAAACATGAATAAAGGCCCCCATGGGCAGGCACTGTGCTAGGAACTGCGGAGAGCAGACAGGACACCCGCCCTGATCTCTACTGTGGGTCACCCCAAATGTACCCGTTGTATGACTGAGGAAACGAGGCACAGAGAGCTGAATGGGATGACTTGCCTGCCATTCCAGGGCTGGTAAAGAAGCAGAGCCGGGCTGAGTCCAGGGATCTTATTTCCTGTGCTACGCAGCCTGTTTCTGCTTTAGGAAAACCCTTGGGAGCCTGGGCACCCGTGGTAGATTCAGGGTGTGGGGGGATGGACTCAGGTGGGAGTGGGAAGGTCATTCACAGTGACAAATCCTCAGCACCCCCTTTGCTCCATGAGATATTGTGATTTATAAAAAATGTATGTATTTGGTCATTCAGACGACCAAAGTATATTTCTCAGATATATTTGGTTTTCATCCACAATTCCTGGCTCACAGCTTCCAAAACCCTTGGAATTTCCTGCGTGATAAGAGGAGGGAGCATCTTCTATATTTGCTCTCTTGTCCTCAGTTCCTGAAATCTCTGCAGAGACATAAAGGTGAAATGGGAGTCTTGTTATTCATAACAAGCCGTTTCCACCACAACTGGGTTTATGTTAATGAAGGTGACTTTTGCAAAGCACGTGAGGGTGGGGGCTGGTTGCCAAGGGAGCCGACCATGTGATTACAGGATTGGAACTTTCAGTCCCACTCCCTGACCTCCGTGGAGGGGAGAGGGGCTGGAGGTTGAGTCAATTCCCAATGGCCAACAATACAGTCAATCATGCCTATGTAATGAAACTTCCATAAAATCCCAAAAAGACGGACTTTGGAGAGCTTCCGGGTTGGTGAACACGTGGAGATTTGGGGGGAGTGGTGTACCTAGAGATGGCATGGAAGCTCTGCACCCTTTCCCCATACCATGCCCTGTGCATCTCTTCCATCTGGCTGTTCCTGAGTTGTATCCCTTTATAAGAAACCTGTAATCCAGTAAGTAAAATGTTTTTCTGAGCTGTGAGCCGCTCTAGCAAAAACCCAAGGAGGAGGTCGTGGGAACCTCTGATTTATAGCCAGTCGGTCAGAAGCACAGGTAACAACCTGGGCTTGCGACTGGAGTCTGAATTGAGTTGCCAAGGCAGGGGCCACTGGAATCTCCAATCTATAACCGATCTGCAGAAGCACAAGTAACAGCCTGGGCTTGTGACTGGCGTCTGAAGGGGTGGGGGTAGTCCTGTAGGATTGAGCCCTTAGCCTGTGAAATCTGATACTGTCTGGGTAGATTGTGTCAGAATTGAGTTGAATTGTAGGACCCGCAGCTGGTGTCCGCGAATTACTTGTTGTATGTGTGGGGAACCCCACCCCGCCGCGTGTAGGAAATTGGGTCTCCCATCACCTATTTACTCCAGCACTCTGATGGTGGTGCCCACTGCCCTTGCCAGGCCATTTCCAGAGTCACCCAGGTCCTGCTGGGAGCACACCCTGTGCCTGGCAGTGCCAACTGAAGGGGCTCACCACGGACACGGAAGGCTGCTCATCTCACCTATCCCAGGTGACAGTGTCTGGGAACCAAGCTGAGGGCTTTGAGGGTGGAGGGAGTCCTGCTCCTCACCTGCCCCTTTTCCAGAAGGTGGCTCCTGTGCCCCTGGGTAAACCCTGCCTGCTGGCCCTGGCCTCACTCAGAGACCTCTGACCCTGGCTCAGGCTGGGCTCCATATTCAGAGGCTGCAAAAGCAGTGACTGATACATGATGTCCACATGAGCCTGGGCCACTCTAGGGGGCAGGGCACGGCAGGGGATGGGGGGAGTTCCTAGGGGCGGGTCCTCTTGCCCACCATGGCAGCCACATCTTCCTGGGTGAGCGGTTTGCGTCGGAGAGACGCCCACAGCCCTCTGAGATCAGAACTGCGGTGGAGACAGCTGTACGTGGACAGCAGTTCAGAACTCAGGCTCAAGAGGCTCAGAATTCACGCAGACTCAGACCCGCAGATGCGAGCCAGGTGAGATGCATGCCTTCTTCCAGGTGCTGAGAATACAGCCGTGAATGAGAGAGACAGCCCCAGCTCTCCTGGCACCCCCACTCCAGGGGAGACAGACAGCAACCTAGGAGGGTCTCAACATGTCTGGCTGGGATGAGCGCCAGGAAGAAAAACGGGGCCTGATGGGGGGGGGGGGGCGCTGTTTGTTCTTTCTTTTCTTTCTTTCTTTTTTGATCATTTGCAAACATCCAAAAGAAAAGAGACACGGCGTAATGAACTCCTATGTATCCAGCTCTGATAAATACGTCCAATTTTGGTTACCTTTATCTCCTCTCATCCCCCTCCCTTCTGGAATATTTTATTTTATTTTTTAAACAAATTGCTTATTTTATTTTATTTTTTTGTGAGGAAGACCAGCCCTGAGCTAACATCCATTGCCAATCCTCCTCTTTTTGCTGAGGAGGACTGGCCCTGGGCTAACATCCGTGCCCATCTTCCTCTACTTTATATGGGACGCTGCCACAGCATGGCTGACAAGCAGTGAGTCGGCAGGCGCCCTGGATCCGAACCCGCGAACCCTGGGCTGCCAAGCGGGAACCAAACCGCTGCGCCACTGGGCCGGCCCCTGGAATATTTTAAAGCAAATCCCAGACAGTATATCATTTAATCTGTAAATAGATCTGTTTGTATCTCTAAGAGATTCAGACTCTTTTCAGTAAAACGTATCATTATCACACTTTAAAAATGAATAATCCCTTAATGTATCATCTAATATCCCGTCAGTGTTCACATCCCCAATTGGTCCATAACTATCTTTCTTAAAAATTTTTAATTGTGGTAAAATACACACAACATAAAGTTGATCACTTAACCACTTTTATGTGTGCAATTCAGTAGTAAGTGCATTCACGTTATGCGACTGATCTCCAGGACTCTTCCATGAATATCTTTTTACAGCTACTTTGTTTGAATCAGGATCTAAGCTCGCTCCACCCTTTACATTTGGTTGATAGGTTCTAACCTGTAACAGCCTTTCTTTCCTCGTTTTTTCCTCATTTCTTTTCTTTTTTCTTGTTGAAGGACACAGTGACATGTTCCATAGACAGAATTTCCTCCATTCTGGATTTGGCTGATCGCATCGCCATAATGTTTAACCTGTTCATCCAGAAGGATGCAATTTTGAGTTGGAGGCTAGAGAGGGTTCCTCAGGAGGAGACACGTAAGCAGAGAGAGAGCCACGCAGTTAGGTAGGGAAAGGAGCTCCAGGCAGAGGGGACAAGGAATGGCGAAGCTCTGTGACTTTCATTCCCCAGGGATTCACTGACAGCCTGCTACGTGCCAGGCGTGGGTAAGGCATCAAGGACACCACCGAGAACCAGAAAATGTCCCTGCTCTTCTTGGGGCTGGGGACCTCAGGTACTGTCCTCCAGGGGAGGGTGGCAGGTGGGGAAAGCAGGAATGTTCCTCCACAGACACCCTGCCTGCCGGCTCCAGGAGCAACTGCACAGCTTTGGGTATGTGGGGACCTCATCTTGGCACACTGGTAAGTCTTGGCTGACCTGCCCCCCCACCTCCTCCAACAGCCAGTTAGAGCCCCGCACGCCAGCTGGTACCAACTCCCCTTTGCCAGCTCCACGTCTGAGGCTGCTGTTGGCCCAACCAACATCCCCACAAGACAAGAAACTCCTTGAGGGCCAGTCTTTTCCGTGCCTCCACGGGCTGCTCCTATTTCCGCCAGTCATTCCTGACATCACTTTGCTTATCTTTGGGATCCAACTCAGCATCACCTCCTCTAAGAAGCCCTCCTTACTGCTCCCTTCAGTCCCCATGCTCCCACAGGCCCCAGATCATCGGCTCTGGGTATCCCCCGCCGAGCCCCATTAAAAATCGCCCACTCCTGCTTTCTCCTTTGCTTCTCACAGGGCCTCTGCAACATAGCAGCCTGGCTCTCCATCCTGGAGGTGGCAGAACCCTGCCCGTGGACAGTGAGCCAGTGTGGGAGTGGGGGTTGGTCCAAAGGGCACCTCCTCCCAGGAGAACAGACGCCGAATGTGGCCTCCTGCCCGAAGCCCCTCCCAATCCCTAAACCCCTCTCCCCCCCAGGTTGGTATGCAGTGGTCTCCGTGGGCAGCTGGACCTTCCTACTGCACTGTAGGAACATATGAGCAAGGCTGGCAGGGACACTGTCCCCTCCATCCCAGCCACGGGGCCAGGTCACGGGCGAGGAAGAGTGAGAGGGACGTCATTGCTGGGTTAAGGGTTTTGCAGAGTGTCTTAGTCCTTTCGGGCTGCCGTAACAAAACACCATAGACTGGGTGGCTTATAAACAACAGAACTTTATTTCTCAGAGTTCTGGAGGTGGGAAGTCCAAGATCGAGGTGCTGGCAGAGCCCGCTTTCTGGTTCACAGATGGCCATCTTCTCGCTGTCCTCACATGGTGGAAGGGCCGGGGAGCTCTGTGGGGTCTCTTTTATAAGGGCACGAATCCCATTATGCCCATCAGGTCATGCGGAGCCCTCATGACCTAATCGCTTCCCAAAGGCCCCACCTCCAAATACCATCACCTTGGGGTTAGGATATCAACATGTGAATCTTGGGGGGACACACCGGTCTACAGCATTATAGAGGACCCCACAGAGAGCAAAGAGTGCAGCTCCCTATCATTGTACAGACAAGGAGCCTGAGGCCCCAGGCTGGGAAAAGTGTTACTTGATGGCTCACATCCATCAGTAACAGCTGGACCAGAACGGGCTCTCATTTCTGACCATGTTCTTCTGGGAAGTGGGAAGGATAAAGCAGAGAGACTTAAAAGAAGACTCAGGGAGGCTGGCAAGAGTATGCCCGATAATAACAGCAGCCCACACAGAGCGCTGGCCGTCCACCAGGCTCTGTCTGAGCATGTGTCATAGATTAACTCATTACCTCCCCACAAATCAACCCTAGGAGGTAGATAGTTTTATTATCCCCATTTAACAGATGGGAAAATTGAGGTAGAGAGAGGTCAAGAGGCTTGCCTAAGATCACGTAGATATTAAGGAGCAGCCTAACACAGGATCTGTGCTTGCTCACTGCTCTACACTACCCGCCTCTCATGCACTGAGGTTGATGCTCCCGTTGTCACTTACACTGGCAAAGGACCGAGCTTCTCTACACTTCGACTTCCGTATTAGTAAACTGGGGGAAATGACAGTGCCTCCTGCACATTGTTGGAGAATTAAATGTGGTGATGTCCACACGGTACACAGCTCTCGATGAGTGTTAGCAAAACCAAGAAAGAGGATTGAGACTGGCAGTTCCTGCCCTTGTGTTCACCTCCTGGTGGTGGTTGGGCAGGGGGCACTGATGATAAACATATTCTCTTCCATCAAGTCTAAGATGCACATTTTTTTCCCATTCTAACATCTCTGAAATGTCCTAAAGTCAACATGGTGTATGTCAATGGCGATAAAGCCCATGATGGAAATTCAGATACCATGAGAAAAATAAAGCTCTGCGAGATGGGAGGGTCTTGCTTCACCCCAGGCATCTATCTGACTCTTGATCAGAGGGTAATTCTGGACCACTCCTCCCCCTCCCAGAGTGGCCTGCCTGCAATGAGCATATTCTCTGGCTCCACTGGTTGGAGGGGAAAGATGCAGATGAGTTGCAATGTTTTGGAGGGGTGAGAATAAGGATGTCTTCCACTCCTGCACTCTTATCTCTTCTTACTTCTTTCCTCCCAGCTCATCCCTGTGGGGGATTGCTCCCCTAGAGCCCCTTGTGTCTGCTAGGGCTGGGAATCCCATAACCCCTGCCTTTCTGGATCCCAGGGGGCATCACGGCCACCCTGGAGCTCGGCTCCTACTGGCTGTGTCCACCTGGTCTAGGGCCTATGGTAGATGCCTTTACTTTTGTGTTTGTTTTGCCTTCAGTTGTTCGGGTTGGAAACCTTGGAATTATCCTTAACTTCTCTCCCACGTCTCCTAAGCCAATCCATCAAGAAATCCTGTTGGTTCCACCTTCCAGATATATCCCAAATCCGACTACCTCTCACTACCACTGCTGCTGGCCCACCCCAAGCCACTGTCATCTCTCGCTTGAATTATGTAAAAGCCCCCTTCTGGTCTCCAGGCTTCTGCTCCTGCCCTGTCCTTTCACTCTATTCTCAACTCAGCAGCCTGACAGATCATGTCGCTGCAGTGGCTCCCCATCTCACTTTCACTCTGAGGGAAAGCCAAATCTGTGGCCTGGCTCTATATCCCTTTCTGCCCTCTTCACTACTCAGCCCCTCACTCACTCTGCTCCAGTCTCATTGGCTTTCTTGTTCTTTAAACAGCCAGGCCCGCTCCTGCCTCAGGGCCTTTGCACGGGCCATACCCTCTGCCTAGAATACTGTTCCCCCAGATATCAACAGAGCTCACTCCCTCACCTCCTTCAAGTCTTTGCTCAAGCATCACCTTCTCAGTGAGGCCTACACTGACCACCCTCATCCTTCAATTCCACACCCTCACCTCTGTAATCTTGACCCCCCCTTAGTTGGCTCTATTTTATTTCCATGACACTTAATACTTACTATTATGTCTGTTGTCTGTCTTCCCCCAGTTGTAAGTCTCCCAAGGGCAGAGATCTTTGTTTTGTTCATCGATACACCTGGAGAGCCTAGAAGAGTGCCTTGCACATAGTAGGTCCTCAATAGAGATTTGTGAATGAATATGCAGATTGGAGAGGGATCAGTGTGTAGCAAAAATTAATCTTTAAGGAGAACCAGGTGGATTCAGGGATTTGACAAGGTGACATTTGAACTGGATCTTGAAGTACATCCAGAAGCTGAGGTAGGTGACTGGCAATTGATCAGCCTGAACAAAAGCATGGAGGTGAGAGAGCCTGGTGGCAGGCAGGCGCTGGGGGGAGGTGTCAGCCAGTGGTGCTGACTTGGAGAGGATATTAGCAAGCTAAGTGGGGGCCAGACTGTGCAAAGCTTCAAATGCAGGCTAAAGGCTTTTCCTATCTCCAGGACCGGCTACGAAATGTGTGGGGCCCAGTGGACAATGGGAAGGCAGGGCCCCCTGGGTGAAAATTTCAAGAGGGTGAGAGCAGAGCATTACATCAAGCTCAAGGTCCTTCTAAGAGTATGGCTTTGTGTGACTGCACAGGTCCTGAGCCAAGGAAGCCAGCCCTGCCTGTCCCACAAGGAAGCTGGTGAGAACCTTCTAGCAGGCAGAGATGTAATTAGAGCTGGACTTTAAGAAGACTATTCTGGCCTGTCTGGTGGGGTAGGTTGGAGGGAGTCTAGGCAGGGAGACCAGTTAGGCAGCCTTGTGAGGAAGAGGAGGGGACGAGTGGGGTGGGGGCTAAGGGTCAGAGGGCAGGCGTGAGAATGTAAAGCAGCAGCAGCATGGAGAAGGTAGAGTTTGCTGAAACAAGAGGCTGGGCTGGGCAGACCCCCAAGCACACCTTCCTTTGCTCCTCCAACCTCTTCCCTTTTTCCCTTCTTTCCAGACCCAAGCCTTAGAGGTGACATCGGGCGCAGGACTCAGCAGTGTGTCTCCCTTTGGCCACCAGAGGGCAGATCATTCTCATGGATTTTCCGAGATGAATTGGGGTTGGGGGAGTGGAACGTCCCCTGTGCTCACCTCTTCCTCATGTTTGTACTCACCTCCTTCTGTGTTCCTTCATCAACTTCTTCCTCAATGGCTGGGTGCCTGAATGGAGCTGGGACAGGGCATGGGGAGGTATCCTGGAGTCCCAGACATTTACTAGGACTGCAGGTGATGCCCATTGCCCCGAGAAGTACTTTCATACCATCCTCTCCCTGCATCTGTCCGGCTGCCTGTTTCTCTGGTTGACTTGGATGAGGGCTCTGCTCAAGATGCTGTGGCTGGGAGTTGGAAGTCATGTCAGAGGTCCAACCAGCACTTTTTCCCCCACAATCTGTGAGGCCTCTCTGCTCCTGTACCTTTGGGGACTTGCTTGAACCTGGTCTCTGGCTCCTGGGGGGACTCTGGCTTCTGCCCACCTTAAGCTGCTGTTGAGCCCTTGGGCCAGGGGTGAGAGCAAGTTCCAACATGTCAGGGATAGGATGGGTGGGAGCCCCTTGGAGCAAGAGGAATCAGACCAGCCTCTCCCTGGTGAGACAGTCTACTGGGGAGTGAAGAGTGGGCTCAGGTTGCCACATGGACTTCTTGTTATTCAGGAGCTCTCCAAATATGAGAGGGACCTCAGAGCTCATGAATCCAGTGACCTCACTTTATTGATGGGGAAACTGAGGCCCAGGGAAGGGAAGGAACTTCTCCAAGTGCCCATTCTTTGTGCCATCCTGAGGAATCCTCATTTTCAACCAGTTTCTCTCTTTTTTCCCCAGGAGTTTTCTTGTCTTAGATGGGATAACTGAAATGTGAATTAAGATGAGAATTCCTCTCCTTCCTTACCTTATAGGGGTATTTAAAAAGGTAACTGGCATGACTCAACATTACCACAGTGCAATGTCGTTTAGTGCTATTTTGAACAATTAAAAGACTTTTTTTGAAATTAAAAAAAAGGTTACTGGAATTCAAAGATGTTATTTAGAATGTCATCCCTGGAACAAAGGCATGGATTCTCTCAGTATAGGGAGGTCGAGGAGCCTACACTCAGAGATGTTATGTGATTTTTCCAAGCTCACACAGCATTTTCAGTCCACAGAGCTGGGGCTGGAATGCAGGACTGGGAGGATTTCTGCAGCCTCCCACAGCTGGGAGCCAAGGAGGCTGACCAAGTGCTTGCCCGGGAACTTGAGGAGCTCTGCGGACCAGATGTGTGGTGTACGGATAGATAAATAGAAGCCAAGATAGACTATGGCAGGGATGAATGGTAGCTAGACAGGTAATAGACTAACGCTGCATTTGACAGGTGACACACGTTGATAGGTTGGATGAAAAACGAGATGGATTTTATGAGCTGACCGACAGGCAGACGAACGGACGCGCAGACAGGAAGTTGCTTTAGAACCAAAAGATGCCAATCGCAAGGACGGCTAACAGCCTTGTTTTCTGTTTAGTCCAATAATAACACGCACAGGTGATCCACGCTCCCTGTTCAAGATTTGAAAATATCCGAAAACTGACGGAAAGAAACGAAGAGTCAGATTCTGGATACCACCCGAGGGAATGACCCGGGGCTCGCCAGGCCTCGGGTGTTGCCGGAAATGGCCGACGACCGCCATCGGCTGCGGGGCGGGACGGGGGCGTGGCCGGCTCACGGCACGCGGACCAGCTTCGGGTGTTTCCGGAAACTGCCGAGAACCAGCTTGCTGTGGGCGGGGAAAGGCCTGTGGGCGTGGCTGGAGTACCCGGGGTGGTTTCGTGGATTTCCGTAAACAGAGCCGAAACTCGGTCTTCGGAATCGAGGAGGCGCGCGCGTCCTCGACGGTTACCTTCTTCGGGTGTTTCCGGACTTCACCCGTAGTCGGTGGCCGGGAGCAGAAGGCGCGCCTCCCTCCCGTTCCTAGCCGCTTCGGATGTTTCCGGCTGCTGCCGGCGGAAAGAGCCGAGTGCCGGCGGTGGTGGCGGCCATGTTGGGAGCAGCAGGTCCGGCGGCGGCTGCCTGTGTGCCGGGCGCGGAGCAGTGCCGCTGAGGGCAGGGGAGGAGCGAGGCGGGCGGCCGGCTGCGGCGGCAGAGAGTAGGCGGAGCGGCGCGGCCCGGCCGAAAGGCGGCACAGCCCAGCCGGGGGTCGGGGGGGTGCGGTCCGGAGCCGCTCGGAGCCGGCGCGGCCTAGCCCGAGCGGCGCATCCCCGGGCTGGCGTGAGCGGCTGCCCGGCCTCCCCGCACCCCCGGCCGGGGCCCATGCGGCGGGTGCCCCTGCTGTGAGAAGCCCCGCCCGGCCGGGCTCCGCGCCTTCCCTTCCCTCCCTTCCTCCAAGCTTCTCGGTTCCCTCCCCTGAGATACCGGCGCCATGTCCAGCGCCCGGACCCCCCTACCCACGCTGAACGAGAGGGACACGGAGCAGGTAAGGAGCCCCGAGGGCTCCCCGGATTCTCTGGCTGGGCCCCTGCACCTTGCGGAGCCTCCTCCCTCCTCTGCTCTCCTCCTGCCCCTGCTGCCACCCTGCAAGCCTCGGCTGCCCTGTCATCTGGCTCTCGGCCCCGCACATCCCCCTCCGAGTCCCGTCCTGGGACCCACCTCGTCCCGGCTCCAAGCTGCACACTTGTCTTCCTGCCGACCCCCCTTCTCCCCTCACCTCCCTCCTGCGCCCTTCCGTGTTACCTCCCCAGCTTCCCCTTCTCTTCCCTTTTTCTCTCGGGGGCCTTTCTGGTCTTCCTCCACCCACGCTTAAAGCAGCCACCCTCCCGCTCTTCGAAGAGCACCCCGCGATGTGCCCCAGATCCTTGTCCACCTCTTCCTCCATCTCTCTCGCCTTGCTCCCCCTCCGCCCGCACCGGTTCTCCCAGTCTCTGGTTATCACCCTCAGGGTCCTTCCCCGGAGTGTGTTCTCGAGCCCTGAACCCTGTCGCCTTCCAGTTCCTCCGCTTTTTTACCCTGCTTCTTCCTTCTCCAAATTGTGCTTTCCCTCTTGCTTGCGACCCACCAGCTCCACCCTCATCACCTTTCCCAATCGTTCGCCTACTCTGTACTCATCACTTTTCCTTCTTCTCTCCAGGAGCTCCCTGGTGCCTCTCGCTGGCATTTGTTGCTTCCGTGTTTCCCATACAGCTGTCATGCGCATAGTTTTCCCACAGGTTGTCTTTGGGGTTCCAGTCGTCACTCCCTTCAAAGTCCTCGGATCCCTCACGTTCTCCCCCCTCCCCCGCCCGTCCCCCCCACCGCCGGGGTTTGGCTTTTAAGTCTCTCGGCCTCCTGTTTGTCCCTGTGAGTGCCTTACCAGCCTACTCCTTGGGCTCTTCCTACCGAGGGAAAGACACTATTTCGGTCCCACTCCATTAACACAACCTGTTGCTCAGTCCCCTCGCGGGCCTCGCTCCATCACCGTCCTTGTCCTTCTGTTTTCTTACACCGCAGCACAAACCGTGATGCCTTCCTGTCGCTTCACTCCCGGATCTGTCATTTTTCAGAGTATCTTCCTCCTTTGCTTGTTGCCTTCCGGTTTCTTTACGCTCACCCCATAATCCTTACTATGCCTCTTAATCAGGATCGTCTTTCATTTCCCTGTTAGTCTCTTGCCTTCTTCACACCGTATTTTTTCCATAGGCCCGTCTCCATCCCCTTCCCATTGGCTAGTCTTGGTAACTCCCGGCCCAGGCATTTTGCATGCTAGTTTCTTGAGCTACCGGCTCCCCCTCATCCTGGCAATCACTGCTGTCATTTGTCACCCAAGCCTTAGCCTTTTCTCTGTCATCTCACCTCTGAGCCGAGAGGCGTCCACTTTCCACCCCTCCCCTTTCTTTCACCATCTCCAGTGTCCCTTGCTGACTGCTCTGTGGAGAGTCCCCTGCCTATCACGCCCTTCTTGGTGGAGAACTTTACTATGCCAAAAAAAACTTGACTAGAAAAAGGAGCTCTTCTCCCCTGGGGCTGTGGTGCTTTTTGCATCCTTTTCCCTTATTACATCCTTTCTGTTTTCCTCTGTTCCCTTCGTTGTTCTTTGGAGCCCAATACAACTGTTATAGTCTCCTGTGTGTTAACATCCTTCTCTGAAAAATCTTCCCTCTTTTCATTTTTCCTACGTTTTTCTTTTTTTATCCCCTGGCTCTGTGTCCCCTGGGCAGTCAGGAACTCAAGAGGAGTTCTGGGCTGAGTTTCTCTCTGCAGTGCTTGACCCTTTCGTTACTGATGGATTGATTGCTTCTTGGGGTGAAATGGGCTGAGAGGGAGGGGTGGGTGATTTCCATTTCATCACTGGCTTTGGCAGCTGGTTCTGCATGGGACTGAGTCTTTGGAAGCAGGAGCATGGTCTGTATCTCCCAGTCTTTCCCTCACTTGCCAGCTGTTTCTCTGCTTCCTGGGAACCACTTTCTCCAGGCCCTCTTGAGGTTGCCTATTCCATTCCTTTTCCTATTACAACCTTTGTTTTAGCAAGTGAACCCTGCCTAACCAGAGAACTTTCCCAGACTGTTGATTATGAGCTGGTAGGAGGAGGCCAAGTGACTGACTGGCACCCTCAGGCATTTGGGGAGTGGCGTGGAGTGCCTACTCTCTCAGTGAGGCTGTGGGGGCATTGTGTTCAGCAAAGTGGAGTAACAGACTGCCTCAGTGTGGTTTCTTTGTGCTGTTTACTAAATGTAAATGTATTCTCGCCATGGACTTTTTCTTGCAATGTGTGCATCGATTTTCTGTCTTACCTACATGTCTAGCATACTGCTGAACGCATAGTAGGAACTCGGTGCACACCCCTGGGTTTTATGGTAGCAGTAATCGGTGAACCATTTGGGAGTGTAAGCTGCTCTTTGATAACTTTGTCCAGAGCAGTGGCTGCATACATCGTCATCCTCTTCCAAACTTTGAATTACTCGTCCTGTTTCCACTCTTTATGGCCTTAGGTTCCCCTGAGCCATTTCATAGCTGCTGCTGCTGTTCTCAGGGTAGCCAGTCACACTATTGACTTGATAGTAAGTCTCACTCTGGTAAAAGCACAGAAAATCTCGGATACACCTTATTATGGGCAGGTGCTTGTATGTTTTAAAACAAGGAAAAAAACCAAGTAGCAGCTCCTCTGGTCACAAGACCAGGGATGCAGAAGCGCTGGCCTCCTTTAGGACAGATCATGCTTGTCCTGTTGTGATTCCACTAAAGTAGTCATGAAAGCTCAGTCATTGCAGTAAGCCTTAACGTTATGAAATAAAAAGCAAGGGATTTGGTTAGGCTGATTCCTTCCCCCCAAAGGTGCTCTATCCCCTTATTTAGATTTAAATTATTTAAACTGGTTTCAACAGAAAATAGGTACACAAAGTTCACTGGTTGTCTTCAAGCTTCAGTCTCTTCTTGCTCTTCCTCTCCCCCGTTCTTTAAAACATCTGGCTGTTGAGAAGCTGTTTTCAGGAGCTCTTTGATCACATCTGAATTAAACACACACACAGAGAAGATGTTGAAGAATAAAAATAAACCTTGTGTTGCAGGGAGATTGCCTGTTTGCTGTCAGCTCTGCTTCTAACAGTGAAAGTAGGAGATAAAAGAAAGTCGAGCCCTGTCTTTAAGATGATTTTTGTGACACCTGATTCCGGATGTACTTTTTCACAGCCGTAGACTCTTCTTCCTTTTGCGGGAGGATTGTAACCTGGGGCTGGTGCTTTGGGGATTCTTGGCCTGTGAGCTGAGCTTTCTGTTCGCTTCTTTTCCAAATGGCTCTGCTGGCCTGGAGGCTTGGCAGTGGTGAAAGCAATCAGCAGGATGACTGTTTGTCTTCCAGCCAACAGCAGCAGTAATAGGCAAGTGTGGAGAGGGGTCCAGCTTCCAGAGTTCGTCAGCCACTGGTTAGCGCTTTCTGTAACACCTGGTAGAGGGGCTCCATGGCTGCACACCTGCCCCACCTCTAATCCTCAGGAACCACGAGAGAGGGCTCCTGGGGGAAAACAGGAGCCTTTCACTCCCCACCCCGCTTCTCCTACAGTGGGCAAGGGATGGGGTGGCTGTCGTTCTTCTAGGGGGTGAGTGGTGGTGTTTATTCTCTCAGATAGTCTGGGAAGAGGAGTTTGGAAGTCGGGTGAAGGGAGCAAATCTAACTGATAGGATCCTGTAAAGAACAACTGAGCCAGTCCAAAACACATGTATCCCTTGGATCCCAGTGTTGATTCTGGCTGAGTATTGCACTGAGTAATTTGGTTTTGGTGTCGTCTAGTAGAGAGCTCCCTTAGCTCTCACGTCACTCTGTGCCCTGCGAGCTGTACAGCACCATGCTCTGGGTGCTGACTTTGGCCTCTGCCCTTTGACTCTGGCCAAGGGGCTCTTTGGTGGTGCTGCCTTCTCGTCGGGGATGTGGGTGGATGTCACACCATATATTCTCACTTTCTGCTTGGCCCTAGAAATCAGGAATTGCTTCTTCTTAGGGCAAGTGCTTTAGGAGTCTCTGGAGTTCATAGAGTTGCCATACCATAACCTTTCAACTCGGTAAAGGTAACTACCTAGTTAATTGTAATAATTTCGCTCTCATTTGTGGACTTTGGGAAGTAGCTAAACAGATGGATACAAGGCAGTCATTGAAACTTGGCCTGCGTCAGATTAAAATTAAAGTTTGCACAGGGATAACTGAATCTTTCAGATGGTGACCAAAGATTGGGCCCAAGATTTCTTTCTGTGTAAATGTTTTAGGCAGAGTTGATGCCTGTGAGGTGGGAAAAGATTGAGAATTTGTTTGCCTGAGAGGTTTGCATGGTTAGATCTCTTGGGAGTCAAAAACTTCTCAGCCTAGACTGCTTCCCCTTTGGACAGAACAACCCAATTCTCAGTGGGCGTTTGACCAGGACTAACCCATGCCTTCATGAACTCTCTCCCACTGAGCACTTAGCCACCTGGCTGGCATTTCTCTTCTCCCAGGAGCTTCCATGACTTTCCTACATATATATTATGTCAACTTGAATGAATATTTTATGCCTAGAGTGCAGCCAAGCCTCAGACTTTGTGGCCCATTAGCGACAAGCGGGGTGGGGGCTGGGCGCCACCTTTGGCCCCATGGTAGCATCTCTGCTAAATGGACTCCCCCCAGCAGCATTTTGAAGTCCATTAATGGACTGGGCTGAAGTAACCTCAGCAGATGGAAAGGGCAAGTAGGGTGGTCGCCCGTCCTTCCGTGAGATTGCCTGATGAGGCTTTCATGCAGTAGCCACGTCCAGACTCAACTCCCTCTGCTTAGTTAAGCTGTAGACTATGGTTTCTAGGCCTCTGCTTTGAAAGGAGGTTGTGGAAAGGGTTTAATTCTCTCTTAGCCATGGTGGTGCTGCCAGATTCACCACTTTCCTGTCAAAGCGAAGACTGAGAGGGATGTGGAAAGGGTGGGTGGAGTTTAAACCCGGCCCTTCCTCTTTCAGCGGAAGTTCAGCAAAATGACAAACCAGAGAGGTGTCTGAGTTGCCTTCTCTTGATGGGAGATTCCAGTATTTGTACATTTGCACTTGAAGCTTGGATTCTCCAGGCTTTCTCCCAGCCTTCATCAAACATGAGTGAGTCACTGTAGTGTTATCTATGCATTTTCCCCTTCTGTCTGAGCAAAGGGAAGAGTAAGCCTTTACAAACCTTGTGGGGGAGGAAACCAACCATTTCCCACTGCTGGCATGGGAAGAGGCCTTTTATCCCCATGTTAACTCTGAAAGTTCTAGCTCTCAGAGCAGAACATCACTACCCCACCACAGCCCTTTTGGTGCAGGCCACTGAATGTCATTGCTGTCTTTTAGACCTTGAGATGACATATCTGATTCTGAAACAGCACCGAGAGAGGATCTGGCCTCTTGGTTTCCAGTTCTCTCTTGGAGGAGGAGGGATCCCAGTTCCTTCTCTTGCCCACCAGACCTGCTCCTCCTTTGGGGATATAAATAGGTCCTTCATCTAAATGTCTGCTTTTGTCTAGAATGTTTGGAGTTTCTCAGTCCCTGTGGGGAGTTCTTTCCACAGATATCTGTCTTTGGGTTGGGACTCATTTGCCCCTATTGCCATTTATTCCTTACATTTCTCATTAGAAAATGGCAAAAACAAATGTATTTCCTCTTGTGCAGCAAATGATTAATTTTAGCCTTGTAAAGCCATGTAACCACAAGGTTTGGTAGGAGGGAGGGTGAGCTGGACACATACTGTGGCTAGGTGAATCCTGTGGGACAGTGGGGGTGGGGGAGGGAGACAGGAGAAGAGGAGGGGTATGTTCAATGACTGGCCCCAAGCCACCTTTTTTTTTTAACAGGAGGAAGGCGGAGCAGACCAGAGGCTTCTCTGTAGAACCAGTCAAGCTGGTTTTGAGCAGCCTCGGCCTATTTTCCCCTGTGCTCTTTGGGAAGTTGGCAGTACAAAGGTCTACCTCCTCTGGGGCTCTGCTCATTGAGGCAGGAGTTTGAACGATGTCTGTGAACAACCCCCTCCCAGCCAAAACTGCATGGGTCTCTGAGCTGGACCTCTCCACGGGAGTGGGCCTTCTCTACACCCCATGCAGCTCAAGGCAGCTGTGACTTACACACCTTTCACCAGAAGCTCTAAGATACAACTCTTTTTCTTGGGCCCCCTTCACAATTCACAGCTTGGCAAAAGCCCCTCAATGGTCAGGAGAAAGGGACTGGGTCTGTGGTTGGCTTCCCATTTGTGAATCTGGAAGGGGATCAGGCCTCCTGACTCCTGGCTGTTGTGATCTGGCTGCTGAATCCAAGAGACCCCAGACGTTTTGGCTCAGGGCAGTGGGACTGTCTGTCCAGGCCTACTGGGGAAGAAAACAGGAGAGAGAATAGTTGTGGTCTTTAGCAGCTCAGCAGGTACTTCAGCCACAGGGAACAGTTTGAGTTTGTCCCTGATTGGGGTACCTGTAGGAAGGGTTGAGAGTCGTCAGTCCCCATGTGCTGGCACTTCCTGAACAGCGGTAGGGACTCTTTTTCAGGGGAAGGACGTAGCAGGATTTTGAGGCTGCTGCCCCATCAGTGCTGCTAATGTAGCAGGATTGTTTTCCCAGTCTCCCACTAAGCCACAAACTCCCAAGCCTGCAAGTTTGGTAATTAGTGAGGGAAGCTACTTACAAACAGAACTCCAGCCTGTGCCCTTGTCCTTGAGGGCAGGCTGCTCCTGCTCCTACAGTGATCTGTTCAGTGCTTCTCTTGAGCACCATTTCGCTGAGGGTTTTGTTTTGGTTACTGATAGCCTGTATGCGGGGTGGCCCTTTTTCCTCCACCTTCTTTAGACCTGAGGGTCTGCTGGCCTTCTCTTACCCCATCACTTCCCCACCTCCCCTCCACAGATGGCCATCATTCGACTGTCTCTGCTTGTAGTGTTGGAGGCACTTGTGGTTTGTTGCTTTGTTTTTGCCCGCAAGAGTTTGAATTACTGGTTCTCCAGTCACAGCAAGTGGGGCCCTTCAGGCCCTCTTGGTCTAGCAGAGCATTCTGATTGAGTTGAGCTTATGGCAGAGTTGAAAGGAGATCCCAGCACTTTTGGACTTTAAATAAGTGGTTTCCTTGTGGTTCGAGCAGGCTCTGCAGCTAGATTCTGTGTATTGGAGTCTTGGGTCAGCCCCTACTGTGACTTTGGGCTTACTTAATCTCTAGGTCTGTTTGCTCATCTGTAAAAAAGGAGTAATAATAGTATCCACCTTATAGGTAGTTGTTGTGGGCATTAAAAGAGTTAATGAGTATAAAGCACTTAGAATAGTGCCTGGCAGGACACAATAATCTTCATCATCATTGTTCCAGTTGAGCAACTTAGTGGATTTCTTGGAGCACCACACAGCTCCAGGTCAGGGTAAGGGATGTACGTTGGAATTTCCCTGTAATCAATGGAAAGAATCTTGTCCTCTTCCAGCCACTGGGTGCTACAGGTGCTTTTTCTAGCATTTCTGTTCTTTTTTTTATTTGTTTGTTTTTTACCAATCAGCTATCAGAAAGAAAACAGAATGCCATTGGAGAGGTTTAAGTACTTTTGAGAGAATTGAAAAAAAAAAAACAGTTCATTTATTTACAAGATATCAGTATTAGGCAATTTTATTGATTAAAGAAAACACACAGGGGCCGCCTGGTGGCGCAGCGGTTTAGTCCGCGCTTGGCAGCCCGGGGTTTGCGAGTTCGGATCCCGAGCGCCCGCCGACACACTGCCTGTCAGCCACGCCGTGCCGGCGTCCCATATAACGTAGAGGAAGATGGGCACGGATGTTAGCCCAGGGCCAGTCTTCCTCAGCAAAAAGGGGAGGATTGGCAACAGATGTTAGCTCAGGGCTGGTCTTCCCCACAAAAAAAAAAAAAAAAAAGAAAACACACAGACACACACCACCCTCTGCCCGCCCATCCTCCTGTGTGGTGAGTGGTGGTGGTGGATGTGCAGCCTCGTCAATGGCTGCACGGCCAAATCCAGTCACCAGGGTGTGGGTTTTTCTGAGCGTTGGGATCAAGGTGTTAGAGGAGCCCCACAGAGGGCAGGGATTTCTGTCATCGAGTTCCTTTCTTTAAGTGCAGTATTCACCCCAAGAGTAAGCTCCCTGTTTCTCTTAAAGACCACGTGGGAACTTCACAGCTAGTGATTTTAGGTTCCTTTTTCACTAGCAGAGGAGCCTTCAAGGACAAGTTCTTGTTGCCTCTGTTGGCTTCTCTGAAGTGAGAAGAAAGCCTCCCCTGGGTGAGGCCTGGAAGGGTCGCAGCCATTTCTCACCTGCTCCTGTGAATTTGTAGACTTTGAATCTCCCGCTGAGATTTTGGTCTCAGTTGGTTCCTTGTTTGTCTTCATGTCCTGCCCCTTCTAGGGCCTGAATGCCTTGTCAGAACAGCAAGTAAGTTGCTTAGCGTTTTCACATTGCAACTGTGGCCAAGAAGAAAGGTAACTGTCGCCTTAGTGCTCATCAGGGAATTTCTTTCACTGTCTTTTCCTCTTCCTTTGACCCCTCTACTGACTTGTCTCACTTCCTTTTTTTCTGTTTGCTTTCTTTGAACTCTGTTCCTTCATTATGACTGTCTGTCCCGGGTTTTCATCTCCATGTCCCAGTCTGCGTTGCCTGTTCCTGTGTCTCTTCTATGGCATGGCTCAGGAGAGGAATTTTGGTAGTCGAGATCTCCTTCATGTACAGAATCCCACAACCACCCAGTTCTTTCTTTCTCCTATTCCTCTGATTTCTGTAAAGTTAAGGATTTGCTACTTTAGAATACATTTTCTTTTTATGTCTCTGGGGCCGCCTTCCTCAGTAAAGCTTGGCTATGCGACAACTTATTAGGGATGGTATCTTAGTTTCCCTGGTGACAGAATCTAAAGCTGGTTCTGGGCTGTTCCTCTGACCTATTGGGAATGCCATGACTCTAGACCCTGTGTTGGGAGAGATCTGAGGAGGCACTTGTTAGTTTTGGACAGTAGAATATTGAACTTGGTTCTCAAAGTGTAGTCTGGGGACCCTGGGGTCCCTAAGACCCTTTCAGTGATACATGAAGTCAGAATTATTTTCATCGTAACATCAATGCAGCATTTGCCTTTTTCACTCTCATTCTCTCACAGGATACGGTGGAGTTTTCCAGAGTTGAATGATGGGTGCTGACCTCATCACTCTGGGCTAATGAAATGTGTGCTTCTGTATTCTTGTGTTTTCTAGAATTTTTAAGGTAGTGCTTTAAGGTATAAATATGAAAGTTTTCAGTGATGAACACAATTTGTTCTTAGTACTTCTGCTGTGCTCTTAATTAGCTTTCTTCAGTTATACCTGCTATAATCTCTGTAACTCTCATTATTGTCCAATAAATAGTTATTTTTAAATCCTGGCATTTTCCTGGCACCTTCAAGGAAACACAATAAGAAGTAAGTACAACTTGTAAAACTTACTTGGGAAAACTTCTATTTAAAAATTTTTATTTATAACTTATTTTAAAACTTAATTCTGCTTTATTCTAAAATAGAAGAAAATTTATAATATTTCTCTTATATTTAAGGGTGAATTGTTGGCTTAAAAAAGGGAGATTAGAAGACTTGCTTTCTCAACACGTAGCTGCAACCTCTATTTACTGAAATGGACAAGTGAAAGGGAGAAATCTACTCCAAAAAAAACTCGGCAAAACTGTAAATAAGAAATGAAATTATAATGAAAGCTATCTTCTCAGCTTTATGGATGTTTATAATGTACCTTAGTGCGTCTTAAACAGCAAAACCTTTTCATGTAGTAGTATAGTGCCGGTTATGCTGCAGCATCATTTCAAGACCAGTCATTCAAAGTTTAAAGAAAAAGGAGTTGAATATTTTAAGTATACACACCATGAGCTCTTTAAAAGCCAAAATTTGTTCCAGCTTTTCAACCTAGAATGAAAAAGTCACGGAAGCCTCCTATAGGCTAAGTTATCACATTGCTTTGGCCCACCCAATAGAGAGACTGATGAAGTCGTGAACAGCTGACATTCCTGAATGCCCACTGGATGAAAAGTCAGTAACTTACAGGGCAGTGCCACTTCATATGTTACCGTGACTCGTCAAGTTAAAGATTTAGCTGCAAACTGAAGACTGAGTTAATATCTTGTTTACAGAATTTTACTTTCACCTTACAAATGAGCAGATTTATAGATGTGGTTCAGCTTGTATCAGCACCAGCTATGCTTCAAAGAATATTTTCTTTTATGTGAATGCTCAACAACAAACACAAGTAGTGATAAATATGCAAAGGGTTGAATAACTTTTTTGACTCTCGTGGTTTATCCTGGAACAACTTCATATCCATTTGTCCTGTTGGTGCAGAAGCAATGGCAAAGAAAACTGCTGGTGCCATAACAAAAATCAGGGCAGTAGCATCAAACTCTGCTAGTGGTTGTAGTCGTGGACTTCTTTCCTGCTACACACTTGTGGGTAAAAAAAATAAAGGCTGTTTTCACTTAAGAATATCCTGGATGAAGCACTAGAAGTTATTAATTTTTATTAAATCTCAATCCTTTTATAAAGATCTCTTTAATATTCTGAGTGATGAAATGCAGAGTATCCGTGGAGCATTACTGCTATATACCATAGTACAATGACTGTCTTGAGAAAATGCACTTGGGTGTTGGAGCTGAACCAGCTGCATGGATCATCATTTTTACTTGAAAGAACAACCGATGGACAAACTGTAGTTATTCATACTTGAGTATTTTTACTGGATGTTTTCTTGAAATGGAACAAAGTGAGTCTGTCATCATGGCCAGTGATAAAATTCAAGTTTTCAGGCGAAAATTAGAATTTTGGAAAACTTGTATTTCTCAAAGACTTTTTTGATGAGATCTGTGGTAAAATTAATGGAATGTGATTTTTTGATATTGTATGAAATGCCAATATTTGGAAATTCTGTGTAATTCTCTGAAGGAATATTTCCCAGATTGCTGGTGGGTAAAAAAGCCATTCAAAATACAAGATGACCAGTGGATTTCAATGTAGAGAAGTACACAAAAGGTTCATTGATAAATTTCAGATTGCACATTGCAACTAGCCTTTAAAAACTGTGACTTGTTGAGTTTTGGTCTAGTATCAAAGAAGAAAATCCTCAGTATCTGAAAGGCTATTAAACTACATTTTCCAACTATGGGCCCATGTGAAGTGAGATTTTCTTCATGTCTTTCAACCAAAACAACACATCGAAACACAGTGAGTGCAGAAGCAGATATGAGAAGTTGGCTCTCTTCCACTAAGCCAGACATTAAAGAGATGTACAAGAATGTACATCTTGTCAGGAATGCAACTCGTCTCAGGAATTTCACTTTGTTTTAGAAAATACAGTTTTTAAATTAAAAATAGGTTACTTCTGTAAACATGTAATGGGTTAATTGTTATTTTGAATGAATTAATAAAAATATATATTTGTGTGTGTGTGTGTGTGTGAGGAAGACCAGCCCTGAGCTAACATCCATTGCCAATCCTCCTCTTTTCGTTGAGGAAGACTGGCCCTGGGCTAACATCCAGTCCCATCTTCCTCTACTTTGTATGGGATGCCAGCACGGCATGGCTGACAAGCAGTGCGTTGGTGGGCGCCCGGGATCCGAACCCGTGAACCCCAGGCTGCCAAAGCACAAACTAAACCGCTGGGCCACTGGGCCGGCCCCAGTAAAAATATTTTTTAAATTATCAGTTTCAATTTCTAGTAAGGTAACTATCGATAGCTATAATCCACATAAATGAAGTATTTTTGCAGTCCTCAATGATTTTTTAAAGAGTATAAAGAGTTCTTGAGACCAAAAAGTGAGAAAACCATCGTTGTAGACAGAACTTGAGTTGATCGTCCCCAGTCTTGGGTTGGTTGCTTGTGATGAGGTCCTAAGGAGGCCTTGTTTGGCAGCCCCTGTATGGTCCCTGCCTGGGCCTCAGAGACTTTGACCCACGTTAACTTATTTCCTTCTTGCAACACATGTAGCACTGGCCCTGTGAGGGTTGTTGTTGTTGTTCTTTGTCTGTGGTTGGTTTACTTATTCTTCCCCCACCTTTCTTTCTTTATTCCTTAATTTTTTTCCTTTTTCTTATTTTCCTTTTAATTTTTCTCCTTTTTTTTGTTTCTAATTTAGTTTGTTAGTATTTTTTATTTTTTATTTTTTTGGTCTAGCATTGTTTTGATTGCATTATGAGATGAGTTTATCAGGTAGACTTCCTTTGGTTTGTGTGAAGTTGTGTTTTCGGAAATAGAGTTTTTTCGTTGAAAATAAGTAACTTATGTTTACATGTATCAGGTTTATGAATGTTCTTTTAAACGAATGGATACATATTTAAGTCTTCTATCGTTAATTTCTAATACAGTAAATATTGATATATATAATCCATATAAACAAAAGCTTTTGGGGAACTCACTTATTTTTAATAGTGGAAAGGTTTTCTGAAACCAAAAAGCGTAAGAATCACGATTATAGACAAAACTTGGGTTAATTCTCCCTGGCTTTGGTTGGTCGATTTCTTGGTAATTTCGTAAAAAACCGTTTTGCAATTCCCAGCCCCTTTTTAGTCTTGGCTGGGCCTCAGGAAGGCACTTGCTTTCTTGGTTTGCTGTCATTCTAACTGAGGAAGCTGGTTCTCAGTGGCCCAAGGGACTTTGACCAAAGTTGGCTCGTTTCCTCCTTCAAATATGTAGTACTGGCCTTGTGAGTTTTTTTAAACAGTTAAATTTTATTTTTTTTAATTTTGAGATAATTTTAAACTTAGAAGAGTTGCAAAAATAGTCCAAAGAGTTCCTGTACATTCTTTACGCAGCTTCCCCTTGTGTTAACTTCTTATATAACCATAGAACATGTATCAAAACTAAAAATTAATCTTGGTATAATACTACTAACCAGAACACAGAATTTATGTAGATTTCATCTGATGTGCTTTTTCTATTCCAGGATCCAGTTCAGGATCCCCCATTGCATTTAATTGTCATGTCTCCACAGTCTCCTCAAATCTGTGACCATTTCTTAGTCTTTCCATGTCTTTCATGATGTTGACAATTTTGAAGAATACTGGTCAGTTATTTTTAGAATATTCCTCAGTTATGGTAGTCTGAAATTTTCTCATGGCCTTGTGCTTTAATTTCACTTTTTCATTGTGGTTAAATACACATAACATAAGCTTTACCATTTTAATAATTATTAAGTGTATATTCCAGTGGCAATAAGTACTGTTGTACACAATGTTATATAACCATCACCACTATTTCTAGAACTTTTTCATCATTGCAAACAAAAACTCTGTATCAGTGAAACAATAACTTCCCATCTCCCTCTCCCCCCAGCCTCTGGTAACCTCTATTCTACTTTCTTTCTCTTTGAATTTGCTTGTTGTAAGTATCTCATATAAGGGGAATCATACAACATTTGTCCTTTTGTGACGTCTGGCTCATTTCACTCAGCATAATGTTTTCAAGGTTCATCCATGTTGAAGCTTTAATTCCATTTTAAATTTAACTTGGATTTTATTATGATGATATGTATTAAGTTGATATGTTGGAAAATATAGTTATTGAGATGTATAGTTGTAATGGGTTTAGTACTGTTATTTTAAATGAATTAATGGATAGTTTGTTTTCTCAGTTTTAATTATAATACAGTAGCAGTAGCCCACATAAGCAAAAGCTATTTGAGGTCCTTAATAATTAAGAGTGTTAAAGGATTTCCACACAGAGGTGCGAGAATCACTTTCGTAGACAAATATGGGATTGGTCATCCTTTTCCTTAATTGGTTGGTTACTTGCTATGACCTCATAATGAGCCTTTGTTTTGCAATTCCCAGAGTCCTGGCTGGGCCTCAGGAAGGCACTTGCTGCCTTGGTTTGCACATGTTCTAGCTGAGGAAGCTGGTTCTCAGTGACCCAAGGGACTTTGAACAAAGTTGGCTTATTTCCTCCTTCTAATACAGAGCATTGACTTTTTTTTTTTCTATTCCATTAAAAAGATCATTTGGCTTACTTGAATTTCATTATGACACTAGATTTTTTTTTTAAGCTTATGTGTTGGCTGTTGGTCAATTCCAAATTTGAAAACTGCAAAGATTGCTTAGCCTATATCCTTGAAGAACCTTGATTCCTACAACAGCTGAAGGCTGGTAGGTTCCAGTCACTCACTAAGGCCAGAACAGTCAACAGTCTGTTCTCTGGGTGGCTCTAGAGCCTAGACACTTCGTTTCTGTTTCTTCTGTACTTAACTCTTCTTTAGCCCTGTTTCTTAATGAAACATGCCTGCCAAATCCCACACTTACATAGGTACACTTTCTTTTCTCCTGTAAGACGGTTCGGTTTAGCCCCACATGCTGTTGTTTGTAACAGTGTGTGAACTTTATCTTTACGAGACAGGTGAATTGCAGTAGATATATAGTTTCTAAACTAGCTTATAATTCTCTATCTTATCTTTTGCTTGTACTCATCCTCCCATTTCCATAGCACCTCTAACTTTTAAGAGCTTCCCTTAGCTAATAGTTGACCTTTGGGCCTCCTCTAATAGTCACTTGGACTAACTTTAAGCAAATCTTTTTAAACTCATCTCATTTGCTCAGAATCACTTCTCGGAATCATTTTAAAAAACTGTTTATTTAGTCAAGTGCTTAACTTATATCAATTTGAGGCTACATATAGACTTGCAGGGTTATTGCTCCATTTCCCGTCACTCAGCAAGTCCCATAATCCTCTGCTTTTTGCACAAAGCATGTTTCTTTTCAGATTCACATGTGGCTTTCATTTCAATTCCAGAATTGAACTTGACGTGCTTTTTTCTCTCTCTTTGGCCGCTGGTCTGTGTGGACGATAGACTTTTGCTTTCAAAGGAGATTTGTTCACTCTATTAGCTAAGGCAGTGACTCAGTAACAGTGCCTCCTGGATGGCCCTCTGTGTACATTACTCTGTTCCAAGTGGTTGGGAAACTCTTAAAGGGAATGGACTGAGTACATGAGGAGTGGACAGTATTCCTACCCATTCTCATTCACGGGGCAGGGTTTGCCCTGAGGCTGGTGTCTTTAGCAACAGACAAAATAATAGCCAACATTTATTGAGCACTTACTTTGTCCCAGATACTTGTTTAGCTGTTTTACATTCATTAACTCATTTAATCTTTGTGAGATAGTAGGTCTTATTATTTCCCCACTTTGCAGAGGAAACAGAGGCCCAGAAACATTGAGTAACTTGGTTGAGGTAACAAACCCAAGTGGTCCAGAGTGTGTGTCGGTGTCAGAGTGAGACTTTCTTGGCCCTGGCTTCAGTTGTGTCCAGGCAGTAGAAGATAGGTCTCTTAGGATTACTCGCAGTCAGTGTGGGGCTAGACACAGCTCCCAGGTTGACTTTGGAGTGGTGTGCGCATGGTCTCCTCTGCCCGACTATTTCTTTCTGACCCGTGTGGCCTCTTGTAAAAGCGCATGGGTGATGTGGTGCAGCGATGCACCTCTCTGGGCTCACCGCCCTGGTCTTCACTGCTCCACACAAGAGCTAGGAAATGTTTTTTAAAACTTCGTTATTTAATTCTGGCTTATGATTCTCATCTTTATCTCTTCTCATCTTCTGAAATTTCAAGGACCCCTTTAGAAAAACCAGAGTCCCTGAGACCTAAAATTGGTAGGCAACAAGTAAGCACCTCATAACACAGGGCAATGTAGATTCCTAGATTTGACTGTCTTGCTCTGTGGCACCCATGAAATGCTGGGATTCGAGAACTCTTTTTTTGTGAGCACTCCTCCTCCCCCCACCCAAAAAAGAACAACAAAGCTTTTGTGTGTGGATCTTAAATGTGTACATTTCATCCTTATGAAACTAACATTCTCTCTTTACAACCCTCTACATGCCCCTTACACAGACAGGCAGAGGCCCAGAGCTCCTGGCTTTTAGCCTTGGCTGCCAAGGGCACTGAGCACGGTAGCTGGTAGTGCCAGGCCTCTGTGTGCATTTGGGACTTGCCAGTTCAATCCTGGGAGCTGAACTCTGGCCATCCTGCTGTGTCTCTTTATCCCATTGCTTGTGTAATATGCCACTACTTCCTGTTGCATTTGTTTAGTCTTTCTTTTGGTTTCCTTCTCTCTCCTGAGCTTAGCTGGTCCCCATAGCTCTGCATGTGGCCTCCCAGACATCTGCAGTTGTGTCTCAGTGAGAGTAATTGCTGTGTGCTCCTCTGTAGAATGTTAGTTAACTTGAGTTTATAAGTTTATGGTTTGATTTACTTGCTTGTCTCACCCTGGCAATAGTGCCTTTTCTTGTATCCTGTTAGAGGTTTTGATTTTAATTGCAAGATTCTGAAATTTTGAGCCTATTTTAAGATGCCAGCATGGGGTGAGGGTAAAGGAGTGAGCTGCTGCCCCTGATTCAAGCATCACTCATCCACTTGTGCCCCTCTGCTGCCCTAGCAGAGAAGGAGAGGGAGTTCAACTGTATGATTTTATTTGTGTTCAGACCTGATTCATTTCTCCAAGATCATGGTTATATGCCATTTCTAAATTACTTTAGAACCCATCTTTTTGTTACACTGGAAAACCAAAGTCCACGTGAATTACTTTGAGAAGCGTAGCCTATTTCTTGAGTGGTTCTCCTCCTCCCCACTCCCCATCTCCAACACATTTTTTTAGGGGTTTTTTTTTTTGATGAGGAAGATTGTCCCTGAGCTAAAATCTGTGCCATTCTTCCTCTATTTTGTATATGGGACGGCGCCACAGCATGGCTTGACAAGCAGTGTGTAGGTCTGTGCCTGGGATCTGAACCCACGAACCCTGGACCACCAACGTGGAGCGCATGGACTTAACCTCTATGCCACCGGGCCAGCCCCTCCATTTTTCTCTCTCAGCAGAGGTAGCTGCTGTTCACGCACAGGTGTTCTTTACTTCCTTGTAGAGTGCACGGCAGTGTTTTCTTGCTAATGAAAAGGCTGTCATAATAGGTTAGGTCCACAGGGGCTCTGCCCTTCTGTACTTGTATTCCCAGGGAGAAAAATCTCTACCTTAATTACCACATCACGCTGGCAGAGAGGTGTGGCTGCTAATTGATTAGATGACAGTCTTGCATTGATGTGGAAGTGTTGGGGTTGTTTTGTTTTGTTTTTAAATAAACAAATAGATTTGAGTCAGGTAAGTTTATTTCTGGAGAGATGAAGATCTCTGTAGGGATTTCCCTTTATTAATCTCATGTCTTTAGTGCCATTTCTGTGTCCTTATTTTCTAACTTGGTAGTAAGGAGCATTAAGCTGGCTTTTCTTGTCATTTTGGTGCAGGTGGTGAATAATGTCTTTTCCTCCCCAGCGCCTCTGGTGTGCTCCCTTTCTGTTTGGTAGCACCAGATTCCTTTATTTGGTTTGGTTTTCATTCCCTCCTTCTGTCTTGGTATGGTTGAACCCTTTTCTGAAATATATTTTTAAGATAGTGTTTAAAAGCAAACACCCTGCCTTTCTTGAAACCACAGAAACTGCTTGTGAAACAGCCGACAGGGCAAGCTGCCAAATCCACACTGTTAAAACCAATCCCTTAATGACAAAATGTCAAACACTGATGTTAAACCTTCATTATGATTGTGGTGTGAGGATTTTTCTCAATAATAAATGTTTAGGTGCTGAACTCCCGGTTTCGCATTCGGAATGCTTACATTATAAAATTCTTCATAGTAAACCATTCCAGGAGAGTTTTGTGTAGCTAATCTGCTATATACTGTACAGGGAAAGTTTTAAACAAACCAATTCCCATTCCTCTTCACCTACTTTTGTTTTTTTTTAGGGAAGTGATTTTCTTTTCAGGTGATTTGGACCAAGCCTTTTCCCATTTTTCAGGTAGAACTAGCTTCAGAATTGTTGTTCTCCCAACGGAGGAGGACTTGGGCCTTACTCTTTATCCCCAGGCCCTGAATTAACTGAGTTTTTTTTTTTAAGGTGACACAGAATCTTCTCTCTTTGTCTAGGGAATTTTGTTTCTTTCCAAGTAGTTTCAGGAATGAATATCCACTCCTTCCTACTACCTTCCAGAAGATCTCTGACACTGCTGGGGGCCTGGTGGGTAATGGTACAGTTTAAAAGGTGGTATCGGTGTGCACCAAGCTATAGCACTGATTGAATGGGAATTAGGGAGGGAGACCAGGCTTGACAACCAATAATTGGGAAATGAAAGGAAAAGTTTATAATAATGCTTTCCTAGTCACAACCGGCACTGAGATCTGGGGGTTCTGGATGAAGAGCTTCAGGACTCCCTTCCAAATCTTCTCCAAGAGCACCTTCTTCTGTGCTATTCCTAGGGGCTTTTTCTGCCTTCATTTCCATGACCTGAGTCCTGAGCAACTTTGACTTTATGTTTAAGTTCTTCTCACATCATCTTCTCTTGTATATTGGGCCTGTGCTTAGTTTCCACATGGGGATGAGATGAGGAAGGCTAAATGACTGATTCTTCAGTAAGTCTCCCTGGGTTTGCTTCCTCTTATGCCAGCATGGCACGACTCTCACTGAGGCCGGCTCAATGGGTGGGCATCCCTGTTCATTGCAGCCCTGGGGTTTATCTGGATTCTGGGAGAACTCATGGTCCTAGCTAGAAGTGAGACCTGGGATCTTCAGATCTCAGCCAGTGGTTCCCCTGAAAAGTAACAGCCACAGACTTGTAGTAAGTTGGGGGGAAAGGCGGACTGTAACCTTAGTTCCTGGATTTGGTCCTACATCGGATTGTGTGATTTATGCTTATCTATCCTGCTAGATAATCAGCTCTTTTGAAGGCTGGGCTGTATTTTATCCTCCTCTGTATCCCTTCCTCCCCTAGCATCTACTAGATTGCTTTGCATGTGGTCATTGCTCAATGAATTATTTGTGAAATAAAAAATAAGACAAATTATGACATGGGCGTTATTTTCCACTTACAACCACCCGTGGGGAAGTGTGTCCGTATCGATTGGTAGATCAGACATCTGACTATCCAATTTTTGTCCTTGTAAATCACAAGTCTTCATCAGTGTCTCATTAGTTGCAATAATGACTAAAAAGAGCACCTTTTTCAGGATGAGAGGGTAAGGGATTTACACTGTTACTGGATTGTGTTAAGAGAGGGTAAGGGATTTACACTGTTACTGGATTGTGTTAAGAACTCAGAGAGGAAGCCATAGGGGGACAATGTGCTGCTGAGGAAACCCTCTCTGGCTTCCTGAAATAGGGACCAGAGCCAGAAAGCCAAGCCCTCCTGGTTTTGCTGAGTCTGTTCTTGCCCCTGACACGCAGCCTCTCTGGCTCCATTGTTGCTTCTGGTTAAATTGGCCTCATCCTTCCCTCTTTTAAGGCTGGGTGGACAGAGAGAGGTGCACTGAGTGTTGGGAATTTTGTCCAGAGTTGGAGAGATCATGTGGTCTGTATCAGAAGGCTGGAGTTATTTATAGTGGGAGAAAAGCTCAGGAGCATGGCACAGGAAGAACTGACTTCACACCCCTAGTGCCTGGAGATGGTGAGGACCCGATTTCTCTTTGAGCATCTCAGGGGAGATCACTTGCTTTTCTGAATTGACCAAGAGCTGTGGGATCAGGGACCGCGTTCTCCAAGACCATTGTGGGTAGGGCAAGGGCGAGAAAGATGGCCGTTTCCTCCATTCCTCTTGATCCTCTGGTCCTTGTGACGCAGGATGTGAAAACTCCACCTGGCTTTTGAATCTCCTGTTTTTGAACCAGTGCAGAAGGCACCAGCTGTGTAGGGTGGTGGAAAAAGGACCTGTTGGACTGGTCTGCTTGGACCCGCCTCCCTCTCCCCCCACTCCGGGCAGGGAGACTGAAACTGCTGCTCGCTGGGCTTTGCCAAGTCAATTTCTCCTCATGGATCACCTACCCGTGCGGGCAAGTGGGCAGCTCCCCACCCAGAGGCCCTCGGAGAAGCCGAGCTGCTGGGGAGTCGTGCTGTGGGCGGGGGCAGGTGCCAAGCACTAGGTGTGCCACGTACCCTACCAGGGGCTGCGCCTGCTCAGAGCTGCTCAGACTAAGGCTGCAGAGCCCTGGGGCCTGCTGGAAATAGACTCTGTGTCATGGTGCCTTTCCCTGCCCCTTATGGCCACATTAATGATATGCAGTGAGGCTAGGAGGGGTGAGGAGCTTGTAAATTGTGGGTAAATGAAGTTGAGGGAGGGAGAAGATCCTTCCCTAGGGCACACTGCGTTCAGGGTTGTAGTGTTTCTAAGTCTGGAGTTGTCACCTAGGTTAACTTTAATCTTTCCCCCTAGGCAGAAGAGATTTTTCCAATGTGTGAGCCTGGCATCCAAGGCGCCTTAGGTGAGGTTTACTTGTGGAGCCAGACTTTTCGGCAGGTTGATCCGATGTAAGCCAAGGTCAGGATGTGTTCTTCAGGACATGCAGACCCTGCTCACTTCTGCTGCGGTCTGAGACAGGGCTGGAAGGTTTGTGAGCACAGAGGCACTGATCGCCCTCACATTCATGCAGGATGGACCCTCAGAGCTCATCTCCAGCCTCTCATTTTCCAAGTGGGAAACACAGGTCCCAAAAGGGTGAATGACTTGCTCAAGATTATGTCTCTTGTTTGGACAGAGCTGGGTTGAGAATTGCTGTCTCTTGGGGACCTTGGCACTATACCCCCATTGCTTCCACTTCAGAGGCAGTCCTGCTGCTTAGAAGGCCTGTGTGGGGGCTACCTGCAGACCTCATGGCAGAAGGGAGGCTGGAAAAGGACAAGTGGAAGGACAGCAGGCCTCAGCTCAACACACCAGAGATGAGTTCTGAAATCCTGCCAGTGACTGTGTCCATAGAGGCACCAGAAGACCTAGGGAATGGATTTAAGCAGTGGGCACTAGCATTCTGCCCTGACCCAGCTTGGAGGGGTCACATGGGACAGAGTTGTGCTAAGAGCCATTGGGTGAGGAGCACTCCGAAAAAAGCAGGAAGACCCTGACCCTGACGTTTTCAAGAATTAGGAAAACCTCAAGAGAGCCTGTTAAGTGCCAGTCACTGTGCCTGGGCACTGAGGACAGAGACTACTTAAGTCCTGGAAATTTCTCTTCGGCCAGTCTCAAGTCTTGTGTAATGGTAAACAAGACAATCACCAAGAGTTGTGAAGAAGACAGGCCCTTCAGCAAGCAGTGAAATCCTAGTGCAGGAAGGGCTGACCTCGGGGCTGGAGCAGGGAAAGCTTCCTGGAGGAAGTGATATCTGAGCTGAGGCTAACCAGGAAGGATGGGAGCTGATGATGGAGGCAAAGTGTTCTAGGCAGTAGGAGGCTGAAGCAAAGGCCTAGAGGTCTGAGAGAACATTCTACCTTTGAAGACAGCTGGAGCCCAGTGTGAGACTCTAGGAAGGGACAAGGGTGAGGCTGGATCTGCAGGCAGGGAAAGGGAGCCAGCCAACTCATAATGCAGCTGAAGGAAAAATCCAGAAACCTTGTGGGTCTAGTATGAAAATCAATTTTACATGTATATGTGTATATACATACATAGACATTTACATATGTGTGCAGATACATACACATATATATGAATATAAAAACCATGTGTGTGCACACATGTGCTTACAGGGTACTTTGAACGTGAAGCCATCACTTCGCATTCCCAGTGCTAGGTACCTTGCTGAGGTGACCGTTGGTGCAGGCCCACCCCACCCCTGCCCGTGTTGTGGAGTGAGAGGGACTGGTGTCTCTGTGCAGGTGTAGGGAGAAAGTAGGCTGTCCCAGGTTTCAGTCCTGGGGACTCAGGGCACTCTGGCCTTAGCTTTGGAGCAGGGCTGGTTGAGGACACAGTGGGGCTTCTTCAGGCCCAGGGGTCAGGACCAATTTCCCTCTTCTCATGGGGGAGTGACTCACAGGCCGTTGCTGCTACCAGAGGTTCTGCAGGCTTCTCGGAGGCAGCGTGCAGAGGCTGATGGTAGCAATTGGTGAGAAAGAGGAAGTACCTGGTGGCCATCCCTCCTGCCACTCCAGACAGACATTTCTGTCAATAAACAGCACCTCTCTGTGGCAGCCTTGGGCTCTGCTCTGGCAGAAAAGGAGCTCTCCCCTCCCCGTGGGAGGGGCCGTCATCTGTGGCTTCTGCTTTGTCCTTGGTCACAGACTAGATTGCACAAGACAGCCAGTGAGAGTCCCGCTCCCCTCCTGTCACTGGGAGTCAGGGGTGCAAGCGCAAGTGCTTGAGTGGCAGACCTTAGCTTACAGGGCTGTAGAAATGACCATGCTCCCAGCTGCAGGGTTCAGGGAGCAGCCGGCAAAGCATGTGAAAATTTACCTAAGGTTAGAGGGTGGACTGTCGGTCTCGGAAAGGTATAATGGGACAGCGTTTCACTTCTGACTGCATGTGGACCTTGCCCTGCAGACAGCTGGGCTGTCCCCTCTCCTGCCAGGGAGTGAGTTTTGTTACCATGCTAGTCCAGCTTTTACTGTTTCCCCTCCTGCCTTTCCCCAGAGACCATAAACTTGCCCACCTCCTGTTATGTTCTACTTCTGATAGGAGTACCATTCAGAGTTCTTGGCAGGAGACCAATCCACTTCTGTCCGGGTTGGTTTCCCCTCCTCTTCCCAGCGTGTTTGATGTACACGTTCCCCAGAGTTCTCCCTGTGCAGCTGGTTGGCTCTGTAGTGCCCAGAGATTGGAGCTCTCCTGCAACGGGAGCCCAGCTGCTTCCCTCCCTGATTTTAGGGGCGGGGCTTGAAAATAGAGAATCATAATCTCCCTTCCTCCTCCTCCCCCCTCCTCCCCCCCCCAACACTGCCAAACTAACTGGAGTGACCGGCTCAGAGCCTCAGAGTGGGACTCAGCCCGCCTCACTGCTCTGCATGACAGCAGCGATCTGGAGGAAGATTAATGGACGCGTGAGTATGTGAACTCTGGAGCACATTACTGTCTCAGGCTGGTCCTTTGTGGCAGGTGTGGACTCATTCTGGTGTTAGGGAGACCAGGCTCCTTAGGGGAGATGACCTAGCCAGGTGTGTGTCTGCCTAAGGCCACCCTGTTTTCTAGGGCATGAGGAAATGGAAAGCACTTCTAAACACCCCTGCTCTTCAGAAGAGCTTAGTGGGTGGTTTGAGGAGTTTATTCTTGGAATCCCTTGCTGCACAGTATCCTTTTTTTTTCCCTAAGCCAGGTTTTTGAGTTCCTAAGCTGGACTTACTACCTTCACTTTTCCTAGGATGGGTGCATCTTCCCTGGCTTTGGCAAGACTTCGGGTAGAAGGTTAGGAAAGTGGTAGCTGCTCCTTTGCTAGAAAGGGGATGTTGGTGAGGGAACACAGGTGGCCAGTAGGCCTTTTACTTTCCCCTTCTGGCTGGCTGGAGAAGGGGCACCACCCTGGCACTCTTCTGCCGACCTCCAGCCAGCCAAGGGAACAACTAAATGGAAGCATCCTCTTGCTGCTCAGATTTGAGTGCCTATGGCAGAGCTCAGACCGGAGCAGCCCATGCTTGCTGAGAGGGGAGGATTGGTTATTTAGGGGCTGTGACAAATGGTTTCGCAGAGGAGCAGGGGAGAAAGAATCTAATTTCACAGAGCCAGGGGCCAGCATCTGCAGCATCGCTGTCAAGAGCCTAGACTGCCTGGAGCCACAGGCTCAGGTGCTGCCTTCCCCTCTTCCTTCCTTGTCTTGTGACTGGTGCTGTCACTGTCAGGTTGACCCTCTGGTTAGAGAGGACACCTCTGCCCTGGCCTCTAGACTCCCTGCTGCTCAAGCCCCTCTGCCCTGGAGCTGTACCTGATTTGTCTCCCAATTCTGACTTTGGGTAGGACAAGAAATGGTCACAGCAAGTTCTGCTTTGGCAGTTTGGCATCTGATTGGGCATTTAAGCATCTGAGAACTGAGTGCTTGCTTTATTCAGATGTACCCTTAAAACCTCCCTTTCTTTAGCCTTGCATCACATACATTTCTTGGTGGCCCAGAAAGGCTTTGCTTGGGTATTAATTTAATTTGGGGCTCTTTATGGGGGCCTATGTTGTTCATCTCTCTAGTCTCCCCCACCCCCCAAAAAGCCCCAAACCTTTCATACAAAGAACATTGGAAAAACTGAGCAGTGCCTCAAGGTCAGTGTATCATAAGTGGTATTTGGCATAGTTAGCTGGTTTGGCCTTTGGTGAGAGATTTCTGCTTTATATTTGAGCAAAAGATTTCTTGGCGGGAGGCCTCTCTGCTGTGTTTCCAATGCTTGCCCTGGGCACAGGGTTTGCCCCCTTCCCTCCCCTGACAGGTTGGTTTAATCCTCTTGCCTATAAACAAGTGCAGCAGAACGTGTCGGGCCAGCTCACATGACCTTGGTTATCTCTTCCTGGGGTAACCAGCATCAGCTTTAGATACCATGGTCACTTGACAGGGTCAAGCTGTCAGAGTAAATAGGTGGAGAGCTGGGAGGAAGCCTGGGTCTGCCAAGGAAGTAAATGGGAGAGGATGTGCTTCCTTAGCGAGGACCAGATAGGACAAGATGACTCCTGGGGGAAAGGAGAGAGAAGACAGCGAGACAGTTTATTCCTTCTTGCCTTTATTATCCTTGAATTCCTACTTCTGGCATCTCATTTATCTTTCTCCTGTATCTCAAATCCTGTCTGCAGGGGCCCAGGACATGCAGCTGTTTCAGGAAACTGCCTCTGAGACAGATGCACACTAATTCATGGGATACAAAACCCAACACCGAAAATCCCATCTTCCCAAACAGTGCTCTTGTTATGTCGTGTGAAGGACAGCTGGTAGTGGGAGCCTGGCTGCCACAGCAGGCTGCTGAGTCTCCACGCCAGAGACACTTGGGAGCTGGAAGTGCGGCTGAGTGTTCACCACCACCACCACCCCCACACGCAGGCTTCCCTCATCTCACACCTGAAAAGGCAGTGCTCTTCAGGGCAAACAATCAGGGACTCCAGCCACACTGTGTGTTTGTGTCTTAAATACTAATCACATATCCCATTGTGACTATTGGTTTGCAAAGTTTCCAGGTCCGTATATTTGGAAAATTTTGGCAAGCTTGCTGACATTGTGTATCTCAGGAGCCGTGGCATGTACTCTGGATTTTCCTGGGGTGGGATGTGTATGTTTAAAGTGTTTTTTATCAGGAGAAAGTAGAGTGGCCTTTTATGGAAGGGATAAAACGGTTGAGCTGCTGGAGCCTTTTCTGGCTCTGCAGGAAACCCAAGTCCAAGCCGTGTGAATAGAGGACTAGGACTTGCCCTTCAACTCTAGAGCTCTCCTAGGTCAGTAGGAAAAGATCCATGTAGAGATGTAGAGCATTTGCAATGATCATTGGGTAAAGAAGTTAAAGGCAAAAGCCATATCTTTTTCTGATAGCCTACACAGTAAGTTGGGAAAGCATATGGAATTATAGTAATAGTAGCAGGCATGTTGTGAGCATTTAGTGTATGCCAGGCATTGTTCTAAGTGTTTTGGATGGTGTTGGATATTCAGTGATTTCTGACTTAACACCTTCTGTTTTCTTTTGGTAGAGACCCCTTTATACCTGTGGGGTCTTTGTCCTTGGTGGTCTCATGGACTAGATAGAACAACAGAATGGGTAGCAGTGGCCTCCTGCTGCCCAGCTAGATTCTTCTAATAGGAGGTATCCTGGGTGAGTTTTTCCTCTCAATCTTCAGGTCTTTATATAAGCCACCATGCCTGTTGGCAATTAGAGCTGCCCTTCAGGATTTGTTGTGGAGGATCTGTATTCCCTTTGTAGTCATCCTTCCTTCCCTGCCTTCCCTGAGTGAGTTCGGACGTGGAGAGCTACACACTTGGTTGCTTGCCTCCTTCAGAACAACCAGCATTCTCTTGTCTGCAGTCTGTGTAATAGTACATCTAACAATGCCCCCAAAGTGGCCCCCTTCCTCCCCAACACCACCTGTTAACTGGTGGTTCTGGTTCCTGAGGGCTTCCGCCATCAAATCTGTACCAAAGAGTGCTGCTCCTAGGTTCGTATCCATAAGTCAGAAAGCTCAGAACCTCCAAGTCCCAAGTCTGGACCCGCATCTCCCTGCTGCCTTGGCCAGGGCTAAGCTGGCCCTTCTCTGGACCACTCTCTTCTCTTGGAAACCAGTACAATCAGACTCTCTTCTTAGGACTCTTTCTGAAAAGATGAATTAACTATAAAAAGTGCTTTTTAAGAAGGCACTTGTAATGGAAAATGGCTGTCATCTCCTTTACTGTACTCTCTGCTCCTAGGCCAAATGCACAAACAGCTAGGGCACTCAGGAGTAGAACTGTCATTGCCACCAGAAAATGAACAGTGTTTGGCTTCGGGGGGCAACCTAGGCCTAAAGTCAGAAGCTGACATGTACCTAGCCTCACTGAAGAGCTTGTGCTTTCCAGTCTTCTCCACCTAAGTTCTGACAGATGAACCCTCCTCCATTTATCTGGCAGGCTAGCCAAGGCACCTGCCCACGTCATGGCTACTTAGTGACAGGATCCAGCAGTCTCTGCCCTCGGCCCAGGTTTGAGACTGCAGTGGCAGTGACAGGCCCGGTGAGGTAGATAGGAGGCATCTCTCCGGCTTCAGTTGCCAAGCAAGGAGATAGTTCTAAAGAGCATTTGCGCCTGGTATGTCAAGGGACTGCCTCTGTCTAGCTGAAGTTTCTTCTCTCTGGTCATCCTTAATTAGCCATTCTCTCCTCTAAGGCAGTACCCACTCAAAATTCCTTTCCTCGAGCCTAATTCCTCATCTCCACCTGGGTTCATATCTCGTTAGACCCTCCTACCTGAACACCCCAAATGTTTTGAAGCCCCCTCCCCCACCTCAAGTCCTCTTGTTTCAAGTTCTCACTCAGGGTTTGAAGGTTAGAGAGCCCCAGTTTCTGCTACCTGTGCTGCCTGGAGAGCAAAGATATGTTCCTAGGTCCCACCTGGGAAGACTGAATTCATTTCCCTGTTCTAGACTATGGCTTATATCTTAGTATGGCTAATATACTACTTTAGATTCAATGGTGGGCCCTCATGGGCTGGCCTGAGAACCCAATCTCCATTTGAGATGTATTTCTATGGGAGAATAGTCCCTTCTGAGAGCGGAACTTCTGGTAAGTTGGGGATTTCTTGACTAATATGCTGCGACACATTTGCATGTGCCTTGTGGAAGAGTCCTCATTACTTTCTAGTTGTAGCACCATCTATCACAGAAGTAAGTCGTCCTTCTGGATGCCAAATGGCAAAGACAAAAAGAAACACACACACATAACTTCCTACGCAGAAACATTGCTGAGAGCTGTGCTCATGTCCCGTGATTGTTCTGAGGGACAGGTGAGACTGAATTCTCAGTTTGGGCTGATTTGACCCATTGTCAGGTAACACTGGAAACAGGGGCACCCCTGTTTCACAGCTCAGGTGCCCTCACCTGTTGGGTTTTTAAGATCTGCTGTAGGAAGAAGATAACACTGTGAGCAGGAGCAGCCCAGTGGGGGGTTGCTTATAGAAAGAGCGGCCAGTTTGGGTATTTAATGGTCACTTAAGTGGAGCAGCCACGTTGCAGCCTGGCCAGGTGGGGACAGTTCTGAGGCAAGAGTGGCAGTGACAGCTTAGTGGTTTCTATTACTACTTCTCCTGCTTAACTCTGATCTCTGGCCATGGTGACTTCTGGGGCAGCAGCCTTTGTCCCGGTGTTTCATCTGACGTTTCCTCCTCCTCCTTCAACTCCCTCTTTGAAACTGGAGGAGTAGGAAGGCGGTATTTTTTCCACTTCCAGAGGAAGATGCAGTGGAAAGAGGCACACGTCTTTTTCAGCACCTTCCAGTGTAGAGCTGGAACTGGATAGGACCCAGAAGGCCCGTTCCCCAACCCAGGGCCGGATCTGCTCCTTAGCATGAAGACACCTTAAGGAAACCACGCCGGAAAGGGTAGAGATAAAGGGTTAAATCTACACCCGGGTGGAAAGGCTGTTGCATAAATGCTGAGAGTTTTTTGTTGGGTTTTTTTTTGTTTTGTTTTTTTGGTTTTTTTTTTAAGATCTTGTGCTGCTTTTTTACTTTGTGTTGGCAAAAACCCCAGGAGAAGATGGGAGATTCTGGGAGGAGATGATTATGCTGGGTGAGTCACCTGCGCTCCCCAGCTGCTGTTTTTAGTTCCTTTGCTTTTCTGTAACAGGAGGCAGTTTGGGAAGGGGTGGGGGGCAGGGTGGGAATGCTGGTTTGTACAGCAAGACAGGAGGCAGGTATGTATGGGTGAGTTGTTTTGGCCCCCTAGGGTTGACAGGGCCTTACAGTCGATACAGTGGTTCAAGGAGGAAATATTAAAGCAGAACTCTGAATTTGGCAAACATAAATAAGTGTCTCCTACAAGTCACTGTCACTTCCCTAATCAGGAGGTCTTAGAATGACTCGAGCTGCATTGCACTGTCAGCAAAACACGGTAGTTTTGATAGCAAAGCAGTGGAGGGCTTGAATGTAGAGGGGCAGAGAGAACTGTCTTAAGTGGGAGGGCCTGGTGATTGTTGGGCAGCGGGAAGTTTGGAGGAGAGGGTACCCCCTCTGTGATGAAAGGAGAGGGGCCAGGGAGTGGGGGTGCAGTGGGCCCTGCTGGTCCCTGGCTGTGCCTGTATTCTGAGTCCGTCTGCAGTTCACCTTGGTGACCACCTTTGCCTCGAGCTTTGTGTCGGGAGGGAGCACCAAGTGCTGGCCTTATCACCACCTAGAAAGCTTCTCAGGAGAACTAATGCTCCATAGATGTCATCCATCTTTGGGAGAGGGGATCTTGTGGCCCACGGCCACCTTGGATGTTGCCTGTAGAGACAACTCATGTGGGTTATTGGTGTGGATCCTGGAGACTGTCATGAAGTTGCCCCAGCACGTTTCTTATTTGTTTGTTCGTACACATTTATTCATTCAGTGCCTTATTGAATACTTCTGCTCTGTGCTAGAGTCACTGTTGTGGGCCATGAATAAGACAGACCAGGGTCCCTCCCTTTGTAGTATAGTCTAGTGGGAAGGACACATAGTAACCAACCAACTTGAAGGGGCAATGAATGCCTTGAAAGAGGGGAAAGGGGTCTCGTGGTAAGAGGTTTTGATCTTCCTTCCTCTGCCCTTGTCTTATCTCTTAGGGGGATGGGAGGAGGGCAACTCTAAGTTGTGCCACTTTATTCTGTATGTATTTTAACATGGGCCAGCTAGGTACAGGCTCTCTTGGGCACTAAGGCATATGAAGATGAGCGAGACACTGTCTCCAATGTCCCAGAGCTCGAGAGGGTTAAAGCGTGGGGGTTAAGCCAGAAGAGATGAACAGGGACAGACAGTGTGCTGTGAGAGTCCAGAGAAGGGAGAGATCACTCTCAGCTAAGATGTCTGGATAATTCTTTGAATGAAAGGATTAGGGATGAACAAGGGATAAGAGGGTTTACTTACTTGGATCACTTAAAGAAAGGCATCATATGATAGCTGGAGCCTTACTTTTAGTGTGTGTGTATCTGTGTAGCTCTTCATACCACAGTTCCGATCTGTTCCCTGCACGGCAGCCAGAGTGGTGGAGCTGGGGTCCCCCCGCAGGTCTAACTCCAGAGTGACGTGCTTCACTACCGCACCATAAACAGCCAGACAGTGTACTAAAAACACAAACTACTAGGCAAAGGAAAGGAAGTTAGAGTGAGGCCCAGGCACCTCAGCTGTACTGGTTAGTCTCCATCTGCTCCCCATAGTCCTCTGTAAAGTGAGCCAAACCTTCCTACTGCAGGCTGCCTTCTGCCTCCCCCAGAGCCCTGGGCTGCTGGCAGGCTGGCTCTCCTGTGATATGGAGGAACTTGCTGGTCTCCATGGTTACAGTAACCCACTGGTACAGGGAGGAGCTGAACAGAGTGTAAGGCTGGCAATGCGAGCTTCCCCCAACCCTTGGCACCATGTGGTACTGGTATGTCGGCTGTTTCTTAGGCCTTTTCTGGGAGGAAGGAGTTAAGGAACTGATGAGAAAGGGCAGAAGAGGCACACTTTCCTCCTCCTTGGGGCTACTCAGAGGGCAGAGGTTCGTGGCTGCCTTCTCGTTCACCCACTCCTCTTGGCAGGAGTGGCTTTATTTTAGGAGAGAGGGTCCTTTTTGCCTGACAGCCCAGCCGTGGTAGAAATTTGACTTTTCCTTATTCTAGTAGGAATACCAGCTTCGCTACACTGGTACTCGTAGTCAAGTCCTTAGAGATTATAGCCCTTTTCAGGGCTCAGAGAACCCCTTGAGACGGGAAACAAAGGTTCCTACTGAAAGTGAAGAGAGATTATAGAAACTGTTGAGACCTTACTGAGCACCAGGCACTGTGGTCAACACCGGCGTGGATTTCCTTACTTCATCTTCACACTAATCCTGTAAAGTGGGTACAGCTAGTATCCTCATGTCCCAAACGAGGACACTGAGACTTCGAGAAGTCAAGTAATCCTGCTCGTGTTCAGTCAGCTAATAAGGAGCAAAGGCAGGGCTCCCCTGCTGTGCTCTCCTATCCCCTCAATACAGTAAGCAGACATACTGTAGTGAGTCAAATGTACACTTCCACTCCTCTACGTTTCTAGAAGGCAGGAACCAGATCTCTGAACTTTGCAACTGGTCCTGGTCCCTACCTCTGGATTGAGATAGAGACCAGATCCCAGTGGGCAGATTCTCAGGGATGAAGTGGAGCTGGAAGCTTCTGAAGCCCTGATTGCTCAGTAGAATCCACTGTTTGAAGTTGAGCCCAGCATTTCAAGTGGCTCTGAAGACAGGAGATTGGAAGGGTGTTCATTACATCATGACTCCATGCATGAAGGGGAGTGAGCTGGAGGGGCTCAGTTCTGATCTTAACTCCAGGTCGGTTCTTGCCTGCTGATCTTCCCAGGCAGGCGCTGGCTTCTGCTGTGGCTGCTTTGAGGCCTGCAGGCTCCCCTTGTGGCCCAGGCTGCAGTGCTGGTCTCCCTGCCTTGGGGTGAGGCTTGCAGCTCAGAGAGCTAAAGGGCAGCGAACCACCTTGCTTTCGGCTTTGTGCTTCAGTTGCAAGCCCTGCTGGTCTCTTTTGTCAGGGAGGCACCTACCCTGACTGGAAAAAGGGAGCAGCCCTTTGACAGTTATACGCAGCCCCCACTTCCCCTCTGCAATGGAGTATTAAAGGGATGGGGGTTCCACATGTGGAGCCATCACAGTTAATATCAGGGATGGGGGTGCGTCCAGCCTCTCCACTGATCAGTGCTTGCCACAGCTTTACAAGATCTCTCCTACCCAGAATGCTCTGCTGGTCTATTGATTCTTGGCAGTTGAGAGTGACAGTTTCCCAGGATCAAAGGATTTAAAGAAGGCTCCTGGATGCAGTGAAGGAGGAAGGGTTTAAGAACTAGCAATTTGCCACAGCCATGTGGCTTTTCAGCTCAGACCTACTCCATCTCCCCCTGGCCTGTCTGTTTGGGGTCAGTGCTCAGTACTTCCTCAGTTTACAAAACTTCTTAATGCCTCCCACAAATAGGATTGAGGAAACAAGCCTTCTGTCACATTGCGAAATCCTGGGGACTGGAAGAATGAAGCCATTTGATCCTACTCTGGCTTCTGAGTGAAGGGGCAAGTGGTCCCAGGCAGGCCTAACCTAAGCCCAGAGTCCAGAATAAACCCTGACCTCTTCCCTTGAGATCAGGGCCCACTTCGGGAAGGAGTGAGAGGAGAGATGGCTATGGGACCACCTGGATTGGCCTTAAAACAGCCCTCCCCACTGGCCTTAACCGGCAATTGGCATTCCTGTTGTCCCGGGTCCCTTTTGTGAGTCTTCCCATCTTTCCCTTCCTTGGAGGAAGAGCCAGGGACTTATCTTCTTTTAGGGGAAATAAGAGCACATTAGGCATCAAGAAAGGTTGATGAGAAACTGGTAAAGGGGACTGTGAGAAGCAGCAGAGTGCTGAAATGGGCGCGAGAGCACTGGGCTCCAGTCCCAGCTCTACACTGTGAGGGGACAAGTTGGGCAAGTCTCTTAACCTCTGTGCCTCAATTTCTCATCTGTAAAATGAGGATGCTACCTACCCTGTAGGTCTGTGGTGTGGAGAACCCAGGAAGTAAGTGCCGGCAGATGGTAGTGTCAGAAGGGTCGACTCTGCTGACCAGGGCTCATATGTAAGGTGAATACTAAGTAGCATGGTCTCCCAGGTGTCTGTGCTCAGGTGCTGTGAGGGCGCAGAGGAGGCTTTGCCTTTCCCTAGAGGTGTTTATGGCCTACCAGCACAAGGTCTTTTTAAGCGTTGCTTAATGGGACAGATTCTGGCCTGGAGCAGCGGAATGAGTGCGAAGTAGATCTGGGAGCCAGAAGAGAGGCCGTGACCAGAGCACAGAACACAGACAAGGGTGGGCTCCAGCCTGCCGCACGTCAGCAGATGCCTAGAGAGCAGGGGCTTTGCAGGAGGAAGGTATGCAGGAGGAAGGGCTGCCCCTGCTGCCCGCAGGCCTTCAGAATTCTTATAAAGAAAGCAGTGTTGGGGGTGGGGGTGGAGACCTGCAAGGGGGCAGGAACCTAGGGATAGACTCCCAGAGTCAGGGCTGGAAGGGACATTTGGTTTGTTCCCCAGCCTTTGGGCAAAATTTAGGATTAAACATGTCATTCTCTATCAGTGACAAAGGTTCTTAGTCTAGAACCCACAGACCTCTAAGGGGCTTCACAGGGTCCCTGAACCTTCTGAAATTATATCCAAAATATTTTGTATATAGGTGGAATATGCGTTTTTCTAAGGTTAAACACTGCTTTTTGTGAAGTAGGAGGTCCATCTGCCACTGTTGGATGGCTGGTTTCTGCTCCCCCCTCCTCCACCCTTGTTCTTGAGGGAGTGGTTTGCTGGTCTTCACTGCTGCTCTCTGGGTCAGCGTGTCTGATTCAAGCCCTTACCCAGGTCCCACCTGCTGCAGGTGAGATAAGGACTTTATGACAGCCCTGGCTGGAGTGAGTCTCCTCTTCACCCTCTCCCAGCTGTTACCCAGCAGAGCACCTTGGGGAGGGTGGGGCAGCCCACTTCCGGGGAGGGGGAGGGGGAAGGGAGAAGGAAGTTGATCTAAACCCGCCTCTTTCTCTCTGTCTCCCTTCCTTCTCGGTCCCCTCCTGCCCCTTTCCTCCCATCTCTCTCCTGGTGTAGTGTCCTGGAACTGCATGCATTTCCTGGCCACCAGGCCCTGGCCCACAGGAAGCCACAGGGCTTGGTCCCCGTTGCTCTCCTTGCCAAGCCCCGACTATCTCTGCTAGTGGTGGTTTCGGTTGCGACACCATCCAGGTTCCCAGGCAGGAGCCGCTCGGCCTGGCTGCTTCGCTACTTTTCACTGAGGAGGTGGTGGAAGGTGTCGCCTGCTTCGGCTGAGTAAGGGTGACTGGTGGAGCTGGCAGCCCCCGCCCTGGGCCTGGTTCTTCCCGGCCTCTGTACTTTGCCCTCGCTGCCTGACAGGTCCTGCTCTAGGCTCTGCTGAATGGAAGTCGCTGGTAGTCCTTGTCCCTTTCTCCAGCCAGGTATGTTTTCCCCTTTTTTGCTCTAGGATTACCCCCTCTTCTTTCTTCCCTCCCACCCCAAACACCAGATCTTTACAGAATTGCTAAATGGAGCCAGACCCTAGCACAAGGCAGTAAAAACGTGGGAAGGGTTTCCAGATGAAGAGGCATCGGCTAAGAAAGGAAGAGCAAATACCAGGAGGAGTCTCCCCTTAGATGGAGTCAGCAGGCTCAACCAGAATGAGAGGAAGGGGCTGGTGACAGGCAGGGGCCCAGGGAGGGCGCTCTGGTGTGACAGTGAGGGAGACTGGGATCGGGCGGTCACCCAAGGATAGTGCCCAAGGGACACTTTTCTTTCTCCTCTCCACAGTGCCTGGGCTTACTCTGCCTCTGGCCAGGGAGTGCCTGCCTGTCACCCCTCCCAGCTTGGCCCCTTCTCAGCCCTGGGGAAACCTCAGGACACTTGAGGCCAATCCGGAATGCAGAGCCCCAAAGCGCGAACTTTTTTAGGGGAGAGCTGTTGGTAGGAGCCTCCAGCACCAGGGAAGGGGCCCTGCCTACCTGAGTCAGCGCCGGGCCTCTCGGGGTGGAGGCTTGTCTTCCGGGCAAACCTGGCAGCACGCCTGCGCTGAGTTCTGAGATCCCAGGTTGAAGGGCCCACTGGAGATCAGACTCTTTTTCTTTTATCCTCCATGCCCTGCATTCTCTCCTCCTCTCTATCAAGGACGCTAAAGCCGTTTAGGCCCTACCTCTGAATCCAGCCTGCCATTTGGTTCCAAATACTGCGTCACAGGGGACCCCCTTGTTCTTTCTGAAGGCTGCCTGAGAACCATGGGGTCTCCTTTCAGCAGACTTCCTCAGACCTTTGGGGCCTGCCTGGGGTGTGTTGTAGGCCAGAGCTTTGGGAATCTGTGATGTTCCCTATCTTACTGTGAGCAAGGAGGATAGAGGTGGAGGGGAGAGCATGGCTTTAGCCAGATCCTGTTCAGTTGGCCCAGAAGGGCAGCTAGTCCTCAGCCCCTCACCCTGTTGGTGAGATCTGGGTCCAGGCTGAATGGGTCTAGTCAGAACCAGGGAGGGGACTGGACTCTCTCTCCATGATAGCCACTGTACACCCTGCCCTCCTCTTTAGCCTTCAGGGAAGCCTCCTCGCTTGGGGCCTTGGTCCAAGAAACGTTTTCTGTTGGAGACTTTCTGCTTTCTCTACTCCCTTCCTCTATTCTCTGCATCCTCCCCATGGGCTCTCCTCACCCGGTCCCACATCCCTGCTGTGGGAAACATCTTACGATATGGGAGAGGGGAAGGGGGTAAGAGAAGGACTATGCGCTTTGAGTCTTGAGAGTTGGGTGGTTCAGTCCTGAAAGGGGTGTGGGTGACTTTTGGGGCAGGGGGTCAAAGAGTATGTGCCAGTGTTCTCTGCTTCTCTGGGTCCTGGACAAACAGAACCTTCTCTCTCTTACTGTCCTAGATACCTGGCTTGGAACCAGCCCTTCACAGCTGCCCTGTCTAGGCCCCTCCTGTGAAGGCTAGAGGTGCAGGTGCAGGCCGGCAACGGGGCTGGAGGGGAAGGCAGCCAACACTCAGCCTGGACCTCTCTCCAGTGGGGCGGCCCATGGCATCTCTGGTTGGCCTCCCTCTGGGCTGCAGCTGGCTTAGGAGGGCTCGACTTAGATGTGGAAATCTTGTTGACAAAAAGACTTCTGGCTTTGCAGACAGTAGTATTTGGGAACTAAAAATAATGGCAGTAATGGTTGCTCGTTATTGAGCATTGGATAAAGCGTTTTAAGTGTGTTCTCTCACCTACCTAATGTGAAGCAGGGACTATTTTATCGCTCCTTTACAGATAAGGAAACTAACGGTAGTGAGTGCAGGAGCCAAGTTCTGTTGGACAGAGCTCCTCAGCATCTACTAGACCATCCACTAGACCACAGATGTGTGGAATCACCGCACACCAGTCATCTTGTGGATGGTTTCCTTCCTGCTTTGTAATGATCTCTTCTCCCTCTTAAGGCTGGTGTTGATAATAAAGTTAGTGTGTGTTGAATAAGTGGCAGATTTAGGATTGGAACCCTGGCAGTTTGTCTCTGGCATCTACACTCTTAACCACACCTCTCTACCCCAGTAAGGAGGCGCATGAATGGCAGAGCCCTTCTTGTGGTTGTGGATGTTCCTTGAAGTTCCTTGTGCAGCTGAGCCTGGCAGGGAGTGCTCTCCTACTGTGCCACACAGACCAGCAGCTCCTGGGGCCAGAAAACACGAGAGAGATGGGCAGAGCAGAACTCAGGACAGGCAGTGAGATACCCAGACTTGGCTTCAGAGGGGCAAAGGGCCTAAATCCTCAGTTAGATGCTAAATCCCTATTCCAAATTTTGAGGACTTGAGACTGCCAAGCTCCTGCTGCCTTTGGCTTATATCCTTGGGGAGTGACAAGAAACTTAGGAGGTGAATTAGAAGTTGCCAGGGAAACTTTCCACCCATGTTCCTCTCGTGGGAGTTGGGGCAGAGGGTAGATTTCCCCTGTTTGTGGCCCTTTAGGCAGGCCGGGTAGGGCAGTAAGCAGTCTAACAGCACTTGCAGGGAGGTTGGGGTTGGGAAGAGGTAAGCCTTGGAGGCCAGGCCTTCAGGACCCTGATGCATGGGACTCAGGGTGCCCTTCGGGAGACTGACCCAAATGCAGGTACCAGCAGGGCCTAGAAATGCCCTTCTCTCCAAGGGGTGTGAACCCAGGAGTTCCTTTTGGAGGGAAAAAAAGCAACTATTTGAAAATCTACTGGTCTAGCAGTGCTGCTTGAGGACCCAGGCTTAGGTGAGCTAGAGGGTATCTGGAGAACAGATGGCAAGAGAGCTTTATGGCTAGAGTGGGCAGACATCAGAGGTTTGGGGGACTTGTTGTAGATGTGAAGGTTGGTGAAGACTCAGAAGAAAGAACAGTCCCTAAAGAGCCAAGTGGATGTCAGGAACCTCTCCCTTCCACATCTACCACATGCATGGGGTCTTTTCTACTCAAAGGTCCAACCTCATGAGCTTCTGGGATCTGAGTCAATCAGCTCCCCACAAACCAGCCAGCAGCTTCAACGCAGAGAGAAAGGAAGGCCCTATGTTGACACAGTGAAGAAGGGGAGAGTCAGTAGCAGGACACTTATTTTGTGTTACTGTTTTTCTGCCTGAAAAGCGTATGGTAGGGAAAGCAAGCTTCTTGTCAAGGAACCCTGGACAGTTCCTTGCGTGATAGCAAGTCATTCCTTTTCTCTGGTTTTTGAAGCTCACATACAGCCAGAAAGGGCTGTGAAGAACTTCGACTCACACTCCGCTGGTCACCCTGCTCCCCTCCAAATTGTCTCCTTGAGTTTTCAAGGCAGCTCTGGATGGTTCTGGGATGAGACTCTGGCAGCAGCTTTGTCCAGTCTGCTGGAGCAAGGGCGTCAGATGTTCTCTGAGCGAAAAATAAGAACCCAAGTTAGACCAGACTCTCAACAGTTTGATTGAGATATAATTCACATATCATATAATTCACCCATTTAAAGTGTACAATTCAGTGTCTTTTAGGAAATTCACAGAGTTATGTATCCATCACCACAATCCACTACTAATGAACATTTTCATTATCACAGAAAGAAACACTACACCCCTTAGTTGTCACCCCCAAATTCCCCACCCTCCTTAGCCCTGCTTAGCCTTAGACTAATCTCCTTTCTGTCAGTGTAGATTTGCCCATTCTGGACATTTCATAGAAGTGAATCATACAATACGTGGTCCTTTGTGACTGGCTTCGTTCACTTAGCATAATGTTTTAAAGGTTCATCCGTGTTGTAGCATGTGTCAGTACTTCATTTTCTTTTTTATTGATGACGAATATTCCGCTGTGTGGATATTCCTCAGTTTGTTTATTTGTTCACCAGTGATTGGACATTTGTGTTGTTTCTACTTCTTGACTATGGGATATTATGCATGAGCATTGGCTTACAAGTTTTTGTGTGGACACATTTCTCTTGGGTATGGACCTAGGAGTGGAATTGCTGGATCACATGGTAACTCTATATTTAGCCGTCTGAGGAATGTACAAGTCTTTGCATGGACGTGTGTTTTCGTCTGGACCATACCTTTTTGTGTTATGTCTGTATGCCTGCTCAGTGCTGCTGTTGTCATTTCTGCTTCCTCACACCCTTGTTTGAGCTGTGGGGTATCTGAGGAAGGCAGATTGTTGCCTTGCTCAGACCCTGTCATTCAGTTTGTTCACTGCATGAGTATTCACTGGGCATCTCCCATAGTCCAGTTTAGGTGCTGTGATGTATCAGTGAATAAATGATATGTGCCTGCCTTCATGAGCTTCCATTCTCATCAGGATACACAACAAATCAATGCAAAGTGATGAATAATAAAGGTAGATGTAAAGTATTGGGTGGTGATGAGTGCTTTGAAGTAGTTCTGATCGTCTTGCTCCTGCGACTTGAGATGCAGCCTTCTCACAGTGTGAACAGAGAACAGGGAGAACAGTAGGAGACACTCTCCCACATGAGGCAGAGGAGTGTTGGGTTATTAATGGAGGAGTGTATTGCCAGGCGGTGGAGCCACTGATGGGATAGCTCAGGTCCTAAGCTCCAACACCCACAGGATGTTGGCACTGGACCTTCGGCTGTGCTCTAGTGGGGGAAGACTGGCTCACTTCTCATCTCTTTCTCCTCCCCACCCCCCCGCCCCGCCTTATGATTCTTTGCATGCCTGCCAGCCCCCTGGAATCTGACCCTATACCCCCAGCTCTTACATTTTTTGCAGAGTGCTGAAGGGAAGGGTGTGGGGAGCTGAAAGGACAATGTACTTAAAGGTGTGCATGTTTCCACCCTGCAGCCCACCTTGGGACACCTCGACTCCAAGCCCAGCAGTAAGTCCAACATGCTGCGGGGCCGCAACTCAGCCACCTCTGCTGACGAACAGCCCCACATTGGCAACTATCGACTCCTCAAGACCATTGGCAAGGGTAACTTCGCTAAGGTGAAGCTGGCTCGGCACATCCTGACTGGGAAAGAGGTGAGCACTGGGGTTGGGACGTGGCAGCGTCTCCCAACTGTTGATGCTCCAACAGGTAGTAGTGGGATCTCTACCACAGCCAGCCTCTTGTTTATCAGGCAGATAGGAGATCTGATCAAATAGGGGTGCTAAGAGGGATAGGGCAAAAAGGAGGCAGAAATATAAAGAGGGAAGTAGGTTTGAGTCCTGGGTTTTTAGCTCGGTTAAAGAGGTAATCTTGAGCTTTTTGTCTCATGTTCAGGTAGCTGTGAAGATCATTGACAAGACTCAACTGAACTCTTCCAGCCTCCAGAAAGTAAGCACACAGCACCTCCTGTCCCTTTCTAAACCCTTTTCAGGGGTCAGTGATCTACTGACCCCATTTGGACCTCCTCTTGAATCACTAGTTTAAAATCTGTGGTCATTTCACTGTCCCCACTGCCCCTCTTCGTGACTCTGCTATCTTTAAGGCTTTGGTTGGATCCCCTATGTTGACTCCTTCTAATTGGACTTCCTGGTCACAGGCCTGGGTCTTTAGAAGTCTTTCTGCCCCTTCCCAGCCACTTGGCCTACCTGTCTAACCTACTTCCTGCATCTTGTTATCTTCTGGCCTGTGGCCAACCCTATGCAAAAACACATTTGTAGCCATTACTATAAACACATGCAGTTACTCCCAGATCTAGAATGATCCAAGGGAGTGGCTATAGAAGTACAGGGATAAGAAGAGGCAGAGAGCCTGCCACCGGATTCTGTACCAGAGAATGAGTATGGAAGACTGGGATTTTTAGAGGCTAAACTCCAGTTCCAAGCCTCTGACACTGTGCAGATTAAGCACAGGTGCTCCCAGTTTCCATTCTCACTTCCAGGCTCTTCTCGACTAGAAGTCACAGTCATTTGCATGTAGTCTTCGCTCAATGAGGCTGAACTTTTCCTTCCCTCCTTTACTTGGTGGGAAACTGAAGTCTTAGCTGGTAGGGGGAACCCTCCAGGTGGGAATACAAACCTCCTCCCCTTCCCCAACTGAAGAAACTGAAAAGCTGGTAGGAGTGAAGAAAGGAGACTTCCATTTGCAGAAGGGGGCAGCTTGCCAGTGACGGGTTGTTGCAGAACTGGAGACTCTCTGCGTTCTCCCCCATCCTGGGCTCCAGCAGTTAAGGGAAGGAGGAAATCTCCCATCTGGCTCCCAAAAAGCTGCCCCTATTCAGGTCAGTCCAGTTTCCTTTTGTGCCCTCACACTTCAGCTGACCCTAGCTCAAATTTCTGACCTTGATTAACCTAGTTCTTTTCATCTCGTGGCAGATTGAATTTTTCTTTTCATGAGGACATTGTGTTATTTGAGTTAGGAGAGGGCACACCTCATGCTAATACAGTCAACTACAGTGAGATTGGGCAGCTTGGGACTAGGGGTTGGGGGCTGTTATTGAGAGAGATGCTCTCGGAATTAGTGTGTGTGGGTTGAGGCGCCCTGACAGGGTGACAGCCAAAACCAAGGTGTTTATTTTTTGTTACCCCTGAGATCCCTTCGAGGTTCTTTAGTTCAAAGGAAACAATGCTGTCATCACTAGGGTTTCCCTGCTTGGAGCTTTCCAGAAGGAAGGGAAAGAGGGCTACCGTTGGCTCAGGTGCTGCAGAGAAGAAGCCAGCTTGGCATGGGCCATTTGGTCTTTGAAGCCGTCCAGCCTGCCATCATCATCATTGCCAGAGTCGGCCAGGCCATCTTATTCCCCACCTCTTTTTTTCTCCCTGCCTCTTCCCAACTGGCTGGAAGGCACCAGTACCAGACAAATGTAGCCGTTTTAAAAGCCTTTTAACACACTCTGTTACCAAGGCAAATCTGATTCTGGCCAAATCACTCGGTTTAAATTTGATCCTACGATGATCCCTAAATGACTAACAGTGAGGAAGCTAGCCCCCCTCAGGGTTCTAGACAACCCCAGGAAACTCCACACTCTCCCAGGAGAATGCCCTTTCCAGGCCAAGTGGCCGTCCTCAGCAGAACAACCCTGGCAGCTGCCTCCAGACCCCATTTCAGTGCTGCTCCCCTTTATTGCCCCTGAGGTGGTGTCCAGGATTTTTTGCCTCTTTATCCAAGACAACTGTTGGGCCAGGGAAGAAAGCAAGAGAAACCTGGGCTCTGACAAGAAAAGGGAGCCAAGGTCAGAATCAGGTTCCTGAAGATTTTGGAAAGCCTGTCTCTTCTTTTCCATTCCAGCTCACAAAAGCTCTGGGACCTCATTAAAGAAAAAAATATGTGTTCACTTTATGCCATAAACTATCCTCCAAACCGCCCCTCCCCCCAAAAAAGAAAACAAAACAAACAAAAAACAACTAGTTCTGCTCTTTGTGCAAGTGATGAAGCCTGGAAGTTATGAAAAACCCCACCTCCAGTTCTCTGGCCCCCGCAGAGGGGATGGAGTTCATTTCTGTCATCTTTCTTTATGGAATTATATGGTTTGGAGTCCCTGATTTTGTTTCACAAAGAGCGTGAGTGTGTGGAGGTGGATTTGATTAAAATTGGCATCAGCTGTATATAGGAGTGGCTTCTTCTGTCACCACCCCAGAGGCCCAGGAGAGAAAGGCCTACCCACTAGTGCAGAGCCCTCTGACTTCTGTAAATCAGAAGATGATGGGGTCCCCCCTAAAAATTCCCCCACCCCTTTACACAGACCAAGCTGGAGTCTGTCTTGTCACTGAACTTTAGCAGCAGCTCAGCTTCTGAATATTCATGTGCATGGGCTCACACTCCCTCCTTCAGAGGCTCCCAACCAAACCCCAGCTGCCAGTCGGGGGCTGGACTCGGATGGACTACAGCAGAGGGCAACTGGCTCGTGCAGATGCTGAACCTGGGGCTACTGGTTGTTAGAGCCCAGCTTTCCTCCCGCTGAGCCTTCCTGCTCTCCTTCCCTCTCACCTGCCTCTCAGCCATCGGGGACGGGCATGGATGATCTGGACAACTGCCCTATTTCTTTTCCTTGCCTGTTTTCTCTTTTGGATAAAGAATCCTAGCAGTGGCTCTGTTTGGAGGGGACCCAAGGGGAGCAAGTTGAGCAGGCATGACTCCTGGTATTTTATTTTCCAGCTGTTCCGTGAAGTAAGAATAATGAAGGTTTTGAATCATCCCAACATAGGTGAGAACCAGTCGTCATTCCTTGCTTCTTCCCCCGCAGCAGGGCTCCACTTCCCAGCATGCCGTCCTCCTCCCTTCTAGAGTTTTCAGGGCCTCCTCTGGGGAAGCCCACCTCGACGTCCAGCTCTGCCTCCGGCCCACTGGGCTGTCCTTAGTAGTGCGGCTGCTCTGAGAGAAACTTGTCCTTGGGAAGCTAGGAATTGAAGGGGGGAGCTTTCATCCCTAGGATGCCCCTGTACATGTTGGGGTTTGAATTGTGGCTCCTACCATTTCTCTGACTCATGGCTTGGCCTTTTCTCTTGCAGTTAAATTATTTGAAGTGATTGAAACTGAAAAAACTCTCTACCTTGTCATGGAATATGCCAGTGGAGGTAGGTATGGAACTGCCTCTTCCTACTGCACCCCCGCTTCCCCCAGACCCCACAAGCTCTGACCTAGACCCTGCCCTGTCTCTTGCAGGAGAGGTGTTTGATTACCTGGTGGCTCATGGTAGGATGAAAGAAAAAGAGGCTCGAGCCAAATTCCGTCAGGTGGGTGTGACTGCCTCCATGGAGTGTGGGCCCGACTCTGCTTTTTGAGGTTTGGCGTACATGGAGGAGCTGCCTGTCTATAAGTGGCCTTTGGCGGGGTCCTCCTGGCTTTGCTTATCTATGTGGCTGCTTAGAACTAGGTCACGGGGTCACAGCTCCACCAGCCCCTGTGGCCCACCCTCAGGTGCCCCTGGACTAAGCCTTCTTCCTTCCTTTCAGATAGTGTCTGCTGTGCAGTACTGTCACCAGAAGTATATTGTTCATAGAGACCTAAAGGTAAGGTGTGCTCTTACCTGCCGTGTCTCTCATTCGGGGCTGGGTTGTTTGCCCTCCATTCACCATGACGTAACCATCAGGCCCTGAGTGTTCAAGGAAACTCCAGCCTTTAATTTTTTTGGAGACGATGAGGAAGCCCCTAGGGCTGCTTTTGATATAGGCCTTATGGCCGGACTTAGGATCCCATTCCAGCCAGCGAGCAGAGGGTCTCTGCCATTTCACCTCTCGGCACATCACCTTCCAGGGCAGCCAGACGTGGCAGGAACGCTCCAGGCCTTGCTGGTCCTTCGGGCAGCGTGGCGGCTGAGCGAGGAAAGAATGTTGACTGTTCCTGTGTCAGAACTGCTTTGCAGGTGTGCACACTCACTCCTCTCTTTCACTGCAATGTTAGGGTCTGAGGCTGCCTATGAGTCTCCTGGCCCCTGAGTCCTCACAGACGTGACCGTGATCAGCCTGGGCCTGATGTGGAAGCTTTGCACAGCTTGCAGTGTCCCTGAGCCTTCAGATCCCAGCTCTCACATGGCAGTCTGTGTGAGGAGTAGCCTGCATGGCCCTCCTCCAGCCCAGCCTCTTCACACTGATTGAAGGCCTGCCTGGAGTTGGTGGAGAAAGTTCTAAGACTGGAGATGACTTCCTGTTTGTTCTTCCATTCCCCTCTGCTCCTTGCTGTCCTGTGCCTTAAGTCCACTTGGTTCCCTGACGTTTTCCATCTTACCTTCCAGGCAGAAAACCTGCTCTTGGATGCTGATATGAACATCAAGATTGCAGATTTTGGCTTCAGCAATGAGTTCACCTTTGGGAACAAGCTGGACACCTTCTGTGGCAGCCCTCCTTATGCTGCCCCAGAGCTCTTCCAGGGCAAAAAGTACGATGGACCCGAGGTAGACGTGTGGAGCCTGGGAGTTATCCTGTATACACTGGTCAGCGGATCCCTGCCTTTCGATGGACAGAACCTCAAGGTGGAGTGCAGCACAGGCTTCGATCATTTGTGTTACTTCTCATTTCCTCTCTCAGCCTCTGGCCTTATCCCTGATCTCTCACGTTTGCCACCTCTCTGTTTTTCCCAAGCCGGAGCTTTAGAGGAGGGCTTGCAAAATGTAGCAGCAGTTAAAAGGTCTCCTGTACCCGATGTAATAACCACAGTTCTTTTCTCCACGGATGGGATAAATCGTGTGTCCGTTCACCCCTCCAAGGCACTCAGAAGTGCAGGCCTCAGGCGAGCCGAGTGCACAGGGTGTTTGACTTCACCGCTTCTCGGGCGAGGTGCCTTGTCCCAGGCTCTTTGCCTCCTGCCCTATTTTGTTTATATCTGCCTGGCCAATCTTAAGCTCTCAAGAGCCTGGATGTTAGGTTTCTTCCCTTGGCCTTGGGGTGATTTAAATTTCCCTCGTACAGGAGCTGCGGGAGCGGGTACTGAGAGGAAAATACCGTATTCCGTTCTACATGTCCACGGACTGTGAAAACTTGCTCAAGAAATTTCTCATCCTCAATCCCAGCAAGAGAGGCACTTTAGAGGTGAGCAGCCTGAGCCCGGCTGGCTGAAAGATTCTGGGTTCCCAAGGAAACCTCCCAGCTGAGTCTTCTTTCTCTCTGCCCTTCCCCTTCCCTTTGTTCTCCAGCAAATCATGAAAGATCGATGGATGAACGTGGGTCATGAAGATGATGAATTAAAGCCTTACGTGGAGCCCCTCCCTGACTACAAGGACCCCCGGCGGACAGGTGAGGCTTTGCTGGGCCAGGAGGTTGAGCCTGTCTAGGATTCACGACCAGCCTTAACTGTGTGTCTCCCTGTGCAGAGTTGATGGTGTCCATGGGTTACACACGGGAAGAGATCCAGGACTCGCTGGTGGGCCAGAGGTACAACGAGGTGATGGCTACCTATCTGCTCCTGGGCTACAAGAGCTCTGAGGTGTGTGCCCCCTGCTCCACTCCCTGACCTGGCCAGCTGCACTGTCAGTAGCCCCCCATGCTCTAGCACCTGTTGAGGGCAGAAGCTCATCTGTGAATAGGTGTGCTCTCTGCTGACGAATTTTAAGCCTCAGCTCTGGTGGCTAAGGTCCTCTGGCCTTTGCTTTCACCGGTCTCCATCGGTGAAGGAGTAGGGAAGCTGCTGGGGTCTGGGCATGGGTCTGGGTTTTCACGTGGGTGAGCAGATCTGGCTCAGTCTGTGTTGGTTAGACTGGGTCTAGGTCAGTCTAGCTGGATCAGTTCTGTGTTGATCTAGAAATCTTTGTGTCTGTTTCCATGTGTTTGTGTCTCTCTGTGTCTGGAGTGAACATCTCTGGATTTGTGGGTGTGTGGGTCTCTGTGTCTTTCTTATAGGAGTCTTGAGTCTGTGTGTTGCTTCTGCCTGGTGTTTGGGTATGTGCATCCTGTGTGCATGTATGTCCATCCTGCTGTCTGTGTGCATCTGGAGGCTTCTTGATTGTTCTTCTGCCTGTCTGGGTCATCATATCTATGTCTGAGTCCGTGGGTTTCTGTGGGAGTGGGATGTGTCCCCACATGCATCCAGGGCCTCCCCACCCTGCTCTCCCCCTGGTAGTGTTGGGCTCCTTCTCTGGGTTCTCACCCTAGCCTGCTCAGGAGAAATCTGGTGTGTGTAGGGTGTCTCTGAATGTGTTCCTGTGGACGTGTGTATCCTTCTCTGAGGGCGGAGGTCTTGAGGGGGTGTCTTTGTGTTTGTCGGCATCTGTGTTAGGGCATGTGTGTCCCCAGGAGTGTTGAGATGCACATTGGGCTTGCAGGGAGTCTGTCTCCTGTGAGCCTGGGTGGATTTGTGTCAGAGTGATACGTATAAGTGAGTCCCTCTGTAGGTACGTTCATTTGCATGACTTCAGCCCTCCCTCTTCTGTTCTTGCAGCTGGAGGGCGACACCATCACCCTGAAGCCCCGGCCTTCAGCCGATCTGACCAACAGTAGTGCCCCCTCCCCCTCCCACAAGGTACAGCGCAGTGTCTCAGCCAACCCCAAGCAGCGGCGCTTCAGTGACCAGGGTGAGCACTTTGGGGAGTTGCAGGTGGGGGCTCACCCTCTCCTGAGAAGTCACAGGTTCTGGGGGCTTTGGATGACACAGCTGAGATTCAGTCCCCATTCACCCGCTTATTCATAGCACGGCCTTGGGCAAGTCACACAACTTCCCTCGGCCTCCGTGAAATGGGGTTTGCTGGGGCGCTGGCAAGACTGCAGGAGAGCACCATGCATGTGGCGGGCCCTCGGTGGGCCCCCGCCCTCACCCATTCCCACCGTCCCTCTGGCCCAGCAGCTGGTCCTGCCATTCCCACCTCTAATTCCTACTCTAAGAAGACTCAGAGCAACAACGCAGAAAATAAGCGGCCTGAGGAGGACCGGGAGTCGGGGCGGAAGGCCAGCAGCACAGCCAAAGTGCCTGCCAGCCCCCTGCCCGGCCTGGAGAGAAAGAAGACCACCCCCACCCCCTCCACGGTGAGCCACGCCATCCCTTCCCTCCTCCTGGCCAGCCCCACTCTTGCCTTCCTGTCCTCTCCTCTCCTGCAGTGGGGCCTGCCCTCTCCAGGCAGCTCTGTTCTTAATCCAGACCCGGCTCCCTTTGGCTGCCTACCCAGCTTCCCTCCGGGGCCACTTTTGCTTACTATAGAAAGCCTAGCCCCCGAGAGTAAAAGCAAAATCTTCTCTTTTCCCTATTCCCGTCTGCTTCTGGGGGAAGGTGGAGGGGAAGCAGGGTCTATGAAGCTGCCAGTGGAACGCTTTGGTTTTCTGGGTACAGCTGTGCTCTTTATTCCCCACAGAACAGCGTCCTCTCCACCAGCACAAATCGAAGCAGGAATTCCCCACTTCTGGAGAGGGCCAGCCTTGGCCAGGCCTCCATCCAGAACGGCAAAGACAGGTGAGCAGGCCCCAGCCTTGCCTGCCACACTCCCCAGGAGCCTCTTCTCACAGCGGTGACGTCTGTCAGCACTACCACCTCCCCTCCCTGCTCCCTGGAATTCCGTCCTGGCTCTGTCCAGTCCAGCTTTCCACACACCAGCACCTCCTCCCTGCTCTCCACCCCTCCCCCACCCTGTCTCCTCTTCCCTGTGCTCCTGTGACCGCCCCTTGCCATGTACCAAGTGTGACTCCATGGTCATCTCAGCTGCCTTCTCGCTTCTTGACTGCGGCCAGGGCATGGCAACTGCACTCCTCTAGGCATCAGTGCCTGAGGCTTTGTTTTGGGGGCCCCAGCTGGGGCAAAACTGAGTGCCCACCTGAGGGGCGTGCACATTGAGAGTGACTGCAGCTGTGCCCTGAGGGCAGCGCTCCCCTAGCCTTGACCGTGGCATCTCTTGATTTGTTGCACTCCTGGCTCCGCCTCTTCTGAGCTTAATGAAAATTCCCCTTAGCAACACCCTGCTCTTTCTGTCAAGGAAACATCCTTGTTCTTAGAATTCGTAGGAGACCAGTGCAGCCAGAGGCAGTTGCCTCCTGTCGGCTTTCCTGCACTTTCGGTTTCCTCCCCTAGGCTTGGGCCTGCCTCACCTTCCTCACCCTGCCCTCCTCCTCCCAGGCCTGCTCCTCAGCTCTGACTTGCATCCCGTTGCTGCTCCAGAGCCTGCCTGCATCCTGCCGAGGCTCCCAGCTCTGGCCTTTCCCGTCGCACCCTTGCTTCCTAACCCGAACCTCCCTGCCCCCCCCCCACTCCTAACCCAGGCCTCTCCGCTGCTTTTGTCTCCTAGCCTAACCATGCCAGGGTCCCGGGCCTCCACGGCTTCTGCTTCCGCCGCAGTCTCTGCGGCCCGGCCCCGCCAGCACCAGAAATCCATGTCGGCCTCCGTGCACCCCAACAAGGCCACTGGGCTGCCCCCCACGGACAGTAACTGTGAGGTGCCGCGGCCCAGGCAAGTGTGCTGTGGCCGCTGGTGCACCTGCTGCCCTCGGCCTGCCCCACCCCCTGTCCCCACAGTTTCTTCCCACCTAAGGGTCCTGCTCTGTTCTCATTATCTTAGCCATAAGAAATGGCTCTGTCCCCTGCAGCCAGGAAGTGGAGAGAACAAAAAATAGCTTAATGCCCCTCTTTTCCTGCAGTTCTCCCTCTCAGAACAGATATGCCAGAAGCCGTCCTGAGGCTCCAGAAGGAAGCCTTTTTGTTCTGAGCCTTCCTGGACTTCCTTAGGACCTTGGGGACAGCATCACAGGGACTCAGTCCTTGAGGGTTGGTCAACATTGTCCCCTTGAGGTTCCAGTCTGCCTAGCTCCCAAGGAGCCACTTCTCTCCAGCCTGTACTGCTCTCCACACAAGTGTCCTTCCTTACCGCCCTCCCTCCCCCAAGCCATTTCCTTCCATCTCCACCCAGATGTCCTCCTTACCAGTGTCCTCAGTGATCACACCCCTTCCTTCTGTGTCCTCCGTGATGGCTGTCTCTTCCCTTACCTGTTGCCACCCAGGGCGCTCCAGGTACTTGGTGGTGATGGCTTTCTCATGCCCTGATGCATTTCCCCCACCCTCACCTCTTTTCCCACAGCACAGCCCCCCAGCGTGTCCCTGTCGCCTCCCCCTCCGCCCACAACATCAGCAGCAGTGGTGGAGCCCCAGACCGAACTAATTTCCCCCGGGGTGTGTCCAGTCGAAGCACCTTCCATGCTGGGCAGCTCCGGCAGGTGCGGGACCAGCAGAATTTGCCCTACGGTGTGACCCCAGCCTCTCCCTCAGGCAACAGCCAGGGCCGGCGGGGGGCCTCTGGGAGCATCTTCAGCAAATTCACCTCCAAGTTTGTACGCAGGTGAGTAGGGGGCTTAGGGTGGCAGAGAGGCTGAGGCCAGGCCTTCCTACCTGCCTGGGGGTGGGGACAGGGACACGCAGAACTGGACTTGGGTCCTGGGGTTAGAAGAGGCCTTGGGAAGCCTAAGAAATTGGGTCTTTGTCAGCACGTCAGGTGCCCAAAGCTGTCCGTCCCTCTCAGGCCTTCCCAACTCCTTATACACACCCCTCGTTTGCTGGCCCCGAGCAGATGGCCGATGCCGCCTCCTCCCTCAGAGAGTGTGAACTCAGATGCTAAAATAAAAGCCCCCTCTTCTCTCCTGGGTTCCCATGGAAACTTATATTTGGTGACGCAGCTGCAAAGTCATGAGGCCTGAGCCAGGCTGGGCCGGCAAGGAGAGTTTTTCCTGGTCTCTTGCCTCGCCCCCTCTGACCTCCTTTCCCCGACCCAGTTGGTTAGGTCTGGCTGCAGCCACTCCCCTCTGCTGTAGCCATGTTCTTCGGCCCGGGAGTTGTCGAGATGAAGCCGTAAATGAAATAGCTGGGGGGGCACCAATTTCCTCCTCCCTTGCAGCCTGATGCGCTCACGCCTCTCTGTGCGGGAACCGGGGTGGGGATCCTCTTCCTGAGGTTTCTCACACCTGGCCCCAACCACCCCAAAGGGTTGGCTTTGATTCTTCAGATGCATCCAGCAATCCGGCCTCTTGGGATGCTGTGTGTCTCCATTTCCACTGTTTCCTCTCAGCACCTTAGTGTAGCTCAGGAAGCAGCAGGGGGCTTAGAGAAAGCAGGCTTACCTGCCGTTCCTCCTGTACTCAGCTGCAGCAGCCGGAAGCCATGCCCCTTTGGGCCCTGGAACACGAGTGCAGGGCTGCAGGGTGGGGCGGGAGCAGATCGGGATGTCTGGGACTCTAGTCTCGCTGAGCGGCTCTTCCACAGATGGGGTGACCCTTGAACCTGTAAAGCCCACTCCCCACCTGCTTATCCACATACCGTCTTGTTGGTTTTTTTTTTTTATTTCTTTTTTTATTTTGTCTTTTTTTGTTTGTTTTTTTAGAAATCTGTCTTTCAGGTTTGCCAGAAGGTAGGCGTTGAGCCCGCTGTGTGTGTGTGTGTGTGTGTCTGTGTCCTGTGTCCTTGTCCTGCGTCTGTCACTAACTCCCCTTTTCTGGCTCTTGCTCCCTCCTCCATCTGCTAACCACGTCTGTGTGGCCCTCTCTCTGCCATCTTAAAGGGATGAAGACCGCTTCTGACTGGGCGGTGGCATGAGGCCACGTCTGCCCCCTCAGGGCACATGGCTTTGAAAATCATGGGTCTGTCCCCAGCAAGGGGACCTTCTCAGGGAGTTGTCCCTTTAAGATTGTCTCTTCCCCGCCCGCAGCAGCCTGGGTTTCGTCACAAGCATTGGGTTCCTTTCCTGGCCCTCTCCCCTGTCTGTGCATGCGCTATGAAGAGGCTCCACTGGGGTCAAAAGTGCATCTGGGATGGGATCTCAATCCGGGTCTCCTGGGGGCTTCCCCTTCTCTGGTCCTCGGAACTTTGTGACTTCTTGCCCCTGTCCCACAGGATGGCAGGATTTTGGAGGTACTACAGGGACACTGGGATCCCAGGACTTCAGTCTGAGCCTCCAGGCCCAGGGAGCCTTTGCCTCACAAGTGGGGCACAGCACCCCCTTCTGGCAGCTCCTGCAGAACTAGGTCTACTCCACCCTACCCCAGCACACCTGCTGCCTCCAGCAGTGTCTGGATGAATCAAGCCACCTCTCTGGGCTGGGTGCTCTGGGTATGGCCTGTGGCTTCCAAAGAGCCGGGAGGTGGGATATTACAGGTCTGGACCATTTATCCCTCAGCCCTGGTGAAATGATGGGAGATACCCCCTCAGGCATCTCCCTTTGTAGGCCAGATCCTGGCTCTGCCACTCCCAACCCTACCCTCGTCCTCTCTGGAGGCCTGGCTGGGCCAAATACCAAGCTGAAGACCCAGGGCCAGGTTGGGAGCCCTGGTTCCCCGAGTCTGTCAGCCCAGGCCCTGTGATGGGGCTGGGACACCTGTCAGGAACGTTGGTGTTCCAGCTGACAGAGGGATGGCCAAGACAGGGTCTTCGGGCTTTCCCCCTTCCGCCCACTGCTCCTCACCCAGCCCTTCACTGCATGGCTGACTGTTGACTCACGAGGCCCCCAGTGGGGGCCTGCCCTGCAGGGCGCCTCCACCCACAGGGCAGGAGCCAGGTGGGGCTGGAGAGAGCAGCCGGACTCCTTCCCCTGCACAGCCTGGGCTCCCTGCTCGCAGTGCACTGGTTTGCATTCGTGCGTCTGTTGTATCTTTGTGTTCCTTTTATATGTGCTGCTGCTGCTCTCTCACTCCTCACATCCCTGCCCTCTTCTGCAATCTCCGATCTCCCGGCTCCAGGCACCCATCTTCCAGCCAGGAGCTGGAGAAGCCGCTCAGCGGGGCCAGACCTCTTCCCCACCCGCCCTCCCAAGCAAGGTGTCTGCCCTGCCCTGCCTTCTGTCCTCCATTCTGTACAAGCAGACGGCCTGGCAGCCTGGCAGGCAGGGGAGTTATAAAAGAATGGGCGAGGCGGGCTGGTCTGCAACCGGCCTCAGGGCCCTTCTCCTCCCCACCCAGCCCCAGGTGTCCTCAAAGCATATCCGGCTCTTGGCCCTTTGAGCCTCTGAACAGAGGCCTCTGTCTCTCCCCCAGCCCCTTCCATCTGAGAGGACTGCAGTCCTGAGACCCACTCACAGCGTGAGCCCTGGCTGTGGGCTGGCGGGGGAAGCTGCCTCGTGCTGTGGCTGTGTGCTCAATGCGTGTGCCTGCACATCCACACCCTTCTCCTCCCCCAGAGCAGAGGCTCCTTCTCCCCAGCACAGATCTCTGGGCATGTGGGGAGGGACAGACCCCCTGCGCTGGGCTCCCTGTTGGAAAGGGACAGTCGAGCTGCCCGTGTGAGGTGCCGCAGAGCCACATTGGCCTGCCAGGTGATGGGCGGTGGCCTTTGGGCTTGGGTCCTGCACCCCCACCAGTGGCACCTCCCCGGACCCACCCTCACCTGGGTCTGCGGCGGTGGAAGGAGCGAGAGGTCACAGCACTAAACTCTCCCTCGCTCTATTTTTTGAGGAACCTGAATGAACCTGAAAGCAAAGACCGAGTGGAGACGCTCAGGTGAGAGGGCTGGAGCAGCACTGGCCCTGCCTGGGCCGCCGGGCTTCCACGCGCCTCCTGCTCCTCCTTCCTTCTACCACCTGGCTCTTCCTCCGGTGGTTCTGGCCTGTCCTCACCCTCTTGGGGCCTCCCTTTCCTCAGAGAATCCCCACACCCCAGCTGCAGTAGGTGTGGGCCCTTCTCCTCAGATCTGGTATCTTCTGGAAGCAGGGGCCCTGGGCTGGGCGGTTGGGGCTATAGATTCCTACCCATCGACTAGCTCACTTTTCTGTGCTTCAGCCGCTTCTTTCTGTCCAGGCTGTGAACTGCGCAGGGCTGTTGAACACCGCTCCCCTTTCTTCCCTGGCTCTACCCTCTTCAAAGAAAAGCATGGAACTGTCACCCCCCCCCCCACCACCAGGGCCTGGCTTCTCCTCACCTTCTCTGCCCCAAGAGACAGAGGTGCAGGACTGCCCACCCATCTTGCTCCCCCAACTAGGTCTAATGCTCCCTCTTCCAGCAGTGTCGCCTCCTGGGCACCCTCTCGCTCTCCTCTCTGGTCTCAGGGTCTGTCTGCCAGGGTGGCTGTCCTGTGGGTGGGGTGCCTCAGCCCCCCCTGACCCCTGCCTCTGCCCTCTCTGCAGACCTCACGTAGTGGGCAGTGGAGGTAATGACAAAGAAAAGGAGGAGTTCCGGGAGGCTAAGCCTCGCTCACTACGCTTCACATGGAGTATGAAGACCACGAGCTCCATGGAGCCTAACGAGATGATGCGGGAGATCCGCAAGGTGCTGGACGCAAACAGCTGCCAGAGCGAGCTGCATGAGAAATACATGCTGCTGTGCATGCACGGCACACCGGGCCACGAGAACTTCGTGCAGTGGGAGATGGAGGTGTGCAAACTGCCGCGGCTCTCTCTCAACGGTGTTCGATTTAAGCGGATATCGGGCACCTCCATGGCCTTCAAAAACATTGCCTCCAAAATAGCCAACGAGCTTAAGCTTTAACAGGCTGCCAGGAGTGGGGGCGACGGAGGCTGGCCAGCTGGACTTAGCTGCTGGGGCCGGCCGCTCCGCCCCACCTGGGCGAGACTGCAGAGATGGATCGGTGTGTCTCCCCCGCTGGCACTTCTCCCCTCCCCACACTTCTCAGTTTTTTCTTCCATGTTTGTGGGGGATGGGAGATGGTTCTCCCCCCCCCCGCCCCCGCATTTACCCCTGCCCAGAAATTCCCCCTTCCCCCCTCGCTCCCACAGGAGGCAAAGGAAGGGGAGGGAGGGGTGGGGGGGCAGGGCTCCCCCTCGGTACTGCGGTTGCACAGAGTATTTCGCCTAAACCAAGAAATTTTTTATTACCAAAAAGAAAAAAAGAAAAAAAAAAATCCCAGCGGCCACCTTTCCTCCCTGCCCCATTGGGACAGTTGAGACTGGATCTGTGGGGTTTCCCGGGAGGGTGGCTCAGGGCTGGAACACTCTCAGGCAAGAGTGGTGGAGTTCCCTGTCAGGCCCTCCGCCAGGCCCGCTTTGGGCTTCTCCCCTCTCCTCCCCTCCTTCCCCTCCAAGCAAACCACCAGAGGTGGCCTTCCCCCGACCTCAGGCCCCTGGGCTGGAGGCCTGGGCGGCTGGGGGCTGGGGCGGGGGTGCCGCGCAGCCCTGAAGCAGGTGGGCCTGGCGGCGAGGCGTGGGGCTCGGCCTCCCTCCACACTGTATCCTCTGCCCCTCCTTCCCCTGAGCTGGGCATTTCCTTCCACAAGCTGCTGTGGGGACTTTTGTTCCCCTCCTCAAAAGTCTGTGCCATCTTCTTCCATCCCCTCCCGGGTAGAAGGCGGGGCTGACCCCAGGGCTGGGAGAGGGGAGGGGACTGCAGGGCAGATGGGCTCCTCGGCCCCCAGGGGGCCGCCTGGGCTGCTAGTCCCCTTAACAGGGACGCTGGGCATTCTCCGTTATGGGAGAGCCTTTGTCTGAAAGCACAGCCCCCCTCGCCGTTCCTCTTCCCTCCCCACTGCTTCCCGTCATTGGCATTAATCTGGGCACCAGCTAGTTCCATAGCAGTGACTTCCCTCACCACTCATCTTGGCCTTGCCTTTTCTTCCTGACACTGTCGCCCCTCCTCTCAGGAGACACTGCCCAGGGCCTCCACGGCTGCCTGGTGGGGGCTGGATGGGGCAGCGGGGCTGGGAGCCTCTGCCCTCTGCGAGGTGGGGGGACAGCTAGGCCAAGTGACTCCCAGCTTGCTAGCCTCCACGGCCAGTGTGGGAGTGGCTGGTTATGGGCGCTTGGCTGGTGGCGGCCGCTGCATCCCTTAATTTATTTCTCTGCTGTTTCTGTTTTTGAGAAATTGGGGGAGGGGGTCCTGCACAGAGGCTGCCCCTACCCTCACCTGAGTTGTACATTTTTTTGTGATGGGTTTTATTTTTTATTTTATTATTTTATTTTTTTTGATTTATGATGACTCCACCCCTACTCATCACCCCCACTCCCAGGCCAGGCTCCGCGGCAAGTCGAGCCCTTGGGTCCCAGGAAGGGGCCTCGCCAACCTCAGCCCTCCTGTCCCAAGCCCCGACTGGACTGCGGGCTGCTCCGGCTCCGACCAAGGGCTCCCCCTCCCTTCCCCCCTCCCGCCCTATGGAACAGCCCGGGTGCTCCGAGGGGCCCGGAGGGCATGGCTTGGCTGCCAAAGGAGGGGGGTAGCTGGGGTTGGGGGGGGCTCCCAGGCAAGGTGGCCCCTCCCCACCCAGCCCCCCTGCACTTAGTTTCTCCTCTGGATCAAATACGTAATAAAGAGAATGTTTGGAATCTGAGCCGCCGCCTCCTGTTTCTTCTCCCAACCGGGCAGGGACCCAGTCCCCGTGGGCAAGATGTGGCCCAGCCCGCCCTGCCTCGCAGAAGAGAATTGATTCCTGTCTGGGGCCTTGGGGGAGAGGCCAGTGCTGGGCAGGCGCTCCCTCCCACCCTCCATTCATGGCACTGACAGGTCCTTATGCCAAAAGAGAGAGAAGACTCGGTGAGCTTGGAAGGTTTTATTTATTTTTTAAAAACATTGAAAAATAAACCCATGTCTGCATATGTTCCCAGCCCTCCTTTCTCTAAGCTCGTGGGTGGTGGGCAGAGTGGGCACCCTCAGAGCTCCTCAGCACTTCCCACTTGGCCTCTGAAGACGAGAGCTGCCCCTGCTGCCATCAGGCCCCAAGGAACCTCTCTGCCCACCTCCCCCTCCAGGCCCTCCCCACCTCACCCCAGACTTATTGCCAAAAGAGGAGAAAGAACAGCCCACACGCCAAACTGTCCTCTCCCCCACCCCCGAAGCTACAGTCACTACCCCTTCTACACAAAGGGCAGGACCCAAAGGCCAAGCCCCAGCAGACCAGCAGGCAGCCATTTCAGTCCCAGCCAAGAAGAGAGAGTACCCTCAGGCCAGCTCAGAAGGCCCCTGAGTTGCAGCCGCTGGCCAGAGTGGGGACAGAGACAGGCTCAGCTGCCAGGAAGATGCACAGAACCTGCAGGTCCAGGCTGTGCCCACCAGCTGCTCAGGGGTCTTCAAAAGACCTAGCAAGAGCTTGAGTCCCTTCTGTCCTCAGGGGAGCCAGAGGTGCCCAAGGATGTCCAGCAAAGGGGTTCTTGAGCCTCTGGTTGGTGCAGGGCCTCAGGGCTCAGAGTGAGGGTGCTGGAGGCTCCAGGGGGGCTCCAATCAGGGTGGGTGGGGGCTGAGGGCCAGGGCGGGCACTGTGGCGCGAGGCGGCCAGAGCAGGGCGGATGAGAGGTGGTGGGGGTTGGTTGGGGGCCAGCCGGGGCTGGAGGAAGCGGCCCTGCTGCAGTGGGGGTGGCTGGCGAAGCAGAGTGGGAGCCGTGGGCAAAGGTGGCCTCAGCAGCGGGGGCGGCTGGGACAGCGAGGTGGGAGGTGGAGGAGGGGGTGGCGCAGGGGGCACCGATCGGGGCACGGATGTTGAGACAGATGTAATCTGGACCTGAAAAGAGAGAGAAGGGAGAAACCAAGCTCTTTCCCGCCCTCGGCCCAGTCTAGGTGGTTCCTCTCTCTTCTCTGAAGGATTTCCTCACCCCTTCTCACCTCATCATCTTCCTCTGGGGCTGGGGCTGGTAAGGGAGTCCCCCTCCTAGCCTCCTCCATGGGGACCGGGGCTCCAGGGGCCCCATCCTGCTCGGCCTCCCATTCCTGCAGCACCTCCTCCAGATTGAAGCGGCGCCGGTAGCTCACAAAGAATGTCTTCACCTGGGTCAGAGTCTTGTTCCCAATCACCTCTGCAATAGCCCCAAAGTCTTTGCCATACCTACGGATGGCTGCAAGGGTCAAAAGGGCAGCAAGTGAACACCCCTGAGAACTAGTTACTTCCCTGATCCTCCCCCTCCGCCCCAGCTCCTCGGAGAGTGGGAAGAATCTGGGGGCCATCTATTCCCCCCAGAGGTGAACCCACCTTGTACAGCCAAAAGCTGCTCATCCGTGGTCCAGCGGGAGTTGAACTTGGTGTTGGCCTGGAGAGCGAGGAATATATCCTTTAGACTCAAAAATATAGAAATGGAGATCCTGCTCTCTCAGCAAACTCCCCTTCCTGCTCCGCCTCCAAGAGAACCCCCTTCTGCACCCTCACCTCAGGGGGGCGGAGTGGATCAATGCCGCCCTCCAGGGCTTGGCGGAGGCTGCTATTCGTCTGCTTTATGCTCTGCACCTGGGAAGGTCAGGAAATGAAGGAACGTCCGACTCCCCATGCCAGAGAGGTCGTCAATACCCGCCCTCACCAGGGCCCTCCTTCCCAACCAAACTCCTTGCCACCCACCCGCTAGCTCATTCCTCCCCCACAACCACTTAGTAGAGGAGACGCTGGGGTTTGCCCCTTTTCACAGACCAGTTTTTTCAAAGGCCCAGAAAAGAACGCCAAGTTCCTCGGAAGCCCAGAGGACCGAGCAGAGGAAGGCTTGGCGCCTGCACCGCCTCCCCTCCACCTCAGCTGCCCCCAATCGTAGTTCCCAGCTGCCAGCTGCCCCCCCTGCATGGCCTCCTCTTTCCTTGGGCCCCACCTGGCGCTTGAGAGAGATAAGCTGGGAGTCCAGGCCTCGAAGCGTGAGGTTGGCAAGGTCCGGGCTTCCTGATACAGCAGTGAGGCCCTCAGGGCTCAGGTACATGCCCTTGGGTGGGCGCCGCCGGGTTCGCAGCGGGTGGTGGCGGTACTGAGACCCCTGGGCCTCCTTCTTCCCCGGGCCTGGGCGGGCATTCAGGGGCCGCGAGGGCAGAGGCTGCCAGGGAAAGGAGAGGCGGTGGGCGGTGCAGGGCTGAAGGACTCGGCGGGGTTGGGGGAGGCGGATGGGCAGAGCCAGGCCAGCTCTGGGACCTTACCTCTCTCTTAGGGTCTCCAGCATCTGGCTCTCCCTCACTCACGGCTCCTCGTCCTTCTTCAAGCTCGTCGCTGCTGACACAGGGGCCAGGGAGGGAGTGAGGCAGAGGCTAGGAGCCCTCAGGGGCTCGGCCTGCCCCCACCCAGAGCTTCCCTGGGCCCCCACCTGTCTTCTTTGTCTTTTCGGCCCCCCAGCCGCCGGGCCTGTCTATCCATCACGCTGGTCCGGCTGCGGGTCTTCTTCCAAGAGTAATAATACTTCACCAGGCTGGGGATCAGCTTGTCGGGCAGCTGAAGGGGCAACGCCAGAGGCTGGGGCCCACCCAAGACTTGGGCCCAGGCAGGCTCGTCAGAAAGGAGGGGCTAAGGAGCACTGGTGGGGGTGGAGGGGCTTTACCATCTGCTGGATCCGCTGGAAGCACTTGCCATGGAAGCCGAAGGCCTGTTCAAACAGCACCTTGTCCTCCACAGTCCACTCGTCGGGAAATGGGGTGAAGTTGGCCAGGTCAGCCAGGGACTTCTCCACATCATGCTTATGCCACAGGAGCATGCCCAGGGCCTGGCCCAGAAGAGGGGCCAACTCAGGCTCAGCCACCGTCAGCACTGTCCCATCTCCACCCCAAATCCCTGTGGGGCCAAGGCTCACCTGCTCGATGTTGTAGCCATGCTTCTCCTTGGCCATCGCAATGTACTTGTCAACTGCAGGGGCAGGAGGAGCCAGGTCTTGGAGGAGAGGTTACAACTCCTAACCAGGCCTGCCCAGATAGGGGTACACCCCCAGGGGCTAGGCCCCTGAGCCTGAGCCCTAGTTCCCCACCCCGGGCAAGGGCTGAACCCACACACCTCAGCCTCCAGCCCGTTTCTGGGAAGACGCCGCTGGCCAGCATGAACCCCAGCTGCCAAGGATGTGCATGAACCCAGGGTCCCGACCCCACTCACGCTTGGCATCTGACACACAGTGGTTGGGCGACCACACCAGCATCCCCTTCAGCTCCTTGTTGCTGTAGCGTGCAGGGCTCTCTGAAAGGCAGAGCAGCAGAGAAGGGAAGACATTCACACCAGCCTGGTGGCGCTGGCCCGAACTCATGGCCAGAGGGCGGCAGCGGAGTGGGGCCTATGAGGTGAGGCCCGGAGGGAAGGAGGGACAGAGACCCAGACAGGAAGGCAGAGCAGGAAAACTAACCATGCCACGGGGCCACCCACCCCCACCCGCCTGCCTGTCCTTCCAGTGGGCGCCAGCCAAGGGCTCCCCCAGGTGGGGCTCTGGGCCAAGCCATGGGCCCTCTGCTCCCCTCCCTTCGCAGCCTGCCCTGCCACTCACCAGGCTTGCACTCCGGAATTACGGCCTGGTAATTGGTTCCAACGCGGATCATGCTGTCTGTGGAGCCAGAGGGAGGCAGTCAGGACTCCAGGGAGGGAGGATGGGAGGATGTGGCGGGGGAGGTGGCTGGCCTGGAGTTCTCCTTCCTGACCACCCAAGGCCCCCACCTTCCAGGAGGCTCACTTTATCCTATCTTCCCCCTCAGTTACCCTCAGCCACAGAAGGAACTGGAAGAGGGAGAGACCCTGCCTTGCCATAGCCATGGGGAGGGGGGCAAGGGGCCAATTTTAGACCCCAGGCCAAGCAGAACCCTTTGTTCTGGCTGGGGGGCAGGGGGGTTGGAGGGCTGTCCCCAGACCTGGACCATAGCCCTGCAGGGAATCCAGGACTCCTCTCCCCACCACATGAGCCTAACAGCTCGTTGTGGAGGTGTCTTTCCAGCCCCTGCCCCAGCCAGACAGACCTCAGTCCCCTGCAAGGTGGCAAGGTATGAGGGGCCCAATCAGGGGAAGGGAGGGGCGCCTGAGTCTCTCAGGGACTGAGAGCAGGGCGGGGGCGGACAGGACCGCCTCCTCGGCAGCAAGGGGCCCAGCCTTCAGATTCCCTGAGCCGGCCTGGGGGAGAAGCTCCAATCCAGGGGGAGCAGGAACCATCAGTATAACAAGCCTGTGGTCGGCAACTCCCGCCCCCCACTTCTTACCCCTCGGGCCGGTGCGCCTTTAACCCCAGGCCGCCGGGCTCACCGTGCGAGTGCTCCTCCTCGCTGCTGTCATCCTCCGAGTGGGGCTGCCCGCCGTTGGGCGCCGTCTTGGACCGGCTGCGGGACAGGATTCCGGAGCCCGCGCTCGGCTTCTCCATCACCGAGGGCATTACCCCGCCCAGCTGCCCCGGGGGGCGCGGGAGCCTTCGGAGAGCCGCGGTGGTTGCCGCGCTCGCCTCGCGTGCCGTGCCCGGCCCGGCCTGGAGAGGTCGCCACTGAGGCTGCGAGAGGCAGGAGGTCAGCGTGGCTAGGGTCCGGCGGGGCGGGAGGCCAGCGGGAAGCCCAGCGCTCTCCGCGACCCCCACGAGCGAGGGCGTCGGAAAAGTTTGTGCAGAAGTAGGGTATGCGGGGGATGAGCGCAAGGTCCGGTGCGGCTGGGGCGCGCTCACTCTGTGCGCTCCACGGGGTTGGGGCTCCCCCGGAGAAGTCGGGGCGCCCTGTCCTCGGGGCGCCCGGGAGCCCCAGCGCCCGCCTGCCCACGCAGTTCAGCGGGCGGACACTCCTGTGCAATTGGCGCCCCCCGCGGGCTCCGCACCTCTCGGCTGCACCGGGATGCCCCAGTCCCCGGGTGGGGACCCCTGTCCCGACCAGACCCCTGCCTGCGACGGCAGCCAGCCGGGCCGCGGCGGGACGGCACGCACGGCGCGGGGCGCTGGGGCAGAGTTGCCGGGAGGCGGGCGGAGCGCAGCCGCGGGCGCCGCCTCGCACCCTCCCCGGCGCGCTCGCTCTCCCCGCCGCGCTCGGGCTGCCGCTCGCTCGCCCGCTCTCCGCCGTCGCTCGCTCCTCGCGCACACAATGAAGCTGCTGGCAGGGAAGTAGTGCCGGCTGCGGCCTCAGCACCCCTCCCCCAGCCGATGCCTCCGCCAGCTGAACATCTGGCCCTGGGGTGGGAGGGAGGGCCCGGGGGGCGGGGCCTGGGGGCCGGGGCTAGACCTCCAGGGGGTGGGGTCAGGACCAGGGTGGAGAGCGCTTCCCTCTGCCGGCCCCCGGGCTCCCAGACTTGTCCCTGGGGAAGACCTCGCTGCCCCCCAGGAGTAGCCGGGGGTCAGCCCCACCCGCGGGCACACCAGCACCACACACCAGTGGGCTCGGGTTACGGCCGTCTGCCTCGGGGGCCCTGAGGCCGCCTGCCCGCCCGCCCGGGTGGAGCCCAGCTTTTCCTTCCATTTCCCTTCCTGCCAAGGAACTCCCCGCCCCCCCTTCCGCAGGGGGGACCCCCCTTCATGCGCCCTTGGGGGCTAGAGCGGATGGGAGGCCGGGCAGGCAAGGAATGAATTCCTCCAAGAGCTCCCGGGCCGAAGCCTGGCTTCTGGTGCATCTGTGGGTCCCCAGGGGTCATCCCAATTCCCTTTAACTGCTGCAGTGTGCACCCCAAAACAGTGGCATAAGGGGCAGAGAGATGGGGAGTGGGAGGTGTAGGGAAAAGTCTGGACTGCAAGGCGAGGGAGGAGCTGGTTCTCCTCCCTACTGGGTTCACTGTCACCCCAGCTGGGATCACCCCCTCCCCCAGGACAAGCACGGGCAGAGTGACAGACCGGGAAGCGGGTAGAGCGGCACAGACGGAGATGGGGGAGGAGGGGTGGGCAGAGACTTTCAAAGCCAGACCCAGCCACCCTGCCAGGCACACAAAGAGCCAGCGCGCACACCGGCGGCGGCTCTGAGCCTGTGAGCTGCGCCGGTGCCCGTCCCCGCCACCCGGGGCACGTGCTGCAGCGCACACAGGCCGAAGCCCCCGCCCGCCGCCCCTCCCACCCAGACTCCTAGACACACCTCCACCCGGGCACACCCCGCTGTGCCCAGACAGAGCCGAGCCTGCGTTCGCACCCTCCTCTCCCTTCCCTTCCTCGGCCACTCTGTAATCAGATTCCTAAATTTAGAAGCAACCCAGGGCCCAGCCAGGGATCCCCGCCCCCACCCGCTGCCTGCGGCCGGCCGGCCGGGGTCCTGCGGTCGGGCCACGACCCGGCTGGGGCCGCCCTGGTCCTGAGGGCTCCTGCGGGCGGCCGGGCAAAGTCAGGCACCACCCCACCCGGCTGCGGCACTGTCGGGCCACATGGGGCCACCCAGCCCGCGGCCACGTTGCCCGCCACACCTTCGGCCAGAGCTACGGGGCCTTTTTCCTCCTCTTAAATCATGGATTGGGCACCAAGCCCCAGGGTGGGGAAGTCTGGACAAAGGAGGAGAAGGAATGGCCAAGGGCAGGTCTGAGCTAAGGGGTCTGCTGTAAGATGAAGAGAGCTGCTGCAGCCTGAGCCCTCCTGAGTGGCAGGGTGCCACACCCGCCCCTAGCACCTCCAGTCTTTAGGAAGGCTCTCATCTCTGTCCCCTCCTGCCTGGCAGGCAGCCATCACTGCACACAACCCTCTCCTAGGATGGAGGCTTCCAACTTGCCCACACCGGCCCCGTGAGGCAGGGCCTCAGTTGGGTCCCCCATCTCCCCTTGCTTCCTTTTGGTACTCATACCTAGGGTCCAGGGCCCAGCCCCTCACCTCCAACCCCAGACCTCAGCATGCTTGTTCTGGCCGCCCTCCTCCAGGGGTGCCCCAGGTACCCCCAGCCACTAGCATCACTCCTTCCCCGGCACCACCCCCCCCCAAGAACCTAATTCTGCTCTCCTCCCTAGAGCCTGGAGCTCAGGGCCAGAGGAAGATCCTGCTCCGGATGGGGGCAGGGAGGGGAGGTTTATTCCTTGGAGTTAGGGGTGGGGGAGTCCCTAGGCCTTGGTGTGATGAAGCTTCTGCCTAGGAGGTGGGACACGACACTGGAGGGGTATCCTAGGAGTTTGGGGCGACTGTGGGGGCCACAGTGTCCTGAGAGGAGGCACATTCCTAGCGAGCAAGCCCCTCCCCGAGGGGCAATGGCGCAGGGTTAGGAGGGGGAGGGGCAAGGCCCCACCCTCCCACCTGCTGCAGCCGCCCCCTCCCCAGCTGGCCCCCTCTTTTGTGCAAAGCCACACAAAGGACAAGGGGCCCCGGCCGGCCTGGCCATCTGCTCCCAGCAGCCTGAAGGCTCTTAAAGAGACAGCACCCCCTCCCTGCCGCCCTGGGGCTATGCGGCGGGGCGGAGCAGGCGCTCCACAGGACCTGCTCTCAGCGGTACCCCAAGCCCCACCCACTTTTCCCTGGCTTCCCTCAGCCCCCAGGTCAGGAATCATCCTCCCCCAGGCAGGGGGCGCAGAGGTGCCACGTGGCCAGGAACATGGGGGTGTGGGAGAGGGAGAGGAGGAGAGCCAGACCCAGGGACCAGCCCCTCCTCTCCTCCAGCCTCAGGCGGCGAGGGGCCAGCGAAACTCGGGAGCGAGGCCCTGGAACTGGGGTCCCTCACCTCCCCGAGGCCACCTCTGAGCTTTGTGAGAGCTGCTGGTCTCCGGAATGCCCTCCCCGCCATTTTCCTGATGAGCTCTCTCGCCCTTTTTCAGGGACAATGACAGCGCCTTCTTTTTGAGGGCTGCAGGCCAGGATGCAGCAGCCCCCTGATCTGGGCACACTTATTTTCCTGCGTTTTCCAGTTGAGGAAACTGAGGCTCTGCTCAGCCCCCGCCCGGACCTCTGCAAAGCCGTTGGCCGCGTCTGAAGGCAGCCTCCCTCCCCTAGGCCAGATAAGGCTCCTTACTCCTGAGATCCCCAGGGAAGCCAGACCAAAGCCCCACTTGGGGCCTTAGCCACACTGGTGGGGACACAAGTTTACATGATTTGTGTGATTGTTTATTTCTGGTCTGTCTCCCCGCTGGGCTGCGGGCAGGGACTGTCCACGGTGCTCACTGCTGTGTTCTCAGTGCCTGGCATACAGTGGACACTGGATATTTGCTGAATGAACGAAGGCCAGGAGCCCAAAAGCCTTCCTCTTCACTGGGCTCCTCTGTCCTCTGCCTGTGGGGCATCTCGCCTCCTCCCTCCTCAAGGTGAGACAGAAGGGACAAAGGTTGAACAGGGATGCTGGGAGAGAAAAGGAGGGTGACCTTGAGCGAGGCACCGGGCCTCCCCGCACAGCTCCCTCCTCCCAAAGGCGGGGGCAGCTCCAGCCAATCCTGAATCCACAGCCCAAACAGACAGACTGGGACTGTCCCGAGCCCTGGCCGCTGCGGTGTGCTGCCTGGGACCCTGGCCAGGCCCTCAGTGGCCACAGCCAAGGGGCTAAGCTTGGGGGTGGGGGGCGGGGGGAGGCAGGCAGGCAGGCAGTCGGGCGTGCCCTGGGGTGAGGGAGGGAGGGAGGCGGGATCCAAGCAGAAGCCTGGCTGAGCAGTTGGGGGAGCTGGAGGGAGGTGCTCCCCTGGACTCCCCTGGACTGGAGGCCCTGGGGGAGATGAAGCTGGGAAACGGAGGAGATAGGCTACAGTGGGAAGGAGCAGGGGAAGCCGCCTCCAGGGCCCTCACCCCCCAATCCTGCCCAGGCAGGAATTCGATTCCTCCCTCCCCCTCAAACCCCCTGGGGCCCACTGGCAGGCTGTGTGGCCGAGAGTGCTGCTCTCCCCCTCTCTGGGCCCAGTTAGTAATTCCCTGGCCTGGCCCGCAGTCCCACCAGGGGCTATGAAGAGGCTGAGAGAAGGTGACAGAGGTGACAATCCGGTGCTTGGCACCGCCTCAGCACCGTTTCTGCATGAGAAGGGGAGCTAAAGGAGGCGAGGCAGGCACATCTGTGACCAGCGCTGGGAGGGGTCTGGGCAGCAAGGAGACCCCACGCTTCCGGACACCCACGCTGGGGAAATCTGACTCCCTAGGCAAAGCAGAACTGGGGAGGAAGGGTCAGCAAGACCTTGGTTGAGAGAGACATGAGAAGGCGACAGGGGCTCTCTGGACACACAGGGGGCAGCTTCCAGACCCAGGAGCCGGCTCTGTTTTTCCGGAAGCCAGGAAGGGGGCCTCCCCTCGCCCTCACCTGGGCAGTAGCCGGCGCCCTCTGGCGGTGATGGCGTGAACCAAGGGGGTCCCACCTCAGCCTGACCACAAATGTCCTCCCAGGGAGGCCATTCTCCTGGGGTAAGTACGTGGGATCAAGGTCCCCCTGGGCCATTTGGAGTTACTGAGCTTTAGATCCAATCCCCAGCAAGTCTCCTAGGCCCAGAGCCACCTAGAACCTCCCAGAACAAAGTCAGATGGAGCAGAAACCCCTAGAGAAATGGCAGAGGAGATAGGAACAGCAGGGAAAGTGCAAGAGCAGTGCAGACCAAGGATCTCAGACCTGGGGTAAGTCCTGGCTCTGCTTCTCCCTTGCTGTGTGGCCTGAGGTGAGTGACTTGGCTTCTCTGATCCTCAGTCCCTCCATCTCTCAAAGAGAACAATAATGCTGACCTCATCTGATTGTTGGGAGGATCCAACGTCAGCTCGCATGGAATGTAATTAGAGCCCCCATGGATGCTGGTTTCCTTCTGAAGAAGGGTCCCCTCTTGGGTACCCCCAGCAGGGCTGGAAACCCCTCACTGCTCTGTGAGGCAGTCCATGGTCTGTGGACCAGCTGAGGTCCATCACCACCCAGGGCTCCTGGGCCTGACCTCTGGAGCCAAAATCTCTTCCTCTGTAACATTTGACACTTGACATCCCCCCTCCAGACTTGTCCATCGCTCCAGATTCCTGCCTTCAGTCTGATTTCTCCCGTCCCTCGTGCATACATAGCTGGATACAGATTCTTAAATATTGCTTTGATCCTGTCCCACTCCTGCTCAATAACCTTCCATGGCTCTCTATTGCCTTCCAGGCAAAGTTGGAACGAACTTCTCCTCTCCCAGCCCAGTACTCAAGGGCTTTCTAACCTGTTTCTGATCCAGCCAAACAGGTCTGCTCACTATCTGCTGAGCCCTACCTGGTGGCCCAGAAGGCCCCATCCACCCCGCAAACCCTGGCCAGCCCGCTATTTGATGCCCCATGCCCTGCTGTCCCTTGGGACTGCTGGCTCCTGCAGGCGAGCTCTGCTCTGACAGGGCACATCCGGGGCTCCTGGCCTGGCAGCGGGCACCCTTCCTGCTCCCTCCCCACCCCCTTCATACTCCTCCTCCTCCACCCCACCTGCTACATGGCTCTCAGCATATGACCTTGCCTCCCACTGCCAGAGAGAATTGGGGCCATCTGGGAGGAATCTTCTCCAAGGCCTGCGCCCACACCCAGAGATTTGGCTCCTTCCCCCTCACCTCCAGTTGTAGACATACCTTCCCCCTTCAAGGCCAACCTCGCTCCCAGACTCCACATCTCCCCCCTACACAGACACACAGACACAGACCCACACACACACACACACTCCTGAGGGCCTCTCCTCCCGCGTTATTGTCTGTCCCCTCAGCATGTCAGCCTGCTTCAGTCCCTCCATCCTAAAACACCCCCAACTCCCACATACACCAACACACATACGCACTACCCCCTCCATCCTGTGTTCATCTTTACTCCTTTCAGCTAAAGCCACTGCTGCCTTTTCCCTTTTTTTTAAGCTGGGCTTCTTAAAAGAGTTGTTCACACCCCTTTATCCTAGTCCTCGCCTCCCACTCACTCCCCGACTCACTGCAATGACACCTCACCCTCCGCCATCCACGGAGACTCTTCTTGCCAAGGCCACCAGTGGCTGTTATCTCTGAACCCAAAGGACCTCTGGTGGGCCTGGTCTCACTCCACCTCTGGACCAGCAGGACTGGACAGAGAAGGCCACCCCTGCTCTTGGACACGAGCTCCCCGCTGGCTGCCCTCCTGCCTGCCTCCAACCCTTACTGTCAATCCTTCAGACATGTTCCACATCCTCAACTCCCCCGGCTATGGACATTCCAGTCTCCTTCCGCAGCCCAGACCCCCACCCCAGACTCGGGACCCCCATATCCAAACAAATGCCCCTGGAGAGCCGTGCTTGGTTATTTCTCAGACATCTCAAGCCCAGCCTCTCCAAGATGGATCTCAGCCTCTTGACTGTCCATTTGCACTGCCTGCCCCCTCCCGGTTCCCCTACCCACTAGTGCCCAAAGTAGAAACGTGGGCATTGCCCTGGGCTCCTCCCTTTGCTTCACGTCCATGTCCATCAGTCTCCAATTTCTGTCAATTCCCTCCCCCACGGCCACTCCCTCTTCCCCCGTTACTGAAACAGCCTCCCTTCTGGCCTCCCTGCCTCCTCGGATCTATTCTTTATTCAACAGCCAGGGTGATCTTTCTCAGATCCAATCTGATCAAGTCAATCCTCTGCTTCTCATCATCCTTGGATTAAGTTCAAGCTCCTGAGCATGACTTATCTCCTTCAAAATCTGGCCTCCTGACATCCATTCTCCCTTCCTCTTTCTCCTTTGGGGTTCCCTGTGGTGCTGTGGGGTTGATCCCACCCCAATGTCAGCCTTTCCCAAGGACCCAGACACCATGATTGGTTTAGAAGTGGACTAGAGACCTAAACAGCACATTACAAATATGGGACAAAGGCCAGGAAGCTGAGCCAGTAGTGTTGGCTGCCATCTTTGATCCTCAAGGAAAGCCAACATTGGAGCACACTATGAAGAGATGGAAGAAAACTGGTTTATTATTATTATTATTATTAGTTTTTTTTTGCTGAGGAAGTTGAGCCCTGAGCTAACATCTGTGCCAATCTTCCTCTCTTTTGTATGTGGGTCACCACCACAGCATGGCTGACAAGTGGTACAGGTCTGCACCCGGGACCAAAACCCGTGAACCTGGGCCATCAACGCAGAGCATGCTGAACTTAACCACTACGCCACGGGGCTGGCCCAAATAAATGGGTTTCTCAGTGACACCATTGAGCTGCTGGATCAACCTCATCTGAAACCACCGAATCTCTGAACTTTTTAGTCATAGGGAGCCAATACATTCCCTTGATTGTTTGAGCCTGGTTGATTTCAGTTTTCTGTCACTTGCAACCACAGCCTTTGAAACAACACATCCCTCAACACTACCCCTCTTGAACTTATGCTTTGGCCACACTGAACAACCTGCCATTCCCTTGGAGTCTTTATAGATGCAATTCCTGACACCTGGGGAAGCTGCTCTTTTCCTGTTGACTAATCCTCATTTACCTTGCAAAATGAAGCTCAGAGAGCACCTTGTCTGGGATATCTCCCTCCCTCCCCATCTCAGCACTGATCACACTCCAATGTAACCACCTACCTTTTTACCTGTCTGTCCCTTTCTTGAGGCTGTGACCCCAGAGACGGCGGGGCACCTGTCTGACTCACCTATGCATCCACAGCTCCTCACACAGCAGCTGGCACACAGCAGGTGCGCAACAGATGGCTACTGAGTGAATCAGCTCAGGTCTCCCAAGCACCACCTCTGGAGGAGAGCTCTCCTCACTGCCCCTCTCCCCCTTTACTACCCCAGACTCCACTTCTGGGAAAATCCTTCTCCCAAATCTCCCCTGATTTTACCAAGAGATGAGGAGCTCCTGGTAGGCGAAGACTTACAATAATAATAGAAAGAGCCAGGGCCAGCCCAGTGGCGTAGCAGTTAAGTTTGCGTGCTCCACTTTGGCGGCCTGGGGTTTGCCAGTTTGGATCCTGGCTGCAGACCTACACATGGCTCATTAAGCCATGCTGAGGTGGCATCCCACATAGAAGTCCTAGAAGGACCTACAACTAGGATACACAACTATGTACTGGGGCTTTGGGGAGAAAAAAAAGAGGAAGATGGGCAACAGATGTTAGCTCAGGGCCAATCTTCCTAAAAAATAATAAATAATAATAATAAGAGCCAATTTCTTTGAGTTCCTATTATTTATTTTTTCACAGCTACATCCTCCGCCCTTAGATTAGTATGAGGACATAGTAGATGCTCAATAATTATTGTTGAATAAATTAGTGGATGAATAAACAAACAAATTGAATATTCAGGTGGACCAACCACTATGAGCAAAGTGCTTGCCTAAAATTATCTCATTTCCCCCCACAGTAGCCTGATGAGGTAGGTATTCTGATTAGCTTCATTTTACAGGTGGGGAGCTGAGGTTTCAGAAGATGACCTCCTGGGGCCGGCCCCATGGCCTAGTGGTTAGGTTCGGCACGCTCCACTTCAGTGGCCCAGGTTTGTGGGTTCGGATCCCGAGTGTGGACCTACACCACTCATCAGCCATGCTGAGGTGGCGACCCACATACAAAATAGAGGAAGCTTGTTGCGGGTGTTAGCTGACGGCGAATCTTCCTCAAGCAAAAAAAAAAAGAAAAAAAAAAAACCTTCTAAGACCACACAGCTTGGAAGTGGCCGCGCCAGGACTGATCGCAAGCTGGCTGATTCCAGAGTCCTGTTTTTCACATCCCTGTGTCCACGCCTGTTCAGTTAAGGTGCATTTGGCTGTTCCTCCTGGAAAAGAACAGCTACTCAATGGTGGTTTGAGCAAAGCAGACCTTTTATGATCTCTCCTAAGAAGCGTGAAGGTCGGTGGTCACCAGAGACAGCTCTCAGTGGTCATCAAGGCCGCAGGTGTTTCTCATCTCTCAGTTCTGCCTCCTCCACGCATCAGATTTCCCCTCATGGTCACTAGATGGCTGCAGTTGCTCTGAGCATCCCATCCTTGAAGGACAATTTCTACAGTGGGAGGGAGGAGGTATGGGGCTTTCTCCTTGGCATCTCTCTTTTATCGGTGAGAATAACTCTTCCTAGGAATGCCTGAGCAGGCCCGTGTCCCTTAAACCAATCCCCAGCAAAGGAGCACAGGATGCCCATGCTTGGTTGGGCCCATTGTGTCTGCGCTCCAGCATACCTGACATGATATCCAGGGGTCTCCACCCATCACCTGAGCAGAGTTGGGGCTCTGCTTGCAGGAAGAAGGAAGCATGGCTGTTGGGTAGACAGGTAACCCTGCCCCCCACTGCCCACCCCATCCCCCAACACAGCACCCTCCCTGCATTACAGCATTCAGAAATACTTATTGCTTGAACCACAAACAAAAGAAGGGGGCAGGGGGGGTTCTCCTCCCTGGCAGGCAGGGGCTCTGGCCCTGAAGTCACGGCCCTCAGGTGCCCACCATTGCCAGGATGAAACCAGCGAAGAGGACCACAGCTCCTGATGGGAAGCAGGCTCACTGGGCCCAGTGGTGAGGCTTCAGGGACAGATAACCTGGCACAGACAGACAAGCTGATGGATTTTTAACTGTTTGTAGGTTAGAGATATACAATCATTCATTCAACAAGCGCTTATCGTGCATAGTCTCCTCCGACTCCTCCCTCTCCTCTGCATAGTCGTAACCAGCCCATATTGGTGGGCAGATGGCCTGGAGACTGCTGATGAGGATTCCGAGTCTGCACCCTGCTTCAGCAGAAAGGATGCCAGGAGGAATTAGTAATGTCTGCCGAGGGCACGAAACAGGTGGCGGGGAGGTACAGAGAAGGAAAGAGGCCAGGAAACAGAATGAATTATGGGCAGAAAGACCGTGACCCTAATAAGAGGGTTCTGGAGTGTTATAGGCTGAACTGTGTCCTCCCCAAAATTCATATGTTGAAGTCCTAACCCCCAGTACCTCAGAATGTGACCTTATTTGGAGACAGGGTCTTTACAGAGGTAATGAAATTAAAGTGAGGTCATTAGGGTGGGCCCTAGTCCAATATGACTGGTGTCCTTATAAGAAGGGGCAATTTGGGGCTGGCCCCGTGGCCTAGTGGTAAAGTTCGGTGTGCTCTGCTTTGGCAGCCCAGGTTCAGTTCCTGGGCGTGGACCTACACCACTTGTCAGCCATGTTGTGGCAGTGGCTCTCATACAAAATAGAGGAAGATGGGCACAGATGTTAGCTCAGGGCGAATCTTCCTCACCAAAAAAAAAGAAGGGGCAATTTGGACGCAGACAGCCATACAGCGAGGACACCATGTGACCATGAAGATGGTCATCTACAAGCCAAGGAGGGAGGAGGCCTGGAACAGCTCCTTTGCTCACAGCCCTCAGAAGGAATCAACCTTGCCAACACGTTGATTTTGGATTTCTGGCCTCCAGAACCGTGAGACAATAAACTTCTGTTGGTTAAGCCACCCAGGCTGGGGCACTTTGTTACAGCGGTCCTGGGAAACCACTACATGGGTCAATGGCCTCTGGGCACAGGGATCTGTTCAGATGGGGTGTGACTTTCCCGGACAAGACCCTAAAGAGGCCGTGGGCCTCAAAGTCAGGACATCTACTCCTCCCCTCTTTGGGTCCCTTTCTGGCCTTGGCTTCCCCAGCTGTCAAGGAGGGATAGACTAGATGACCACCTGGCCCCCTCCCAGCTCTGACAGCCTAGAAGCCTCTCACCTTCCTGAGGCCAGTAAGGCCAGCTGTCACCATTAAATCCAGCCACCCCTTGTTGCTTTCTGTTGACGTCTAGTGCCAAGGGAGAGGTCTGAGGACAATGAAGTTGGGAAGAACAAGCACGGGATTTGACTGGGGCCTTGTATCAGTTATATAGGAATAGTGCTGCGCTGCAAACTACCCTGGAGCTTCTGTGAGGCAAAATCTCAGGAATCATTTGGACTCGAGGTCTCCCATGGGATTGCTATCAAGATGTGGGCTGGGACTTCAGTTGTCTGAAGGCTTGACTAGTGTGGGACAGTCGTTTTCCCGGTGGCTCACTCACTTGGTTAACGAGCTGGGGCTGGCTGTCGGTGAGAGGCCTCAGCTCCTTCTCCAGAGCTTCTCCCTGCTGCTGCTTGTGCATCCTGACAGCATGACAGCGGCTTCCCCCAGAGGGAGCAATCCGAGAGACCCGGGCAGAAGCTGGGTCTCAAATTTTATAACCTAGTCTTGGCAATCACACACCGTCACACACACGGCATTTTATTGTCATATACATCAGCCCTATTCAGTGTGGGAGGGGACTGTATAAGGGCATGAATACCACAGACAAGGATCACTGGGGCCATTTTGGTGGCTGGCTGCCACAGGCTGGAAAAGAGATCTGGTGCTATAATGGGTTCTGGGGACAAGGGGTCAGGAAGGAAGAGTCTTGTAGATTGCGCTTGAGAAAGATGGAGCCTTGGGAGTGTATCTGTTTCCCAGGGCTGCCATAACGAAGTACCACATGCTGGATGGCTTAAAATAACAGCAATTTAGTTTCTCACAGTTCTAGAGGCCAGAAGTCCAAAATCAAGGTGTTGGCAGGGTTGGTTCCCTTTAGAGGCTGAGGGAGCATACTTTCCATGCCTCTCTCCTAGCTTCTGGTGGCCCCCAGAAATCCTTGGCTTCCTTGGCTTGTAGCTGCATCACTCCGATCCCTGGCTGTCTCATAGGGCCATCTTCCCTCTGTGTGTGTGTCTCAAATCTCCCTCTCCTTTCTCTTATAAGGACACCAGTCCGTGGATTTAGAGCCTGCCGTAAACCCAGGATGATCTCGTCCCGAGATCCTTAACTTAATCACATCTGCAAAGACCCTATTTCTAAATAAGGTCACATGCACGGGTACCAGGGCCTAGACTTGGGCATATCTTTTTGGGGACTCTATTGAACCCCCTACAGGAGGCATCTTCATGGAGGGGCTGGTTCATGCCTGGACCTAATAGCTCCACCTGCTTTGGCTCAGCTGTCACCTCCTCTAGGGAGCCTGCTACATCTCCTTTGTGCCCCACCTGTGCCTGCCACCATTATTCCTTCAACTGACATTTACTGAGCACCTGCTCTGTGTCAGGCACCAAGCTGGGTCCCAGGGATACAGCCATTAGAGTTGCCAAGTTTAGCATACAAAAATAGGGGACACCCAGTTAAATCTGAATTTCAGATAAAGAGTGTTAGTTTGTCACATGTATTGTATCTGGCAACCCCAACAGCCGCGAGGAGGGAAGCAGAGCCCCCAGCTGCAGGGGGCCGACAGTCTGATGGGAGGGATGGCAGGGCTGAGTGACCTCAATGCTGTGTGACAGGGGAAGAACAAGGCATCGGGGGACCCCAGAGAGTGTGCCCGGGCCAGTTACAGAAAAGGCTTCCAAGGTCTAAGCTGGGACCCCAGCAGGGTGGTTTCTGGTGAAGGGAACAGCAGGACCAAAGGCAGGATGGGAAGAGGGGGACCCTGGTCAGGCAGGGCAGGGGCCAACCCCGCAGTCCCTAACCCCTAACAGCATCTGGAACCTCCGAGGGCCTCAACTGGCCCAAGCAGATGTGCATTTTACAGAGAGGGGGGTATGTGGTGTCACAAATGCCAAGGAAAGAACAGCGTTTCAAGGAAGAGGGAGCGAATAACAGGCCCGATGTTGCAGGGAGATCCAGAAAGTTGGCAACTGAGACGTGTCCCTCCGAGTTACCAGAACTGCTGGAGGCATCGGGGGAGGCTTCGGCGGGTGGCGAGAAGAGCAGCCATGATGCAGAGGGTTGAGGAGTGAGCAGCGTGAGAAGCAGGAAGGTAAAGAGAGGGTAGGCCAGTTTTCCAAAAGTTTTTGAGCAGGGAGGGAGGCCCAAGAGCAGGCAGGAGCCCAGAGGAGCAGCCTCGAGGAAGGCGGGGGAGGGCGGGAAGACTGAAGGGAGGGACCCTGAGGGGCTGAGGCCCAGGGCGCTCCGGCCTGGAGGAGGCTCAGCTCCCCAGGTGGCAAGAAGAAGGGGGTGGGGTGCATTCAAATTCTTTTTGGGACATCCAGGGACTCTCATCTGCCAGCTGATCACACAGTGCAAAGTCTGCCTCTCCCCAACTGTGCTGGGCAGGGGTTGTCCTTCAGGCCTGTTCCCCAGCACAGAGGACAAATGGAGCAGATAGCAGCCCCCAGGCCTCCGCTGAGCAAAGGAGTGAATGAATAGTTGGGAGAAGTTGTGGACTGTAGAGTGGGGGTGGGGGGGAAGCACGGTGTTTGGGGGAGTGGCTGTCCTGGGAGGAAGGGGAGGAAGAGGATTCCAGGAAGGAGGTGGGAGGGGTGCAGGGCTGGCGAGAGAGGTGGGGACAGTGTCCCTGTCTGGAGGAGTCAGAGGGGAGGAGAGTGGAGAAGGTGAGGGGGCCTGCGTGAGAGCTGGAAGGAGTGGCTAATGAGGCAGAGTAGGGAGCCTGGTCAACAAGGCCAGAGGTTTGGCAGGAAAGGAAGGGGTGAGGATGGGGTGGGGAGGGGGCAGAGATGTACTTTTGTACCCTGGGAGGGGATTCCTTTCCTGCCCCAGATCCTGCCCAGTGCCTTCCATCATCACCTCTCACTGAATCTCATTTAATTCTCACAGCCCCCCAGGAGAAGATGCTGCTGCTGCTGCAGGTAATTGCTATTGGTGGCCTCACGTTATCAGTAAGGAAACTGAGTCTCGGAGACTTGAGGCACCCTGCCTAAAGTCACAAGGCCCGGAAGTAGCAGAGACAGAGTTGAAACCCAGACTGGTCCTCCTGCAAAGCAGGCTCTGTCCCCCACCCCAGGAGACCAAGGAAGCCCTGAGCAGGAGAGCCCATAATCAGGGGCAGCCCCCAGGGAGAAGGACTCTGCTGTGGGGCAGGAATAGGTCTTTGATGATGTCACCTCCCAATGGACTACTGGGCTCACCTCCCAAGCCTTGTCTGGTATCCAGCAAATTCCAGCAGCCTGGGGGAGCAAGGACCCAAGAGTGGGGAGTGGCAGAAGAGACGGGGCACAAGGTACCGTGGTGACAGGCATCTGTTCCCTGAAACAGCTGACCATGGAGTTCACCGTGGATAACCAGATGAGAAGCCCAAACAGGGTGGGGGACTGGGCTGGGGTGGGGGTTGGGCCTCAGTCTCATGTTGCTCCACCCCTTCATGCTTCCCTGGCTCTGCAAACACTGTTCCCTCCCCCTGGAATCTCCTTGCCTCCTCCTCCTTCAAGGGCAAATTCAGATGTCCCCTCTTCCCACCTTGACCATCCTCCTTCCATCCTTAGCTCCCTCTTCTGTTCCCCACAGTGCTAGCAACCAGATTTTCTGACCAAGGAATAAGATGCAGGCCGAAGATTCATTCATTCTAGTCGGCCTACATTCCCTCCAAGGTCTCATCCAACTTTAAATGCCATCCACAGCTGATGGTGCTGGAATGCGTGCCTCTAGCCTGGACCTCTCCCCTGAGTTCCAGACTGTGATGACTCCACAGCTCCATGTGAATGTCTAAAAGACATCATAGCCAAAACCAAATTTCTGATTGTCCCCACCCCCACCTGCATCTTGCTCCTTCCAGAATCATCCACATCTCAGTTGAAGCCACTCCATTTTTCCAGTAGCACAAGCTAAAAACACTGAAGGTATCTTGACTCTTCTCTTTCCCTCACACCTCACATCCAGTCCACCAGCAAATCCTGTTGGCTCTACCGTCAACAGGCACCCAGGTCCTGACCCCTTCTCTCACCTCCACTGCCATCCAGGTGGCACCACCACTCTTGCCTCTGCACTGGCTCACCTTTGATCTTGCCCCTGCATTCTCTTCTCAACCCAGCAGCCAGAGGTCCTATGAGCACATAAGCCAGCCCGACTGCTCCTCCACTCAGTGGTGCCCCAGCTCAGTCTAGTCCCAAAGTCTTTCAAAACCTACAAGCCCTAAATGATCCTCCCCTTACCTGTCTGAGTTCACCCCTACTATTCTCCCGCTGTCCCACTGTACTCCAGTCACACTGTACTTACTTCTTGCAGTTCCTCGAGCATTCCAGTCACACTCCTGCTTGGGGATTTTGCACTAGCTGTACCCCCAGCCTGGACTGCCCTTCCCCCGCATATCTTCATGACTTGCTCCCTCACCTCCTTCATATCTTGACTCGAATATCACCTCAAGTTTGCCTTCCCTGAGCATCCTAGTTAAAACTATAAACACGGGGGGCCGCCCGGTGGCGCAGCGGTTTAGTCTGCGCTTGGCAGCCCCGGGTTCGCGAGTTCGAATCCCGGGCGCCCGCCGACGCACTGCCTGTCAGCCATGCCGTGGTGGCGTCCCATATAAAGTAGAGGAAGATGGGCACGGATGTTAGCCCAGAGCCAGTCTTCCTCAGCAAAAAGGGGAGGATTAGCAACAGATGTTAGTTCAGGGCTGGTCTTCCCCACAAAAAAAAAAAAAAAACTATAAACACGGACCCTCCCTATCCTCCTTCCCTGCTTTGTTTTCCTCCAGAGAACCTATATTATCTAATGTATTATGTATTTCATCTGTTTATTTAAAAGTTTATTATCTGCCTCCTCCTCCTTCTGGAATACAAGATCTATGAGGGCAGTGCCTTTCCTGTTTCTTATTGTTGTTTTCTTTGCTGCCTGCAACAGTGCCTAGCATATGGTACACTCAACAAATGTTGCTTGAGTAACTGTTTTGGGGCCACCACTGCGCTGAGCACGGAAGATGGGGTAATGAGCAAAACCTGACAAAGTCTATGAAGCTTAAGTCTCGGGCAGCGGTTCTCTAATTTTCGTGCGTACGACCTACGTGGGGAGCTCTTGGAAGCGAAGACCCTGGCTCCATCCCTGGAGATTCTGGGGTCAGGCCCAGGGGTGTGCACAGGGCTCACGCTCCCCAGCTGGTTCTGATGCAGGCCGTGTGGGGGTCACACTCTGGTCTGCTGGGACAGACTGAAATTCATACTGCCCAGGACACCTGGGGTCTCATTTTCCCAGCACCATCCATTCTCCATTAAAGAGTTGTTACATGCCTGTCTCCCTCTAAAGTGGAAGTTTTGGACTGCCGCGGCATCTTGCTCCTCTCTGTGCCCCCTGGGTTCAGCACGGCGCAGGTGCTAGTAAATGTTTATTGGGAGAGCGAATGAATGAAGGGTGAATGAATGGTTTGAAAATGGATGAATGAATAACGGGACTCTGGTTAGAAAAGGAATTTCTCGAGTTCAAGGTCTAGAAGGTGGGAACGTTTCCAAAGACTTCCCCTGTGCCCGAGGGCCGCAGGAGGGGCTGGTACTTCAGAGGTGGGGGTGTGGCCGTCTGTGAAGGTGACTGCTCCGCGGGCTGCTCGGGCCGGCGGGGAGAGGCGGGACACAGGGGTGGCGCGGCCACCCACGCGGCTGCCCGGCGGCGCGCTTCCCCGGGCCAGCGCGGCCGTTGCCATAGCTACAGACACAGCCCGGCGAGGAGGAGGCGGGCCCGGGCCACGTCATCCCCAGCGCGACGCGGCTCCGCTCCTCCCGCCGCTGTCGGGTGCGAGACCCTCGGCCCGCCCCCCGGGCTCTCCACCTGCGCGCCTGCCCCGCCCGGGCTCTGCGCCGGCGCGTTGCCCGCCGGGGCGCGCGGGGGAGCCCGCGAGGCGCATGCGCGCTGCGGGACCCGCCGCCGCGCTGGTGTCGCCGTCGCCGCCGTCGTCGCCGCCGTTGCCGCCTCCCTGCCGGCAAGTGTGGGAAGGAGGAGCCGAGGGCCGCCGCCGCCGCTGCCGCCATGGGGGTGAGTGAGGAAAGGAGAGGAGACGCGAGGGCCGGGAGCGCTCCCCGCTCCCCTCGCCCCCTGCGCCCCCATTGTTCCTTGAACCCCCTCTCACGTGACCCCGACCCCCTCCGGCCCCACGTGACCCCCAGCCCCCACATGACCCGACTCCCCCATCTAAGGGTCCCCACGCCCGGCCCAGCCCGAGAATCCCCTGAGAGCCCCCTTCTCCGGGCCCCACCCCCCTCGGGGGCGCCCGCCCTGCTTTCCTGGATGACTTGTTATCTTCCTGGCCTCCCACCAGCCCCCGCGCGGTCCCTGGGGTGTCCCCCTGCCCCCAGGGGTCACCTATCACCTGGCTGTCACCGGCTTCGCGGCTTCCCACGTCCTAAACCAGCCCTGGCGTGGAGGGAACTGAGGCCCAGAGGAAAGAAGGCACCCGGCCAAGGTCACACAGGCAGTGACGGGGGGCCGGACCCCGACTCGGGTCTCCCGAGTCCCCGGCCGCTGCGCTTCCTGCTCCTCGGATTCTCAGCAAAGCCGGTTTCCCTACTCTCCTTCGAAACGTCTCCTCCAGGTTCCTCCCGCTCCTAGAACATTCTCTTCCCTTCCAGCAGAGGCCTACCTTCACGGCCTCCTAGGTGCGAGGAAGTGGCTCTTGTTATCACTGGGGTTGTTAGTGATCTTAGTACTACAGGTGGCTTTGCGTGGGGAAGCTGTGCCCAAGGTGAGCAGGCGGCTGATGGGGGCCGTTGGTGACAGCCTCAGACCCCGATGGGTAGTGACCACCTGGAGGTGCGTTTTGTGCCCTTCCCTGGCATGTGCTGATTATAGAGGATCGGGCAGAAGTTATTGGCGTGTTTCTGTGAGTTCACCTTCCTAAGTCCCAATTAGAGTAGCATCAATCACTCTCCTGAAAATGGAACTGGCCCTCCCTGGGACCGTGTATATTAGTTTTTACGTGGAATTTCCACCACCAGGGCTCTTTAGGGAGCCCTGACTTTGGAGCCAGATAGCTCAGTTCCAGCCCATCTTCACTGGCTAGCAGTGTGGTATGTGCCAGTGGCATAGCCTTACTGAATTTGAATTTCCTCATCTATGACAGGAGGATGATGATGCCTCCCCCTTAGGACAGATGGGAGGATTAAATGAGATAGTGGATGTAAATAGCCAGATAGGTGCCCCTTAAATAGGGGCTGTTATTTTTGCCTGTATTCTCAGTCTTTAGTTATCTAAAATAGATGGGTGCTATTTTTAACCCATTGGGTTTGTCCCTACTGTTATTAACCTAGATTTTTTTTTCTCTCACTCAAATAGTTATTGATTAAACAAATCAACTTGTTAGACAAAAATAGTTGTCTAATCCATGTCAAAGTACTTTATGTAATTGGTGTCAAAACACATTCATCATGTTTCAACAAGGAATTTTGGATGCTACGTGCTTCATATGTAGCAAATCAGGTCTAGAGGCCTGAGGCATATTTAACCTAGATTTTGGTGGAAGGTCGCAGACCCCAGCTCTTGTTGAAATTAAATGAAACCTGTGTCCTTGGTAGCATGAGCAAACAGCAAGAAGCATAACATGCCATTCTGGTTCAGCACTTCCTCACTGGTCGAGTTGAAAGAGCAGGCCTGAGAGATCCTGCCATGCTTGCTTCCTTTAGAGCCCCAGTTTCACTAGTCGTACTTTACAGACGTGATTCTCAGAACAGGCCCCTACGTAGTCTCATCTGGGCTAAGGCTCACTACAAAAGAGAGCTCTGAAACAGAGCTGGAACCCTCTCATTATCCTCATTTCTCATGGAATGTGGGTGTCCTCATGGCTGCCCCACGTCAGTGGCAGGAAGGTCATCATAGTGGTCACCCTCCAGCAGAGGGCCCTGCTCCATGTGACAGCCTGACCTCAGGCTGCGAGAGAGTGGCGTCAGTGGAGCACCATCCTCAGGGTTCTTTCATTCTCACTGCCACACAGGGGTTGTCTTTTAGGAATTAGAATTTAGATCTCTTTCTCCCTTTGCCAAAAACAGGTTCTTTTCGGATCCTGGATGCTTTGTAGGATGGAAGCATTGACACTGGAAATCTGAGAGATGCCAAACCCCTTTTCTGAAAGGTGCCTCCTGCCGCCATTTGGGTTTTTTTGTTTGTTTGTTTCTTAATTTCTCTGTGTGACCCCTAGAAGTCAGCGAACTGCGTGTGGAGACACTAGTTGGATAGGAATAGGAGGGGGAGGAGTTTCACAGCTGCATGTGGAAACAAGTGCCAGTTAATGTAGTTGATGTAGTGGAAGGAGCACGGTCTTTCAGGTTCAGACCTGGACCTGAATCTTGGATGGTTCATTCGGCAGGTATGACCTGAGTACCTCCTGTTTGCTGAGCACTGGGTATACATTGGCACATGAAACAGACCTGACCTCTGTCACAGGGAGTGTACGGTCTGCTGGGTGTGGAGGGGGGATGGTAGGAAGACCATCCAGAATTCTCCGAGAATTCTGTTCCCTGGCTCTGTGACCCTGACAACTGTCTAACCTCAGTTTTCTCATTAAAGAAGTGGATGCATGTACCTTGCTGAGTTACTGTAAAGATTAAAATAAGTCATCTTTATTGAAGCACTAGCAGAGTGTCTGACCCGAGTGGGTCCTTATAAACAGAAATCCTTATTGTGAAGAACTTTTATATCTCGTACATTGTATCATTTTGTCTTCACAACAGTCCTGTGAGATGGAGGCATTATTAGCCCCGTTTTAAGGATGAAGAAATTGACGTTCAGAGAAACTGAGTAACTTGCTGAAAAGAGATTAAATAATTTGCCCAAAGTCACACAGCTGTGAAGTGAAGAGCTGAGAATCCAATCCAGGTCTCGACTCAAAATCCCACACTCTTTTTATTATATAAAGCTCCCTTGGGAAAGACACTTAACCACAATGAGCTTTACTGTTTGCCGCGCTTATTTCTCATTTTAATTAGGAGAATTTTCCTGTGTCCCTGCAGGATAGCCAGCCTCCTCCACAAGGCAGGGAGAGCTAATGGGAACAGTAGGAACCCACTGTTCTGGAGTGTGCTGGGGCTGAGGGGGAGCCTGTCTGCTCAGCCTGCTGCAGCCGCCTCATCTGCCGGGTGCAGGCAGCGAAGCGCATAAGGGCTCTTGCCTTATCGGCAGGCTCGGGCCGTGGCAGCCGGAAGCCTCGCTCTGAGGTTGCCTGGCTTGCCTGTTCCTCTGCGTGAATGAGCCCGTAAATCTCCGGGAGGCCCGGGGTTGGCCCTCCTGCTGCTCGTGCTTAGGAATTACTTATGTTGTGTGCTTAGAAAGGAGAGCCGTGGAGGGAACGCACGGCACAGTGCGTCCTGGGTCCCGGGAGTCACACTTTCCTCCCAGCACCTCTGATCCTCCAGCTCAGTGTCCTGTGGAGAGAGCCAGCATGCCGGGTGGAGGGACGGGCTCGCCTCTGCTATGAGGTGTCCTGGCTTCTGCGCTGCTTGTAGCTGCTCTCTGAGGCCGGTGTTTGCGTCCCCGCTTTCCTGGAGATGGAGTGGCTTTCACAAGTCTCCAGGGAGTGTGGCAGGAGCAGCAGTGGCCTGGCCTGGTTGATGCCAAAGCTCCTGCTCTTTCTGCCCCGAGGCGCAGCCCTGGGGACCTCCTGTCTCGGGTGTCCCTGTTCCTGACCCTGCCGCAGTGTGGAGGTAGGGCTGGGGGTGGCACTTTGTTGGTGTGTCCTGTCAGCCATCACCAAACCAGAAGGGTAACGAGAAATGAATTGCTGAGCGGCTGCCTGAGAGCTCTGGGGCCCCAGGCCTTATCTTGGCAGGGCTCAGGTGGGAGATGGCGTGGCTGGTGGATCTGAGGCCCAGCCCCCGGGACTGAGTCTCCCCTCTGCCGTTTCCTCTCCGGGGATTCTGAGAATCCAGGGCCTCGGTTTCCTCACGTGTAAAGGGAGGTGATGGTTTCTGCCCTGGGAATTGAAGCGGACAGTGTTTGTGAAAGCACTTTGTAAGCTGCGTGTACCAGTGTTGTCTTGAAACCCAGATTCCCAGAGAAGAAGGTGGGTGCTCTGAAACCTCGATGGGTAGAGAGGTTAGTCTGTCCCCAGATCCCAGCATAATGAAGCCGGTCTCTGCTCCGTTTGTCCTCCCTCTAGGCAGGTGGGAAGTGGGCTCTAGCCTGGCTTCCAGCACAGTGCTCAGCCTGCAGGTAGTAAAGAGCTGGTGCTGGGCGAGCTCCTACCCAGAAGAGCAATCCCTGTGAGTTCCTGGTGTCTCTGAACTCTTGCCTCCTTGTTGCTTGGAGGAGTTAAGCAGTGTCATTCCTTGGAGGACCGAGGATAGAATTGATCCTGAGTAACTTTCCCAGCAGTTGGTTTTTCAGCTCACCCATCCTTGGGGCCAGTCAGTGTCAGGACTGAGGTGTGATGGGAGGTAACTCAGGGGATGGGGGGTGGGGTCAGAAGAGGCCGTGCAGTTGGTGAAAAGCAGAGCTGTCTTACAGTGCCTTTGGGGTCCCTCTGGACTCGGGCTGGGTGGGCGAGCACCTCTGGATGCCTGTGCTGCTCTGGTCCTCCTGGGAGTAAGAGTGGGAAGTGCTGTTGATCGAGGACATGCCGTATTAACTCCCATGGGCTTACTCCCTCGAAGGTAGGAAGGGCCCCACACGTCTGATGAGGAGAGGAGGTCAGAGAAGGACTGTGTCTTCCCCAAAGACCCCAGGGCCTGAAGAGTAGAGAGAGGCTATGGGTACGCTCTGTCAGACTGCAGAGCCTGGCTCTTTTCCCTGTGTTACCAGCTTTTTACAAGAGGGTCCATTTAGGCCTGAGAGAAACTCCCCTGTGAGCCTCAGAATAGGATCTGCTCTAGATGCGGTTATGGGCGATTTGGTGTTTGCCCCACGGTGCAAGGACAGCCTCCCTTTGCTCCTCCCCTGCTGCCTGTGTGCTCTGCAACTTGGCCTTGCTGACCACGTGTCAGCATGGCCCGTGTCCCCGGGTGAACCCCTGGGGGCCCTTCACTCTGCCCTTGTTGCTACTAGGTGTGCAGTGTGCCCGCCACTCATTGGTCTTGGCTGAGCAGCTCTTCTGGGGAATGGCTCCATCTCCTTGGCCAGAGTGCCCTGGCACTAGCTTAGAAAGGGGGGCCTGCTCTCAGAGGGGCTGCCCCCAGACCAGATGTTTGTCTCCTGAGGCTGGAAGACACTGAAAAGGCTTTGAAGAAGCTTATGCTTAGGAACAGCTGTCAGTGGCTACCTCAGATGCCATCTCCTCCCTGAAACCTGCCCTGAATGCATCTAAAATTAGTTGTTCCCTCCTTAGGAGGGAGTGGATGTGTGAATATTCATTAGGCACCTGCTGGGGGCCAGGCTCTGTTGCAGGCATTACCACATGCTCTCACTGGGTCCTCACAGTGACCCAGCGGTCCAAGGGTCAGTGCTCTTCCTTCTAGTGGTGCTCACAAGGTCTCACGACTGGAAAACGCTTGGGTCTCCCCCCTCCCCAAGTGTGCAGCAGCCAGGATCCGAAGTTCCTGCCACTGAGGCCAGGCTGTGGATGCAGGGACTGGCCTTTGGGTTCCTCAAAGAGAAAGTCAAGTCTTTGGCCACAGTCCTTTCAGCCAACTTTGCTTTTCCCCGTTGCAGAGGAAGTCGAGCAAAGCAAAGGAGAAGAAGCAGAAGCGGTTGGAAGAACGAGCAGCCATGGATGCTGTCTGTGCCAAAGTGGACGCTGCTAACAGGGTGACTCTCCCCTCCTTCCCAGTCCCTTCCTCGTGGAACTTCTGCTTGGTTTTTGATTTGACTTCTTTTGGCGCCACCCTGTGGCAGAGTCGTGTTACTACCCACCCACGCCTCCGCTGCCTCCTTGCTGCGGATGAGCACAGCCCGGGAGAGTGTTGAGGAGGGCCAGCCATGGGCCCAGGTGTGCAGGGAAATGTGGATTCTTATCTCTCTGTGGCTCTCCTTTACCAATAGGAGAGGGTCTGGAGAAGTTTTTGTTAGGATTTTGCATTTGGGGGAGGAAACCTCCCTGGTAAAAGGTGATATAGTTTTCTCATTCCTTCCTTCAAACGTTTGTTGGCTGCCTGTGAAGTACCAAAGGCTGTGCTGGGGACAGGAGGATGCAGCAGCCTGGTGTCAAGGGGCCACAGTCAGGGGAGGAGTAGCCGTGAATCTGAGCACCAGGTGGGCTCAACTGGGAGCGGGCCTGGCTTTCACACTGAACCAGAGAGATTCTGGTCAGCCTTTCTGCCCCCATTCCATATCCCATTTTTTGCTATTCTTTTAGCCCACTCAGTAAACAGTCCACATTATAAGGATGTGGCTCGGACACGGTTGTTCCATTTTGGGTTTGACAAGGTGAGGTTGGTTGGGGGCTTCTTAGAAGTGCATGGGTGATCGCACGGCCTGCTGCTTCTCTGGGTCGGGTGAGCAGTGAGCAGGTTTCACGCCCCTAGGCCAGTATTAGTATTAGGCTGTGAAGCCTCTCCTTCCCCTGTCGGATGGCACTCACCTCGCTCTCTTGGGCCTCCTTCCCAGCGCCTCCGTCCTGCATGTGATTTCAGAGCTGGGGCAGGTGGAGGGTCCGTATAAGAGCTACCCCTGGCCCAAGAGCTAGGCCTCCTGACGTGGGTCGGCCCCGTGTCGTTCTCGAGGGCAGAGCCTGTGAGTGCCCCGCGTGTCTGTGCTACTCCTCTTCTCTCTCCCTCTGCAGCTTGGGGACCCTTTGGAGGCTTTCCCGGTGTTCAAGAAGTATGATCGCAACGGGTGAGTGTTCAGCAGCCCCGACCCCTGTCTCCTTGAGTGTCTTCAGGAGACACTCGCCAGGGCAGGCTTCCTCACACCCAGACGTTCCCATTCAGTTTTGTGATGGGAAAGCAGAAACTGTGGCTAGTGCCCTGTTGATACAAAATCCCCCAGCTGGGGGGACAGAGGAATCCATAAATGAGCAAAGTTTGCATGTTCTCAGACGAAGTCTCTTTAGGATTGTTATTCTCTCTACGATGAAGAATCGTAGAGCTGAAACACACTTGAAAAATCATCTAGGCTGATTCCTGTTTTATGCAGGGAACTGAGGCTCAGAGAAATTAAGTGAGCTTTCTGAGTTTACGGAGTTTCTCCCTGGCAGCTGAGGGGCTTTTTAAATTCCCAATCCAGTGCTCTTTCCCTGAGTGTCTAGTATGATTGTTAAAAGCCACTTGCTGGCTATGTGACCCTGGACAAATTACTTAACCTCTCTGTGCCTCAATTTTCTAATCAGAAGTGGGTGTAATAATAGTATCTTCCTCGTGGAGCCATCAGGGGGATTAGATGTGAAGTGTTAGTGCCTGGTGCAGACTAAAAGCTAGATCAGTGTTAGCTGTTATTACTACTGTTTTTATTGCTAATCCAGTTTACTGTAGGGTCTGGATTAAAGCCTCCCTTCCCTTTCTTTTTTTTTTTTTTTTGTTTATAAAACAGAAAGCATAACCTGTCTTGACAGCGATGCTCTTGGCTTAGGGAAAAACAGGGGTGATGGTTTTAGACAGTCATAGCTATGGGTTTGAGTCTAAACTGTGTATCTTATTAACTGTATTTGAACAAGTCACTGAGACTCCTCAGGCCTCATTTTTTATCTGTTAAATGAAGTGATGATGCCACACTTGCAAGGTTGTATAAGGAGGAAAGAGAACACATCCGCTTCTGTAAGTAGCCGCTGGCGTGAGTATTTTAAGGAAGCAGAGAGACAGATGCAGATATGTGAACTATGAAGCAAGGACTTTGGTAGGTGACGCTGTGTTTGCCTTGCGTAGCTGTGTTTGAATTTCACAGCATCACGTTACTGTATTCTCCTTCCTGTCTGTGATCAGATGCATTACAGTCTGTCTGGTCGCTCTGTCATTCAGCTGCTGGGAAGTCCTCTGACATAGGTTTGAGATCCCTTACTGGGATGTCTCTTAGTGTTCCATATTCCACATTTCTGCTGACTTCTGAAAATATGGAGCAGCTCTGAAGCAGGCATTGCCCGCTGACTCTGGGCTCCTTTGGTGCCTGGAATTTTGTGTGATTTCTGTGGCTGTGATCCTGTTTTCATGTACTTAAAGAACTCAGATTAGCAGAGAATTTATACCTGCAGACGGCCTTTTGAACTAAGACAGATGCAGGGCTGTGTTTGGGCATTTCTGACTACTGGATGGTCAGTACTTACAAAGAAAGGAAGACTTCAGAGCCAGGAAGTTCCAAATTTACAAGGCTGAATGCATGGACAGCTCGTATGGCATGCCAGTCAGCAGAGGGGACAGCGAATTCCAGTGGGAATGTCCTCTGCGGAGTCATGGCCAAGGCCACTGGAAGATACTCGTATGGGAGCTCTTACGTATGGCAGGAACTCAGGGTTGCTGCCTTCAGTCCTTTCAGAATGTGGCACTACCTAGGGAACATTATTTTACAGTTTGGCCAAGGAATTTAACTGTAATTTACTTCAATTTCATTTCAGAGTGAATAGCAGATTAAGGTACCTTAATGCCAGGGGGGCCAGCCCCGTGGCCTGGTGGTTAAGTTCAGCACACTCTGCTTCGATGGCCTGGGTTCGTGGGTTTGGATCGTGGGTGCGGACCTACACACTGCTCATCAAGCCATGTTGTGGCTGTGTCCCATATACAAAGTAGAGGAAGATTGGCACAGATGTTAGCTCAGGGCTAATCTTCCTCTTCCTCAAGCAAAAAAAAAGAGGAAGATTGACAACGGATGTTAGCTCAGGGTGAATCTTCCTCAGCAGAAAAAAAAAAGGTCCCTTAATGCCTTCAGCCTGTGTTCGTTTAGGAAAACAGTGTGGGGTTGGACCCTGGGCCACCCTGTTTGATCGGCCGAGAGTACCACTGTCTCCTCAGAGGAAGCAGCAGGCAGGACTCCTCACAGAGGGTATGGGCCATAGTCTTCTCAAAGGGCCTGAGGTCACCCAGCTACTTTTGAAGCTGCGATTCGTGGCTAAGAAGTCCCATGGGAGCCCAGAGGAGTCAGTTCAGAAATTACAGCAACAGGAAGACTGCCGAAGGGCAGGAACTAAGGGAACAGAGAAGACTAGAGTGTTTGTAACAAAGAACAGAAGAGAGGGCGGAGAGAGCAAAGAGGTAGCAGAGAGGGACAGAAGTTTACAAAGTGCCGAGTCTGATAAGGGCCGAGCAGGGGAGGCAGGAAATGGGCCTTGTGGTCAGGGTGGCGGGCGGTGATGACAGTTGTTAATCTCGGCCCGAAAGGCTTCGTTCCTTCACAGGCGCCTTCTGGAGTCATGTCCGGGAGGGCAAGGCTTGGCTTGGCTTTTCTCTGGATTAACCGAGGCCAGGCGTGCCTCCCGGCCAGGCTCTCAGAGCAGCGGGCAGCGGTGGGCGGGCAGCCGGCTCCACACGCCTCCTTTTCCTCTTCTCAGGTTAAACGTCTCCATTGAGTGTAAGCGAGTGTCTGGCCTGGAGCCGGCCACCGTGGACTGGGCCTTCGACCTGACCAAGACCAACATGCAGACCATGTAAGCTCACCTGACGGGAGGGCAGCCTTCCCTTCCCCAGGCCGCCTTTCCTCCCCGCGAGTGCCCGGCCTGACTGCCCCGTTTCCCAGGTACGAGCAAAGCGAGTGGGGCTGGAAGGACCGAGAGAAACGCGAGGAGATGACCGATGACCGAGCCTGGTACCTCATTGCTTGGGAAAACAGCTCCGTCCCCGTTGCCTTTTCTCACTTCCGGTTTGATGTGGAGTGCGGGGATGAAGTCCTGTACTGGTAGGAGCCCCGGCTTTGGGATGCGGGGAGAGGGGACATGTGCTACTCGAGGCATCCCCACCGGTGCAGAGTCCACCGTACCTGTCTGTCCTGTGGCCTTCCAGGGGCTGCGGGCTCCCCCACAGACCACGCAGCCTCCTCACGCTCCCCCCTGCTGTCTTCACCCAGCTACGAGGTGCAGTTGGAGAGCAAGGTGCGGCGGAAAGGGCTGGGGAAGTTCCTCATACAGATCCTGCAGCTCATGGCCAATAGGTAAGGGCCACCCCGTGTGTCACTCGGGTGCAAGGAGCTGCCTCTGAGGTGTCTGCTCTTCTTTGAGGCTCCTTGGAGGACAAGGCTCATAGGAATGTTTTGGAAGAAAGGCGTCTAGAACTTTCTCAGTAAGATACTCCCTGTCCTGCTGTGACTCCAGAGTTTGTATGTTGGGGTTAGTGTAGCAAGCCCGTCTGAGTGCCTGTTCTGTGCCTGAGTAATGGGGTGCAGAGAGGAGGTGGAGAAGAAACCAGTCAGGTGGGGGCCTGATGCTGGGCGGTCTGAGCAGCCCCATAACAGGGAGCCACTGGGTGTGGTGGTGCCCTCGACAGAGGCTGGCGTCGGGGCCCAGGAGTGCTGCTCAAGAGCAAGTGGAGACGGCAGGCAGACACGAGAGAGGAGGCATGACTTAGCATCTGTTTCTCCTTCTGGAAGGTGTTCCCTGTGCTTTCTTCTCAGCACACAGATGAAGAAAGTTATGTTAACGGTATTTAAGCACAATCATGGCGCCTACCAGTTCTTCAGAGAAGCGCTGCAGTAAGGAGCTGGACCCTGGGCTGGGGCCCCTCTGGGTGGTGGGAGGTACCTGCCCCAGTGCCTTTTTCCTGGTCCTGGCCCCCATTCATCTTGAGCCAGAGCCTCCAGTCCGGTGGTCCGTGGAGTTGGGATTGGTGAGATGGCGTGGAAGTGCCCTCTGGCTTGGTCCCCTGTGCCCTCACTCTTGCGGGTCCCGTGGATGTGGTTGGCAGAGAAGTTCCCGGGCCAGGGAGGAAGGCTGTCAGCCATCTGCAGCCGAGCCTCTCTTCCTGCCCGCCTGCAGATTTGAAGTCGACGAGTCTTCCCCCAGTGTGTCCGGCTGCTGTGGGGAGGACTGCTCCTATGAGATCCTGAGCCGGAGGACCAAGTTTGGGGACAGCCAGCACCCCCATGCGGGTGGGCACTGTGGCAGCTGCTGCCACTGAGCTCCCAAGCCAGAACGCTCTCTCCAAGGCCTGTCCTCTCCCCGGCCTCACACCGCTTGCCAGGTGCCCTCAGAGCTCTGGCCTCCTCAGCCCTGCACGTGCCAGGCTGCATCCCGAGAGCACAGAGCCCCGGGGAGGAGTGGTCTGAGCTGCCCTCCTCTCTCAGGAGCAGAGTGCTGGGGCAGCAGAGAGGAGAGGATGCCGAGGGAAGAGCTGGCGGAGGCCGGGGCACGGAGTGCATCCTCGCACAGTGCCTGCCTTCTGTCTCGGCTCTCGCACCCTCAAGCATCAGGCTCCCCAACTTCTCTGCAGCTGGATGCCTGACAAGCCCCCCACACTCGCACGCTCTTGGACAAATGGAGTGTTTCTACTCACCTTTATGCAAGTCCTGGAGCCCTGGGTCAGAGTCTGGCTGGTCCCCAAAGAGGAATGGACTCCGTGTAAGATCTGGGCATAGAGAGAGGCGTTCGAGAGACTCGCTTTGTGGACAGAACGCTCTAATGGAGACTGTGGGAAGGTCGTCTGTGCTTTTATGGATCCACAGTTGGAATGGAGTCTCCCAGGGGCCCAGCTGACTCTGGGAAGAAGGCTGCCTCCCTGTCTCCGTCACTATCAGTGAGAGGGGCCAGGAGGACCAGGAACAGGGAGTGGGATGGGGCCCGCCGTGGACACAGTTGCTTCTCTGGGCTTCTGGACTTCTCTGCATCCTAAGCTTCACCTCTTGATCTCATGGCAGTGACTTGAGTTTTTCATTTATAGCAAAAAGCAGAGGTCCTGCCTGTTCCTGTCTGTTTCCCCTACCACTCTCCCCCACCCTGGATACCTCTGTTCTGACTCCCAAGGGGGGATAACATCAGGGAGCCCTTGTCTTCCCCGAGAAGGACCCTCGTTCCCGGCTCACTGAGTGCCGTTTCCCCTCGTGTCTTGGTGCTGATAGCTCTCTGAAGGTGGGGCACCGCTCCCAGCGCCGCCCTGCCTCCACAGCGAGCCCCAGCCAGCAGCAGGCCCCTGCCTGCACTCCCCAGCCTTGCCCCTCACCGCCTCTGCGAGGCACTAGTGCCACCACCCTGGCCGGCAGCTCAGGCTGCAGCAGGAATGCCTCTCGGTGGCCGAATCAGCTGCTGTTCTCTCTCTGCATCAGTGTGTGGCGGCGGGCTGGAGTTGGGCCCAGCAGGCCCTCCTCTTCTCATGGGGTGGAGGGGGTGTGCGGCTCAGCTCACACTCGCCCTTGTTCCCCTTCCAGGGAAGAAAATGACCAAATCCTTATCCAGGAAGAAGCACCTGGGGCTTCCCCTTGGACATCCTTGAGCTCTGCTTTAAGGAGTGTCTTAGAGGCGCTAGCCTTGGTGAAGTTGCTCTGGGGAGGCTTGTCGGTCCTTCTGACCTCAGAGTCTCCTCACACCCCACCCTCTGCCCCGACTCAGGCCGTCTGTGCTGGCGGATCTCCCTGGAGCTGTTCTTGCTTGTCCTCTGATTCCTGCTTGTGCAGGGCCCTGTGCACGTGCCTCCTGCACCCAGCCCGGCCCTCCGCCGAGTGCTCTGTGTTGCTCTCGACCCTGCCACCAGCGGGACGGGCACTCCCTAGCTGAGGGCCTTCAGCCTTACACTGGGATCAGCCCACCTCTGCCCCTGCCCTGCTGGCTCTGAGGGGGAGGATTTGAATTGCTGGGAGGGCGTTGATGGGCTCCCACCGAGAACCATGGAGGGGCAGAAGCATGTTTAAGAAGAGTTTTCCTCTGATCCCTGTCTCTCAAAGGATGCAGATTGATAAATATTGTCTTAGATCGTGGATTTCTGAAACCTCCCACTCAGGGGACCAGAGGGAACCCTCAGTGTAAATCCCACAGAAGGTGAGTTCAGTGTCCGTTGTCTCTTTCCTGTCATTGGATGCCTGGCCCCGAGCCCGCTGGTAGACGGGCCCTTGGTACCATGCCCTGCTTGTCCTGCCTCAGGAGGGCGGGCCTGGGGCGGGAGGCGCCGCCTGACACAGCAGGTGGCTCTGTTTTCAGTGTCCAGTCAGTTCTCCAACATCAGTCTTTCTCCACTTCCCCCAGGTCTTGGTTTTGAGAAACAGCAGGCTTCATGTCCCAGGCTTTTTGGTTTGTTGTTTGGGTCACGTTAAAATGTTTTTTAAGATTTTTTTTCCTAGTTGTATCCATCCTATTTTAGATTAATTTTGTTGACGTCAAATGTGTATATGACATGAGTATGGTTCTTTTTTAACCTTTTCTGGTTTTCTTTTAGAGGAAACTTTGAAGGTAAACTCCTTCTTGGTATATATATATATATGTTTCTTCTTTAGCAACTTGTTATCACTGGAATCAAAGGGAAAAAGTGATCTCTTTTTGCAGTGGTTGTGTTTGTATGTCACAAATAAAAGACACTTTGTTCAGCTGCTGCGATGGCTTCCTGATGCTGGGGTGCCGTGGGCAGCGTGGTCCCATGCCCCTTCCTATAAAGGAAGCCTGAGAATGCCTCGGGATGCTGGGGCGAGCAGCCAGAGGTGGGAACCAAGACCGAATGCACATGCATGTGCCACTTCCCAGAAGCCCTGGGTAGAGGTCAAAAGTTTTCTGAGGGGTACCTGGTTTGCGTCCTAGATAGAGAGTCCCATGCCAGGCACCGTGACATTGGACGTCTGTGGCTGAACATCAATTCCAGCGTGTTGTGTGGGAGTTGAAGAGATGAGAGCGTCGTTTTTATTTTCTCCCTTTTACTTGACTGGGCTGCTCAGCATATTCACTGTCTCTTAAAAAGACTCCAACCCTCTTCCCTTCACTCACACAGGACAAGGGCTCAGAGGAAGGGTAGCTCATGTCGGGCCTGACCAGCAGGACAGTCGTGAGCTGGGGGAGGCTCCAGCCCCTCGAGTGTGACAGATGGATCTGTGCGGCTTCTCCCCCGGGTGGGACTCCTGCCAGTCCTGGCCCAGGCGGGCTGGGAGGAGAGGCAGGAAGTGGGCCGGGAGCTGGGGCTCAGAAGCACTTCCTGTGGACCCTGGAGAGCCAGCCCCATGTTCCTGCTTGCTGACCACACCTGCTGGAAGGTGGAGAGGGAGGCCAGATGGAGCCCAAGCCACGAGGACTGTTTGCACTCGGGCAGGGCAGTGATCTGGGGAAAGAGGAGCAGGTTAGTCTCTGCCCAGTGGGTACCAGTGTGCTGTGGCCTCAGCCCCGGGGGCGATGCTCAGCTGTTAACCTCGGAGGCACGAAGAAAGACATCGCAGGCCTTGGGCAGCGAGAGAGCATTCCTCTCTGCTAATGATACAGCAGAGTTCTCCTGACAGAATTCTGCCCCCACAGTTCTTTGTTCCTTGAAGGCTGTTTTAATCTCAGGCAGGAACTCCTTGGAGTGGCCATCCTCTTGCCGCAGGGTAAGCGAAGGATGTGGGGCCTTCCTTCATCACTGCTGGCCAGGGTCTGCCCCGCCGCCTTCCTCAGTGCCCTGGGCCCCTCTGCTCCTCCATGGTGGCTGCCTCGTGCTGCCGCCTCCACCCCTCCCTCCAGCTGCAGCTCAAGGTTCTTCACTCAGGTGGCACTTGCTGAAACACCACACCTTCGACGAGCAGATAGAGCAAGAGGCACAATTGCTGGACGAGAGGTCTTGCATTGCAGTCAGAGCCTGAGCTGGTTTGAAAGGGACTGTTTCCCCAGCAAGAGGAGCCGAGTCACCACATGGTTTCTGCTGCCAGGCTTTGAAGGTGGTCAATTCAAATAAGGGCAGGTGTATTCTAGTGTTTTCTGCTTGTCCCTCTCCAAGTGCCACAGAGGCTGTTCCTATGTTGCCTGAGGATGAGGGTCTGGGGCAGATGGCAAGGGGCTGCAGAGGAGCTGCGTAGACAGGACAGATACGTTGTTACTTGGCTGTGACGGGGAAGGAACTGGCATTTGGGGAGCCCCTGCCATGCCGGTGACAACTCACACTTAGTCCTTGCTGCGTGCTGGGCGCTGTGGAACTCTTTCTTAGGTTCTATGACCTCATTGACTCTTTACGACAACCCTGTTGCGTCGTGCTGGTGGTATTCTCAACTTAGAGATAAACTGAGAGTCCTGGAGTGTAAAGTAACTTGTCTACGGTCCTGGTAGTAAGCGGCAGAGCCAGGATTTGAACCCAGGGTAGGAGGTATTATCCTCACTTAACAGTTAGGTGACCTGAAGGTCGGGAATGCTGAGGAAGACACAGCAGCAAGCCCAGGAGCACGGCCTCTGTCTGACTCCCCAGTCCCTTCCCTCCCCAAGCTGCCTTCCCCCGCAGAGGCTGTGAGAGGCTGAGTTTCTGCTTCCTGAGGAAGGGCCGTCTGCCCCAGGAGCCTCCCAGTGGTTGGGAGCCCCTGGCCCCCTTGATTTTCATGGTACTAGGGGGCCAGGCAGTGATCTGCATCCAGTCTGCAATGCCCTGGCACACGACTGTGCCCCCAGACAGGACGTTGTTGGCGCACAGGTCTTTGCAGGTGTCGGCGTCACACTTCACGATGGAGTTGTAAGTTGTCTTGTTGATCCCGGCAGACTCCGTGCCTGGCACGGCAGGCACCTGTTGGTCTCGAGCCCCTGTCTTCCCTCTCAGAGCTTGGCCTGGAGGGACAAAACTGGCCTGTCGCCGACCAGTAGGGGTGCTCTCTCCTGAGAGAGGGGTTACTTCCATCCCATACAGGGGCCTGCTGAGAGAGATGGGGGCAGGAGTTGAGAAGGCTGGTATCGAGGAGTGGCCGCACTGTGGGGGCAGAGGCTTACCCACAAAGGAGGGCTGGAAGAGGGTCTTAGGACAGGGAGGCGCTTGTTGCCAATGGTGATGACCTGCCTGTCAGGCACTGTGTGGCTCTTCTCTAGTGAGGAGGAGGAGGCAGCTGTAGCCATCTCATGCTCAAAGTCCCAGGCCACGTACCCCGGCTTTTCCCTGATGTCCCACACAATCTCCTGCTCGGCTGGATGGGGAGGAAAGGGTGATGGGTTAGAGGAGAGGCCGGCTGGGTCCCTGACCTCTGCCAGGTCACCTGGCTCCAGAGCCTGCAGCCCAGCTGAGCCCTCTCTGATGCGGGCCCTCTGAATCCCACCACCTGCCCAGGTGGAGAGCAGCGTGTGTGGGAGGCCTCCCCCTGCACGGACGTGCACATGCGGTGTCTGCGTTTCCTGGATTCTGCCTGTGCGGAAGTGGACACGGTGAACCTGTAAGCCTGTACTGGGGCTTTAGGAATCCCTGCTAGGAGATCTTAATTATGTCAAGATGAACATCTGCTGCGGGCTGGCAGGGGAAGGGCTGCCCTGCTGGGCTGAGGTCAGACCACACTGCACCATGCTCAGCATAGGCCACCCCAAGGTTGGCGGAAGGAGGCCCTGAAGGGACCGGGCTGAGAAGTGCTTGGAGCCTCTGAAAGAATGAGGGTGGGGGCCCAGCCATGAAGCAGGGTGAGGGAGCAGAACTGGAACTGGCTGCGGCTGCCCTGGAGGATGGGGCCCAGTTCTCCACAGGGGACTGTTAGCTCCAGGGCCCGGAAGAAGGCTTGGTGCGCCACTGGGCCTGTCCTGGCACAGGGGGCGCTGGTGCAGGGAGTGGGCCTGGGCTCATCCACCCCCGCCCCCACCAGTGGTGACAGAGAAGTAGCCACACTCAGTGAGGATCTTGACTTTCAAGTAGTCGCGGTCCAGGCGCTGAATGGAGGGGCAGTGCATAGCCCTCAGGTGGGCACTGTAGGAGCTGCCATCCCTGGAGTCCACGCTGCCTGAGGAGTGGGTTACATGGGGCTTCAGACGGAGCTGGGGAGTGGGAGCAAGGAAGTGGCCTGCACACCTGGGGTAGCCTGTGTCCTGAACATTGGATACAGGGAGTGGGGAGGGATGGGGAATGTGGCAGGAGGGATGTGGGGGTCCATGGATGGGAGGGCTCTCAGGGGCAGGGCCTTAGCGCCCTCTGGGGGCCTGGCTGTGAGGTGGGGTGTTGAGAGCAGTGAAAAGGAATGGGGGACTTTGAAGAAGGGGTCCGGAAGCAGAGAGTGGTCCCCAGGGTTTGGACTTGGGGGTCCAAGCTGGGGGCCCAGAAGGCAGAGGGGTCCAGATGTGGGGTCACAGCAGGGTAGAGGTGAGACTGGGGGTGTGGTCCTCATGGTGGTGTGTCCAGAGGCACCCAGCAACAGCATGGGCTTGGATGGCCACCTACATAGCAGGAAGGTTGACCTGCGTCATCGTGCTGTTGTCTTAGGGTCGAGTGGGGCCTCCGTGAGCATTGCCCGGTGCTCCTCCCGGGCCGTGCCCTCTTGTGGAAGCTGGTAGATCTTCTCATCGTCCCGGGTGGTGATGGTGCCATGCTCCACAGGGCACTTGAGTGTCAGGATGTTGCGCTTGCTCTGTCTCCTCGCCCACGCACCAGTCCTTCTGGCCCACGCTCACCGTGACGCCCTGGGAAGACGGGGACGGGAGGCCTTGGGTGTACTTGGGGGGTGGTCCAGCCTAGCAGCCCCACCCTTCCGTGGGTTTCAGCTTACCTGTCTGTACCACCGGGGCTGAGAGGAGTGGGGGAGCAGCAGCTCACGCAGACTCGTGACCTGACCGCCTGGCCTGCTGCGGGTCTCTGTGGGCAGTCAGCTGCGGGGTGTGGGCCAGCCCTCCAGCCCCAGTGAAGCCGGCCTTCCCAAGCCCAAGCTGAGCTGTTGTCCCACACGAGTGAGCACACAGTGAGCCGATCTCTCGTCCTGTCACACATGGCTGCTGGCTGTGGGCTGAAGGCCGGAAGGGGTTAACCACTGCCTGGCTCCCCACGGGCACCCGCCAGCCCACAGCCTTGCTGTGCCTTGGCCGGCAGCGGGATCCCTGGGGTGCCGGGGCAGGGACAGCTGTGTCCCACAGGAGGAGCTTCACCCCCGCCCCGCCCCCTGCTTCTACCACCCCATGTTGGTCCACCCCAAACAGCTGTGTCTGGGCCCGCCCCCTAGATATCTGGTGCTTGGTAGCAGCTGTGCCCAGGAAGAGCAGACGCCCCCTCTGGGACCCTGCATCAACCCTGTCCCACCCCCACCCCAGGGGCTCCTTGCTCCTTGTCCAGGGACAACCCAGACCAGTGCCGGCTGTTTCCCAAATCAGCCCTTTTCTTCTGGTGAGCCCAGGCCCTCCTGCCCCTTTCTCCTGCTGCACTTTGCATGAATGCCCCTATTTTGCAGATGGGGAAGCTAAGGCCCAGGTAGAGAAAGACACATTTTCAAGGTAACCCAGCAAATCAGTGTTGGACCTGCACCCCCTCCTTCTTGAACCCTCCTCCTCTGGACACTAGGCCCTTCCCGAGGCTCTACTAGGGCCTCCTGCTGCTACCCCCACCCCAGAGAGACAGTCCCCACAGGCCAATAGAGAGGCCACAGCTGCCCTCAGTGAAAGCCCTGGGGTGGCCCCCTTCACCCTGCAGCCCTCCCCCAGCCAGCCCCGGGGCTCAGGGCCCAGCACCCCCTCCATGTACCAGGAGGAGAGTCCAGGCCAGGTGGGGAAACTGAAGACCCCTTGTTTGGGTTTAGCTCCATTTCAGATGTTCTGGGAGGTGGCAAACTCCAGAAGGTGTGTGTAGGGACAGGTGAGGAGTTTACTCCTGCTGGCCTCATAGGGTTGGGGTTCAACCCCTCCCAGGACTCTCAAGCTCCATATTTGGACAGAGCAGTTGTTGGGTCAGAGCCTTTAATGGACAGGGGGCCACGCCTGGGGTGGGGGGCACCCAGTGTTTCTCTAGCCCGTGTATGACCAGAGGGATCTAGGGGCCAGCTCTTGGATGGGGCACCTGGGATCCTCCCAGCCCCAAATGACCACCAGGGCCTGGGGGCCTGGACTGTGAAGCTGGTCTTAGGAGTAGGGACCAGCTCTCCTACCCATCCCGAGTCTTGGGATCTATTCCTACTGCCCCAGGGGAGGGGAGTGGGTGGGGCAGCTTAGGCCCTTGGATGAGAACCAGGATGCAGGCTGGGACCTTAGGCCTCACCCCCATGCAGGGAGAGAGTCCCAGGAATCTGAGCATGGTGGGTGGTCCCGGGGTGGGAGGATAAGCTCCCATCCTTGCAGACAGCACAGTAGTTGCCAGGGTGTTAGGGGAGATCCATGCCTTCTGGGAGCCTGTCCAAGGTCCCTGCCTCCCAGAGTCTGTCACCCCATGGGGCAAACCTCCCTCACTGAACTAGCCAACCCCCTCTCCTTGCTTGTTTATCCTAATGCCGCAAGAAGGGCCCCATGTGCAATCTTGGAAAATGCAGCAGAAAAAGACCAAAAATCACCTGTTTTCCCACCACCATGTAGAGAACACCACTGTTGACGGTCTGTGTGTGTCCTTCCAGACTTGTGTCTATGCATATCTATTTCTCTAGATATTTTTTCTTTGTTTTAGAAAAACAAGATCTTATCACACATTGTTTTCCTTGTTTTTTTCTTGTCTGTTTTAAGGCTTTTTTAACCGAAGTGTAACCAGGCATACAGGAAAGTGCCCAAGTCATGAATGTCCAGCCACTCATGATGGGATCATCACAGAGTGAACAAGTTCATGTAACCAGCACCCGGAAGCCCCATCTGATCCCGATGTCCTCCCTCTTCCCCCAGGACCCACTACCTGACACCCCTCCGACAGCTCAGTCCTGCCCGCTGCTGCACTTTATATACATAGGATCACACAGTCTGTTCTCTTCCGTGTCTGGCCTCTTCTCAACATTGTGTCTGTGGGAACCATCCACGTTGTAGCTGTAATTTGCTCATTTCCACGCCTATGTAGTGTTTCGTCATATAAAATACCACACGGGTTCACTGCTGTCTTGTTGAAGGACTGCCCCTGGTTTTTGGGTGGGGTGGGTGGCTGGGGGAAGAGCGGAGACATTGATATTAATCCAACAGACGGACCTGGGTGCACACCCTGCCCTGGCATTTGTCCATCTAGCCTCAAGACTGGCCTCTGCCAGCCACTTTCCTTCTGTCTGGTGGGGATTCTGAGAGAAGCCACATCACAGGGGCCGTGGGGAAAGCCCTGAAACACAGCACAGATATGCCTGCTCAGCAAACATTTGCTCCTTTTCCTCCGGCTGCTGGCAAAGGAGACGAACGTGCGGTCCCCCAGGGAGTAGCCTCAGGAACCCCAGAAAGGCCCATCCTTTCCTAAAGTATCTCCAGGCCTCCTGCCTCGCTGTGCTCTAGTCTGGGTGTTATTACTTTCTTCATAGGACAAAGGCCTGACCAAGCCTTTGCTGAGGGCAGCAGGGAGGTCCTTGTTCCTTCTTTCTCCCAGTGGCAAGCAGCTGGGGCCTGGGCCTCCCATCCCTATGCCCCCTTGGGATGGGGAAGCCAGTTTAGATGCAGCTGTCCCAGGCTGTTTGCCAGGCCCCGGGCAAGGTGAGCCCAGGGGGCCTGGTAGCTGGGAGTGGGGCTGGGCCAAGACTGCTGGACATGAACAATACCCATGAATGGGGTGGGAAGAAGGGGGAGGGGTGAAGAAGGGCTCTGGATAGCTCAGGGTGTGGGAGTCCATCCCTCCAGAAGAAGCTCAGGCACAGCCGCCCTTCGGGGGACTCTGGGTCCATTGCCACCTTTCTGTGAGACCCCCCCCCGCCCCCATGGGGCTGAGGTTTCTCCTCCAAAGCTCCCTGTTTTTCCAGTCTCTTGCTACTCCCCCCACCCCACCCCCCAGTAGCCTTTGATGCTATCGACCAGGATGTCAAAACTGGAACTTCTGGAAACGCTCCCTCTCTGCAGTAGCTTCTCTGACAGTTATGAGCATGAATTTTGAAACAGAGAGACCTGGAATCCTGGCTAGGCAGCCTTGTAGCTGCGTGACCTTGAGCAGGTCTCCCAGCTTTCCAGGTTTATTTCCTCATTTGTAAAAAAAATTTGAAATAGTAATAGCATCTCCTTCATGACATTGTTGCGAAGATGGAATGAGATCATACAGGTAAGGCCTGGCTCTGTGGCTGACCCCTCACACCCTCTCCTGTTCACCTTCTACCTCCTTGAATACTGTTCGGTCTCCTGCAGTTCTTAAACGTTTTGTGAGTGTCAGATGTGTGCCAGGCCCTTTGGAGACAGTGGTGAACCAGACACAGGCTCTGCCTTCAGGTGCCCCCAGTCTAGGATGGTGTCATTGATACCGAACTTCTTAATCTCAAATTCGTGTGCCCAACACACAGTAAGCTAATCACTGAGACATTGGTGCTTGGAGATGGAGAAATGTTTATTCAAATTGGTCAAAACAAGAAGGCAGGAGGATAGGTTCTCTCAAATTTGCCTTAACAAGATGAGAAAGTGGAGTTTTATAGAGCTAAGGGGCTTGGCAGGAGGCGTTTCAGAGAAATAAAAGGGGTAATCCGTGTTTCTTTCACTCCAGATAAGCCCTTGGGTGATCTGACTTCTGGGCGTCAATGGCAGCTGGGGGCTGGTGATTGTAACTTTCTTGAAGGCATTTTTTTTCTGCTGTAAAACCAGCTCATAAATCCTTGTGACCCTTGAGTCACCCCTCAGGTTAAACAGGAAAACAGCAAATTGACAAGATTAACTTCTTTTCATAACGAGGTCGAAAGATGATCTTATTGAATATTTATGGTAACCCTCAGGTAACCGAACTTCATCATCACAGGGGCCGCTGGGCACAGAGGTGGTGCAGGCCTGGGGTGGCAGTGAAGGCTCCCTGACACAGTGCCATTCTGTCACTTCTTATCACATCATGGCCCTTTTGATCGTTTTTCATTAAGTGTTTGTTGATTATCTGTCTCCTCTCTGGAATGTCAGTTCTGTGGTAAGGGAGCCTTGTCCATCTTGTTCACTACACGAACAGTACTGTCTAGGACAGTACCTGGCACACAGCAGGGGCTAGTAAATATCTGCTGATTAAAGTAAGCTGTACCAGTAAGTGGAGGCCTGGAGGTGGGAGTTCGTGTGGTGGAAAAGGAAGGCTAGGTAAGAGTTGAAAAAGTGTTCTAGGTAGAACATAAAGTGCAAAGCAGCAAAAGGGTGGGATTGGGGTGTGGGGGGAGGACCAGAGCGCAAGGAAGAAGGTGTGGAATGGTGTGGAATAGTTAGAGATGAGGCTGGAGAGTGACATCCAGGAATTGAGATTTCGTCTAGTAAGCAATGGGGAGCCAGTGAAAGTTTTTTAAGTAGGTGTATGACTTGGGTAGATTTATGTTTGAAAAGGAGGGAGGAGGGAGGCATGGAGACTGGAATTGGACCGAGTAATAGTAATGAGGAGAGTTCAACTACGAGGTTAGTGTCAGTCCTTCCGGTCAGAAATAACGGAGGCCTGGCGGAGAAGGGAGAATTTGCAAATAACAGATTTGAGTATGAATGGAGGGAGGAGTCAATGATGCCGCCTAGGTTTCTGGCTTATGTGATTGGGTGGCCTTAGATGTCACTCATGAAGATGGGCCGCCTTGAAGGCGGGGGCATAATCGAAAGGACCGCCCCACTGCCCCGCCCATGGGTGGTAAGATGGTGTCGATTGGCTGTTTCGAGGAAGGCGCCAAAAACTGACAGGGGCGGGCGGGAGGCGTGTCCGTCATTTCCGGGAGACTTCCGACCCGCCCTTTCCCGGCCTCCCCAGCTCCGGAACTTCCGCTGGCGGCCGCCATCTTGACTTCCCGACCTTGGGCCTCGGCTGGCCGCACTGCGCGGTCCACTCGGTGCGGTCATGTCTGTGCTGACGCCACTGCTGCTGAGGGGCCTGACAGGCCCGGCCCGGCGGCTCCTGGTGCCGCGCGCTCAGGTCCACTCCAAGCCGCCGCGGGAGCAGCTCGGGACCATGGTGAGGAGCGGGCGGGGAGGGCGCGGGCCGGAGCGGGGCTGCGCGGCGGGGTCGGGGCCGGCGCGGTCGCGCGCACCGGGCCTCGGCGGCCCGCAGCATAGCGGTTTGGGCGTGTCTGCGGGCGCGAACCGGGGCGCAGTGCCCGGGGGACAGTCGGTGCTCAACCAGTCCCCGTCGGCCCCAGCCCTGTCGCTTACTCGCTGTGCAGCCTCGAGCAAGCTTCCTGAGCCCTCTCTGAACCCCTTCACTCATGCGTCCATTGGGGGTGCCTGACGACGGTCAGCGACGAAAATGGTTATTGGGGGGGGCAGGAGGACCCCAACAGGTCTGTGCAATTCCCGGAAATGTCATTAACCGTTAATGACAAGTTTCACCTGTTTGGCGCTTTTACACATTGGTCTCGATGGCAGAACTCGGCCTTGGATGCACGTCTTCAGCATCCACGTTAGGGGCCCCCAGTTAGGAGCGGAGCCGGGGGAGCGCTGCGATGGAAGAAACAATAGTGAGGAACATTGCAGCCGGCGTCCGCCGAGTGTCTGCCGTGTGCCCGGCGCTGTGCTGGTCTCACCCCGTCCTCCCAGTGACCCCGAGAAGAGAGGGCCGTTATCGTGGTGGAGGGAACTGAAATTTAGGAGCAGTGTGTTGACTTGTCAAAAGTCACACCTTCGGTGGCAAAGAAGGAATTTGATCTCAAGCCCAATCCCGGTTGTGCTGTGATCTTAACTGCAATAGGAGATATGGAAATGGCTGTGGAAAGTTTTTATCCCTAGCCACAAAAGATGAATAACAGTTCTAGAAAGGAGGTGGGAAGGGAAGGTGCATTTTTAGAGTTAGCTGTCTATGCAGGTGTCCTGGTTCCCAACAGACCAGCTTTAAAACAGGTTTAAAATCCTTGTTCCTGTCCTTCACTTTATCATCTGGTGGTGGATTCTCCATGGATCCTAATCCAGGCTGGCCCCCGGCCCCCATGTCTGACCCTTTACATCAAGGCCTAGAATGGGCCTTGGATCTGCTATGTCCCTCTGGAGTGTGCATCTTGACTCCCTGCGGAGGCTTTCTGCTGCCTGGGAAGACCTCTCAGACTGCTGGAAGTCTGCGGGAATCCTTACTCTGGGGGTTCCTTTTGTCTTGTGCTCTGTGTAGGATGTCGCCGTTGGGCTCACCTCCTGCTTCCTGTGTTTCCTCCTGCCGTCGGGCTGGGTCCTGTCACACCTGGAGAACTACAAGAAACGGGAGTGAAGGGAGCTGCCCTCTCCCTCACCCTGTGACCTGACCATCCCTGGCCTGTCCTCATCATGTCTGCATCATTCCTGGCCGGCCTTCCCCGGATCACGTCCTTCTGTTACAGTGACCTCTTCTGCAATCATGACCTCTCGATTGCTCCGTGGAGACATCCTGGGACCACCTGTATCGATTTATAAGGGCCTGCTCGGTAGGGCCCCCCTTGTAACAATAAAGTCTATTTAAACCTTGCTTCAGAAACTCATCCTGCCTTCGGCCTGGGCTCCTGCCTCCACACGAGCTGAGGATGGTGCTGGGTGGGGCTGTGGAGAGGAGGGCCCAGCCGGCTGCGTGTCCCCGCTGGCTGAGTGCCCTGGGGTAGGTCGTGTGTGCTCAGCTATTCGCCTTGCTACCTGAAAATGGTGCTTCGTTTGCATGCTTTCCTGTGTGTAATGTTTTCTGGTTTCTTGGGAAAACAAATCCTCTTGTCATTGGGCAGCCTTTCTTGCTCATCCTCTCTAGCTCCCTTGGTTGTGCCAAGCTCAAAGCTGTGCACTTGTGTCCTTGTGTCTGTGTGTCTGTTTTTCCCATTGGGGCCAGCTCTGCAGCTGGAAGCCCTTTCTCTGGGGCCGGCCTTCCCTGTCCTCAGTTGGTGGGCTCCAGCCATTTCTCAGGTGCTTGTTGCCAGGAGGCTGGCACTTTACAGAATCTTCCTTTTTAATGTCAACCCTGGGGCTCCTTTCCTTTTAGCACTATAACTGTAAATGCTTGTGGACTAACTGGCTTCCTGTTCTCCCTGCCTGCTTCCCCGTCTCCTCCCCTTCTTGGCTTGGGGAATTTGCTACTCCTCCATCCCAGGGCTCTTGCTTAATGATTCTCTCTGGAGGGCTGAGGGTGCCTCCTTAGCTGGGACAGTGCATGGGAAGCACCCCACACTGAGCTGAGATCCTGACTGCCCGTGTCTGGAAGGGATGCTCAGACCTGCCAGCCCCACGCTTGGAGGAGGCAGTGGCTTTGCTCTCCTTTGTGTCCTCTTTGCTGGGGTGGTGTGGGTGATTTCTGAACAGACACAGGTTCAGTGTCCTCTGTGGAGCTGAGGTAACAGGATTCTTGGGGACGGGATGGTGGGCAAAGATGTCTGGTGAGAGCTGAGGGGCTCCACGGCGTGGTTGGCCTTAAGCCCTGGGTGTTAGAACACACGTCTCCCCGCCCCTCTCAGGCAGAGCTCTTGTTTCCTGATTTACGTTGACGGAAGCTGAGGGTGGACCCTGCTCTCCCTCCCTTTGCCTGGTCTCTCCTGGCTGCGTCGTGTGGTGTCCAGTGATGCCTGTGGGACCCAGTGCCTGGATACTGTGGCAAGTTCAGCTCCTGCCTATGGCTGCTTCCCTGAGGGGTAGGGAGTTGGTTGCCTGCCTCCTAAAAGGCGTGTTTCCTTCCACACAAACAGTCTTTGTGTCCGGGCTTGAAGGGACAGGGCCTAGAATGCTGGGAAGTGTGCACAGGTTGGGCTATTGGCCAGAGGAGGGGAGAGCCCACGTTGGATCTGGAGGGCCGGCAAGAGCCAGGCTGGGGTGCCGAGCGAGGGGCATCTACCTGGTGCCTGTGGGAACCTCAACCGCTCCCTTGTCTCTAGGGTGAAGGCCTCGTGGCTGTCTCCTCCCGAACAGCAGGGTCACCCCTGTCCCATGCCTCATCCTGGGAGGCTTTCCTGTCCACACTTGCTGAGCAGAGGGCTCTGAGCTGCTTGGCTCTTGGTTGGCTCAGCATTGCTGTGGCACAGAGGCGGCCGTGGGGCTGCCACGGAGCAAGAACGTGACACCAGGCAAGGGCTGTCCTGGGTTCCTGTGGTATCTCCACTGCTGTGCCAAGGGTTTTGATGGGGTGTCCCCTATTTTTGTGCCCTTGGAACCCAAACGGATACGATGGTCCCCCTGTCCAAGGAGGACTGTCCAGCCCAAAGCTGGGCATCTCGAGCCCCGCCTCAGGTTGAAGGGGAGGTAGCAGTTACAGGTGCGTCTTCAGGACCCTGGTCTGAGGAAGCCCTTAGCAAGCCCAATGGCTTCTCCCGCCCCTGCTCCCCAACAGCCCGCCGGGCCCTGCAGCATCCGTGGAGGTGGGCAGGGTCACACGCTGGGTGGTGGACCGGAGGATTTAGGGTGCGAGTGACCTGTCATGGCCCCAATCTCCTCTTGGTCCTCAGCCTGGCCACTAGGCCTGAGATCTGGTCACCTTTCAGTGACCCTCTCTCATCCCTAACCAAATCAGGGGCCCTGGGGCCAGTCCCTACAGAGAAAACAAGGCTCCTTGTGCTCCCAGACAGCATTTTGTGTGTCTGTTTCCGTCCGATCCTGAGTCTGGAGAGGTGGGTGTCTGTGCCCGGTGTGCACTCTGGGTGAGGGGAGGCTGCAGTCATGGCAGATGCTGTAATGTCAAGAACAGTATGGGGCGGCCCTGGTGGGATAGCAGTTAAGTTCATGCATTCCGATTCAGCGGCCCAGGGTTCACTGGTGTGGATCCTGGGTGCGGACCTACTCACTGCTCATCAAGCCATGCTGAGGCGGCGTCCCATATAGAAGAACTACAACCCTACAACTATGATACACAACTATGTACTGAGGCTTTGGGGAGAAAAAAAAAGAATGGCAACAGATGTTAGCGTAGGGCCAATCTTTCTCAAAACAAAGAGAGTGGACTGGGAGTCAGGAGGCCTGGGTTGGAGGCCTGGCTCAATCATTTACTATATGACCTCTCAGCCTCAGTTTTCATGATTGTAAGATGAAGGTGATGTGGCAGGCAGAATAATGTCCCCCCAAAGATGTCCAGGCCCTAACCCCTGGAACCTGTGAATATGTTACCTTACACGGCAAAGGGGACTTTGCAGATGTGATTAAAGTTAAGCACATCTTTGAACGTGGTTGAATCTTTGGTTGAAATGAGAGATTATCTGGTGGGCCCAGTGTCATCACACGAGTCCTTAAGGTGGACAAGGAAGGCAGATACTGCACATCTCCGAGATGCCACTCGAGAAGGACTCCACCCCCTGTTGCTGGCTTTGAGGATGAAGAAAGTGGGCCGTGAGCCAAGGAATGCAGTGGCCTCTAGAGATTGGGAACAGCCCTTAGTTTACAACACGAGGACCTCAGTCCTACAGCTGCAGGGAACTGAATTCTGCCAACAACCTGCATGCGTAGGAAGCAGATTGTCCCTCGGAGACTTCGGGAGGGAACACGGCCTGCAGATGCCTTGATTTTAGTCCAGTGAAACCCATTCCAGATCTCTGACTTCCAGGACTGTAGAATTATACAGTTGTGTTGTTTTAAGCCACAAGGTTTGTGATTTGTCACAGCAGCAATAAGGAAACTAATGCCTCATTCTCCTGGTGCTGTGAGGCTTTCTCTTGGCTGTGCCCTTCCTGTGACGACTGTAGCTGTCCCAGGGCCCATACCTGTCCTCGTTGCCTAGTCCCCTCCCCTGAGAGGTGGAAGAGGTTGGGTGGGCCTGGAAGCCATGTGGCCCCTTGGGGTCCCTGTGCTGTCCTGTAAACTCTTTCTCTGCGGCTGAGGTTTCATAGTCCCAGGGTCCTGTATGGGGTCTCCTCTCCCTCCACCTGACAGAATCCTACAGACATGGTTGTGGGGTCTGGACACACTCAGGGCCAGTGGGGCTGTGAGGAGGCATCTGTGCTGTGTCAGTCCTATGGAAAATAAAGTCCCGGGCTGCTGCCTGTCGCCTTTGCAACTGTAGCCAACAGCAGTCTGAACCCAAGCGCCCTTGCTGCCTGTGTCATTATAGGCCTCGGCAGCCAGGGCCAGCAGTGCTGGACCATTTCCGGGTTGGCAAGTTGGGAGGCAGAGATAAACGTCCGGAACTATGCTGATGACTCCTGGCAAATGTGCCAGCTGGGTTTTAGATGCTTCTGGATAGAGAATCAAAATCCTAAAATAGGAAAAGATGGAATGAGGATAAGAAAACAGTTATTAACTGCCAAATAAATTGGCATGGAAAAGAGCAGGGCAAAAGTTGACTATCCTGGGGCTGGATTAAGAGCCGAAGCTTCCCTCTGGCCTGCAAGAGGGGAGGGCTGGGCAGCATCTAGGAGAAAGGACCCTCATTTATAGGCCCTTTGTACATTAAGGGTGCAGGTCTGTTCTTCAAGCCCCAGACCCTTGCGTGGGAGGGAGCCATTTACTCCGTGTTGGCAGCCTGGCTGCGGTTCAGCACTGGACCCCAAATGAGATTCCTTCTCACTCTCCAGCGCAGCTGTGTTCCCTGTCCTGACCATTAGTCCCAACCTGAGCTCCCCCTGTGCCACCCCCGTAAACACCCTAGTCGAAGTATGGGGGGAGGGGAGTAGGGGTGGAGTTGTCTTTAGCTGTTTTCAAGATTTTGAAATGCCAAATAGAAATCACATTTTGCCATCAACCGTCTCAGCTCTTCATTTCATAATACCAGCTCTCTTCTGCTGACTGGAGATCTGATTGGTAGTTACAGATTTGGGAAAAGGAATGAACAGTTTGGTAGGCGTGGGGTCCAAATAGGGTGGACCCTTCGCTTTCTTGAGTTTGGAAGCAACCCCAAGCTTCAATGTCCCAATAAATACTAATTTGCAATGTTGCTGGGAGAAGGCCACTGTGGGCTGTGTGGTGAGCCCAGACACCAACTGCCCCTGCTCCAGGACTGGAGGTAGCTCATGAAAACATTTGGTCATGTTCCACTTCTGTACTGTCACAAATTGAGGGATCTGACTAGGACACAGGCACAGCCTCCTTGAGGGCTAAAAGACCACTGTCATGTCATGAAAAAGGCCGTCAATAGTGCAAAGTTGGGAACCAGAGCCCCAGACTATAACCTCTCTAAATAACAGCATCTTTAGCTTTCAAGGCCTTGCCACTTTTAAAACTTTTTATCTTTAGATAACTCACAGGCAATTTTAATAGATTAACACAGAAAGATCACGTGTACTTTTTAACCAGTTTGCCCTATTGGTAACATCTTGCATCTTGCAAAACTATAGTACAGCGTATACCAGGATATTCATATACAGCCAAAATTTCCATCTCCACACGGATCCCTCACGTTTCCTTTCTACAATCACACCCACTTCCCTCAGCCCCCAGCCCCTCCTTACTCCTGGCAACCACCAATCTGTTTCCCATTTTTATCAACTCCTTTCTTTCAAAAAGACCCTGCTTTTCTCATAACCCGAAGGGCACAGGGTCCAAAGTTAGGTCCCGAGACTTTGGCCTTGACCCCAAGGGACACGTTCCTCCTCCGGAAGCAGGACTCCAAAGCGGCTCAGAAGCGCGGCTCAGTGGAGAGGGGCGGTGATGGCCGGAGCCGTGGTGTCCCGGGGCCCGGAGGTCAGCAGGATCCCCGGTCTCCGCGGCCAGGCGCTCCTCACTGCAATCGCTGCCCTGAGTTCTGAGCCCGCAGCGGAAATGCTGCCTCCGGTGATTTTAATTTCACCTTCTTTATCTCAGTAACACAATCTGCGCTTCAAACTCGTGAAAAGACAACTGATTGGCTCCACGAGGCTCTTATCGCCCGGGAGCTGTGGTTGACGGGCAGGACGGAGCCAGGCGGGAGCGCGGGCGGACGGCGGCGCGGCGGCCTCCCGGCACCGCGCGCCCCTCAGGGGACAGCGCCCGAGGGGATCCCGTTGCTAGGGGCGTTGGCAAGGAGGGGCCACGAGGAGGGGCTCTCTTCCGGGAGGAGGGCAACTGGTAACCCGGAAGCGGTCGGCAGTGCGGCGCTGTTTAAAGATGGCGGCGGAGGAACCTCAGCAGCAGAAGCAGGAGTCGCTGGGCAGCGACTCCGAAGGTACTGACCCGGGGGGGCCCGTCCGGGCCGGGCCGGCGGGGGTGATGCCGGGTCGCCCGTTCCCGAGGAGGCCGGGCCGGGGCCGCCGGCGGCCGGGGGCGAAGCGCGCGGACAGCCCTCCCTCCGCCGCCTCCCCTCCCCCTCACAATGGAAGGAGCCGCCGCCGCGACCCCCGGCCGGGCGGGCGAGCGGGGCGGGCCCGGGCCCGCGGCCCTTCCCCGTCGCGCGCCCGGGGCGGGACCTGGGCCGCCCCGCCCGGCCCTGCCCCCTCCGCGCGGGCGCCCGGCCGCGGGTCCCCGGCCCCCACCCGGGTCCTTGCCGTCGGACCGAGGCCTAGGCCGGGCCCGCCGCCCGCCTTCTCCAGAGCAGCCCGCGCCCGGGAGGGCGGCGAGCTCCGCCGGGGTCGGAGCACAAAGGACTGGGCGGGCCGCTGGGGATGCTGCGGGCGGCCGCCGGTGTGTGCCCCCGAGGACGGCGCCTTCGTTTCCGGGGGAACCCCCTGTTCTGGCCTGGCGGCCCCTTGCCGCCTGCCTGGGCACTGCTTTCTCAGACCGCTGAGGAGTGCCACTCTCTCCTTTTTAGCCCCTGAGTTAGGCCTTGGGGACTGAGTAGGTCACTTGGGTGGGAGGGACAGCCCAGTTGCAGGGCAGTGTAGGGGATGGATCGAGGCCAAGCTGAGGATCTGCGATGCTCAGGCCCAAAAGGATTGGCCTTAAAAATCGTTCAGCACGCACTCACATCCCATTCTAACCGCACAATTGAAGGACTGAGCGCCGGGAGACCCAGGCCCCCAGAAGGGACTTGTTTAGGATCACCTAAGTTAAGAAAGAGCCAGGACCAGAATTTGGGTCTTCCCGCTCCTCCCCAGTGGCTGCTCAGAGTGGGGTCCACAGGGTGGACCTGCCCAGCTCACTGATGAGCAGATAACAGTATGCGTCTGAAGTTTCATCTCTTCCTGGACATTTCAACGAGGGAGGCAGGTGGTGGTAACAGCCCCTCTTTACAGCCGAGGAAAGGCCTCTGCAGTGAGGGAGCGGAGGAGCGGTGTTTCAACAGCTCAGACTCTGAAACTAGACCACAGGTCTTGACTAGTTGTGACCTTGGGCAGATTACTTCACCTGCCTGCATTTGTCTTGTTATCTGTAAAATGGGCACCATTAAGACTAGCCAGGACAGCACAGGAGGAGGGGTGTATGGAGTCAAGTGCAGGCTCACAGGAAGCGCTCATCCAGCCCAGCACTCTGCTCCTCATCTTACTTTCCCCAGGAGACCCCGCCTGGCCCCAGAGCTTTCCCAGGCTGCTGGGAAGTGATGTTAGAAAGAAGGGGCAAGGGTGTTAGAGCTGGAAGAGCACCCCTTGGGCGTGACCACTTCCGTTCCCTCATTTTAAAGATGAGGAAACTAAGGCCCAGGAGGGGAAGGGACTTGGCGGAGATTACACAGTTGGGTGGAGTGGGTGTAAGAGGCAAGCTTCCAGATTCCAAGTGTGCTCTCCTGCCCCTGGGCCGTTCTTGTTCTCAGTGCCGCCGCCTGGAGTGGAGAGAGCGAGGCTCACTGTAATCCTTGTCCTTCTTCCTTCTTCCAGGTGTTAACTGCCTTGCCTATGATGAAGCCATCATGGCTCAGCAGGACCGAATTCAGCAAGAGGTGAGGACCGGGGCCAGTGGCTCCGTTGTGGGGATGCATAGGCTGTACCTGAGGCCTGTTGTTAATCTCCACTTTGGAAGGCCCTTCCTCTCCATGCTGTGCTAGGTACTGGATGCCAGTATGGGGGGCTCACCAAGTCACTGGGTGGTGACTGGCCCAGCACCCCTCACGTAGGTGTTCTAGCTGTAAAGTGTGGGTCACTCCATCGGTCTATCAGAGCATGATGGATTTCCTGCCCCCTGCAGATCGCTGTGCAGAACCCTCTGGTCTCAGAGCGGCTGGAGCTGTCGGTCCTGTACAAGGAGTATGCTGAGGATGACAACATCTATCAACAGAAGATCAAGGTGGGAGCCTGGCCGAGGGGCGGGATGAGCCCTGGGGGCAGGAGCAGGAGTGTGCCTGCTTCAGACCTGCTCCTTGCTGGGCCTGGCCGCCGAGAGGGTGGGGTGTTGGGGGAGCCCTCTGGTTGCTGGTTTGCAAGTGTCCAGACCCTGGAATCGAAGAGACTTCAATTCAGATCCTGACTTCCACGTGGCAGCTGTATGCTGGCAGGTCCTTCATTGTCTCTGAGCCGTGGGGTCCTCTGTAAAACTGGGATGACGGGTGGTCGTGCAGTTGAGGGAGACGGTGCCTGTGGGGCCTGGTGCAGGCTGTGCTCATAGTGGAGCCAGCGGCGGGCTGGTGGGGGAGGAAGGTTGCGGCAGGGGCGTGTCCCACAGCCTGCCTCTGGGATCTTGGTGAAGAGGCGGGCAGCGGTGGGGCAAAGGGGCCAACGGACTTTTGTGCAAGGCCTTGTTGCATCCTTTACAAACTGAGGTAAGTCCCTTAATCCCTCACTGTCTTCTCTGTGAAGCGGGAGGCTGAAATGGGACAGTGGGTATGTGTAAACAGCATCCAGGAGGAACAGCCCCTGGGGTTAGTAAATGTTACTCCTTCCCCTTCCCCCCAAAGATCAGATGTGCTTAGAACCTTCCACCTGAAAGGAGGAGCCCTCGAGGTTATCCATTTCAGGGGCCAGGCAGGTAACCCAGGTGACTGAAGGCCCAGGTCAGGTGATGAACAGCGAGCACCACAGCTGCTGTCGGCCAGGAGCAGGGAGTGGAAGCCCCTGGGGCAAATGAGAGTGTCCATGCCTGTCACTCCATTGTTGCTGGATCTGTTTTTCCAAGACAAGCCAGAAATAATGATTTTGATGTGAAATCTCCTGACTTCTAACAGTAGGCAGCTGATTCAAATTTAAAATGCTGTGTGGGCCAAACAGCACACCTGCAAGCCAGATCCAGCTGCATGTGGCCTGTGGTCTACTCTGACCCCTTGCTCAGGGTGTTTGTGATTTACCCAAAAGGCCGGTGGAGAGATGAAGGCACTGGCTCTGGAGCCCGACAGATGTGGGTCCAGTGCTGGCTTCACTTCCAGCCTTGTGATGTTGGGCAATGACCTGAACCTCTTGGAGTGTCCGTTGGCCCCACAGGATGAGGGTGAGGTTGAAGCTGACGGTGGTCAGGGGCTGAGTTGGGTGTCCGGCGCACAGCCAGGCCTTAGGAAGCTGTGGGGCCCTCCTCTTCCCCATGTGGCAGGTTAGTGGAGTGGGGCCCTGTTTCAAGGCCTTCCTGTCACACAAGGCCACCCTGGTAAAATCGACAGGATGGGCCTCATGGGTTCTTCCCACCGAGTCACGCAGTGAATGTTCGAGTGTCCGCTACATACTGTCTGTGTAGGAGACCCGCCTCAGTGCCCCCGACACCCCCACTCTGTGCTGGGCCTGAGCCCACCTTTTCTCCCAAGGAGGAGCCTCAGGCCAAGCAGAGCTGGGCGACTCTGCTCGTCTGTGAAGTGGGCCCCTGGGAGGTGAATAGGACAGTGGACATTAGCTCCTCTGTGAAGTGGGCCCCTGGGAGGTGAATAGGACAGTGGACATTAGCTCCTCTGTGAAGTGGGCCCCTGGGAGGTGAACAGGACAGTGGACATCAGCCTTCACAAAGGGCCTGGCACGGAGTAAGTGCTCAGAATGGTTCTGGCAGCGGTTTTGGTGGCCGCAATGACATGGGCTCTTTGTACCCGTTGTGTGCTGTTGATTTAACACTTATGAGCACATGCTGTGGGCCGGGCACTGTTGTAGGGACTAGAGAGAGAGCGATGACCACAGCTGACAGACTCCTACCCTCAGGAAACTTACAGGTCATGGTGGACAGACAGTATTCCAGAGGTCACTGAAGTATATGTGCTGTGGAGAAATGTGAAACAGGACAAGGAGACAGGGAGTTGGGAAGGTTTGCAGTTTTAAATAGGGTGTTTGGCAAACGCCTCCTTGAGAAGGTGGGTTTTTTGGTTTTAATTGTTGAGGAAGACTAGCCCTGAGCTAACATCTGTACCAGTCTTCCTCTATTTTGTATGTGGGACGCGGCCACAGCATGACTGACGAGTGGTGTAAGTCTGTGCCCAGGATCCAGACCTGCAAACTGGGTCACAGAAGCTGAGCACGCTGAACTTAACCACTACACCACGGGGCCGGCCCAAGGTGGTGTTTGATGAACTGAGAGGCTAGGGAGCAGGTTGTGGCCACCTGGGCAGAGCAGTGCAGGCTGAGGCCCAGGCAGGGGTGGGCTGGGCAGGTTGAGGAGTGGCGTGGAGGCCAGTGTGGCTGGAGCAGAGTGGGGGAGCAGGAGAGGGTGGGAGACGCGGGGAACCTGTAGCCAGAGAAAGGACTGGAGGGAGATGCAGAGCAGTAACAGGTTTGTCTGGTGGCTCTGGCAGCCGGCCGAGCACGAGCACCGAGGGGAGGCGGAGGCAGGAGTGAGCGGGACCAGGGCGCCGAGTTAAGTGTGGGAAGGTTGGCTCCTGCATGTACTGAAGATGGAGCCTGCAGGGTCTGCGGGGGGTCGGATGTGGTGAGGGGGAGTCGACTGAGGTTTGGGTTGAACAGCTGAAAGGCGGGGTTGCAGACAATTCGGGGGAAGGCCATGAGGAGCATGGGCTGGGGACGTCAGGACCACACGTCGGGCTGGGCAGTTCACAGGAGGCGTGGGCCAGGCAGTTGGACGTGTGGGACGAAATTGGAGTTGAGGGCTGAGATCCAGCAGGCGAAGACTTACACTTGGGGCTCTAAATCTCAAGACCGGTGCCGTCAAGAGAGTGAGTCTAGGTGACAAGCGGAAGCTGTTCCAGGCCTGAGCGGGGTCGGGCTGTTCCCATGGCAGGCACCGGGGTGGGGTGTGTGGCATGACTGTCTTCTGGTGGGTGACGCACGGTGTCTTGAAGGGTGCTCTGTGGTTTGGTGGTGGCCTGGCTATCACAGGTTAGAGAGATGAGGGACAGTGGCAGTGAGGCAGGAGGAAGACAAGGACAGGGTGGGGTCTGCAAGCGCGAGGAGGAGAGTATGGATAAGGAGGGCCTGTGGGTGGTGTCACGAGGTGGGGGTGGTTGTGGGGTGGGCTGGATGCTGCTGAGGGGCCAGTCTGGGGAGGAGTGGGCTTGACCCTCAGACTTAGGAGGGTGTCTGTGACCTTGACGAGAGTAAGCATCTGCTTGGATTGGGTTCACAGGAGAGAATGGAGACGGTGAGCTGGGACAACTATAGGACCGCTGGCTGTAAAGGAGAGGAGAGCAATTGGGTGGTAGCTGGAAAGGAATTCATGTGAAGCAAAGGATTTTTTTTTTTTTTTAAGTGAGAGTTAGCCTTGTGTTTATATGCTGGTGGGTCTAAACCAGTAGGGAGAGAAAAACTGATGATGCAGGAGGAAGGGGAGACTTCCTGGAACCATGTCCTTGAGCCCCGGGGAGGGGACGGGCTCTGGTGGCAACCTCAGACCCTCTGAGGATCAGGAGAGAAGGCCAAGGGCCGGTGTGCCGATCGGGCGGAGGGGTCCTCAGTGGAAGTCCTCTGTCAGGAAGGAAGCAAGGAAGGGGAAGACAGGTGGGGTTAAGGAGAATGAAGAAGGTATGAAACTGCCCCGGGGGAGAAGGGGAGGGTGCCTGGGCCGGGGAGTGAGGCTGCTCGCCAGGCAGCACTGATGGAGCACCCTGTGGGGAAGTCTGACAGACGGAAGAAATTGCACTGAGTTTGGGGAGGAAACTGGACCGGAAAAGATGCAATGGAGATGGTACCTGTGAGCAGGCAGGATAGAGTTTGGAAGGAGAGGGAGGCTGTTCCCCGGCCCGGGCTGTGCGGTGTGGAGCCCGGCGTGCGCCCCACACCCTAATGTGCTTGCCCTGGAGCCCTCGTGGTTTGAAAGACTTCGTTCACCGGGAAAGCTGCGGCGGTCAAGGGCCCGTTCACTTGCCCATTTTCATGGACAGACAGCCCTGCGGGCTCAGCAGCGTGGCAGGCCCAGTGGCTGGGGACTTTTGGTGATACGACCAGTGTGTGCCTAAGTCACAGTTTCCTGAGACTTTTGGGGCTCCAGGCAGTGGGTCCCTAAGTGACTCTCATCACCAGTCAGCAGCCAAGGATGGCAGGTGGCTGCTTGGAGCTCAGCTGCCACCTTTGTGGGGGGTTCCTGGGCCGGGCCTGGTTCTGGCCTGGTGTTGATGGGCGTGGGGGTGGGTGGGGCTGCCTCTCTGCAGGACCTCCACAAAAAGTACTCGTACATCCGCAAGACCCGGCCCGACGGGAACTGCTTCTATCGAGCTTTTGGCTTCTCCCACCTGGAGGCGCTGCTGGACGACAGCAAGGAATTGCAGCGGTGAGAAGGGCGCGGTGGGCACGGGAGGAGGTGGGCGGGGGCTCCCTCCTCCCTCTTGGTGACTAGGAGGTGCAATGCCGCCTGAGGCCGGACGATAGGCTGGGCTCCTGCTTGGGGTTTCTCTTCTGAGCTGGGGGTAGGGGCTCCCAGTGCTGGCCAGTCCCCCTGCCCTGGGCTGGCCGAGGAGTCCATGCCCGCCTCCCTTTCCCTCCCACCGGCAGGTTCAAGGCTGTGTCTGCCAAGAGCAAAGAGGACCTGGTGTCCCAGGGCTTCACCGAGTTCACAATCGAGGATTTCCACAACACGGTGAGCCCAGCCGGCCTGTCGCCCGCTCGGCCAGAGTGGAAGGTGGGTGGCCCGGCCGTGGTGGGGTGGCCCCGTTTCCTCTTCCCTCATCTTGCCCTCTGTCCCCCTCGGGCGGCAGTTCATGGACCTGATCGAGCAGGTGGAGAAGCAGACCTCAGTGGCCGACCTGCTGGCCTCCTTCAACGACCAGAGCACCTCGGACTACCTGGTGGTCTACCTGCGGCTGCTCACCTCCGGCTACCTGCAGCGCGAAAGCAAGTTCTTCGAGCACTTCATCGAGGGCGGGCGGACCGTCAAGGAGTTCTGCCAGCAGGTGCCGCCCCTCCCCACTTCTCAGACTTGGGACCCTCCCTTCTCTTGCCTCAGGGTGGGGGGAAGCACGGGGCAGGGGCAGGGGGCGCCCAGCCTGGGCCCTGACCGGCTCCTGTGCCGCAGGAGGTAGAGCCCATGTGCAAGGAGAGTGACCACATCCACATCATCGCGCTGGCCCAGGCCCTCAGCGTCTCCATCCAGGTGGAGTACATGGACCGCGGCGAGGGCGGCACCACCAACCCGCACATCTTCCCCGAGGGCTCTGAGCCCAAGGTCTACCTTCTCTACCGGCCTGGACACTACGACATCCTCTACAAATAGGGCTGGCCCGGCCCGCCGCTGCCCTGCCTGCCCCCCTCTGCCAGGCGCTAGACATGTACAGAGGTTTTTTTGTGGTTGTAAATGGTCATATTTCACTCTCCCCTCCCTGTCACACAACCTTCCATGTTTTATTAAAGGGGATGCTGGTGGTGAGCCGCGTGTGTGTGTGTCCCTGCTCTGCTGCTGCCCGCCTGGCTGCTATGTGTCTGGCTGTCCCTCTTCCCCCCAGGTGGGTTCCTCTTGGCCCTCCACCTGTCCACCCCCAGGCCTCCCCGCCAGGAGCAGTTTTGAGGGATCTAGGCCTCTTGGGGACCCCTCCTGGTTATTGGGGTTCTGCTTCCCACCCTTCAGGCCTCTCCTCTCCCCTCCTTAGCTGGCCCAGGGCTTCCATGGGATTTGGAAGTTCCCCGGGGACTCTCCCAGGGACCCACGACCACCAAGGCTTCAAGCCGCCCCCTCATAGGCCCTGCCTCCACCCTGCTCTCCTGGCCAGGGCCCCAGACCCCATCAGGGATCTGTGGTCAAGGAGTCCAGGGTGGAGAGGGCTGACGTGATGGGGGGGCCTGGCTCAGGGCAGGTGGAGGAGCTGGGGCACCCCCAGTGCACCCCCAGGTGGTGCCAGCCTGGTGGGGGAGGGGCAGCCTTCCAGCCCCTGCCTGGGCCTGCTTTGCACCCCTTTGCTTGGGCCGCCGTGTCCCGCATTGCCTGCCTTTGCCTTCACCTCTTCTCTCCCCTACCCCCAGCACACGTGGGGCCTCGGCCCTCAATAAATGTGAAGTGCTCCTGCCCACCTCTGCCGTCTGCCCGTGCCTCCCCCGCCCGGCTCCCTGGAGCTCCCCCCAGCCCCTTTAAGCCCAAGCACCTGTCCACATCCCTGGGCTGCCTCCCTCACCTCCAGCCAGGGCCAGACAGTGGGGTCTGCAACAAGGGTGCTCTTTATTAGGCGGCTCCTAAGGGGCAAGGGGCTGGGGGAAAGAATGGGGTGGCCAGGCCCAGGCCCAGCTGCAGGCTTCGGCGACCTCTTAGAGCTGGGAGCGAGGTCCGGCAGGCCCAGGCGAGTCTGCGGGCAGAGCAGAGAGGTCAGAGGTGGCTGTGGGCTCCCCCAGCCTCCTGGGCGGCCCCCCTGGCTTCCCTGCGTGGGGGTGAGCGGGCGGAGGGTGCGCCGGCGTGTTAGTGGGTGGATTAGTGGGCAGCCACACGGTGGGCCAGGCCCGGCTTACCAGTCCTGGGCAGGGTGGGCGGCGGGTGCCATCAGGCTGGAAGGCAGAGGACAGTGAGACCCTGCCCGGGGCGGGGGCGGGGGGCGCTGGTGAGCGGGGCGCCGCGGTACGTACCCACGGGGAAGTAGTCGGGGAGCCGCTGCCGGTAGATGGTCTCGTCCTTCTCCAGGAACACGCAGATGATCAGCCGGTCCACCTGCGCCAGGGCCTGCTCAGCCTGGCTCCTCGGCCTTACTGCCCCCGCCCCGACCTTGCCCTCGGGGCGCCCGCCCACCCGGCGCAGGCGTAGAGCTCACGCCACACCCTGCACAGAAGGGGCTCGCGGGGTGCGCCGAGCCCGGTGCCCCGGCTGGGAAGCAGGCCCCGAGGGAAGGAGAGAGGAGGCGGAGAGGGCCGCGCGCCCTTGCTCTCGGCGATGACTCACGGGCTGGTCAGCGAGGCCGGGATGCGCCCCGCCACCCCACTCCGCTCCCCTCAACTGGGCCCAGGACGCACCTTGTCCTTGTGCTGCTCCAGCCACTCACGCAGCGCGGCCAGCACTACCTCGGCCGCCGCCTCATTGGGGTAGCCTGGGGACCCGGCGGGCCGGGGCGGGCGTGAGTCCGGGGCTCCCGCCCGCCCAACTCCCCGGCCCGCCCCCCACCCACGCCCTCCCTCCTCCAGACCCCACTCACCGAACACGCCGGTGGAGATGCAGGGGAAGGCCTGGGGCGGGCGCGGGGGGCGAGAGGGGATTGGGATCAGCGTCGCCCTCCGCCCTGCTCCCGCCCGCCTCCAGGCTGCCCCCAGTCCCGCCACCCGCCACCCGCCCCTCACCACTGAGCGGAGCCGGTGCTCCAGCAGCAGGTCGAGGCTGCTCAGGTAGCAGCTGCGGAGCTCGGCAGCCTGGCTGGCGCTGGGCTCTCCGTGGGCGATGGGCCCCACCGTGTGGATGACATCTGCGGGAGGCGCCGGGGTCAGACCGGCCGGGGTCTCCACGCGGTCCTCGGCTCTCTCCCCCTGCCGGCCTGGGTCCTGGCGGGGCCAAGTTCTGAGACCCCCCTCCCCACCAAGGGAGGGCACAGGTGTGCCCTCGAGCCTAAATCCACGCGTGCACACTGACCCGTCAGCCCATAGCTCACAGACACACGCAGGCCCGCGCTGGGACCCCTGCCCACATCTGTATGGACGCGGCCGAGACACGGGGCGCCAGTGGGTGCGCGAAGGCGCTGCCCCTTAGCTCTTCCGCTCCCTTCAGGTCCCTGCCCCTCCCCAGCCTCTACGCATCCCCTCCCCCCAACCTGCTTCCTGGGGTGCGCGAGGAGAGACCTGAGGAGGCCTCCAGCAATCCTGTGGGGGCTGCACCCCTAACCCCGCAATTACACAAGGCGCCCAACAGGGGTGGGGGTGTCAGGGACTCACACTTCGCGGGCAGCCGGTAGCCGCAGGTGATCTTGGCCTTGCCAGTCTCGCAGCTCTGCAGGGTCCTGCACTCGTCGGTGAGCAGGGGTCCGGCGGCCCGGTGAATGCAGCCGTCCACTGCAGGGGAGCGGGCAGTGAGCCGCGGGGCTCCCCGCGTCACCCGGAGCCCGCTTTACGGAGGAGAAGGCTTGAGGCCCCCGGACGGAGTCCTCCCCATCCCCTCGGCTGTGCTGGGACCCACCGCGCGCCGCGCCTTCCTCTCGCGGCCTCCAGCCGCTCTGTCACCCCCGCCCGCCACTTGTTGCGCATCTGGGGAACCGAGGCGCCGAGCGCGGCCGCAGCGGGCCCTGGCGGGGAGCGGCGCGGGGCGGCCGGCAGGGGGCGCGCCCGGCCTGCCCTGTTCTCTCCCGGCCGAGCCGCAGGGGCGAGGGCGGCCCCGGGCAGTCTGTCCTCCCGGCTCGAGCCCGGACTCGCCGCGGGGCCCGCAACCAGTCGCCGCCTCCGCCCGAGGAGCCCGGGAGCGCCGACCGGCACCGCGCACCCGACCCCAAGGCCGACCTCGCCGGGCAAACTCTAGGACCCACTTTACAGATGGGGAAAGCGAGGCCACCTAGTTACAAGTGGCAGATCTGGTCCAGACCTTGAGCCTGGGTCTTCCAACCCCTTCCCTGCGCCACGCGGGAAAGGGGCCCAGGCCGCGCAGGTGTCTCCGGGAGCGCACCCCTGCTCGTTACCGAGCAGCCTCGTTAGCGCATCCGGCTTAATTGGGGCCGGGCCTGGGCTTGTTTATCCGCGGGCGGCCCGGGGCCTCGCCAGCGACCCTGGGGACCCCGGCCCAGATAAACAACTCGGGCGCCGGGAGGCGCCGAGGAGACGCTCCTTCAGCCCGACCTCGCCCGGCGCCACAGCCAGAGGGGCCCCCGGCAGGAGAGGCGGCTGGGCCGCAGGCAAGCCCGGGTGAAGTCCGGACTCGCCCCTCGGCGGCTGTGCCAGTGGGGCACATTGGCAGGTCCCTTCCGCTCTGCGAGTGTCCACTGCCTCATCTGGAAAATAGGGTCAACCCCTCCTTAGGGGAGAGTTGGCTTCCTGGCCAGGAGGACGTGACCCACCCCTGGCAGCTCCCTAGCTCCGATCACGTCCCAGGCCTGTGCCAGGAGCTCCTTGGGCACCAGCTGCCAGGCGCTCACAATGCCGGACAGCAGGGAAGGACCATCACTTCCCCATTTTACAGATGCGCAAACGAGGCGCTTCCTCCTTCACAGCCCCACCCCAACGTCTTGGCACAGGTTCAGGGACACCAGCTGGACCCTCCCCCACCTCTGTCTTCTGTTTTCTTTTGTGCCCTGTGGGGCCCAGTTAAACCTAATTTTGCGACTTCACCCGAAGCAGGCACCAGGCGATTTCCCAGAGCATCCCAGGGGTAGGGGTGGATGTTGAGGGAACGCTGGGAGGGGCTCTGGCACTGGGTCCCCGCCCCCTCTCCTGTGCAGGGATAAGGGCGGCGGCTGTCCTGGGAGGAGTGGAGAGTAGGGCCCCTGGCGGCCCCTGAGCTGCGCGTACAGGTGCTGCAGAGTGGGTGTGCTGCGTCCATGTGCAGGGCGTCTGTTCTGGGTGGGGGTGTCAGGTGACCACCCAGCACCACGGGCAACAGCAGGGCTGTGGAGCTGAGCAGCCTGGGTTCAAATCCTAGTTCTGCCAGTGACAGATGTGTGACCCAGGGCTCATCACTTAACCTCTCTGGTTCTCAATTGTCCCATCTGTAAAATGGGATGATAGTAGACACAAACACACACACACACACACACACACACACACACACACACTCCCATCATAGGGCTATCAGAAGGATTAGGCAACTGAATTCCTGGAAGGTGCTGAAGCCAGTTCCTGGCACAGGTGAAGGCGCTGTGTGCGGTGGCTGTTAGGACAGTGTGACAGTATGGACATGTGCTCCATGTGTGCACCTGAGAATGTGAGGGAGGCGGGCATCCAGGCAAGGTGTGCTCAGGGTGTCCAGGGCGTATGGGGGTGGGCAAAGGGATGTGTCTGAGCCCGCTCTCCTGGGGGCCTCCCGGCCCTGCCCCAGTGGTGTGAGCCACTTGGCACCCGGCTGCCTGCCATCTCCCGGTGCTATCCGCCCTGCAGGCGACCTTGGCCCACTGTGGGGCCCTGCGGAAGTGGAGCTGTGTTTCAGGGACTTAATGTTTCCTGCAGAAGTGGACAGGCCAGCAGCCAGGCCCTTGGGGCTGACCTGGGGGCACGAGGTGGGAGGAAGAGGGAGCTGGCGGAGGCCTTGGGCTGGAGCCCCTCCAGCAGTGTCCAGAGCAGGGCCAGGGCCCTGTGACTGCTGTGCAGGCGCCCCGGGGAGCTGTTCCTCTGAAGCAGAGATGAGGGACGGCCCGCCCCTGCCCCACCCTCCCTCCAACAAGCCAGAGCACAGACTGGCCGGCGTGCAGGGTCTCGGCAGCCTGGCCCCCTCTGCCTGCCCCCGTCCCCGTCCACATACCAGCCCTGTTGCTCTCCCACCTCTGAGTGCCAGAGGGGACCCCAGGCCCTGCTGTCCTTAGCCAGAGGCCCAAAGGGCCGCCCCTTCCCCTGTCTCCCGCACGACCTGCAGCTGCCCTGGCTCTGACCCCAGGCCCTGTCCTGGCTCCTGTGTTGGGCTGGGCTGAGCCCTGTAGACCAGGAGGAGGCGTCCCGGGGTCCCACCCAAGGGAGAGACCCTCCTCCCCCCTCCACACCTGACCCTGGGCAGCTGGCAGAAGCCCTCGGCCCTGGCCCCTGGTGGGAGGGGTGTCCCCAATTCATACCAGCTGACCCTCGGGCCCCTCCCTGGGCCCTCAGCCACATCCACACCTCAGTCCTCCAGCTCAGCCCCCGCCCCACCCTGAGTCAACAGAAACCAGGGGTCTTTCCTGGGGAGACTGAGCCCACGTGGGCTGTGGGGCCTTCCTCAGATGTCTCTGCACCAGGTCTCGGCCAGCCCTTCCTGCACCAGAAGACTCCCTGAGGCCGCTCTGCCTCCTCCCTCAGCCCTCCCTCCCTCTCTCCTCCATCTTTAAGCTCCTCGATCTGGCTCCTCAATTTCAGCCTCAACAGCCTCTTACTGAGCACCTGCCAGGCGCTGAGCATCCACCATCTTCTTTGATCCTCACAGCCACCCCAGGAGGTGCTGTTATTTTTCCTGCTTTAGAGAAGATATTGAGGCACAGAGAGGGTGAGCGACTTGCCCAAAGGCACACAGCTGGACCGCTCTCCTTCCTCTAGGACTGTGAAAGGGGCCGTCTCTCCCTTCCCAGCCCAAACTCCCTCCCTCCCACCCTGGGCTGTCTGGCTCTGGCTGCCCTCCTCAGTCAAACACTTGCAGAAGGTATTGTCTCTGCCTGCTGTCTCCACGCCCTCCACTGCCGGGCCCTGCAGCCTGGCTCCTGTCCCCCTCCCCACATCAACATGTCCCCTTCCCAGCAGAGGGACTGCTTTGGGGGGCCTCCCAGTGCTGAGTGGTCTGGCGCACTCATCTGGCTTGACTGTTGAGCTGCGTCCACACGGCTGACCGCAAGCTACCTCCTTCTGCCTTCAAGAGCCCCTCTCCCATCCTCCTGCCTCCCTGATCTCTCCTGTCTCCTTCCTGAGCTCCTCAGATGCTCCTCTCTGCCCTGTCTCTGCTCCAGCCCTGACCCTCCACCCTGGTCCCAGGCCCTTCTCCCACATAAGCCCAGCCACCCTTACTGAGGAGCCCACCCCAGCCCTCCTGCCAACAGGGAGGCTTTATCACACTTATCACACCGCACCCAGCCTCTGGGGCCCTCAGCTCACACCCAGCCCCTGCCCACAGGGAGGGCATGGGGAGAGGGCAGGGGCTGCAGCCAGGTGCTCCTTGGAGCCAGCAGGGGCAGAGGGCAGGCAGGCTCCCGTGGGGCCCATTTGCCAAGGTGCTCAGGAGATGTTGGCTGCTATTTAGGGTGCTGTAATATTCATGAAGGGAAGATTAGATATTTAAATTTATTCAGCAATAACTGCGTCTCAGTGGGGGAGCATCCCTCACGCTAAACAAACAAGCAAGCAGGGGCTAATTAATTATTTACAGGAACACGAGGAGGCCTGTGGCCAGGGGGAGGGGGGCAGCTATGCCCCTGCCACAGGGCAGGAGACCCTGACTGGCCCTGGGCCTGCCCCTCCATCTCCCTCCAACCCCCCTTCCTCCTTCATTGCGCACCCCCTTCTGGGATTTCTCTTCCCAGAAATCCTGCCCACGAGCTTGCTGGTGGCTTTGGACAAGTCACTTAACCTCTCTGAGCCTCAGAACTGGCCAGCAGGGGAGGGAGAGGGTGGGGCCTGGGCAGTGCCCCCACCAAGTCTCAGCCTCTGAACTGAGCTCGCCGGGGCTGTGTGGGAGCCTGGCTCCCGGGGACAGAGCTGACCCAAGCCCTGGGAGATCCAAGTCCCCTCCACCCCTTCACTAGGTCACGTCTCTCTGTGCCTCAGTTTCCTCATCTGTACAAGGTGAGTAACAGCACCTCCCTTCGCATTTGGCATGAGTGTTCAGTGGGAGACCGCGCCAGGTGTCTGCACTTTATCACACTGTCACCCCCTTTGACAGGTGGGGAGACTGAGGCCCAGCCACAGACTCCGCAGGCAGAAGACTCCTCTGCCCCTCACGTTCTGGGGCCTTCTTCACTTGGGGAACGTGATGGACCGCGGGCGGAGATGTCGCCGAGGAAGCCCTGGGCAGGGAGGGGGCAGGGGGCTGTGCCTCTCAGCCCGGGAAGGCACCTCGTCTGGGCTCTAGGGACCACTGTCCACCCAGACATCACACCCCGTGGGCCCAGGGGTGGGGTGCCCGGCCCGAGGAGAGCCCACTCCAGCCAGCTTGGTGCAGCCTGCATTGCTGCCCAGGCCGCAGCCACGGGCACAAACATCAAATGCAGGGCTGAAAGGGGCCAGGCCCCACTGGGAAGATGGGGAAACTGAGTCCCCAAGAGGGTACCAGGGGGGTCAAGGGCAGAAGCCTTAGCTGCTATACCCCAGGCCCCTAACCCTGCAGAGGCCAGGCCCAGCCATAAAGCCTGGATAAATGACCCACCCCAGGGCCCTTGTGTCCCCTTCTCTAGCCCACCATACACTCTCCCCTCTAGCCTCCGTTCTCCCCCCCAGCCCTGGCCGAGCCTTGGGAGCCACGGCTGCACATGACGCCCCATGCCAGAGCCGCCTGTGCGCTTCTGCCCACACCCTCCTGGTCACTTATTCAATCAACAAACCCTCACTGGCCCTGGCTCTGCACTGGGCTTGGGCTCGGCCCATGGGGGGATGCAGAGGCCACCCTTGCCAGGCCCCACCCTTGTGGTGCCAAGGCGGGTGGGCGCCCCAGGGAGAAGATGGATGGACGACAGCTCCGCGATGTGATCTGAAATTCATTACAGGGTGAGATCAGCTCCTTAAATGGGGATTTGAAAACATTAGGGCTTCATTATGTACACAACGGCAGTGCCTCATTCATCATGCAAAAATCACTCCCCTTATTAAAAATCCCCGTGGCAGCTGCATGCAGGGGTTTGGCGGCATCTTGCCCGTGGGGCTGGGGCACGGGCCCCACAGGCCTACGCTAGAGTCCCCGCTGGGGACCTGAGTCCCCGTATCCGCCTTACCCAGAGAGGGCTGGCGGAGGGGTGGGGAGCACGGTTCAGCTCCAGCGACTTGGTGCCTCAGTTTCCCCATCTGCGAAATGGAGATGCTAATGGTACGTTGCACAGTGCTGCGGTGAGGGTCCTAAGATTCTGCAGGGGGCGGCTCAGCAAGGCCCAAGCGTCCACGCAGTGAGCGCTCAGTCCATGCAGCTGCTGTGAGCACCACCACCATCGTTATCACGCAGCGGGTGTGGGAAGGCCCCGGGGCCTCTACTTGGGGACGCAGGTCACTCCCTTGCTGAGAAAACCTCCATGGCTCCCAGGGTCCGTGAAATCAAATCCTCAACTGTGAGCCGGGCTGCAGCTCCCCCCAGCCTCCACCTCAGATGACCGTCCAGCCTCCCGTGTCCCTCCCACCTGGTCCAACCACACTGGGGGGGGGGGGCGGGCGCCAGGCACCAGGCCCTGTGCCAGGGAGGGGACGAGAGCCTCTAATGTCACCGGTTCTAACATCATAGCTGGCCCTGGAGCAGGAGGACAAATTGAGCTGGACAAGAGGGAGGGGAGGTGCGGGGGTGCTGTTTTGAGGTTGGGAAGGCCCTCCCAGGCGGTGGCATCTGAGCAGACTATTGATAAGAAAGAACTGGCTTCCAGAAGCTCGGGGGAGGGGGTCCAGGCAGAGGGCTCAGCGGGGCAGCGGCCCTGCGGTGAGTCCAGGCCTGAGAGGCGGGAGGGGAGGGCCGGGTCCACAGGGCCTGGGGTGCAGCAGGAACCTGGAATTGATCCTGGCGTAGCGGGGAGTTTTCAGCAGGGGAGGGCGTGGTCTGGGGCCTTTGCTGTTCCCTCATCCTGGAATACCCTTCCCTTCTGTGCCACAGCACAGCCCCCGACCCCAGACAGCCCCGCGTCAGAGGGCCCCGGCCGCTCCCTGCCCCGCGCACCCACCCCGCCTGAGCCTGGCGCAGTGATACTCCAGATGGGTGTGTGGCTGGTCTGCTCCTTGGGGCCGCCTGCTTCCTCAGAGCCCAGGCCGGCCCACGGAGGGGCCGCCGCACAGCCTGGCCTGGGGAGGGCCACGGGGCCACATTATCTGCCCGCCGTGCCACGCCACGGCTAATTGGAGCAGCTGGAGCAGAGCCTTCCCCTGGCGGCCGCGGGAAGCAATCATGGATTAGCGGCGCCGGGCGATGGCAGATAGCGTGGGGCAGGGGCGCGCGGACGGCAGCGAACCCGGCAGAAGCCGAGGCCTGAATACTCAGAGGCCTCGCTAATCCTCCTGGGCCAGCCTGTCTCTGAACAGAGGAGAGCGAGCCAGAGAGCGAGAGGGAGAGAGAATGAGAAATGGAGAGAGCGCACGAGCCAGAGGGACAGCGTCAGAGAGAGACACAGAGAGGAAACCAGGAGAGAGGGAGACAGCGAGGGACAGAGCCCCAGGAGAGACACAGAAGGAGCACAGAGAGTGGGCGAGGCGGAAGGAGACAGATACAGAGACGAGAGAGTGAGAGAGACGGAGAGAGTGAGAGAGACAGAGAGGAAAGGGTGCCAGCCACTCCCAGGGGCACGTTTGTGTGCGAAGAGAGGACAGACTGGGTCCCAGGGTGGCAGGTTCCGCCCCTGGCGAGGGGTCGCGTGGTGGGGTGGGAGAGGGATGTGCACACACAGGTACCCCGGCTGGGGCTGGGGGTGGGGACGCCTGGGCACAGCCGGTCCACACACAGGTGGCACTGAGCACCTACTCTTTGCCAAGAGGTGGACTGTGCATGGCCCTTAGGGGCGTAGTCTGATGGGGAGCAGCTGGTACTTAAATAATCACACAGACGGGAGTCTGGTTACCAAGGGTGACAGAATGCCGGCCCTCGAGGGGCAGGGTCTGTCGTGTCCCAGTGCCCAGGACAGCGGCAAGCCCTCAATAACTAGAGCAGTGGTGGTGTGAGGGCAGTGACTGGAGAGGCTGCCCCGTCATTGGGGATAATAACTAGTGAGGAATGTTGTGGTTGGAGGGCTGCGAGCCCATGGGCACAGGAGTAGCATGTGCAAAGGCCCTGTGCCAGGAGAGGCTGCGATGGAAGCTGAGCCACCCTGGCTTCTCTTAGGACCCCGGGGAGCACGTGACACACACACATGGACTTTCAGTGCGGGCATACAGAGCAGGGACTGTGCAGGGCCCAAGGGGCAGGAGGGAAGGGTGGCGGCACCCCCAGGCATGAGCCGGCTCCTGCAGGTTTGGGTGGGGCCGCCCGACCTCGGGAAGGCTCCAGGCAGAGAGTGTGTGTCAGGGGGATGGGGCTTCATCCTGCCCGGCCCACCTGTGCCTGCCAGGGACCTGCCTAACCCCAGCCCGGCCCCCGCTTCGGGCTGGCCCTTCGGGGCACTGGCCGGGCGGGAGCAGAGATGGCGGCCACGCCAGCAGAGGAAGGCAGCCCTGAATTAATCTGTCACTAAAGCTGGGCCGTGGCAGGCACAGTCATGATTTAGATGAATAATTGAAACGCTCCGATACATTTATTATCCCTTTAGTGCAACAGTGGCAGAGAAAGACGAGGGGTAATTGAAAAAGAGTGCACAAATCTCCACGAGAAAGCTGGCTCCTTATCGCCGAGTAAACATTTCAGTCCTAATAAACAGGAGAGACACACGTCAGGGCCCTGTCGATTCCGTCCTGATTTAGGGCCCGCCTCCCTTCTTACCATACAATAGGAGAGCGTTTCTTTTTTGTAAAAATTTTTATCGAGCCAGTAAAAGGCTCTCCAGGAGGAAGGCGGGAGAGCAGGAGTGAGCCTGGCGGTCTCCAGGCCTAAGGGTCTGGCCAGGAGGCTGGGTGGCTGCCCCAGCCCCGTCAGGTCTCCCCACCACAGACACTGAGCCCTCTACCTGGTGGGCCTCTCGATCCCTCTGTACCTGTCGAACTCCTATTCAGCCTTCAGGGCCCAAGTTAAATGCCCCCTCTGCTGGGAAGCCTTCTATCAAAATGGGTCTCTTGGAGGGCAGAGCCAAGTCTTGAGACCCAGTGTTTGACACAGGTGGCCCCCCCAAACACACACTCAGAAAGAGCCTTGGGAAGGAAGGGGAGGTAGGGGGATTCCCTGAAAGTCACTGTGTTGCCAGAACTACCTAGCTTGGCCTCAGGGCCTGGTGGGGGCCCAACCCCTGAATGAGGCAGGCTCAGGAACCCTGGACCCTTTGGGTTAATTCCGTTTGGCCCCTGCAGCCCCTGGGGCTCTCCCTGAGGCTGGGGGTGGGGCCAGCAGACTCCTTTCCCTGCTCCCCAGAGTCTGAGGTCCTCTCCCGCCTGAACCACCAGACACTCACAGTAAAACCTTGGCCTCACTGCCCCAAAGTCCTGCAGTTCAGGCCCCCGCCCCCGTTTGGAGGGCCCCCCAGGCCCCGAGGTTTAGTCCCATCACCGGACTGGAAGGGCCCCCCAGCCCAGGGTGTTAGACCTGTGTCCCCAGCTCCGAAGGCAGAGCCCAGCACACAGAGGTGCGACTAACTACCCCATACAGCTGTTCCAGGGGCTCAGAATCCCCTCGAACCCTGCTCCTGGGGAGAGTACATTCTGGTGAGGAGACAGCAATAGGGACAACAGAAAACACTAGCAGGTTGAAAGGGGCTCAGCCCTCCAGAGAAAGCCCCGAGCAGGGAGAGGGTCGGCATGGGGGGCTGGGGCCGGCTGGGGCAGTCTTACTTTATTTTATTGAGGTCACATTGGTTTATAACATTACGTAAATTCTGAGTTGTACCTCAGTATATTTCGCCTTCTGCATAGACTGCATCCTTTCACCGTGGCTGCGGCAGTTTTGCACAGAGCGGCCAGGGCAGCCGAATGGACTGTGCTTGTGAGAGGCATGGATGGGGGGAGTGGGTGGGGGGAGGTGATGGGAGGGTGGGGGGTGTGGAGGCCTGAACCCCCGCATTTGGACTGGAGAGAAGAGGGTGGAACCTCAGGGGATGTCGGGGAAGACCGGGGTCCGTCTGGGCAGAGTCAGGTGGAGACCCAGGCACCCCAGTCCAGGCTACTCCTGCCTGTGTCCCCAACCCTGGCAGGTCGGGGGTTAAAGCTGGATGGACCGGGGACAGTGGAAAGCACAGTGGCAGCCGTGAGGGCAGAGGGCGTCCTGGGGTCTGGGGCCGCCTTCATTCCAGCCCCGGGTGGGTGCCCGGCCCCCACCAGCTCCAGCCTCACCCCTACTGCAGTCCCCTCCCCGCCACCTCCACCTTGTTCCAATCACATTAGCAGAGTGACAGCCCCAGCGAGCACTCGCGGTGGCTCCAGAAATCTCTGCCGGCGTTAAAAGGCTGGACGCCGGACCCACTTCCTCCCGGGTCCCGGCCCCCATCCATCTCTGCGTCGAGTCGGGCCGCGCTAGGGGCCTGCTCCAGCCTCCTCACCCTCGGTGCCGCGGGAAGGGGGGCTAGAGGGACCCCCAGGGTGCCTCCCCCTCAGTCTGGCCAGAGCAGGTGCCCTTTGACCTCCCAGAGTGAAGTCACCAGGCCGTCTCTGAACCACTCCCTGCTCTGCCTAAAACCTCGGTGGCTCCCACCGCCCTCGTCGGCAAGTCCTTGCTTCACGTTTCAGGCTGTCCCTGCCTACCTACAGTTCACTTATTCATTCAACGACCATTTATCGAGCACCTGCTCCAGGTGCTGGAGATACAGGTGTGCCCTCTGGAGCTGTGATTCTCAGCGGACAGACAACAGACAATGAACATAATAAAGAAGTAAATCATATGGTATGTTAGGAGAGAGGTGCTCTGAGAAAAAGAAGAGCAGTGAGAGGGGCCGGGGGTGTGGGGTGGGCCAGGGGCAGGCGGCCACAATTTCAGTTAGGGGTCAGGGTGGGCCTCACTGAGAAGGTGGCATGTGGGTAAAAACTTGTAAGAGGTGAAGGGAGCAGCCACATGGATGTCTGAGGAAGAGCATTCCGGGCAGAGGGAACAGCCAGTGCAAAGGCCCTGAGGCAGGAGTGGGCAGGCCTGTTTCAGGAACTGCAGGGAGGCTGGTGCGGCTGGCACAGGGTGCGGAGGCGCGGGCAGTGTGGCGGTGAGTCTGACAGGTGGCTGGGGCCTCGTGGACCACATAGGGATCTTGGCCTTGGCGCTGAGCAAGGTGAGAGCTCGGGCAGTTTTGAGCGGAAGGATGACCTGACTTAGGATTTAGCAGGCCCACGCCTTTGTGCATCCCTTGTCTTCTGGAACTGAATGGCTAAAAATCCGGCTCCTCCCATGGTCTCTGAGGCTCCTGCCTCATCCCCCACCTCCCCTCCTCCTGGCTGGGCTCCGACTACCTCCATCTCCTGAGTGTCCCTGAATGCCCCACACTCTCCCTCACTTCAGGCCTTCGCCTATGCTGTTCCCTCTGCCTAGGACACCCTTCCCACTGTTCTTCACTGGCTCTCTCCTTCCCACCCCTTGAGTCCCAGTGGAGGCACCACCTCCTTCCAGAGCCTTCCTGCTGCCCAAGCCTGGACAGGTGCTCCTCGCTGAGCTCCCACCGTGCCTGCGAGCCCCCCACATCACACAGACTGCCCTGTGTCATGGTGGGTTCTCCCCTCTGGACTGTGAGCTCTGGGAGGGCAGGGACCAGGCCCCTCTGGTGCCCGGCTCATCTGTCTCAGCTCCCAGCTCGGGGCCCCGCACACAGTGGGCGCTCGGTCACTGGGTGATGAGTGATGAATGAGAAGGAGACGGGTGGCCATGGGCACAGTGTGACAGAGTCAAAGCACCTCGGGCCCCCGAGTGAGGGTCCTAGAGGGGCCCCCAGCCCCCAGTGAAGCCCCTCATTCTGTGAGGCCTCTGGGGTGGCTGTGACCTCCACAGGGACAGCGGGAGGAGAGGCGGGGGAGGAGGGAGGGAAAACATCTCGAGGCACAAACAGACCCCCATCCCGCATCCTGGCCAGTCACCGACAGCTCTTAACGCTGCTCTTATTTATTCCTGACCTTCGCTGCCCCTTTTATTTTTCCCCCTTTTAAAACCTGGCCTGGGCCCCGCCACCGCTGCCGTAAACACGGCCCCGGGATTTATCCGACGGCGCATTAACCCCTGGCCCCCGGCTCACCAATCATCCTGCTGCCTGTGTAGACAGCGGGCAGCCCAGCCGGCTGGGGACCGAGGGGCTGGGGCGAGGGGCTGGTGTGGCCAGGCCTGGGCAGGCACTGGGGGCACAGGGACTGCCCCCCCTTGGCACCTGCTGACCTTGGCCTGGCTCTGGAGCCCACCCTGACCTCCGGCCTCCGGCCCGCCTGGCCCTGCTTCACAGTGGTCACTAACTGGCGAACAGCAAGGACAGCGATATTCTCGGTGGCCGAACGGCTGGCAGAGCCCTCCCTGACTTCACGAGCCGCCCTGCGAGGTTTCAGGGCAGAGATGATCGCTTTGTCCTCACAGGTGGGGAGACTGAGGCCAAAGGGACACAGGGCTTGCCAAGGGCATGCGGGCAGCAGGGGCAGGGCTGGGCTTTTCCCGCCACACCTGTGGCCCCTGTCCCAGGCCCAGTGTCCTCACATGTCCCCTCACCCCCAGGGACAGACCAGGAGGTCTCTGTTCAGAGGGTGGGGACTCCCCGGGTCACCCAGCGGTGTGGGAGCCAGGCTGCCATCCAGGTGTCCGGCTTTTCTACGGCGAAGGAGGCAAGGCTGAGAGGGTGGGGGGCAGAAGAGCAGAGATGGAGAAATGAGGGGCACACTGTGGGGGTGACAGAGAGGCTGTGGGGGAGACAGCGAGCGGGGACAGTGGGTGAGGGGGCCAGGAGGAGAGAAGCAGACGTGGAAGGAGAGGAGAGGTGTCACCATCCCCCACGTCCCCCACGCCCAGACCACAGGAGAGGTCCACTCACCGCCGCCACCGCCAAGCAGGGAGCTGTTGGCTGCAAGAGAGAGACAAAGGCCGGTCAGTCGGGTGGGGAGTGGTGGGGGGCAGATGGCTGTGTGAAGGGGGACATGGGGGGCTGCCAGCTGGGCCCGAGTGGCCAGCCAGGTCCCTGGGTCTTCAGACTCTGGGCGCAGGGTCTCCTCTGAGGCAGGGTGGACAAGGAGGAGGTGGATGGGGCAGGGACTTCCTCTCGCACTGAAGCTCCCAGTGGGCCTGGGGTTGGAGGGTGGCAGGGCGGGGGGCCGGGGAGCCACCAGGGTCCCGCCCGCTCAGCCCAGAAGCAACTGCGTGTGGGGTCTAGAGTGGTGGATGACCCGCAGTCACGCAGGTCCTTTCATTCATTCATTCACTCATTCATTCTTGCACCCCACGATGTCTCCTGAGGCCCATCTGTGCTGGGCCTGGTGCAGAGATGTGGGGTGAACAGGGCAGCCCTGGTCCCTGCCCTGGGGGCTCACAGGCTGCGGAGACACAGACCAGAAGCCACTAGGAAACAGACTGAATCATCACAGCCGTGGTGAGCGCTGCCCGGGGATGAGTGGGGCGGGGGGGGACACAAGGCCATGAACACGGCGCCTCACGGATGGACGACAGCGACTGTGTGCAATGTCAGGGCCCCATCCAGGGCAGCATAGGGAGGGCCCAGAGCACGAGGATGGGAACCAAAGCCAGGTTCACAGACGGGTGACTGGACACTGTGCTCTGTGCCTCAGTTTCCCCATACGTAAAACGGAGAGAATAGGGTAACTTGCAGGGTTGGTATGAAGGTCAAAGGGGAGAGAAGTATCTTCAGCTCCGGCCCCTGCCCCCTCCATGGACGGGAGCTGGACGGCAGCCGCCGTGGCTGCCTTGTCCATCTCGCTCTGCCCGGCAGGCTGCCCACTCCGGCCTCACCTGGGGCTGACACAAGGGCAGAGTGAAGCTGGCAGCCTCTCGGCCAGAGGTTGGGGCCGTGCAGGTCCGTGCGCCCGCCCTGGCCTGGGATCCAGCTTGTGCTCACCCAGCTGCATCTCTGTTAACTGCTGGTGCAGTCAGGGCAAGTGACGGGCGGGGCAGGGCAGGCGCTGCCCAGGTGGGGAGACCAGCTGTGCCTCAGCCCCTCTGGCCCGGGAGTCCTGGCTGGCACCCACCCTACTTCCCGGCTCCTGTTGCCGCCCCTCTGGATGAGGGGGCACGGAGCCGAGCCCCAGTGAGGAGTGGGGGCCGTTTCTGGGCCGGCCGGGCTGCAGGCCCGGGTGCTGTGCGGAAGCTGCAGACGCTGCTAAGTGGTGTCGGGCGGCTCCGAGTGGCTGGTCTCCCAGAGCTGACAGCTCTTCGCTTGGGGAATAATTAATTCCACAGCCCGAAAACCCAGGGCTGCAAGTTGCCACGTTACTTGCGAGATTAATACAAGCAGCTAATTAAGATGGAGAGGCGAGGAGCGGCTGGGCGCTCCCAGAGCAGGGGTGGGGGGCCGCGGGGAACGGGAGGAAGGCAGGCTGAGCGGGCGGGGAGGCAGCGGGAGCCGGAGATGGACCAGGGCAGGACACACAGGCAGTCACGGCAGGCTGCTGGGGGGCTGGGCCCCCGAGGCTGTGGATATGGCCTCTGCCCCAGGAACACACGTTTCCAATGACAGAGCGAGGACTATTTATTTGCCAGGCCCAGGCTGAGTGTTTTGCACAAAAGATCCATTTACCATCACAGCAAAGCCACAAGGACAGCACTATTGCTCCCATTTCACAGATAAGGAAACTGAGGCCCAGAGGCTGCATTGCACAGTGGCACTAGCAGGATGGGAAGTGGGTCTGTCTGACTCCAAAGCCAAGCCACAAAACAGGCCGACCTCAAGGCAGACTGCCTGAGGGACTGTCACAGGGGGCTCTCCCCCTGGCTAGGGTGGGGCCTGCCTCCTCCACAGCGGGGGCACAGCACACAGTAGGCCCTTCAGATGCGGTCTTGACCCGCACCCCACCTCAGCAGGTCTGGCTGCAGAGATGAGGGCTGGACATCAGACAGTCGCGCCCCGGAGCCAGCAGGGGAGGCCAGGGTATCTCAGGTTGGCCCCAGGCCAGCTCCCAGCCCCCCTCGGCCCTCAGGGCAGGCCTGGCGGCTGTCGGAAGCTGCCCTCCACGGCCCTTCCCCACCTCCCCCCATCACCTCTCTCTCTTAATTAACACCAGCCGCAAACGAGCTGGCTCCGCTCATGGAGGGCTCAGCGCCAAATGGGTTGGCAGCCAGCCTCGAAGGGGCGGGAGGGAGGGGGCCTGACCTGCTGTTCTGCAGGCCCCGCTGGAAGGAGATGCCAACCCCCCACCTGCCTGGCACCCCCTAAAGCCCACCAGTGTGGCCCTGCCCAGGTGAGGGGACTGGGATGGACGGGTCCGATGTCCACCAGGCCAGGAATGTCCAGGGGCTGAGGAAGGAGGTGGGTCTGGGGCAGAGGAAGGATTTACCAGGCTGAGCCGGGGGAAGGGTGGGCCGGGTGGCACTACCTGCCACAGGTGGGGGAGGGCAGGTGAGGCCAGCGCTGGGGGCTCAGACTTGGGCTGCTCGGAGGACCTAGTCACCGGCCTGTCCCTGAGCTCAGCGGGCATCCTAGGAGGCTGGTCCTGCAGTGTCCCCTCCCCCCAGCCCACAGCGCCGGGCAGTCCCATGTGCGGGGCTCAGGGGGAAGGGCAGCAACCCAGTGGTCTGGACCCAGTTCCTCAGCTCCTCTTTCCTCCGGGCCCCTGTCTGGCCTTCTCCCCAGGGGCCTGGACGCCTGGCTACATGGTGCCCCACCAGGCAGCCCAAGGCCCTCCACCTGGGCCAGGCTGCTTAAAGAAATGGCCTGGAGGCTTGGGGAGGACACGGAGAAAGGGGAGCATCAAAGATACCCACGGGCAGCCCCTCGGTGCGACACCCAGCCTCCCACCCCAAGCAGGGTGGTCCCAGGCCTCCCTGCTCCCCAGGCCAGGGCTGGCCCTGCCCACCTGCCTAACCCAGACGCTGGCCTAGAGTCTCCAGCTCCCCCCCTTCTGTTGCCCCCAGGCTCCCCTCGGTTTGGTTTGAGGCCCTAAATCACAACTGGTCATTAGCCCATGTTTCAGATGAGAAAACAGGTTCGTGGAGGGCCTGGGGAGTGGGGAAGGCGCCTGAAGCAGGATGCTGGTTGTCAACATCCATTTTCTTAACCCCGTCTCCCTCCCTCCTTCCTGCTGTGATGAGGTGGTGACGGGTGAGCGCCCTGTGAAGTGGGATGAGCACTGGACTTTGAGTCCAAGCAGGGGCTCGTGACCCGGCCCCACCCAAGAGATGCAAACCTGCCCCAGCAGAGCAGGGGTCTTTGAGCTCCTGAACGGTGAGGGGTTGGGCCCAGGCCTTGCCTGGGGGCGTGGGGGGGCAGGAGGCTTGTTCTGGCTTAGTCAGGGTGTAGGTCCCTGGGCCAGAGCGCCCACCTTGGGGGCTGTGGGGCCGCTGGTCCGAAGCCTGCCATCCAAGTCCGCTGTCGGCCCCCACTGCACGGTGAGGTGGTCCAGCCCTGCGGCGACCCCCACGTGCCTGCGCCATGCTCCGCTGGCCATGATTAACTGGCTCCAGACTCCACGCTGGGCCTGTGACCTTGGGGTGGAAATGCGGTCTGCACCCCTTGAAACCACTCACTGCCGAATCCTCTGTCCCCTGACGGCAGCCCACCGGGCCAGGGGCAGGGGGCCCTGGGGGCCTCACCCCCGTCTCACACATTCTGTGGGCTTCGCCCTGCCCCCACTCTGCTCTGTGCCTCATGCAGTGCCCTCCTTGACCCCCACTTCACCTCTGCCCACCCCACGCCTCCTCAGACCTGGGTACCTTGTGGGAGGCCCAGCCCCTCCCCCCCACACTTGCTGTCCCCGTGGGCGGGGTAGACTCTCCCCAGTTTGTGCCCCTGCTCCTGGCCCAAGTCAGGGACTGGCATGTGGCCACCGCCCAGTGACAGGGAGAGGGCCAGACCCCGTGTGCTTGGCCACTGTCACACAGGTCAGAGGAGGCCCCGGGGCAAAGGTGGACCTGGCTGGCCCCTTCTTCACACAGAACACTTTAATTGGGTGCTAACCGTATGCCAGGTGACACCAAGCATACAGAGATGAACAGGACACAGTCCCTGGGCCTCGGGAGCTCCCAGGCTGGGAGGAAGGAGAGGGAGCATGTAAAGGCCACAGTGAGGGAGGAAGGAGAGCTGGTGCAGCCTGGAGGCTGGGAGGGCTTCATGGAGGAGGTGGCACGTGCCTGAGACTGGAGGGAGACGGCCTAACACTTTCAGAGACAAGAAGGAAAGGCGTGCAGGGAGGGGGCGCCACTCGGGCAGGGGCGTGGAGGCCTGTGCAAGGGCCTAATGCGTCTGACTTTCCCCGGATGCAGTGAGGAGCCACAAGGCATCACGCTGGGCAAGGACAAGGTCGGCTTTGCCTGACTCTCCACAGGAGGGAGGAGACTGGAAGGAGACAGAATGCCCTGGAACCAGGTGGGGGTGGATATGGGGACTGGACGACAAGTGGGGAGGAGTAGGGAGGGGGGCAGACACACAGACCTCCTCCCTCTTCTAGTTGCCCCCCCGCCCCCCGCCAGGCAGCGTCTCAGTAGAACAGCCTCCACCCTGAGGCCCAGGCAGGGCATAGCAGGCACGTCCCTGGGGGCCATAATACTTTTAGGGACCCAAGAAAACGTAATTTCTTTTAAAATCAGAGAAAAAAACGAACTTTTAGGTTGAAGAAAATGTTTTAATATATAATATTAATATATTTGTCTTTACACAAAAGTCATCAAATCTAACTTTTCATATTTTGTGACAGGGGAAGGGCCCCCGATGGCCGAGCGCCTGGGCCTGGGCTGGGGAAGCTCCGGACTCACAGGGGCCCATTTAATCCTGACCCTGTGCGGGCGACACTCTGACTGACCCACTTTCCAGATGAGAAGGCTGAGCCATGGAGAACCTTCTCACAGTACAGATTTGAGCATCTCCTATTTATCCCCAGCTTCCCGTTTAATCCCTTCCAAAGTTCGCCTTCGTTCTCAGGATAAAGAACTGCCTCCAGCACACTCCAGGCCCGTGGGCCCCGTCACTCCATTTCTTCCCCTCTCCCCGCCATCTCTCCCTGGGCCATGCTCAGATCCTCAAACCTGCCCCATTTCCTCTGGCCCCAGGGCCTTTGCACAGGCTGGTACCTCTGGCTGGAAGAGACCCTCACTATCCCCCACCCCAGGTGAGCATACCCAGCTACCTGGAGCTAGAGCTGGGCCCTGGTTACGCCCTCCCGGGGGGCCATGAATCACTGCTCCCAGCATCCTCAACTCCCAGGTGAGTGCCTACCTTGCTCCCTGCCCCCCAGCCCTGTGTGTCTCATCCACAGCTGCGTCCCCAGCACGGAGCCCAGCACACAGCAGGCGCCTGCTAACAATTACCGAAGGAACCCACCGTTATGGATTGTGCCCCAGTCACTCAGCTGGGCTGCATGGAGTCTGCCCGGCTCAAAAGCCCAGGCTCTCATCTGCAGGCCTTGCAGCAAAGTCCACCTGTGGGGCTGCAGCCGGGGGCGTCAGGAGGCGGGACCTGGGGTGGGGTGTGCAGGCGACAGAGCTGGTCCAAGGGTAGCGGCAGGAGGCGGGTAGGAGCTGACAGGGACTAAATCTTCCAGCCCAGGGTGGGGGAGTGACGAGGGAGGCGAGGGGGCACCGCGCGGGGGCTGGGCTGTCACAGAGGAGACTCAGTGACCCGAGGAAAGCGCTGAGCAGGTCACTGGGCCAGGGAGGGGCCAGGGAGAGGCCGGGCGGGCAGACACGGCCGTGACTTTGAGGCAGGCACAGCCCCTCTGTGCTTCCCGAGGCCCCTACCCGCCGCTCCACGCACCCTGTCCTGGCCTCAGATGCCCGGAGAGCCCCCAGCCAGGCTCAGGGAGCTGCGGGCTGCTCCCCCAAATCACCCAGCCCCTCGGCCAGCCAGCTTTCCTCCACCCTCCCTTGTCAGGCCAGATCTCAGCGTCCTGTCGTTTGTCAAATGGGCACCCAGCCCCTACGATGTGCCAGGCTCTGGGACACAGACGGGCAAGGCCTGCTGACACAGAGCTCCTCATCCAGCAGGGAGACAGTTGAGAATCCACAGAACAAGAACAAACTTGAACTAGAATTACCGTTAGCGCCAGAGGTTGTGAAGGAAATAAAAGGGAGAAGAGAGTGGCAGGCGGGCGGATGGGGGCTGATCTAGAAGGAGGGGGCAAGGACCTGCTGAAGGGAGGGAGTGAGCTGTAAGGAGCACACCCCCGCAGGGGACGGCCTGTGCAAAGGCCCTGAGGCAGAAGCTGGCCTGGTGGGTGTGAGGCACAGCGAGGAGGCCTCTGGAGCTGAAGCAGAGTGAGTGGGGGAGAGAAACAGGAGAGAAGGTCAGAGGGCAATGGGGCAGGAGGGGGACCTGCTGGCTACTGTATGGTCCAGGTGAGCCCTTCCCAGACCTCCCGAAGGGAGTGGGAGCCTCCTGGGTACTCCCGCGATGCAGGTGTGTCCCCCATCAAGCCCTGTGGTTCCATTGCAGCCGCCCCGTTCCTGGCCTGCCTCCCCGCTGGCCGAGCCCCCACCACTCACAGTGCCCCAGAGTCTGGCACAGCGCCTGGTACCACGAGGTGACAGTTGACCGACCGACCACCGGACCACCTGGCAGCCCCAGCCCCAGCAAGGGGCTTTGCGGGGTGGGTCGTGTTGCTGGGAAATCAAGGCCAGCTGCCTCCCCACTTCCCACAGGCCAGCGGTGGGGATCCGTGTAACTTGAGGGTGAGTCGTTTAAAACATGTTTTAGATTAGAAACGCCCCACAGATGGAAGTATGCTGAATCTTTGAAGATAAAACAAGGGACTTCAAAGGCACCACAAGCTGTGAGAGCAGGTGCTGTGTTTGACAAGCTCTGTCCCCTCAGGCCAAGGTCACCGTCCTCCAGGTGAGGTCGCCTGGTGGAAAGTGGGAGCCTTTCTGGCCCTTCCCCAGGCTGGGGGGGGCAGGGGAGGGGGGGCTTCATGGGGGAGGGGCTCACATGCGTGGGCACCGACCGCAGGCTTCCATCCGGACGTGTGCACACGGGGACACACCCCCCTTCCTGTCCTACTTACAGATGGGGAAACTGAGGCCCAGGGAGGGAAATGACTTGCTCAAGGCCAAAGCCCTTAGCGGGAGGAGGTGCCAAGATCCTTGTGCTTCGCAGGGCCTGGTCCTGAAACCCCCACCTGTGATCTCGGGCCAGTCGCTCCACCTCTGGGGCCTCGATCTCCTCCTCTGTGTGTGGGGGGGGCCAGTTAACTGAGACCCTCGTGGGGCATCGACGATAAAGTTTAAAATGCCTCTAAAACCGTCACGGCCTCATAGCTTCATGGTGGCCATGGGCGCAGAGCTGGGGTCCTGGGGGCAGAGGGTCCCCAGCTCTCCCAGGTCAGCCGGGGAGAAGGGTGTGATGAGCCTGTGACAGGTTCATTAATAATAATAATAACAGCAGCTTCTGCTTCCTGAGGTTTCTTCCCAGCCTCCTAGGGAGAGCCACAGGGACCTCGCTGGATGAGCAGCTCCGTTTTACAGATGGGGAAACTGAGGCTCACACAGTTAGGGTGGTGGAGGTAGGATTGGCATCCCACTGGTCTGACTCTGGGGCTTAGACCACTGAGCACCCTCCTCAGCCAGATTTGGCTTGTTTGCCTCCAGGGCTGAGCCCCTCACTCCATCTTCTCTCAGCCGAGCCCCGGGATTCCCCAAATCTGTTGGGAGTTGTACCAGTGGGGCCCCCTTCTAGGGTCTCCCCCTTGGCCTCCTCCTTCCCACCGGCCCTGTGCCAGGCCCCCCTTCCTCTGCCTCCTTGAACCCTGAGAGGTCTCCCTCACTCTGGCCCCACTTCTCCTGGCTCCCCACTGCCCGCTCGTCCATCCGGCTCTGCAGCCCCCCTCCCTGGTCTACCCCGGGGGCCACCCTCAGGCCTCTCCCTACAAAAGCCGCCCAGTCAGCCATTTGAGCCCAAAGCAAGTGACTTGGCGGCAGTCCTGCCGGCCTGGGCCTGTCCTCCATCCCCTCCTGCCTGGGTTCCGCTCCCGGGGACCCAACCTCCTGGCTGGTGGCCCCCAAGTTGGACCCCAAACCCTTGGACCCCAACCCTCCTCAACACCCCCTTTCCAAGTGCCGTCCCCAGGCACCGTCTACATACTGGTGTTTTGTTATGCAAGAAATTCACGTTCATTGCCCCAAATTAGATAAAATACGTAAACAAAAAGCAAAGGAAAAGTGAGTCACCCACTAGCGCATCACACAGATTCCGCGAGCCCCTGCTCACATTTTCCTGGAGGAACTTTCAGACTTGCAACAGAAACAAAAAATAGTTAATAACACAGTTAGCGAGCAAATTCTCTGTGCCAGGCACTGGGCCAAGTGTTTCCAGTGGATACTTTCATTTCATCCTACCCTTCCCTCCCCAGAGAGCCAGAGGAGAGGGTACTGTTATTTTTTCCCACTTTACAGATGAGGAAATAGAGGCTCAGAGAGGTTGAGTGACTTGCCCAAGGTCATGCAGCTGGGAAGTGGGGGAGCCGGGCTTTGCATCAGGCAGTCTGATTTCCAGGGGAGACTGTGGGACCCCGGCTGCGGCTGCCTGGACCTCCCCTCCCCCTGGAGCCGTGGGGCCACGCTGTGTCCCACCATTAGCATAACCATGAGCATCCCTGAAACCCAATTACCAGGAGATGACTTGGGCCCCAGCCAGCCGGGTGCAGTCTCCGTCTACGCAGGAATAAGGGGCCGGGGTCCAAGAGAGTCCTGGCGGGTGGGAGAGCGGATGATGAGGGGAAATTGTCCCGGGGGGAGGGGCCTGGAGAAGACCCTGCAGGAGGCCGTGGACCCCTCATCCACTGCTTGGGGTCAATGTGGGTGGGTCCCAAACTGACCCCTCTGCTCAGCCCCAGCTGGACAGGCCCAACTCCCCCCCAGATTCCTCTGCCCCAGCTCACCGGGTGACCCCAGGCAGCCCCTTGCCCTCTTTGAGCTTCAGTTTTCTTTCTGAAAGGAGAAAACTAGGGGTTTTATTTGAGTGGAAAACAAACTATGGGCTTGGAGGAGAAAGAATGCTGGCTCTGAGCAGCCAGGCAGGCCTGGGCTGCATTTACTTCCCCACGAGGTCTGGCCACCGGCTCCTCCCACCGGGGCTACCGTGCTGCTGCCCCTCCCCCTCCACTCCATCCTCTCCAGCAACTGGGATCCTTGTCTACTGATTTCATACACAAAAAAGCAGGCAGACACACACACACACACACACACACACACACACACACACACACACACACACACACACACACACACACACACGGCTCCCTGACCCACCACCCACCCAACAAATACAATATTATAGAAGGGTGGAAGCCCCCCCACCAGAGGAACCCCCACCCTGAATTTGGCCTGTATTTTCTCTAGAATTTTACTATGTACGCCCCTCAACAAGATATTACCCAGGTCTGCATGTCTGAGTTTAATATAAAGCTGGAGCTCCTGGGATTGGCTGCTACTGTTGGCAGCGATGCGTGGGAAACTCAGCCAGCAGGGCCCAGTCTGCTCCAGTCTGTCTGTTTTCACTGCTGTATAATATTCCAGGCTGGGACTGTCCCTGCTCATCCACTCATCCTCCCACTGACCCACAGTCAAACGTGCCAGTCTTCTCTCTTGCAAACACAGCTGCGGTACCATCTTGCACACGCCCCGTGTGCGCATGTGCCAGAATTCCTCTCGGGTATACGCCTGGGAGCGAGATTGCAGGCTATGGTATACGAGCATCTTTAACTTTACTAGTTGTTGCCAAATTGCTCTCCAAAGTGGTTGTTCAGATCATCGTTTTAAAATATAAATTAGATCCTGTCACTTCTCTGCTTAAAACCCTCAAATAGCTTCCTATTACACTTAGACTAAAACCCATATTCCCCTCCGTGAATGCATGGCTGCATCCCACACTCTGCTCCTCCGATTTCTTGGCCTCCTTTCTTTTCCTTGAATAGGTCCAGGTTTTTCATGCCCCAGGGCCTTTGCACATATGGCTCCCTCTGCCTGGCACGCTCTTCTTTTAGCTCCTTACAAACTGGCTCCTTCTCCTCCTTCAGGTCTCAGTGAAAATGTCACCTCCTCCAAGAGGCCACCCCGACCACCCAGCTAAAGTGCCTCCCGCCCTGTTCCTCTGACCACCCCGTTTCTTTCCCTTGGAGCCCACACCCTGGTCCTGTAACGATCTCGTCCTCAAATGCGTTTGCTGGTTTGTTACCAGCATGGCAGCCTGTGGGAGACGACCTAGTCCGCTTTGGTCATTTCTGTACTGCAGAGGCCAGCACGGACCTCGCACCGAAGAGCTATTCTCAGTCCCACTCATTCACTCATTCAACAGACGTTGCTTCAGCCCCATCTGGTTGAGGTATCCACGGGGGTTCTGCAGAGGGGAGTGTGGCAGAGTTGAGGACAGAGGGGCAGCCAGGCCCATGGCGCCCTAGCCTTCTCCTGCGGCCATTGGGAGCCACGGCAGGTGCTGGAGCGGGGGAGCAGCAGGGTCGGGCTTGCCCTTTAGAAAGATCCTCCTCAGAGCTGAGGGGGAGCGGACTGAAGGGGTGGACCTGGGGGCAGGGACTGGTGGTGACGGAGGATGGGTTGACAGAAGGCCAGGAGGAGAGGAAAGGCTGAACCCACAGGGACCAATTAGAGGACTATGGGAGACAGGATGTATGAGGCACAAGATCGACTTCCAAATGTGGCTCAATTCAGTTAGTGGAAGGAACACTTGTGTGTGAGGGGCCCCAGCCCCCTCCCTGTCCCCCCACCTTCCACCACCGCAGGAAGCTGGGAGGGAGCTCCCCATGATTTCAGAGGGAGCGGCAGGAATCCAGGGGCTCCTTCCTGGACCCCGGGGAGGCAGCCTTGACCTAGTCCAGTCCCTCCACGTAGGGCACAGATGGGAGAGTGAGGCCTGGAAGGAAAGGAACGGGAAGAAGACCACAACACTGAACCACTTGCTGCACAGGGAATTTAAGTTAGACACCAGGAAGGACTTTCTCAGAAACTCTGCCCACCAGACACAGCCTGGTCAGGCCTGCCTGCTCTGGGCAGCCCGTGACTGATGGCTCCTGCACCAGTCTGGGACTCTCAGGTCACAAGGCTGGGGAGGTGGCCTGTTCAAGGTCACTCAGCCAAGAAGACGCAGTTTCGTCTGGCTCTAAAACTAGTGCTCATTCGGCGGGGGTGGGGGTGAGGAGTCCCGGGTCCCTCCCGTCCCAGGCCCTGGGGCTGTGCTGAGGGTTGGGGAGCCCAGGGCGCCCCTGCTCTGTGGCCTTGGGGAGGCCATCTTACCTGCTCCCAGGCCACGTCCTGTGGGGACAAAATAGAACCCCAGCCTGGTCCCTGCACTGGCTGCTTCAGGGTCCCCCTGGACTGGGTCCCACCTGGCTGTCCTGTTCTCCCAGTTGGGGCTCCACTCTGAGGAGGGAGGAGGGAGGAGGAGGAGAGGAGGAGGAGGCAATGGTAGCAGCCATTGGTATGCGAGGCTGCGCCTCAGCCCCTCCGAGGCACAGCCCTTCTGCTCAGCTGTTTAAAAACCCCTCCTCGCCAGCGGCAGGCAGCGTGGTGGTTGCTGGGCAACACCCCCCCATCGCTGGCACCCTCCCCACTTCCCCTCCCCCTCCTCTGGGCTCCTCCCAGGCCCCATGTCAGGAGTGCTGTGCCTGGCAGGTGAGGGGCCTCGAGTGACCCCATCCAACCCCAGCCCTGGACCTTAGCTCTGCACCACTAGGACTCGGGGACGGGGACCCCGGGGTCAGGATGCCCCATCCGCAGACTCCCACTGCCCCCTACTATCTTCAGTGGCTTCAGCTGCCCTGAGGTGTTGGGGGGACAGCGAGGACCCAAGGGGAAGGGCCCAGGGGCTGTCTGAGCCCCTGAGAAGGTGGCCTGCTTGGGCAACGGGTCTCAAGAGCCCCTGGGTGGTGGGGGGACCTGGGGGGGGAACTCGGACTGGGGCGGGTGGGAGAGGGAGGAGGGGAGGAGTACAGAGTTCTGAGTCCCTGAAAAGGAGGTCTGCAGGGGTCAGAAGAGGCACAGTGACCAGGGTGGGGCGTCACTGGAGGCCAGGGCCCCAGCCGACGTCTCTGAGGCTCCCATCTCAAGACCCTGGCATCTCCCGCCCGCCATCCCTGGCTCTGCCCTCGCCTTCTCCCTCCTTGGACAGTCACAGGGACCCCGCTCTCCGGCTCCCCAATATCTTGGGGCTGTGCCCTCTCTCTGCCCCCCACTTCCTTCCTGATCAGGCCTGCAGTTCCCGCCTCACCTCTGCTTCCCTTCTCCACAGCCCTCTGCCCAGGAGCTGCTCACCATTGCCCTCCGCGCCCTGGCACCTGCTGGCCCCCACTGGGACTGTCCTTCAAGACACAATTCATGTCTGCCTTCCTGAACTTGGGATGTGTGTAAGAGGTGAATGATAGCCAGAGTCAAAAAAGGCTTAAATCACCATGAAAAGCATTCCCTCTGCTGGGAATAATGGCCGGGAAGTGAGTGGGTGAGGGAGGGAGCCAGGGAGAGGCAGCCCAGGGTGTCTGGAGGAGATGGGGGCGGAGGGCAGTGATGTCGTTTGTGGGGAGAAGAGGAGGCTCCCAAGGGAGAACAGGGCGCATCACAGACAAGGCTGGCAGCAGCCTCGGTCCTGCCAGGGCCGGGGAAGTCGAGCTGGCGCGGAACCCTCGGCCCAGTGGGGCACGGTCTGGCCTCTGCCCAGGCTGGGGTCCAACTCTCCCTGCTGTCTTTTTCCCCGCTCACCCAGGGGCTTGGAATCACAGCTGTCACTCGCCATCTCCCCACTTCACCTCCCCATCACCCCCCTACATACACCCCCAGGACCCCAGCCTGCCACTCCCCGGTAGCTGGAAGCATGTCTGGCCCCCCATAACCCCTGGAACCACCATCGTGGGGCAGGTCCCAGTTTTGGGAATCACAGTTGGCCTCAGGCAGCACTGTCACTGTGGCCTTTCAAGGCTGTTTCAGCCTGGTGTTAACTGAAAGTCATATCCACTCATTCATTCATTGAGCAACGCCTGACTGCTCTCCCCACACGCTGGGCCGTGTCTCAGGTGCTGGGGACACGCAGGGACCATGGCAGGCCCTCCAGGTGCTCACAGTCTGCTGGGAGAGACGGACGCTCACAAAACACACCTCACTGAACACGGCCTCCATCAATTCTAAGTCTCGCCACTATTTTCTGTACTATGGAGGAAGAAACTATGTCACCAGCCACGCCCCGATGTCAGAGATGTGAACGTGTCATCCAGTAGATGAAGGACATAGTCACACGAGTCACACACCATCACAGACTAAGTGCGAGGAGAAGCCGAGGGAGCAGAAGGAACAAGGTGACCTCATAACAGGTGGGGTCAGGGGAGGCCTCTCGGTGGACAGGTTGGTCAAGCCCTGGACTGAGGGGGCGTAGGAGCCGGCTTGCCCAAAGAGGAGGGACAGTGCAGGGAAGGGGGACCCCTATTTCAGCGCCGGGGGCAGCAGAGTGCCCAGACACAGGTGTCCGAACAGGCCACGTTGGTGTCCGTCCCCTCGGCCCCACCTGTTCCCAGTGCTGGTCCTCGGTCCTCGGGAGGTGCTGGCTTTGTCCCTGCTGTGGCGCTCCTGGAGCACCCTCTCTGGGGCTTCCTCCTGGGCTGGAGGCCTTGCTCCCTCGCTCTCCCTGAAATTCAGCGCTGGGGCGCACCCCTGCAGTTCCTGCACCCTGACCCTGTGCTTACAGGGCGAAGCCCCAACCCTCTGTGCTGTGCAGGATGGAAAGGTTTATGCACAGCAGCAGGAGGGGGAGTGTGCTGGCATTGGGACTGGGGTCAGAGAAGCTGCCGGAAATTTCTGGTGAGGGCTGGTGTGCTCAGCCAGATGTGCACAGCCAGCCTACCCACAGGCCACGTGTCCATGACTCATGGGCACATCACAGGGCACAAGGGGCAGCACCAGGGGGCCACGTCTGGGAGGCAGATGGGCCAGGTGTTCAGTGACTGTGATCTCTGGGAGCTTCCTGTCCAGGGATGGGGCAGAAAGTCCATCAGGAGGCTCTCTGGCTCCAAGTGGGGGGCCACCCTCCCGGGCATGATGCCCAAGCTGGCCTCTGACTCTCGGGTGGCTGGGTGAACCCAAGGTCATGCTCTCTGAACGTCTGCTCTGGGCCCTTTCAGTGGTGCTGGCCCCTGACCACTGCCCAGGGGGTTTCATTCCTGGGCAGAGCCTGGGACTAAGAGGTGTCCGGTGATGACCAGCAACCATCCAGGGGGGCAGATCCTGCCCCGCCCTTGACTAAGGTGACCCCTTCCGCTGCCCCCAGTTCGGGACAGGCCTGAGCAGGGCCAAGAGTGGACAGGCTTGGTTGACAACAGTCTAATATTGGTGGCTGATGTTGTCGCAGCACTTCACAGTATACAAAGCACTTTTCTCTTAGGACCTTGTCAGACTGTCACACTAGCCCTAGGAGGTCTGTGATGGCAGCATTAAGATAAGAAAATTGAGGAGCAGTGAGGCTGGGCTAGTGCCTGGGGTCACCAGCAGGTAAGTGGTGAGGTGGCGAGCAGAATCCAGATCTGAGGACTCCTGAGAGGGTAGACAGGTGGCAGGGGAGGCAGGGGTGCTGTGGGCAGGGCCAGGGTGACCTTGGCTGCCCGGCCGTAGGGACCACCGCACCTGGCTGTCAGACACTGCCTGGTTACTGCCACCCCAGGAGCAGAGGAGCTGGGGCTTGGCGAGCCCAAGGTTGAAGCCACAAATCGTCCCTGGGTGACTTGTGCTGCCTCACGTGGAGAGCATCTCCGTGAGTGCCCAGCTCGGAGACTAGCTCAGATGTCCTGGGCCAGGGGCCCACAGCTTTCACCACAGACCGCGCCTTCATGGAGCCCTACAACACACATGGGGCCAGCGAGCGTTTGTTGAATGAACAATCTTTGTGAATCTCATAGCTGATTGCGCCCCTGCTGTATTTATGCTCCCTCCCTGGCACCCTGCTCCTTCCAAGGTACAGTCCAGACTCCCCAGGCTTGTCCAAGGCCCTGGACACCTGGCCTGGCTGCCATCAGTCACCTCATCTCCCACCATGGCCCCCTGAGTTGTACCCCTCAACTGCAACCAAGAATTCTAGATCTCCAAACCCCAGGCTCTTTCACATCACAGCTCCCGTGAATGAATTGGAACAAGCTTCGGGTGTCTGCCCAGAACATTCCTCTCAACCCTCCAAGACCCAGCTCAGGAGCCACGTCCCTGGGAAGCTGTCTTTGGATGTCACAGAGGACCGGCCCCTGTATCCTGGGGTCACGTGGTAATGACGTCTGTTTCAGCAAGACCCTGCTAAGCCATAACTGTCTGGTGCCCACCCCCCCGCTGGATTTCCAGCTTTGCGGGGAGGGGTCCAGCGGGGCCTAATTTACTTCTGCTCTTTGATGCCCCAAAGCACCCGGCACACGGCAAACCTCCATAAATATTTCCTCAACCATGCGCAGCCCCAGGCACAGCTGAGGGAGCTAAGGTCCATCAGCTCGATGGAATATCATGCAGCCATTAAAACCGCAATCATGAAGATGATATTTTGTTATCTAAGTACAACATGTCAAATAGAGCTATATCCACGCCATCCATTCCACTCCGGGGCACTGAGTGCCTGCTCTGTGCTGGCAGCCCCGTGCCTGGCATGGGGGGCGGGAGGGATGCAAAGGGATCCCTCCTTCAAGGGATTCAGTTTAGAAGAGGAAGGAGACACGCACAAAATTCCTGAGCAACGTGCTCAGTGTGATGGAGGGATGGTGGAGCCCCAGGGCCCCCACGTCCATCTGGGGGTCTGGGGAGGCGGAACGGAAACCAGAGCTCTGTAAAAATTACAGCCAAGGGTGCATGGACAAGCCTGGAAGGGAGCGGAGTCACGGAGGCTGTTGACGCCACAGGGCGGTGGCATCGTGGGTGATTTTTTTCTTTATTGTTGGTATAATGCTGTTTGGGCAATAACTAAAAATTGGGAGGAAAAAATAGCTGTTTGGTGAATCGAGTAGAAAGCGGGAGAAGCAAGAAAGGGAGTGAAGGGGAGGGGAACGGGAAGGGAGGGGTGAGGCGGGAGAGGCAGGAAGGCAAAGGCAGGGGTGCACGGCCTCAGACTGCTCCAGGCTGGGGGCAAGAGGGACAGGGGAGCACAGGGTGCACGTGAGAGAGGGCCTGTATCCCTCACAGGGACCTTCCCCCAGGGAGAATCTGGGAGGGCCTCTCAGAGGAGGCATGGCCTGGCCAGGCCTTGAAGGACAGCAAAGAGCTGGGTGTGCTGGATCCCGGGAAGGGTCTAACACAGGCCTGGAATTGGGATAGCGGGTGGGAGGCGTTGGTGTGGGTCTGGGGGGAGGGGTCCCGGCCGGGTTGTGGGGAGTCGGGCATAGACCTGAGAGCAGTGGGGCCTGGGAAGGTTCTGGGCAGAGGCTGGGACTCAGAGCAGCCCTCCAGGGAAAAGGGAGGCAGGACTGGATGACAGCTCGGTGACAAGGTCTGACGAGGGCGAGGCCAGGCAGACAGAGAGCACCTTAGTACCCCAGAGTATGCCAAGAGCACGGGGGCTTTCCAGACTAAGAGGAGGAAGATCTATTCCCCCCCCGCCCCGCCCCCGACCCCACACAACAGGTGCAGACATTTGCTGCGTCGCTAATGTGCGCCAGGCACAGCCCTAGCTACCTTCCCATTCAAGGTCTCCTTCACTCTCTTCTCCACCCTGGGACGTAGGTTGTTAGTGATCCCATTTTACAACAGGGGACACTGAGGCTGGGGAGGTTAAGTAAGTTGCTCAAGGTCGCAGTGGCTAGCGAGGGGAGGCGCAGGGCTGGCATCTGACCCGGGCACTGAACGCTTAGGCAGCTGGGTGGAGCACCGCACCTGAGGGCCGGTGTTTAGAGCAAGGCAGGCGAGGGGGTCCGCGTGGGGAAGGGGCGCCAGGCGGGAGGAAGGGTTACCTCGACAAGCAGAGTAGGCGGTGGGTATCTGTTTGTGAATGAATGCACGGGTGGACAGATGAATGAATGAATGGATGGTTGGAAGGATGGATGAATGACTGGGTGCGGAGAGGAGGGGTGTAAGGGGAGGCGGCGCTTGAGCGAGAACCCCTTTCTTTCTCCCCCGCTCCCGCGCTGGAGGCTGACTTCGGGAACCTCCTTCCTCGCCCCCGCGGGGCGGGCTCCCCAACCCCACCCCCTCGCCCCAGCCATTTTAGCCGAGGGCAGGGGGAGGGGGACGCGGAGGCCGTTTCTCCCGGGTTGGGTCCGAGTCCCCGCGCGGCGGCGCAGCCTCCCGCGCCGGGTCCCGCCGGCCAGTGCGCAGCGCGGCGCCCCCGCCCCCGTCGCCTCCTCCTCGCCCGCCGCCTCCCCCCTCCCCCTCCCTCCCCGCTCCGCGCCTGCACGCACGGCCCCCGCCGCCGCCGCCGCCGCCGCGAGGGAGAGGCGGCCGCACAGCCTGGTTCCCCGCGCCCTGCTCGCCGCCGCCGCCGCTCGCGCAAGCACCGCTCGGCCCTCGCCCCGCCGGGCGCACCCCCCCCGCGGCTCCGCCGGGCGCCCGAGCCGGGCAGATGAGCCGGCGCGCGCCCCCCACCCCGGGCCCGCCACCGCGTTCCGCCGCGCGCCGGGGGCTCCTCTCCCGGGGCCCCGGTGGTCGCCCTTCGGCTCGGGTTCCCGCTCGCTCCTTGGAATAACCCCTGAGGCTCCAGCCGTCGCCGCAAAGTTTCCCGAGGAGACCCGCCTCCCCGGCCGCTGCGCAGGTAAGGAAGGATGCACGGGGCGGGGGCCGGGGTCCGCGCGTGCGGGACGGGGCGCCGGGGCCAGCGGGGCAGGGGCCGAGAGTGCACGGAGGCGCCGCGGGACACGGCTGCCCGGCTTTGCCCGGGCGCCGCCGGAGCCGCGCAGCCTTTGGGATTTGGAGTGGGGGCCCGCGAGTCGACAGCCGAGCGCCGGGAGCTCTGGCCCCGCCGCGCGGAGGAGCGGGGTGCGCGGCCAGCGGCTCCACTCTCCCGAGCAGAGGATGGAAAGGGTGGGGGCTCGGCCGGAGCCCCAGCCCGAGCCCTCGCTGCGCCCCCAGGGAGGCGGCCCGGCCCGCGGGGGGCGCCAGACTGGGCTGGCCGGCTCGGGCTTGGGCCCCGCACCCGGGAACCGGAGGGTTTGGGGCGCGCGGAGAGAGGCAGCCGGCCGGCTCGGGCGCCGCGCTTCCGTCCCCACTAGCTGCGTGAGTCACGACTGGAGCGAGGTTTTATTTTTAAAACGACTTCAAGGGGGGCATAAGCTACCTCCAACTTCCCTCCCCGTGCGCGCTGTACTGTCAGCCCCGTGCAGGGCAGGGGGCCGGGGCAGTGCACCCGGCGCTGGAACCGTGGGAGGCCGGCTGGAGGTCGGGGGCAGCCAGGTGCCCCCAACCCAAGCCAGAGGCTGGGCGTACGCCCCTCCTCGCGGGGACTGGAGGCCCAGGGGCGGAAGCCTGGAGACTGTTGCCCGGCTGCAGGGAACCGTGGTTGATCAGAGCTCTCCGAGGAGGAGAAAGTTGTGAAGCAGCGACGTCAGGGAGCTGCCCCAGGCTTCCCAGTGCCCCTGAGGGCTGCGAGGCTCTCTGGGGTGTGTGGTTTTAAGAGAATACAGCTCAGCTGGGGTGTGCCAGGCCCCTGCGGCCCAAGCCAGAGCCCTGATGTGAATAAATAAAGCTCAGGCTTGGGGCACAGGTGGGGGGCAGCTGGGTCCTGCCCTGCTCCCCCACCCCCCGCCTGCAACCTCAGGGAGGACGGAGCCCAGCGCCTCCTGTCCCCTCCCCAGGTGGCTTAGGAATTGGGGAGGAGGCTGCCTGTGAGGGGGCACAGAGCCTGCAGGATGCAGGATGCCGCTGGCAGAGGGAGGTGGGCTGGGGCATGCCCCTCTCTGCCGGCAGCCATGGGGAAGGCGGCTAAGCTGCGCTCAGGGGCTCCAGGCTCGGGTTTCTGGAGTGACAGCCAACTGCATCTCTTCCTGCCAGCCCCAGGAGGAGAGGGACAACATCACCTGTCAGCTGGTGCCGACTCCGTGGGCGACTGTTCAGGGCTTCCTCAGAGGTTTAAAATGGAAATGGCCTGGCTGCTGGGGCTGGGCCCAGAGGGGATGCTGCCCAGCTGGGCAGGCAGCGAGGGGCCCTGGTAGGTCTGAGGGGCAGGAAGAGCCGAGGGGCTGTCACATCTTGATTGAAGGGCCAGCCATGGGCAGGTTTGAGGGCAGGAGTGCAGAAGGCAGACGGGGTGTGTGTGTGGGGGGTACGTGTGCACCCCCAGACCCCGTGATCTCACACAGACACACAGACTGGACGCTCCTCCCCAGTGTGAGTTTAGCCCAGGCCCCCCTGGGGCTGCTGCAGCCTGCAGCGCGCCCCTAGACCCCATCGGTGTGCCACGCTCTACCACTTACTGGTCGCAAGTTCCTCTGCCTCTCTGAGCCTCAGTTTCCTTTGTTGGTGAAATGGAGTTGAGTGTACCCACCTCCTGAGGCAGAGCTTGGGGGGCTGCAGTATAAAATGGGATAAGGTGGACCGATGTCCTGCTCCTGGGCTGAAGGGGTCCCCGAGGACTGAGAGCACCTGTAGAAGCCTTGGAGGATTGGGAGGTCAGATTCCCCCCAGCCAGGGGCTGTTGGTGGACTTCAGCCTGGCGCAGACCCTCAGCAGCAGCAGGGCCCTCCCTGTGTCCCCCTCACGTCTCCTCTGAGGCCTCCCCTCGCAAGCCCCTGGAGGTCCACCCAGCTTGTTTCCAAGGAGGCGGTGGGGAGGGTGCTGCCGCCAGGGCTCCACGGGGAGGGCGTTAGCCCGGAAGACTCAGCTCCGTGCAGACTGAGCCTGGTGGCTGAGTCTGTGTCACCCACTGGGTGACCCCAGGCCTGAAGCTTCTGGGGACCCTGCTTCCTTGCCTGCACAGGGGATACAGCGGCTGTCCCACCCCGGGAGTGTGGGAGGCACCTGAGAGAAGGTGGGAGAGCAGGTGGGAGAGCAGGGAGGAGCAGTGCACGAAAGATGGGCAGGTGCTGTCTGTTCTCACTTCCAAGTTAGCTGAGAGATGGACCGAGCTCCAGGGGGACCTGAAACGGCAGGTGTCGAGGGACAGAGAGGCAGGCCTGGAACCGGCTGGCTGCCCACAGAGGCCCAGTGCAGTGGCAGTTGTCAAGAAGCGGCTGCCCTGGTGCAGGGGAGGATGAGGCCCCTGGGGCCCGCTGGGCACAGCCCCCTCTGCCCAGTCAGGTAGGACAGAGACAGCAGGCAGAGGCAGGCAGGTGGGGAGCTTGGTGCTGGCGGGGCATGCTGGGCAGGTTCTGGGCCTCTGGGAGCAGCTTGCCCTCAACCAGGGGAAGGGGCAGATGGCCCAGGGGTGGCAGTGAAGAGCCGTTGAAGGCCCTGCCCTGCAGTGTGGATGGCCCCGCTGTGTGTCCTCGGGGAGCTGGGGCCCTGCTAGTATCCAGGCGGGCTGCCTTGGTGTCAGGGCTGGAAATGGCCTGATCTCAGAGATGGGGCCTGTCTGGGGCTGTGTGGGAGTCTGGCTGGGCCGGCCCTATCCCCCACAGTCTTAGGGATTTGTGGTTCCTGGGAGGGTCTCTCTGCCTGGCCTGCTGACCTCAAGCAAGTGGCTGGATCTGGTTGGGCCTCGACATCCTGATCTGTAAAGTGGGGGAATAGCAGTACCCGCCTTAGGGGTACCCACCATGAGATGATGCATATGAAGCTTCTAGCACAGAGTTTATGCCTAGCATGTGGTGCCTTCTGTGGTCCCCACTCCTGGATCACACCGGGCTGAGGGCTGTCAGCTTCTTCAGGCCCTGGGGCAGCAGGAAGGACTGACTCGGCCCCCACCCCAGCCACCAAACCCCATTCCCGGTGGGGTCTCACCCGCCTGCTGGCCGGGGGTGTCAGCTCCAGAGCGTGGCCCCAAGTGACAGTGGGAATGTCCAGGTGCAACAGGGGTGAGGCTGAGGGGGTTCGCCTTGGGGCCCTCATAGATGGGGTGTGGGCTGTGAATAAGTGTATGGGCAAGGAGCCGTGTGAGCGGTGTGGGCGTGGCTGGAGGTTCTAACTGCCTGCAGCGTGGGGGCAGCGCTGCCCCAGGGGCTCACCATCAGGAGGCACCGCCAGGGCTCTGGAAGGGTGGAGCTGGCTCAGGCCTCAGGCCTGCTTGCTGCCCTTGATGCACAGCCCTCTGCGTGGGTTTGGGGGGGCCCCTCCCTGAACCTGGGTTCTCCTTGAGACAAAGTTTAGGCCTTCTCCGGCCCTTGCCAGGGCACGAGGCAGCTGCATTCTGTCCTCTGCCCCAGGACAGTCACCCTGAGAAGGCCGGGGTCGAGGAGGAGGGGACATGATGGCTGGAGAGACAGAGAGAAGGACAGTGTGACCCCAGGGTGCCCCTGCCGTGTGCCCCCCCAGCCGGCCTGGCATTTCCTAGCAGCAGCTGGAGCGGAGAGGGTTCCACGGCGGGCCGTGTTCGTGCAGGCCTGCGTTTGCCTGAGCGCGGGCGGGTGCCTGTTTACCACCGCCCGCGGCCCCCAGAGCTCGGCCGCTCCCAGGGGTCAGCGGCTCTGCGGATGATGTCAGCGGGGGGGGGGGGGGGGGGGGCGGGGCGCCGTGCGCTGTGGAAGTTGTTTGCTGGATTCTCCACAGCCCTGGGTTTTGAAACTCCCACCGTGGGCCTGCGTGTGCTGCCTCCCATCCCAGTGACTGTGGGGGAGGGGGGTCAGCCCTAGGCATTGCGGCGGGGGTGGGGGTGGCCCACAAGGTGCCCTGCCCGGCACCACTGGCTCCCTGGCTCTTCTTTCTTTCCCTCCCTCCTTCCTTCCTTTCTCCCTAATTCATTCATTCATTCATTCATTCATTCATGAGATAGGTGTTGAGCACCAGTTAAGGGCCAGGCACGGTGCTGGGCACTGGGAAAAAAAGGAGAAATGAAAGCAGCCATAAGTCCTGCCCTCAGGGAACGCACAGTTGGGTGTGGGGTCAGACAGCAGTCAGCTCCTTCCCCTCCCACCAGAGCCCTGGGCTCTGTAGGCGGGAAGGCAGCCCTGTGAGGTTGGGTGACAGAGGAGCCAGTGGGGGCTGGGGGTCGGGGACGGGGGTCTTGAGCCAAGACATGAAGGGGGTGCAGGAGCTGGCGAGGAGAAGGGACAGGAATGAGGGGCCTGGCGGACAGAACTAACAGAAGGGGCCGTGTGCAGACCCCGTGGCGGATGTGCAGAACGTGGTGGGGGGCACGCGGCTCCTGCAGGCATCTGGGTGGTGGGTCTGTTCGGAGCTTGTGGTGTGTCTGTCTCCCTGGGTCTCTGCTGGCCCGTCCATCTCCATCTCCCAGGACTCCCGGGCCAGCCTCAAGGACCATCTGCCCGGTGCTCCTGGACGGGCCCCTGGAAGCGTGGGCTTCCTGGGCCCAGGGTGCAGGGTCCCCTCTTCCTGAGAGCTGAGTGTCCGCCTGTGTGGACAGGCTGACCCAGCATCTGATGGGCCGGGAGTATACTGGGCTTGTTTGATGGAAGCAGTGGTCGGTGTAGACCGAGGGCAGCTAGTGATGAAGGGAATCCCTTAGAACCCCCTCCTGGCTCTGAATGTCCCCCAGCACGGGGTTGGGGCACTGGACAGAGTGGGGGCTGGAGAAAGAAGAGAGTGAAGGCTGGGTTTCCTGGAGGCACCAGGACCCAGCTGTACGGGGCTCAGCTAACCACTAGGGGACACTGCCTCCCAGGCAGAGCGAGGACCCAGGCATCCGGCCGACGGGGGCCCAGGTGCTGCAGACTGTGCCGGGTGGACTCGCTGGCAGGGAGGCAGCAGCCGGACTTTCTCAGGGATGGCTTTGTACTTAATTAAAACCTGGATTAAAACTGGGGTCACTGAGGCGCTCGTCCTGGCTGCTCCTGCCCGTACTGCTCCCGGGAAGCAGCTCTGTGGCAGTATTTTTTTTCCCTCCTCCTTCCCTCCTTCTGCCTGAATTAATCATTGGCACCAGATTACAACAGATTTAGCAAACTGTAAAAAAAAAAAAAAAAGAGAGAGAGAGCATGGGGAAGAGAGAAGAGAAAGGGGAACTGACTTGGGAAAGGAGCCGGCATTTATCTACGGAAGCAAACTGCTCCTGTCGAACCATCCCCCTCGCCCCTCCACGCCTCCACCCTGGCGGCGACGCCTGGGAGATGCTGCCCGGGAACGTGTCCTCAGAAATGCCGCTGGGCGCGGGCACCGGGATGGGCTTTTCCTGGGGGCGGCCTGCCAAGGGCTGCCTGGTGGAGGTGCGGCCTTTGGGAGCAGAGCGGAGACCTGGGTTTTCAGGGGGCCGTGGGGGCGCCCAGGGCCACGCTGGGGGCTGTGGGGGCGATGCCTGGCTGGTCCTGAGTGGTGGGGTGCCGGGGATGAGGTCGGAGGCCCCGTGTGCGCGTGGATAGCCGAGGGCAGGGAGGTGTCTGTCTCCTGGAGTGGGGCCCGGCACAGTGGGTGCTCAGGGTTGTGCAGGGTGAACGAATGATGAATGGATGATGAAACCGCGACCGAACGACCGCTCGGGAGCTGGTGTGAGTGGCCATGGAGGGACTCCTGGGGATGAAATCCGCTGGCCTGAGCTGCCCTCAGGGGACACACCCTCCTGGGTCCCGGATCCAATGTGGACCAAGGTTTCCTGCAGGCCCTGCCCGCAGCCGCCTGCTGCCTTTTCTGGGATGACCTGGATTTCAAACATGCTCCTCTGTGGTCAGACCTCAGGGGCCTGGTTCTGGCTGAGGGAACCTGGCTACCGGCCCGCCAGTCGTGGTCCTGAGGGCGCCCATCCCAGGGAAAGCACGGGGTGGGATTCGGTCAGCACAGGGCCACCGGGCCCCTAGACTGGGCTGGGCTGCCCCTGCCCTGAGTGGGGGGTCAGGTTCAGTGAGGGGGCAGGGGGGTCACTCGGTCAGAGAAGCTGCCCAGGGTGGGCCAGGCTGCAGCCACAGATGAGTTCTCCACGGTGCCAGTCCTGGCAGGGCCGGCTCAGGATGCGGAGACGGATCTGTATCGTGCTCACACCTCCGCACACTCACACGTGCTTTCACACACACACTCCTGCACACAGCTCACACCTGCCCTCCCCGAGCCAGCCTGAGCCGGGCTCAGAGGCAAATGAGCCCCACATCCCACCCCACCCCCACTCCCAGGATGCCCCCAAACGAGGGCCCCTTCCTGTGCAGCCCCCTGCCGTCCCGCCCCCAGACAGGGCCGTCAGCTGCCCATGCACTTTCCCTGGGCCCCTCTTCGGGGAGAGGGTGGGTGCAGAGGAATGAGAAGCCAGAGTGATAGCCCCCTCCCCAGGCCTTGCTCCCACCAGGGAGGCCTGGAGATTGTCAGCCCTGTGGCCTAACCTCTGACCCCAGGGAGGGAGCCAAGCCGGCAGGCAGGTACTCGGCTGGGCTGGCCCAGTGCTCAGCGCTGGCCAGTGAAGAGAGAGAGGCATCCTGGGAGGGCGGTGGGGGTCTGGGAAGCCCTTGGCCTCCCCACAGAGGCTGCACCCTCTATAGACCGCCCGCCTGTCCCAGGGACACAGACCATACACACTCCCCTACCCCCCAGTCAGAGCCTGGGGCTCTCTGTGCCTCACTTTCCCTACTACTGCTGGCTAAGAGGTTGGACTGTAGGGCCCCAAAGGGCCCAGCAGCACTGTGGTACTGGGACTCTAAGCCTTGAGACCCCCCAGGCTTGGGCTACTGAGAGGGCTGAGCAAGGTCCCACCCCAGCTTCCAGGGCTTCTGCCTAACAAGTCGGCCTGGCTTGTCTTCTTCCCCCTGTGGCAGTCGGGAGACAGGGCACAGGGCGGGGAAGTGCCTGTCCAAGGCCCTGAGGGAGTCAGGGTCCACGGCGAGGCAGCCGGGCTGTGGAATGAAAGTGTCTGGCTCTGGAGCCTGGCTGACTTGGATTCGAATCCTACCTCTGTTACTTATCAGCTGGGCGCCCCTGGATGCCTCACTAGCCCTCTCTGTGCCTCAGTCTCCACACTGTGAGATGGCACGACAGAGCACATTTCCTGGGGTCAGTATAAAGACTAAATGTGACAGTGTCCACAGAAGGGCTTCTAGGAACCCATAGTCACTGCACTTCAGCAAAGAGAACCGGCTCCCCCAGACGCCAGGTTGGGGTGCTGACGCTGCCCTGGGGCCCCAGGGAGCTCAGAGCCTGGGGAGGGGCTGCACACACTAGCCTCTGCCCTTGGGAGCACCCACCCTTCCTGGCTGGCGGGCTCTCGGGCATTTGCTGAGCTCCTGACTGGCCCCCTCCTTCCGCAGAGGTCGGCCCCTGAGGGTAGCAGGTGGACAGACTGGGGAGGGGTGGGGACTCTAGATGGCTCAGCTGTGATAAGGGGCAGGTGGGAATGTGGGTAATTCAGGGGATCGGGGAGAGCTGAGCCACCAAGGGCTCCGGGAAGAGTCAGGGTTGCGGTTTGCAGGATTGAGAAGTGTTAGGGACCAAGTTGTGTAAGGAGAGAGCTTGGGGCTCAAATGTCACCTTCTGGCCAGGATGGGTCCCCTGGGATGGATCAGGCGGGACCCCCTTGGGTATTTACTGGGCGCCTCCTGTGTGGCAGGCCTTGGGGTGGAGGCCAGGCCCAGGGACAGTGTGACTCGATCCCTCCCATGTGGGCAGTAGAGGCCATTGCGGCTGCCTTTATTAAGTGTTTGCTGTCTACACCGCACGTCTTGGAGCGCTGTGCTAAGGACTCTGCCTGTGCGGGATCTCCTTGGGGCTCCACAACAGCTCATTTCACAGAAGAGGAAACTGAGGCACCGACAGATCAAGTGACCGGACCAAGGTCGCACAGCCAGGACACGGCTTCTTCCCCCTTCCCCCCAACACATGACTGCACCAGGAGATGGCAGTCATTGTCCCGTAGTCGCTGACACAGACTGCACTTGCTGTGTGCCCGCCCGGTGGTATTAACTGGATTCATCCCCACAACGAGCCTCTGCAGTGGGTACTCATTACCTTGATTTTACCCCAGGAAACGGAGACACAGCTGAAGTGACTTGTCCAGGGTCACACTGAGGAAGGGCAGCCCTCGAGGCACACTGGTTCGAGCTGGGCCTGGGCCCTTACAAACACTATCGCAGATGGGACACCAGGGCACAGAGATGGCGGGTAACCCCAAGGTCTCCGGGGCCTGAGCTTTGGTCACTCTCATGCCTGCCCCTGGACTGCGCCCCTCCCGGCGCTGGGGACTTGCCCAGGTCTTCGGTCAGTCTCCTCTGGTCTCAGAGCCTTGAGCACCTCTGCCCCCCACCCATGCCCCACTGTTTGCAGGGGTGGTGCTGGCCTTGATAAATGTGACATGATTTCACATGCATGGGGTGGGGCAGTCAGGGAGGGGGTCACAGCAGCCATGCCCTCTGAGCCCTGAATGGAGAGCCCGCGGAGGGCCTTCCAGGAGGCGCTAGCCTCAGCGGTGGTACGCATGGGTCCAGCCTGCCCGGCGGAGGGTGAGCGGTCTGGGTGGCTGGAATGTGTGCTTCCTCCCTCTGGAGCATTCTCTCCAGGCCCAGATGCTGGCCTGTGACGTCAGCAGGTGGCCCAGCTGGGCCTGGCTGCCCGCTGGTGCCCCCGGGAGGAGCTGTGTGGCGGCGCAAGGGGCCCGCGGTCACGAGCAATCTCCATTAGGGCCCGTGAGCGAGTGGCTGCAGCTCCTGGAATCCTATTAAAAGCTTTTTCATTGTTCCCTGCGATCTGCTCCGCTCCGCCGGGACCTGGGCATGTTGATAATTTATTTGTGGAAGGGAAGGGGGGCGAAGAGCGCAGGAGAGAGGAGGAAATGTCATTATTTACTCAGGCGGCTTTCTGTGGCGTGGGCCCTTCCATGGGACAGCTGGGGTGGGGGGCACACCATCCTCCCCCAGTTCAGGAGGTGGTGGGGGGAGCAGGGCTCTGTCCGGGCCAGGGGAGGGGGGAGGCCTTGGGGGAGGTGAAGGCTGCGTTCTCTGGGGGCTCTGATGGCGGTGGGGTCCCCCCCCAGACCCAGACCTGCAGCCGAGGGGGTCTCCCAGAAGCTTCGTTCAGCCCCAGACTTTGATATGGACTGGGGCGGGGAGGGTGATGGAGGCCTCTTGCTGCCCCAATTTGGGCATAAGTGGGGGCCGTGGCAACTTTGCTGGGTCCTGAGGGTGCAGAGTCGAGAGATGGCTCCTGGGGTTTCTGGGGTCGGGAGCGGGAGCTGGTTGCTGGGCGGGGGTGTCTGGGGGGCTCCACTTCCCCACAGACCTGGATGCCATAAAACAGGAGGAAGCCTTAGCCTCTCTGAGGGACAGGAAGGAATTTAGAGCTGACAGCAATGAAAACGGACAGCAATGAAAACGGTGCGACACCAGCCCCCATTTCCTGAGTTCTCACTGTTTGCTGAGTGCTGAGCGCCGCACTGAATCCTCATGACGTCTCTGGCAGGAACATGATTACTGCCTTTTTACACACAGGGGAACTGAGGCACAGAGGGTCACGGGAACAACTTCTAAGTGGTGGGGGTGGGATTTGAACCCGGCCTCCCTCATCACGGTTATTTCCTCCAGTGGGGGCTCCACAGAGACCCGGCCCCCCCTTGGTCCCCAGCCGCCCCTTCCAGGGTGAGGAAGGCGGGAAGAGGGAGCAGTGGTCCCCTCCTCCGGACACCTTCAGTGTCGAACTTCATCGTCACAGCGGCACCGCGGGGCATAGGCGTGTACCCCCTTTTCAGATGAGGAAACAGAGGCTCAGAGGTGACAGCATTTGCACAAAGGCGGAGCAGAGCTGCAATGTGAACAGGGTTCTGGAAGTCTCCCCTGTGCTGGGCGCAAGGCTGCCCTCCACACCCTGGGATGTCGGGGCAGTCCCGGGCAGTGTGGGCTCTGGGACTAGGACCCCACAGAGGATCAGGCCCCGGAAGGCTCTGCTTGGCCTGCATCCCCGGGTAAGATGAGATGCCCCGAGGAAGTCGTCTCCATCCCCGCCCCTCCCTGTCCCCCAGCACAGATACTGCCAGATGTTTGAAGAATTCACATTTAATCAGGTCACTCAGTGACTCTGAGATCATCCGTGGCTCCCTGTTTCCTGAGAAATCCAAAGCCCTGGCCTGGCATTTCAGACCTCCCAGCCCTGCCCTGGCTGGCCCACCAGCCTCTCCTCCAGTCCCTCCCCCACTAGGCCTGTGGATGACACCTCACACCTCTGAGCCTTCAACTGTGCCGTTCCTTGTGTCTGGAAGGCCACTCTCATTCCCCACATCGGGCGCCCACCACCTCCTGCGTGAAGCCCTCCCTGAATGACCAGAGGAACCAGCCTTTCCTGCCTCCCATCCCCCCAGCACTCGGAAGGTATGAGGCTGTAGGTGACTGCAGGTTACACATCTGCCCCCCCCCCACCTGCCTTTATTCCTCCTCCTTCCCCTCCCGAGGCCAGCGAGGCGCTGCTTAACCATGGAGTCGATCTGGGATTCATTAATCCATCCAACCAAGGCTTGCTGAGCCCGAGGTGCGATGATAAATGGCTTTGTCTTTATAGCAGCCCTGGGCGTTAGCCCATCTTATGGAGGAGAAACCCAAGACTCGGGCAGGTTCAGTTACCAGGCCGAGGTCTCCCAGCAAGCCCGAGGCTGAGCTGGGGAAGAAGCGGGTCCCAGGTGGGGTAGTGATGGGGTAGTGAGCAGGCTGGCATTCCCTGAGCCCTCCCGCCTGCCTGGCACCGAGTAGAGGGTTAAACATGGTCCCATTTGATCCTCACAGATGCCCAGGGAGGGATGTACTTGGAAGTTCCACTTTACAGATGAGGAAACTGAGGCTAAGAGAGGGAGGAAGCAGGGAGGCAGAGCCCCTGCAGCGACGTCCTGAGAGCCCTGGTTGGGGGGATAGGACTCTCCCCATGTCCTGAGTGCCAGGCCTGGAGCTGTCGCTTCGGAGCAGGGACGTGGGCAGCCCTGTCCCGCTAGGCCCAGCCTGGCCCTCAGTCCTCCAGCCTGCCCTGGCCGGTGTCCTCCGGGTGAGAGGAGGCTGGGAGGCAGTGCGCCCAGGAGCAGGGCGGGCATGGGCCCTGCCCCCACGGCAGCTGCCTGCCTGGCCCTGTGGCCTCGCAGACAGACGGGGCTTGTGAGAGCTGGGGGCCTTCGAGGAGAGGCCGGCAGCTGCTCAAAGGCCTCATTGTGGCAGAAGGGCCCTCTGCGGGCAGCTGCCCCCGCCACAGGCACAGACAGAGCCCAGCTTTGTGCCAGTGCACTGCCCCTGCCCTGACCCGGGGTCAGCGGGACAGAGGCTCTTGTCTGCGGGAGGCTGGGGGCCGCCCCAGACCCTCCGATGGCCTAGGATGGGTGTGGTCTGCGTTGCCAGGACCCAGGAACCCCTCCCAGCTCATAGATCTGGCCACAGAGGGCGCTGGCCCCTGGCCCGACTCAGGCTTGGGGAGAGGGTGTGGCAGCTGGAGGGTTAATAATAATAAGAGTAGCAGCAATAACGACAGTGTCTGCTGCCATTCTGGAACCCTCTCTGTGTCTGCTGACAGGCACTGCTTCTATTACCTCATTGATTCCTCAATCAGCACCCACAGGTTGTGGGCAGTCACTTGCCCCATTTTAGAGACAAGGAAACTGAGGGTCTGCAAGGTTAAGAAACTCACCTCCCATCATATAACTCTTGGGAGTGCTGGGTCCCTCCCTGGAGCCCATTCTGAAGCTCCAGGTACTGCCAGCCCTGCCAAGCCCCCGAATGGCCACCACGCTCTGCAGAGGCCACACCACCTGCCCTGCCCCACAGCTCCCCACCATCTCACTTGATGGGCACTGCAGTCCTGTGTGAGGGGGGCCCTCACCCCATTTTAGAGCCAAGGAAACTGAGCTGGATCAGTTTCCCCATCTGAGAAATAGGCACTGAGCCCTTCTAGGGGACCCACAGGTGAAGTTCTGTCCGCAGACCCCCTTGTTGCTGGGCCTGGGCCTGTGCCTATCCCTCCTCTGCCTTCCCCCCCGCCCCAACCCCTTCAGCCCTTGAAAGGTTCTGTCCCAGACCCAGATCCACAGCCCTGGGAAGGAGGTCAGGCCCCCCTCAGAGCCTCGTGGCCTGGGGATTGCTCACGGCCAGCCCAGACCTGGATGTCAGATTAGAAATAATTAATGCTATTAATATTCATAACAAGCGGCCTGGTGAAATGATGAGGGCGATTATCTGCTCTTCCCTTGGGCCCTCTTCCGAGGACTGGAAATCTGGCCCTTGGGCCCCAGTGCTTCCAGGCCAGGGCGCAGGTGACCCCTGCCGGGAAGCCAGGTGCCAGGCTCCCAGCCCCCTCCTCACCTCCCTCCCTGGACCCTCACACCAGCTGGGGGGGTGGGGGAGGGCTGGTCACCCCATTTCCCACACAGGGACCTGAGACCCAGAGAGATTAAGCAGGTCCCCGAGGAGCCCTGAGAGCTCGGGCCCAGGGCTGGATTCCCAGTCCAGTGCTCTCTCTCTGCCCGCCCTTCTGGAAACATGCAGGCTGCACTGGGGCAGCGTGACGGGGCCAGTGATGTGGCCTGCCTGCTGCCCCGGGGTGTCTGCTGTCCCGTCGGCAGAGCCTTGTGCAGCCCTCCTAGGACACTGTAAAGAGCCTGAGTCCTGGGCTCTGGCCCCACTCTGCTCCTTCCTGACCACGTCATGCTTCTGTGCCCGCACTCCCTCTGTGCTCAGTCCCCTCCCAGGGCTGTGTGCAAGCCTGGCACAGCGAGGGCCACACGGCGGATGCTCGGCACCACCAGCCAGCAGACGTGTCCTGAGCACTTTGCTTTCTGGGCTGCACTGTGCCGGGTTCTGGGTGATTCAGCCCCCGCCGTGCACCAGAAGATTCTAATTGGGAAAGACGGGCAGGTTCGCAGGGCCCAGGGCAAACCACCCATGCCTGCCGGGCTCAGTGTGCAGAGGGGCTGCTGGCTCTGGGCGGGGTCCCAGGCGGCGTTCTGACTCACGGACTGGCGGGCCCTGAGAGCCGAGGCTGACTCTCTTACAGCCGCCGTCCCAGCGGGACCTCCTGCACTTGCAGCCCTGCCAGTCCAACCTCGGAGGCCTTCTCGTTGCAGGCGCCTTGCCTGTCCCCTCAGCCCCCAACTCCTAAGTCCTCCTCACTCCTTGCCAGGGGGACAACCTGCTGTCCCCCCATGCCCTCCAGGGCTTCAGGCCCAAGTACTGTGCCCACCCCCCTGGGTGCACCTCCCAGAGCCAGTTGAGTCTCCCTGGCCACTTACCTAGCCACCTCCCTAGGCCTCAGTTTCCTCATCTGTAACATGGGGGCAGGGATGCCACGACAGGATGGTGTGGCAGAAGCCTTGCCTGGCATGGGTGCCCCATCAGGGGAGGGAAGGGGCTGGTCCCTTTGGGTGAATCAACTCGGGAAGGACACCAGCGTTGACAGCCCTCCGGGCGCCCATGTGGCTGACGGGGTGGATGCATGGTCTGCAAGTCAGGGAGGAGCTGGGGAGGGGGCGGGGGACTCTGGCGGCTTCACCTGACACTGTCAGTGGTGAGAGCCACATGGCTGCCCCTCCCTCCCCAGGGGCCTGGCGCTGATGGGGTCTCATCCTTACAGGGCGGGGACATCCTCGCTGGAACCTCGCTTCTGGCTCCCAGGCAGGCGGCCGAGCTGCCAGACGGGCAGGCAAACAGCTGTTTGCGCAGAGACTAAATCCGTCGGGGTCTGACAGACGGCTGAGCACCGCCACCAGGGCAGTGTCAGTGTGGAGAGGGCCGCGGGCTGACAGCTGTGTGGACACTGGCCCTGGGCTGGCCAGACTGCCCGAAGGCCTCGTCCATCAGATGGGCAGGGCTGGGGCTGGGACCCTCGGGGGTTCCCTCCCACCTTCACAAACCCTTCTGCACCCTGAACCGATGGACAGAGTGCCCGTGGCCTCTGCTGTCACTCCCTGCCTGCCCCCCAGGACACTGGGGCCTAAATGGGCTCCTTTGGATCTTGGGGGCCACCCCCACCCCATCTGTGGTCCTGTCCTTCATCTCTGGAGGGCTGCAAGAGGGGCAGTGAGTGGATATTCCAAGGCCACTTGGTCCCCAGGCACTATTACATGTTTATGCCATTCCTGCTGGGATGAGAGGTTGTCCAGGACAGAGGTGGGGGCGGCTCGTGAACTGGACTGGCATCCCAGGCAGCGTTTGGGGGAGCTGGAGGGCAGGGTCCTCACACCAGAGCCAATTCCTTCCTGGAGGATGTCCCCACCGTCCTCCCTCTGGTGAGAAAGAGTGCCCTCAGCCAGGACGTGGCTCTGCCTCAGCTCTAAAATGGGGATGCTCAGTTCCAAATCTGGAAGGGCGGTGGGAAGCTCAGATGAATGTTGTCCGGAAAAAAACCTTTCTGAGCTGTGAGGCCTTGTAAAGATTCGGGGAGTTGAGAGAATCGTTTTCCTTTGGCGGTGGGAAAGGTTTGAGATGTGGACATGGAGACGTAGTCTCTTGAGAGGCTGGCAGGGTGGGCGGGATCAGGGTGGCACACGAGCCTCCACTCCTTACTGCTGCTCTGGGCAGACATGGCTAATCAATCCCAGCACTCTCTCCTGCTGAGCCGGGGAGGGCCCGCCTGGGAAGGGAAGCTGCCAGGCACCCCGGCAGGTGTTCTGAAAATGAAGAATGTGGGCTCAGAGAGGCAATATAGCTTGCCACAGCCAGCCAGCCTCCGGAGGTGGAGTCCTGGGTTTATATCCAGTTCTCCTGACTCCAGAGCTTGATGATCAGAGAAGCTGGTGTCCAGGGGCTCCTTGCCCAGGTGGAGTTCTGCCTCGGTACCAGTGGTGCCCCTGCTAGAGCCCACCCAGCTCCCCGTGGGACAGGCGCAGTGTGGACAACCTCGGCTTTCCTACCTCAGCCATCTCACCCTCCCGGCCCGTGAACCTTCATCGGCTGCAACCTGCCTGTGCTTGGTCTAATTATGGCCGCTTACATTCTGGGCTCTTAACTGCAGCCAAGCGGTTCATGTGAATGTGGGACTTCCGATTCCCGCCAGCGTGCCCGGCCCGACTGAGGGGCGTGCGGGGCCCGGTGGAGGGTCAGCAGTCACCAGGCCGATGGAGGCTGGGGGCTGCTCGAGCCCAGAGCTGGGCTCAGGGCCCCAGGACGGGCATGCTGGGGGTAGGCGGGCAGGCCCCCCTCCTCGGCTCCAGGGCTGCCTCTGCACAGCCTCGTGCCTCATTAGAAGGTAGTTCTGCTGGCTTCCAGGTTACCCTTTTAATTAAGTCAATTAATTAGTGCCTTTAATGAAGCAGATTAACCAGGCTGGGCTCTGCAAACAGGGCTGTCGCAGCTCCCAGTTTCCTGCAGGTTGAGTTTGGACGTGGCTGCTAGGCCAGGCCTGCAGTCTTGGGGGACGAGGTGCTAGGACAGGCAGGTCCGGGATGTCTGTGTCCCCCAGGGGAGTGTGGCCAGGAACCCAGGCCTGGCGGGGAGGCAGGGCTGGTCTGAGGCCTCAGGGACCCCTCTGGACCCAGATCCTCAGCACAAACAGCCCAGTGCTGGAGTGGGCAGCAGGAGGGACATAGGGACCCTGCCCTGGGGACCCCCAGGGGACATTTGGTCAACAGGGTCCTCAGCAATCACAGTGGGGTGTGATTGCCTGGGGGAGGGGGTTTGTGGGAGCTGGAGTCCCTGCCTCCCTTCTCTTGCCCTCCCCTCTCTGGCTGCTCCCAGCCCTGCAGGGGCTGTGTGCTGAGTGGGACCCTGGGGGTCCTCGGCTCTGCACAGTCCCCCACTCGCCTGCAGATGGGAAAGAGACATGGGGAGGGAAACAGGCTGCTCAGGGCCCCCTGGGAGCTAGTGGCTGGGCTGAGATGTGAGGCCACGTCCTGGGTCCCCTCCACGCCATCCTGCCCCACGCCTGCAGTCGGCCTCCTTACCAAGCGCTTCCCATGCACCAGGCACCGCGCTCCACCTGGGTGAGGCCACCAACTCCTGTCTCCAGCCCAGTTCAGGAAGGGAGGCTGGGCTGGGGTGGCAGGAGGTGCCCCAGCCTGTGAATGACCCCAAGCTTCTCCCACCAGGCAGGAGAGAGGGAGCGGGCACCAGCCCGAGCCAGAGGGAAAGTCCCGGCTCGGAGAGGAGCCGCAGGAAGAGGCCCCCAGCCCCCTAGAGACGTCTTTATGAGACGGGGACCCACTGGTGTCGTGGACAGCATGAGGCTCAAATGCACTTCTGCCCTTCGTGCACCTAGGAAAGGGCGCGGGAGTGAGGCGGGCCTCCCGGGGCCAGGACAGACGGTAGCCTGCTCCAGGATGGCCAGGCCGTGCAGAGAGAATTGGCTCAGCCATGACAGGAGAGATTTAGGTTGGACAGAGGAAGGACTGCCTGTCAGTGGGGATTATGAACAAGTTAGTAAAGGAAGGCAGTGGCCCCTTCCCCAGGAGACTGAGTGGCTCGGCCACTGGCCTGATCTGGGTGCTTTGGAAAACAGGCTGCCCTATAAATCCAGGGTGGAGTTTCCAGCAGATCCCAACAACGTGGGTGCTGGGCTCCCCGTAGGATGCCCTGGGGGCCCTCGCCCCCTTCATCCCCTCCTGGCCCAGAGGAGTGCAGGCCAGCAGCCAGCCAGTGGGCCCCCAAGGGCCTAGGCACCAGGACGAGCCTCAGAACCCTGCTGGGCCTCAGTTTCCTCACCTTTTAAATGGGTGAGTGTTTCGGGGTGGGGATGACCTCCTCTCTCACTGCTTGGAGGAGACAGGAGTTCCCCTCTGTCCTGTCACCCACCCTATAGACTTTCTTGCTTCTGGTCTCTACCCGCCCCCAGCCCCTTCCTGCCTTGATGAGTCCTTTCTTTGTCACTCATCCTCCCTCCTCTTGAGTGGCCAATCTTCCTCCGGTGGCACTTTCTACCCAGCTTTTAAGGACATTTAGTGTCTCCTGTTAAAAACAACCCCCAAACCTCCTTTTCCCCTCCAGCTTCTGCTCTCTCTCTCTCTTCCGCCTCACAGCCGAATTTCTCAAAACAGGTGATGAATCTCCCACCTGCCATTTCCCAACTCACTGCAGTCTGGCCCCCACCTGCTGACATCACCTCCTCCAGGAAGCCTTCCCTGCTTCCCCCAGCCTGGTCTGGAAGTTGACCGTCAATCATGGCCAACCGGTGTGTCCTGAGAGCAGCCTTGGGCCTTAGTGGTCCCCAGATCGGCCCTGCACAGCACAGGGGCTGGCACGGAGCCCAGCCCCCATGAGGCGCTCCTCGGGACAGAGCGGGGGTGGTGCACCCAGTAGCTTTGTCTCCCATTTACCTTGAGAGGGACACTGTGGGGTGGGCGGAGGACAGGAGCGGGAACAAGCGCCATCGTCACACTCAGAGACACCTCTTTAAATACCAGCTGGAAGCAGCCGGTTCCTGGGTGAGTGGAGTCGCCCTTCATTAGCGGGAACCACAGGGGACAGGTGGGAGGTGCAGTGGAGCCGGGGGCAGTGGGGAGGGCAGCTCAGGGTCTGCCTGTCCCCCTACAGGGCTCCCCGCATGGGGCCACGGAGGAGCTGGGGACCATCTCACCGCGTCCTTCCCCAGCACTAGGCACAATGTGACGTCCTCTATCTGTAGCGCGGCTGCTGGCCATTGCTGTCCCCACCAGGCAGTGAGCTCTGCGCAGGCAGGAGCCCTCTTCTGTCCCCAGGGCACATTAGACAGCAGTAAATATCCAGCTGGATGGATGGTGGGCCAGGGGGTGGGGTGCTAGGTGTATTCCCTGCTCCTCTGCACGGCCTCGGTTTACCCCTCTGCACAGAGGGCACTGATCTGGGTAAGGTCTTAGCACAGGCCTGGCTTGTGACTGTTGGGTGTGCTCTTGTCCCTCTGGGGCTGCCAGAGCAGGCAGGGCCCAGCAGGGTGGGGACAGAGGCCACGCTGGCTCCTGCTGATGGCCACACAGGCAGGGCACTGGGGGAGCTCATGGGAGCCACTGGCCTCCCATCCACGAAACAAGAGCACAGTCTGTCCTCGCTGTGGGGAAGGGTTGGCAGGAGGATGTATGAAGAGAAGAGGAAGAGGAAAGGGACAGGAATCTACTTTGAACACCCCCCCAATACAAAGCCAAGGCAGGTGGGACCACAGCCCCCTTTGCTCTCGGTCCTCCAGGCCATCCTGGATGCGGTCCCCCATTTGGCTTCGCTGGAGGAGCTGTGGCAGGCAAGCCCGCGGGAGAGGCTGAGGGAGCAGGCCCTCAGGCTGGTGGGCAGGGTCCCAGGGGAACAGCCACCTACACCCCCTCCAGCTGCCCCTCCACTGCTTCCTGCTCCCCCTCCCCCAGGCTCTGCTTCAGTGCCAGAAGAACAGGCCCTCCCCGCTAGTGGAAATTCACACTCACAGCCCAACCAAGCTGTCTGCGGGGAGGAGGGGGTGAGGCAGGGAGAGCAGCTGCAGGAACAGGAGGCTCTGTGGGAGAGCGGACAGACGGACCGAGAGACGGAGCCCAGGCCTCCATCTGTAAGTGACAGCTGGGGGCCAGGTGGGCGGCCAGCCCCACCCCCGCCCCCCAGCCCAGACCTCACACAGCCCAGAGGGGTGGGGCTGGGGTGGTGAGTCCTGAGTCTGGGTGGCAGCAGGCAAGGCTGGCTGTGATGAAGATGCAGAGCCAACAGGTCGTGGGAGAGACGGGCCCCCTGGGCAGCATTCATGGGGACAGTCGAGAACCCAGCGGGGGTGCTAGGCCAACCCTGGGGTCTCCATGATGTGGGGAGGGGGTGGAATGAACCCTGGGTGAAGTCAGGGGTTTAAGGCACCCAGTGAAGGGCCTGTCGCACCCCTCTGGGAAGACCCTCAGTCTGTCTTATGAATCATGTTTATACGCCCCAGGCTCACTGCCACAAGGACGGCCCCCTCCTTTCCACTCCAGCATCCCTGCCCAGCCCAAGGCCTGCGCTGGCCTTCCTTTTGGCCTCTGCTCCAGGGTTACCTCCCCCAGAGAGCCTCCTCTGGCCACCCCGGCCGCCAGGCTTCTCCCTGCGGGCCAGTTATCACTAAATACGGCTTTAAGTATGCTCATCCACTTCCTTAGTCCTGGTGGCCCTGGGGGCCCCTGTGCCACTCTGAGGCCCAGAGAGGCCCACTCTGGGAGAAAGGACAGGAGCAAGGTCTCTGGGGCAAGCTGGCCAGGGGCTGCATTTAGGGGAGGGGACAGCCACTGCCAGTTCTTCCCGGTCACCCCCACCTGTGGACTGAGAGCAGGTGGGGTCCCTGTGCTCAGGCCAGAGGGATGGGGCCCCCTGGTCTGCCGTGTTCCTGCACAGCTCCTGTTCAGGGAGCGGTTTCAGGTGCCGAGGTGGAATTAGAACCTCGTGGGGAGAGACCACTCGGTGCCAGGTTCAGTGTCGGCTCTGGGGACAGAGAGGAGCCAGCCAGACCCAGTCCTGGCCCTCGGGAAGCTGCTTACTAGCAAGGAAGCCTGGCATGGGGACAAGTCAGTGCTCTCCAGGGCCAAACAGGCCATCGTGGCCCCTTTACAGATGAAGAGAGAGAGGCGGAGGGCTGACATCCTGAGGCCATCCGGCTGGAGAATCCCCAAGCAGGACCTTAAGCCTGGGGCCCTGACTCCAGGGGCATCTCCTCTCTGCCTGCTTGAAGGGGTTCTTCAAATGGAAAGGGACTCTCACTTGTCTCTGTGACCCCCAGAGGGCACATAAGTGCATGCGGTGGGAGGGCAGCCCTGCCCAGCACCCCTCACCCCTCGGGCCACCGTGGAGGGCAGGGTCAGGAGAGGGGGCTGCAGAAAGGTCTCCTTTGTGCAGGGACCCCTCCCTCTGTCTACAGACCTGAGGGAGACCTTCCCAGAAAGGAGGGCCTGACAAGGCCCGGACGCTGGGGCTCTTGTGGGAAGAGGAGGAAGGGGACGGTCATTTGTTGAGCATTTACTCTGTGCTCAGCACCCTGCTGAGTGTTATGTTCATGGGCCCAGTGAATTCTCACAGGCCTGTGAGCAGGCAGCAGCACCCCCCTTTACAGATGCGGGACTGGAGGCACGAATTTGAACTCAGGCGGATCCAATCCCGCGGCGGTTCTCTTTCCACCATGCCACCCCTGGGTGTGGCTGCCCGGACAGCACTGCCTCAGCCTCCCCATCTCTGGTCCAGAAGAGTGGCCCTGCCCCACCCTTGGCTCAGGCCCCCTGGGACAGCATCCCCTCCCCGTCTGTGCGCCACAGCGTGATCTGGCAGTCCCAGGCTGCCTTATGTACAATTGCAAACCCATTACAGTCCTGTTTTCCTAATATATGACGCCCTATCACAGCCCCCAGTGGTGCTGCATTTCTGAGCATTGTCCACCCACAGAACTATTAATCCTCTCATTTGGTGGCTGGTAGAGGGGGCGGAGGATCTGAGCAGGGTGACCTGCTCTTCCTGCTCCAAAGGAGCCCTGAGATGAGGCAGCTGGAGACCACTGCTGGCTTGACCGTGGGCCCTCACTGCCCATCTCAGCCCCCCGCCTGAGGGAGTACTTAGGAGAAGAGGCAGCCCCAGGTGGGGCTCGGGCTTAACGGTCACCTGCAGGTGGGGAGGGCCTAGGGGTGGCATCTGGCAGCTGCTCCTCTGTGTGCCAGGCCTGGCTGGGGGGCACGTGCAGCTGCACACCTGGATGGGGGAGTATCAAGGTAGGCGTCTCTCCGGGCAGCTGCCTCGTGCCTTCCAGAAGGGGCCGCAGATGCCCCAGGCCCAGAGATGCCGTGAGGACACTGGGCAGAGGGCTGCAGCAGAGCCGGCGGCTGCCGGGTGCAGAGGGCATGGCCCTGTAATTGGGCAGCCTGTTCCCAGATAAGGCCGATGACACTGAACAGCTTCCCGCTCCACGCGGGCTGCGGCCGCTCATTTCCTGCTCCCGCGGACGGCGATGTCAATTACCTTGCCTCCTGCTCACCAGCGGCGGCTTCTGGGGCCGCCAGACGATTCCTCTGTCATCAGCCAGGCCTGGATCCTCTCTGGAGGACGGGAGGGCGTGGAGAGGGCGGCGGCGGGGTGAGTAGGACCAGTGATGTCTCCCAACCCCCTGCACTGGGCATGGCTGGCGATGGGGGTGTGACACACGGACCCAGGCCACCCTGGGAAGGCCCCAGAACGGGTTCGCTGTTCACTGAATGAGCTGAGGAGCCGGCGTGTGGGCGTGTGAACACAACAGACACACTGAGCTTTGCCCTCCCCTCCCCCTCCCTGCTTCCCCTCTCCCCTCCCCCACTGTGCTTTGGACCCAGTGGAGTTGGCCCCGTGTGAGACCCTGGACAAGTCATTGAGCCCTCGGGACCTGGTCTGTAACCCGGGGTGAGGACTGAGTGAGATGAGACCTCAGCACGGAGAGGACGTGCTCTTACTTTAGGGTGCGACACTCAGATCTCACTTGTTGGATGAGGATGGGCACCCATTTTGCCCTGGGGGAAACTGAGGCTCACAAAGGGCTTTGGCCAGTGTGAAAGGACAGAACAACCCCTGGCTCTTCTCCACTGTGACCCCTGCAGACACTTGGAGTAGGAGGAGGAAGGGGCAGCCTGTCTGAAGGGGCACAGGTTAGCTCCAGACTCCTGTCACCCCATGGGGGAAACAGAGAAGCACCACGAGGTGCCGGCTATGAAGAGGGGATGTGCAGGGTCCAGCCCCGCTTAGGGTGGACGTGTCCGGCCCCTGACCTGGGAGGTAGTGGGCACCTATCCCAAGAGGGGTGCAGCAGAGGGGGCTGCCATGCTACCTGTAGGGGCGGTGGAAGAGGTCCCCCCAGCATGGGAAGCTGGACAAGGAAGGTGGGTTCACCCGCTCTGAGAGGGCATTCTCAGGGCCTTCCACAGCCCACTCTGAAGGCTTGGGGTCCCCCAGGCCACGCCTGCCTTTGAGGCATCTCCACTCTTATTGGGTGGACAGGTAGCACAGAGGCTGTGGGCAGGGAGGTGTCTATGCCTGGATAGGGGTCTAGGGGGGCCAGAGAAGACTCAGCCCTGCGGTGGTGCAGATAGGGAAACTGAGGCCCAGAGAGGGGTAGGTCACCCTCCAGGTCTGGTTCCACTCACTCTCAAGATGTCTCAGAGGTGCATGTGGAGGTGGAGCTGGGGGAGCTTGACCTCCAGAGGCCCGCCCCTCGGCGTTGATTGGTTGCCACTCCCTGACCCAATAGGAGAAAGACTTCGACCCAGGCGCCCGGGTGGCCGGGCGGGTAGGGAAGGGCGGTGCGGGCAGCGCAGGGACGGCTAGGGACCCCCTCCCACTCGGCGGAGGGGAGCAAGCGAAACAACTCCCTAAGGGGCAACTAACAGACCAATTAAGCTGCCAATAAAAAATTTAATCAAGTAATAATGCACCTTACTTTGTTTAATTAGTGTTCTGTCAAGTGAATGAATATTTAAAGCGCGGGTGGTGGTGCCAGCATCTGCCCAGCGGGCAGAGAGGCCGAGCCCACATTTCAATCGTCGTGACAGCTCCCCACAGGGGCATTGATCGCCGCCCAGGAGGCCCGAGAGCGCGGGGCGCGGCGGGCAGCTCTCCGTCTTGCGCAGGCCCACCACCCCCTGTCCTGCCCCCACGTCTGGGCCTCAGTTTCCTCATCTGTAAAATGGGGGCAGGAGTATAGGCGAGCTCTGCCAGTCCTAAAAAAACCCTTGGATTGATTTTGTTTCTCGAACCCCAGATCCCAGGCGGGTGCGGAAGGCATTTGGGGCCTGGCAGCCCAGTGTGCTGCATGCGTCCCCCAAGTTTACGCCCCCCAGGATGCCCGGAGGCTGTCAGCTCTGTGGCTACAAGGTCAGAGCTGCGTGTGCCTGCGAGGGGGACCTGGAGAAGACCCCGGCCCGGCGATACCCTGGGAGGCCGCCCCTCCACAAGCCCCCAACCTGGGGACCGAGAGTGGGTCCTCCTCCGGCCTGCGTGGCCCGAGGCAGGATCTGTCTGGACTATTCTTCCGTTCACTCGTCCTTTCATCCATTCATTCAACAACTTGGGGACCTGTGCTCTGTGCCGAGCCTGGCGTTGTTTCCCTGGAAAACGCGGACTCGCGCCGCCTCTGGACGGCCCAGTCTTGGAACCCTGCAGCCCCCAGATCGCCCCCTTTCCGCTCGCCTCCCCCAGCCGGCGGGTGGGCGGCGGCCACAGCCCGGGGGCCCGGCGTGTCAGCCCCGCCGGCGGGCTCGTTTGCGTATTCATGACCTGGGCGGGCATGCGCACCGCGGCGGGGTGGCCCGCGTCTCCCTCCCCGACCCGGGCATCCTCCACCGCGGCCTCTTCCTCCCTTTCCTTCATGGAAAGGGCCACCAGCCCCTCCTTCCCGCCCCCCGCAACCACCTGAGAGCCTCGCGCTGGAAGGACTTGGGTAATTATTTGTTTCAGTTGAGCTGTTTTCAGTCTAGGCTAGGCTGAGTCTTGTAATGAGTATGGATTTGCCAGTAAATAAGTCCTCCGCTTCTAACCCCTGTAATAAATGCATTTGGAGTAATCTGGCGATCACGCGGTGTAATTGCTGGCTGTCAGGGCAGATGGATGCGCCGCGCGCTGATTTTGCCGCCGTCCGCCCTTCCTTCACGCTGCGCCTGCGTCCCCGCCCCGCGCTGGAGGTGAGGGCCCTTCTGCCAGGGGAGAGGAGTTGGCCTGGCCTGCTCGGACCCCAGGCTCGCCTCCGGAGCCTTGGGGTTCCCCCTGAGCCCAAGTCACCTGCCTCTGACCCGCCAGGGCGTTGCTCAAAATGGTCCTGGGTGCCACCCCCCCCCCCCCCCCGACCTGCTGGATTGGATTATCTGTGGGTGGGGTCCTGATCCTGCATTTGAAAACGCCTCCCTCTGGCCCAGAGTTAGGCAGCCAAGGCATTGTTGTGAGGATCCCTCAGTTGAACATCAAGTTCCAACTTTATTTTTCAGAGGAGTAAATGAGACAGTCTTGTACTTAGCCCCCCCTCCCACCCACCCCCCATTTCCACTTGCTTCTGTTGGTTACTTTTCCAAACAAATATTGCCTTGTTCATGCCTCTGAGATGTGTCCAAGCCTCTGCCTGGCATGCCTTGACCCCTTCTCTGCCTGGGGGATGTCTACTCGGCCTTGCTTAAATGCCCCTTCCTCCATGAAGCCTTCCAGAACTTCCCCAGGTAGGGGTCCCTCCTCTGCGCCCCCCTGGCTGGGTGTCACAGTTGTCTTTGCACAGGGGCCCGGTCCTGCTGCACTGTGAGGGCTGCACCTTCCCTTGGCTTCTTTGAGCAGCCCGCTGCGCCTTACTGCCTGGTACACAGTAGGTGCTCAATAAATGCGAGATGCATGAATCAAGGAGCAAGTGATTCACCTTGGCTGCCTCCCAGAGGGAGCCCCAAGTCTGTGGGCTGACTTGGGCTCAGCTTATGTAGAGGTCTTCCCAAATTCTGGGGTCTTATGTCTGCCAAGCCCTCTGCCCACACCCTGGGACCACGTGGGCATTCTGGGTGGGGGGAGGGGCTGGAGGAAACATTGTAGATTTCAGCCCATTCCACCCAGCCTCCTTCTGCACTGGGGCACCCACACTGGGGTGAGTGTGGGATCCTTGTACTCGGTCGGTGTTTACTGAACACCCACCGTGTGAGGCACCATTCTAGGTGTGGGGGAGGTGGGGTATGGAGCCACACAGACAGAGGCAGACATTGGACGAGACTGACAAGGCCCCACTGGGCAGGGAAGGAGCCCAGTTCCGTGTCTCCCGCTCTGCAGGGAAGCTTCTCAGGGAAGCCTTTTGTGCTAAAGGCTCGCAGTGCACCCAGGCCTGGACCCCAGACTGTAACCCCCAAACCAGGCCACAGAAAGCTGGTGTGCCTGGTGGCCTCAGGTGGCAGGGGCCTTCCACCCTGGCGCCACCTCCCAGGCCAGTCCTTCCCAGCGCTGCACCTCTGCCCGGCCCTTTGTTCCCCAGAACAGCCCTGGGCTCCTCCTGTGCTCTGGCCTGGCCTGGGGCTGGGACAGCACGGCTACGAGGGCACAGGCTCCCGCCCCACCTCCCAGCTGTGAGGAATTAAAAGAGAACTGGGAGGGACGGTGCCTAGCTGGTGAGAGGGCACAGGCTCCCGCCCCACCTCCCAGCTGTGAGGAATTAAAAGAGAACTGGGAGGGATGGTGCCTAGCTGGTGACGGCATGGTGTGAGGGCTCAATGGCTGTGGTGCAGTCTCCACACGAAGGAAGCCTTTTGGGGAACAATGGGGGTGGTGGAGAAGCCACCATAATGGTCAAGGGCACAGACGCAGGAGCCGGCTGAACTCTGGCTCTGTGTGTCCTTGGGCTGGTCGCTTAACCTCTCTGTGCCTCAGTTTCCTCATCTGAACAGTGTGCAGAATGATACCAGTGTGTAGGGTTAATACCGGCTAAAGGAATTAACGGTTGTAGAACACCTGGCGGATGGCTGGTGCATCGGAAGCGCCACATTCGCGTCAATTCAACACAGCCCATACGTACACCGGACCCCAGAGAAGCCCAAGGAGCGAAGGAGGGAGAGGAGGCAGACTTCCAGGGGAGGTGATGGGTGCTTTTCTTGAAGGATGAACAGGAGTTCGTCAGGGGGTGGCGGAAGGGCAGTATCTTCCTCCTCTGCTCGCGGAAGCTCATGTAGGAATAAAAATGTCCCTAGAGGAGTGAGGTCGGGTGGCATGGGTGTAGGTGCTGGCAGGGCAAGAAGTGGGGGCAGGGGCACACCTCAGCGTGTGCCCAAAGCCGGCGCCCCCCCACAGGCAGCCGCGGCTGGTCCTCGGCGGGCTGTCAGCCAGCAATCACGTTTAATAAAGGCCCCAAATTAGACAGCCCAGCGCCAGCACCTCCGTGTAACAATGCAATTAGCACAGACAAAGCCTCCTGCTTCCTCCCCGGCCCCAGAGAGGGTGGCCGGGGGCGGGGACCAGGGGGCCCTCCCCCTTGAGCTGCGGAGAGGTTTGAAAAGGAACGGTGATAGACTAAGAGGTGACAAGGAATCGTTTCCGGACGCCGCTCCTGTCAGGCAGCTTCGGGGAGGGAGCACATCTTCACTGGATCTTTCTAGGTTATCCGGAGGCTTTGAACAGCGACACCCACTCGTACCTGAGGTCCCCCTCTGGGAGCCCTCAGTCTCTCCGAGCCCCTCGGTCTCTCCCTCTCTCTTTCTGCATCTTCTCTGTCTTCTGAGGACAGATGCAGGCTGGGTTGACATGAATTAAACATCACTGAAGGGGAAAAGAATCCCAAACTGCACAGCCTGGCTCTGGGACAGAAAGCAAGGGAGCCACGTTGCTGGCTCCACGTGCAGCGCTGCTCACGCTGGGGTGGGTGTCTCACCCGGGGGTCGGGGGGTGCTGCTTGTTCAGGGTGGACCCCGTCCAGTGCCTCTGGGCCCACAGGGAGGGGGACGTGGGGTCTGGCAGCCTGAGCAGGGTCTGCGCTGGGGCCGGGACCCTGGGGTCCTGACTCCTCAGCCTTCTCCTCCGGGCACCCGCGACAGGCAGTCTCTGCTTTCTCTTGGCCAAAGAGCTGGAGACCTCGGACCCTGCCCTGGCTGGGCATGTGGGACCGGCTGTGTGTGTGCATGACGTGCAGCCCTCGCCCGAGACCTGCCTGCTGGCTGCCGCGGTTCTGGCTTCTCGTCTCTGGCCCTATTAAAACCCAGAGCGTGTCCTGACAGCATCAGAGCGGGGTGCAGAGCCCAGGGCCTCTGGCCAGACAGTAAACAGCATGGGGGTGGGGGGTAGGCTGTCTCTGAGTTCTCACCTCCCCCCTCCCCTGCACCTCCAGCAGGCAGCCAGGCCTGGCACCTACTGTCCAGCAAGGGCTGGCAGAGAGGAGGCTGCCAGCCAACACCCCGGGCACTCAGTGGCCAGGAGCCCAGAGTTTCACAAGGACCTTAGTCATTCATTTGTTCATTCATTCATTCATTCATTCGCTGAGTGCCTCCGGAGCCCACCTACAACGCGTCAGGCTGGGGGGACACCATGGTCACTGAGACAGACTCAGGTCCTGCCCCCCCAGTGCAGTCTAGTGGAGGGGACAGGCGAGACACGGGGAAGTGATGGTGCTGGGGACATGAACTGAGATGAAGGAGCCTGGGACAGGTGCGATCCAGACTTGGGGGCCTCGGGCAGGCTTCCCAGAGGAGAAAGGGACAGGACGTGGGCCTGGGGGAGAGGCGGTCATGGCCAAGGAAAGAAACAGTGGTTCAGGAGAAGGGCTGGGGTGGGAGAGCCCGGGAGTGAAGGTGCAGAGGTGAAGAGTGGGGGGTGCTGGGCGTGAGAGAGGTGAGGGGAGGGCGGCTGATTCGGGCAGCAGTGGCGGCAGCTATGTGTAGGGGGCTTTGCTCAGGGGTAGCCGGGGCCTTGGAGGGCTTTAAGCCAGCACCTGACATGGTCAGATCTGCCTTTTACAAGGAGTTCCCTCCCTCTCTCCTTCCTCCTCTCCAAAACTGACCATTCACCGAGGCCGCAGTGAGCGTGGCAGGCTGCGTGCTTGTCCTGAGCTAGAGAAGTTTCAAAAGATGGAAAGGAGAGAGCCCACCCTCCCTCAAGGCCCAGCCAGCCGGGTGGGAGAAGGACGCAGCAAGGTTCACCCCAGCGCCGAGTGGGCTGGGGTAACGTAGAGGAGAGCACAACTAATTCGCCTCAGGAAGGCTTCCCAGAGGAGGTGACCTTCAGTGGGCTTTGATGGATGAATAGGAGTTTGCCAAGTGGCTATAAAGGTGTCTTGAAAGAGTTACTCTCCTTAGAAGATGTCTGTCCCCAAGTTGGGAACACGGGGAGGCTTAGGACCTTCCAGGTGCTTCTGAGCACTTTGACCCACTTCATCCTGGCAATGGTCCTCTGAGGACCCCCTTTTACAGAAGGGCTTCTTGACTGTGAAGCAAATGGCCTGTGGTCACACAGCTGGAAAGCAGCAGAGCCAGGACGTGGGCCCGGCATCCATCTCCAGTGCCTACACTGACAACCAGCATTGCACGCTGCCCCTGGGGCCCGGGAGAGGTCTGTGCTGCACACCTGCTGTGTCAGGCCCCTGCCAGGCGCTGGGGAGGGGGCCAAAGTGCCACCAGCATCCTGGCCTTGCTCCCTCATGCTGGGTGGTCCTTGGGGAGACTGCGCGACGTGTCCAGTGACTCCCAATGACCAGTGTCCTGGTCCATTTGCCAAGGGCTGGGCAGCTTTCCAGGGGACATGAGGTTTGAAGGGCAGAATGGAAGTGGCCCGTTTCCCCACAGGCCAGGGCTGGCGAAGGTGGGAGGCCAGCGTGCCCACCTGTAGGAACGAGCTGTTCCAGGAGGCGGGCAGGGAGAGGGCACCCACCCCAGCGCACACAGCACAGCAGCATCATTATCAGGACACCCGGCCTCCTCCCCATGCGTCAGTCTCCCCCGGAGAGCGGTGAGGGGGAGTCCATTATCGGGCAAATAGCAGCTCCTGACGTGAAAATGAAATATAGATTCAATACCTGCGCCTCTCAACTCACAGATCATGCCCCCAGCCCAGGTGACAGCCGGCACAGACGTCCGGCTCAGATAACAGGATGAGTGGGGACAGGCCTCACTCCAACTCCCCAGCAGTTCTCCCTGGGGCTCAGGCACCCAAAGCAGAGACCAGGCTGCCCCTTAGGGGGTGACAGCACTGACATGCCCATGGCTCGCGCACACACACCACCTGGGGCCCTGGAGCAGGCAGCTGGAGGGTCGGGGTGCCCAGGAAAAGGGCTGCCCCAGCCCGCGGCAAGCTCAGACGTGCCCGGCGGCGGGCCTGGCAGGCGCATCCCAGCTGGGGGACTGCGGGTGGCTCCAGAGCTGTTTGCTTTCCCGACTGCAGGTGGCTGTGCCACCCCCACTCTCCCGAAACAGTCACCTGGGGGGTCCGGGAGGAGCCGATCGGCTCACTTCCTGCTCCCGTCCATTTAGCCGGCGGTTCGCCCGACTTTTATGAGCGGGCTGGCGGTGAACCCATCCCCGTGACAAGGCGCCCAGGGACCCTGGCGACTGATTTAATTTAAAACAGCCTTGCCATAAAACCTCGGAACGGAAAACCGCGCCGAGTCTTGGGGGTTATTTAACAAATTGCCTCGCAGATAAATACATTAAAATGATTCTCAAACTGGAGTCGAGCGAAGTTGAAGTAAAACTAAGAAAGTCGAATCAAAATGTAAATGAATGGCATTGGGATCCAGCCTTTGAGTTGGCAGCAGGCACGCGCGGGGAGCGTTGGCAGGGGCTCTGCCTTCTGTTCAGGTGACGTGGCGCCTCCAGGCAGTGCCAGGAACCCCTCCCGTCCCAGGCGTGGGGAGCCACACCCAGCACCCGCCCGGTCCACCCTTCCACCTTTGGGGACACTCATGCCTACCAGCCCCTGGCAGGGACCCCGGCTGGCTCATCCCTGCCTCCGGCCCAGCTCCCGGCACACCCCAGCAGTTGTAAAATGGAGGTGGCCACTGCACCAGCCTCGCCGGGTGGCAGCGAGAGAGAAAAGAGATCGGGCGTGTTAGGGCCTGGCGCAGACTGGAGCCCGTCACAAGCGTGAGGTCCTAGGATGACCACAGTTATCACTCGCGCACAGATGCATGGCTGGGTGACTCTTGAGGAGGCCAGGGCCGGCGCTCCCGTTTGATTGACAAGTAAACTGAGGCCAGGGAGGCACAGGCAATGGGAAGGGCTCTCTGCACCTCCTCCAGCCGGCATGGAGGGTCCTGATTCCACTTCCCTGTGTCTGTTTCTCTCCCTGCTGAGGGCAGAGAAGCTGGGCTGGGCAGCCTGCCAGCCTGGTTCCCAGATAATGGGCTCAGGACCCAGCTGCACCCCTGTGGGCGTGTCCCCCCACTGTGGGCCTGTGCCCCCGAGCAGTCTCCCACCCTGGCCAGGGTCAGCCCCTGGGCTTCCCTGGGGGTGCTCAGAGCTGTAGGGGGCTTGGCGGGAGATGGGCACACACGACCCCCCTTCCCTCGGGGCTGGAGTGGCCCCAGGTGGCGACAGACAGCGTGGGGAACGTTATCTGGAGCTGCCTTGCTCGATAGTGCCAGGCGCTAATCAGTCCGGGAGAGAAAGGAAGAGGGAATCCCCAGGGGACGGCGCTAGGGAGGGGTGAGGAAGGATGGGGCAGACGATGGAGCCCTGGATTCACCAGGTGGGGAGCCTGCGATTGCCCGATGGTCCAGAGAGGTGGAGGGAGGGAGGGCAGGATGGCCTGTGCATGTGTTGTGGGGGGCGCGGTGAATGTCAACACCTAGAACCACATACCCATCTGACACCCGAGACTGCTCTGGACCCTGAGGGAAGGCACTGCAGGGCCTGGCTGAGGTGCAGGCTGTCAGCCTCCCTGGGCTCGCCAGGCCGGCTAGCAGAGTGGATGGGTCTCAGGGGGAGCACAGCCGCTGGAGGGCTGGGTGGGAGGGGAGGTCCCCCAGATGTGGGGCCAGTTGTGGTGGGGGGGCCGGGGCTGCTGACTCTGCCCTGCAGTGGCCTGACCCCATCCTGGGCATGGGCGAGCAGTCCCCTCCCTGCGGGGACACACACAGAACTGGGCGCTCGTGTGGGAGGGGGGCGTGGTGACACTCCTGGGCCTGGCCCAGGCGGCTGCGTCACCTAAATGCTTCAGTGGGAAGCCTCCACAAGCTGCCGGCCTGCAGACTCAACAGGCTTCTTATTTACAGTCATTAAGTCTTTAGCAAATGGTTTAGGGAGAAAAAATAGCCATGATGAGGATTTATCTTGAGCGCCTGTCCCAGACCTCAGCTGTGAAGGCGCTTGCTATCCTGACCCCGGGGCGGGATCCATGTCCCCCTGCAGAGGAGCAGAGCAGGGGGGACCTGTTGGAGGCCGGGGTGGGGGGGGGGGGGCCTGGGGCGGAACGGTGACCAGAGGCGTGGGCGGGTCCAAGCTCTGTGCTGTGTGCTGCCTGCATCCCCATCCTCAGGGCGGCCTTAGAAGGAGATGCTGTTACGATTATATCCCTTCTGCCGATGTGGCAACCGAGGCCCTGCAAGGCTGGGTCGCGTGCTCAGGGTCACATAGCTGGTGGGAGACAAAGATGGGACATGAATTCCCGCTGCACCAAGTGGGGTAACTGGGATCGATGATCGGAGGCCAGCCGACACCCCCTTTCCAAGGAGGCCAGGCCTGGCCCAGTTCCCTGGGGCCCAGAGAGTGGCGATTGAGGGTTAGGACTCCTTGGCCTCAGCACGTCCCGGAGCCTTTCTGAGCTTGAATTTCCTCTCCCGGAAACGCAGCCACGGTGGCAGGGCTGGGTCTCGGGAGGGAATGTGCGGGAAGTGTTTGGAGAACTAAAATGCCAGACAAACAGGAGGTTGGCGGAAGCTCCCCCACCCTCTTTGCGGGTGACTGGAGCGGATGGCAGGTCAGGGGGGATCCAGCCCCGCCCGCCACTCCCGGGGAGGGGCTGCTGCAAAGGAGGGGAAGAAAACACCACTGAACATGGGCCTGCTGGGGCCGAGGGGGCCGCCCAGCTGATCGGGGGCAGATTTAACAGGACTTTGAAAAATAAAAGAGGTAAAACAGCAAACTGGGCCTGCTCCTCCCGCTGCAATAAAAATGGATTTATTTGTTCGTGGAATGAAATTTAATAACTTTGGTGGGAGATGAGGCGTGAACAATAATAGTTTTTTGCTCTTTCTCGTTTTGGAAGGGGGGAGAGGAGGAAGGGGGAGGGAGGCAGGGGCCCCGTCTGGGACACTGTCGGGGAAGGGGATGCTCCAGGGACCACGTCCTCCAGGGATTGGTTAAGTAAACCGAGGAGGGGCTGTCTCCATTCATTGGTCCCAAGGAACAGTCCACACGGCTCCTCAAACCTTCAAGTTTCCTGGGCTGGCGTGCTCCTCGCTATTCTGCCCTGTGTGCTGTGTGGGACGCCAGGCCTTTGGCCCCTGCTGGGCTCTCTGCCTGGGGTGCCCTTCTGTCCTTGTCAAAACTGTATTCATCCCTTGGAGCCCCAGCAAAAAGACCTCCTCCTGGGCTCCCGTGGTGCTACCCGCTGGGAGCAGCCTTCCCTCACCCCAAACCCCCGATTAGCACCATCCTTCTCAGGGAACCCCTCCCCCTGGTTATACACCCAGTGCAGGGCTGTGTGGGGGGCCAAGGTGCTCCCCGAGGCCAGGATTCCTGGGGCCCCGCACAGAGCAGCTCTCTGACAATATGTGTTGAATGAACATGTGAGTGACTGTCATGGACCCCAGTGTCCACCTTTCCCTGTAACCTGCTATGGCCGGGGTAGGCCTGAGGCCCAGGGAAGAGTCCCCTTGCCAGCGTCCCAGGCGGCTGCTGCTCCTGGACTGGGCCGGGGCCTTTCCCAGACCAGGGTCCGGCTCCTGGAAACTCCTGCTTCTCCAGCTGTAGCTTGTGTCCCTTCACCTCTCTGGGCCTCAGTTTCCCTATCTGTGAAGTGGTTTTCGGGTCGCCACGAGACCAGGGCCCTCTGTCAAGCTGGAGGCCTGAGGGTCAGGCAGGGCAGGAGACTGGGTGGCTTTGCTCGGTCCTCCCTCGCGCCTGTGGGACCTAAGGTGGGGGTGGGGGTCATGGATCTTTAGGGGGCCCCGAGTCTGGACTTGCCCAGGCCAGGCTGTGTGGGGCTGGGAGTGGCAGGAGGCCCGGCAGGGGGCCTCAAGGAGCCCCTGACTCGCCCAGCTGTGCTTCCAGCTCCAGGCTCCACAGCCTGAAGAGGCCTGAGCGGCCGAGGGGGCAGCCGGCTCCTGCGCTGGCCGACCCAATCGATAGGAAAACAAACGTGCTATTGACCGCTGCCGGCACTAGATCCTCTCGGCAGACAGATGACGGGCGCCCGGATCGACTGCTGAGCTGGGAACCGCTCGGCCCTGCCCGCTGCGGCTTGGGGAGGGGCAGGCGGATGGCAGCAAGGCCTCACTGGCCGGGGATGGAGGGCTGGTCCTGCACCCGTTGCACAGGTCTGGCCGGGACAGTCAGGCCTGGGGACAGCAGCCTGGTGGGCGGGGCCCTTCTGGGGGTGGGGGTGGGGCTGCCTGTGGCTGTGGCTTTGGAAGCCCAAAGTGCAGGAATCCCAGAAGCTAAAATCAGGTCAGCTGATCTGGCTCTTTTGTTTTTAATTAAAATGATTACATAACATCAGATAAATACAAAAAAATACATGTGGCACCTCTGTGAGTTATGGAGCGTAATGATAAACCACACACTCTGAGCCCACCGTGCAAATTAAGGCCAGTGGTTAAATGCCCAGACTGCTGAGTTAACGTACCAGCCATGCCACTGCCCGCTGTGTGGCCCTGGGCATGTTACTTCACCTCTCTGTGCCTTGGTCTCTATATCCATAAAATGGGGATACTAAAGAGCACCCCCCACCCCGGTTATAGGGTTGTTCTGAGGATTAAATGAGTTAAGATTTCTGAAGCACTAGGAGCACAGGAGGAGGTACCTGCTCTCGGAATTTGGGGTTCATTTCTTCCTTGCTTCCTGTTAAAGATTCACCCCACATGTGGCCCAGGGGCTCCTCACCTGGCCTTCTGAGGGTCTGTGAACCCCAAGACTCCTGTGTAAACTTGAATGTCTGGGGGAGTTCATATTCCAGGAAGAGGAGCAGATTCTCAAGGTGAGCCCCCAAAAGTGAAGACCCCCGATCTGCTCCAACTTCCCCATTTTTTGAAAGGTCCTGTGATCCAGAGAGGAGTAGAGCCCTGCCCGTGGTCAGCCAGAGGCAGAGCTGGCAGGTTCAGAGCCATTTATCCCTGCTCCAGGATGCCCAGCCACATGCAGGGAGCCTGGGGAGGGCCCAGAGACCCCCCACTGCAGGTTCTGAGGGCCATGGGCACCATGCACAGACCCCCAGGTGGCCCGATGCTGGGCACCTGCTGTGTGCTGATGGTGTCCAGTTGTGACTAATGGGCTGTCCCCCGGCTGTTGTCTTGTGCCCTCTGCGGATCCCTACTGCCCCTACGGCCATCCTTACTCCTCTCTGAGGCGGCCCAGGCCAGACTCGGGGTCCCAGAGACCTCCCGTGGAGCCCTGCTGGCCACTTTCTGGCTTCTGCTCTGGCTGGGTTCCTTAGCCACCCGGGGCCTGAGCTGGGCATCCGTAAGATGGACAGCAGGAAACCAGGAGGTTTGGGAAAGGATTAGCTGAGGTCACGTGTGGCACTTATGAACCTATTAATTCAAAATTAGTGCCAGTTCGCTGCCGTGCCGTGGCTGCCCGGTCCTGGCCCAGGTACGGGAGGTGCAGCCTGGAGATGCGCGGGGCGCATGTCTGCGGCTGGGCTGGGAGCCCGTGTGGTCTGGCACGTCAGATGGCGTGCGAGTGCGTGTGTGCGTGTGGGTTCTCGCCTCCTAAACACACTCCTCAGGGAGTAAAAGCTGGGCCTCGGCAGGGTAAACACTGCAGCTTCCCTCGGAGAAGCCGGCGTCCAGCCCTGTGCTCGGGGACAGGGGGCCCGCAGCTGGGACCTGGGTCTGGCCCGGCTACCTCTGGGCTCTGCGGTGGGAGGACTGGCTGGGCTGAGAGTGGGGGCAGGTGGCCGGGGCCCTGACCACCAGGGGTGCCTTGGAGGCCCAGGCACGAGGGACAGGGGAGGTGGTGTGGCCAGCCACCCACATTCCCAGCACGTCTGCACCAAGGGCGGCCTGTCGGCCCAGCCAGACAGAGGGATGTTGCCGGGGGGAATATCCCCTCCCCACCCCAGCCTTGCCTCCCCTCAAGGAAGAGTCACCTAGAATGTCACAACTAGACATGAAGCTGGCTCAGGGCAATGGTCTCCTTTTATAATGGGGAAACTGAGGCACAGAGAAAAGGAAGGCTTCCCCAAGGCCCCAGAATCCAGTTTGGGGGGTTCTTTCCTCTTTCTGCCAGGATGTGAGGCTTATGAGGGAGGTTTCTTCCTCTTTTCTACCTCCTAAACTCCTATACATCCTTCAAGGCCCCAGCTCTGGGAAAACTTTCCTGACCCCTTTGTCCTCTCACCTCTGAGGTTTGTAACAGCAGCTTTCTGTGCTCAGTCCTAGTGGTGTGCCCCCTCACAGGATCCCACGGGACTCTCAGAGCAACCCTGGAAGAGGGGAACTGTCCTCACGTTATAGAGGAGGAAAGGAGCTCAGAGAGGTTGAGTTTCTGGCCCAAGATCACACAGCAAGTAAGGGGTGACAAGCAATCCTGACATCACCTCTGTGCCCTCAGCCTCCCTCTCTGCATGCGCTCCATGACAGCTCTTCTCTCGTTGCTGAACTGGGCTCTCCTTGATGGAGGGCCCACACCCTTCCAGCGCATCCAGACAGTCAGACCCCCTGTCTCCCGGAGCCAGACACCATTTAACTGCCCTGGGGGCCTGGGGGTGCCCAGACTCGGGCTTCACTCGCAACAAGCAAGTTACGGAGTTGAATCACTCCCAAGTTCCTGGAGCTTGGGGTCCGGGAGGCTCTGGCTCCCCAGTGATCTCTGTCCTCACTTTGGGATCCTGAACGCCCCGTTTTCCATCTGGGAGCTTCCTGTACTGTCAAGGAGATGCCCTTTGACCCTGGAGCCAAAGGGGTTACTTCCCCATCAAATCTTTTCGGTTCCTGACTTCCTCAGGGCTGAAAAGGGAGGTTTGGGATCCAAGACCCTGCCCCAGCCACCTGCAGGACAGAGGAAGGGTGTGGGGACAGGGCTCTTGGTCTTGGGGAGGCCTGGTCTCCATTGTGGCCCCGGGAAGCACTTTATCCTCTCTGGGCCTCTTTCTTCTACTCAGAGAAAATGGAAGCTGAGGCTGACCCTGCAGGGGGTCCTGTGAGGGTTTGAGGACACAGAGACCGGGCCAGCCTGGTCAACGCATGCCGGCTCCACCCTCCCCGGGGATCCTAGGCCAGGTCTAGACAGGCTGGGACCTGCGTGGCCAGCCCTTGGCCCCACCCTCCTGATGACTTCCCGTCACCCCATCTGATACAACCGGCCCTGCCCTGGGTGACCCTCCTGGTCTGAACCATTCCCTGGGCACCATCCGAAGCCTGACACTGTAAACACTTTATTTCTTTGGATCCTCATCACAATTCATTATCGTTCCCATTTTACAGATGGGGACACTGGGGCTCAGAGAGGCTAAGTAATTTGCCCAAAGCCACCCAGCTGGTAGGTGGCAGAGCCCCAGACAGGCTCACATCAAGGGTACAGGTGGAGGGAGATGGATGATCTGGCCCTGCTGTGACCTCCTCCCGTCAGGAGGCTGGATTCTTGTCCCATTCCATCCTGATTTGAAGTGACAACCTACAGCTCCTGAGGAGGGGAAAGGGGAGACCCTGAACCTGGCCCAGGGGTGGAGGGAAGCTGGAGGGTGCCCAGAGGTCCCTCTCCACCTTGTTCTCACTCCTTTCGGCTGATGCCCCCCGCCCACAACCAGAGGCATCTGCCTAAAACACAGCCTGTCCCTCTGGTCACCTGCCCGGCCCTGGTGAGACCAGGGAGGGCCTCCACCTCTGGCCCCAGTGATTTCCCAGCTCCCGACCCATCACCCCTCCCCACTTTCCCTCTGCTCCTCGCATAAGCCACGCCCCATGCTCCCTGCCCCTCTTCACCTCACCCTGCAGGTTTCTACTTCTCTGCAAGGCCCTCTGACCCCTCACCCCACGGAGGTGCCCCCAGACCCTCCACCTCTTGGATCCAAAGACCGCCCTCCCTGCACCCTGGTTCAGCAGCTCTGAGGGCAGGACAGGTCGGAGGCTCCCGGGTGCCCAGAGCAGCCTGGTGCTCTGACCTCTGGTCTGTCTCCAGGCCCAGAGCAGTGCCTGGCATATCACAGGCTGGCCGTGTGCTCTGGGTGAATGAATGACTGAATGAATGAATTCTGTCCTGGGCCCTGTGCTGGCAGTGGGGATCTAGAGATGGCTGACTTTTATGTCACCTTTCTGAGCTCTCAGCTAGTATCAGCTCGTTGAATCCTCACAACAGCCCTATTCGGTGGACACTAGTATTATCCCCACTTTTCAAAGGAGGAAACTGAGGCACAGAGAGGGAAGTGAAATCGCCCAAGGTCACATAGCCAGGAAAAGGTGGGCCCTCCCTGTCTTCAGGAGCTGGAGGTCTGGTCCAGACAAACACTGGGATGACCTGGTTGGTTTGTGGCACCAGAGCAGAGGGTGTGACAGCTGCCCCAGGGGTGGGAGGGGGCAGGACCCAGGGGGCAGGGCAGCCAGGATGGAGCTAATGCCTGTTGGCCACTCCCCCTTTAGCAGCTGGAATGGCTGAGGCAGCGAGGTGGAAAGGGACTTGCTCCAAGGAAATAGAGTTGCCAGATTTAGCAAATAAAAATACCAGATGCCCAGTTTGAATTTCCAAGAAATAATCAATAATTTTTGTAGTGTAAGTATATCCCGTGCAATAGTTGGGACTTATACCAAAAAACAGTGTTTGTTGTTTGCCTGAAATACACACGTAAGTGGGTTCCTGCATTTGATCGGGCAGCCCAATGAAAAGAAATAGAAAGGACCCCAGGAGGTGAGAACTGGGCTGCAATGTGAGATTATAGCCCATTTTACAGTCGAGTAGACTGAGGCCCAGTAACCAGCCGGTGCGAAGGCGGGATGCAGGCTCTGCACTCGCATCCCCCCTACCCAGGTGGCTGCCCCAGGAGCCAGGCCTGCTGACCCCACATGCCACAGCTTAGCCGAGCTGCCCCTGTCCCTCTGCCAGGTGCTGCTTCGAGTCACACACCATGTGGCCCTCGATCTCCCCTCCAGCGTCTCCCTCCACTGTCCCCCCTTCTCATACTCCCACCCTCGCTCGTCTCCTTGGCTTGGGGCTAAGACTTCCTCACGGGGAAGGGGTCTGCATGGAGTGAATTTTCACAGCTGGGTTATCACCTAAAAACAGGGTGGAGTGAGGGATGGGAGCTGCCGCCAGGCCCTCCAGCCGTGGGGACCAGGGGGAGTGAGGGAAGGGCAGGGTGAGGTGAGGGGTCCACAGACCCCAGCTCAGTGCCCTGGACCCCAGGGGGACTCCCCTCTCACTGATGGGGGAGAAGCTGCTTGCGCCTGAGGTCTGGGCCTCCAGGAGGAGCCGCCTAGACAGGCACCAGCCACACCAGACCAAGCGAGTCATCTGCCCAACAGGTGTCCCCGCTGGGCCGCAGCCAGAAGTGTCCACATCCGGGTGAGGTCAGGCCGTGCCTTGGGGAGGGATGTCTGGGAATCAAGGGCCTTGTCATAGGGCTGCCCTGCCCCCTCCTCCTCCCCTGCTCTGTTCTCAACTCTTTTAGCTTCTTGGTGTTTAAAGCCTGGCCTCAGGATCCGGGTGCTGATGGGCATTTGTGGAGACGCGGCTGGGTTTCAGGGTGCGGATGGGAAGGTGCGGGGCACAGGGCTCCTTGCTCCCAAGACATACGCACACGCTCGGCCCAGACACTGACAGACACACAGACACTGACGGGCCACACACTGACAGACACATACCGACACAGATATGCTGGCATGCACACACCCACCTCTCCCTTTGGTCTGCAGAGGCACTAACATTTACGCACAGGTCTGGGGGGGCTCCAGCTCGTGTCAGTGCCCATCACCGCACGGTCACCTGGCATTGGGCCAACATTGCCCAGTGAGGACCCCCAACCCATGGTGGGCCTCTGGCTGCCCAGGAGTCTGAGAAGCTGCTGCTCGGCCACTTGGGCCAAGGGCCTCTGTGGTGATGGGTGGGCTTCAGGACCCCAGGGCCCCCTGAATGGTGGCAACAACATATATGCTTAGACCCTGTGACCCTCTGGGGACTGTGGCCTGAAGCCAGCTGAGCCTCTCTGGGCCCAGCCTGGCCTCCTTTCCCTGGTCCCTCCCCAGCTGCGGTGCCATCCCCTGCCCCCGGCCTGTGAGTGGCCTGCCCCTTCCACATGTATGTACAGAGGGCCCTCTGTGTGGGCCTGGCGTGTGGGTCCTGGAGACAGTCCTTCTCTTCCTTCCTCGCGTCCAGTGCCCTGCCCACCCAGAGATGCTGGAAGAACGCTTTGTCCCTGGTCCAGGAGGACGCTGCCCTCGGAGGGAGATGGCATGCGCGCTCTCTGCACAGGTCAGAGATGTGAGACCCCGCCCCTGGCCTCCTCTCCAGCCCTAAGCCCCCCGCCCAGGCCCGTCTGCATCCGCCTATGCTCTCAGGGGGCGACGCGGCCTTAGAATTACGATATTAAATGCAGCTGGACCGAAACGTGGCCTCAATCCAATTACACCAGGAAACAAGACGAGCCGCTTAGGCTAATCTGGTTATTCCGCCTCGGCCTCCCTTGGTAGCCTCGGAGGGATGCCCAGGAGGGACAGCTGTCTGGGGGGGCAGCGGGGAGCATGGTCGCGCCCCATGGGGTCCCACAGGGCAGCTGCAGGACGGGCTGCCCATGTCCCACTGGCGGGGAAGCCAGGGGCTTTGGGGATGCTGTTAGCTCCCAGCCCGGCGGGACAGTCCTTCATCGATCGTCCTGCAGATATTTACTAAGCGCGGAGCTTCGAGATGCCCGGGCCTGTTCAGGGCAGGGGACCGAGCAGGGAAGGCAGAGCCTGAGCTCTGCCCTCGGGGAGGGTACCCCGCGCTGGGGATGCCTCTGGGAATCAGACGGGCCGGGGAGCGAGGATTGAAGGAGTCAGATTTGCAGCAAGAGCTTGAGGAAGGGGTCGCTACGAGGGGGTGTTGGGGGGGTCGTGGGGGTCAGAGCCAAGATCCGAGGAAGGAGCAAGAGCCAGCCAGGCTGGCTGGAGGAGTGCAGAAGAGTGTCCCAACAGAGTGACCAGCAAGTGCAAAGGCTGGGAGGTGAGAGAGACTGCGACTGTCCCGGGACAGAGAGAAGTCCAGCGAGGCCGGATAGAGAGAGGGAGGGGACTGGGGTAGGAGAGGGGCTGGACAGAGAGGCAGAGTTGGGGCCCAGAGGCCCTTGCAGGCCTGACTCAAAGCCTGTGGGAGCCGAGACCCCTGGAGGAAAGGGATGGTGGGGGCTGGACACAGGCAGGACTGGGCAGTGGATACGGGAGCGGGGGCAGCCTCAGAGGAAGTGGAGGGGGGGGTGAGGAGGGAGAAGAAGACACTTTCATCTGGAGGTGTAGCCAGGCCTGGAGGTGTGCATTGGCCCAAGGAAGGGGCACTAGGGAGCCAATGAAAGTTCTTGAGTGAGGGAGTAACAAGACTAAAGCCTGTCCTCAAGTGGTAAACGAGGGAAGCAGGGTGGAACCCCGGGAAGTGCTGACGTGGCCCGGCTTCCAGCCTCAGCTCTGTTATTTATTCACTTGAGACCTTGAGCAAGTTCCTTCCCCTCCCTGACCCTGGGATTTTTTTCTCTTTATAAACTGAGTTCAAACTCAGATTTTTTTTTATTGAGATATAACTCACATGCAATAAAATTCACCCTTTTAAAGTCTAGGATTTCATATAGTCACAAGGTTGTGCCACCATTGCTTCTGTCTAATTCCAGAACATCTTCATCACCCCTCAAAGAAGCCTCAGGCTTGTCATCTGTAAAATGGGGACAAAAATAAGCACCTGAGTCAAAGGGAGGCGGGGAGGGTTGAACAGGAGACAGCCTGTACAGTTAACCAAGGGAGGGTTCTGTTCATGATGCAGAAATGGGCCCTTCCCTGTGGGACCTCCCTCCTCCACGCGCCCACTGCACAGGCCCGGACTACTGAGGACCACTCAGAACCAGGAGTGGCAAACAGGAAGCAGGAGAGGGCAGGAGGCCTCCGGGGGGATCCTGGGGTTGCTTTAGAGCTGGGCATGCTCAGAGAGCCCTAGCGTGGCCCCCGGTTACAGGAACAGGAGAACTCGGAGTGGGGAAGTAAAGGTGCATTGTGTGGTCATCAGCGGGCAGTCACAGCACGCAGCCTGCAGGGGAGACCTTGAGGGGCCCCTGACTCTCCTCAAGTCCCCACACTGTCAGAATTACGTGACACTGTCAGAGTCTATTTAATGAAAGGACCCTCTGCCACCTTCCCCCCAAAGGCCTGCATTTTATAATCCTTTTTCATTCAGTTACCAGGAACCAGTTTCTCTGAGGCGCCCAGCCTGTCAGGCACAGTCAAGGACATCACGCACGTGGTCCCGGAGCCTGGACCACTCAGGGTGTGGACTGTGTCTGGTGTTTGTTTGGGCCCCATCAGTGCTTCTCCACTTGAACCCAAGAGGTGAGAGGATGGCTGAAGCCTGTTCCTGAGGGGGGCTGGCTGCTTGGCACCCCCAACCTCAGGTCCTGAGCCGAGCTGGACACACCTGTGCTTCTCCCCATCTGCCTCCTCCTCGAGCAGCTGAGGAGCCAGGGAGAGCACAGGGTCCATTCTCCCAACTCACGGATGGGAAGACTGAGGCCACAGTTCCAGGGCCACTTGGTGGGGCTGGGGGCTCAGCAGTGGGGAGTTCTCCACTCCGCTGGACTCCCCGGGCTCCCTGCTGGGTGCTGCTGTCCACCTGGTGTATTCTAAGGGCGTGTGGTCCCCACAGCTGTGTTAACGAATAGACCATTCACACAGCGGTCTCCTGCCTCGGGGCCCACAGGAGACAGGATGGGGGGCCGGGAGCAGTTAATTGATGGCTGGGGGGAAGCCAGAGGGGGTTGGAGCCTAAGCAGCCAGGCCAAGTCAGGGCAGGCTGGGAATTCCCTCTGGAGGAGGTGATGGTGAAGGGCTTGGGGGCAGCTGGGGGCTGGGCCAAGGGACTAAAGGCCAGGCTGGGGCCAGGAGCTGGTCGTGTGGGCTGAAACAAGGCCAAGGAGTCAGAGCTCAAGGCTGAAGTGGGGTCAGATTCAGGGTGAGGCTCAGGGACTAGGGGCTGAAGACCCCACCGCTGGGTTCAGGCCCCAGGTGGGAGGGTGGGGGTCCCCGGCCTGGAACCCCAGACGCCTGCTCTTCTGCACCCTGAAGGCTCTGGGCACCCCGTGAGGGGCAGGTGGGGTGATGAGGTGTCACCCAAGGTTAGGGTATCACCAAGAGGAATCTGGGGGATTCCTAGACCTCGGCCTTCGAGAAGGCTGAGACCCCGCCCAGGCCTGTCTCCCTCAGCTCAGGCTTAAGGCACCAGGACCCGGAGATGGTTCCACCGCAGCACTGCCCTCCTCTCCCACCCATCTGTCCTGCCCCATTTCTCTCTCCCTTCATCTTCTCTCCTCCACCAAAGCTCCCATGTGCCAAGCGCCAGCCGTCTTCCCTGGCATTTTCTCATCTTATCCCGTTAACGACCCCCTGGGTGGGCATCAGCATCCCCATTTTACAGGTGAGGAAACCGAGAACCAGAGAGGTGAAGCGACTCCACAGCAAAAATAAGTAAATAAAGAGCAGCAGCATTTGAACCCAAGCTGACCTGCTTCAGAGCCGGGGTTTGCCCCCCCCCCCCGCCCTGGCACACTCCCCCCTCCTGATCCTCTCACATTAGGTTGTATTTCTGTAAGCTGCCGCAAATCCCTGAGGACGGGCTGGGGATAAATAAATAAGTACATAAGTAAATAATGAGAGGCCGCAGTGGGCTGCTGACACCAGGTCTGGGAGGGGGAGCTAGTGTGGACAGGTCTATTTCTGGGCCCATCTGGCTGTGTGTGTGTGGTGGGTGCTCTCGAGGTCGCGCAACTGGAGGCCCCAAGGTCAAGGGTGAGTCAGGGCCTGACAGGCGGCACCTGCTGGGGGCTGGGTGAGGGTGAGTGTGAGCACCAAGTGCGGGGGTGTGGTGGGCTTTGGAAGGGGCGTGCATGCGTGGGCTCCTCACCCCGCTGCTCATTCTAGACCCTGATGCTCCTGTTAGGACGCGAGTATGTTGACACACGAATCCCTCCCGTCGTGAGTGCAGTGGAGGATTAGCCCAGCACTCGCAAGGGACAGAGCCGGGTCCCCCAGCAAGAGGACGCAGGGCCCTCCAGCCCAGGCTGAGAGTGGAGTGGAGGGTGAGAACGGCTGGTACCTTGGGGGACGCCGCGTCCAGGCTCCCAGATCCCAGGGGGATTCCTGGGGCGGGGAACTTAAGAGTAAAAGAGACCCCCAAGGGGGCCCTGTCCCCGCTCAACACCTTGGCCCGGCTCTGAGTTCAAGGGCACTGGGCAGCCCCTGCTAAGGTCCAGCGTTGGCCAGGAGCTGGCGACCACCCAGTCCTCAGTGCAGACCCCTGGGCACTGCTGTGGGTGGTGTGAGGAGTCGTATTACACACCCGGAGGAGAAGTGTGCCCCCGGGTTCAGGCAAAGCTTTACTGACCCCTCAGGAGGCCAGGCTGGCGGTGAGGCCAAGGCTGTGGCGCCTGAAGCATGTCCCCCCCCACCCCGTGTGTGTATGTGCGTGCACAGGTATGTGTGTGCAGGGGTACATGTACACGTGTGCATGGGCATGCGTGTCTTCTGCAATCCTGGATCGCTGCAGCCTCCCCGTCCTCTCGGCCTCCTCCCCAGGCCCCAGGCAGAGTGGCGAGGGGGACTCAGCCTCCGAAGGTGGCAGGGCTATTTCTGGGCCTGGATTCCTGCCAGTGGCAGCACAAGTGTGTGTGTGTGTGTGTGTGTGTGTGTGCGCGCGCGCGCGCGTGCATGCATGCGAGAGTGCTGGGGGGGTGCTCCTGGTCCCCGGCAGCACTGGGCCCCCTCCCTGCCTCTTCCCTGCCGGGGCCAGCCCAGCTCCCACTCCTCTCTCTGTAACGCCCCCCGCCACCCTGGACAGGAGCTGGGAGGGCAGAGAACTTGCAGGCAGCAGTGGGAGGTGCCTGAGCTCTGGGGTCCAAGGACCTGGACATGGGCCATCCCTGCTGACCCTCTGTAGAGGCCTTGGGCAGTTTCTTCCCCTCTCTGAGCTTCACTCCACGTCTGTAAAATGGGTGGACGGTGCCCACTCGAAAGCACCGAGGAGGGTCCCAACGTGGCAGTGGGGTGAGAACGGGCACTCAGGTGGGGGTCAGCCAGGAGGCAGCAGGGTTGTGCACGGGGGCTCAGCCTTGGCCCCCACACCCCCTGCCTTGGGGACCCCAGCATTGTTCCTTATCCAGCCAGACCGGGCAAACCCCAAGCTGCACCCCCAGGTCCTAAGATGATGTGGGCCCCAGTGGGGAGCAAGACCACCGGATTATTGGAAAGTCAAAGAGGTCTCCCCGGCTCTGCAAACCCCCAGCTCCCTCCCCCTGGACGCTGCCCTCTGACAGTGAGGGGGACCACGTGACATTCTGTCAGTTAGTAACAGCTGGTCCTATTTTACAGATGAGGAAACTGAGGCTCCAAGAGGTTCAGTCACTTGCACAAGATCCCCCAGCATGTCTGGGATTCCAGCCCAGGCAGTCAGGCCCCAGGGAGGATCAGGGTGTTGGGGACAGAGGGCAGCGGGGTGGGACACTCTGAATGGACGGGTGGCGTGCTCCGCCCCCCCCCCCCCCCCCCCGTGAGGAAGTGTGTCCCTCGGTACCGGTACCGCGTGGAGGCCGCAGGGGAGGCAGTTCCTGCCCAAAGCCGATTCTGTCCTGTTCAATTTCAAGCTCAAGTGCCAACAAGGCCCAGCGCCTGCAGCTCTGGCCCCAGATCACATCGGTGCTATGATTTCTCTGTGGGCGGCGGCCTGCCTTCCGGGGAGTGGGGGGGAGGCTGGCACGGGGACCAGGCTCAACCACGGGGCTGGTGGGCGGGAGCTGGTGGGGACGAGGCCATTTGTCTGGGGCAGCCGGCCTGGCTGGCTGGGATCTTCCACCCAAATTAAATTTTAACCCAGCTCATAAATCTTCCAAGTCCGTCCCCTGCCATCCACCGGGTCCACACAAACTGCAGCATGGGTCGGAGCGGGGGCGGCCTCGACGGATGCTCTGAGTGGCTTTGGGGCAGCGGGGTCCGCCTGCCTTGGGGAGAAGGGACAGTGCGCACAGACAGGCCTGGGGGTCCCGCGGGCTGCGGGCCACTGGGGCTGACAAGGGCCTGGCCTGGCTGTCCCAGGCAGAAGCTCTGTCGTCAGCTGGGGGCCCTGAAGGCCTGGGCCGGGGTCCCAGTGGGGCTGTGAGTGGGCTCTGCTGTCAGACCACAGCTCTGCCTCTTCCCAGACAGGCCGGCTCAGGTGGGTTTCCTAACTTCTCGGGGCCCCAGTTTGCTTAGCTGTGCGGTGGGGGGAGAACAGCGTCCCCTGTAGGGATGGAGGGAGGAATAAGAGAGGTGATGTAGATAACGCCCTGGGGCAATGACAGTGGGCTCCTCTCAGGGCCACCACCAACCCGGCCCCAGAGAGGTGGTCTGGATGCCCCTTCCTGTCCCCACAGCCCTTGCCCCCAGCAGATGGTGAGTGGCCTTGTGCCCGCTGGGGAGGAGCAGGGCCAGGGGCGACGTCCCTGATTTGTGTATAAATGCCCTTTTACAGAGGTGTGAGGTGCACCGCTCGGGAACTTGACATACAGGTCTTGTGCGCTGTGACCACCCCAGCTCAGAGGAGCGAACATTCCTGTGGGGCCCCAGACTCCCTCCCCCACTTTCTGCTCTCAAGTCCCAACCCACCCCTCTCCCCTCCGCTCTGCCTGGTGGCTCCCCGCCCACGGCCCTCAGGATGAAGTCCAGACCCCTTCCCCACGTGGTCCTCAAGCGGACTGACCTGCCCCCGACCCACCACCTGCCCCACATGGGCGTCTCTTAGCACGCGCTCCAGGTATCAGACTGTACATGTCCAACCCACGTGAGGCCAGAAGGAGAGGGAGGGAGGGTTATCGGGCCCACAGAACGGTCGTGCGTCACTTACCAGCGGGGACGCGTTCTGAGACGTGTTGTTAGGTGGTGTCGTTGTGTGAATATCACAGAGTGCACTTACACACATCGAGATGGTACAGCCTACTACACACCTCGGCTGCATGGTACTGATCTTACAGGACCACCGTTGGATACGCGGTTGTCATTGATGGATGTGTCATTATGCGGTGCGTGATGTACAGACGGCAGCACTGAGGGGTCTGTGACACCCCAGATCCCCTGGCAGTCGCTGGAGGAGAGTGGTAGGACTTGCCTCTCACCCTCCACCCGCCCTGTGACTTCTGTGGCCTGTGCCAGCCCCTCCCTGACGCCATCGCCTCTCCTCCATGGCAGGGGCACAAAGGGGAAAACTAGGGCAGCCCTCTCCACGTAGAGACCCCCTTCCCCGGCCCCCCAGGTCTCCTGGCTGATGCCTCCTAGGAAGATGTTGGGTCCTATGCAAGGTGACTGGCTCCCTTAGACCCGCTCCCAACCCTTCACGTACCCCCTGCCCTCAGCTACCCCCACTCTTCTGGTTTTTACCCACACAGCAGCCACCCGGGTGGCTGCCTCGGTGATCTACACCCCCAAATGCACGTTTGTCCTCTGTCAGTACACACAATTAACATCCCCACAGTAAACGAGGCAGGCCCATATTTCACCTGCACCCAAATGGGGACCAGAGAGACATTAAAATAAATGATGGCGCAGTTAAGTGAGGCCTGGGATTCGTGGGTCTGGCAGAAGCGCACCTGCACTGCCCGGAAGCCCATGTGGGCTGCCGTCCTGATCCTGGGGCTCCAGCCCCTTCTCAGTGCCCAGAACTGGGCCATCCGGAAGGCCCCTGGGACACAGGTGGGAAACAAGCCTGCTCTGTCCCCTCTAAGAGCCAGGCCAGATGGGGAATGCTGCTTCTCCTGCCCAGGGAGGGAACATGGGGCAGATTAGGACAGGGACCACACAGACCACCCTCCTCCCCTTCCACCCCCTGCCCCACCTGCCCAGGCTGAGGGTCAGGCCAGCACCCCCCCACCCGACCCCTTGTTCTCCCAGGGGCTCCTGCTCAGGGCAACAGGGAGGGCCTAGGCTGAGGGAGGGGCCCCTGGGGTGTGCCTGACTGCCAGCCAGCAAGCCGTGTTCCCTGGGAACTAGAACCGGCAGGGTCAGGCTGGGCACATCCTCACCGTCACCCCTTGATGGAGCTCTGAGCTGGGAGGCAGGGATGGGTCCCAGGCTGCCAGGCGCTGACACTGATGCCCCGTGGTGATGGCAGCCCATCAAATGGGCACAGCTGGTACCAGCGTCCTGCCAGCCTCACTCCCTGCAGCCTGGATGTGGATGCTGGAGACTGGACATATCACCCAGCGTGGCCTTCTCTGCTCTACGGTGGTCCATTGACCACTTTCCTTGGGGTTGTTTCAGAAGACAAGGGAGGACGGATGAGGGCTTAGCTCCTTATTTCTGGGGTGAGGGAGAGGCCTGGGGGGGAGTCCAGGCCTCCTCCTGGGAGGGCCCTACCCGAGGTCACCCAGCCCAGCGAGACTGGACAGGCAGGGTCCCCCTTAGCGCTGCCCCTCATCACTGTCTGCCTCTCCCTCTCCTCTGGCTCTTCCCATAGGCACTAGGACCCTGCGAGTCTCCTGCCCCCCACCCCAGGGCCCCAGGGACTGTTACTCAGAAAGTGCTGGAAAGAATACAGTTGAGCCACCCAGGGACTCCTCCAGGTGAGTCGTTAAAGACGCTTCCTCCCCCAGGGAAGGACCAGGCCAGCGCCCAGGGGGCTGTCACCAGGAGATGGAGGGCCCGTGCCACACAAGGCTCAGCAGCCAGGCAGGGCTGAGGAGAAGAGGCAGGGACTTGGGACAGAGAGGCCGGGTCCAGCCCCAGATGTGCCCCTTCCAGGCCGCGATCTTGAACGTGGCTGCTCCGGGGGCCTCAGATGCCTCCCTGTGGACGGGAGGCACGAGTGTGCTCCCTTATGGCACTGCGTGTGCAGGTGAGCCTCTGCGGGTGAGGCAGCAGGCGCGCAGACACCCCAGCCTTCCCCTGCTCGCTGGGACCGCGGCCATCTGCAGTGGGGCCATGGGACACCTTAGTCCCTGTGCTCTCCTGGGCAGAGCTGCCCAGCTCAGGGCCCCTCGTGAGGAATCTGCATCGCCCCCCAAAGGGCTCAGCACTGCCTCCTGCTGTCATCTTGGCCCCCAGTGCCTCCAAGCCAGCCCCTTGGCCTCCACGCCCCGTCCCCAGTGTCCTCTCACAGGGGCCAGCACTGTGTCACAGGCATTGGGACACCTGTAAGGGGCTGTACGCTGCCTGCCTGGCACCCCCCAACAGCATCACCTCTCGTCCCTGTGGCTCCAGGGTGCCCTTTACAGTTTGTCTCTCCTGGTCTTGAGCAGATCCCACCTCCTCTCTGGATTTTATTTCTTCCATCAGCACAGACTCAGAGCCAGGCTGCCCTTATCACAGCTGTGTGACCCAGGGCAAGTCACTTAACCTTTCTGGGTCTCAGTTGCCTCGTCTGTGAAGTGGGGACAGTATGCTTCCTCACAGGGCCATTAAGAATCTGAAGCGAGTCACTGCAGACAGTTAAAGGCTTGAACGTGCCTGGCACACAGTGGGCTCCCAGGAGGTGGACGCAGCTCTTCTGTTATCACTTGGCGGGGGATCAGAGTGTACTGAAGGGGATCGTCACAAAGCCGTGGGCGGGGTTGGGAAACGAGCCATGTAAGCTGAGGCTCTCTGGCTGGTGCCTGGGGAGCTACCACCCGCGGGCCGACGGGGAGGGGCAGTGGTGACCCAGCCTAGAGAGAGCAGCTGAAGCCATCAAGAGGGTCACTCGATGCCCCACCTGGCTCTCCTTCCTCCCTCTGAGCTGCTGCCAGGCTCCCCACAGCCAGCCCAGCCGGAAGCCACTGGTGACCAACAGCCTCCTGGGCCCAGAGCTGGCTGGAGGGCAATCTGAAGGGACAGCGCACACAACCTTTCAAAGTCCCGCAGGCCCTGGAACAAGACTCAGGCGGGGATGGAGAAGGGGGTGGCCTTTCTCGGCAGTGAAGAGCACCCATGGGCTCTGGGTCGGAAAGAGCGGGGTCGTGGCCTCAGCTTTGCCATTTAGCAAGTGTGAGACCAGCTGTGGAGTGACCATCTGTCCTGGGGTTTGTGCTAAAACTGGGAAAGTCCTGGGCAAAGGAGGTCTTGAGGGTCACCCCGGACCTAGGGCAAGGTACCTAATGTCTCTGAACCTCAGTTTCCTCATCTGTCACACGAGAAGGAGCCTTTTCCTGGTGGAGTGGGACTGTCAGGGCCCTGCCTCCCCTCCTCCTCCCACTAGCTTGCTCCTGGGTCTTTCCATCCCGCTCTTGACACCTGTGAGGCCAACCGCCATGGACTTTAAAAAATGGTTGAACACTCTGGGAGAAGGTTCTCAGTGTGAGTAACTCCCCCCAACCCCAGCCTGGCCCCACTCCTGGGCCAGAGAGCTGATGTCCTAAGAGAGCCTGGCCCAGGGCCTGGGACAAAGTGAGGGCTGGTGAGTGAGGCCATGGTACAGGTGACACTGGGGAAGCTGCCGGTCCTGCTGGGTGCAGGGCTGACGGGAGGGGAAGGGTCCCCCAGTCAGGCTTCTGCACCTACTCAGGGGGCCCTGCCACCCAGGAAAGAACCAGGAGGAAGATAACGCTGGAGTCGAGACCATCTCTGGCCTATGTGACCTTGGGCAGGGCACTTAACCTCTCTGAGCCTCAACTTCTCTGGAAAACGAGAGGGTTAAATCAGGTGGCGTCTTAACTGTTCTTTCAGCACTTATGACGATACTGTCCGTCCAGGGAACAAAGCGAAAGGGAAAGACGATGTTTGTGATCGGGACCCAACGGTCCTGCCATCCTGAGTGCAGAACCTTCTAGAATGGGGCCACGGAATGTGAAGACACACACACACACCTGGCGCTGGGGACTCACCCCTGCCTGGCCTCCCAAGCCCCGGCTTTCGCACCCCGGACGGCCAAGTCCGGAGGGTGAGAGAGGCTGGGGAAATCAAGCCAGACCAAGAGGGCGGATGGGATGGGCAAGCGGGTCTGGGGAAATGGATCCGAGGCTGTTTTTCCCGTCCAGAAGCCTGATAGTCAGCTATTATTTATCGCCGCCTTTCCTAGTGGGTAGGAAAGCCACAAATGAGTAAATCCAGGCAGCAGGGCACAATTATTGAGCCCAGTACTTTATTTCCCCATCTCGTGTCCAGCCCAGGCCGTGTCGGGTCGATAATAATTTATGACGCAGCCCCCGCAGCAGAGGGGGGTGGCCAAAAACCACCTTTGCTCTGAGTCACCCTCCCCAGACCAACTCTGCGCTCACAGGTGGCTGGGACGGCTGGTGGGGACTGGGGAGGGAGGCCGGTGTCCAGCACGCGGGGAGGAGGGAGAAGGTGACTGTGGGCATCACTGGAGGAGGGGAGTCCCCAGGCCTCGTCTCTGGCGGCCAGCCAGGCCTGCATCCTGTGGCAGAGGCGTCGCAGACTAAAATCGGGAGCGGGGTGGCAGTGGATCTCTCCACCAAGTGGTGTGGGGTTTGTCTTGCGGTGGGGGGGGGCCCGGGGGAGGAGGCCCGAGCTCTCAGGAAAAACTTAGGGGAGGACGTGAACCGGGAGAGGACAGGGCAGGGACGAGCCCAGCGGTGGCCTTGGCCAGAGTCTGGTCTACGGGGGACTCTAGAGCAGAAATCGCACTAGAGTGGAGTCCACTGAGGCAGGGCCCAGCCTCTGACCTCTGGGCCGGTCAGTGGTCTCCTTGACCCTGCAGGGAGGAGGAGGAGGTGGGAGAGGGCGTGAGGGTGGGGCTGCTGGCAGCCAACACTCATAGGGCCAGTAAAGGGTTCGGAGCGCCCCACGGCCTCCACTACAGAGTCCCCAGCCCGCAGAGCATTCTCCAGCATTGACCCTGCGCAGAAGGGCTGTGATCTGGTTTCATAATTTACATAGCTGATTTCATCATGTTTCACCTTCTGTCGTGTTTCCTGCTGTTACAATTCCATTCTCTCCTCTGGGGACATTAGGATGTTAAACTGGGATGTTGTGGGGGTGCGGGGGCAGGTGGCACCGAGCTAAGCTCCCGTCTCAGGGCCAGGCTAGGGGAGAGGGGCTGCAGGAGGGGGCGGGGAACCCGAGGGAAGGGGCTTTGCCGAGTGCACCCGTCTCACGGTTATAATAACCGCTGACGTACACGTGTGCGCAGAGTGCCAGGCTGGTCCTCAGGGGACCTCCTTTGGGCCTCGCCGCAGGCCTGTGAGGGCGCTTCCCTCACTGCCCCATCTCATCAATTCGCACCGATGCTCAGAGACATAACACACTGGCCCCAAGTAACACAGCTGTTGAAGCTGCACGAGGGGGCAGAGTTCCAGCCTCTGACTCCAGGCTGTTAACCATCGATTCTTCCTGTGACAGCCCTCCTAACCCTGCGGCCACAGCCCAGCGCCCCAAGGAGGCAGCTGAGGCCTCAGGAGGTCAAGGGCTGGTCCAAGGTCATGCAGTGCTGAGCCCTCCCAGGCTGTTCCCGCCTCCCCAGCCCTTCCTCTACCCCGACTGTGACCCCAGCCCTATCTGGGGAGGCCCAGGCTCCATTTCTGGACAGGAGCTGGGCAGAAAACTAATTTGCAAACAATGCACAGGGGAAAGGTAGGCTGGCTGCCCACTCTTCATTAAGGGGGCTCCCTCCTGGGGGCCTCGGAAGACACCCCTCCCAAGCCAGGCCTACAGTATGCGCCGTGTTCAGAAGGCTGGTCTGGGCCCTTCTCTGCCCCCCGCCCACAGGAAAGCGGGGCCGCCCCCTTCCTTGGCCTATGTTAGGGCAGCGTGGTGGGCCTGGGGTGGCTGATGTTCCCGCATGGGGCTGACCCCCTCCCTGGCCCTCGTCAGGGGCAGGTGACCATCCTGGGGTGGCTGGTGGCACCGCACGTTCTCAAGGCCACCCAGAGAAGCTGTGCAAAGAGCCGGAAGCAGGACTCTGACTCCCACCCAGCGATGCCTCCCCTTTCCTTGTCTTTTCTTTCTGCCTGGCTCTTAAAAAAAATTAAACACGGATGGTTTCATCTTGGGAGAATTAGTATTCCAGGCAGGGCTGGGGGATGTGATGGGAATGTCAAGGCGGAGCCAGGGAGCCGGAAGGGAAGGGAAGGGGTGCGGCGCCCGGCAGGGGGTGGGGGCATGGGGCTCCGACCTGCCAAGGAGGCGTGGGCAGCAGGTGGCCTTCAGCCCCCCTCAAGACCATTGCCCGGGGAAGGTGGAGGCCGGTGTGGACACGAGGCCCAGGACTGGAGGAGGGGGAGGAGGTGGGGGCGGCTCGGGGCAGAGACTGCATCTGGCCAGGGCGTGTGGCCCAGCCCGGCTCATCTACCCCATCCGTTCTCTGTCTCCTTCGGCCCTTGTTTGCTGACTGTGTGGGCCTACTGTGTGCCAGGCAATGAGCTCGCTGCAGGAGGCAGAGGGCAGGGACACCCCTGTCCTCACCACTGCCCGGCACACAGCGGGCACTTGGCAGAGACTGGTTAAATGGATGCCTGAACGTCACAGGGCATCTCCCACAGCGTGCTCTGAAGGAGTCCGAGAGTCCTGAGAGGTTAATAGGCACGCCCTGGAGCCAGCAGAGTCGAACTGGTATCTTTGCAACAGGACTTCTCAGAGCCTTGAACATGCTAACAGGCCCGTGAACCCGGGGAGGGAGCTCCAGCCTGCAGCTCCCGCCTGTCGGAGCACAGCCCTCTAGTCCCCCGCCACACGGGAGATGCTGCCGTGGGCACAGAGCATGGGCCAGAGCTGGACAGGAGCGGGTTAGCGTTCAGGGTCGTGGTGGACCCACTGTGGGACCTTGGGCAGGCTCCTGCATATCTCTGTTTCCTCAGGCGGAAACCGAAATGGTAATAACAGTGCCTGTGGGTTCAGTGAGCTGATGTATGAACAGTGCCCGCCTTGGACTTCATACGGGGTTGCCGTTGCTGTTGTTTTATATTATTATTATTACCCACATCAAGCACTTAGCCCTGTGGGCCTGGGCCCCTTGTCAGAACTCAGTCAAGTTAGCCACAGCCGTGGTCACTGCTGCTGACACAGGCCGTGCCCTCAAGGGCTCACAGGGCTGGGAGGGGGCCCCGAGGAGGACTGAGGCTGAGTGGGGGTTAGCCACAGGAGGTGACAGCATGACCACACAGGCAGGCCTCAGGGGAAGGAACCTGGGTCATCTGGGCCCCTGCCCAATGAGTTCACCCTCGTCCAACCTGTCCGCCAAGTGGCCGTCCAGCCTGGCCCTGGGCGCCCCTGGCCATGGCAGCCTGGCCCATCTTTGGGCATCTCTGCCGGTGACAGATTTCTTCCTTAACTGAATCCCTCCTGGCCCTTCTAGGTCCCTGGGCTCCCAGAACAGGTTGGTCTTCCTTCTCCAGGTCAGCCATCCAGGAAACCAAGAGCAGGGGACCACTCTCTTCCTGGAACAGCCCCCCCCGCCCGGAGTCACTGCCCGGCCCCTTCTCACCCCCTGGGCCTCCTGGCCTGCAGTGTGGCTGTGTATCTCGTGGAGCCCAGACTGAACAGGGTTCCTGTTTGGTCTGATGGGGCAGAAGCAGGGAGGGCGCAGGGTAGAGATGACCTCCTTCAATGTGCAGTCCGTCCCTCCTCTAATGAAGCCCATCCAGCACCCAGGAGCAGGGGCCCCCCCATGTCTGGGGCAGTCAGCTGCCTTGCTCTGCAAACACAGAGAAGGCCAGGCTGATAGAGAGCAGGGTGCCAGGGGACCCCAAGAGGCCATTCTAAAGCAGGCCGGGATCAGGGAAGGCTTCCCGGAGGCGGCGACAGTTGTCACCAGATCTAAATGGCAGGCTCCTGGAGTGAAGATCTTGTGAGTCACCCAGTTGCCCACAGGGAGACTGGCAGAGCCGCGTGGTTGCTGCTATCACAGGGCAGACTCCAGAAGTTGAACCTGCAGGTGCAGCAGGAAGGATCATTTATCCCCAGGACGAGTGGCTCAGGGAGGCCACCGCAGAGGCCCAGAGGCCTGGCAGTGCTGGACTTCCAGCTTCTTGTCTGCCAGGATTCAGTTAGTCCCCCACCCCCACCACGACCGTGGCAGCCTTGGCTGTCCCTGGGGTCCACCGCTTCCCCGAGGTCACACCCAGGTCAGGGGCCAGGGAATCCCTTGAGCCCAATGCCCCCTGTGTGGGCCTGCATCCCGGGAGAGCGGTGCCTGTATTTTGGTGGCCACAGGTCAGGGAAGCTCCTGGGCCTGCAGCTGCGGGGCAAGGCCAGGCCCCATGAGCTCCGGGAGTGAAGGGACCAGAGGCCCCGTTAGCCACAGCTTCAAAGAGCCTCGTGATTAACAAGAGTGCATCATGAATCCTTTTTCCTCCTCCTTCTCTCCTTAAGGCAGGCTCCCAAATGAAAAGGTGACTACACAATGAGTGGCCACGAGGAAAGCCAGGCCTCTGCAAGGACGGGGAAGGAGCGACGGTCCACCCTCACGGGGGGTGGGCTGCCTTTCTTTCTTTAAGATTCTCTCTCTCCCTCCTTTTCCCCTTCCTCCCAATTCAGCTGGTCTCTCAGGCTGCGCTTTAAGTCCTTTTGAAGTGTTACAACCACTTTCTCCTCTTTCAATTAACAACAAGAAAAGGAAGCTAATAGCTTCCTGAGCCGCTCGCCGTAAATATTAACAAAGTCTGGCCGCCCGGCCCGGGTGCACAGCATTGCTGCCGGCTGGCCAGAGAGCGTGTTTACGGGAAGGAGGGGAGGGGGCGGGAGATTTCCAACACGGAGGCGAAAATCCCTTGGCACGGGCTTCTGCCGGTGCAGGGAAACCAGAGAGCTCGGGGAGCCGGGCGAGAGGGCGTCGTCCCTGGGGGCTGGAGGCTGGCACAGCCGGCGGGAGGGCAGTGGACACTTCTGGAATAAAAGGCGGCTTCCACCAGCCGCACTGGGTAACTTGGAGGACGCCGGTGTGTGGCCTGGAATCCCCAGCTCGTGGCTTTCAGCGTGGTCAGTGGCGGAGGTCTGGGGAGTGGCGTTTGGGATTCAGGATGCACACAGGCGCCTGCCGGTGCCCATTAGGCATAGGGTTCCGGAAGGGCTCTGAGGCTGGGGAGAGGGCTGAGGGAAGGGGGCGGCAGAGGAAGGGAGCTGACACCCCGTGAGCAGAGCCTGGGTTCCAAAGCCCCTGGGCCTTCTCCCTGGGGAACCTGCAGCCGTGACCCCCATCAGGGGCCCCAAGCATGCCAGACACACTAGCAAAGATCTGCTCACAAGCTACGGTGTGTAGACCACGTAGGGCCCATTTCGCAGCCAGGCAGCCAGGGGCCCCACGTGAGAACATGGGAGGCCGGGCTGCCAGGAGGGACCAGGTCTTCTGCCTCCTGGCCCCCACCACCCGCCTTGGCTCAGGATGGGGGATACATAGCCACTGTTCTGCCAGCAAATGCAGACCAATTTCCTAAGACAGGTCTGGCCTTCATGGACAGCACCAGACTCATCATCCCCCGGGCTCCCCCTGGGCTGGACCCAGACCCTCGTGGGTGGGAGCCGAGTACAGCAAGCCCTGCTGGGTAAGGCCGGGCCAGCCGGCAGCCTCCTTCCTGGGAGCCGGCGGGCAGTGAGCAGAGAGCTGCGAGCAGACCCGGCTCTGCTGCTCCTGTCCCCTGTCGTGTGTGGGCGGGCTCTGGTCACTGTGCCCACTTCCTGCAGTCTGTGTGCCTCCATCCCTCCTCCGTCCCTAAGTGGCAGGGCCACCTGTGGCCGCCTCGAGGGCCTCCCCTCCAGAGGCTGAGAGCAGCGGGCGTGAGCCCAGCCAAGTGCCAGCTGCCCCTGGCTGGCCCTGCCCCCTAGCCCGCTCCCCCAGCTCACTAGGGCCCGGGAATTCCCGCCACCACCCGCCCGCCCAGCGTGGAGGAGATTTCAAAGGCACACGAGCGCTCCAGGGACAGGGGCCCTCTTCAGGTACCTGACCGCTCTTCTGTCTCACTGCTGCCCAGAGATGACAGTGCCCACTTGGTGGCCTTTCTAGGTCCCCCGCTGCTCGGCCACGTTGTAGGGGCAGCAACCTGAACTGGTAAAGCCAGCCTCCAGACCTCCAGACAGTGCAGGGGAGGGGCTCCTGGGCCCAGTGGGGCAGGCGGGCAGCAGGGGCAACAGTCCAGGCCAATTTGGCCCCTGGGCTGCTCTGCCAGCCCAGCCCCAGGAGACGGGAGTGACTTCCTAGGCCACCTCTGACCCTAGCTGCCCTTGCTCCCCAGATCCTGGCTGCAGCCACACATGGAGGGAGGGACATCCCGCGGTGGAAGTCCCACAGTTTCTCTCCGGAGACACTCTGACCTGAAGCTGGAGCTGTCAGCTCCCCTGCTCTGGGCACTGCCCACCCGGCTCCCCAGGGGCCTGTCTCCGAGGGTGGGTGCTCACAGTGGTCCAGGCCCATGGGCCGGGTGGTGTGGGCTCCTGCCGCTGGCCACCAGCTGGCTCACACGCGCTCACACACCATCCCCAAAAGTCCGGGTTTTGTCAGGAAACGGTTTAATTAGCAGAGTGGAGGCCTGGAGGGTTCGCACTGCGGATGCAGGCTGTCTCACCTCCGCCCCTGCTCCCCCTGCTCCCTGGCTATGCGGGCGCCATGCTGTGGTGCCAAGCCCGGGGGCGGAGCAAGTGAGAAGGGGACAGGGGAGGGCTGTCTGGCAGGCAGAAGGGAAGAGCTGGGGCCGCCGACATCCCCCAGAGGCCTGCCTGCTGCCGCTGCCTCCTACTCAGGCCACTGGGGGCCCCACAGCGGGGCCGGCAAACCACTCAGCCCCCAGGCCTGTTTCCGGGGGGGGCCTCCGAGTCAGCCCCTGCCCCTCAACCCCACTGCTCTCCCCCTCAGCCCAGGCCCCCAGCCCTGCTCCTGGGGACACTGTCCCAGCCTCTCACTGGTCCCCTCCCCTGCACCCAGCCCCTCCAGTTGTCCACACAGCAGCTAGAGTGATCTTTCTAAACCGCAGGTCTGGTCATGCCCCTCCCTGCCTGGGCAGCCTCGCTGGCTCCCCACTGCCCTCAGTATGAAGACCAGGCCCCTCAGCAGAGCATTCCAGACTCCCCCAAGGCCAGAATCCCATCTCCCACTTCAGTTCACATCATTGCCCTCATTAACTCAGGGCTTTGGGACATCAGCCTTCTCACTGCCTCAGGCCCTTCCACCTCTGAGCCTTTGCATATGCTGTTCCCTCAGTGTGAAGTGCCCTTCCTGCCCCACCCCCTACCATGCTGACTCTGTTACGGGAGCAGTCCATACTCCCAAATGGAAAAGCTCTCCCTGCCCTGTGGCCCTGGCCCCCAGCCCTCTGCCCCCTGGAGAGAGGGAATGTGGCTGTGACAGTCCCCAGGTCCACGCTGGCACGAGAGAGGAGTGACCCACAGTGCAGCAGGGGAGAAGGAGCAGGCCCTGTGGATGGCCGTCCTGGTGGGAGGAAGTCAGCAGCCACAGAACAAACTCCAGGTCTGAGTCACAATGAGCCTTTCATCTATAAAGGTCGGATACAGATGCTGACCTCAGCCTACAAGTCCAAATGAAAGGAAACCCGGGTCTCCTCCCTCGCGCCGGCTTTGACCTGCTTACAGTGATCTAAACTCTGCCCTCTTTGCCACAGGGCAGCTCTGCCCAGGGAGGGGGCGGGCGTGGTGTTCATTTAAAACGCCACTCAGCTTGGTCGCCAGCCATAAAGCCCACCTGGGTTTGCAGCCGCACAGACCAGCATCTGATTAATGACATTCACATAAAAACCGTCCCTAAGAGCCAGAGGTTGAGATGGAGCAGGAGGCTAATTGCTAATATAGAAATTAATATCAGCGAGTTCCCATCTTTAAGGCAGTGGGATTGTAAAGTTGAAGAGCGTGTCTACTGCGGTGGACACCCTGAGGTCCAGAGGTGGGGTGGCAGTTCTGGAAGATGAACAGATGGTCAGGGGGCACCTGGCCACGCCTGCCCCACTCTAAATCGCCACTGAGCTCACAAGTGACTATCGCGACATGGGAGTCTGGAGGACCCCAGAACCACAGCGCAGTGTTACCCTCCCTTGGAGGCCCCCTGTGATACATCACCCTCCCCAGTCTGGGCAGGTGGGGGCTTTGCTCCGAAAACACCCTGTGTGTCTCACACTGTGGCCCTCTGCAAACCAGTGGCCTCTCCACTGGACCACGAGCTCCTGGAGGACAGGGTCTCATCTTTGGATCCCAGTGTCTTGCATGGTGCCGGGAGCATGACTGGACTCAGTACAGTTTGCTGGATGGAGAGATGGACAGGTAGATGGATAGATAGATGGAGAGATGGATAGAGGGAGGGAGGGAAGGATGCATGGATGGATGGATGGATGAACAGAGAAATAGAGTTGGATGGATGGAAAGAAGGACAGACAGATGAAAAGACGGACAGGTAAATGTATAGGTGGAGAGATGGAGGGAGGGAGGGAGGGAAAGACAGATGCATGGATGGAGAGATGAATGGATAGATGGATGAGGGATGGATGGAGAGATGGACAGATGGATGGAAAGATGGAGGGGTAGATAGATGGACAGATGGATAGAAAGATGGACAGGTGGATGGATGGATGGATGATGGATAGATACACGGAGGAATGGGTGGATGGAGAGATGGATGGATGGACAGATGATTGCACGAGAGTGCCTCAGGAGACACCTAAGGTCCCTCAGTGCAGTGGGCCAGGGGCCACCTTGTGTTTGGTTGACAGTGTGTTTCTGTTGCGTTGAGACTTGACTTCATGCAGGGAGAAGGGAACTGGCCCAGAGTTCGAGGCCTTGGCTGTCATGTAGGTCGTATAACCTTGGACAAGTCCCCCCCTTCCCAGTGTCACTGCATCTGCACATGCGGATGGTCCTCTCTGCCCTGCCAGCTGTGCTGGGTTGTCCCAAGGCTCAAGGGAGATGGCAAAGCAGGAATGACCTGGGAAAGGATAAGGTGCTTCGTCCCTTTGCAAAGGGCGCACGTGGATGGGCAGATCAGCCAAAATGCAAGGAGTGGTATAGCGATGTGGGATTGTGAACTTGGCTTTCTTTCCCCCTTTCAAATTTCTTTTAATACAGTTATGATGTGCTTATTTATAACAAAATGTAAAATTGTGCAAGCGTCTCAAGTACTTACAAGTGGAATCTTTTAGTATGTTGACCCGAAAAATGGTTCTTTGGCACCGGAACACAGAGACCAGAACTGGAGCCCGTGGGAACAGGGGAGGGCCGAGGTGAGGTGGGGGTGAGCAGAGGCTGTCTTGTGGGGAGGGTGCCCTAGAGCCAGCCAAAGAGGGGCCCCCGTTACTAAACCCTTGGGACCCTAGAGATTCATTTTGTCCTCGGTCAACTTGATTGCCTGCGTAGAAAGTCCGCACGCAACCGGTAACTTCGTTTGCACTGTGTGGTCTCGGCTTACTCGATCCAGTAGTGTGCCCACTGGGGACTCCATGGCTCTGAGGGTTGGTGTTTGCCCGGAGGGCGCATTTACACATTTATTCCCGGGCGCAGCGACTGCAGGTGGCTACTAACAATCATCATTATGCACCGACGCATGAAAGGAGCTTACACCTCCCAACACTGCCAGCCAGGCTGACCCTGGAATACAGACACACCCCCAAATGCCCGAGAGGCACCCACGCACCTAAGGCAGAAACATTCGAGGAGCCCAGGATCCTCGGTGGGGTCTGGGGCATGTGGTGCCCCCAGGTTCCCAGAAGGCTTTGCAGGACCACAGGGAAGGCAGTGAGGGGTGGGAGGGCAGCAGGGAAGGCAGACCCAGGATGTACAAAGCTGGACTGGCCAAGAGCCTTGGTCGGACTCTTGGTTTTCTAAATGAGGAAGCAGAGTGGGGAGTTCACCACGTGCATTTATTAGGCACCTACTGTGTGCAAGGCACTGAGCCAGGTGCTGGGGGATCAGCCTCAGACAAGCAGATGCATCCCTTCCTTGAACCAGGAAGACAATTCTTTTCAAGATGTTATGTCATTGCCGTCACAGTTTGTGCAACCACACACACAGAGAGGGGGGTGACCCGATGAGGGAGGTGAGGGGTGATGTTGGATGGACTCTTGAAGGAGAAGGAACAACATGGGGAAGGGAACAGCGTGGGGAATGGTGTTAAGAGGAAGTGGTGGGAGATGAGGCCGGTGGACTGGGCAGGGCCAGGCCTTGTGGGGCCTTGGAGGCTGCAGGAGGAGGGATGCCCTTATCCTGAGGGCTGCTATGCCCTCAGGGAGGGCGCGATGCCAGAGGGATGAAGCTGCCTTCCTGGATTCCTAATTTCAAAAGCAGAACTTGGGCGCTTTCTCTGCGGTGGGGGATCAGCCGGCTGTGGCTGGCTGCAGCCTCTGGGCTCTGAGGACACTGCCGCCACCATCTCTGACTGCAGGGGCCCAGCCGCCCCCGCCCCCGCCCCCACCCCTAGTGGTATAAAACAATTTCCTCGCCCTGGCCAGGGAGGCGGATGACCTCATTGGACTCTTTCCATCTCTCGCTTTCATAGAGAAATTACAATTTATAATTGGATGGAATCATGCGGGTGTAATAGCAATAAGAGCCTGGGCTGGAGCCCACCATTCACCCCTCATGCGTGGACTCTGTCCTCATCTTCCCTCCTGTCCAACCCCCACCCTGTCCCCCCCTGGGGGGCTGCACCCCACCTGCCTGCTGACACCTTGAGTTATGTTCACCAGGTCCTGGCCATTCAGGATTGAGGTCCCATGGGGCTTGCTGGTTCTTAAACCTCCTTGTTCCTGGGGAAGCTGGTCCCAAGACCTTCCCCCTAATCCTGTCAACCCCATAGCCTCAGCCTGCGCTCTACCTGGCCAGCAGCCACCCCTCTCCCCACACGCTCTCCCTGCCGGGCTGGATGCCTGGCAGGCAGTGACTCCCCAGTGTGGGTTCTGTGCTTATTAAAACATGCACCCTAAATATCCTCGTTTTCATTCGTAACAGCCGCAGACAACAAGCATTTCTCGAATCAGCCACCTTCAGCCCTACAAAGAAAAGTGCCCAGATGCAGCTGCGTCCATCTGGATCCGATTTCAAACCAGAGCTAACACTCTCAGATGTGTAATAAAAGCCCTTTTCCAGCGAGGGCTCCGCAGGGGGAGTGCAGACACCAGGGCCTGGCGGGCCTTCAACAAGCCGCTAATGAGAGAGGGCTGTGGGTTCTGTAGGCAGAGCGGGCCCTGCCCCCAGGTCTCTGTGAAGGGGAGGTGGCCGCAGAGGGCAGTCGGGGCTGTGGAACATTGACCTCAGCCTAGGAAGTGGGGCAGTCACGGAAGGGAGGCCAGGGACACCACTTCCCTGGTTCCCTGATGTGCCTGCTTCCCACAGCAGGGAAAGGCTGTGCTCATTCTGAAAGCTGAGGCCACTGTGGCCCAGTTGGATCCTTTGAATGACATTTAGCAAGAGGAACAGGTGCTGGGGTAAGTGGGGCCAGCTCTGAGCGGCGGGCGGCCCTGCACGGCCAGGAACCCTCAGAACTTATTTTTCTCTTCCCAGTCCTTCCACCCCCAGGAAAAGCGACAACTGAGCTGCATGGCCAGCGGTTTGTCATCTGGACTTGAAAAGAGAAGGGAGACGGTGGAGAATAACCCCGCCCTCCCAGCTCAGGGGATCGTGGTGTTGGAGAAAACAGGTTCCCGGGGGCTGGGAGGAGAGGGGCTGCGGGCCAGGCTGCCTGTCCCCGTGTGGCTCCTCATTCCCTGGGCTTAATCACTTGCGTTGTTTTTTTGGCAGGTGGGGAGACAGGCAGTGGGTAAGAAGAAGGACTCCCTTTTGGACAGATAAAACCAGGGGATGAAGCAGGAATAACCCGCCTCCCCAGCAAGAAAACCCCTCTCCAAACAGGAGCAGCCAAGCAGGACTGAGCCCCCGCCCGCCCCAGCATCTTCCCCAAGAGGGGCGTGTGGGGCCTGACAGCTCGGCGGCGCATGTCAGCCGCTCCAGGCCCGCGGTGAACATCTGAACTCCTCAGCGGGGTAATGGACCCCCCCCCTTCCCCCCGGAGACGCAGCCTGAGCGGCAGGAATACCGATTCTTTGAAGAGAATCTCCCTCTCGGCTCTGTCACGCAAGAACGCTCTCTGCACTGGAGCCCATTCTGCCAAGTGACTTAAAGGGATTAGGAAAAAAAAAACTTGATAAAGAAAAGGGGGTAAAAGCCACATAGAAGTCTTTCAGAGGAGGGGGCGGCCAACAGACAAAGGGCAAAAGTTGAAAGAGGTCACCCTCCCCGGATGGGTGCCAGGCCGTAGGGCATGCCCCGGGATCAGGGGCCCAGAACACCCTCAGGCCGCACTCAGGAGTCCCGGGGCTGCCGGGGGCGCCCCTGCAGGCCCCTCACGCACGCCCCTCCCTCCAGGGGGAGTAGGTGCAGAGGATGCTGCTCTGGACCCACAGCCACGTCTGAACGCAGGAGCCCAGCAGAGTGAAGCACAGGGTCTCCGTGCCTCTGGGGCGCCCCCAGCGCCACAGGTCTGTGGTCTGTGCCCCGAGTGCCAGGGCCGCAGGGCCAGAATGTGAGCGCGGCCCAGGCCCACCTTGACCTGGTATGACATCCAGAGTGGTGACCCCAGCCAGACCCAGCAGGCTCCAGGGCTGCAGCTAAGGAGGTAAGGCGGATGTGGATGGGCTTGGGTGGCCGGGAAGGCCAGGGGCTCCTCATGCCCAGAGAGGGTGGCGCGTACTAGGCAGCTGGGGCCTGCCCTCCGCCCACACTGGGTCGCGCTGGGGCATCACAGACTCCCCAGGTCTGCATCTCCCCTTCACCACTCCACACACGCAGTTCAGAGGCAAGTAGTGGCTTCTGCTTGCCAGGGGAGGGGTCGTTTGAGACCTGGTGGCCCCCGTGTTGCTGGGCTCTACCCCAGGGTGGGTGGACCCAGGGTGTAAGGGAGTGGCCCTTCCTAGAGTAAACTGCGCCCCCACGATGGCCCTGCTGCCCCTGGGGTGGGGGTGGGGTCTTACTATGAGCCACTCCGGGTTCGCCCCAAAGCGGGCAGCAGTGAGGCCTTGGGGAGGTAGGACCTTTGGTGACCTCTGCCGACTGGCCATGGCACCTGCTGCCCTCCAGCAGGAGGGAGTCCACAAGTCCCCTCCATTCGGCCTGCCCCTGCCCTGGTCAGAAGGACCCAGTGTGGTGTTGACCCAAAGCCACCATCCAAGGCCCTGCCCCTGCTGGACCTTGAGGCATCGTCTGTTCTGGCTTTCAGTTAAGCTCCTTTGTTGGTGAGAGAGGCCTTGTGGCCCAGAGACAGGCAGTGAGTGCCCCAAGGTCACACAGCAGGCCGTGAGCCCTCCCTCCTCACTCCCGCCAGGGGAACCGGCAGAGCTGGGCCTGGTGGGGGGCAGGGTCCTGTCTGGGGGGCGGGGCCGCCTCCTCCCGGGCTCCCCGAGGGCCAGGAGGCAGGGCTTCCGCCTCCCCAAACACAAATCGCCGGCAACCTCTAGCGGCAGCGCCCTGAGCAGGGCAGGGAAGCCCCAATTCATTACCAAGATGGAAAATGACACTTCCCCGCGCGCTTCCCTGGGAGAGGGGCTGATTTATGACTGCGCCAGGGCCTGGGACATCCGTCAGCGCGGCGCGGCGCGCACGCCGTCTGCGGGGGCATTAATAGCCGTGTTATTAGCCACCGGCGTGAAAGATGCCCTGCGGATCGGCTATTTGCTGTTATTTATTATAAAGGCGCGCCAGCCCAGCATCGGGGTCGCGAGGCGTCGGGAGCGCGGAGCCGAGTTCTGCCCCTGCCCAGCGGGCCTCCCTCCCCCCTCCCCACCGCCCGCCACTGGTCCCCGCTCTCCGAGCCCCTAGGAGGGGTTGCGAGGTAATTCCTGGGGCTGAGGCCAAACGGAAGGGGAGCAGCTGCTGCTGCTCACCAGTCCTGTGCCCCGAGTACCTATAGAGATCTGTTCAGTGCCCGGCTCCTACTCTGATGCCGTTTCCTTCCATCCCAAGGCAGGAAAGCAAAGAGGAACAAACTGGGGTGTGGGGGCAGACAGTGTGACCTTGGGAACGTCCCTTCTCCCAAGAGTATGCTCCCCTTTGTGCACTGGGGACACAGGCTGGGCGGGGCTGCGGCCAGCTGGGAAGGAGTGTCTGCGAAAGCCTGGCATGCAGCAGGTATGGCCATGATGGGCCCGACCCCACAGGGCTGGAGGGGTCTGCAGTCAGTGTTCAGGCTGTGGAGATGGGCAGAGAGGGGGCTGTCCCAGCAGTAGGAGGGTTCTCTCTGCCCCGGACCCGTCCCTTCCCCTCTCTGGGCCCCAATTTTTTCTCTTCTGTAAAAAGCAGATGATCTCCAAGGTCTTTTACCTCCTGATTCCAGGGTCCTAAGTGTGGGTTCCACCCCGTGCATATGGGCGGGGGGAAGGGGCCCTCTCTAAGAGAGTGGGGCCAGCCTCTGCATCTGGGCGTCAGACCTGCAGTTGGGCAGTGCCAGGCCAGCCACCCGACATCAGAGGAGATGAGCAGGGACAGCCAGGGGTCTTCCCTGGGGTTGCCCCCTCTGGGGCTGGGGATGGCCCCACTGGGCAGCTGAGAGGGGCAGGTAAGACACCTGGGAGGGAACGAGCACTGGACAGCGAGTCCACGGCCTGGGTCTGTGTGCGGGTCCTCCACCACCCACTGCACAATTCAGACCAGTCCCTTTGCCTCTTTGGGCCGCTGTGGTGAGGACACCTCCTGGGGTGGGGCTGAAGAAGGCCAGCCTCCCTCTCCTCTCCCACTGCCTGGGCCTGGGTTTCAGATTCCGAGGCCTCCCTTTTGGCGTCTCCATTCATCCATTCATTCATTCATTCAGCAGATGTTTACGAGCCCCTCTGGTGCCAGGCTCCGTACTAGGTCAGTGAACAAGAGAGAACATATCCTGGCTTGTAGGAGTTTACGTTCTAGCGGGAGGAGTTGGACAATCAACTCGTGATAAATAAATAGGGGGTCTTGCCAGAAGCAGGGCCTGTGTGTCGGGGATGCCACACGGCTCCTGGGGGCCCCACCCCACCCAGCTCCAAGTGTCTGCTTCCTTCTCCATAGCATCACCATCCCTAGTCTTTCCTGGCCGCCCAGCGCCTCCCTCGGCCCCTGGTTGCCAGGATCCTGCTGGCTGGGAGAAGCCCCCACCCTCTCCTCTGGGACTGCCACCAGCCCTGCGGGTCCTGCCCTCTCTCTTCCTTGCTCCCAGCCACCCAGAATAAAGGCCCTCAGGCTCCTCTCCTACCTTCCGAAATCCCCCCGCCCTCTTCTTTTTCCTTCCCCAAAGGAGTTAAGCCTCAGTCTAGGCAACTTTACTAAAAATGCACACAGACAGACAGAAATATCAGCTGCAGGAACATCTTATTAAATAATGCCGAGAGAGAAAGAAACAAAATTACATGTGTCTCCTTTCATCCCCCCACCCCCTCCTGGCCCTGAATAGTTTAATATCGAACACTGTTATCAATATAATTAACCTCCTAAGACACGATTTTAAAGTCTTGTTTTTTAAAGCGATTTGCATTCTCTGAAGTTCGGGACACCCTGCCGCCCGGCACCGCCCAGCCGGCCTACGCGGGGAGGTGAACTCGAGGTACATTTTTAGTGGATTTGCATACCTGTCTGCAATTACCGCCAGTGATAACAGCTGATGCATAATGCATGCAGCATGAAATTAGAAAAATAATTAACTTTAGGTTTTAAAAGCCTCCCCACCCCCACCCCCCCACGCGTTACAAGCTCTCGATGGCACCAGGAGAGGCGAGCAGGAGCGAAGTCAGGCAGGGCAGGATTGGAAGGGCCTTGAGGGTCACGGCATCCAGTCCCCTGCCTGAAGGAGCTGCCTCCAGTGGGCCTCAACTGGCCAGGGCAGGAGCGGCCCCGGTGTCGGCCTGAACAAGGGTTCAGAAAAGTCCCAAGCCCCTCTCCTGGCCCCCAGTTCACATCTCCTGGACCCGCAGGGAAGCGCTGGCTATTCCTAATAATAGCAATGGTCCTCATTCTGAAGATCACTCTGCATCAGGCCCTCTGCTCAGGCTTGGAAATAAACCATAGTTCATTCTCACAAGAACCCAGGGAAGCGGATCAGTTATGGTCCCATTTTACAGACGAGGGCCTGAGACCTGAGGCCTCCCTGCTGGGTGGAGCAGCTGGACTGAGCCCAGGCAGGCCCACAGAGCTACTGGCCTTCACAGGGGAGGGGCTTCGTGGGGGCCAGGCAGCTCTCCCCAGGCCTGCCCCAGCACCAGGAGCTGGAGGCTGGCCCCCTGCCTCTCAGCCCACCTCCCTTCCTCAGCTTGCAGCTGAGCCCAAGAGGGAGCGCTGGCTGGGGGGAAGAAGATGTGGGGCCCCTCATTAATTTACACAAAGGTTTGCTGAGGACCCGTCACAGGTGTGGAGGTGTCCCTGCCTGGTGGAGGGGGGCCACTGCTCCCTGTGGGGCCGGGGTCCCCCCGCCTTTCCCCTCTGAGGGAGAGAAAGTGCTTCCATCCCCAGTCTGCCCCGCACACCTTGCTCCTGCCCCGGACCCTGCTCTGCCAGGAAGGACCTGAGGGCCTGGCGAGGTTTAGGGAAAACACAATGAATTCCTCTTGCTGAACGGAGGGGCTGGGACGGGGCACAGCAAGGGTGGGAGGGCGAGGGGCTTCCTTCTGTCTGAGCCGGGGATCCGGCCCACTTGTGTCTGGCTTCCCTCTCTCTGAAACTCAGCCAGGACAGGGGGCAGCTGCCCTGAGTGGGTCATAGGAGGACCCTACGGTCTCTCCTGGGAGAGGGTGGGGCAACATTTCTTTCCAAAACCACCAGGGCCTGTGCTGGGCACTCCACCCAACCCCTCCCTTGTCTTCCTCCCAGGAGAGTCAGGTTCTCAGCAACATGTTACAGACGGGGAAACTGAGGCTCAGAGAGGTGTCACAGCAGGACACACAGCTGGGGGCTGGTGAGGCCAGATTCAAATCTAGCCGTGTTGTCCTCTCCCCGTCTTCAGTCCACATGCCTCCTCCTTGGGGTCGATGCCATCCGGAATTCCCTGATTCCTAAAGTGGGGGCGGAGACTGTGCCTGGCATTTTGGGGGACCCAGCATCGGGGCGTCCCCACGTGAGCTGCCTTCACTGATGAACAGGAAGGCAGGCCAGGGCTGAGGGGCCAGGGGAGGCCTGCCCAGCCCTCCCTCTCCTGCCTGGGACCCCCAGCTCCTTCCAGAAAGGTGTCCCCTCCCCTGCTCAGCCCCTCGTGTGCTCACGTCTAACTGTGCCCCCCAGGAGCCTGCAGCAGGAGGTGCCGTCCCCCATCTAGCCTGTCGGTCCTGCAGCTGCCCCGAGCATGGACTCCAAGCTCCCCCAGAGCACCCCCCAGAGGGCCCTGGGCCTCTGGCAGCCCCACATAATGGATTTGGGGAAGACATCAGGGCAGAGGGCTGGGAGGCCCGGGGTCTCCACCAGGGAGCATCTCTGTCCAGCTGGCAGATATTTACAGATATTACTCAGCACCTACTACCACCAGTCAGCTATGTGTTGGGGCAGAAACGGACATGGACTCAGCCTTGTGAAGGGTCAGGGAAAGCTTCATGGAGGGGGCCTCTCAGCCAAGGACTGGGGAGGAGTAGAAGCTGGCCTGGAGAGGCACGAGCTGGGGAGGGTGTGTCCAAGGAGCAGGAACAGCATGTGCAAAGGCCCAGAGGGAGCACGAGGGAGTGTGGGGCCTTCAAGAACTGGGGGTGGGCTGCATCTCAGAGTTCCAGGGGAACCAAGGCAAGAGCTGAGCTGTGGGCCCACCCACTCACATCCCCTCCTTGGGCCTGGATGACCCCCATGAGAGAGGGGCTGGAGCAGCCTAGGGTCACACAGGAGGGGCCTGGTGTGGAGAGGTCAGCTCTGCAGGGTCAGTGCTTCCACCCTAGCTTGGGAGGTGGGGCTGAGGATGCACAATTTGAGGTGGGGGGACCCAGCATCACAGTGGCTGACAAGGAGTCCATGCCAGGAAGCAGCTTGGCCTACAGGCTCCCTGTCTACCCTGAAGGCACGGCAGGGGCAGGGGGGTGAAGAAGGGGCCCGTGGAGGCAGAAGAAAGAGACAAGCAGTTAACACAGAGCCTAGACTGGTGTGCCCAGGGCAGCTGGAGAATTACAGCAGCTTTTAAACCTCATGCAGCGGGTACATACAGGTGGCACTTACAAGGGGTACTTCGCACGTATTATTTCATTGACTCCTCAATAGTTAAGTTTCCCTAGAAGGGGAGCTATTATGACCACGTTTATGGATGAGGAAACTGAAGCTCAGAGAGGGCAAGCAACTTGCTCGAGATCACACAGCCTGGAAGTGGCAGAGGCAGGACTCGAATCCAGGTTTCTGTGTCCTGGAAGAAGGTGGGAGCTCATGACTGATGGAGAATGCCAAGAATGATGCCCCAGGTGCCCCTCGGCTAGTGGGGTCTGGACACCTCTGGTTGGAGCCCTTCCCTGTTCCCTTCCCCTCCCCCCACAGCATGCGGAAGATTCTGCTGTCAGTCATGGAGCTGGCAAGTCATAACTCACACTATGCTGAAGTCTACGGGATCCGAGCAACAGTGACAAGTGACCCTGTACAAGACGGGCGATTTACCAGGTTTAATTTGATGGCCACATAAACCATCCAACACACAACAAGGGAATGAAAAGGCTGCCTGGCACGCGGGCAATTAAAAGGCTCCGAGCGAGTGCTCTCTTCCTCCCACCCCCAGGCCCCGCCCTGCTTTCCTGGAGCAGAGGGCTCCGTGTGCGTCTGGCTTTGGGGAGGGGGCTGGCCTTGGGGAGGGGGCGGCAGGGGAGACTGGAGTCAAGATGAATGAGCCTGTAGACAGGGGAACGGAAAGGCCTTGGGTCCCTGCCTCCCAGAGGCTTCTTGGTTATCCATCAGGCATCTCTGAAAGGTGCAATTTAGACTCTATTATGACGCGGGGGCCTCTGGAGGCTGAGGGCTGTGGCCATGAGCAGACCGGGCACCAGGAACGGATGTCCATGCCAGAGAACGCGGGGGCTGGCCTTGGCGTTGACCTGAACAAGTCTGCCCCCTGCTCGGGGCACTGGTCCGGAATGGCCGAGCCCAGAGGCCACCCACATCCCTTGTGCCAGGACTCAGCGGCTGGTAGACCAGAGAGGGTGTGTGACCCCTGGCCAGATGGCAGAGGCTCCTGGGCTCAGACTTGACCCCCGAGACCAAGGCAAGGTGGCCTTTGAGCAGGCCTGTGCTTTCCTGTCCCCAGCACCTGCCCTGGCCCTGCCTCTGCTCATAAGAAGCTTGAGATGGGACCTCCAGGCTCCATAACCTTTGTGACTCTGGCTCTGTGCAGAGAAAGGGACAGAGGTGCTGCTGGCAACCTGGGCTGGCTGTGATCTCGGATGGGCCCCTTACCTATCTGAGTCCCAGGCTGCTCAGCTGTAGAATGAGACCGAGGGTCTGTGTGTGTGTGACAGGCGGGCACAGGAAAATGTGTGCCTGTGAAGCGGGGTGCGTGAGGCCTGGCTTTATCCCTGTCCTCTGAAGCCTGGTGCGTCCGGGTCTGTGCGACCGTGCCCATCCCAGTCCTGGATGTAATGAGAGGGGAGTGAGTCAGTGATCGTATAAGGGCCGGGCAGCTCCACCCGGATTTTACAGGGTGACTCTCGTGCCGCTGAGGGGAGGGGGGGCTGGCGAGCATGTTGCAAGGCTCTGGCTGGGGGAGGAGAGGAGAGGAGTGGCCAGGGCTACCTGGTTAGGGAAACAAAGACGACAGCCAAGTGTACGGAGAGCAGGGAGCTCTGAGTGCGAGGGCGGGGTGCGAGTGGGCTCATGACCCATAGCCTGGGCTGGGGCCAAGCTCCGAGGGAGCGGTCAGCAATAAGTAGGCAAGTGTCCTCGGCCCCTGAGGCCGGTGGGCGCTGGTGGGAGGGGGCTTGAGCTGGCTTAGGGGGCCCAGAGTGTTGGGCACAGTCCCATCAGCCCCCTTTCTCCTGGCTTCTGGCAGAACCTCGTCCCCCTCTGACTCTGTGTGCAGGCCCCGTGCGCCCTTCCCCCTTGCCCTCACTTGCTCCAGCCAGGGGTCCTCAGCTGGCTCTCAACCTGCCTTGGGTCCACCTCATGGACAAAGCTTCGTGCTGTAAACAGGCTCTGAGCAGGTTAGCGTGTTAACTGTGGGCAAAGCCTCAGCTCATTCCAGAAGGCCTTGGAGCAGCCCGGCCAGCTGGGCAAGGGCCCTGTAAACACAAAGGGGGCATGAGTGTGCGGGGGTGAGTGGCCGGGGGCATTCCCGCTTGGCTCAGTCCCTCTGCGCTCAGGTGGTCATGGATGCCAACCCACACCAGGCCCACCAGCCCACGGTCCCAGCCCTCGAGCACCCAAAGTTTAGTTAGGGACATGAAAACACTAGTCACCAAACAGTGTGACCCGCAGCCCACAGAGATGGGCACAAGATACTGCGCCGCGAGTCTAGTGGTCAAGACTCTGGCCTGTGACCCAGATGGCCCAGGGTCCTTCTCACCAGTTCTCAAGTGGTCTTAAATAAGTTAACATTTCTGAGTTTCCATTTTCTCATCTGTTATATGGAATAAGAAGGGCACTGATCTCAGGTTTGCTGGGAGAATTAAATGACTTAAACCTTTGTAAAGTTCTAGGTGAGGTCTTTATTACAGTGTGAGCTACTGTCCCACCAGAAGGAATCCCAAGGAGTTAGAACAGGGACTGGCACATGGTGGGTGCTCAATAAAGATCTGTTGGATGGCTGGATGGACGGATGCATGAATGGATGAGTGAGTGGGTGGGTGGATGGATGGATGGATAGGTAAATAGATGGGTGGGCAGATGGATGAATGCATGGATAGATGTATGGGTGAGTGGGTGGGTAGGTGGGTGGATGGATGGATGGATGGATGGATGAATGGGTGGGTGGATGGATGAGTGGATTGGTGGGTGGATGGATGGATGGATAGGTGGATGGATGAGTGGGTGGATGGATGGATAGGTGAGTGGGTAGATGGGTGGATGGATGGATGGATGAGTGGGTGGGTGGATGGATGAGTGGATGGGAGAGTGGTTGGGTGGATGGGTAGGTAAAAAGGTGAGTGGATGGATGGATGGATGGATGTGTGGGTGGGTAAATGGTTGGTTGGGTAGATGAATGGACAGATGGATGGATGGATGGATAGATGGATGGGTGAATGGGTAGATGGATGGGTGGGTGGATGGATGGATGAGTGGGTGGGTAGATGGGAGAGTGGTTGGGTGGATGGGTAGGTAAAGAGGTAAGTGAATGGATGGATGGGTGGGTGGGTAAATGGCTGGTTGGGTGGATGGATGGATGGATGGATGGATGGATGGATGGGTGGATGGATGGATGGGTGGGTGGGTAAATGGTTGGTTGGGTGGATGAAAGGACAGATGGGTGGATGGATGGATGGATGGATGGGTAGGTGAGTAGATGGATGGGTGGATGGATGGATGGATGGATGGAATAAATATGCGGGTGGATGGGTGGATGGATGGGTGGGTGGGTGAATGAGTGGGTGGAGCAGAGGAAAGCTCTTTCTGGCATCAGGAAGACCTAACAGAGGAGGGAACATTTGAGCCGGGTCCTGAAGAGTGAAGGAAGAGCAGTTTGCTAGATGGAGAGGAGCAGTCTAGGAATAGAGAGGGACAGAGAAGGGAGAGAAATGGAGACGCTTGGTCCCTGGGGCACAGGAGTGGGGTCCCCACTGACCCATTTGGTGAGGGGGGTCCCAATTCTGCTCTGCACACCAGGGCCGCCCTCCAGGCTGACCTCAGCTCAGACTCCCAGAGGCCGTCGTGTCCCAGCACTGAAAAGCCTTCGTGAACCTAGTTATACAGCAGACCTTTGCCAGCTGCATGAAGACAGCTTTCCCTCTGAGGCTGAAAGATAATTTCTCTTTAATTGATTTTTTTACCACTATGAACAGTAAAATAGTGTGAGAAAGTCCTATGCTGCAATTTTTCCATTTGTGAAAAACGAAATTACACCTTGCAGACAATTCCCTCAGAGCATGAATCCCTCCCTCCTTTTATTTGTCTCATTTCTTTAAATGCAAGAAAACAGATATAGGGTTTTTTTTCAAAATAGCTGAAAGTTTTGTGATCTGGGAAGGGGGCAAAGTGTGGAATAATTTCCCACACAACACAGAACGCAGAGCTAGAAGGGCACCTCTGATGGCAAGAGATTTCTGTAAATACACGAGACAGCAGTTCTGTTGACACCTCATTCTTCTGTCTATAACACGCAGGAGCGACAAACAGGACATATTGTTTTAACACCAGACAGTGAAGCTCCTTGCTCTCCACCGCTCACCAGTGACGACGCTGGCAGCTTCTCTTCTGCAGGTTCTAGTGACGCCTCCCTTTTGAGCTCGCAGGCCTCCCCGAGACAAGCTTTCCCTTCAAACCCTGGGTCTGAGCCAGAGAGGGACGCGTGGCCCTCGTTCCAGTGAGAAACGGTGGCTCTGAATCCATAAAACACGCCCTAAATCCATCCCGTCAACATTGACCAGCCAGTCTTAGCGTTAGCCATAAAGACTGGCTTAGTGTGAAATCTTGAAAGAAGAGACCGAAACTTCGGCGTGACTCTCGCTACACTAACCTCCCCCGAGGCTCCCATCACCGTCCAGAGGGCACGGCAGCCTCTGTCTAATTCCCGGGCAGCTCTGCTCCCGATGGGATTAGCCAGGTGTCATTAGAGCCCGACCTCACCCGAGTGATCACCAGTGGTGTAAACCTGGCACAAGAAGGGCCGTGTGCACGAGCCTCAAGGGTTGACCTCTGCCCTGTGGCCCCGACTGTGGCCACCCCTTGGTGGCAGGCGGGGTGCACCTCCACTCGCTCTCACCACATGTGTCTTGTGCTCCTTGTAGGTGTTGAGGCTCCAAGTCAGGTGGGGCCGGGCTCCCCCAGCCTTCCACCATGGTGGTGGCACATCCCGCTGCCACCGCCACCGCCACGCCCGCTGCCACGGTCACGGCCACCGTCGTGATGACCACGGCCACCATGGACCTGCGGGACTGGCTGTTCCTGTGCTACGGGCTCATCGCCTTCCTGACGGAGGTCATCGACAGCACCACCTGCCCCTCAGTGTGCCGCTGTGACAACGGCTTCATCTACTGCAACGACCGGGGGCTCACCTCCATCCCCGCCGACATCCCCGACGACGCCACCACCCTCTACCTGCAGAACAACCAGATCAACAACGCCGGCATCCCCCAGGACCTCAAGACCAAGGTCAACGTGCAGGTCATCTACCTGTACGAGAACGACCTGGACGAGTTCCCCGTCAACCTGCCCCGCTCCTTGCGGGAGCTGCACCTGCAGGACAACAATGTGCGCACCATCGCCAGGGACTCGCTGGCCCGCATCCCGCTGCTGGAGAAGCTGCACCTGGACGACAACTCCGTGTCCACCGTCAGCATCGAGGAGGACGCCTTCGCCGACAGCAGGCGGCTCAAGCTGCTCTTCCTGAGCCGTAACCACCTGAGCAGCATCCCCTCGGGGCTGCCCCGCACGCTGGAGGAGCTGCGGCTGGATGACAACCGCATCTCCACCATCCCGCTGAACGCCTTCAAGGGCCTCAGCAGCCTGCGGCGCCTGGTGCTCGACGGTAACCTGCTGGCCAACCAGCGCATCGCGGACGACACCTTCAGCCGCCTGGAGAACCTCACGGAGCTCTCGCTGGTGCGCAACTCGCTGGCCGCCCCGCCGCTCAACCTGCCCAGCGCCCACCTGCAGAAGCTCTACCTGCAGGACAACGCCATCAGCCATGTCCCCTCCAACACGCTGGCCAAGATGCGCGAGCTGGAGCGCCTGGACCTGTCCAACAACAACCTCACCACGCTGCCCCGCGGCCTGTTCGACGACCTGGAGAACCTGGCCCAGCTGCTGCTCCGGAACAACCCCTGGTTCTGCGGCTGCAACCTCATGTGGCTGCGGGACTGGGTGAAGGCCCGGGCGGCCGTGGTCAACGTGCGAGGCCTCATGTGCCAGGGCCCCGAGAAGGTCCGGGGCATGGCCATCAAGGACATCACCAGCGAGATGGACGAGTGCTTCGAGACAGGGTCCCAGGGAGGTGCGGCCAACGCGGCCGCCAAGACCACGGCCAGCAACCACGCCTCCGCCACCACACCCCAGGGCTCGCTCTTCACCCTCAAGGCCAAGAGGCCGGGCCTGCGCCTCCCCGACTCCAACCTTGACTACCCCATGGCCACGGGCGACGGGGCCAAGACCCTAGTCATCCACGTGAAGCCGCTGACGGCGGACTCTATCCGCATCACGTGGAAGGCCACACTCCCCGCCTCCTCCTTCCGGCTCAGCTGGCTGCGCCTGGGTCACAGCCCAGCCGTGGGCTCCATCACGGAGACCCTGGTGCAGGGGGACAAGACAGAGTACCTGCTGACGGCCCTGGAGCCCAAGTCCACCTATATCATCTGCATGGTCACCATGGAGACCGGCAACACCTACGTGGCCGATGAGACGCCCGTGTGTGCCAAGGCAGAGACAGCTGACAGCTACAGCCCCACCACCACGCTCAACCAGGAGCAGAATGTGGACCCCATGGCAGGCCTGCCCCTGGCTGGCATCATCGGGGGCGCCGTGGCCCTCGTCTTCCTCTTCCTAGTCCTGGGGGCCATCTGCTGGCACGTGCACCGGGCCGGCGAACTGCTGACCCAGGAGCGGGCCTACAACCGGGGCAGCCGGAAAAAGGACGACTACATGGAGTCGGGGACCAAGAAGGATAACTCCATCCTGGAAATCCGCGGCCCCGGGCTGCAAATGCTGCCCATCAACCCTTACCGCGCCAAAGAGGAGTACGTGGTCCATACCATCTTCCCCTCCAACGGCAGCAGCCTCTGCAAGGGCACGCACACCATCGGCTACGGCACCACGCGGGGCTACCGGGACGGCGGCATCCCCGACATAGACTACTCCTACACTTGATGCCAGCCTCCTGGGCCGCCCCCGCCCCAGCTCCCGCTGTCCTCCTGGTGTGGTGACGACATGGCTCTGCCCAGCCTGCTGCCATCCGACAGAGCGAGGAAAAGAATTTCCACGATGACTTTCCCAGCAGAAAGCAAAGTTTGGGGAGGGTTGACGATTTTGTAGAACACAGCGATGAAAAAAAAATTTTTTTTTAAAGAATAAAAGGCAGGAGGGGGATTTGACGCAGCTGAAGACATAATTTATATGGAACTATGCCAGTTGAGGGGGGGGAAACTAAAAAGAATATTGCAGGAAGGGTTGGGCCAGGGTTTTTTCCCTGAACTGGAAAGATATTACCTGTACCACGGCTGTGTGCGCCTCTTGCTCTGTTCAGGGCCGGCACAAAAGAACCGTCACAGAGAAGCAGCCACCACACGAAGCCCCCAGGCAGCATTCTCGCTGCCGGCTGCTCGCTGGCGACGACTGATGGAAGGTTTTCAGTCTCCTCACAAAGGAGAAGGGGAAGAAAAGATCTTTTGCTATGGAGATGCTGTCCTGAAACCTCTTCCCTGGTTCTTTCCATCTCATTTCCCTTACAGATTTGCAGAAGTATCACGTCTTTCAATGCGTTCTTTGAACAATGATGTAGTCGATTAAAAAACACTCTTTCTTTCTCCTATCCTGAAACTCTCTCCGATTCCATGCACCGTACTCCGTGGAAGCTCTGGGGGGCGCGGTGGCTTTCCCAGCCGCTGGGATGTGTATCTATCTACCTGTCTATCTCCACGACGCGTCTCTAAATACAGATGGGTAGATAGAGCCACATACACGGTCCTCACAGTACCTCTTGGGTCAGTTCCTACAATTTCCTGAGACTAATAGAGTCGCGAAACCGTTGCTTTCTCCTAGAAATCATTGAGTAAGTAGACAAGGTGTGTTTGGGATGGGAGTGGGGCGGGGGGTGATGCTGTTCCTACAGGTGGAAGCTTGTCTGTCCTGGACGGGTGGCTAGGGAGAGACCTTGGGTAGGGGATGCTTTTAGTCCGATCCGATCTCAGGTTGGCCAAAGCTGGGCTGCGCTCCTTTCTGATCTAGAGCAAAGCTTTCTTTGACCGCTGGTGTCCTCGTCTCTCTCTCCCCCACACACAGATGCCATCAAATCCATAGCTACTTTCTGAGCATCTACTCTGGGCTCTGTGCTTCCTCCTGGGACAGGTTATTGGCACAGGGATGGGTTTTATACATATATATATATATATATATATATATATATCAGCTGATTAGACCTAATGGTTTCCATGGCTGCTCAAACAAAGCCCAGAAAAGACATAAAAATTCTCAGAAACATCCTGGGAGACAGCATCCCCCAAATGCAGAACACCCAGCCGTGCCCGCCCCGGGAGCTCTGCTCTGGAGAGGGAAGCCTGGATCACTCTCCAAAAATACCAGCCGCCAAAAGGATGCTGACCGGGCCGTCAGAAGAGTTAAGATTTCATTTCCTCCCTCTGGAATCAACGTCGCCATCATTTATCAACCGACAGTGCAGTGTGGCGGGCCATGAGATTACAACAATGGAGAAATAATGACAGCAAACCTGGAAAGAAGAGAGGAGCGGGGCCCAGGGTCTGATCTCTCCCGCGTCCCAGCCCTCGGGGAACTCGAGTCACCGGCTGTCAACATGCCACTTGTCCTGCACCGGGGAAGAGCCATGTCAAAGGGGAGAGGCTGGTCTGAGAGCAGGGAGGATGAGAAGGGGTCCGGCTCCTGGCGGGGGCGTTTTCAAAAGGCCTCGACCGCTTTGACAAAAGCCAAAGGCAGGAAGACGAGACTGAACAGCAGTCACAGGGCTGCCGTGACAGGCCCCGGGGCCGGCCGCTTGCAGGACATGAAACGATGCTACTGGTCACAGTGAAGCAGCAGAGGTTGAAAGGGATGGACATAACAGCTGTGTGAGAGGTGGAGACGAGGTGCGGCCCCCATCGCCAGGCCCAACAGATGCTCCCACCAAATGAGGGTTCCAACTCCCCAGCCCCGGGAGAGGCTGAGGGGCACAGGCACATTTCATGCTAAAATAAGCCTTTTTTCCCTTTTCCCACTTGAATCATTTTCTCATACAGTGAGGTCAGGAGAGAAATTTTTCCAAGCCTTAATCTCACGGCTGCATAAAGGTCGCCGTCCTTCGGCCTGCAGCACCCCCAGACACAGGCCCGTTTCAGCAGCTCAGGCTGGAGCAGGGGGCCCCACTGGGCGCGTCCGGGAGGAGAGGGTGCACGAGGATGCGGGGCACTGGCCAGGGGACAGAAGTGCAAGATCTCTGCTGTTTCTGAAATGAGGTCCCCTCCCTGAAAGTACCCCTCCTGCCTCTGCCAGTGTCCCTGCCTCCCCACTGCTGGCCCCCAAGTCCCTGCTACCAATGTGCTGGGTCCCACATCTCACTTAAGGTCCTCTTTTTCCTGAGCCAGGCGGGATTTCAGATCATCCCTTAGAGGCTAGGAAGGCATTTGGGGAACAGCAAGTGGCCCCGTACAGTGAGACCCATACAGTGGGGGCTGCAGACAGGGTGGGGGACCCTAAGAGCCAGCCTGTGCCAGCAACACCCTCCAAGACCAGGCCGGGATGATGGACTTCCCTCCCCTGTAGCACAAAGCAGACCCAGGCCCACCTGGGCCTGAGGACCACCGGGGTCTCCCACTCCCAGCTCTCGCACTGGCGGAGTTCAGGCAGGGGCGCACCACTGGCTGGAGGCCTCGGTGCAGGCATCCGTCCTCCCACCAGTGTAAGTGCCGAAGATGGTGGAGACTCGGCCCAGCCAGGGCCTGGGACCTGCTCTCATCTTTTCTGCCCTCAGCCTCCCGACATCTTCCCAGCGTCCCTTCTGAGAGCGGGACCCTGAATGTCTGCTGCCTCACGTTCCCCCATGCCAGGGGGGAGGCCTGAAGCCAGGTCCACTCTGAAACCCCGTGCCCTCCTGGTCCAACTCCTCCGAGCTGGCCATGCAACGCAAGAGAGACGATGTTCCAAGCGCCCATCCTCCCCCACCCAGGGCCCGTGAGGACATGTCCAAGGCCTGGGCCACCACTGCTGTCTAGAGTCTTCCTTCTGTGGGTGGCCGACCTGACCCGCGCAGCCTCTAAGTAGCCAGAACAACCTCAGTGGCCTCAGCGTTGATGCGCGTATTTTATGGCATTTAAGGCGGATTTCAAGTTGAAAAAAAAAAAGAAAAGCCCACGATGCTTCTTTGGTTAAGTGGTTTACCCTTCGTGGTAATTAGATGTAGTGATTGGAATCTCTTTTCTATTACATGGCAATTTTCCTTTAAATTTCTCCTAAATAAAAAAAAAGGAGGAGAAGGCCGGGAAGATGAGGAGGCAGCAGGGCCAGGCGAGTCATTTGCATTTTGCGAATGAGGCCTCTGTAAGCTCAGCTCGGGCGTGGGGCCGACGTATGGAATGCTTAAGAGATTACTAAGAATAAAATCTATTAATTAGTCATACTCAATTCCGCAAACATGACGTGCATCAAAAGCTTCTTTTCTTCCCTCTTCTCCTTCCTCTTCCTGCAGCCTCCCGAGGAGGCCTCCATCTTCTAGATTGGCTCCGGCTTCCTGGACCGCCTCCGCGATAACATGGCAGCTCACGGCTAACTAGGGGGCCTCCCCACCCAGGGCAGGGATGCTTGTGGGCAGGAGCTGGGGTACCGGGAGGTGTAAAGTCGGGGTGGGCTGAGGTGGGGTCTAGCTTCATCCAGAAAAGCTGGGTGCTTCAGAGGCCAAGTAGGGGCTCCTCCCCTCCACTGATTCTGGAAAGTTCTAGTTGTCCAAGGCAGTGATGGAGGGCCCGAGCAGGAGGGATAGGCCAGGTGAGAGATCCCTGAGGGGGCTGCCTGGGGCCTGGAGAAGGGGCCAGGCAGCGTGCCCGGGACTGCATCGGAGCCTCCCTCCTTCAGCCCCGGGCAGCCAAGGAGCGAGGGGGGGACGCTGCCACCCCCCCACCCCCGGCCGATGGCAGCTCCAGTCCCCAAGCCAACCCAGTCCACTCCAGAGACCTGCTTCCTGCTGAACACGCCAGGGAGAAGCACAGGGCTGCTGAGCTTCGCGCTTATGAAAAATACAACGCGGAAAATTGGATGCAGCAGACGGAGCAATGGGGCTGGGATGGCAGCCGGGAGGGAGCTGCTGCGTTGCTGGAAGGAAGGGCCTCGGGGCGCATGGTGGCCTGTGCCCCCAAGGGCCAGGACACGGCCGGGGTCAGCTGTGGGCATCAGCTGTGGGCGTCCCACGCGCCTGTGTCCCCTCCCCGCACTGAAATCGGTGCAGGTGAGGGGCCGCGATGCCTGGTGCTGGATCGGTGCCAGGGCGAGCGCTAAGGAGCAATGCACAGCCCTGCACAGGCTTCCAGAATGCAGACAGGAGGCATCTTTTTTCTTAAAAAGGGATAAAAAGGCTCAAAAATGCAAATCATTACCGTTTACAACCAAATGAATCTGCTAAATTGATTAAGAGAGATTAAACTCCTTGGAGGTGAAGGGAAAGGGGGATTTTTTTGCATTTTATGGACCTGCCCCTGCGGCTGTGTGCAAAGCAGGGATTTTTCCGGGCCTAGCTAAGGGCTGCCCCTTTGCAGCTCCGGGGGTGGCTGGGGGTCTGCAAGGGCCCACACTACGCGGGCCCAAGACCTTGGGGATATGCTGGGTTTCACGGAGCCTGGGCCCACATGGGTCATTCAGAAGCTGTGCCAGACCCCAGCAGAGACTCTGCCCCTGCCCTCCAGATTGCATCTACCTTCAGGGGTGAAAAGTGAGGGAGAGTGGCTGATCCAGCCACTTAGAGAGTAGGACTCTAGAGCCATGAGCTTTTCTGCTTCCTTTCTGTTCCAGGGTGGGTCTGTCTCTGATCCGTTCTCTGCAGCCAGTGGAAGGGGAGTGGGGCCAACTGTAAAGGGAAAATTGAAGATCAGGGAAGAGAAACTCTGGCCCAGCAAAGAAATCAGACAGTGAGCTCTCCGTCACTGGGAGCATTCAAGCACTTGATAGGAATGTGGCAGATATTTTCCTGCCTGGCTCTTTGACTAGAAGATCCTTGTCCCCACCCCTACCTTATCATCCCCCAGGGCCCTGTAAGGAAGGTATCAAGAGGTGTTCACTGTGCTGCTCAAAATGACCATTGTCCCCTGAAAACCCCAGGTCAGGGCTGTCCTGCAGCCAGCCCGCCCGGCCCCGTCATAGAGCTGCTTGTGCCACCAGGGATGCTGCAGAATTCCCATCCTCGGTGTCGACACCAGAAGTGCAGACATGCACCACTCCATGCCGGAGTCCAGACAGGCAGTTCACAGGGTGACGCGCCCCCTGTGGCTGGCTGGCCTGCAGCTCCGGGTCCCAGGCTGCTACCCCCGGACCTGTTCTGGGTGCCAGGGCACCTGCCCCGCTGAGCATTCTCCACCGTCCCCACTGGCTGCTTTTCCAACTCAACACACTCGAAGCTGCCGGCTCAGTCCAGCCAGCCAGGCTGGCGGCTGCCTGGGGCACTTTTCACTCCACGTTTTTAAGCATTTACCATTTCTTTTGAAATGTTCCAAGTACTTGCCTGAAATATCCACATTTGCTTCTTTAAAAACACACAGAAAGATTCCCGAGGCTCCTGACTCCCCCCTTCCTTTACTTCCCCCTCCTTTTGCATTTTAATATACTGTTTTTCTCTGGTTTGGGAAATTCCACTATTGCTGGGGTCAGGCCCGCTTTCTCACCGTAAGTGGGATTTGCAGGTGTGCCCAAGACCCCCGATGCGACAGGGGCAAAGCCCGCCTTTTCTCCGCATCCTGAGAGAGTCCTTGCAGGAAGGTCTTTGCTGTCACCTGGTGCCCCTAAATCTTTTTTACAGCTGTCAGCATGGACGGCTGCTCAGGCAAGATGCCAGGTCCCTGTGCTCCTCCGTGCCGGGTCACTGCGGCCCAGTCCAGCGCACGGGGCTGCTCCATCTCTTCTCCAGCCCTCCTCTCACTTCCTCGTCCTCCTCACCTGCCGTCTGCCCCCCGGGGCTCGGGGCAGAGGGCCCAGGCGGCCGTGTTGGCAGTAGCCTTCCTCTCGTCCTGCACCTGCCCCGCTGGCAGCTTTTCCTCTCAGAAGCATCTCCCTCTGCCCTCCTTGGACCCCCCCCCCCCGATCACCAGCTGTGAGCCTGATGGGGAAATCCAGCCACTTGGTGAGATCTGGCGGCTGGCCTGGGTGACTCGGTTTCCCCTCTCCGAGCGAGCCTCAAGTTGGGGCCAAGGAGGGGAGAGAACTGGGTGTCCCACTTTGTCTGACACTCCCATCGAGAGTCCCTGCACCCTGAGCCACCCACCTAGAGGAACTAACCAGGCTTTCTCTTCAAGACAGAGAAAAACAGATGTGACATGAGTCGACAATCAAAGCCACAGGGGACACGGGGCTGCCACACCCTCATCTCCCTGGAGCTGGGCAGTCCAGGGCTCCTGTCACCTGCCCTGGGCGGACATGCTTGCAGTGTGTCCTGGAGACTACCCACCTCTGGCTGGTCTGGTTTCTGAGAGGTTCTGGGTACCCAGGAGGAAGACGCAAAACCCTGAAACTAGCCTTAGATTTTTTACCCGACCCAGCACACCACCTGCCAGCAGGCCAGCGGCCCCAGCTGAGAAGCCCGCCCAGCGTCCAGGGCCGGGCGCCAGTCTGCAGGATGGGGGGCATCTTTGGCTGGAGGACCCTGGTACCTTCCAGCTCATGCAGAGAGGCTGAGAGCCGTGGGGAGGAGGCTGAACAGCCCAGCATTTGAGGTTTGTCATCCGAGAGGGAGAGAAGCGGGAGAGAGACGGTGTTGAAGGCTGGGGGAGGCTGCGGGGTTGCGAACACAGGCGAGCCAGAGGGATGGTGCGGTTCCGCTGGCTGGAGCGGATGCCCGCTAATTACGAATGTCGAGAGGCAGGTATGAACACGGAGGCAAAGGAAAAAAGTGAACTAAGAGAAACCCCACGCAGAAGCACTGCAGCGTGGATGTTTTTTAAGAGCCGCCAACAGCAATTCCCCTCCTCGACGATCAAAGGTTATTTGTATCTCTTTTGGTATCTTAAAATGTTATGGAATCACCCAGCACTTCACTCAGTGTAATCCACTCCCGGTGGTCTGAGGAGGAGGACGCCGGGAGGGGTCCTTGGCCAGACCCTGGAGAATGGGGTGGGTCCCTCTGCTACAGAAGGCAGGACGCCTGGCCAGCTGATGGCATGGGGTGGGCGGGCCTGGTCTCTCGCAAACCTGTGACCAAGGTCCCATCTGCCCTCCGAGGGACCCCTGCCTGGGCATCCCCGGCTTCCCCTGTGGTCCTGCCCTTCCTCTCCTGCAGAATCAGCCCCATGGGGCCGCTCGGCCACACGTTCCTTGTCTTTTTCCTTTGTCTCCGAAGGGCAAAGCACCCTCGGGGGTCTGAGTGATGGGACCGCCCCCGCTGCTGCCCGCTGCCCTCCGAGACCCGGCTGGCTGACCCGGCCTGGCCCCGGGCCCGCCTGCCTCATTCCCAGCCTCACCACTAGATGAAAGTTTCTGGAAACCCGAGACACACAAACACCCACCACAACGACAACACAACCAAAGTGCTCTGCAAACCGCCCTTTGGCCTCCTTCTTGTAGGTGCCTTGAAACTTCAATGTCGAGATGAATGTGATGAACTCTTTGGTCCTATTTTCTGTTTGTCTGTTTTCATAGAAAATGTCCAAGTCCACTTGCCTTGTTCTTTCTTGAAATAAATAGAAAGATTTAACTTTTACAGTCATCTCGGCTGCTGACTCCCAGCTTGGCGGCCCAGCGTGCCAGGGGCCAGGTGTCTGTCACACACATAGTCCTGGCTGCCACACCCCCTCCCCAGGCTTCGCCCCCAAGGTCAGCTCTGCTGTGGGGTCCACAGGCACAGAGGTGGTGGCCGGGCGGGATGGAGAGAGACGCCGGGGTTAGGATGTTCCCTGGGGCACCATTGGAACCAAATAAAGATTCTGCTATAGGATGGAGAAGGGACCCCTGACACCATCCCACAGGCCCCGGGGAAGGCGGACCAGCCAAAGGCAGACTCTACGAGGGTCTCCACGTGCAGATGGATTAAAAGGAGCTGTGGATTATCCCATAAGAGGCTCCAGCGACCACGTGAGCACCCAGATAAGGCTGGGTCTGTGTGAGTGTTGGGGATGCGAGCTATTCCTCTGCCCGGTGACACTCGCCTGGGTCTCCCCGCCCCAGACACCCCTTGTCCCCTAGCCACACCCACTGCATTCACAACTCTCTGTGCCTTATTTGATATCTCACACCCCAAAGACGGGGAGAAAGGAAAAAAAATTTATTTTCCATGAGAACAATAGCAGTTTCTGCTAAATTTAACATAAAATAAGAACTCATTACTTCTGCCTTAGATCTGATTGCACGTCTGGATATGGGTTAATGAGTTTTTTCCTTACATTCTAAGGAAGCAAAGTTATTTCTCGACATGCATTGGTGGCCCAGCTGGGGTGACACGGTGCACTCTGTCCCCACAGGCGCCCCTCTGCCCCCTCATCTTCTCTCATCTTCCCCTCCCACACCCCTGGGGGCAGGAGCCAGCCCAAAGAGGCCATTCCAATGAGCAGCACATGATGTGGCCTTTGGGAAAGGACCGAGTCTGTTTCTCTGACTCTCCCTAGGGCCCAGCGCACAGTCGGTGCTCAGGAGGGTGCCCCACTCTTTCTCGCCCGTTCTCCAGGGCTGCCAAGTGATCTTTCTACAACACGGCCAGCCAGCCAGTCATAGGATATTTACTGATAGCCTACTATGTCCTGGGGCTGGGGCTGAGGTGTCCCTCCTGCCTGGTGGAGGGAGAGGGAGGAAGACTCATGAGAAAGAGGGGGCCCTGCCCAGGTCGGGGGGGTGGGGAGGCTCTCTGAGGAGCTGTGTTTCCACTGAGGACGTTTCCGAGGATGAGGAGAGGAAAGAAGAGGGCCTGAGGCAGCAGGCAAGGAGGCAAGTCCGATCCTGTGCCTCCCTCTGGAAGGTTCCGCTTCCTTCAGGAGCACAAGACCCATCTGCTGGCCCAGCCTCTGGCCACACTACATACAGTTGATTGTCCAGGAGGCCCTGCCCTATCTCAGGCTCCGGGTCTCCAGATTTCTTGGTCAGGATGCCCTTGAAGGCCCTGGAAGGTTCAACTCAGGCACCACCTCTGGAGAGGCCACCCCTCCTGCCCCACCCTGGGCCCCACCCCTCTGCTGGTTTCTCACCTGCTCAGGTAGCTTGCTCCAGTGCCTTCCTGGGGCCCCTGGCTGACAGGTCTCGCCTGCCACCCCTTCAGGTCCCCAGAAGGCTCTGGTCTGGCGTGCTGAGGCCCCCATAAACGTGCACTGGAGGAGTGAGTGAATAAACACCAGTAAATCGACCAACCAGTCCATCAATTCATCCAATGTTGGGTCCAAGGAGGACGACTTTCCAAGAGCAGCAGCCCTTGGCAGCCCCAGCATCCTGGTCATCGAGACACTCCTACGTCTCCCTCATCCTCTCCCAAGGGCAGGGGGGTGCGGGTGGGGGATGCGGCACGGGCAGGCCTGCCCCCAGCTCGTCTCCCCCTCCACACGCTGGCAGCAGCACCACCAACCAGGTACCCGCCCGGCTCTCTCCAAGCCAGGGCAGGAGGGCAGGGTTCCCAAACTGTCTTCCTCGGCCCCTCGAGCTAATAGAGATCATGCCAGGAAGGGTTCACAGTCACATGTGTTTGAGAACCACTGGGTTAATGCCACTGCTGTCCTAGAAGGCTCCTCAGGCAGGGCCTTGGAGTCCCCTGGAACTGAGTTAGACCCACAGGCTCCACCACTTACTCCCTGAGCCTCAGTTTCCACTTCTACGGAATGCATGCGTGATAATAACTCACTGCTATTATTTTTACCATCGTGACAGCATCGACCCTGCTGATGTGTGCTGGGGCCTCCGTGGAGGGTGTGCAATGCTGAGTTTTCCTTCTATTGTCCAGGAAGTGCAGGCTCCCATCCTTGGCACACCCCCTGGGATTTATCCAGCGTCCCTGGCCCCAGGCACAGAGCCACACACTAAGCTGGCCAGCATTTCTTGCAAGGAGGCCCGGTGTCTCAGCAGAATCCTCAGGGCAGGAAGCAAAGTGTCCTCAGGTCTGGCACAGAGGAGAGGCATCCGAACAGGATGGGAGTTGTTCCCCAAACCCTCTGGACCACACCCCAGGTCTGTGGCCCGCTCTCCGAAACCTGCTAGAGAAGGTCTCAGGCTGACCCCAGCTTTTGGCTTCAGGAGGACAGGGGGTGGGGAGGGGGGCATCTCAGGTTTTAATAAGTGCCCAAGGGGGTTGGAGGCTCAGACAGGGTTCGGCCCCATAGGAGGGAATCACCAGGACCCCAGAGGAGGTACGGGGGATCTGTACTTCAGGTCAATGGAAAGAAGACCTTCCAAATGTAACTGACCTGAAAAGGACTAGGTGGCCTGAGCCACCTAGTAAGCTCCCTGTCCTCACAAGAGAGCAAGTAGAGTTGCTGGTCCCTCAAGGAGGAGTGAGTTCTGGGTGGTAGAGGGGACCGACTGACCTTGAAGCACTCCCACCTCCCTACCATGCCTTCAGATAGACCCCAAAATATGGGGTGGTCTCCCCACAAACCCGGGATCCCCCCGCTCCAGCACCTGCCATGCTCCATTCCAGCCAAGCAGCTTCTGGCCCTTTCTTTCCCAAAGAAATCTCAGGACTCACAGTTCACTGAGGTTATGGACAGGTGTGAAGTAAGCCCCCCGAATAGCTGCCCTGTGGCCAAGGGATACCCCAAGGCCGAGGGCCCCCGCTTCTTGTATCCAACGCCACCTGTCTGGCTAGACTCAGGACTAAAAGTTCCATTTGAAATGGGAGAAAGAATGAGTGACCGCTATCCCCTGTGCCTGGACTCTGCTCTTACCTAGCTACCACCGGGTTCCAGAAGCTTCTCTCCTCCTGCTCCCACTTCCCAGGAGCGGCCTCTGGCCTCACCAAGCATCCCAGAGAAGAGGCGACCAAACCCAGGAAGGGTCTGATACCCCAACCACACCCCACACCCAAGTTCTGGGGCCAATTCTTAGCATCCTGCTTAGGAGGTCCCAGAGGATCCGAGGTCACCCAGCCAGCCCCGACATGCTGCCTCAGTAGGCCTGGGTGGAGCTTGCTCCTCCCCTTCCAGGCGCCCAAAACAGAGTGCGCTCCCCACCCCGCACGCCGGCTGCCCCTCTTCCCTCCTCCACACCCCACGCCCTCTTCTCAGCACCTGTTTGCCCACCGGCCCGCCGCCCCCCTGTCCCCACCTCTGGACGACCCTCTCCTCCCGCGGCAAAGTAAATAGGCTCTCTCCAGCCACTAACTGACAGCACCAATGAAATCCCGTTGCTCCCCCCTCGGAGATTTACAGGGGAAGTGAAATCTTATTTGCACTGCTGCCAAGCCCGGGATGCGATGAAATTATGCCTCGAGAAGAGATGGCGGCTCCTCGCGGAAGCGGCTGCATCAGAGATGGGCTTATTAAAAGCCACAGTGGCCACATTTCAACCTGTTTCAGGTGTTAAGTAATTTACTGCCACCCAGAATTCAGTGGCAGGTTTTTATCATTTTGATTTCCGTGACGCAGGCAAGTGCCCCCGAGAGGTCCCTGCACAGGGAACCGCGGGTCTAAATGCTCCCTGCCTGCCCCCCCAGCACTGCAGAGGGACATGGGGAGCAGGGCTGGGGTGACAGCAGATGCCCCAACTCTCCCCAGGGTTACACTACTTGGCCACAGCCCAGAGCGACAGGAGGGCAGGCTCTAAGACCCCCACCCCACACTGGGGGGCCCTGTGATCCCCCCAAAGACCCTGCGGGCATTTTCTAAAGGCAGCAGAATTGTAAGCTCTGTGTGAGAGGACCTGATCACCAACCATATGATCAAGTCTTTATTGAGTGCCGACTGTATGCCAGGCCCTGCTCAGATGGGGGACACAGCAGCAAACGGGACCCCAAAGACCCCTGCCATAGTTCGGCTGGTAAGTGCTGAATAAATATTTGTGGCTGGTTGATTAAAATCTCCGAGAGGCAAACAAGCTCTTGAAAGAAAAGACGCCGGTGTGGGGAGCGCTGGGGGCAGGGGCAGGAAGGGAGAGCCCGCCTTACTGAGCATCTCCTGCTCGCCAGCCAGCCGGGGCCCAGCCCTCGAAGCAGGGACCTCCTTCCTGTGTCACAGACTCGTGCCTTTCACTGCTCTGGAGAACAGGGCGGTGAGGGGCCCACGCCCTGTCCTTCCCCTTCTCCGGCCTCCAAAACTCTTGGGGAATGCACAGCCTCCCTTTCACAGACAGCTAGGGACAGGGAGCCGTGCAGCCCACACGGTCACGCAGGCTCATGAAGGGCCCCGCGTCCTAGAACCTGGAGCCCCTTCTCAGCAGTGCTGGGCAGAGCGGTGACTGAGCCTCAGCTTTGGGGGGATTAGGCCTATTATGGAGGCTCCGGGGCTAATCCAACACCCCTTCTGACGCCCCTTTTCTCCACCTGTTTTCAGATACTCCAGGAAGACCAAGGGGAATCTTCAGAGTCCAGGCTGAGCCAAGAGCAGCAATTCTTTAATTAGCTTTCTCTTGGATCGGGGCCCTGGCGAATGGATTAGTCGTGGTGGGGCAGAAGAAAGGGACTGGAGCCCTCCTTAAAACTAAGATTACAAGCCCAGGGTGAGGGGCCAAGGGGCCGTCGCCAGGGACGGGCAGGTCCCCAAGCAGGCCCGCCCCCATCAGCGGCTCCCCAGGGCTGGCAGATGGAACCTGTCACCAGGAAGACACGGGAGATGTGCCCTTGGCGAGGCTGTGGTCCTCGGGAAGCTGGCACAGAGAGGCTCTTGGCACGTCCGGGCTATGCGCCCGGGTCTCCTAATGAATGTGCTTCCTTCCCATGCGGCCGCCCAGATCTGGAACTTTATAATTAGGGGGGATTTCCTAAAGGGGCGCCCATCTGTGAGAGGCAAGGCAGCATGGCCTGATGGTGCCAGGTGCCAGACATCTGTCACCAAGTTCCATCCACACTCATCCCCATTTTCAAGCAAGCAAACTGAGGCCCAGACCTGAGGAGCTTGCCCAAGGCCACGGTGAAAGTTAGCCCTGCAACCAGCTCTGTCGAGACTCCTCCCACGGCCCCGAGTCCTGGCCCATGAGGCCTACTGAGAAGGCCTGACTGGGGCTGTAAGCCTGGAGAGAAAGGCCCGGGTGAGCCCCCACCAGAGATCACCGCAGGGAAGTAGGCCTCCTCCAGGCAGCCTTCCCTGACAGCACCCTGGATTCCCCATCAAGGCACTTACGGCCTGTGCTGTAACCCTGCTGCCCCCATTATACACTTTCACACTCTCTGAATGAAGGGAGGAGGGCTGAGCCCACCCCAGACTGGGGGGCCAGAAAGAGAGGGGGCCAGCCTGGAGGAGGCCAGGCCTTGGGAGCAGGAGTCTGGGAAGGTGGGAGCCGAGAGAAGAGGCTGCCAGGGGTCCCAGGAGCTGAGCTCCAGGCTGCTGTCTCCCCCAGGCCCAGCTCTCCCGCTGGCCGGCTTTGCCCTGGGAAGCACACGAAGGGGGGCAGCGGGAGGAGGATTCAAGGACTCGGAGACCCAGATTCCCAGACCGGAGCCGTTTGAAGTACGACTTGTGCTCTCCCCCTGGAGCTCCGCATCAAAGGCAGCTTGGCTGTGGTCTGGCCACGCTGCGCTCTGCAGATAAGGGCAGCCCTCGTGGGGCAGGCACAGAAGGGGTGTCTGGGCCCCACATGAACAGCCTGCCACCGCCCCCAGCCTCCCTCCCGCCTCTGCTCTGGGTGCAGGAGGCCAAGCCCCCCCAGGGCACCTGCGTGGGATGCTCCACTCAGCACCCCCTTCCAGACCCTCCAGGCGGGCGTGCCCTCAGGGTCGGTCATTACAGGTGACTGTGCAGCTCCCGGGCGTGTCCCAGCTGCCTGAGCCCCATCTCCCTTGCTCCCCCTTGCAGCCCCAGCACTCAGCACCTGCTGAATGAATGAACAGAAGCTGAATGAATGACTGTGCTGTGGGGCATACAGGAGGGACTCCTAACCCAGGTCAGGGGAGGCTCCTGGAGGAGGTGACATCTAAGCTGGACCTGGAACATGACCGGAGTCAGCCAAGTGAACACAGAAGGAAGGGTGCTCCGGGCAGGGGGAAGGGCCCGTGCAAAGGCCGGGAGGTGGGAGAGAACACGCAGGGATGAGACCCAAAATCGTTCAGCCAGGCCGGAATGGAGAGGCTCACAGAGGAAACCACAAAGGGCAGGGGGGTGCCGGGGCCAGACAATGTGGGGGTGCCACGCAGGACGCCCAGAGAGCCAAGTCATGACTAGGGCAAGCTCTTCCCCAAATCTAGGATCCTAGGGATGTCAGAGGGTCAGGGCTGCGCGGTTCTGGAGGTCCCCATTTCCACTGTGGTCTTTATGACCACGCCCCCCCCCCCAAGTTGTGCAGCCCTGGCACCAGCCATGCGGTTCCAGAGAGCTGAAACCCAGAGGCGCCGCCGAGCAGCAGGAAACAGCGTCCGCCCCAGAAGAGGCCAGAAAGACCACGGCCACAGCCAAGGAAGCGTGCGGACCCCCAGCGTGACCCCCCGGGAGCATCTCCAGCGGCAGGCATGGCCGGGCAAGCAAGGGACACAGAGGTGGTGGAGGTGACCCTGCTGAGTCTTGCTGTGAGCAGACACGAGTTCTACACGTTTTCTGGCACAAAGCAGGTATTTCTAAGCACCTACTATGCGCCGGTTTGGTGCGAGCCCCTTGGGGGAACCCCGGGAAAGGGGCCATCTCGGTGGCTGCTGCCCCGCACGTGCGCATATGGATACTCCAGCCTCCGCCCCCCAGCGGTGAAGAAGGACATGTCTTATTTCCATGAGCCGCTTCTGGGTGACCAGCGAGGCTCTGCATCTTTTCACTTGTTTACCGGCCATTTGTTTTTCTCCTCCAGGAACTGCCTGTCCACACTTTCTGCCCATTTTTCTTACTGATTTGTGGGTGCTCTTTACATACAAAGAGAGGAGCAGAGAAGCAGCCTTCTCCTGGGGCAGACCCTCAGGGCCTCCCTCGAGGGTCTTGGGTCCCAAGAAAGGGAGGAGGATTTGCATGGGTTTCTGGATGCTTCCAGTGAATCTCTACACACACACACAGCCAGCTCCCAACAGGCCAACTCCCGCCTTCTGCAGGCGGGAGCCCCTGCCAGGCCTGCATCTCAGCTGGCTTAGTTTTTACTTACACTGAGAAGTCTACACTGCCAGTGGCCGCCAGGGTGCCCCTGATGGCACCTAAGGGGGGCCGGCTGGCGTAGCTGGGCATGTAGGAGGAAGGAATGGCTGTCACCATCCCAGGGCAGTTCGAGGGGGACCATCTGACAAAAGGGGCAGGTCCTGAAGCCTCAGGCTGACCCTCCCACCAGAATTCCAGAGGCCCCTCTGGCGCACCCCATCCCTGCCCTCCCGTCCAGCTACGACAGTCCCTAAAGAGTGACTCAGGCCTGGGAGGACCCGTCTGAGCCTCACCCTCTCGCCCTGCCGCCTGACCTTTCACAGCCAGAAGCATCCCCGCCATTTATTTTCCTCCAGCATCTTGTGTATTTCAGCGGACAAACCACGCAGGCCATAAAACTGATTTCTAAAGCCTATAAAGGCAATAACATTTAAGGAGCCAGGAAAAATAAAGCCCCTCCTTTCTCAGAGTAATGGCTGCTGGGAGCCCTCGGGGGGCCCTTTCTGCAGCTGGGGATGCAGCGCGGGGCCAGCCACACGCTTCCTGCACCAGGTGGTAAATGGCCACTCGGCACATGTTCCGAGGGGGCCACAGCGGCCGGGGAGGCTGCAAACTGTCTGCTTACCTCTTCCCTGACGGCTCTGCCCACGGCTGCCAGCTCCCCAAGAACCAGGGAGGGCGCACTGGCACCCCGCGCCCTCCACCTCGCCCATCCCCCACTAAGCTTCCGGCAGAGCCAGATTGCAGACACAGGCCACTGTCCTGGTGCCGTCCAAGGTCACCCCACTGTGGCTAGAGCAGGAGAGGCTGCCCGTGCTGAGGGCAGCCCAGTGGGTGTCCTGGGCAGCCAAGCGCATCGTCCTGCTCTGCACCACGCCTGGGTGAGCCCTCCGGGAAGGCAAACAATACAGCCACAGAGGTGGCCACCATGACCTCTGGATGACAGAAGGGGGATGGGGTCCCTATGGGGCCGGGAAGGCTCAGCTCTCCTCCAAGCTCTCCAAACATGCCCCCACCCTCAGCTGATGTCACACCTGCTGACCAGAAGGATACCTAGAACTACAAGTGGTGACCACGTGCCCACTCCCCGTCATTCATTCACTCACCCACTCATTCATTCATTCATTCAAGGGTAATATGACATAGTGGGAAGTACCAGGATACACAGGGAGAAGATCTGGTGCAAGTTTCCTGACTTGTCTGGGGACAAGTCACTTAACAGTCCCATACCACAGCTTCCCAACCTGAAAAGTGGGAATACTAAAAGCCACTCCCCAGGTCATTATTATTATGATTATTCTGGGCTCCGAGAGTTGCTGGACGAGGGTGGGGCCGCTGTCTGATGCTGTGAGATAGGAGGCTGGGCCAGGTATGAGGGCACAGAGGGGCAGGTCCTGCCAGCCAGAGGGGAGAGGGCCTGCCTGGAGGCAGGGGAATGGACCGAATGACCCCAACAGTTGTTCCAGGCAAGGGCACAGGGCACCCAGGCAGTAAAAATGCCACCTTCATTGTGTAACCAACAGATGCACAGACAAGGGTAAGGGAGGGACCCTGCCCATAACCTGGGCCTGTGGGGGCCCCTTCTCCTCCAGGATTAAAACACATCATGACATGGAATTAGCCACTGGCTCAGCCTGCAGCTTAACCACAAAGGGGTGGAGAGAAATGAGCATCTTCTAACCAGGGACGCCCCCTGCAAAGGGGCCCCCAGAGTCTCTGTAGGAACAGGAGGGGTGGGGAAGCGGGGTGCCAGCCCATGGGAGCACTGGGGGGGGCTCCGAGGGGCTCTGGGGCCTATGGGGCTGCGAGTTGGAGTTTGCATGGGGAGTGCCCTATGGCTCTGGAATTTATGCAGCTGCCTGTGTGATTCCAAAGGCAAGATGAATCTCGGGCCGCTTTTCTCAGCAGGAACAACTCTTTCCTTCAAATCGATGGTGACACATTTTTAAACTCCAATATTAAGGAGGGAAAGATTTTGCCGGCCCCCCAGGGGCAACCCTTATTAGTCACTGGCTCATCGGAGAGAAATCGCAGTGGCAGACCCAGCGGGCCCGGGCAAGGCAAGAGGGACATGGGAATGTGACAAACAAGAGGGCAGAGGGGCCTCCCAAGTCAGGAGCAAAGCCATGTGAGGGGAGGTACATTTAGAGAGGGAGACTAGAGGAGGCTTTGGAGCAAGGTATGAAGCGTCTGGAGGGGAAATAACCATTGGTGAGGGTAATAGAGCAAGAGAATGGAGAGAAAAGGGAGAGAGTAGAAAGAAAGAGAAAGAGTCATTAAGTTGAAGTTTAAATTGATTTCCAAGTTTGGAGTTATAGAACCTAAAATCTTATTTCCCATTTTGCTATGGCTTCCAGGAAGCTCAAAGACACATTTCATATTCAGTTGCAATAGATTTGCTCAGCCTAGTTTTGAGATGCCATCTGGGCGGGGCCGGGGGAGGTGCCAGGAGCCAGGCTGCCCCAAGCAGCCACCGAGAGCATAAAATACAAGGGTAGACATGAACCGTGGTCTCTCATTAGATCAGGCATCAGCATCAAGTGACAGGTGGCAGGGCTGAGCAGGAGGCCACAACCAGGAACCAGGCAAGAGGCTGGCAGGTTGGACAGCACATGCTGAGGGTGTCCAGGCCCACGGGGTCCAGATGCAGCCAAGAGCACGGGGCACATTCTTATTAGATGCCCAGGTCGGCGTCCTCCTTTGTCATTCGTGTCTTTTTATTCCTGTCTTAATGGTTCCCAGTTTTATGGCACCTATTTTTCAGTGGAAATAGGTGGGTTAAACATTTATAAAAAATCAATTCCAGCTCAAACGCCCACTTCCTCGGTGATAAGTCACCGTTTATAGAGTTCCAACTTGTCAGGCGTTTGCATGCAGCGTCTCCATCCTCCCAACCACCGTTGGAGGGGACGTCCCTCTCCCGGGTTTACAGATGAGGAAACTGAGGGTCGGAGGGGAGGTGTGTCCTGACCCAGTCCTGTCCTGTCTGTCCCCGACACCCCCCCCACCGCCCCCCCAGCCCCAGAGCCCAGCATCCTGCTCTGCGCACCAGAGGGGGCTCCACCCGGCTTGTTAGGAGGGAGACGAGGCTGAGTCAAGGTTGAGGCCAGGGAGGCAGTCAGGTGACCCAGAGAATCCCATCACCCCCTGGGCCTGCCTGAGACACCTGGTCCCCTCCTTGCCAAGCCCCCGGGCTTCGCAACCCGCCCCACCTTCTCGCGACCCCCACGGGGGAGGTCCCCCGCCGGCTGCCAGACGGGATTCAGCTCCTCTGACAGTGAAAGCTGCCAAGCTCCCGTCGCACATGTCAATTCTGGACCATTTGCTGCGTAGATTTTAATGTTCCTGTTTCTCCTCAACATCCTCAGCAAGGTAGCTCTTGCTTTTCAAAAGGGACGTGGCATTTGATGATGTTTAAACCGTACGTGAAATACAGCCAGGTGGCAGTAACCAAACAGACGCGAGCCCCGCTGGCAGGGGAATGGCTGACAGCCGCCTCCTCTCCCCACACGCGCCACCGCAGCGAAGCTCCTATTTTCATGGCAATTACAGCGTCCGAAGAGGGGGAGGAGGCGTTGATGGAGAGGAGGAGGGTGGGTACCACTGCACAGGACCACTTGTTGCCGTGGGGAGCGGGGTGCAGCTGATGGGGTTTTAGTGAACCAAAGTGGGTGATGCCAGCCGGCGTCTCGGTGGAGGAAGGCTGGCTGCGGCCACCACCCGCTCAGCCCCACCTGTGCTCGCGGCCTCCCACACCCACGGTCAGAGCTGGCTCCGCATCCAGGACTCATCCCCCCCTGGGCCTGCGGCCCCCCAGGCTCCCGGTTCCCGACACCCCCACACGGACGTAAACAGCTGCGATCCCTCCCTGCCCCTTGTGCAGGGAGCAGGAGACCCCCACGCAGCCATGCCCCCCAGGCAGCCTGCTTCCACCCAAGGGTCCTCAGCCGGGATGAGTCGTTAGTTCCTGCACTTCTGTGTCCCTCCCGGGGAGCGACTGTGCGGGCACTCTTGGGCCGCCCCCATCATGGATGGGCACCAGCCTGCACTGAGGCTTGTCTGGGGATGGAGACCTGGGGCCCATGGACTTGCCGCTGCCCTCCAGGGGCTCCGGTCCAGGGGGACGGTGAAGTAAGATGCTTCCCTAACAAGAATAACAGTTATGGTTTACTGAGCCCCTGCTGTGTGTAAGGCATTACAGGCACTAACTCCGTTTTCCCTCAATCCTCCTACGAGGGGCACATGTGGAAACCGAGGCCCAGAAAGGCAGGAGGGAAACCAGATTTTACCCCAATCTGTTCTGTGAGCAGCCACAGCCCTGGCCTCTGGAGGCCTCTGAGGCTGGCCTACCCTGCACCCCTGGGGGCCCTCCAGCCCAGGCCTGGCCACCCCCCCAGGACAGCTGCTCCCTTTTGATAGACGTTAAATCGAGACTGCAGGGAAAGGGGGCCTGTGATGGCACCACTGCAGCCACGTGACACGGCTGAGGAAGCATCAGGACAAAAACTTGCAAAGTAAATACGTGAGCCCCGAAGGTGAGCTTCTGAAACGCAGCAAGACCCTGAGCAGGGGAGAGGCAGGGAGGGCTGGAGGCTGCAGGGGGCCTGCAGGGCGCTCGGCAGATGGTGGCCAAGCTCTGAGAGGGAACCACCCAGACCCCCGGGGAAGGGGAACATCCCCCATCCTGCCCCCCCTCGTGGCCCCACATGGGCTGTTCCCACAGAACACACACACCCTTCCCAACAGAAGGCAGCAGACACTGACAGCCCTGCCACAATGGGGAGGGAGGGGCCTAGCCCACCTGCCTGCACCCTCACGGTCAGGAAACCGAAAATCCAAAAGGCTGGCGTCAGGAGGGGGCCCCTCCCTCAGCCACCCTGGGGCCAGCAGGGGCCCAGTTCCCCACAGGGAAGACAGGAAGGAGGTGCCCTCAGCCTGTCCAGCAAATAAAGGGACCATCTCCTGTCCCCAGCCCAGCTGAGCACTGGATACACAGCAGGCCCTGTTCTGTGGGTCTGAGCAGCCCTCCCAGAGAAGCAGCAAGAGCAACGAGCACAGAGCCCGCCATTTCTTGAGGGTTTATTCTATCCCAGACATGACTCCAAGGGATGAGTCCTAGGGCGCTCTTATCCCCATCTTACAGACAAGAAAACTGAGGCTCAGAGAGGTTAAGTGCCTTGCCCAAGGTCACACAGCTGGTACACAGTGGAGCCAGGACTCATAGCCAGGACTGCAGCTCCCAATTGCACCGTCCTGTGATGGAGACTCCAGAGCAGGTGGAGCTGTCTCGGGAGGAGGCAGTGAGGAAAGGGGGCTGGCTCCTTTCACTCTTTTAGGCCATGTTAGGTCCTCAGGGCCACCCCAAGCTGGGACCAGGCCAGGCCTCACCAGGAGGCCCAAGGTCAGGGTCTGGAGTGTGTGCGAGCCCACCCCAGGGGTCTGGAGAGAGTGGATTCAACTCAACACCCCAGAAACAGCAATGTCTGCACAGAGCTGGGTGCTGAGAGGAAGGGAAGGGGACCCCAGGTCCTGGGCGGGGACCTGTGGCTTCCACGTGCTTCGCCACACCCCTTCACCTCCCAGGGACACCTGGTGTCCATCCATTCCATGGACAGGCAGGCCACAGCCTCCTGGGGAGGCCTGAGGCTGGCTCGGCAGCCCTCTGCCAGCGCTGGCGGATCATTCCGGAAGAGCGAGCCAAGGGCTGCAGATCCAGCCCTTTTCATGCTTGGCCAATTTAATGGTCCCCATTAATTTCAAAACACACACATTCCCACAAGCTCCGGCCTCCTCAGCCCAGTGCGCGGGGTGGAGAGCACACTGGGGACACAGGCCGGCACACAGGTGTGGGTGCTGAGGCCGGCCAGCCTCAAGGACGGGGAGGAGCCGGACAGAGCATGCTCAGGGCTGCTCAGCAGGGGTGGGTGGGCAGCAGAGCCCTAACAGGTGTTTTCTGACCAGGGGAGAAAAAGGCTGGGAGTCAGGCCACTTTCCTGCTGTGTGACTCTGAGCAGGTCACCATCCCTCTCTGGGCTTCCTCTACAAGTATGTAAATGCCTTGAGGGCAGACGCTGGGTCATGGAGCCTTCTATCCCCATAGCCTCACACAGAGCCAGGCACTTCACAAGCACCCCATACATATCTCCCTCTGTCCTCATCTGTAAAATGGATTAGCCCCTCCAGCCCTGACTTCTGTGACCAACAGTGTGGGGCAGTGTGGGGCCTGGGCTGCGGCGGGGGTGGGGGCCCAAAGGGAGTCACTGGTTCACCCGGTCCCTCCTGCTGTCTGACCAGCTCTCAAGGGCAACCGATCAGTCACTCATTCAACAAACACTTATTGAGACCCAGAACAAACGGTCCAGGGTCCATGGCCCACCCTCACGTTCCTTGTGGAAGGAGGGAAAATGGGAGACCTAGCAGAAGACCTTGGAGTGGAAGGACCTTCCAGGGTCTTCGAGTCCCGCCCACCAGCCAAAGCTGGGCTCGCTGGACCAGGCCCTGCGGGCCCTCGAGGGAACCTCAATAATTCAGGAGGGATCCATCATTTATGAATTTATGTAACCGCTTCTCGACCTTGTGGAAATGAGCCACTCTCCTCTCGCCAGGGTGGAAATGAGGCCTTGGCGCTGCCTCGGGTGTTCTCCGCTTTCTAACGCGGGGAGGGGGGCCACCTCAGACCTCCCAGTTGGCCCCCCAATCCACTCGGCCCCCCACCCCAGACTGGACCCAGAGAGAGCTTCTGAAAAGGCAAAGCTGATCACGTCCTTCTTAAAGCCCAAGTCCAAAGGTGAGGGTTTGATTCTTGGCTCTGCCTTTTTTACCAGCACTGTGGCCTGGCCGTGCCTCAGTTTCCCCGTCTGTAAATGGGGGAAATATTAGCGCCTGTCTCAGAAATAAGGCCGTGTGTGCAGCCTGAGGGGCAGCGCCTGGCCCCCAGGGGGATGCTCAGTAACAAGCGGCCCCCAGCCCAGAAGCAGAGGCTCGTGGGGAGCGCTGGGGGCAGGCGCTGGGACACAGAACAATGAAGCGAGCCTCGGGAGCTGGAATCCATCACGAGGCCTCGTGGGGCCAACGCACCCGGACCAGATGTTGGTCCCATCTTTTCTGCACCGACCACCGGCCGCACCAAACGCTCGCCCCCCCTTCTCAGTTTCCCTGCAGTGAGGACAGATGACAACACACCCGCTCTGGGGACCTCAAATTTTCCACCAGAAAAGGGAACGAAGAAGAGGGATTCTCAGTCACCCTCAAAAAACACACGTTTCCTGGAGGCCCTGGAGTCTGGCGAACCTCCCCTTCCAGCGCCACGACTGGTTAGCTGTGTGGCCTTAAGCAAACTGCTTCCCATCTCTGGGCCTGTTTCCCCATTGACACTGTAGGGCTGATATAATAACATCAGGAGGCCAGGAGAGGTGGCATGGGCTGGAGGGAGACCCTCAGCTCTGGACTGGCCACGGCTCATTCCAAGCCCCTCAGAGCTTCCAGAGTCCCACGTGCCTCACTCCTCCTTGCCAGCGCTCTCCCTCTCTGCCCCTGGAATGCTCTTGTCCAACTTCCAACTCAGCTCCCCCCTTCTCAGCTCCAGTGCCACCTCCTCCAGGCAGCCTTCCGGATTGCCTCCCACCCCTGCCGGCAGGACTCCCATCCCTCATACACTTTGCTGTCACATGTCTCAGCCCACATTTGGGATCAGAGATTGTGTCTTTTGCAGCCCAGGGCTACCCCAATGCCCAGTGCACAACAGGCCCACCACGTACATCTGTTGAGCGAACAAAGGCCATGCACCAAGTTTGAATTCCGACTCAGTCACCTGCAGAGCTGGGGCATGTCACCTCTTCCTCTGAGCCTCGGTTTGATCACAGAAAATGGGGATCAGAGTCAGGCCCTGCCTGCCTCGAGGGGATGCTAAGTGGTCAGCCCCGAGGGACGGGCCCGTCTCGCCCTCGCTTCCCAGTGCCAGGGCCAGCACGGTCCTCCACTGCTCACAGGTACCCACCCGCCCGCACCGCCCTCCCCGCCTACCATGGAGGGGCTGTTGTTGTCAGCGGCCGGCAGGCTTCAGCAAACACATTTAAATCTGAAGTGACAGATAAAGCGATTTACGGCGACAGCTTAGCATCAGATCACTTCCCACAAGGCAGTCGGCGTCCCTCGGCCCCACTGCCTGCCAGTCCATCAAGGCGGTCTCTAAATCACCGACTCCGGCGGTGGCCCAGGGACAGCGAGGGAGCCGGGCTCCTGGGGCCCTCCAGGGAGCAGAAGGGGTGAAGCGAGGAATCTGGGGGGAAGAGGGCGCTAAGCGGCTGCAGATTTTCACAAACCAAAGCCCAAGACTCGAGGAAACAGAGCGCCACTTCATGCCTTCCTTTAAATAAATAAGCGGCTTAAAAAACTCCCAGCAAGGCCAGCTTGTCACTGTGAAACATGGCTTCCCACCCGCTCTGCGCGGCCCCGCCCGCATGCCCGGGCCCCCCAAAGGCCCCCCTGACCCGGCTCGCCTCCCGCCACCTCCTCGCAGAATTAATTGGTCCCTGCGGCGTCGCGTGGCACTTTGTTGAGAACCCACTTCCAGGGCTGTGTCACATTATATTCTACTTAGTGGTTCTGGCTCTGGACTTCCCAGTAATAACTTACTGGGGGCCTCACTCTGTGCCAGGCCAGTCCGAACGCGTCATCCTCGCCCACCCTGGGGCGCGGCTGATGACGACCCATTTCTCAGATGAGGGAATGGAGCCCGGAGACGCCGGCCTGGGACAGCTAGGAAGTGGAAGATTCCTTCCGTCTTTACCCAAAGCATCACGTTCATCCCTGCGCTGTCCCGTTACGCCCTGAAGGCCAAAGGCAGCGGCCGGCGCCCTGGGCTGGCCGAGAATGGGGGTCTGTCTTGGTGCCGGGACATTTCCCGCCTGGGCCTCAGCTGCCTGTAAGGAACTAGGCCCACAGGCGCAGGCCCGGTGAGCTGGGAATCTCAAGGGCACAGAAGTGACCCAGTCAAGGTGACCCTGTGGCACAGAGAAGATGGAAACACTCCAGAAGCCAGAGCACCCCCGGTGGAGACTCCCAGACCCGAGCTTTCTCAGGAGAGATGCCAGGCACAGAGCCCCCCAGACACAGCCTGGGGGTCAAAGGCCAAGCTGGAGAGGCAGGCAGTGCCCCCGAGAATCTCCTGTGCCAGAACGGGGCCTGCAGGGGCTCCCTGGCTTATCTTGCCAGGGTGCCAACCCAATTTAATTAAGATAGATGTGGCATGCCCCTGTGGGCAGGAGCCGTGGCCGGCACAGATGGTGGGAGCTAGGGCTGTCCGGGTGCTGCCCGAGCAAGCAGCCTCGTCCAGCAGGGCTGAGAGGGCCCAGGGAGGCCTGCGCTGCGCTGGGGGTCTGGGGGAGCTTGGTCCTGCCCCCTGTGACCTCAAGCCCTGCCATCCACCAGCCAGTCATCCCCCCTCTACTGTCTGCCCCAGCCCCCCCTCCACATCACACACATCCACCATCATACACACAACCCCCTCAGTCATCTCAAATACCAACAAAGTGGGGTAAAAAATAGTCCTGGGCTTCAAATGCCGGGGGACCCGCTGGGCAACAGTCTGAATTTCCGAAGTGCTGAGCAAGGCGGGGGGTGGAGTCCCTCTGTGAGGTGAGCAGGGAGGGAGGGCACCTGGCCCCTGCCCTCTCCAAACATCCCTGGGTCCTCCCCAGGGGCCACACGGATGCCTGCTGCAGGGCTAGAGACCCCGACAAGCCCAAGGCTCTTCGGGATGGAGGGGGTTCTAGGGGTCCCGACCCCCTTCCTCTCACAGGCCCTTCCAGCTCCCCTGCACTGCCCCGCCCCTCCCTACAGCTGGAGCTCCGTCTCCACCGCTCCCCATCTGGCTGCAGGGACAAAAAGAGACCCCCTTGCCCAAAATCCAGAAGCTTCCAGCCCGTCCTACCCACCGACCCCCGTGGGCAGGGCCAACACTGCCCCTGGCTTCAAAAATGAAAATTTAAAAATTCCCACCCGGAGATAATTGCGGCTCCTTTTCCCCATTGTGGTGGCCCTGTGGTCGGCGCCGAGAAGCAATTATTCACGGCTAATGATTATAATCAAGTCAAATAGAATTTAATGGACACGTCCTCTCTTCCTGCTTGAAACTTTACATATGAATTAAGCGCATATGGGTTTCACGAGGCGCGGACCAGATTTATGCAGCCCCGAAAAGGCCCGCGTTGCCACGACTTTTATTCGGCTAATAAACAGGCTGATTTATGGGCTCCGCCGGGCGGGAACCGCGAGCTCTGCTGCCCCCTGGTGGGGACTCCTGGGACGAGGCCGAGGGACCCCTCAGTGTGGGGCCCCGTGCCAAGATCGCCCAGGACCCCCAAGGTCTGACCAGTGCCAAGGCCACGGGGACACTGGGGCCGGGCAAACGCCCGCAGGGAGGTCCCAGAGGGGACGCAGGCTCTGTGTGGAGCCCGCATCCAGGCCTGCCCCAGCCATTCCCTGGGCTCCAGGTCGGTTCTGGGTCCTCTCTGCTGTGAGACTCTTTCTAGAAAAAAAGGAGATTCCAAGAAAACACGCCAAGAGGTGTTGGGTAAACTGAGGCAAGCAGGGGGAGGCAAAAGCTGCTCATCTGCGGGAGGCGCCCAGCGCTCGCTGGCATCCTGGGACAGGGTTGACGCCCTGAGTGACAATGGTGGCATCAATTCTGGCACGGACAACCGTGGCAGATGCTGAGCACTCGGCTCTGCCAGGCGCTGCCTGAACGTCACAGCCCATAAACATCAGCTCCTAACGCCCCAACAACCTGATGGGTGGGTTTCTACCATCTCCACTGTGCAAGGAAGAAACAGAAGCCCAGGCAGGTACATGGGGAAGGGGGGTCCCCGGACACACAGAGCAAACGCTGCCACCACCGGCCCCAGCGCCGTGAAATGAAGCCAGAACCAAAGTGCTCTTCTGCGCCCACGAGAGACTGACAGAGCCACCCTCGGAGTCCGGCCAGGCACGGGGCACTTAGCAAGAGCCATTAATCACCAGGCAGCCCCGCCTGTGCCTCCAGAGCCCCCGCCTTGCTCCATCTGCATCCCGCCGACGCCCCGCCTAGGTCCCTGTGCCCTCCCTCCTGGCCAGCCAACCACGAACCCAGCTGGGAAGGAGCTAATAAGATGCCCCACTTTTGCTTCTGGCCACTTCGCAGCCCAGCAAGGGAAGTTCCAGCAGGGTGCCTCCCACACCCTTGCCAGTGACCAACAGGGCTGGGGGCACTGGGCAGGGCAGTTCTATGGGCCTGCCGACTGTCCCCCAGCCAGGGCCCCAAGGCTCAGTCCTTCCACCCCAGCCAGCCCCTCCTGGGTCCAGGCACCAAGAAGGCCCTTCTCCCCTGGGCCGCTATGACATCTGCCAACCCAGCTCAGCCTGACTTAGCCCCAGATGGACTCGCAGACCTCGCTGCCACCCACCGTCCCAGTGGCCCGAGGGAAACGCACCAGCAGACCCAAAGGTGACCCACGCTCCCTCTGCTCTGAGTCAGCATTCCTGCCTGCGAGTGACTGCTGACCTGTGCACCAAGACAGGCGACGTGGGGGGGGACACCCGTGTGACTGCACAGCTCTGCGAACATCGGCAGGAGACGCACAGAGCAATGCCACTGCCAGAAATGCAACCTAGACCACAACCAAGCAGGCCCGGAGCGGCCAAGTGGCCACCGCGCCCCGGGTCCTGCGCACCCAGCCACTCAGCATCGGCGCCACCATGTCCCGGGGTCACTCGACGACTCCACTCCCTGGCCGGCACTGGGGTCAGACACAACGGCTACAAGCCCCAGGTGAGATGAAGCAGATCTGAGAGGCTTCTGGGGGTGCCTGAGACCCCCAGGGGGGTTTCCCTCTGAGTTGGAGCCCAGGTCTCCAGACCTTCCGCTAAGAAGGGGGCTCCTCCTTGTGATGCTTGCCAACGGCAGCGAGGGATTCAGCCCCCACTTGCCCTTGTCCCATGGACCACCTGTGCACCGCCCCTTGACCCCACTCCTGACCTTGGCCAGACAACCGCCGCCAGGGAGGAGAGCAGCGACCTTTCTCCCTCCCCCAAGAGGGGAGAGAAGCAGCAGGCTCAGCCACTCTTCACAAGAAACCGCCAGGCCAGCAAGAGCCGTGGCAGGAAGCTGAGCGCAGGGCACAGGGGCCTCTGCCCCTGACAAGCCCCCTCACCCGCCCCAGGTCTGAAGGGGGCAGGGCGGGCAGGAGGCAGAGGAAGGAAAGCAGTGGTCGGGGCATCTGCAGCCCCCAGGTCGGACCACCCCGTTCTGGCCTCCGCCTTCCTGGCAGGGCAGCCCGGCGCAATTCCAGCCAAGCTCTCTCCCTTCCTGGCCGCTAATGGGTCTCAGAGCCGCTCGGCCAAGGCGCCCCCGACACCGCGGGTCAGGATTTCAAGGGAAGAGGAGTCCACGTGGCTGACACGCTGGGCTCCCGCGGCGCCAGCAGGCCATCCTCGTCCGGCCACCCGAGCCTCGCTGGAGCCAGGTGGCGTCCACTCGTGCCTGGCACGGCAGACTAGAGCACAGAGGACGAGGCAGCCGCCCGGGGTCTGGCTCAGGCCAGCCAGACCCCCACTCACCTGCGTTGACGATGGCGTCCACCTCCAGCTTGGTGATGTCACCTCGGAACAGGGAGATCTTCTCGTTGAGTTGCTTATCCTTCTTGTACTTGGGGTCCTCCACCTTCATGGCCCCTGGAACAAGCAGAGGTGAGGGGTCACAGAAAGGCCTCCACTGCACAGTGACCCACCTGGTCCACGGGCCAGGTGTGTCTCCATCAACCCCCTCCACCTCCAGAGGCCACCGGCCGCATGGGGACCGGTGACACTGACAATGACAGCCCACACTGGTCAGGCCCCTACTGTGCGCAGCACGCACTGGGTCTCCTCGAATCTTCACAGCAACGTTACGCACAGGTACAGTATTTACCTCATCCATCCCCATTTGACAGACGTGGAAACTGAGGCCCAGGCGGGTTAAGTGACTTGCCCCCGGTACCGGTTACCAGGCCTGTGATCTGCAGGGTGCTCACCAGCGCGCCCCACAGCTTCAAACCCAGCTCTGACGACGGTGCGATCGTGGCTCCGTTTCCCAACGGTATAACGGGGATAAAACTCGAACCTGCCCCAGGCCGTGTTAACACTGAAGAGAGGTGCCCCGTGCCACGTGGCCCGCCCAGAGCGAGCACTCAGTCACGCTCCTGCGATTCTTCTTCTTGACCTTGTCCCTACGATTCTCCCAGGACACAGGTCCAAGAGGCCACCCCCAAACGGCCAGCTGGGCCTCCCCGGGGCAGGGCCTACCTTTCGCCGTCTCCTTCCACGTGGGGATCTTCTTCAGCCTGACGAAGTCCCGGCAGAAGTAATGTTCCTCCCGCTGCTTGTCACTCAGGCCCTTCAGAAAGGCTGCAGGGGCGGGGCGGGCAGGAAGGAGAGTCAGGGGGGCAGGGCGAGGAGCAGTCCGGGGGCGCCCCCACCGCACAGCGCTCCCCTCCTCACGGGACGCTCGCCTCATCCAAGGATGCAAACCAGCCCCACACGTCCGTCCTTCCCACAGACACACAGAGGAGGGGGCGCTGAGGGAGGGCCCCGCCACCTCTGTCAGAGCCTGGAGGCCCCCAGAACATCTCGCCCCGCCCTCTCTGTTCAGGAGGGGAAACTGAGGCCCAGGGAGGCGGAGGGCATGTCTCAGGCACCACAGACCTGAGTTCAGAATTCAATTCTGCCACGTTCCAGCTGCGTCCACACCTCTGGGTCCCTAATTTCTTCGTTTATAGAATGAGGATTAAAACGGCCCTTGCAGAATAATTTCAAGCTTACTCATGCGTGCTAAGGCCACGCAGGTTGGTGGCACTGAATCAGCGATATTATCAATCTGTTACATCACCAGTCAGTAACACTATCAATCAGTTACATCACCAGTCAGTTACATCATCATTGTCATTATTTGTAGGTGTCAGGACACAGGGAGCCAGGACAACTGTCCTCAAAGAGCCACAGAACCAAGCAGATCTGGTGCCTGTTCACAATGTCTCCTCAGCACTGGTTCCCCACGGACAGAAGCCCTGCCGGGGCCTCTCCAGCGTGTACCAAGGGAACAGCTGGAACTGTCCCCATTTTACAGATGAGAAAACGGGGGCTCAGGGAGGTTGGGAGGCCACACACGGTCACACAGCTGGTGAGTGGGGAGCGCCCATCCGCTCATGGATTCTGGGTCCCCCGGGGCTGGCTCCCCTGCTCCGGCCCTGCCCCCGGGCCTGGCCGTCCCTGTGGGCAGCACCAGGCAGAGAAGCCCTGAGCCCGCCAGTCTCGAGGCGTCTCGCCTGCGTCTCGCCAGAGCGGCGGTCCCAGCTCACAGCTCGCGGGTTCCCCCTGCCGGCCTGAGGCCACCTGGGCGCCCAGGCTCAGCCCAGCCTTGCTACCCTCCACTGACCACACACTGCCCAGATGGAGCAGCCCCTGCTGACCCCAGGGTGGGGGCAATAAACAGTAAAAGCCACAATCAAGGAGCTCAAAATGCGTGAGAAAATGTGCAGAGTGGGAGGAAAATTAGAGGAGGTCGGGGGAGAGAAGGGGTTTGCCTTCTAGAGACTTCTGTGGAAAGGGCGGCAAGGGGCAGGTATTCAAGAGACAGGTGGGTCCCCGCATGTGCCCTCTGCCCCGCCAAAGTCACATAATCCCTCCATGCCGCTGGTCCTCACGGATGCTTGAGCAGCAGGGAAAGGGCCCCGTCCGCAGTCCTGCTCAGCACTATGGGGGACTGTGATAAAAGGCTCACAGAACCCCAGATCTGCCTCAACTGTGCTCAAGCCAGCTGTGCAGCCACGTCCCACCTCCTTCCACAGACACCTGTGACAGACGTGCACGTCCTGCCTTCGGTGCTGGGGACACAACCCCCAACAAGGGGGTCCTGGCCCTCGAGAGCCCACAACCCAGCAAGGGAGACCAGGACTGACCATGCTTTACTGAATCAAGCAAGCAACTCGGATCCCGAGACGTGCGGAGGGAGGGAGGTTCAGGGGCTGGGAGAGGTCACAGGACCCCCAGCACAGGGGGGCTTAAGCGAGACTTGGAAGAGGAGTGGGAGGTGACCAAGGCAGGGAAGGGTGTTCCACCAGCTGGAACAGCATGCTCGAGGCACTGGGTGAGTGAAATTCAGAGTGAGGGTGGGGAATGGGGCAGGCATAGGGGGACATGATGCTGAGAGGAGGCAGGGCCAACTGCAGGGCCACCAAGGCCTGTCAAGGACGGACTTCATCCAGGGGCACCATAATCAGATGAGACATGCTTTCAGGGGTGGAGACTAAGACCCCCAGTACTGAGCAGTGCCGTCTTCACTCTTTCCAAGAGGCCAAGGGTATCCTACCGTGGATGGTCCCCTCTGTCCCAACACCCTCCATGCTCACAGCCCATGTCCCTGCCCCCTTTCTCAAGGGGCAGCCCTCCCCACTGGCACATAACCCCACACCATCTGAGAAACCGGCCAGGGGTGCCCACTTAAACGCTCCTTTCTTTGTGTGTTGGGGGGATGCGGGGGGGGCAGTACTGGTATTTGGAAGGAGCTGAAGTGTTTGTGCGAGCCTCGGTTGTCCTCTTCTGCAAAATGGGGGTACGGAAAACTCCCTCCCGTGTTAAGTGAGAAGCTGAGCAGGCTTAGCTGGCTCCAGAGCGAAGGGACCAGGGAGCAAGGAGCAGACTGGAGGGGAGGCCGCTCCATCCAGGCTCTGCCTCTCCGCAGCAGTTTGAATGCAGATCAGGCAGCTGATAAATATTCATCAGGCAGCCACCAGGCACCCAGCCTGGAGGTGGGAGACAAGGGGAGGTCCCAGGGCCTAACCCAGTTGAGGGGGGGCCGGGGAAGCTTCCTCGAGGAGGTCCCCCCACTTCTCTGGTCTGCTGCAAATCGCTAGAGCAAGTCCCATCGCCAAGGAGACAGCTCCCCCTAAATTCTGGATCTCCCCTTGGCTGCCTTTAGAGGTGGGTTCCCCCCGCCCCAAGCCTCCCCCACTTGTCCTCCAGCCATCGATGCTGCCTCCTCCTCCCACCAAGCCAGGAACCCCCGCCATCTGCCCACACCTCGTCCTCCCTCCCTCAGGTCGCTGGGCACCAAGGTCCTTCCTCCCAGCTGAGGCCCCCGGCTCACCTTCCAGAGAACTCGCTCCTGCAGCTCCCCCGCCACTGGACTGTCCCCTCTGCCCTCGAACACCTCTCATGGCCCCGTCTTTTCACACAAAACCATCCCTCGACCCTGCATTCCAGCTGTGGCCTCATTTCTCTGTCCCCCTCCTCCTTGGTCTACACTTGCTGTCTCCACTTCCTCCCTCCCACGCTCCCCTCAGCCCACACGTGTCTGGCTGAGACACCAGCCTGGCCTCATGGCCCCTCCTGTCCTCCCTTGTGCACTCAGGACCCCCAGTCCTCTTCCCCCTCAGGACGCCCCTCTCCTGGGTCCCACCCGGCTCACGGGCCCTCCTTCCCACTGTCCCTGCTGCCTCCCCTCTTCCTTAATCTACACCCTCCCCCAGGTCTTCACACCAATCCACGCATTCACAAAGCTCTCTACGCCAATGATCCCGACGCTGCCCCTCCGGCCCCTCGGCTCCCTTCCAAGCGAGCATCTGCTCCCCATGACTCAGCACCTGCTCTCGTCCCCAAATTCCACGTGTGCAAAACCGAACTTCTGACTCTGTCCCCCCAAAACATGTTTATTTCACCCCTCCATTCCTCCCCTTTCTCAGTGAATGGCCCCAGACTTTGCTGTCATCGCTCCCTAGACCCCTCCGGAAGCCCCCAATGCCCAGCTGACTCCCCGGGTCCACCCTATCGTCTGTGCCTCACACAGCAGCCCAGGAATCCGGGAAGATAAGTCAGACGCGGTCTCTCGGTTTAAAGCTCAGTTCAAACTCCAAGTTCTCATCGTGGCCCACACGACAGCCCCGCCTCTCCCTCCCCAGCTCCTGCGCTATCCTCCCCACTGCACCTCACTCTGCCCCCTCCGCCGGCTCCAGCAGGCCAGACTGATGGCCTTCCAGTTCCTCCAACAGCCAGGCTGTTTCCTTCCTCAGGGCCTTTGGCCCTGCTGTGCCCCCTGCCTGGTCTTCCTTTGCAATCCCCTCCTCAGTCCTCCCCCTCCCAGAGTAGCCCCCTCCCCTACGAGCTATGCTTGAATCCTTCCTTGCCCTCGTTCCTTACTTGCCCTTGGCCGCATGGGGATGTGTCGTGCTTACGTTGGATTCCCACCACCTGGCACAGTGTGAGCCCTGTGTGAACATCGTAGGCATCTGAGGGATGAATCAGTGAATGAAGGAGCTGAGACTTGAAGGTCAGGGCAAGTTTGCTGAGAGAACAGCCTTCTAGGCAGAGGGAACAGGGTGTGCATAGCCCTGGGGCAGGAGAGAGCATTCTGGTGGAGAAGTGCAGAGAAATCTAGAACAGCTGGACCGAAGAGCAGATACAAAGCTGAACAGCCACCCGGGCTCCTCTCCCATCTGAGGAATGGGGACGCAGGAAGGAACGAGGCTGTGACTCCTCTCCTGCTCCCTGGTCCCACTAGGTTTGGGCTCGTGACCTGCCGACATTGTGTCCACGGGCGAGTCACTCACCCTCTCTGATCCTCAGTTTCCTCATCTCCAGAATAGGGACACGCAGGCCCTCTCTGGGGCCCAGGCTGGCTGGGAACGAGAAGGGACTGAAAATATTAGGTAAGCCGCCAGGTGCAGTATACACATCAGATATACTCACTCCTTCCTGCGAGTGAAACAAGAGGACCACAGAGAGCACAACGACCAAATTTGGGAGAGGAAATATATTTTTTCCAACTTGAGGGCACAGTAGATGGAGGAGCTTTTTAAATTATCTGGGTCCCCACATTTGTCATCTTGCATAACTGTAACCAAAGACATCCCCCTCTGAGGCCTGGGCGTGCCCAAATGCGAGTACTGCCCGCCAGCTGGACCCCGGGGCCAGAGCACGAACGCACCTGCTGTGACACTGGAGGGTCTGGTTCGCCGGGACCCAGACCAACCCCAGAGGACTCCCAGGTGCTGAGTCCCTCTGGCCAGGGCAGGCCCCAGCACCCCATGGAACTAGGCTGGGGTGCCGGGAGATGGCCCAGGTCCCCATGCAGACACCATCCAGCTGACGCCACCACCTTCCTTTACAGAAGCAGCAGAGCAATCTGCCCCGGCCACGGGGTAGGGGGTGGGGGGCAGCCCAAGGCTCTCTCCTGCACTGTCCCCCCAGTATCCATGGTTTGAGTGACCACAGCCTGCACGGCCTTCTCTCTCCAGCAAAGGCCAAAAGACGGCCCCACTTCCCAGAGACGGCAAAGGAAGACAGCCAGAGCTCCTGGCTCTGCCACCAGCCGACTGGGCACCAACCTTGGGGACATCTGTCAGCCTGTCCCTTCCAGTCTGTGGTCCCCAAGCACACACCTCTCAAGGCCAGCGTGCAGGGTGCCACGTCCTCATCTCCAGAACGAGGCTGCAGCCTGGTTGGTCCCTGAGGAGCTGCACACTGCACATCTCTGATTTTCTGGGGAAGGAGAAGCCGACTGCGACTCTCCACCGGCCCTGAGGAACCGAGGGTCATCTTCTTCACCCCATCAGTGGTGGCCCGCCCCCCAGGCCCTCCTCACTCTCTCTGGAAGGAGGAGAAGCAGGAACCCTAAGCTTGGCATAGGCCCCACACATTTATAACATGTCCTACCTCCTTCTGCCAGCAGGACATATGTGGACTTAAAGCACAAGTGAGTTTTATTTTTCTTATAAAAGATGTACAACATACGTTTTAATTTTCTTTCTTTTTTGGAGAGGTGAGAGCATTTCTCAGCTCAGTGAGACAGGTGTTGTAAAAAGATGTTGGCAGTGAATTTTGATGGGGAGGCCTGACCCCGGACGAAGCTTTGAGCGGCTCCCGGGCAGGAGAGCCGAGCTGGAGGAAGCGGGCTGCGCCAGGACCATAAAGTGCAGTGGGCGAACGGGAATTCAATGATGTGTTTTAAGAAGTGTCTTTATGGCACTTCGCGAGACGGCGGTCGGAAAGGCGAGGGCGGGCTGGCGCGGAGGGAGGCTCCTCTGCCGGGGCAGGGCTGATTGCGGTGGGGCTCTGTGAACACCGCAGCAGGGGCATTAATCATGGGGCTCCCCATCCCCCAAGATCAAGGACCCGTCAAAGTCCGTGGCACGAGAAACGGGGAGACAGCACGAGGCACCTGGGAGCTTTGCGCTTCGCTAGGCCCCCTCATCTCCGCCCACACTGGGACAGGCCAAGGCTGCTTCCCCAGAAGACAGGTGGGAGAAGCCCCCCAATTCCAGGTGTGCCTGGAAAATTTGCCAGTTCCGCAGTCACATCAAATAAATCATCCACCCTGCGTGAAACTCTGTGGGGGATGAAATGAGTCCTCGTCCCTGCCCAGTGCAAGCTGAGGCTGCACCACGTGAGCCTATCCTGAGCCACCAGGGACAGGGAACGTGGCTGAGGATATGCAGGGTCAGGGCTCAGCTTCTGAGACAGGAGGAGACAAGGTTGCATGAGCCCAGTGTCGCCGAGGCCAGAATGAGCAGAGAAAGGAGACAGGCCCCAGGGGTGATGAGGAAGGGGGCTGCTGGCGGCCCTCCCTGGGTCTCTGATGTGATCCCAGCACAACCTACAAATCAGGCGCTGCTGGTCCCATTTTACAGATGAGGAAACTGAGGCTCACGGAGCGTGGAAGGAGTGGCGCTGGGGCTTGCCCACATCTGATGACACCAATGCCCGCTCTCTTCTTAGCACAGAGCCCTGCCCCCGCTGCGAGGCATCCACGGCCCTTCTCCTGGAGGTCAGGACCCTCCTGTGGTGACACAACCCCCAGATGCCCCCAAGGGCCCAGCCTTAAGTCCCCTCGCGCCCAACTGCCTTTACAGCACGACTGTTTCCGTAATCTTCTGATGAAAAGGCCCTACCTGGGGTCGGGGAGATAATGAGGCGCCCCAGAACTGAGGGCATTAAATGGGAGAAATTAACCCCTGGCCAGTGAAATAGGATACTGCAGAGGTCTCCCAAAAGGCTGAATGTCTCCTAGGTAGGAAGATCCAGCCCGATGGTATTTACTTACCTAGAGGGAGAACGGGTCCACAGAAGTGGGCAGTCAGCTTGAAGACAGAGAGAAGGGGTGACCAGAGTAAGGCAGAATGTGGCCATCTGTCCAGAGGACTCCCTGGGCCGTGGGCTGGGGCAGCCTGCACCCGGGGCCCAGAGCAGGCACTCAACATTGCATGGAGACTGAAAGGCTGAGCGACTGCCTAGGGGAGGGGACCCTGGGTGGGTAGGACCACCCCTGGCAGGGAAGCTCGCCCAGCCTGCCCAGGGCAGTGAGATCAGCTTCCAAAATCATTCAACAAGCTCCCCACTGAGAACACATGTTGCTGAGCAAACTGAGGACTACAATCTGGCTTCCACGTGGCTTTTCCACAGAAAGGGGAGGCCCTGTCCAGGCACACGTGACTTTCCAGACCCACGCTATTAGAATTTCCCACTGTGAACTGCACATCAACTTTCTGATCTATACATCAGCCTCTTGTGAGTTTGGTTACTGTGTGCCAGTCTTTGAAAGAGGATCATTTCAGGCACAGATAGGCATTTCAAGGCTTAGCTAGGTATACTCCCAGGGGAAAAGAGCACACATGTCCATGAAAGACATGTACAAGAATATTCAGAGCAGCTTTATTCCCAACAGTCCCAAACTGGAAACCCAAATGCCCATCACTGGAAGAATGGGTACACAAACCATGGTCCAACCACGCCGTGGAATATTACGCAGCAATAAAAAAGAGCAAACTGTTGGCACACCCAATGATGTGGACACATCACACACATATTGAAGGAGCCAGACACACTCTACGCCACTGTCCATACGAAGTTCAAGAAGAGCCAAAACCAACAGATAGAAGAAAGATTGGCTGTAGCGGGTACTGACTGGAAAGGGGTTCAAGGGAACCTTCTGGGGTCATGGCAGCGTTCTACCTGTTGACCAGAGTAGTGGTTGCACACTTGGATATTTCTGTGAAAGTATACTGGCCGTGCACTTAAGGTCTGTACACTTGACGTATTTCACCATACAACAGAACTCAGCTCAAAGTGTCAACTGAATGTCACGAAGAAAAGCCCCCAGTGTGGTGGTTGCCCGGAACTCTTTGATCCTCTTCCCTTCCAAAGGTGGAATCTAATTTCCCTCCCTTTGAATGTGGGCCGGACTCATGACTCGATTCAAAACCCTAGAATAGAGCGGAAGAGATGGTGTGGGACTTTGAAGACTAGGTCACAGAAAGGCACTGTGGCTTCCACTGTGGTCTTCTCAGGCTCCCTCTCCTGGATCCCGTGCTCCGGGGGAAGCCGGCTGAGCCAGCTCACGTGACTGAGCCCCCTGGGGACCGCTCACTCCAGCCCTAACCCAGCCCCAGCCGACCTCTGAGAAACCCTGAGCCAGACCACCCAGCTAAGCTCCTCCCAGGTTCCCGAGCCTCAGAGACTGAGAAAATAAACGTTTGCTGTTTGAAGGCACTAAACCTGGGGGTAATCTGTCACTCGAGAATAGATAACTAAAACACACGGAGGTCTCTCTGGGTCTCACCCCCACAAGCCACCATCTGACGCCTGCTGGGGCTCTTGAGGCAAAACCACCCTCCTCCCACTGCCCCCTGACGGGACACTGGACTCAGGCGGCCCCACCCGCCATGGCTTCTTCGCAGCATTGACCTTGACCTGGCCTGGTCCCATTGGCTTGACCACATTCTCTATTCTGGCTCCTGCCCCTGAAGCAGAAGGGCTGGGCCCCGGCCTGACTCGCTCACAGCTGAGTCCCCGGCACCAGGACAATGCTGGCCACACAGAAGGCGCGCGATTAAAAATGGACCGGAGGAATGAATGGAAGTCCATCTCCGAGCACAGACACCACAGTGGCCTGGGACTCCCCGGCCCGCCAGCTTCATGAGGTCTGGAAGTTTTCAGCAGCACCAAGGAATGGGAGGGGCGGGGAGCTGGATCCTAGAAATAGTGGCTGATCAGGGAACAGGTGCCCGGGCCCCTGGCCTCCCTGGCTCCCTTTCCTGTCACCCTGGGCTGCTGTTCTCTGACAGAGAAGGGGGAAGCAGGGCTCCCTGCGGGACAGTCCCCCTGCCAGGAATCTCTGCCAGCCCCTCAATCCCCGCCCTGACTGGCGTTCTGGGGCCAGGGCTGTAGGTGTGACAGGCGCTGTGTGTGCTCAGGCAGCCAAGTCAAATGCTTTCTGCCGGCGCTTGAAGATTCTAGCAAAGGCAATGCGATTCGGGGGTAAGTCATCTTGAACTCCACCTCCAATCCCGAGAGGACGCCTTCCCTCTACCCGCAGCTGGCCTGCCCCAGGCCGGCCTTCCCAACCCCATTGGCCGCAGGCGCTCCACCAAGCCCGCCCAGCCAATGAGCCAGCTTCTCTGCGCTTTTGAAAGAGGATCCAGCTGGGAATGGTTACAGGAGCCCGGGGAGCAGGCAGGGGCAGGGGCAGCCGGGCAAGCAGCCGGGGCTATTTGGGGCCCTGCAGGTCGGGTTCCCTCCTCCTCCTCCTCCCTCCTCTCCAGCCCCACCAGGACTCAGGCCCCCACCTGAAGCTGGAGGAAGTGGCTTGATTCCTGGGGGAGAGGGGGTCATTGTTCTCACAGACACAATGCCCCATTTCTGCCCTGCCCCCCAGCCCCTCTGCCCTGTGTCCCTCAGGAATGGGGCAGAGACTGCTCACAAGAGGCCAGAGGCCAGGGAGGAGGGGAAAATGGCACCAGACCACGTGCCCAGAGAGGCAGGCCCTCGGGGTAGGGGTGCAGTGGAGGTGGGACAGGCCTGCCCAATGAGGCCACCCCATGGGGCTCTCTGATCCCACCAGGCCCAGAGCTGCTCCCTCAGCCCATTCCCTGCCACTCTGCCCAAAATGCCACCACTTGAGAAACCAAACTAGGCAAAGCTTCGGGAGTTCAGGAGCCTAATTGTCAGCTCTGCCACAAACTCCAAGTGACATTGGGCAAATCTGCTCAGGCACTGGGTCTCAGTTTCCCTCCTGCAGGACAGAGTAAGGTAGGAGGTCCAGGATGATCTCTGGGGGTGCCCTGTGACCCATTCCAGTAGGGTAAGGGCACCCTCCTCACACAGCCCCTGACAGGGCACCTGGACCTGGGGTCTGGAGTGAAGTGGTTTGTGGGGCTGGGCGCGGGGGGCGTGGCTGTGAAGGGGGGTCCATGCCCGGCTTTATGGGACCCTAACTTCCCCAGGTCTCTGGCTGGAGGAGGCTGCCGGTGGTGTGCTGTCCAGCCGGGGAAGGCCCACGTGGGGCCGCCCTCGCCCCTCGCACCCCCCTCCTGCTTACACTTACATTTCGCCTCCTTCCAGTCGGTGGAGGTGCTCAGGTCCACCTTCGCCGCCATGGCCAGGGGGGCCCAGGTGCGCACCCCGACTCTGCGCCCCACCGCCGCCGCCCCTCTAGCCCCAACTCCCGCTGGGGTCCGCGCGCGGGGGCCGTATGCGCCCAGGGACGCCGGGGGGCCGCCCGCACTGCTGCGGGTCCGCGTGGCGCCCGCCCAGGGGCCGGGCCAGGGGCGCGGGGCGACCAGCAGCTGCCCCGCCGCGCGCAGCTGTGCCAGGCGGCCTGACACTCGGCTCCGCAGAGACATGAGCGGGCGGCGCGGGGCAGCTCCCCGCCCACTTGGACTCTATTTACGGTGCTCGGGAGACTCTCTCCCTTATTTACTCGGGGACTGGGTGGCGCGTGCCAGCCCGCGGCGACCTGCTCAGAGCCAGCGGGCCGCGCGGCCAGAAAACCCGGGCGCGCCGCTGGGCACCCTGGAACTTGTAGTCCGGGCCGCCGGATGGGCCCCCGCACTCGTATACACACGTGCGCGCCCCGCCCGGCCTCCGCCGGCGCCAGGTGTCGCGCCGCGCTGGAACCTCCCCCACGGCTCTCGGAGGCTCGCGCGGCCGCCTTGCACCTCCCCTCGGGGCGGGCCCGGCCGCCGCCAACTTTCCGGCCCGTGGAGCCTCCCGCCCCCGGCCCCCCCCCCGCGCCCCGGCGAGCCCAGACGCTCGGTACCGAACTCGGGGAGCGGGCGCGGCCCCGCGACGCGGAGCGTTTTGCGGCCGGGGAACCTGGTTTGTCTCCCCCTGGGCCCCCGGGCGCCAGTCCCACCCATCCCGCCCCCAGTCCCCGGGAGCCGCGGGTCCGGGCCGGCCGTGGGGAGGTGACAGGTGGCGCGAACGGGTACGTCCGGTTTGGCGACTTTCCCCCGGCCGAGGAGCCTCTGAGCCCCGGGGCGGGCGGGGCGCGGCTGGAACCGAATGCAAAGCAGCCGCAGAGCAAGGGTGGAAATAGGCGGTGGAATGTGAAGGCAGAAAATTCGAGTTTCAAGTGGCGTCCTCGGGTGGAAGAGTTGGGGTGACCTTTTTCTTTATATTTTTCCTACTTTTTTACAAAGGCTATGAAAATGGATTTCTTAATATAAATATTTTTATAGCTTTCTGTACTATTAATATTATTTGATAAATAGTGGACTTTTTATAACCTGACGAGAAGGAGCCAGGGTTCCAGAGAAGGTTCCAGTACCAGCTTTGCCACCCTGAGGTCCACTGGCCCGTTGCCACTTGCTTCTTGAGCTGTAAATTAGGAAGACAGGCTGCAGACCTGCGCCTGTGCTCAGGCCCCTCTGGTGCTGGGTGGCCATAACCCTCTACAGCGCGGCGGGGAGGATCAGGAATCCACCTGTGGATCCCAGGAGAGGATCGCGGCAGACCTGTGCAGGGAGCTGGGCAGTGATCAGCCCTGGGAGTGAGGGCAGAGCGGGGAGATCAGAAGGAAGGGCCAACAGCCCCCACAGTTCCAAGACCACCAGCAAGGCCTGCGCCCTCACCTGGAAGGGTCATGGAGATGAGTTCAGAAGGCAGTAGTCGGCTGCCAGGCACGTCACCACTTGTCACTTCTCCACGGACTCAGCAGTGCAAGAAGGGCCTTGCCAAGTGCAGCCAGGACAGCAACCATTTACAGGGCACTCGGTGCCAGCGGCGCGCAGCTCCGCTCTGGTCCATTCGCTGCACCTCATTTACTCCCAGCAGCCCGGGGAGGCAGCACTGGCCGTGGCACGGATGAGCAGCTTGGAGTGGCCCCAGGTCAACAGGGCCTGTCAGCGTCGAAGCCCAGACTTGGGTCCCAGTCTTTTGGTTCCCATCTGTGGTCTGGAAAGTGATTACACAGATGTCACTGATTCAGGAAACGAAGCGTGTGGGGTCCCTGTGTATTAGTTTTCTGTGGCTGCTGTAACAAATTACCGCAAATTTAGTGGCTTAAACTAAACTTGAAACACAAATTTATTATCTTAAAGTTCTGTAGGATGGAAGTCTAACATGGGTCTCACTGGGCTAAGATCGAGGTGTGGGCAGGGCTGTGTTCCTTTCTGGAAGCTCTTCCTGGCCTTTTCCAGCTACCAGAGACCACCCACATTCCTTGGCTCGTGGGCCCCTTCCTCCATTTTCATGGATGGAACGATGTTGCATCTCTCTGACCGTTCTTCCATAGCTGCCTCTCCCTCTGACTCTCTTCTGTTTCCTTCTTCCATTTTCAAGGACCCTTGTGATTCCATTGAGCCCACCAGGATAATCCATGACAATCTCCCTATTTAAATTCTGCTGATAAGCAACCTTAATTCCACCTGCAACTTTAATTCCCCTTTGCCATGTAATGAAACATATTCTCAGGCTCCAGGGATAAGGATGTGGACATCTTTGGGGCCCATTATTCTGCCTACTACACCCTTCCTGGAAAAGTCTGGGGAGGAGGATACAGGGAGAGGCAGGGACCACAGCCATAGAATGTCCCGGTGCCCAATCAGGAGGCGGCCCGCACAGAGCCTGAAATCCATGCCCCCAGAGCCAGGCCATTGAAGCACCCCGGACACCCTGGGCATCTGTACCAGTCCTGCTGTTTCTTCTTGTCGGGATTCAGCTCTGTCCTCACATGGCAGCCAGGACAGAGAAGGTCCCAGCTAACAGCCCTGCATCATCTGGTGTCAGAGAGGCCCGGGCCACACACACCAGTGGTTGTGGGCAGGGAAGCACGATTCTGACTGGGTGAGGCAGGGCCTCTTCACAGAGTTCCGGTTGGACCTTTCAGAAAAGGTTAAATTTTGCCGGGTACCAAAGGTGTGTGTGTCCGCCCAGTACATTCCAGGCAGAGGGGCCCACAGAAACAGAGGCATGGAAGCGTGTGGAATGCGGAATCTTCCAGTGGGGCTGTAGCATCGGGCGTTGTCAGCTGAGGATTTGTAATGTTGGAGAGGGGCTTTTGTGCAGAAAAAAGCTACCTCCTGCTGCTTGTGTTTAATACTGTATTTATTAAACTTATAAATTAAAAAAAAGAACTAGTTTTTCTTAAACATCCAAGTGCAACTTGTAAATCTAGTTTTCTATTTATAAATCTACTAATTTTTGTGTAGAAATAAGAACAATTACTTTCACTTATTCTCTGATGAATATTTAATTAACTCACAGGTTCAGATTAAATTCTAAAAATGAGTGCTAATCACAAACTTAGGTAATTAAATTCCCTAATAGATTTTAAGCTACATTTTACGGAGTTGAAATAGCTGATTCTCTCAAACACCTCAAACTCTGAACTGAAGAGATTTGCACATCTAATATGCAGGTTTTTTGTTTTTGTTTTCTTTTTTCTTTACAAACGGAGGGAATGAGGGGTGAGAGCGTCGTCCCCCCCCACCTTACTCCAGCCTCCCAAGCCAAGCCTGTGTTTTTCTAATCAGTTAAGCAACTCTTATACATTAATAGATATAACTTATAAATATGGGAACTTAGTTCTCTTAAAAATTCAAACACTGTTTATGAACTCCGATATCTTCTTACTGTCTCAGTTGTCTATTGCTGGGTAATAAGTCACTGGAAACTTACTGGCTTAACAATAACCACCAGGACTCTGAGTCAGCAGTTCGGGCCGGGGTAAGCTGGAAGATTCATCTGCTGGTCTTGCTGGGGTCACTCCTGTGGCTGCAGTCATCTGACGACCCAACTGGGGCTGGGGGCCCCGGGTGGCCTCCCTCACACGACTGGCAGTTGGTGCTGGCTGTCAGCAGGCTCCTCGGCTCTGCTCCACGTGGCCGCTCATCCTCCAGGAGGCTAGAGGGGGCGTCTTCGTGGCCTGATGGTCTCCGGGCCCTGCTCAGAGAAGGTGAAGCAGAGGCTGCAAGGTCCCTTGAGGCCTGACTCTGGAGTCGCACTACATCACGTCCACCACATTCAGTTGCACAGAATTCACAAGGCCACATCATTCAGTGCAGGTCACCAGGCCAGCCTGGATTCAAGGGAGCGGAGAAAGACTCAACCTCTTAATGGAAAGAGCAGCCAGATCCCATTGCAAAGGGGTAGGAGGAATTCTTACAGCCGTCGTTGCAGCCAGTCTACCACTCACGCCTCTCTGGGTAAAATCACAAATCAGATTGACTCAAGTGTTTCCAAACCTTAGATAAACACTCAGATATTCGCATGATGATTACAAAACTTATTCCTAAACTGGGACCAAGGTTCCGGGTTTGCTTTGCGGGCTTCCACACCTTTCAGGGTTGCAAAGTCACCCAGAGGAGCAGACCCACCCTCTCAGCAGGGCTGAAGGTGCAGCGAGACTTGGGGCCACAGTACAGTGAGGGTTTCCTGCTACTGTCTGAGACGTAAGACCAGAGCAGGATCCAGGAGAATTCTGCCAGACCTAAAGGGACCCCCCGGCCCACTCCTCTCCCCAGGGGCTTAATTTCAAAGCCCCGTGCATCGTGGTTTCCTGCGAGTCTCGAGTCAGCTCCAGCCATCTTACCCGCCACCTTCCTTCTTTTTTCTGCCTCGTTCGGGGAGGTGAGCCTGGGCGCCTCTGGTCCTCTTAACGTCTCCGTGACCGCAGTCTGGCAGGTTGTCATGCTCTCTTCGTATTTTACTTTATCACCTGCCTATGTTTCATTTTACTATCGGTTTAATTGGCCGATATTGTGCAGTCACGATATTGAGAGGTGTGCAAGGGAAGGATGGATTATGAGGTATGAAATGCCCAGAGTGTGTGGCTTTACATCATGGGCCTGGATGCAGGGGATGCCCCTCCCTCTGATTCCTCGCGGGGTGGGTCCGAGGACCAGGTCAGTGATCTGGAGAGGGCCACACTGCCTTCCCCAGGGAAAGGGCCTCAGAGGGCCCTGAAGCTGGCTGGGGGACGGCATTAGCTGCCCCTCCTCTGACTTCAGAGAAGCCTGGGAAGGAGTAGATGCTCAGGGGACATTTGGCTTGAAGTGTACAAAAACCTTGAATAGTAATGCTTATTGTAACAAATTTTAACACTATAAAAAGTGAAAGCCCCTTATGGGCTGAACTGTGTTCCTCCCAAATTCATATGTTGAAGTCCTAACCCCCAGGACCTCAGAATGTGACTATGTTTGGAGATAGGGCCTTTAAAGAGGTGATTAAATTAAAATGAGGCCTTTAGGTGGGCCCTAATCCAATCCGACTGGTGTCCTTACAAGAAGGGGAAGGTTGGACACTCAGAGACACCAGGGATGCACATGCACAGAGGAAAGACCATGTGAGGACACAGCGAGAAGACGGCCATCTGCCAGCCAAGGAGAGAGCCCTCAGGAGAACCCACATCTGCCAACACCTTGATCTTGGACTTCCAGAACTATGAGAAAATAAATGTCTATTGTTTGAGCCACCCAATCTGTCATATTTAGCTATGGCCGCCCCAGCAAACTAGTACAACCCCCTCCCCATTCCCAATCCACAGAGGTAACAGCTTTAGCAGTCAGCCGTGTATCCTTCTAGACTTTTTCTATGTGTATATGATCATATACGAAGATAGATACACATTTTTTTTTTTTACAAAAATAAGATTCGGCCATACACACTGTTCCACAACTAACTTTCTTCATCCCACAGTACATCGTGGGCATGTTTCCATGTTAATATACACCAGTCTTCTTTTTAATGCTAATATTCTATCCTAGGGAGCCAGTATCCTGTTTTCCAATATCCTCCATAGATGCACGTGTGGATGGTTTCCATTCCTTTTGCTGTCATAAACAGGGCTGCAGTATACATCCTTGTGCCCCCAGGGTGCGGTTACCTGTGGGATAGATTCCTAAGAGTGGAATTGCATTTTGTATTTTAAATAGATGTTGCTAAGCGTGCCTTCCCACCAACAGGAGGGTCCATATTCCCCACTCTCTGCCACTTGGTATTTCTCAAGAAACAGATGCTGGAAAGGAGATAGTGGGATTGAGACCTTTAGATCTGAGGGGACCCAACCATTTGGCCCAGAGAAGGGTAAGTAGAATGGGGAGTGGGGAAGTCTAGAGGGGAGAAGGCCAGAGAGCCCCTGGGAGAGGCTGAGGGACCCACAGGAGGCGTAGAAGGGTGATGGACTCCATTCGCTCACTCACCAAACACTTAGAAGCAGGGACTACATCCCAAGTCCTGACTGCACAGGGCAGTGAACAGACCGTGGGCCGTGCCCGCGGAGAAGCAGCGTCTGCTGTGGGAGATGCTCTGTAAACACATCAGCAGGTACAAGTCACCTCAGGCAGTGCCAAGAGCTGCTGGGAGAATGAGTTCAAGGAGCAGAGAGGCCGAGTGGCAGAAGCACGTGGAGGTGGAGGGGAAGGGGGAGAAGCCGAGAGGGAGGCAGGACCTAGTGCCCCACGGGATTTGGATTCCGTACACTGCGGGATCTCCGGAGAGTGTGGATCAAGGTTGTGGATGAGCTGATTTTTAAAGGTGCCTCTGGCTGCTGGGTGGGGAGTACAGTACGGCAAGACTGGCAGCTTGGGAGGCGCTGGCATTAGAGACGATGGGGCTCGGTCGAGCACCTAACCATCGGGGCAGAGCTGGAGACGGGTGGATGGCACGTGCATGACTCTGCGTCCCCGGGATTTCTACCATCAGCAGAAGAGAGGGGAGCACAAGAATAAGTATTCTGGTTATCTGTTGCTGTGTAACAAACCACCTTCGGCTCTCTCGTTGTAATGGTTGGAAATGACGCTGTTGAATTATATCTCGTGATTTTGTGGGTCAAGAATTTGGTCTGGGCTCAGCTAGGTGATTTTTCTGCTCCATGTGGCCTGGACTAAGGTCACACAGGGGTATTCAGCAGGAGCCCAGGCTGGGCTGGAGGGTCTGAGATGGCCTCCCTCACACCCGGGGCTGGGATGGGAGAGCAACTGGGCCCTCCACGGGGCTAGCTTGGGCTTCCTTGCACCGTGGTGGCCTTGGGGCAGGCAGACTTCTTACAAGGCACCACTGGGCTCCAACAGCAAGTGTCCCAAAAGACAGGAAGTGGAAGCTGATGACACTTCACTGTATTCTATTGGTCGAAGTAGTCCCACAGCCACTGAATTCAAGCGGAGGGGACACAGACCTTCACCTTTCAGTGGAGGGGAAGTCGATGCGTTTGCTCTCTCTCTCATCTCCCACAGTGCCCCGAGACAGCCTCCTCTCGGTACTGGGTGTCACATTACGCACTGTGGTCAATTTAAATCTGCTCGTCGTGTAGCGGGTCTCTCTCCAGCCTCCACCAAGCTCAGGTGTGCAGGAAATACGTTTTACACTCCCCCAGATGAAGATGTCCCAACCTCGGCTGTACGTACATTTGGGGCCAAATAATTGTGGGGAGCTGTCCTGTACATTGTAGGATGTTCGGCAGCGTCCCAGCCTCTGGAGCACATCCACCTCCATGTGGTGACAACAGAAATGTCTCCAGCATTGCCGAATGTCCCCTGGGGGCACAATCGCCCCTGGGTGAGAACTACTGACTTGGAATCAACTAATTCTGACTCCAACCTCTCATCCTACCCAGCTGTCAAGCAATTTTATCCCAGTTGTGACTGGGATTCTCACCCATGTGACCTCAGGTTGGGGGACAGTGTGTGGTGCCCTAAACGTCGGGAAGGTTGCCAACCGACTAATGGCTGTCATCGCTGATGTCCTCGCTGGGCTCACCCAGTGGTCCCTGATACAGCAGCTCTCTTCCCCTCCCCCACCCCAACCCCGCACCTCTCATAGGATGTGGCCTGGGAGCCCAGGCTGGGGGTCCCCTCGCACCATGTCTGGCCACCTAGCAACTCCGGGAGCCCACACTCCTTTCCCCTTCCCTGTCAAAGTAGGAGATGGCTGGGCAGTTGTGGAGCGGTCTGTGTCCAGCCGACAGAATGTGCTGATGGACTAGAGTGGGGTGTGAAAGAGAGAAATCAAGGATGCCTCCAAAGTTTTCAACCTGAACCAGTCCAGGAATAGCGAGGCCATTGACAAGAGGGAAGCCAAGGGAGGCACGACTTGGGGAAGAACATCGGAGCTCCGGTATGGACACACTGGGAAGTCCACCCGCCACCCAAGTGGACACACCAAGGAGGCAGCCGGACAGACAAGTCTGGAACTTGGGAGTGAGATCTGAGCTGAAGATAGAAACATGGGAGTCATCCGAGATGGTATTTACAGCTATGAAACTGACTGAGATCACCCGGGACAGGTGCGGATGGCCAGGCCCCAGGCCGGGCTCTGGAGCTCTCTGATGAATAATTATTGGATAATAATTACCATCGTTTCATTCCTTGAAGCATCTGGCACGGTGCTTGGCTCTGTGCACGAGATCGTTGATTGAACAGAACTCTAGGTACTTCACTTTCCCCCGCTTTCCCCGCTAGTCAGGACTCAGACTCTATCTCAGCAGGACAGCCGGAACTCAGGAGCACTCAGTAAAATATTCTTCAGGAGGGCCCGCCTGGTCTCGTAGCAGTTAAGTTCACGCATTCCACTTCGGCGGCCCGGGGTCCGCCGGTTCGGATCCTGGGCGCAGACCTACTCACCGCTCATCAGGCCATGCTGAGGCGGCGTCCCACACAGAAGAGCTACAACTCCACAACTGTGATACACAAACTATGTGCTGGGGCTTTGGGGAGAAAAAAAAAGAAAAAGAAGAAGATTGGCAACAGATGTTAGCACAGGGCCAATCTTCCCCCCCCCCAAAAAAAAATCTTTAGGAATTTCTCAGAACCCGGAATGGAAATGCACTCCCACTTGGAGAAGGAAGCTCAGGCTGCATAAATTCCCACTCCGATAGTGAAAGTTCTTATAAAAACAAAAATTCCATGTTCTGTTGACCCCGGAATTCCAAGCTGCAACTTTCCATCACCACCCCTCACCCCCATGCTAAGCTTCCTGAGCTCCAGCTGTTTTATTTTTTTGATCTCGGGAGAACTTTAAAATTGGGGGTTTGCTCTGCGGAGAATCTGGTCACACACCTCAGCCCTTCAGGTTCTCATTCGCTGCAGGATGTACGGCCTCAGAATCGACGCCAAATACCGCCGTCACCATTCTGCTCCCCACCCTGGAGAGCACAGCACCGAAATAGCAGCATGAATCACTCTGGAACTGTCACGCGACACACGGGCCAGGACGCCTTCTGTGGGAGCTTCTGCTTGTGTTCCAGGGATTTGGGGAAGGGGACACTGGGCCACGCCATATCACCGCCTCCCTGCCCCCTCAGGAGGGTTCTGAGATCACAGAGAAACGTGGAGAAGCCCGAGTTGGTGGAAATTTTAAGAGCTAACATTTGTGAACGTTCATGAGTGGCTTTACCGTGACACTGAATAAGCTTAAGTCCCTTCTAAAGCCCCATCCCTCATTTTTCAATTTGTATTTCTCTTTTCTCAAAGAGGACTCTCAAATTTTTATAAGTTTCAGGTCTAACAAGACCTGAGTGTGGATTATTTTGTTTAATCCTCATAGTAACCTTGGGAAGTCATCTGCACTTCCTCATTTCCATTTATAGACAAGGACACTAGAGCATAGAAAAGCCTTCTTTGGGTTCCTCGAAAATTCCAAGCTTGTTTCAGCCTCTGGGCCTTTGCACCTCCTGTTGCCCAGTCTGGAAGCCTGTCCCTGGCTGGCTTCTTACCACCCCGGGTCTAAGGGGCCTTCACTAACCACCCACCTGTAGGCCCTCCTTCCTTCCCCACCTCCCTGGTTGCCCTCATCCTTTACCTTTTGCTTTCTTCATAATGCTCACCACTCTTTAGTCATCTTTACTTGTGCATTTATTCCTATTTAAATGGATATCAGTGCTTACTCTGTGGTCACTGTTCTCCATGCTTCACAGATATCAAATAATTTAATCCTCACAACTACTCTGACATCGAAACTTTTTCATCCACACTTTGAAATGGAAGCAACTGAAGCACAGAGAGGTGAAGCAGGTGGCTTGAAGTCACACAGCTGATGAGTTGAAGTCTCATCTGTCTCTCTCACTAGAAAAGATCCACACAAGAATAAGTGGCACCTGTGGGCTGCCTTGTTTACCGTTGAGCCCCTGCACCCAGAGCAGCGTGCCACCCACAACAGGACTATGGGAAAGGTGTGTGGGAGATGATGAGACCAGTTCACACAGAGGGAGGAATGGGAAAGAAGCCGGGAAGGAGGCTGCGGGGAAGATGACGGAGGCCTTAAGAAGCACTGGAGACAGAGGAAGAGCTGGTCTGGGGGCAGCAGAGGAATTGGCAGGTGTGGTGGTCTGGTGACAGTGCCAAGAAGTGAAGGTCTTGTGGGCAGATTTAATTCAGCAGATGGGTAAGAGAGATGGCCACTAGCCTTCTCGGTGTCACTTCTGTCCTTCATGCTCTGCGTCCAATGCATCGACCCATCCTGTCGGCTCTTCCAAACTGCATCCGGGACCCAACTTTTCTCACCTGTCCTGTGCTCCCACCCTGGCCCACGCCACCATCACAGCCCCCCTGGATTCCTGCAACAGCCTCCTAAGAAGTCTCCCAGCTTTCACCCTCGCTCTCTTCATCTGCACAGCAGTCAGAGGGATCCCAATAAAACTAAGTCAGACCATGTCACCCTTCTGCTCAAACCCTCCCAGCACGTTCCAAAGTGAACACAATGGCCTCCCACCCTGCAGGACCTGGCCCCTGCTTCCTCTCTGCCTGGCTCTCCCACTCGCTGCTGTGCTCCCTTCATTCTGGCCACCCCAGGGCCTTTGCACTGGCTGTTCCCTCTGCACAATTCCTCTTCATATTTTCCAAAATCTCACTCCCTCGCTTTCTCAGGACTTTTCTCAAATATTAACTTCAGTGAGGTCTGCCCCAGCCCACCTCGTCCAGTGCTCCTTTAACCTGTCCCCTGCTTTATTTTTTCCACTGCACTTAAGCAGACATACTACGTAAACTTTTTAGTTTGTCTCCCTCACTAGTACGAGGTCCATGCAAACAGCGATTTTGTCAGTTTGCCTCACTGCATTTTCCCCAGGGTCCACAATTACTCCTGACACATACTAGGGCGTTCTGTAACGTGTGGTGCATTAACGGATGCCTGCTCTGGGCCAGACACTGGGCCATGCACCTGGAACACGAGGATAGACACAGGACCTTACAAAACGTGGCACTGATACCGAAGTCGCTGGTTTAGCTTGTGAAGGGACATATACGTAGCCCAGAGTGCTGCGAAAGCAGATAACAGGCAGACAGAAATGAGCGTGCTTGTTGGGGGCAAGGTGCCAAGGAAACTTGACAGCCTGTGTCAGCCTGGAGAGAGAGGTGTTAACCTGGAGGAGCTTGTGGAAGGGGGATCCCAGCGGAGGCCACAGTGCATAGGAAGGCCCAGAGTGCAGAGGCCCGCGGACCTCAAGGAGCAGAGGTATCCGTGTGGCTGGAGTTTGCTGCTGAAGGTGGTGGACAGGGGAAGGAGAGGTGCAAGAGCGGGCCTGCCAGATTAGACAGGCTCTGAGCCCCACGCGGCTTCCAGGTTCTAAGCGAGGGAGGGGGTTACCGGGCACATGGGTCTGCAGTGATTTGGTGCAGTGTCGAGCGGGTCAGAGACAGCTGGGGTGGGAGAGGAGGCTGTGGAGACAAGCTGTTGGAAGACAGAGAGGGTCCTCAACTCCTGGAAGGGATGGCATTACCCGGACAGGGGGAAGGAGGAGGACACAGCAGGGCCCAAGACCCCAAGCCTCTCCAGCCCCGAGTCACGCGGCTCCTCTGTTCCATGAACCACACACTGATCCAGGTGGAAAAATCAGCATCTTCACCCCGCAGGCCCGTCTCTCCCACGCTCTAAGTCCTTTCCTCTCTCTCGGGTGTCCGCTCTGCCGCTCGCACGTGGGCCTCCACCCGCCAGGAGGTGGCCAAACCCTTCGCTGAGGTCTTTGTTTCTTCATCGCTTTACATCCCAATAACGGAGGCAGCTCGTTTTCATTAGGCGCTAAAAACTTCATTGCAGGAACAGGAGCCCTTCTACGGCCTTAGACCCCCAAGCCCGTTACCGAGAGGTTCAGAGAGGGTGTGCGTCTCCACTGAGGGGACCAGCGGGGGTGCCCTGCCCGAGCCCCAGCGCCCTCCCCGCCCCGCGGTACGTCCGAACGTTCAGAACCTAACAGTGGGGTCCGGGACGGGCCAGAGCTCGCCCCAGCCCGACCCGGACGGCCACGCCACCGGCTGGGGCCCCCGAGCCCGACGCACGGGCGCAGGACCGGGGCTCTCGGCCGCCGGGGAGCGGAACGCCTTGGCCGGCCTCGCGAGAACCAGGCAGGACACGACCGGACGCGCCGGTCTCAACGCTCCGCAGCTTCTGGAGCCACCGCGGCAGAGAGTTCTGGGGCCTCGGACGCCCATAAACCACCGCAGCGGCGAACCCCACGCGCCCTTTGATGGACAGCCATTCACACCTATCAGCGCAAAGTGTCGGCAACTCTCCGCCCAATTGAAATATTTTTCATCTGAAGGAGGTTCGTTCAAGGAGTCCGTCAGCCCAATGGGAGAGGTGGAAATTTCCAGAAAGAACGGGACCAATGGGCGCGGCCAGCGCGGCCACGATTGGCGGACCAAGCGACCAATCCCTGTCACAGAAGTCCGCCTCTCCTTCCAATCGTAGGGTGGGCGGGGCTTGTCGGGTACAGACCAATCCCGAGGCGCCGGGGAGGCAGGGCAAAGGGGATTACTCCCCGCTGTCCAATGAGAGAGAAGCGAAGATGATAGACTGGGCTTCAGGCCAATAGTAAAGAATCAGAGAAAGTCCCCTAGGGGAGCGCGACCAGTGAGCAGGCGAGGAAGGGGCGGGATCTGGGGGGTCCCGGCAGCTTCTAGTAGGTTCCAGAAGGCGGCGCGTGCGGTTGGGAACGCGGAGCGGACGGAGTCGATTCAGCGGGGTTCCGTGCCGGGCTATGGAGCAGGTGAAGGGGGAGGGGCGGGCCGAGGCCCGGGGCCGCGGTGGGACCGGCCGAGCCCAGGCCGCGGGTGGAGGGGCGGGGCGGCGGGGCGGGCGCCGGGCCGGCGAGCGGCGGGTAGGCGAGGGCGTGAGGGCCGAGGCGGCGAGGCCCGGCCGCGGGAGCGCCCGTCGCCTCCGGGTCTGGCGGGGACGGCCGCGGGGGCAGCAGCTCGGCCCGCGGCCGGACCCGACGTCTCCCGAGGGGTGGCTGCGGGCTTGAGCGGGGATGGCGCCGGGGGGAAGCGGTCCACACCGGGGGGCTCGCCACTGGGAGGTCAGAGATCGCCGACCAGGCCACCCCGGGCTGGGCCACGGTTGACTGGGAGCAATGCGGGAAGCGGGGGCGCGCTGGAAGGAGCCGGGGGACTTAGTAACCGGTTGGGGGACCCTACTGTCCTGCATCTGGAAAGGCCGCGATGGAAGAGCGAGGGGCTGACGAGCAGGGCCAACTTCTGTGTCTGATGCAGGAGGCAGCTGCCGCAGAAGTCCTTGGAACGAATGCCACCTCTGCCAGCGTATCCCAAATGGATGGGCGGTCTCTCTTCCTCCTCCTTTTTTTTTTTTAATCTGTTTTTTTTTTTTGCGTGTGATTCAGGAGTAACTGAGAACTAACGCTTTTGAAAGATGCATTTTTAGTTAATTACACAAGGAGGGATTGGTCTCTGTAGGAAATTTAGACTGTATAGATCAGCAGCGAGAGGTAAGTTGTTTGCCTCCGCTTAGCATTTTTGGGGGGCCGAATTTGAAGCTGCAGCTGGTTACTTGCAGTGGCTTAATTATATCCCTAGTGGCCTGAAGGCTGTGAAAGGCCTGGAGAGATTTTATTCGGTTGGAAGCTTTTATTGAGCTGTAATGAAGGGTTGATACGGGAGAAAAAAAAGAAAACGACCTGGGTGTTTTAGCGATCTGTGAAGCAGAACCTTTTGCTGTGGTATAGCCGTTGCTCCTTTAGCACATCTGGAACTTTTTGCTAAATTAAAAAAAATTAGAGTGGAAATGGAGAGATTAATAAACTTTTGTATCTTTGTGATAAATAGGCAGTAGTGTGAACAAAAAGTTTTCTAGGATGAGAAACATATTTTGTTAAGTTTAAGAAAGGGGCTTGTTCCGCAGTTATCAAAGAAGAAAAAATACTTTTAAAAAATCACATTGTGCGTTAATAGAAGTGTGTGCACAGGTAGACTGTAAATGAATGTTGGACTGAACTGAGGATTGCGGAGTTACCGTGACAGTCGTACAAACGATCTGGCGTTTTCAGTACAGGTGTGTTAGAATCTACCATTTGGCATGTGACTTCTCTACCTCTTGTTTTCATTTTCGACTCCCAGATCCATATTTCAGTTTTAGGACATGTTCAAGTTGGACAGATTTAAGTGTCCAAAGTTGTATTTTTTTTAGACTAAATATCTTTCAAATAAATCGCACAGTGATACACTTTTTGCACTTGACACAGTAGAGACATAATATGTGTAATATATTCAACAAAACGATACTTACTGTTACGTGCTCTACATGCTGGTGTTTTCTATTCCACTTAATGTTTTAAAGCTCTGGTGGTGACCTACAGACTTGATTTCCTGCCCTGCTGTAGATGGGTACTCATTTTGGAAAAGGACGTTCTGTAGGATAGGCAAGAACTTCCCCGAACTGTTCCAGCTGCCTCTTGATATCAGTGGAGTTTTTAAACTTTTTGCCTTCTGGTCTCCATCCTGGGCTCGAAGATTTTTGTCCCTGCTTGCTAAGTTTGGCAGTGTCTTTCTGCTTTTTCCCTCTTTGAAGTTGTCTCTTTGTAAGATCTCTCTGGTTGATGGAGGGAGGTTCCCAGTTGGCGTGCTTTAGGATTCCAGGATCATTTCTCTTAATATTTTCTTCTATCAGTACGAGATTGTAGTTGATGATTGTATCGTATTCTCGTATCAGTACAATAAAGTACAGTATTTTCTTGTGTAGGTCACGAATAGATGATAGAAAGAAAGAATCATTTAGTAATTTGAATGTCGTGGCTCGATCTCGTGAAATGTGTTTGCATTTGAAGTGTGGCCCTCCCATTCTTGTAGGGCATCTCTGGTTAGGGGAAACCCCTTTGATTAGGACCCTGTTCTGATGTGGCCCAGGCCTGCTTCACTTTTTTAAACCCTTTGGTGTGTTGCTGCTGCTTTCATGCTGAATGTTTGAGAGGATAAGGAATGAAACTACAAATAGTGTTTGTTTATCCTACTCCACCCCACTTGTAATGTGTTAATATTTAAGCATGCCAAAAAGTGATTTTAGGGGGCTAGCTTTCCTTTACTTCTTAAGGAACACAGCAGTAACGTACCACGTTGTGGCGTATTACCACACATAATGGAGGTCGGTTCTTCTCTGATTGGGAGTGAGCATCTTGATGCTCCTGGAGAAGCCGTCCTGAAGCCTTTTCGGGTGCTGGAGCGTATATCAGTGCACACTTGGTCCACTCCCATCCTGATCGTCCCCTCCCGTGAGGAGTAACCAGGCCTGTGTTCAGTTTATCGTTTGGACTCTGGGAGTATATGGCAAATGAATTCATTTTCCCGTGAAGGACTCACGAGTATGTCTTCGACTGGCTTCATCAGGTCGAAGTAGAGAATTTTGGAAGAGTGGCTGGAGTTCTTACTGATCCACGCTGGGCTGGTGGAGAGCAAAGTGTCAGGCTCTAGTTTCTGGTTATTTATTTTTTCTTTGCTTGTTCCCAAAGATGTGGAAGATGGAAATGAATTACTGTGATTTCTTTCTTCTGAACTGTAAAGTAACCTTTTATTGGTAACTGGGAAAGAACGTTATCTAAAAACTTGGGACTAAATAAGCATATGAAGGAAACGACGTTGGTCCTTTTCTGCTCAGGTGAACGAGCTGAAAGAGAAGGGCAACAAGGCCCTGAGCGCCGGCCACATCGACGATGCGCTGCAGTGCTACTCCGAGGCCATTAAGTTAGACCCCCACAACCACGTGCTCTACAGCAATCGCTCCGCGGCCTACGCCAAGAAGGGAGACTACCAGAAGGCTTACGAGGATGGTTGCAAAACCGTGGACTTAAAGCCTGACTGGGGCAAGGTAAGCTGTGGGTGAGTTGGGGCTCTTCAGACGTCCAGAAATGCCCTTTGGTATATGGTTCTTGAATATTGGGGCCCCCTGACCTTCTAGTGGCCTCTGCCACAGACTAATAGTTTATTACCCAGCTATCCTCCTCCTCGTTTGAATACGTTCCTCCCAGTGATGGCATATTGCGTCAAGTCTGAGATACCGTCAGATGTTAAGACACATCTTACTTTTTGTACTACTGAGAAAGAAAATGCTGCCAAAGAAAGTGACAACTCCTGATCATCAAGCGGATTGGGGTGGGGAGGGGAGCATCTTTGATACTTGGCTGCAGTCTACAGTATCAGTCTTGGCGTTGGATCCTGCTCCTCTTCCTGTTTGTTCTTTGCCTTCACGTGAATACCCATTTTGTTCCATAAAATGTAAAATAGGTTCTTTTGAGTTCGTCTTTTGGATTTAGTTTTAGGTGTCCTTTATTTTGTTTTGTGTCTGTCTTTGCTGGTTTAAGGGCTATTCTCGAAAAGCAGCAGCTCTTGAATTCTTAAACCGATTTGAAGAAGCCAAGCGAACCTACGAGGAGGGTTTAAAACATGAAGCAAATAATCCTCAGCTCAAAGAGGGGTTACAGAATATGGAGGCCCGGTTGGCAGGTAGGCACCATGTACACTGATTTTTCTTCTTTTTAATTGTTGTTTTTTAAATGGGATTAACTTCGAGGCTTTTTGTCCCCCTGTGTGTCAGTCTCGTAGGCTATGGAGACATAGTAACTGGCACAAACCAACTTCCTAGTGATGCACTTTTCTTTGTTCGGAACAGAGAGGAAGTTCATGAACCCTTTCAACATGCCCAATCTGTACCAGAAGCTGGAGAGCGATCCCAGGACAAGGACGCTGCTTGCTGATCCCTCCTACCGGGAACTGATAGAGCAGTTACGAAACAAGCCGTCCGACCTGGGCACGTAAGTCAAGGCGGCACGGCTTGTCTCTGGAAGTGGACGGGAACGCTGCTTTCTTCCTGGGAGCCTGTGGCAGGAGGTCCCCCCGTTCTGACTACGGGTTTTCTTTTTCTCCAAAGAGCAATAGGAGTTTGTTGGTTTGCTTGCTGTTTATTTGTACTTCTAGAATGGGTCAGGGGAGTCATATGTCAGAGTAATTGGGAATGTTCACTCTAACCCTCACATGCCTCTTCACTGCTCTCCTACAATTCTGATCTAGTCCCAGCCCTGGCCTTTCCATCTACATAGGCCCTGCTGTCTCTGGGTATATTGGAGTGGAAACGTGAGGTTGAGAAGAAGGTCAGGTGTAAAGATGGGTCTCTGAACCTTGTCCTAGTGTCTGTGACTGTCTGAACCCCTCTGGCTCCTGAAGTCAGATGATGAAGTGTACCTATAACTCTCTTCCGAGTTTTTGTGATTTCTCTCTTTTGGTCTGCAAAGTAACCTATCATCTACTGGCTTCAGGAAATAAATCTGACCTGTTACCTCATTCTAGATGGAATTTTGAGTGTTGAGTATTCCCCACTCGTAACTCATGGATAGTGCAGAATCAGGCAGCCTTTAATGGGTGGGAATCTCTTACATACACTGTTCTGTATATGAGCTGAGCTTTAGCAGTAGGTAGGGGTTTAAGGTCAGTTATGGGGGAGAATAATTGCTGGTTTTGTTTTTTGTTACTACTGCTAGGAAACTGCAAGACCCCCGGATCATGACCACCCTCAGCGTTCTCCTTGGGGTTGACCTGGGCGGCATGGATGAGGAGGAGGAAGTTGCGACCCCTCCACCACCGCCACCTCCCAAAAAGGAGACCAAACCAGAGCCCATGGAAGAAGATCTTCCAGAGAATAAGAAGCAGGTCTCATTTTTGTTCTCTCCTTACTACCGTGCATTTATAAACAACCTGGTCAATTTTTGTACGTCAGGTGGGAACGTCAGTAGATCTTGGATGGCTGTAATTATTTTCTGAGTGCTTAGTATGTGCTGAGTTTATTGTTACTATTAATTAAAATAGTCAGTATGTTAAAAGGTTCACTTCACAAGCGATTTCATAGGAGTCGTGTATCTCAAAGACGTCTGGCAGTGGGAGCTACACTTCCGTAGTCCCCACAGCTGCTGTGATTCTGCCAGCATGGATGTATTGGTCAGGGAGCCAGTAAAGTTGTGAGAGATCCATGTCCTCCATGATCCAGGAGAGCGTTGTCTACATCTGTCCTTAGGCTTCTGCTTCCTGGTTGGGCGTGGTGTGTAATTGAAACTTGTCCACTTGGCATCACTGTCTTCCAGAGCAGGAGGCATGTGCCTAAAGGAGTTCATTTCCCTTGTAAATAAGAATGTCAGATTGTTGCCCCATTTAGTACCTTTACATGGGTAAGCGTTGGTTGTCGAGAGTGTGGTGTCTTAATCTGGAAAGGGGCCTGACGATGTGGGTAGCAGTGAGGAGGCTGAGGACTCCTGCCACCAGTACAGCCCCTTCTCCCATCCTCTCCCCTCCCCTCTGCTGTGCTTCCCTGACAACTGAGACCCCGAGGCAGCCACTGATAGAGACTGGACTTGCTGCAGCCTTTCCCTGTGAAAGCTGGTACAGAACTATGCTGTCCCCTTTGAAGTTGCTTCACGTTGAAGGGACCTCCTCTCCCCTGAAGAAGCCCTCTGCTTTCTGACAAAGATCCAGGGGAGGAGGTGGGAAAGGGAGTTGCAGAGAAGCAGAGGTGAAACTCTCTAACTTTTCCTTGTAACAGCTGGTCCTCGACCGTTGCACATCCATAGCTGGTTGGGGAAGAGGCCTGGGAGTGCGGAGAGCTTGCTTCATAGACATGTTGGTTGCACGTGCTATTTAGTACCTGTGACAGCTCACAGGCTCCTGCTCTCTCTGCCGCCCGGATCCGATTTTCTCAGCACTCATTCTCCCAAATCTTGTCCAGGCACTGAAAGAGAAGGAGCTGGGCAACGAGGCCTACAAGAAGAAAGACTTTGACACAGCCTTGAAGCACTACGACAGAGCCAAGGACCTGGACCCCACCAACATGACCTACCTGACCAATCAAGCAGGTGAGGCCCAGGATGAGGGGCAAGCGTGTTGATCATCGGTCCTTGGGGAGAGCCAAGGGCTGACTCTTCCTTCTTAACCGTCCTGCCTGGCAGCCGTGTACTTCGAAAAGGGCGACTACAGTAAATGCCGAGAGCTTTGTGAGAAGGCCATTGAAGTGGGGCGAGAAAACCGAGAAGACTATCGACAGATTGCCAAGTACGCTCGACCTTCTGGAATACCTTGAGTGGTGTGGAGGGTTCAGTGTCCAAGACTTAAATTTCCCTGCATGGGGAGGAGGGTTGCTGGCTGCAGAGCTGCTCTGTTAACAGCGGGCTGGAAAGGAAGCTGCAGGAGTGGAGACCACAGGTGTCGGAAGGCCACAGTACCTGAGCGGCGACGGGAGCTTGCTGCTAGTTGCAGGTGTCGTTTCTCTGCAGGGCTGACCTGTGTCCCTTAGTGAATTCTTTGTCCTCTTGTCTTTGTCAGAGCTTATGCTCGAATTGGCAACTCCTACTTCAAAGAAGAGAAGTACAAGGACGCCATCCATTTCTACAACAAGTCCCTGGCAGAGCACCGCACCCCGGATGTGCTCAAGAAGTGCCAGCAGGTGGGTGGGGAAGGATAGGGATGTTTTGTTTCTTAATTTATTATTTTATTTAGTGTAGTCATTATTTAATAACGAACCTTAAGTTTTTTTCAGTAGTGTCTTTGGTCATTTTATTTGATGTTGCCCTTGTCCCTTAATGATGACAACATGTAGGGAAGAACCCAGTGTTTTTGCTGTCCCTTTTTATGGACCAAGATTTCAGTCTTGCGTATGTTAAGGTTGGGGTCAGTGCGCTAACAGTGTTATGGTTCTTTGTATAACTTAAGATGTTTCTTATCTTATGCAACTGAAGTGTATTACACCAGTTGTCAAATTATGTAGGAGAGTGATTTTGGTCTTAAAAAGATTGGTCAGAAAATTAATTGTGCTATTAATACGTGCATCATTTCATATAGGGCGTATCTTTGTACAAAACGTTCAGGTATCCCCTACTTTTCGAAAGTTCACTTTATGCCACTTGGCTTTTATGGAAGACCTACACGAGTACAGTAACACGCCGCAGGATGATGGGGAGACGTTCTGAGAGAGGTGTTGTTAGGTGACGTCGTCGTGCGAACATCATACCGTTGTATGTGCGGTCTGTCCTTGACCAGAATGTCGTTATGTGGCATACGTCTGTACCTGCTTTCACTGATAGAAATAAATCTGAAGAGGATTTTCACTTCAGTGAGAAAATAGCATTTTTGCTTTACACCGTTTTGGCTTATGAAAGTTTTCATAGGAATGCTCTACTTTTGGATAGCAGGATAGCAGAGGAACCTGTATGTCGGTACTATTCATTCTGTTTCATAGTGGGCTTTTATTTTATTTTATTTATGTACTTTTTAAATTTAATTTTATGTATTTATTTTTTTTGTGAGGGAGACCAGCCCTGAGCTAACATCAGTTGCTAATGCCCCTCTTTTTGCTGAGGAAGACTGGCCCTGGGCTAACATCCGTGCCCATCTTCCTCTACTT